>JAKFHU010000445.1:9437500-14237500 GCA_023783475.1 Daubentonia madagascariensis | reverse complement strand
GCATCTCAGGGAAAGCACGACAGCCACAGGCCCTAAGTCATGATGCCATTTGGCAGCAAGGCCCCAGGCACTTGGGGCTCTGACTCACCTCGGCAGAGAAACTGACTTCTGGAAGTTTGCACTCTGACCCAAGAAATAAAGGAACATCTGAAGGGATTGAAAATTCTTTCTCAGTCTGGGCAGAAATTTAGTTTTCTTTAGCTTAATAAAAATAAAGTATTAGAGGCAGCAGAAATAGAGAAAATTTAGACAAAATTCCAGAAAAAAGTCAGGATGTGTAGTGGCTAAAAACTCAGGCTGTGAGTCAGACAAACTTTGGATCCCCATTTACTAGCCATGTGACCTTGGACGAGTTACTTAACCTCACCAACCCTCAGTTTCTTCATCTGTAAAGTAGGGTAATAATAGCTCCTGCTGGCCTAAGTTGCTGTCAGAATTGGCTGAATTAATGCATGCACAGCAGTGGTTCAGGGACACGCACAGGGAAGACACTCCATAAGCATCAGCTCTTCTCAGTATTAAAAGCAAAAATCACATACAGAAAAGTTAGAAATGTTTTTATTCTTTACAAATACATTTTCTTTCTCTACCTTCTTGACATCAGAAGGCACTTAGTCCAGAAAAATATAATAACTTTCTTTGTTATGGTAATGTTGATGACTTCTTTTACTCTCTGATTTTCTCATCACCTGATAAAAGCTAAGAGATGCTAGATTGCTGAAGAATTCAGTTGCTTGAAATGAAAATTTAAAACATTTTGAAGTCAATTCTATTACATATAAGAAATATTATGTGAAGAGGGACTCATTTACATCTCATTCATCAAATATGATAATTGTAAATGCAAACAAATTAGAGACAATCTTTTTTTATTTTGTAACACCTATAGAAGATTAAAAAAAATATGACTTGCTTGAGTAGCAGGGGCTCACATTGGGACCTATAGTACTCAGTGGTGGGATCTAAGGGTGCCTGGGCCTGAGATGTGAGTTTCTGGGAGGTGATGGGTGCTTCACAGCAGGCTTTTACATGTGTTATTTTTTCCAAGGGTACAAATGGAGGAAAGGGGCATAGGGCCTTGGGTTTGATGTTGGTGTTGGGAGGGTAAGAAGGTGCTGGTCTCCCATCTCTATCTCTCTCTTGGCCCCCTGGCAGAAGCAGAGAGTTGCCTTTAGGAGGGACAGTATGGCAAAGGCACAGGGAGTGTGATGCCAAGAAGCAGAGGGCCTTATCCCTCCCAGAGGATGGCTCAGTGAAGATGGAAGGGAACATGGTATCATCTCTGCCTCTTGGGTGTTCATGGCTTTAGGAACACCTGGAGAGAGCACAAGGCTGACACCCCAGCTTTTTCATGGGAGTCACCAGACAGGACCAAGCTACATCCACAGTGAGAAGCTGCCTTCAGTTGTCTTTTGGGTAGCAGTCATCACAAAGGGGGGTGTCTGGGGCAGCCTGTTTGTGAGTACCTGTGAGACACTGTCTGGGGATGGCCAAATTCATTTTTCTCAGCACTGCCAAGAAGGTAGTTACCACTTGTCCACCTGATTTCCAACTTCCTTTTGTTTTTTAACTTAAAAAAAAAAACTCTTCTACTGTGGTTTTAGTGGGGTTTAAGGCAGGAAGAGTATTAGATGCATGTGTTCAATCCACTATCTTTACCCAGAAGTTTGCCTTCTATTTCTTTTTAAGCTAATGAGTTGTTTAGGAAATCATTCAGTTCATCTCACTTTTTAATTTTATTGGCACAGAATTGTTCATATATTTTCTTACAATGCTTACAACTCTGCTGTCTTTGTAGTTATATTCCATTCCATTCTGGTTATATTTTATTTGTGCTTTCCTCTCATTCTCTCTTTGATCAAATTTTGTTAGGGTCTGTCTATTCTATCATCAGTGTTTCAAACTTTTTGCCCATATTTTAGAATAGGCTTGGCTTATACCCAGGATGGGACTTTTTGTTTGACTCTTTTTGTTTGTTTTCAGCTCAGAGCTAGAACACTAAAGTGGTCACACTCAAGGATTGTGTGATTTACACAATCACATTCTGTTTCTCAAATTTTTTTTTTTGCTCTAAGAATAAAGCCATCCCAACACTTCTCTTAAAATGGAGAGGAATGTGTATGTGTGTGCGTGCGTGTGTGTGTGTGTGTGTGGTGTTGTTTGACCTTGAGCTGCCCTTGTAAGTGACATCTGACTAATACAAACACCACGCTAATAGTGGAAGGACAAATCCCCTTTAGAAGCCTTTATAGGTACATAGTGAATAAGGTACTAGCAACCACAGATAAGACTGCAAAGGAATAGTTTCATTTTATTCCCTTACACTTTTCAGAGAATTATAGGCAGTAATCAGTAGAATCCATGTCACCATAAATTCCTCACATCAAGACTGTTTTAATATTTTAAGTGGATTTCATTGCTGGTGATTTTAAAAACACATAAACACATCTCCTGCAGTCTGCATGTGGTAATGGAAATGAAGAACAGGGACAAGTCTCTGCTGACATTTAATTCTCAGTGCACTGCAGGTGCCTCACTCCCAGAGATCTGCGTTCCTGGCATGGATATGTGTGTCTCTGCCTCAAGTGATAATTTTTTTCTGCCATCTATAGCATTTTATATATGTGACAATCTCTTACATGAGGAGTTATTTATGTGGCACTTTGCAAAGTGCTTTAAAAATACAATTGCTATTCAGTTATTCCTTACAAGTCCCTTGTGAGGGAGGTCAAATCTACACATCAAGCTTTAGAGGATCTGGAAGCACAACACTTCTTGCTTAGGTCCCACAAGAAGTTGCAAGCAGGAACCTTGGTTGCCAGCCCAGGGCTGCCCACAGGCTCTGGATGTCTGTATTTGTGCTGAAAGCCTCCTCTGCAGGAGTCATTTCCAATTCAAACGGGAGATTTGCGGACAACAGAAGGACCGTGAAAGCAGGGCAGCTCATGTTTGATCAGGGCACAGTGCTCAGGACACCCAAAGACCTCCCCACCTGTGCTGGAAGTCCAGGAGCTGTGGGACATAAAAGTTCATCCCCATAAACAATGATTTTTCTGAGGGCACTCTTCTGGATGGCCCAGGTGGGCTATTGTTCTCATTTAGATAATTACTGACTACACAGAGCCAGGACAGTGAGTCCTGTCCAGGCTCTCCCAGGGGTGAGCAGAAGGGAGGTGGGTATGGTGACCCTGGTCCCCGAGGGCCAGAACTGCTCCTGACATGGGGTTGAGGCTAGAGGCAGACACAGCAGGCCCCATGAGGGGAGGCCCAGGGTGGGTTTGGAAGGAGGAGGCAGGAGAAATGAACCCTGGACCTCCCAGTAGCAGCTGCCATCTTCCCTGAGGCTCTGAGGCTTGGCCTTTCTATAGGGTCAAAGAACAGATGGCTCCAAGCAAACAGGGGCTGGGGAGCAGCTGCAGTTCCCCTGGCTGATGCTACACTCTTGAGTATAGGGACTCACAGATGTGAGTCCTCTGCCCACCTGGTCTCCCTGAGCTGGCAGCCTCAGAGTCATGCTGGGGAGAGAGGAGAGTGTCCCTGCTGCCCCCAGGATCCCCAAAGCGGAGTGGGGAGGTGGGGCAGGAGAGAAGATGGACACGGAGACTTCCAGGTCCAGGAAGCGCCACCCCCCACACACCTCATCTCATCTGGTGTTCACAGCATCCTTGTGCAGTCAACATCATTAACTCCATTTTGCAGACGAAGAAACCGATATTCAAAGTGGTTATCAACTTGTCCAAGATTATACAACTAATTAGGAGTGGGGAACGGGCTCATTAGCTTCTCCAATGAGCCAAAGTACCTGTACGTCTCTCTCTGGGACTTCGGTTTCCTTAGGCATAAAACGGATGTCTTTTGTATTTCTTCTGGCTCAAATGGTGTGTGACCTTCCGGGAGGCACCTGGCATCCACCTCAGAATTACCTTTGGCAAAGTCCATTTCTGATCTCCGTGCTTGACATGATCTCTGGTGAAGTCTGTAACTTCTCTGTGGTTTCCCAGAAGAAGCTGAGTGTGTACAGAGAGAATGCTGGTAAGAGGCCATGGGCCACTGAGATCAGTGAGGTTGTGTCACAATTGCAAGCTGAAGAGGCTGTGACATTTTAGTGAGTCCCCATTCACATCTTGAGGAAAATGGGGGTGTCCCTGTCCACAGGTCCTGCTGGGGAGGGGGCTCTCCGATAGTCTGACAGTTTGCCTCTGAACTACTGTTCTCTCCTCTTGAAAGCCATTTGGTTTTAGCTTCTCTAAAGGGCCCTGTGTGAAGCATCTGTTTTAACTCAAGAGTGTTCTCCCTAATTTCCTCAGGAACATGAACAAGGCCCTTCTATTTCCAGATCCGAGGTCAAGACTAGCAAAAGCTCTCATCTCTGCAGGGACAGCTTTGCTCCTGGCAGTGGCTCTTCTCCTGTGGGGTTCTCCAGGCTTCTACTGCCTGGGCAAGTCAGTCTCTTGCATAACTTGAGGACAAGATACTGATGAAACCTGGAAATGGCCCCTTTACTTGTGTTATGGGTCAGCCTTACCAGCCGCATCCTGGACAAGAGGTAGGCAAAAGGGGGCTGGTGGTTGGTGCCTGTGCAGGAGGCTCCTGTACCAGGCGTGGAAATACCCTTTAGGACACTGAGATTGAGTGGAGTGAGCACAGGTCCCTGCTGGCTCTGGGATGTTTTATTTCTTAGCTTACATCTGCTGAGCACCTACTGTGGGCAGAGCCTTGGCCTAGGGCTTTAGGAGAGAGCATAGTCATAGTGCTGTGGCTGATATGCCTCTTTCTGGTTGAGTGTGCCACACACAAGATGGAGGCTGGAAATGCCATCTGCTCACTTTCTCCGGCTTCCTTACAGCTGGGGAATGTGCACCAGACCTAATCTTGATTAAAGATCAAGGGGGCTTGCATGAGGACAGGAGGTCGGTGGCAGTCCTGCCACCTCAAGGGGACCAGGCTGACACTGAGGATGGCGGAGTGGAAAGGCAGAAGGCAACAGATCCTTGATGACTTCATAATCCGGAATTAGCCAAGCCTAGAACTTCCTATTTCCAGACTTCTTGACATGTGAGATAAAAAATGTTCTTATTGTTTAAGCCATTTCGGTTGGGATATTCTGAATGTGCAGCTAAAAGCATCCTAAGTGATACACACAGAAGACAGAATCTTCCGCCTTAGGAGATTAGCACCCAGGGGAGACAGAAAATGCATCCACCAGGCACCCGGAGAGCATTTACCAACCCATCCTGCACCCGTAATTTACAGATGGGCCTTATTTTATAAAAAAGATACATTCATAGAAACAGTGTGTGATACAAATTACAATTCTCCTTTGATTTCGTAAATGTTTCTGAGATATTTTCCCTGAATTCATATTTGGTATTAAACCTACAATAGCTCCTAACACTTAGAAGTTTCTTTCTTCTGTTTTGACAAGTGGTAAATACCTGGAAATCCCTACCATTAAAGGGAGCTATTTTGTAAACAAGGTATCCTTTTTACCAAATGAGTATTCGTCCTTTAATTTCTCTCTCTGGTCATTTCGGATTTTGGAAATATGGGTCCTAACGAGAGGCCCACCTGCGGTCGCACCTGAATATCAGGCTCTGTTATCATGTCTACTATACCCAAAGACCAGACTAGGGTAAAGCATGGAATTATGTTCATACCTTCATGATTCCAAATGTATATTGTAGCCTTAATTGTTGTATGTGTAATGGGATCTTAAAATGGTGCTTGTGCTTGAAACTCCTAGATAATACATCATTCAAAGGGAGAGGGAGACTATCTGCAGAATTTATCACGGTGCTCTCCAAAATCCAGTCACATGTGTCTCAACCCCCTCATACTTAGTGAGGGCATCAGAGGCTTGTAGTTGAACATCAGGCAGTGACTTTTCAAAGAGAGTTCCTGGTGAAGCTCTCTCCTGTTCAAGAGGTCTAGCGGCCTGAAATCCTGGACTCCCTTGTTTGCAGAGTGCTTGGTATGGCTTAATTCTGCCAATAAGATGCCCTGGAGCAAGATTAGGAGGCCAGAGTGGGGGCTGAGCCATTCTTTCTCCTCCGGCATGGCAGCAGGTGTGTGAGCTTTGGCCAACATGAGTTTTTGCAGTGCATTATCTGTTTCCCAGCCAGTCTTCCGCCTCAGGGCTGCTGGGCAGCTGGCAAGCATCAGCAGCAAGTTTTGCAGTTTTCAGACTCCGGTAGCAGCAGCATCTTCCCGATCTTAGAGACCATGGCTATGGTGATAAACCTGAATTCTATGGTGAGTTAGTGGTGGTTTACTTCTGAATCTCTCGCCCCTGGCCCTTCCAACAATTTGATCAGCACCCAATTCCTGACAGAGTTAGCCAACTGCAAAGTTAGAGAGAGGGGACAGTCCACCAGACTGCCCTCACTCTGACACCAATTGCAAGTATGGGAGGTTCCGAAACTCCCAAAATTATTTGCTAGAAGGCCTCACAGAACTCACTGAAAGCTGTTAGACTCACAGTTATGGTTTATTACAGGAAAAGCATACAGATTAAAATCAGCCAAGGGAAGAGTCCAGGAACGTTCCAAATGAGGAGCTTCCGTTCTCCACTCCCAAGGTCAGGATGCATTAGCCTGCAGGCATCACTATGTGACAACACTCATGGAATACTGCCAACCAAAGAAGACTTCACCCTTTCATCTTTTTTAATTAAAATAATAAGCCAGGTATGTTGGCACATGCCTGTAGTCCCAGCTACTTAGGAGGCTAAGGCAAGAGAGTCACTTAAGCCTAGGAGTTCAAGGCCAGCCTGTGCCATATAGTGAGACCCCCATCTCTAAAATAATAATAATAATAATAATAATAATAATAAAAGTAGGTTCTATTTTCTTATCTCAACGCCAACTAATACAAGGCATGGGAGGTACATCCTCCTTCACCTCAGGTCAAGATGGAAGGGTTTGAAGTACATCACCCAGAAAGCTCAATGTGAGGTGGGAGATGCACTGGACCAGAGTCTGAGTCCCCCACAGGTTTTTGCTGCACTGGATTACTCTGGGGATCTGCCAGGTCAAAGGATGTGGGACCTCAGGCCGTGCGTGACAGAAGGTCAGCTCCATCTTAGGTCCTGTCCAAGGGCACCTAGGGGGTGCAAAGAGACCTCAGCTGAAGGGAGCTGGAGGAGTCACTGATGGCTGAGAGGCCGGGGCTAGAGTGGGAAACCAACCCGAATGGAGACGCTTGCATGCCTGTCGAGGGTTCTGATGGCAAGAGACCCCCAGCTTTAGGGTGTCTCCAGAGAAGCCCTGAAACAGCACATGAGACAAAAATCCTCCCTAACTTCAGAGGGAGTTGATCAAATCCTAGATTCTTTGGGTTGTAAGACACTCATCAGCCAGCTATTGCCATATAATTCTGCTTAACAGACTACCAAAACATAGTGGCCTGAAGCAACAAGCATTCATTCTGGCTCACAGATCTGCAGGCTGGCTGGGCGCAGCTGCTCCAGGCTGAGTTTAGCTGGGCTTGACTGCAGCGTGTGGGCTGAGTTCTGGTCTGCTCCATGCCTCTCTCCTCCTCTTTGAGCTGGTGGACACCCAGGGCACATTCTCCATACAGTGAGAGGCAGGTGTGCAAGAGGGCAAGCCCGACCACTCCTGTTGGCCTGAGCAAGTAACTTGGACAAGCTGAGAGTCAGGAAGTGCTGAAGAACACGGCCAGGTGTGAGGTCGAACGCCATCAGAGTACAGTGAAGAACTGAGACCATTCAGTTGACTTCAGTACCGTGTACATCTTTTAGTCCAAACTTCATCAAAGATAAGGATGGCCTCAAGTTATTCATTTTTTGTGATGAAGGTTCTCAACTGAGCTGGAGGGAGTGCTGGGCTGCTTCTGGGGATTGCTAGTCACTGGCTTCTCAGCCTCACTCTATTGAGTGATCCGAAAGAAAAAGGGACATGAGACACCTGAGTTCTCGGAGTTGGGACTCTTGTCTGCAAAATCCGAGGGCCTCAGCCCCTCCAGACCAAACCAGTGCTGGTTGGGTCCCATGGGCAGGGCCAACTTCTCGGGTGTGTAACCTGTGCACTGAGGAGGCTCCATGCTTGGTGTCACGCTCTGTTGTCGCCATCTTGGAATTCTGAGTAATTTTTGACAAGGGGTCCCACATTTTCATTTTACACTCTTCCCAAAATTTATGTAGCCAGACCTGCCCATGGGGGTGCAGGTTTCCTGAAGATTTACTAATGTAATTCCAGCCCTGGAGGGTCTGTTGCTCACTGTCACCTCGTTCATTCTGCAATAAGAATAAAGATTACAGCCACCATATATCCAGTGCCCACTTGGGGCCAGGCACTGTGCTAATAAAAGCTTTACAAACAGCATTCTAAACTCACATCGACCTGCAAGCTTTTCAGATAATGAGACTGAGCTTCATTGTTAGTGTATAACTCACCCAAGATCACAAAGCCAGGATTTAAATCCAGCTTTGTTTCACTCCCAAGCCTTTCCCCTAGATGATTTTGCTACTATGTGCCAGGAACTGTGTGGGGATCTGGGGATGAAGGGTACAGTCCCTGGCCTCAAGGGGTTAAGCATCCTACTAACCATCCTAGCAAACACCTGCACAACACTTCCATGTATCAGACGCCATTCTGAGCAATTTATATATATTAATTCGCTTAATCCATGCAACAAAAATCCATTGCAGTAGCTACTATCATGGGTCCCATTTTATAGAGGGGAACACTGAGGAATAGAGAAGGTAAGTAACTTGGCCACAGTCACATGACTGGAGGATGGCAGGGCCAGCTTCACCCCAGGCAGTCTGGGTCTAGAGCCCGCATGCTTAACTGCTTGCTGTACCACCTCTCACCTAGGCTGCTATGATTACCTTGGCCAAGCCAGGTCTCTCCCTGCTTTGGCAATGAGGGAAGGAAAGGAAATGAATGATGGAGGCCCTTCCGGGAGTTCCTCATCTGGATTCTGGGGACTCAGATTCTGGGGCTACAACTGAGAACCGGACAGAGCCCTCGCCCTCAGAGCTCACCCTGTGGAGGGGGAGGCACAGGAGGAGAGTTTACGAGCTCCAGAGTGGCCCTGCAGGGCTTTCAGGGGTCCTGAGGAGGGGCAGCGAACCTAGACTGGAGGAGTGGGGAGAAAGGGCTGTCTTGGGAATCTGGAAGGACAAATAGGAATTCGCCAGGTGGGGGAGGTGGGGAAGGAGCAGTCTGGACGGGGCAGAGATGGCTGCGAGCATTTAGGAGATATGGCTGGAGGGAAGCTCCTGAGGGTCCCTGGCAAGAGATGACTAGAGAGTTTCCATCTCACCTGGCAGAAACTGGAGACCTCGCAAGGTGGCATGGTGAGGTCTGCCTTTTAGAATGCTTGCCGCGGGAGGGGAGCAAAGATCGAATTGAAGGTGAGATGGGGCAGGTGAACACAGAGGCTGGGGCGGAGACCCCGATGTGACATGTGGGGGCCTGAGGTAGGGGCAGCCCAGGACGCAGGTGTTATTGGGTCCATCTCGTGGCACGAGGAAGCAGGCTGTGCACACTCAGCTGGGGGAAGCGCCCGTGTGCCTGGGATCCAGAGCCGTCTGCTCCAAAACACGCTCGCTGCTCTTTCTTGTGTCTAAGTCCAAGGGGATTTATTTTCTCACCTCTTGTCTCAGCAGATGGTCTGATGATGCTGCTCACTTTCAAAGAAAAATCTCTCCATCCAAGCAGATCCTGGGTCTGCTGGTGCTACTTGTTCCTCCCCAGAAAAGCTAGGCCCAAGGAAAAGTGTGGCTGGGTTGAGCTGACTTCATGACCCGCCTGTGGTGGGGCACCCAGCGGATGGGCTTGGGGTGGGTTGCTCCAGCCCCTGTGCACCCCCACAAAACACCCACCTCACGCCAGGGGCCGTGCTTGCAGAATGAGGTTCATTATAGTAGTGGCCTCATGAAGGCATGACTGGGAGTGGAGATCACACACCAAAACAGCACGGCCTAGCGTTTTGGAGTAGTTCCTGGCTGCTGCTTCCCATCTTGGCACAGGTACTTGGGAGCTGATGGGCATGGCTTTACTGTTGGTCAGGGAGTTACGGCCTACGCGGAATGCGAAGCCAGACTTTGGCCAAGGAGAGCCTGCAGGTGGGAGTGGGGGTTGAAGGAGAGCAGGGAAGCTGGGGCCAGCAACGGTAGGCAGGAGCAGGCTGGAGAGGAGGCGGGAGCCAGGCGGGAGCCATAGGGCTGGGAGCACCAGCCTGAGGCCCCCCGCAGAGGTTATGAGGCTGGACAGTTACGTCCAGAGGCGGGTTGGGGTCCTCCCCAAAGGGTCCTAGAAATCCAGACAGACCTGAATTTGGGCTCCTTGAGAATGATTACACCTCCATGGTAAAATCCCCAGTGTGCTCCTGTGTTGCTGGCTGGCCCCAAGACCAAGCTCTGGGCTGGAGTTTACAGTGGGCTGTGAGCTAACCTTCCTGGAAGCGGCAGAAACCCTCTCCTTCCCCAAAACTCCAACGCCCCCCAGCTCCCAGGCACCATCTCCATGCAGAGAAATGGTGCCCCACCACACACGGGAATGTGACATGTCTCTTCCCTGCCTCCCCTGCAGGTGCCCAAGGACCCTGGGGCTGACGGCTGTGACTCTCCTTCCAGATGATCTGCCTCTTAGCCTGGGACAGGGAAGGGGAAGGGGAGAGGGACACAACTGAAATCATTTCCCTCTGCTTCTATATCTTTTTTCCTTTGGGTAAAGAGTGAGGCAAAGTCAATTAAATGCAAAAGTCAGTATGGCTGGGTTGAAAAATTAAACAGAAAATCAGACTGTGCAAGCATCATGTTTCTTTTAGGAATATTAATTCAACTTAACGGTGGTGCTTGGGCTGGGTGGTGCGTCTGATAATCCGGAGGCCTGCAAGATTGCTGTGTTCGTAGCACAATCTTCATCATTTCCTAGCTCAGGCATTTATAAAACAGTTTATGAGTCTTCTTGCCCAGATCACTATTGTAAATGAGAAGTTATTCCCCAAGGATCTTATCTAGTACAATAAATAGATAAAATTACTGAATTTATTAACATCTAAATTAAAAAGTCTGAAAAATTGAGTTCTAATTAATCAGCTTGCAAACAGCTACCCCCAAGGATAAGATAACAGACCCTTTAGCAACAGCTTGTGATTTGAGACATATTATTTTTTTAAACAATAATAATATTTTCACAGCAGCTCATATCTGAGGAGTTCAAAGCCATTCCATAAATGTTAATTATTTAAAGACTTACTCAAACTGAAGCAGATAATTACTATTTTCTCAGGCCTTGTAATGAGGAAGTGGCGCTGAGAGGGAAGGGCGAGTGCCTTTGCCCAAGGTCGTGGTGCAGGCTGTCAGAAAGAGAGAAGCGGGAAATACGGGCTGTTGTCTGACCTTGGCCCCACTCTGGCCTCAAGCTCTCTGGTTTTCTGGTCCCTGCTCTGTGCTTTGTGACCAGCCCTCCTCCTGCCCACTCACCCCCATCTTTTGTCTTGGTCAACAACTCCCAGCTCAGCCCCGTCTTCACACCCGGGGCCCGGCTTTAGGACGGTGCAGTCCTAGACTGTACCACCACCACTGAGCCTGCCTTGTGTTCACCAGTCTCCCAGGGACCTGTCCCTCGAGCCCAGGTTCCCAGGTCCTGCAGCAGGAGGGGATCCTGGATGCCCAGGGGAGCTGTCATGCTCTCCCCAGTGGTCTCTCACCTGCCAGGAAACCTGCCAAGAGTAGCTTGTCACCTCAGGCTGCCCCGGGCTTCCCACCCCTGACCGTCTTTGCCTTGCGTGTTTGGCCTTTAGAGAGGTTTCCCCTCTCTGGTCCAGCCTGATCTACTGACTCTGGGCTCTGACGTCCTGGTCTTCTGGGCTGCCTTCCTGGGGCTGAGTCCTCCCCTGCAAGGGCACAGGGGCTGGCCTCTTACCTCTCCTGAGCTTTGCTAGGACCTGGAGGTGCCTCTCTCACTGTCAGGCAGAGATGGGAGTATAAGCTGGAGATCTTGCTGTCCTCCCTGCTTTGAAATTGTCATGCAGAGCCCTTAATCATTCACACACGCGGGAAGGCCAGTTGGTGCTGGAAATCAACGTTGTGCTTTCCCTGGGAAAATGACTGGGGAGCTGTGTTGCATTTGAATCATGGTCACAGAGCATATTCATATTGGAACTGTCAGTTCACTGGCACCCAGTCCCTGTGAGGTGCGAAGTGGCAGGCAAGATCAGTTCTATTTTATAGACAGGGAAGGGAACAAACATTTTTTGAGTAATATTGCATTGGTAAATTTATATATGCTATCTCATTGGGTTCTTATGATGTTAGTTGTTCTTTCTTTTAATAAGAAAACTGATGCTCAGAGAAGTTAAGAAATGCAGCCAAGGTCACACAGCTAGTAAATGAAAAATCGAGATTTGAGCCTAGACTGTCTTCCTCCAAACCTGGTCCCTTCCTGGTGGCCTCCACAGATGGGGGGTCCTGAGACCTTAGAAAGGCCAAATAAATCTCTCAGAGTAGTGGGTCAATGAAACAGGGACAAGAAGCCCAGAGTCTGGACTGCCAACCCAGCCTTCTGTCCTCTACACTCTGTTGAGGGTGAGCCAGGACCTTCATGGAGATGGTTGATGATCACCTTGTAAACTGGCCAGCAGTGGGATGGGGAGTTCAGAAGCAACTTCAAGGGAGTCTCCTTTAATCCCTCTCTGTTTGGGGGTGGCTCCGGCCCCTTGGAGAAGGAGAGGCCCCTGTGCTCCTACCTGTGCAGGTGCAGAAGGATGGAACTTTTTAGGGCTAGCTTAGCCTTTATCACAAGCCATCAACTCCCTGCGGTGGGAATAATCAGGCTCCTGCTCTGTTTGCTGTGAACTAATTAACTCTCCTTCCCTGGAGCGGTTCCCAGAGCCCTTCATCATCTAAAGAGCTGCAGCTCTACGGTGGCTGTGGCGGTGGCAGTTGTGCCCATGGTGGGAGGAGGTGACACATGGAGCAATCATAATGATTCCTTCTGGATGGAGTGGGAGGAGGGGCTGGGTCCCAAGCCCTCCAGTGGCCACTGACCTCTGCTTCAGGGATTGGTCTGTGCAAGACGGGGATTAAAGCGACTTCCTATTTTTGCTGATCACACGTGCTTTCCTAGTGCCCGCTCATCTTCTCCTTCATTCATTTACCTGCAGTGTGAACTTGGTGCATCACTTGATTCTTTCTCAGTTTCCTCATCTAGGCTGGGTGCAGGGGCTCGCACCTGTAATCCCAGAATTCTGGGAGGCCACGGTGGGAGGATTGTTTGAGACCAAGAGTTCGAGACCAGCCTGAGCAACACAGCGAGACCCTGTCTCTATGAACAATAGAAAAATTAGCTGGGCATGGTGGTGCACCTGTAGTCCCAGCTACTTGGAAGGCTGAGGCAGGAGGATCGCTTGAGCCCAAGAGTTCAAGGCTGCAGTGAGCTGTGATGACGCCACTGCACTCTAGCCTGGGTGACAGAGCAAGACCCTGTCTCAAATAAATAAATAAATAAATAAATAAATAAATAAATAAAAGGGAATTCTATTAGCACTGCCTCATAGGATTGTTGTGGGGATTAAATGGGATAATGTGTCACACCATTTAGACAGTGCCTGGCACATAATCTGTGCTCAATGAGAGTTAACAATCATTGATATTAACATCATCAATATTATTAACAACCTCTCCGAACTTCCATTTCCTCAGCTGTAAGATGTGTATTTCCATACCCACAGGGCTGTGAGGAAGTTGGGGATAATATAAGTGAGGCCCCTAGCATGGTGTTTGGCTAGAGCTGAGCACTGTTCTTCACTCAGATACATCCATCAGGTGCCTGTGCAAACTCTTGGGGACACAGAATTAAGACAAGGTCTCTGTGCTGGAGATCACATAGTCTGGGGACGGGGCTGAAGACAGGGCAGTAACTATAACTGTGTCTGTCAACTGAAGCACGATCCCTGAAGCAACGGATAGTTTACGCCTCATCAATAGAAAATTTTAATTCTACAAATGAACAGGGCTTTGTACCAGACATAGACCAAGATTAAAATCCCTCGAATGTGGGCTGTGCCCTTCAATGTATAAGTCATTTTCTTATCTGTGATCACATTTGACTTTCCCACTATCCCAGGTGGCATGTAAGTGTCATCACCCCCACTTTATCAACAAGGGACACAGAGTCATTTCCGTTTAGTCCTGCATTGAGGGTGGCTATTATCAGCATCACTTTGTTCTCTACAAAAATATGCACCCACCACCCTCCACCCCCAGAGGGGAAGCAGGACCACTGAGAGCTGCCTGTGACAGGCAAGCAGAGGGGAAAGAAAGGGGAATTCAGCCTCTGATTCATTCATTCCTTCATTCATGCAACAACTAATTGTTGAAGACTAATACATTGTAAGCTCTCTGAGGTCCCCTGGGCCAGCTGGTGTCTCTCTAGTGGTTCCAGGCATGAGAAATAAAGCTGGGGCCTGAATTTGCCAGTAGAAAGGACTAGGCAGGCAGAAGTTTGGGTAAGGGGGCTCACAAAATTTCCATCCTCCTCCTGAGGGACCTGGACCCCCCCATGCCCACTGAGCCCCTTACTTCTACCAGGAAAGAGACAGCAGGGTAGACTTTTGATGTAAAAGAGAGAGAAGTATGACTTTCATTATTTTCTACCGAAATGTTGACAGAGGGAGGCATGGGGGTCAGGGTGGGACAGCAGAGGGCAGGTGATGGGACAGGGGGCCGTCTGGGGACACATGTGATGCCGAGGGCACACATCATGCTTGCTCCCTCCTCCAGGCCTCCATGCTGGACCTTCTCCGGCCCCCTGAATGCCCTTCCTCCTCTTGACCTATCTGAATGCTTCCTTCTCCCCTCGGTTCAACCCGCACCTCTCCTGTGAGACTTCTGGGACCTATCTTGCCCGTACTCGATCTTTCCTTTCTTTGACATTTTATTTCAGTTGGACTCAGGGCTATATCCTCTAAGGGATTGCTTTCAAACGAGTCACTGTCTATGGATATTATTTCCTTAACCAGATTACCTCCTTGCAGACAGGGTCACATCCTAAACCTCTTGGTGTGTTCACAATATCGACCACAAGCCACAGCCCCTCTCTCGTTGGGCAAGTCATGGAGGCCGTGGCATCTCTCTTCATTCCCAGGACCCTGACCTGATCCAGGGCCTCATTGTCCCCTCCCGGGACCAGGGCCATGGTGACTGCAGCACATCACTTAGCACAGACTTTGTAAAGCCTGCCTCTCTCCCACCGCCCTGCTTTACCCATCCTCCCTCAGCCTCTCTCTCCTGCAGATGGACATCCAAGTCCCTCCCCGATGGCCAGTCCTCTCTCTAGCCACTGCCACCATCAGGCTCCAAACAAGCGGGCACATTGGCACCTCTCTGTCCAGCTTATTCCTGTTCTTCATTGAGTCTGCCCAGAAAAGTTCTAGCAATCCTTCAGGGCTGAGCACAAATGTCACATTGTCATTTCAGAGTGCACACCCCAGTCAGAGCGAATTCTTTCCTTCACACTGATTCCACAGCACATCTTCTGTTTTTAAAATAATCCATTTCTAGGCTTGTTGGAGGGTTCAACGGAGACCTGTGTCCCGGGCTCAGTGGGTTCTCTGGTAGCATCAGTTCCATGGACTCCCAGCACTGAACCCCACGTAAGTGTCTTTACATCTCTCGCCCCCGCCACCTGCCATTGACTGTTTGTGTCAAGTCTTCACCTCACAGAGATGCTGCAAAGACAAATTAGATAATATGTAAAAGGGCCTTAAGCTCCAGAAGATGGACTGTATTACTATGGCTGTAAAGCTCTCTGTTGGGAAAATCAAACGTGATGGCCACAGTGAATAGGGAAGGGGGAGACGGGAGGAGGAGGGAGGGAAGGCAGGAGAGACAGAGAGGGAGAGAGAGCAGAAGGGCTGAGCAGACCAAGCCAAGTCTCCTCTCCCAAACTCACCAACCAGACATGTCTTCTTCTTCCAGGGGTGAGAGGGCGGGGGGCAGAGTGGGGCCAGGGACCTGGCACCAGGCAGGAGGCTCCTGGTTCCAGAAGGGTCCATTGCTATTCCTTGGATGACTTGGCCAAAGCATCACTTGAAATCCCCCCTGGGGAGATATTCATGATGGACATGAGTAATTGAAGCCTCTTTTGCAGGGCACTTGGAGGATAAATCCTGTTCCCGAGCTGTGTGAGTGGGCATGTTTACCTGAAGACAGCATGCCCTGGTCTCTCTGGAAACCACATGCTTTAGAAACAAAGGCACACAGGCACTGTGTGGTCCATGGCCACCATTTGTCCCTCTCTGTCCCTCCACCACAGCAGCTCTGCTCACTGAGGGTGCCAAGGACATGCTCTTCACTGAATGAGTAACTTGTTTTCCCCCAAGAGAGCTTTCATTTTCTCCCAGAGTCAGTCTTAGTAATTACTGACTTGGTGAATTCCTAAGTGGGCAACCGACTGGACTGTCAAGCCTTGGGGAGGGGGCTCTTTCTTCCTTGTAGCTTGCACGGCTGGCAGCAGCATCCTGGAAAAATGAGGGGGGGGGTGGGAGAACGTGAGAGGCCTTCATGGATTTTTCTCCTGACCTGAGCACCCACTCTACACCCCCAACTCCCTTCTAATGCTCTTGTTGAGAAGCTTCCAACTCCTTCTCCAGCACCCCCTCCTCCAGGAAGCTTTCCCAGATAACCCTGCTGCCCCCCACCCAGAATGGTCCCCCAACAATTCCCACGACACAGGACTGTAGCCTGCGGTGTGTCTGTCAGCCTTCCCACTGGGATCCGGGGCAGGGCAATAACTCTTACTCCTTTTTGTATCCCCCTGGTGCGGAATTGGGAATGCCTGTTTGCTGACTGACTGTCAGAGCCTGGCCCGGTGCAGGCTCAGCCTGCAGGCAGTTCACTTGGCAGTCCTTGGAAAAATTAGGAAACTGAGCCCCCAGGTCTGTTCCTTTTCCTCCCCACCGTGCTGCCTTGTGTGGGATGCTGCCTTTCATCTGGAAGCCTGGGAGATGTGGCAGCGTCCCCGGCTCCTCCAGGTGCCCAGGCCTGGTCCTCCATTCCCGCTGCTTGCCTCCTCCCTGTGGCCTTCGCAGACCTTTGCCCTGCACCCCACACCCCTCTGGGAGGGTGGCAGGCTTGGCCCTGGTGCCTGTTCCAGATGCTACCTGGAGGGCTCCGGGAGCCTGAAGGCTGTGCCCTCTCTGCCTTTTCAGCACAGTAAGAACCAAAACCACCTTGTCTCTGGTTGATTGCGTTTTCTTTTTTTGCCTCTTTAATTGTGGTAAAACACACATAACTTAAAATTTACCATCTTAACCATTTTAAGTGTACAGTTCACTTGCATTAACTACATTCACGTTATTGTGCAAACATCACCTCCCTCCATCTCCAGAACACTTTCATCTTATGAAAGTGAAACCATTAAACACTAACTCCCCATTTCCCCCGCCCCCGGCAACCACCAAGGTACTTTCTGTCACTATGAATTTGCAGCTGATTGTTTTCATGGCACAAAAGTACTTAGGTGCAGTGTGAGCCTGGGTCAGGGTACGGACAACCTGGTACTACCTGGAGACTCCTGGCACCTGTTCTGCTCAAGATGTGAGCTTGATTTTGACACTTCTTCTATTGTGGATGGCAGAGCCCAAAGCTGAACTCAAGTCTATTTGACTCTGAACCTGTGCTCAAAACTCCAAAGAATCAATCTTGAATATGCACATCTCAGGAGCCTTGTTAGGGGAGAGAATAGGGCTTAGGGCAAGCTGTGGGTTTAGAAAGTTGAGACTTGGAGTGCCTCCGAGCGATCACACTTGGTGGCTTGTTATGAGCTTTGTCTGTGGACACCCAGGTTTTAAGTTCTTTGCCTTCTTGCTGAGGGTTTATTTATTACAAATGAATGTTCAGGGCAAGGTCCACCAGGGGTAGTGCACTTAATACAGTTATAGCCCAAGGCTGCTAGGCTGCTCCAACCAGGCCCTGGTGCTAGCAGGAATAATAATCCTACCAGTTCACTTTGATGAAGAACTTTCCATATTTCAGGCACTATTCTACCCATAGAATCTCATTTAATCGTCACAACTGTCTTAGGTTTGGCTTGCCAGAATCGGACTTGAGAGGAAGATTCTCATGCACGTGACCTGCTGGGTGAGTGAGTGGCACCGGGAGAAACCGGCACGGGAGTGAGGGAAGCCGGAGAGGACAGGGTGTAAGCCATGCGCAGATGTGCTGCGTCTGGAGTCTAGCCTCAGCCCCATCCCACAGGGCGCTCTGCAGCCTGGATGGTACCACAGGGTGGCCCTGCCTTGGGGCAAGGGCTTTGCTTCCCCTTATTGGTCAGTGGGTAGCGGGGCAGGGTGGGCAGGATGGGGTCTGGGGGATGTAACTCTCAGGAATCTCCAGGCGAGGTGGCCTAAAGGGGCAAAGGCAATTCTCCAGAGAAGGGTGCAGCTGGGAGCTGTTAGCAGCCCAGCCTGAGAAAGGGTATGTGGGTGGGGATCTAACCACATCTTCTAGAACAATCTTCTGAGGTATGTACTAATACCATCTCCACATCATAGAGGAAAACTGAGGCCCAGGGGGCAAGCGATTGGCCCATGGACACACTTCCAGTAAATGGTAGAGGCAGGGTCCTGACCAGGGAGGTCTCATCCCAGAGTCACCGGCTCTGGCTTTTTGTCCTGCATAAATAGCACATAAACCTCCAAATCTCCAGGGCTTAATACACCAGGAGTTTCTGTTTTGTTCATATGAAGTCCAGTTAATGGTGTGGGGAGGAGTCGGTGTCCTTTGGTAATTCAGGGCTCCAGGCTGAAGGGGGCCCTCCTCTCCTCCAAGCCTGGCTCCCAAGAATGCCATGGGCATTAAGGGAGCATGGAGGATTGTGCAGGAGCCTTTGAGGGCAAGACCACTTCCACCCCCATTCCATAGGTCAGAACCCAGTCACCATCCCCTCCAAGATGCAAGGGGGACTGGGAAATGCAGTCCCAGCCTGGGCAGCCTGGACTCTGCAGAGTGGAGGGAGAGGCTCAAACAGGTGGCCCAAGCTCCTGACTCGGTCACACGTGCCACTTCCTTGGTCCGGGGTCAGCTCGGGCGTTACTCCTTGTCTCTAAGAGCTGAGTGCTCTTTTACTAGCAGTTGCCTGGGGTATACTTCAGGGTTGCTTCTCAGGGTGGCACCTGGTCTGACTTCCGTGTGTTGTTTTCATCATCCCTGGGAGGTGGATGGGATGAGGGGGTAGGTGGGGCTGCCAGGGGCTGGCAAGCCTGGGAGGCTTTAGCCTGGGCATTTTTCTAAGAAGCCAAGTCAGAGCCAGACAGAGTGAAGATGATGGGCTTGGGGAAGGAATTCTAAAATCCTAATACTAAACGGAGTCTGCATCTCAGTAACCTAGCTGAAGTCCTTGGACCTATTCACTCCCTCAAAAAGCATGCCCTAAGCCCAGGTCCAGGTGACACAAGGGTTAGAGCCTGAGCCCTGCCCCCACAGAACTCACAGTCAGGTGGGAGAGACAGGAACCTCAGCCCACAGTGATATCGCAGCAGGAGCAGCCTCACACTGGGAGGAGTCCCCTGGGCAGTGGGGCCCTACCTGAGACTAGAGCAGTTTGGGATGGCTTCCCAGAGGAGGTGAGGCCGAGTACCATCTTGAGGGGCGACTAGGAGCTGTCCGGCAGAGCTTCTGAGGGCAAGGTGGGCTGGGGTTGTGTGCCTCTGCAGCACAGGGAATGCATGGGAGCAACATGTGCTCAGCTGGGTGATATCAGAGAAAGAAGCAGGGAGAGGCTGAGGCAAGAGGATGGCTTGAGGCCAAGAGTTCGAGGCTAGCCTGGGCAACATAGCAAGACCCCATCTCTAAAACAAAATAGAGAAAGAAACAGGCCACCTATGCAAGGCCTTCAAGGTTATACCTGGGGTTTGAGCTTTATCCTGAAGGCTTTGGGGGGTGCCTGAAGGATTACTCAGGAAGAAATATCACCAGGTCTGTGTTCCGACTGTCAGGTGGAGAATGGCAAGGCAGATGCTGCATTAATCCACGTGAGAAATAAGGACCTGAACTTAGGCAGTGGCTGTAGGGACAGAGTGGAGGGGACTGCAGAGATATGTTGGGTAGCATGGGTGAGGGTGGGAGGTGGTGAGTGGGGGAGGATGACATTCCGTTTTCTGGCTGGGGGGCTGGAGAATGGGGCCACTCACTGAGAAGGACCAAGGCCATAAACCCTGGTGCTCCAATAGGCAGAGAGGCCTGCAGTGCAGTGGAAGAACCACTGGCGTGCAGTGACAAGGCCTGGCTTCTAGTCCCAGGGTTTCCCCTCAGAAACCAAGTAACCTCTGGCAAGCCATTAAGCCTTTGGTGCCTCAGTGTACTCATTTGCAAAATGGCACCAATACCTGACTTCCCCCAGGGAAATGTGAGGATCAAATAAAATATGTGTGTGAGAGTGTTTTGAAAACCACAAGGAGTTTGTGAATATGGGGAGTTAATTCAAGGAGAAGGGGCCACGGGAGAGGCCACACAACTTGTTAGGTTGGGACAAGGAGGAAGGGGACCAGATGCTTTGTCTAGGGGGTTTCCATTGAGAAATAGATGGCACTAGGAGATGCTTTGTCTATAATAGGAGGAACAAATTGACCAGAGGGGGCTTCTAAGAAAGAACAGATGACATGTCAAGGGGGCTTCCAAGGACTGAACAGGTGTTTGGCCTATGATAGGGGGTCTCCAAGGACTGACCAACCAGAAAGAGGCAAGAAAGTCCACAAAGTAGAGATATGAACAAGGCCACAAAAGAGGGTCTTTGGAGCATGTGTATAAGCAAGGTGACAGTATCTTCAAGTGACCTACCTTCATTAGCATAGTAAAAATCACACCCACCAGTGCCATGACAGTTTACAAATAATACCCTGGAAACCCCCAGAAATTGCCTTACAAGATAAAAATGGGGAGGGTTCCCAGTTCTGGGAATTCTCCACCCCTTTCCAAGAAAACCATGAATATTCCACCCCCACTTAACATAAAACTAGGGAATCAGCATAAAAGGGAAAATCTTGTTAAACTCAAGGTCTTCTCCACTTGTAGGCGTTGACCCATTCCTTCTCTGGAATGTACTGTGCTTTAATAAACTTTGGCACTTTGCTTGCTTGCATCTGTTTGGTCTGCTCCTTTGCTCCATCGATTCAGTACCAGTAACCACTCTTCAGTCCTAGGAACCAAGAACCAGGGAACACGGACCTGACATCTGGTCCCCACACCTGATAAGCTGACCAGCCAAGAAGTCACTGGACATCCCTGGCTTGGGGTGCCAACTGGGCTATACCTGAGCCAGCCCTGTTCTCAGAGCTCCCTAAAGAAACTTCAGGCCTGCTGAGGCCTGAGCACAGAGGCCTTACTGGGATGTGGGTCGTTTGAAGTGTCCAACTGTTGCTGCTGCTGCGGGCACATCCCATGTGGTGCTTCTGGGTGGAAGGTGGAATGGCCTCTTCTCTAATAACCTCCATGGGCCCCAGTGGCTTGTCAATTAGTGGGTTCTGAAGGCAATGATGTTGCAGCTTTGGCAGTGAGCTGCAGCCCTCTGGCTGCCTGGAGAACCTTCCAGGGCTCAGCCAAGGGCTCTGGGACCACAACCCTCTGGATTTAGCCTTCCTTTGAGCAGATTCCTGCCTTGCCTTTGGGAAGCGTCTGTTTGCAGAGGCCTGTAGAGCCCCCTCCTTTGCTCTGCAAAAAATGTTAAACAAACATTTAGGGAATAAAGGCTTTATAATGATGAGAGTAAACACTGAGGAATATCAGCTACTATGGAACATAAGTGTTTAAAAAAAAAAGAAAAGCAAAAATAAATGGAAAAACATTGCTAGTCCTGAGCAGGCCAGTGTGTGGGAGAAGGGTAGAGATTCAGCCTTCCTCACACCCTCCCATTTCGGGCCACAGCTCCTAGTTCCAGGCTCGCAGAAGGCTCTTGGAAAGCCCTGATGCCCAAGGTGTTTTCAGTTCAAACAAGGACTTCCTACTCCTGGAATCTTAGAAAAGCAGGACAGATAGGACACTAAGACCAGAGAAGACCAGCTCTGCTGTCCTCTAAATGGTGTGGAGGCCCAGGCTGCTGTCCTGAGAAAAAGACAGGGATGAGAAGCCCAGGAGGAGACAGGGCTACCCCAGAGTAGCCTCCTGGGACTGTACTATGAAATGGAATGTCTGCTCAGATGTGAAGAATCGCTCACCAGGAACAGGTACGTCCCCCTCCCCATGGCCCCAAGCTACACATACGCCACTAACCCCTGCACACTGAGCCTAAAGAAAGGGCCTGCTCTGAGCTCTCTGTCTGGTAGGACATTCAGTCCCCACTCCCCCAGCTTTATGGAGGTATAATTGGTATACAAAAACCTTCACATAATTAATGTATACAATTTGCTAAGTGTATATATATACCATCACCACAATCAAGATAATAAACATATCCATCACCTCCAAAAGTGTCTTTGGGTTTGTTTGTTTGTTTTTTGGTGTGTGATAAGAACCCTTAATATGAGATCTACTCTCTCAAATTTTTAAGTGCACAATTTATTGTTAGCTACAGGCACTATGTTGTACAGCAGATCTACGGAACTTACTCATCTTGTATAATTGTAACTTTATAGCCATTGAACAATAACTCCCCATGCCTCCCTCCTCCCATTGTTTTCCTCCAACATTCCTTGCCCCGACCTTCTCTGGATATATAACAGTGGTTTGACAGCGAGGGTCCAATCCTAGTCCTGACACTGCTGGCTGTCAACCCCAGTTACTTACCTTCTCGGAGCCTTAGCTTCCTTATCTGTAAATGGGTTAACAAAGAACCCGCCTCCTGAGGTTGTTGTAAGGATTAAGTGAGATGGATTATGGATGGGCTTCGCGGGTGTAGTACGGGCTCAGTAAACCCCACCCACGCCTATCACCCCATCTCCTCTCCCTGCCCCCCACTGGGAGCCCCAGGCTCAGGGCCAAGGGTGGCCTTGTTGCTGCCGGCTGAGGTGCACTCTCCTGGAATGTGGGCTTGCCGGGCTTCCCCCAAAGCGAGCCTCCCTGGGCTCCTAATTTGGTTTGTCCTCCTTCCAAACTGCTTTCCTAGCACCCCATAAGAATCCAGAAAGGTTAATGGCTTCCAGGGAGTCTCTTTACCTCCCGCGGGAAGCCACTATCACCTTGTAGAATGGCTTTAGAAAAGACGCGTTTCATTAAATTTCAGAGCTGGAAGGGACCTTTAGAAACCATTTGCTGCGCCACAGGCCTCTCCAGCAGCAGCTGTCTTCAGATGGGCCAATCAGCCTCCGAAGAGGAGAGAGTGTGCTGTGTAGTAGAGACGCTGCGTCAGGGAAAGAGAGAGAGGGATGTTGCGCCTAATGACACTCTTTAGTTTGATGGACTTTCGCTGGGCCTAGACGTTGAACTAGCTAAAGGTGTTGGAAATTTCTGGGCCGTTGGTTCTCGTTGGGTTCCTTGGGGGAGTTGAGCTTGGGGGAAGGAGAAGGCTGGGCATAGAGGTGGAGTTTCATGGTGGAACTGTTTGGGGAGCTTTTTCAAAACCCCCATGCTCCCCCATCCCCACAAGGGTACTTCAGAAGCTTGACTGGTGGGAGTGTGTGCCGGTGAAACTGCCCGGGTGATTCGGACACACAGCCCTGCCTCTCGCTGCAGAGCACCGGCCCAGGCTCAGGAACAGAGAGTGAGCAGCCTGCAGTAATGATATTATAGCATGGCTGCGGCTGATAGACCAGCACACAGGAAAAAGAGACCCGACATTTGTGTCATTTATAGTTGACAAATTCTTTTCACAGATACCCCTTCACTTTGATGTCCAAATTTCCACTCTGATAGTCAAGGGTGGTAAATCTCCATTTTACAAATGAGAAAATTGAGGCCCAGCTGGGAAAAGTGCATATAGGAAAAAGCAAAGAGCCAGAGGAAGAATTCAGCCCTTCTGAACCACACTATAGTGGTGTGACCAGTGATGCTGTGGCTGTCGTCCAAGTGTAGGTGGGGATACTTTCAAATGTGCATTTGAAAAGCATTTCTTCTATCCCTTTGTCAAATTTGCCATGAAAGGGTACCAGTTTCTTTGTTTGATGTCCTTTTGGGCTGGGTTGTCATAGTTCTCTTAACAGGCAGCCTCCAATGAGAGGGAGCTTCTCAACTCTCTTGGCAAGTTCCGAACAGAAAAACGGATGTCCAGACAAATTCTTTGATTCGATTGGAGCCCAGGAGTCCAGCAGAAAAGAATTAAAGCCAGCTCACAACTGGGGTTCTGGCACAGGCGGTGGATGGGGCTCTCCCAAGTTGGAGGACTTGGAAGAACATGCAATGAGACTCCTGGGGGGGCTTGCGGTGGGTGAGGAGAAGGTCTGGTGGGACGGAGCAGCCTTGGTGGCAGGGCCTAGCCTAGTGCTAGAGCCAGCTGTGGCCCACGCTCCAGGGGAGGAGACTGGCCTGGCCATGCCACTCCACCCTCTCTGCAGTGCCTGCGAGCCAGGAAGGGCTGGAGTGCCAATGAGAGAGCTGTCCCTAGACACTGACAGCCCTTCTGAAGAAGCTGGTGGTGAGAAGGGGACAGCACTTTTCTGCTGGCCAGATATGGAGAGGTTGGCAGGCTGGAGGCAGTCAGAAACAGCCCAGGCACTGGCGATGAGTAGGTAGGGTTAGAACCCCACAGGCATCTGAGCAAGTGACTGCACAGAACAGAAGTGCTGTGCAGGAGACAGAGGTGGCAGTTTTCTTATCTGTGAGCCCTTCTCCTCCCCTGTCCGCTCTGCCCGGGGCTTCTAGAAGCAATGATGGGAGAGTACATCTCCCAAGAAAACACTGGAATCTCTGCTTAATCAAACAAATAGTGATTTATGGGACATTGAACAGACACCAGTGGGTGAGGCCTGCAGACATGAGAGTTATACTCATTTTGAGAAGGATTCGTTACAAGTTTAGGCCATTTTGGTTGATAATACCCCATTTGTCTCCACAGGCTGATGAAGCAAGCCCAGGGAAAATGGGGCTGCAGAAGTGGAAGCCAGCACCCTATTTGAGAAGTGATCAGGGTGTACCCTTCAGATGCCCCTCACCTCACAGGCCTGAGCTCTCATCTCCCAGACACTGGGGATGTTGCCTGCTGCTGGCTCACAGCTGAGTCCTCTCTGGGAATTGCCCTCAGCCAAAGAGAGCCCCTCAGCCGAGACCACGTCCCCTTCTTGGGGTAGACAGACTAACTCACCCAACAGAGGTGCCGTCCAAGAACACTGCCTGACAACTCTCCCACCTGCTAAGATCCATTGCACAGTGTGCTTCCCAGAAGCCTGAGCTAGGACAGCTCCCAGCCTGCGGTCTTTATGTCACTGTTCTGCCTCTCTGTCACTGAGAGATAGTGGGCGGAACCAGAGACCTGCTGCCAACCTTGGGACCCTTAGATGTGAGCCCTGCCCTGAGCACAATTTCAAAGCCTTGGAGCTGTGTACAAAAAATGGAAGGAGCCCCTGGGAGCAGCATTGAAGTTATCAAGAGCCTGTTTCCTATGTGTCTTCAGCCCCATGGGGGGCTTGGGAAACATAGAGAAAGCAGTCTAGTCTAATTTGCAGACACTCTGGGCTCTTCATTGGCCAAATACCAATGAAGTACTCAGACAAGCCACGGTAGGTCTTACTTCTAGCCAGAGAGCAAATTTTGCAAAGAGTTGTGCATAGTCCAGTCCTTTGTAGTAGTCAGGGTTCTCCAGAGAAACAGAGTCAACAGGATGTTGATGGGAGAGAGAAATTTACTTTAATGAATTGGCTAACACGATAGTAGAGGCTGCTTGCAAACCCAACATCTGCCGCACAGCCCACAGGCTGGCCACTCAAGGAAGTGCTGATGTTGCAGTCTGAAGACAATTTGCTGGCAGAATTTCCTGTTGCTTGGTGGAGGTCAGTCTGTTTTCTTAAGGCTTTCAACCGATTGGATGAAACTTACCCAGATTATGGAGGGTAATCTGCTTTACTCAAAACCTACTGATTAAAATGTCAGTCTCATCTGAAAATACCTTCACAGCAACATCCAGATAGATATATTTGACCAAGTATCTGTGTACCGTGGCCCAGCCAAGTTAACGCATAACATCAACCATCACACCCTCCACATGGTACAATCTCTGCTCATTTCAGTCTGGGGAGACGTCTACTCTCATCACCTTAATAAACAGCATCCTTGAGAGCCTGCTAAGGCCACTTCATTCTCAATTGGAGATGAATATTTGCCCTCAGGGATTTTTCTGGGTCTTTGTCTTTTCTGGTGAACTTTGGACATTTTATGACCTATAGCACTTCTATTTACCAGGGGACTGGTAAGATCATTTTGTAAAGGGCCAGAGAGTAAATATTTTAGGATATGTTCCCTACATATATCTCTGTTGTATAGTCTTCTTTGTTTGTCTTATTACCCTTTAAAAATATAAATATCACTCTTAGCTTGCTGGCCACACAGAAACAGGCAGAGGGCTGGATTGGCCTGCAAGCTGTAATTAATTTGCCAACCCTTGATTTAAGCTACTAATATTCTGGGTGCACCTGGATGCTTGACATTCCTGGGCCACTTGAAATGCATGAGTGCACTCCTCCAATTGCTTCTGAAGCCCAGTTGTTCTAGAGAAATCTAAATGACACAGACGTCGTGAGGTCAGCAGGAAGGGAAGGGCCCCTTTCCCCCAAGCTCTCATTCCCAAAGCTCCCCTGAAAGATGTTTCAGAAGCCTGTTTTGAGATAAGGAAAACTGCAGACTTCTGCATCATGAAAGCTTTGTGCTAGGAGAACAAAGGGTGAAGAAAGACCGTTGAAAGACTATAGACCATTGCCCCCCTCCCCCAGCTGTTTCCCAGTACAATCTCCTCCAAGTCTGTTTCTTTTTTTTTGAGACAGGGTCTCGCGCTGTTGCCTGGGGCTAGAGTACAGTAGTGTCATCATAGCTTACTGCAACCTCAAACTCCTGGCCTCAAGTGATCCTCCCACCTCTGCCTCCCAAGGTGCTAGGATTATAGGCGAGAGCCACCATGCCCAGCCCAATTCTGCTTCATGCTTATGGTCCCTGCAGAAAGCACTGCCCAGAGTGGCCTCTGGGCAGGGAGGAGGGGGCTGCCTGGGCTGTGACAGCTGCCTGAGGCTGGGAGCACACTGTCTTGTAGCCTGGAGCCTGGGGAGGCACCTGCCAGGTAGGATGGAGCCACACGCAGCCAGCGAGGCCCCTCAGCCTCCCAGAGTGCTTTCCAGGGACCAGGGTCACGGGATTATTCAACCTCACTTTTTGATGTGTATGTTAAGGGTGGGAGGTGGTGAGGATGGGCGCTTTTATAAACTACCAGTGAATCAACTCAATTGCACAATCCTGTTGGGTAAAGACTTTGCGAAAATGTGAACTCTTCTGCTGGCAAATGATATTTTAGCTTGTGTGGGTTCCTTCCCTGAGTGAGAGTTTAACGAGGATGGAAATAGTACCGTTCATAGCTCCTCTAGTTTTGCATTTGGTCTCTGGTTGTAAAGAACTCCCCTCTCATAACTCGGACTTTCCATTCTTGGGATCCCTTTCCTTCCTTCTGTCCCTCCACCCCTCCTTTCCTTCCTTTCTTCATTCCTTCCATCATCTGTCACGTACTGTGACTGCAGGTGTTGTGAGAGGGAAGATACCCAAGCTGCCCTCAGGTAGCTGGGTGGGGGGGCGCGTGTGTGAGGATCTCTGTTCACTTGTAGCCTCCTCTTCCTCGCTGGAAGTATTGCGTCCGTGACACTAACAGGAGAATGCAAATGTGCCGAGTACTGGCTGAGTGTGGGGACGCCTTCCGGGCCACAGCTGTTGCTCCAGGAGGCGTCTAGCCTCATACCCACCGCCCTCCTTTGTCCCGGAGGCTCTGTCTTCGGAACATCGGGCTGGGCACGCTAACTGTCCTTCTCACGGGCCGGGCAGAGCTCAACAGACAAGTGCTCAGCTGTCGAAGAGTCTTCAGCCCGAGGCTGAAAGTTGGAACCGTGTGGCAAACTCCATGCCTAGAGGGACTCACCAGAGTGAGGTGCCCCAGACAGAAGATCAGAAATAGAGGCGGAGTGTCAAACACAGAGTGCAACGTCTCTTGGACGTTAGAACAGGACAAATCCTTCAAGATTATTGATCGCTTGGGAGACACCGCAGCCAATCCTCTCCGAATGCCATTTATCTGATAATTTTCTACTAATTTCCAGAAAGTGTAATAATATATTTTAGGAAAGTGGATTATATGCTTGATTTGAATAATGTTTAATTCATCCTAAGTTTGCCTTTAGATTTGATTACAAATGTATTGTCACAGAGGCTGCTGTTTGGATCTGTTGGAACCAAGTTTGTAAACAACCTTCTGCCACAGAGACTGTCCCAAGTCCTCTTGGTGGTCCCAGAACTGTCCACTGGGAAACCTTCTGGGAGTGCGTCTGAGGACCTCTTCCTGTTCCTAAATGCCAGCAGCGCACTGATCATTTCAGAGGTTGTACTTCAGTCCTGATTAATACAAAAAGAAGTTTTTCAGAGTCATCCCATTTTATTACTTTTTCTTTGTGAAGTAGAACACTTAAAGTGGATCCTCTTATGGTAAATCGTTCAGATCCAGCTCAAGTTCAGGAGAATAATAATAGGTGCTCTGAAAATCATGGAGTGTGTCTTCAGAATTTGCCTCACATAGGGCTATTTTAATTTCTGAGTTAATACAGGTTCTAACTCATGATAACAATGACTTTATGAAGACAGTCTCTGGATAACAAAGCTATTTTCATCCTTTACTGAATGGTTCAGAAATCATACTGCTTTAATCTGTTTTTAATATGCTTTTTTTGTTCTCTGACTTTTGGAAAAGTGTTTCATAATTCAGGAAAGTAAGCCATCTTTGCATGATGGAGAGGAAGAGAAAAATGGCATTCACTCATTCATTTACTCCTCTCGTCTATGTCTTCATTTTGTAAATCAGTAAAATCGGAATGACAACAATGCCTTCCTTATAAGGCTGTTGGGAGGCTTAGGGTGTCTGCCATGCAGAAGGTACGTGGTGCGTCTCAGTTTCCACCTCCCAACTTCCCTGTTCCCTCTCTTTCCTCCTCGATAGCTACTTAATAAACAAATGCTGCGTGCTAGGGCTTGTAATGTATACAGGGTATATATGTACAATGTTAAGGAAAACCCCAAGTAAAATAACAGGAATAATAATACAGTATGAAAAATGTTACAGTATAAACATAGTGGGAGATCCTCCTATGCCTCCCCCCCGCCTTTTCTTCTTTCTCTACTCCCAAAAAAGAGAACTAGGAGTTACCTTGGTTTTTCTTAGTTGGGTAAGTCATTTCTGAGGCACTAAATGTAGCCTCTTCCACACCTGAAAAGGGATGGGGGTATTGGGTCCCCTGGAGAGGATCTGCGTATCTATCTGCGTTGAGGGTGAGTGACTTTATCTCAGGAGAAAAAGCGTTTTTAGCCCCTTTGTGTCTGGAGGCTGGTGGACTCCTGGCCATATTTAGTGTGTCCTCTGTGTCCTAAGGGGAAAGTTGCCCCACCTCCTGTAGGGTGGGTCTCCAGGGAAGCGAGAAGGTGGAGCTGCACGGCTCTGCTGGGGCTCTTAGGACAGCTGGCCCTGCGGGAATACCTGAGTGTGGGCCTGCAGGAGCCGAGCGCCAGGGCCCAGAGAGCCACGGGTGCCCATGGAGCACCAGGCAGGGGTGGTCCCCCCTCGGAGACCAAGGAAACCTGTGCCTGGGGCAGCAGCCAGCCAGCTGTCTTGGAGGGCCAGTGTCAATGACAGCTGACAGCAGAAAGTAAGGGAGGGACACAGAGGAGCACCAGGAGAGAGATTCTGGACTTCTCATTCATCTGGCACATGGGCTTGAGCTTTTTTTTTGTTTGTGAAAAATAGAATAGATAAGACTTTACTTGCGCCCTGAATTTGTGGAGCAGTTCACGCTGGTTCCTCAAGGGCTGTGGGGACATGCTGTAGTAGGCTCTCTCCTCCTGCCACTTTTCTTCTGGAATGTCCCTGGGCCCTGGCTCCAACACTCACTGTCTTCTCCAATCACTTCTGAAGCCCAGTTGTTCAACAGAAACCTAAATGACACAGATGCTGTGCAGGCAACCAGAAGAGAATGACCTCTTACCCCCAAGCTCTCTTTGCTGGGGGTCAGCTTTGTACTTCCTATGCTACCAGGGCCAGCTTTTCCTAATTCCCAACCCCGTGGTTATGAAATCTCTGTCTTTGAACTCCCACAGCATTTGGTTTGTATCTCTCTCATGGCACCCATAGTTGTAAAGTCGTATAGCTGTAAATTCCTGAAGGCAGGAGCCAGCTCTGACAACCTTTGTATTCCCCTGCCGTAGCCAATGGAATAGAAGTAGGAATTATTCACACTTAGTAGGTCTGAAAGGTTTCAATATTAACCAACATTTATTGAAGCTTTCTCTACGTGGCAAGCATTTTCCACAGGCTCTTCTCATGTCGTTCTCACCACGTGACCTCATGAGGCAGGTACTCTGATTAGCCCCAGTGACATCTTGGAGACATGAAGTGACTTGCCTGAAGTCATCTAAGCAAGGGGTGATCTCAGGACTCAGCCCAGCCAGTCTGGCCCCAGCCCACCCTCTCAACACCCCCTGCCATAGGTCAGTTAGTTCATACACATGGGGTCCTGATGAGCTATCTTTGGCAGCTTACAGAAGACTAAGTTTCTCCCCAAAGAAGGGATGAAGATAATTAATTACCCAAAAGACCAATGGCTTCAAATCTTGGCTACACATTGGAAGCACCTGGAGAACTTTTTTTTGGACACCTGGTGAGGCCTGTGGAGAAAAGCCTGCAAGAGGATGTGAATCCCTCCTTGTTTTTTTGTTTTTGCTTTAGTTTTAAAAATCATGGTAAAATATACATAACATGAAGTTTACCGTTTTTAAATGTACAGTTCGGTATAGCATTAAGTACATTCCCATTGTTATATAACCATCACCACTCTCCTTCCCCGGAACTTTTTCATCTTCCCAAACTGAAACTCTATACCCTGTTATTAAAAAATAACTCCCCATTTCCCCTTCCCCCCAGCCCTTGGCAACCACCACTCTACTTTCTGTCTCTGTAAATTTGACTGTTCTAGGTACCTCATATTAGTGGAATCATAAAGTATTTGTCCTTCTGTGACTGGCTTATTTCTTTTTTTTTTTTTTTTTTTTTTAACAGCAACAAGATATTCAAATATATTTTGACACATACTGTACATTTTTTCTAACATACATCTGCACAAACTACAGTTGACAGTGTTAAAATTCTTTTAACATTAAAAAAGGTAACAGCACAGTTTTTTTAAGATTGACAAAAGTTTCAGAGTACAAGAAAAAAGTAAATAGGAAAGGGGATGAAGGATCCAACAGAAGAATCTGCCTTGAGTGATATTTAACGCTAGGCAATGGAGCACAGTGAATTTCAAACTCATTATACCATGGAGAACTGATTTTAGGGACCTTGCTGGCATTAGGTTTGTTTTTAGTCACTATTTTAATTTTTATGTTGTATTTTTCCCCCACTCCGTCTAGAGCCAAATGCATGCACACACAGTGAACACACAATGAATGTGACTGGCTTATTTCACTTCACGTGTCCTCAAGGTTCATTCATGTTGTAGCATGTGTCAGAATTTCCTTCCTTTCAAAGGCTGAATGATAATCCATTGTATGTATATACCATATTTTGTTTATCCATTCATTTGTTGATGAGCAAATGTTGTTTCTCTACCTCTTGGCTATTGTGAATAATGCTGTGATATTTGAGTCTCTGCTTTCAATTCTTTTGGTATATTCCCAGAAGTGGAATTGCTGGATCATGTGATAGTTCTATTTTTAATTTTTTGTGGAACCACCATTATGCATTCATAGTGCATTTATAGTGGCCGCACCATTTTACATTTGCACCAACAGTGTACAAGGGTCCCACTTTCTCCACATCCTCACCAACACTTGTTTTTTTCTGTTTTTTTTTTGATAGTAGCCATACTTAAGGGTGTGTAGTGGTATTTCATGGTGGTTTGGGGAACTTTAAAACATGCCCAATGCTGCACCCAACCCTGTTCAGGCAGACACCCTGGTGGGACTCAGGCCTTGGTGTTTTTTAAAGCTCCCAAGTGGTTCCAATGTGGGGCCAAGCCTGGGAGCCACCGTGGTGGACAAACTCTGCTTGCTATGCAATCTTCCAGAGTCCTGGCTCTGAGCTCTGTTCCTGCTGCCCTCTGTTCTCTCTCGAGGAAGGAATCAAGTTACTGACACTTCTGAAGAGGTTACAGAGGGAGCGGTGTGCTGGCAAATGCCCCCCTAAAGTGTGGGACTTGGGAAGCAGGCAGTGCTCATGGAGGCAGCACCTTAAATGGGGTCCTCCACGTGGGAGCCCCAACTTCCAGCTACCTGCAGAGGAAAGCCAGTCTGGCTTCTTCCCTCACAAAGAAGGCAGACCACTTGCTCCCTCTTTAGCCTCCAAAGCCTGCCCATTCTGTAGCAGAAAGAGCCCTGGGCCGGGAGTCAGGAGGCCTGAGTTCTCGATCTCACTGTGCCTCGACTTCCTCTGTGGTCTAGAGAAGAAACCCTCATGTCCTTGGATATCACTTCCAAGATTCTGTAAAATGAAAAGTTTCTTAATTCAGTGGTTCTTAAATTTCACTTTAGCAGAGGAACCCTTTCCTAAAATAAAATCTTACATGGAATTCAACATAGAAAATAGATAACAGGAGAGCTGCTCTGATTGGCACAGGGCTGGGGGTCAGAATTCTGCCTGCTTGGTCTCCTGAGACCTGGGGTGGCCACGGAGACTCCTCTGCAGGACCCCAGGGCTCCTGAAAGCACAGCCCGAAGCCTCGCAGCTCTCCCAGGGGCCTGACAGCACCGATGTTCTGGGATTCTGCTGTCAGTTTATACTGATGAAGGTTCTTGCTCCAGGAAAGCCACATGCTGCCACAGAGAGGTGTTTATAATATGCTCCGGGGGCATTCCTCCCCCACACCAAGGCATTCATCAGGAACGTGCCTCTTGAAAGGCAGCTCCCATCCTCCCCATTCCAGGGACTGAGAGGCCAGTGGCACAGGCCTGGAGCCTGCCTGAACCCTGCAGAAGTTTTTCTGGCATCTTTTGCCACTTCCCACCCTGCATGGATGTCCTCAGCCTCTACCATGAGCCCAGGGCTCCTCTCCCTGACCTGCCTCCTGAAAGTATCCTACACTCAAAATTCCGTCCTCTGCCCTCTGACAATATGTCCTGTCCATGTGGGGAACCACTACCAAACATCCCAACACTCTTTCTGTTCTTACTTTCTGCTCCTTCCAGGCTCCCAGCCCAACTGTCGCCAAGCGTCCTCCTTCCTGCCCTCTCAAAGGCTTCCCCCTCCCCTGTGAGCCGCAGGAGCACAGGCTCTGGGTCACACGGGCTTGGGTGTGGTTCTTGGCTTCCCTCTCACCATGAGCATGATCGTGAGCAAGTTACTTTACCCCTCAGAGCCTCCATTTCCTCACCTGTAAAATGGACATAATGCCTATCTCATGAAGTTGTGAGGATGATAGGAAAAGATATAGAAGAAATGCACCTGTCATTGGGGTGGCATTTAGGGAACACTCAGTAAACATCACTCTCCTTCCTAACCGTTCCCACTCCTCCCCTTGATCTCAGCAACCCCGCCTTCTTATGAAAGAATACCACGTATGCGCACATAGGGAAGGAGGAGGAGAGAAACGGCTGGAAACCGGGCTCTCACTGGATTAGAGAAGGCCTTGGATGCCACCTAAGGAATGTGGACTTCATTCTGTGGACAGCTGCTCTTATGGGTTGAATTGCATCCCCTCAAAATCCATATGTTGAAGTCCTACCGCTAGTACTTCAGGACGTGACCTTATTTGGAAATAGGGTCATTGCAGATGTAATTATTTAAGTTAGGATGAGATTATACTGGAGTAGGGTGGGCCCCTAATCCAACAAGACTGGTGTCCTTATAAAAAGAAGAAATTTGGAAGCAGACACACACACAGGGAGAACACCAGGTGAAGATGGAGGCGGGGATCCGGGCACCGCTTCTGTAAGCCAAGGAACGCCAAAGAGTGCCAGCAAAGCGCAGAAGCTAGGACAGAGGCGTGGGCAGATTCCCCCTCCCGTCCTTCAGAAGGAGCCACCCCTGCTGACACCTTGATCTCAGACTTCTAACCTCCACAATCGCCAGACAATGAATTCCTGTTGTGTAAAGTCACTCCATTTGTGGTACTTTTCATAAGAAGTGGCTGCCATAGCAGCCATAGCAACCAGTACAGCTGGGAACCTCTGCGAGGTGGGAGCAGAGCAACCTGGGCTGGCAGGGCCAAAGGAACGTGCTGGGTGAGCGAGAGGCGGGAGACAGAGAGGCAGGCAGGCGTGTCCAGGTAGTGTGGGAGGGAGTAGGGGCTGAGGGCAGCCGGGGGCATTGCGGAGGTGGTGCTGACAGACGTGGAGCGGGATTGGAATCAGAGGAGGGGCTGACATGACAACCCATGAGGTTTGGGCCTACAGGCACTTAGCTCCATCTGTGGGGTTTCGCTGTGGGTGCCAAGGCTTGTGGGGAATCTCAGCTGTGGGCTCTGGTCCTCCTGATCGCAGGAGCCTCTCCAAGGCCTCTCCTGGACTTTGCCTTTGATGTGGGCCACACCCAGCCCCTGTCGCAGGGGGTGGGGAGGTGCTTCTGTGCAGTTCCACCAGGTAAACCTGCGCAGAGGAGTTCAACCAGCTGTGACGGGAGAAGGGTTGGGGGGAGGCAGTCACAATGAATAACTTCGTGTTTCTCCAGCTTCTGGCATCTGGTGCTGACAGCCCTTTCCACAAGACAGGGAAGGAGAACAACATCCATGTAATTAATAATCCTCATCATCTTTGAAATGCAAATGAGGATTCCCTGTCCTTCCAGGCACGAATGTGTCAAGCCGGTGGATACAACACCTGGTACAGAAGAAAGGGGGTGTCTCCTCACAATCCGAAACCCGCTTAGGGCTGGGGGCTGTCTAGGGGACACTCTCACCCCCACAGTTCCAACAGGGCCTAAATTGTCCCTTTCAGGAAGGGAGAATCCTGCCCTTAGTATAGCTACTTTACATGGTATTGAAATATATGTTCTTATGGTATGCATTGGTTCATCTTTTTATAGCATATAATTTTTTGAGCCTTTCTTCTGTGCCAGGCATGTTGGAGTCTAGAATTTAAGGGTAAATTGAGAAACAGAAGAGTGCCTGTCCTCATGGAGCTTGCACTCCAGAGACAAGCAAACGACTATGCCATGCCATTTCTGGGGGTGGGGAGTGGGGCAGGACGCATGTGCCGATGGGGAGGGGGCTGCTGTAGGTACAGTAGTCAGGGCAGGCCTCTGAGGAAAGACTGGGGCAGTCAGAGAGAGCCACAGGCAGGTCTGGGCAGCGTTGGAGGCCACACTGAGCGCCATGTGTGGGACTCAGGTGGTGACCCAGGCCCGGTGGAGCGCGCATTTGGTCCTAGGTGTGTTGGGCGACAGGGGAACGATGGGCTCCAGTGAACATTTCGCAAGAGCAAATGTGCAGAGGAATGTTCTGTTTAAGTGCACTTGCACTGTGGGGCTCTGAGCAAAGCATGTGAGCCCTGAGATCTACCGGGGAGCGGGAGGCGCTCCCAGGAGTGGTGGAGGTGAGAGCACTGTTATGAACAGGGCAGGCGTGCTGTCTCTGCCTCAGTGCCTTTGAGGAGTGTCCTGACTTCTTCCAGTCAAAGACAGAACCTTTCAGGGAGCACCTGCTATTGGCTGCTACCCGAATAGGTGCGTGGGGGGCTCTCAAAAGATGAAAGATATGGGGAGGCCTTCCCTGCAGGGCGGTCCCCTGTGGGGAAGCAGAGGCTTGCTCACAAGCAACTCTGTGGCAGAGAGAACTTTAAGTAGGAAGAGCTGAGGGCGCTCTGAGCAGGGGGAGGTGGGGGGGAGCAGCTTCATTATCATCATTGCCACTTGTCATCATCAGAAGATATTTATTATGCACCTAATTGAGCCTGATACTGTGCTTGTGTTTTCTTTTTAGAGCTCTTAAGGACTAAACAACGTGCAAATGAGCAAAGCAAACATCCACATAAGGCAAGTTACATGTATCATTAATTTTCCTTCTCTCTCTCTTCTTGTACATTCTGACTCCCCAAATGTGACTAATTACAAATGACTTGTACCTACAAAGGGTTATCCCTGAGCTGGTGTGGACACCCTGTGCTGACCACCTCATACCTATCTCCCTCCTCCAACACTCACCCGCATACGCTTGTATACACACAGCGCACATACGCCAGCACCTACCACACACATCCCACACCACACACACCCCAGACCATGCATCTATACACACCACATGCATGTGGTGCACACACCACACACGGACACCCAACACACCACATTCGCTACGCGCACACATGCTGCAAGATGCCTGCAGGCGGCTGCTGTGTGCAGGGGGTTGTGGGGAAAAGACCGGGGTTTTAGACATCATGCGGGCTCAGAAACAGAGGAAAGGAAGGAGCTTCAACAAACAGACCTGCTGAAAGCAACCATTCAGGAGAACAGAATCCCGGCAGGGCTGCCTCATACTGTGTGGGGCGGGGCCCTCCTTGGCCTCCAGCTGGGGCAACACCTCCTCAGTCTGATTCTCACTGGGTCAAAGCCACAGGGGGCGCAGGGGGTGTGCAGGGCTACAGGGTTCCCACAGCCCCTGGCCTCTGTCTCCCTAGCATCACCCTCTGCAAACCAGACAAGTGTCTCTGCTCCCTTCTCCTTGTGGCTGGGGCGTAACCTGTCCTCACGTAGGAGTGGCAAGGGCGGGAGCAGGGCAAATCACCCTCTGCTCTGTTTGACTTGAGTTTCTCTTGATCTCCCTTGTTTGGGAGAAAGGAATCCTCCCTGCATCCTGCAGGGATGGCAGTTCCAGGTCTGGCCTGTGATTTGGGGGCAAGCCCGACTATTTCCATTACCTTGTTCTGTCCTGCTTGCCTGCGGACTCCGTGAGGGAGGCTGCTGGGCAGGCCTCAGGAAGTCGGTTTTCCCGGCTTGCTCTCTGGCTTGCTCCCTCACCTCCTCACCTCCTCACCTGCACCGAGAGCACCAGGGCTGAGGCGTGGGGACCTCTGAGTAAGGCGTGGGGAGACAAGAGCACCTGGGGGAGACACAGGGCTGGGGCCACTGTGGGGACTGTCAGTGGGAGGGAGGGGCAGAAAAGGCGGCTCCCAGCCTCGTGCCCAGGAAGGGGGAGCAACCCTGCCTTCTTCTCCCCACGCTTCTCTGACTCCTCTAACTGCATCTCCCCTTCCTGTTCCCCTTCTTTCTCGCTCTCCTTCCCCTCCATCCTTCTTCCTCCAGCCAATCAAAATGATGCTCCAGGCCCCATTTTCAGGGCATCCTAGCAGGGGCTCGCACTCTGCGAGGGGAGACAGGTGACACGGGCACCGGCGAGCCCTATGAAGGGAGGAGACAGGTAAATGAGGTGGGGGCTGCCTTGGTCAGGGGGGCCTGAGTGATGAGGAGGTGGTCCCGTGTGAAAACCTGGGGGGAGCCACAGCCAGCAGCAGGCTGGGGGACGGAGGGAAGCCAAGCGCAGGAGGGAGGGGTGGAGCAGCAGGCAGGACCCCGAGCGGGAGGGCTGGCAGGCCCAGGAAGGACAATGGGGGTATTCCAGGCCTGATGGAGGCCGGGCAGGGAGAGATGTGCATGTGCTGCGTGAAGGACAGGTTATAGGCAGGCGAGGCGGGAGCCTGAGAGACCGGAGGAGCCGACGGTGGCTTGTATTGGGATGTGGCAGTGGAGATAGTGAGAAAAGCGGGTGGACCTGGGCAGACTTTAGAGGCGCAGACTATAGGATTCACGGGGAACTGAGTGAAGATGTGAGAGAAGAGAAAAAGGAAGGATGGCCTCCGAGTTTTTGGCATGAGCTACTAAATGGCGTCATTTATTGAGATCTGCACGTCTTAGGGGGAGAGTGAGTTTGGTGGGAGGTGGGGTGGGTGGAGGACCAGTGGTTGGATTTTGGCCATCTTAGGTACTGGAGAAGGCGTCTGAGTAGAGACGCTGTGTAGACAGTTGGCCACGCTGAGCTGGAGTTCAGGGAAGATATCAGGCCATACGTTTGAGAGTCATCGGCACCGAGTTGCAAGCTGTGGCCCTGCATGGGCTCACTTGGGAGCGGACTGTGGATAAGGAAGAGAAGCAGGCCGGGGACAGAGCCCTGGGGCTCCTCAAGATGTAGAGGCCTGCTCGTGGCGGGTGGAGAGTGAAAGAGGACACAGAGTGGCAGCAAGTGAGACAGAAGTTGAGAGTAATTGTCAACTCTCATTGTGTAACAAACAACCCAAGACCTCAGCGATGTACAGCAATAAGCACTCACTCCACTCACCAGACTGCAGGTCATCCATGTGGGCTCTGTCCCGCCACGCAGGTCTCTCGTCCTTCTCCCGGTGCCAGCAGGGTTCTTTTCCTGGGGATGGCAGGGGTGCAAGATTGCAAGCCTGATCACGAAAGCACTTTTCAAGCCTTTGGTCATATCACGCCGGCTAAACTTCTGTTGGCCAAAGCCAGTCACAATGTGGAAACTAAAGTCAAGAGGTGGAGACATAGACTCCCCTCTTGTGCAGGAGGAGCTGTAAGATCACATGGTGGAGGGCGTGCCTGCAGGGAGGGGTAGAGCTGTTAGCGCAGTCTACTTTGGGAAGCAGAGAGGACACAGAATAGTTTCCAGAAGGGAGGCGTGGCCAGTCATGTCAGATGCCCCTGAGAGGTCACGTAAGATGAGGGCAAGAACCTGACCACTGGATTGGGCCAGATAGCGGCCACTGGAGACCTCGACAAAGGCAGTTATTTCCAGCAGAGTCCTGGGGATGAAAGGCTTGCTGAAGTCAGTTGAAAAGAGACAGGAATTGAGAAAGTGGAAGCAGCGTGGACAGACAACACTGTACAAACTGGGAGGGCATGGGGGGCATGAGGTGTGTCTGGGGGCAGATGGGGGTTCCAGGAAGTGTTTCTTCCTTTCCCCTCTCCCCTCCTGCCCCTCCTTCTCCTCCTTTTCTTTCTTCTCCTTTGCTGCCTCCCTGATCCCAGGAGTCAACACTAAATCAATACTAATAATGCTAAGTCAATATTAAACTCTAGTTCAGTATTATGGATTAAATGGCTTTCTGAAGGCCTGGTTACTAACTATAGTGTTGTTCTTAGGGGAGGCTGTATCCTGAGTGACCAACAGCCAACTTAACTTTTATTTGGGATTGTAGTATGTGTGTAAACATCCATTCATAACACACACATCCCAGAAGTTCTGGTTTAAGCCTAAACTGGGCCACTACTGGAAGTCACTCTCAGGCGTGTCTGATGAGACGGCAGGCGGAGACGCTCTGTGACAGCTAATTCGTTTGTGGGTTGGGGTCTGAAGAAGGGGCAGGAGGATGAGGATGATGAAGAGAAGAGTGGGAACTGTCTTGGAGATCGTGCCTGGGGCCCAGGGCCCAAGAACTTCTGCCAGCTGTGGGGACAGGACTGCAGGGAGGCGGAGAGCCCCTGAGGCACAGGGCACAGAGCAGGCTCCTGGGAGACCCGGGTGACACGGTACTGGGACGGGGGTGGAAGCTGGGACACTGACAGTAGGGCTGGCGTTGGAGAGAGCAAACAGGCCAGAAGGTAACTGTAGCTAATGGACGGTCATGGGGGCTCCGGGTGCATAACATGATAGAGAGGACCTGAGTTGAGTAAGTGGGGACGGCACCAATGCCATTTGAGTTAGAACTGATGCTGCACCCCCACTGGTAGGCTACCCTACATACACAGATGATGAAGCCCATCCTTCAGCTTGTCCCCTGTACTCTTTTCAGGCAGTTGTCATTGATAGGCACTGTGTGCCAGAGTGGACAGGGCAATGGACTCCGAGTCAGAGGCTTTGGGTCTGCTTATTCTTCTTGCGCAAGTCTTTTAACCTTGCTTGCCCTCAACTTTCCCGTCTGTAAAATGGAGGTAATTACCTATCTTCTAGAGCTGTTCAGGAGCTCTTTATTAACTCTAATACACACATATACACATATATATGCACCTATGCATCTCTGTAAGCACAACTATACCTGTATGAATTCATATATATTTCAATTTGGGGAGATAGTCTCAACTTCAAACATTCTGTCCAATTTTTTATCGAATACAGATGTCCCGGAGCATGCTCTGGCTCCAGGACACTTTTACCTTATTTCTCCAATTCTACTTAAATACTCTAGACTCAAGGGGATGCCATCGCTCATCTTAGAATGTCCTGCAGCCTCCACATCTGTGGAATGAAATCCCACCCACAGTTTAAGACCCCTGCTCAAACACTACCTCCTCCATGTAGGTCTCATGGACCCTCTCGTGTGATCCGCCCATCATCCTCTGAGGTTGCAATAGCTCCTTGTACCTTCCTGTGGGATGGTCACATTCAGCTTTGGGTTCTAGAGATTTTGTAAGTGACTTAAATTTGTATTTATCGAGTAAATGAACGAAATGTGAATTTCATTGATTTAACAAACACTGAGGGAGCACAGATTGTGTCCCATTGCAGAGGCTACATGCTAGAGATGCAAAGTTGAGTGGAAACAGTCTCTGCCCTCAAAGGGTTTACAGTCCACTGAGGAGTCTGGTGAGTCCCCTCTAGGGTCCATGGCAGGGGCTGTATCCATGGGGTGCTAGCTAAATAAGATCCTTCACTTAGCTGACCCTAGGCTGCTACCTCACGGCAGAGGTTGTTTGGAATCTGAATGGTCCAAACCCAAAGATGCCAGGTGGGTGTGGACCCATTTAAATCAGCAGAAGGCTTGTGGTGGAGGCCTTGGGTGCAGGGACTACCCCAAGAGTCAATCCTCCCTCTCCAGTTTCTCCCACACTCAGACCAATTTTCCCACTTTCCTTATACAGTCACAATTCTATCTCCATAAGTTCTCCACTCTGGAATGTCACAGTGTGTTAGGGCTTTGCCTTCAATGAATTACTGCCCTAATTCATCATGCTGCTTTAAATGATGGTGGCTCAGAGCCCAATAAATCACTCTGCACTTCCGAGCTCACAGCCTAATGGACATGGAGCTTGGGAAAGAGCCGGAGCTGATTCTTTGTCTCCCATCCCTGGGCAGTCTCTTCATGAGGCAAGCCCATTTTAACCAACCCTGGGGGAAGGATTGGGCAAGGGTAGGGCCAAGACTAGGGAGGGGCAGAATTAGATTCCAGGTTCCCTCCCTCCCTTCCTTCCTTCCTTCCTTTTTATTTTAACAGTTATTTATTGAGCACATACTTCACAGCACTGTAAGCACACTTGAATTTCCAGGTACAAAATGCCTGGGTTTGCTTATCTTATCCTCATGTAGATGCATCATCCAAGAATCATTAGTCAATGATTGGAGAGTCAGCTGTCTCTGCTGGAGGGTTAGATTCTATTAACCATGAACACCTCAGCACAGTGTGAATTCATGGGTCAGATAAACTTTGGCACACACTGAGCTTCTGAGGGACTGCGGCACTCAGGGGAGGGTCATGGGATGACCCTGGGGAAGGTGGGCTCCAGAGGGTCAGCTTGGTGGGTGTCTCTGATCAGTAAAAGATGAAAGTTTTTGGCTCTTGGTAAACCCAAACAGGGGCTCTGAAAACACACATTGCATCCTTCCTAGTACTAAGGGCCACTTGGCTTATGAGTAAATTATGCCCATGGAAATTTGGGCAAGTCGCTTTACATACATACACTTTTCCGTATTTGTAAAATAAGGACATTCTCAGTTATTTTGCCTAGGAATTTATCCTAAGAGAATAGCTACAGACTATACACAAAGACTCAGTACCATAGCATTGCTGATAATAGCAAAACATCGAAAATAATCTAAATTTCCAACACCACTGGAGAACTAACAAATTACATGATGATGGTGCTTTACATAATGGTACATCTACACGATGCATCAAAATGCACTCTTTAAATTCAGTATCTATATCTATACAGGTCAGCCTATCTATCCGAGGGAGGGAGAGGGAGGGAGGCATGGAGATGTGCATAATAAAATAAGTTTAAAAAGTAGTTTATGAACTAAAATGTATAGTGCATTTCCATCTCATTTACAAATCTAGCTATATTTATACGGATATCTAGAAGGAGAAAGAACCTGAAGTAGAGAGAGAGAATGTTTGGAAGGATAAACACTGAACGTTCATAGTGGTTATCTCTCAATGATGAGGTTAAGAACTATTTTGATTTGCTTTTTTACACATCTACATTTTCTAATTTTTCTACAATAAGCATAGTTACCTGTCCTGTAATAGAACATTAAAATTAAAAATGATAAACTTGTAAACCAATATTCATAGCAGCATTATTTATAATAGCGAAAGATGGAAACAATCCAAATACCCATCCACAGATGATCGGATAAGCAAGGTGTGGTACGTAACATATAACCCTAAAAAGAAGGAAGTTCTGACATATGTTGCCACACAAATGAGCCTTGAAGACATTATTCTAAGTGAAATAAGCCAGTCACAAAAAGACAAATACTGTATGATTCCATTTATATGAGATACCTAGAATAGGCATATTCATAGACACAGAAAGTAGAATAGTGGTTACCAGGGGTTGGGGTATCAGGACTGAGTAATGGAGGAGTTAGTATTTAATTTTACATTTATTACACAGGAGTTAGTATTTGATGTGCACAGAGTTTCTGTTTGGGATGATGAAAAAGTTCTGGAGGTGGATGGTGGTAATGATTGTACAACAATGTGAATGTACCTAACGCCACTGAACTGTACCCTTGAAAATGGTTAAAAGGGTAAATTTTACGTTATGTATATTGTACCATAATAAAAATAGATAGATAGAATCAAATGAGGAGGCTCTACTAGGTGCTTTCCAATGGCTCTTCTGCGTCTGACTCTGACTCTCTGCACCTCTGCAAGTCTCAGTCTCACCCTGGAGCCCAGAGATGGCAAGGAGGGCTCCTGGCAGCCCACTCCCATTATCAGAGTGACAGGAAGAGACCTGCAAGCTGGGGCAGAAGTGAGGAACATTGTTTTCACAAGGCTAATTAACCAAATGTGTTTTCCTTGCGTGTGTCTGTGTTTTCACATTAGGCTTTGCTGCAAAGAGGATATTAAAGCTAATTAGACTCACAGGTTTGGACAGATCTCTGAATAACTAATAAGTTATCTCTTATGGAAACATACTAGCCAGTAAGGCTATCCTCTACCTTAAATCACACATCTCTGCAGCCCACCAGGTACCAAAGGTCCACAGTTAGAAGATTTGCAGTCGACTGGAGACAGAATTCTAGAAAACATTTCCTTCTGCCTCAGAAAAACTTGATAGGGCTCCTCTGAGGCTGAACTCTCACTGCTCTTGCTGGACCCCCCTGCTTGATCTCATTGTAGGAGACCCTCTGTGAGGGTTCTTCCTAAACAACCCAGAAAGTTGTCTTCTTTCCTCAGCACAGAGCTGCCCCCAATACTCCCAAGGGTGGGCTGCTACAGCCAAGTTTCTAGATAAAATCAAATGAGGAGGCTCTATTAAGTGTTTTCCAATGGCCAACGACAGCTGATTGGCCTTGGGGTGGACACTGACCCAGGAGAAGCCATTCCAGTGATGCGTGGTTGAGCCAATCAGATTCTCTCTCCAGGGAATCTGCGATCATGGAGAAAATGGCTCAGTTAGCTTCAGCGTTCTTTTGTTGCAAGCTGACAGAATCTAACCCTTAAGCAAAAATTTAGTAATAATAACAATAATTCCAGCTGACACAGGAATGAAAGGAGTTAAGACACCTTCAGACACAGAGCAGTAGGGTCTCCTGGGCTGCCATCATCAAGATGCTACACTGGTCATCGTGTCTCTCTTTTCTAAGTTCAAATTTGCAGGAGAAACTGGCTAGCTCAGCTCGGGTCAGGCATCTACCCTTGCGACAATCACCTCTGGCCAGGGGCAAGATTGCAAGGGTAGAAATAGTTCCTGGGGGCTCAAGCTGTGTTTTAGGGGTCTTCCCAGAGAAGGGGGCATTTTATGGGCCAGGTAGTCCCTTGAGAGGTATCTATGAGGGCAGCTGAGATGGAAAAAGCAGAGGGAGGCTGTGTGCAGAAGGAGAGGGGATTGACCACTGTGCATGGAGAGAGGCAGACATGGGAGACAGGATGGGGGTTGGGAGGATGTAGAAGGGGGTGCCCTTGAATACACAGTTCAGGGCTGGGTTCCAACCCACATCTTTGAGTCCCGTCCTCTGCGGCCACCATCTCAGCGGCTCTACCCTTGATAAAGTCATTTTGCACGTGTTTCATTGATCACTCCCCTTGCGAGAAGACTTAGCTGCCTGTGCATCTGGTGGCACTTGTGAGGCCCGGATGGAAGGAAGGATTTGCTCTTATCTGATAACAACCATTTACCTGGCTGTGGGGCAAGGGCTATGATGCCTAAACCTCATCCTAAAGATGACGGCATCTGTGCCTGCCTCCTACCTCCTGTCAGCTTCCTCAGGCTCCTGCAAACTGACTGTAAAGAACTCTCTATGAGGCAAATGAGCACCAGCACCCCTGCTGGGAGGTGCCCACTCTTTCCTCCCTGAGTCTCACAGGCCAAAACAGTGTCGGTCGGGGGATCAAGGTCCCGAGAGCTCAAAATACGAAGTGCACGGCTGAAAGAACTAAGTTGTTCGTGTACTTCCTGGCATTTCTTACCATCATGATGATTTCTGGTTTGGGACATTTTGCTCAAATTCTCTGCAAACTGACTGCACCTGTGGCTCCCTTGAAAGAATGGTGCCCGGGAAGAATCAGGACAAACAGGGAGCTGAGTTGGAGGGTGGGCCTGGCACATCTGGGGAAAATTCTAGGAAGGGGTGGTTGCTTTCAGATTCTATCTTAAGGGCAGGATGAAGGCAACATGCAAGTAAAAGACATGCAGAATCCCCAGGCATGAAAGACAGCGGCTCTAGGGGCCCTGTGGAGAGGGGATCGGGAGAGGGCAGGGCTGGTCTCTAGGAAGCTGCCGGAAGGACATCATGAGGAAACGGCTCAGACTGGAGATTTGGAGCTGGGGCTGGAGAGAGAAAGTGAAATCCACACGATGCACCTGACCGTTAGTAGAGAGGAAAGACAGGCAGCTGGCAAAGGTCGGCCACAGGCCACGGCCCTGCTTGTGTCAGGGCCAGCAGCCCTCCAGGCCCCCTGTTGATGTGACCTGACTTGAGGTTGTCAGCGAGAGGTCCAGGCCTGCATGGAGGGAGGAAACGAAGCCAGGGCCTGAGCGTGGTTTAGGAGCAATCTACAAAAAGACGAATGTCAGGAAGAATTGGGTTCTAAGATGGCGTCATGTCCCTCCTTCGGGAATTGCTCTTCTTTGTCCACTTGGTACCAGGGATAGATCCCCAGAAGCCATTTTTGTACAAGATGACTCTGCCCACTGGCCTGTTGGTTGTCTCAGGAGTGGCCAGTGTCTCCCGCCTGCGCTGGGAGAATTCCTTCCGTGAGCATTTGGGATGGAGACTAAAGGATTCCCGCCTCTGGCTGGGTTGGCTCCTTGAACAGAGTGAAAGTAAATACTGGGGAGCAAAAAGCAAGGTTTCCTACGTGTCACTGCACAGCAAAGAAAGCTTCTTTGCAGAAAGACAGAGAGGGAGGGAGGGAGACAGAGAGACGAATGAGGCAAGTAAATGGATAAAGTAAGCTAGGGTGGGAAGAGAGAAGCAGGAAGGCATTTCTTCCTTGTTATGGTCTATTCCTCAGGCCCAGGACATCCGTGGCCTCGAGTCCCACGAAATCCCTCTATAATATCCTGAATTCTTAATGGGGGGGATATTGTTCCTTAGGAGGCAAAATTAGTTCTTGGGGGCAAAAAAGCCTTAGATACCACAGTGGTTTGTGGCCCTCCAAAGGGCTATAGCCCCTAAAACAGACACAGAGTCATCTGTGGTATTGAAATTTTATGGGAGGCAGGGACCTTGGTTGCCAGACCAAAGTGTCTGAAACAATCCCTGAGGGGAGTGATAATGCAAAAAAGGTTGGGAAACATGGTTCTAAATCTTTGGAATGAATTCCCCTGCCCACCTCTTCTTCTCTGTGACTTCCAGTCACAGCAGACCTAACAGAGACAGGAGTACTTGGCTGAAGGGCTGGGGACGAAGAGGGGCTGCCGGGAACAGACTGACGGAGGTTCCCTGAGATGGCGCAGACCCCTCCAGGTGACCAGCACTGGACAGACATGAGGGGACCCAAGGGCCAGGACCAGGGAGGGGCTCTGAGGGGATGGTCTGGAGGCAGCAGAGGATGGGGAGGGAGTGAAGACGCCGGACTTTCCCAAGGCCTTTGTTGGAAGCGGTTGTAAGAGCAGTTTCAGCAGAAGAGGAACATTGGTCTGGTGGTCCTCACTGCTGTCAAGGTCACGGAGCCCTTTCTCAGCTCTGTGTGCCTGTTTTATGATCATCTCTGTATGTTTACTACTGAGCACTGAGGTAGGAGCTGGGCAGTTTTGGGTGTGAAGCCCTCCAGGCATAAACTGGGAGATGCAGCCCAGCTCAGGTCAGACAGGGGCCCATGGCACCAGGGACCCTTTATTTATTTTTTTAAACAACTTTATTGAGATAGAATTCACATACCATATAATTCACCCATTTAAAGGTACAAGTCAATGGCTTTTAGTATATTCTACAGAGTTGTGCAACCATTACTAGTCAATTTTAGATTATTTTTATCACCAGAAAGAGAAACCCAGTACTCTTTAGCTTTCAGCAGCCCTTCTCCACCCCACCCCCTCATCCTTTCTCCAGCCCTGAACAACTATTAATCTACTTTCTGTCTCTATAGATTTCCCGATTCTGGGCTTCCATATAAATGGAATCGTACAATATGTGGTATTTTGTGACTGGTTTATTTCACTTGGCATAATGTTTCCAAGATTCATCTAAGCTGTAGGATGTATCACACTTTATACCTATGGATATAGCACATTTTGTTTATCCATTTGTTCACTGATGGTCATTTGGGTTGTTTCTGTCTTTTGGTTATGAATCGTGCTGATAGAAACATTCACATACAAGTCTTCGTGTGGAAGTGTTTTCATTTCTCTTGGGTGTATAGCTAGGAGTGGAATGCTGGGTCTAACTCCAGTTCCTTAGTCATTGGAGGAACAGCTGGACTGTTTTCCAAAGCAGCTGCACCACTTCCCATTCCTACCAGCAGCATGTGAGGGTTCCAGTTTCTCCACCTCCTCTCTAACACCTGTCATTATCTGACTTTGGTTCTTGCCCTTCTAGAGGATGGGCCCTTCTAGTGGCTGTGAAGTGGTATCTCATTGTGGCTTGAACCAGTGCCCAGTGTTGCAATGGGAGATGGTGGCAGGAGGGGAGCATGACAGAATACTTGAGGGTGGGGAGGTGGTGACGGTGGGCATGGCTCTAGGGGCCTGGCCGGGGTGGAGGGGAGAGGAACTTAGGCCACTTCTCCAGGAGAGATAGGAGGGAACGGGGCTCCAGAGATCAGGCTGGACTTTAGACTCAGCAGATAATCAGAGCTACAAAGGGAAACTGAGACAGAAGCTCTGTCAAATGGTTGGCAAACACTCAGCATATAGACTACCCCTCTCCACTGCTGCTCCCATGGTGGACATTACTAACTGATCATATCATTTTTTCCTGCTTATCCCAGGAACAGCCTTGACACTACATTCTAGGCAACCACACCAGCAGACAAGGGCTGGCACCCGACGTGGCACTGGCCTGTTATCCCTGGACCAAGCCCACACGGGGAGTAGGGAGGGGGAGGTGTGACTCAGGAAACACTCAGGGCTCAGATCTGGAGTTGGGGGAGCAGGACGGATGCTGGAGCCCACAGTGCATGGGGACAAGGGTGCATTAGACTCCTTGTCCTGGTCAGGCTGGGCTCCAGATGTGGGCAGTCCAGCTGAGCACAGGTGGGAGGCAAAGCAAGGCCGAGGCAGATCACTGTCTTACACACCTAAGGTGAACAGGAGGAGGCTGGGTATGTGATGATCGGAAGGACACGATGATCCCACCATAAGGCCCCACTGGACTTGGGGGACCATCCGACCTAGGGAGAAAGCTCGGCATATAGGAGGTTAGGTGAGCATAGTTGTCCCTGGGCAGTAAGGGGCACCAATCAGGACAACAGTGTGATAGGTCCCAGGGCTGGGTGTCTCGAGCGATGCAGGGCCAGAGAAGACAGGCAGAGCAGGGCAAGTGGAGGTGTCAGGAGCCTGGTCACCAGGGTCAGCCGTGGGCCAGGCAGGCCAGGCACGGCAAAGAGTTCAGGTGTTGGCTGGGCTGATTTGCACAGGGCAGTGTCAGAAGTTAGCATGGAAGGGGTGTCAGAGGAAGGCAACCGGGAGAAGGGGTACCCCCACCAAAGGCTGCCAACAACCAGTAGAACAGGCGCCCATAGCAGCACCAGGAGAAGAGGCAGGGGCTCTTTCCGGCCTTGGCTTTGGGGTGTCAGGAGCCTGGCACGGGGAGCAGTGGGCAGTAAGGAGTGCAAGTCTGGGTGGGGATTGTGTAGGAGGAATAGCACGATGGCCGAGAGAGAAACAGCTAGTTTAGGGGAAAAGAAAGTTCCAGCAGAGACAAGCAAGTTTTACAAACACAAAATGTCAATAGTTATCAAACCACAGGCAGGGGCTGACCATTTCACTTGTCTCTTTATTCACAAAGCAGATTTTTGGCCAGAAAAGGTCAGATAAGAAGCGTATTGTATACCCAGAGCTGGCAACCTTGGTAAAACAGATGGGGAGTTGGGATCTCTATGTCTTTGAGTTGAAATAGCAATTGGGGAAGGGACTTAGGGACCAGCTACTGTATTTTCAGTATCATTATTTTTCCCTTTGGATGATCCTATGTTGTCCACAGGAGCATGTTTGATAGATGTTCTACTAATCCTTTAATAGGACTCATTGGACCTAAACACAATAAAGGAAGGTTTTGCTTGCTATATTGCAGTCCTTCTTATCTGAAAAATAATGTTTCAAGAAGCAAAACTGGAATCTAGAATGTATGCTTTTATTTATTTGTTTATACAGAAAACATTAATTGAAGTACCAGCCAGGAATCTTAGAGAAGACTCTGCTCCACAGTAAACAACAATTATTTTTTCTGCATTCAAGTTCTGAACTAATTGAAAAATAACACAAACAATAAGGCTGATGGAGACCAAAATATTACAATTAGTATTGAGTGAATCTTGGTTGAAAGATGTAGCTTAGAGCAAGGCAAATGGGCTTGTCAGACAAACCCAGTTGAAGAAGGTGCTGGGTGCCACCAGGATCCCTCCCAAGAGCAAGGCCAGCTCCCTCTCAGTGAGCACCTGGCTCCCGGGAGGAGAAAGCAAGGAGCTAAGTCCAGCCAAGCACGCCCAGTTTATTCTTCCCAAAGTCACTTATCAAATGATGTCACAGCTCCTGCCTAGGTTAAGCAAGTATAGGGGAGGGGGAGAGTGATAGGAGTCTTACACCTTCACATGAGGGAAACCTTTAGGAACAGGTAAAAATGGTCTCCCCCTAGGCATTTCAGGGGATGGAAATAATAAAATTAAAACTAGCTGGCATTGATTGAGAAATTAACATTATTAGTTATTCTTTCAAGAAATTTTACGTCTACTATATGTCTGTTATATAATCTAGTCTTTAAAAGAATCTCATAGGGCATACATTTTTATTGTCCCCATTTTGCAGATAAGGAACTGAAAGGGTAAAGATCTTGTCCAATGTCACACAGCTTGAAGGAGGTGGAGCTGAGACATCATTGTAGGCAGGCTGACCTGAAAGGCTCCCCTTAACCTCTGATAAATAAAACACAGGTCTTGCCTCACCATGGTGGGGAGATAATACTGGGTCATAAATCACCGTGATAATAGTTGGACGGTGAGAGGTGCTGATAAAAGATAAAAGGCTACTTAGAGAAAGAAGAGCTGTCATCAGAGTAGTGGCGGGGTGGCCTTTGTTATCCTAGGATAATTGGTTCTAAGAAAAGCCCACTGAAGTGGGAGCATTTACTAGCAAACAGTGTGAAAACAGTTTGATTGGGACTTTGTATGAATGAGATCATTTTATCTTTGATTTAACACAATTTAAATTATAATTACAAATTTTTACTAATTTTTAGAATGAATGGAAACTGAATCCAGGGTTGATTAGAGAATTTTTTTGCATAATTGTCAGACCAAACTATATAAGTTTTGCATAAGACAACCTTCTTCACCTCACTTTTGACTTTCACGGACTGATCAAAAGGGCTGTCTTTTTCCCAAAAATGTTTTAGGACTTTATTAATTTTTCAAGGGTCTCTCCTAGTTGTTTGGTGTTCAAATCATTGTTTTCTAAAGTCCCTTCAGAGTTATCATCCTCTTTAATGTTCTCTTCTTCAATTGTTATGTGTCAGTGATTTAGCATGAGAGCCAACATCACTTTCATTGACTTCATGAAATCCCCTATCTTTCCCAAGATTCATCATTTAATTTTGTAATCAATTTGCATCAACCATATGTGCATACTGTGGATGTCTACAACAGCCTGCCATCAGGAAAAGACTGATCAGCAAAGGCTGGGTAGGGCATGTGCTAGTGTTAACCAGGTCAATTTTATTAGGGGTCAGTTCCTGAGTCAATAGTTGCATAATAAGACAACTTTTATTTCCCATGCAGCCAGTACTTGTGACACACAGATATACATACACAGATAACAATGGGAAGGCCTAAAAGAGGAGATGGCATTTGTGCTGGCCTTAAGGAGGAAAGAATTTGGACATACAGAGACCAGGGAGCAGGGCCTTCTAACGGGAGAATACAGCATCAGCATCAGCAGAGTTGGTTAAGTACAACATGTGTATCAGGAACACCAAGCAAACCCAAGAGTGAATGTTGGAGTGTGGTGAAGATAATGTTGAGACAGCCAGGTTTGGAGCCAGATCAAGGAGGACTCAGAATAACAGACTTTATTTTGAAGACAACGGGGAGCCATGGATGGCCTTGGATCCTGAGCTCAGCATGGAGTTTGGGCATATTAGAAGTTCAAAAAAATTGCTGAAAAATGTTGATATTAGGGACGATGGGGACTGAATTACAGCACACACTGGTATAACAAAACCGGGACGTCAAAATTACCTATGTACAAACTCTAGCTAATTGCTAGATTACTTAAATGTTTGTTGGAAACAGAAGACTATACCCCTTTGGGGTTTCTTGTAATGGAATTTGAGTTCCATATTGGAAATTATTCTTTTTGAGAAGGGATGCTGGTCTAAGTATTGCAGATAGAGGAGCTATTTTTAAAACTAAGACTTAAATTGAATTTAGCCACTGTACATCCCAATGTGCTTTTTGAAGCTGTTACTACAAAGCATGAACATTTGACCTGGCTATGGGAAAGATGAACACAGTGCATGAAACTCGCTTTGAGATCTAATTGAAACCATTTGTGTTCCAAATTTTAGTTCCTACTCATCTTTCAGTAACAGTAATCAAGTAGAAGCTGTGTGTTTGAGCCTGCATGTGCCTGTGTGTGCTGTGTGCACACACATGATTTTGTGCCCACAGGCATGTTAATGAATCAAGTGCAGCCAGCCTTCCAAGGCTTTGCTGGGGGAAAGCAAGAGCTCCTAGAACTCTCCGAGACCGACAGACACTGCTGAACTGCATTGGGGAACTTGCTCAGCCCTTAGCACCAAGGGAGTCACAGATGATGTTAGATTTCTCACTTGGTAATTGTGATGATTAAAGACCTACAAACTCCCTCTTACTTTTTTGGTAATAAATCCAAAGGTATGCCAGAAATAAGATAGGATTTGAAATATGCAATAGGCAATGCTAATACCCTCTGTGGTGACTTTTCAGGTAGAGAAGAGGGAATAAAAAAACAATAAATACTAATTAGTTTACATTAATCAAAATTGTATTCAGTTTCTTTTTTTTCCTTTCCAAAGTTCTTAAGTGTGAGGAAGCATGTTATTCAAATTTCACCCTTGTTTTCCAAAAATTAATAAGGGCCATACATCAGTGTAACATTCTGCCTGCTTTGTAGAATATATTAGTAAAGGTTTTAATTACTGAAATTATACAGTCATAAAAAGACGATTTAATGAAAGCAATCATATCATTTGCATTCTGGGCCTGCCTGCATGCAGACACGGTGAGGAGCGGTAAATTATACAGAAGTGCAGTCGAATAATTACCACCATTGTTATTCTGCCGGAGGACCCCGAACTCAAATGACTTAAAGTTCTAAGTAAATACTTGTTTGTCGGACAAGAAAACCAGCTTTGTCTGAGAAGGAGGATTAGCGATGACAATGCAGTCCTAAAATCCCTTTTCTTTTCCAATACCCAGGGCCTGCCTTTCCTGGAGGAATCCATAATGACCTCATCTCGGATAAGGGAAAATTAATTGGTATGCTCTTTTGTTGAAGAGGGTTTTGCAGTGGTTGAAATAATTAGAGCTGAGTCTGGACGTGATGCTCTGGATATAAAAAGAGACATATTATTTTAGTCACATGCGACAGGACAACAAGTGGGTGTGTGAAATTGTGCACAGGAAAGGGTTGTGCCTGTTGGGTTTGCAGAGGCAGATTCTAAGTGCGGGCAGGTGGAGCTGGACCTGCCTCCACGTCCTCCTTGCTTTCCCAGCAAAGGAGGGGGCAGGCCTGAGTGACATGTGTGCAGCACTGAGGAGGGCCTTTGAGGACCCCCTAAGGAACCACCTGGAGACATTTATCATGTAGTGGTGGTGGTCACTTGGAAGGGTCAGGGGCCTGAATTGTTTTATTCTACCTAGATTTATACTAACCTTATAAATTCTGGTTTCCCAAGTTAATTCTGTGAAGTTTCCCACCTACTATGCCCTCCTAATAAAATGCCCCCCTCCCCCGGGGATTCTAGGGCCCCTCCTTTGATGTGTCTATGATGCAGTACTGCAGAGATGAGGGGTACATTTAAGACTTTGTTTCTTTTCTACTTATCAAGTCAACTAATATTCATTGTGAAGCTGCTATGTGTAAGGCCCTGTGTTGGGCTAGTGTAGGGTACAGGGGTGACATTGTCCCCACCCTATAATGTTTTTAATGCAAGGTAGACTTGCATTAGAGAAGTAGAAATTCAGTGTTACAGTGGCTTAATGGTAGGGAAAATGACAACAACACATTTGGATGAGCTAAGTAAAGGATTCTTAGAAAAATCCCCATTGAGGGACAAGGAGGAGAGGGTGTCAGGAGTTTCCAGGAGGAGGGCATTGCATGGACAAAGGTAAAGGGTGAGAAAGCATAAGGCATGTTAAGAAAACAGGGGGCCAGGCATGGTGGCTCATGCCTGTAATCCTAACACTTTGGGAGGCTGAGGTGGGAGGATCACTTGAGGTGAGAAGTTCAAGATCAGACTGAACAACATAGTGAGACCCCCTCTCTACAAAAAATAAAAAAAATTAGCCAGGTGTAGCGGTGCATACCTGTAGTCCCAGCTACCCAGGAGGCTGAGGCAGGAGGATCGCTGGAGCCCTAGAGTTTGAGGTTGCAGTGAGCTATGATCACACCACTGTGCTCCAGTGTCGGTGATAGAGCAAGACCTTGTCTCTCAAAAAAAAAAAAAAAGGTACTATTATTTAAAATATGGTATTAAAAAAAAAGAAAACAGAGAGTGGTCTGTTTTGGGTGGAGCAATTGTGTGTAAGTCTGGTGGCAGGGGGAAACAGTGGGAAACAGGTAAGAAAGGAAAGTTGGGATGCCCTGGGGAAGCCTTGAATGCCAGGCCAAGGAGCCTGCACTTTATTCAGGTGGCAATAGGGAGGGATTGAAGGGTTTACCTTGGGGTGCATGTTGAAGCTGAGATTTGGGGCATTCATGTGCAGGAGAGGTAGGAAGCAGGGGGACTGCTGGGTCTTTGTTGTTCCAGTGGTAGAGATCTGCCATGGAAAGCCAAAACGAGGAAGAGGAGACATGGGGTAGAAAACCTTTAAGGCCCAGGCAGCTGATGAGATGGGAAGGAGCTGGCAGGAGCTAAAGGTGATCAAGAGTCAATGTGAGCAGTGGGCAGAAGTGGTGCCTTATGGAGAGGAAGACGCTACTGGTAAGTGAGGGGGAGGATTCCATACGGACACAGAGGGTGTTAGCACTGCTTTCCACAAGGCACACAAGAGATGTCATCTGACCCCTTTACAGGCTATGTGTGGGTCATCAACTGCAATGGAGGCTCACTCTGACTTTCCCTCTGAGCTCCTAGATTATCGGTGATGGGAGCTGGGAGAAAGCCAGACAGGCAAACTTTGCTCAGAGGGTCATGTGCCCAAGTGTGCCATGATGTTGCAAGTCAGACACCTTCCAGATGGCCAAACATTTTATTGAAACTAGCAACTAAAAACACCATGTGGACTCCTGGTTCTAGTCATGACAGAGTATCTTGTATCAGACTAACCCCTACCTGCCCAAACAACTACAAAAGCTGGACAAAATGCATAACTGGTTAAAGGCATTGGAGAGAAACCAAGGTAGGTGAGACTTGTACCTCCATGATCCTTGAGAGAAGACAAGCTCCACATTTACTGCAGCTTTTTCTCAAGAGATTAGAGCCCAAGCAGAGAGTGGTCCCTTCCTGAGCTAAGGGGATGGAAGTCAGAGTTCCCAAAGTGGAAGACTTGAGAGTCAAAAACCTGGGGAGGTGGAAACTGCAAGGAGGGGGCCCCCAAGATCTGCATACCAATTCCTCTGAAGACATCGCTGACGTCTGAACTGCAAGCCACAGAGGCTCAAGGAATATCAGCAAAAATAACAACTGGGAAGATAAAAAGCTGAAGCAGAGTTCAGCTTCTGTGTGGTGCAGGGAGGCAAATTTGCAGCTCCACTTCTCCAAGGTAGGGGGCCTTTGTAAACACCCCAGGCTTTCAGTGGGGACCCTGAAAGGGTCACAGTTAGAAGCAAGGACTACGCCCTAAGAATAAGGAAAAAAAATCTCAGCAGATTTATTTTGGGAAATTGACATATTGGTCCTAGAAGTTGTATGGAAATAAAAAAGATCTAGACTAGCCAAGGTAAATCTTAGAGAAAAAGAACAAAGCCAGAGTATTTATACCAGTAGATATCAAGATTTCTTATGTGGTATTGGACAAAGGTGGACAAATAGACCAGTGGAACAGAATAGAGAATTAGAAGACAGGCTTACACATAAATAGTCACCTGATTTAAGTCACAGATGCCACTGCAATCCTGTGGGAGAAAGGATTGTCTTTTCCATAAGTGGTGTTGGGTCAATTGGATGTCCAAACGCCAAAAAGAAAAAAAGAAAAAGAAAAAGAAAAAAAACCTTGATCCTTCACCTTTAAAAGTAATTTCAGGTAGATCATAGATACAAATATGAATGGGAAAACAGTACAGACTCTGCAAGAAGAGCATAGAATATTTTCATAACCTTGTGGTAAGCAAATAGAATAAAAAGTACACGACCCATAAAATGTGATTTGATTGTAGGAACTTGTGTTCTTCAAAATATACCATTAAAAGAGTGAAAATGTAAGACATAGACTGGAAGATGTTATTTGCACAATAGACATCTAAGAACTCACATACAGAATATCTAAAGCACTTCTATAAACCAAAATGGAAGATAGATAACCCAATTTAAGTTTTTAAAAAAGTAAGCAAAAGACTTGAGCAGGTACTTCCCCAAAGAGGATGTCCAGTGGTCAATAGCGTGTGGAAATATGCTACACCATTACCGGGAGGGAATGCAAATTAAACTCCCTCATGGAAATGCAAATTAAAACTACGATAGATATCACTACACCACCACCAGAATGACTAAAATTAAAAGGATTGAAAATACTAAGAATTAGTAAGGATGTGGAGCAACTGGAACTCATAACGTGGGAACATAAATTATTACAACCACTTAGGAAAAGTATTGACAGTCATAACTAAATCTAAACACAGATGTAATCTGCGACTAGCAATTTCATTCCTAGGTACACACTCAATAAAAATGAGTGTTCATGTCTATTATGCTCATAGCTGCTTTATTCATAACAGCTAACTGAATGGGAAAGCTCATACCCATGTTATTCATGACACCCAAACATCTGGAACAACCCAAATGTTCATCAACAGTAAAATGGATGAAAAGTAACTCACTGCATCACTCAACAATGTTGAGCAAAAGCTGCCTATATGATTCCATTTACATGAAGTTCAAAACTAAGCAAAAGTAGTCTATAATAATTGCTAAAATAGTAGTTGCCTTTTAGGAGATATTGACTGTGAGGGGGGTTGTGGGGAGTCTTCTGGGAAGTGGAAAATGTTCTACACCTTGGTCAGAGTGGTGGTAACACAGCTGGATATGGATATAGAAATTCACCAAGCTGTACCTCTAAAATTTTCACACTTCATTCTATGCAAGTTGTGTGTGTGTATATATGTATACACACACACACACACTCGCATACACACAAAATTGAGCTCAACAATAAGAATTATAGTTTAAGTTCAGGATCCTTTCTGGGTGGATGCAAAGAGAGACAACAGTAAGCTAAGGTTTGCAAAATGCTTTCCTGAATGTTGATGTCCTCATCAGGCACCATGGAGACTGCAGTGTATAGAGCATGGGCTTTGGTGTCAGATGGTCCTAGATCACCTTCCTGATGTACTTTGACCTGACACACTTTCTAACTCTGTGACCTTGGGCAAGTTGCTTAACTTTGATGGCTCAGGCCATCTAAAATTGTACAGTGGGGATAATAATAGCTATGCCACAGAGGATTGCTGGAGGATGAGTTGGACAGTGTATGTAAAGCACTTAGCAAACATCTCAATAATGACTGGCATTATCGTTACTAGGCTGGGACCATCATCTGTTCTTTGAAGATGAGAAAACTGAGACTTAGAGAGATTGCTAGGGACTTCATGGTAAGAGAGTGGCAAAGCCAGGATGAGAACTCACGCCTCTGATGCCTGCACCTCCACTCTGTTCTCTGCCAGTGACAGACTCATGGCTGTTAGAGCTGGAGAGAGCCAATGACAGCATCATACTTACCTCCCATATTTCAGGGATAAGTAGCCAGGTCCAGAGAAGTGAAGTGACTTGGCCAAAGTCATCCAGGGACAGAATCTGGGCTGCACTTTGGCAAGAGGGTGGGCAGTTGAGAAAGTCCACAGAGGCCTGACTGTGTGTGGGAGGGGGGTGGCAGGTCCCTGTGGGTTCTCAAAGCTGGTGATCCCCAACCACGGGCTCTAGCGGAGAAGGCACCCGGGCAGCAGGTAGCCTGCTCCCTGCTTTGTCTCTCAGGGACAGTACACTGCATGGGCAGTGACTAGAAAAAGAGGAGGGGATTGAGAAGAGAGATGTGATGTTTCTGGACTGCAGCCTTGGGAGAAAGAAATAGACACAACTCACCAGGGCCCCAGCTGCCTCTCACCTGTCTGGGAGGTCGGCTGAGCTGGGGTGGCGCTCCCATGGCGCTAGGTCAGAGGTGCTGCTGAGGTCTGCTGAGCGCTCACGAGGGGTCAACCTGGGCAGAATGAAAGCTACAGAGCCTGTGAAGTGGGGGTGGAGGTGAGTTAGAGACCCAGTTCTGCAGGGTCCCACAACCTAAACATAGTTAAGTCCATGCATAAGTGCCATGAAGTGCGGGGCCCCCACTGGGCCTGCACTGTGCCCATCTCTGGGGCCAGCACAGCAAGAGGTTTGGGAAGGCGAGTCAGGAATCTTCTGAAGGAACCCAGGACCTTCTGGAGAGAGTCAGTGAGGCAAGTTTGGCCCAGTGCTCAGAGAGGAGGGCAATTCTGAAAAGAAGTAACATTACTGAGCGTTTACTCTGTGCCACGCACTGTTGTAAGCACTTTACGTATATTAATTTTTTAAAATTCTCCCCACAACTTTCTGAGAAAGGAAGTATCAAATATCCATTTAACGGGTAAGAACAACAGACTCACAGAGTTTCAGTAACTTGACCAAGAACACACAGTGAGTAGCAGAGCTGGGCTTCAAACCACAAACCTGTGTTTTCAACAACTAGACTGCACTGCTCTCAAGCACAGCATAGTGGTTGTCGCTAGGACCTGTCTCCCAGCTAAGTATCCAATGGCTTAAATCTGAGTCCAATGGTGGAGCTGGGAGAGTAGGGAAAATACAGGGAGAACCACAAATAAAGACTGAAAGTTGTTTCATTAAACATCTTACTCTGGGGCACAGGTCAGCACTGCTTTAGTGCCTGTATGACAAACCCAAAAGAGGGAGAAAACACAGCATGTTCTGTGCAGTGGGATCCAGGGTACATCACCAGCTGCTTTGGCACCTTGAGGACTATAGTACTCTGGAGGTGGCTATAGCCATGCCTGGTGAATGCAGAAGTTCCCAGAAGGAAGGGCTGGAGCAGATTCCCAAGCTCACGTGAGACAACCCTGGATCTCCTAGAAATCCATGGGGGCATATTGCAAGAGACAGGGAAACTGACTCAGTAAGTGGCACCGGCCAAGCAAACATGGTCATGCCATGCAAAGCATCTAGTTTTTAGGTCTCCTGAATTTTGACTACACTGAATGTTATGAGCTAGTCCTAGGGGGTGGTACTTTCCCTCACTTAGGGAGAAAGGCAGGCTTTACATTTCTCAAGCCATAGCATGGGGGTCCTGATATTTGCTAGTACTTGCTTGATTAGGAGATGGGTTGTTGGACACAGGTCAAGAGAAAGTCCACAGCTGTGGTGAATATCGTGCTGTACTGCCTGATGCCCCCTCCAAGAATGAAGGGTTTATTTCCCCAGAAGCTGCCAATTTGTAGCTGAGGGCTGGGGATTGCCCTCGACAGAAGAGAGCTGTCTCACCCAAGTTCATGCCCATTCCTGGGATCAGCCTGCATCCTATGACTGCGTGATGCAGGGGTACAAAGGCCTGGGACCCTTGTCTAGCTGGGGAAGATGCTGAAGGGCTGTCCCACCTCCAGAGCTCCCAAGGGGGTGGGATGAGGCCTTGGTTGCTTCTTCATCACAACCCAACTCCTCCCCTGCCTCAGCCCCCTTTAGGAGCACAGCCCAGTAGTCTTCCTGTTGCTACTGTATCTCCCACACTCATGTGCCAAAGGGCCATGAGATGGAATATTTGGTTCTCTTTTAAATCTTATGGGAAGCCTAAGAAAAAAAGAGTTAAAGACCAGGATTGGAGATTTGAAGCTTGAAGGTTCTGTCCGGGCCTTGGTCTCTACCCCACATGTCAGGATTATGGGACCTTAGGACTCAGGGGCTCTGTCATGGCTGTCCATACTTCCAATTTCTGGATGAACTTAAGAAGTGTAAAGTCTTTGAAAAATACTATCTCTGACTAGCTAAATTAGCTGAAGGATTGAAAAAACAAAGAAATATACAATCCAAACCAGTCATAGAACTTAATAATAAACTTAATAACAGAGGACGATAGGTATTAAAAAAAAATGACAGGAAAGCACTGGCTAAATGCAACTGGTTTCTGTGGAGCTAAAGTTAAAATGATGGAAGTTCATCATTAAGAAAAAAACAATAAAGACTTGTTTATGGGACTATCCAAATCCTACTTTGATTGCCTCCTTAGGGAAGCTGTGTAAGAGAGCAAATGATTTGAAGGCAGAGATATGCATTGCCCCATGACCTTGGGCAGTTCACTTTCTTTCTCTGGACACCAGGTTCCTCATCTGTGTAATAAGAGGTTTAGGTTGCATCTGTTTCCCAAAATTGTGTTCCATGAAACGCTGTGTCCCATAGTGTTTCTTGTGTTACAGGCAAGAAAAGTTGTATGATTAAGTTTGGGGAAAGCTATATACTGTAATACCTTTTTGAATACACATGGTGTACATAATATATTAAAGCACTGCTTCCTAGCATTTTTGACATCATTGCACACATAGAAAAGGATGATACTCTATTTCCATGGTCCACTGGAGTAAATGGGAGGGGATTTACATTTACATATATTGCATTTAAAAAAATATTATATACTTATGATCAGAAAATAAAACACAAAGCCTTGCTTTTGCAAAATAATTTTGTATAAGCTTAGATTTGCTTTCAAGAACTTTACTTTTTAGTATCAGGTTTTATATTTGAAATGGCTGCATATAAATCTTAACCAAGATTTTAATAGTCAGCACTGGAAATAAAGTTTATTTGCACACATATGTGCTAGCAAGTGGCACAATAGCAGAAACTTCTCCCTCATCATTAGTTGGAATTTAGATAATTTGATCTCTTTAAATGGTATTTTAAGGGTAAGATGATTCTTTAAATCCAGCAGCTCTTCCTTTTTTTCATTGACAAATATAATATCTTATGATAATGTGAATGGATTTAGAATGCAATCAAACTTGATCATATTGAGTATTTCTAAATAATGATGAAGCTTTTCCTTAAGCTTACACAGATGTTCCTTTATTGGTCTTTAATCTTTTTTAGGATTCATATATTAGTCCTGATTAATATTACTGGTAAATTATATTCACTCCACTTACCCAAAGTTAAATTTTTGTTTTGAATGAATAAACTTTGTCCATATATGTTTCTATGTTTCCACGCAGTTCTTGTAAATTTTAATTCATTTCAATCAGATGCTCAAAAATTGTCACTTAAACCATTTTTAAAAGTAATAAACAATTCTTTAGTCTATCTGCGTGGTTCTTCCTTTTATTCATAAATCGCTGACACAATACTTTCTCTGGCCAGCCAATGCACTTCAGTTTGAAACATCAGAAATGGGAACCATGATACCATTTGTTTAGATAAAGCTGAAAACTGATGGGACTGTGCAGCTTGGATTTCATTAGATTCACCATTTTTATGGTATCATTCAATACAACATTCAGATCTATAGGCAAACTTGTTCATATGAAGGCTTCCCTGTGAATAAAGCAGTGCATTATTTGCATCTCATGGTTTTCAGAATGAACCATTGCATTTTGCACCTTCCTGTCATTGCAGCTCTACCATCAGTGTACACATTTGGGGTTCCAATAACATTTGTTTCAATGTTTCCATTTATCACTTTGAACATTTATCACCTGTGGTTTGTTTTGGTACTTCCTTGCAAGACAAACAAATTTCTTCTGAGCCTTTTTCTGGGATTCTAACCAGTGCAATTACTAAGCACAATTACTAACATCTGTAGATTCATCAACCTGTGATGGAAACGTTTTGATTCAGTAATTTGCCTGTATGCTATCCGAAATGCCAGGCTACACTTACTGTTAGTATTATTCAAAAGTGGCCTCTTTTCTATTTCCTTTGCTTCATTGGTCCCAAACACAGGGCTGACAATTCAGGCAGTTGGGTAAAATGAGCCATTATGGAATTGATGAGGCATTTTGGCTCTTAATTGTTAATTGTATGATTTAATATGTAGTTTCTTGATCAGTTTGATCTGATAATGTTGTAGCTAATCTTTTATTTTTTTATTTTTTTTAACATTTTTATTAGAAATTTAATAATATTAAGAACTTATTAATAATTTTCGTAGGTATGATAAGTTTTGTGATTATGTTTTTTTTTTTTTTTTTAGTATTTTTTTTTTTTAATTTTTTTTTTAATTTCAGAATATCATGGGGGTACAACACTTTGGCCATACACATTGCCCCTGTTCTGCCCGTGTCAGAGCCACAATCGTGGTCGTCTCCCAAACTGTGCTCCCCACATCCATTCAGTGAGAGTTTTTCCCATCCCTTCCACCCGCCTCCCGCCCGCCCGCCCTCAGATGAATGTTATTGCCCTGTGTGATGTAAGTGTTCATCAGTTAGTACCAGTTTGATGGTGAGTACCAGTGATGCTTGTTTTTCCAATCCTGTGACACTTTGCTTCGAAGAATGGGTTCTAGCTCCAACCAGGATAATACCAGATGTGTTAATTCACTGTTGTTCCTTATTGCTGAGTAATACTCCATGGTATACATATACCACATTTTATTGATCCACTCGTGTATTGATGGGCACCTGGGTTGTTTCCACAACTTTGCAATTGTGAATTGTGCTGTGTAGCTAATCTTTTAAAGTTACTTGTTTCTTATTTTGTACTTGGAGATGCTTAGAACATTAATTTTTTTTTTTCTTGGTTAAGGTGGATGTTTTGAGATAACCTGTTGACACACTTTGCTTGGCGTCACTGATTTCTTTTCTTCCTTTTTAAAAATTGTGTTAAAATATAAGTATAAATTTTACCATTTTAACCATTTTTTAATTATACGGTTCTATAATGTTAGGCATATTCATATTGTTGTGCAACCAATCTCCAGAACTTTTGCGCCTTCCCAAACTAAAACTCTATACCCATTAAATGACAACTCCCCATTTTCTCCTAACCCCAGTCCCTGGCAACCACCATTCTGCTTTCTGTCTCTGTGATTTTGACTACTCTATATACCTCATATAAAAGTGGAATCATACAATATTTGTCTTTTTGTGACTGGCTTACTTCACTTAACATAATGTCTTCAAGGTTCATCCATGTTGTAGCATGTGTCAAAATCCCTTCCTTTTTACAGCTAAATGATAATCCATTGCATATATGTACCATATTTTGTTCAGACATTCATCAGTTGATGGACACTTGGGTTTCTTCCACCTTTGGCCATTGTGAATAAAGCTGCTATGAACATGAGTATACAAATATCTCTTTGAGTCCCTGCTTTCAGTTCTTTTTGTTATACACCCAGAACTGGAATTGCTGGACCATATGGTAATTCTGTTTTTTATTCTTTTTAGGAAACGTCATGCTGTTTTCCACAGTGGCTACACCATTTTACATTCCACCAGGAGTGCACAAGGGTTCCAATTTCTCCATGTCCTTGCCAACACTTGTTTTTCCTTCCTCCCTTCCTTCCTTCCTTCCCTTTCCTTCTTTCTTTCTTTCTCTCTCTCTTTCTTTCCGATAGTAGCCATGCTAACAGATGTCAGGTGATATCTCACTGTGATTTTGATCTGCATTTCCTTAATGATTAGTGATGTGCGGCATCTTTTCATATGCTTTTTGGCCATTTGTATATCGCCTTTGGAGAAATGTCTATTTAAGTCCTTTGACCATTTTAAAATTGAGTTATTTGGGTTTTTTTGTTGTTCTTGTTAAGTTATAGGAGTTCTTTATATATTCTGGATATATGTATTGCAATATACAGATATGTATTGCAAATATTTTCTCCCATTCTGTAGGTTGCCTTTTCATTTTGTTGATTGTGTCCGTTGATGCACAAAAGTTTTAAATTTTGAGGTAATCTAATTTATTTATTTTTACTTTTGTTGCCTGTGTTTTTTGTGTCATTGCTTCATTTTGATAACTTGTCCATGTCCATAGGACAAGGTTGAGGAAGAAAGGAATTATCATGCAGTTTAATCTACATTTCAGGTAAAGCACATTTTAGGGTCTAATTAGTGAGTTTCACTTTTTTTTTTTTTTGCTATGATTTTGCTGGTAGATCTGATGGGTTTTGTCATGCCTGCATCGATCACATAAGCGTACTGATTAGATAGTTCTGTATTGAAAGTTCTGAGAAGTCCAGAGGAAAGAAATAGACTTAATTTTGTTTAACCAGGTTAACTTAGAATTTTCTGTACTTATATGAAAGCATTTCTTATTTTACAGAGCACTGTACAGTTTAGTAAGATTTCATGAAAGACACGTTGATGAAATCTGAAGTTACTGATTTTCCAACATTCCTGAATACATGTAGGACGGGTGGTTCTGTTGACCTGGGCTGAGTTTAGTTTGTTTCAGCTGAGGTCATTCATGCATCTCTGAGCAGTTGGCAAATGGGCTGGTGCTGGCCTTGGCCAGGATGGTCCAGGCTCTCCTCCATGTGGCCTGTTGTATAGCAGTCCAGCCCAGCCTCATTTTCAGTGCAGAAGAAGGGGTCAGAGACAGAGTAAAAGCACACAACGCCCCTTGAGGCCCAGGCTTGGGCTGGTACCCTGTCCCTTCCACCACATTCTATCTGTTATAGTGAGTCACACGTGCAGCCCAGATCCAAAAGGGAGGGGGACACACTCCATCTCTTCATGGGAGGAGAGAAGCTGCAAAGTCATATTGCAATAGGAGGAGTGGAGAATTAGAGCTATTTTTGCAATCACTCTTCCACAGCAGTGCTCAGGGTAGCTTTTTAGTGGGAAACAAAGCTGCCCAACTTCAAAGCAGAGCGTCTACCTTGATTTCCATAATCACAAGAAACATGAACCCCTAACTCTGGAGTTGCGCAGAGCCTGGCCTCCTGATGCTCAGGCTTGGGCCAGATCAATGAGTGTGTGCACCCTTCCTCTCACACCAAACTCACACTTCTTTCTCTTAATATTTATGCTGTTGAAAAAAGATTAAAATGAACATCAAGAATATCCCAGGAAGGAAAAAGAAAGCAGCAAAAGTCGGCATATAATATGAGAACTATGTGATGCAGGAGGAGGGAAGTGTTGTCCCGGGCCACCCCTAATGTTTTCAGGGCCCAAAGCAAGAGTACAAATGGAGGCCCATGCACCAAATGTCTAAAGATGTAAAAGTTGTGAATCAAGCAAAAGCACTGTGAAGTGAAATATGCTGTAGCCTCCTACTTGAAAAATAGACCTTCCCAACAGCCTGTAGGCAGGCTGCAGTTTAAAACTCGTGACCTCCTTTGAGTTCTGTGTGGTGAACGTGAGAAGAGCTGGCCCCCGGCCCTTCTCTTTTAACTCCTGACTCCAACACACACTGTGGGGGACCTTGTGTGCTACAGTATCCACACATGTGTGCACATAAATGAGGATACACTTGTGGACATGTGCAAACTCTGTCTGCACCCTCTGCACACAGCTGTCCACCTTTCAGGCAGCTCAGATCTGGGGAACAGCCCATGGACATCCTACAAGTGCGTTGAGGTCATCTGGGTAAGCGATTCTAGGGTCCCAGGCATGGAGGGTGTGGGCAGGGTTGGGTGGTGGTGGCTCAGGCTTTGGGTGGGCTCTTTGTGCTGTGGAGTGGGTGTGATTGGAGGAGGGCCAGAAGGGAACCTCCAGTCCCAGGGTCAGAGACAGTGGTCCCTCTTGCCTGGGTCTAAGGGTGGTTTTGTGCAAGCCAGCTGGTTTGCTTGGTGATAATGGAGGATTTAGAGTTGATTTTAAGAAAATAAATCCCTGATCCTTTTAAAGTCACTCCTTCCCTGGGTGCCTGTTTTTCCTAAGTTCCAGTCGAGTCACTAGTTATGGCAGCAATAGGGGTTGGGGAAGGAAGGTGAGCAAAAGAGAAGCCAGGAAAGATCCCCTGAGGAAGAGGACCCCAGAGCTGGCAGCTGCAGCAGGCGAGCCTCTGCCAAGCACAGCCCTGGGGTCCTACCAGAACTACTCATCCCCTGGAGCTGTGGTCCCCAACCCCTGGGCTGCGGACCGGTTCCATGGCCTGTTAGGAACCGGGCCGCACAGCAGGAGGTGAGCGGCGGGTGAGTGAGTTAGAGTGAGTGAAGCTTCATCTGTATTTACAGCTGCTCCCCATCGCTTGCATCACCGCCTGAGCTCTGCCTCCTGTCAGATCAGCAGTGGCATTAGATTCTCATAGGAGTGTGAACCCTACTGTAAACTGCATGTGCTAGGGATCTAGGTCGCATGCTCCTTATGAGAATCTAATGCCTGATGATCTGAGGTGGAGCTGAGGTGGTGATGCTTCCACTGGGGAGTGGCTGCAAATACAGATTGTCATTAGCAGACAGGTTTGACTGCACAATAAATGTAATGTGCTTGAATCATCCCAAAACCATCTCCCCCAACCCGCTGTCTGTGGAAAAATTGTCTTCCATGAAACTGGTCCCTGGTGCCAAGAAGGTTGGGGACTGCTGCCCTAGAGCATCCCTGTGTGGTCCCACACACCTGCACACAGAAAGTAAAACCAGCCCCACCAAACGGATATGCCACCATGGTACTACGTGCCTCACATCCAAAGACTTTCACAGGAATGTTCACAGAAGCTTGACTTAGAAAATAACCAGAAGCTGAAAACAATCCAAATGTCCACCAACAGGTGAATGGATAAACAACTGTGGTCAATGGCCATGCAGATCATGGACTGCTACTCAATAAAAAGGAATAAGCTACTGATGTAGAGAACGTCATAGGTAAATCTCAGTCCTACTGAGCAAAGAAACCAGATCCCAAAAAGAGCACATACAGTAGGATTCCATTTATTTAGAAGTCAAGAAAGAGCAAACTAATCTACAGTGACAGAAAGCGGATCGGTGGTTGCCTGAGGAGAGAGGTAGGGAGTCGTAGGAAGGAAGGAGGGGGAGGAGACTTTTTGTGGTGATGGATATATTCATTATCTTTATTATGGTGATAGTGTCACAGTTATATACATATGTCAAAAATTATCAGATTATATACTTCAAATATGTGCAGTTTATTGTATGTCAATCATACGTCAATGAAGCTGTTAAAAACCAAAACAAAATTCAACGAACCATGTACCCAACATAACTTCCCCTTAGAGTTGATCTCGGCCTCTTTAGCAGGAAAAAGTAAGACTGTGTTATACTTGATCTCAACTGTTTTTCTGAACAAGATGCTCTGTATAGCTTGGGCTCCAAATGGAGACGTTTTCTCTTTTCCGGGTAGGAGGCGCTCCTTGGAGTTCTCTGCACACCTCTATGTGTGACCTTCATTCTCTCCCAGCCTATTCTTCCCATGGAGCCCTGTCTGAGATGAGATAAAGAGCCTGCCCTGGCATGGATGGACACCTTCACTTCTGCATTCCTGTGCACCCTGACTGTGAGGTCGTCTCTCTCCACTCGGGCATCCAGACACCACCAAAACTGAAAATGTGGCCTTTACTCTCTGGTGCTGCATATTCTGGGCTGAGAGAAATACCTGGGACAGCAGGGCATCCTTGGGATCCTCATTTCTGGGCATTTTTACCATAAATCTCTTTGAGACTTTCTTCTCTAAGTGAAATCCTATCTCCCAGCAGGTGCCGTGAGGATTAACTAGGTAATGTTCAAAAGTATCTTGGAGGATCTCAGGGGCTAAATAGGGCATGATTGCCAGAGAGAGACTATCCAGTGAAACCACAGAGGCAGAGGACAGCGTGATGAGAGAGCTTCCCTCTTAGAACTTATTGTCGTCTTATCTGTCATCCACCATGTGCTAGTGGGAGGGAAAGTGATTTTCCACAATAGCTGCCCTTAAAAGCCTCACCTATGCTTTTTTATTATAGAAAAAAAAGATCATTACAGAGGCCTTTACAATTGCTGACCCAGCATCCATTTCCTTGTTTCTTCTCTGTAATAGAATCCTGATTTTCAGTTAGCTATCCACTCCCTAGCCCATATGTTACAGGTTGAATTGTGGCCCTAACCCTCAGGACCTCAGAACATGACTTTATTTAAAAATACAAACCATTGCAGATGTAATTAATTAAGTTATGATGAGGTCATACTGGAGTAGGGTGGGCCCTATTCCAACATGACTGGTGTCCTTATAAAAGGGGAAATTTGGACACAGAGACAGACTGTGCATAGGGAGATGATGATATGAAGAGACACAGGGAGAAGATGGCCATTTACAAGCCAAATAGAGAGGCCTGGACCTGGTCCTTCCCTCACAGCCCTCAGAAGGAACAAACACTGCCAATATCCTGATTTTGGACTTCCAGCCTCCAGAACTATGAGGTGATAATTCTGTTCAAGCCATAAGCCACCCAGTTTGTGGTCTTTGTTATAGCAGTCCTAGCAAACTAATGCGCCATGCAATTCTTGGGGAAAAGCTGACCCACCCCTGTTCCCAAAGACGAGTCTTTTCTGGCTTGCACCAATCAGCATACACCATCTCCCCTGCCATCTCTCAGTTCAAGCAGTGCAAGCATTCTAGACAGTAAGGTGTGTAAATGAGATGCCTGGAGCTGCTGCAGCTACTTGGCCACCATGAGGAAGCTAGTCTTGGGAAGACAGTGTGGAAAGAAGAAAGAAACTTGGCCCATGTTGATACTCTTGAGCTCCAGGTCCTTCAATCAATTCTGAAGCCTGCCCTGGCTCAAGAATTTCCAGCTTGTGAACCAATATCTCACCTTTATTGTTCAAGGCAGTTCATTTTGGGCTTTCTGCTTCTTGCTCCTCAAATCACTTTACCTTAGTGTGGTAAGTGTGGTGTTTTAGGTGTAGTTTTCCCATGAAAAACATGAAAAGAGAACATGATTCTCTCTCCATGCATCTCTACCCCACCCTCCCTGCTTTGCTGCGTTCTCTCCACTGCCACTACTTTGATATGAGGTGGGGAATAAACTTGATTCAACCAGCACATGTGGAGTGTTTAGCATTGCAAGATATCTACTAAGCATTGAGGGAGACACAGAGCCAAACAAGACCCCCCCCCAAAGGAGCTTAGAGTTCAGTAAGATAGATGATATTTATACAAATGATTGATACAAAGTAGAATATAATAAATAAAATAAATGCTACAAGATAGGCACATGGGAAACTGCATGGGATCATGAAGCAGGGTAGAAAGCTAAGGAAAGAAAGAAAGCAGAATCCTTGATTACCACTGGGGATAAGGTTTGAATTGAGTGGAGTCCAATAGGTGTTGAGTCTCTTTAATGTGTTTGGGAGTGTGTTGAATATTAAAGGGAGATGAGGTGGTTGTTACCTCCACAACATCCATTTTTCCTTCCCCCTTCCCAATTGCACCTAATTTTTGTATGGGGATCCATGTGGTTTTAGGTCAACTAACATCCTAGCCCTCAAGGTAGCACACTTGCCTAGGCAAGGCTAATCAGCACAACTTACCCCTCACCCTGCCCCCAAACACACCCAGTATGGTTATTCGGGTGTGGCCATGGGGCCTTTTTCGTGGAGTGCCAGGACAAAGGTGTTCTCTTTTCCTCTGAGCCCTGTGAGGTGCCCTCATGAGGCCTGGAACTCCTGCAGCCATTTTTGCTACAGTGAGTAAAGATAACCCAGGAGAAAACCAACAAATGGAGGAGGGTAGAGGCAAGAAAACCGGAGAGAGAAAATGCAGGGCTTTAATAACTCCATGTGCCTCTGGATTAAACCATGCTTGAAAGCCATGCACCTTCTATACTTTAGTTACAGGAGTCAATACATTCTTTTTATTATTTAAACCAATTTGAGTTGGATTATTGGTTACTTGCATCTGCAAATATATTAATTGAGGCAGAATTCAGGACTGTAATCTTTTGTGCAAAAGCCCTAGAGCCAGGTGGGTTTTTATTAAATAATTCAGAATTTTTCAGATTTAGAAAGGCGTCTTAGTTTGTTCCTGCTGCTAGAAAAAAATTCCACAGACTGGGTAATTTATAAAGAATAGGAATTTATTTCTCACAGTTCTGGAGGCCAGGAAGTCCAAGATAAACATGCAGGCAGGTTTGGTGTCTGGTGAGGGCCTCGTCTCTGCTTCCACGATGGCACCTGTTGCTGCATCCTAACATGGTGGAGAGCAGGAAGGCAAAAGGTTTAGGTGGTTCCCTGAAGCCCTAAAGGCCCCACCTCTTAATACTATCACATTGGAGATTAGGTTTCAACACATGAATTTGGGGGACATTCAGACCATAGCAAAAGGTATTTCAGTTCCTGTACTATACATTATGTAACACCACAAGTGAGGTCTGGGGCAGCAGTGTGCAATACATTAATATTTTTGCAATGAAATGTATGAATATTCATACTAGGAGAATAAATAAAGACTATAAATAATGTTGCATCAGTTCAGGTCAGTTGTACTGCCAAGGGCTTTTGCCTTAAACTTTGGGAAAAAACCACTTTCATTCTCAGAGCTTTCTGAATTCCAGAGTTGCAGAAGAGACACCTGGCTCACTCTACATTTCTTCCTGTCCTTAAGTTTCTTCTAGTCCAGTTGGAAGACAATATTTTAATAATTGAAGCATTCTAGGTTAAGGTAATGCATAACCAGTGCTAGGTTTTGTGGTGTAATCACTGTGTTGCAAATGCACTTAACACCTTTTGGATGGTGTTTATGTACAGAATTTAAAAACTGGCCAATAAATATTAATATGTATTGAGCATCTAATATGTTCATAACATGGGCCTAAGCCCAGAGAAAAAGCAAAGAGTATGTAAGTATTAACCAGTTAGTGTTTAAAAGGATCCTGGCAGATACAAAAAGCTAAATAGCTATGAACTCGGTCGAATGAATGTATAGTGACCTACAAACCTTAAGCTATTCTCTCCCTGCCAGCGGCTCCTTCAGAAAGAAAGCCAGGGCAGGGGCTGGGGCCGTAGGGGAGGGCTGGAGAGAGAGGACATGGCTGAAATCTTGGCGAAAGGAATCCCCAGGGTGTGTGACACAGGAGGGTGGGCATGGCAAGGAGGCCCTCGAATCCCATGGTCCTCATTTGCTGCTGTTGCTAGCTGCATCCGCCCATATGCCTCTCTGGCCGGCCAGACTTCTTTCCCCTCCTGACTAGCTGCCCTGCTCCTCTCTTATTAAAGACTGCCCTGGGTACAGGCTGTTACCTAAATTTGGAAGGGTTTGGAAGTCACACGTGAGAGGAAAACACTCCTGCCATGATCTGAGCTCTGGCTTTTTATGAAAATTATCACACTTAGCAACTGTTCTTTATAGAGGTTGCAGCAATTATTATTACTATTATTACTACAATAAACTCAGTGGAGCACTGACAGTACACGTATAATATAATAAAAAATATATATTTGTTCTTTGTTCCTGGTTCCTGGCATAGAGCTCCTAAGTCCCTTGGAATTTCCTGCATGATAGTGTCTTTTGTTCTAATGAGAACCCCGTTGTTGGGTCCGTAGATAGTTCCAGATCAGGGACTAGTCAGCAGGAAGACCGAGGAGCCACAATTAGAGGGTTGCAACTGTCAGCCACACCCCCCTGGCCTCATGGAGGGGAGAGGGGCTGGAGATTGAGTTAATCACCAATGGCCAATGATTCCATCAATCATTCCTATGTAATGAAACCTCCATTAAAAACCCCTACATGACGGGGTTCAGAGCACTTCCAGACTGGTGAACAGGTGGAGGTGCTGGGAGGGTGGAGCACTACAGTGGGCGTAGGAGCACAAGGCAGCCCCCCTGCTCCCATACCCTGCTCTATGCATCTCTTCCGTTTGGCCACTCCTGAGTTATATCCTTTATAATAAACCAGTAAATGTAAGTAAGGTGTTTCCCTGAGTTTTAAGAGCTGTCCTAGCAAATCAGTGAGCCTGAGGAGGGGTCCCAGGAACCTCTAACTTTATAGCCAATTGATCAGAAGTATGGGGGTCCAGGGCTTGTGCCTGCTGTCTGAGGTTGAGGAGCAGTCTTGTGGGACTGACCCTTCACCCGTGGGGTCTGCTCTAACTCCAGGTAGTTAGTGGCAGAATTGAACTGAAATGCAGGACATGCAGTTAGTGTCTGCAGAATTAGAGAATTAGTTGGTGTGAGGGAAAACCCCATGCACTTGCTGTGGTAGAAACAGTTTATAATGTGGGACACAGCTCAAGACCTAAGGCCAGATTCAGTCCCTATATGGATGGGCACATCGTGGTGCCACACAGGTTAGATAAGATTTTCCTTCTTGGCAAAAGTCCCCACTTGGCATGTGCTTATCTTTCTGACTGCTCCTGGCTGTTTTTGCTCAGGAACAGACACCAGCCTAGATCAAAGATGAAAATATCTAGCACTGGCAGCCTGAAGCAGCTACCACACAAAGCGGGACCTCAACCCCACTCATTGTTTTAGATAGGAAAATGAATCTCCTGGCCCCGCAAATTACACCTGGTCATGTAGAGATAACGGCGAATTATATGCTTTCAGAGAAGCAATCCTTTAAGGAAGACACGCATGTTTCATGGTATTTAAGTCCAGATTTGAATGTCAAAGGGAGTGCATGTGTACCATTTTACCGTAAATGATATGACAGAGTCTTATTCATCACCCCTAAGATACCAAAGACAGGAAAAGGAATAATGGGGGTCTTTGGCCAAGTTGCTTCACTGTATCCCTAAATCACTACATGCTGAGAAAACTGTGAAGGGAATGAATCGGTGGGGGGGACCCACATAGGCAGAGAGCCCCCATCAGTTTTGAACGCACTTCCCTGTAGCATATCTACACAAAGAGGGCACCGAAGCATCCACCAAGCAGCACCTGCCTCTCTGAGACTAGCAGGCCAGCCCCCCAAATTGTCCTGCTCACAGGATCGAGAAGTCTAGAGAAGCAGGGAGGGCTTGTGGTGAGCCTGCTGCTCGGCACAGCTTCTACCTTCCCTGGAGCCTTAGAGATTTCACAGGACACCCCCAGTGTCCCAGCCTGCGTGGGCTCACCAGAGCTGGGCAGATCCCAGCCTCGATTCCCCATGGCTCCCTCCAACGTCGCCTCTGTGTTTTGGTGCCATTCAGGGTCTACACCTGCCCTTGTCCTTGTGTGCAGCCACACACTTCTTCCTTTCTCCTCCGTGATCTCAGCGGCTGCTGCTTCCAATACATCATGACCCTCCCTCTCAGAGTGTGCTAAGGACTGGCTGGTTGAATCCAGGGGCTCTTCCCTTCATTCCTACTTGCCCTCGCTCTGGCTGTGGCTTTGGCCTAAGGACTCCTGGACCTTCCTCCCGCCAAGGCCTCCACAGCTGTGGACTTTCCCAGGCTCTTCTCCAGCCTCTCAGATGTTCTTTCCCGCCCCTTGGTTCACCCCCGAGGAGAGACTTCCATCCCTCTTCTCTCTGCAGTGTCCTGTGTAGGTGAGTGCAATCTGCCTACCGCCTGCCTGCTGATGGCTCGTGAGTAATGGAAGCAGTAGCAGCTAACATTCACTCAGCATGCTGGGCCCTGCTCTGCATGTTCCACATCACTGACATGTGCTCTATGGCATTTAATAGGTTCTGTTATTACCCCCATTTTACAGGTGAGGAAACTGAGGCACACAGAGATGATATCCATATTTTAGCCTGACCTGTTTTTTTTTTTTGGAGACAGGGTCTTCCTCTGTCGCCCAGGCTAGAGTGCAGTGGCATCATCATAGCTCACTGCAACCTCCAACTCCTGGGCTCAAGCGATCCTCCTGCCTTAGCCTCCCAAGTAGCTGGGACTACAGGTATGTGCCAACACGCCCAGCTTATTTTTTCTATTTTTTGTAGAGACGGGGTCTCACTGTTGCTCAGGCTGGTCTTGAACTCCTAGCCTCAAGTGATTCTCCTGCCTCGGCCTCCCAGAGCGCTAGGATTACAGATGTGAGCCACCAGTGTGCCAGGCCTAGCCTGAGTTTTTAACTGACATTTTCTTCTATGTTTTCAAGAGCCTAGAATACATCTTTACCTTAATGTCCATCCTTACCTCTAATGTGTCACGTCCAATCCCCACATAACCATTTCCTCCTAAAACACATTCTCTTCCCATCCCCATCCCACCTCCCCGTCTGCTATTTTCATTTATGCTCTTACTTCCTTCCCAGTTGCCTTATTTCTAATAGGACAACTCCTATTTCTCCAGTTCCCAAACACAGGAACCTAAATTTTTTCTCTTTGTCATCACCAAGTGCTGTCATTGATGTGTCTTTCCTTCAAATGTTCTTTCTTTTGTGGGTTGGGAGAACAAGCATTACCTTAGGAGGCCCTTCTCAGGGAGAGAACAGTGCTGCTTAGGAATTCAACTTATGGGTGAGTTTGGCTGGGAAACCAGGCCATCTGGGTACGGCTGGAGGAGGCCAGGGCGGGAAAGCCCTGGGAGGTGAGACAGCCCCAAGGAGGGGGCCTTGTCCAGCAGTACCCATTTCCCCTACTCTGCTAGTAAAAAAAAAGAAAAAAAAAGAGAAAGAAAAAGGAAAAGAAAAAAAATCTTTAGATTTTTACCGGGCACAGGACCTTCTAGAATTAAGACTGCAAATCCAGTCCCCTTTGCAGCTAGGGGTGACCTTCGGCCCCAGTTCTGGCCAGTGGTGTGCACGTGGAAGCGGTCAGGGCAATTTCTGGGACATAGCCTCCCCAGGAGGAGTGGGCTCTTACCCCACTCCCCTCCCAACAGGCAGCGGTGCATGCGGAGACCTTGGGCATGGAGGCCACACACAGCAGAGCAAGATGACTGAAGGAGGCTGGGCCCTGGCACCACGGAAGGCCATGCCAGCCCCACATTCACTCACGGCAGACTCACGACCCCGGCACTTTCACGTGGGAGAGAAATAGCTTCTACCTTGACATCAAACTGCTATTTTGGGTGTCGCAATGTGTGTTGTGACAGCTGTGGTGGAGCAGCTTTTCAAGAACAAGCTTCCTGCCAGCCGGAGTGCAACAACACCCTCTCCACCCACGCCACCGTGATGGCCCTACAAGTCTTCAGTGACGTTGACGACACACAGCTTCCTTGTGTGTGTGGTTTGGGAGAAAAATCAAAGAAAGGGGGATGCGTTCCTCTTGAGTCAGACAGAAGGTACCAGCTCCAAGAAGTGAGATAGAGAGAGAGCACGTGTTCAGACGATGGTGCGAGAAATGGCCGCACGCACGTAAGCCTTTGAGATCAGAGACGTGTTGGTGAGGACACAGGACTGTCTGTGGGATGTAGCAGGGTTGGATCCATTTTCACTAAACCCCAAATGTGACTCCATTGCACATTGGTATGGTACTCAGATTTTTCCAGTTTCTTTCCATCCCCATGACTACCTTCCTGACTGGACTAAGACAGTGTCTTCAGGCTTCTCTTCCTGCCTGTTGTCTCTCTACTTCTGTCCTTCTTTTATATCACGGCCGGATTTGTCTTTCTACAACATGGATGTCATCGTGAACACAAATTCATCTGCTCAGGAATCTAAAATCCTTCCTATTGCCTACAGGGAAAAATCCAGAGTCTTTCTAGGTGGAACCCACCTTCCTTGCAAAGCCCTCCCCAGCACCCCCCCCAATCTAACCGTCTCCCTTAATGGAGTCTCCTTTCCAGTTACTCAGCCCAAAAACCCTGGAGTCTTCCTTGAGCACTTTCTTTCTCTTCCCTCCCAGGCTGTATCCTATGCTACAGTCAAGCTGTTGTGATGACCTTAAAAACATGCCCAGCCTCCCCTGCTGGTCCTGGCCATCATGGTCCTTCACCTTAGTGATTGTATTTTTTCCTCCCCAGTGCCAGCACAGCAGCCAGAGAGAGCCTGCTAAATGTCTCCTCATGTCACTCAGGGTAAAAGACAAAGAAAGTCCTTTCCATAAGGACTTTCCTTTCCTGTAGGGCACTGCACAATCTGTCTCCCCATTTCCTCTTCAACTAGGTGACTATTCTACCCTTGCTTCTTCCACTCCAGCTATATTGGCCTTGTTGTCATTCTGAAGATATGTAGATTCAGCTCCTAGCTCAGGGCCTTTGCATTCGCTGGTCCATCTGCCTGGATTACTCTTCCTTCCGGTCTTCAGGTGGCTCACACCATCAACTCCTTCAAATCTCTGCTCCAGTGCCACTTTCCCTGGCCCTCATATTTACATTGTGACACTTCTCATCCTCAACAGCCACATCCTTTCACCTTCCCTGCTTAATTTCCCACCACTGCACCCACCAGGTCCTCAACACTATATAATTTGTTGTATGTCTCTTCCCACTAGAATGGAGGCTCCCTTGCACACCAGTGCAGTGGACAGAGAGATTTATCTGTCTTGTCCCCTGCTATGTCCCCAGGCCCCAGCACAGCCCCTGCACATAGAAGGTGCTCATTTGTATTAGTCAGGGTTCTCCAGAGGAACAGAACGAATAGGATATACAGGGATATGCACAAGAGGAGGTATATCATGGGAATTGGCTTACATGATCATGGTGGCCAAGAATTCCCACAATATGCAGTCTGCAAACTGAAGATCCAGCAAAGCTGGTGGTGTAATTAAGTCTGAGGCTAAAGTCTTGAGAACTGGGGATGGAGTTGGGTGAGGATGGGGCTGCTGGTATAAATCTTTAAGTCCAAAGGCCTGAGAACAAGAAGCTCTGATGGCCCAGGGCAGGAGAAGATGGATGTCCCAGCTCAAGCAGAGGGAAAGACAATCCGCCGTTCCTCCACGTTTTTGTTCTATTCAGGTCCTCAGCTGATTGGATGGTGCCTGTCCACATTGGTGAGGGTGATCTTCTCTACCTGGTCCACTGAGTCACAGGCTAATCTCTTCCAGGCACACCCAGAGATAATGTTTCCCACCTATCTGGGCATCTCTTGGGACAGTCAAGTTGACACATAAAATTAACCATCCTGTCACTCTTAGTTGCTGAATGGACTTTATTCACCTCTCCTTGCCCCGTTCCCTTCTGTCCCCTGGTGTCACCTTAAGCTGGCCCCACCTAGCCTGCTCAGGTATTCCCCAGTTCTTCACCCTGCTGGGGTTCCTCTTCCCTCCCTTTCCAATCATGCCAATATGTTAAGGACCAGGTCAAGTGCCTCCTCCTGCACACAGCCTTCTCAGCCCATTTCACCCCACATTGACTTCTCCCTTCTCTGGGTTCCTTTGCATTTGTAACTCTGGACAAACATGGTGGCTTGGACTGATCCCATCACATAGAGGAAGTAGTAGCCAAGGATAAAATTTCTCAGAGAGGAATTGCTTCTATTTCTTCCCTAAACATTGTGATTCCCACAAAAAGAGAGGAAGAGGGGAATTGCAGGTGGCCACTACAAAGAGATAGAAGCTCAGACAGACAAACCCAAAGGACATTCCCAGTAGCCCGGGGGACAAGGGTGTGAGGTTTGTGAGGCCCAGCCTCAGGGAAACAAGTGGTAGTCATGCCTGGTGAAGACACAGCCCATAGTAGTCTGGGAGACACAGAGCCAGCACACTGGGAAGTCTCATGGGAAAGAGGGGCAGTAGTCCAGCCTGGCGAGAGGTGGGGGCACCGGCACCTTGGCTTTCCAGGTCCAAGTAATGAGCTGTCATTGAGATGATCCCCAAGTCCTCAGGGTTTGTACACCGTGTCCATACTTGTTGTTTGCTCTAAGGATTATAGAGTATCATTTGTAGATCAAGTTTATTTGTATAGCAATATGCTAGAGAGTCTGGAAGGAATGCCATGTTTGGAAGAACAGTGGCTGGTTAACCTGCAAAAACATTCCAAGGGAGCCCCATCTCATAGAAAAAAAAGTCCTTCCAAGGGACGGACAGCAGCCCATAAGTTTTACACACAGTCAGGGTCACACGCTATAGCATTGAATTTTTTTCTAATTGTTTCACATATATTAATCATTCCAAGCAAATTGATATTTCTGTGAAGGGCCAGGAACATGTCATGCTGTACTTTCTCCTCCAAAAAGCCTAGTTAAGAGCACATAGTAGGTTTGGGATAACTTTTGGATTGATGAGAGACAAATGTCTTCCTATTTCTGTGTGAAGGATTATTAAGTACAGATTTGCTGCCTGGCTGTTTTCTGAGAACCCAGCATTGGCACTCTCTTATATTACTCTGTCCCCACTTAAAGATGCCCCCATGTAACGTGAGAAAATACATTTTGTAGGGGATTGAGAGAACTTGGAATGACTCCAAGAGAGATTGTTAATCAGCTCATGACACAGAGCTGGAGAAGGATATTTTGGGCTGCAGAGAGCAAGCTCATGCAAAGCGCAGTGGCGGCTCTGGCAAGTTCAGGCCCATTTGGATGAGTCAAGGGCAGGCTATGATGGACCATTTCCAGGATGGTCTGTCCACCCACCAACCACCAGAAAGCACCCAAGGCCTTAGCACCACCAGTGACCCTCTCCCAGCCTGCTTCTGCTGATGGGATGGTGTCCTCTGGAGAAAGATCAAGCCTGTGCCTCTCTCTGGGATTCATAATCTCTGGGAAGGTGGTGTTTGCATCTGTTCTCCTCCCTTTCTCCCATCAAAGGCCCAGAGTCAAGCAGGTCTCCCAGGGGCTGTTTGCAGTACTTGCTGTTGTGAGTTGCGGGGCTCTACAAGGACCCCTTTGCCCCATCAGCCCACCATCCAATCACGGAGTAATGTAAGGTGATCCAGCTGTTGGGGGCACTGGGAAGATATGGAAAGGCTTTGAAAACTCACTTTAACCACCTCCCAGAACTGCTGAGAGCCTGCTCTGCTCCCAAAGAAATCATGTCCATCCCGGAAGCTTGCGTAAAGTATTTCACCCCGGGACCAGGCAAGCGCATTGCATTAGGTGATCTCCAATATCCCTTCCAGCTCCAGGAAGCTATGGCTTTAAATTTAGGGCTTAACTAGCAGATGATGCAGGCCCTTTGCTGATTTTCCTCTGCTGCGTGCGTTTGCTATTTCATCTTGTTCCTTATCTCTTCTGCCTTATGGGGCTAAAAGTAAAGAGAAACTCAAATCCATCATTTTCACAGTTTGTTGGCAGCTCAAATTTACCAGTCTTGCAGTTTGTCTGCAGCTGTTAGAAAAAGGTCCACTGGGGAAGTTTGATGGAACCTGCTATGGTTTGAATGTGTCCCCCAAAGTTCGTATATTGGAAACTTAATCCTCAATGCAATAGTGATGGGAGGTGGGGCTTAATAAGAGGTGACTCGGTCATGAGGGCTTTACCCTCATGAAAAGATTAATACTGTTACTGGGGGAGTGGCTTAGTTACCAAGAGAGGGCTTGTTACAAAAGTAAGTTTCATGCCCTCTTGCTCCCTTGCTCTCATGCTCTCTTGCCCTTCTGCCATCTGCCAGTGGGAGGACACGGCATGAAGTTCCTCACAAGATGCTGGTGCCATGCTCTCGGACTTCCCAGCCTCCGGAACTGTGAGTCAAATAAACTTCTATTGTTTATAAATTACCCAGTCTCAGGTATTCTGTTATAGTAACACAAAATGGACTAAGACAGAACCACAGCCTGGTAGGGGAGACAAGAGTGTGATGGGGCTCCTTGGAAGCACAGACAGAAAGTGAGCAATTGCTCAGGGAAGTGAAAGAAGATTTTGAAAACTAAGGTGCTGGCATTGGAATTGGGTCTTAAAGAAAGCTCAGGAGTTGCCCAAGCCTTTATCTTTGCTGTTCCACCTGCCAAGAAACCACTCCTTCAGCAATTCCTGTGGCTAGTTTTTCTTATCCTTTAAGTCTTGTTTCAGATGTCACCTCCTCAAACCCAAGTGTCCATCAATGAATGACTGGATTAAAATACAGTATGGTGCATACATACAAAGGAATATTATTCAACCTTAAAAGGGAAGGGAATTCTGACACATTCTACAACATGGTCATGAACCTTGAGGACATTATGCTAAGTGAAAGAAGCCAGTCATGAAAAGATAAATACTACATGATTCAACTTATATGAGATATCTAAAGAAGTCAAATTCATAGAGACAAAAAGTAGAATGGTGGTTGCAGGGGCTGGGAAGAGGAGGAAATGGGGAGTTATTGTTTGATGGGTACAAAAACAGCGTTTCAGTTTGGGATGATGAAAAAGTTCTGGAAATGGATGGTGGTGATGGTTGCTCAGTAATGTAAATGTACTTAATATTTTTGAACTGTACACTTTAAAAACGGTTAAAGTGATAAATTTTATATTATGTATATTTTACCACAATGAAAAATTTTAAGATTAGATGCAAATACAAGTTACCTCTTCAGAGGGGCCTTCCCTGGCTGTCCAATCTAAATAAGTCTCCTTGGTTACTCTCTATTTCAATTGTCCTATTTATTTCCTCTCTATCACTCACCCCAACCTTGTACTTATTTCCTTATAAGCTTCATGAGGGCAGTGACCTTGTCTGTTTTGTTCATTACTACATCTTTCTTACATTGCACAGTGGTTGGCAGATAGTAGGTGCTTAAGAAGTGTTTGTTGAAGGAAAGATTGAAAATTCTATAAAATGCAAAGTGCGATAGATATGTCAAAATTCTTATTCATTTCACATGGCCTTTCTCAGTTTGGAAGGATTCCACATAGCGAGAACAGTTCAAGACCAAGGAAATCCAAATGCAGATCACCTTGTTGCTAAAGGCAGCAACAATTTGACTTGGAGCACCTTTTGAGAGTGACTAATACAGGGCCAAAGCTAAGCCAAGAAGTGGATTGATGAAGCTTCAACTGGGCATGTCTCCTGGAGGCTGCTTTTGGCTGCAAAAACAGAAAATGGTTTGGACAAGAAACCCAGTGTATTATCTCACATAAAAAAGGTTTGAGGTAGGGGGCTTCAGGGATTGTTTAATTCAGTGGTGCAGTATATCACCAAGGCCTCAGTTTCTTTCCATACTTCTGTTGTGCCCTCTTCAGCAGGTAGGCTTTGTTCTTAGGTCAAGATGACTGCCTTAGTTCCAGGTGTCACATCCAGACACAATGGCATGACTACTTCTGTGGAAGAAAAGAAACTGTCCTTCCTTTTGTCTCTTTTGGGCAAGTGAAGGAATCTTTCACAGAAGCCCCACAGATTTCCTATGATGTTTGGCCAGAGAGATGCAAGCCGGGTTCATGCCTAAACTAGTCACAGGCAGGGGGAATAGGACCACCATGATTTGCTTAGACTTATGCAGACCCTTGTGATTGGGGATGTGCCCAGCCTTCCCCAAAGGACATGGCAAGCTGAGAAGGACATGGCAATTTATTCATGTAAATTCATTTTATTTACATGAAGGAAATTTGGCATTTTGGGAAGAAGGGAATGCCTATTGGGAAGGCAGCCAGTAGCATCTACCTCAGGGTGAGATTAGGGGTCTGGATCCATGCCCCAATATGCACCCTGCCATGGAGCTGGAAGCATGGATTGCTCAAGGTGGGACTGACTGTGGGACACTATGGCAGACCCCAGAACCCTGCTTTTTTCCCACCACCCACCTTAGTTTAGCTTACTGGGATCAAACTTGCCACAAAGGGTGGAATGAAGTGATGCACACATAGGAATTTGCTTCCAAGCCGTGAAAAGACATGGTGGACCCTTAATTTCATATTACTAAGTGAAAGAAGCCAATCTGAAAAGGTTACATACTGCATGTTTCCAACTATATGACATTCTGGAAAAGGCAAAACTGTGGAGAGATTAAAAAGATCAGTAGTTGCCAAGGGTTGAGGGGAGGGAGGGATAAAGAGGCAGAGCACAGGAGATTTTTAGGGCGGTGACACTACTCTGTATGATACTATAATGGTGGATGCATGTCATTATACATTTGTCCAAACCCATAGAGTGAACAACACCAGAAGTGAACCCTAATGTAAACTATGGACTTGGGGTGATAATGATGTGTCAGTATAAGCTCATCAACTACAATAAATGTACCACTTTTTGGGGGGGAGTGTTGATAGTGAGGGAGACTGTATGTGTCAAGGGGCAGAGAGTATGTAGGAACTCTCTGTACTTTCTGCTCAATTTTGCTATGATGCTAAAACTGCTCTAAAAACTAAACTCTATTTTTTAAAAAAGTTAATTTCATATACTGATACGTGTTCGGGAGAAAACGAAATGGAATAATAGGCTAGAGAGTGAGGGCGCCGAGTGGCTACTTTAGCTGGGTGACCAGGGAAGCTCTGAGGAGGTGCGGTTGCTGATTCATGAGCAGGGAGAAGCCATGCAACACTCCAGGGGAAGAATATCCCACATAACTATAAGCTGAGGCAGGTGTGAGATTGACATGTTTCAGTGGTAACAAGTCAGCCTGTCTCTTGGAGCATGGAAGGCAGGGGACAGAGTGGTAGAGATGAGGCAGAAAGTCCTGCAGGCCACGTAGGCTGTGGTGATCAGGGTTCATCCTAGGGGTGGGGAACCTGCAGCCTTGGGGCCACATGTGGCCTTCTGAATCCTTGAGTATGGCCTTTTGACTGAATCCACATTCTATAGAACAAATCCTTTTAATCCTACTCACACTGCTGTGGGGAGAGTGTACCCAGGGAGGGAAGGTGGGCAGTGAGAGTGGAGACCATTGGCGTCACCTAGCTGAGAGATAGTAGGAGCTTGGTCTAGGGCTTGGGCTGTGGAGATGGTGGGAAGTGCTTGGACCCAAGGCCTGCTTTGGAAATAGAGCTGAAAAGACTCGCTAATAGACTGGGCATGCATGGAGGAGGGAAAGAGGCAAGTCTAGAATGACTTCTAGGTTTTTGGCCTATGCAACTGTGATGTCATTAATTGGGTGGGGAAGATGGGGAAGGGGCGAAGGAACTATTTTGGTGAGGAGGGGAAAGTCAAGCTTTATGTTTTGGACATGTGACGTCATCTAGGTGGATTAGCCATCTAAGTGGTGGGTGAGTAGGTGTTTAGGTGGAGTCTGGAACACAGAGCTTCAGACTGCAATCTGGGCAGAGTCAGTTTATGGATGGTATTTCAAATCTGGAGGAGATCACTTAGGGAGAGATTGTAGAAGAAGTGGACTTAGTAGCTGTGTGATTTGAGCACGTTATTTAGCTGTTCTGAGCTTGATTTTGAACTTGTCTGTAGTGAGTTTTATAATATCTATCTTGCAAAGCTGTTAGAAGAATTAAGTTAGATAAACATGCACGAAAGCAACTAGCACAAGGCTTGGTTCATGGCAGATTCTAAAGAAATGCTACTTTTTTGAACTCTGAGGAGTGTCCTCCAGGCCACTTTGTTTGGTAATAAATGTATTCACGTGTACTATTAAAATCTGGTCTACACAAAGTCAGTGTCCAGTATTCGACCTTTTCTTTCTCTGATTGATCAACTTCCAAAAAATTATTCTTGGTCAATTTTGTAGAATGTGTCCTGAAGGACAGATAAGGATGGATTTATGTCACATTTCTTTGCTAAAAGGGCTCAGATTTCCTTAGATAAGGGTGTGTGTGTGTGTGTGTGTGTGATAGGGCAGGTACAGGAGAGGAAGAAAAAGGAGATAAACGTATATCAGGTAGCATATAATGGAACATGGATAGGAAAGGTCAAGATTTCAAACCTTAGTCCTTAGGAGAATGGTGTCCCTGGGCCAGAAATAGAGACATTCAAATATGGAGTTCATTTGGGAAGAAGAGACAAGTAAAAATGAGTTCAGTCTTGGCCAGGTTGAGTGTGAGCTCCAGACAGGGCATCCTAGAGGAGAGGTCAGGCTGACAGCTAAACACAAGGAGCTCATGTTGCTTAGGAGAGAGGCTGGACCAAGAGCTAGAGAGCTAGGCCTCCCCTCCCCGATAGAGGAGCCATTTGGAGCCTTGAGACTGGATGAGGTCATGGACGAAAGTCTATGGAGAAAGCCTTTTCCAAGAAGGCTCTTTCATGGCTACTTAATATTTCATGTGGTTATGTTTGGCTTTCCTGTTTGATGGTAAACTTCTTTATTGCTTTTGCACTTTCTCAAAGGAGACTTGGTCAGTTGATTTGCCTCTCTTAGCTTCAGTATCCTCAGTTCTAAAATGGGACTAATAAGAGCTCCTGCATAGGTTGTTGTGAGGACTAAGTGAGATTATCTATTAGAGTGGTTAGCATAGTGCCAGGCACACAACAGGTACTCAATGAATATTGGGCATTGTCTTGAATTTATTTATTTCATTCACCACTCACCGAGCAGGCTCAGAGAAATGAATGGACCTGGTGCACTTGGTCCCTGGCATGAAGGGGAAAGAGGGACCTGTCCTTCTTGGAAACCAGCCTCAGGGAACCCAGCCTCACATGGTCTTCCCACATCCCATGAGCCCTCATTGGGATTTGAGGCCATCCCAGCCCCTTAGGAGACACCCAGCTGAACCAGACCAATGCTGCTTGCTCTCCACAAGTCTGTGCTCTCAGAGAAGGAAAGTGAAGAAAAGTTTAATTAGCTTTCTCTGAGTTTCCTGATGCCAGCAGGAGAGCCCTCAGGGTGTCTGATGTGTCAGTAGCTTCGGGCAACTTCTGAATTATTTTTAGGGCCATAAGAAATCAGCTCCTAGGGCCTGAGTCTCTGGCTCAGCCGTCACTGAATAGGCTCAGAGAAATCCACAGACATGGAGCACATGGTCTTGACCTTCTAATTTCTGCCTCTCAGAAGCCAAGAAGAACCTCCTATGGGGGCCTGGGCAGGGGTGTGCCGGGTATGTGTTCTTTTAGAAATGCAGCCACTATCCACCCCCAACTCCATTCCCCTCCCCACCCCCACCCACCAATTTTTCCTAAGCTATTTTGAAATAGCCACAAAAAAGTCTTAGAACTGGTTCAAATTCAGGTCACATGATGCTTCTCTGCATACATATGGCTGGGAAGCCAGGTGTGCTTTCATGTCTAAGAAGACCATACTTGGCCATTGCTTGGGAAATAGCAATCATTTCTCCCATCAACCCTGGTTTGGCAACATATAAATATGTCTTCAGACACCTCAAAGAATAGTGCAGATATTTTTTTAAAATTTAATTTTGATATAATTTCTAATTTACAGTGAAATTACAAGAATAGTACAAAAAATTTCACTCAGATGCCCCAAATGTTAACATTTTACTACAATTTGTTTTGTACCTTTCCTTCTCACCATATATATTGATCACTGATACAATTGATGTGATGCTATTTTCCAATCTATAGACCTTATTCAGATTTCACCAATTTTCCCAATAATGTCCTTTATAGCAAAAGAAAACCCAGGACTATATGTTCAGTTGTTGCATCTCTTTAGTGTCCTTTAATGTGGAACGGTTATTGAGTCTCTCTTCATATTCTTCATGTTGACTTTTTTCATAGTACAGGCCAGTTATTTTGTGGAATGTCCCTTAATTTGGGTTTGATGTTCTCTCGTGATTGCACTCAGGTCGTGTGCTTTCAGCAGTAACACCACACAAATGGTGTTGCGTTCTTCTCCGTGCAGCCTATCAGGAGGTACCTGCTGTCTCGTTACTAGTAATGTTAACTTTCTTCCTTTGGTTAAGGTAGTATCTGCCAAGTTTCTCCATGGTAACATTACTTTGTAAAATAATGTTACTTTACATCATAATTAATGAGCATGTTGTAGGGAGATACTTTGAGATTATAAATATACTCCTCCAAATTTCACCCACTAGTTTTAGCATCCATTGATGGTTCTAGCCTGAATCTATTATTATGATGATGGTTGCCAAATGCTGGTTTTCTTGATCTATTATTCCTTTTACATTTATTTGTTGACTTTCTACTGTAAGGAAGAGCTCTCTCGCTTATTCATTTATTTATTTACTGACTTATTTTCTCAGATTTTTAGAACAAAACTGTTGGCATAAAATTAGTCGTGTTAACTAACAAAACTGAAGTGTTCCCTGCGGGAGGCATCCTTCCTTGAGCCCTCAGTGACAGCAGACTTGTCTAGGCTTGTCTGGTGAGCTGGTGGCTGGTGAGAGGAGTCAGTTTGCAGGATGTGAATTGCACTGGGGCTCTGCATGTGGCAGTGGGGAATTTGTTCTGGCTTCTGGACCAGGAGCAGAACATAGAGGGCAGCAGGCAAAGAAGAAACCGGCTGGCAGGAAAGACTAGGAGTCTAAGAATATGAGCAGCAGGGGTGTGCATCCCTATGACAAGGTTGGATTCCCTGTGAGGGACAGGGACATTCATTCTATGTATTTTGGGGACACAGCACCCTGTACTGCAGATCCTCTGAACCCGGCAGCAGCGGCAGTGTGGGGGGACAGAGACACTGAGGGTTTACTTGAGTAGTGCCAACCACTCTTACGTGGGCTTTCAGGAGGACAGGAGCAGAAGAGAGGCAGAATATGGCCTACATGTCAGCGGCTGCACCCTACTACCTAGTTCATGAACACATGGGCCTCCCCTGCTACTTCCAGAGGCAACTTTGCAGAAGTCTAAGATATTATGTGAGCAGGTCTTGACTTGAGCCAATTAAAGTTGAGGGGTACTTCATGCTAGAGGCTGGAGATGCCATGGGAACATGAGTTCCAATTCATACAGCACTTTGGCCTGGCAAACAGTCCCTGAAAAATTAAACTAATGAAAACAGAGATAGGGTTTGGTTTGATTCAGAGCACAGTGCCAAATTGTGCAGGCCAGTTACCGTGTAGAGTGGGAGCCATCAGGCAGCCTCCCATGCTTGTCAACACAATTTGATTGTCTCCTGCTCATTTATCCGTTCTTCCTTAGGCTTTGAATGGCAGAGTAACAATCCTCCTTCTCTAGTATTATGTATAATATCCCAAAGGAATGAACTGTAAACTAGGCACTTGCATAGAGTGACAAGTGTATGAAAAGGCCTGCATCCAAGACCTGAGGCTGAGCGGGTGCATGAGAAAAGCAGCCTTACCGAACCCACCAATTAGCTCCCCAGGGAATATTCAATCTCATCTTTCGTTTCGCTGAAGACCAGAACATTATTTTCTCTGGCATATGAAGAAGTTGCCCTAAGGAAAATTTACAACGGTATTAATTTATTGTTGACTCAACGATAACTTGAGCTTCCTAAATTACAGTTCAGTTGTATTTGGGTATCACATCAAATCAAGCCCTGTGCATCTGTCTTTAAAAATGAAGAAATGCGATGTTAGGAAGCCTTAATTTGAAATGCTGGGTGTATTCTCCATTGTGTACGCTTTAGTGGTTTTCATTTGGAAGGTGCTGGTGGAACAGTGTTTTCTTCAATACAATCTTTACGTCAAGCTTTCGAAAACATGCCAAGATTTACAAAGCAGGACAGCCACGCTCTCTCAAATGTTACTTCTTGAGAGATTTTGCTGAAACTTTGAGACAAGCCAAAGCTACACTCCTATAGCAGGGCTGGATGATGCCCTCAGGGTCTCAGACACCTGCCTGGCCACCTGGGGATACCAGACCTGGTTCCCTCTTCACAGGGTGGGGATGGGCACAATTAGCTGATCTGTTGCCCTTGGAACCTGCATGTGTGATGGCCTCCAAGTCTCCCTTGTGTGGAAGTCATCCCACCTGGATCGAGGAGTCACTTGGAGCTCACAAAACAGCTGTCCGAGAGCCCTGACCTGGACAGCAGGGACCTTTCCGCCGAGCTGTAACATTTCAATTTCAGTAAATATTTATTGGCAGCCAGCACTACAACAGATGCTCTGGGATGAGAATTCAGGAGATATAAACAATACCTGCCTCCAAAAGATGGACTAACCTACTTGGGGTTCAACCATTATTAATTGAGGAAAAAACAGTGGAGAGTGAACTGAACCCAGGCCTAGAATCCTCGGGTTTGTGTTTGGGCCCTAAAATCCTGTCATTTAGAATACGCCGCGTGACCTCTTGGTGCCTCTGTGTCTTCACTGTAAACGGAAAATAGCAGTTCTTACCATGTAGGTTTCTTGTAAAGATTAGTGAGGGAATGGGCACAAATTGCTCAGTGAGGTATTTGGCACAAAATAAGAGCTCAGTAAATAGTAGGTGTTTTGAGTATGGGGCACTGTCACCTACATGACCTACCACCAACCCTGTGATTCTGCCCCCTGTACCGATGTGGAAACTCAAGGCCAGAGGGGCACCGGCTGTGCTGGTGGTTAGAGGTACATCAGCGGCAGAGATTCGCTTGACCCCGGCCCCTCTGGCTCCGGCCTCGATGCTCTCCTCACCCTGACACAATCGGCCCTCGTTGTGTTAAGATCATCGATTGAGAAGAAATCTCTGTCATCTTCTTGGCAAACACATCGCTAATAACAACGACCTCTTATCTCTGCATAATCCTTCCCTTCCCAAGCACCTTCACATCTATTCTCTTTGATCCTGTCTGTTCCAAAGCAGATTCTTTTTAGTTCAACCTGCGAAAATCAGTTCTGCCAGGACTTTTTCTGCCAGAAAGCTCTGAATGTACTAAAATGTGACCAAATTAATGTTTTGGACAGTGTCTTCTTCAGCCTGGGCAGGGGGCAGGATGGCTTTCCTTCTGGGCTGAAGAAGGCTGTTTCTATTCGGGGTGTTGTGCTGCACCCCTACCCAGCTCGCCTCACCACAAGCTCCTTCTTGCCTTAGTTCATGAACTAGCGGAGTATTTCCTATTTCCCACACTACTTTAAATGCCCCAGACTCATCTTGTGGTGAAGCAGAAGTCATACTGGTAGGCTGCTTGGACCAATACCTCATTCTTATGTCCCTTGAAGTGTGCGTTGTGTGCCCCTGTGTGTCTATTTGTTGCATTCCTGAGGTGCCCTGTCTAATGAAGGAAGCTCAGTGAGCACTGATTGGCAAAACTCTATGGAAGTCTGGCTGTTCATGTTTATTAGGGCTCTTTTGCAGAAGCCCAAATGTTGATCATCCACATGTCCCCTCTTCCCTCTCCTTCAATTTGGCTCTGGGGTGATCCCATTAATATAGGTTATATTAAATAGTCACATTTTATTCCTTCTCTCTGAGCAAGGTTATTTTTCAAACACTAAGCACAAATAATTATTCAAGAATCATTTTGCAAAAATAGCATTATAGGAAAACCATACAATCCAAAATCTATTTTAGAAGCTTTTACAAAAAGCAGGAAATGGGGGGGGCGGGAAGTAAGTGCTGTATTCTCTTCATGATAAATGCCTGAACCCCATGGGGCTTGTGGGTGGGGATAGAGGCAGGAAGCTGCCCAACTAGCCCCTTATAGAGTGGTGTGAGAAGGCATTCCACAGCCCAGGGGAGGGGAACCTTTTCCTGTTGGAAGGCCGCATTAATTTAGCTATAATCGAATAAGGCTGCATTCAAGAAACTTCAATTAGATGTACTTAAAAATGTACATTATTTTGTAAAAATCTAACTACTATGTACTTAATAATTTCAAAAAACGAAAACTTTTTGTTAATTTTAAAATTAACTCACATTTTAACAACTTTGTGGTGTCTGCTTTTTGTTGGAAAGCATTTGAATATTTGGTTGTAGCATGGAGGGCTGCAGTTTCAGTTGATCCTCTATATGGGTATCAGTCATTTGTGACCTTAAGGGTGTCTTGATTTGGGTTAGGTAGGAGAATGTAGATTCGCAGCAATAAGTGGTTGAAAAGCAAGAAGCATTTTTTGGGCATGTTGCCGAAGGCGTGGGTATTCTGCATTTTTCCATTTTTCAATTGGATCTTTCTTAGCAACAAACAATGACTTTAAAATGTCATCTACTGAGAGCTCAATCCATTCCATCTGTAGTTCTTTAGGTGCCTTGGTGATATCAACTAGGTGAGGCTGAAATGCTAATTTGAATGTGATGTCATGATTCTCAAAGTCAGTGAACCTTTCATTGTATTCTTCAATTAATAGGTCTATAACAGCTGTGTATTCTTCAAATGATTCGCATATATCATCCTGCTCATCAATGACCTTTGCTAACTGGAGAAAATGTTCATCCGAAATTTCCTTTTGAAGATAGCTTTTTTCAAAATGCTTGGATTTTTTTTGCCACATATCATATATAGACTTAGTCTTACCTTGTAAAGAAATATTCAAGTCATTTTGATTTGACATGACATCACACAGAAATGCTGCATTCCTATAGAAATCTTCTTTCAATAATTCACATTGCTGATTCTGTTCTTCATAAAATTTAACTATCTGTTCTCACAGAGATAAAATTTTGGCTAACACCTGTCCCTGAGATAGCCAATGCACTTTAGAATGATATGGGAAATCCACACTGAATACCTCATCATTCAACTTTAGCATGTTATGAAACTGACCATGGCTTGTTACATTTGCAAGAATATAGTTAACAATACTAACAACTTGTTGCAAAGTGTCACTTAAAATAGTAGCTTTAGCACAGAGATTTTTCTGATGCAAGACACAATGAAAAGAAATGAGAGCCTCTGGATCTGTTAATACTTTTTTAATCTGTGCAATAAACCCTTCATGTTTTCCTGTCATGGAAGGTGCACTGTCTGTACATACACTACTAAATTTACCAAATTCGGTCCAACTTCATGATATTTATCTTGAAAATTGTTGAAGGTATCTATTCCCCTGTGTTCTGTTTGCAAAAGAGCCCAAAGTGAGTAACTCCTGGTAGCAAAGAAAGTCTTCTGTTATGACCCAAATTAAGTATAAAACCTGTGCTGAGTCAGTAATATCAGTTGATTCATCCAAAGTGATTGAATAATATATATTTTCCTTTTGAAGTATTGCATGAAGTTGTTCTGTTAGGTTGAAGGCTAATTCGTGCTGCCAATCAGTTATGGTTCTCCTTGAAAGAAGCAGTTGTTTGTACTTTGAAATGTTATCAGGGTCTAAGTATCCTGCGACTTTGACAATGCAATCTTTCACAATTTCAACATCACTGAATGGCTTCCCCTTTTTTCCCCTAGTACATAAGCTACTTTATAAATTGCTTCAGTGGCATTATCTCCAGGTCTTATTGCTGCTTGAAAGAATTGTCTTTGCTTTTGCTTTTCATCTTTTAATTAAAAGGTGCAATACCACCTTTTGCTTCTCTCCCTCTGATTTAAAATGTTTGTGGTCCTTATTGGTGTTACAATGCTGATGAGCATTGAATTTCTTTAATGTTGATACTGCAATATCACAAAGCAAGCAAATTATCTTATCTTTAGCAGAAATAAGATAATATTGCAGTTCCCAATCCTCATTAAAAAATCTGTTTTCTTCCTTCAGCGTTCTCTTGGTCTTCTTTGACATGATGGGCTGTTGAGCAGATGGAATTAAAAAATACTGTCGAGTTGTGCAACTATTCACAAATTCCACTTCAAACAGAAACACAGAGCACTGTTGTCAAAAGCTGATAACAGACTGGTGTATTCGACCCCCATAAAACTCACCAACCAGTCTCACGTGGTAGTGGCGCCAGTCAGGTGGGGGAATTTAGAACTAAATCATGAGCATAGCAGCCATCAATTTAGCCCTTATGGCTTACTAATGTTCTAATTGTGCCAGTCAATCTGAGAGGATTATTGTGTTGAAACTTATTTTATTCTTTGGTATTTTAAATACATTCATTTTAAAAATAAAATAAAAATATAAAAGATGAACAAAAATGTATTAATAAAAATAAAAGGATTTGTTCTGTAAAATTTGGATTCAGTCAAAAGGCCGCACGCACTTAAGGACCTAGAAGGCCACATGTGACCTTAAAGCCGCAGGTTCCCCACCCCTGCCAAGCCTCTTTCAGCTCCAGACCAAAATGCCCCACACTCAAGCAGCTCTGACCATAAAGATAAGAATGAAAAGTCTCTTTTGCTGGTTCTGAGATTTGCGGGAAGTGCAGTTGATTTAGCTTCTATAGAGGACTCTGCTCGCCCTGTGCTAAACTTACCATTTGGCATTGGTGCATGTGATCTTGGCAGGAGTTTCAATGACAAAACAATATTGGTGCAGGCTGAATAGGCCACATCTGGGGTGTGGGGGTCCCCAAAGTGGCTTTGGAGGAAACATGTTAAAATGTAAAGCCATCTGCTGAGTTAAACTCTATTTGTTTCCTGTATTTTATACTCATGAGTCACTAGATTCTTAGTAGAGAGGACCACGAAGAATAATAACACTGATAACAACCATAGCTACCATTTTCCAGAACTTTCTGAGCCAGATGCTTCACATACGTTATCTCATTCCCCTCACAACAATCTCGGGAGGTAAGTACCATTATTATGCCCGTTTTCCAGTTGAGGAAACTGAGTCTCACAGTGGTTATGTTCCTTGTGGAAGGTCAGTCAGCTGGTAAGTGGCAGAACCCAGCACAGATTAACTCTAAATCTCATAATCGGGCCCATTACTGCACAGCACATTCCTGTACCACTTCTGTGCAATAGTCCCTCATCCAAGGATAACCAGCATTTTGAGTTATACTTTGTATTATATAAATGGACTCATACAGTGTGTGCTCTTTTGTGTCTGGCATCTTTTGCTCAACATTGAGTTTGTGAGAGTCGTCCATGTTATTGAGTATGGTTGTAGATCTTTCACACTCTTGGCTGTATAGAATTCCGTTGTGTGACTATGTCTCAATTTATGTATCCGTTCTACCATTGATGGACATTGAATTGTTTCCAGTTCTTGGGTATTACAAAAAGTGTTATTATGAATGTAATATATAAACTTCTAAGGTTGTAGATAAAATAGTCTATGTAGAGATCAAATCATCTGTGAATAATGAATTTTAAGGTTTTTTTTCCTTTCCAAGCCTTATACCTTTTATTTCCTTTTTTTCTCTTCTTGATTTTAAAAGCTTTCACTATTTTATCATTAAAAATAATGTTTGCTGTAGGTTTTTGCTAGACTCCCTTTATCAGATTGAGGAAATCCCTTTCTAGTCTGAGCTAGTTAATTTTTTTAAATCATAAATAGATATTGTGAATTTCATCAAATGTGTTTTCTCCATCTACTGAAACAACCGTATTGGTTTTGTTCTTTTAATATGCTAATGTGGCAAATGATAATTACAGATTTTCTAAAGTTAAGCCTCATATTCCTGGAATAAACCCAGCGTAGTTATGATGTACAGCATTATCTTTTTTCATAAAGTACAGGATTCATTTTGCTGGTATTTGTGTAGGATTATAGCCTTTATGTTTGTGAATAAAGTTTTCCTATGATTTTTCTTCATTGTATTTTTTTTTTTGAGTTTTAGTGTCAAAGATACAGTGGACTCACAGAAAAAGTTGGGGAGTAGTCTTTTTCTTTTTTATTCTCAAAGAGTTAGCATAAGATTAGAATAATATATTCCGTGAATGCTTAGTAGAACTTACCTGTAAAATCATCTGTACCTGTTCCTTTTTGTGGAAAAATTAAACAATTGATTCACTTGTTTTAATGGTTATGGGCTATTTGGACTTAATTTTTTGAGTTGCTTATTTTTAAAGGAATGTGTTTATTTTTTCCAAGTTTATGCCTTTTTATGCATGGTTTGGCATTTTTTTTTACAGTACACTATTATCTCTTTAGTCTCTGCTGGATCTCTCATTATAGCCCTCTTTTCGTTTTTAATACTCTTTGTAAATCTCTTTTTTCTTCAGCAATCTTGCTAGAAGCTTACCTATCTTAATTGCGTTTCCAAAGAACCAATTCTCAGTTTTGTTAATCAGCTCTATTACATCTTTGTTTTCTATTTCATTAATTTCTGTATTTATAGTTATCTTTCTTTCTACTTTCATGAATTTATTCTGTTGTTCTTTTTCTAATTTATTAAGTTGGGTGCTTAGCTCACTAACTTTCAGCTTTTCTTCTTTTATGTTAATAAGCCTTTGAGTCACCACATTTCACTCATGTTGTCTTTTTCACTGCATGCCATAAGCTTTGGTATTTTCATTGTTTTCCAGTTCTAAATACTTTAAAATTTCTATTATGATTTTTTTATCTATAAAGTATTTAAAAATGAAATTTTAAAATTCTAGCGTATAGCTTTGAGTTCCAATTTGATTGCACTGTGATTAGAAAACTTGGTCCATACGATACTGAATATTTGAAAATCTTGGCACTTCTTTTCTGACCTATTCCATGGTCAAATTTTGTAAATATCCCATTGTTATATGGACTTTATATATGTCCAATAAACCAAACTTGCTAGTTGAATTTTTTATATTTTGACAATTTTTTCTTCTTTTTTTGCTTCTCAATCAATGAAACAGGTATCTTGAACATCTCCTACTCTGATGATGAGTTTAATTGCTCTGTGTGGTCTATCAATTTTGCTTTACATATATGTAAGACTTTTTGGAATTGTTTTATCTTCCAGGTGAATCAAACATTTATTACCATGTAATGGTCTGCTCCATCTATCTAATGTTTTTCTATATCAAAGTCTGTTTTTCCTGACAGCAGAAAGCTTTCTTTTGGTTAATATTTGCTTCATGTATCTTTTACTTCCATATATCTTTTATTTCCTTGTCCTATGTTTAAATGTGTCCCTTGTGAATAGCACACAGCTGAATTTTAAAAATACCGAATGTGACAATCCCAGCCTATTGTGTGGTGAGTTGAGTCCTTTTTCATTCATTGTGATGACTGACATATCTGTGTTCCTTTCTATTATTTGTTACTTTTTACACATTATTTACGCCATTTTACCTATGCCTATTTTCCTCTTCTTGACTATTAAAACTTTGAATTTTTTGTTTGCTTTTTTACTCCATTCTTTTTCTTCTACTTGTTTGGAAGTTATGCTTTACTCTATTTCTATTCTTTTACGGTTTCCCTTGAAATTTTACCATGCAAACCTACGAAACTCTAACATTAGAATCTCAATCCTCCTACCAAACCACACAACCATTTCTTCTCCCAACTTTCTACTATTGTCTTTTGGTATTTTGATTTTGTCCTTTTAAACATTTTTATTTCCATAAATTAGACATGGAATTAGATGTTCATTTTTTTATAGACAGTTTTTGTTAATATTTACCTACTTATTTTACTTCTTTGCAGGATCATTTTCCTTCTTCCCAGAATGCATCTTGTAAAAGTTTCTTTGGCTTGGGTCTGTTGGTAGTAAATTCCATTTCTATTTCTCCGAAATGTTTTTATTCCACTCTCGTAAGTGGAGATATTTTTGCTGGGTAGACAATCCTAGGATGACTGTTGTTTTCTCTTGGCACTTAGAAGATATTATTCCACTGTCTCTTGGCTTTGGTTTTTGCTGTTGAGAAATTGTTGCCAGTCTAACTGTCATTCCTTCATAGGTGATGCATTTTCTTTTTTTAATGCTTTAAACTCTTCTGTTTGGTTTTTGGTGTTCAGCGTGTTATTTTCAATATGCCTATGTTTGAATTTACTTTCTTTGTCTTGTCTGGAGACTGTCGTGCTTGCTGTGTCATTGCACTCATCTTTCATCAGGTCGTTTGGCCTCTCCTCCATTTCCTCTATTCCTTCCTCCCGGACTCTGCTTTAACACTGGGACTTCTCACTTTATTTTCTATCTCCCTCAACTTCTCCTTCACATTTTACATCTTGTTTCTCTGTGCTGCATTCTGGGAATTTTCTACTGATCTAGCTTCAAATTCTCTAATTTTCTCTTCAACTATGTTTAATATGCTATTTACCCCACCCTCTGAGTTTTTTTAAAATAGCAAAAGCTATATTTTTCATTTCCAAAAGTTCTATTTCTTTTCCAAATCTGCCTTGTCATATATGCTATTCCATTCTGCTTGTTCATTTTTATGATTCCATTTTTTTCTTTAAACATTTTATATATGGTTATTCTTTATCTTGATTCTGATAATTCTAATATTTCAAGTCTGTATGGGTCCTAATCTATTTTATTTATGTTGATTATCACTCACTATGATTTGTTTTCTTGTGTGAATGATTTTTGTGAGCTCATATCTGACTGATATTAATTTGTGGAAAACCTGAGAATTTAAATTAAGGATGCTTGCCTCTGGAGTGGATTTGTGTTTGCTTCTGCCAGGACCCAGGGACACTATTAGCCTGGACCAATGTCATCACCTTTCAGGGTCCCTGGTCTAGACTGGAAATCTTTGAGTCAGCTTCTCCCTCTTTCTGTATTGTTACATGGAATTGTCCTCAGAGTAATCCTGCCTTGATATGTGCTGACTTTGTGAGTTTTGTGTGTGTGTGTATAAGTCCCTGTGGAGGTTTCCCTTACTTTCATAATCACAGCAATGCAAAGAAATTGTATTTTATGAAGGACATAGCTGTTCAGAAGTTGGAGAGCCCTCAAGATAGCTAGTCTCCTGCACAGTGGGAAGTAGAGGTTTGGGCCTGTTTTTGCATTAATTAAAGGGAAAAGGAATAAGAAAATCCAGGGAAGTGTGGAAACATTTCATTGCCATTAATGCAACCCTAAATAAATGCTATTATTTTTTGTGGCACATACTTCCCAACATCTTGTAATTGTTCTCTGGCTATCTCATAAAGCTTGTCCAGTACTCTTTATTCTACAAAGAGTATTCATCCCAAGAATACTCTTGCCAACTCTACCCAACTCTGGTAACAGCTCCCAAAGGCCCAATTTGCAGACGGGAGTAAGTATAATGCTGTACGCTATAATGCTATAATGGACACAGGTCCAAGAGAAGGGCTTGTGACCCAAGCTGGCCCAATCCAAGTCTTCTTCTGGAATTTTCCATATTGGAGGCAAAGAAGTCTCTCTTTTTGGATTGAAAATGGAATGCACCTAAGCCTGAGGCTTTTAGAGAGTCAATCTTTAGCTTGATTAACTCATGGGCCTGTTTCTGAGTTGAGCTTAAAGAAGATATTTACAAAATGATTATAAAGAAGGAGGGTTAGTTACTGGCTGCTTCATCCAGACTGCTGCAGGAGACTCCCTCACTGTGACACAACTGGGACCTAAACCATCTGCCCCTTTGCCACCTTCAAGGCAGTAAAAGAGACATGGCTTTTAGCAATTACCATCACCTATCCTATACAATTGACAATCAGGCCAGTGGAGAAAAATAAGATTCAGAACCATTTGGAGTGGCTCCCCCTTTTCTGAGAATTAGCTCACCTCTACTTAAACCTCAAAAACATAAACTTGCCAGTAAATATGACCCCCTAGTGCCTTTGAGTTAGAACATCTGCAACATTAAAGTGAAACAATAACTCCTTTTGAAGCACTGAAAAATTTACTGAAAATAGAACTATTCTGGTTTCAAGTGCTATTAGGAGGGAAATGGGTCTGGTTGTAACTAGACATGGAATTGGAACACACCCAGAAGTTTCTGATTTTTGCAAAAGGCAAAATCAATTGCCAAGTGTTTGATGTCTCAAAAATAATTTTTAAAAGGCTATTATTGAAAGACTCTTGATTATGCATGATACACAGAAAGGAGAAGAATATAGCTCCTGATCACTTCAGTGACATTCCAAACCCAGGAAGGATTGATGGCTGAGAATACTCAATTGAGTCAGCATTTTTCTCCCTCAGCACAGAATCACTGCAGGATCAGGATGGAGGGAGAACATTAATAAAAGCTGGTCCAATGTGGAATTAATTCAATTATACAGTCAGTGGAGAAACACTTAGATCCCCTGAAGTTAACTTCTTTAAAACTCCTGAGGTCTGTCAGTTTAAATGCAACTAAGATAATTGTCAGTCTTTAAAATCCTACAATAAAAGACATGTGTATTTTAATATTTGACAAGAGTTAGGTTAATTTGCCATTCATTCCTCCCATATTCTGAGTGTACTTGCAAATCAGATTTTTAAAAGTAAAAATTTGTCCAGCATTAGACTCAAGAAAATGTTACATAATAAAAGCTAACATGGCGTTCTTATCATGTGTTAGGAATTGTTCCAAATTTCTTACATGTATTAATCCCTTTAATTATCATAACCCTCTGAGTTATATATAGTTGTCCATTTCCTTTTTTGGATAAAGAAACTGATGCATGGATGGGTTAAGAAACTTGCCAAAGGTCACTCATTAGTTAAGCAATGGATCTTGGATTTGAACACGGGCAGTCCATCTTCAGAGCCTGTGTCCTAACCACTATGCCCTACTTCCTTTTAATGTTAAAGGCCACATAATGTATGAAATGGCATTGGGAGTCAGAAAGACCTGTGTTCAAATTCTAGCTCTACCATTTACTAGCAGCAACATCTCAGAAATCTTGCTCACTCTAACTTCAAAGCCTCAGTTTTTTATGTGTAAATATCATAGTACCAATGCCATAGAGAGTTTATAAAATTAAAGGAGATAGATGCATGTAAAAGAGCCTAGTGTGTGACAAGTGCCTGGCACACAGTAAGCCTTTGACAAGGTTTAGCTATTCGAAGGTAGGATGTTTTGACCTCATAATTTTGATCTGATATGTTCTTAAATACAAATGTTTAAGTCAGGAAACCAAAGCTAATACATTTTCATTGAGAGAGTACTTTCCAACACAAACTCCTTTAAGTCAATTCAATTCTGTGACCAGTTTTCTAAATGGTACAGTCGCCACTTTCACATTTTTTTCTATTGTTTTCAATTTACAAAAAATTGTTTATATTGAGGTCAACTGCATGTATTTATCAGTGTTTTTGGAAATATCAAATGTGACAAATTATAGCCTCTGCCATCGTGGGCTTTCCTTTGCAGCAATTATTTCTTCCAAGTACAATTTTTCCGAGTGAAATTTCACAGATCTAAGTGTTATAAAGAAAATATGATTCCATCATTCAGTTTTAGTCAATCACAAGTGTTACCATTTGCAGTTTTAGCCATTATTGAGTTTACTTTGTTAATACATTTCTACCAAAGCCAATTTTTCTGGAGTCAATTTTTGAAGTTCTCATTGTCGACAACAAAATGTTATTTCTTTCTGCTCTTTTTCCCCAGCAATATACAATGTGCAGTTTCAGTAATGTCAGTTTCATTTTGTTTTTATAAACTTTTTATTTGGAGATCACTGTCGTGTCACATGCACTTTTAGGAATACAGTGACATCCTACAGGCAGTTTACCCAGTTTCGCCTAATGATAACATCTTGCAAACTACAATACAATATCACAACTAGGATATTGACATTGATAATGCGAAGATATAGAACATTTCCATCCCAGAAGGATCTCTCATGTTTTGGTTTTGTAGCCTCACCCACTTTCCTCTGTCTTCACCCCATATCCATAATCCCTGACAACCACTAATCTGTTCTCCATTTCTGCAATTTTGTCATTTCAGTAATGTTATGTAAATAGAATGGCACACTGTGTAACCTTTGGGGATTGGCTTTTTCTACTCAGCCTGATTCTCTGGGGAGTCATCCAGGCTCTTGTGTGTAACGGTAGTTGGTTCCTGTTCATTGCTGAGTAGTATTTCACTGTCTGGATGTACTACAATTTGTTTAACCTTTGAACAATTGAAGGACATCTGGGTTAACCCTGTTTTTGGCTATTATGAATAAAAAAGTTATAAACATTCATGTACAGGTTATTGTGTCTTAAGTCTTAATTGCACTGGGATAAAAATGCCCACAAGTGCAATTGTTGGGTTGTATGGTAGTTACATCTTTAGTTTTTGAGGAAACTGCCACGTTGTTTCCCAGAGTGGCTATTCCATTTTACATTCCCGTGGCAACGTGTAAGTGATCCAGCTTCTTTGTATCCTTGCCAGCATTCGGTATTGTCACTATTTTTTATTTTAGCCATTCTGATAGGTGAATAGTGATAACTCATTATAGTATTAACTTGCATTTTCCCACTCCGTAGCTTGTCATTTCTTCCTCTTAACAGACTCTTTCACAGAGCAAACATTTTTAATTTTGGTGAAGTCCAAATTATCATTTTTTTCTTTTGAGGATTGTACTTTTGGTGTCAAGTTTAAGAACTTTTTGCCTAACCCTAGATCCTGAAGATTTTCTCATGTTTTTCCCTAAAAGTTACAGTATTACAATTTACACTTAAGTCCATGATCCATTTTGAGTTAATTTTTGTAAAAGATATGAGACTTAAATTAAAATTCTTTTTTTCCCCCATAGATATCCACTTGCTACAGCACCATTTGTTGAGAGGTTATTTTTCTCCATTGAATTGCTTTTGCATCTTTGTCAAAAACTAGTTAGACATATTTACATGGGTCCATTTCTGGTTTGTCTTTTATGTTCATTTGATGCATATGTTGTTAACTACAAAAAAATTATTAATGAGGTTAATACTTTGGAAAAAGGAGAGCTTTATTTCTCATAAAGTGTAGCAACCTGCTAGGTGGCCATTCCAAAATATTGGGAAGCCAAGCCCCATCCAGAAGCCAGGCACACATGCTTCGAAGAAGAGACAAAAGGCAACAGGATTTTATACTGAGCAGGGTGGTCAAATATTCATATCTAAGAAGCTATAGGAGGGGTCATGCATGTTAATGAAGGGAAATCATATGCATGTAATTGTGCTTTATCTTTATCATTCTGTCATGGCTGGAACTCAGTTTTAAGGTATTTTTGGAGTCCCCTTGGCTGAGAGGGGTCCATTCAGTTAGCAGAGGGCTTAGGATTTTATTTTTAGTTCACAGTGTCTACCCTTTTACCTATATCACACAGTCTTGATTACAGTAGCTGTATAGTGTCATGAAATTGGGTAGACTGATTCCTACCACTTTATTTTTCTTTTTGGAAATTGCTTTAGCTATTCTAGTTCCTTTGCTTTTCCAGATAAATTTTTAGAACAATCTTGTCTATATTTACAAACAATCTGGCTGGAATTTTGATAAGAATTGCAATACATCTGTATATTAGTTTGGGAAGAATTGACATCTTTATTATGTTGAGTCATCTAATCCGTGAACAATATATCTCTCTATTTCTTTAGATCTTTTATTTCTTTCATTAGCATTTTATGGTTATCAGCAGACAAGTCTTATATATATTTTATTAGATTTACATGTAGGGTTTTTTTTTAGTGATTGTAAATGGTATTATGTTTTTAAATTTCAGTAGCATGTGTTCATTGATAGTATATAGAAATACTACAGATTTTTGTATGTTGATCTTGTATCCTCCTACCTTGCTGAACTCACTTATTAGTTCTAGAAGATTTATGTAGATTCCTTGCAATTTTCTACATAAACCATCATATCCTCTGCCAGTAGGGATACTTTTTCTTCTTCCTTTCCAATCTGTATGCCTTTTATTTCCTTTTCTTGCCTTCCAGCACTGTGTTGAATAGAGTGGTGAGAATGGACATCTTTGCCTTGTTTCTGAACTTGGGGGAAAGTATTCAGGCTTTCATTATTAGGTATAATATTTGCTGTAGGTTTTTTGTAGATATTCTTTAACAGTTGAGGAAGTTCCCTTTTATTCCCAATTTTCTGAACATATTATTCATGAATGGGTGTTGAATCTAGTCAAATGCTTTTTTTGCACTGATTGATACGCTCGTGTGATTTTTCTTCTTTAGCCTGTTAATATGGTGTCTTAACTTGATGATTGATTTTAGAATATTGAATCAGGCTTGAATTCTTGAACCAAACTCCATTGATTGTGGTGTATAATTCTTTTTATATATTGTTGAATGCAGTTTGCTAATGTTTTATTAAGGATTTTTATGTCTATATCCATGAAGGACATTAGTCTATAGTTTTTGTTTGTTTATTTCATGCTGTTGTTGCCTGGTTTGGTATTAGGGTAATACCAGCTTCTTGAAATGAATTGGGAAGTGGTCCTTTCTCTTCTGTTTTCTGGAAGAGGTTGTGTAGAATTGGTGTTAATTCTTCTTTAAGCATTTGTGAAATTCTTGAGTGAAACCACCTGGGCTAGAGATTTTTGGGGGGTGTTTTTAAATTATGAATTAAGTTTTATTAGTAGTTATGGGGATATTCAATAGTCTATTTCATATTGGGTGAGTTGGGGTAGTTTGTTTTTTTTTGAGGAATTGGTCCATTCACCTAAGTTGTGAAATTTATTTGTACAAAGTTGTTCATAGTATTTCCTCATTATCTTCTTGATGTCCTCTGGGTCTGGAGTGATATAACTGTTTCATGCATTATATTGCTAATTTGTGCCATCTTTTTTTGTCAGTTTTGCTAGAGGTTTGTGAATTTTATTGAACTTTTCAAAGAACCAGGTCTTTGTTTCAGATTTTCTCTATTGTTTTTGTTTTCACTTTAATTGATTTCTACTTTTATCTTTTTTATTTTCTTTCTTCTGCTTGCTTTGGGTTTATTTTGTACTTTTTCTAGGTTCTTAAGGTATAAGTTTAGATTATTGATTTGAGACTTTTCTTCTTTTCTAACATATGCACTTAATGCTATAAAGTTCCTTCTCAGCATTGCTTTAGCTGTGCCCCGAATTTGACATGTTTTATTTTTATTCAGTTCAAAGTATTTTTAAATTTCTCTTGAGACTTTCTCTTTGACTTAAGGGCTATCTAGAAGTATTTAATTCCCAAGTGTTGGATGTTTTCTTGTTATCATACTGTAAATGATTTATCATTTGATTCTATTGTAGTCAGAGAACACATTTTGTATGACTTCAATTCTTTTAAGCTTGTTGGATATGTTTTATAACCCAGGATATGTCTATCTTGGTAAATGCTCCATGGGCACTGGAAAAAAATGTATATTCTGCTGTTGTTGGAGTTTTCTATAAATGTTGATTACATCCTGTTGGTTGATGGTGTCACTGAGTTCTTCTATATGCTTGCTGATTTTCTATTTAGTTGTTCTATCAATTGTTGAGTGGGGGTGTTGAAATCCCCAATTGTAATTATGGATTTGTCTATTTCTCTTTCTAGTTCTATTAATATTAATATTTGCTTCACACATTTTATAGCTCTGTTGTTTGATAGATATATGTTTGCAATTGCTATCTCCTCTTGGTGGATTGACCCTGTTATAAATTTATAATGTTCTTCTCTGTCTCTGGGAGTTTTCTTTGCTCTGAAGTATACTTTTTCTGATATTAATATAGCCACTCTTTTGAAAATTTTTTCTCCAGTCTGTGGCTTATTTTTCATTCTTTTGGTCAATAATTTCTTTCTTTGTCTTTAGTTTTAGGAGTTTATGTTGTATCTTATGGATTTCCACGGGTTTACCCTTTTTAGGGTTTAACTTCTTTATTACATTTGGAAAGTTTTCAGCCGTTATTTCCTTGTGTGCTTTTCCAGCCCTCTCCTTTTTCTACTCTCCTTCTGGGTTTCCTGTACCATGAATGTTAGATCTTTTGTAGTCATCCCATAGGTCCATGAGATTCTACTCATTTTTTTTTCAATACATTTTATTTCTCAGATTGGGTAATTTTTACTGTTCTGTCTTCCAGTTCACTGATTCTTTCTTCTGTTCCCTTCGTCATTGAGCTCATCTACTGAGCTTTTGATTTTTGTTATTGCATTTTCCAGTTCTAAAATTTCCATTTAGTTCTTCTGTACACTTTTTGTTTCTTTGCTGAGACTTCCTATTTGTTTGTTCCCGTGTGTTCATAATTGCGTGCTGAAGCACTTTTCTTATGGCTGCTTTAAAATCTTTTTTAGATAATTCTCACATTTGTCATCCTCATGTTGGCATCTACTGATTGTCTTTTTCATTCAGTTTTAGATATTCTTGGTATTTGGTATAAAGAGTGATTCTCAATCGAAACCTAAAAATTTTGAGTATTATAAGACTGGATCTTATTTAAACTTTCTGCTTTATTTAGCTTCCTCTGACACCACTCCAGAAAAGAAAGGGGGTCACTGTCTCATTACTGCCATGTAGGGTACACATTCAGGTCCCCACTCAGCCTCCATTGCCACCTGAGGTGTGTGTACATGTGCATGTGTGTGCATGTGTGTGTGTGCATGTGTGTGCGGTGCTCCTCTTTACTGCTGGGTGGGGGTGGGAGCCCTGCTGCCACCATGCCTCTACTGATGTCCCTGGCTGGGAGGGGTAGGAGAGCCTCATTACTGCTTCCCATGTGGTCTCTACTGACACCTTAGTGTGGTGGGGGGAGATGGGGGACAGAGAAGGGGGATACATCCTTGTTACTGTTGGATCCTAATAAAAGTTCTAACTCCCCACTAGACTTCCTGTGACTCCACCCAGTGCCTGAGGAAGCAGTGATTGAAAGTCTAAGCTCCCCATGTGGTTTCTCCTGACATTGCCAGGGCAGGAGGAGGGAGCTCCTTGTTACAACCTGGTGGGGGTAGAAGACCAGGCTCCCCACTCAGTCTTTGCTGGCACGGTAAGGATGGGGCCACAGCTTTTTCTGTGGTGTTTGGCTGGAGTAGAGTGGTTACTGTCTAAAGTCTTTTGTCTTGTTAGGCGGCCCTTTCTTGATTCTTTGGCTGGAGAGAGCAGGCTTGTGTTGGGGCTTCTTTTTGTCTGTTCTTGTTGAAAGCAAAAAGGAAATCCAGGGAACTTACTTCTGTGTGGTTCCTTGGGTCCTGAGGTTTCCAGCCAGTCTGCCTTTTCTCCACCTTTCAGAGTCTTCTCATGTTTGTTTCATATAAAATGTTCAGGGTTTTTTGTTATACATAAGGGAAGGATAGAGAAAAGTAAGTCTACCTCACTTCTGTCAGTTTTATTTTGCATAGATTATTTCTACCAGTAATATTCACAAAGGATTAAATAAAAGAATGCAAGTCTGTATTTATTTATTGGAGCAAAGAGCAAAAAATATTAGGGTAAAAGGCATGGTATATGGATATAGAAACAAAAACATCCTGTTTAATGGTTTTTATGTTGACTATATACTATATATATTTATATATATTACAAAATATTTTATATATTTTTATATATATAGTATATAACATGGCATATATTTACATCATGTTAAGCATGACTATAAAGAAGTCTGAGACAATGATCCTGGTCTCAAGTAGTATGCAGTCCAGTTAGGAAGCCAAGATGTGGATTGCAAAATGGATATGCCACACAAAGCAGGAACTCAGTGCTCAGTGAGCTGTGCAGTTTGTCAGAGAAGAGTGATGTCAAGAAGGGGCAGCCTGGGAGGTCTCACATTTCACAGAAGAGGCAGAACGTGAACTAAGCTCAGAAAAACCAGACATGGATATGATGGGAGGTGGCAGCTGGTGAAAAGGCATGAAACTAGGGATAATGGAACTGCCAAAGGTACAAGGTCAGTATTATTGATAACAAAAAGCACAATACTTAATTATAGGATATGTCCTGGGTTCTGAGCACTATGCCAAACACTTTATATAGATTGGTTTACATTGTCCCTCATACACATGCCTTTCAAGTACTGTACAAATTATTTCTATTTTACAGATAAGGAAACTGAGGCTCAGGGAGGTAACTTCCCCAACCTCACACAACTGTACTAAGAAGAAGAGCAAGGATTCATGCCAAGGTCTGAAACATCTTAAGCAGTACCCTTGAATGCTTGAATTGCACATGGCATTTAGCTAGAACAGAGGATCAACTTGGGCAAGGAGAAGAGAACAAGGGTGCAAATTGAGGCAAGATATGTTAGCACTTCCATTCTGAGCAAGAGGGCTCCTTGAACATTTTTGAGCAAAGGAGTGAGAGCCCTACAGTAGGCCTTTTTGGGGACAGCAAGTAGAGGGGACCTAGGGTTGAGGAAGAAAACAATGGGGAAGAGGGCCTGGGTTCCATTATGTGAGCTGAGAAAGTAGACCTTAAACTGATCTCTGCACAAAATCCCTTGTCAGGTTACCTTGAATGTTGTTTCAGAATTACTAAGACAACAAAAATCTTCCAATGGGACTTGTTCTATTTTTCTCTCTTTAATAAAAATGTTATGTTAGGAGCTTTTTAAAGAAAACATTTAGAGTTTGTCAATAGAGACTTTGAGACATGATGGGTTAATTTATATTTAGCTGTTGGCTCCTTATTTTAAAAATGTCAGGTTACTGAGTCATGCTTAGTCATTCATTCAGGGCCTGGTTAGGTTAATTAGACATAACGTGGGTAGACAGAATGACATCACATACCTCCCTCAAAAGAGACAGAGGAGAAATACAGGGGAAGAGAAGGATTCCAATAGAATTTTGTTCCATAAGACTGAATAGGACCCATCAAAAAAAATAATAATAGATTATTATATAGATTCCAGTGAACTCTGAGATGGCATGTCTGTGATGGAACAGTCAAGACATAGTGCTGATGGAATTATAAACACTTCCTATCGACACAGGGAGGGAAGGCCAAAGAAGGTCACAATATAGGAAGAACTATAAAACATTTCCAAAAATGTTTCATGGAATGCCAACAACTTAGAGTTTGTAAAAAACTCTAGGTTAAACAAATGTTTCTTTACTGCAGGCCTTTTCAGAGCCTTTAAAATTTTTAAGTGCATTACGAACTCCCAAGAGGGGATATAGCATGTAGGGTTCCCAAATCTACTTGTTCACAGAAATCCTCCCACCTCCACCTTTTTTAAAATTTTTTGTCTTGGAAATTTCTCACGACTGGTACTTCACACCTCATCCTTTTATGAGTTCTGAGACAGGAAAAGACTTACTAAGACATGACACAGAACTGTATCCCCGACTGTAGATTTTTCTCTAGTGTCTCCAAGACGTGCCTGTTGTTTGCTTCTAAGATTACTTGAGAGCTAAATGAATATTTTCTATTCAAATCAAAATTTACAAAGCCAAGTAATTTAAAAAAAAATTCCCAAAGTTCTCTCCCCAACCCTCTAAACTATCCAAATGAATCAATAAACTAGTTCATGAGAGGAAATTGCAGCTATTTTATATACTTTTTAAAAATCAATGCTCAATTATAATCAGATTATAAAATGAATCACATTGCCATCTTCCTTTCTGGCTGCTGGGGCTGTAAGCCGTATGTTCCCAGGTTCTCAGTAACTCCCTTGCTGCTGACAGGCATGGAGCTGGGCCTCTAGTACCATCTGATCAAAGGAGCTGTTGGGAAGTGCTCTTGTGTCTCTCCTGGAGGCCGGGGGGATCTTTCGGAACTCCTCCAAGGTTGGGTCTTTCCCTTGGGAGATCTGCTGCATCCTCTGCTCCTTTTTCTTAATGGCTTCCTTGATGCCCTCGATGTGGCACTTTTCCTCCTTCTCGGCTTTCAGCTTCAGGATGTGATGATTCTTCTCCCGCAGGACGTTGAGCTCCCGGAGGTGCTGCACCTTCTCCCTGGTGGTCTTGTGCACGTGACTCCTGGCCTGCTGGATCTTCTGATCTGCTAGCTCCACTAGTATCTTCTTGCGCACCTTCCTCTGCTCCTCGGACTCTCCCGCGCGCCACTTGACCTGCTGGAACTGCTCTTCCTCCTTCTGGGCTTTCTCCCTTAGCTCTCGGTGCCGCTCCTTCATCAGGCCCTGGTGGATCTCTTGGAACCGCTGGGACCTCTGCTCCAGGGACAGCTTCCTGAGGAGCTCCTCAGCCTTGGTCTGGCAGTCCATGAGGACCTTCCGGGCCTGGTAGTTGACGAGGGAGCTCAGGTTGGTCTCTTGGACCTTCTTCTGGCACTCCATGGCATGCAGGTGCCTCTTGTGACAGGCTTCCTCCAGCTTCTTCTGCATCTGCAGGCTGTGCTGCTCCTGCAGGCTCTGCAGCATCCTCTCCTGTTCCCGCAGGCACCGCTTCTGGCACTGCTTCCGGTGCTCAGCCTGGGCACGCGCCTTCTCCAGCCTCTCCTGGCGCTGATTCTCCTGGTCCTCCAGTTGCGCCCTCCACCAGCTCTCCCCCTGGATCATGTTCTTTACCTGGCTGTCCCGCCGCCGGCCGCGCTTCTCACGGCTCAGGCGGGTCGTGCGCTGGTCCTTCTCCTGCCGCCACTGCTCCTGGCTCTGCAGCAGCAGCAGCCTGCGCTCCCTCTCCAGGGTCATCTGGACCTTCTGGTCAGAGCGCTTCAGCTCCTCCCAGGCTTCAGCCGCCTGCTGCTGCAGCTCCCGCATCCTCTGGGCCTTTTCGAGGCGGGCCAGCACAAGGGCCACGATCTTCTGGTCCCTGGAGGACATCACCGCCTCTTCCAGCTTGTTCTTGAGGATCTGGGTGTGCTGGCTCTGCATCTCTTTGCTGGAGGCGGAGGGCTGGGAGTGAGGACTGGCTAATGACTCAACCAGATCACTGCCGTCTCTCTTCTGGGCGCATACACAGGCTGACTGCGTCCTGAACTGGGAGAGCACAGAAGACTTCTCCGTGGGAACTGAGGAAGAAGACCAGCGACCTAGATGTCTGCAGACCGGCGTTGCCCACTGGCCTTCACCCTGTGTCTTTTCTACCCCGCAAGTTCCGTTCAGGGGAATGTAAGCTCCCCCGTGGTAAGGCGGGGGCGAATCTCCCTGGGCCAGAGGGGAATGCGGGCAGGGCTGAGGCTGTCGGGGTTGCAGCCGGGACTGCAGCTGCGGGTCCCGGCTGCGCTTGGTCCCGGCCTCCCCCCAGGCATCTTCCAGGCGCCTGCTGCGGGGCGGGTGCTTTCTGGCGCGGTCCCGGGCCCTCCCGGCCATGTCGCTCAGGCTGCGGCTTCCCCGCGGAGAGGCTGGGTACCCGCGCCGGCGAGGCCCCGAGGTGGGCGAACAGCGCGGGTGCAGCCAGGGGGCCCCATCCTCGTCCCCCGCGCCCGGGGTCCCTGCCCAGCAGCACAGGGCTGGCTCAGTTCCCGGCCCCGGCCCGCCCAGCCGCGGCGTGGACGCGCGCTGTCCGCCGGGTGGAGGGGGCCCCCAGAGGTCCGGGTGGGGCAGCGGGGTGAAGCGGCCCAACCCCGCCATGCTCCTTCCGGGCGCGCCCAGCGTCTGAGCCAGGGTCCCAGGGCCTCCAGGGTCGCTGCGGGCAGCCGCCCCGCCCCTCCCATCCCCTCGGATCCCCGGGTCGGGGTCCCCTGTGACGCTTCGGCCACTTCACAATGCGTCTGGCGCCGCCAGGTCCCTGCAGCCCTCGGCCCTCGCCCAGCGCCGCCTACCCCAGCCTTGCTGACACTCCGAGGGCTGCAAGAGGGGCCAGAGTGGGAGAAGTACGGGGCTGGGGGAGTGTGCTGTAGGAAATCAGGGGTGACATTTAAAACTGAGGGTGCTTAATGACCTCTCACCAGTGTTTCAGGCAGGAATTTGAACTTGCATTTGTACACCTTAAAGTAGCGGGATTTTAAGAGAGCCCAGGTGATGGCCTCACTCTCAGAATGGAATGGGGGGAGGGTCAAGAGGCAGTGGCGGGGAGCCGGTGCGGTGTGAGCTCGGGTCACCCTTAGCCGCCGAATAACCATCCCTACATCTGTGCACCTCTGCAATGTGTTCAAATGAAGCGGCTGTGCAAGCACATTAATACACAGCACCATCTTTTTGCCCTTTTAAGGTAGCAAGCCCAAAATTACGCTTTAATGTTTACTTTTTTAAACTTTAGAACAGGAGAAAGACTATTCTATCTTTCCCTAATATGACAATTACTGCTTTTGTCATAATGTGAACGTTGTGTACATGTTTCTGAAATAGCATCGGTGAACTCTACGCTGAAATCACATTGTTTTTTGTCCTTTTCTCCCAATATTGTGGGATTCTTTTTCCTTGTTGAGGCATCCCGGGCTAATGGAAAAAGCATTGGATTTGGTCGGGCAAAGGAGTTTGAATCTCCTCTGCACTCTCCACCCACGTGATCTTGGGCACAGTTCCTTGACTTTCCTGACTCTGCAGTTCCGGAAAAGTGGGATGGGAGGGGCGGGACTTGATCATATCAGCACTGCAGGGCTGTTGTGAGGGTCAGTTGAAACTCTATATGGAGAGCTTGGCACCAGAATGCATTCGATAAATATTATTTTGACACCCTGCTAGGCTTCAGTTAAAAATATTTAAGACTTAAAGTAATTCGTGGATTTACAAAAATTTCTACAGTTTCCTAGCTTAAGAAAAGAAGAATGAAATTAATGTAATCCTAAAGTTTAGGTAAAGGAGAGAGTGCTAGAAAGGAGTGACCCCAGACTCTGTCATGTCTACACTGTACTGTGGATCTTGGCTGTGTTGCTTCCCTTCTCTGGGGTTGCTATGGTCTGAATGTTTGTCCCAAAATTGATATGTTGAAACCTAATCAGCACTGTAATGGTATTGGGAGGTGGGACTTTTGGGAGGTGATTAGGTCATGGGGTGGAGCCCTAATAAATGGCATTAGGGCCCTTATAAGAGGGACCCCAGAGAACTCCCTTATCCCTTCTGCCATGTGAGAACACAGTTAAAAGATGGCCATCTATGAACCAGGAAGAGGGCCCTTGCCGGACACCAAATCCATTGGTGCCTTGATCTTGGACTTCTCAACCTTCAGAACTGAGAAATAAATTTCTTTTGTTTGTAATCCACCCAGTCTATGATATTTTGTTAATAGTATCCAGAATAGGCTAAAACAGGGGTGCCATGAGGAAATGGTTCTGGATAGCATTCTCCAAATATGACCATGCCTTAAAGAAGAAAAATGAGTATTTACCCATGCCAATCCTCTTCATTCACATCTCCTTGGGGCTTCACAGCAATTCCAGCTAGGCAGGGGCAGTAGAATTGATAACATTTTCCTTAGGACAAATCTGAGACTTTCTTAGGTCTTATTAGCTGATTTCCCCAAGGTCCTTTGGTCAATGGCAGGAGTTTTGACTTCAGATTCACTTCTCTTTCCATGATATTATGCTGCCTCTCAGTAAATGCACTTTGAATTGAGACATGCTTTTAAGAAAATTATGATCAAATGTACATCGGACGGTCATGGACGCCATGTCCTTGAAGCCACGTGGTAGCAGGCTTAACTACAGTGACCAAGCCATCCTGAGGAGTTGCCTGCCTGGATGGGATCTTGCCAGCAGTGATTAGTACGTCTATAGCTGAGGTTAAGTTGTTTCTACCCTAGATTCTATTGGCACCACTCATACCCTTGTTAAAAAATTATGTTATATGATTATAATCCTTACTAGGTGGTAAAATTTTAAAAAAAAATTAAACCAAGTTTGAAATGGAATCATTTAACTTTTTAAAGTTAGGAAATATTTAGACATGAACTGAGTTGTACTGATAGCTGAGTGTCATATTTCCCTCTGAAGGTTTGTAAAACATTTTGCACAGCTAAGTGTGGCTCTGGTCAATACCCAGGCTACTTCCTGTCACAGAGAAGCAGTGTTATATGAGTGAAAGCACAGCCACCTGAGAGGCAGGGGACCTGCCAGCAGCCAGCTCTGCTACTGGCCGAGTCACCTTGCACAGTCATTTCACTTATGAGTCTTAGTTTACTCATCCCTGCAGGGATGATCTGTAAAGGCTCTTTCAGTCCCAATTGCAACTGAAGAAAGAGCTCAATCTAATAAATGCTTCAACCTTCGTTCTGTAAAGCAAAAATGAGTTAATCCATGAAAAATGCTTACAGCAGTGCCTGGCATGTGGTAGCTGCCTTATAAATATTAGCCACTAGAATCATCATTATCGTTATGCCAAGAGCACTAAAACCATGGCAATGTAGAGCTGACTTTAAAGACTTAGTTTGGGACAGAGCCAGAATTAGAACCCAAGGGCTGAGATTTCCAGTTTGGGGCTCTTTGTTCTCTTACTTTCTCTGAAGGCTCTCAGAATACATCAGGGAATTGTGTATGGCTCACTCACCTCTATTACTGATGGAATAAAGGACACAGTCCTAACTTTATAATGTCATAAACATTTATTGATAATCTGGGCCAGGATTAGAAATATAATATTGCTAGGAGAAACAGATCCAGGTAACAGTTGTGGTAAGTGGTTAAATAGAGTTACCGTAACAGAGTTCCCAGGGGAGGGAGGAGTGTGTTTTATCTGGGTTGTTCATAAGGAAAGGCTTCATACAGGATGACACTGGAGCCAGACCTGGGAGGACAATTAGGATTTTACCAGTCAGGGATGAGCAGGAAGACACTCCTGGCTGAGGAAGCTGCATGGACCACAGTGTGGAGCCTCAAATGCCTGCCACATTGGGGTTCTGTGTGGTTTGTACAGCAGGGACCTGGGGAGTGTATGCAGTGGAGTGCCAGGTGATGGTGCCAAAAAGATGGGCTGGGCCCAGATTCTATAGGGCCTTTTATGCCAAGCCAAGGAGTGTAGGCTTCCTCCCATTGGGCAGAAGAGTTCCAGTTGGGTCCAGAAGAGCTCTAGGATTCCTTTGAGCTTCCTTGGGTTCCAGAGCAGCTTAGATTTTATCTGTTTTATATCCTAGGGCTCCTTATAATACCTCACTGAAAAATTCTGCTTTAACCCTTTTTTATAAGGGTTGAAATCCACTGTGTAGATAAAGGTGGAGAGTTAATAAAAGTCTTGAAACCAGAAAAGTGACCCAATTGAATTTATGTTTTAGAAAGCTCACCCTGGCAGCAGTGAGGATGCTAAGTTAGGAGGCTGGTTCAGCAGTCTGGGTAGGCAACAAGGAAGTGTAAACCAGGACAATGGCAAGGGGGCAGGAAGGGGATGGATTCAAGGGACAGTTCAGAGGTGGGGTCCATGACCTGAAGATGGACTTGATATAGAGGAAGGGGTTCCTAACCTGGGTCCCCGGGCAGATGGTGAGTGGCAGTTATGAAAGAGCTCCAGTCTGGGTGACCTTGAAGACAGGGATCTTGGAAATCAGGTGAAAGGAGCTGTTATAACAAGTGAACCCCATACAGGGCAGCAAACAGAATGTCTGGAGCAAACCAACAAAATCCGAAACAGAAACTTTTTTCTTGGAGGGGCCTGAGATCAGGAGGCTCTGGGCCTTAGAGCACAGCAGCACAGAGCAAAGGAAATCCTCCTCACCTGCTTCTTTAGCATGTGATCAAGACCCCTTGAAGGATCACAAGCTGGAAGCCAGAGTCAGCTCTTCCTGGGGCAGATGAAAGAGATGTTTTGCAAATGCTAAGCTGCCAAAGCATTCCCCTGATACTAAGAACTATCCGCCTCCTTTTTATTTGGCAGAAAAATCCTCAATGTATTTCACTGCCTGCCTGAGAATGTGGGCCCTCTGCCAAATGAAGACCTGGGCCTCTTTTCTTAATTTGTTGGAGACTTGAAAAATATGGCAAAACGTGCTCTGACCCCACAATTCAAATTCATTTATGGAATAGAAATGTGCTCTGTGCCCTTCCTCAGAACAGACCTGTAGTTGTGGTAACTTCAAATTCGATGTCTTAGCAGAGATCCTAATTCTTGGATGGGTCAAAGGAGAGAAATAAGGCATAGTGGCTCTGTCTAATACGGCAGCCAGTACCCACACATGGGATGAGCCCTTGAGTGTGAGTAGTTTGAATTGACATGTGCTACAAGTATAAAATATGCACTGGATTTTAAAAACAGTATAAAAAATGTAAAATATCTCAATTCTTTTTTTATATTGGTTACATGTTCAGATGATGGTATTTTGAACTCATTAAACTAGATAAAATGTATTATTGACATTAATTTCATATTTCTTGTTACTTGTTTTAATGTGGCTACTAGTAAACTTAAAGCTGCATATACACGTGTATGCAGTAGACATCACCATATATTAATGTTTCTGTTAGACACAGCTGCTCTAGATAATTGAGGTTTCTCAATACTCAAGTTGTAAGCAAAGCTTTTAACATCCAGGTAATTTTAATTTTATTTTTATTGCTTTGAAATCACCTTTTCTAAGAAGATAATATTTGGGTCAGAAGTTTCTTTTTTCCCCAATGGCTGAATGATAGGGTAAATTATTAATATTAAGTTTTAAAATTCAGCTATGCATTACAATTTCACAGGATTTCAGTTCTTTCATGCCCCACCTCCACTTTTTTCTCACTACACAGGAAAACAGATGCCCCTAAGTAACAGTATCTGAAAATACAGAACAGGGACACTCTCTACATGTCCTTATGAGATATGGACTCATTAAAAATACCAGACCCACAAAACAGTCAAAAAAAAAGTATGCAAACATCCAGGGCAATAAATGAAAAACCTATGTTAATGTAGTGCTAAGAATGAAAATTGTAGCCTATAAACTTCTTTTTTTTAAGAAAGAAAATAGTGGGATAAGAGCCTGGAAATAGGAAAGTTAAGTTGCCATGGAAACAATCACTTATACGCAATGCAAATATTCCGCGTGTATGAGAGGTTATATGTGTAAAAATGATGGCAGACACATATTGCGTGTGTGTTGGAGCATTGCTCTGAGTGCTTTGTATGCAAACCCTGCCACAAAAATGCGAAATAGGGAGTTTTTTTCCTGACGTACAAAGTGAGACTTGCCCACGACCATGAAGCTAGTCAGCAGTAGAGTCAGGATCAGAACCCAAGCCCTCACCCCTAACCTCATGCCATATGGCTTTCTGTGCTAGTGCTGTGTAATTACAGCAAGAGAAAATCATGTGTGCATCAGAGAGCAGTAGAGGATTTTAAACATTTCTAGTTTTGTTATATCTTAGGATTTAAATGTTTTTAACACTTGTAACCTTGATGCAATTAAAAGCAGGAGATGATAATTAACTAATTTTTATGAAGAAAGGAAGAACTCAAAATAAGTATGTTCAGAGTAGAAAGTGAGTTCACTTCTACAGGGAGATAACAGGACTGAGCTGCAATTATTGGATCACTTAGTGACACAGAAACACAAACCCTTGTGACAAAGTTATTTATTTTTGAAATTTTATTACAAATCCTTTGCAGTGTTAAAACATACAAAGAGGTTTACCCAGTGGAAACTTGGAGAAATAGTTGCACTTAATAATGTATCCAGTTTAGAGTTACTTCTTCATCCTCAACATAACATAGGCATTATATTGAATAATTTTTTTTTAATTTTAAAGAATATACTTTGTCAAAACTTTTAAAAATGTGTGGGGCTTTTAAAGTTCTGGGTTTTTTTCTGCTTTGCTCAAGTTGAGCCTGGAGTTTTTAATTTCAAAGGAAATTTGTTTTTCAGAAAGATATAAGTGAGGGAAGATAGTGCTGCAATAGAAGTCTGGTGATGGATGGTTTGCTGTGACTGCTGACTGTGCGTATATTGTAATATGTTGTGCATTGTGAATCCTTTGCTGATGTTATCAGCAGGGTAGGGTACCCTCAGCCCACTTAAATTCCAGGTGTTGCATCCAGCAGGCTTATTATACTATGAAAGAATTTTCACTGGGCAACTCACAGTGTTCTTTTCACTCGAAGCCACCCACACACAGGCTGGAGTAGAACCTCAGCAACCATGGGTGACTGTCTGTGCACTCAGCAACTGCTTCTGTCCACAGGAACCTTCCAAAAGTGCCTTTGTCCACCTGCCTGAACCTCTGCATGGCCACAGTTCTGGGGAGAGTCATTAACATTGACATTAATTTGCCAAAGTTTTGACAGAAATTGAAAAAAAAATTCAGTATTATGCCTATGTTATGTTGAGGATGAAGAAGTAACTCCAAATTGGATACATTATTGAGTGCAACTATTTCTCCAAGTTTCCGCCGGGTAAACCTCTTTGGATGTTTTAACATTACAAATGATTTGTAATAAAATTTCAAATATAAACAACTTTTATCACAAAGGTTTGTGTTTCTGTGTCACCGTTAAGTGATCCAGTAACTGCAGCTCAGTCCTGTTATCTCCCTGTAGAACTGAACTCATTCTCTACTTTGAACATTCCCCCTCCATGGAATGGGGCTCCTTGTTCAAGTCTCAGTTTAGGAGTAGCCATCCCTGACCTCCCTGACTAGATGGAATCACCTACTATATACTCTCCAAGCTGCTTCAGACTACCAGCCCCTCTCCTTGGTGGTATGTATTCATTGCAGGCCTACACTTGGGAGTTCTGTGAAAATTTGATTAATGAAGTCATCTTCCCATAAGTTCCATGAGAGAAAGGATCCTGCCTGCTTTTGTCACTGCCACTCACTAATGTGCCTGTCACAGTACCTGGCACGTTGTAGGCACCTGGTAAATATTTGTTGAGTGAATGAAATAAATGATTGCACTAAAAATTGACCATGTCTAAACACAGCTGAGCCCTCACTGAGGGGTGCCCATGCTTCTGTTTGTATGTGTGTACCTACTGCAGTGGTGATTTCTGATCTTTTCTACCTGACTCAAGCCCCCGACCACACCTTTGCCCATGCATTCTTTGTCCCTGTTCTCAGCTCCTACATTTTAGACAAGATCAAGGTCATCAAAGCAAACTCCCCCAACCTCCTTTCCCTCTGGGCCTTCACCCATTTTCTTCTTCCTTTCTGACACAGGAAAATTGTCCTTGTTCCTTGCCAAAGCCAACTCCTTCTATTATCATTCTGCCCTCCATCCTCCCCCAGGCCACTGTTCTATCCTGCGTCTCGTGTCTTTTCTCCCTCTCTCTCCCCTGACTCCTTCCTTTCGCCTTACAGCCGTGCTCATTGACTTCCATTTTCCACGACCCTTGGTAGTGTAGCTCTAGAGCAGCGCTGTCCAACAGAACTCTCTGTGATAAGGGAAATGTTCCATATCTGTGCTGTACAGTATGGAGGTCACTAGCCACATGTGGCTATCGAGCACATGAAACGTGGGTAGCGTGACTGAGGAAAAGGATTTTTAATTTTATTTACTTTTAACTAATTAAAATTAAAATAAGCACATGTAGATAGTGCCCTCCATATTGGACAGAAGAGCTCTGAAATCATAATACTTAGGTTAAAATAAATTACAGTTTCACCATCTCCTAACCATACAACCTTGGACAAGGTACTTAAGTTCTTTAAGTACTCAATGTTTTCATTTAAAATTGTGACAATAGTACTAAAGTATAGGGTTGTTACTAAAGAGGTAATTCATGATATTACATTTAGCAGATAGTGTATACTGGTAGCATAAACACTTAATATGTGTTTGTTGTTGTCACCATCATCATCATCATCTTCATTGTTATCCAACCCTACTCATATTGCTTTTGAAAACTTCCAGATCAAGATGCTTCAATGACCAACAAAATCAGTTTAGTGGACTTTAGCATTTTTTAAAAAAGAAATACGTTAGAATAGAATAAGAAATATGAGCACCCCTCATGTAGTAGAGGTAGATGTTAAGTCATGAAACACTTGTTTCCTTATATGGGTGAATGTGCACCAAGTGTTGAGGTAAAATACATTTCTTACCATGGATTGCATTAAAAAAAGCTTGTATTTCTCTAGAAATGTTGCTTTAGAGTTTAGAAGATCAAAACTGATATCTCAGAGGCCAAATCCAATGACTTCTCAATCTAATCTTGATTTCTTGGTCCTATGGCACTGAAGTACACCTTCTGTTTGACTGAATTTCTTTCCTCCCTTGACTTCCCCTGTTTACTTTCTCTCCTTCCCATCCAGTGATTCTCTGAGGACCACTTGTATCAAAATCACTCTAGGGGTATGATTTTGTCTCCTGTCACCCCATGTGAATTCTCTTCCCACAATGAATAGGACTCATCTGTATAAACAATAGGATTTTGCAGACATGACAAGTGTGACTTCTGAGGCTGGGTCATAAAGATATTGTGGTCTCTGCCTTACTCTCTTGGATCACTTGCTCTTGGGAAAGCCAGCTGCCATGTGATGAGGACACTCATCTTGGAATCAGATCCTCAAGCCCCAGTTAAGTGTTCAGATGACTGTAGCCCAGCCTACAACTTGACTGCAACCTCGTGAGATACCTTGAGCCAGATTCCTGATTTATAGAAACCATGAGATCAAAAATGTTTGTTGTTGTTTTAAGATGCTGATTTTTGGGGTAATTTGTTATGCATCAGTAGAAAATGAAGAGGGTATGCGCTTTACATTACACGTTCCTAGACCCCATCCTGGGCCTACTGAATCTGGTTCTCTAGGGAAGGACCTAACAACTTGCATTAATATCTCTGGATGATTCTTTTATCCTCTACAGTTTGAGAATCACTGCTCTTTTTCTTTTTCTCTGACTCCCCTACCCCCTACCTCCTGCCATCCCTTCCTTCCTCTGCAGTGCAAGTCCCAAAAGTTCCGTCCAGGGCCTCCTCTCTTTTTATCATGTATTCCTTGGGCAAGTACATCTATTCTGTGGCTTTAACGGACAGCCTTGGAGCCACCTGTGGGCCTATTTCTCTCATTCTGAGCCCTCTACAAAGTTCATAAGACCAAATTTCCAACTGCTTGTTGGATATCTCTGTGTGGATTTCCTTCTGGCAATTCAAACTCAGCACGTCCAACATTGAATTCATAACCATCCTCACAAAACCTACTTTTTTATTTGTGTTCCTGTTTTTGTTAGCTGTTTACAGCTCAGTCTCCTAGACTCTAAATCTTGATGTTAATCTTTGCACTTTTTCTCTCACCCTCAATGCAGACTGGTCCCTGAGATCTGACAATTCCCCCTCTTCAGAGCCTCCCGAGGCCACTGCCATAGCTTTTGTCCACACTTCATTACCCCTTACCTGGCCTGGAGGGAAGCTTCCCCATTGTCTTCCCACCTTACTCTTTCCCCACCACCTCTTCCATCCCACCCTTCATTCTTCCTAAAAGATTAGTGTCTGGTACAACTGATCATAATACTTCCTCACTCAAAATCCTTTGATGGTTCCCGACTATCTTTTGAATAAAATTCAAACTCCTTGGTGTGGCCCAACAAGACTTTCCAGCTGTATTTCTAACAGCCGCCCCTGAACACACATACTTTCTAGGCACAAGGGGTTGTCCATAATTTCCCAAACATGCCTTGAAGTTTTCCATATCTTTCTCATACTGTTATGAGCCCTATAGGATTAAAATTTTCCACTGAGAATGAAAAGTCATGATATAAAGCCCATTGCAAAAACGACTTGTGATGCAATCTACAGCAGTAGATATAGTCTGCTTCTGTGCCTTTCCATCCCAGTCCCCAAACCAGGTGGGGAGAAGGCAGGGTGAGGATGGTTGACTTCAGATAATGGAAATAAAAAAGCATGTTCAGCTTCCTGTGGGTGTTCACCTGCTAGGTAGCAACACTGGTTGTGCTTCTGTGAAAAGACATATTCATACATTCATTGAGCCAATGAGCATTTATTAACCCTGTACTAGACATAGTGGTGGATATAAAGATTAAGACCTAGTCCCTACTTTGTCAACTTAGATATACCAGCTAGAGGCTAGATAGTAGCAATTGCCAAAGGAAAGATACTAAAATATCAGGGAGTGTCACAGGGTAAAAGAAATCACTTCTGGGCTGGGTACAGTGGCTCATGCCTGCAATCCTACCACTCTGGGAGGTTGAGGCAGGAGGATCATTTGAGGCCAGGAGCTCATGACAAGCCTGAGCAAGAGGAAGGCTCCATCTCTACAAAAAATAGAAAAATTAGCCAGGCATGGTGGTGTGTGCCTGTAGTCCCAGCTACTTGGGAGGCTGAGGCAGGAGGATCGTTTGAGCCCAGGAGTTTGAGGTTGCAGTGAGCTATGATGATGCCACTGCACACTAGCCCAAGACCCTGTCTCAAAAAAAAAAAAAAAAAAAAAAAAGAAAAAGAAAAAAAGAAATCACTTCTGTGTTGAAGGGGTAAAAAGTAGGGATAAATTATTGCCTTTCTCTACTTGTATGTAAACTCCAGGAGGACAGGAATCCTTGGTTTGTTCAATTATGTATTTCCAGTACTCAAAGCAGTGCCTTGCACATAGTAGGACTCAATATATATTTGTTGAATGAAGAGGTGACAATAAAAATAATTGTACGTAAAAGAAATGTAGGCCTGGGTTTATGACTGTGAGCTTCTTGAAGGCTGAGATGATATTTATTTGCATTTTTATGGATTTGCATTATGTTCAGCATATCTTAGGCACTCAATAAATGCTGGATGAATGTTGAGTAAGTGATTCCATAGCTGAGGCTTGTTTTCTTCTCACTCTTTCCTCTGGTGTCATTAATGTCATTAAATATTAGCCTTCCTGAAGAAAATGTTCATGCCAAGCTGACAGTGGTCTTTAAAGGCAAGAGTCTTTAATAAATCAAGAAAAAAAGGCAAGGTGATAGAAGATGAGGCATAAGAAAAAGGTCATGAAAATAACATTTTTTATGTAATTAACTACTGAAAGTGGTTCTGAAAGCACTGGTTTATCTTTACCTGGTAGTTAACTGAAATGGAAAATTGGACTATAGGTGGTGACTATGTTAAATCATCTCAATAGAAACCCTTGTTTGATTTAATCTAACAACCAAATATTGCCACATAGAGGTCAAACCTTAAAGTTACTGAAAATACTTATCCAATTCAGAATGAAATAAAAAGGCTAAAGGCCCAGAGAATATTTCTGTTGCTGTTCTTTTTCCCCGCCAGTGATGTAAATTCAACTAACTGAAATTATATTCTAAGTGTCGCATATTTATGCCAGACTCTGAAGTGGCAGCTATCTTCGCATATTGAAATTACTTGAGACTTGCTTTAGGGAGAAGCTCATCCATTAAGAACCCCACTGGATGCTAAATTAATTGCTGGAGAAAGCACCAAAAGCAAGAGAACATCATGGTCTTTGCCCTAACGGAGGTTACCATGCAAGCAGGTGAAACAAATACGAAGAAAGCAGGAAAAAAAAGTGAAGAAAAACATGAGGCAGATTAATTTACAGCCTTTTGGTGGAGTCTTCTAGGTGCCCATTGAAATCTGAGCTTCCTTTCTACCCTAGGAACAGTTGTACCTGGGACTACATTTCCCAGCTCCCTTTGCATGCATGTGAGACCATGTGACTAGTTGGCCGTGTGACCTTCATTATGGTCAATGGAATGTGGGCAGAATGGATGTGGGCCTGGCCCGTACCTAGCTTATCCTCCTTCCCCTATGGGCTGATGGAAAAACATATGTATATTATTGTGCTGTGTTGACCCGGTTTACAGCTGGTTAGTTCCCCTTCTTGAGCAGCTGATTACGTCCATATCCACAGCCACTTCCCATTTGGGGCTCTCACATGGGGCCATTGCCCTAGTTGCCCTAGGGCCACCTATCAGATAACTAGGGTTAACCCCTATGCTCCACAGCCCTCCGAAATTATTCCAGTTAACCAACCCACAAGGAGCCCATGAAACCTAGTAACCCAACCCCATTTGCTACACATAAGCTGCCCCAAGCAGCTCTGGCTTGCTCTTACCCTGTCCCCAGGTGCAACCCCCTGTGTGGCCCTGTCTAGCAGCCTTCTCTCATTTGGAGCCATACCAAGAATTCTGCCTTTCATCCATCTGCAGGTTGTTGTGGTGTGTCCCACTATCTTTAACTCTTACAAAACAGCTGACATGGCAAAGACCAGAGACTCTTGGGAACCACGTGTTGAAGACAAGGTTGCCTTCGGTCTGGGCTCCTGAATAACTGTTGTCCCCTGACGCCACTCACCATCAATTCCCCAATCCACACCCACCACCATCACCCTATACTGTCCTGCACGAGAGAAAGAAACTTCTATTATGTTGGCGCCATTACATGTTTTGGCTTATCTGTTATAGTAGTTTAACCTAACCTAATCATTACTGGAAAACAACCAACCCACATGGCTAAGGATATAGTGTAGGATGAAGAAACTTCCAGGGAGGGATAGGGTGAGCTACTATCCCAACCTCTATGAGGAGGGAAGCTCTGAAGGGGAGCTCAAGGTCGACCTTTAACAAAACGGTAAACTAGTTTAGCAGTTAACCATATTGGGCTTCCCTCCCGTCCTCTCCCAAGGCAAAGCTTTCAGTCAAAAGACTCCTTTATGAGACAGATCTCTGTTACCTCTATTTTCAAAAATACACCATTGGTACATGGTAATCTCAACGTTAATGCCACATTATTAAGCTCCAGGTTTATTTCTACCTGTCCCCTTTTATATTTCTCTTTTTTCTCTCCCAGCTATTCTCACACATTTCACATCAATTTTTAATTACCTAATAAGCATTACATAATAATCTCCTCACCCCCCCAAAAATAATAAAAAAAAATTAAAATCATGGAAATAAAACAAAAGTATTTTTGACCACTCCCTCCTACATAATTCCATCTGCTCTCCCTAACCTGGATGTAACCCCACTGCTTTGAATCATTTCAGACCTTTTTCTTTTGTGTTCTTATAAATCCATAGAAAAATCTATGGTATTGTCTTTCCATAAATCCTATCTTGCTGTACATTTTGTTCCACAATTTGCTTCTTTCACTCAGCAACAATGTTTCATAGAGCTCTCCATGTTCCTCCATGGAAATCTAATTTACTCCTGATGGCTACATAGTGTTCCTTAGTATGACTAAACCACAATTTATGTAGTCATTCCATTATTCAGGTTGTTTCCAGTGTTCCACTGTTACAAAAATATCTGCAGTGAGCATCTTTGGGCCTGCTTTCCTGAGCACTCACTATGTGCTGGGTACTCTTCAGATGCTTTCAAGGCATAATCCCATTGAATCCCCTGAACTCTTGCATGAAGTAAGTACTGGCATCATCTTTGTTTGATGAAGTGCCTGAGGTGAATGTGCCAGGGTTTCTTTAGGGGTAGATACCAAGCAGGGCAATTGCAGGGTCAATTTACCCTTCTATATAGTGGCAGCATGTATTAAGAGTCCCTGGAATTTGTTTTAATTAGGTATGGTAAGACATGCAGACATAGAAATGACTGCCATGAAGGAAGGAGTTTTCCATACGCAGAGATCCCTAGATACAGGGGGCACGGCACACCACGCAGGGCCACAGGAGGAAGCCCCGAGGTGGGCCTGGAGGCAGACGGAGTGAGGTGGCGTGGGCAACGAGAGCAAGAGCCCTTCTTGTGGTTTCCGTGGGAAGGAGCAGGTGAGGCAGGGTAAACAGATTTAAGATTGGCTAGTTTAATAATTCTGGCAAGCTCTGGGGCACAGGAGCTGTTACTAGTTGGCTGGTACCTAGCCCTGGGGTGATGAGGGCAGGGGACTGACTAGCGGCCCCGAGTGTGAGAGCTCACTGAGGAGGTGGTGGGGTGTGTGGGGTCTGGTTTACTATCTCTAGGCATTGGCTAGTTCTGGCAAGGGCAGTCCCTCCAGGGTCACCAAGGTCCCAGATGTCAAAGCATCAGAATACAGAAAATAAAAGGCATGGTTACTACATAGCAACGTACATGTCTACCAGCAGAATATGAGGATTCCCTGTTCCCGGCATCATTACCCAAACACTTGACATTATCAAACTTAAAGTATCTGTAGTCCATCTGGTGGGTGAAAACAGTGTCTCTTGTTTTAACTGGCATTCTCTAATTAATTCATGATGCTGAGCACCTTTCACATATCCGTGGGCCAGTAGTGAATCGTCGCTTCCCGGCTCTCCTCTCCGGTGTCTTCCCACTCCTCTGTGCCCTTCTCCCTTTTCTTCAGACACAAGTCAGACTTCCCTGCGTGGCTTTCCAAGCCCTTCTTGATATGGCCCAGGTACTTCTCAGAAGTTTTATTTCTTGGCTTTTCCAGCTTGAATTCTAAATTCTATCCTTGGTCTCTGTCCCCAGCCCTTCCCTCCTGGTCTTTGCACAGACTGTTCCCTCTGCCTAGGACCTTCTTTCCCCTTTGTTCCCCTTACACACACACACACATACACACACACTTCTCATATGACACATATGATCACCTCCAGGACCCCTTCCCAGGGTACCTCCTCCTATGTGCTTTCCAATCATAGCACTTACCCCATGACACTGTAAATTGCAGGCTTATTTTTCAACTCTCCCCATAGATTCTAAACCTGTTGAAGACAAAGATTGTGTCTTCTTTGTTTCTGTATCCTCCATACCTAGCACAATGACTGAAACATGCCAGGTACCCAGGCAGTGCACTTTGGAAGAATGGATGGGAGCATGACTGAATGACTCATGCTCCTGTTCCACACTCCAGCCCCTTGTTTCCTTGCTGAGTGTGTAGTCCCCCCAGGGCAGAGGTGGTGGGTGGATCAGATGCGTTGAAAATTCTAGATCTGCACCCAAACACAGCATCTAGTGCAATGCAAGACTCATGTTCTATGATGTTTTGGGCTCATTAAATGGTTTGTGGTTGATTGTATGTTTTCCTGGATGTGCAGGATTGAGGAAATACAGACAGGAAGAGAGATCAACTGGCTCCAGTTTTTGGTTTTCATAGTTAGGAAGAGATTGGTGGGGATGGTTTCCTTTTCTTTGAATATTAATTAATTAATTCAGAAAAATAATTATTGATTGCTCTACTGTGTTCCAGGCTCTGTGCTCAGCCATAGGTGGATTAAGTAGATGAACACTGTTCTTGCCCCTAGAGAACTTGACATCTATTCTGAGACGCGGGTCGGCAAGCAGCTGGCTGTAACAGTCTGAGTTTCATGTGATTGGGGAGGGGTGAATGAGAAGGTATGGGGAGGGGGAGGGGACACTTAGGCATCGGGGTTTGAGGAGGACTGTGGAGCAGCATGCCGTGAAAGCTGGCACTCTGGGGCCTCAGGGACACAGGAGCTGAGAGGTGCTCAGGAGGGAAGGAGAAAAGGGCTACAGGGCACATGGGTGTCAGAGTGTGGTTCATGCGATGTTGGACATAAATCCCTTCAATCACTTCCTGTTCAAGTCCCATCTTATCCCTTCTCTGCTCACAAACCTCCAGTGGCTTCACTTCTCATTCTGAGTAAAAGCCAGGTCACTGCCAAGGCCTCTAAGGTCCATGTTAGCCAGGTGCCCTGTCTGACCTCAGCTTCCCTGGCTCTCCCCATCCCTCACCCCACTCCAGTGATTTCCTTCCTGTTTCCTGAATATGACAGGCATGTTCTGCCTCAGGTGCTTTGCATTTGCTCTCCCCTCTGCTTGGAAATGCTTTTCCCTCAGAAAACTGCCTGGCTCCCTCCTTCACCTCCTTCAGGTTTAAATGTCACCCTCACAGAGAGGGTTTCTCTGTCCACTTTAATAAAAACTACCACCTCCATCTCTGCACAGAAGGTGTGATAGACTGCTAGTTTCCCTGCCCCTTCCAATCCATTCTCTTTATTCTTATCACCCGGCTGCCCAATAAAAGCTACATTTCCCAGCTTCCCTTGCAGCTAAGTATGGCCATGTGACTAGGTTCTCACTGATATAACACGTAAGAGAAGTAATTTGTGTAACTTCTCCCTCACTTGCCTGAAAGACTATTGTTTACCTTAGGTGGCTCCTTTTTTTTTTTCTTTTTCTTAAATCACTTTCCTTCAGGCGAGACCCCAAACATGCTAGTGATCAAGCTTCAACTACATAAATAAAGACCATACCTCAGGGGATGGCAGAGTAATGAGACAGAAGGAACCTGTGTCCTGAATGACACTGTGGAGCAGAGATGACCCACCACCTGGAACAGTAAGAAATTTACATGTGCAAGAAATAAACTTCTATTTAAGTTATTTGGAACACTATTGTATATTGGGAACACTTTGTTACGAAAGCTTAGCCTACACTCTAACTTACTTCCTCTAACATACTTCCTCTACCCCTTCCCTAATTTATTATTCTGCCTAGAACTTAACACCATCTAACATGTAAAATGTTTTCCTTCTTTAATTTATTGTGTGTCTTCATTAACTAGAGTGTAAGTGCTTGGAGGGCAGGGGTTTTTGTCTTTGTTCACTGTTGCATACCCAACACCTAGAATAGTGTCCAGTTCCTAGTAGGTACTTAATGAATATATATAGAATGAACTATTACTGGCCACCAAAAGTGAAATCATACTCCATGCCATAAAGAAAGAGCTTCAGTGAGTTTTGAAAAATAATCCTAGGGTGAGGGGATGGCAGGGAGATGATGGGGTTTGGGGAGTGAAAACAGTGGGGAACTCCGTGCATGGAGGGTAGAGAGGAGTTAGAGGAGAGGTGGGGTCTCTAATCTCCCCAGAAAAGCCCCTGGTGCTCTCCTGTGTTTGGGAGGAGGACTCTGAAGCTTTGTTTTAGTACCTCTCCCCACTGGTATTGATTTTGGGATTGAGAGAGGAGGAGAGATAAAGTAAGGTCCTCCTCCCCCTACTTAGTAGGAAGTAAGTCATACTCTCTTCTGCATTCCATCTACCTCCATTCCCTTCCTCTTCTTGAGAAAAACATACATCAAAATATATTCAAGATGACTTATTTTGTAGACTTCTTGAGGAGGAGGGTGTTCATAGAAATAGCTGTGGAATAGTGGAAAAACTATTAGGGTGAAGTTGAATTGCCTTGGATCCAATATGAGGCCCTTATTGGCTGGGTGGTCCTGAGTAAAGGGATTGACCTCCCTTTGTCCTCGCCAGCCTCACCTATGAGTGTAACCCTAGCTCTTTATTTCTGTTGTGAGATGTTTTATGGGCTGAATTGTGTCCCCCCCTCCAAATTCATATGTTGAAGCCCGAACCCCCAGTACCTCAGAATGTGACTATATGTGGAGACAGGGCCTTTAAGGGGGCAATTAAGTTAAAATGGGTTTGTTAGGGTGGTCCCTAATCCAACATGAGTGGTATTTTTATAAAAAGAGGAGATTAGAACACAGACACACAGAGGAAAGACCATGTGATGACACAGGGAGAAGATGGCCCTCTACCAGCAAAGGAGAGAGGTCTCAGAAGGAACTATCCTAGCCGACACCTTGATCTTGGACCTCTAGCCTCCGGAACTGTGAGAAAATAAATCTCTGTGGTTTAAGCCACCCAGTCTGTGGTATTTTGTTACAGCAGCCCTACAAAAATAATACATGGAATAATGTAGAAAACTAACAAAATGGTATGCTGTAGCTGCCCCCAAAATGCTTATCTTCCTCAGTTGCATTAATAGAAGCAAATTATTTAAAATACAGGAAGTGCCAGTACTGTCCTGCACTGGTCAGAACCCACAAAGTGAAGACAGAGCCCCTTTCTGGAAACACACTTTGATTGTTGGGGGTGGGTGGTCATTGAGAAACTGGGTCATGTCCAGAGAAAGACCACAGGATGGTGAAGAGTCTGAGAAATGTCTCACTGAAGGAAGTGGCTATGTTTAACCCAGAAAAGAGAAGACTCAAGGGAACATGAAGCCATCTACAAATGGATGAAATGCTCTCTGAAGAGAGAGGAATTAAATTTAGCTGTGTTGGTCCCCAGCAAAGTGCCAGAACCAGTGGGTAAAAATTTCAGGGAGGTAGATTTCAGCTCAATATAAGGAAGGCTTTTCTAAGAAAGCTGTTGGCAAATATAGCAGGTTTCCTGAAGAAGGATTCGATGAGTCTGGTCGACCACTTATTAGAAATGTCAGAGAGGGGACTCAAGCATAGATCCCATGTTTGGACCAGATAAACTTGAATGTACCTTTGAGTCCTGCCATTCCTGTATAAATGGATTGTACTCCAGCTGAAGAACAGATTTCATCAGTACTTAGACATATCTCCTATGACGGTAAAAACATGTGCATGGTCAACAAGTATTTTTAATCTTTGTTGATTTGATGGCGATTAGAAAATATTTAGAAAATTTACTGAGAAAAAAATGGAATAAATATTAGAACTGGAGAGGACAGTCAGTCATACGACCTTAGAAACATGGAAGATGTCCAACTGAGATTTTGGAGCCCCAAAGTACAAGCTTTAGTAGGAATCAACTTGTGCTAGTCAAAATCTTAAACTTATTCGGTGCAAGGCTCCCGTCTCGATTTTACAAATCGAAAAAAAAAATTACTGAGCTTGATTTATCTACTAAAAGCTAATTTATCTTGAAAGAATTTGTTAAAATTACTCCTAGTAAGAGTCTACTGTAAAAGCTGTAATTTCCTAACTACTATCAGTATGTGAGATTTTGGGAAAGTCGATAGAAGCAAGGCATGATTTGGTGGCTGTGTTAGGAACACGGTTTTCAGATTCACAAATTACTACAGAATCATGGAGTGTCACTGGCTCTAAAGTGCTGCCTGCGGGCACCACCTCAGAAGCTCACATCCCTTAATCACTGTGGTTGGAATGTGGGTCCTCCGACTCAAGCCGGCTGAGGGAGTCCTACTTTGGGGAGGGACCGCGGGCGGCCAGAGCCGGTGGGGAGTGAGAGCTGCACCCGCTGCGGGCTGAGCTTGGACACGAGAAACCGCGCAGAGACAGCACGGATCCGGCGAATTCTGTCCACTGGGGTCTGGGAGGGCAAACACCCCCGACCCCCTTGGGTTCCGATGCGCGGCCCCAGTTGCCTCCCCTCCCCCAGGTACCCAGCCCTCTGCATGACACAGACACCCTACCTTCCCAGTCCCCCGCTTCCTCACCCAGGGGAGCGTCTCCCAAGCCGAGGTTCGGAGGGGCCGTCTCATCTCCAAGACAGGCCACGAGTCCTCACTCAACGCCCGTGGCCGGCAAAGGGAAAATACCAAGGGTGCTGGGGGTGGGGAGAGTGTCTCTCAGCCGCCTCAGATTGTCCTTTGGGCTCCAAGGGGACCCGCACAGCCTTGGCGGGGGTTGGCGGAGGGGCGTAACGCGGGAAATTAACAGATTTTGGTAATTGGCAGTCCCCCCGCTCAAGTTGACCCTGTTGGTGGTGAGGGTCCTGGGGTGGGGACCGGCCGGCCGCGCACTCCCGCCTCTCGATATGGAGCCACCGCCGCGGCAGCAGCCTAAGGCGGAGCGCTCTCCCGCGCCGCTCCGAGCGCTGGGAGCACCAAAGGCCGCGCGGAGACTGCGGCGGGCACCGGGCTCGCACGCAGAGGGGGCAGGGGGTCGCCGTCTAGAGCCTGGGAAGGGGAGACAGGGCTGTTTGTGTTGGCGAGCAGCCGCCAGGCGCCTCGCGTCCCGACAGGTGCAGGCGCGCAGGCTTCCCATTGGTCGCGGCGGTGGCGGCGGCGGCGGCGGCGGGCCCCTTCCCCCTCACCCCCCCGCCGGTCCCCCTGCCCCGCGGAGGCGCCGGCTTGGTTGGCGGAGGCGCGTCCCCGCCCGCGCGCGCGCGCGCCCGGCCGCGCGCTCCTCGCCCCGTCCCCGCCCCCTCCCTCTTTCCGTGGCGCCGCCGCCGCCCCGCGCTCTCCAGCTCAGGTGGCGGGCACGCGGGCGCCTCCTCGGGAGCGCGCGGCCAGGCTGCCGTCCTCCCCCCGCACCCGCCCGCTCGGGGGAGCCTGGGGAGCGAGCGCGCGGGCGGGGGGAGCTGGAGCCGGGCGCCGCCGCCGCCGAGGCTTCCGTCTCGCTCGCTCGCGCAGCGGCGGCAGCAGAGGTCGCGCACAGATGCGGGTTAGACTGGCGGGGGGAGGAGGCGGAGGAGGGAAGGAAGCTGCATGCATGAGCCCCACAGGTAAGACCGAGAGCCCCGGAAGGGGCTTTCCATCGCGGGGAGGCGCGCGCAGGCCTGGGAGGGGGAGTTGGCGCCTGGTGCTACTCCCCGAGGGAGGAATTTTTTTTTGACAGCGCAGGGAAATCTTATTGGGGACTGGGGCAATAGGATCCATCCCAATCCCGGGGAAAACCAGAGAAGTAGCTGGGGGGAGACGGTGCCACATTGTGAGATTCCTAAGAGTGAAATGTATAGGCCCAGGGAAAAGTGTTTTCTCAGCCCCCAGACGCTGGAAGGCTTTAGACTTTCCTGTCATGGGCACAACCGCTGAATCCCAGGGACCGGCGCAGAGCCAATGTGCGCTAACCCCTGCCCTCCCTCCCCTCCTCCATCCCTGCCGCACGCGCAGCATCCCACGGCGGCTGTTACTCAGTGTACCCGCGCGGGGGGGAGGCGGGCGATCTCGCCTTGGGAAAGGGGGCGGAGGCCGCGCGGGGGAGGACCGGGATGGAGCCTGGGAAGCCGAGGCGCCAGGTCCCAGGGCGGAGGACCGGGAGTGTGGCCCCCGAGCCCGGGCAGCCTAGGGTATTGTCGTGTTCCGCGCCTGGTTGCAGACTCTTGCAAGCTGGATGCCCTCTGTGGATGAAAGATGTATCATGGAATGAACCCGAGCAATGGAGATGGATTTCTAGAGCAGCAGCAGCAGCAGCCTCAGTCCCCCCAGAGACTCTTGGCCGTGATCCTGTGGTTTCAACTGGCGCTGTGCTTCGGCCCTGCACAGCTCACAGGCGGTGAGTGACTCCGCTGTGACGGGAGGGCCCCGGGACAGCTCAGCTGGGAGGGACAGCCTGGCTGGCAGGATAGCCCTGCACCCTCCCCCATGCACCCAGACTTCAGGGGTTCCTGAGAACCCAAGAGTCCCTGCGTCCCAGCCTAAGATCTCCCTGCTTCAAAACCCCTGGAGTTCACAGAAAATTCCTCTGTGGAGCCCGCACAGATTCACACACCCACATTCTGTCTGGAGCTTTCCACCAGGCGCCCAGCCTGGCTTCTCTGAAGGAAAGACAATAAAGCCTGGCCCATTATTCTCACTTTGGCCAAGAAAATGAGAAAAGGAAGAAAAGTGGTGTATCTGTGGACCTCTGACCCTTGTCCATGCCCTCAGTAGACAGAGGTTAGGTTTCAGCTTCTCGAGGTAGGCAAGAGTTGCAAGAACCACCTTGAATAATGTGAAGGATCTGAGGACATGGCCAGACTGGCTGAAAGGCAGGTTTATTTAAAAGTGAACTTTCTCTTTCCTCGAGAGGTGGTGTGTACAAGCATGTCTGTGCATGTTGGGGGCAGGGAGGGGTTGCAGAGGTTTTCCTTCAGGTGTGTTTCTGGAAGATTGCTTTACTTACCAAGTCATTTGCTCTTCTATGAAGTGGAAGTTAGCTGAAATAAAATTGATAGCCTTGGTCTCTGTAGGTGGCTAGTCTATAACATACCTGGTTCTGGGGGAGGGGGCTATCTTTTGGTTGTGGTAGAGGAAGACAGATGAAGTTCCTGTGTGAATTTCAGAGCTTAAGTCTCTCTGCCTCCACTGCTCCTTGCTGTCCATCATTCCTGTTCATTGCAAATTTTCTTTTGAGCTTGCTGATGTTAAAAGGAGCTGAAATACTGTTAATATATAAATAAATTATAATTGGTTGTAAAACAAGTATTGATTGGTGTAAATAAACCACTTTAGTGTTTTAAAATTTTGCTGTTCCAGAGAATTCGAAGGTGAAGATATAAAAAAAAAAAAAACAGTGAAAGATTAGCAGAAGTGGAGGAGGGGAATGACAAGTTGGCTTTAACACAGAGTAATCAATAACTCAGGTGTTCTGCTTAGACATCTGAAAGATGCCCAGAGTGTGAAGGTGATGTGCGCATCCGTCAGAATTAGTGAGAAAACCCTTGCCTTGTGTGGGGACTTGGATTTTGTTTTTGTTTTTTAACAAAGGATAACTTTTTGGGTGCTCTAATTTTTTTTTATAGAAATGTCTCTGAGGCAGCCTTCCTCTTCATAGAGGACAAGGTCCTATGTGAAGCCAAGCCAGCACCTGTGTGGCCTGCCAGGGCTCTAGTCATAGCCTCTGTCCCTCCCTGGACACTAGCTCTGCTTCACGGACAAGTGGGAATAGATGGGCAGAACAGCGTTGAGTGGATCTGGGTCATTTCCTCTCCTCCTCTTCTCTTGCCTCCCAGTCCTAGCTTTCATTCCCTCCAACCAGCTCCACGTGATTTTTCCATCCTCTTGGTCCATTTCTCCCACGTAGATGACAGATTTGTTAATCAAGGTTCATTTACATTTGTTTTGACTGTTGTTATTGGATGGGTGAGGTCTGAGCACAGCTGGGATTTGAAGGCTGTGTTCTTGGTTCAGCCCATTCCCATTTACAGAGGATTCTCCTCAAGCATCTCAGAGCTTCGTGCACAGCATGGCCCCCTCAGTCTCATGTCAGTCACCTGTGAGTTTCCTACAGCATGTCTTTGTTCCCTCCTTTCCCAGAGGGGAACACACCAAGCAAAAATATCCAGGGCCTTGGAGAAGAAGGTGGGCGTAAGAGTCGCCTGTTACCTCTCTGTTTTAGAGCTCTTTCTTTTTAGCTACTAGCCATCAGCTTTGTTTCACCTTGAACTCCTTCAGGCTGAGAGTGTGACTTCTGGAAGAATATTTATCATTTCACAATTCGTCTATGAATAAACAGTTTGGATGAGGCAGGGTGGTGGGGGACGTCCTATGGAGTTACTATACAGAGATTTTTCTTTCTTAGGTAAGAAACTCACAGGGAGGCTCCAATATGGCAATAAAAGCAAATTCACCTTAGCTCTGGACTGACCTGTGCTTCTGAAACTTTAATGTGCATACAAATCACCTGGGATCTTGTTAAAAGGCAGATTCTGAATCAGTTGGTCTGGGGTGGGGCCTGATATTCTGCATTTCTAATAAGCTCCCAGATGAAGCAGTTGTTGCTGATCCAAGGGCCACACTTTGATTAGTAATGCTTTAGACTAAGGCATTCCTTAAAATAAGTTGCTTCTGACTCCAGACTTTCTGCTATCACTGTCAATTACCAAATGCAAATGGCCTGTGAGGAGCAGAAGTCTCACCCATTATCTAATCTTTAGGTGATATATAGAACTGAAAATCAGTCTTTTTTCATCCACAAGAAAGGTACATATTTAATAGACACTGTTCTGACATGTGGATTTTCATTTTTGATTGCTTTCAATGGAAAAGGAGCACCACAATAGCAAGATATAATAGTCTCAGCTAGGAGGAAAAAAAAAAAAAAAAGCATGTGCCCAATATGAGTATTACAGAAAAAGCCTGAACTAGAAAGGGAGAAATTGAGAAAATGATCAGACAAAGAAAGTGGGGGAAAGAACTCCGTCAAAAATGAAATGCTTTGTTCCAGAAAGCCAGAGATCCAATTCAATTCTTTGAGCCCTAGGAGAGCTTTAGTGAGCCTGACTTGGCCTCGGGTGACGTTTGGGTGGCTTTCTCCAGGTTGTCTTTTGTAAATTAAAAAAGGGCCCTCATTTGGGGACACTAAGACCAAATACCTTGAGAAGACTGATACCAGGTATACAGGGAGATTTAGGACCCTGCTGTTTACAGAATCTGTGTGGAGCATGGCTTTAGCAGCCTCTCTCTTTTCCACCCCAGTACACCTTAGCAGAGGCCTGCTGGGTTTTGAGGGGTGCCCAGAGTGGTGCACCCAGGTTTAGAGGAAGAGAGCCACAAGTTTGCTACACGTGGCTCTTTGAAGGTGAATTTGTTGACACGTCCTGTATTGTAAATAACTCAGACTGGGCTCTGCCACTTGATAGCTTTGGGGTCTTCGGTTTCCTCATCGATAAAATGAGGACGATGCTGCCTAACTTACAGGGTTGGTGTGAGGGATGGAAATTGTGTAAGCACTCAGTAAATGTAGGTAGTAGTAGGGAGGAGGGAGGCTAAGACAATGCCTTAATTTTGGGGGCCTTTGCTTTATTCATTCAATAAATATTGAGTGTCTGTCCTCCAACCTGAGCCAAGCACTGTTGCATATAATGTTCTTTTTACCTAGGAGAACCCTCCCCTACTCTCCATTTTTTTGCCCAATGAACAAATTTTTCTCCAAGACCCAACTTAAATACCATCATCTCCTTCATATCTCCCTGGTCAGTAAGTTCTTCCCTTACCTGGGCTCCCATTGCCCTAGGTATAAGCCTCTATCATAGTGTTGTCTCGTTTACTAGAATGTAAGCTCACTGAGGGTAAGAACCTTGACTTTATTCGTTTTTGTGTCCCAGGTACCTAGCACAACGTCTGATACATAGTAGATGCTCCGCTAATGTTGGTTGAGAGCAAGAATAAAGATTCCCAAATTACTGCAACACCAGTTAGAAAATAATTACCATGGGTGAGTTACAAAAGTGCAAACGTTTCATGGCAGTTGAGGCCACATCCAATTAGAGGGGGTCTAGGAGGTTGGAGGCAAAATCAGGAAAGGCTCTAGAGAAGAGTTAGCACTTAGGGTGGGATGGGGGGGTTGGTGCATCTCACGGGGAGAGACACATTGTACAAAGGTGTAGAGGTGGTTACATGATTGGACTGTTCAGGGAGCAGAGAACAGTCTGGTTAATCTAGAACATAGTATACTTGCAAGGAACCAGTAGGGTAGAAGGACAAATAGATAGGAACCTTATTTTAAGAGTCCTGGAAGTCCCAATGAAGATCCCAAATGTCACACAGCAGGCAGTGGGGACCCACCGAAGGCAGGAGCATGATATCGTCTGAGCTGAGCTCATCTTCCTTTCTGTTTCCAAGTCTCTGACTTGGGGCAAACCTCCCTTCTGGCTGCCCTGTCTGCACACACAAGTTATGGTCCTAGTGCTGCTGAATTAAACTCCTTGAGGTCTCATTTGGGTCATGTGGCCATAGCATTGGGCTGTGTGCCAGCAGGTAGGAACAGATGTTTCTGACTGACTTACTGATTTGTAGATGTGAGTCTCTTGGTTTTATTGAGAACATTTTTCTTACATGGTAGAGTGAAAGCTTTTCATGCAATGCTACATCTAAAATCCGCAGTTTCAAACTGCACTTAATTTGTTCACAGAGTTTCAACTCCTCAAACTTTAAATGTTTCTTCAACAATAGGTTACCTTAATATAAGCAGCACAGAAACTTTTGATTTATCCACTGGGTGAAATCTGAAAGCTTTGGAGGCAGAAGAAAGATTTCATATAACAAGTAGCAAATCTCTCATTTCAGAGGCCTGAAGAGGCAAATCAGAGAATCAGTGATTCTTTAATTCCTGAGTGAAACAAGCAGTGTAGGTAAAGATCTCGCTCCAGTAAATATTGATTAGATAGGTGAAGAAAAGCACCTAAATTATTCTGTTCTTTGTGTCAGAGGCGTATTTCCAAAGCTTGCAAAAGGCCAAAGAGACTTGCCCTTAGATGGGAAGCTCTGGTTAAAATATGGGCTGTGTATTCTTTATAGGATTGACAGAGCTGTACTTCAGTCTCTGCCCTTAAATAGCTACATGGCTTTGGGCAATTTTGTAACTTCTCCTTGACTCAGTTTCTTTCATATCAGTAACATTCTTTGATTTTGTGATTATAGAAATTTGATAGGTTCTAAAATCTGGGTAAAGCCAGCTCTGTTTTTTCCATCCATCTCTCTCTCTCTCTTTGTTTTCATTCTTTCTTAGATGGGGTCTCGCTCTGTTGCCCAGGGTTAGAGTACAGTGGCATAATCACAGCTCACTGCAGCCTCAAACTCCTGGGCTCAAGTGATCCTCGTGTCTCAGCCTCCAGAGTAGCTGGAACTATAGCACCGGCCACTATGCCAGCTAGTGTCTATCAGATGCCCTGGGGATACACAGATAAGGGGGCATAGCCCTTGCTCCTGAGAAAAGATACAAGTAAGGGTCGGTTTCTTCTCAAAAGTTTAAATGCAAAAGGCTTGCATGCAATTATTTTTTTCACGTACATTTTTAATTTGATTTAAAATTTAGCGTTAGTGTTATTTACTGAGACTGTGGAGGAAAGTGACTTTGCAGACTGCTTTTCTTTATCTTTGCCTTATTTTGAAAGCTAATTTGTCATTTGATAATTGAAATAACCACATATAGCCAACAGTGTGTCTAAATAGGTCATTGGGATCCTTGCCTCTGAATTGAGGGAAAAAAGGGGGCAAAAGAATAGGCTTTCTAATTTATGTACAAACAGTCACATTTCACCAAAACCAACTGCAATATCTAAGACTGATACATAAGATGTATATTCTTACACATCGGATACAGCAGCAGTCTCCAGCCTTTTTGGCACCATGGACCGGTTTCATGGAAGACAACTTTTCCACAGACCAGGTAGGGGGGATGGTTTGGGGATGATTCAAGCACATTACATTTATGGTGCAGTCAGACCTCTCTGCTAATGATAATGTATATTTGCAGCTGCTCCCCAGCACTAGGATCACTGCCTCAGCTCCACCTCAGGTCATCAGGCATTAGATTCTCATAAGGAGCGCGCACCCTAGATCCCTGGTATGTGTAGTTTACAGTAGGGTTTGTGCTCCTATGAGAATCTAATGCTGCCACTGATCTGACAGGAGGTGGAGCTTATGTGGTGCTGGGAGTGATGGGGAGTGGCTGTAAATATAGGTGAAGCTTTGCTTGCTCCCCACAACTCACCTCCTGCTGTGCTGCCTGGTTCCTAACAGGCCACTGACTGTACTGGCCCAGGGGTTGGGGACTTCAGGGATATAGTATTTTATTGATTTATTGGTCCATTCTCACAAGAACAAGCTGTTCAACTATTGCTAACCCTGGAAGACTGGGAAAAGATGAGACAAAATTTTTAATTGGCCAACATCTGAGTGATTGATAAAAGTTTCCAAATTGTTAATAATACTAACTGAAGAGTACTTATTATGTGCTAACATGGTTCTCTACCCGTACATATATTAACTCATTTAATTCCTCACAACAACTGTATGAGGTAGATACGGTTATTTATTCTTACTTTATAGAAGTGGAAACGAAAACATGGAAAAATTAAGCGACTTGTCCAGGGTCACCTGGCTAGTAAGTAAGCCTTGGTGACCCAGATTATCCTTTTAATTATAATCTTTTTTTTTTTAGCATGCCAAGGCACAGAAATCCCAATCCTTAAATACATTTTTTTCTTTTTATTATATTTGACTCAAACATTTTTCTTTAAGCTACAGTTACCAAATATTTTAGAACTTTGGTGCTCCCTGCCCTGACATAAGGGAACTCCAAAAAGCAGAAAACATGTAAACAGATCAACAACAATGAAATTTGGCAACCCAAGACACAGTGAATGCCAGCGTACCTGAACCTTGAGCTCTGAATGGAGAAAGGTAAGGGGCCAGAAACCCATGTGCCTGTCCCTTTGTCGCTCTTTGAGGAAGGTCATTGGAATGGGTCATGCCTGACTCTTACCTGCTGTGAGAGGCCAAGGGTGAGTAAACAATGTCTGCTTTCCGGGGCCCTCTGCTAGTGATTGTCACTACCATCCCCTAATGAGTCTCTGAGCCGCCTACTGCTCCCAGTGTGACAGCCTTCCTCAGAATGGCTCTTTTCTATGTAATTTGGACAAGCACTAAGGATGCCTTTAGTGCTTGGAGTGTTACAGTTTGCAAGGTGTTTTTACATGTATCACCACCTTTAATTTTCTTAACAATCCAGGAAAATAAGGAAGAGATTTTTATTATTTTCCTCTTTTTTTTCTTTTTTCAGGTTTCAAGAGACATCCTCAGTGAGGTTGCTTGTCTAGGGTGCCACAAATGGTCAGACAAAGCCAGATTAGGAGATTAGGAGCCAGGCCTATTGGTCAAGTCCATCTTTGTCATTTTGGGCCAGCTTTTAAACCTGTTTTCTCAGTTGTATGATGAAGATGATAATCTAGTTAGTATATAGCAAGAGGTTAAAAAAAATCTGAGGATTGTTAATGTGAGTGAAAATTCCCTCCAAAAGGTTAAATTTGAAGTAAGAATAAGATTTGATAGCTTATGAGATCTGAGAGTTACTTAGAAGAGTATGTTTGATCATATGAGCTTAAGATGCTATGTTTTAGGGAAGAATTTGGTCCAATATTTCTTCTTCTCTAAGAAGAAGATTGCTGTACTACCCTAAGAGAGAAGAAATTATCCACTCAAGAAGAAAAACAAATAGAAATAATTAAGTGAGTTGCTCACAAACTGGAATTAAAAGTGCATTTTAAAACAGCTTCTTAATTGAGAATATTGTAATTGCTTTATTAATCTTAAACAAGGTAAACTGGGAACATCAGAGAAGTCAAACAAAATAATTCTTGACATTATTTGGAAAGGACCGTAAACTCAGGAGTGCTGTAGAGGATGAGGGCTCTGTACTCCATTGTGGAGCAGTGGCATGTGCAGCCCCCGCAGGTCAGGGCCTGCAGGAAGACAGAGGCGTAACTCTATCTGTTCACCCAGAGTGTGCACCCAGGTTCCAGCAATGGATTTTGATTCTTAGGAGTGAGGAATTGCAGAGCCCAGTAAACCTGATCAGTGATCATTTCATCTTTAACCCAATACACTGAGCTTTTCAAAAGAGAGGATGAGTAAGGGTGAGGGTCTTTGGAAATGAAAGTTCGACCTGGTTATCTCATATTTCTGTTTGAAATTGGTGACTTTTATCTCCTGGAATTACCAGCGTGGAAGTAGAGATGAACAAGGAGGGTCGCTCATACACTATATTCCTTTTATCTCAGAGTAACAGAATACAAAAAAACCTTATTTCTCAGGTCTGCTTGCATTTATGAAAGATACATGTGGTTGAATTGGGTGAGCCAGTAAGAGGGAGCTTCTTTTTAAGAAAGAAATAAAACGCATTTTTACAGTGGATTCTTTAACATCTGTGTTCCCACAACATTGTTACTGTTCTAGCTAGTTTTCAAATTCACATTTTTAGTATGTAAAAGAATCCTTTGGACATCCCTAAACATTTCAACCCAGATGATTCTGATTTTTTCCAGACAAGAAACAACAGGATCTTCTCCTTTTGTAAAAATTTAATGGGTTTAGAGAGTTAATCTTGTGAAAGGCTCTCAACTGTCCTTTTAAACTACTTCTATTAACTAACTCTGAGTCTCAATGTTAGAATCTAATCCAAGGATGCATTTTAAATTAATAGTTTTTTTGGGAGGACTTATCTGCAAATTTAGGTTATAGTATGACAGCATATACTCATTGGCTGATGAGGGCTCTGTTTAAATTATAGTTAACAAAATTGAGAAATAATTTTTTAGAAACCTGCACTTCATCTGATTTAGAATAATACAGTTCTATATTGCCATGTGACCTTTGAAAGGCTTGGATTGTAAATGGTGGATCAGGCTTTTTCCTATCATCCTTCTGTTTGCACCATTGTTTTGTAGATGGGAATGCTCATTTGCTTTTCATAATGACTTGGTGGGTATCTTTTAATTTCTTGATGTAAAGATTTGGAGAGGTATAGAGTCTTGTGGAAGGTACACAGGACCAGTTTTCCTTGCCACTGTCACCAGCTGGCTGAGTGATAGTAACCTAATTGCTGCCTCAGTTTTATTATTTGTGAAAAGGCGATAATACTTGGACCATCTACATTCCATGGTTGTGAGAACCAAGTGCATTAATAGGGGGAATTATCGTAACTCTCTGAGCTATCAACACCATCACCAACAAACTGGTAATGAATTCTTGCTACGTTCCCTATGCTGGAGCTAGCCCTATCAAGAGCTAATACCCAATGGCACAGGCCAGGATTGACATGTGGAATAGACATTCACAAGGTAGCCACTGATCCTTGGCCCCAGGAGTCTGTTAGAACTAACTGCCATGACACGGTATGGTAGGTCCTAGAGAGGAGATTTATCCCAGAGACTCTGGGGATGGGGGAGGAGTGAGGGAAGGCTTACCAAAGAATGTGACATTTGAGCTAAGTCTTGAACAATAAAATAATTCTCCAGGCAGAGAAGGTGTTGGAGGTGATTTTTTTTTTTCCCCCCAGGAGAGAGGATAGGGAAAACAGAGACTCAGAATGAGAAAGAATATGTACTGCAGACAGGGAATAGCTCAGGGCAGCCTTAGCAAAGGGCACATAGGTTGAGGAGAGATAAGAGGTTGGAAAGGCAGGTTGGACTCACACATTCAGCTCACTGCAATGCTTAGGAATTTGAATGTTGCATGGTAGCATCTGGGAGCCTACAAAATATGTCTTCAGGAGCATGGAGTGATCTGATCTTTGTTTTAGAAAAGAGTTTTTTAGCAATGTGGGAGATGGAAGAGTAGTAGAGAGATCTTTGCTCAGTGAGTATTTATTGTGCATCTATCGGTGACCAGGTGGAGGATATATCAGGTAACAAAACAGCCTTGCCTTCAGGGAATTTAGATTCTAGTGGGGGCTAGTTAGGAAACTATTGCATTGACCCAGAAGGGACATGATGGGGGCTTCCACTAGAGGGCAATAAATGAGGATAAAATATCCAGAGAGGGAGAGTTAACTGAGGCCAGATAGCTGGCTGGACATGGCGTGGAGGAAGAGGAGGAGCTGTCACTGGGAGGGAGAGCTAATGAGTTCATTTTGGATGAGGAGGCTTGCGTTGCCTGTAGGACATCCATTTGGGCACCATCTGTCCATCAGGCAGTTGAAAATTCAGTTTGGTGCTCAGGAGAGAGATTGGGGTTGGAGATGAAGATTTGTTTGTCTTCTGCATTGAAAGGGTTGCTAGTGCTCTGAGAGGAGATGGGTTTTCCTATGAAGCGAGTGTAGAAAGAGCAAAGAAGAGGGTTTGAGGATGGAGCCCAGGGAACATTCACATTTAAGTGTCAAGAGAAGCCAGTAAGGAGGCTGAGGTGTTATGCTGATAATCAGTATTGGTAGTAATAATATTTTTTTAAAAAAAACTAACAACATGATTCTGGCTCTTGAGTGCCCCTCTGATTTAGGGGCAGGAAACTTATTTTTATGTTATTATTAGGAGAATGTTTAAGTAATCTGAATTCTGGATGCCCATACCAATTAGACAGAAAGTTGACAGGGCCAGGAGGGAGGAAGCCTATGGTTAGGTGGTGGAGATTCCACATAGAGATGTCTGAGGCTCAGCTGCAGAAGAGTGGAAATATTTTTTAGCCTTCACTAGAAGGACAAAGCTAAGAGGAGAACTAGAATTTGGCAGGGTCAGTAGGTGGCCATGGGTGGCTTTGAGTGTTTCCCATCCTGGGGACATTGAGCAGAGGGGACTGTTGCCTGAGTGCAGTGACCATGGCTGGGGAACTTCATCCTTGCTGCTGCACCTTCCTCTGTCCTGGGGCACTGGGACTTTTTTCTTAATGTGTTCAGTGCTCCGATATAGGTCCGTCCTGCACAAATCTTTTGGCAGCCCTATCCTTGAGTTTTTCAAAGATTCAGTCTTTTCCGCCGTCAGTTAATCTTCAAAGTATGTGATTGTCAGAGAATGATCTGTCTGTCACCCCACCCCTGTGACCAGCTTTGTCACCTCTGAAGCAAGTCGCTTAACCGTGCCATGTTTTGGTTTCTTCATCTGTAAATCAGGGGCCATAAGGCTTGTTCCTCTGCACTTGACAGGGGCATGGATGTGCAGGTATACAGGAGGCAGTGTCAGAAGGCATTTGATAAATACAAAACAGAGTTATTATTGCCTGTCTGGAGGGAGACATCTCTCCACTGCGCCTAGGGCCATTTTTGTCTTTCGCCTCCCTAAGTAGGAAAGGAGGGTAAAGGGGGGTAAAGGAGGCTCTGCATGGCATGTAAACACCTTCCCACCGTGCGGGTCCTGACCCCCATGAAAGCTCATTTTGTGTGGACATGATGTCAGGCAGCTGGAGGAGCTGTTTTGCTGCAAAATGGGATGTGCCAGTCTGTGCTCAGTCCCTTCTGCTGGCGCATGCAATGAATAGTGGTGTCTGGAGATGGAGAAGGTCCTTGTGCTGTTGAGAAGAACTTCTCAATAGCTGTTGGCCCAAGCCCAGTCGGCTCCTTTTGTGTGCTCACAAAAGCCTCAGGAAAAAGAAATTAAACATGTGAGGCAAGCAAGTGATCATTACAGGTGCTTCAGAGGTCCATGGCAGGGGGAGTTGCTTCCCCTGTCCCTCACTCCCTCCCCCTTATCGGGCAGGCTATTTCTGCTGCTGGAAGTGTGTGGGGTGGCAAGTCAGCCCCCACAGGCTCAGGTAGGACAGGGAGATGGATTGGGAGTTGCATTTGGATCCAGAGAAACCACTAGGTGCTTATCCTTGTTGAGTGCCTCCTCTTACCTCCAGCTGCACGCCGTCTCTAACTGTCAGGTATCCTCTTTATAGCTTTGCAGACAGGATGCTGCTTCAGGGTGTCTGTGGGCTGGAGATCTTGGGATTCCTAGTTCTTTGCAGGAATGTCCGGAAATCCTCTGTCTGCGTTTCAGCCTCAGAGCCCTTCAGGAAAGCAGCCTGTTAGCCTGCCGAGGGCACCTTGCTGCAGCCTCTTCTCGGCCCCTGTCCTAGACCTTTGCCATGCGTGAGCCACTGGAATGCGAGGGTCTGATGTGGGGAAGCATCCCTGAAAGTGCAATCTGTTCAACGGGCTTTGAATTAATCGAGGAGGGTCTTGTGGTTTAAAGAGGCAGCAGGCATTTATCTATCCCCTTGAGAGTTTGCTGAAAATCTGCCACTGCAGTTTTCATTTACATGGAAATGAGCGCACAGAGCTCTTGACCCTTGTCGTCTCCAGGTGATGGAAGACCCAGTTCTTTGGGAGCTTCCCAAACACACAGAGTATCTAAAACTGAAAGTGAATCTGCCCTATCTCTGTAGCAGTTGCCTTCATGTCTTGGGTGGAAAACTGCACCCACACTCAAGGGTGGATTCCTGTTAGTCTGCTGTTGTTGCTGCTGTTAAATTATTCTTTCTCAGTTTCCTCCATGCAGCATGGTTACTAGGGGCTTTAATCAAAAGCCTAGCCGGTTACTGGTTTCTACCTTCACTTTGCTACTTGATCTGTGTGCATCTCACCTCCTGCATGCCTTGGTCTTCTAAATACTTGCACTTTCTTTAGTGCCTCCTGTGTTGATGATGTTGCTAAACTGGGTCATGTTCTCAGTGATGTAGCTAAGTTAACTTCCATAGAAATGCAAAAGATTGTACCAAGCCTATTTTTTCTTGGGCCTTCAATTTACTTTGAAGCTGTTCTTTTAGTACTGTTACTGGATTAAGATACACACACTCTCATAAGGTTGAAGAGCAAGATGGCCACATAGTCACAAGAGTTCCAGAAGAAAGATCATGCACTAGGATGGTCCATTGACCTGGAAAGACAAGGGTGAGGCAAAATTCACATCAGCCCTGGGGACCCCTTTTGTTGGCTCTGCCCTAAGCCCTTGTGAAAAAGTGAAGGGGTCTTTCCAGCTTATCTTCCACCACTCTTACATTTGCTTAACAAGAATTTATTGAGCACTTACTATGTGCAAGGGCTGTGTTAGGTACTAAGACTAGAAAGATGAGTAAGATACAGCCCTGGCCCTCAGGGAGCTCAGTCTACTTGGGATACTGTCTCAGTCAGCTAGGGCTGCCATAACGAAATATCATAGACTGGGTGGCTTAAACCACAGAAATTTATTTTCTCACAGTTCTGGAGGCTCAATGTCCATGATCAAGGAGCCAGCATGGTCGGCTTCTGGTGAGGGCTCTCTTCCTGGCTTGCAGACAGCTGGCTTCTTGCTTTGTCCTCCCGTGGGCTTTCCTTGGTGTGTGTGCAGGGGTGGGAGTGGGAGAGCGCCCTCTGGTGTCTCTTCTAATAAGGACACTAATGCTATTGGATTAGGGCCCCACCCTCATGACTTGATTTAACAATAATTACCTTTTAAAGGCCCTATCTCCAAATATAGTCACATTGGAGGTTAAAGCTTCAACATGTGAATTTGGGGGGGATACAATTCAGTCCTCAGCAGATACCAAAGGAAGACAAATGTTAATTCTGAAAAGGTGTTATGAGGAATGAGGACTCAGAGCTCTTATCCCAGCCAGGGGAAATCTGAGAAGGCTTCAAGGAGGAGATGATGTCAGAGCTCAATTCTGAAAAAGAGTGGCAGTTAGGTGAAGAAGGAGTGGGGTGGGGGAGAAGCAATGCGAGCAAAAGTGTAGCCACATCACTGCCAGCGTTTGTATGTGCTGCTGGTGAGGGATGCTACAAACCGTTCGCTTGCCTATTCATGCATTCCATTATGTCACCACCAAACATTTCCTAAGGTTTGCTGTGTGCAGACTACATGCAGACACTGATGGTGGGGTCCAGAGATGATCTGGAAGCTCAAATTTGCAGAGTTTCCCAAATTATAGGGCCCTAACATTTGCTCTAACCTAATCAGCCTCCTGTTAGACACTCACATTATTCGATTACAACTGCTGGCCACTAAAAATCAATTGCAAGTGGCTCCCCAGGCCATCCAGTGGGCCACCCCTGGTTTAGGTCAGGTAAATATTGAATTATTATGGGAAGTTAGCCTGCGGAGAAGTAATGGGTTAATGTCTATAGTAATAAGAGGTCATCTCAGATTGTATTTTTAAGTCATTTTGAATTTTATGGGGCATTTTCTTCTCTCCTAGTCAAGATATTTCCTTTGTCCTTTTTTTCTTCTTCTGATATTTAAAGTTAAAACAAATGGAACGTCTGAATAATTCATGTGTACAGGTTTGGTGGTGATGCCATTCTAAGGGGCTTATATTGTGAAACCCACAATCCTTTTTATTAAAGAAGGGGCCTCATGCAGACAGGCAGAGTGCAGTGTCCGAGTCAACTGTGGCCTAGCCCTCCTTACTTACCCCTCTCTGCATAGTACATTTCAGAGTTTCTTAGCCTTGTGCCCATGGACCAGCTCCCTGAGGTATCTGAACCACCTCCCAACCCCACCTCTGAAGATGTATGAAGACATTCGTGTGCATTTCTCTGAAGAGGGTCTGAAGCTTTCAACAGCGTCTCAGATGGGTTCATTAACCTGAAAAGGGTTTAAAAAATTACAAGCTTAGAACAAACTGCTTGGAGTGAGTCTGTAGCTAAACTACTGATAGAGATCATGCAGAGAAGGAAACAGTTTTCAAGAGATTGGGAAATTATGTTTCCTCTTTGTGAATGCCTTTCCCTGGAGGTTTTGGGCTTAACCACCTTTGGGCTAGGGTCCATGGTGTACTGGGGAAAGAAAGTTTAAGGAGGAAAAGCAGGTGATACTGGCTGACAAATCCATCTGCACTGGCAGAATTTAATTTAACCCTTCATCCACCCTGGCAGTAGCAAACATTGTGCAGTTTAGAAAACCCCTGTGCTATTAAGTAGTTTCTGTATACACATAAAAGGATAAATACATATGGAACAGGTGGAGTGATCACCAAATATCTGTGGAGCCTCTGCTATATACCAGGCACTGTGCTAGGCAGGGTGGGAGAATCAGACATGAATGATAGGCAAGATCCAAATGCCTGAGTTATTATAGGAAATTATGAGTGGAAAATATTCATTTTTATTTTCTCCCCTGAAAATGTGGGCAGAATGAGAAATATTCCAATAAACAGGCAAAAGCGATGCTTTTGTCTCAGTTATCTCTGTAATTCAGCATGTTGTTATGACACATTGAAGCATTATAGACTTTATAACTGTGATTATGCTACCGTTTCTAGTGTTATAAACGGATGGTTTAGTTGCACATGAAAAAAAGGTTTTCTTTTTCATAATGAATATTAGAAATGTAATAAATGTGCCTGTTGTTTAGATCTATGGTCCACCCTGTCTGGACTTGGGGTTTGTAGTATTAGAGCTGGAGGAGCCTTAGTGGTTGTCTTAATTACTGGTGAGGAAATGAAGGCCCAGGCAGCAGAGTGAGTTGCTGGTTTCACAGCCAGTTAGTGGCAGAGCTGGGGCTAGGACCCCACTATCTTCTCTCAAGTGGGACTCTTCTGTAACATCATTCACCTTCCTTCAGATAACTGGGGATCACAATAACAGGACCCACCTCTTGAGGGTTATGTGGATTAAATGAGATAATACAAGGAAAAGTCCCCTGGCTCAGAACACAAGCTCAATGAATGCTGGCTGTTGTTGCTTGTATTATTCCTTACTGCCTATGCACCTTCTTCTACATGAATTCATTTAAACCCTGCTTGAATAGGCATCCCCACCCCGTGTCACCTCTTGGGTCATGTGTTTCATATGTGTACGAGCTGCTAAGTACTTCTTTTAATTTCCCTTAAATGCATTTGCCCCTCTTCTGGGTTCAGAAAGTATCCCCTAGTTATAGAGGGCATTCAGATAAGCCTTGCAGTTTTTTGTGGAATTTCAATATGCTATTGTCCTTCAGACTTCACTTCCCTGGGAAGGTCACACCCTGTTTGCCCCTCTGTCTTGTCTCCTTATTTTATCTGTGTGACTCCATCTCCCTTGGCTCCCCCAGTCCCCTGAGGCTTGGCCAGGGGGCGCTGGCACACAACTGCCCAGGCACGCAGGCAGGCCCCAGGCCAATGTGACAAGGTTCTTTTCTGATGTTGTCCAGAACAGTGTTTACAGCTCTGTTTCTGCAGCATGCTGGGTTATGTTATCTCCAGAGGACAGAGGCCCAACTCTCAGGCCCTTTTCTGGGGTACACTGATAGCTAGGAATCCACTGTTTCATGAACAACATATAATATGAACTGTTTGTCCCAAGCCAGACCCACTCACACTGAAACTCAGGAGCAGACGTAATGAGGCAGCTTCATGCTCAACACCTCACGTTCATGAGCGTAAATTGTGAGGTTTTACGATGCCTTACTGTGGGGAAATCATCAAAGCCAACCCAGAAGCAAAAGTAGGATGAAGCAGTTAATAGTTTAAATAAGAATATTAATTCAACACTTAACATACTATAACAAAAGTGGAGAAATGGTATTTGTCATATTTAAGACCTTGTAACTAAGAAGTGTGAAAGTTTGAAAACTTTTCTGTTACATATATATGTTAGCAAGAATATCCAACTCAGTCCAGCGGAGACTGAGTGTTCATATGCCTTAAAATACTTGTCTCAGGTAAGAAACACAGTATTATAAAATAGTGCCTTAGAGAAATTATTTCATGTGTTCATTCAAGTGAGAATTACTAAGGACATACTATGTGAAGGGTAATATACAGGTTCTGTAGAGGATATAGTGATCCCTAAGATAGGACTTCTGCTCATGGGGGTTGAGATATATTTAGCTGGGAAGTGATTCTGTCACCTACAATTGGGACAGAAGATGTTGGGTGCATAATCAGAGTGCTGCGGGCTTCAGGAGCAGGAAAGATGGCTTCTGACTTGTATGAAGAGAGTAGGATTTGTAAGAGAGATGACATTTGAGTTAGACCTTGGTATGTAATTTCAACAGGAGAAAGTGGAGAGCAGAGGGTTTTAGCAGAGCGAGTATGAACACAGGCCTTGCTGGAGCAAATGTAATGTATATTCATGGCCAGGGAAAGACTGACTTTGGCCTGGACTGAAAGCACATTTGGGAGACAGACAGGCAATACAGCTGGAAATGTAGTACTAACATTAATAAATTAATGATGATGGCTAGTGTTTATCCGTTACTTGCTTCGTGCCAGGCACTTTTCCAGTGCTTTACACGTATTAACTCATTTAACCTCACAACAACACTATGAATTAGGTACTATTTTCATTTCCATTTTCAAATGAAGAAACTGGGACAGAGAGAAACTAATGGACAGGACCAAGAATTAGAATTAGAATTGGAAGGTGGTGGGGCTGGAGTCCTCATCCACGCCATCTGGCCCTGGAGCCTGCTCGAGTCTTCGCCATTCCTCACCTCACTGCCTCCGGGGTAGGGGGCCCTTGGCCATGGGAGCTTGGGTCTCAGACCAAGGATGGATTTGCCAGCCAGCCCTGTCTGCTTTTCCTTTTGAGACCCTCTTTCTCCAGTTCACCTTGATCCCTCCTAGCTCAAAGGTGGTTAAGCCAAAACCTCAGGGGAAAGGAAATCATAAATAGGAAAAATAATGTCCTAATCACTTGAAAACTGTTTCCTTCTTACAAACTCATCAAGAGACCATTGGGGAGCCATGAGAATTTCTGAAAGGAGGAGCATGTTTGAGTCATGCTTTAGGGTTGTGGTTCTCAAATGGAGTGATTTTGCCTCCCCACCGGGGGACATTTGGCAATGTCTGGAGACATTTTTGGTTGTCACAGTTGGGGTGAGGAGGGTGGGGTGGAGCTTGTATGCTACTAGTATCTAGAGGGTAGAGCCCAGGGATGCTGCTAAACATCTTATAATGCACAGGACAGCTCCCTACAACACAGAATTATCCAGCCCCTAATGTCCATAGGCTTGGGGTTGAGTGACCCTGCCCTGGGGTGATTGGTCTGGCTGCTGTGGAAGCATGTAACCAGGAGGAGGTGTTCCAGGTGAGAGGTGCTGAGGGCCCAGAGGAGGTACTGGCAGCAGAGAAAGCTGGGGTACACATTTCAAAGGCTGAATTCTAGAGGATAGAGAGGAAGACCAAGGAAGACATTGCAGCCAGAGGCTTCTGGTGTAGGTATCAGAGAGTAGAGTGGAATCATAAGCTATAATGGAGATGTCAGGGAGAAAAGCTTATTTTAGAAAGATGATGAGTTTGGTCTTAAGATATTTAAATTTTGACATGCAGGTGGAATTGCCCAGCAGGCATTTGAGAATGAGGGATAGAAAGCAAGGAGTTGAGATTATAAATGAGATTTAGGAGTCATCTCATGGGAAGCAGTAATCACAATCAGCGTTCGTGATCCAGAGAGAAGACCCAGGGACAGGGGCCAGGGGGTCGGGGAGGGTGGGGGGAAATCCCCCTAAGGGCTGCGGGAGAGTGAGAGTCAGGGGCTTGGGTCCGAATCTGGCTCTGTCTCTTAAGAAGCACATGATCTTGGACATGTCCTTGAACCTCTCTGTGCCTCAGTTTCCTCACAAGAGACCAAGGGAATGTTCAGAGAGATTGGTGGGGCACCAGGATACAGTGTTCCCAAAACCAGAGACAAGAGGGTTTCAGAGAGGTGCTCAGCAGTGGGAACTCTGCAGGGGTGGAGGAGATGCTGAGAATGACACAGCCTCACGTTCGCAGCTTATAAGTGACCTTGGGGACAGCATTTTCATTGTTGGTTTGTGAGCAACACTTCAATGTAATTTAGGCTCCCTGGGATTACTGCAACATCCAGTTGTTTATCTTTTTTTTTTTTTTTTTACAGTGGGTGACAGAAGTTGTTTGTATGTAGACTTATTAACAAATTACTCACCTTGACTTTAGTTTTCCCTTAAGAGAAATAAACTATAGATGAGGAGAGAGAAAGAGTAGATAACTTATTAACAAAAGGGGGGAGACAGCAGAGAGAAGATTGTGATTATTTCTGCAGAATCTGTTTTTCTTTTAACTTTCAAACGCTTATCCCTGAACTTAAGAAGGAGTGCTAAATGTTCTGAACTCAGGAAAATTGTCCAGACAGATGCAAGAAGGCAATCTGCCTGCCCTCCACCAGTACACATTGTCCTCCTGGACAGCAAGACAAGCCTGCTTTGCTTAGGGAGAGCACACCCAGCCCGCTATGGGAAATGTCCATCCTGATTAAATGAGGGCCGTGGGGTCTGGAGAGCATGGGCTGTGGTTGTGAGTTTTTCTGGGGTTGAAGTTTGAGTCTCACTCTGGGCAGACTCAACACTGCTACCTGCCGAGCCCACACTGGTTAGGAAAGTGAACATTGTCCTTGACAGCCCTTCAAGGCTAAGCCTTTTTCAGGGATGAACAATTCTTGAGCAATTCCTTCAGTGCATTAAATGCAAACTGGCTCTTCCCTTAGCTACAAATAAAGAAGCCGGGCTTATTCTCAAGAAAGGAAGCCTCCAGGAAAGTGCAATGTCAGTGCAGCCTTACCATGTTACCTATGCCAGGCAGGTGGGGGTAATTGAACACTCACGAAATTTATTTTTATATGAGACCCTCACCTGAGAGGCTGGGTCCCATTTTCACCCCACCTCTGGCAGCTGACACTTTTACCTCCCTGGGTCTTGCTTATCTCTTATGCCATGTATGCTGAACACATAAAATACACTATCTCTTCAAAATATTGTAAGAATGATCTTTGCTGTGCAGTACTAAAACCTGCAAATTCCCTTCCTCCATTTTCTTAGGTGGTCAGTCTTTCCTCACAGATTTATTGAGAAGACAGTTCTCAAGGCTAAGCATAGACAGATTTCTAAGAAATTGTAACTCACATTCCATTTTAACTGTTTTGGGGAGTAGAGCTATTAGGGGGAAATCTCAGGTTTTCTTAAAGAGCAGTGTGCTCATACATTTAGTTTTTATTTTCTGAAGATGGGTAACTTGGGGCTTGAAGGTGGCTCAGCAGAGTTTGACACATTGGCTTGGAGCTGGGCCGTGTTCTCTCTCTTTTTTGTTGATGGAAGTAAAGCCGGAAGGGTGGAGACAAAGGGTCAGGAGAATATGAGGAGAGAGAACCTACTGTGGTTCCTTTAGCAACTGCACAGGGACTCCATGGGCTTGGAGAGAAAAACCATCGCTTTTCCTCTTTTCCATTTATTAAAAAAGCTATATCTATGCATATATGTATATATATTCATTGTTGGATTTCTTAGAAAATATGGATAAGAAAAGTTAACACAAAAAATGCCACACTAACCCTCTTTTAAAAATGTCATGTATGTCTCTTTTCTATACATACATATCTCCCCAAAATAGTAGATATATATTATTTTGTAACCTGCTTTTGTTACTTAACAATATGTCATATTGTCTTTTATAATATTTTAAAAATTAATCTTTTATAACATCATTTTAACTCACTGTGTAGTATGCCCTTTTGGGTATATTTTGTAATTTATTTCACCATCGCACTGCATGTGCACTGGTCAGCAAAAACAGAGGCAGTTTGTCCAGTGGGGGAGAGAAATAGTTGGATAATCACAAAAATAAATGTATTACAAGCTGTAAAAAGTGCCATGGAAGAAAACTACTTGGTGTGGAGAGTGCTTAGAAGGGAGGAGAGGTTGGAATCTCATTTGGTCCAGATTGGGGAAGTGTTCAAGGAAGGATTTCCTGAGGAAGTTAGCTTTGAACAGAGAGATGATGGATTTAAACTTGGTGAAGATCAAGAAAGAGTGTGTTCCCGGTGGAGGGAACAGCCAGTGCAGAGATCGTGTGTCAGGGAACAGCATAGAATGGTCAAGAACCTGAAAAAAGACCAGTGTGGCTGGAGTGTAGAGAGTCTTCATATTTTTATTGGTGATTTGTATTTATTGTTTTGAATGGTTGGTTCATGTTCTTTGTCAGTTTTTCTATTGATGTTTTTATCTTTCTTATTCCTTTGTAAAAACATTTTTTTCAAATATTTGCCCTTTCACATCTATTATAATTATTGTTCTTGAAAGTCTTCCTCTGCCTTTAATTGCATTTCAGATAATGCCATCAACCTTTTTCTCTATAGTTTCTGCTGTTTGGTGTCAGGCATAGAAATTTTTTTGCCAACCCAAGGTTATTTGAATATCCACCTATATTTTCTATATTTTATTTGTTATATTTAAATATTTAGTCAATCTGGAAATTCATTTGTGTATTGGGAGAAGTGAGGATATTGTTAATTTTTATCCAAATGGTTAGCCAATTGTAGCAACAGTATTTATTGAATAGTCCATCCTTTCCCCACTGTTTTGAAATACTGCCTTCATAATATACTAACATCGTATAGACATTTGGGTCTGTTTCTGGACCTTCTATTATATTCCATTGATTTGATGTCTCTTCCAGTGCGAGTACCACACTGTTTTACTACTTGTACCTTTTAAAATCTGATAGAGCAAATCCCCACTCATTACTCTTCATTTCCAAAATGTTCTCAGCTAGTCCCATGAAATCATTCTTCCAGATAAATTTTAGAATCATTTTGTTAATTTTGTAGATTAATTTGGTGACAAGTGACATCTATTCAATACTAGTATTCTCAGAAAAATGGCAAACTTCTCCATTATTTTAAATCTCCTTTTGGGTTATTGGGCAGAAAGAACATTTTTAAAGACAGTGTCAGCCCTGAGGACATTGCAGTTTCATCTAGAAAACATCACTGACCTCAGAACATGACTGATATGAAAACTAGACAAATATCAGGACACTGGGGGCCCTTTGTTTCTTTATTGAGGCTCATCGAGGCTGGGCACCCTCCTTAGTCTTAGCATGTCACCACCTACAATCTCCACATGATCAGCAAGTGAGTAGTCACTAGCTCTGTTTCACCCCAGACTCTGAGGCCCTGAGAAGTTGCTTAAGTTGGCCAAGAAGGGGTAGTAATGGACTAGCAGGAAGCACGGTGGTGTCTGTTAGCAGATTGTTGAAATGGATTTGTATCCAGGCCCCTCTGAACACAAAGTCTCACCTCTTTCCACTCCCTCCTTCAGGCTGAGAGCTGCCCCCTTCCCATCAGTAACTGGGGAGGGGGAGTTGGAAAGTCCTCTACCTGGGACACGGGTGAGCAATGTTGATCATACCTCCATTTGTGTGTTTAAAACAAGACCTGGACCTGTGAACACTTGGGTGCCCCTGTCGGTGGATGGGTGGATCGGGGACCACCGGCATTTCTGCATCAGGTGTTCTGTGTGGGTGAGCTTGTCGGGAGCCGGCCCCTTCCACTTCCCACATAGCCTTCACAGCTGGAAGGCGGATTCGATGGGAGAGCAGAGAGGGGCGGGTGGGCGGTGGGACCCTCTCCAGGCTCTGCTGGTGGCAGCTGCCCTGCCTTGCACGGAGCCTGGGCTGGTGAGATGCAGCCACAGCAGCTTTGCTATTTTTAAGCTGTCCGCTATGCTCTGGTGGAGGCTGCCCGCGTCAGATGCTGAATCATGATCCAGCTTGCTAATTGCAGCAGCGCCTGTGGCCTGCCAAGTACCCAGACAGGCATCTGGTTCTGCATTTTGGGCTCCCGTGTTATAGTGGGGGACAGATGGGGTGATGGACACGCCCCAAGATGGGGGTAGCAGGCAGGCCCAGTACCATCATGGTCCTTGTTACCTTTGGGCTTTATAAAAAACTTACAACAGCAGCAACAAAATGAAATATAAAAACACCTCCGCAAAGAACACCAGATTATAATGGTATCTGCTTCAAGAGCAGGAAGCTAGCTTCAGGCCTTTGCATGTCGAACATGTCTATTTTAGCAACCAAAGTTGCTTTTATTCCCCCACTTAGAACAGTTAGCACCTACATGCAAACCGCATTAAAAGAATATGTGTAATGTACAGGGGATTCAATGGATGAGGTCAAGGATATCTTTTTCTAGAAGTTAGTTTTGGCTGAGTGCTTACTATATTTCTGAAACAATGGAGATTTAAGAAATGTTCCTCCAGTGAGTTTGGCAGCCTTGGACACACTCGCTCAGTAAGGGCCTGTTCACATGTGTTCTCTCTTTCCCTGACTACCTGTCTAACTAGGTCACAGGACTGAGAAGGGCCTCATTCTCCCTCCTGTGGAGAAGAGCTCACCTGACCTCTCCTGATCTCTTGCCTGGAGCCTGTTAGACCGAGCTCCCTGGCAGTCAGAGCAGGCTGAATCTTATGACTGTGGACAGAAGTTGTCTTTGGATTAGCGAGACTGAAAGGACTGAATGCTGACAGCCCCTTCCTTCCCTTTGATTGTGGCACACTGCTCTCAAAGCCGTCTCTTCCCCAGGACACTTTACCTGCCTCTTCTCTAACACGAAGGTGACTCGTTTTTAGTTGCAGCTGCAGTGCGGAGTGGGCTCCGCACCCCAAGCGAGGCCTCACCAGGTCAGGGCATTCCTTTGTGTCTGTCAGACGCCCACCTGTGCCCTCTGGCCCCTCAGAAGGACTGACAAGCCAGAGCCTGAATTCTTGTCTGTTCCAGGAGGCAGGACCAGTTTCAGGAGAGCCGAGCTGCCTCAAGGAAAGAAGTGATGGACACAACTGCGTCTCCCTGGTTCTCAGACATGGGGTGTGGGATTTCTTGGCGTTGTTCAGCTCTTCTCAGGGTGCTGGACCTCTCACTGAAGCCCACGGCACAAGCAGGATGCTCTTCCAGGATTTGGCAGTGTGTAGTCATCGTCAGGGAGTGTGATTTGAGCAGGATGCTTGTGGGGCTCTACTACCTGCAAGTCTCCCTAGTGTCTGGGGTAGAGGAAGACAGCTTCAAGGAGATAAGCAGTTACATGTCATGGCCCTGTCAGAGGAGGGCCAGTAGAATTTTCCTTTCATCTCGGTACATTAGTGCCTACCTCTCCCAGACTGTTGGACTCTGCCCTGGACTATGTGAGGGGAAAGTGGTGGGCAGCCTCGGGGCTGGCTGGCCCTAGGAGAGCGGGCACCAGGCTTCTGCTTCCTGTGGGCTGTGGGTATGCAGTTCATGAAGCTTGTTAAGTTAGTTGTGTCCGAATGCCTCAGAAATCACTTAGGAATTTCTACAAAGACAGATTCCTTGGCCTTGCCCCCATAGGCTCTGAGAAGGTAGATCAGGGTGGAGCGTAGGAATTATACCTTTAAAAGCCGTCATGAGATTCTGAGGGGCAGCGAGCTGGATTTGGTAATCCTGCTCCGGTGACTCCCTCCATCTCACACTAGATCTGGGAGGGACTTGGCCGTGGGAGGGATTAGACCTGGGGGTGTGGATGGGAGGTGGCGGCTGGGAGTGTGGGTCCCTCTGTTCCATCCATCACTGCTGCTCGGGCTCCTTCTCAGCAGACAAACATAGCCAGCCTCTCCCCTCTCCAACAAAGCCCTCCTTTGAGCCTGGCCAACATTTTCCTCCCTCCACAGCTGAGCGCCTAGAAATAATAGTCCACACTTAGTCTCTTTCCTTGTCTGCAACCCACAGCACTGTGGCCCCACCCCCACCATTCCTCTGAAATCATCCTGATAAATGTCACCTCCAGAGACGCGCCGACACCAAACTCAATACGCAATGGGTCTTGTCAGTTCTCATCTTTCCCAGGCTCTTTGTGGCACTTGACTACGACTTTTTCTTGAAACTCTCTGCCGTGACTGCTAGGCTAGCGCTCGCTTCTGGGTCGTTCTTCCCCTAACCACTTCTTCCAGTCCCCTTTGCTTTTCCTCCTATGCTCTCACCAGAGCTCTGCCTTGGCTTCTTCCTGTCTCACACCACACAGCCCACCCGTGTGACCTCGTTGACCCTCGTGATTCGAATTGCCACCTGGGACTGGATGTATCTCTCCCGCTCAGATTTTTTTCTGGTTCTGATGAGAATGGGCACGTGCCTACTGCACATCTCTCCTGAGTTGTCCCCTGTGCACCTCAACTTGTCTAAAACTGAGTTACATTCTTCCCTCGGATTTCTTCTCCCCCCAAGTTCCCTGTCTCAGTGAATAGCGTTATGATGAGCCTCAACCTCCCGGTCACCCGCTAGCCCCATGCCCTGTATGTCTTGGCAGCTCCCCACCATAAATGCCCCCTTCCCCCTCAATACTGCCCCCAGCCAGGCTCTCTTCCAGCCGCTCCTGGACCCTTGGAAAAGCTTCCTAGCAGGTTCTCTGCCTCCAGGATTGCTCCTTCCAACCCATCCTCCTTGCAGCTAATAGAGTAGTTGTTCCAAAACACATATTTGATTGCGTTGTTTTACTGCTCAAGTGCCCCTTGCTGCAGGTGGAAGTATCAGCTCTGAAGCGTGGCACACAAAACCCCCATGACATGCACCTTGTCTCTCTCCTGTCTTGGTTTCTACTGCTTCCCCCATTTCATTTCCCCCTGTTTTTCAGCTGTACTAAGTGACTGAAGGTTCCCTGGATACTTGGGCAGCCCTGGTGGATCTGATGACAAAGCAAAGGACCCAAAGATTCAGCTGAGAACAACAGCTTCCAGCCTTACCTCTCGGGGTGCCTTTTATTATTTTCAGTCCACTGACCTTCTGTTTTAAAAGAGACTGCCTTTATAAAGCAATAGTTAATTCATTTCTCCATTTTTGGTAAAAGATATATGTACATGTAAATGCCACTGGGTTCGACATGAGCTAAGTCTTTTCTCTGCGCTGTATTTCCAAACCAATCAAAGAAACCTGAATTTTTACATTAGCCTGTGCAGATCTGTCCTGGATAAATGTACTATTTCCATTCATCTTTTTAAAGAAATAAAAAATAGTTCAAGCATTCCCTAGGAGTCCAGGGACCTTGAGTGGAATAGATTGCATCCTGCTTGAGAAAGAGGCTGTGCCCAGGGGGTGGGTAGCCTCCAGTTGAGCAGACTCTGGGTGACTCCTGGTGTCTTTCTTAAGGGATTTGGTAAGCTCTGGCCTCATTTTCTTACTCTAAGCCTCCCTTGTTTTTGCCCCTGTTTATGCTAAAAACAATAGCCCTTCCTTTTGAGGACAAAAGCCACCCTGAGGGATGACTCTGTAAACTGACCATGTAGCAGGTGACTGTACAGCTGACTCAGACAAGGGAGGGGGAGAATGGGTCCTGTTGCCTTTGTACACAGCTCACAGGGGCAAGCATGGGGCTCTGGGCTTCTGGGCTGCGGTGTCCTAATTGCCGTCTTCTGAGCAGATGGCTTACTCCCCGGTGCTAAGGTTGCAGTAGAGCTTCTGTGGTAACACCCAGTTGCAGCAAGAGCATCATTACCTCCCCGCCCCTATTTACAGTAGTTCATTACTTGGATCCTTATATTTCTCCCTCACACCTCAAGCTAAATTTAGGCATTTGAAATTTCGTCCGCTCAACACAGTCTGTGGGTAGGCTCTATAAAGTGACATTCATTCGTTCATGCATTCTGCTAACTTTTGAGCTCTATGAAGTATCGTTCATTCACTCATGCATTCTAACATTTGAGCTCTATAAAGTGACATTCATTCATTTATGTACTCTACTAACATATGAGCTCTGAGTGAACCATGGTGACTGTGAGAGATGCAGTGAGCAGTACAATAAAACAGGTTAATGACAAAGCGTGGAGAGTCCTTTTAAGAAAGCACACCGGAGAATACGTTGGTGGGGAGCAGGACTGGAAGAGGGAGACCCATTGCAAGGCTGGTGGTGGTGTCCCTTCCTGCCATCTCACCAGGTTCCACACTCTTCAAGGGGGTGTTTCTGGGCCGTGCAAGGTAGGCTGGAGTCATGAGCCACAGGGCATAATAATCACACCTTCACCTCTATCATGGCAGACACTGTGATAGGAATCAGTGAGATAAAATTAGCATTAGATTTGGAGCCAGAAGAGCTGGGTCCCAAGCACGCTTGAAACTTGAGCTGTGTGAATTTTATTAAGTTCCTTAAAAAAAAAAGCCTAAAGCTCTCTGCTACAATCACCCAGATGCTACTGCATAAATGAAGCCAATTTGTACAAGTCCTTAGCTCCATTTACCAAAATTCTTACCTGTTGTAAAAGACACAGGCAGGAATTCTAGTAAGCACAGAAACTGTGACCTCTGGGCAGAGTTTTCACATAAGGAAGAGCAGTCCCTCGTACTGCCCCTTCCAGCTGAGAGTCCTACCTACGAGTTGCAGCAGCTGCTTCCAAAACTTCTGACCAGTCACGTGGCTACCTTCATATTTCTAGATAATTTGCTTATACCTATATTTCTTGATTTATAAAATTTAGGTATTAAAATTTTAGATATTACCTATTTATTTCTTACTACAGAGAATGATGACAGTTCCTTTTCCTAAGTCCCATTCTTCTCTCTCTTGAGGTAGCTGTCTCCCAATTTTTGTTTAAACCCATAGTCATTGTTTACGTCATGACTTTGTAGTACTTTTCCCTGCTGAGCTAAATAGTATACTGAGATGACATTTCCCTTTTTTTTTTAACTTTTTGTTCTTCCAGGAGTTAACAATCACTTTGTTGTTGTTTTGTTTTGTAGTATTTTCTGTCTCTCTACAGTAGAATTAATTCTCCCCTAAATCTCCAAAAGAATTTTAAATTTTCCTTCATATCATTTTCCATATGGTCAAATGCAACCAGTAATCTGTTAATTCCATTGCTTCCCTGCAGACATCCTTCTTGGAGCCCTCTGATCACCATCTGAATGTGGACTCACTCTTCTCTGGGTTTGCTGCCTAATTATCTTGATACTTAGGCTCTCCTGTGTTGGGGTCCCTATTTTCTGAATCCATTTCATAGATTACACCCTGATTTTGATGAAGTATATCCTTTAATAGCTTTCTGAATGAGGGAGTGTGAGATAAATATTTTGAGATTTGAATGTCTTTTGTTTTCCCTACTTTCAGACTTAACTGATAGCTGGCAAAGCATAAAAGTTTAGGTTAAAAATCATTTCCCTCAGAATTTTGAAGGTATCACTCCGTGGACTTTCAGCTGATAAGAAGTATGATGTCACTCTGATTCTCAGTCTTTTGTGTGTCACCTGGCCTCTCCCCCAGATCTTCTCTTTCTCTCTGGTTCTCTGAAATTTCCCCGTAATGTAGATGGTGTGGGGGTCTATTCATTTATTGTTGCCTTGTCTGTTTGGGGACTCATACCTTTCACTTCAGGAACTTTTCTTATATTACGTCTGTGATTATTTCCTCCTCTTCATTTTCTCTCTTCTTTCTAGATTTTCTCTAAGTAGGGTGCTGGAACTCCTAGATTGATCCTTAAATGTTCTTGTCTTTTCTCTCCAGTTTTCTAATCTCTTTGCCTTTTTGTTCTCTTTTCTGAGAAATAGCCATAACTTTTCTTCCAGATTTTTTTTGTTGAATTTTTTTTAGCTGTCATACTTTAATTACAAAGAACTCTTTCTCTGTTTATTTTAAAAATAGCATTCTGTTCTTGTTTCATAGATGCATTATATTCTCTTATATCTGTGAGGATATTAAGTATAATATTTTCTTTCTGTATTGTTTCATATTTATGCATGCTTTGCCTTTCAAATCAGGGGCTTCCTTGGCTATTGTTAGTTAAGACCAAGACAAGAAGGGAAGTTGTGTGTTCGTAGGTGGGACTTATCTATTCCTGGACATCACTGAAAATTGATTGGACTGGAATTCAGCCATTTTACTGGGGGGGGATTTTGGGAGGTGGTCCCCTATTGTCGACATCTATAGGGCTTTTCTCTAAGGCTATTCACTTTCTCCAAGTCTGGGGCTTCCACAGAGAGACTCTCTCCTTGCCTGCTGTGGTGGGCGAGGGGTGGTACCTGGAGGCCCCAGCCAGGAGAGGGGACCTGGGGTTTGATTGCTCCTTTCCGTGTTTCAGCCCCATGCCCTACCCTACCTTGGCAGAGCCCCAGCCTTTCTGGGGTTCTGTGGCTCAGCAAGGGTGCCTCCTACTGAATCCTTCTTGCTTCTGCTCACCCATTTTCCCACTTCTCATTTTCTAAAAAAGCAGAGAGACATCTTTTGTATTGATGCTTCTCCTGTTTTCTGCGTCGTTGGAGGTTTATGTCGTTTCTTAATTCTTCTCATGTCAGTGGAGTTTGGGGAAGGAGAAAAATTATCACATGTTTGATCTACCATGTTCAACAGGAAGCCCTAATTTCATTTTGACTCATTTCAGAATAATTTTTTAAATTGAGCACCTAATAGGACCAGGCACTGTTCTGAGTGGTTCACGTGTATATAATCTGTTTGACTCCTCACGCTTGCTCTCTAAGGAGGCACTGATAACTCCAGTTTACGGGTGTGGAAACTTAGAAAGAGGTTTAGTAACTTCCCAGTGGTGAGTGGTGGAGTCTGGCTGGCAGGGTCTAAGCTTCACACCTGTACCATGGCACTGTTTCTCAGGCAGGAGGGCGTGTGCTATGGGTTTGTGCACATCAGTACACATTTGCTGCAACAGGGGTGGTTCTAGTCAGTACCTGGGATGGACGAGCTTCTTTTGTGGGAACAAGGAAGAAAGGCTGTGCCAGGCTGTGGAAGGAGAGACCAGAGGGGAGTGAGTTGGCTGAGAGCCTGTGAGCAGTCCTGCATCTGGTGCTGTTTCCCCAGGACAGCAGTGTGAGTGTGATGGGCAGTTGAGGCAGTGCCCTCTCAGGGTGTCAGTAGCACATGGCCATGGGTGGGCGTTTGGCTGGGAACATGGTGGAGATGGCCATTTTGAGGCACTCCTAGGATGGTCCCCGTCCTCTCCAACACCCCTTAACTGGAGGAAGGGATCAAGCTTCAGACCACCAAGCCCTGGGAGGAAGCTTTAACCCCTGGTTCTCTTTTCCTGTGACACATACCCTAAAGGGGGGGACTTGTCTGTGGAGACACCTGTCTTTCCATGACTACTCCCAATCACTGAGGATAGCAGAATTACTCACTACTGTGTGGTCAGGCCATGTTTCAGTGCCCAGGATGTGTACTTTAAAGTCTTGAATCCAAATTACAACACTAAAAATAACTAATGACTTCTAGTTTAAATGGGCAGATCCTAAGAAACTTTATGTATCTCTGTGCAATGAACTAGGAAAGCTGGTGTTAGGTAATGCTAGTGCTTGAAAATTGTTATAGATACCAGCAGCAGTAAATATCCAATTTTTGCAAGAGACCTCACTGAAGCAATTTAATCCCTTTGAAGCTTGTTGGAATTCAGGTACCGTGTCTGAATATAGATATGTCATTTACACATATACTATAATATTTTCTGTAGATATGTGTGTATATGAGCATGTATAAAACAAGTTGCTTTGAGGTAGCCCTAGCCATGCTTCCTAATAGCACCCTCCAAATATTTTATGAACCACATCTTATGTATTTTATGGCCACATATAGTGTTCCTTACATAGCACCCTGACTGCTGTTTCACTTAGCAATTGGCATTTGCCCAAGAGAACTAGAATTCAGCACCTGGAGAGTAGGGGGGCTTGTAACCCATGCTGTGCTGTCTCCCATCAGCCCTCTCTGCACACGTTCAAGGAAAGGCACAAAAGTTCCTATGAGCTGAGGCCTTGAAAAATGTGTGCGTTTGTCAGGCAAGTTGCTGTTTAAAAGTCACAGGCTCCAGCAACCTCATGTTTTGCCCTGTGCAGACAGTATCAAAGTGCTTGGGAATCAACTGAGGGCTTTTAAGCGGGTGGACTGGCATGACTGTGATTGCCAGGCCGTGCTTGCACGTGCTTTTCGGAGGCCCTTTTAGTCCTCCTCAACCCCAATACATGGGGACGCAGATTCAGCTGTTTTTGCTGGAAGTGAGAGAGATTTGTTGGCACACAAGGTTTCACAGCTGGCTTGGAAGGGGAAGAATAAAGGAAGAAGTAGAAGCTTGCCTTTGCGACCTCAGTGGCCCAGGGTGAGGCTTCCGTGCTAAGGAGCTGGTCTCTCTCTGATGCTGGAATGTGAAAGCACCTTGTGAACTGTAAAGTGCCACCAAATGAAATCTAAGTTGTTGTTGTTATTGCTCTTCTGATTAGTGGCAGTCTTTGCCACTCTGAGCAGTTATAATTGCTAATGCCATCAGATAAAATAGTAGGAATCCGCTGTTGAAGTATAAGCAAACAAATTTAGTAGGTGACTTTAAGTGCTGCGTTGAAGGGCTTGGATGGGCCCTTCATGGAGAAATGCCCTCACCCACAGCCAATGGTGCGAGAGCTGGCGTACCTCTGGCGGTGATTATGACAGTGGGAGTTGGGGGTGGGTGGGGTGCAGCAAAAGTAGCATGTAGGTACAAGGCATTCTTACTAGGACAAAGGTCCCAGATCGCCATTTGGCAGTACTCCTCACTCCATCCCTTTCTCTCTGCCATCTTTCCATCTTTTATTTCCGATGGGTAAATAATTCTGTGACATGGAAGCCCTAGCTGGCTACATGGGGCTGTTCCCCCATAGGACTCCCCTGTTTTTACATGAAACCTACCAGCTATGGTGAATAGTATCATGAGACTAAATGCTGCAATCAATTGTGTCTACAATTTGTTTACTTGAATGTGTCTTCATTGTACTTGAACTCCGAGGCTTCTGTTGCCTGGGGTGCTAACTGTACATTAGCTGCATGAGGCCGGAGACATGCAGTTTTATTTCTATTAATGCCAGGAGAGAGAGAAAGTTAAAAGCAATAACTAAGACAAATGGTGTTGATATTGGCAGATATTCCTTTTGCTGTCGACTAACCTATTTTATTTTTCTTAGTGTGGACTTTATGTTCTCGTTTGTTGTTTTTTGAATCTCCTTGCTTAAGACTTAAAATTGGATGAAAATAGGCAATGAGGGCTTTAGGAAAGAATAAAGATATTCCAGCAGAACTTGGAAGGCATATTAAGCAGGTGAGAGAAGGAAGGCCTGGGGAATTTTCCAAACAGAAAACTTTTATTTCTTAAATATGAGTGAGAACAGTGATATGTGGATTGTGGTTTAGTTGGAAATCTAGCCCTTCAAGTTTTGGACCTTTTATGGCTTTCCCTTGCTACAGTATGCCAGTGTGCTTTTAATTTAGCGGTGGCAGTAGAGAAATTGCAAAAGCTCCCCAGCTGAGAACGTGCTTAGGAATCAAATGAGTGTGATAATGAGGACAAATGTGAGTGGCTTTTCCAAAGGAATAGAAGAGAGAAGGTGGTAGTAGCATGCGTGAAGGAAGAGCGTGTCCCTTCTTTCCTCCTGCCTTCCATCTATCCATGTATTATCCACCCATCGGTATTACCATTCATCCACCTGCCTATCCATCCATCTGTCTACCCGCGCATCTGTTCATCTGTCCGTTCATCTATCTATACTGCTGTTCATCTTCCTGACCACCCATATATCCATCTGTCCGTCCATCCTTCCATCTGTCCATCTGTTCATCCCTCCATCCATTCACTAAATCATCTCTCGCTGAGTTCCACCCCTGTGAAAGGCCCAGCAGTAAGACCTTTAGGGATGCCAAGCTAAATCCAGGAGTGTGTGTCTTCCAGGAGCTTAGAGTAACAGTTGAGCCCAGGACAGAAATGACTATAAAATAGAGAGAGCAAAAAAGGACTATGTAGATGGAGTGCCGGGGAAAGTTAGAGGCAGGGGGAGAGTTACAACCTTGGGAAAAGGGGCATTGGGCTTGCACTTAGACTGTGCACGCATGGGGAAAGGCAGGGCAATTTCAGCCAAAGGTGTTTCAAGTGTTTTGGAATGAGATTATAAATTATTAAGTCAGAATAGACAACCCACAGTTATATCCTTGTTCATTGTTGATCAAGAATAGGGTAGCTTGGGTAAAAATGAAGGCCATTGATAACCTCCAAATTTTATCTGCATGTGAGTTTCAGCCATCTCCCTGATTATAGATACAATGCAAGACTTTGAAGCCCCCTTTCTCACTCTTGTTTGTGCTCATTGATAAAGCTGCTGAATTCAAGGAGAAATCACCCCCAGGGAGTACAGTGAGCTGGAGAGGCAAGGGAAGACGCTAGTGGAGAGAGGCACAGTAAGTCCTAGGACAGGGTCATGAACTTAGGACAATGGAGAGTCAGTGGTCAGGACTGAACACAGTGGCTGATTTTTGTTTTTCAGCACTAAGCTGTCCAGCGACAGATTTGGAAGCCTCGTGGATAGAGGATGGTGCTAATGGTCATCAAAATCTAGGCCAAAATAAAAGTCTGTGGAGTCATGGTAGGGGTATATACCTCTATATCCAGGGCTTACCTCCACCTGGGAGCCAAATTTGACCCTGAGTGGCAGGATCCCTGATAGATTCTGAGGAGCCAGTTGGTCTACCAGCCAACAGGGCACCACTGAGGTGCAGCTGCTGACACATGGGCCTGGCACCAGTGGCTAGATCAGGCTTACATGCCAGTGAGCCTTGCAGACACTCCCAAAGTCAGGACTTGGGGAAATAACGAGGGGCTTGGGACAAGGTTGATGAATGGCAGAGGCAGCAGCACTTGTCGTCTGCCTTCACCCAGATGGGTGTACTGGGTCCCTGAATGGTGTGGGCAACAAGTTTCAGCAGAGGAATTGGGAATTTTTCAAGAACAGAATAGGTGGAGTCTCTCCTCAGAGCAATTCAGACAACTCTGCCCTGAGTATTCCATGGCCAGAGCAGGAAGGGGGCTGGTGGGGCTTAGTCCTGGCTCTGCTACCTACTGTGAGACCGTAAGCAAGTCACTTAACATCTCAGAGCCCCAGCTTCCTTCTTCCTAACACGGAGGGTGTAAGGACCCAATAGGAAGGAGTCAGTGAGACACTGTACCTGAAAGCCCTTATAAAACATGACTCAAACAAATGTAAGATGTTGTTACTAAAAGTCACACTTGGGCATTTTGACACTGGGATTATCATGTCCAGTAGCAAAGGTGAAAAATGCCAATTTTCTTTTAAAAACATTTTTTTAAATTTTACAGAACACTAATTACTAATGACAGATGACATTACCTCTAGTGTTCTGTCTCCCTCCGTTCTTGAGTATGGAGGGAAAGGTTGCCTTTGTGGATAACGAGATTGGAGGCAGTTGCTGATAACTCTCTTCTCTCTATTATACTCTTCTGTGCACCAGAGCCAAACAAGAAATAACCCCTCAAGAAGATATATTTTCAGCAGACTAGTGCTTTCCAAATGATTAGAGGGTTTGACCAAGGAAACTTTGCATGTAAATGCAACCTGTTATTGAGTGTCTGAGGCTGATGACAGCTCCCTGTGTCATGCAGATGGTACCTGGCCCAAGGTGCCAGACAAGGAGGGATTCTGCCCTTCATGCCCAGGCTCTGGCCTGAAACTATGCCTGCCTTTTTCTAAATGAATAAAGGCTGCCTATGGGCTAGCAGTGTCCTTGTGCCCCTTGTTGGGTTATTGGAACCATGGAGTAAGCAGGATCTGGGGCCATTCTCCCAGAGCTCCTTCAGGCTGGTGGCCCCAAGCACGGCTGGGTCACACAGTCAGTTTTGAAGCATATAACAGGAAAGTCATTTTCTCTTATTTTCCATGGTGAATGGGTGAAACATAGGATGAGTTAAACCTGGTTTACAGGAAATTGTGCACATTGATGAAGCTTGGGTCTGAATTATGAATTGTCTTTCCTTAGAACTTGGTAGAACTACCATAACTTCCCAAATTAATCTCTCCATCACTCTCAATATATTTCTGTTAGAGTCACATCTTTTCTGAGTTTTTTCTCATGGCTCAATTTGAACAAATGATGGTATTATTTGGGAATTTTTATTTTTTAATTTGCTTGGAGTTTTTTGGTTTGTTTTTTGTTTAAATAAAGACTTCAGCACATAGAAGAGTTTTTCTTGCCTTCTGGGGAAGACAGGAGAGAAGGGATACTGATGCCAAGCCACATAATGAGAGCTGGCTTTTATTCTAGTCCTGGTTGGGTATGACCTCCCCATATCAAAGGAATTTCCAAATGCTTTCATTCCTTCCCCGATTGGCAGAATGAAGGCAGAGGAGGCATAGGCCCATCTCAACTGTACTGTGGAGTGGGTATCATAGAGACAAGAAAAGCACCTGGCACTGGAGGGCAGTGCATTGATCTTGCAGTGGGGCTGGGGGGAATGTGAGGATGTGTTTACAAAGAAAGGTCTGGTTGTGGGAATAGCAGATGCAGTTACAACAGGCCATGCCTGCTGGTTCTGCCCGTGAGCGCCCATGGCTTCCTCATTCATACGGAGACGGCGTTCAGTCTTTGCTCTCCCAAGCGCTGATATGGGTGGTGTCTGTCGGCCCAAAGGAAGTCTGCAGGCCACTGTAAAGAAGGTTTGCTGCCTGACTAGAGCTGTATATCCGGGAAGGGTCACGTGCAGATGGATCCTGGAGAGGGAAACAACAGCATTGCTGGACCAATCTTGAGAGAGGAGGAGCAAAGTCCATTTGTGTTTTATTGATCCAGCATCTTTGGAGGAGTGGTAGGTTCATTGGAAATTAATTTTTTATTAGCTAAGTTTTAACCCTTCAAGATACATTTTAAAAATAACCATTTTGGATGAGAATCTTTCTAAAATATGTATTTTCCTACCTTCTTTGTTTTTTATTTTTATTTATTTATTTATTTGTTTGTTTTTAGAGACAGAGTCTTGCTCAGTCACCCAGGCTGGGGTGCAGTGGAGCAATGATAGCTCACTGTAACCTCAAGTGCTTGGGCTCAAGTGATCCTCCCACCTCAGCCTCCTGAGTAGCTAGGACTACAGATGTGCACCACCATGCCAGGATAATTTTTTTATTTTTTGCAGAGACAGGGTCTTGCTTTGTTGCCCAGGCTGGTCTCAAACTCCTGGCCTCAAGTGATCCTCCTGCCTTGGCCTCCCAAAGTGTTGGCATTATAGGCATGAGCCAGTGCATCCAGCCCCTACCTTCTTAAATAGAGAAATCTTGATGTCTTGGGTCTTTACTGTGATTAGTCACCATTATATGATTCTATAAGCCAAAGACAGCCTCAGTGGCCCCCAAAATCTCTGCCTTTTTTATAGCCCTTATTTCTTTGATTCTGTGCTTTGTTTTCTTTGTCAGTGGCCATCTGTTAGCTGTCACTTGTAACTGCTTCCTGTGTACCTAAGCTCATCACCTTCATAAGCATTTACTGTGTGCCCACTGTGTGCCAGATGCTGCACTAGACGTTGGAATTACACATGGGACTTGTATGGATGGGGGAAAGTTGATACTTACACATTGCACTCAGATGTGCCAAAAATAAAAAAAAATAGTCATGTCCTCAGGGTGGGGAACCTGCAGCCTTGGGGCCACATGTGACCTTCTGGATCCTTGAGTGTGGCCTTTTGACTGAATCCAAATTTTACAGAACAAATGCTTTTAATAAGGATTTGGGGATCTGGAGGGTCACATGTGGCCTTGAGGCTGCAGGTTCCCCACCCCTATGGGGGGCTTTTCACGTGGCAGTGATGCCTTACATCCACAGGTGGTGAAAGACCCCTTAAATATATCTCCCTTAGGCTAAGTCAGCTACTTCAGGTAAGCTCAGTCTCTTTTTGGTAAGTATGTGGGCAAAGTAAGTCCAGGTTAAGGCTTTCTCTCTGGGTAGTTTCCTTCTCCCTGAGTGGCATGTGGGGTAGAGGGCAGAGGGTGCCCAGATGTCCTCCAGGCAATGGGGAGGAGCATGCTGGCCCTGAGCGCTTCTCCCCACAGTCCTTGCCCTCTGGTCTTCAGGCATCCTGCTGGCACCCAGGGCTGGAGTCCACAGCCGGTGTGACTCTTGGTATTGAGGTCTCTTGGCACTGCCACCTGCCAACTGGTCTCTACTCTCTGAGTCTCACTGCACCCTTCATCCTGTCCCTGGCCTGGGCGATCCACCCCATAGTTTAGCTATGAAGCCCCCTTTCTTCTCTCCACAGCAGCCTCACGGCAGGCCCCCGGCTCTTGGTCTTCAGCCCCCTTACATGTCTCCCATTGGATCTCTTCATGCCGAGTGGAAGCCACGGGACCCCTGTGAGTGCTGTCTGGGGCCCTGTTGATCAGAACTCTATGCACCACCATTTCCTTTCTGTGTGGACATCTCTTGTTGATGCTGGGGCATTTGCTAGGTAGTTTCCTGTACCCAGAGTCTCAAAGGGATGCAGAAAACAGCTTTTTGCTCTTCCCTTAAGCTCTCTTCTTCCTTCCTTTTTTCCTCCCCTTCCTCCCTCCCTCCCTTCACCCTCCCTGTCTCCCTTCCTCCAGCCCCTCCTGCAGGGGAAGGAGCATGGCTTGTCTACTTCCTCTGCCTGTTGGGGGCCAGTGACAGCCTTTCTGCAGCACACCTTCCTTTCCTCTCTGCGGCCTGCCTCGCTGCCATGCTCCTCTTCCTGGGGGAAGGCCCAGCTGCAATTGTGTGAAGGCTACAAGGAGTGTGATATAAGGGAATGAAAAATATATTAGTTTAATATTTTCAAAGTACCATGCCTGTTGCTCAAACATAAATAAAACATGGTCTCTGTCCGTGAAAAGCTTATTCTAGTCAAGGAGATAGATTCATGACCAATAATTTCAAAATAATTTGGTAAAAGCACAGCTCCCATTACAGTCCTCTGCTCCCTGCCTCACATGCACACATGCACGTGGACACCCAGATGCACATGCACCCACACGTGCACACACATGCATGCACACACCAGACACTCACCATCCATGTGCATGCACACGCACACCCCAGGCGACCTACCCTTCTGATCTCCCACATTATGGCACTTGCCACCTCTTTTCCTGCATCACAGTTATTTGTGTACATATTTTAGCTTCTAGAGTGCAGGAGTTTTATCTGTTTTACAGCACTTGGCACAATGTCCTAAATTCATTAATTAAAGAAACAATGTGTTAAATCTTTCCTGTGTACCAAGCTCTATGCTTGACATGGAGGTTAGATAAATAGAACATGAACTCTTAGAAACTCACAGGTTCTAAACAGAATTAAAGAGTTCTGTGAGTTTAGATGAGAAAAAAATTACCTTTTTATTTTCACTATTCTCTAACTGATGTTTAGTATTTTCTGTACTTACAGAGGTAGTGAATTGACTAGAGTAACCTTAGCAGTACCTGTGACCGAAGTGACAGATATTTTCATATCACTTACAGTTGCAAATATCTCAAAATCTCATTTATGTTCACCAATTACGGTTATTATAGGTTGAGCACCCCAATCTGAAAATCCAAAATCCAAAATGCTCTAAAATCTGAAACTTTTTGAGTGCCGACATGATGCTCAAAGGAAACACTCATTGGAGCACTTTGGATTTCGGATTTTCAGATTGGGGATACTCAACTAGTAAGTATAAATGCAAATTTTCCAAAACCTAAAAAATCCAAAGTCCAGAACACTTCTGATCCCAAACATTTCAGATAAGAGATACTCAACCTGTATTAGACCCACAGTAAATCTTATTTGATGTGTTAATAAAGAAGCACATATATTACCATATCACAGATCCGTTTTAAAAAAATATTTTTATAACTGTATTTCAGTATGATCAGTTTCCTTTATAATACTACACATTTTATTTTCTGCATTTAAAAACGTTATTTTGAGAAACGGGTCCATGGGCTTGAGATTGCCAGAGGAACCCCTGGTACAAAAAGGGTTTGGAACACCTGGTCTCATTGGATCAACAAACACATGATTAAATAATTCCAGCAACATGGTAAGTTCTAGGCTAGATCAGAACACAGCGTTAGAGAGGCACAGAGAAAGAAACATGCACGCTATCCAGAGAAGTCAACAAAGTCTCCCCAGAAGAGATGAAGGGTACTCAACAATGATGATGATGATAGCATGTATTGATTACTTATAATGTGCCAGGCAGATTTCTAAGTGCTTCCTATATAACACCTCCTTTAAACCTCATAACAGCCCTGGGAGGTAAGTGCTTTATTATCCCCATTTTACAGATGAGGAAACTGAGACCTGTAGAGGTTCATTGACTTGCCCCAAGTCATCTGGCTGGAAATTGGTTGACTCTAGTTATCCAACTAGAAATAGGTCTCTGTGTCTTTCTCTGCCACGTATGAACTGCCTTCAAAAATGCTGAAGGAAAGGAGGAAGGAGCTTTCAGCGCTGGTGCCTGAGCCCAGAGCAGGCCTGTCTCTGCTCTTCACGGGCTGCATGGTGTCAGCCTTTCTTTCCGAGGGTGGGCATGTCTTATGGAGTTGGGCAGTGGCCAGATTGGTGGGGAAGGAGACTGTCGCTGAAAAGGAAGCTTCTCACACTAGGGCTCTTTGGTCTGGAAAGGTGAGGCATGAGAGAGGTCACGTTCAAAATCCATAGCATCATTCCACATGTGGAATGAGAGGCTATTGGAACGAGGTTAGTACCTTTGAAACTTGGAAGTAGACCTAGGAAAGACTTAAAGGAGATGCCACTTCACGCAGAAGCCCGTGGGGAGTTTAAATGGTTTCAAAAACAGTTAGGGCAAATTTGCGAATGACAGAGTTGTTAGTGGAGCCGGGTTCTCGGCTTAGGGCATGGGTCTGTGGAGATGAGGCTCCGTCCCAGGAAGGCCATTCCTGAGCTGAGGGCGTGGAGCAAGAAAAGATACTTGTAGTGCTGTGAGACCCTCAGACTGCAGCAGGGGTTTCAGTCTCCCAGGGTGAGCTGCAGGGAGCTATGGGCTGGATCCCACAGCTTCCTTTACTTTCTTTAAGAACTCTTTCTGTGTGTCTGCTGCCCCGTTGCTCTGTCCACTCAAAGGAGATGTTTGTGTTAGCAGGCAAACCCATTGCCCCAGTCCCGTGTTCAGCTAGATGTCCGCGGGGTCCTCTGTGCAATGCCCCAGGAAACAGAGGGACATGCCTACCCTGGGTCTGCCGGGTGGGAGGATAGCAGCCAGCTCAGGCCCAGAGGGAGTGCCCCCATCCCCATCTTATTCTATGTGCTGAGCACATTTCAGCTCACAGGCACGGGGCTTCTTAAGGACCACCCCATGCCCACCTTCCCTCCCCTGATGATGATGTTACCAACAGAACAGGACAGATACCATGTGAGGCACTGCTGTCTCTTTTAGGTATGCCATATTTATTGAGATGGTGGGGGCAGAAAAAGAGGAGATGAAAGTTACTTTTCCTATGTTCATCTACATTTTTTCAAAGGACAAAAATGGACCTCCTAGAAGAAATCATTTTAAAAAACAGTATCTCCTGGGCTGGGTGCAGTGGCTCATGCCTGTAATCCTAGCACTCTGGGAGGCCAAGTGGGGAGGATTGCTTGAGGCCAGGTGTTTGAGACCATCCTGGGCAACATAGCGAGACCCCATCTCTACAAAAATAAAAATGAAAAATTAGCCAGGGTGGTGCATGCCTGTAGTCCCAGCTACTTTGGAGGCTGAGGCTGGAGCCCAGGAGTTTGAGGTCGCAGTGAGCTATGATGATGCCACTGCACTGTAGCCCAGGCAATAGAGCAAGACCCTGTCACCAAAAAAAAAAAAATCTCTCCTGGATGAGGAAGGACAAAGGGAAGCCCATGGAGGGCTTAGGAAGCATCCACGCATCGGCATTACTCTGGCTCTTATGAGATACTTCATTTTCTCCTCCTCACAACTCAGTGATGTTCACGTGACTTTGCTGGTGAGAAAATGGGGTCACAGAAGGAAAGTAACTTGTCCAGCCAAGACCACAGTGCTAATAAGTGGCAGAGCTGGATTGGAACCCAGATCTAATTGGCTTCAAGCCCTTGCCTTTCCCACTGCCCACCTCTCCCACCAACACTTCTGCAGTGAAAAAGGTAAGGCGGAGGGTGTTCCTAAGCTTTACTTTCTTTCTTGGTTGGAAATGTCAGTATGAAACTTCTGATTTCATTCACAAACAAAGAACCGTGGATTAAAATTCAGCGAGAAGAAACTTGCCCCTAGAAGAGAATTTGATCCTGTTGAAAGAGCAGCTTTATTCCCTCCTACCAGTGAAAACCAAACTGTCTTGTGCTCCCTGTTGCTGCATGTGTTGGTGTGTTTTGAGTGGACACATGGGAACATGAACTAGCAGAGGAGTGAGAGGGGTCTTGTGGGAGGTTACAGCCTGGTGAGGGGCAGAGCCTGCTGGGTTCATTATGAAGGCCAAGCACGGAAGAACTCCTGGTAAAGTCAAAGCAACTCAGGGAGGGCAGCCACAGCAAATCTGGAGCAAATGGGCTTCTCAGACTCAGGAAAGACATTGATTTGAGTTTGATTATAATGAAAATAATGATGATTATAATGTCCCTCTGGGAGTAAAAGAGAAATATGAGCTATTGACACAAGTTTCTTGAAGACTTTCTGAAAGACCAAATGGAATTTCAGAACAAAATCTTTCCAGGACCAGGTTGAGGCATGAGAATTTCCAAAGACTCTGCTGCTTGACATGAAGGTCATGTGACCTGCTAACTCCATGACCTTGATGTGAAGGCCTTCCTCCACCTGCCCAACCCAGTTTAATGATTGTCCCTGCAAGGTCCGCACTGCTGGTCTCCTCCTGTCTCTCAGGCCTTCCTTCTCTCCATAGGTGCCCTCCCTGCCTCAGATGCCCTCTCTTACCCTCTCTGGCCAACCAGGTTCTATAGTTCAAGGCTTCTAGAGGTGGTCCTATGGGGAGAGGGAGGGGGCCAGATGGACTTGCATTCAGATCCTGGCCCTGTGACCTGCTAACTCCATGACCTTGGGCAAGTTGCTTAACTTCTCTGAGGCTCTTCCTCCTCCATTGCAAAATGAGTGTGTGGCCATGAGCCTCAGCCTAGCCTTGCTTTTGCCCTCCACTGGGCATGGTGCTACCTGGTAGGTCCACCCTGGACCTGGCAGAAGTCTGTTTGAATGGGAGATTGAGGAGCCTTCTGGGACAGACTCATCTTCAGAGAGGAAGGTGGCAGGTCAATGTGCTTGCCCAGTGGCAATTGTCAGGGGCAAGGAGAGAGGCCCGGTCCTGCATGATGTCTGTCCTGGCTTTGCCCCATCCCTTTTCCTCCAGGTTTCCATGTGTCTGGGAGCATGGAAGAGGACAGGGAGGGAGTTCAAAGACTGAAGGAGCTGTTTTCAGTGGGAATCCTGTAAGCCTAGGATGCAGCAGGGCAGTATAATTTTGGTACCCTCATCAGAATGACGTAAAAAGGAGAGACATTCTCCCTCACTGTTCCCCAGAAGTGCCTTGCCTCCTGCTAGTGACAGGTTGCTAGATAAATGCATGAATGAGATCCCTCTCCCACCCCCTACCTTTTTTTTGGTGCTTAAAATTTTTGCAAGTCATTTTGGGTTGCAGTCTCTTCTACCCTGTCACTCTCCTTGCAAGTCCATGCTACACCTCTCTGCATCCTTGGTCACCTTGGTGCCCTTCCTTGCAGGCTTTGTATGCAAGTCTTAGCATCTGAGCCACTTTCCCTGGGGTGGCAGAGTTGGAAGAGCTTCTCAACACTTGTGAGTCCCCTTTTCTTCTAGAGTCTCGCTATAGAATCAGCCCTATTTTTTCTTTGACCTTTTGAACACCTGCCATTGTAAGTATAGGCTTTTAAGACAGACTGTATACATCTAGCATCCCCTTCCCTTGCAATCAGGACTTCTAATCAGCAGTCTCTTCCTTCTAAGGGCTGGTCACTTTAACTTTTACATCTAATTCTTGAAACTCAGGATCAGGTACTGAGGAGCAGCTGCCCTAGTAATCAGATCTGTTCTCTAACACAAACTTTTTTTTTTAATAGCTGCAGAATTTTTTCTTGAAATGAATTTTTACCTGGAACTGCAATATAGAATACATAAAATAAGTGGTGGTCCCAGAGCCCCACTCCGTCAGCCTCTCCTTTCCCATCTCAAGCAGAGCCTGAAACAACCTTTGTTCTAGGAGAGAAAGTTCTTGGCAGGTAGAGAACTTGTCAGACACCCTGCTCAGAGAAGGAGGTTTCTGGAGCATTTCTGGCTCATCTTCCTACTTTCAAAATCTGTCTGCTCCATTCACTTCTCCCACTAGTGTGTGGGCCATAGCGTCATCACTGCTTGGATCCACATCCCCTCTTTCTTCACTAGAGGTTGGGTTAATACCACATGACTCAGCCCCAACCCTCTAATTGCATGGTTGGTTTTTCTGGCATGGCCAGCCCCCACCCTGAGTCATCTTGTTAGTATAAACTATCTGGGATCTCCATGAGTCACCTCATTAGCATAAACTATCAGGGCCCACCATGGATAGTAAAGACACTTGCACCACTCAGAAAATTCCAGGGATTTAGAGGGAGCCTCCCAGAACAAGGGGCAATAGCCATCCAAATTCTTTATTATACAGCAGGGCTCTCTTTACTTTTTGTCTCTTACCCTCCTCCCCACCTCTACTTGCTTTGCCTGGTGTCTGGATGTCCATCAGCAAATAGCCATAACTTGTCACCCAGTACATCACTGTGTTCCTAAATTGAAAATGACCTAGGAAACATACTGGCTTTCAGCCTCCCTTTCTTCCACTGCCTCACTGGCTGATGGATAACACCATGAGCAGAGATGGAGAAAAATGCAGGGATTTTCCTCAAATCTCTGAATGAGGGAGCCCAGCCTTGCAGCTGCACCTCTGTGATTCCAGTCAAATCTGCTGGCCTTGGGTCTCAGTTTACCAATCCAGGTCATTCTCGGATTGCACTTCAGTAGCCTTTCAGAGATTTCAAAGCACTTAGGGATGGGTGCTCCATAGCTCTGAGAGACAGACAAGGTAATTCCAAGTCCTGCTTTTTTTTTTTTTTTTAATAAGGTAACAGGCTCTGGAAGCTTCTGTAATTTGCTGAAGGTCGTATATCACTGGGGTGATGGAGCTGGCCTAGCAGCCAGGATTTAGAGCCAGGAGCTTGTTCTTAAGCACCAGCCAATCTAACCCCGTCCCCAGAGAGCCTGAGCGAGTGATTTGATACAGATCACTTTTTTGTCTCCTGCAGAGTTGAGGCCTAGGCTGCTTTTAGTTCCCAGCCTATCCTATTTGCCAGCTAATGAGACAAATTGTAGGCTCCATAAAAAATTAAACAGCAGCTGCTTAATTTTCTTCCTATTGAACTTTGAAATTATGATATTCTCATTTGCATGGCAGTTCAAGGTATGACTATCTGGGCCTGTGGGATCCAAGAGTCCTTAAATTTAACCAGAATCATATGTTTTTTCAGATTGGCTGGTCTAAAATATTTTGAGAGCCATTCCTGAACCAAACCATTAGCTGTGCAAATGAAGCACGTGATTCCTGCTCACCCTGTTGGCTGCTAATTAATACCTTACAGGTGGAGGTAGTAACCTGTGGCTTCTCCCTGGAATAATATCAAAGAGATGAAATTAGAAAATGAATTGAGCTTAGAGCGAATTAGCAAACAGCTGAATCCTTGAGTATAAAGTTCTATGCCTTTCTTAAAGGAGTAAGAGGAAGCAGACAGATATAGAGTGCAAGCCCCACTTTTACCTAAGTCCTCAGTGCAGATTTTATATTTTGTTTTGTTTTCTGGCCTGTAATGATAGTACAGGCTGCATTTTATCCCTAGAGAAAGGAGGACTTATCTGTTTCTATGTCATAGAGGTTTGGGGATTTTTTTATAATATTTTGCAAGAAAAACAAACACCACGACAAATTTGAGCTTGTTTCTGAGTAAACAAGAATCTGTTTGCAATTTTTTCCTTGCATTCCATCTTAAATTAATTTATTCCTGTATTTGACTGCTCACAAATACCCTCTTCCTCCGTCACTACTGTAACATGCCATTCAAACCATAAATTAGGGTAGAAATCTGCAGGTAAAAAGGGCCAATGCTTCGATGCCCTTTAGTGATTTATGATTATGATTATATTTTGAAGCAAAGCTGCTCAGTAGTGGCACAGACTGCCTGGGGAACATCTTACGTCATTTGTAGCATTCCTTTTGTCCTCCAGGCAGTGTTTAGGCTTAGATCAGAGAGAAGGATATTTGTTTTGGGAACTGGTGGTATTTCATCAACCTGCTTCTGGTTCACCTCCTTTCTTCACAAACCAACTAACTCCATTGACAGCATATTTATAATACAGTGTTTCAGAAATTAAGTAGCTTCAGATAGGATGTAACAGTTCATTATCAATCCCCACCAGACGGCTGCTTTTTCCTCGGCATCCATCTGTGTTGTTTCTCTCCTCATCTCATGGGACCTGCCCGGCGTGAGCGCCATTTATTTTGAGCATGCGGGCGACCCTCTTGGGGGGGAGGGCGATAAAGCACACCAGCAGCATTCTAGACGTCAGTGCTGCAGACCTGCAGAGCCTTGGGTGGCTCAGACTGAACACAGCTCCTCAGGCAAGGAGATGATTTAGGGGGACCACTGAGGGGACATTGTGTTATTTGCAGGTGCGTCTGTGGAATTTAATACCCACCAGAGCAGAGCTAGTCCTCTGTGCCACACTCCTCTAGAGGAACCTCACTGTTTTGTTTTGAATCTTTGAGACTGTGTGTGTCTGTAGAGGGCCACATGTGCCATTTCTCACCCACCCCCAATTTAACAGTCATGTATTATCGGTTCATTTTTTTAAAAAAAGAACATTTTTTCTTGATTACGAATGTTCATTGTAGAGAATTTGGAAAAAACCAGAAATGTATAAAGACGAATATAAAAATCACCCATCAACCTTCAAATCGAAATAACACAGTAATATTTAGGTATATTTCTTTTTTATTCTTTTTTTCTTGTACACACATCCATTTTGTATATTTGAAAAAAACATATGCTATATATTGTTTTGTATTTTGTTTTTTGGTTTTTTTTTAAAGTTTATATATATGTGGGTAATTGTCTCATAATCATTTAAACATTTAATGATTACAATATCTTCAAAAACATAATTTTAATGGTTTCAAAGTCTTTTATCATATGAATTGATCATTAGTGATTATTTTTGCTCAGGTGCCTCATGTATAGTGCTCCTGGGGAAGTGCTGTCTGATCAACATGCTTGGGAATTGGTGTGCCATGAAATTTTAGACAAGGGTTTCCAGTGGAAGAATAGCAGGGAGTCCACATCCTTGCTGCAGCCTAAGGTCATAGCATTACAGCTGTGCTTATATAAGAATTGCAGCACTGGGCTCAGAGGCTGGCTCTTACACGTAGAGCATTGTCTAGATCACCGACCTCTCTATTTAAAGGTACTGCCACAGGGCTATCCAACTGAGCAAGAAGGATGGCCACACAGGACCATGGGACTCAGTAAAAGATTAAATGAGCAGCCTTTTTAGGCCTGAACCCAAGAATGTCCAGCTCCAACTAATCACCAGTGGGTCACAAGTGAGGCCTGCCCAGCAGTTGTAGGTATGCCCTGGTGCTGTTCAGCCATGGCCCTGGAGGTGTTCTTGTGTTGACCAGATGTCAGAAGTCAGCAACAGAACTTCGGCATAGTTAATGTGGCATTCTACAAGCAACATAGGTCACACAGGAGAAACCAAACTTCCTGTGTTTTTTGAATGATAAAATAAGGTTGGAAAACTCTCTGCTAGTCAAAGATACGTCAGAGAGTTATCCAAAAAGGCTAGTCCTTTGGCAGAATATGCCTTGTCCTTGGGAATTACTTTCATCCCCATCTCATACATTCTAGAATAGCTGCTACCAGGGTAGCCCCTTCCTGTTCACACTAAAATTACATACCAGAAATGATGCTTAGTGTGGCACTAAGAGGCAAGAAATGTCACATTCCTGTTTTTCTCTAAATTAAATGTAATCCAGTCAGCATCTTGGGCACTGCTCTCCTGGGAGGGCTCAGGCTGCCCCTTAGGGCCCTCACTGCTACTCACTATAGTCCTTCCCAAGTCCTGAGCACCACCAAGTCCAGCACTCTGGCCCATGTAGAACCTGTAGAGGTCCTATTGTCCCCCTCCTATCCCTGGAGAAGCTCTCCAGGGCCTCTGTCCTCCATTCTGCTTACCCCAGACAAGGCTTTCTTCTGCTAACAAAGATAACTAACAATGAACAGGTAGACAGCACAGTGCAACATGTAAGTGCAATACTTCGTGATATTCAAAAGAAGGAGGCTAATCTACATGTGGTGGTGTGCAGAGATCTTCAGGAAGGTTGGGGACAGTGTGTGTACTATGTTACCTCTTTATTTTTAATTTTACTTTGAATCCTTGTTCTGTTGCAGCACGTTTTTTGTTGTTGTTTTTAATGTCTTATCCTGCTAAGTTTGGAGATGGTTTGTTGGAAGAGGGAGAAAAACAACCATCTCTCTTTCTGCAAAAGAAGAATAATGTTTCCCCAATTTTTTATAGTCAGAGAATGATACTCTGTAAAGTCTATTTGAACAAATTCATATAGACATCCTTGTGAGGAAATCCTTTATATTTCATCCTTATTTAGAGGAAATCCTTTATATTTCACGATCTTTGTACATTTTCTTGGAGATAAATTTTGATAGTGTTCTGAAGTGCAGGTCCCATCAGGTCAAGATGCCATTCCAACAGGGGACAAAAGTTTTGCAGCCCACCTCTGCGGTTTGTTTTGCTGCTCTCGGAGGAAGAAGAAACCTGGATTAGGGATCTGGCTCTTAGATTCTAGTGCCTCTCCTCAGAGCTGTGGGAGTAGCCAGTCATTTAGGCTTTCTGGTCTCAAATTTTTCAGCTATAAAATAAGGAAAATTATTTAGATGAATTCTAAGATTCTTTCCAGCAGTAACAGTCTATAATTTCTGTATTCCTGAAAAGTTTCAGGTTATATATGCTCACCTATTATTTTGTAGTTTTCAGAATATTTTTATAAAGATCCTATTTGACTTAAATAGCCTCGTAAGGGAGATAGGTGATAAAACTTTGTATTTAAAAGAAATTACTAATTCCCATCACCAGGAAATAGAGGCTAAAAAAATACTATTTAATTAAGTTATCCCACTACATTCAGATAAATGATCTGCTGGCACAAAATCCCAATAATTGATCAATAAGCAGTTGCTGTTGCTTTGACCAAAGACAGCTAATTCATAGGTGGATGGAAGAGAAATGGTGGTTACTGGAATATCTGGGCAAGTTTTTTATAGTAAATTTATAAAGGGGTGGAAGCAAGATTTTCCTCAAGCTAATCATCTTAAAAACAAACAAACAAATAAAAAACTCCAAACAGAGCTCTAACGTCTTTACTTGACTAAGCATATACTGCGGTTCACCTGTCAGTAGGACCACACACAACCCTGGTGGTAAAAGAGGACAGTCTTCTTGCACGTACTGTCCTAGGTCAGCCTGAGGTTTCCTATTTCCCGTAGCATCTTCTATTTCACATAGTATCTTGCTCTTCCTCCCCATCTCCACCCCCCACCCCCCAAAGTCCTGGTGGCACTTACGAATGTAAATAGAGATTGAAAACCTCACGTGTGATCTGGACTCTATTTTATGAATGAGCTATGGAGAGGAGGGAATAGGCAGTATTACTAAGAAAGAGTGTTTGAAAGTTGTTACTATTAACAGTTGGATTTTCATAAAGTGACTGTGAGAACTAATCCTATCAAACTGTTATATTGATCTCATGGGGTGGTTGTATGGATGGAATGAGATCGTGTATGTAAAACACTTTGTAAACTGTGAAGTTGTATCCATGTGGAAACCATATTTTCGTATTGCTCTAAAGCTGTTGCTCACAGAAAAGAAAGGGAATCTGATTTTTAAAAAGACAACAAATAGTCATAGGCATTTTAAGATTGCCTTCTAGGGGCTCTTTTTTTTATTTTAACCACCCTTGAATTGTCTTCTGGGGTACTTCAGTCTAAGTGCTTGTGCTTTGGAAGGTTACCAATTTTTATCAAGAAGAGAGTAGAAATTGAGGAATTTAGAAATGCAAGGGACCTGAGAAACCATCCAATTGCCACCTCATTTATCGATAAGTTATTAAAACCCAGAAAGATCAAATTACTTGTCCAGGATCACAGAGTTAGGTAGACAGGCAACTTTTATTATACTTGATAAGAATTTGCTTTAGTAAAGAGCCACATCTTTAACCATATCAATCAGGTTTTTTTAAAAGTTTATACATGCCTTATTCAAATATTTTGACTGTTGATAATCCTAAAATTTCCTAAAATATCAACTGCAAAATTTCTCTGCCACTATCTTCCTGATTTTTCTGATGAATGGTTTTGTGTGCTTACTTTTTTTTCAAATAGATAAAGGTTTATTCTGCTTTTCCATGCTGCAATATCACAATCTGGAATAATTTTGTTATGTTGCTGGGCGTTCTTTTATGGAGCAGTATCATGAGACTGGAGTGAAAATCACATTATGAGTTAGCATTGTTATCAGTTTTATTGGAGCTGAAACTGAGTGAAAGGATTTAGGAATAATTGGGTAATCAAAGTGAATTAAATCAAGACAGGGGAAAATATCAGCTCTGGCATCAAATGGGGACTGCTATGACTTCCACATCTGTGGTCTTTATCCATTTTAATCAAGTCTAAATTATGCTATTAAGACTTATTTTTGCTACGTTTACTTGCTCAGACATGGCAGAATTTATGCTCATCTCTGGATATTTCTTGAAACATTAAAACATTCTCAGTATTTCTAGGGAAAAGTTATGTAACTTGATTAGCATCCAAATATTCAGAGTTGATACTATGTTTATAACCACGGGTGCAGTGTTCATGTAGTTTCTGGGTAATAGAATCCAGAGACAGAGACTTCAACCCACATAGATGGATTCTGCATTCTTCAACTCATTATTGTGTCTTCAGAAAGCCTGACTTAAGTGATGTCTCGTTAGTACAAATTTGGTATAATAGATAGTATATCATGCTATTAGTATGGCAGAAATATTACTATAGTAACTGGCCCAGTCTTGCTTTCTGGTTTTCCTTTGCTGTATTTCCCAAGGGATACTGCTTTTGCAGTGAAAAATCTGTTTAGCCTAATAAATGGTAACAGTAATCAGCTTCCCTTTTTTTACCCCCAGATACCTCTTAAATATGTAACTGATAATACACTGAATTATGGAATGGCATAGCACTAAGTTCACAAACAAGAAAATTAATTTAGAAACCTTTGATTTCCTTTGTTGAATTTTTTGTGTTGTCTCTTTTTGGAAAATTTGTCTTAAATCTCTTCTTTTGCTCTGAGCTCTTTCCCCATAAATCTTAGAATCCTTGGTGTTTCTGTTTGTTGGTTTGGTTTTGGTTTTGGTTTGACTCATTGGTGCCCAGGGACACACACACATCCCTGTGCCCAAATCAGGGGGTACTTCGGGGCACAAAAGAGACCACAGGGGAGGCTTCTGCTGGGAACCGCTGCTGTCTGGTATAACGAAGGCCAGAGCTGTCTGTGCACTGAAGGCTGCTGGCCCTGAGATTTCCCCTCCAAGCTTGGCTCTTAACAAAATCAGAGTTCAATTCTCTGGAGGTTTGAGTGTTACTATTTACTGTTTCATAGCTTAACCTTGTGGCCAAGAGAAAGACTATTTAGAAGTATTTGTTGTTGTTCCTAAGTTCAATTTTCATTGTTAAAGACACTTAGTTCTAGAGCAAGTTATTAAAAAGGATAGGCTTGAATATTTTCAGAAATTAATGTGGCTCTAGGAATTTAGGAAATTGCCTCCATGTGAAGCTATCTGTTTTCATTCTTTAGGAACTGGTTGAATATTAATAACATAACAGCTTGCATGCATTTATTGTACACTTGCTGTGTGCCAGCCACTGCTTTGCATGTATTTACATGTCACTTACATTGCACAACAGCCTTAAAAAGTAGGTGATACTCTTATAATACCCATTTTATATGTAAAGAAACCTAAGACGCAGAGAGATAAAGTAACTTACCCAAGTTTACATAGCTAGAAAATGGCAGCGTCGGGATTCAAAGCACAGAGTCTCACTCCAGAACCCATGCCTTTAAGCACCAGTGACATTACTTGAAACTGTTTTCAAATATCATGACAAGGTGGAGCATATTGAAAGCAGTGTTTTTCAAACATTTTTTATTGTGACCCACTTAAAGAAATAATAGTTTACGTTGCAAATTAGCATGTGTACACAAATAAAACTAACAAAACCACATAAAACAATACTCACCCTTCCTGTGTAGGATGCACGCTGACTTTTCCTCTCTATTTCACTTCATTTCTAAAAAGTACTGATTGTAACCCTTAAAATTGGTGTTAGGACCTCCTACTATAAGGTCACAACTGGCAGAACAAAAACTACTGAATGTCCTCAGTGTATGCTCACTGTTGAGGAGGTTCAGGTTCTCCCTGTTTGTTGAATGAATGACTGTCAGTTTCTTTTCCCCCAGTGTCCAGCACTGTTTGTTGACAGAGTAAATGTATAAACAGATTATGATTTTTCTTTCCTCATCTCTATTTTTAAAAAGTGCTTTACTCCCTTTCCTCCCTTTTCTTTTTAAAAACAAAGAGCTAAAGTTTTGCCAAACAGGGAGATTGTTTAGACTGGAAGAGAGAAGGTCAAGAAACACTTAATAATTATCTTGTTATGGGAATATGTGTTATCGACAAATTTGTATAAAGCAATCCCATTTTCCCATTGATTTTAGTTGTAATTTTAACAATGTGTCTGTATCTCCTGTTGTTTCTACTGTATGCTGGTTCTGGGACCTTCTCTTATTCTTGTGAGGGTCTCCTCTGGCCCACACTGGTGTCTCTTCTGGAGGCGGGTTAGTTTGGATGGGCTGTCCTTCTGCTCCATCTCTTTGAAAGTCGAGGTATCCCCAGGCAGTCCTGGGGCCCAGTTTAGTCAGTCTTTCTAGCACTTCCGGGAAGATGTTTGGCAGCCCCTAAACTTTCTATCATTGGGGGTGGGGGGAGGAGGCGGTCCTCTGAATGTTCGATCCAGACCTTGGCTCAGGGTGGACCTCCAGAACAGGGAGAACGTCCCTACAACCTCAGGCTCAGGAGGAGTCCTCCATCTGTCGGTGCATACGCACACCTTGAAGCAATGTCACGGTGGGCATTGGTGGCCAGGGCATGGACCAGCCCGAAGTATAGTTGACTGCAAGGTGGCTGGAAACTTCTGGCATGCCAGGTAGTTCTGTGTTCTCAGACCACCAACAGCCAGGAGTATTGTGTTTTAGAATATTGGCTTTTGAGACTTGGTTTATTTGCTTAGTTGGTTTTGCCTAATAGGATTTCTTTATTGTTGCCTTTCTCTTCCTCTTCTTTTGGTTGCTGATGCCTTGTTCTAGATACAGTACTAGCTCAAATGGTTCCTGGGTATTTATGTTATTCTGAGTAAGACAGGCTAGCAATAGACATGTTCATTTAGAAAAATAAGTTAGGGTAGTTCCAGGAGCAAAGGATTTTTGCAATGGTGGAAACTCACAGTGGGGAAGGGCAGGTGTGTGTTGGCAGTGAGGAGGCGGGTTGGAGGCCCCTCATCAACAGGTCATCAGGATCCCCACGATCTGTTGTAGTTTGTGCACTTTGTTCAGCAAGCCTGGGTGACTAAACTTTCAGTCTTTAAAAATGGGAAAGGTTTTTTGAAGATTTTTCTCTAATGGGACGAAAGAGTTCCCTTCCCAGCATAAAAGTTTGTTGAAGCACAGAGATATTTTACTAGTCAGGTAGTTTAAAAGAAACTTAACTGCATGGTGGTGATGAGAAAAAGACAGATTTCAGCCTGTGGGAAGCTGAAATTAGAATGTTTAGAAGTAATAAAGGAAAGTTTTAAGTAGTCAAGAAGGGACTTCCTCAAAGTTGCCACACCTTTCTCTCTTTATTCTTTTACTGCTGAGAGAATTATGCACTCTGGTCTCTAGGACCAACTCTGTTTTGTGAAACTGATATCTGAGGTTCAGTTGTGTTCTCCCCAAGAACAGCTTTCATCACCAGGAACGTGGTACAGAACTACGCTGCAGTCCATAGATGTTTGAGGATGACTGCCTGGGTTCTCGGATGGTTTAAGTGACAAGACAGGATCCCTGGCCCCATCATGCTAAGACACTGTGTGCTGGGAGGTGTCAGCTTTGGGGGAACCACGAGGATTGTTTTGTATCAAATCATTAAACATTTCAGCTTTGCTATTTGCCCAGCCCTTTTTTAACAGATAGGGGGACTCAATAACATCTAAAAGTGTTGTTTCCCTCAAAGAGTTTATAGTATCATGAAGATTTGTCATTTGCAAACTGCAGTATGACAGAGAGAGGCTAAGTGGGGACAACATTGCTAGTGGCAAGATCCCTGGACTGAGAGGCAGAAGACCCAGACCTGGATTTTAATCCCAGCTCCACAACAGCCGGTAGCGTGACTGGTCTAGTCCCTTAACTGCTCCAGCCTCGGTGTCCTCCTCTGAGAGGCAAAGGGGTCAGACAAGATGACCTCTAAAGTGGGTTTAATGGCAACTATGTGAGACTGACAGTAAGTGCTGTTGCAGGGGTTGGGGGTGGGGTGGGGTGGTGGGCAAGACTTGGGGGTTGGTCTTGATTCCAGTTAAAATTTGCAAACATGTCTGTTTAAACTTTCACAGGGATGCCCCTTTCTCACTAGCCCCGGGACCCTCTCACTAGGCAAATTCATACAAAATCAATTTTTGTGTCTATATCCTGTTTCTTCTTCCAAAGCCTCATATAGCAGTTTACAGAGAAATAGAAACCCAGCCTTAGTTCTAAATTGATTTGGCTACATTTGATACACTCTTCCTTTCTAGAATACTACTTTTCAGTTATAATAGCCCAAAAGATTGCTTTTCACACCTCTTTCATTTTTATGATTCTTTTCAAGGACTACTTGTGTTGCTCACAGTGAAACTGTCTGGTAGGTTTCAGTAGGCTCAAAAGTAACCGAACCAGAAGTGTCAAGACCTCATAATGAGACTGAGGGTTTGATGCGTTTCTTTGTGTGAGAAGAGAGGGGCACTCTGAACCCCTGTTACACAGTTTTTGGTTAGGAGAAAAGAAAAAGAGGGGATCTTGGCCTCCATTGAGAAGCAGAGTCCAAATTACAACTCTGCCCTTGGTTTGTTCCTGGGGTCACAAATGCTGGGAAAACCAGTGCCAGTGACGGTGATGCTCTCAGACCTAGGCGGGGGAAACTGCAGGCCAGGACTCTGCACCTGGGCTGCTCAGACCCCAGGGCCTAGGGGCTGCCCCCACCCAATGATGGCTGCTTACTTGAACTCAGGGATCCAGAGAGAAGCAGCATCCTCTGGAGGTGGAGACAGTCAGCATTTGTGTCATTTGCATTTTTAAAGTGCCCGAGTACCTTTAGGAAGCCTGTGTGAATCTGTGCTCTCCAGAGAAACAGAACTGATAGGAGGACAGGTAGATGTACATCTCCTGGAGACCCAGGAGAGCCAGTGGGATAGTTCTAGTCCAAGTCCAAAGGCCTGAGACCCAGGAGAGCCAATGATGTGAGTTCCCATCTCAGTCCAAGTCTAAAGGCAAAAGACAGTCAGACAGAGACAAAGAATTCTCCTTTACTCAGCCATTTTTCTATTCTGGCCTCCAACAGATTGGATGAGGCCCACCCGCCATGGGGAGGGCATCTGCTTTTCTCAGGCCACCCATTGAAATGTTAATCTCATCCAGAAATACCCTCACACAAGAATAATGTTTAACTAAATGGCTGGGCACCCCCTGGCCCAGTCAAGTTGGCACGTAAAATTAACCATTGCAAAGACTGTCTCCTGTGTATATAAGTGCTCCACTCTGATTTAAATTTAGGAGGAACTGTTAGGGGATGCCACTTCTGAGGGCTGATTAAAATGGAACGTTCCCTCCTCCTCCCACTCCTCTCCAAAGCAAACATATTGGGAGCCATTCTGTGAACTCTTTTCTCTTCTCCAAGCTGTGGCTACTTAGTTCTTAAGCATGAGCAGAGTACGAAGGATGGGAGGCATAGGCTGGGACTCCAAGGGTACAGGTTCCCAGGATAAGATTACTTGAGTGGGCCTGCATGCAAATGATGTTCCTCTTCCCTAACACCTAAACCAGCCCACTCCTTAGTTACCTGATGGTGCTGATCACCATCATTATGGAAGGACACTTTCAGAACAGCTCTTCAGAAAAATGGCCTGGGCTGAGAATTGATCCACTAGGGGATAATTTGAAAAGTGGAATCTGAAGCTCTGGCAGGCCCTAGAAAATTACTCAATGGGATTAGTTGTCCAAGATGAAGAATGTTTTCTTCTTGTGCCATCCCATCTTCTGACCACTGTCTTTTCACAGCTTGTTCTCCCTCCCCTGTTCCGTGCCAATGGCTGGTCCCACGGCCAGCAGTGTTCCTGATCAACAACGCTGTCCCACGCATGGAAACAGTCAGAGGTTGACTACGGTTATGTGAAAGCAGAGGAAGTGCACGGGAATGTTCTTTTACAGGGAAGGAATAAGTAAAGAACAAGTTCAAAATTGGATTCCTGAGGAAATTGTGCTGCTCTCACATTATAATTTTTGTGAAGCTCTCATCATTTATTTATTCACTCAGGGGTCATTTTTCTGATGGATTCAGGGCTGGATCTTCAGCCCTCCCTTGAATTGTCTGTCCTTCTCTGAGATAGAACAGCTTTGTGGCCACGGGCAGGGCAGGGTGGTACAGCCAGCTGAGGGGTCTGTGCCTGGGACTCAGCAGTCAGCAAGGCTCATTTGGTAGCAGGGGTGACTGGCCAAAAAGTGTGTGTTGAGGGGAATGCAAACATCTCAGTTAAATCCCTCGCATAGACCTATCTCTGGCCCCCACATTGAAGGGGGAGGAGGAGGGCTGGGGTGTTTGGGGCTGTGGATTGGGAGAAGGGCAAAAAATTAAGGAATACATTCTACTTAGGTTGGGAGAAGAGAAGGAAGGTGAAAGGGTGTTAGGAGAGAGTGTGTCTGTGCTGCAGGAGGGCATTTCACCCCTCCCTTGACTGTGGAATACATAAGCTTCTGGGACTGTTGGTGCCATAGGTGTCACTGTTTTGTGGGTGGGGATGGTAACTATGGGTCCAGAAGTATAGTTGGCATGTGGCTCTAGCCACCCATCCATCCATCTATCCATCTATCTATCCATCCGCCCATCCACCCATCATCCATCCATCTACCCATCCATCCATCCACCATCCATCCATCCATCCATCCATCCATCCATCTATCCATCTATCTGTCCATCTGCCCATCCAGCCATTCAGCCATCCATCCTTCATTAGCAGCACTTGTAGAATGGCTACCTTGCACCACACACCATGCTAGGCGCTGAGGAAGTGAAGAATAAGATGTGCTCTCCCCCTCCTGGAGTTCACAGCCCAGTGAGAGAGACAGCTAAGTAGAACAGCGATGACAGTCAGCGTGAGGAGCACTCTGAGAAAGGTGAGCCCAGGACACCTAGATGAGAAGAGAGGCCTCCTAGTCAGACCCTGAGCGGGAGGGAAGGTCAGAGCTGTGTCCTGGGGGATGAGCACATTATGGGGAATGTCCTTCCCTCAGTAGAGGTTCTGGCATGACTTCCCTTCCTGTTGCAGTGGGAGACAAGTACCTCCTCTAGGGTTTGGGGCCCCTTCCTGCCCACATCCTGGTGGGGGCAACTCACCCCCACCTGCCTCCCCTTCACTCATCTTCATTCACAACCTTTCATCTCTGATGTTTTTCTCCCTGCAACTTAGAGACACATTCAGACCTCTTTCATTTTAAAATTTTAATACAACAATAAAAACCCTCCCTTGACCCCAGTCTGTGGTTAGCTACCTCCGTATGTTCTTCTGTTCACATAAGCATCCTGAAAAAGCAGTCCACACATACTGTCACCCTTCCCTCTTCAGACTTCAGCAGACAAGTTTCCTCCCCAAGGGACAGTTATTTCCTGTCCCTGCAGCTGCCTGGGCAGGGGTCCCAGTGTTCTCAGTCTTCCACCAGTGGATGTTCTCAGACCTCTGCTTAGCTGGCCAGTGGGTGACATTGATGCAGCTCCCCATTCTTTCCTTCCTGAAATTCCTTCCCTTGCTTCCGGAACACCAGTCAGGTCTTCCTTCTTGATGGCCCTTGATTCTCCATGTCTTTTTTGGGTGCCCCTTCATTATGTGTCTCCAGCTGCTCCTCCCCTCACACTGTGCTAGTCCCAGGAGAGTATGCCTGCCCGTGCATTCAACTGCCTCCTGTACACAGACGCACGGTGCAGGGCTTGTGGAGTTTCCAGTTCATTCCCCAGCTGATGGCCAGCTGGAGGTCTCCAGCTGTCTCTACCTGGGTGTCCCTGAGAACTCAGACTCACTGTGCCCCACACTGAACTCCTCACCTTCTCCCCAGGCCCACTCTCCATCTTGTCCTGTCAACCTGAGTGCAGGGCACCACCATCCACCCCGTCATTGATGTCAGAACTGGGAAGGTATCATAGATGCCTCTCTTCTAACCTCCCTAACCTGGTCCCTGCCCACCTGGTCACCAGGTGACTCTGTGTCCTTAATGTCACTTGTGACTCTCTCCGTTCCACTGCCTCTGCCTTATTTCTGACTCACAAGCTCATGCCTGGATTACTAAAGTAGCCTTGAAATTCCATGGTTCTCAAACACTGGCCCTCAACCAGGTACTGGACTGACTGTCTGCTCCTCCTGCCCTCCTTCGTGGCTTTTCCCTCACTCGGCAGTTCCTCATCATCCCCACACGGAGTGAGCACTTTACCAACGTCTTCTGGACATCCTGTTGATGCTGTGCCTCCTGTGCTGTGTGGCTTTCAGCATAGGCACTCTGGTGGAGGGTCTGGCGTCATGAGGCCAGGTGGGAGGGAAGCCAGTGAGTCCTACACAAGCACATAACAGTTGGGGTGGGGGGAATTCACCACCCAGATGAGGACCCTTTGCAAGCCCAGTTTGTTGGAGAGGTTCAGGTATCTCATGAGTCCTATATCTGGGCATTCCCTGGAAACCAGGTAAATCCTCCAAGAGCCCCAGTGCTACTTACTGCCTCCTGGGTCTGGGTTGAGACTCCTCTACCTTGTCTCGATGGTGTCCAGCCTGACCTGGCACCAGCAGGCTACACTGGGGGTGGGGTGGATGGGCACACCAAGCCCCATCTAGATACAGTCATGCATATTTGCTCTTGGTGCCTATGTGGTAAGGATTTGTCAATTGATTTTGTTTGTAAGAAAATGGAATAGAATGCTTTTGTAGGGCTCAGGAGTTTCTGGTTCAGGAGTTGGCATCCCTCTCTTTGAGGGCACATTTGGAGCATTATGCATACAGCAGACTCTCCCTTATTCCCGATCTTCCCTCGCCAGTTCGTGACATCTGTGTTTGTTTGAAGGATCTGCCTTCATCGCAGCTATCTGGACCCCAAGTCTCTTAGACCTCTCCCTTACCCCAACATTCAGTCAGTTGACAAAGGGGGACCTAGAACCAAAGTGTCTCAGACATGGGCATCCTCCTTGCTGTCCAACACTCTCGTGCCCTCTCAGGCCCCTCCCCTCTTACCCATACCCTTGTCTGGGCTCCTGCCTGAGCTCTGGGCTGTTTCTCCCTCAATGAGTCCATGAGCTACTGTCCCCCAACTTCATTTATTCATTCAGCAAACATGTTGGAGCACTTTCTATGCAGGACTCTGTGGCAGATTCTGGGGATGCCAAGATGAAAAAGCCATAGGACCTGTCCTTGAAGGGCTCATAGCCCGGGATGAGAGGTGGCCATTGGGCAGATGACTCAATACAGAGCTGTGTTCACGCTACAGCAGCGGAACAAAGTGGGGATGAAGCCGGGGGTAGAGGGGAGAGTGGGGTTAAGAAAGGCAGCTGGGAGGAGGAGAGACTGGAGTTAGACCTTGAGGAGTGGGTGTTCCCCTGGCACATAGGGTGGGGGCACAGGGAAGGGGAAAGGAGGCATTCCCAGCCCACCCCTACCACACACCCTGGGTTACAACTATCATGTCCACTTGCTGCTCCTAAACATGCCCCACAGGCTCCCAGTCCCCGGCCATTGCTCATGCCATTCCCCCGTTAGAAAACCACCCATGCCTCCCCCACATGGAGGTCTGTCTTGAAATTTTACCCATCCTTTAAGACACCATCTCCTCCTCGAACATTTCCTGACCACTTCTCCCTCCTCGACTCTTCGGCGTTTTGCGCTTCTGTTGCTGCCCTGGTCATCTTATATTCTTTTTGTTTGTTTACATTTCCTCTTCTCCCTACTACTATAACTTCCTTGAAAGCTAACTTGGCCATTGAACTGAAAACTCTAATCAGTGCTTTTCTAAGCAAAGAGCAGACTGAAGTGTGCACTAGCATGTTTGTGTTCTTGGCTTTGTTGTTGGTGTAGTGGTAGTGGTCCAAGGCGTATGACACGATACACTATCTGCTATTTATGCAGGAAAACACTTGGCTTTAGAAGAATATATTCAGAGGCACTTTTTCCTCTCTCTTTCAAATAGGGTTCGATGACCTTCATGTGTGTGCTGATCCCGGCGTCCCTGAGAATGGCTTCAGGACCCCCAGCGGGGGAGTTTTCTTTGAAAGCTCTGTGACCCGATTTCACTGCCAAGACGGATTCAAGCTGAAGGGCTCTACAAAGAGACTGTGTATGAAGCATCTTAATGGAACCCTAGGCTGGATCCCAAGTGATAAACCCATCTGTGTGCAAGAAGGTAAAGTGCTTACCTCCCTTGGAAGCCGCTCGTGTGGCTCAGCTTGCAGGGGCCGTGGGGGTGCAGGGCTGTGTGTAAGGGAGAGCCCAATGCCCTGGCTTGTTCTCTTGGTCAGGGTTAACCTGCATGCTGACTGGAAAGCAGGAGTGTGTAATGAGGGCTGGGGTAGCGGATCAGTTAATCTCTGCAGTAGACGTAATGGTCTTTTTCCTCTGTCTCAATTATAATACAATTTATCACCATTTTTGTCAATGCAAGAGAGCAACTCGGATTACATTAGGGCTATTTACTATTAGGCTGCCAACTCAGCACTCCTTTCCATGTTACTCAATAAAAAGTATAGTAAATATATTGTGCAAAAACTGTATTTAGTGATACGGAAGATGTATGTTACTCAGAGGATTAAATCAATTACTACTTATCAGTTCTGTGTTAGACGTGATTCATTTAAGAAAAGAAAGAACTTGACAAGCAGTGACAGATTGACAAGGTAGACATTTATTTCCAGCAATTATTCCTAAAGATATTGGTGGTGACAAGATACTCATTTATTTCCAGCAATTATCCTACATCTGCTGGTTGAAACAACTTTATATACTTTTTTTGCTTTTACTCTATGTAGATACATTTAGAGTTTTAAAAAATGCATTGAGTTTAACTAATTGGAATGCCAAATTCTTGATGATATATCTCAGAGGATCAGCCAGGCTGAAGCTGGTATAGGCACAAACCAAGAATTAAATCTAGCCCTCAAATTTCCATTAGGCATAGAACTTATATTTCATTGAGTTCATTAGAAATCAGTTTCAATGTCTCTTAATACTGTTACTGATTTTATTTTGGGATGGAGCTTTTGCAATAATGTTATGTAAGCTATTATTGTGATTTAATGCATATTTTCTTTGTGAAACTTTTTAAAGACTTTACTCCAACAAACATTTTTTGAGCATCTATTATGTTCCTCCCTATGGAAATTGTAAAGAATGGGTAAGATGGAGTTTTGCCCTTAAAGTACTTGCTATCTTTGCTTTTATTTTCAAGGTATTAAAAAAAAGCCAAAATTAATATAATAAAATGTAAGGTTTTTAAAAATAAATTCTTTTTTTTCTCTTGCATGCAGCCCACACAAGCTGTGGTTTCCCTAAGATTCTATTTAAAGTTCATTGGGTTCATATATATAGATTTCCCTGCCAAAGTCTGTGGCTTATGTTACCCAGTGCTTAAAAACCAGTCAAGCTCAGGAACATCAGAGAAAAAGAAAACCAAAACAGGCTTCCTGAATATTGCCCAGAGATGAAGGCCTTCTTTTATCATCCAAGGAAAAAAAAAGTTTATCAATTTTCAGATGAGCTTTTTTCCAACTTTGTACATAACTACATACTATGTAGTAATTCCAAGAAAGGGAGTGAGAAATCACCTTGGAGTAGGAGGCTTCTGTTGTACAGGTTTGTGAGCATAATTCTTAACACTTAGCCCCAAGTGTGCAGGGAGGGGCTGTGTACTGGGGTAGCAGTGGGGAGTCAGCGCCTTTATTATGCAACCTAAAACAAGACCACGTGTTTCCAAAGGAGGGTCTAGGTCTCTGCATTCCAGTCGTGATGTTGTGCTCTAATCATCATTTTGGAAAGTTTAGAAGTACAGGTATTACCTGTCTAAGTACAGTGGTGTATTTATTTTTAGAATTAAGGGTAATTTTGTTGATCTTTGAGAGATCTGTATAAAGAGATTGCTTTTGTTGCCCTGATGGTGGAGAAAATCGTCATTGTTGACATCCTAGGCCTTTTTATTCTATATGATTTACGTATAGAAGTGGGGGTTGGGGGGAAGAAACCTAGAAGTCTGCACTATGGATGTCACATAGCAGAGAAGCTAAACTTCCTTTTTCCCACTTTGTAAATGGCCCTTCCTCCCTGGGCAAATAGTAAAGGCTGCTGAATTCACTTGTTTCCCTTGCCAGGTAATTCTTAGAAGGCTAATGAATTTTTGTAGTGGTAATAATAGTAATAAAAATAATAATTTATCACATTTTTATAGGTCATTAAAGTTTAAAAGTGCTTTCAGATTCACTATCTCATTTAGCATGCACAACCACCCTACAAGATGAGTCATAGTGTTCTCATTCTCTGATTAGGAAACTGAGGCTCAGAGAGGTTCACTGGCTTTGTCAAGGTCACACCGCTGATGGGTAAGCAGCAGAGCTGGAACTAATCCTGAGCCAGCATTTATTTCCTTTACAAAAGCCCCACTCCAATCAGTTACACAAGAGCACATTGGTACAAACAATGACATCATCCAGGTTCAGGGCTGAAGGGACTCATAGAAATTATATAATCCAAGCCCTCATTCTGATTTAGTTCTTGTTTGACCAATAAAGAAACTGAGTGTCAAAGAAGTTAAGAACCTTCCCAGAGTTACGTGATGAGTTAGGGACAGACCTGTTCTAGCCCCAGGGCTTGTCACCGTGACCTGGACTCCATCCAGTCTTTTACACTACTGGCCAGTCCTGTCAGAGACACAGATTTTAGAAAAATAAGTTCATATGCATTAAAGTGCTTTATGACAGTAGAGTGTCTACAGAATCAAGTGGTATTGGGTAACTGTTCTCTTGGTGCTCACAGATCCCTCTCTTACTTCTATATCATTCTGCCACATGTACAGCCACCATCCCTTCTCACATGGCCCTCTTATTCCAATCTAAATTGCTTTTTCCAAGTGAACTCAATTTGTAGAAGTTTAGACTCAGAGAACCAATGCTATATGGAATGAATTCATTTTATGCACCCCAAGTCTCTGACCTGAGACATGTCTGTGCTTCTCCAAGCTGCTTCTACAAAACTGGAGCTTGCATGACCCTAAGCATGGGAGAAAATGTCTGTGGTACAGGGAACAGGGGAGGTGACAAATATGGTAGAGAGGAGACCCTGGAATTGGCAAAGGACTGAAAATACGCCCTGTGGGTGCAGGGCTGCTGACCTAGTAAATACAATGACTACAGGCCAGGGTGCCAGCCACTGCCACTGTCTGGGCCACTTCCTTTTTAAAACCACTCAACTAGGTTGACTTGGGGACACTTTCCCTGAGTAAATAAACCCCTTTCCTACATTTCATAAGAAAAGGTAGAGGTGAAACTAGATTGACTTTACCTGAATTCACTTTACAAACACTTGTTCAACACCTATGTCCTACGAGGACAGAGAAAGGTGCTGCTTCCTCCCTGAACCCCTTGCAAAGGGCAGGAGTCAGTGCTGTGGTGTGCAGACTTTGGTTTGCACACTGTGAAGAATTAGTATATTTAGAAAGTAAATGTCCCAAAATAAAATCAATTCAGGATCCATTCATACTATAAACAAATCTTATATGAGAGAGAGGGGAGAAGAATCAGCCTATGTCTTGCCAAAACCTGTTGAATGTCAATATTATGAAAATATTTCCTTACTTAACCACCTTTTGGTACAACTGGGCTACAGAATGCATCTCAGCCCTTAAGGCATTGGCTGTACAAGCTAGGTAGAAGTTTTTGTTTTTGTTTTTTAATGGAGAACTAAATAACTAATTGCATGCGGTTCCTGGGTAGGTTGAGTCTTACTTGGGCTATAAGGCTATGTTGCACAGTGCCCAAATTCCTTCTCCCTTAGGATTTTCATTCCTGGGAAGGGTGTTTATGACATTTTTAAAAGCCACATCCCTCTAGCAGGAGCTTGAGCATCTGGGTGGATTTAGGGTGTCCCTTGAGCACCTTTGGGTATAAACAACACGCTCTTTGTGTAGAAAGACAACTCTTTCTTTGCTTCTTTGACTTTCCTTTTTTGGGGTATATGCTTTTGGAGAGACTAAACTAGAGTCTCAGTCTTAAGTTTTTTATAAAATGGGGTTTTCATGTTTGAGGACTTCTTCACAGAGCTCTTCTCTGTAAGGTGCAGGGAGGACCTTTCTCTTATTTCCTAACCATCTACCTTGAGCGCTCTGCCAACAGTCACTGGTTGCATTGGTCATTCGGCTTCAAGTCAATTTCAGATAAATCCATATTAAGCAAATAAAGTATTTTCATGGAGCTGGAGTCCCCCAGGTCTAGCAGACAGCTTGTTTAGGTGAGAGGCTTCCAGAACAGATTCCCAGAACACCTTAAAACCACTGCAGGGCTCTTCTAAATCCCCACATAATGCTGCTAAGAGAGCTTACACGTGCCTCCTCCTCAGAGTGGCACTTGTTTTACGGTGAACTGACTGAGCAGAAGACTCTTTTGGGGAAAGTCATCCTCCGTTGTTGGCCAGTCAATTCCTTTGAGCCAGAGAAGAGCAGAGGGGACTAGTAGGAGACAGAAGGATTGTATAAAACCTCACATTTAGTGTACCCCTAGAAGCACTGCCTCTGTAAGTCAAGCCCATCCTTGGGATGGTGCTCCTCGCTATGAGAACAGACACCCACCAGTGTAGCCATGGGCTCTGGCTTGAAACCCTGGGGACAACCTGCAGCACCATATGAAGACCAAGCCTTCATATGGTGTGAGGGGAAACATGGTTTGTTTCTGTGAGATTGGCCTCACAACCCAAAGAACAACCTCATCCAACTTTTCAGTGTTCTCTAAGGAGAGGTCCCTTGATGGAGGAGGGAGATGTAGGCATAAGTGACATGCGGTAGCCATTCTGCATGGATGTTACTGCTTATTACCTGCATGTCCAAGCTGGCAGTTCTCATCCACTAGGTACCAAAGGGAGCCCAACAGCAGCTCCATTTTCCTTGCCTATCTTCTTTAGTCGCTTGGCCATGGGTCTGGTAGAGACCATCTTCACCTGCTGCTCCCACAGCCTGTAGACAGGTGGTCTGGTTAAGATTTGCATCCCCCAGGTGGGCCTTTGCACATGAGTATTCACACTGAGCTCCTTCTGGAGTTGCTGATTTGTCTCCTCCTGGCCTTTTTCTTTTACTGCTTTTACTGACATTTGGGTTCCAAGTGCCATTGGCTTCAGCCATTTTTAATCATTCACACACAAAGAAAGCACACGGGCATTCTTTTCTTCCATACTTCTGATTGGCTTAGCACATACTTTAAAATTGCTTTGGCCACAATTAATATTGTCAGTACAGTTGAATCTGAGTTCTCTATAGGGCACTTTAAATTGAGTTCCTGTCACAGGTCATGTACTTTGGGGATGCTGACAAAGACAGAGATTCAGAGAGGCAGAAATTCAATGAGAAAGAGGAACATCCCTAGATGTAAGTCCAGAACCTGTCCCCCACCCCCAATCACTAAAGGCAGAGCCTCCTTTGGTGTTCCTGTACCCTGACCCCAATACTTGTATCTGTTCCTGGTCTGCATGTCACCTCTGTTTGCCTTTTCCCCAACAAGACTGTAATGTTTTAAGGAGATGTCTTTCGTATGGATTGGATACCTATGCTTTGTATACATTATCTTCTTTAATTACTACATCAGTCCTACAAAGTAGGTTCTGTCACCTTATTGTCCAGATGAGAAAGTGGAGGCTCAGAAAGGCTGAATTTCCCATGGTTTCATAGGTAGTGACAGAGTTCAAATCCAAGTTTTTGCTTTCCGATATGGTCATCTCACCTGATCAAAGATGATTTTTCCCAGGCAGGTGACACATAATCATAATGGCCCCAGGCCCACTCCTATTAGGGAGGCATCTTTGATATGAATATACTTGTTAGGAACCTGTTCATGCAGGGCACTGGTTCTTAAAGTAAGAGCCAAGGACTACCAGTATCAGAACTTGTTAAAAATACATATTCAGACTTCCTGCATTAGAATGTTAGGGTAGGGCCAAGGAATCTGCATTTTATTAAAAAAATCTCCCAGCTTAAAAAAAAAGTTTGAGGCCCACTTATTCAAGGATATGGTCTGATACTGCCTTGCAAGAGGGAAGACAACACGATTCTCTTTAGTGATTCAGTGGAGATCCTTAGCGTCAATTCTTAGAATCAGAGAATATCAGTGTCATCCTTTTTACAGCTGAAGAAACTAAGGCCTGTAAGAGTGTAAGTGGCTTACACAAGTCACACAGCAAGTAAGCTGGGAGTTGGACCAGCATCCTGACTCCTGGTCCAGTGCTTTTTCTGTATACTGGTGGTGTGCAACCTGGGCTGCATATCAGAATCACCTGGGGAACTTTTAAAACTAAAAGTGTGCAGGATGCACTCCAAGAGACTTTATTTTAGCTGTTCTGGGCAGGGTGAAGCCAGGCATAGGTACTTCTAAACATTCCCAAAGTACTTTCAACGTGCAACCAGGGATCCCTTCCACCTGCCCTTTTTGTCTCGATCTCCCTCATTACCTGGTTGTGCCTAATAGAGAGCATGGGAGGAGAGTGGTTTCTCCCACGGCTCCTGCTTGCTGTGTCTCTACGCTTAACCCTTCGTAGTTCCTTGCAGAGTACCGAAAGGAAAATGTCATCCATTCATCAAGCATTATTTTTAAGTACTTGCTAAAATATTTTGGCTCCCATAGACCTGACCAGAATTGCTATAAAAGATGAATAATTTGATGGTTCTTCTGGCTTCCTGGGGCAAAGTTGCAATGTGAGTTTCAGTATTATTATTACATTATACATTTTTAATTAAAAGATTCAACTTGACTCATAAGCTAAAGCTGGCGGTAAAGTCAGCCGATAACTCCTTTATTCACATTGAAACTGTGGGGTGCAGGCATTTTTCAAAAGCAGGGTAGTCATACTCCTTTTTTACGCTTACTCATATATTAAGGTGGATTGTCTCCCAGCTCCAGAGGCTTCGCCAAAACAGATGGATGCTTTTAAGAATGTTTTATTTAGGATTCTTTTCTTCTCATGTGTATTCTCTATCATCTAAAATGTCTTTCTTGTTGCCTTAGATATGGATTATCAGAAACAACAGCCTATGTCCGTAAGGGCAAGTATTTGCATGTTTTCCCCTAAGATATTCTGTGTTCATTTTCCATCTTCTAAGAAGGGAAGGAGCAGGGGGGTGTCCCTACCTGTCCCCAGGACCACTGTCATTTCTTCTTTATGCTGCTTTAAACAGAAATCACTGCTTTCCTATACTCCTTGTGGCTTCAGTGTGAGGTTTAGTTTTTGCTAAAGATTTCTTTAGCATAAATATGATCATGACTTGAAAGGAAAAAAAAAAATCCAGAGGAAATAAGATCAGGTCAGACTGGGGCAGATCCAGCAAAGAAAAGTGATGGAAATGATCGGTTATCATCGTTGCAAGATGACAGCCGGACTGCCACAGACAAGGGTTTGCACGCCTGCACAGCCGAGCCCCCGTAAGGGCGGAGGGAACGTCCAAATTTTAGCAGCTGTTACTCCTGAGCCAGCTGCCTCCCTAGCCTTCCGTGTCACGACACGTCACGTCACGTGAGTGCTGATACCTTATCCTTTCTCTGTGGGACCATGGAGTTAGGGAGGTGCTTGAAGTCACAGAATTATCAGGCAAATGGAGAACAACAACAGCCTCGGCACATACACAGATATTCTGTATAAAGGTCACAAAATGATGGTTAGCAACCTTGAACACCAACCTGACTGTGGAGATTCCCCACAAAGCAGTTTTTCACAAGCTCACAACTGAAACTACCCAGAATTAGGTTGTCTGCTTATGAAAAATGCAGGCCTACCCCCACGGGGGTCCTTCCAAACCCATCGCAGATGAAATTCATCTTCTCTCATGCCAGTCTTGAGTAGTTTTTGGCTGACCGTGGCTCTCCAGTCAGCATCTTGTGAGTCCTATTTCTGATTCAGATCTCCTCGGAACCCCATGCTGGGTCTGTGAGCGTGAGGCCTCAGCGTGCAGAGCTGCCCCAGCCTGCTCGGATTAGATTCTGTTCTTTATTACATTTGTCTGACACAGCTGCTAAGGGGTGGGTTGTGGCTTGTTAAATTCTGAGTCAGGCTTTGCGTTTTGATCGCTGTCTTCAGTCTATCCAGTCACTAGACTGGCCTTGCGTGTCCCATCAGGCAGCAGTTCTCAACATTTGACTTCATGGTAATTGCCCAAGGGGGTGCATTAAAAATGCACATTTCCAGGCTGGTTGCGGTGGCTCCTAGCGCTTTGGGAGGCCGAGGTGGGAGGATCACTTGAGGTCAGGAATTTGAGACGAGCCTGAGCAAGAGCAAAACCCCGTCTCTGCAAGAAAATAGAAAAATGAGCTGGACGTGGTGGCCCATACTTGTAGTCCCAGCCAGTTGGGAGCCTGAGGCAGGAGGATGGCTTGAACCCAGGAGTTTGAGGTTGCTGTGAGCTTTGATGACGCCACTGCACTCTAGCCCAGGCGACAGAGCAAGACTCTGTCTCAAAAAAAAGAAAAGAAAGAAGCACATTTCCAGGCCCACACTAACAGGTTTTTATGCACAAGGAATCTGAATTTAGCAGGCACCTCCAGGAGATTCTCATGTTGACGGGCCTTGGAGGACTCACTGAGATACTTACCATGGGCGCTCCATAAGCACAGCATCAAGATGTGGGGTGGATCTTCTGTAAGTCATCAGCCCTTGAGAAGGGCATTTGAAATGCCTTCTTTTATTTTTCTTGTGAGTTCACCTCTGGCCACCGAGTGCTTTCTATCACTTCCTTGTTGTTGAACGTGAGGGGTACTTTCCAGAAGGTGGAAAGGGACCTCAAAATTTCTTTAAAAATAAAATAATTAAGATTGTGTTTATCAAGAGAAAAGCAAGAAATCAGGTAGATTTGATTTCTAGGGCAAAACTCCGAACCAAACGTAGTTTCTCCAACAACCTACACAATCCACATTAAAAGGTCAAATTGCCTTCTGAAAATTTTCTGGCAAATAATTAAGGTTTTATGATTTCAAGAATTTCATTGCCACCCCAATATGTTTAGTCATTCATTCTCCAAAATTCTGTTAAGCGCTCTCTGAGGCTCCAGTTGAGTTGGGAAAGATGGCTACATTTGCAGGGAATTTCCTTGTTCTTTCTGAATTAATTTTGTTGTTGTTTTAACATTTTAAAAATTCATGAAATAAAACACTTGCGTAGAAAAGTACACAAAACTGAACCATCAAATGAACTATCACAAGGCAACACCAATGTCACCACTATCCAGGTTAAGAGATAGGACATTCCTGGCACCCCAGAAATCCCTCTCTGGGTCACTGCCTCCTCCCTCCCTCTCAGAGGTGACCTCTTTCCTGAGTCACAGTGATCATTTCCCATGGTAATCACTTAGCCCAGAAGCATGTGTTCCTAAACACATGATATTCTTTCAAGTTTAATTTGCTTTTGCCTTATTTTTGAGTCTATGTACATGGAATTATAGAATAAGGATTATTTTATGTCTGACTTCTTTTCGTTTATGTTTATGAAATCCATGCATATTATTGCTGATAGCTGTAGTTTGATCTTTTCATTGATGCATAGTGTTCTATTATATGAATATACCATAATTTGAACATTCTGATGTTAATGGAAATTTGGGTTTTGTCCATTTGGCTTCCATTACAAATAGTGCTGTTATGAGCGCGTTTGAACCCACCTCTTGCTGAATATATATACTCACATTTCTGTTGGCTATTCCCCTGAAAGTGGAGTTGCTGAGGCATAGGATATGTGTATGTTCCTCATTCATGGGTACTGCCAGTTTTCCAAAGTGGTTTTACCAATTGACACTCCTGCCAGCAGAATATGCTCCTTGCCAACACTTGGTATGGTCAATATTTTAGCCATCTGGTAGGTATGTGGTGGTTATCTTCTGGTTTTACTGTACATTGCCTTGGTGAATAATGAGGCTGAACACCTTTTTGTGTGTTTTTTGGCCAGCCTGTTATTCTCTCTTGTGAAGTGCCTGTTTAATTCACTCGCCCATTTATCTATTAGCTGTCTTTTTCTTACTGATTTTTAGGAGTTTTTATATATACAGGACACAAATCCCCTGTTTGCGATAGGTGCTGCAAGTATCTTCTGTTCTGAGGCTTAGGTTTTTACTCTCAATGTTGGTGTCTTTTGGTGAATAGACAATCTTAATTTTAATGTAGTCAAATGCTTTATTTGTCTTGTTTAAAAAATGTTTTCCTACTCTGATATCACAAAGGCATTCTCCTACATAATCTTCTCAGGATGTCACTATGTTCCACTATTTTTGTTTATTTTTTGTTTGTAGAGACACTGTCTAGCTCTGTCACCCAGGCTGGAGTACAGTGGCCTGATCATAGCTCACTGCAGCTCCTGGGCTCCTGGGCTCCTGGGCTCCTGTGATCCTCCCTCCTCAGCCTCCTGAGTAGCTCAGTTTACAGGAGTACAAGCCACTGTGCCCAGCATGGTCACTGTTTTGACTTTCATATTTAGACCTGTAATCCACCTGGACTTGATTTGTGCATATGATATAATCTAGCACCATTTATTAGAAAGACTGTTTTCCCCACTGTTCCACAGTGCCACCTTTCTAATAAGACAGTGATCCTATTTCAGGACTCTCTGTACCTTGGTCTGTTTGTCTATCTTTGCATGAGTACTTTACTATTTTAATTACTGTAGCTTTATAATTAGTCTTGAATTCTGGTGGAGCAAGTTTTCTTCAAGACTGTCTTGGCCTTTTGCATTTCCATGTAAGTTTTAGAATTGGCATGTCAATTATCAAAACAAGTTTAAATTTTTAATATGATTGTATTGAATTGATAGTTAAATTTTGGGGAAAATAGTGCCTTTATAATATCAAGTTTTTCAATCAAATAACATGGTATATTCCCTCATTTAGATCTTTTACAATTTTTCTCAATAATGTTTCATAGTTTTCTTATAGAGGTCTTACATATCTCTTGTTAGATTTATGCCTAGGATTTCAAATTTTTTGATGTTATTGATGATAAATATTTCAGATTTTGTTTTTTTAATTGATATGTAGAAATTCATACATATTAAACTCATTCATTCTACTGTTTATATAAATTCTTCTGGGTTTTACCACATATACAGTCATGTCATGTGTGAATAATAGAATTTTTATTTCTTTCTGATCCTAATACCTTGTGTTTCCATTTATTACATTTCTGCTCTGGTTAGGAACTGCAATACAAGGCTGAATACAAGTGGAAAGCGTGAGCGTCATTGTCTTCTTCCCAATCTCAAATGGAATGCCTTCGATATTTTTGTTATAGGTTTTTAAAAAGATATTCTTTGTTATATTAAGAGTGTTTTCTTTAATTCCTAGCTTGTTAAGAATGTTTTTCATTTTTAATATCATGAATGGATGTTGAATTTTGTCAAATGCTTTTTCCCATCTATTAAGATAAATTTTTTCTTTATTCTGTTAACATAGCCACATTTGTTGGCAAGTATTAAAACCAATCCGACATTTTTGAAATAAACCCAATTTACTTGTTTTTTATTTATTGCTGGATTATGTTTGCAAACATCTTATTTTTAAGTTTTGCAGCTATGTTGATAAGATAGATTGGCCTAAATTTTTCATTCTTTGTAATGTTCTTGCCAGGCTTCACAATCAAGGTTAGGCTGCCCTCATAAAACAAACTGGTGTAGTCCTTTAGAATACAACGCTGAAGGTGTTCTGAAAACGCTGAAGAAGTTTGTATGAGCCTGGTGCTATTTCTTCTTTAAATATTTAGTGGAATTCATGGGGAAGCCCCCTAGGCCTGGAGTTTTCTTTGTGGGAAGGCTTTCAGTTTTAAATTCAATTTATCTAATATTTTGTAGCAGTATAACTATTTTCTGTTTCCACTTGTATAAGTTTTGGTAAATTATATAGTTTTTGTTTGTTCATTTGTTTTAGGAATTAGACTCTGTCTAAATTTTCTAATTTCTTTGTGTAGTTTTTTGTAACATCCTCTTTTTTAAATATAGGATTTGTAATGGTGTCCCTTTTTTATGCTTACCTGGTTATGTGTGCTGTCCCTCTTTGTTTCTTGATCAGTTTCACCCAGTGATTTATCGATTTTATCAATTTCAAGAAACAACTTTTGGTTTTTTTCATCCTCTCTTATCTGTTTTTCTTTCCTATTTCATTAATGCCCACTCTTGTCTTTATTATTTATTTCCTTGTATTTTCTTTGGGCTTAATTGCCTGTCATTTTTCTAACTTTCTAGAAGAATTCTTGATTTGGATACTTAATAATAATTCTAAATTTGTGCACAGTTAATAATATACCTCAAAATATATAAAGCAAAAATTAATAGAACTTTAAGGACAAATCCACAATCATAGTGAGAGCTTTAAATACTCTTCCCTTAGTAATTTATAGAACAAGCAGGAAAACTAAAAAATAAGTAAGGATCCAGAAAACTTGAACAATGTGGTTGGCAAACTTAACCAACTGCAAGATATATATTCTTGATTTTTAGTTATTTCTCTTTTTCTAATACATTTATGCTTAGAGGGAAATTTATAGCTGTAGTTTTATCTGCATAGCATAATTTCAATATGTAGTATTTTTATTATTATTCAGTTCAAAATATTTTCTGTTTTTATTGTTATTTCTTTTTGGACCCATGGGTTACTTAGAAAAGTATTACTCAGTTTCCAAGCATATGGAGATTTTCTAACTATTTATTTCTTAATTTCACTGTGGCCAGAAAACATGCTTTTATAATTTAAATCTTTTGAAATTCATTGAGACTTTCTTTATGGCCCAAGGATGGTCAGTTTTTTGTAAATGTTCCATATATGTTTAGATGAATGTGTAGCAGTCTTAGTCCTTCCAAGTTGACAGCTAAAAACCCACAAAGAATTACTGTCCAAGTGTGAAATATAAAAATAAATGCTTTAAATAACAAAACAGAGACACTTATTGCCTTTGTCAACCACAAATAAAGAAAATATTCCAATCGATAGGTCAGAGAAGGACACTAAGTGCAAGAAGCGTGCTTATTATAATTACTTTGACCAACTCTCTTCCACCTGGCTTTTTCCCAGTGGCCTTAAGCCAGGGCCTAATTGACATTCAGCTGAGAGCAACAAGGTCTTGAGTGTCCTGCTCCGATGCTGCTTCAGGTTTCAAAGAGTCAATATCCTTTAAATAAGAAAGAAACAGCTTGCACCAGCCCTGCTCCCAAAGCAGAACTACCCCACGTGGTGGTGCCTGTTTTTCTGTGAAGCACCCTCTTTCCCCAGCCCACTCCTTTCCCAGCAGCATCAACTCTCGCCCCTCCTTTTCTCTGCCTTACGTTGATTGTTTATGTTGAGGACATCATTTACTCCAGTTGGTTCCATTCATCTTCTTCAGCCTGATCCTGAGAAAATAGTGGTGGTTGGGACAGTGTTCTCTGAGTTGTGTTGGCATGGCAGTTCTTTAGAAAAGCAGAAGGGTGGAGTGGCACTCATATGGAACAGTACTTCTGAGGGGTGTTTGTATATATTGAGTGAAAAAAGCATTCTATGGCACAAAGTCCAGGAGTCCCCAAGACCACCCTCACTTCTGATACCAACTGCAAGTTTGGAGTCCCCAAGGCCACCCTCAGATTCAATAAATCACTAGAAGGACTCACAGACTGAGAAAAACTATTATACTCATGGCTAAGTTTTATTACAATGAAAGGACATAGATTACAGTCAGCCAAAGGAAGAGTTGCATAGGGCAGGGTCCAGGAGTCACCAGGGATGAGCTTCCAGGTACCCTCTCTCAGTGGAGCTGTGTGGACAGCACTTCTTTTTCCCAGCAGCAACATATGACAATACACAAAAGTACTGACAACTGGGGAAACTCAGCAAGCTTTGGTGTCCAAAGTTTTTATTGGGGCTCAGTCATGTAAGCATGGTTGACCGCTGTGTGTCTGACCTTAGTCTCCTGTCCCTCCAAAAGTTGAGCTGATACTGCATGGCCCGAGGCCTCCAGCCTAAGTCATACTGTTGGCATAGACTATCTGGCGTGGCTCAGAGACTCCAGGTAAACAAAGACACTTATCTCAGGCAAGACATTCCAGAGGTTAGAGGTTACCTCTCAGGAGATGAGGGCAAATGAGAAACCTATCCTTGGGCAAGGTTAATCCCTTACTGTACATATGGAAAACACTTTGAGGATATAAATCAGATCATGTCATAGCCCATGCTTAATAAATTCCATAGCTCCCCATCCCACTAGAATAAAACCCCAATTCCCTGCCCTAACCTGCAAGGCCCTATATGATCTGGCCTTTCCGTTCCCCTCTTGGTCACTATATTCCACATACACAGATCTTCTTTGGTGTTTTTAAGGACACCAAGCTCTTTCCTGGCCTTTGTACTAGGTGTTCCCTCTGCCTGAAATGTTCTTCTCCTAGATCCGCACATAATTGGATCCTTCTTGTCATTCTGGCCTCAGCCTAAGAAATGTCATTTCCTCAGAGGCCTCTTTCCTGTCTACCCAAATTAAATGAGCTCCCAAGTCAGTCTTTTTATATCACCTTGTTATGTGTTCATCATAGCAGTGAGCATTGCCTGTTATTTTCTAGCACCTGTTAATTTGTCTGTTAGTCTCCCTCCAAGTACTGTGAGATTCTTGACTTTTTCTCTATCGTCAGCACCTAGAACATGCTGAGCCTAGAGTAAGTGCTCAATAATTCACTGAATAGATGAATGAACAGCTCAATGAATAAATAAGCTTTACAAATGCTGGTGTAAACAAAATAAGTAGGATTCTTTATGGTAAGAGCTTCAGAGCCTTTAATATACTATATGGACTGTGAATCCCTGAGTGCTTATCATGTATTCATGTTCCTGGGAACAGTTTTTAGGGGGTATCAATGTCAAAACTTGGTGTGTTTAAGGAATCAGATTCATTTTCACATATAACTAACTTTTAAAGAAAATTAAATCCAATGTATGGCACATATTCTTGAAAATTTCTTTACTATTACTATTTCTGCTCCATCCCTTAGGACTCTGCTCTCTGCTAACTAATCCAATAATTTAATTTGTACTTAGGTATAAATAGGTAATATTGCCTTAGGATCATTTACACCTTCTTTTACTTATTCGCTATATTGAATCCCTGTTGTTACTAGAAGCAGGGTATGAAACTGACAGCAGTGGGCTGGTGAAAAAAGATGACTCCAAGAATGGAAGCCTTTGAAATCCCTCAAGTTACATCCTGAAAGTGCCCATTTATGCCCCATATACATAAGTTCTGATTGTTGACTGGATCCTACATGACAGAATCAGATATTGATGAATATTTTTAATAGTCCTTGGTAACAATATGTTTGAAGTAGCTTTTAAAACTTCTTCCTGTTGACTGGATGAGTTTATGCTGTATAAAATTGTATTTCTATTTGAAACTTTAGAATTGATAGAAATTATACATTTATTTTCAGATGCTAAAGATCCTGAATTCTTTCTTTCCATAGAAACATGTATGGTCCATGGTTATTTTACTACAATAGAGAACTCATTGGGGCACATACTTATTTCAGATGCCCTCTTCTTCTTGCATTACCAGTGGGAGGATTAGATGCCAGACATTGTGGATAAAATATCAGAGAGATTCTGGACATTTTCTCCCATCAAGGTTCAGCTTTTTGTTAGAGCTGGTCTACGTTAGTTTTGTCCTTACTCCTAGGGCACAGCCCCTCCTGGCCTCTCCACCTTGGTGGGAGTTGAATTCTAACTTCTTACTCTCCAGTTGATATGTGGCTCCTCCCACATACTAAATCGGCCCAGCATCACTCCCTATGGCAGTGGTCCCCAACCTTTTTGGTACCAGGGACCAGTTTCATGGAAGGCAATTTATCCATGGATGAGGGTGGGGGAGGGGTGGGGAGTGGAGGCAGAGCTCAGGCAGTGATGCAAGCAATGGGGAGCAGCTGTAAATACAGATGAAGCTTTGCTCACCCACCGGTCACCTCCAGCTGTGTGCCTCCACCCCCACCCCCAGTTCCTAAGTTTCATGGAAGACCATTTTTCCATGGACAGGCGGGATGGGAGTGGGGGGGGTGGGCAGTGGAGCTCTGCAGCCTGGTCCCTAACACACCATTCGGGAGATTGGGAGATTCGGGAGGCTGTGAATTCCCTTCAAACCCTGTGTCTTATGCTCAATAGTCGAGCTCCTGCTGTGGAAACTTGGATTTCTAATTAGAAGTTCAGAGCATTCGACATTAGACACCTCTATGCTGAGAAATCACCCTTGGAAACAAGGCTTAGGTGCTTCTGCTCCTGGCCAGCCAATGTCCGCATGTCCATAATGTCCAAATGGACATTCCTGTTCATTGACTTTACTCTTTCTATAGCTGACCACCTCCTGAGTATTCTGGTTAATTCTTGAATAAGTTTAAAGTCAATCATGAAAACTGTTGTTTAGACACATAAATTACTGCGACAGGACCTATTTACAGCCAAGATTTTACAGACCGATGCCTTGATAAATGTGTTTTCATTTGCTGTGAGTAATTTCTGTATGGTGCCATTGAAAAAATGTAATTCACATTTTCCATTAAGAAGAAGGCAGCAGGGGTGTGCAAAGAGTGGTCAGTTATCTTGTGACTCCAGTCAGGGTTATTCTGGGATGGGGATTGATTTGGGCAGAATTCCTATTCTAGCAGGAAAACTATTGATTAAACATGAACAATTAGAAAACCCTTTCCACAGCTTGAACCTCTTATGGACGTAAGAGATAAACTTGAAACCAGACACAGTTCTTCAGTCAAGACTCTCTCTTTTGAGATCTGTGGGCAAAGGGAAGTCCTGGTGACAAGTGTACCCGGGGGAGGGCTGAGCCATGGGGCTGTGCTGCACTGTTAGCCAGGCTCCCAAGGGCTGTGCACTGGCAGTGTTCTCAGGCAGAGGGTCAGAGGGCTCCCCTCGCACTTCCTCTTTGCCAGGTGTGTGCACAGGTCTGGAAGCATGGAAGGAATGTCAGAGGAAGGGAGCAACACAGTCCCTGCCCTCAAGCTAGTAGTGGTGACAAAGGCTGAGAAAAAGGCAGACCTGGGTTTGCAAGCATTTGACTTTGGATGACCCATGCAGGCAGTGAACAGCCACCACCCCTGCCCTCCCCAGCTCCTGGGCCCTCCTCTAACGGAGGCCCCTGCTGCCCAGGTCTTTCCCATCACTGACATTCTATTTTCTGGAGTCTGTTGTGTCAGATTCCCCAGTAAACTGAGCCCAATCACCCCTCATTGTTCCAGGGGTGTGCCCTTTTTCAAGCCACCAAATTCCCCAGCCACCAGTGCCACCCACCCAGCCAGCCACGGCTCCTTCCCATCCCTGTCACCTGCATCAGGGTTCCCAGTGCCTCAGAGCTGACAGTTTGAAGCTCAGAGCAACTTAAAGGTCAGGGTTCCTGTTAATACTATTCCAACCATCTTGTGGATTCAAAAGAATTTGGGAAAGTGAATGAGAAACCTACAATCTTTTAAAGCATTGAGAAATTTCTGGAGGAAGTTTCTATGATTGACAAAGTGCTGTTCTTGGATTTTGCCTTGTTTCCAAAAATGAAGAATGAACACATTTAGAACATAACCCATCTGTAGGTCATGCTTACAAGCATATATGCATATAAAACCAGACAGATTAAACAGAGAGATGCCCATAGAGATGGAGAGAGACACTGGGACTGAAACCAGACGGGATTAGTTGGGCAGTGTTTAGGGTGGGAGGGGGCTGGGGCTCGGCAGCAAGGGATGGTAAATCGGAAGTAGACGTGGATAATGATAAGATGTTCATTTTATCTTTTTATCACTTTGCTGCATGGGCTCCTTTTTCCTCCACTGCTGTTATCCTTCCTCCAGGCTTGTCTCCCTTCCTCCTGTGCACAAGCATTCTGCTCTTACTCCATTTTTAGGAGATAGTGACTTGCTGTGAGCCTTTGTGAGATTGCAATAGTGTGAGCTGCTCTATTTATTATTTTTTTAAAAATGATAAGGTGGACAGGAAATGCAAATGGCAAATGCAACACAGAACCCAACGCTCATGCTGTTCTGCAAAGCATATTTTCCTATCAGGCTCAGGGCCGGGCCCCACAGGCAGAGGTGGCATGAGTGGGCAGCTGTGGGGACCAGCCTGGCAGGCTGCATTGTGCTATAGACTGTCCACAAACACAGCAAAGTGTGTAACCAGGTAGCTCAGGTTAATCCCCAACACTTGTCTTTCTTCACATATTTCCAAAATTGTTCATATGACCAACCGTATGGTGTGAAGTGTCACAGGCAGGAAATAAAGTTCCTTTTGTGATTGGATCCCCATACGCTGGGTCCCCCTCTCTGAGCCACCTCTTCCTGTTACTCCGTGAAGCAGGTTGTGCTGCTTGTCTTTGGCACCTGAGCCTAGTGACAAATAAGGTACCATTTATCAGATTGCTGCGTAGGTTGAGACCAGGTCTGAAAGTAAGAGCTAGCTTGGAAAGCTGTTAACCACAACTGTTTTTTAAATTCCAAAAATAATATATACCTTTTACAAAATTGCAGATTGCCGTATCCCTCAAATTGAAGATGCTGAGATTCATAACAAGACATACAGACATGGAGATAAGTTAATCATCACTTGTCATGAAGGATTCAAGATCCGTTACCCTGACCTATACAACATGGTTTCATTATGTCGCGACGATGGAACGTGGGATAATCTGCCCATCTGTCAAGGTAGGAGACGGACGCTGCAGCTCTCAGCTGGGCTGTTCTTCTCTTGGGCTTTATTGTAGACTGTGTGCATGTTTCTTTAATAGAGTGATAGAGATGGTGGGGGAAGAAACAAAGCCATCTATCTACCCCACATGGACCCAGCTGTATCTTTACTGTGATTGTCAAATCTCTGTTCTTAGAATCTCCACCATCACTTCTTGTAGCTTGCTCAGCACTGTACGCCCAGTTTGAAAGTATAAATGGGAAGGACCTTCTTCTTTAGCATGTTGGATATCTCCTTTGCTCTAAGATATCGAAAGTAGTTTAAGAATTAGGAGACTTGTAACTGGGCTGCAGACACAATGATGAACTATTGTATATTAAATGGAAATAACAGGGCATCTATACTTATTTCAGTCGTGGTGAGAATTTAGTTAAAGCCAATCTTACAGAGGCTTTTTTCCCTTAATAATGTTATCCTTTTTTATAATGCATGAAGAGCAGAAAAATAATCAAATTCAGATTTCATCCAAACCACACAGTGAATATTTATCCTCTTGCATTTTTTACATTTGCCTGGGCCAACTTAGAGGGGCTGATTTGTGAAAATAAGTCCTCTTCAGATTAATTCTGATTTTATTTTTTGACATGTGACTTGGACCAAAGGACCAAGAAGCCAATGCATAATTCATAATCTGAGGCAGGAGGAGAGCAATCTCCTTTGCTGCAGAAGCACCGGCATGTTAAACTTGAGACGAATGTTAACTTTGTGCTTGGAAATCACAACTGGCAGGCTCTGATATTGCTTTGTGTGCCCCATCTTTGGAAATAAATCATTTCCTTATGTGAGAGCTGAAGAGTCATGACCCCTTGAAGGAACAAAGGCTTCAGAATTAGGAGAACAGAGGCGGCCCAGACTGTCACACTGCCTGTGTTGCTTAGCAGGGTCTACATTGCATTTTTTAAGGAGACGCGATTTACTTAACATTTTCAGAGATTGTCTACAAAATAAGCAGCTGGCCCTTAGGTTGGGCTACGTATTCAAATAAACTTTTTTACCTGCTGATTCGTTCCAATCCTCCGGCACAGTCAGAATAGTGGCGAGGAAAACCACCTCAGACTCCAGCCTCAGACTCTTGCCTTCATTTTTTTTGCGTGTGCTGTTGTTCTCCTACCCTTTCTGGTTTGTATGTGTGTGCATGTGCATCACTTAAATACAGTGTGCTTCTTTAGGAGGTCTTTTTTCCCCAGTGATTTTTTAAAAAAATCCTGCTGTGGCATAGCTCTTGGGGTGTCATTTTGCGGCATTCAGATCCAGGCTTTCCTGTTGCTCTGTCTGGACGCTTGCGGTCCTCCACCCCTCACTCAAATCCCAGTCAAGAAATAGTTTTTCTAGGTCTCTAACAACAGAGCTGGCTACTCTGCAGAGGTATGCCTCTTCAAACAGCAGTACAAACCCAGCCCAGCTCTCCCTCCCCCTCAGCGACCTTGGTCCCACAGAGGAGGTACCCCTTCCTGTACCCGCCCCTCCACTCCACCTGTGTCCCGCTGCACTCAGGAAAGAGCGGTCCTGCATGCTGGAGCTGCCACTGCTCCAGCTTCCTCCTGGCCGTCTGCCTGACACACCATAGGGAACAAGGAATCGAAGTCGCCTTAGACAGCCCGCCACCCCTCTGAGCCCCCGGGAGGAATATAATTGTCCCTTAGAGTGACATTTCATTCTGTAACTTTTATTTGCACCTATAGATCCAGGGGCTAAAGCCTGAGGAGCCTTTTCTCTATTATCTAGAAGTGCAAATGGAAATCACATTGAACTATTGAGTGGAAGCCAGTTTGCTACTGTTATATTTAGGACAGGCTGTCTCCAACCGAGAGTGAGCGTGTCTTTCCTTCTCCTCTGATTAACTGCACAAATTATAACCCCCCCTCAGAGTCAGACTTAGTTTTTGTTTGGGAGAAACCAGTTTATCTGTGTGAGTAGCTTAGACTTACAACTCCTTCTTAGGAGAAGGAGCGGACACAACCGTTTTTGCCAACTCATTTGAACTATGCAGGGTTCTAATACATTCCCTTGTTCATGTTAATGTGCTTATCTTTTTTTTATCAATTATTGATTCTGTTTATTCCTGATTGCCATCCCCCCAACCCCTGAAATAAACACACATACACTTCACTTTTACCATGAATATTGTCAGTTTTCAGCTCAAAAAATAACAATAATAATAATCTAAGGTCATGGGGCTGTCTAAAAAGATGGCTGAGCTCCATGCCTTTTCGGGTATAGCACATCCTAAATGTTGGCCAGTTCAGGGCGGTGGTCTGCTGGGTCTTCACAGCTCTATGTTCCCAGGACAGTGGTGCAGTTTTGGCACCGCCCAATGCCAGGCGCCTTACCTGCCTCACCCTCACCTGCTCTGATGCACAGACACCATATACAGTGGTGCCAACTGAAGCAATTTGCTGAGAGGTCCTTCCAAAATACTTATAGTATCTAACAAAGTCAGCTTAGGAGAAGGGTTCAGTCATCTGCTGCTGTGCATGTGATATATACAATCTTTGGTGACTAGAAGAGAACCTGAGCATTTCCATTATACATTATTTACTTCACACAAAATTAGTTCTCCCCTGGAAGAACACCAGCTCTGCAGTGTCATTATCCCCTCCAGTGAAATTGCTGAAGCCATAAGAAATTTCCATGATCACAGTGGATGCCACACACAACAGAATTCTGTGACAGTGGGCATGTTCTATTGGGCTGCACAGGCTTCAGGACAAAAAGACAGTTCATGCTTTACAGAAGTAGCAGTGTGGGATGCAGGACCCACTTCCATTCTGATAGCATCCAGCATGCTGTGCTTGATGCATAGACTTACAGCAGCAGTGCTTCTCTGAGTATGGTCCCCAGACCAGCAGCACCTGGAATTTAGCAATGCAGTCCTCAGGCTCCAGCCTGGACCTGCTGAAACAGAGGCTTTGCACGTGGGCCCAGCACTCTGTGTTCTACCAAGCCCTCCGGGTCATTCTTAAGTTTGAGAACTGCTACACTACAAGGTTCCTCATCTATTTCACATAAAACACACTGGATTTTCAAAAGTTTAAGGGCACCACCTCAGGCAGGTTTCTGTCCCATAGTCTGCTACAATGGAAGTGAGTTTGGGACATATCCTTCCTTAGCTGCCCCTACCACCACTGAAACCATTGGCATTTCTTTCCTCTGTGGCACGTCAGTGGTTCTCAACCCTGTGGGCACATGAGGATTACTTGGGAAGCTTTAAAAAAAAGTAGTGATCCCTAGGCTGTCCCCAGACTCAAGGCATGGGGCCCGGGCATTGGTTGGTGGCTTTTAAAATCTCCTCAGGTGATGTAGACATGCAAGTCAGGGCGGGAACCACCTGGCTAGGCGTGTGCCGATCCAGAGCCAGACACTCACCACCCTCCCTTACTCTTAACTAGTTCTCTGACCTCTTGGTGCCATTTGCAAATAGAAAAGCAAATGTCTGCATTATACATAGAATGGGTAAGTAGAATAAGGAGGCTGAGCGTTTGAGACCGAGGGGCTTCGTTCTTCAGAGGTGGTGCCATTTTACAGTGGGGGAATCCTAAGGAGTCTCCATGTTCTGTTTGACTTTGAGATGTGCAGAGATGACTGAGTGAAGTCCTTCCCTCTTTCTTTTGCCTTCTGCAGGCTGCCTGAGGCCCCTGGCCTCCTCCAATGGCTACGTGAACATCTCTGAGTTCCAGACCTCCTTCCCAGTGGGGACTGTGATCGCCTATCGCTGTTTCCCTGGGTTCAAACTCGAGGGGTCCGAGTACCTTGAGTGCTTACACAACCTTATCTGGTCGTCCAGCCCACCCCGGTGCCTTGCTCTGGAAGGTAACACATCTTATTCTTTTGGAAGTTGTATTTTGGATAATTAAAGTGGGTGTTTCGACAGGAGGTAAAGAGCTGCAAATCGTGGTCAGCAATAACTTTTGTTCCCTGAGTCTATTTTTCTTACCTCTGTCCAGAGCAGAGATCGTCTGCCATGAAGCCATACTTACAACTAGATGTAATACTTGCTTCCCCCATCTTCAGGCTTAAGGAGGATGAGAGCAGATAAAAGAAAGTTGCAAGCATCAAAGGTTAAACTACAAAATGTTGCAAAGTTAAATGAAATGTCTTCAAAAATTAATTTTCTCTGCACCAAATGAAAACAGATTGTATTATGGCCTCATTAATCTCACCCCTCGTTTTATTGTTGTGTCAATGTTTCTTCCATATTTCCATGCATTTTATAGCTTAGCTATAAATGTTTTGCTGCAAGCACACCCTTGGAAGCCTGAAAGCAAGAGCTCTTTCCTCCCTATTTTTATTAAATCTATATGATTATAGATTGTGGCCTGCTAAAGACCACTAATCAGTAGTATGAAGTAGTGAGGGGACAGGGCATCCATTGGCAGTGTCAAGGCAGTGTCTGTGGGGACAGAGTCCATAAAAACCCCTGTGAGACATGTTGGACATGCTAGTTCAGCTCTTGCTTTAACTCAGGGCTTGAAATTATGCCTGACAAAAATAAACACCAATGCACTTCTTGGCATCTGAGTATAGTGGGCAGGAGAAGGTCTATATGGGGAAAGAAAAGAAGAAAAGAAAACCTCCAATCAAGAGCCCCTCCAAAGCCTATTTGCAGCCTTGCTCAGGAAACAAAATAAGAAACAGTGGAATGTGGAAGCACACAAATGCTTACAAGTTTACAGCATCTCTACGGTGTAAAGCTCAGTGTGGGAGGAAGTCAGGTGGGGAGTGTGTTGTAGAGTATGACTACTGGTGGAGGAACCAGAGTAGGTGTTTCTAGAGGAGAAGATGGGGCTTGCAGTGGGATTGGCTGGAGCCATGGCACTTCCTTGGAGAAGAGTGTGGGAAGAGGGGGAAGAGAGGAGATGCCAGGCCTGGCTGTTGGTTTTGCCGTGCTCCTAGTCTAGTCATTAGAGCCCCACTTGGCCCAGTTCCCACCCATCCCAGATCCTCTAGGGAGTTGGAACCTAGACTGGAGATGTCAGATGAAATACAAGACACTCAGTTAAATGTGAATTTCAGATAAACAACAAATCATTTTTTAATATGAGCACGTCCTAAATATTGTGTTGGACTTACAGTAAAAGATTATTCTTTGCTTATCTGAAATTCAAATAGAACTGGGTGTCTTATATATCTATTTGCTAAATCTGGCCACCCTAGCCTTGAGGGACAAGTCCATCCCCTTTGTTTCAAGTGGGAACATCCTTCCTGCTGTCTGGACACTGCTGGTAGGCCAAGGTGAGAGCGTGGGCCACTGCTGAAAGGGGGCTCTTCCCTAGTTCCTGGAGGCTTCTCCCTGCTCAGATAACCAGGCAGATAGGGTCGTTTCAGGATATCATTGTTATGATTTTATCAATTTGAAATGCCTATTTTAAAATCCTTTCAAATTTGGTATAAATGTGTTTCAAGTAGTCAGGTTCTGATAAGCTTCATTTTGGGACTTGAAAAGTGGTTTTTATGGAGCTGAGAGAATATAATATGGATGGGAATAAAATGAAATCTAAGGTTATAAACAGGGAGCCGTGAGTAGCTTCTGGTTGAAAACGAGTCTTCTGGCTTAATGCAGGTCTCTTTCCCTCTGCCAGCCTCTGCTGTGGCCAAGGATGGAAGTGAAAACCCTGGCTGACAGCTGCCTGTGCCAGAAAGGCCACTCAATGCCTTTTTCCCTTGGGTTTTTGTTTTTTAATAATATTTCCATATCCATTTTAAATACACATCCCTTTACATTTTCTGATGCAACTAGTTGGTGAGCCCTTTAAATGAGACACTAGCTAAAGGTACAAAAGCCATGATTCTAAGCTGACAGGTAAAGAGTGAACTAAAGGATTGTTATTCTCAAGGCATAATAGAAGCTGGGGTGAAATTAAGCAGTGGGTTAAAATACGGAGGTAAGGATTCATGAACAAGTTGTCCAGATGTGCGTAGGTGTCGCCATTTCTTTAATTCGTACTTTAATTGTATATCATCTTTTAGAAAGATGGTGATTTATTTATGTAATATTAACGTAGGGTATTAAGCATAGACGAACTGTCCCAAGGGAATCGACCCCTTTAATAGATCACCCACACTTTTTCTCCCTCATTTTTCTGCCTTCCTAAGCACACAATTCGCACAATTTGATTTTTCTTGATGACAGAGTGAAAATGATTGCACTGTGCTGTGGAATCATGATGCTCCAAGGAGCTTTTAAATCTATTAGGACGTTCTGACCCGTTCAGTGACTGGGTGTGGCAGCTGTGCTATAGAAGTCTTTCTCCGTGAGCTTTCTGTCCCATCCCTTTCCTCTCTCACTGTTAAGCTAGCAGCTGTCAGTCTACCTGTCACTCCCAGGGTGCCTGTCACTGCCGCTCTCCCCTACCCCCAACTCTCTTTCTTAACCTGCTCTGAGCCGGGAGTTGGATGACCAGCTGATCACGGAGGCAGTGCAGCGTATTGATTAGGAGTGCAGGCTGCTGTCAGACTGGCTGGCTCCAGGTCCTGGGTGTCCTACTTAATCACTTTCACCTGGGGCAAGTCACTTAGCCTCTCTCACTCTCCATTCTTCCTCTGTAAAATGGGAGTGACGATTATACTTACCTCATGGGCCTCTGAGGATTCAGTGTGATGACACATCCAGCACATTTAGTGAAGTGCCTGGCCCAGGGTAAGTGGTCAATCGGGTGTCCATTGTTATTAATGCACTTAGAGTTGTATATAAAAGTCACAATAAATAAGTAAGTGAGGCTCTGGGCATGACTCTCTATGAATAAAGTGTCCAGGCTTTTGGGCAGGTACATTGTGACACTATTTTGGTTGCTCAGGTGCTATTTTGGTTACTTGCATATTCTTAGCTGCATTCATATAAGATGACTGTCAGATAATAGGAGGAAATACTGAATGATAATAACGATCGTCGTTAACTTGGAGAGCTTGCTACATAGGTGTCAGGCTCTCCACTAAAATGTTTGACACAGTATCTCATTTAATCCTTGTAACGCCCCTTTGAGGCAGGTACTACTATTAACCCCATTTTGCTGATTAGCAAACCCAGGCTTCCAAAGGTTCAGTAACTTGCCCAAAGTCACACAGCTAGTAAGAGGGGGAGCTGGGACCTGAGCATGGGTCTTTCTTTGCCACTTCAAGGCTTGTGATCTTGTCTAATTAATTTGTTCTGATTACAATCCAACAGGAAAAACAATTTGATATTTTTATAGCCCTTTTTTAAAGAACCAAAAAAATTTTTCAAATTATTGCATAGGAAGAAATTTGTCTTCCTAGTCTAGTTATCCTCTCTGACAATTCCCAGTGGCAGGGGACCTCGAGTCCAGAGGGAGGCCCTGCTGCCCCCGGGCGGCTGTGAGGTCTTACTCAGTACCCTGACAGAGCCTGTTGGTCTCCCACGTGACCGTGGAGCCTCTCTTCAGCCAGTGAGGGATGGAGAGATTGTTGGTCTCCTTTTACAGATGAGGACACAACACCTTGAAGGATGGCACAACTTGTCTAGACCTGCCAACTCTTGGTACATGGCTCTTTCTGCCACGTGGAGCCTCCTTTCCCTAATGGCATGAAGAGCGTTTTGTGAGGGCTGCTGTTTGAGTGACAGCTGTCACACTCACGTGTAAACAATTTCATAATTGATGCCTGGCTTCAGGAAGGAGTTGATTATTTGGAATGAAAAACTTTGGCAGCTTCACCAAAGGTGACAAGAGTTCCAAGGCCCAGTATGAAGGCGCAGGTCATATGTTTCAGGGCCTGTGCTCATTCGCTTGTCTTATCGAGAATGGGAAGATTCTGGAGCGTGTGTGTGTCCCCATAGCAGTGTCGTGGGATAAAACACCCGAAATCTCAAAGCCTTGAACCAGAATTATGGCTACAATATTTTAAAATAGATGATTATATAAAATTGGACATGGAAGGAGCTCTGTGGGTCCCTGTGGGCCCCTGTCTTGCTGTGGGTCTGTGTACTTTTCCCTGTCTGTGTGTTTCTTAATGCTTTCCATTCCCAGGGCCTCTTCATCCCGCAGGCTGTCACCTCCGTCTGTCTCTTTCATACACACACACACACACACACACACTGAATGCAAGAAATCTTCAAAAAACATTGTCAAAACCTTTGACAATGATGTGGGCATTTTCTCATTTTTAAGTGCTGAGAACTCAGTTTACATTGTCATTGGTGTTTATTACCTGCTAGGCCCAGAGCAACACCGAATTGGACACTGGGGAATTACAAAGAAAGAAAAGGACATCGTTCCTTACTTTTGAAGAGTTTACAGTCTAATGGGGAGAACAAGATGACAAAGCCTGTTATCTAGAGGATAGCATGATTACAGATGGCATCCACGTACACATGCAGCTACTTTCGCTGAGGGGCACATGAGAGCTTCTGCATTTGGAAAGAGTGGAAGGACAGTTCTAGGAGGTGATGTCACAATTGTAAAATGAAAATTTCTACCCTGGGATTTACAGTGTTTTTATTTATTTTCTCCAGAGACCAAACAGTAGCATATTTTCTGCCTCTACTTGAGCTTTGGGAAAAGAGAAAGGTCTGATCATCTCACTTGCATGGAAGGACTGTGCATTTTGAAGCTCGGCAGAGCTCATCAGCATACAGGCCACATGCCTTAGTGTGTGTGAGGGACAGCAGCCCAGTGGTTTGCAGGGTGGGAATATGGAAGGCTATGGAGGGGTATAAAAATCAGTAAATGAACCAACCATGTAGCAAAATAGTTGCCAGGAAGGATGCAGACACACATGGGCCAGTCTAGGAAGAAGAGGTACTAACTGCACAGAATCCTCTAGACAAAGTGTTGCTGGGGCTACAAGTGATGCTAGCTGTGAGCCATTCCAGAAAATGGCTCTTCCCTACAGGGGGAAGAACCACTCAAAAGCCTTTAGTATCCGGAACATTTTCTTCACATTCAGGTTTTCAAACGACCTGGAAGTAGCACAGAGGTGCTGGGTATCTAGTTGCAGAAATTCCTGGGGCAGCTCTTTCACATGGCAGGTTAACAACAGCAGAGATCACATGGCTGTGTGTCTTTGAGGCAGGGGCAAGGGGCAAGAGAACAGATGGTGGAAGCAGAAACTCGGAATTTGGAGTCCTGGATTATAACCACCACCCACTTGAAGATTCCTCTGTTTCCCTGACTGTTAAATTAGAGGATTTAGATCCTCTAACCAGAAGTCCTTCATTCAATAGCTCTCTAGAAAAAAAGATGGGATCAAATCTCGGAAAAACCAAATATTTAGTGAAATTAGAGTTTGAAAAGAAACTGAAATAAATGGTATATGCTATTTTAAATAAATGCCTGTGAGACTTTGTATTCATTCAGTACATATTTTTATGCCTATATGCTGAGTATTTTGCAAGGTCCAGTGTACACAGTGGCAAACGAGTTCTGCAAGGTCTCTGCCCCCCAGGGCTCACATGGCTCTTGTTGCTGTTTCTGAAACTTTACTCTCCACACAGGTGGAGCTAGGTTCTACATATTCCATTTGTAAACTATCCAGGGGCTCCTGTGGGCTCCTGTGGGCTCCTGTGGTAGAGAAGATTGTTACCTACTCTGAGGCCACTTAGGAGGGGGTTCTAAAGTGAGGTCTCCATGGTTTTGAAAGAACTGGGAGGGGCGGGTTGGTGAGTCACTGTTTGCCGTGTGGGGTTGGCTTTGAGATGTGATGCTTGGTCTCCTTTCAGAAGGCAGAGGAAACACAGGTTTTCCAGGAAAGCCGTGAGCATGGTCCCAGGAGCCTGGGGGAGTTTGGTGTGTTTGTTTGTTTGCTTTTCCCAAATAGGAGAATAAATCACTCCAGGAACTGCAGGTACCTAAGGTTTCAGATGTACTGACTTAGGCAGTGGCTTCCCTGATGCTGACATTTTCAAAAGGCTTTTGCAGCTCATGGCTGGCATTTTTCCCAGGAACAAACAAACCTAACCCCATTAGAAGCTGAACATCTGACACTTCTGGTTTTTAAATCTGACCAAACCCCAAACTCAGAATGCCCAAAGTGATTCCCCCGCCCCCCAACCCATTCATCTCAGAGTCCCATGGACAGATATGGAGGTTTAATCAGACAGTGTCAGATTCAATCACAGGAATGCAGCAGTGTGATTTCCTAAAAACCTACTAGTGCCCAGGGGTCCTTTTAGCTCTGCATCCTTTTATAAGAAAAGGAAGAAAAATGAGAAACCGAAGAACCTTGTTTGGCCAAATGTGAAATCACTTGAAAGGTTCCAATTTGGGATCAAAACTCAAAAGCCAGCTTGGATGTGGAGGGCTCCCAGCTCCTGAGCTGCATTCGCAATGTACTTTGTTCCCGAGTCAAAACATGTTCAGGTACAAGAGGCGCCTGAAGTGATTTCTTCCTCCAGGAATCCTGCCTTCACTCAGAAGTGCCTTGGAACTTCAAAGTGAATCCTATGTAGGGAACAGGAAAGACACAGCAGAGAATCTGGGCCTCCTCAGATGAGAGCGCCCGCCCTGCCTTGGGAGCCCCTGGAGGCAGGCTGCAGGGGGACACTCAAACGGGTGTGATGGGGGCCTACCCTGGGACAGGCCTTTCCCATTTTACAAATGGAAAATTCAAACATAAAAAAGAGTCCAAGCCTGTTCCAAGGTTGTAAATTACTGTCTGTTATGAGGTCCAGTGTCTCTAGGTCACTTCCCCAGACCAAAGTCAGGGAAACTCCCTGTGGAGATTGTATCTTCTTCCTGCCATCTGTCCCCAGGCACACAGGGGAGACTCCGGGTCTCTCATCCCTTTGCCTGGTGATCCACAATAAGAAAGCCTTGGATTGGAGCCATCCCTCAATAACTAGAAACTATTCCACTTTGGATTTCAAGTAGTACAAGAGAAATGACAAAAGAAAAGTCACATTAGGGATTTCATGCTGCTGATTTTGAATTATTGGTCATAGCATACAGAGCTTAGAAAGCCATAGACATCACCATTTTCCTTTCTCCCACGACTCCCCACCGCACCCCAGCACCTCCTCGTGGAGATGAATTGGCAGCACCAGAAAAGAGTAGGTCCTGCATCCAGCCCTGGGCTCTGGCACCCCCGGGCTGCCTCGAGTGGGGAGGGCCCAGGCCACTCTGTCTCCACTCCTTCCCTCACCTGCGTTCTTGAACAGGGAGAGTCAATATTCCAAACTTCCTCTTCCTATGAGAAACTCACTCCATGACAGAAAGCACCTTGTTCCTCCCTGCATTCCTAGCCCTGGCACTTGCTGTATCTCCAGCAAATTGTAGATGCTGGTAACTAAAACTTCCTCTAATTCATTTGACACTTTTTGGATGCCTACTCTGTGCCAAGCACCATGGAGGTATGTTTATTACATGACCTCCCATCCTAACAACAGTCATGAGAAGCAAGTGTGGAGCCAACCTGCAGATGGCTGAGGTCACTCTGCTCACAAGCAATGCAGCACTGACACTGTTCTTCTGGCCCTTCGAGGACTTGGAGCACCTGCTGAATATTAGGGTCTGGGTTCTTGTCCTAGCTCTATCCATTTCCTCAGATGGAAAGGGAAGGAGTTGGAAGAGTTGATCTTGGAGGCTCCTTCCTTGCGGTCACATTTCTTTGGCTCTGCTCTTAACCACAGCACACTGTTCCCAGAGAGGCTGCCCTGTCCTTGGCTGGCCCTGGGAGGCAGGTGGCAAAGTGAAGGGGTGGGGCATTGGGAGAGTTTCTGTCCTTGATATTGGCTGACAGAGTTTTCCTGAGACTCATGTTTGTACAGTCAACCCATGGGCCTGCCATCAGCAGGAGGGATGGCAGGCAAGGCATAGATGTTTGCTGAGGGTCATCTTGTTATCTTTAGCCAGCCTCTAGACAACTCCAGGTGTTATTATCCTCTCTTTCCAGGTAAGAAACTGGCCTGGTAACAGCCTTTGGCCTTAGGCAGCAAATTGCAGAGCCCAGATTCAAAACCAGCCCTGACCTGACTCCCAGGCTGTGCTCTTTCTGCCACACTGTCTTGCCTTCCATGGGAGAAACTGGGCCTGGCCACCTGGACAATCTGCTCAGCCACCCATTGGCGACTTCTTTTTCCATTAATTTTCTCTATAACCTGAGTTTTTGTCAAGTAAGAGGTTTTGAAAGAAGGAGAGGGATATACTATATAATTTGCCCCAGGTTGCACTGTATATAGTAGTAGACAATGTGGGAATTTTCATTTTTTCCTTCTCTCCCTCCTTCTGTCCCAGGTAAGGCTCTGACACCAACCAGAGATGTACGAAATGCCATGGGGCCATTGCTATTAGGAATTCAAGTCTTGCTTACCTCAGCTGTAATGATAATAGCAGTGACACTGAACACCCACCCAGCTTCCCGTGGTTCCAAATGGACCAACCCGCCAGGAGCATGGTCTCCAGTAGCCTCTCCCGGGCCCTCAAGCTCCCTGCAGACTTAGCCATGATCCTGCTAGCAGCTGGATCCAGTGTAAAATTGAATCAGCAGAAAATGCAGAAAAGAATGGTGAATGCCTTTTTCCTTCCCTCTTTACCCAATAAAGCAGTGAGGCCTCTCTGCATGGGTCAGTGGTGAGCTTCTGATTTATCTGCTTGCTCCAGGCTCTGCCCTCCCCACCACCAATGTGAGAGGTTCATATAAGGTTGGGTAATGCTTGGTCAGGTGGTTCTGAATCACTGTCCTCAAGGCTCCAAGGCCCAGGGAGTTCCCTGGGAAGCAAAAAGGGCCCCAGGTAGATTTGTTCCAGGCTGCCCCCAGCCCTACTGGCTCTGTTTTGACATATTTACATCTTATGTTCCCACTCAAGATTTATTTGAAGGAAGAGTTTGGCAGTGTAAAGTATGAAGATCGTTCATCTAGCTCTGCCCCCTTAGAAACTTGAGAAATGGAATGATTTGCCTGGGTCATGCAAAAATTCCCCCATCTCTGTGGACTCCCAGCCTTCAAGTATGTAAGTAAGAGGCTAATTTATAACCCTAATTAAGAATCCAGCTTACATCAGTCAAAGTCTTATGGGATTTTTAGATCTTATTCTAGAAAACAAAAGAATCTTCAGTTCCCTTTGAAGACAAATGTGTGTTCCCTAAGCCTGGGAAAGAGGAAATTTCAGGTTCTCCCCCCTCATGTATTTGTGACATTAGCTAGCAAAGTTCTGTCTGAAACAAGCAGAGGTCACTTTATGAACTGAAAATGCATTCTATGTCCTGGGCACATATGTTAGTACATAACACCACCTTTTGCTATTTTGTTCCCTGGCAATGAAAATTTGGGTGTCTGGTGCTGTTTGTATCACAAATACCTTGCCTGTGACCCCGGTGGGGTGTTTGATTAGAAGGAAATGCAAAATAGCAAGCCATCCTGTTAATTTATTGTTCACAAGCAATAGTAAATTATTCTAATATCATTTCCATGTACTGTTCATATATTCCAGCAGAGTGATTACAAGAAAATAGCTGTTTGCATGCCACACCAACATTCTCCGGGATCACTGTGCTTAATGTTTTCTTTTTCTTTTACAATAATTGCCACTGTAGCTTCTTCCTCTTCTTGGTCACACATCTCTCTTGTACTCAAGAGTAGATTGTGCCGTGGCATCAAGAAGCTTCATTATTTATTCCCCCCTGTATTGAATCTGGAAACACTGATCTTTTTGTCCTAAAAAAAACCAAGAGACCTTGTTTCTACTTTTCAAGTAGAACCAGGTTCTCAGGCTTGCCTGCTATATTCCTTTATAGGCTCTTTTTCTCTTGAGTTTTATGACTTCTGACATGATGGGTAGTCCTGAACTCTCCCTCATCCTCACTCCCTGGATCTGCTGTCCGCTAGCTTTAGCCCCCAGGCAGACTCCTGCCTTGGCACCTTGCCTTCCTTTCAGCCACGGTGGAAACACGTGACTGTCAACCCTCCATCTCTCCTGTACTCCTAGAATTATCTTTTTCTTTTTTAACCTCCTTTAAAGTACAGAGATTTAGACTGAGGTTGGAGGAAGAAGAGGTGATTCCTTTCCCCACAAAAAGGGAACAAAGCTAACAGCTTCATTGGTTTGAACGATTTCTCCCACCAAATCAAGAAATGACGACACCACCAAAGGAGGACCTCCTCTTCCCTCTGCACGCTCACATTCAGAGAGGGGGTCCCACTGGCCTCGAGCCCAACTCCCCCCTAGCCTCCCACCCCTCAGCTCTCACCTGGGCAGGCGCCTGCGTCAGCCTGGGAGGCTGCCCTGTTTGGGGCAGCGTGTGGGGACACATCCCATTCTTTCTCTGGGTTCACAGTTCTCATCAAAATGTATTCCCCCTTTCCTCGATAGTCCCCTCCTATTTTTGAAAAATCCACAGACATGCAAGCTGAGGTCTTTATTTTGAGATGTTTAAATGTCAAGTTACTGAAAGAAATGCAGAGCTAAACAACAGAAAACTGTGACCAGTGGTGTGAGCCCCCAGCTTGTACCAAGAGGGTGACTTCATTATGCTCAGAAAATAGATGACCTGTACAAATGGGAAATTCTCAGTGTTTGTCCTTAAACTCTAGAATATCTTCTCCATCCCTGCTCCAGGCAGGATTTATTTCCTTCTTTCCTCTCTGCGAAGTTAGATGACTGGTATTTCATAGTAATAAAACCTCTTGCAATCAGATGCAACATACAAGGTAATAAATCCCTTCTGTCACTTTGGGGGCCATTGTCAGGCTGGGAGCCACTCGGCAGTATTCAGCAGGGTGGTTTGGGGTCCTTCCTCTCTGCTGTTCCGTTTTTTCATTCTCCTCCCCAGCTCCCACTCCTGCCTCCACTTTCCTTCATCAACCATTGCCAGAATTCTCTGCTTTTTCTCCCAAAGTAATTACGCATTTGGGGTGACAGGCAGGGAAATAGCCATGCCTTTCCATGCCTATCTTTGTCTTATGTCTTTCATTTTTTTAAATAGAACCTGGAATCACAGTGTCTGTGTTCACAATCATTTTTTCTTTTTGTACAAGAGGAGGGTTTTTGTTGTTTTGGTTTTGTTTTTACTTAAAGACGATGCCTGACTCTAAACCGTGCCCAGATTCCTCTAGAGTGCATAGAGATGACAGCGCTCATCCCATGGCTTCTGAAGACAAGTCTAGGACTTTGTTCACATTCTGGCCAGTTTGTTCTGTGCTGGATGAGGACCTAATGCATTTTCCAACCTCGTCTCTTCCACTCATGGGAAGGGATTTCATAGGTCCAGGCATTAAAAAGGGTAAGAATGGCTGGAGCTAAAAAAAAAAAGATGATTATATTGAAATTCAGATTTCAAAACTGGTCCTTAGCTCAAGCTATCACAAGTGAACACCTGTGCCTCTGTCACTTTGTGTTTTCATACCATAAGTATCTTATTCTGATGGAAATTTTTTTGAATTGGGAAGAAAAGTAAATTCTAGGTGCCTAGGAAGCCAGGGATTCTATAGCTAACCATGGCTACAATAGCTCGTGAGAGGAACCTTAGCCTACCATACTGCTTGACATTTTTAAAGACACTGTGGCCTTTTGAGTTAACTGTGGGGGACTCTCTATTGTCCCCCGAGCATAAGGATCCCCAACTTGGTTTCTGCTGGCACTGCACAGAGAGCAGGATGACTGATCTGTTCCCAGGGAGCACTTGGGGTTTTGGGCCTGGGCTCCAGTGTTCTTGTGTGTTTTGATACCTGCTCCCCCCCATCCCTTCCTGGCTGTGTATCTCATGAGTTAACCCTTTAATGGACACGGTTGTGTTTAACTTCCATCTGAGGAAACCGTAGTATCTAGTTGTTTCAGACAGGCATTCTGACATTAGCCAGGAAGCCCTCCTGCTCCAGCTGCTGCTTCCCTGTGGACCTGGCCGGAGGGCTGGGCCCCCACCTCCCTGGCCAATGATGAATTCATGCTGTGTTAATTTGCTAGGGCTGCTGTAACAAAGTGCCACCAACTGGGCAGCTTAAAACAACAGAAATTTATTGTCTCATAGTTCTGGAAGCTAGAAGTTCAAAGTCAGCAGGGCCATGCCCCCTCTGAGATTCTGGGTAGAATCCTTCCTTGCCTCCTCCTGTCTTCTGGCAGTGGTCACAATCCTTGGTGTTCCTTGGCTTGTAGGTGCATCACTCCTTTCTCTGCCTCTGTCATTCCATGGCGTTCTCCCTTGGTGTCTGTGTCTTCACATGGCCACCTCCCCTGTGTGTCTCTCCTCCTCCTCTTAGAAAGACACCAGTCATATTGGATTAAGTGCCCACCCTACTATAATATGAACTCGTTTTAACTTGATCACATCTGCAGTCCTTCCAAATAAAGCCTATTCCAAATGAGGCCCTATTTCCAAAGAAGGCCACATTCACAAGTACCAGGGGTTAGGACTTCAACATAAGAATTTGAGGGAGACCCAATTCAATCTCAACATATGCTCTCCCTGCCTTGGCTGGGAAAGAAGCAGACCTCCCTTCTATCTTTCCTCTACCTCTTGCTTTCAGGTTGAAGGGGCTGTCTTCAGATTCCCCCAAGCTCCAGTTGGCCAGCATCCGTTGGCCTGTCCACAGCCCTTCTCTGAGCTAGCCTCTCCTCTGGCCCAGTACATGGCACCGTGCTTATGCCCGCTGAGCCAGGCAGGGGCACTCCTGTATCTCCCAGGGTTCCTCCAGCTCACCTTTTCTCATCTTTACAGCCTCAAGGCTTTTCCAAACTCTAATCTCACTGTGCACAATACACGTCCAAGCAGATAAAGAAATCATTGCTCTCGCACCTGGCCCTTGGGAGACCCTATGCCCCCTTTCCCCTGTGCACACATAAAACCCCACGGCATGACTCAGTGAGGGATTGCAGCTTCGGAGTCAGCCACACGTAAGGTCGAATCCCAGCTTTGCTATTTGTTTGCTAGATGACCTCGGGCAAATAACTTCACCTTTCTGAGCCTCAATTCCCTTATCTGTACAAATGAGGTAATAACAACACCTGCTCCGCAAAATTGTCATTGGGATTAAGTGAAATAGCGTGTGCATGCTGCCCTCAGAGTAGGTGCTTGCGAAATGTTGTAATTACTGCTCGCATTTCGTCTCATGGGCTCATAACGTAGCTAATAATAGTCACTGTCTCTTTGTATTGAGCATCTACTTTTGTGCCAGGCACTTTGTGCTTGCTGATTTACAGATTTTATTTCTAATTCTTATAAAAGCCCTGCGATGTAGGTATTACCATTCCTGTTTTACAGATGATTGAAACTAAAGCCCAGAAAGAAAATAAACATAAAACGAAGGAACTGAAAATAAAGAGAAGGTAAAATGCCCAGGATCGCACAGCCACTAAGTGTTTGAGCCAGGATTTGAACCCAGGAACTTTGCACTGTGCATAACGCTGACTCTAGGGTCTCTCACTGGTCCGCTGGTTTATGTCCTCTTGGCCTCTCCTTGCTCGCCTTCTCGCTCTCGTGCTTTGTCCCTTTCTGTTCTCCTGGGTGACTTGTCCTTCTTCCTTGCTTTTCACCATTCACGTCTTCGAAGCCAGCATTTCTCAAATTTGTTCAGACGTCAGAAAAGCCTGGTATTCTTCTCACAGAACAGCACACTTTGCTTTGCAGAACGCTGAGACGTATTGATAAAATGAATCCTAACATATAAACCTTAGAAATAATTTTGCTAGCAGAAAATGTGGCTATTTTCTATGTGTAATATAGAACCATACCCATAAGCATGTGCGTGCACGCACTCAGGCACACACACTCATGCACACCTCGTGCACAGCTAGGAACAAAGCACGAACAATTGCTCCCCACTGTTATTCACTGACTACTCAATTATGTATTTCTTCATCTGCTAGGGCTTGCCTAGATAAGAACCAGTAGACACCAAAAATTTAAGACAAAATGTATGGGAGAAAAACGAGGTTCGGAAAATTCGATACGTTAATGTAGGTTTATCTCTGTGGCACCTTGGTCCACTTTGTGGAGGGAGAGTTTGATGATGGCCAGGATATACCAGCAACTTTTAACTCCAGTGTCATCTCTGATGGTGTGTGCTGATGGCAGAGAGAGAGAAGCAGAAACGACCAGGTCTGAATGCTCCCTTCCCTGTGGGTTACATTGTGGGACACACACACCTTCTTAATCTTGTGCCCCTGATTTCCTTCCCTTTTAAAAAATTAAGATGCCCTGATTACCATCAGTAATTCCAACTGTAGTGGGATTGTATATCGGAAAAGGCTCAGACATCAGAATGCTCTGACACCACAGATGTGTTGTGATTTATTTTCACCTTGTGGTGATTAAGACTGTTCTTGATTTAGCCATTGGTGCTCTGTCATTGCAGAGAGAGAAGGGTGGCCTCATCAGAACACAGGCCCATGTGCCTGCTTTTGATTTTAGCACCAGCCTTTCCTGCTGCCGTCAGAGTAAATCACGGGTTTCCACCTGCTCCCTCACCTGTGTACTCCTCTGTGGCATCCTCATGGCCCCACAACCAGGCACACTTCAGATTTCTTATGTGAAGCTGTATTTTTTTTTTTTTTTTGCACTGAAGTTTCACAGCTGTCATCAGATGCATTATGTATTTCTTCAGGGACACCCTAAGGTGATGACTCAGAGTTGGAAAGCAGATCAGAGCCGCTCAGGGCGGCTGGGTAGTATTGATCTTAAATTTGATCTGTCAGCACATCTCTGAGCAGGTAAACACCATGCTCCATACAGTTGGGAACAAGCAAAGCCCCAGCCTCATCATCATTTGCTTCCTTTGGTGGACACATTTATTGGCCTTCCGTGTTGTTACAACAAAACAAAAGTGGAAAACGTAATGTGCTGTATAATGTTTATTGATTTTTCCCTGAGCTAAAAGCAAAGTTTTGGATATAGCCTTGGAAACAGCTAGGACTTTGGCATGGAGGGTTCCACGCAGCTTCCTGGGATCATTAGCCAAACTTAGAGGAGACTGAGGACAGCTGGTGCAACGGCAGTTTTGACTGTTAGAAGCCAGCAGAACTGGAGGCAGAGGTTAGGTGATTCTATACATGCTGGAGCGGAACAGTCCCTGTCACTGGCTCTGCTGAATGTTGTAAGCTATCCATCTTCAGCAGGTGGGCGAGGAAGGGGGTTTCCTTTTTCTCCCCCGCTCTCTGTTGCAATGGTGTGAGGCAGTGCTTCTCAACTCTACCGTTAGAATCACCTGGGGAGCATTTAAGACCTGTGCAAGCCCAGAACCTACCCCAGACCAATTAGGCAAAGTTCCTCAGGTGATTCTAACATACAGCCAGGGATGAGGAACCGCTGGCTTAAGTTATTAGGACACTCTTCAAGTGTAGCATTAACATGGCAGTGAGAGGTGAGTACTGGCCACAGTGACAGCAGGGATCATCTGGAGAGTACATGTTTTGCTGCTTCACAAAGCAGATTTACGTCTGTTATTTATTCCTTATACCAACTATATGGTAGACCACTGCTGTAAGAAGGTTCCCAAAAAGGGATCATGGCTCAAACAAAATCAAAGTTTATTTTCATGTAGCAGTGTTGAGTGAATGTTGGTCAGCCGGTGCCTCTTCTCTACCCAGTCATTCACGGGCCAGTGGAGGCTCTGCTGTCTTCAAGGTGGGGCATCTAAGATCTCCTTGGGGGGGGGTCATCTCTGTTCCAGCCAGCCGGAAGCTTGGCAGGGCTTTGTGGATCAGGCCTGGAAGTAATATATACCATGTCTACTCATATTCCATTGACTAGCACTTAGAGGAACAGGGGACACTGGGCAATGTGGACCAGCTGGGTACCCGGGAAGGAGAGGAGCGTGGATTATGGAGCACCAGCAGCTCCTCCCACCAGCCCTGAGGAGTAGATGTGGATGCACAGACTACAGGGGCAGGTCTTTCCTACGTGAGACACCCAGGGGGCTGCATGAACCTTTGGAAGAGGTAAGAATGAAAATGCCCAGTCAAAGCACCTGGGCTCAGAGGCTTAGAAGGATTAAAAAACAAAATTAGAGGCTGAAGGTTATAATGTTCTACATTCTTCTGTCCACCAAAAATAATTTGTGTGGAAATTCACAAGGCACATAGACTAGTTTTAAACCTCATTTTCTTCTTTTGCACGGAGTGAACAATATAGATGGATTAAGGACTGTGATGAGTGGGAGATAATTCCCACCTCTAAGCAATGGCCTCACCTCACACTTCATTCAGAAAACGGGAGTGTTCAGAGAGCAGCCCACTCACCTCTCCCCCAGCCTGGCCATGGATCTGCCGGGGCCTGAGTCAGCTTTGGCTCTTCCCTCCGACTCCCTCCTACTCCTGTCACAGGCCAGCACCTCCACTCGGGGTGTGGCACATCCCTTTCACTTCTTAAAGACTGCCCCTCATTCCACCCCGCCTCCCGCCTGCATCCCCAGCCTCGTCCCCCGCATGATTGAGAGGTCCTGTGCGGGGAGAGGGACCTCTCTTGGCCCTCCAGCCGCCCCCTTTGCTGCTTCCCTGCAGTTCCCACCCCATTCACCCCTCAACTCACTGCAGAATGCCTCCCCATCTACCCTCTATAGAAGTTGTTTTTCTCAAGGTCACCAGTGACTCCCATGTGACCAAATCCAGTGGCCACTATTCTGTTCCCACCTTTCTCAGCTTGCCAGGAACCACTCCCTCTTTCTCGAAACAGCTTCCCTTCTCGGCTTGTGTGATACACCCCTTCTGCTGTGTCAGCCTTTGGACCAGGACCTTTCCCCTGTGTTCTCCACCCTCTCCCCTTAGGTGAGCCCACGCAGGCCCACGGCTGTAAACGTTATCTCTGTGCTCATGACTCCAGAGTTCTCTGTTTACCCCAGACCCTTTCTGGTTGACACTGGGTGACTTTCTCACTGGCAGCTCAAACCTGATTAGTGCAAAACTAAACTCAGTACCACTCCTTTCCCACGAAACAAACAAAACAAAAACTTCACGTGGTAAATGGCACCACCGTCAACCCAGGTTAGAAACCTAGGAGTCATCCTTGATTCTTCTCCTGTCCCCCATGTCCCATCTACCAAGTCCTAGTGTAGAAACAGAGGCAGAACATTCAAAACTGGTTCCGTCACCCTCCTTCCCTCTGTGTCTCCTTCCTGCCACAGTCCTGGTGCTGATCCGGGCTGCTGCCGTCTCCCCAGGCAGAGCAGCCGCCTCCTAGCAGCCCTGCCACATCTATCCCTGCTCTCCAACAGCCAGAGCTGGATTTTGAAAATATGCCAGGCTTGGTTCTTCACGGTGTCCCTTCACACTTATGATAAAATCCTGACTTCTTGCTATGGGGCCTTAGAGCTGCAGGCACACTGTCCCGGCCCCCTCCCCTCCATTGTGCTGTGCAGCCCTCCTCTCTCCTGTACACTTGGCCTCCACCCAGGCCTTCCTCAGTGCCTCCAACTTACCTTCACATGTGCCCTACCCTCTGTCAGGAACGTTCTCCTCCAGCACTTCCCTGGACCGGCTCCTTCCTAGTCTTTATGCGTCATGCATTCATGTACACATTTATGATCAAAATCAGGGCTTCTCATCTCTCTGCAGTGAAAGGACCAGTGGTTTGGTTGCTGTTTTCCATTATGTTGCAGACCAATAATACATAATAAAAATAGATTCTAGATAAAATATTATAAAAAGACAAATACATAGCAGAAGTCCCGTTTTTAATTACTAGAGTCAACTATAGTCAAATTGCATTATTTTAAATGCAGTTTAGATGTTTAGAATATCTAAATATGAAAATAGAAATTGAAAATGTTGCAACAAGGTCAAATAGATTTCTCTATTTATTTTGTCATGGACTTGTAACAAACAGTTGGTGCCCCAGTAGTGGTCCACAGACCCCACTGTGAATAGGGCTGCTCTAGATTTCAGTTTAAAAGTCATCTGCTTAGCGGCCTTCCCTGAACAGCCCATCTAAAATAGATTCTTGCACACACACCCCATACTGTTAGTCTCTCTTCTCTGCCTCCTGTTGGTCTTCATCACGTCACAGAGAATTTGTGATCAGATGTAACATGAGCAGTTCCTTATCTGAAGTCAGTCTATCGCTTAGCTAATAAGTAATTTCTCCCAGCTCTCAGACTACCCATGTTCCCTGTTGAAGGCATTTCTGCCACCTGCCTATGATTGTGGGCAGAGAGCAGCTTGCTGCCACCCTCTGTCAGGAAACAATACCTGAACCTACCCTGAGACTCAAGCAGATTTGAACTGCCCGTTCCCACTGGTAGACTCCCACCTGTAGCATCAGGGCGGGTTGGAGACTCAGGTGGGAGTCCCTGCATTATCCACGTGGAGGGGCCAAGACCTCGAGGACGTCCCTACGTGACCTAACTTCTCCTGATGGAGACTGCTCCACCCACAGCCCCTCTCTTCCTGTTCATTTTCCCTTTTCCCTTTGCTCCTCACCTGCACGGGCCCTTTTACCCACTTACACTTGTCCCCTTTAAGTCCCATCTCTCACCTTTCTGAGCCCAGGCCCTTTTCCCAGCCTCTTGTGTCTGGAGAAACCTACAAATGGGCACCTGTTCTCTCTGGCCCATCTCTATTGCAGAGGAAGCAAGGTGGCTTGGCCTTTAGTTTGGGTTTTTGGGTTTTTTTATTTTTTTGTTTTAAGAGACAGGGTCTCATTCTGTTGCCCAGGCTGGAGTGCAGTGGAGTGCACAGCTCACTGCAACCTTGAGCTCCTGGGCTCAAGTGATCCTCCCAGCTTAGCCTCCCGAGTAGCTGGGACTACAGGCACATGCCATCATGCCTGGCTAATTTTTCGATTTTTTGTATAGACGGGGTCTCGCTTTTGCTCTGGCAGGTCTTGAACTCCTGATCTCAAGTGATCCTCCCACCTTGGCCTCCCAGAGTGCTAGGATTACAGGCATGAGCCACTGTGCCTGGCCACCTTAGTTTTTTAAATCTTCTGGCAGCTAGTTCTCTAATCCCCTGCCAGGACCAGCATACATTTTGGATCTTACTGTACATAAAAGAATATCTGACTCCTTTTGGTCCAGGTGCCTTCCAAGCCCCAGTGGGAAATGTGGGGCCCAGAAGCTCCACTCAACTCCTGTGTTGTGCTATTAATGTTTTTTCAGCAGACAGAGGAGAAGGCTTAGCCAGCCACATAAATATTCACTTGTTTTCTTATTTATCATCTAGTTTCAGTGGTTGTCCAAAAAATATTTGTTAAATAAATTAATTTAAAAATGAGTGAAAGAATATAATTAATAACTTATATAAGAAGGTGTAGCGTTTCTTATTTCAGAAAGTCCAAAATGCAGACTACCCAAGTATAATCGGCTCCCTTATCTATGCCGAAGGGGCTACTGTAGTGCTGATAACATGAAACAGGAAAAGATCATGGAGGAATTACTTCTTTCTACTTAGAAATGCATCAGGCTTTCTCTCCAGCTTCATTGTGCTTCAGGCAATAGGATTAGTTGACCTTCCCTGAGCTCAGACAGTGGGGCTGGGGGCCTGGATGTACATAAGGACAAGAGAGAAGTGGTTTGAGATTTATTTGCCTGTAAGCAAATGGAAATGCTCCAAATACACACTGGTGGGACAACATGGGATTCTGCTTCCAAGATCCGCCCTGTAAAACACAAGGTGGCATTTGCTACCTGACCCTGGAGGGCCCTCTGAGCCATCCACTCCCTGGTGCTGTGAACAGCATTACCAAAAGAGGCTGGGAGTCATCTGTGGAAAAAAAATCAGAGGCCAGAGAGATGGAAGGGGTGACTTTGGTGGGAGAATGTGGCTGTGATCCCCTGTCAGTGCAGAGGGAGGCTGAGTGACTACGTCCCAGGGAAGCCCTGTCTATCCAGAGGATGGTGCAGTTCACCTCCCAGAAGAAGCCAGCCAGGGTTTCCAAGGGCAAGGTGGGAAGCCCAGTATGCTTTCTTGAACCCACTGGGGTTGTGAACATCATAGTCCTCCTGAGAGCGAGGCAGCATCCATCTCTCCAAGAAGGCCCTTTGGCATCTCCCTGCAGGAGTGACCACAGAGCCGGAATACTCCAGGGAGGAGCCTGTTGCAGGGCTTCGTGCAGCCACTGTCAGCCGGGCTGTCCCTCATGGGGAGCATCTGTCCAGGGGGACACTCTCCCAAATCACACATTTAATTTGACCATGTTTTTGTGGGGGGACTGGAAGAAGATCCGCCTTCGGCCAAATCCCTAATGAGACAGAGAAGCAGCAGGGCTGGACGCTTTCACCTAGGCCAGAGGTGGAGCATGAGGGATTTGGGGAATTTTTCTCTCCTCAACCTCCCCAGCAGCTTCACTTTGTGGCAGGGCTGGGGGTATGGGTCCCCACCTCTGAAAACAAACCAATGTTTGTGCCTGATGTGAGTCCCCTTAGCAAGCCACTTGCTTGGGTCCTTGGCTCATGCAGTCCTCACAACAGCTCTGGTGAGTGGCTATTATTTTCTCCATTCGATAGTTGAGGAAACTTTGAGTGAGGGGAGTAACTCACATGCCCGAGGTTATTCAGCCAGTGAATAGCGGAGCTGGGCTTCAAACCCTGACTCCTCTGCCTCCCAAGTCACCACCGGGCATCCTGCCAGCTGGGTGGATAGAGCTGGGTCTGGGCCAGAGATGAAGATGCGGGGCACATACAGATTCCAAGGAGTGATTCCAGGAGCATTGGGAGCATGGGGGAGGAGGGGAGTGGTGTTTTGGGGTGGTTGCAATGGCTGGGAAGTGCTGCTTTTATTTCCTGGGCAGGCTGGAGATATTGTTAAATTTCTACAATGTGCCAGACACTGGACAGTCTCATGCAAGGAATGACTGCCTGCCCCAAATGCCACCATACTGATAGAAAGGCTCAGTGGGCTTAAACCCTCATGCTTGCTTTTTCTGGGTTCACTGAGATGCTGTGTAATATTAAGGAGTCTAATTTCTCCCAGCTCCCTAAGCCATCTCTGTAAAAGGGAGATTGTGGGATTGCCTTCTCCCAGGAAGACTAAGGAACAAGTTTCCAAGGCTCTGAAAGGCATTCCTTTCTTTTATACAGAATGGCAGTCACTTCCCAATCACTGGTCAAACACGGAGTAGCAGTGGTCAAACATGGAGCAGCCAGGCAAGCACTTAGCTCCTAAATCAGAGATTGGCTGAGGCCCCATGCAGGGCAGCCTGCTTGCCCACAACCACCGCTGGTCTATAAAACTTTAGTAACCCCTTGAAACGCCTTTTTGTTCGCATGTGGGGGGGCACTTCTAGTTTCCAGTCCTGCACATAAGGAGCTTAGAAGTTGCTGCCTGTCCTAATATTGAGTAAAAAGCTGAACAAACTGAAAAATCAAGAACTCTTCTTGGATCTGTATGAGAAGTGAGGTCACAGGGCAAACTGCTGCTCCCAAGATTGCAAAGGCAGATAAATACAGAGAGTCGAGGCTTACCTGAGCAGAGATTCATGAGTGCAAACCAGGACAGGGGTGGGAGAGGGTGTAAGAAAACCTGAACTATAATTGACAGATTGCTGAAGACTCAGTGTGGATGAGAGATAAAAACTCCAGGGGGACATAGTCACAGGGCGCCTCCCACACTGTTGTGAGTTTTATCTCTAGGAATGCAACCAGGTTCTCACAGTAAATATCAGAGAAAAATCTCCTTGTGCTTCTGGTGGGGAGTAGGGGGGGCATTGGGGAGTGGGAAGGAGTGAACCATTTTGAATTATGCCAGAGCACTCTGTTCTTAACAAGGTCTGCTCTTAGGAGAAACTGGTTAACCAGAGCCTAACCTGCTGGACTATTATCAGAGCCTAACTGACTGGGGGAGGGAAATACCCAACTGTAGCCTACTCTAGCCATCCAGTTGCACCTAAGGGTGGTGGGGGGCAGGCAAAACAAAACTGAGGAGCACTTGTGAAGTTCACAGTCCAGAGGCACAGACTCACTAAAAGACTGGGACCTAATAACAGGACTATAGAATGCTCCTCTTCCCCCCATATGTTATCACCACGTTACCAAAGGCCTATTTACAGCAGTTCCTTTTACCTGGTGATTCTTGTCCAGTAATCAAGAAGAAATTACAAGACATACTAAAAGGCAAAACAAACAAACAAAAAACAATTTGAAGAGCAAAGCAAGCATCAGAAGCAGACACAGCAGGAATGTTAGAATAATCAGATCAGGAATTTTAAACAACTATGATTAATATGAGAAGGGCTCTAATGGATAAAATAGCATGCAAGAACAGATGGGCAATGTAAGCAGAATAATGGAAATTCTAAGAAAGAACAACAAAAAAAGCTACAGATCAAAAACACTGTGACAGTGTGATAGAAATGAAGAATGCTTTTGATGGGCTTATTAGTAGACTGGACATGGCTGAGGAAAGAATCTCTGAGCTTGAGGCTATATTAATAGAAACTTCCAAAACTGAAAAACAAAGAGAACAAAGACTGAAAAAAAAAAACCAAAACCAGAATATGCAAGGACTGTGGGGCAACTACAAAAGTGGTAAAATACATGTAACAGGAATACCAGAAGAAGAAAAAGAGGAAGAAACAGAAGAAATATTTCAAAGAATAATGGCTGAGAATTTCCTCAAATTAATGTCAGACACCAAGCCACACATTCAGGAAGCTCAGAGAAACACCTTGCAGGAGAAATGGTAAAAGAAAGAAAGAAAGAAAGAAAACCAAAAAACTACACCTAGATAGAAATATCATTTTCAAACTTCAGCAAATCAAAGATTAAAAAAAAATTCTGCACTAATTAAAAGACAGAGATTATCAGAGTAAATCAAAAACTGTGACCCAACTAAATGTTTTCTACAAGAAACCCACTTTAAACATAAAGACAAATATAGTAAATGTATGGAGAAAAATATACCATGCTAACAATAATCAACAGAAAGCAGCAGTAATTACTGTATATTAATTTCAGACAGAGCAGACTTTATAGCAAGGAAAGTTATCAGGGAAAAAGAAGAGTATCACATAATAATATAAGAGGTCAATTCTCCAAGAATACATAATAATTCTTAATGTGTATGTAACTAGCAACAAAATGTCAAACTATGTGAGGCCAAAACTGATAGAACTGCAGGAAGAAATAGATAAATCCACTATTATAGAGAGAGATTAACACCTCTCTATCAGAAATGGACAGATCCAACAGGCAGAAAATCAGTACGGACATAGTTGAACTCAACAACACCATCAGTCATCAAATAATAATTGACATCTATAGATGTCAATACTTCATCCAACAACAGCAGAATAAGCCCATATGGGACATTCACCAAAGTAGACCACATTCTGGGTCATAAAACACACCTTAACAAATTTTAAAAAATGGAAATCATACAATGTCTGCTCTTAGGCCACAATGGAATTAAACTAGAAATTAATAACAGAGAGATAACTGGAAAATCCATAATGCAAACATCACACTTCTAAATAACATGAGTCAAAGAAGAAATATCAAGAGAAATTTTAAAAACATTTTTTATTAAATTAAATGAAAACACAACTTATCATAAGTTGTGGGATGCAGTGAAAGTGCTTAGAAGGAAATTTCTAGTACTGAATGCATATATTTGAAAAGAAAATCTAAAATCAATAATCTATATATCCACCTTAGAACTGGAAAACTAGAAAAAGAAGAGCAAATTAGGTACAAAGTAAGCAGAAGAAAATAAATATATAATAAGAATGAGAGCAGAAGTGAATAACAATGAGAGGAAATCAATAGAGAAAATCAACAAAATCAAAAGCTGGTTCTTTGAAAAGATTAATAAAATCAATAAGCCTCTAGCCAGGCTAACTAAGAAAAAAGAGAGAGGACAAAAATTACTGATATCAGAAATGAAAGAGTGGACATCACTACAGATCCCATGAACATTAAAAAGATAATAAAGGAATACTGTGAATAACTTTGTGCTCACAAATTTGATAGCCTAGATGAAATGGGCCAATTCCATGAAAGACACAATCTGCCAAAACTCACATAAAAAGAAATAGACAATCTTAATAGGCCTATATCTATTTTAAAAATTGAATCAATAATCAATAATCTTCCAAAACAGAAAGTACTAGGCTTAAATGTGTTCACTGGTGAATTCCCCCAAACATTTAAGAAAGACATTATACCAATTCTCTACAATCTCTTTCAGAGGATAGAAGCAGAGGAAATACTTTCTATCATTCTGTGAGGCAAGCATTACCCTAATACTAAAACCAGGTAAAGGAATGACAAGAAAAGAAAACTATAGTCCAATACCTTTCATGAATATATATGCAGAAATCCTCAACAAAATATTAGCAAATCAAATTCAATGATGTATAAAAATATTATATACCATGATCAAGGGAGATTTATCCCAGGTATGTAAGGCTGGCTCAGCATTCTAAAACCTATTCATGTAATCTATCACATCAGCAGGCTAAAAAATAAAAAACACATGATCATATTTATAGATGCATAAAAAGCATTTGACAAAATCCTGCACTAATTCATGATAAAAACTTTCAGTAAACTGGGAATAGAGGGGAAGGGAACATCCTCAACTTGATAAAGAATATCTACAAAAAGCCTACAGCTAACGTGCTTAATGGTGAGGAACTAGAAGCTTTCCCACTAAGATCAGGAACAAGGCAAGGATGTTCCTTCTCACCAGTCCTCAGTATCATCCTGGAAGTCCTAGCTAAAGCAATAAGACAAGAAAAGGAAATAAAAGGTATACAGATTGGGAAGAAAGAAATAAGACTGTCTTTGTTTGCAGATGACATGATCATCTATGTAGAAGATCCAAAAGAATTGACCCCAAAACTCCTAGAACGAATAAGCAATTATAGCAAATTTGCAGGATATAAGGTTAATAAACAAAAGTCAATCACTTTCCTGTATACTAGCAATGAAGAAGTGAAATTCGAAATTAAAAACACAATACCATTTACATTAGCTTCTCCCAAAATGAAATGCTTAGGTATAAATCTAACAAAAAATGTACAAGATCTATATGAGGAAAACTTCAAAACTCTCATGAAAGAAATTAAAGAAGAACTAAAATGGAGAGATATTCCATGTTCATGAATAGGAAGACTGCAGTATTCTCTGGGCAGATGTCAGTTCTTCCCAACTTGATCAATGTAATCCCAATTAAAATCCCAGCAAGTTACTTTTGGTTTCAATAAACTGATTCTAAAGTTTATATGGAGAAGAAAAGACCCAGAATAGCCAACACAATACTGAAAGAAAAAAAGCTGGAGGACTGACACTACCTGACCTCAAGACTTACTATGAAACTACAACAATCAAGACAATGTGGTATTTGTGAAATAGTAGACAAATAGATAAATGGAACAGAATAAAGAGCCCAGAAATAGACCCACAGAAATATAGTCAACTGATATTTGACACAGGAGCAAAGGCAACACAATGGAGCAGAGATAGTCTTTTCAACAAATGGTGCTGGAACAACTGGATATCCACAGCAAAAAAAAAAAAAAAAAAAAAGATCTAGACATAGAACTTACACCCTTCACAACAGTTAACTCAAAATGGATCATAGACCTAAATGTAAAGTGCAAAACTATGAAACACCTAGAAGATAACATAGGAGAAAATCGAGATGACCTTGGATATGATGGTGTCTTTTTAGATACAATACCAAGGGCATGACTTGTGAAAGAAATAATTGATAAGCTGGACTTCATTTAAAGTTAAAAACTTTTGTTCTATGAAAGACAATGTCAAGAGGATGAGAAGACAAGCTGCAAACTGGCAGAAAATATTTGCAAAAGGCACATCTGATAAAGGACTATTATCCAAAATATACAAAGAACACTACAACAAGAACACAAAGAATCTGATTAGAGAATGGCCCAAAGACTTTAACAGATACTGCACCAAAGAAGATATAGATAGCAAATAAGCATATGAAAAGATACTTCGCATCATTTGTCATCAGGACACAACAATGAGATTTATTGCAAATTAAAACAACAATGAGATACCATTACTTACCTATTAGAATGACCAAAATCCAGAACACAGATAACACCAAACACTGACAAGGACGTGGAGCAACAGGAACTCTCCTTCATTGCTGGTGGGAATGCAAAATGGTGCAGCCACTTTGGAAGACAGTTTGGCAGTTTCTTACAAAACTAAACATGCTCTTGCTATACTATCCAGCAGTCGCACTGCTTTGTGTTTATCCAAGGCAGCTGAAAACTTATGTGCACACAAAAACCTGCACGTGAGTGTTTATGGCGGCTTTATTCATAATTGCCAAAACTTGGAAGCAACCAAGATGTCCTTCACTAGGTGAATGGCTAAACAAACTATGGGACATCAGACAATAAAATATTATTCAGTGCTAAAAAGAAATTATCTATCAAATCATGAAAAGACATGAAGGAACCTTAAATGCATGTTACTAAGTGAAAGATGCCAATCTGAACAGGCTACATACTCTGTGACTCCAACTATATGACATTTTGGAAAAGGCAAAACTATGGGGAGAGCAAAAAGATCAGAGGTTGCCAGGGGTTGTAGGGAGGGAGAGAAATAGCTGGAGCACAGAGAACGTTTAGGGCAGTGAAATTACTCTGTGTGATACCATAATGGCGGATACGTGCCATTATACATTTGTCCAAACCCATAGAAAGTACAACACCAAGAGTGAACCCCAGTGTAAACTATGGACTCTGGGTTACAACGATGCGTCAGTGTAGGTTCATCAGTAACAAATGTACCACTCTGGTGGGGGATGTTGATAGTCAGGGAGGCTAAGCCTGTGGGGGGCAGGGAGTGTATGGGAACTCTCTGTACCTTCTGCTCAATATTTCTGTGAACCTACAACTGTTCTAAAAAACAAAGTCTTTTAAAAAAAAAAAAAGCTTTAGGGTTTTTTTTCGAATCAAGAGAAATAGAGTCTTCATATGTTTTCACTTCATTAACACTTCTATTTCTCAGGAGGAAGACCCAAACATCTTTTCCCTGTCCTTTATTTACCACACACCGGGTTGGCAGCTGCTGGGTTTTAAGTCCTTTCCCACCCCAACACTTACCTGTTCCTCAACTAGCCCCACCATGTCTCTGTTCTAAATGTTGTTCTCATGCAATAAAGGACGTTTAAACATTCCATTTTTTATCATATGCCATATTGTGCAGTGATCTGCACACCTGTTAGTGCATCATGGGGAGAACCAACTGGCATTATTTTGAAGGTGTTAGGAACATAGACCTCTTTATTTCACTGTGTGTCTCAGAGGTGGGACTGGCAAAGCTCTATCTCCCATCACTAAGACATGCTTAAAATGCACGAAAATCCTTGCCTGTTTTGTCCGTGGGGTGAAGCTGCGAGGCTATGATAAAGTTATTATCGTGTCTCAACTTTTTTTTTCCATTAAAAAATGGGACCAGGTACAGCATGAAAACTGCAGCTCATTGCCAATGGGAGAGAAGAGGACAGGGAACGGGCTCTAGTTTATTGTGAAAAGTTTGAAGTTTTCACTCAAATAACAAATGTTTCTCAAGAATAGTGCTGGATGCTACAGGAGTTACAAAAACTTAAAAGACTCTCCAAGAGCTCATGGATTTGTAAAAGTACAAGGCATGGAAAAGGCCCAAAGTGCTTAGGAATTCCAAGATCACTGCTTAGTTGCTCAGGGAAGGCTTCCTGAGGAAGCTGGTTGCTGTTTGTGCTGGAATCAAACCCGAATAGGAGGAAATAGCCAGAGGAGGGTAAGGAAAGGACACTAAATTGTGAGGAAGCTGGACAGGGAGGGTGGGCTGAGTTGGAGAAACTGCAGACTGATATTAAGCCTGTTCAGCCCCAACTCAGGCCATTCTTAGCCAGCACAGGACAGACGGAGGATCTCGTGCTCCTGCACCCCATCCTCAACCCCCCATTCCCATTTAGCCCGCCTCTGGCAAATTCCACAGGGAACTAAATATGTTGAAAACTGTCCTCTGCAGTCACCAGGGTAGGTAGTGTTATGGACAGGTGCAGGTTGGCAGCTCTAACCACAGGAAAAGAGGAGGGGGCCAAAAATTAGGAGGTCAATGAGCATCTAGAACCAAACCTACAATAGCAGGAACTTGAGGTTACGGACTTTTCCCGGCCAGGAGCATGAGCAGAAACCAGGAGCTCGTATCTAAAGGTAACCTTTTCCCCGAATTTTCCTGCTAATCTGAAAGGAGCCGTAACTCTCCACTATAAAATGAGGAACAGTCTTCACACCTGGTGGACAGAAATTATTATCTGTTTCTGACCGAGTCTCAGCAGAGCCTCACTTGGGTTCTGCCTGTAACCACTGAATGTCCAGACTCCAAGCTTCACAAAAGCAATAACTGTTGCTAATAATTTCTAAAGCTGTAAGAAGTGTTAAGAAAAATAGAGTTGCAGAAGAATCTTTGTTCATGCCACCCACAGGTTTTTACCAGTGTATTTTGCTTACAACTAGCAGCTGACAGGAATTGAGTCGCAGGCTGTGCGTAAAGGAGTTCAAAGATAAGGCCATTCCACTTTTACTCACTGGAATTTCTAGGAACACAGGGGTTATTTCAAATGCCAGCCAGGTGGCCACTGTTCATGGGGCTGTTTGCCATGTGCTTGAGGCCTCTGGGTGGGGGCGTGTGTCCATCCGTCTGTCTGTCGGTGTAGAACTGTCTACCTGTTAGGGAAGGTGAGGAGAGGAGGGGGTGGCAGAGCTCAGCCCAGCCCCACAGCGAGAGGCTGTGTTGGGTGGGAGGTAGAAGTCCCTGAGCCTCAGGTCTTCCTATATTGGATTTTTAATTAAGCCTCCTGAATCTTGTAAGTAATAACACTTGTTTCCTTCCAAGTTAAAAGAAACATCCTCCACCCTCTACCCCAACACACCACACAGGGGGTTTCCTCTACTGCAAAGCTAATGGTCTGCCAGGTGCCGTCATTTGAAACACTGCAAGGTGTGAATTTAAATGTTTCCACATAGGGGGAAAGTGTGTCTCCATTACAAATCGATTATGACAGTCTCGGAATTAAGCCTCTACAATGGGTGGTTTTTATCTGGCCCCTGAGAAAACGCAGCGATGAGATATGTCCAGATCCTCTGAAATGTTTGGGGCTGCCCTGGCACAATCCAGGTATCTAATTGCATAAGGAGCTTGGCAGTGCCCTGGCTGGGGAAGGGCAGCCCGGGAACCCCAGAAAGTTCAGGCACCAGTGCTACTATTGCTGTTATGTATTAAGTGCCTACTGTGTCCCGGACGTTTGTGTCTTAAATCTTCTAATCCTTGTACCAACTAGAGGAGTTGGGAATTGTTTCTCTCGTTATACCGATGGGAAAGCTAAGACCCCAAGAAATTAAAGAAACTGCCTAACACTCAGCAGCTCATCAGTAGTGGATCTGGGATTTGAACACAAATTTGGGTAACTCCACAGCCCACGCCCTTGTGTACCACACCGTGCTGCCTCCATTTGCCTGGTTAGATGATTAATCCTACAGAACAGTGATTCTTTAACACACCCTGGGACTATTTGCCTCAGGGTTAATGCAATGATTTGAACAGTCATTTATCCTTCAGGCCAAGTGAGAAAATTGCTGCTGATAACAAACTTGCATACATTTACAGGGCTTCTTTCATGATGTTTTTTGGGCCTTGAAAACAGTTCTGGTAATTTCTAATCCTACAGTGGCCCTCAGGGACTTGTTTGGAGAGCCTTCTATGAGGAGAGCCCCGCTGCTCTGTGTATCCTTGTCTTTCTTTCATAAAAATTGTATATATTTAAGGTGTACAGCACGATGTTTTGAGATACACATATATACTGAAATGAGTACCACAGTCAAGTTAATTAACATAATCCATCTCCTCACATAGATACCTTTTATTTTTTGTGGTGAGAGCCCCTGAAAGCTACTCTCTCAGGAAATTTCCAGCATAAAATACAGTTATTATTCACTATCCTCCCTATGCTGTACACTAGATCTCTAGACTTGCTCATCCTGCATAGTTGCAGCTTCATACCCTTTGACCTACATCATTAGGATTTCCCCCCATCCCTTCTGCTAGTAACCACCTTTTTCTATGTATTGGACTTTTCTAGATTCCACATTGTTAGGTGTGGTTTTTGAGAGGTGTTGTCCTGGCTTAATATATAAGTGAGATCTTGCAGTATTTGTCCTTCTGTGTCTGGCCTATTTCACTTAGCATTATGTCCTCCAGGTTCATCCATGTTGTTGCAAATGGCAGGATTTCCTTCTTTGTTAAGGCTGAATAATATTCTATGGTATATATATCCCACATTTCCTTTATCCATTCATCTGTCGATGGATACTTAGTATACCCTTGATCACAGAAGAGTCCTCCTGTCCCAGAGAAGGTGCTGTACTCTGTGAGAGTGTAGCAGTGCCCGAGCACTCCCAGCAGTGTGGGCTGGGGGTGACGGGATGGTGCTGGGCAGCCCTGGAGGACACTGGACTCCCCTTCCCTGTGTTCTTCCAAGAACTGAGTGGAGGAGAAACGGCACAGAGCAGGGCCTTGGGAGAGGAAGAGCCCTCACTGCCACATCCCTGGACCTCCCAGGACCAGCTAAACGTTGCCAGTACCTTTTCCCTCTCCCTCTCCCTCTTCCTCCCCAGCCGTCCTCCCCTTTCCTTTCCTGCTGCTTTGTTTACCTCCTGAGGATTCTCCCAGAGCACCCTAGAGGTATCAAATTTGAAGAGAGCCCCCTTTGTGGAAATGGAGATGCATGGGATTGTATGACTGTATCTGCCAGCCCAGCAGTGGAAAAGCACCCCAGCCTCAGAGTCAGAGCTCAAATCCTGTCTCTGCCAGTGTCCACCTGGCAGCCACCATTTATTGACACCCTGGGCTGTTGGCCTCAGATCTATCCCTGGACCTCCTCTGTGCTGCACCTTGTAGACATGCTGCCCACTGCAGGCCCCATTTCCCAGGCCCCCTTGTCCAGAGGGAGCTGGGAGTATGGGCAGGTGAAGAAACCAGGGTACTTCTCCCTCACTCTCTCTGCAGTGTCTGAGTTTCCTGGGGCTCCAGTCCCCACAGGATAGACCTCCATGGTTCCAACTTCCACTGGGGACCCCAGCAACGAGGAACCTTCATCCAGCCAGCACAGGGGTGGTAGTGGCTTCCTGCTCTTGCTAATCTAGGGGTGCCTCTGTGAGCTTCTGCGCTTTTCCATCACCCGTGTAAGCCATTACCTCATTGCATTCCATCTCTCTAGATACTTGGGTCGTCTTTGTCCCCTACCGACCGCTTAAAATTTGTCGGCTCTGGTCTAAGCTCTCACTAGCATTCCTCAGAATAACCCTCAGAGACTCCTGTCTTACAGACGTGGACTCTGAAGCTCAGAGATAAGAAGGGACTCACTTGTTCAGGGTCACTCGGCTGGTGAGTAGTTCAGCCAGAATTCAGACCGAGGCCTGTCTGGAGCAAGCCTGAGCTCCTACTCACTTCTTTAGTTGCTTCTCTGAGTTTCTGTCTCCCCATCTCTAAAAGAGTCAATGAGATCTACATTGTGGGACTGTTTGCAGGATTAGAGAGAGAGCCCACAGAGTGCCTCTCATCCCCTGCCATACCCTCAGGATGCCTCTTCAGGGAGGGCCCATCTCGTTATCTGGCCTCAGTTCCTGCCAGTCAGTAGTTTCAGTGGCCAGTTTGGAGTGGGGGGCTCTTCCTGCAGACCCAGCTTGTATGTAGTAGGCACTGCCTGTCATTCTACACTGGCCAGGGCGTTTGGTCACCCCAGGAAGAGGCTCAAAAATTAACTGTCTTTTGGTTTTTTTGTGTTTTTTTGGGGGGGGGTCAGAGTTCTTAGTGGTTTCCACAGGTGTGGGTTTGAAGCTGGCATTGGGAGAATTTGTGCTGGACTATTTCTTGAAGAATGTTTAAGTGTCAGTGCTGTTTATTTCCGAGTCCTTCTCTAGGAAAGAGCTCTTTGCGGCATGAGATGAGCAAGCACCAAACTCCACTAAAGCCGTCTTTCTGGAACCATTCTTACTTCTCAACCCAGAATACAGTCTCAAGATAGGAAACTAAAAACAACTTTTTTCTTCCCCTAACATGATGGAATATCAGAGTCAGAAAAACCTTAAAACATCATCTACAGTAGAATAACCTTCCATTTTACAGAGGGCAAAACCAAGGCTTTAAGAGGTTAAGTGACCTGCTTAAGGTCACACAGTGTGTGGGTAACAGAACCAACCCTAGAACCAAAGGGTTGCTGACCCTCTGAACTCTTGTTCCCCACTGGGCCAGTTGTGCCTGTGAGCAGGAGGTTCTGGCCTGGATCTGTAAGCAGAGCTAGAAGAACTATTCCATATTTGTCATTGGCCAAACCCCAGCAGGGCACTGGGGGATCAGATTAGGGACACTGCCCCATGGTTTGAACAGTCCCAAATTACTACCATGGCCACAGAAACAGGCTTGAGATAGCTATGCATTTCAGTAAATATTTTGTCCATAAATATCTTAATTTTATTTACTAGGTTGTCTGGCACATAATAGCATGCATTATTAATAGAGTGGCTTAATACTATCTATTAAATAGGCATACTCTTTGCATTGTGAAATGAACCTCTCTTTTATGATGTACTTTACAATGCCATGTCATAGCGGCACATGCTCAGAATATTGTAACAGGCTTCCATTTGACCTCACACAAAAATACAAAAGAAGGGACCATCTCTAGTACAACTCAATAGTCTGGTGATTAATTTAAAAAAATGTTTTTTATTTGTTTTTTTCACGTGCAGTTTCAGAAATAATGGTGATTATAAGCACATCTTTAAGTAACTGAGTTTTCCTAGATCAATCTATGTCCTCAGACAGGGTAAGCATTTGGTTCTGAAACTCTTATTCTCCCCCACTGCCCAAGTTTGTCCACTACCTCCAATGGTGAGTCACGGAGATTTCATCTGCCACCCGCGGCCTTGTGAGCGCTACAACCATGGGACTGTGGTGGAGTTTTACTGTGATCCTGGCTACAGCCTCACCAGTGACTACAAGTATATCACCTGCCAGTATGGAGAGTGGTTTCCTTCCTATCAAGTCTACTGCATCAAATCAGGTAAGATCAAAGCTCCTACCCTTGGAGGAGACCGACCCTCCTTGGATTGTCTGCACGCAGTGGGTGGTGGTTATGTCCTGAGCTGCATCTCCCCTCCAACATGCAGTGTCAGGAAAAAGATATTGAAACATGTCACTGTGGGTAAGTAGGACTGATGTTGGACTCTGTACCATATGATTCTAGGCCCTGTTCATGGGATCAGGAGTATTAACCTTCTCCAGGTAAAAATGCTGACCCTCTGAACAGGGTCCCTAGACCCCTAGCATCCATGTTAGGACCTCCAGCCTCTGTGCACTTTGTTTTCTCACAGCCTTGTCCCTTTCCACTGGCAGGGACACAGGCCCATGGGTGTGAGCAGAATTATGCATATTGCCCTGGGACCCAAGCAATGCATAACACCACCTTTCTCTCCCACTCCAGGACACATATCAGACTACAAATGATATTGTGGGTTAACACCTGCTGTTACTTATAAAGTGTAGGCCATTTGCAAGCTTCAGTGCTTCATAGTTAATAGCCAGTTACTTGCAACCTAGCTTCCTCACTGGCCTTAGCACACCCAGGTAGTGACCAAAGGAGGGAGACCCAGGTGCTGGCATGTACCCCACTGTCTCCTGCCCACTCTCTTCAGCACTTTCCAGGCCGTGGCTGCTGGCCTGAGCAGTGATGATGGCTGTGTGCTTCTCCTCTGGACACAGCATGTGAGGGAAGCACTTGTTCATACCGGGTCTCTGGAGGCACACAGACATCCCCATGAGCCAGCAATGGGAGGAGTGCAGGGACAGGCCATTGGGTGTGACGGTGGGACGAGGGGAGGTCTAAGGCAGGGTGGCCTGTGTCAAAAGGATGAGACTCTCTTTTGGAAGGGTCTGCTCTTTTTGACCCTGACCTTGCAGACAGTTGACAGCAAAGGTGGTGGGGAGTGAGGGCCATGGAGCAAGCATGTCCCCTTTATCCTGCATTCTTTGCTTCACCCACCCAACAGTAGGTCCCAGAACACTCACAGAGGGCATTAGCCCAGCTTCCCAAACTCCCAGCCCTTGGTCCATTTCAGAACAACTTCTCCAGGGGACAGAGACTCCCACCCCCTTCATTCTCAAGAAGCAGGTGTGTTATTTAGGCCTGTGCAAGGCCCTCATCCAGGGCTGGAATATGAATAGGCAGGTCTGTCTGCAGCCTGGCAGAGACCATGCTGTTGTGTGGATCCTAACGCAATTCACATGAGCAGCACGGGGTGTGTGGTATCTCTGCCAAGCCCTGGTGGTCAGGAGGCCACGCTACACACATCTCTTTTGCCAGGTGAATCAAGCAGATGAACCCGCAGGGAACCTCAGTGCCTGTCCCAGTCCAGGAGCCTCACGCATGGCTTTGTTCTCTCTCATGGCAGAGCAAACGTGGCCCAGCACCCATGAGACCCTCCTGACCACGTGGAAGATCGTGGCATTCACGGCCACCAGCGTGCTGCTGGTGCTGCTGCTCGTCATCCTGGCCAGGATGTTCCAGACCAAGTTCAAGGCCCACTTCCCCCCTAGGTCAGTGCTGCACCTTGGCACCCACGGCCACCCTGGGTTGGGCTCAGGGCAGCCACCTTCAGCAGCAGAGAGAATGCAGAGTTGAGGTTCTCAGGAGATACAGGGGAGAGCCCAAGTCACTTTCCTGGAATGTTTTGGGGTTCTGGGGTCAGAGCCCCATGCTAGAGACAGACCTTCTTTCCCTCTTTCCTCCTTCCCACAGTAGACCATTCTTGGGCAGGCATTGTGGGGGGCTAGCACAGGGAGCACAGAGTCAGGGCTGCAAGCTGTACACTGCCCCACCTGGGATGCCATTCCCATTGTAGCCCACCTGCATATGGCCCTGGAGTTATGCACCACGGAGCTCACCGTCTATAGGACATGCACACAACTGATTAGACACAAGGTCAAAGGTGTGTGACACAAAGGTGTGTGTGTGGGGAGGTCTCAGGCTAGTGAGAATCTACCCTGGAGTTGGGTCTGGACCTGTGGAGTGGGACACATGGAGAGTGGCCCTCCGTCCTTTTCGGATGCACCAATTAGCTTGGGTTGGTGTCTTCACCGTCGTAGTCATCATCATCACCAAGGAGGACTACACCAGCACCCAAAGAAGAGCCACCCAGCACTACGGCTGGCAGATCATTGTTCCTGGAGGAAGAAGTAGTTGAGAAAGCAAAAGGATGAGTTCATGAACATTCAGAAGAGTAGGTGAGGGCAGCAAGTCATCACACAATACTAGCCGGGGGCCGAGGATACAAGCTGCTTTCCCCTTGCATTCTGTGGCCATGGCACAGTCTTCTCGTTTTGGAACATAATGCTTCAGAAAAGGGCATTTGTTTTTGCCCACAAGGACAGCCTAGCTGTCCAGGGTCATGTGTACCACCCCCTGAGAAAGGGAATATTGCTCAGTGGAAAAGGAGTCCCCTGGAATTAACTTCTCTCTCTTCCCTCCAGGAAAATCCAGGGTGTGTCTCACACCTCCCAGCTGTGCGAGGAGTGCGGGAAGCGGGCAGAGTCGCTGGAGACAGCGTCCACCCACCTTTCCCCTTGGTCTCACGTCCCCCAGGGCGGCCCCACCTCACTTAGCCATTCTCCCCTGCCTGGCAGCAGGGCCCCACATGGTCACAACCCGACAGGCACCCAACTCTCCCCAGCCATAAAAAGAGTGTTAGGTGTGGGGGTCACCTGCATCCCTCCTCAGGCCCAGAAGTATTTCTGCACATTCTGGTGCCAGAGCCAAGCCCTTGCTGAGGTGCTGGAACCCTCCTTCCTCTCAAACCTGCTATCCAGTCTCTATCTTCAACATTATTATTTATTAATCAAGGGACCATATTCTGTCATTGGGCAATTACAGTATCTAAAGAAGGCTTAAGGGTTACAAAGAGAAAGCTAAACTACATGGTTGTGATTTATGGTGCATTAGAGTTTAAAATGGCCTGCAGAGCTATTTTTCTACATACACTTGGAAGAAAAGTTTCCAGGATATCGACTAAATATTAAGATGTTTTTAAAAATGTTCTCAAAACTCTTTCACTTGATGTTCTTTAGCCCTTGAGTATTTCCATCATATTATTCTTGAGTCATTTGGGGGAAGGGGGTCTCATCTCTCCAAATAGATAACTAGATTCTCCAGGGCAAGCCAAGAATGGATTTTTTTCTCCAGGTCCCCCAAGAATAGACCCTGCAGAGATGTTGGTGACTGGGTATGTGGGAGCTGAGCAGCGTGTTGGGACACGTGGAAGGGAAGCTGCCAGGTCGAGGGAGCCAAGGCTTGGGTGTGGACGGTCAGGGTGAGAAATAGAGAAGAGAGGACCATCTGCCCACCCTGGCCTGGACAGTGTGGAGGGGACAGGGACAGGGAGGAGGCAGGGAGTCACACATGAGAAGAGGAGGCCAGCACGAGACAGCGGAGTGGCTGGAGGAAAAGGGAGCTTCAATTGTCAGGGACAGACTAGGTAGTGACTACTGTAGAGAAAGAACGGTCTGATTTGGAGCAAGCTCTTTCCTCCCTCCTGCCTCCTGTCTTTTGGGGAGTGTGGCCTTGGCGGTCTCCTGCCTTTGCTGGGTGGCCTTTAAGAGTTGCAAAACAAGGAGCCCACCGCCATAATCTCTAAGGTTTTGCAAGGTGTTTCAAAAAGTCAGTGGACTTGAGACTGTCCCTAGGGTGTTAGAGAGAGGCACGGCCTGACGCTACCCTCCACCTCTCATGCCACATCCAGACATTTCATTTCCTTGGGTTTTGGAGCCCCTGATGCAGGCACTCAGAGATGCAGCGTCTGTCCACCCAGCTGTGAGGTCTTTTCTTCCTGACACTTTAGCTTCTGGCCTCGTCACTCAGCACCAGTTCCCAGCAGAGGAAATAAGAAACCAGGTTTTCTTGGCTATTCATTAGGCACACTGGGTTCCCCCTGGGGCCAGGACTGTGGTGGTCACACAGAGCTCTGGTGGTGGCATCAGACACCACCTTGTCTCACAGTAGGCAGGGTGGAACATGCACGGTGCTGAGAGGCAAAGGGACCAGGCCAGGAGCTGCATGTATGCCCACGTAAGGGAGCACCTGCAGAGACACAGACTGACTTCTCAGCCGCGCCCTGGATCCCTCATGCCGGGTGGCGGAGGTCTTGCTCAGACTGGAGTGCGCAGAGGGTTGGGAGGCAGAAGTGAGCACACAGAACTGGAATGAGGTAATGAGATGGTGCTCAGAGCTTTCCATTTTTTTTCCTGTTGTTTTTCTATCTTGACTAAAAATTAGTGATTTTGATGCTGTAGCAGAAAGCAACAAAGAAGCATGACAAGCACAGGGCCAGCCGTGCCCTATGGGCACTCAGGGTCCACTGCTCTCTTTACTTTTGCTGGTGTTAGTCCACGTTCAGCAGCTGTCCTTCGGGACGCTGCAGAGGCACGCTGGGATGCTCCTTCGGAGGGCCATGTGGCCTCCTGCCCCATGAGTTTATGGCCAAGCCCACAGGTCAGAGGAGGGAGGAAGGAAGCAAGAGGAGATGGTAGGGCCTAGAGGCAGGAGGGCATGAGCGAGTAAGAAGAACAAAGCCTCCTCTCCCCGGGGCACGGCTGTGGTGGCCAGCACCGTGTGCCAGCAGAGAGCTGGAAAGGAGACTGGATCTTCTGCATGACCATCCACGCTGGGCTCTGCTGCCCGCTGTGGGCCCTGAGGACCCCAGCTGCAGTGGGGAGTGCTGGTGGCCTCATTTGTGGGGTGGCATGGCTCTGACATGTTGGCACTGCTTTCCTTTGCACAGGGGGCCTCCCAGGAGTTCCAGTAGTGATCCTGACTTTGTGGTGGTGGACGGCGTGCCCGTCATGCTCCCATCCTACGACGAGGCTGTGAGTGGCGGCTTAAGTGCCTTAGGCCCCGGGTACCTGGCCTCTGTGGGCCAGGGCTGCCCCTTACCCGTGGATGACCAGAGCCCCCCAGCATACCCTGGCTCAGGGGACACGGACACAGGCCCAGGGGTGTCAGAAACCTGTGACAGTGTCTCAGGCTCATCCGAGCTGCTCCAGAGTCTGTATCCACCTCCCATGTGCCAAGAGGGCACCCACCCCGCTTCTGACAACCCTGACACAATTGCTAGCACAGCAGGGGAGGTGGCATCCACCAGCCCAGGCATCGACATCGCAGATGGTAAGTGTTTGCCCTGAGGCCTGAGCCACCCCTGCACACACCTCCGCACCCGGTGTTTTCAAGCCAGCCCCTTGCTAGCACAGCTTCCTGCTCCCCGGCACAGAGCCAAATCAATCTGTTTCCCTCTCACTCAGCTTAAATTGCTTCTTGTTCTCTCTACGTGTAGAGGACATGGGCAAGGCCAATTATTGTAAGGAATGATCATCATCTCACAAGTAATGAGCCCATTAACAGAAATTTCAGGAGGCACAAAAGGTCATCAAGCTGTCCAGAGTAGAAAGGCAACGGTGGCCGGTACTTTGTTTTCATAGCATTCATGTGATCCAAGATGTTTTTCTTCTTTATCCCTTAATTAGGCAGGACTTCTGCAAGTGGGGCTTAGGAACAGGATGACACATGCATGCCAGGAAGAAGGATCCAGATGCATGTGCTAGGGCCCTGTGGTGTGTTCCAGCCCCAGAGAACTTCTGTGTACATGGAAGTTATTTTTATCAGATGTGAAGTAAAAGATGCATGTGTACCTGTGACAAGGAACAGCAGATTGTAGCTCATGGTAAAGTAGCAAAAATGTGTCAGATTGATTAAGGTTCTGTTTCCTAGGGAGGGAAACACAGCACAACTTTGCAAATGAGAGCACTAATTCGAGCTTATATTGATAGTAAATGGCAGTAACAACATGGAAATAGAGGTCTCCTGGGTCCGAGAGAGTTCCTTTTCTGCAAATCACGCTGCCTCTCTCTACCTGAATTTGTAACTTTTTGGCTTGTATGACCATTAGGGCCTGTGGTTAAAATCTAACATTTTATTTTTTATGAACTGGAAATAAGATCATAGTTGTTTTCCAGCAAATGTTGTACAGCGGAGTTCGTTTATTTGATTGTTAACCGATGTGTGGAACTTACCATTTTCTTCCTCTCTGCACTGATTTCAGGAATTGTGGATATTTTAATGAGGCTCACAATTCCAAATTGTTGTGGTGTTTTCTGGTTGTACTAAGCTAAAAACCATCTCTTCTTTTACAGAGATCCCTCTAATGGAAGAAGATCCCTAACCAGGCAAAATCATGGTGATTCTACTGCTCCTTTGGGAAAAGGGACCTTGTAGCTTGGAGGGAGGCCACAGAAGGACTGAGCTTGGGGGGCAAAGCTTCTAGTTTATCTACATGGGGACAGTGATTCACACTGTACATCTGGGACTCATCAGTGAGGCTGACCAACTGCAGTAGCAGTTCTTTTAAATGACACCTGAGGATTGGCCAAGACCCACGGGGAGCCAAGGACAGAGGGGAAACCCCTGCAGTCCTGGATGGAGGTGTTAAGTGCGTCTTGTGCTGTGGAACATGGAACAATTCCATGCACATCCCACCAAATCACACATCCCATTGACTTAGGAGTACTCCCTGTTCCCTCTGAAAGCATGTCACATTATGTAAATTTGCTTCTCACATCTGCTTCAAACTGTCTCTGGATTCCAAATTCAGATGGGTCAGCCTCTGTGGAAAGTCCACTCTGGGATGTGGGAAGAACAGCAGAACCTCCCCCAACCCCGTGCCCCCAGTAAGGGGCCGGCTCCCAAAGGAAAGGTTCTCGTGTGGCATTTGGAAAATTTTCCTTCATCTGGTCTGCTCTCCTCAAAGCAAGACTAAAACAGGATGTGGCAATTCCACCGAGAAAGGAAAGGAAAGACAGGCAGACTCTGCTTTCTGGAAATGTCTTCAAAAAGTAGAGTTCGTGTACTCTGTGCTGTCCCCTGGTGACATATCGTCAGTATTCGTATTCATGGTATAGCACACGGATCCATGGCATTGGGTAAATCTTGTGAGTTTACACATGGTCAGAATGTGTTCAAATACATCTCATGGTGGAGACGGTAACCAAGGTACTGTTTTGTTTCAGCATTTTGAAAAGATTCCAGTCAACAATTTGTCTCAGTTGAGTATTATCATTGGTGCCTGCACCCCCAAACTCAACCATGCTTTTATTTTCCAAAACAGAAATTGTTTCTGTAAACATATCCCACCTCCAAAGGAAGTGTAAGGTTGGATTTTTTTCCCTCTTTTATTAATATTTTGTCTGGCACAGTCCGAGGCTGGCCTCCCAGCCCACAGGCAGCTTACCCCTCTTGCCATACGGGCCTTCGGCCCTCCCCTGCCTGCCATTCCTGCGTTCCCACTGCGAGGGTCTCACGGTGCCCACTGGCTGTTGCTCCTAAGAAATTGGTTGATAAAAAAAAATTTCCCAAAGTGTCCTGAAGAGTCTCTTCAAATACATGTTGATCTGTGGAGTTGATTCCTTTCCTCCTCTGGGTTTTAGACAAATGTAAACAAAACTCTGATCCATAAAATTGCTATGCTGATAGAGCGGTGAGGGCTGGAAGCTTGATAACGTCCTGTTTTTTCTTGACACAGACTGATTAAAAATGAAAAAGAAAATGACAGTTTGAAGCGTGACTTTAATAGTGGAGTGGAGTCGGGGGTGGGGCAGGGTGGTGACTGATTGTGGGGAATGGGATACAATGTCGGATTAAGGACATGACGGGAAAGGAGACAACACATGGACAGTGCTCACCTGGCCAGAGCCTAGCATAGAGTTCACCCGTGGGCGGTGGTGCCACCAGCAGTAGCGGTGGCACTGGGCATGTGGGTGACGGGGCTCAGGAGTCACAGCTTCCTTTAACAATGGCTTCATCCTGCCACTGGCACAGCTTTGCACCACCAGCCCTCTTCAAAGGAGTTGGCTTTCGCAGGTGTGTGTGGTGAGTGTCACCTGGCCCATGCAGAGGCAGGCAGTGTGGGCTGGGTGGGAATGAGGGAAACCGGGGCCACTGTGGTCGCCCCCACCCGGCAGCCAGGTCTCGGCCCTTCTTCGTTCCCACACCTGTCCTCCCTCCTGACCTCCTAAAGTAGGTTGTGTTGCAGACAGCACCAGGTAAGTGTCTCTTTTCCTACCGGGCAGGTCAGAGGAAGTTTGAGGGGCTATCTCATGCAGCAGCATGCAGCCACCTCACCTGCAGCCCCAGCACCTGGGGAGACAGGCACCACAGGCATCATGCACATCGAGGGATCAGTGTCAACATTGTCCTAAGAATAGAGGCTGGGAGGAAGTCACTGCCTGCTTAATTGCAGTGTCAGACAGTGTCTAACCAAGTCACTGGGACCATGCCCTGGATGCCTGTACTCTGAGGCCACATCAGAGTCTCACCAACAGATGTTTACAGTGATTTTTTTGTCTCATTATAGTGAGCTTATGTGTCAGGAAAGAATCATGATATTCCAAGCATGTCATGATCCTGATTTTCTTTTCTTTTAAAAATCCCTGGAGGCCCTCTGGATGTGGCTGAACAGAACCAACCTCTCTCACACCAGCTCATGAATGAGGAGGCACGAGACGGGGTCGGGCTGTGCTTTGTATCAGTGCCCTAGGGGTGTGTTGTGCCAGCGATAGCCATGCCCAACACAGACCTCTCTGCTTTGGAAGAGGGACGGCCCTTGGGGGTGTGCTGGGGAGTGTGCAGTTGAGAAGCTGAGGGTGCTCCATCGAGTCAGCCTGAGGTGCTCACCTGGGTGTCTGGTCTCAGGATCTGCAGAGCAGCAGTTCTCTGGCTGACATGCTCCCTCTCAGGAGCACAGCAGAAGGCACAGGTGCCTTCACACTTCCCTTCCATGTCACTTTTTTAAATTGCAAGGTTGTGATTTGCCGGTGTGGAATCTTTCGAGCCTTTCCCACGTAATTATACCCAGCCCAGCTGCCCATAAGCACACCAGGCTGCTTCCTACTCCTGCAGAAGTGTTTGCCCCAGCCACGCAGCAGGCCCAGGGCCGCTGCGTACAAAGGCCCAGATGCTTCTCCCAGGCCCTTGTTCCCGCCCTCCATGCCCAGCAGGCAGTGTCCCTCCCCAGATATGACCCCAGTCTCTAGGAATTCCCTGCAGATCTCTAGGAATTCCCTGCAGAGGCCATGCAATATCAAGAGAGCTTGAGCTTTGGAACGGACACATCACCTGCACATCAATACCTACACTGCTGGCTGTGCATTTGGACAATTTCTTCACGTAGAAGTTGGAGACGGTTTACCTCTGCTTTCCTCACTGGGCTGTGGTGAGGATGACAACTAATATAAGGCAAGCACCCGTGCAAAGTGGGCACTTGGTAAGTGGCAGCTGCTGCCCCTGTGAGTGTGCAGGGGGTTCATGTGGGTAACTCTGGCATGCATACCCCCAGGCACCTGGGACCTGCCTTGGCCCCTTCCCCTTCAACTGTGTTTGCAGGTGAAGCTTGTCTGGGCCTGCCCCTCGGGTCCCCTTCCCAGGAGTGCATCTCAGGCTTCTGCATGCTGAGTTTCCCACACAAAGGGAAGTTCTCAACCCTGGGCCCATCGGGCACTTGCCCTCCTTCCCCACACAGCCCTTCTCTGCGTGCTACAGAACGTTCTGCCAGGGGAAGGCAGGACAACCTCAGAAATTCCCTCAAGGACTCTGAAGGACTCGCTCATCTCCACACGCAACCCTGTAGATTAACACTAACCTGCTTCCCTAATTTTATTGTCTATTTTGGATTTAAAACATAAAAGTTAATGCCCGTACATTTCCAAGGTGATAAAGGCGAAAGGCCACAGTAAAGACACTCTGTCTAACAGGCAAAACAGGGCCCAGGAGAGCAGCAGTCACTAGTCAGGGAGGGCGGGCGCTGAGAACGGTGGTATTGAAATCATAAAACTTAATGCCAAGCGTGTGTGCATCAGCGCGGCCGTGTTTAACTGCTGTGGCAGGCACTGTGCTGTCTCCGCACTGGGCTAGAAACCAGTCCCTGGGTGCCTGCAATGCGTCGTTTTAAGTGGCCAAAGGAGTGGCCTAGCTACCTGAATAGGAGCCATGAACCTGCCATGCTCTAGAGCCTCGTGCACGTGCTCAGAGCCGCTGTGGCTGCCCATGGAGCCCTGGCCCGCTGGGCCTCCAAGGCCATGGGAAAAGAAACTATACACCAGCAGATGCATAAAGTTGGGGGGAAGGGCAGTGGGACAGAGCCTGAGGACATTGGGACTAATATTTTCTGGTTGCAGCCTATAAGAAATATTTACATGCCCCATTTCAGCCAATAAATATTTATGAAGCACCTCCTCTCTGCCAGGCCCTGTCTGTGCTCTCTAGCCCAGTGGGAAATAAGGACTGATAAATGGGCAACTGCACATCATCCAGGGATACAAGCCACCCGACCTAGGCCTGGGCAGCCCCGCTGGTGGCAGGCACAGCAGGAGAGGAGCTGGGGGTGGGAGAGAACACACCAGCCCCAGAGACAAACGAGAGCCGGGGGGGTGGGGAAATTCAGGTGTTGGGTGCTTCCGGGGCCTCGGGGTTGGGGGTGGCGAGAAGGCTGAGGGTAGGGGAGGGTAGGGAGAGTGGGAGAGAGATGGGACTCGAGAGGTAGGTAAGGGCTAGACCACAAGGGCCTGGGATGCTGTGGTAGGGAGGTGAGTGGTTCCCTTAGGGGACTGGGAGCCACTGGAAGGCTTGAAGCATAGATATTGCTCAGGTGAGATGGGAGAAGTGCACAGGTTTGAGAGCTATTTTGCAGGCTGAGGAAATTCTCTTTCCTTTTTTTCTTTTTTAACTTTTAATTCAGAGTCAAGTATCACCCAGCTCCATCCTTCAATCTCTCTTAGCAGCTGCCCACTCCTTCTCCTCCACCCCCACCACCGGCAAGCATCTGACGCATCCCAGCTCCTGCTCCCACTGGGCCCCAGCTCGGGAGCAGCCCCACCCCCCCGGCCCCCTAGCAAGGGGTCTGCACTCCAGAAACTCTGCAGCGCTTCTGGGGCCCTCGGCTGGGACGAGGGTGGGGAACGAGAGACACCAGCCGCAGCAATTCTGGCCTCCTGTGGCAGTGGTCTGGACCCCTGAACCGTCTGGCCCTCGGGTCCAGTTTGGTATAATGACTTGAAGCAACTAAAAGCCAAAACAAATCTATTAGATTCATTTAGCCCACAAATTCTTCATAATCGTGCAGCATTTCCCATCCTAGGACGCGTGTTCACCTACTGCATACTTGTCGAGGGGAAACGGGAAGGACGTGGAGGAGTTACAGGTCGATGTTGCCTGAGCCCGTTCTTACATCTATCCCGGGGAGTAAGGAGGACGCCCTCTCTGTGCAGTTCTCCAAATCCTGTGATTGCAGGTACCAGTGCATCAGCAATATTTCCTGGTTCTGCTGTAGGTGCGGTCACAGAGATCCCTGGACTTTTTTGATAGACTTTATTTTTTAGAGTAGTTTCGGGTTCACAGAAAAATTGCTCAGAAAGTACAGAGTTCCCATGCACCCCCTTCTCTCTCTCTCTCTCTCTCTCTCTCTCTCTCTCTCTCTCTCTCACATACACCCCACATACTGCTTCTCCTGTTTTAATATCTTTCTTATGTGTGGTACAATCGTTAAAAGTGATGAACCAATATTTGATACAATATTAACTAAAGTCAATAGTTCATTAGGGTTTTCTCTTTGTGGGTTTTGACTAACGTACATTGACATGTATCCACCATTATAGTGTCACACAGAATAATTTTACTGCTCTAAAAATCCTCTGTGCTCCGCCTATTCATCCCTCCCCCTGCAACCTCTGGCAATCACTGATCTTTTTACTGTCTTCATAGTTTCACCTTTTCCAGAATGTCACATAGTTGCAATCATATATTAATAGTGTGGAGCTTTTCCAGACAGGCTTCTTTCACTTGCCAATATCCACTTATGTTTCCTCCATGTGGTTTCCATCTCTGCACTCTGACAGGAAAAGGAAAGCAGCCCAGTGTTCAGAACTTGAAACTCCGTAGACTTTTCAGACTTTTTGGCTCCTGGGGCTGGAGAAGAACGTGAGAGGCCAGTGAGTCTGTCCCCACCGTCCCTGCCTCCCCAGGCCACCTGAGGACTCAGGGAGAGACCGTTCCACAGGTTCCCTCAATACCACGTTCTGGGGTGGGGGGGACTTCTTCCACATTCCCATCCCCCTTGGTCTTTGGTTGAGATTTTGTGCCACAGCATGTCGCATATAGCTTTGTTAGCTCTCAGGCTCCACGGCCCCAGGGCTTCCATCTTCCCTTCCTACTTTACAACTCTTTAAATCCCTTTCGATTCCCTCGTCAACATTTATGGAAAGCCCATGAATTGTCACTATGCTTGATGCTGAGGCAACTAAATGGATGAGCTGAGCCTAGAGGGGAGGCCGATACGCACACAGGAAATGGTAAACCTCAGAGGTGCAGGGACAGTATCATGTATCTGATGTCTTGCAAGTGCACAAGAGAGGCCACTAACCCCACCTGGGAGGCAGGGTAAGTTCACCGGAGAAAGGGACAGCTAAGCTCCTTGCACACTGTGATCATCTCCTTTTTGTGCACATATGAGCCACTCTTTCCCCACCTTGGAGTAAAATGTCAGAGCTAAATGGGACTCTAAATCTCAGGCACCTGCTAGCTATGAAACTGTTCTCTGCTTAGTTGCCTCAATGGTAAAATATGGAAAATAATAGAACCTGCTTCCTAGTGTTGTTGGGAGGAACTAAAGGAGATAATTTTGTAAAGTGATTAGGACCATGCCTGGCACGGAGCACATATGTAAAGGTGTTAGCTATTGTCATTATTATTAAACCCAGACAATTCTGTAGTACTGGCTCTCCTCCCTGATATCCCAGACATAGTTAAAAACTTGCTTGGTGGTATTTGCGTTTCTCCACAAGCATAACACAGTGACATTTTCCACTCTGATTATTGAGCTATCTCCAGTTTGCCACTGAGAATCCCTCAAAGCCCATATTGGCTAACGAGGCCCCTTGAGGCACGGGGCTTCAACCCTCCAGACAGCAGCCTGCCCTGGTGTCATCCAGCTCCTGTTTCCAAATCTGTCCTCGTGGTGTCATGAGAACTATAAGCAGGTGCTTTGTGGAAAGCCACTTGCGGATTCCCCTCCACCGCCACCACCCCAGCCGCGGGAACACAGAGCCATAAAGAAGAATGAGGTCAGTCCGGCAGGACTTATTCTTTGTTGGCTTATGATCTCCCAGTGATTCTTACCAACAGCACGCCAGCATCTGAGGGCTGACAAGCCCCACGCTTAATACCTGATCCAGATGCTTGTCTGACATCAGCACTGAATTCACAAGTCCAGAGGTCACAGAATCCGCTTTCTCCTCCATTTTTGTCAAACACTGCCTCAGATGAGCCCCTCCAGCCTCTCAGGGGCGCTCTGACCTCCGCAGTTCCTCACGAGTTCCTAACATTTGTTTAGGAATATCAGCTTTGGGTTTTCTGGGTACCTAGAATGGCATTTGGGCAGTGCTGCCTGCTGGCTAAACTCATGGGCATTGGAATCAGACAGACCTGGGTTTAAATTTCAACTCCGTCACATGTAGAAGCAAATAGGCAAGATAAATGACATGTAAGCCTCAGGCCCTTCTCTCACCAACTGAAGACACCAATAGCACCTACCTCCTAGTTTGTTGTAAGGATTAAATACAATGATGGTATAGACTGCTTAGAACAGTGCTTGGCATGTGCAAAACACAAGCTGCTCTTAATATTCCATTATTTCCCTTTGGTGCTACTAAGGAATCAAGACGTGCCCTTTCTGTTAGACTCCTGGCAGCCCTGCATCACCCATCAGAGAAACAGTGTGTCCCAGTCATCCTTGTTCTTCTGGCTGTGAAAAGAAATAAGATTCCTCTGAGGTTGGGTTTGGCATTTCCTATGTTCCTGCCCATCTGGAGTTAGCTCTCTGGTCTCCCTTTTTCAGGTCAGGGGCACCGTCCAGGCACCCCTGGGCAGCTGCCCTCTTCCCACCCCAGGGTGGGCTCCTCAGTGCTGGCCTCCCCAGGACCCCCTGTCAGAATCACTAGTGTGAAGGCTGCCAACACTCCAGAGGGGGGCTTCCTTGTGGAGTCTCATGCTGGTCCTGAATTTACTGAAATGTGGTGTCCTAACAAAAATAGGATAAAGCACCACCTTGATAGATTGCTCAGACATCGAGGCATAATTGCAGTTAACTCCCAAAGAATCCTCTAATATCACATTGTATATCTGGCACAGCGGTTCTCAACTAGAGGGCTCTTGCTCCCAAGGAACATGTGGCAGTGCCTGTAGGAAACATTTTGGGTTGTCACAACTGGGAGGTGGGGCACTAATGGCATCTAGTGGGTTGAGGCCAGGGATGCCAGTCATCCCACAGTGCACAGGACAGGCTCCACCCCACCCTCATGCCATCCTCAACAAAGAATCATGCAGCCAAATGTCAATAGGGCCAGGGTTGAGAAACCCTGATTTAGGAGAGACATCCCATGAGACGACAGAACCTACTCAATGTCCTCCAGCTGGCAAATGATAAGGTCAGGATCCGGCTCAGTCCCTCTTGCTGAGTCAGGGTATCTGGGCATTTTGTCTCTGGACCCCTTTGACAGTCTAGTGAAGTGTATGAGAATATATTCTCAGAATAATATTTTTAAATGTATAAAATAAAACCAATGAATTATATTAAAGCAGTTATCAAAACACTTTTAAAAACTAATATATAACATAATTACATTTTTATGAGTAATACATTAAGTAACAAGGTCTGCCACAGGTCTAACAACTACTGTAAATGCAAAGTAGTGATAAGTTGTGTAAATACTTTGAGATATCTGTAAACACTGTAATGTGATATGCAAATATCTGTAATTTCTTTTAATAACAACGTTACAGGTATGGCTAATACTGTGGTTTATTGCCTACCTGTTAGGTGAAGGAAATGCTAATTCAGTGAGAGGTTAGTAAAAATGAAGAGCAAGTGTTTCCCACCCAAGTCCATGGACCTCAGGAGTTCTATCCACTGACCTAGGTTAAAACCTTTTGCTCTAAAACCTCTATTCCTAAGGTTAAAATTGGCATCCAAATGGGCTTAATTTCTCCTCCCTGATGGGCATGAGTTCTATGTTCAGAGTAGATACAATAGATAGGGTTTTAGGAGTTGTCACTGGCCCCAGAATAGCCCTTGTCATTTAGTCTGTAGTCAAGTGATACAAGAAACCTGAATTCACATCCCAGTTCCACTGTCCAGTAGCTGTGCGAGCTTGCATTAGTTACTTAGCCTCTCTAAACCTCAGTTTCTTCATCCATAAAATGGAAAGAATATCATCTGCTTTTTGTAGGTTTGTTGTGAGGATTAAATAAGGCAGCAGATGTAAGATGCCCAATACAATGCTTAGTACAACAGTAAGTGTTCAAAATGGGTAGTTGTTATTCTTAAGGGGAGTCAAGAGCTAAATAATATTTTCAGCAATATTCCGGACAGCTGAAATCACAATGGCATATGGTATCTGCTCTATGTCTAGCACATCATCCTCTTCTACCTGGTCAAGAGGCTTTTCATGAATTCTGCACCAATCCTACCTTGTCCTTCTCCTGTTACCCACATATAAATGCTTTGCAGTCATTTTACCCCCAAAGCCACAAGTTCACATGCAATGTATATCTTCCACACCTGCACGTTTTCCCTCCAGACAGGTCCAGCCCTTTTGACCGGAGCTCAGCCACCCACAGCTCGGCACATCCAGAATCTCAGGGGTAACCCTGATGTATGTACTGCCCTGTGTTTGGAGCAGTTTGTTTTTTAGTTAGTGATTTCTGAGACTGTCTCCAATTTTCTAAACTCTGAACAGTGCTCCTGTCCTCAATGCTTGGACCTGCATCCTGCCCAAATTTACCCAAGCTCCCTCCACTCCTACTGTGGCCCTAACTAGGTTTTCTTAAAGTGAATTGGAAAAGTTATGTTAAATTAAATCCAATCAGAGCCCATGCTCAGTGAGTGTCAGGCTCGTTCTAGTCCTTCATTAAAGGTGATTACTGAGAAAGACATACCTGCGATGCATCTGTTTCCTGGTGAGGAACATTGTGGGGTCTCCTTCTGTGGACACTTGGACCTCAGTTACCCTCATTTTTCTCTGAGGAAGTCTCCATGGCAGCGTTTCCCTTAGTATAGGATGTTGGCAGATATTAGGCAAAAGAAGGGTTCTGAGGGAAATGCTTGGGGAAAGTTTCATTAAACCAATCATCGGGTTTCTTCACTGAAGGACTTCTCAGAGTATTCAACATGGTAATGGTAATATAGGGTTTCCCACATGTTAGGATTTAATGTATCCCCCCCACCAAATTCATATGTTGAAATTTAATCCCCAGTGTGATGGTGTTAGGAGGTGGGGCTTTTGAGAAGTCATGAGGTCATGAGGGTGGAGCCCTGGTGAATGGCATTAGTGCCCTTAAATCAAGAGACCAGAGGGTTCCACCACCCTTTCTCCACCATGTTAGGATACAAGAAGTCGGCCATCTGCAACCCAGAAGAGGGCCCTCACCAGGACTCGACAGAGCTGATACCCCAATCTTGGGCTTCCAGCTCCCACAATTTTGAGAAATAAATACTTGCTGTGTATAAGCCACCCGGTCTATGGTACTTTGTCATAGTAGCCTGAACTGACTGAGACAACCAGGCAGCCTTTTATCACAGAGCACCTCAGGCCCCCCGTTGGGAAATGCTAATCCAGGATCAGAGGGATACTGACCATGAGGCCACTAGAGCCCACACCGCATGACCCTACTCTCAACACTTGCCTTTCTGTGTGCCAGCATGTTGTCTTGGAGGGCTGGCTGGGAGGCCACAGTGGCTCCAGTGGAAGCAGGGCACACTGCCCCAATGGGAGGTAGGGGAGTCACACTGCAATCCCCAACAGGGTCCTAGGACTGCAGGCACACCCCACCTCCAAAGGCCAGGTTCCCACCTATTTCTGGAGGGCCTCACTCACCAAGGATCCACACACTTCCACCCCAGGAGGAAGGATCAAATAAGATCCTGCTCAGCATCCCACTCAGAGGTCACTTGACCAGGCTCCGTGACCACTCTGCCCCCCACCCCAGGACTGGACCAGCAGAGCTCGGTGGGAGGTGGATGCCCAGGTGGGCAAGACTGTGGCCAAGTTGAAGCAGCTACAGGGGCTGGGAGCACAGCCTGTGAGCCATGCAGGGTGAGGGCCTGCCCCCATTAGGAGCTCGAGCACCTGGACAGAGGACAGTTCAGACGTGGCATCACCAATGCCAAGCAGAGAAGCCAAAAGATGAACTTTTTCAAACTACTGAGGATTATAAAGAGATGAATCAACCATGCTAACAGGAAAGACGGAATCATCTTTTTATTCGCTCTATAGATAAAGCAAAATTATTGTCCTATGAAGAGATCAAAGAATATACAGCCAATACATGTAAGACAAGTATTACAGATGAGCAGCAGCAGATGAGCAATACTAATCTATAAACCATTTTGTTATTCTTTTCTTGGTTTTTGTGATGTCTGTGTTGTCAGCTTTTGGAAATGTGCAATTTGCTGTGATTTCTCATTCTAAATAAATCTTCATTTTCGTATTAACTTTGTATTTGTAGTTTTGCATTCTTTTTCTTAAAGAGGACACCGACCTGCTGCTGGACTCTGGACCCCTGGCTGAGAGGCGGGGGTGGCTCGTGGCCTGGATCCCTGCCAGCTCTGTCATTTTATCAATTTCCATAAAACCCAGGTGTCAGGAATGCAAGCCTCTATTAATAAGGTGACGACTCGCGGAGCCCGTCAAGTTGTTACAGCACTTTTAGTCCCTTGTCTTGTTCAACTCTCCTAACTACTCTGGGGGGAGGGGGAGGTAAATATTCCGTGGGCCTGAATGATAAATTCTTAAAAAAGGAAAGGACTGGGGGGGGGGGGTAATAAAATCAATGTGCCTTTATATTACAGCATTATCTCCGTGGCCTGAACTGTCTCTCTGGCCTTCACTAGGGTCCCCCGCCTTCAGGCTGGAGCCCCTCTGGGCCCAGCAAAGGCCCCAAGGCGCCATGTCCTTAGTCAGCTCTTGCTGCCATTTCTCTTTATGTACTAGGCAAAGGGCATCCTCTGGTGAGGCCAGGAGGCCTGGCTTCTGGGCCTGAGTCTGTTATGAAATGCATGACCCTGAGCAGATCTCCCCATCTCTGGGCTGAGGCCCTCCCTGCTCCCGGTGGCCTACCATGCCAAATGTGCGGGTTAGACAAGACTGCATGACCTCTAGCTGAAATGCCCCTGGTTTTAGGACTCCTAACTCTCTCTACGCCGCTGTTTCAGGGCATGAGGCTATCCCCTGCCTTCAGAAGTCTCCGCCACCGTGGTGCCAGCCCACCAGGACAGTACCTGCTGTTCCTGCGGGGCCTGCTGTGTGCTCAGTGTGGCGAGACACACCCCCCAGACGGAAGGCGTCCAACGCCAGACCCAACCAGGAACTGGGCCATGGCTAGTGCTGAGGGGTACGGCGGGTGGCCCCCTGCTCTCTCGGCAGAGATGTCAGGGGCCGTGAACTGACTCCAGGGGACACAGAGGCCACCTCAGGCCTGCATGGCTTTCCCTGAAGTTGTCAATGGGCAGCAAAAACAGACTGACCAACTCTCTCCTCCCCCTCCCAGGCAGGGGGCTGTTGAGGGGCTGTAGGATGGTTCCAAAGGCAAAGGCTGGAGTCATCTGTAATCACGGAGTCAGCCCCGGGGAGCCCAGTGCTGGTGGGACTGGACAGAGCCCCTGGGCCGGGAGCCCAGGCTCCCTACCACCCTTGGAGTCTGCTTCCCGCTCCTCCCCTCAAGCTGTCCTTCCACGAGCACAGAGCACCCACTCTGTCCCAGGAGCTGTGCTATAGCGGTTCCGTCCTCCACACACCTACCTGCCGGCCAAGACCTGACCCCAGTCCCATCCAGCCTCCTTTTCCCCCAGACCATCCGCATCGCCCTGCTCCCTCTCCTTCCATTAGCCTCAGCTCCCGAAGGCTCCCGTCACCCTCCCCTGCCCCCTGCACAGGGACTCAGAGAGCCCCCACTGCCCTCGGGGAAGGAGGACAGCGACAGCCTGCAGCACCTGGAGCTCCTCATTCAGATGGGGCAGAGGAAGCAGGGCACAGCCTGCACCCAGGAGAAAGGAGCAGACTCATGCTGAAGAGCAGCGTCAGGGGGATGCCCACTGAAATGCAATTCAGTGTCACCCGGACAGGCTGCACTGAGGGTCGGGGAGGCAAAGGGAGACTGGGGCATCAGAGGAGGAGGGAGAGGGGAGAGCTGGGGAAGGGGGAGAAAGGGAGAGGAGGTGATGCATGGGAGGAAGAGGTGGAGCCAGGTGGGAGAAAGACCCCTGCCTGTGGTTGGGATCACAGGGCCGGCCTGTGATCTGGTGTTCTCACAGCAGACAGGTGGGCGCCCACCCCACCTCTCGGCCTGTGCACCTGCCCTGCATGTCCCGACCCCACGTCTGATCACTAAGGCAACACCACTCTTCATGGCCCATGCAGCGGGGCTGAGAGGCTGGTTCCCTTCCCGTTCTCATGGGCTCTGGGGAAAGAAACACGGCCCTTTCTTGTGGGACTCTGCAGAGGTCAGATGGAGTCCAGCTCAGTTTTGTCTCTGTTGGTCTCCCTTCTCTCCAAGCCTGCATGCCAGGGCAGTCTGGTGCTTCAGAAAGAAGCTGGGGAGGCAGCCTGGGCTGCATGAAGAGTCATTTTCCTGACTTCCACCCTGGTTTAGTTCTCTGTGCCTCAGTTTCCCCATCTGGAGAAGAGGGAGTGAATATAGAAGGCTCCTGGGGTCTCGCTGGCTCTGACATTCCCTGCTTCTACTTCATTCAGTGTGTGCTGAGGCCCAGGTCCAGCCCCTGGGGTACAAGGAGCATAACACGGCCCAAGTGACTCAGAGTATAATTTCTGAGGCTCTGGACACCTCCGGGTTATTGGGAGCAAGCTGTTCCATCTGAGAGCTGAGGGTGATGATGGGGGAACATGAGGGATGAATTTCGACAAAGCGTCACACATCAGCTGAGCGACTCACCCCCTCTCGCACCCCACCCTGGCTGACCCCGGGAGGCCAGGTTTGGTGTGAGGCCAGCGCCAGTGCCCAGCATACCAGGCCCTCCGATGGCCCGAGGTGGGTCAGGCGTGGGGCAGGGAGGTTCCACGTGGTGTCGGCAAGAAGGGCTGCCTCTAGCCCTCTGGTGTGAACTAGCCTCCTTGTTGGTAAAACGGTTAAAGCAAACCGCTTTGAAAGTTCAATATTTTAGAAGTCTGAACAGAATACCATGTCTGCAAAGGACCAAGGAAGAGGAAGTGAGAGGAGGAAGTTACTGCAGGCAGCTCCTCACGGTGCCACGGAGGGGCTCCTTGACATTCACTATCTCACCAGATCCAAGGACCCAACGATGGTGCAACTGGAGGCCCCACGACTGGAGCAAGGCCACACTGTTGCACTTGAACTCAAGTTTGTCTGACTTGGGACCCATATTTGTCAGAGGATAAATGGGCTAAAAGTGGCAAAAGTTCCTGTGAATTGGCAAGACATGGGCTGCACTTCATCCCTCAAAATGCTGGAGCTCAGGTTGGGTTCCTGGAAATACCCAGAGGAATGTGCACAACACAGGCCTGGCACCAGGGCGTGGGGGATGATGTGAAGGGCTTAAGCTCTCCTCGGTCATGTTTTTCTTTGACAATATTTATGGAGTGGCAGGCATTGTTCAAGATCCTGGGGATTTAGGGTGAACAATAGTGACAGGGCCAGCCCTGAACACACTTAGAGTCCATAGGAGACAAGCACTGGGCAAATGCAATCATGGGACAAGCACATTGGTAGGGGATGAAAGGTTTGCTCAGAGTCTCAGGCAGGGTCCCCAAGCCTCCTGCAGAGTTCAAAGGGCCTGTGGCCAGGTTAGGGGGGAGGGGTTTCATCCCTAGGGCAGTGGGGTGCTGTGGAAGGGAGCTCCCCCCAGCTGCAGTGTGGCATGAAGCAAGACTGGAGAAGGGGGCTGTGCTGAGAGATGACGTGGCCTGGGCTGGGCAGAGAGGGAGAAGCAGGCTGGAAGATAACCCTGAGGCAGCTCCAATACGCTGTCCTGCTTGATTTCATAGGGCTGAGGGAGCAGGAGAGAGGGGCCGAGAGCTTTTCCTGGTGTGCGGCTTAAGCAGTGGGCAGAGGGCGTCAGTCATAGTGATTGGGAGAGGCAAGTAAGTCTTGGTGGGGCAGATGGTGAGGCAGCTCTGCATGTTGAGCTTAAAGAAGCTGGGAGACATAGCAATAAAGATGAGATGAGGCAATGGGTCTGAGATGCAGGAGCAAGACAGGGCTGGAGATGGAGACTGGCCCCTCCATCTCCATGGCCCACAGAGGACCATGCCCCACTTACAGATGTGGAGCCACATAGCCCTTAGTGCATGCTGGGGGCACAGAAATTTCAGCCAGGTGAAGGCAAGATGTCCCAGAGGGCGTGTGAGGACTAAGAGAACAGACAGCCGGCACTGAGGGGAGGAACAGTGTCCAGCCTGTGGTCAGGGAAGGAGTGCACAGAAGATGGGGAGGAGCCCAGGGCTGCCCGGCAGGGACAGGGCAGGTGGGGGAGCAGCCCACAGTATAGAAGGCCACAGAGGAAGGACCAGAGGTTGTCATTGTATCTGGTGTAGCAAAGTCATTTCTGTGAATTTTCTGAAACTGTAGGGTGAATTTTTCCTCCGGGCACTGCCCCCCCCTTCCCACCCTGCTGTCACACCTGGCCTCTCACAACCCTACTGCATGGGTGGGAGCCCGGACATCCGGTGTCCCTCCCTCTTGGGCCCTGTACTCACAGTGGGGCCTGTGCCCAGCCGCTTACCTTTTGGCCCTCGGTTGCATCTGGACTAGAGAGAGCGACTCCCTTGATGCCCACGCTTTCACCAGAAAAATCCTTCCAAAAGGCAAACCAAGCCTCCCAAGGCTTCCCACCCTTGGGATAAAGGCCAGACCCCAGGGCTCATGGGTCCCCCAGAGCCTGTTTTGCTGGCTTCTCCAGATGGCCCCCAGTCCCTTGTCGGCACAGGGCCCCTGGGCCCCAGCCTCAGCGAGGCATCCTTGCTGTCCTTCCCGGTGCAGCCAGACCCTCACATCCTGGAGGCCTCCCGGACAAGCCCCACCTGCCAGCTGGATGACCGCTCCTATTTAGGGACCCCCACCCCACCCTGGACCTGTGGACCCCTGCATCTTCAGGGTAGCATCAGCCCTGCTGCGTGAGGGGAATGCAGGTCCCCCCAGCCTCTGTGGCTCTAACGTCCCTGGGTGATGTCTGGCAGCCGTTGGAGTAGACAGATGAACTCTGGGGACCCTCCTGACCCCAGCACTCCACTCTCTACAGCCATGTTCATATGTCCCATTAAAAGACCATTTGCTGCTTACGGAGCCATTTGGTTGTTAGAGCAGGTCAGCCCAGCCCACCTTCTGAGATGGGCTGGGTTGTGGGTGTGTATGCAGGGAGGAAGATGGGCCAGGGAGTGGCCCTGGCATAGTTGAGCTGACCTAGTGTCCCCATCAGCCTCAGTCTTAGCCAAAAGCCCTAAAGAACACTATGTTCCAAGGAACATAATCACACTGGGTCATGGGGACACTGCCCCAGGCGGGCTTGCTCAACAGCAATCAGAAGTTGGCTAAGTCGGAATCCCGTGGAATTCCACCTGCTTCCACACTGCAAGCACTGGGTCATGGTCTGGCTCTGGGCTCAGAGGCCTCTGGATGACAAAGCATTTCAAACAGCCTCTGCCTCTTCAGACTGGTTGGACAGGGGAGCAAGACAGTGCAAGGAGCCAGCAAGGCTGGACATGTGCCCGCCAGGTGACGCTGAGAGCCCAGGCTGCCCAGCCAGCTGAACACCAGCCAGCTGTGGCTGTGGCTGCGTCCCCTCATTGAGTGGAAGCTCTAAGCCAGTTATAGAAACAGCCGTACAGTTCCCTGCCTCAGACCCTGCAGGGCTTTCCCCTCGCCCCGAGAAGAACGCGCCCGATCCCCTTCACACATCAGGCCCTGCCCAGCCAGGCCCGGCTCTCACCTTCTCTCCCCTCACTGCACGCTCCACCCAAACCACTTCCGCGGGGTCCTCAGACGGCTTTGCCCGCAGGATCCCCAGGCATTGCATGTGCCATCCCTCTGCCTGGAACCCTCTTGCTTCACTTCCCCCTTTGAACAAAGGCTAACTTTGTTCAATCTTCAACTCTCAATTCAGGCATCACTAAATGTCTCTCCTGCCCCTGGAGCCCTATCCCATGTCGGGTCCCCTTCGGACTGGAAGCTGCTGGAATGCAGGGCCAAGGGCCAGGTCTACTTCCACCAGATCTATACCTGTGCTGCCCAGTTTAAGCTGTTTGAATGAATGAATGAATGAGTAATCGTGTGCTTCCAGGAATCCGTTACAAATAGCACAACATTTGTGAAAACTGCCATAGGCAGTGTTTGGGGATTGAGCCAGACTTCACATAATCAAGTTGAACATTTTCAAGATCATTCTCTCCTTTCCGGAGGGGAGTGTCTCCCTACTCCCCATCGAATGAGGAGCCTGCACCCGGTCACCCAGGGACTCCAGAGCCTGCGTGACTCAGGCCCACATAGCTGAGCCTTTCTGCTCCTCCCCTGACAGACACCAAAAGGATGGGATGTTGAGTGTTGTGCCTTGGAGCACATAGTGAGCAGGTGTGGAAATGTGGCCTGAACCCCCTGCCTGTCCTGGAAAGGCAGGGGGAGAGGGAGGGGCTGCACCGTCCTGCTGGATGGGTCTGCTCTTCCCCTTCTTCCTCACTACCTAGAAAGAAGGGCCTGGGAAGATGCAAATGCTCCTCCCCTAGCAGGGCCATCCGGACCCACAGGTGAAGGGGGATATAAGATGTTCTCTCTCACCCAGAAACATTTCACTGTTACTGCCCATCCTTCTGCACAGTGAGACAATCATTTAGATCAACAACCAGGGGTCAGTAGTGTGAAAGTTGGTCATACGAACTGGTCATTCTTGTCATGCCCAACTAAAACAGACTCAAGAAGCACCCAGGACACATAACAACACTCCGAGAAGATAATTCTCTGCAAGTCTGGCTGCTGAAACTGCCTGTTGTAACCTGCGACCAGTTTTGTCTATGGCTGCTGAGATAACTTGCTGCAACTCTGAGACTAGTTTTGCCCACCTTCGTCTCCACCAATTGGAGCGTGCCAGCTCCCCAGGGCTTTGCCAATACCGGTGACCTTTCTCTCAAGACCACACATAATATTCCTGTTTTATATAAAACCCCAACCTTCTCTTTGTTTTTTGGATATATGGAAGACCACTTGGTCTGCGTGTATGCCCTGAATTTGTAATTCTTTCTTCCCAAATAAAACGTTAAATTTAGAGATTCATCTCTACATTTTTATTTTGACATCAACAATAGAATGAGGGAACAATTTGCACAGACTATTTTTTTTCCAATTTTCAAATTTTCTAAAAGTATCTTTTTAAATGTGGTAAAATATGCATAACATAAAGCCATCCTAACCATGTTTAAGTATACATACAATTCAGTGGCATTTAAGTAATTCACATTGTTGTATTAATACAACCATCACAACCATCCATCTCCAAAACCCCTTTCATTTTCCCAAACTGAAACTCTGCACCCATTAAACAATAACTCCCCATTTTCCCCTCCCCACATCCCCTGATAATCACCATTCTACTTTCTGTCTCTATGAATTTGACTATTCCAGGTGCCTCAAATAAATGGAATCATACAGTATTTGCCCATTTGTGACTGGCTTATTTTACTTAGGATAGTGTCCTCCAGGTTCATCCATGTTGTAGCATGTGTCAGAATTTCCTTCCTTTTTAAGACTGAATAATATTCCATTGTATGGATATGTCACATTTTGTTTATCCAGTCATCTGTTGATGGACACTTGGGATGCTTCCACCTTTTGGTGATTGTAAATAGTGCTGCTACAAACACAGGTGTACAAATATCTCTTCAGGACCCTGCTTTCAATTCTTTTGGATATATACCCAGAAGAGGTATTGCTATATCATATGGTAATTCTATTCTTAATTTTTTGAGGAACCACCATACTGTTTTCCACAGCTAAATGTTTAATATAAGGAAGGAAGGAAGAAAGAACGAATGAACAAATGTTGGAGAGGATGTAGAGAAACTGGAACCCTCGTGCACTGTTGGTGGGAATGCAAAATGGCGCAGCTCCTATGGAAAGTGGTATGGCAGCTCCTTATAGAGCACCGTCACCAGGCTTTATGTATATTAACTCATTCAATTCTCACGACAACCCTTGAACCATGTCTTGTCATTCCCCCATTTTACCGATGAGGAAGCAGAGGCATGTGCTGTCATGTGCCCAAGGTCACATAACTCATAAATGGCAAAGCAGGGGCTCAAAGCCACTCTGCAGACTGCCTGGCTATAGTGCAAATCATTCAAATGAATATAGAGTGCACATCCCATGGTATACTTTATTTCCCAGGCCAGAGAAAGCCAAAGATATCACAGAGTAAGAAAAAGAAAAAAACTTTTAAGGCTCTGGCATCAGATAGATCTGGCTGAGTTCAAATCTTGCTTCTGCCCCTCACTAGCTGTGTGACTTTCAACAAGTCACTTAAATTCCCTGAGCATCACTTTCCTCATCGATAAAATGCAACTGCAAGCACATTGTTATTCCTAGTAGCCAAACACTGGAAACAACCCAGGGGCTTATCAGGAGAAGTGTGGCACATCCATATAATGAAATACTACTCGGCAATAAGAAGGAATGAATCACTGATATGTGCAACAATGTTCATTGAACATGGATGAAGCTTGAAAACACTATGCTCAGTGGCAGAAGCGTTAAATGAAAGTGTGTATTCTGTCTGATGTCATTCTTACGAAATTCTAGAACAGGCAAAACTAAGCTATGGTGGAAAAATCAGAACAGTGGCTGCCTCCGGGGGTTGGGGCAGGGATTGACTGAGAAGGGGCATGAGGGGTTGGGATTATACAGCTGTTCGCTTTTCTCAAAACTCAATAAATAAATGTGTTCCTAAGATTTGAACATTTCATTATGTGTACATTTTACCTCAAAAGAAAAAATCTATAAAGAAAATATGCAACTCTAGTTAATGACTCCATGCTGAACTTAGGGGAAAATGTACAGATGTTTGCAATTTACTCTGAAATGCATCAAAAAATAAGGTGGATTAATGGATGGATGGAGGGATGAATAGATGGATAGATTATGTGACAAAGCAAATATAGCAAAATGTCAATAGTAGAATGTAGGTAGTGGGCATGTGGATCTGGTGTTTGCCGTAAAATTCTTTCAGCTTTGCTGTATGTTTAAATTTTTTCATAATACATATTGGAAAAATATATAGTACTTTTCTCACAGGGGTGTTGAGCTGATTACCTGAGATAAAGTAATAGAGAACTAGATGCCTGATTTACATTATCTCCCTATTATGGATGGATTGTGTCCCTCAAAAATTTATACACTGGACGCCTAGCCAGTACCTCAGAATGCAACCTTATTTGGAGAGAGGGTCTTTACAAAGGTAATCAAGTTAAGATGAGGTCATACTGGAGAAGGGTGGGCCCTAACCCAATATGACCAGTGTCCTTGTAAAAGGGGGAAATTTGGACACAAACATGCACATAGAGAGAATGCCATGTGAAGATGAGGCAGAAATTGGGGTGATGTTTCCACAAACCAAGAAATGCCAAAGGTTGCTGGCACAACCACCAGAAGCTCCCACCCAATCCTGAGAAAGAACCAACCCTCCCAGTACCTTGTCTCCAGAACTGAGACAACAAATTTCTATTATTTAAGCCACCCTGTGTGTGGTACTTTGTCACAGCAGCCCTAGCAAACTAACACATGCCCCCATGTTTCACAGACTCTGAGCTCTGACAGTGAACCCGGGACCCTCCTGCCCTTGCAAGCCACCCCTTGGGGTTCTGCAGTGGCAGCTTGCTTCCTGGGCCTCCTTGAAGAAGAGGTTTCCCCTTACAGTTTACAGCTCTTTGGGTCATCCTCAGAGAAGGTGGTACTCAGTGAGTCATCTGTTGCTGTTTAACAAATCACTCCAAAACTCAGTGGCTTAAAACACTAGCAATATTTTTACTATCATCTCTCACAGTTCTGGGGGTTGACTGCACTCAGCTAGAGAACTGTGTGATTGTTCTCACACAGTCAGAGGGTAGCTGGGACACAATGGTTGTCAGCTCAGACCTTGGCTGGGGCAATCAGTCAGAAGAGCCATATATGGCCTCTCCAGGAGGCCTTAGCTTCCTCACAGCATGGTGGCTCAGTTTCAAGATCAGGTGTCCCAAGAGAATGAGGCAGAAGCTGTATTGACTTTCAGGAATGAGCCTCACATAATGTCACTGCTACGGTTTGATCATTTGTCCCCTACCAAACTCATGTTGAGATTTAATTGCTATTGTAACAGTATTAAGATGTGGGTCCTTTAAGAGGCAATCAGGTCATGGGGGCACTATCCTTAAAAATGGATTAAGGCCATTATTGCAGGAGTGGGTTAGTTATTGAGGGAGTGGATTTTTGATAAAAAGGATAAGTTCAGCCTCCATTCTCTCTCTGTCTCACGTGCTTGCTTGCCTTTCCACCATAGGATGATGGAGCAAAAAGGCCCTTGCCAGATGCAATGCTGTGTTCTTGGAGTTCCCAGCCTCCAGAACCATGAACCAAAAAAAGTCTTTATATATTGCCCAGTCTTTGGTATTCTATTATAGCAGCAGAATATGGACCAAGACAGTCACTTTTGCCACAGTTGCAGGCCCTCCCAAATTCAAGGGCAGGGAACCTAGACACCACCTCCTGATGGGAGGAAAGTCAACACACTATAAGAAGAACTTATGGGATGGAAGGTCTCATAGTAGCTATCTCAGAAAGTACAGAGGCCTCAGCTACAAGGGCAAAGGCCCCAGACTGCAGTCAGGGAAAGTTCTCAGAGCTCAGGCAAGAGAGGCTACAGGGAAGAGGGAAGTCAGGAGGCCTGGCTGTAGGGAAGAAGAGCTGCTGGGCCTGGGACATGAAAGTGCCTCCATGGATCTGGCTGTTCAAGAGCAGGAGGCAGCAGGGATGAGAGGGCAGCAGCAGGTGGCACAGCCAGTTGGGCAACTGGAAGGCCTGGCACTCCCTCAGTGAAGGCTCCAGGGAGGTAAAAAATCTGAAAGGCAGCATCACAGGCACCTTCAAGCCCTATAAACCACCAGGTCTCCATCCAGACAGGTGCTTCTCCAAAACATTGCCTTGGACCACACAGGAGTGTGTCCTCTGAGCATCACAGTGCTATTGGCCTGAGCTTTTCCCATTTCAGATGGCAGGACAGCCATTGTCAGGGTCCCTCTAGCCCACACACACCTGTGTGCAAAGTAAAACATACCACTTTGTCCAGACAGGTTCAGCCCCACACCAGAGCACACAGCAGACCACAAGCAGGGTTTTAGCCCCAACACAAGCCTTCTACCACCTTTGTGCAGAAACTTTGCAGCCCTTTGAGTAACCTTCTTTACTGCCTATAATTGTTGCCACCTTGCTTTGGAGCCTCTAATCCCTTAATGGTGAGAAAACACAAAGCTGCTAATTTGAAGGCAGCTCAGTCTCTTCCTTTAAAGGTCTTTTGAAGTTAACTCAATCTCATTGAATAAATTCTTGGTCCATTCAAAGTTTAAACTCCCTGTTCAGGCTTTTATTCCTTATCTCAAGAGCAACCATCCCAGTTTGTCAAGGACTGAAGGATTTCAAAACTGGGAGCATTCCAGGCAAATGGGGACAAGTTAGACACCCTAAAACAACCTTGTTCAATCTGTGTTCTCTGACGTGTAAGGTTGAGCCTCTTTTCATGTGTTTATTCAGTGCCTGTATTTTCTTTTCTGCAAATTGGCAGTTCATATTCCTTTACCATTTTCTTACTATATTTTAAATTTGTCTTTTAAAAATATAATCAATTTATAGCCACTCTTTCATTGGTTTAAGAGATATCTATTACATGCTGGAAATATATTTCCTAGTTTATTATTTGTTCTTTGATTTGCATTACAGATTTTTTTTGTCATATAAAATGTTAAATTTTCATATAGTCAGTGTGTTATCTACCCTTTCTTAGATGGATTATGGGATTGATACCTTGTTTATGAAGCACTTCCTCCCCCCTAGTTTATATAAATTTGCCCCTAAATTCTAATATGTTAATATTTAACACATAAATCTTTAATTCATCTAGGATTATTTTCATGTATGGTTAAGGTAGGGTTTCCTTTTGTTTTTCTTAAAGTTGTATAATGGTTGTACCTATACAATTGATTAAACTGCCCTTTCTCTTTGGCTAGAATGTCACCATTATATTTTAGGTTTCTCTATTCATCTATTTCTGGGCTCTCCCATCTGTTTTCTTAATACATTGGCCAGAGTCTGTGCCAATATCATGCTGTTTTGGTATTGGTAGCTTGAGTCTCAGTTTATTGCTTACTAGAGCTGGTCCCCTCTCATTTGAATTTTCTTCATTATAATTCTCTGAACACTTGAAATTTGAAATTATTTTATCCACATAAAATTTTAAATTACTTTATTCAGTTCTTAGAAGTAGGATTCTAACTATAATTACATTAAATTTATATATTAGTTTCTTAAGGACTGGCATTTTTTTTCATTTTTTATTTAAATAGATTTAGTGGGTACAAGTGGTTTTCTGTTACATGGATGAATTGCATAGAGAAGTCTAGGCCTTTAATATACCCATCACCTGAATAGGGTACACTGTACCCAATAGGTACTTTTTAATCTCACATTCCCCTCCCATCCTTCCACTTCTGAGTCTCCAATGTCTGTTAAGTTACTCTATATGACCATGCATACACATTGCTTAGCTCCCACTTTAAGTGAGAACATGAGGCATTTGGGTTTTTGTTCCATGCTTACTTCACTTAGAATAATGGCCTCCAGTTCCATCCAAGTTGCTGCAAAGTATATTATTTCATTCTTTTTCATGGCTGAGTAGTATTCCATAGTATATATATATTCCACATTTTCTTTATCCACTCATCCATTGGTGGGCACTTAGGTTGGCTCTATTATCTTTGCAATTGTGAATTGTGCTGCAATAAACATTCAGGTGCAGGTGTGTTTTTGACATAATGATTTCTTTTCCTTTGGGTAGATACCCAGTAATGGGATTGCTGGATCGAATGGTAGGTCTTCTTTTAGTTCTTTGAGGAATCCCCATACTGTTTTCCATAGAGGTTGTACTCATTTACCTTCCCACCAACAGCATTTAAGCATCTCCTTTTCACCACATCTGTGCCAACATCTATTGTTTTTTGACTTTTTAATGACCGTTCTGATGGGGTAAGGTGTTATCTCATTGCAACTTTAATTTGCATTTCCCTGGGGATTAGTAATGTTGAGCATTTTTTCATATGTTTATTGGCTATTTGTATATTTTCTTTTGAAAAATGTCTGTTCATGTCTTTTGCCCACTTTTTAATGGGTTTCTTTTTTTTGCTTATTTATTTGAGTTCCTTGTAAATTCTGGATATTAGTCCTTTGTCAGATGCATAGTTTGTGAATATTTTCTCCCATTCTACAGGTTGTCTGTTTACTCTATTGATTATCTCTTTTGCTGTGCAGAAACTTTTTAGTTTAATTAAATCCTATTTATTTATTTTTGTTGTTGCTGTATTTGCTTTTGGGGTCTTAGTCATAAATTCTTTGCCTAGGACAATGTCCAGAAGAGTTTTTCCTAAGTTTTCTTCTAGAATTTTTATGGTGTCTGGTCTTACATTTAAGTCTTTAATCCATCATGAGTTAATTTTTGTGTATGGTGAGAGATAGGGATTCAGTTTCATTCTTCTGCATGTGGCTCTCCAATTTTCCCAGACCCATTTATTTAATAAGGAATACTTTCCCCAGCATATGTTTTTGTCTGCTTTATCGAAGATAAGTTGCTTGTAGGTGTATGGTTTTATTTCTGGATTCTCTACCCTGTTCCATTGATCTACATGTCTACTTTTATGTCAGTACCATGCTGTTTTTGTTACTATAGACATGTAGTATAATTTGAAGTCAGGTAATGAGATGCCTCCTGATTTCTTTTTGCTTAGGACTGCTTGGGCTATTCAGGCTTTTTTGATTCCATATGAAATTTAGTATTGTTTTTTCTAATTCTGTGAAAAATGACATTGGTATTTTGATGGGAATTGCATTGAATCTGTAAATCACTTTGGGCAGTGTGGGCATTTTAACAATATTAGTTCTTCCAGTCCATGAGCATGGGATGTTTTTCCATTTGTTTGTGTTGTCAACAATTTCTTTCATCATTGTCTCATAGTTCTTTTGTAGAGATCTTTTACCTCCTTGGTTAAGTATATTCCTAGGTATTTTTTGAAGCTATTGTAAATGGTATTGAGGTCTTGATTTGATTCTCAGCTTGGTTGTTGTTAGTGTATAGAAATATTACTAATTCGTGTACATTAATTTTGTAACCCTTGACTTTACTGAATTTATTTATCAATTCTTGGAGTCTTTTGGAGGAATCTCTAGGGTTTTCTAGATATAAGATCATAACATTGGCAAATAGGGATAGTTTGATCTCCTCTTTTCCAATCTGGATGCCATTTATTTCTTTCCCTTGCCTGCTTGCTTTGGCTAGAACTTCCAGTACTATGTTCAATAGAAGTGGTGAAAGTGGGCATCCTTGTCTTGCTCCAGTTCTTAAGGGGAATGCTTTCAACTTTACCACATTCAATATGATATTGACTGTGGGTTTGTCACATATGGCTTTTATTATTTTGAGTTATGTTCCTTCTATCCTTAGTTTGCTAAGGGTTTTTATCATGCAGGGGTGCTGGATTTTGTCAAATGCTTTTTCTGCATCTATTGAATGATTTGCTTATGTTGAACTATCCTTGCCTCCCTATGATGCAACCCACTTGATCGTGGTGAATTACTTTTTTGATGTGCTGTTGGATTCAGTTTGCTAGTATTTTTGCATCTATGTTCATGAGGAATATTGGCCTGTAGTTTTCTTTTTTGTGTGTGTCCTCTCCTGGATTTGGTATGAGTGTGATACTGGCTTCACAGAATGGGTCAGGGAGGAGTCCCTCCTTGTCAGTGTTATAGAACAGTTTCAGTAGGATAGGTGCGAGCTCTTCTTTGCAGGTTGGGTAGAATTCGGCTATGAATCCATCTGGTCCTGGGATTTTTTTTGTTGGGAGGTATTTTATTACTGATCATTATTGGTCTGTGTAGGATTTCTATTTCTTCCTGATTCAAGCTTGAGAGGTCATGTGTTTCCAAATATTTATTCACTTCCTCTAGATTTTCTAGTTTGTGTGCATTGAAGTATTTTAATAGTCTCAGGTGCTCTTTTGTATTTCTGTGGTATCAGTTGTAATATGTCCTTTTTAATTTCTGATTGAGCTTATTTGAATCCTCTCTCTTCTTTTCTTGGTTAATCTAGCTAGTGGTTTGTCAATTTTGTTTATCTTTTCAAAGAACCAACTTTTCATTTCATTGGTCTTTTGTGGGTTTTTTTTTTGTTTCAATTTCACTTAGTTCTGCTCTGATCTTTGTTAATTCTTGTCTTCTGCTGGCTTTGGATTTGGTTTGTTCTTGTTTCTCTAGTTCCCTGAGGTGTGACATTAGGTTGTTAATTTATGACCTTTCTGTCCTTTTGATGTAGACATTTAGTACATGAACTCCCCTGTTAGCACTGCTTTTTCTGTGTCCCAGAGATTTTGGTAGCTTGTGTCATCGTTGTCACACAATTTGAATTTTTAAAAATTTTCAACTTGATTTTGTCATTGACTCAAATATTGTTCAGCATCAGGTTGTTTAACTTCCGTGTATCTGTACAGTTTTGAGAGTTCTTGGAATTGATTTCTAGTCTTATTCCACTGTGGTCTGAGAAGATATATGGTATGATTTCAATTTTAAAAAATTTGCTGAGACTTGTTTTGTGGCTTAATATATGGTCTATCTTGGAAAATGTTCCATGTGCTGATAAGAAGAATGTATATTCTGCAGTTTTGGGGTAGAATGCTCTGTAAATGTCTGTTAGGTCCATTTGTTCTATTGTCCTGTTTAAGTCCAGTGTTTCTTTGTTGATTTTCTGCCTGAATAATCTGTCTAGTTCTGCCAGTGGAGTGTTAAAGTCCCCCACTATTATTACATTGCTGTTTATGTCATTTCTTAGGTCTAATAGTATTTGTTTATGAATCTGGGAGCTCTGTTGTTGGGTGTATATATATTTAGGATTGCTGTACCTTCTTGTTGAATTGATACCTTTATCATTATGTAATGACCATCTTTGTCTTTTTTCACTGTTGTTGACTTAAAGTCTGTTTTATTAAGAATAGCTATTCCTGCTTGCTTTTGGTTTCCATTTGCATGGAATATTTTTTTCCACTCCTTTACCTTGGGTCTGTTCATCTCTTTACAAGTTAAATGGGTTTCTTGGACACAGCAGATATTTGGGTTTTAAAAAAAATCCATTCTGTCAATTTAAGTGGGGCATTTAAGCCATTTACATTCAATGTTAATATTGATAAGTGAGGTACTGTTCCAGCCATCATGTTGATTGTTACCTGTTTGCTTTGTATTCTCCTTTGTGTTACAGTTTTATAGGATGTGATATTTTGATGGTGTTATAAGAGTCTGTTTTTTCATATTGCCAGAGTTCTTATGCTGGTTCCCTCTCATCTGGAATCTCTTCCCTCAGCTCAAAAGAGACAGCTTTGTGGGACACCTGTTCTCCTCTCCCAGGAATTCTGTTGCTAAGTGTAGAAAGGGAGAGGTTCACTGCCTTTTGGCTTGTGCCAGTAGGTGTCCACTGTGGTGCTGCTAGTAATTTGGGTCAGTTGGAACTCAGACCCCTGGAAGGGTGTCCAGATGCCAGTGGTGGTGGACTAGGTTAGGTAATCCCCAGTTCCCAGGCCCCTGAATGGTGCGCTTGGATCCTGCTGTGGAAGAATGCTCAGGTAGGAGAGGGGCAGATGCATTGTGAGCCCATAACACTGCTTCTCTCCTGCATCTCCCTGTTCCCCCGTGGTTGTCACAGTCCAAGCAGGTGCTGGGGAATTTTCATGTAGGGAAGTGGGCTAGTACCCAGGCAGCTGCTGAAAGCTCAAGTAGGGGCAGACATGCCCCTCTCTGTGGTGGCTGTGGAGTTTGCTCCCACCTGGATTCTCCAGTGGCAGCAGCAGCAGTGACAGTGCAACAGTGCCTGTCCTGTGAGAGTGCTCAGCCTCCTCACTCCCTGTCCTGGCAGTGGTGATGAGGAGGTGGCAGCAGTGGCAATAGTCCCCAGGCAGACATAGCACTCTGGGGCTGGGCTCCCAGAATGGCACCAGCTGCAAGTGCTTAGGGCTTGGAAGCCAGCAGGACCTCACTATGCCCTCTATCCAGAGCAATGCCATTGTGTGATCTTCAGGCAGCTCCCTGTGTTAGTTCAGATGCCCATGGGGTGGAGGAGCTCTCTCGCAGCTCCAATTGCAAAGTCTGCAAGGGCTGTGTGGAGCCCCCAGAGTCTCTCACCTGCCCCCTCCCCACGTGTGGGCGCCTCTCCTGACTACCACCAATCTGGCTGAGCACGTTGCCTTACTTCCCTCTCCTTTGTTCTTGGTGCCTCCCGTTGACTCTCCGTTGAATCCAAGCACTCTCTCCTAGATGATCCATCAAAAGGTGAACATCTATTCACCACTTTTGAACCTCTCCATGGTAGTGGTGTGTGCCGGCTGCCTCTAGTCTGCCATCTAACAGACTGGCATTTTTTTGACATTAAATCTTTCCAGACAGAAACATAGCTTGTACATCTTCATTTGTTAAGGTATTTTTTTGTGTTCTTTAATAAAAAGTTATCATTTTGTTTCTATAAATAGCATAGCTTTTCTTGTTAAATGCATACTTAGAAATTTCATAGCATTTATTGTTATTATGAATAGGCTACTTTTTCCATGTCCCTTCCCAAATGTTTATTGCTATCATAGATCAAAGCTTTATATTTACATATTTATCCACCTACCTACCTACCTACCTTACTAAATTCTCTTACTAATTTTAATATTATCTTACTAAAATCTATTAGGTTGGCTAGGTATATTCCCAATAATCTATAAATAAAGATAATTTTATCTTCTTTTTCAATGTTTATTACAATCAATTCATTTTCCTGTCTTATTGTGTTAGTGAAGCCCCCCAAAACTGTGTAGATCAATAGTTTCACTGTGGTGACAACAGGCACTCTATCTTGTCCTTGAATTAACAGAAATGGCTTCAGCATTTTCCCATTTAGTAAAATATTTGCTCTTGGTTTTTAGTAAACAGTCTTTATTGTGTTTAAGAAGTTTCTATCTATTCATACTGAACAATCTCTTAGAGGAAAAAAATATATGTACCTGTCAGATACATGATAGAATTACCAAATATCTATGATATTGGCTACATAAATTGGGAAGCATGAATCATATTTCCATTTGCTCTGCAACAGTGAGGAACTCATAAATTTTTTTGTGGTTAGAAAATTTAAAGCAGTAGAAAAGTAGGGTCATTTTGGAAATATCCAGTCCCACCTTCTCATGGAAAGAACCCCACAGCCAGGCTGTGTAGTCACACTATCACACAGAGCATTTGCTGACCATGGGGTCCAGCTGAGAGCCCAGCAGCCAAGGGATAGCTCAGGCAATGGGCTTCCAACCAGGGTTGGGCACAGGGGTGGCAGGCAGAAGGGGAAGGGGAGTGGGGACAGAGGTAGAGTGAAGCAAATGGAAAGCATGGAAGAGGCCTGCATCCCAGACACGGTTGGTGGGTTAGAAAGGAGAGGCCAGAGGAGGCCAGAGCACAGTGCACAGTGGGACGAGATGGGACAACACCTGGTACCTTTGCGGCCATCACTCTTGTCATCTCATGCTGTCACATTGGTAAAGAGATTCCCTTTTTCTCTCCCAGGTAGAGCTGTGGAAATGAGTCAGAATCCTACAATAAGCAAGAATCTTGAAAATCCTTTAGTTTATTCACAGCTGCCAGGAGGCATGCCATTTTTTTTTTTTTTCAGGGAGACAGGGTCTTGCTGTGTCACCCAGGCTGGAGTGCAGAGGCACAATCATAGCTCACTGAAGTCTCAAACTCCCGGACTCAAGCACTCCTCCCATCTCAGCCTCCCAAAGTGCTGGGATTACAGGCGTGTGCCACTGCACCCTTCCGAGGTGTGCCCTTGATGCCTCCTTGAGGCAGAGAGGTGGGCATCTCCTCATGCTGTTCTTCATACCCCTCCTGAGGCCCCAGTGCAGTGCTTCAGTGTCCATTGCCTAACTTGTCACACGGCGGGAGAAAGTCACAGCCCCATCTCCAGGGGACACATGTCCAGCACTCAAAGGCGATGCATAGGTGGTACACACAATCAAACATTTGACCTTGGGGTTCCTGGCTCGCCTGCAAGTTGGCACCTCCAGTCCCCCAGCCAGGACAGCTCCTGCCATTCCCCCAACTCACTTGGCTCTGGCTTACCCTCAGTGCCCAGCTGTCAGGTCCACCTAAACCAGCGCACTCCTGGTTCTTTCCTCTCCCACTGCTTGGCCCACCGGTCTGCCCCACCAGGGAGGAATGACAAGGGAGGTGTGCAGAGCACCCCTATCCCAGGGAGACTCTGAGGAAGCAATCCTTCCCCCAGCCTCCCTCATCTGCAGTTTTTCTGGGACAAGCAAGGTCTGACTGGCTTAAAACAACAGGAAAATTCCACCCGCACGTTCTGAATGTCTGCAGGCACGGCGTGTGCTGGGGTGGGGAAAAGGGTGAGTGGGGTGGGCTCAGAGAGCAGGAATACCTCCTGTACGTGGGGGCCATCAGGGGGGAAGGAAGAGTGCAGGCGTGGAGGGAGGGAGCAGACCCACCCAACAACGGGGACAGCCAGGGTGTCTGCAGGTGCCACACACCCCAGGCGGACCTTTCTGCACCCAGGGCTGCTCCAGAAAACCCACAGACTTGCCCACAGTCAGTACGCCCCAAAGCACTGTATTCTCGTCTTCTCTGACTTCTCTCTCTTCCTCCTCCTCTTCCTTCTCATCCTCCCCTTTTGCCCCTCTGCTTTTCCCTTCTCTTCTTTCTTTTCTTCTCTGCATTTTCTTTTTCCTCCCTCCTCTGCCCCCGCGCTGCCTGCTGACAGGATTTACAGCTTCTCCCTTTCCATCCAACCACCCCTCTATCTTTCTGAAAAAATATTCATTAAGCACATAAGTTGTGCTGGGCACATAAAATCATGTTTTCCATTTAGTCATTTACAATGAGAAATCAAATAATTCTACTTTGCTTATGAGCAGAATTTTAAAAGTTTTATTTGACAATTTCTAGCCTTTTCAAACACTTCTACCTCTCTCCTCCCCGTCTTCATTTTTTTAACTTTCTATTTTGAGATGAAGGTAGATTCACATGCAGTTGTAAGAAATAATACAGACAGGTCCCATGCACACTTTACCCAATTTCCCCCAATGGTAACATCTTGTGAAACTATGGTACCAAGATATTGGCATTGATACAGTCAAGACACAGAACAGCTCCGTCATCACCAGGACCCCTCAAGCTGCCTTTGTATAGACTCACCCATTTCCCTGCCATTGCCAATGTCCTGACCTCCCCTTAACTCCTGACAACCACTGATCTGCTCTCCATCTCTATAATATTGTCATTTTAGGAACATCATACAAATGGAATCACGGACTATGTCACCTTTGGGGATTGGCTTTTTCCACTCAGCAAAATTCTCTGGACATTCAACTAGGTTGTTTCATGTATAAAGTCTGTTCTTTTTTATTTCTGAGGAATATTCGATGGTATGGGTGAACCAGGGTGCTTCACCATTTACCTACTTGTTGAAGGACATCTGGGTTGTTTCCAGTTCTTGGGCTATTATGAAAAAAGTTGCTATAAACATGCACGCACAGGTTTTTGTATGCGTGTTAAGTTTCCATTTCTCTTGGATAAATGCCCAGGAGTGCAATTTCTGGATCGTATGCTAGTCGCATGTTTAGGTTTTTAAGAAACTGCCAAATGCTTTTCCAGCATGGCTGTACATTACATTGCCACCAGCAATGTATGAGTGATCCAGTTTCTCTGCATCCTAACCAGCATTTGATGCTGTCACTGTTTTTTATTTTAGCCATGCTGATAGGTGTGTGGTGGGATCTCATTGTGGTCTTAATTTGTATTTCTCTGATGTCTAATGGTAATGAACATCTTTCCATGTGCTTATTGCCATCTGTATATCTTCTTCAGTAAAATGTCTCTGTGTCTTTTGCCCATTGTATTAGTTTCTTATTGCTGTGGTAACAAATTACTGCAAAATTGGTGGCTTAAAACAACACATGTTTATTCTGTTATACTTCTAGAGGCCAGAAGTCCAAAGACAGTTGCACTGGGCCAAAACCAAGATGTTGGCAGGGCCGCACTCTCTCTACAGGCTCTAGGGGAAAATCCATGTCCTTCTAGAGAATACATTGCCTTGCTTTTCCAACTTCTAGAGCTGCATTCCTTGGCCTATAATCCCCTTCCTCCATCTTCAATGCTATCAGCATAGCACCCTCAAATTTCTCTCTGCTTTCATCATCACATTACCTTCTGCCTTTGTGGTGTCAAATCTCCCTATCCCTTCCTCTTATTAGGACACTTGTGATTATTTAGGGCCCACCTGGATAATCCAGGATAATCTTCCCATCTCAAGATCTTTAACTGAATCGCATCTGCAAGGTCCATTTTGCCATATAAGGTAACATTCACAGGTTCCACCGATTGGTACCTGGATACATTTGAGGCCACTATTTAGCTTACTACACCCATGTTCTAATTGGATTGTTTGCTTTTTAATGTTAAGTTTTGAGAGTTGTTTATGTTTTTTAGACACTGGTCTTTTGTAGGATAGGTGGTTTGCAAATATTTTCTTTCACTCTCTAGCTGTCTTTTTATAATCCTAATAGGGTCTTTCATAGAGAAAAAGTTTCTAACTTTAATGACGTCCAATTTATCTATTTTTCCTTTTATGGATCATGCTTTTTTATGTCAAGTCTAACTTCTTGACTAGACCTAGAGCCCAAAGATGTTCTCCTGTGTTTTCTCTGAAGGTTTTATAAATTTACCTTTTAGTCTGTGATCCATTTTATGTTAATTTTTGTATAAGGTGTGAGAATTAAGGTTGAGGTTCATTTATTTTGCCTATGCATGTCCAATTGCTCCAGCATCACTTATTAAAGGCTCTCTTTCCTCCACTGAATTCCTTGTGCACCTGTGTTGAAAATTGGTTGCCATATTTGTGTGGGTCTATTTCTGGTTTTGCTATTCTGTTTTGTATGACTATCCCTCCACCAATATCACAATAGCCTTGATTTGTTTTATGCATTTTCTGCCCTTAATTTTATCACTTCTTTCCTTCTACTTGTTTTGGGATTACTTTGCTTTTCTTTTCCTAGGTTCTTGGGGTGGGGCTTGGATTATTGATTTGAGACTTTTCTTCTTTTCTAATATATGCACTTAATGCTATAAATTTCCCTCTCAGCACCACTTAGATGTGTCCCACAACTGATTTATTGTATCTCCATTTTCGTTCAGTTCAGTGTATTTGTAATTTTCCTTGAGATTTCCTCTTTGACCCACAGATTATTTAGAAGTGTGGCAGTTAGTTTTCAAGTATATTTGGAGATTTTCCTATTATCTTTGTGCTCTTGTTTTCTGCTTTGATTCCACTGGGGTCAGAGATCACACTCTGCATGATTTCAATTCTTTTAACTTTGCTGAGATTTATTTTATGGCCGATCTTGAAAAGAATGTATATTGGGCCCTCGAAAAGAATGTGTATTGTGGTGTTGTAGGATGGAGTGTTCTCCAATGTCCATTAAATCTTGTTGGTTGATGGTATTATGAGTTCTTCTATAAACTTGTTGATTTCTGTCTAATTATTCTATCAATTGTTGAGAGAGAGATGTTGACATCGCCAAATGTTATCGTTGATTTATCTATTTTTTCCTTCCAATTCTTTCAGTTATTGCCTCATATATTTGCAGCTCTGATGTTTAGTACATACACATTTAGGATTGCTGTCTCCTTGGTGGATTGACACTATTGCCATTATATAGTCCCTCTGTCTCCAATAATTTTCTTTGCTCTGAAGTCTACTTTATCTGAAATTAATATAACCACTCCTGCTTCCTTTTGATTAATGTTTGCATTATATATTTTTTCATTCTTTTACTTTCAACTTGCCTGTATCATTATATTTGACATGAGTTTCTTGTAGAATCATAGTTGGGTAATAGGTAATATTTTTTAATTCACTGTGCTAATCTCTGTCTTTTATTTGGTGTATTTAGACTTTTTATACCTAATGTATTTATTGATATCTTGGAGCTTAAGTCTGCCATTTTATTTTTTGTTTTCTATTTGTTCTCTCTGTTTCTCATCTCATTTTTCTATTTCCTGCCTTTCTGTGGGTTATATAAACATTTTTTTAAAATTCCATTTTGATTTATCTATAGTGTTTTGAATGTATCTCTGTACAGTATTTTTAGTGGTTGCTCTAGGTATTATATCATATTGTATTATATTATATGTTCATAACTTATCAGTGCACTGGTGTCTTCATTTTACCAATTTGAACAGCATATAGAAATCTTACCTCCCTTTATGTCCCTTCTCCCTCCCTCATTTATAATATAATTGTCTTAACTGTTTCCTCTACACACATTTAGAACCACATCAAGCAATGTTGTAATTTTGCTTCAACTATCAAACATAATTTTAGAAACTCAGTAAGAGAAGGAAAGTAGGAAAGTCTATGATATTTGCCCACATTTTTGCTTCCTTCTGGATACTCCAAGGTTTCTTTTATCATTCCCTTTGTGTTTAGAAAATTTTTTTAGTTGTTCTTTTAGGCTAGGTCTGCCTATGCCAAATTCTCCTAGATTTTCTTCATCTGAGAACGTTTTGATTCCCTTTCAATCCTAAAGGATATTTTTGCTGGGTATAGGATTCTGGGCTCACAATCCTAGTCTTTCAGCACTTGACAAATATTGTCCTACTTCCTTCTGGTTTCCTTGATTTTTGATGAAGAATCTGTTGTCATTTGAATTGTTTTTCCCATATAGGTAAAGTGGCTGTTTTCACTGGCTGCTTTCAAGATTTTTTCTTTGTCTTTAGTTTTCTGAAATTTCCTTATGATGTTTGTGGGTGTGGATTTCTTTGGTTTTATCTTGTTTGGAGTTTCTTCAGCTTCTTGAATCTGTAGGTGTATGTCACTTGCCAAATTTGGGAAGTTTTCATTCTTTTTTTTTTAACTATATTTTCAGCCTCATCCTTTTTCTCCTCTTCTTCTGGTACTATGAAGATGTGAATTTAGGTTTCTTAGGCTCTGTTCTTGTTTTTTTTTCCAGTCTATTTTCTCTCTGTTGTTCAGATTGTATAATTTCTAATTTTTATCTTCAAGTTCACTGATTCTTTCCTCTTCTCCCTCCGCTCTGCTAGATCATCCACTGCATTTTCATTTTCATTATGGTATTTTTCAGGTCTAAAATTTCTATTTGGTTCTTCTTTATATCTTCTATTTCTCTGCTGAGGCTTTCTATTTTTTGTTTGTTTCCAGTGTGTTTCTAATTGTTGACTAAAGTATTTTATCATGACTGCTTTAAAATCTTTATCAGATAATTCTAACATCTCTGTCATCTCGGTGTTGACATCTGTTGTCTTTTTTCATTCAGTTTGAGATCTACCTGGTTTTTGGTGTGTCAAGTGATCTTTTTTTTTTATTGAAACCTGGATGTTTTTGTATTATGTTGTGAGACTGAGTTCTTAAGCCTTCTGTTTTAGCTGGCTTTCTGTGTCACCACTCTGGAAGGGGAGAGGGAGGACACTGCCAGGTAGGGTAGAAGTCAGGGGTCTCCAGTCAGCATTTATTAACACCCAAAGGGAGGACTCCTCATTATTGCTGAGTGAGGGTTGGAGTTCCAGATTTCCATGTGATCTCTACTTATGCTGCAGTGGGAGGGTCTTTGTTACCAGGTATTGTAGATGAAAGTCTTGGCTTTCTACTTGGCATTTTCTTGACACTACCCCGGCAGGGGTGTTGGAGCAACTCACTGCAGCCCCATGAGAGTGGAAGTCTATGATCCCCACCAGGCCTTTGTCAGCATGAGTGGGGATGGGACCACAGTTTTTTCTATAGTGTTTGGAGTAGAATGGTAATTGTCTAAAAGCCTTCTGGCTTTCTAGGCTTCCTCTTTTCCTCATCCTTCAGCTAAAGAAAGCAGGCTTTTGTTGAACTTTATTTTTTTCTGCATCTGTTGCTGGCTTCTTCAGCTTCAGGTCTGGGATATATGAGCCAAAAAACAAAACAAAACAAAACAAAAAACAAGAATCTCACCACTGTGTCATTCCTCAGGTTCTACAGTTCCTGGTTTGCCTTCCCTCTGCTTTTCAGAGTCTTCTTAGGTTTGTTTGATATAAACCACCCAGAGTTTCTAGTTGTCTTTAGCAGGAGAAAAGTGAATCTATTTCATCATCCCAGAGACAGAAATACACACACAGAGCATTTATTTTAATATTGGCTCTCAGACCGTAATTTCTATTCTTCCTTCACTTTCTCCTTTGCATTCCTCTTATTTTGTACCATTTTTCTCTCCATCTCCTGCCCCAAACTTTTCTTTTTTCTGTCTCCCATTTCTTACCCTCTCCTCTTTTTTATTTTAAGACTGAGGAAGAGGCCGGGTGCGGTGGCTCACACCTGTAATCTAGCGCTCTGGGAGGCCAAGGCAGGAGGATCACTTGAGCTCAGGAGTTCAAGACTAGCTTGAGCAACAGAGCGAGACCCGCATCTCTACAAAAAAATAGAAAAATTAGCCGGGTGTGGTGGCATGCTCCTGTAGTCCCAGCTACACAGGAGGCTGAGGCAGGAGGATCGCTGGAGCCCGGGAGCTGGAGGCTGCAGTGAGCTATGATGACGCCACTGCACTCTACCCAGGCGACAGAGTGAGACGCTGTCTCAAAAAAAAAAAAGAAAAAAGAAAACTGAGGAAGAGTCTCTTGAATTCAGCAGACTCATTAGGCAACTATTTAAAACCCATCAATCCTTTCATTCTATGTCATTCACTCTCACCTCCCACAGGATCTCACCCCACACATGTGCAGGAGGGCCGGGCTGGGCTTGCTGGGTGCTGCGGAAATCCACCTGCCCCTGAGGGCCACGCACCTCCAGTGACCCCTCCAGGCATCCTCGGCTCGTATTGTCCTGCAATTGCGCCTTCCTAGTGATTGATTTCTTTGACTAATTTTTCCTCTTGTTTCCTAGTGTGTGGTGCTTTATGCCTTCCACGTTTCATTCATCAATTTCTTATACTTTTTCCTTATCTGTGTGGATTCTTTACTTGTAGTAAGATCTTGATTGCAGAAGCCTTGATTACAAAAGTCCCCAGCACAAGCTTAGCACCTTCCACATCCTATCTGAATGCCCACACCCTTTCCTTGGACTTGCTTTAGCCTTTTCTGGTCCTGCTCAAAATGATGCTCTAAGGTATGGTCACTCCTTAGACCTGGTGCTTAAGGACTTAACGTTTCACCCTGTTGTACCTGCTAGGTTTCTAAAGAGGAAACCAGGTAGCTAATAGTCTATTTACTTTTCCAGCAGTCTTGGGAAACAAATTCATGCAAGGCATATATCTGCATAAAAGAAGTAGTAGCTACATTGCCCTAGCTAAAGGGTAAAGCCACATTGGTATGCACTGCACAAAAGTAGAGGCAGACTTTAAGTCATAATTTGCATTTTCTCCTTGCAGAGCTATTTATCTGGGGATGCTAAAGTTCTCTGTATGTGGGAAACTCTCATTTAGTGTTATATAAATGGACTCTGGCTGAATCCATGTAGCTCAGGCAGATTTCTAAAAGTGGGCAGCATGTTCTCTGGAATAGCTTGCCATAATTCTGTAACAGCTGGCTCCTGGTGTGAAGGAAAAGCTGAACTTTACACCATGCCTCTCCCTGTAGGAGAATGCTGGAAGAGATGGCTTAAGCTTCCATCTCAGGGATTTGAAGGATATTCATGTCTATGGAGGGACCATGGAGGACAGTGTCGCTCAAGGATTATCCTCAAGGTAGCAAAACTCTTCCCCCAGTCAGAGTAGGGAAAATATAAGGTGAATATTTAAACAAGCAAAGGAAGGCAATTCTACCTTCAGAATTATCCAAAGAGGCTGGACTCAGTTTGAGTCAAATTGATAAAAAGGTCCTGGACCAGGGTGTGTCTTCTTCATGAGGCTGCAGCGGCACTGGGCAAGAACCGCTGATTTATTTGTGAGCTTAACTCACATGATGCCATTTGTCAAGGTCACATTGAAAGCTCTTAGAAAAACCCACCCAGGCTGCTGGTCTTTCCTTCATCCCATTGTGGTCACACAGCTTAGCAGCCAAGGGATTGGGATAAGAAAAGTGTGTGTGTGTATGTGTGTGCGTGCATGCAGGAGGTGATGGTGCGTATATTTGGTAATGGGTGTCCTTGGGCCAAATGTGCTCAGAATACACTGATCTGCACGTAGACTTGCTCCCATTCAAAGACCTTATTGCAAAGACCTTTGCCTCATGGTCATTTTTGTATTACCAACCAGACTGCAAGTTTCTTGCAGACAGGGACAGCGTCTCAGACTTCAATGTTCCCTGATACCCAGCTAAGTGCTGGGCTCAATAAATGCTGCATCGACTTGAAAGGGCCTGACAATTACCCATACCCATAGCAGTTCCCGTGGTCAGCCTGGGTCAGGGAGGCCACTGTGGAGCGGGAAGGGCCAGAGGCAGAGGGACCAGGAAGGTCTAACTGAGATGCTTCAGCAGAGAAGAGGACTTCAGAGGAGGCTGGAAATGAAGAAACAGCCACAGAGTAAAGCTAGTGGAAGAAATGCTCAACCTCCTTGAGAGGAAAGACGTCCATCCCTCAAATGGAGCTCTCAATGCCAGGAGTTGTCTCCCTGCTCACAGGCACAAGTCCAAGGGAGCGGATCTGCAGCACTCCCTGACTTACGCAGGAGGGGACAGTCCTCTCTCCAAAGGATCTGGTTCAGTCATTGCTGGTGCCCTTCTTTGGGGTCAGGCTGTCAATCAACCTTCTACACCTGACCAGTGGCGTGCAGGATGTTAAAGTTAAAAGAGTCTTTACTGCAAAGTAGTTTATAGTAATCTTTGAAGATGGGGTAGAGACAAATTGGCAGGGAGAATGTGGGGCCCATGCAAACTTCTATGTAGAAGAGGAGAATTAATTTGCTTAGGTTAAACAAAAGATCTCAGGGGTGTTTCTCTTTCTCACACTCTCTCACACACACACACACACACACACACACGCACACTCGCACCCACCCCAGGGATTCAGGACGCCTCTCAGGGCCTCCTGTTCACCTGCATCACCATTAACCTTCGTCTCCAGCTTCTCACATGCTGCACCCTCTGTTCCCACCAATGCTTTAGCTTCCCTGGGGCTCAGCCTGCTCTTCATTTACTCTCATGGCCTGTCGAGGTGCTGTGACTTCAAGGCAGAGGGGGGCAGCGTTATTTACAAAGCCCCTCCCGTCTCTCCAGCCACTCACCCTCCTCCCCAGTCTCTCCCCCTGGCTGGCAGCTCCCTGAGACCCCACCATGCACGCTGAGACGGGGTGGATGGACGTTCTTGCTTGGTCCATCGGGCTGTCAGAGGCCCCAAGACTAGCTGTGCAATTTTACACTCTTCTCTAGATTAAAAACAAAGTCTTTATGAAAAATCTACCTGCCCTGGGTGAGAGCCCACGGCAAAGGCTGGTTTCTCATGGTTATGCTGGGCTAGGACTCTGGGGAATTGCCATTATTTGGGGAGCAGTAAAGGTTATCCTGTTTGCCTTCTTGTTCATAGAGGTCGTTTTTACGTGTGGCTATTTTGAAAACAAGAAAACGCCTCCTTTTGGAACTAGGGGTCTTGGTCGTGTTGTCAGCGGCTTGGCCAGCATTCTACTCTGTTTTGCTTGTCTGCATTTCTCTTTTCTGCTGCGGCTCCCTTGAGAGCACTCAGGATGTCCTCAGACTTGAGCATCCACCTTCTCTCTCCCACTTCCTCATTTCTTGCTCCTCAAAGCCCCAAAACACAGCAGTTGACAGCATTGGAGGCTTAAGGGTCACGCCAAGCTCGAGTCTTAGCTCTATTTGTTCACTGTGTGACCTTGGGCGAGTTATCTTACTTCTCCCAGCTCCTTGGTAGCAGCCGTGACAGTACCTGCCTCACAGGGTTGAGGTGATGCAGATATAAAGCCTTGCTGGGTGCCCTGGGTGCTCCCTAAAGGTTAGCAATTGTCATTATTATGATTTTGAAAAGTAAGCTTCCAATGCCAGAGCAAGATCTGCACACGTAAAAAATCTCTGGAGTGTTATGGGACCCCCAGGACCTGGAGTGTGTACCACAGGGACATCTGTGCTAAAACTCAACCCTAAATGTCCGGGACCTGGCATTTGGAGCCCTAGAGCTACATGGTGGGGTCCAGAGTGAGCAGAGGAGCCAGGCTGAAGAGCAGACAGACTGGGCTCTGAAGGACAGACCGATCAGGTAACTCCCTCTCTGAGCCTCTGTTTCTTTACCCATAAGATAAGGATAATAATTTCCAGCTTGGAATATTTTAGTGAGGTTTAGGGACCATGTATCTAAACATGTAGCACCACTTGGCTCAGAATGGATGCTCAGAACTTTTAAAATTATTTATGCTGTGACATCTATTTGTCTCCTCCGTGATAAGCATCACTTGCAGTGGGTGCCAGACCTCTGGGGGGAGGGGTGGAAGGGAGAGGAGCAGAAACAGGGATATAGTGTCTTTCCTTTAAATAGAACACAGCCGTTCTCAAGACGCTTTCAAATACATGATCCTACCCCAAAAATGCCAGGCCACTCTGAGTCTGGACAGGGCTACCAGCCTCTCTGAGGAATGGCAAAGGGGTCTTAGTCCTTTCAGGCTGCTATAACAAACCACCATAGACTGGGTGGCTCACAAACAACATACATTTATTACTTACAGTTCTGGAGGCTGGGAAGCCCAAGGTCAAGGTGCCAACAGGTTTGGTGTCTAGTGAGGGCCTGCTTCCTGGTTCATAGACAGCAACTTCTTGCTGTGCCCTCACATGGAGGAAGGGGGGAGGGAGCTCTCTGGGGTATTTTTTATAAGGGCACTAATCCCATTCATGAGGGCTCCACCCTCATGACCTAATCACATTCAAAGGCCTCACCTCCTAACACCATCACACTGGGGGTTAAGTTTTAACATATGAATTTGGAAGGGGACACAAACATTTGGTGTATAGCAGGCGTGTCAGAAGTGATGACATGAGCCTGAGGCCATGTAACCTGAAGGGCAGAGTCAGTCACCACACCTACTCTCTCACCCAATCCCAGGCTCTCTGCCACACCCTCAATTATGGCCATGGCTCTGCAGAAGTGGCAGTGCTGCCAATCTCCCAGAGGGGACGGCATATTAGGACAGGGAATAAGTTTAGTAGTCATGACCAGTATTGTTTAAAAAAGAAATAGAAGAGAATATAACATAATAATAGAATAGAACAGAAAAAATAAAATAAAATAGAAAAACCAGAAAAAAGAAAATAGAAAATTTCACAGTGCATTGCATATAATAAGAGGAAATACTGTTTCATGAAACTTTTATTTCATTTGTGTGTATGTGTTTGTATATGTGTGTACTGAGTATTGATATTAAATTTTTAGATTGGGTCACTGTCAAGAAAAATTTGAAAAACACTTTATTGGATATTGAAATCTATACTAATTACTGACTGCTGTGTCCAGAGTAAATATACTTTTTTCCTAACCACCCCAATTATTCTACATTGGAGGGTCAGGAAATTTTGTCTTCAATTTTTTTGGTTGGTGAAATTATATGAAATAAATTCTTTCATCATGTGGCAACTCCCCTCCCCCTCTGAAAACTCTGGGGCTTCTACATAGCTTACAGGGTGAATCCAAATTCCTGCTGGCTCCCAATCCACCACCTTTCCAACCATATCTTCTACAACCCCTCAGTGCCCATGCTCCTGCCAGGCTTGTCTTCCTGAGGTAACTTCTGTCTGCCTAAGAGAAAAGTGCCCTCTCCTTCACCCCACACTTCTATCTTCTATGCCTTGCCCAAGTTTCACTTCCCTCTGACACTTCTCATTTGCAGACCATGGCGATTCCACTTTCCTGTGAAAGCACAACATTTCTTGTGCAATAAGCCCATGGAGTCCCTGGCCATGTGTTGCCACATTGCTGCATTAAACACCAAACTCCCTCAGCATAATGCTTTTGAGATTGCATATGTGTCATATGCATCAGTAACTTTTTCCCTTTTTTAAAAAATCTCTAAGTAATATTCCATTTTATATATCAAAATTTGTTTATGCATTTGCAATGAGCTTGCCAAATTGCAAAGTCTGAGGGAACATTCCCCATAAGACTGCCCTCACTTAAGATGCTAGCCACAAGTTTGGAAGTCCCCAGGGCCACCCTCACATCAGGTCAGTGGGCTACAGATTCAGAGGTCTCCACAACCACCCTCAGGCTTGATAATTTCCTAGAACAACTCATAGAACTCAGGAAGCCACTATACTTACAATTACAGTTTTATTATAGCAAAAGAATACAAGTTAGAACAAAAGTTTCTAACACATAGGATAGAATCTGGGAAAGTTTCAAATATGAAGGTTTTATGTCCTCAAGGATGTGTTATCCTCCCAGAATCAATATATGGCAGGATGCAGAATATTGTCAACCTAAAGCTCATATGGGTTTCAGTGTCCAGAGTTTTTATTGGGGCTCAATCACATGCTGCCCACATGGCTGACCTTTAGTCTCCAGCCCCTCCCAGAGGCCAGAACTAATATGGTGTGTTCCAAAAAGCCATGATAAATCATATTGTTAGACTGTTTGCTGGCCAAAGCCCCCAGGCAAACAATGACACTCCTAGCATAGCACATTTCAGAAACCTAGAGATCACCTGCCAGTAGCCAAAGACAAAGACCAGACATTTCTTTGGTTAATTTTTTCTTTTTTTTTTTTGAGACTAGGTCTCACTCTGTTGCCTAGGCTAGAGTGCAGTGGTGTCATCATAGCTCACTGCAACCTCAAACTCCTGGGCTCAAGTGATTATTCTGCCTCAGCCTCCCAAGTAACTGGAACTACAGGCATGCACCACCATGCCTGGCTAATTTTTCTATTTTATGAAGAGACGGGTCTCACTTGTGCTCAGGCTGGTCTCAAACTCCTGGCCTCAAGCAATCCTCCAGCCTTGGCCTCCCAGAGTGCTAGGATTACAAGCATGCACCACTGTGCCTGGCCTTGGTTGATTCTTCACTATACACCATTCACCTGCTGAGGGACATCTGAAGTGTTGCCGGTTTTTGACTGTTAGGAATAAAGCTGATGATAGATGCAACAACATAGGTGAATCTCAAAAACATTAGGCCACATGAAAGAAGCACATACTTAGGATCCCTTTATATGAAACTATAGAAAAGATAAATCTAATCTGTGCTGATGGTAGAATCAGCTACAGCTACACAGTTTGTGGGGCCCAGTACATTTTATTGTGTGCAAATTATACCTCAATAAAGTTGATTTGTTAACAATGCCCCTTACTGAGATCTTGGTGTATGCTATCCACTTGCTAAGCAGTTTACAATACTAATACGTTTATGCTCAGATAACACTGAAGGGTGGCATTATGAACCCTGTTTTACAGATGAAGAAATTTCATTTGGGAAGTGACAATATCTGGAGTTGTACCCAGGCCTGAATGTAGTGTGCTTAACCACCACACACCAGCCCTCCTGCCCTCTATTCAACTCTTCCCTAAGTTGTGGTTTGGCTTTTTGTATGTGTCTTTCTGGTCTTCCCATCCACTATAAGTCCCCAGCAACAGGGATGGCGTCAACATTGAGAAGAGGGGTGCACTATGCAGTACACTATGTGTTTCTTTTCAGAGTGCTGTTCCATGTGCATACATCTTTATACACAGGTATGTAGTTTTTGTTTTGGTTTGGTTTTTTAAATAAAATTGAGATCTTACCATACAAACCATTTGTAACACGGGTTTTTTTTTCATTTAATAATGCTTCATGACTTAATATTTCCTCAACTCTTGGTGTTCATTGAGTTACTGGTTGGTTGATCTTTCAGAGCAAGGAAGGAGATAAAGTTTTAAAGTTTTTAAAAGTGTCAATGACATGCTGTTTTACGGTAGATGGTAATGCTGCCATCATACCTGTACAAGGTCCTCTCATTACAATTTAGGATGGTTGTTTCCCCTACATACTGACACTAAAGAAGATCAATCACTGATAGGAAAAAAATCATTTTGCCAAGTACATTTGGCTGTGTTTTTAGAGTAGTCCCATTTCTTTAAGGACAGCTCTAAAGGGTAAAATATGAAATGTTTGTATGTATGTCTCTCTCTATATATATTTATATCTTAAATATTCTTCAAGAACATGATCTTTAATGGCTGTATGTATTCCAAGAAGTAGATGTACCATAATTTATTTAGGCAATTCCCTATTTTTAGGTAACTCATCTCCCCCCATTCTTTTAAAATTATAAATAATGCTGCAATATTGAGATGTCATCATGGAGTATGGATTTTACTTAAAAGTTTCTGGGGTAAAGAATTAAGTACTCTAACCAATAAGTAATTTGAAACATTGGTATTATTTTAAAACAAGCAGATATGGAATTGAATGTAAAATTCAAATGGATTTTTAAAGTTAAAAATCTAATGTTATAAATCATTTGAGAATGTGCTCCAGATCCTCAAGGGTAAAAGTTCTTTCTCCTTTCTCATCAGGAGGATTTCAGTACTTCTGGGCTATCCAATATTGATACTCTCTTTCTTATTTACTAAAAGAACCCAAATTTTGTTGAAGGGCTCAACTGAAAAAAAAAAATTACCTTTCCCAGCTCACCTTGATGGTGGGGTGGACAAGTGTCCCTTCTGGCCAACGAGATCTAAACAGAAATCACTGGGTGGGACTTCACAGAGATCTCCCCAGAGCGGGATGGGTTTAGCTCATGAGTCTTCTTTTGGCCTTGACCTTTCTTCCTGCCTGGAAGTGACCACGGGGCAACCATGAGGAAAATGCCGAGAACTAACTGAGACTAGGCCCTGATATCTTTGGATCTTTGAACCACATCCTGCTGTGACTACCTCTGAAGTTCTTGTATCAAGAGAAAAACAAAACTCCTAATTCATCTAAACCACTGGTTTTTTTGGTTTTTATTTTTAGTTTCTGTTATATCTGATTGCAGTTCTTCATTGATATAGTATCCAACGCTAAGGGAAATTTTCAATATTTCTCAGTTTTCTATGAACTTTTACTTCCTTTCAATCTTCTACCTTCTACAAAGGGGATCACTGCCAAGTTCTGAGTCTTCTCGTTTCATCTTACCATGCTCCCTAGGGAGCCCCTGGCTCAGGGTGCTAAAGGGAGGAGAACACGCTGAGGGCTGGGAAGGAGAAAGAGCCCGTCCAGCTGGAGCTAAGAACAAAGACCTGGGGCCCCCGCACATAAGAAAGCACAAACCCATGCGACTTCTCTTGACCCATCTTCTCACCTCCTCCAGCTGCCCTTATGGAGTCTGCTAGAAAGCTGTGAGACTTGGGGTGCTGTCCAACCCCTGCTCTTCTCTCTACCCTTTACTAGTCATGTGTGCCCTAGTTTCTCATTCATAATTACACCCACTCCACAGCCTTATTGGGTTGATGACACATAATAATGAACACACAGTGCCTGGCACAGAGCCTTGCACGTCACGTATCCTCGATGTGTTCAATTTTCTTTCTGCCTTGGAGGTCCTGAATGTTCATTTTATCCCTCTATCACCCAGATAAAAATGTTGGGGTGTGGTAAAGAAGATTCCCCCCATAATATGACTTTCCCTTCCAGCTCTGTGCCCCTAAGAACAGCTCTGGTTGATGCAAGAAGTAAGCTTAAGGGAACCCCCAAAGATTGGAGACGGCTCGGCATCCTGCATCCTGGGTGATGAAAGTGAACAGTGGGCTTAACTGAAGGTCAGAGGGATTAAGTGAGGTGACTCCAGAGAGAAACAAATGAGGGTGAAACGCTGCAAATTCTCTGCCACTGGGAATTTGGGGGTGTCCACACTTCCCTGATGGATCGTGGTGCTGCTATATTCTGAATCTGTGTGGGTTTCCCTTTATGTTGTTTACATTTTAGACTTTTCTGAGAAAATAACTCATCTTTAATTCATTGATTCATAGAGTCCATTATTTAAGAGAGGTTAATATTTCAATCCTCTTAGTGGAAAGAGTCAAGTAAAAAAAATAGAGTTCAAATTCCAGCTCTATCACCTGGGTAGAGTAACTGGAAAATTCACTTCATCTCTCTGGGCCCCATGAGGGTAAAGGATATAATGTTCAACACTTATTATACAGCATTTTGTAGAGAATAATATATACTCATGGATCCACCACTAAGCTTTATCACATCTTGCCATATTTGCTTCCTTTAAAAAAAAGACATTATAAATACCATATAGTTGAAGCTCCGTACACAAACCCTACCCTTCTTCGCTTCCTGAAGGCAACCACCACCTGAATTTGCCAGTTTTTACTCTCATGAATGTTTTTATACTCAGGCCTATATACTCCCTTATCCACAATTCTGAAATCCAAAGAACTCTGAGAAATAAGGTTTTTTGTGTGTGAATTTGTGACAGACTCATTTGGCAGTAAAATCTGATCTGACATGAAGTTATTTATGAGCTTTACATGTCTCATTTTAAGTGAAAATTCATATATTTCACTGAAGAAATATTGATGTGTTTGAACCTGGGTTGCTGCCCCACACCTTGATAGAAATGTTCTATAGTATACAGCCCCGTGTGACCTTTCTAAATCTGAACAACTCTGAATATCAAAACATGCCTGGTCTCCGAGGATTTAGGATGAGGGTTGTGGCTGTATATTATCATATACATACCACATAGAACCACTCTCACCATACACATATACACAGTATGGTTCTGTATGATTTTCGACTTTTATTTAAATGGTGTCCTACAGTATGTTTCCTTTGGCAACTTGTTTTTACGCACTCAATATTTTCTTAAATATATTCATATTGATAAATATAGCTGTGTAGCACTCCATTGTGTGATGATATCATGGATTATTTATTCACTTCGCTTACTGATGGACATCTAGGATGTTTCCAATTTTTCATTTTCACAAACAGTACTGAATGAACACTCATGTTCACGTGGGTGAGGGTATCTTTCTAAAAGAGGAAATGCTGGGCCCTAGAGAATCCACATCTTTGAGTTCAACAGTGCTCAGCGACTCTCCAAAATAGTGAATCAATTTACTCTGGCATCTGCAGCACACAAGCGGTCCTCTTGCTCCACTTCCTTGAGAACACGTGGCATCATTAGATTTTTTTTTTTTTTCATTTTTGCCAATTGATGGGTAGGCTTTGGGGAAGCCCAACCAATAGGAGTACCCTTCCTTGCCCAAGTTCTGGGCCAATTGGGAAATAAGACAAAGGACTTGACAGATGGCGAACCAAACATTACCTTTACCAGTGAAAAATTTGGGTTAATGTGAGAGCCGGAAAGGGCTTGCTTGACCTTGGAATAGCCCATTCGTGGGAAGATCGAATCTGCAGCATAATCACACTTACCTGGTCCTCTGGATTATGCTGGTCCAGGCGGAGAGGGAGAGAGAAAGAGACCAAACCCCTTGCATTCAGGATCTTTCTCTAAGTTCCACTCAGGAGAGAAAAGTGGGCCAAAGGCCCCCCAGCCAGGGAACTCATTCCATCTCCATGGGGAGGAGAAAGGGCAGGACAAGAAGTCATAAATATTTAGGGAAAATCTCCTTTCCTGAAGAAAACATTTGGAGTGGGGAAGAATCATTTTTCTTCTAACCAGTATAAAATGGCATCTCATCGTTTTTAGTTGCATTTCTCTGATTACTACTGAGGTTGAGCAAATTTTCATGAGTTATTGGCCATTGAAGCTTTCTCTCCTGGGACTTGCATATTCATATTCCTTGTCCGTTTTTCTATTGTGTTGTTTGTCTTTATCTTATAGGTTTGTAGGGATTATTTATACATTCTGAATGCCAAACTTTTGTCAGCAATATACATTGCTAATATATTCTTCCAGTCTTTTAGTTGTGTTTTCCCTAATTTATGATGAAATAGAAATATATTAAAACTGAAGTTTTTTGTTTTAATTTAGTCAAATCTTTTATTACTTCTCTCCTTTAAGTTTCATGGTTTTTGTATCTTGTTTAAGAAATCCTTTGTTACCTTATAAGCTGGGGGTAGAAAGAGTTTCAGGATATGTATGTGCTAAGTTATCTGGGCCATATCCCAAGGAGGGGACATGAAAGTCTATAGTTTTGAAGGCTGACCTGGTAAGAGGGGGACATGGGAGGAGAGGAAGAGAGAGTGGAGGACTGCCAGCCTCCACACCCCTGCTAGTCCTGAATAGCACAACCTTCTAGAGTTGTCCTGGGCTCAGGCCCCACAGCCCTGGAGGCTCCTGGGTGGCAACCCCTGGCCCCTGGGGTAATGAAGCTCCTCTGGCCAACGCAACCAACAGGCCAAGGAAGACTTCTGTCCTTAGGCAGGGAGGAGCCCCCCAAGACAGAAAGCCCAAGATTCAAGTGGAGCATGGTGAGGACTGCCCACAGGAGAAGGTCTGGACACACTAGAGGCAATTCTGACTCTTTGTTTAGCGTGGTCCTTTTTTTTTTTTTTTTTTTGAGCTCCATGGCACTCCCACCCTGGGTTTGTCCCACCCTGTCTTAGTCTGTTCAGGCTGCTATAACAAAATACTCTTAGACCCAGTAATTTGAACACAACAGAAATTTATGGCTCACAGTTCTGGAGGCTGGGAAGTCCAAGATCGAGGTGCCAGCAGATTCTGTCTGGTGAAGGCACATTCCTCATAGATGGTGCCTTCCTGCTGTGTCATCATGTGGTAGAAGGGCAAAAGCCTCCCTCATTCCTCTTGTATAGGGGCACTAATCCCATTCATGAGGGCAGAGCCCTCATAACCTAATCACCTCCTAAAGGCCTTACCTCTTAATACTATTATGTTGGTGATTAAGTTTCAACATATGAATTTTGGGGGCCACAAACATTTAGACCATAGCACACCCATGGCCTGCCTCTGAGGGGTTTGGGGAGAGGTGCGACTGAGATTTGACAGGTCCTGTGTCTATCCGGGCATGAAGGGGACCCAGGTGGTCTTGTGAATCCAGAGCTGATGAGCTGGGATGGCTGTGGGGATGAGCCGTCTCCTAGGACAGGATGGAATAAGGAATAATGTGCTGAGCTTACATCCAGAGGGCAATTTTCCCCAAATCATCACCTCTGCTCAAACATTCCCTGAGGTGCCTCTAATGAGATTGTCTTTCTCTCTTATCTGCAGCTTCCATGTCCCCAAGTCACCTGGCTCCTACAGCTTCTGGGCTGTCACTACCTCCCTCTTTCCACCAGCAGCCAAGCTCAGTCAGCAGCCCTGCTGACTTGAACCAAGGGGCTACGCAAGGGTGATCTTTGGGTGGCTTCTTCACCCAGCACGGGCGAGCCACCCCTCCACAGACAGTTCTCTGGTGCTTTATAGTTTCTCCTAACAGTGTCATCTTCTGTATCTAAACCATCACAGTGCACAGGTTTTCTCTTCCTGGTCCTTCTTCCCCACCCAACTCTTTCTAATTTACATCAAAACCCAAAAGGGTATTTGCTGCGTTTAGCACATCACTGGTGTCACTATTCCCAGGGATGCAACAGTCTTACTGCTCATCTTCCCTCACCTGGCTGTGGCCCACCTTCCCCGGAACTATGAATACAGCTTGATATAATAAAAGTGTATTTTTGTAATGTGCAATTGTGTCTGTTATTTTCACATAGGAGTGCCATGGAGCTCTGCCTTTCCTTCCTCATCCTCTTCCTCCCATCTTCACCCTGTAGTGCATCATGGTAACAAGTGGGTGGCTGTGTTTACATGTATGCACACACATGCATGTGCATGTACACACACACACACAACTCCACGCTATTCATTTCCATTTGCAAAGTTACCAAAAGTAAGTGAATGGGTGTTTGGAGGGACAGATGCATGAGTGAATGACCAAATGAATGAATGAGGACAAAGGAGAGGACTGTTGACAGGAGGACTCTCAGTAGCAGTGAATAGCAAAACACCAGAAGTTTTTATATACCCCAACTGTTCAGAATGTCAAGGAAACAATCTGTGGGAGCCAGGACAATACGCCATTTCAGTTCAGTGGTACAGAGTATCTAAAATTAAAAAAGAGGAAGAAAGCAAAACAATTGGAGCAGCATAAAGGTGGAAAAAAGAACATAGGATTAAAAAATGAGGGAAAGAAAGGGGCAGTTTGTGTAGTTAATTCCAGGACAGACAGTAGATTAATAGACATTACTGTACATTTAGATTCAAGTATTTCCGAGCGGCTAGCAGGTGTCAGGCACTGAGCGAAACATCCACATGCATAAACTCATTTAATGCTCACATCAACCTTGCGGGAAGGCATTATTCTTTTTACTTGACAGATAATTAAACCAAAGCTTGAAGAAGTCATGACTTCCTGACCTCACAGCCATGTGCCTGAGGAGGGTGTTTCGTGGCAGCTGGACAAGTGTGTGTGGAGCATGATGTCGGTGGTGGCTGTAGTGGCCACAGCACGTGGGCATGATCAGAGCATGATCAGAGCGCAGGACCCATCCTGTCTGAAGTTCAGTGAGTTATGTGCCTCTTCCCCCTCCCTGACACATCGGCACGGATCCCTCCGGAGGTGCCAGGAGCGCTTGAAGAGAAGAGTCTCGTCCTTGCCCTCTGGGAGCTTCAGGTTGTTCAGGAGACAAAGCCAACTCCACGAAGCAAAGGGGCAAAGTGGAGCTAGGACAGGGGCTGAAAGGTGTGGTCCAGACAATGTGTGTTACAGGAATTCGGAAGACGGAGGGACCTGTGAGGGACCAAACACACCAGGAAGCATTCCCAGAAGAGGGAAGGGTACCTTAAGCACTGAGACTGGCGGAGGAAGGAGACTCCAGGGAAGAGGGACCCACGGCATGAAAGTGAGGATGAGCCTGGTGTTCCCAATACAGTGACCATGTTATCCTGACTGGAGTGGATGGGCCTAGGTGTTGTGGAAATAGCATGGATAAAAAATAGGGCTGGACTCCCAGGGGCCTTCGCCATCGGATGGGAGCAATCCACGGTAATCCTCATGCCAGCTGCCAGCGTGACATTCCCAGCTTCCCACTAGACTATTGACTCGGAGGGGGGAGGACTCACCAAAAACTCGGTCGAACAGTCAAGCTCACCCCAGTTACTAGCTGCAAAGTTTACAGAACTGGATTGAGAAGTCCAACATAGATATCTGCCTCAACATAGAGGGAACTTCCTCCCCGCCCCCGTGGCCTGACCTTGATTCTAAAACGAAAGCTTCATTGACCAGAAAACCGGGCAGTCAGACCACAGAGCAGCTGCTACAGAAGGAGGCAGAGAGAGCTGTGTTCCTTCTCCACACCCACCGCGCCATGCTTTTGTCCCGCATTAGCACCTCTCTCTTTATATGTCTGCTTGGAGAGTTCTACTTCTAAAACTGGTGAGGCAGGCAGTGACAAGAGGGGGAGAGAGGAACACTGTCAGGAAGCACACGGGTGTCAGTGAACTCTAAAGACTGTTCTTGGGCATGTCAGAGGGGCTGGAGAAGAGCCATCCAGTCCAGTGGAATGGAAGAGATGGCAGCCCACTAGCTGCGGGGATTGGGCTGGGCTCTGCCCCTGACTTGTTGTCCAGAGATGGATCTGGAAAGGGAATTTGGCAAGTAGCTAAGTGAACAAAGAGAGCTGCCACAGTGAGCCACAGGCCCCCCTGTGGACCTACACCAGGTGGGTCCCTACTGCTTTGAGAAGGAGTGCACCAAAACCCAAGACAGGACCTATGAAAACATCAGCCTGAAGACTTAGGGAACATCCTGATCTCTGGAAGTGGTTTTCTATAGAAACCAAAGGGAAAATTGGGAACAGGACTTGGCATTCTCCTAAAGGATACAAAAAGATAGGGCTTTCATAAAGCAGAACAAAAGAGAAAATGATCTGTGATGAAAAGACAGCAGATATTATTATATGAAGAGGAAGATAAGAAAATGTTACAGGGAAATGAAACATGCAATAGCATATTTAAAATTCACATTGGTTGCCAAATATCACCCCACCAATCACCCACCTGCTCATCTCAAGGGGGAAGGTAGAGCTTTATAATACAGAACCCCAATTTTTACTACCTTAACCATACAATCAAATTTAGCAGCATTAATAACAGGGCATGGGACAATATTAAAAATATAGTATCACTATGAAGTATTTTTGCTGAAAATGTTCAAGCAGAATCTAATCACACCTTCAAACTTAGCTTCCACTTTACAGAAAATACAGGGATGCAGCCACGAGCTAAATACAACAAAAGGAAACAGTCAGACTAATCCAGAATGTGGGAGAGTCTAAAATTAATATCACAAACAAAGTGTGACAATGGCAGGGGCAGGGAAGACTGTTCTGGATTAAGAGACTAAAGAGGCAAAATAACGAAAAGCAACATATTAACCTTGATTATATACTGATTTGGGCAAAAAGGACATTTTGGGGACAATAGAGGAAGTTGGAATATGATCTGGACTTAGATACCAAGTAATTATTAACTTTCTTAGGTGTGATCATGGTATCGAGGTTAAGAAGCAGAGTGTTCTTACTTAAGAGATACATACTGAAGTACTTAAAGGAGACACATTATAATATTTGCAACTTATTTTCAAATGATTTAGCATTTTAAATATGTATACATATATGAATAAATAAAATATGGTAAAATATTTAGTAATTATTGAATCTATGTGATGATCATTGTATTATTCTTTCAACTTTTTTGCTTGATAATTTTCATAGTGAAAAGATGGGGGGAAATCACATTGTGTCAGTAAAGAGCAGAACTAACTATGTGCTACTCAATCAGTGATGTGGAAGATAAACTCAACTCAATAAGTAGAAAGTAGAAGAAAAGAACAAAGACATGAAAATTATGAGAAAGAAGATGACAGATATGTAGACAGACATCAAGAGAGCTTGAGAGAGTATGAGTGAGAAAGCAAGACAGAAACGAATCTTATGTTCCAAGCAGCAGAAATGAAAGAGCATGGTGATCCAGTGCAGGAATTACAGGTGTTCCTAAAGAAGGCATTAGAACAAAGAGAAGAAATAGTCAAAGACATAATTAAAGAACACGTTATAGAATTGACAATAGACCTGAGTAAGAAAAATAAAAGCATGGGCTGGATTTCAGGCAAAATCAATGATTTCATTCACTTCTAGAAACCTTTGGAAAATAGCCTTTAATTACAAGGTAATGCAAGAAAGTGCCATGAGCATCCATGCAAGGGAAATTTTTTATTTGCATTATAAGCAAAAGAACAGATTTTATGTTGCAGACTTCGCAACAATGCTAAATATTTTTTAAAAAGCCACATTCAGAGCATTTTGCATGAAGAGAGTAAGGATTCAATAATTTTATTCCCAGCCAAATTGCCTGCAATATGTGGAAGCTGCATAAAGATATTCTTACATATGGGCATGGAAAACATAACTTTTGTGGAAAAAAATTACTTGAACATATGTTCCATTCAACCAAGAGATAAATTTAAAACACAAAACTGGTGAAATCACATCTAATAGTAATTGCAGGTCCTTTCTTGCTGAATTTAGATCCCAATTATAGTAACTCAGTCCAATTATGTGTCTACCTGGAGCAAAGCTTGCCCATGCAGTTGCCTCACCACTTTCTCTTCTGCTGATGTACCTTTTGCAGCACTACGAGGTTTGGGTTTGAGTCATATGTATAACCCCATAATTGCGAGGGCATCTCTTGCCATGCTCCATAGGCAACCAAAACAATAACTGCTACTGTTCTGTTCCAGCAGTTACAAACAATAGTAAACGATTAACATGGTAGAAGACTATGCTAGGAAGATTACTAAACTAAGACTTTTTTTTTTTTGCCTTCAATTAAAAAAAGATGTTACATATGGCCACAGAATAATAAGGAACTTGAAGAGTGATTTTTTTATACCTCTTAGGTGGTATAAAATTTTTGGTTTTGTTTTCTGTTTTTAAAAAGTAACAAAATACCAAGCAGCAAATATTATGTCATTGGCCTTTATTCATATCATATTCCATCTAAGAAATGTATGTATTCTTACATTAACTATTCTTTAAAAAGAATACATATTGTGTGGTCTTGCCTATGTAATTTGTACATACACATAGGAATGCATGTATGTTATACAAAGAGAGCTTGAGAGAGTAGGAATGAGAAAGTGAGACAAAAATGAATCTTATTTCCCAAGCACCAGATATCCTCTCTAGGGAAATATTTGCTTGTGACTGAAGTTTACCTTGATAAGCCTTAGGGTGGATGGTGACATTACAATTGGTAGTCGAGATTTTTCCAACCATGTGGCTTTTGTTTTGCTGAGTGGGAGATACCAAATGAGGTGGGAGTTGAATTGCTCCAAAGCACAGAAAGAATTGGGGAGATTAAATAGGAGAATAACAACAGTTAACACTCCTTTCGTGTCAGACACTGTCCTATGCATTAAGTTCTAACAACTTTGAGAAGTAGGTACTATTATCACCCCCACTTTATAGATGAGGAAACGGAGACATAGGGAGGTTAAGTAGCTTATCCAAAGTCTGACAGGTAGTAAGGAGCAGAACTTAGGGATTGAACCAAGCAATTCTGGCACGAGAATCTGTGTTCACAGCCATCACTATACTGCCCACTACATACCACTGCCCAGGAAGGACAGCCAGGGGAGAGAGAGTGAGAGCCATCTGGATCAGTTCCTCATGCATAGGATGTGATGTGGATTCTCTCTCCTGTCTTCCAACAAAATCTTTTATAAAATATTCAGGCATCCTTAACGTGTTGTAAAGTTGAATTTGTTTTGTGGGGCACAATGAAATGCCAAGTATGGGTATGGGTGTGCATGTGTGTGCGTGCATGAGAGAAAGAGAGAGAGAGAGAATAAAGAGAAAGAGAGAACAAACAGAATGTAACAATGTAGAAGAATCTGTGTGAATCTTTTCTTCACATTTTCATTTTCTACAATATCCTACAGTTGAATGAATACTTTTCCAATCTGAAAATAATTGTTTCTTAGCTAGACGTAGTGGTGCATGCCTGTGGTCCTAGCTATTAATACTTGGGAGGCTAAGGCAGGAGGATAGCTTGAGCCTAGGAGTTAGAGGCCAGCCTGGACAACATAGCAAGACCCCCCTCAAAAAAAGAAGAAAATAACTGTTTCTTAAAAATAAGTTTATATAATTTTGTATTTTCCATATGATGATTGCATTTAACATGTTCATAGAAAATAGAAAGAAACTCATAAAAATATTAGCAATGGTTATAACTAAATGGAAGAACTATGAGAACTATGGGTGATTTCTTTTTCTTCCTTTCTGTACTAAATTTTCTGATCTTTATACAATGACCAGATGTCAACTATGAAATGAAAAAAAAACCATTATTTTAAACAAATTCAAGAAGAATAATTTTAGAGGAGATAAGCAATGGGACATTATCAAACAGAAGTGACATGAAGACAATGGGTTTCAGGAAAGTTTGACTGTAGCGGAGCTGACCAGAGCAAGACTAGAGGCCAACGATTGACATACAGAAAGTCCCGCCCATCCAGCCCTGTCAGCTTTTCCAGCCACAAAGGGATCTTTACAGCTTATTAATGTAGTCAACAAATAATTATTGAACACCAACCATGGGCCAACCACTGGCCATACACAACAAATAAGGAGTTTAGATTGAGTGGGGAGGACATGCACTAAATGAGTGAACCGATGCATACACAGCTAATTTCAGATAGAGCTAAGGAATATGAAGGTGAATAAATAAGAAATAAGACACTGATCAGAAAATATGGGGGTGGTGAAAAGGGTTGTGCTTTAGGTAGGGTGGGCAGGGAAGGACTCCAGGAGGGGTTAAGGTTTGAGCTGAGGTCTGAAGGATGAAAAGGAGCTGCGCTGGGGAAGGCATTCCAGGCAGTAGGTGCTGCAGGGACAAAGGCTGGGGCAAGGAACAGAAAGAACACCAGTGTGGCCAGAGCACAATGGGGAGGGGGAAGGCATGGCAGTTGAGCTTGGAGAAAGCAAGGTCCAGTCACTTAGGACCTTGTAGGCCATGCAAAGGAGTTTTTATTGTATTCCAAGTACAAGTAGAAGCCATTGGGAGGTTTTAGATAGCGGAATGACATAATATGAATCATGCTTTAAAAGGTCACTCTGACTGCTCACAGAGGATGAGTTGAAGAGCAAGAGAAGTACTGCAGAGATGAGTTAGAAGATCAGTGCAATTGCTGGTGAGAGATGACGGGGCTTGACTATGGTGGACTCAGCTTCCTGTCTTTCAAGAATCTGCCCAATAGTTCCCCCTGTAGGAGGCTTTTCCTGCCCCTCCCCAGGTGGGTTTTATAACACCATGTATCACCTACTGATGGCTCTCGCTGCAACTGTATAACTTTATTGCACTTGCTTGTGCGCACGCTCATCCCATTCTTGTAAATGGTCAGGCATCTTACACTCCTAACTGATGCCTAACACAGCAGTTCGCCCTTGGCAATGAGCAAAAACTAGGGCACTGAGTACCTCTAACCTTCTGGAATTCTGCTAAGCAATGTACATACTGTGATGGTTAGTTATAGGTGCCAACTTGACTGGGTTAAGGGACACCCAGATAGCTGGTAAAGCATTATTTCTGGGTATGTGGGTGAGGGTGTTTCCGGAAGAGATCGGCATTTGAATCAGTGGACTGAGTAAGGAAGATCCACCCTCACCCAGTGTGGCCAGGCACCATCCAATCCTTTGAGGGCCCAGACAGGACAAAAAGGCAAAGGAAGGGCAAATTTTTACTCCATTTTCTGGAGCTGGGACACCCTTCTTCTCCTACCCTTGGACATCAGAACTCTATGTTCTTGACTCTTCAGACTCTGAGACTTGTACCAGCTGCCCCCAGTTTCTCAGGCCTTTGGCCTTTGATTGAGAGTTATTCCATTGCCTCCCTGGGTTCTTGGACCATTGGACTTCTCTGGTTCTCCAGCTTGCAGACAGCATATCATGGAAGCTTCTCACTCCATAATTGTGTGAGCCAATTCCCTTAATAAATTCCTTCTGATCTATCTATCTATCTATTCTATTGGTTCTGTTTCTCTGGATAACCCTGACTAATATACATATATTGTATTATTTTAATCCTGATAATAGCCTGATAAGGTATGTATTATTCTTTCCATTTTACAGATCGGAAACTGAGGTTTGGAAAGATTGAAAAACTCATCCAAGTTTACATGGCTAGGAAACAAGAGAACATGGGCTTTGAATGCAGATCTAGCAGGCTCTCAACCTCATGTCAATATTGAGTCAGAATTCAATAAATAGGTTTTAAATGAGTGAGTGAAGAGATGAGGGCCTGGGCTAAGGCAATGTTGATAAGACTAGAGACAAAAAAAAAAAAGCTGGCTACAAGAGAAATCTCAACGGGAAAAACTGGATAAGCCTTTGTGTCTATCAACTGTAGGAGGTGAAGCAGTCACCCAAAATGGCTTTGACATGGCCCCACCTTCAGGCTGGAAGCACACGGGGACCACCAGGTCATGGAAGTGGGCAGGGGAACTAATTTAAGAGAGAAAATGAAATTTCTGAGTGTCATGAGGAACTGCGATAAAAAGGTCAGAAACAAAGGGGGAAGACAGCTTGGAGGATATGGCCATCAACAGGGTCAAATTGTTTCTAGGTCAAGTAGATTAAAAACAAAACCAATTTTTTTGTTGTTGTTGTTAATCATGGTGTAGTTTTTGAGGAACCAAAATTGCAATACCACCTCAGGTTGTTTTGCAACTTGATTACTGAGAAGGGAGTCAAGTCTGAGTGAAGTAAAGTCACAGAGCCCATTTCTATCCCACCCATGCCCCACAGACCCCTGACAGCCACCAGAAGTAGATGGCACAAAATCATGCAGCTTCTGGTCATGAAGGGCAGATTTCCCCCAAGGCCCATGACACTGAAGGCTCCTGAGTCTGATGGTAGCTCATCTAATAGGAGAGGCTCCCTCCAACACGCCGCCAGAACACAGCTGCACTCCAATTACAGGGTTTTCCATTCTTCGCCTTTGCCCTGCAGGGAGCCATGTTTTAACCTTATGACTGCTCCCTGAAGGAAGCATGAGTGTTGGTAAAAAACGTGCGACGTATGGGTCTCACCAGGCCCTTCTCGTGATTTTCAGAGATGTGTTCCCTGACACAAATGCAGCAACAAATTTACAGAAGATGAAGATGGAGAGAGCAAAAAATAATTCATGCTCATGGCATCAACAGAAGAGGAAGGAAAAGGAGTATATCTCACTTTCTTATTATTGCAGTTGCCAGGCAGCACAATGAAACATTGACAGAAGAAAAGTACCCGTACCCTCTACCAACACATGCCTCCCTCTGGACCATAGCCTTTGACCGACTAGGAAGTCTGAAGAATGCACAACCCTTCCATGCTGTCTTGGCAGCCCTGTAGCTATGTCTGAAACTGTGATTTCAGATATGTGGCTCACAGAGGGGTGGACCTATGTCACTCCAACCGCTGGGCATGCATTAACAAGGTAAAGAGCAGTCCACCTTGACCAGAAATTTGGAGAAGGGGGAAAGGGAGGGGAAACAGAAGCATCCAGGAAGAAGCAGCCAGACTCTACCTAGAATCAAAGGGAGGAGTTAGAGCAAAGAATGCCTCTGGTCACACAGGAGAGAGGTGTACCTGCATCACTTTCCTGGAAATAAAAAGCTTTGCTTTGGCAAAAAGAGAAAGGAAGTAGAGAAAAGGAAAAGAGAAGGACAAGAAGGAGGCAATTAAGATCCAACAAGGTACACTTCCAAAATGACAGAGTGGTGACTGAATGAAATGGATGTCAATTCACCTTAGCAGAGTGTAAGCAAAGCAGCTATTTTCTTTCCTGACCTAGAGTATTGGCCAAAGGGTTCTTCCGAAGTTCAGTCATGAAACTGGGATCACATAGGTTTTATTCCATCCCTGAGTCTTCCATCTGTTTGACGCCCTCAAACAACTGACAGTCCTGAAGAGCTGCAAACTAACCGTGCCAAGATGCTATTAGACACATTTACTCCTCAGATCCCGGAGGCCATCAGAGACAAGCCATCCCAGCTGCACTCTCTGTGGGCTCTTTTTCAGTGGAATGTAGCCAACTGACCCTCGAGAGGGGACAGCCACACTCCCCATAGGGTCTTCCAGGGCTTTCAAATTACCTGACATGGCAGTGGTGCCACAGAACTTCAGAAGCCCAAAGATGCCACAGAGAAAGTCCCCCGCTCCATCCCTGAAGCATGGCTCCCAGTGGGCATAATGAAGAGACAGGAGTCTTCACCATTCTTTGGTTCACTCCTTTGGTCACCATTTACTGAGCATTCATCATGTGCCACACTCAGAGCCAGGGACCAGGAACATAAGGGAGAAGATAAGGAAACTCGGGGAACAGTCTTGCTTTCTTGGAGCTCACAGCTTGGCCGGGGCAATCAATGAACAGCATTAAACTGGATTCAGCGTGAAAAACACAGCCAACAGCAGGGATGAGGTGCTAGGGCAGCACAGGTAGAAGCAATGGTTGAGTTCAGCCAAGTGTGTCAAGTAGCAAAGTGAGAGAGGCTTTCTCAAATCCAGGCAGAGGGACCACAGAGGCATGGGAAGTATGTCATAATCCTGTTTTAAAAGGCAGCACATGATTCTCTTGATGACCAACTCTACCCCTAGGTCATCAATGACATTTTTTATTTGTTTTCTACTGTTGCTTAATAAAATGCCAGAAATTCAGCAGCTTAAAACCATAGCCATTTATTATCTCACAGTTTCCATGGGTCAGGAGTCCAGGCATGGTATAGCTGGGTTCTCTGCTCAGGGTCTCACAGGGCTGGAATCAAGGTGTCAGCTGGGCTGCGTTCTTTCCAGAGCTTGGGGTTGTTTGCAGAATCCAGTTCCTTGTAGTTGTAGGACTGATGTTCTGTTTTCTTGCTGTTGGTTGGCTGGGGTCACTCTTAGCTCCTAGCCAAGGGTGGCTGTCCTCAGGTCATGGCCAAATTGCCCCATCCATAGGCAGTTTACAACATGGCCATTTGCTTCCTTAAGGCCAGCTGTGAATTTCTAAACAGTCTGTTCAGATGGAGTCTTATGGAACAGAACCTAATCAAGAGAGTTATGATCCCATCATAGTCACTGGTCCTGCCCACACTCAAGGTGGGAGGGATCCCAGAGCGAGATGTGCCAATGACGGAAAGCTTGGGAGCCATCTCATAATTCTGCCAACACACCTGCAATTTGTCACATCCATGGAAAAACTTCACTCCTTTCAGTGTTTGATTTCTAGATCATTTGGCACTGTTGGCCACTCCCACCTTGAAACTCACACAATGGCCTTCTTAGCTCCTCTCTTTTGACTTCCTCCTGTTTTCTTCTATTTTCTTTGTTTCTTCCTTTCTCTTTTGTAACTGTTTTATTGTGAAGTATATTACACATACATAAAAGTACATAAAATATAACTGCACCTGGTAATGAACCATCATAAAGTAAACCCTTGTGTAACCATCACCTAGGCCAGAAAACAGAACATTGTCCCCACCCTAAAAGGCTACTGGGGCTCCTTCCTGATAATGCCTTCTCCCTTTGGCCACCTTGGCTTCTGCAATTATGAGTTTCTTGATCTTCTAAAGTAGTTTTATCACCTATTTATGTGTGCCTAAACAATACAATTTAGCTTCATCTGTTTTTGCATTTTATATAAATGGAATCGATATTTATTTATTCTTTTGAGTCTTCATTCTTTTGCTCAACATACATTTTTGTGTGTTTCATCCAGGTTGTTGAATATCCTTTTCAATATCTAATGCTCCATTGTATGACCATTATTGATCTGCAATTTATTTATCCATTCTACTGGTTTTTTTCTTATTCAGAGACAGGGTCCTGCTCTGTCACACAGGCTGGAGTGCAGTGGTGTGATCACAGCTCACTGCAGCCTCAAACTCCTGGGTTCAAGTGATCCTCCCACCTCTGCCTCCTGAATAGCTGGGATTACAGGCATACACCACTGCACCTGGCTTACCCATTCTACTTTTGATGGACATTTGGGTGATTTCCAGTTTGGTGACTTGTATTAGTTATTTATTGCTGTGTGACAAATCATGCCAAAATGTAGTGCCTTAAAAAAACATGTATTATGTCATAGTTTCTACAGGTCAAGATTTATCTGGGTCCTCAGGCTCTGGTCTCTCACAAGGCTGTAATCAAGATGTTAGCTGGGGCTGTGGTCTCATTTTAAGTCTTGAGTGGGGGTGCATTCACTTCTAAATTCACTCAAGTGGTTGTTGGCAAAAGCCATTTTCTCATAGGCTGTTGGACTGATGGCTTCAGCCCCCCACTGGCTGTTGGCAAGAGGCCTCCCTTGAATCCATATGGGTCTCTCTGTAGGGCAGCTGACAACATGGCAGCTAGCTTCACAAGAGCAAGTGAGTGAGAGGCCCAAAGAGCTTGTGAACAAGGTAGAAGTCACATTCTTTTGTAATCTAATCTCAGAAGTGATACCCCATCAATTTTGTATATCCTATTTGTTAGAAGAAGTCACTAGGTCCAGCTCATACTTACAGAGAGGAAATTACAGAAAAACGTGAATATCAGGAGGAAGGAGTCATTAAGAGACATCTTAGAAGCTGTCTAAGATGGGATATTACAAACAATGGTGCCTCAAACATTCCCGTATATATTCTATGGTATATGAGAGTATCCTAGGCATGGAGTTTCTTAGGGCATGGTCTTAGGGCATGTGAATCTTCAACTTTCCAAGATAATGCTGAACTTTTTCCAAGTGGTTATACCAATTCTCATTCCCACGAGCAATGTGTGAAAACTTTTGTTGCTCTACATCATCACCAACACTTGTGTCATCAGACTTTCCATTTTTGGCCAATATGATTTATAGGTAATATGTGATGTATTATACTAATAGTTTTAATTTGCATTTCTAAAATTACTAATGAGGTTTGGCACTTTTTCACTTATTTATTAGTCATCTTGGATTTCCTCCTTTATGAAGTATCTGACTGTATCTTTTGTCGATTTTTCCATTGACTTTTCTTACTGATTTGTATGAGCTCTTTATGTAATCTGGATACATGTTCTTTGGCAGTTATATGTGTTGCAAACATCTTCTCCAGGTTTGCTTACCATGTTTTTACTCTTTTAATGATGTATTTTGATGAACACAGGTCTTAATTTTAATGCAGTTGAATTTATCAACATTTTCCTTTATAAATGCTTGGTCTCTTTCCTGGGCCTTGACTTAGCCTGTCTTCTAGATACTGTTTTTCACCAAGGTCTTCGACTGTCACCTCTATCTTCATGCCTCCCAATTGTCTTTTCTATGCTTTAGATATGTGACTTCAATTGCCCAGTGGATGGCTCCACCTAAATATCCCACAGATAGTCCAACACCAATTTATCCCAAACAGAACTCACCCCTCCAAGTGCACCTTCCACCATACTACTGCCCCAAACTTGTGTTTCCCAACTCCATGACTGACACAACCATGCATCAGTCACAAAGCCAGTATCTTGTGAAATTGCCCTGACATCTCTTTCTCTTGTAGGGATCAAGTGTTTCAGATTCTACAACCTAAACCTTGGCCCAATCTGTCTTCTCCTGTACATCTCCAGTGCCAGAATGTAAGTTCCATGAGACCAGGGACCTTGTCTAGCTCATTTATTACCATCATATCAGTAGAGGATAGTGGTTAGGAGCATGGATTTTGGAGCTTAACTACCTGAGTTCAAATCCTGGCTCTGTCATTTACTAGCTATATAAGCATGTGTACTTTATATAACCTCTTCTTCTTCAGGTTCCCATTTGTAAAATGGGGATTATAATAGTACTGATTTACAGGGTTGTGGTGAGGATTAAATCAGTTAATGCATATACAGTGCTTAGAAGAGATCAGGGCACATGGTAAGCATTCAATAAATGTTGGCTATTAATATTATATCTGTGATATTTTTCCATCCACAGTTCCTGGCTCATAACTCCCAAAGCTCTTGTTGCAGTAAACAGAATCTCTCTCTCTGACCTTCTGCCTACTTTCACCTGCCCAAGGCAGGACTCTAAATTGATTGTGGGTCATAAGACTCCCATTCTAGGGAGGGTCCTGCCCCACACCCTGGAGAAAGGAATGCTTCACAGAGAGGCCAAGAAGAATCTGAACAGAGAGGCCTTGCTGGGTTTAGATCATACCCTTTTTGTCCAATCGCATTTCTACGCAAGTGTCCATGCTTCAGTCATGCCTATCCAATAAAGTCTCCATAAAAGGCCCAAGAAGACCAGGTTTGGGGGCTTCTGAAGAGCTGAACACGTGGAAGTTCCTGGAGGGTGGCGTGCTGGAGAGGGCATGGAAGCTCCACACTCCTTTCCCCATACCTCACCCTATGTGTCTCTTCATCTGCATCCTTTGCAATATCCTCTATAAACCAGTAAACATAAGTGTTTCCCTGAGTTCTTTGAGCCACTCCAGCAAATTAATTCAACCCAAAGAGAGGGTCAGGGGAACCCCAGCTTGAAGTCAGTCAGTCAGAAATTCTGGAGGCTCAGACTTGGGACTGGTTTCTGAAGGGGTGTGTCCTCCCTTGGGTTCTCCAGACAAAATCAGAGCTTCCTTCCTCAAACCATCCCAGCTCCCAAACATATGCAACAGATTCTGCTGACCAGTATCTATCATTAAGATCATCAAAATTTAGCTTGAACTACACTACTATCCAGGTAGATAGTGTCCGAATTGAATTAGAAGACATCCAGAATTGATTGCTCATTTGTGGGTGGGGAGAAATCCCCCATTTAGTCACAGAAGTCTTCTGTGATGATGGTTGTGTTGGTGTGAGAGCAGAGGAAAAACACAGTTTGAGTTTTGCCAAACAATACCCTGCCACCTAGCATGGTGCTTGGTTCATAAAAGCATCAAAAAACATTTATTGACAAATGAATGAACATCACTGCTCTAATTTAGACACTTATTACCTTTGCTGAGGCAATTGCAGTAGCCTCCTAATTGGGCTTATTTCCTACTAGCCATCCCGTCCTCTAATCCATTCCTTCTACACACTGCCATTAGGGTTATACTTCTAATATACAAATAGGAAGGTGGCGCAGCACTCCATTGCACAATACCACCCAGTGGATCCCCAAACCCCACAGGGAACCTGAGCAACATCCCAACTCATCGGCAGAGCTTATGTTCGTGAACCTGTGATCTGGTCCCGCCTACCCACTCTTCACCCTCATCAACCCTTCATGCGACCTGTGCTCCATTTACCAAACCACTGGCAGTTCCCCAAACAAGCCACAGTCCTCCACTCCTCCCTGCCCAGAATGCTCGCCCTCTGCCCTGTCCAGCTGACAGAATCATCATTATCTTTTCACTGCAGCAACTGCATCATCAAGTGCGGGATGGAGGGGCTTCCACACAGAGTTAGATGCATGTGTTACTGTAGCATTTATCAAATTACATTTGATAAATATATAATAACCATTTATGTACATGTCCACCCCCACACACACACTGGGCTGCAGGATCCTTGATACTGAAAGCCAGATCTTATTTAGATTTGTATTCCTGGCAAGAAGCACAGGTCTATAGTACACACTTAATATATGGTTGCTGAATGGATGGTTAGTTTTAAGAAGTACCTAATAAACCCTGGTATTTGTATTTCCCTAAATCTTGTTTTGGTTATTACCTTTTTAATAGAAACAGTCACTAATGCTTAGGTTTACAAGTTTAGTGAGCTCTAATTTTGTCCTTTGAAATGAAGACTGCTGATATCATTTATTCATTCATGCATTCATTCATCTACAAATATTTATTGGGAGACACTTGCCAGATACCGGATTTGAAGTGAACACATTAGACACGGTTCCTCCCCTCACGAGGCTTACAGTCTATTAAGTATGAAGGAGATACTAGCCTTGAACCAATAAATACATTCATATAAAATCATAAACTGAGGTAAGAGCCGTGAAGGAAAAGAACAGGTTTTAAGGAGATTGAATAACAGGAGGGACCTAATTCAGATAGAAGGGTTAGGAAAGTTCTCTTTGAAGGAGCAACATTAGAGGGAACACTAAAGGACGGATAGGAGTGTGCCATGCAAGATCATGGGAGAAGAACAAGGGTGAAGACCCTGAGTAGGTGCCAGACAGCTGGTGAGGCTGGGGCCTGGGGGAGGGAGGGGGAGACGAGCCTAGTGAAGCTCTCAGGGGCCAGTCTGCAGGCCTTTGAGCTAGAATCTGGATTTTATTCTCAGTGTCTAGGGAAGCCACTGAAGGCTTAACACAGGAGAACAGGAACCTCTGGGAGGGCTCTGCCTGTGAGCACCATGTGGCACCCTGCAGATGAGTGTGATACTCTGGACTTCAGTGGAGAAAAATGCAAGCGACAAAGCCTCTGGCCCTGCTCGGCAAAAACTGTGATCACCAGTCCCCTCCCCTGCATACACTGGAGAAAGATAATGGAAGCTCACTTCAAGGGCCACACATGAGAAGACCCTGAGCTGTCCTGGCTGTTCAGGTGGACGCTGTCACCTCCCTCAATGACCTCAGCTGTTGAAAGATACAGCCAGGTAGACAGTATCTAAGAGTCTTTCCAGGTCTGACATAAGTCCCTGGAGCCTGGTGACTGAAACCAGAACACAAAGCCAGGTGCCACCCTGGGGAAGGGGGCTTTGGAAGTCCCTGGGAGGCCATAACACCACCTGGAACACTCCTCCCTTCCCCACAGAGTCACAGTGTACCTGTGATAAGCTTGACCCATGCTGGTCTTGCAGTGTCCACCTGTGATGCAGGGCAAACAATGCCATGTGTCGAGCTCTCCTCCACCTTGCCCTTGGTTCTACTGACAAAAAAAGGAACATTGGGCTTACCCCAGCAAGGCGTTATTTAGGTCAGGCATGGGCTGCTGTGGCTCCCAGCTGTTACTACGCCCTAGGTACCCTTACAGACCTCCCCCTATCCCCTGCATAGTGCCAGAGTGTGAACACCCCCTCCCTCTCCACAGCCCCCCACAATGGGGATAGGGAGGTGGTTTCATCCCTCTTTGAAGTGCAGCCCTTGGAGACCTACTTGAGGCAATTTGTCACTCAGGCTTCAAGCTGCCAGCCAAGAAGGGGAGCTGAGAAGATTTTATAATGAGATCCTTGTGCTGTAATTAAGTGCCAGGCTTTATTTTACACCTATCTTTCCTGCCTTGCCCGATCCTATCACTAAGCTCCTCCAGGCAGTGAGTGGGGAGTGTCAGCTGCTCTGTGATTACACCCAAAGTGGCAGGAGGGGGGGGTAAGGGGTTAGGGTAGGGTAGGGGGGAGCTCCTCCACCTGCAGTCTGTGCCCCACCCCCAAGCTCAGTCTTACTCAAGACAGTACCATTTCTCTCCTTGAACTGGGTTTCACCCCAGAAAGCCACTCTACCACTTTCTGATAAAAATCTCTCTTTAACCCTTTGGTTACACAAGCCTCTGGGGAGTCCATTTCTTTCTTTTGACAGGTTTCTTTTCCTGACAGTGCAGCAAACCCCAACAACAGACCAGATGGGGAAAAAGAAAAGAGAAGTTAGCACAGAAGGAACACTGCTCGCAGGACAGGAAGCGTGTGTCCTCCCTTGGGTTCTCCAGACAAAATCACAGCTTCCTTTCTCAAACCATCCCAGCTCCCAACATATGCAATAGATTCTGCTGACCAGTATCTATCATTAAGTTCATCAAAATTTAGCTTGAACTTTGGCATAGTTGAAGGAGGACTGCACTGGGAGTCAGAGAGCATGGGATGGAGTTTCTCTTTTGCTTGGCTGTGCCTTTGGACAACACTTCAGGTCTTTGGTCTGGGATTCTTCCTCTGTACGATGAGGACAGGAAGGAGCAATGCTGGCCTGGATGATCTCGATGGACATTCTGGGAGTTTTCAGAGGCCGAAGCATGACCTCTGCCCCTTCTCCCTGGCCCTGGCCGCCCGCAGCCCTCAGAGGAAGCCCTTCCTTTGGATCCAGGGCGCTCCTCGCCCCCCAAACCTCCGAGCCCTCTATATTCCCTCTCGGCAAACGGACACCTTGCCCCGACCCCGCAGCCACAGAGTCCCGGCAGCGGGAGCAGGAGGTCGCCCCACTTACCTGGGAGAGCGAAGAGGTTGCTGGGGCTGAGGGGGTGTGGCGGGGCGGGGGCGTGTCCGGGACGGGGGCGTGGCATGGCGGGTGGGCGGGACTGGAGGGCGGGCCTTGGCCGGTGGGCGGGGCCGGCGGGGCCTTCCGGAGGTCCGGGCGGAGGGCGCAGCTTCTGAGGCGGGGAGGAGCGAGCCGAGGCGCGGGCGGCGGGTTCGTTCCCGGAGGTGAGCGCCTTGCAGCGGCTGGGGACCTGCCTGCCGGGGGCCCTGAGTCGCCGGCGGGACGGGGATGCGGCTGCCTGCGGCGGTCGGGCGCCTGTCCGACCTCCATCCGGGCTGCCGTGGGTTATTTCCAACTCTCGGCCCCCGCCAGGCGTCTATCCCTGGACGGCGCTCTCTGTCCAGCGGCGCCCGCGAGAGGTGGGGGCCCCTCGGCCCAGGGGTGGGGATGTGTGTCCTGTGGATACCCTGTGCCTGGCAGGCGGGACGCCAGGAAACCTCAGCAGTGACGAAGTCACTTGGAACAGAGCGGTTCCCTCTTGTCAAGCTTTCTCACTTGCACCTTCCTCTGCACCCTGTGGAAGGGGGGGGTAGCTTGTCCAGGTCAGCTCTCTCACTGTCTGTCTTGGAAAAGGGAGGTAGAAGGCCACCTCCAGCAGGGCGTGAAAATCCCAGAAAGTCACCGAGCTGCTCAACAAAAGGCCTTGAACACCCTACTCCGTATCACCAGGTAGTGTGGCCTGGCAAAGACTCCATGGTAAATATTGTTGGCCTTTATGTTGGGGAAAAAAAAAAAGTCTGCTTTTGAAGATAATCGCCTAGTGGCTATGCTCCTATAAAACCGCAATTGGAAAGCCATTTCTGAAGGGGTGAGAGTGGATTTGGGACCACATTGTGGTTTGCTTGATTGATTGTCTTAGGGATGAGGGTGCTGCCCCAGGAAGGCTGCTGAGGCCATGTTGGGTGGGAATCCATGGCAGCGGCTTTCCCCCAGTGGAGGGTGAGCTGTGTAGTTACCTAGTGTTTGGAATACATCTGTCCAGCACGGTGAACCACAGACAAGCAGCTTAACCCCAGTGTCCTTCAGATACTGTTGCTGAGCAATGACCTAATCGATGCGATGCCCTGTTTGGATGGCAAGTGTGGCAAGTGCACCTGTAATGCTGTCCTCTTGCTCAGTGTCTGGAAGAGGGCATTGGTCATTACCCACCAATGCTAGGTGTAGCTACCATGCAGGAGCAGTCAGGCCCTTGCCAGACGTGTGCAGTCTGATCATTTTGTCTTCATTTACCCAGCACATCTGAGCTCTGAAAAGTTTGTCCAAGATCTCTTGGACTCCTTGACTCACCTTATTTTTGTGGGCAGAAAACAATTCCCAGTGTGCCGTGCACAGCCAGTAAGAAGGGAAGCCCTGAAGCAGGGCCCTGAGAGAAGTTCTGTAGGGCTAGATGCTAACCCTTCAGTTGCTGGATTGTGGGAAGGTTCCAAGGTGTCCCAGAGGAGGGACCCAGGCTAAAGCTAATTACCAAGCAATACAAAAATAATTTATATTTTAGCAATTAGTATGACCATGCCCATGCATATGGGCATAATTATCAGCCTGATTGTTTCCTCCATCCAAAATGATGGCACAGGATCACTGCCTGGACATTTATAGCTCTGAGCAAAGCAAGAAGCTTTTAGATTCCATTGTTTGAATGCAAAACCAACTCTACCAGGTTTTCAGTTTTGTTTCTGAGGAGGGAAGACCTCTCCTGAGGAAGGGATATCTAGCACAGAGCCTTCTTTGTTATTACTGTACATCAGGAAGTTTGGCTCCGCTAAGTGTTGAAATCGAAATAGTACTGTTGTCTCTGCATGCTCACAGACTTGTATCACAAGAAAACACTGGAATGTCCAGTTATTGAATCCAGATGTGTTTATTTCACTCTTAACTTTGTGGAAAAGAATGCAGAAGGTGGATCCAAATCTTCAGTCAGATCTCTGAAGTTTAGGTGACTCCCAGCTCTGGTTTCATAAAGTCCCCTAATGTGTGAGCCACAACCTATAATATCTTCATCTCTGTGGGGCAAACCCAAGTTTGAGGCATAGTCCCTGCTGTTCGGAAGCTTGGAGGTCTAGGTGGGAAGACAAAACCAGCACCTGTGAAACAATTAGAGAGCATTTAAGTGCAAAATTATGTATCATCTGCTCACTCAAAGAAGACAGCCAATGTGGGCTGGGAAAGGCACAGAGAGCTAGCTGGTCTTAAGCTTGACTTAGAAATGACATTTAAGGGCCAGAACAGACAGAGGGAAGGAAGCCTGAGGATAATATGAAGCTCAGAACAAGCAAAGGCACTTGCTGTCCACAAAAGAGGCAGTCCAAATTCCCTGCCTCCCTTTTGGGCTGCGTTTCTCTTCATGCATCCTACCGTACTGACCTCCCTACAGGGCTCTGACCATGTAGTCTTTTTTGCATGCCTCTTTCTCTTTATGCTTGCTCTCTTGTGCTCAAAATGCTCTGCTGGGGAATATTCTTCATTTTTTAAGAAGCATCTCAAAGGGCACTTCTCCAAGACTTCCCTTGCTGGCCCCTACCCCAGTCTTTGAGCAGAGTTGGAGAGTTCCTCCTTTGTCCTCCATTGTTCCTTGCAAAAACCTCTGTTGAAGCTCTTACCACATGCCCTGCCCATAGGAGTTAAGGGGTCTTTGCCCCACTCACTGAGGCAGGGCTGTGTCTCACTCACCTAGGGATACCCTGAGCCAAATTTGGTGTCTGGCACATAGGAGGCATTTGGTAAATGATTTAGGGAACAGTGAAGTGCCCCACCTACTTGGAACAGAAGGTGTGGGTTAGTGTTATTGGGAATCTAAGATTGGATAAATTAGCTGGAGCCAATTCCCAGAGACCTTGAGGAGTTTGAGCATAAGGCAGTGGTAGTGCTCAAAACCCTTAGCAACGCCTACTGCCTTCACTATGAAACCCTTGGTCTGGCTCCAGAGTATCCTCTGCAGCCTCATTTTCCACCAGCTCCCACCTTGAACTCACACTTTGATCTTCTGAGCCACTCCAGCCCCAGGCAGCTCCCCGGGCCTGGGCTTTCTCTTCCCCTTTGGCCATGCTGTTTGGCAGCCTCTGCCAGGAGTGCCGCCTGCCATCCCTAGCTGACTGCTGATCATTAGGACTCCACATCTATATCCCCTGTGTGTGGAGGGCCCCTCAGGCTGGGTTTGCAAGTTCTCCTCTGTGCTCCATAGCACCCCATGCACATCCTCTAACAACATCTATTGCACCCACTTATGGCTCCTGGTTATTTGCCGTCTCCCTGCTATGCCTGTTAGCTCCCTGAAGGCAGTGATTGGGTTTATCCTTGATGTAGCCCCATAAGGTCAAGTTGTTCCTGGGAGATGGTGCCCAATAAGCTTGTACTGGGTGGAAAGCTGAACCAGGGTGATGAAAATGTAAAAAGAAGGACAAATCTAGAGACATTTGGAAGGGGAAAAAATAGGATTTGGTGATTAGTTATATAAAGAGAATAAAGGACAAAGTTCCTTACAACCTGCAAGGGAGGTAGAGGTGGTGTCCTGAAGGGGTAGGATCCCTGGCTTGGGGAGAGGTCCAATTATATGTCCCCACGAGCTGTGCAAAAAATGTTTTGGTTTCACAGAGGATTTTCAAAATTCAAAATATAAGTCACTTTGGGACATACTGAGTCTGATGTTATAATAGGATATCCAAATGGGAATGTCCTCTAGTCAACTGAAGCATACCCTTTGAGTACAGGTGAGGTCAGGGCTAGAGGGAGATCTTGGGAGTGTAGTGGGGACAGTCCAACTTGTGAAAGGGAATGTGGTCACTGAGCAAAGAAGCCTAAAGCAGAAAACAAGGTGTTGGAGGAAACCTACAAGCCAGAGGGGTGGGAGGAGGAAAAGGAACTGATGAAAAATAGAATGACAGAGAGATAGGAAGAAAATTAAGGAAGCCAAGGGAGGAGGTATTTCAAGAAGAAATAGGTGGCCAAAGCTGCCCAATGCTAAAAAAGGAGGAGGTTCAAAAAAGAAAAGAAAAAGGCAAACTGCAAGAGGGGAGCTCCTACAAGAAAGCCAGACCTCAAGGGGTTAAAGAAAGGCTAGTTAATGGGCAATAGAAATGTTAGGTAGAGTCTTTAGACTAAGTTTCAGGAATTTGGCTATGAAAGAAAGGATAGATTATCTCTCAGAAAGAAGGGTGGAGTGATCTGATCAACAGAAGACTTTGTTTGTTTTCTGATAAGAGAGTTTTGACCACATTTGAACACAGGAGGGAAGGAGTCCATTTATGCTGAAAGAATATGGATAAGTGCCCCTGTTCATATTGATTGTATTTCACTAAAACCTCCTTCCCTCCTTCCCCCTCCCCTGCAAATGTCCCATAGAACTTTCCTTGTGGGGAATTTTCAAAGTCATGGTATTGCTAAATCCAGTAACAGAATGTTGCAATGCTGAAATGATTTGTTCTCACCTTCCTGACCGATGGTAAACATCTCTCAAATGCTTCCAAATGACTTTCCTTCATAACGGTGCTGGCCAGACATTTTCTCCTTTATTGTGTACAAATTAATAACACTAGTAATAATAGTAAACACATAAATAGCATTTAATCTGAGCCAGACACTGTTCTGAGTAACTATTAGGGATAAATGGTAAACCAGGATTTATTTTCAACATGTCTGTCTTCAGGGGCCGTGCACATAAATCACTATGCTAAATTCAAGATAAGCAAGTTTGTTACTGTAGATTGATGCTCATGTTCCTGACACTACTACAAGATTCATAGTCCTGATGCTACTGACAACATGGCTTGTCCAAGGTCACCAAACCCATTATCTATTTGGACCCAGTTTCACTGGGTTGTACCAGCTTATAAAGTAGTCAATAAATAATTTAATAGTCAACAAATAATCTACCACATACAAAGTACTGCAAGAGACCCCAAAATACAAGCTATGTATGTCCCATCTCATTTACTCTTCATAACCACTCCATTTTATAGACAGGGAAACTGTCAGGATTTGAACTCAAAAGACCATAGTAAAGGCAAAATCTAAAGCCACTTTCAGCCCTGAGTTTCTGTGATCTGAGATTCCTCCTCATCTTGGTCAGAAATATAACTGGGTCTAGATAGTTTCAAGGCTACCCTTTATTTTCTTTCCCAACATGTACAACAAAAGGGTAGTGAGTATGAATCTGTAGCCTGCTCAGATATGCAAGAAATACTGCCTCTCCTTTATTTTCTAGATAATCAATATTAGTTTGGAGCCTTCATCTCACCGGGCTGGCAACAATAGAACTCCTCCCCCCACCCCTCCCCACCCCTGCCAGGTTTTGTCACAGTTTGCATGGGTGGGGGTGTCTCCTACTTACCCATCTGGTCCACACAGATGACCACTGAGCATGCTCTTGTCACTGTCTTCCCTGGTGGTCCCTTCAGGTCTAGCGAGTCTCTGCTGCTTCTAGACCACATGGCTAACTCTCTGGGGTCCTGCCAGAGTCCTGTCTTCCTGCGGCCCATGAACCTCTTTTCCTGTTTCTTCCATGCCTCTCTGCTTCATCAAAGCCAGAAGAACATGCAAGCTACTTCTGGTATAGTCCTGCCACATACCTACCACCATATTGCCCTGAGGCAATAACTAGAAAGACTGCCAGAGAAGTGGATGTGGTCAGGGGAAGGTTGAACTACAAGGAAAGGGAAAAAAGTTTTCTAATCTCAAAATACTATCTAGCCACAGTCATGATCTCCTCTGAGAGTAAATTCTTCAGGGGAAAAAAAGTTGCTATTTAAAGCCAGGATATATGTGGATCCATTTTTGCTGGTACATTAATAACATTATTTTCCACTGTATATTTTCAAGATCCTCTGTAACAGGCTTGCAAATTTGCCAAAATGGAGAATGAATGTTCTGCTCCAGGGAGGATTGGCCCTGGTCTGTGATTGCTGTCATGATGATACTCAGCAAATTTCCTTAGATAATTTTAGAGTTAACAATGATATATATGCAAATGCTTCCAGTTCAGACTCACCATTATACACAGGCAGAAACTGAGGACAAGGCAAGTTAGACTTGTCCAGGATGCCCAGATGGTGGCCGAAGGAGGACTAGAACCATGACTTACCGTCTCCCAGCCCAGTGCTTTTGCCATGATCTTGTGCATCTTGGAAGTGACCACCACCAGCAAGTTGGAGCCAAGTCACTTGCTGACTCCCTGCCCCGACTTAGAATGCAATACAGTCACCCTGGGCAGCCTGCCTGGGCAGATTCTGTATGGATGAACCTCCTTTGGGGCCAGGATTCTGGGCACATTGTGGGGACCTGGGCTTCCAGCAGAAGCATGTTCCCCAGCCTCTGCCTGTCCCTGCTTACAGTCCCTCAGGCGCCCAACAACGGTGAAATCATCTTTCCTCCTCTGCACCTGGAGTCTCAGGGCATCCTCTTCCTGTCCTGACTCCCTCTCTTTTCCTTCTCAACCTCTCTGGAGCTCACCTTGCATCAGAGGGGTGTCTCCATCAGCTGCAGAGCAGACTTGATTTTATGTACCTAAGAAACTTGCTCCTGATGCTTTTCCTAGCCTAGCACAGACTACAGAACCCTCCTAGAACAGTTCTCAAGCATTTTATACTCTCTCTATTCCCTGTTCACCCCACCCCCACCCCAACTGCTTCCAATTTACATTACAATCCAAATGATTTTTGCTGTGCTTAGCAGATTGTCTGTGTCATTACTTTCAGGGGATGCTATATTGGACTTCCCAACTCTCATCTGCTGTAGTAGCTCCCTGACCTTGCAGTTGCCGGTCTTTCCTGGCAATTTACTTTGCCCGTCAATACACCAGGTTTAGATGAGTAGCGTTCAGGAAGGCTGTCAGAGCATCAAATGTTAATTTTCTAATTGAGAATATTGGCGTTGTTTGAACCTAGAGACAAGTAGGGATATTCAATTTGTGAGTGAGCTACCTTTTCCCAAGGATTTTAAATGTCATGCTAGTTGTTAGTTTTTAATAATCAGATGAAATTATTTCTTTCAATCACATGATATAAAACCTTGTACTAAAGAGTTTATAATGAGCAGACAAAAGAGAAGCCATTCTATACGTAAACCATTTTAGGTTTTCAACATACTGTTTTTAAAGTATCAGTGCCTTTGGTTGCCGCTGTTTTTGTTGTTTTTTGGTGCTGGGGACCACCACCTGAAGATATTAAAGAACACAGAGGAAGGTTTTAGGTAATCTCCCCTGAGTGCCAAAAGGAGAAACACCCGATCACCGCAGTGCCTTGAGAAATTCAGTTTCCTTCACTCACTGTTCCTCTTCAGTGGTCTCTAAAAGGAATGCGCTTCTGGTGAGGTGTAGTTGCACAACTGATAGCTGTCTGCTTAAGCGATTATGCACGGGTAACCGGATTCTCTGGTTTGGGCGCTGGAGGGTTCTCTTGGAAGCCGGCTGTTGATGCTGCCGAGGGAGGTGGAAACTATTATTGTTGCTCTTTTATAGATGATTAGACTGATGCTCACAGAGGTTCAGCAGTTGCCTAAGCTCACACATCTATTAAATTGTGGAGCTGGGATTTGAATGCAGCTACAAACTTAGTTGTCTTTTAATCCCTAAGCGCACTCTACTGCGCAAGCAATACGAACTTCCCAGCGGAGCTCAGCTCAGAGCCGTTGGCCGCCTCCGCGCCGGGCCGCGCAGCGCAGCCTCTCCCCTCGGTGTCCGCCCTTTGCGCGCCCCCTGCTGGCCTCCAGGAGAAGCGCCTCTCCTGGAACCAGAGAAATCGCACCCAAGCTCACCTGCTTCCTTTGCTCCGAGGAAAACGGTGTGACCTGTCCAGCTTCCCCTCCTCAAAGCCTCAAATGAATCTTCTTTGACGTACTATCTGGTACTTCACTCTTCAGGGCTGAGAAGAATTGGGGGTGAATGTATTAATATAGCCCCTTTTGCTAAACTGATCATGCAGCATCTTGGTCATACCTCATCCCAGGGGAATGAGGCAAATAACTGATCTCTAAGTCCTCACCACTCAAAGTGTGGTCAGTGGGCCAGCAGCATCAGCATCAGCATCTGCTGGGAGTTTGTTAAAAATGCAGATGCTCAGGCCTCCCACCCCAGACCAGATGAATCAGAATCTCCATTTCAACAAGGTCAGCAGGTGATTCACATGCAGAGCATCATTTGAGGCTCTGTATATATTTTGCAGTGTGTTCCGTTTTGATTTTGTTTAAGGATCACAATGACAACTAAGTTTGCAACTGGATTCAAATCCTAGCTCCACAATTTAATAAATGTGAGACCTTAGGCAAGTGCTTAACCTCTCTGAGCATCCGTTTAATCATTTATAAAATAATAAAAAGCAATATAAGTCAACTCTTCAACTTTCAGGACACCTTTCATCCTAAATCTGAAATCCGATAATTATGCACTGTCTCCTAACACAGCCATATTTACCCAATCATACTGCTTAGAAATGTCAAATTCTGATGGTGACCTTAGCTCTGTTTTTCCCTAGAAATCCACAAGACCCTTTGGTTAGCAAGTTCTCTGCTCACTGGAGAGTAGAGACAGTGGAATTGTCCTCATCCTTGTGCTTGAGTCTTCAGAAACCAAATGACCACAGAAATGTCAGGAAAGATTTCTGGGTCCTGGGGAAAAACTTCCTCACTACCACAGTGATTTTTCTTAAGTGATTTTTTTTCTCCTCCCTGGAGTAACAAGGAAGAAAGATGCCATCTGACTGCATGGCTTAGACATCCACCTTCTGAACAGGAGGCTGAGCCAAAGATTTCTCAAGATCCATTCAGCCCTGATGTTCTCCACAACTTGATTTAAAAAATGGTCTTGATCTTTTTAAAAATTCCATTTAATAGAGACACACATAAAGTTTTCAATTCTTCTACAAAGAAAAATGCCAAATGGCATAGAAAAACACCTACATAATGTTTTCTATTCCTCACTCTTAATTTGCTTTCCTATTCTGCCTCAGGAAAACAAAAAGCCCTTTCTCCTGATTTACACACACACAAAAATACTGACTGCCATCTCTGTGATGAGTGTCCAGTAGTCTCAGGAACTGAAGTTTTTAAGCAACCAGGAGACCCTCTGCCCCTAGAATAAGAAGAACATATTGAAAGTCCCTTGTGTTAGGATAAGGAGGTAAGTGCTCCTGATGAAAATGTATCTTCAAAATATTAATGGGGAAAAATATTGCTGGGGTACTAAAGTTGTGCTACATACTGCAGGGGATCCTACATGAATAAAACTGAGTCCCTGCCCTCAAGGTCTACAATCTAGTGGGGAAAGCATGGTGTAATAAAATATGCTATGATGGAGACGTAGCCAGAATATCAAGGGAGGGAGATAAAGCATGCGTGTAGGAGTGTGAGCACTGTTTCATGGAAGTGCTGACCTTTGAGGAGCCTTGAAGGGTGAGTTGGAATGGGATGAGCACATGAGACATGCAGGGGCATTCCACACCCAGGGACCAGCCCAAGCAGAGAAATGAGATGGAGGCCAAGATCTGAGAATGGCAAGTTATATCTGGAGCACGGGGCAGTGACGGGGAAGCCAGTGTAGAGCCAGAGAGGAAGGTAGCGTGGCTTGAGTTTCCCCCTCTATAAAATGAGAGGGTTCAGGCGCTAAGGGCCTCTCTAGTCTACCATCCCAGAATTAGATTATAGTCCGTGGTGGAGGACCCCAAAGTCATCCTGAAGAATTCGAATTTTATGGGCATAAGGAGTCAGTGACGACTTCTGGTCAGAGCTGTGTCCTAGGAAGCCCCCTTGCATAGCAGAGTGAGGGATGCATGTGTTGGGGTCAGGCTTACTCAGGAAGACCAGCTAGGTGGTCACTTGAGTGGTCGAGGGAGGGCCAGTGGGGCCTTGAAGCTGAGCAGTGTCAGAATTGGAAGGAGGGGAATCGGTGTTGGAGGCATCCTGAGATGAAATTCACAGAATTGGCTACCAGCTGCATTGATGAATGCATTGATGAGGCCTACTCGAGGCTTCTTCCAGTGGGGAATTAAGGAAACCAGTATGGCCTCACCCACCTAGTTAGATTTTAAGGATCTACACACTGAAGACAGAAATAAGGATCCATGACCAGAGATGAACATGAGGCAGTGTTTGCCCAGTTAGATGGGGCTCAGAGAGGCTACAGCCCTGAATGCACTGAATTTGGGGGGAAGCTACAAATGTGCAAAAGGATATTTCAAGGTATGTTCAGATAAGGAAGAAGGGAGGAACAAGCTCACTTTCAGAAGCAGGTGCTAGAATACTAACAGATAACCACTCCCTGGTAGCAGGGAAGTGATGGCTCAGGTAGGAGAGAAAGAAGACAGCAAGTGACATGGGACTGTTCTGAATGGGCCCCAGACTTCCACCCAGGCCAGTCCATCCAAGGGACCCAGAGAACCAGCAGATGAACCCTCTGCATCTGGCAACCATTTCTGCAGGGTGGTGAAGAGGGAGGGAGGCCCCAGGCAGAATGTGACCAAATTCATTCATTCAGCAGATATTTGCCAACATACTACATTCTAGGTGCTGGCAATGGGGTGAACGAAAGAGAACTAAACAATACCTGGCTTCTAGAATGAAATTCTGATTTACAAAAAGGGATGCAGGTAGGCTTTTAAACTACAAACCAGAGAGCTTGACAGCAATTGTGGACAAATTTCTAGAAGAGATTTAGTAAATGGTCTGCAGCTCAGGCAGAGGGACCCCTGTGTGCCAGCCAGTGTTCCAAACAGCAAGTTATAGCAGATGCAGGGAGGCCCTACACGTCAGCCTGTGTCCCAAAGAGCATGTCATAGCAGACTCAGCTCATTTCCGTCCTGACAGGGTTACCAGTTCCTAGCAGCTCTAGCAGTTGGGCAAGGCGTTCGACAAGAGTTCCTGGTGGTATCCCCGCCCCCCACCTAGTGCTAATGGAGCAAAGACCGCACCTCAAAAAGGAATTTCTTACTGGGCTAGACTTAGTAGACATGCTTTGTCGACGGAATCATACACACTTAGAGATGCGAACACACTCTCATGAGGCCACCAACATCAGTAAATGGATAACCATTCTCCTGAGAGCGCACCCGTGCACAGAAACCAAACGCGCCGACTCTCTGAGTCCTCTTGAGAGAGCAGTAGTCGGTTGTCAGACTTTCAAGCCGCTGTGTTAACTTCCGACGCTCACGGAGGACGCTCATGACCGCGGCTGCCCGGGCGTGGCGGGCCTGACGAGGGGCGTGGGCGAGGAGTCGCTTTGCCTTTCGCTTGCCTGGACGCGCCGCCCGTTCCTGGCCGCGGGGCATCCTTTGCACTCAAGCTTGCGCGAGTGGGCCGCCCTCCCCGACCGCGTTAGCAGCAGTGCGAGCAGCCGGGGCCCCGCCACACCTGCCCGCCCCGCAGCGTGCGTCCCGGTGGCGCTTGTCCCCAGGCCTGCGCAGAGCCGTGCGCGTGGGCGCAGGGGTCCGGCACCCGCAGCTGCGCGCGCGCCCGGTGGAGGGCCGCAGCTTGCCCCCGGGCTGAAGCCGGCGCTCCTCTCCCGGAAGTGGGAAGCACGGTGGCACGCGGCGAGGGAAAGCTGGTGAAGGTGTGAGAGAAAAGGCAGGGGGGGCGGGGCCAGGAGCAGTCACGCTGGGGACGCGCCGTCCCTGGACGCTGCGCACTTGTGTGGGCACCAAGCGCACGGTGTGTGGTTTCTGCGGACAGCCCGGCCGTGGTGTGGACGTGCGGGAGGCGGGCAGCGGGGCTAGAAGAGCAAGGGCGCATGCACTGGAGGTGTGGAAAGGGGGTTTGAAGAGAAGGCCAGGAGTCTAGAAGGGCGGGAGGTGTGAGGAGGCTGACCACTGAAAGGCAGGAAAGGCTCATGGCCATGTTCGAGGCTGTCCCAGAGTGTTGTGGCAGAAGTGAGGGCATGAGAGAGTAGGAGAGAACTCGACATTTCAAAGGAGGAGCCAGCCCAGGAATAAATGACTATGGGGATAAGGTGGACCTTCAAATGGACGCTGAAGGGGACAGGGGCTGAGAGGCTAATCTTCCACTGGGACCCAGGGCCAAAGCCTTTTGTGATCAGCAGATGAGGACTGAGAGGTGGGCTGGAGCAGGACCACCGTACTGAACGTGTGCGGCCACACCCAAAGATGCTAGGCTTAGAGCCGACATACAGTAGAGTGAGCTGTGTGGCCTTAATTAAGTTACTTAACTTCTCTGGGCCTCAGTTTCCTCATCTGTAAAATGGTACCTACAATAATGGTACATACTAATAGTACCTACAAAAGACTGGGAGGATGACAGAAAGGAGAGAGCTCTTATCTGTGTGGGGATGACTGTATAGGCAAGGGTAGCCCACTGTATGGTATGATAGTGATTAGCGTATCATTCTGTCCCCCCTCCGGACTCTAGCCTAGTGGATCTCAGACATGGATATGTATCAGAATCACCCAGAGAGCTTGGTGAAACATGAGAGCTTCTGATTCAGGAGGGCTGGGGTGGGGCCCAAGAATTTGTATTGCTCATAGACCCAGGGGGTTCTGCTGCTGCTGGTCCCGGGACCACACTCTGGGCACCACTGTTCTGGAGTCTGTAGAGGCCATCAGCCCCTGGCGGGCAGGGACTCAACATCTAGTGCAGTATTGACACATAGCAGAAGCCCCAGCCTAGGATGAGTTACTACTCTAGGACAAACAAAAATTCCAACTACAGCAAGAGAAGAGATAGCACTGAGTGAAAAAGAGATCAGTCCTGCAGAGCCTGAAAGTCATGGTGGTTTATGAAGGAAGCTAGAATTGTGTCTGGGGAGCAAACTCTGAGATTGATGGAACACAGTCCCCCATCTGTTTACTGGAACTGTTGTCAGAGGCAGAATGCTGGGCTGGAAAGACTGTGGCCCTAGCAGTGTTTTGGACTTGACGATGCCCACTTGTTGGGCATGGTTCCAATGGGATGCTGTGTTATACATCTAGAGAATGTATTAATATTTGTCCTGTGAGAGATCACCTTGTCCACTGCCCTTGAGCCTTTAGCCAAGGCTAAACCTGCATTCCATACACACATTTGGAATTGGTCCAGGATTTTTATCGCTATGTGAACTTTGGAGAAACTCTCCCAGGCACCCACTTGGAAATGAATTAAGTGTTTTTCTCAGAGAGTGAGTCTTCCATGCTTGGTGCCCCGGTGGCCCCCCAGGTTTGGGCCCAGCACCTGCCAGGAAAAGCATTCTCTCCGCAGCTGGCCACCTGACCGCAGCCACCCCGAGCCCAGCTCAGAATCCTCGGCCCCTGACAAGGAGCCTGTTACTGGTATTATTTGTTAGGGATCAAGTATTAACTTAGCATTAGAGCAGCCCCGGTTCAGCTGGAGACATTCGCAGGCCACCTGTGGTGCCCCAGGAGAAGAGCCAACCCCAAAGCACAGGCTTGTATGTCTGCTGCAGAGACACCATGGCCTACGACTCCCCCAAGCTTAGGTGAGCAGCTCTGCTGTCCGGGCAATTAAGTCAAGAAAGGGTATCTGCCCAGCTAATGACTGGGATTAAAACTAAATGAATTCAACTCAAATGAAAGGGATGCTGACCCTTCTCCCTCTGGTCTCATTATCTTAATTAACAGTGCTTGGCAGGAGTACTAAGGCCAGCATTGATTGTGCTGTTCCTGTTTTTCTCCCTCAAAGCCCTAGATACAAGTTAACTCAGCCTTAATAATAAAAACCCAATACTCAGCAGCCCTCAAATTTTCTTACCAGTCCCTTTTCCCCTAAGAGAATCACAGGGTTTCTGAGTTGGAGGGGATCCTTTAGACCAGCGCTTCTCAAATCATGGTCTGAGACCACTTATATCAAAGTACCTGGATATGGCTATAAAATGTACTTTCCAGGCTCCACCATGCCTGTGGAACCGAAATATCCAGGAGTCAGGAGTCAGGTTTAGGTGTAAGTAGTGGGGTTTTGTTTGTTTGTTTAATTTAATTTTTAAGAATTGTGGTAAAATATACATAACATAAAATTTCCATTTAAATCATTTTTAAGTGTACAGTTGAGTGGCATTAAGTACATTCACCACCATCTATCTCCAGAACTCTTTCATCATCCTAAACTGAAATGCTGTGCCCGTTAAACAATAATTCCCCATGCGCCCCTTCTCCTCCTATCCCCTCGTAACCTCTACTCTACTTTCTGTCTTTATGGATTTGTCTATTCTAGATATCTCCTATTAATGGAATTATACAATATTTGGTCTTTTATGACTGGCTTATTTCACTTAGTATAGTGTGTTCACAGTTCACCCATGTTGTAGCAAGTGTCAGAATTTCCTTCCTTTGTCAAGCTGAATAACATTCCATTATATATATATAAACATGTATAAAATTTTGTTTATTTATTCATTGATGCACACATTTGGGTTATTTCCACCCTTTGGCTACTGTGAATAATGCTGTTATGAACATGGTATACAAACATGTTTTAAGTTTTTGCCTTCAGTTCTTTGGGGCGTATACCCAGAAGTGGAATTGCTGGGTCATGTGGTAGTTCTGTGTTTAATTTTTTGAGTTGGCAGTGTTTTTAAGCACCCCATGTGGTTCTAAGGTGCAGTCAGGGTTGCAACCAGAAGACTGATTAGGTGATCAGACTGTCTGCCATTAGAATCACCTGAAGAGATCTAATAACTCTGGATACACAAGCCACACCCCAGACCAACTAAATCAGTCTTGCTCAGATGCAACCCAGACACCTGTATTTTTTAAAAGTCCCCCAGTGTTTCGGATGTGTGGCCAGGTTTGAGAACCATTGATTTACACCAGTGATTCTCAAATTTGAGTGTGCATAAAATTCCCACACTTGCTAAGAACAGATTCCTGAGAGAGCCCCAGATCTAAGAGGCTCATTTAATGGGTCTGTGGGAAGCCTGTGCCTCATGGGGCTCAGTGGATCTCAGGACTCCCCATGTCATTCCAGTGCATGGCCAGGGCTGAGGACTACTAATCTTGTTCAGTCTCTCAGTGAATCAGAAGAACACTGAGCTGCCTCTGACCACATCCCTGAACACTTTAGGACCCGAGTCTGCACTGATCCCCAGGGCTGATTCCCAAGCCAATCCCACAGGTTCTCCAAACTCTACCACACGAGCACAAGGGGTAGAATCATATATAGCACCTGCATCTTTTCAACTTTTAATTTGAACTGTTAGACTTGAATTACAGTACAGTCAGTTCTACTATAACGCTTGTTTTGAAATGTGAATTTGTTCCTAACACAGCTGATGTATTAGAGAACAATATTGATGTATTAGGGGACAGTATTGATATAAGAGGGAACAATATTAACATATTAGGGAAGGTGAATTTCACATTTGCTTATGTGCGATTTCTTATGTGTGAAGGCAGAAAACTGTACCTGGCTGAGCCAAGCCACATATGAATACACAAAATACACCTCAAATCTTAGTCTGCTACTTCTGTTCACCATGTGTTTTGAGTCACACACATCCACATCTGGTGTTACAATTTCCCCTCTGATATCAAATAACCCTTCTCCTTCCATGATAACTCACAAGCTACAGTCTTTCTGATGCTCACTTCCACAAGCAGGTCTTTCTCAAAGTAAAGTGCCATGTTTATTGTAGTATTTATATACTTCTTAACCATTTAACTTGGCTAACACTGTGCCACCATTTTTATTACATTCTTACCCTTTCTTTATGTGCCACTGATGAGGATTTTGAATGTGGTACCCTTGCCCCGTTTTCCCCGTAAGCCCTGTAGTTTTTATTGTGTGATTTTGCATAGTGCAATGACTTTAAGAAGGAATGTATTAATATATGTTACCTGATAGAAGAACTAACCATAGAAGTAATTCTACATGTTGCTTTTTATCAGCCTTTTAATAATGATTGAGGTACATGCGGCCCCCTTAAGAATTTTAGTCCCAATCTCTCCCTTTTTTCCCTCTGCCTGTACACTCCTCTGATGGGGTCTGTTCCCGGTGCCTTTGCCCCTGCAACCTGAACCCAGGGAAGAAGCAAGTGGCCCACAGCTCACAGGCTTCTTCTGGGCCCTACTCCATATACTCTCACCCATCTTGCTCCCTTCTGGCCTCAATCGTGTAGAGTTTCAGGTTTTGGGTCACTTCGTCTTCTCTCTTGGATTCCCCTATGTCCATGCCAGATACCGGCTGATCCCTGCCTGCTCTGTCTTTCTGGCCGCGTGGACCCCATACTTGGACTGTTGTCTCTCTGAGGTTTGATCGGGTCTGGAACAACTTCTCTGCCTGGTTATCCTCTTTAGATTAGATTTGCCCTATGCCAGAGCTCATTCAATATTTGCTTCCACTCATTTTAGCTCCTGGCTCCCATTCCAGGACACTTTGCTTGGACAGTCCTTCCCAGCACTGCCTGCCTGAGCTGCCTCTCCCCACACCTCAGATAGCTCATCTGGCTCCTCTGCTCACCTGTCCTGCCCTTTTACCCACAGAGATCTGCTTCAGAGATTTTTTAAAAAAAGGTAGTTACTTCATGCCTTTCTGTACTTCATAAGGAAATATGTCTGCGTGGTATCTTTGTAATACAACATAAGCCCAAATAATGGTCTTTAAAATCTATTTGTTCAGCTGGCCTTATCCACCTTACTTACTTACTAACTTTAATTGTAGCTTCCCTATAGACATGAAAATTCGGTGTCTTGAAACATATTTTGTTTGTGGCTGCCTTTCATTCAATTTTACCGCAAATTCAAGGTCAAGCCCCCTAGTTTGGCGTATACATTTGGGAGCCAGCATTGAGTCATCCATAAAAACACAGAATTGAAACTAAAAAATTAACTGTGTTATTCTGAGTTGGTGTTCTCCATCCCATGTCTCTGCAGGGATTTCTCTGTCTTGTTATAAAAGATGAGAATTCATTCTAATATTTGGATAAAATAGCAGCTGCAAAACTGTCAACAACTTGGGGCTAGCTTAGTTCTTTCCTGCAAACACTGGTATTTCAATATTAGAACATGTTTATACCTTACAGTCACTTAAAACTCTCATTTATGAAATCAAGGTTTCTATTCCCTTTTCTTCTAGAAAAGAGGTCTGCAAACTGTAGTCTGTGTTTGGACTACAAAGCCTAAGGTATTTACCATCTGGCCCTTTAGAGGAAACATCTTCCAACCCCTGTTCTAGAACATAAAAAGTGTTTTATAATATAAACTAAGGGTTCCCAACATGACATTAAAACGAATAGGCTTCGGGAAGTCAGTGAATCCTCTAACATTGGGTGCAGAATTTGGTTTGTGATGCAAATGTGCATTTTTGGAGGGCAGGAAATCAAAGTCATCATCACATTCTCAAAGGGGTCCAAGGCCTCAAAATGTTTCAGAACTACTACAATATGTTGTCTACTTCTAGGCAGTGTGACTGAGTGCCACTGCCCACCGTGGCATCCTCGGACTTGAGCAGTGAGGCCAATGTGCTTAGTGCCTTGTAGGACACTTTAGAATCCACTTCACACTATAAGATGTGCAAAAGATTACATAAAACTCAATACGAATATGGTCTTTCCATGACTGTTTATTTTCCTCCTTGGGTTGCAAGGCCTGATTTTCCCTCCTTGTCTCCTCTGAAGTGCATCTTTAGCATCTTCACCTTGGGCACCACAAGCCTTCATCTGTGCCTCCTAGGATGATACAGCTTCTAGAATCACAGCTGTACGATTACACGCCAGGAAACTTGGAGCTGGACTTAGAGCCTGTTGAAGTAACTGCCTATCATCTTGTCCCTGTGACATCCATCTCTCTCTTTGTACATGCTAGTCTGCCCCTTTTAGGTTTGCTTTATCGTCATGATGTATATTTGATATCATCGGACACTGTGGATGTAAATGATGTTATATAGTTGAAGCTGGCAGGGGCAGAGCAGAGGACCTCCCATGGCTCCTGAAAGGGCCTGTCCCAAACCTTTGAGGTAGGAGGGACAATGTTTGCCTTTGGGGGTTTCTTCTGAACTGTAACACCCTCATCTGCCCTGATTAGTTCCTATTTTCTTTCAATAATTCTTAATTTTATCTATTAAGATCCCTTTGAACTTTTATTTCATTTTCCAAAATGCAGCCTTCCACTTACGTGTGTCATCCATAAATACGAGGTCATTAGCGCGCCAAGGCCGTTCGAAGCTGAAAGAAAGTGGCCACTTTGTTTGCATTACCCAATCTGATCCCCGACTACACTATGTAGGTGGAAAGAATAAACAGGATTTAAGGAATTCCTGGTTTTAATCATCAGAGTGCCTGTAAAGAACATGGAAAAAAAGAACTGAAAAAAGCTGCACCTCCCTGGGCCGCAGCACTGTCAGACCCAGGCCTCTTTTTTGTAACAAATATTTGAAATGACCCCTCTACTATTTTGAAATGAAATTCGTAGATATAACATAATCCACCTACACACATAATTTTAAAGAAAGGGTCAATACAATGCCCTAACTGGGATATAAAAAAAAGAAATAAAAGGGAAAGTAATTTATAATGAATCGCTATGTGTGTCAATATGTGAATGCTTGGGTACAACTACACTAGCTGACAAAATAAGTCAGTCAGATATTCACACCTCCTTATAAAGAATAAGTTTGGATTTAAGAGAAGTAAGAGAATATTCAACTGACACTTCTTAAACTTCTTTAGTACGCTTGACATTTTGAAATGAGGGCCAAATAAATTTGCTCACACATGAAATGCAGTCACCACTAGAGCTACATAGATGGGTACAGTGTTATATTATACGTGACCCTCCACAGAGGCATTGGCCATCATGAAGTGATTTTCTGAAACAATGAATAACTATTTTATAAAGTCCCAAACTGAACAAGGTACAATCTTGCCTAGATTGGCAAGGTGGTGGCATTCCTGGAAAACTCGCTATACATTAAAACAGTGCAAAAAAATACTTTGTGGGCATGTAACACAAAGTTATGTTCTGAGGTAATTTTGAGCAAGTTTTTCACCTTCAGGGACTTCTGGTAGCACATCCTGTAGCTGTGGATGCTGGCCGATTCTGTGTGGTACGGGACTGTCATGTACCACATCCCTGATTACTAGGGGGTGCCCACCCCCATTGTGACAACCAAAAAACATCCCAACAAATTTACAAAATGCTCCAAAGGGAAGTAACTGTCCCCTTTAAGAGCCACTGCTTTATGTGGAAAGTTTTATAGATAAAATGCAATGAGACAAATGTCCTCAAACAGATCCAATGCCTTTTTCTTTCCATTAATGGCAGTGTTGTTCATTCAACATACTCTTTCCTTCCTTCCTTCCTTCCTTCCTTCCTTCCTTCCTTCCTTCCTTCCTTCCTTCCTTTCTTTCTCACCGTGCATCTTTCTAAATGCTTGCTGCAATTGTGGAGAATATAGTGTAGTAGGGATGATAGACAATAAATAAACAAATAGACAAGATCATTAAGGACTTGTGATAATTGCTTTGATGTAAATGAAGTGGTTTTTGAGAGAGTTACAGGGCAGGGGAACTCTTTCAAATAGTGAGTACAGGGGAAGGCTCTCTGAGGAAACATGTCACAAGATCCAGCCATGTGAGGAACAGAGAGAAGGTTCATGTGGAGGGAGCAGCATGTGCCAAGGTCCTGAGGTTGGACAGAGTTTGGAATAGCAGATGTGACTCCGTAGGGCTGGAGCTCCCACCCTAGGACGTGGGAGGTGCTGGCTACTCCTCACACTCAAGTGCTGGCCTCTACGTATCCTCTACTCCCTCAGTCCCACAATATATGCCACATATCATTATGTCAGAGATGCCCCTCCTGACCACTCCATAAACAGAGCCCCACCCTGGCCCTGGCATCCCCGCTTCCTTTTTCCTGCTGCACATTCCCCCATTGCTTTACCTCCACCTGATGTAACTAGTTCTGCTTTTATTGTCTGTCACCTTGTCCCTCACTAGAACGTAAGCTCCATGAGGGCAGGTTTGTTCTATTTTGTTCACAGCTGTATCTGTAGCTCCTAAAACAATGCCTGACACATAGTAGGTGCCCATTTGTCGATATTTTGGGGCAAAAATGTTCGATATATTGAGGACCAAAGCAAGACCATATTAGGCCTGCTCAGGATTTTATTCCGAGTACCGTGGGAAGGAAGGGAAGACTTCTGTGCAAAGAGGAGTGATAGCAACAAAATTATGTTTTTAAAAGAACACTTTGGCTGCTGTTTGGAGAATAAGAGCAAGACCATAAATAAGAGAGACTAGTGAGGCGTCTCCAGTGTGGCCCAGAAAAGAGATGGTGGTGGCTTGGACTGGAGCAGTGGATAGGCTGGGGAGGTGGAACCAGCAGGACTTGCTGACGGATCGGATGTGGGGGTGATGGTTAAGAGGATGCAGGTGACTCAGCTGTTGTCACCCTGAGCCTCTGGATGGAAATGGTGGAGCCATTTACTGAGACGGCAGAGAAATTAAGTGACGATTAACACTCTCACCAAGTTTTTACTAATGATTATTAAATTGTGATACTTTGAGCCAACTCAGGACTTGATGCCTACTTCTGCTTTGCTGTACTTTGTGTGCCACAGCCTCACAGTTCCCGTGGAAACACTACCACAAATCAGCCCCAACACAAAGCACAGCCTCATCAGAGCTGGCCGACTCCAGTGCCACAGCTGCTCCAGGCTTAATCTACTCTGATGCTGAGACTGTTGCCAGTGCGGGGCTCTCATGGGATTAATGCTCTTTATAAACCATTACCTTCTTTCTATTTCTGTCTTTTCTTTTCCTCCCCTTCTTCTATCCTCTGAGCCATGTAACTCTTTCCTTACCTTCCAATAGAGGCTTTTTGTTGCATTTAGAGCAAATTGAATACTTGTCAGGTGCTTTGCAAATGGTAGACACCAAGTTCTCTGCGGGTGGGCTCCTAGCAGGTTTTCTCCTCACAGCGCCCAGCACAATACTTGGAACAGAAGCCAGACACGTTTATTCAGCACCTTTTGCTGCTGCACCTGCGAAGCAAACACTCAACCCAGACAGACAGTCAACTACCCCACTGGACTTAACCACACGAACTTGTTTTTGGTTATTTTTGTACACTCACACAATCACACAAATGCCAGGCAAGCAGGAGGTGCTAAATACATTTTTATTAAACAAACCTGACTCTTCGTGGGGATGGCATAAAGTCCTAGTTTCTGCGTGATGAGATGTCCTATGCGTGTGTATGTGGAGTAAGGTCGGATAAACAGAGATGGAGCAGTAACCTCGACAGGTCGGGGGGAAAGTCAGTGGGTTTATTTCCCACTCATCAGCTGAGCCTTCTGTGGGCTAGGAATGGGGTGCCAGGCTGAAGTGAAGCAAAAATGTGTTTCCCCCAATTTCCCTCAACAAATCTTGAATGACTGAATGAACCAACGAGTGAATGAACAAACATAGAGTTACTGTAAAAATTAAATGAAATATTTCTAAAGGGCCTAGAATAGTGCCTAGTGTGTAGATAATTCAATATAAATGTTTGATAGAAAGAGAGCAAGAATGGCTTTGTCTGTATTTGCCAACGGCCACGTTCATGGAGTCAGAGGAGGCCAGGGCTCAAAGGGAACAGGCACATCATAGAGGAAACCCCAAGTTCTAAGGCCCCAGGTGCAATGCCTCGAGCTCAGATGCCTGTGTTCTCATTGTCCCTTCTTCTCCATAGGACCATGGGAGACCACCTTGATCTTCTCTTAGGAGTGGTGCTCGTGGCCAGCCCTGTGTTTGGAATTTCTCCCTGCTCCTTTGATGGTCAGATGGCCTTATATCATTTCTGCAACCTCACCCAGGTCCCCCAGGTCCTCAACACCACTGAGAAGCTCCTGCTAAGCTTCAACTATATCAGGACGGTCACTACCTCATCATTCCCCTTCCTGGAGCAGCTGCTGCTGCTAGAGCTGGGGGCCCAGTACACCCCCATTACTATTGACAAAGAGGCCTTCAGAAACCTGCCCAATCTTAGAATCCTGGACCTGGGCAAAAATCAGATAGACTTCTTGCATCCAGATGCTTTTCAGGGACTGTCCCATCTGTTTGAACTGAGATTGTTTTCCTGTGGTCTCTCTGATGTTGTATTAAAAGATGGTTATTTCAGAAATTTAAAGTCTTTAACTCGCTTGGACCTATCCATAAATCAGATTCATAGCCTTCACCTTCATCCTTCATTTCAAGAATTGAGTTCCTTAAAGTCCATAGATTTTTCCTTCAACCAAATACGCACTCTATGTGAGAGTGAGCTCAAGCCCCTCCAAGGGAAAATGCTCTCCTTTTTCAGCCTTGCAGATAATAAACTGTACAGCACCATCTCAGTGGACTGGGGGAAATGTATGAACCCATTCAGAGACATGGTGCTGGAAACCCTAGATGTTTCTAGCAATGGCTGGACAGCAGATATCACAGGAAACTTTAGCAATGCCATCAGTGGAAGTCAGATTTTCTCTTTGATTCTTGTCTACCACATCATGGGTTCTGGGTTTGGCTTCCACAATATCAAAGATCCTGACCAGAATACATTTGCAGGCCTGGCCAGAAGCTCGGTGATACGCCTGGATCTTTCACATGGGTTTATCTTTTCCCTGAACTCACGACTCTTTGAGACACTCAAGGACTTGAAGTTTCTGAATCTTGCCCACAACAAGATAAACAAGATTGCAGACAAAGCATTTTATGGACTTGACAACCTCCAAATTCTCAATATGTCATATAACCTTCTGGGGGAGCTTTATAATTCAAATTTCTATGGACTAACTAAGGTAGCCTATATTGATCTGCAAAAGAATCACATTGGGATAATTCAATACCAAACATTCAGATTCCTGGAAAAATTAAATACCTTGGATCTCCGAGACAATGCTCTTAAAACCCTTTCTTTTATTCCAAGAATATCTGCTATCTTCTTGGGCGGAAATAAACTGGTGACTTTGCCAAAGATCAGCCTTACAGCCAACTTAATCCACTTATCAGAGAACAGGCTGGAAAATATGGATGATCTCTACTTTCTTCTCCAGGTACCTCATCTCCAGATTCTCATCTTAAATCAAAATCGCTTGTCTTCTTGTAACCGAAGTCCTACCCCTTCAAAGAATCTCAGCTTAGAAAAACTTTTCCTTGGAGAAAACATGTTGCAACTTGCCTGGGAAACTGGGCTCTGTTGGGATGTCTTTAAGGGGCTTTCCCATCTCCAAATTCTGTATTTGAATAATAACTACCTTAATTTCCTCCCACCAGGAGTGTTTAGTGATTTGACTGCGTTAAGGGGACTCAGCCTCAACTCCAACAGGCTGACAGTTCTTTCTTCTGATGATTTGCCTGCTAATTTAGAGATCCTGGATGTATCGAGAAACCAACTCCTCGTTCCCAATCCTGATTTATTTGTATCGCTTAGTGCCTTGGACATAACTCATAACAAGTTCATTTGTGTGTGTGAACTTAGCCCTTTTCTCAGTTGGCTTAATCAAACCAATGTCACTATATTTGGATCTCCTGCGGACATATCCTGCACGTACCCTAACTCACTCTCTGAGATTTCCCTCTACTCTATTTCCACAGAAGGTTGTGATGAAGAGGAAGTCTTAAAGTCCCTAAAGTTTTCCCTTTTCATCTTATTCACTGTCACTTTGACTGTCTTCCTCATGTCTGTCTTCATAGTCACAAAATTCCGGGGCTTTTGTTTCATCTGTTATAAGACAACCCAGAGACTGGTGTTCAAGGACCATCCCCAGGGAACAGAACCTGATACGTACAAATATGACGCTTATTTGTGCTTCAGTAGCAAAGACTTCGAATGGGTGCAGAATGCTTTGCTCAAACACCTGGACACCCAGTACAGTGACCAAAACAGATTTAACCTCTGCTTTGAAGAAAGAGACTTTGTCCCGGGGGAAAACCACATTGCCAACATCCAGGATGCCGTCTGGAGCAGCAGAAAGATTGTTTGTCTCGTGAGCAGACACTTCCTTAGAGACGGCTGGTGCCTCGAAGCCTTCAGTTACGCCCAGGGCAGGTGCTTGTCTGATCTCAACAGCGTCCTCATCATGGTGGTGGTCGGGTCCCTGTCTCAGTACCAGTTGATGAAACATCAGTCCATCAGAGGATTTGTACAGAAACAACAGTATTTGAGGTGGCCTGAGGATCTCCAGGATGTTGGCTGGTTTCTTAATAAACTCTCTCAACAGATACTAAAGAAAGAAAAAGAAAAGAAGAAAGACAATAGCATTCAGTTGCAAACTGTAGCAACCATCTCCTAATCAAGAGTAGTTTCCAACTTCTCTCAAGCTACAAAATAACTCTCACTTTGTATTTCCACCAAGTTACCCTTTTGGGGTCCTTTTTGGAGTTTTGTTTTTTTTGTTTTTTTTTTTTTGCTTCTGTGAAAACAACATTAATCTCTTGATTTTCATATCAACATAATGTTTTGTCTCACTGACCTCCCAATGGAAAATAATAGATCCAGAAAATTGCAACTGCCCCTAAAGGGTCCCACTCTCTATTAATTTCCTTTCAGACCCAATAATACTGTTCTCTAGCATTGTGCCGACTATGGAACGTATCCTAATCACAGGAAGGGCACCTTGGGAGAGGCTGCAGGTGGCCAGCTTGCTTTGTGTTGCATTCAGTTCAAGAACAGGCTGGTCAATGATTCTGAATTCTCTGTGCTCTGCAGAACATTGAGAAGAAAACAAACAGAAGAAGAGGCACATTTCCTTCTTCTGCCATGGAACGATGCCATTGTTGAGTGCAGGTCGCACTTCGTCTTAGGGATAAGAGGTGGTCCCAAAGAAGCTGGGATGAGAATATGGCCATATCGCACTTCCATGTTCTTACCTCCAGATCCTCCAGGTCTCACCCTCGTGGGCCGTGAGCATTCTTTTACATGCTACCTTTATTTCAGCCTGGCTTTCAAGACCTCCCATGATGTAGCACCAGCCTACCTTTTCAGCTTCATTTCATACCACGCCTTATTTATCAACCCCTTAGACTGTTGTGCAAAGAACATGGACTTTGCACACAGATCCTGGATTGAGTTCTGATTTGGCTGCTTATTAGTTGTGTAACCTCAACCACGTCACACCCTTGCTGGGCTTCAGTTTTCTCATTTACAGGCACAATAGCATCTACCTCATGGTGTTGCCGTGAAAATTAAATTAGCCAAGGATGCCAGGGCTTCTCAGATCTTTTCCTTAGTTGCCCTAGTGGCCATGAGAGAGTACACATGCTGAAGGGCCTTCTGGAGCAGTTGCAATTTCTTTGAAATAGTTTTTTTTAATCTTAAAAGAAATCTACATGCATTTTGCATTTTATTCCTTTTTTCATGTTTATTAATATAGAAATGTTTTTCTGCAAAAGCATTGGGAAAATTTAAACCAAGGGAGGTGTGCCAAAATTACCCTGTGACTTCACATAATGGCTTCCTCCAAATCCAACATAACCTCAGGTCAGCTCCTTCAGTTTGAGGAGTACACATAGGCCTGGGACTCAGCACTCCAAAATGTCACTCCCTTCCCCTTGCTGGGCCCCCCAATCCCAAGTTCTCCAAAACACACACACACACACACACACACACACAGAAGCTATTCTCATCCCAGCTTCTTTGGGCTACCTCTGATCCGTGAGACTGAGCTTGCCCGACACCCAGCGATGGCATTGTTCTTGTGCACTCCGTGCACACCCCACTCCATCTCTTCCCTCTGGAATGTTCTCCCATCTCTGGACATCCACCCTACGTGTTCTTTAAAATCCATCCCATGAATTCCCCTGGAATCCCTCCAACCCAAAGCCTTTTCCCTTTTGTGAAAACTATTGGCATTTTATCTGTTCTTTCAAAACTAGCACTTACTACTTTCTGCCTCCTTTGAGAGTTGTCAGCCTGCCTGGCTGCCCACCCCTCTGGACTATAAACTCCATGAGGAAAGGCCCTGTCTTCTGTGTCCCGCCTTTGCTGGTTTCAGGACTATGTCTGCCCAGTGAATTTCCTAGACTAACACAACCACCCATTCTTTGTGACCCCACGGATTTCTGCCACTGATATGTGACCTCGTGTTGTGCCAACGTGTTTTTGTATATGTGAGGACTACCTAGACTATGAGGCCCTGCTGGCAGGACCTTGCCTTGTTCATCTAAGTATCCCAGGCCCAGTAGGCTGCCTGGCCCATAGTATGTGCTTAATAAATGCCTAGTGGTTAAATGAAGTATACTGGGAAGCCCAGCCTCCCTAGTGTCAATGCCTGCTGCTGTTAGACTTTCCCAGGAGCAGCAGGCAGGGCAGGGGCCCGTGAGAGCGGGATATCCACAGAGGTGCTGAGTGGTGAGCTGAAGGGGACAGGAGACCACAGGCTCTGAGACACCCCTTGCACTCCATTTCCAACAGCCAGGCATGGCACGGGGCTCCTGGGTTGTGGGAGAGTGGCCGCCTGGACTAGCAGTCAGGAGTCAGGCTAGAATGGAGGGCTGGAGAGGTGGGGAGGAAAACAGAATCCACATGAATCTGCAGTGAGTAAGGTCCTCCTGAGCCTGTGCTAAGAAATACAGTAAAACAAGACAAAAGTACTGCTGCCAGTAACAGTATAAGCACGAACCAGGAAGACTGGGAAAGGGCCAGTCTGCCTCAGTTCAGGCTTTCCTGTCCCACCTGCTACCTAGCCATGGTTTTCCCCAAGCTGGCGGGGAGGAGGTGAGGGCAGCCAGGACATGGAAAATGTCTCCTTGTCAGAATCTCTGGTAAGAAGAGACTTTCCTAGGTCTGGCTGGGGGACCGGGGGTAGTGCAACACCAGGGACCCCCCTTGGTTTGGATGACCATTCTCATAACTGTATGTTCCAAACCAAACCTGGGACATATAAAATGACAAGTGTGGGTGAGTTTATAGGAAAATAAACTAGAGCACAGATAGCCTTCCGCATATGAAAGGCATCTATCCCACAGCCTTTTCTAATCCTGTTCTTTAAAAACACAAATAGCCAGTAATTTTCCTAATGTGATCACAAGCACATTTAAAAAGCACCTTTTGCCATTTTGTATAGAGTTTATGGGGGACCTGTTTGCTTCTACATCCTAGCCACTCTATTCCAAAAACTTCCCTTTTCTGGCAAAGATCCAAAACTTACTAAAATTCTTTTCATTTTGTCTTCTCATCCATAGCTAGGCCTGGCAGTTGGAATTCTTTTTGAGGCCATTTTCCCAAATCTTAATCACTTCACAGGAGTTGCTGCACATATGACAAAAGGAAAGACCAACAGAGCCATGTTGAGAAGTGGGCCTGGGGTGGTCTGCTAAGGCACTAGTTGCTAAGTGACTGCACCACACTCCACTCCACAGCAATTCAAAGTTGGGCTCAGTAAATTGATAAATTCCACATAGCATGGTCCCTCAGGGCCACTCCAAAATAGGAGGAACTAATACAGTTCAATCTAAGAATGACTAGAGCTTTCTGTATTCAAAATGGAGACTACTCTGGAAAAATCTAGAATATTGACTAGACCTGCTGAAAGCTTCAAAGAGAATCCCACTCATCACCCCAAATACAACTAACTTTGAAAATTCCTTGTCAACCACATGCATCTGCTGTGAATAATATTTTAGATAATCTTGATATAATGTAAAACAAATGTGATTTAAATTTTAAATCTTGAAATAACCACATGGTGGGACAAGAGACTGTGGAGTAAAAGTGTAAAGTAGTTAAATGCTCATCTACCATGAGAGAAAATCATTATAAAATGTCTAAAATATCAAATCAAGAAATTGCATTCTGAGTATATAAGCATGGAAATGCCAGAAGAAAGAACTAGACAAATTCGTGGTGATTGCCTGAGGGAGTTGCACCCAATTCTTCTATCAGGAACACCTAGAAAAGTGGGAGAAACTATTTTTTAGAATCTGTTTAAAGGCTCCAGAGAGCTACAAGGCAGTAGATAGAGCCAGGATGTGAGAGAAGAAGGAAATCAAGAGAGATGACTACATTGCAATTAAGACCTTCTATTCATCAAAAAAGACCATCAGTGAGAGAAAAGGCAAACCATAGGTCTATCTCAATATGTTCCCTGGTCCTCGGTTCCCAGTGTCAAGAGTGAGTACTGGTACCAAGTTGAGCCAATGATGGAGTAATCACAAATACAAAGCTATCCCACACAAACAGTTTATTACAGAAAAGAAAGAAACTATACAAAGTGAAAGTAAAGAAGGAAGCTACCCAAAGTGAAAATATGTTCCAGAGAGAGAAACAGGTCAGTCTCCAGCAGTAAGAAGGACGTCAAATACTCCCAGGTGGTTTCCTTTTATTGGCCTGGTCCAGGGGAGGGCTTACAGGAGGTATGGGATATTACCAAATGATTATCAGGTGTTCTGCATTTTCCTGAAGTTTCTTCCCCTGATTGGTCCCTGGCTTCTCCATCCCTAGGAACTGCCCTCCTGGCCTACACCCACCACCTGCAGATTTGATCCCTACCTAACAATAGCATGAAAGAAGATATTTGTAATATATGTATCTGAAAAAGACTCATAGCCAAAATATAAAATAACTTCTACAAATCAGTAATAAAAGGACAACAGTAAAAGCCTTTTGAAAACTTTCTGTTCATGTCTTTTGCCCACTTTTTAATGGGGTTGTTTCATTTTTTCTTGATGATTTGCTTGAGTTCATAGATTCTAGTTATCAGACCTTTATTAGATATATAGCATGCAAATATTTTCTCCCATTCTGTAGGTTGTCTATTTGCTCTAATGATTGTTTCCTTGGACGTGCAGAAGCTTTTTAATTTGATCAGGTCCTATTTATTTATTTTTGTTGTTGCTGTGATTGCTTTTGGGGTCTTCATAAATTCTTTGCCTAGGCCAATGTCTATAAGAGTTTTCCCAACATTTTCTTCTAGAGTTCTTATAGTTTCATGCCTTAGGTTTAAGTCTGTTATCCATTGTGAGTTGATTTTTGTGAGTAGTGAGAGGTGAGGATCTTGTTTCTTAGAGTGTTTTCTAAGTGGCTATCCAATTTTCCCAGCACCATTTATTGAATAGGGATTCTTTTCCTCAGTGTATGTTTTTGTCTGGTTTGTCAAAGAATGGATGGCAATATGAGGATGATTTTATATCTGGGTTCTCTGTTCTGATCCATGTTCTTGTGCCAGTACCATGCTGTTTTGGTTGCTATAGCCTTGTGGTATAGATGGCTTTTATCAAAAAGTCCCAAAACAACAAATGCTGGCATGGATGCAGAGAGATAGGAACACTCATACACTGTTGGTGGGACTGCAAACTAGTACAACCTCTATGGAAAGTAGTATGGAGATACCTCAAAGAACTAAAAGTAGACCTACCATTTGATCCATTATTGGGTATTTACCCAAAGAAAAAAAGTCATTTTATCAAAAAGACACTTGCACTAGAATGTTTATGGTAGCACAATTCACAATCACAAAGACGTGGAATCAAACCAAGTGCCCATCAATACATGAGTGGATCAATAAAATGTGGTATATGTATACCATGGAGTACCACTCAGCCATAAAAAACAATGGTGAACTAATACTTTTTGTAACAACCTGGATGGAACTGGAGACCATTCTTCTAAGTGAAGTATCACGAGAATGGAAAAACAAACACCACATGTACTCACCATTAAACTGGAACTAATCAATCAACACTTATGTGCACATATGGAAATAACACTCATCTGAAATCAAGCAGGAGGGAAGGGGGAGGGGGGAAGGGTAAATTCACACCTAACGGGTACAATGCACATTATCTGGGGGATGGGCACACTTATAACTTTGACTCAAACGGTACAAAAGCAATTTATGTAACCAAAACGTTTGTACCCCCGTAATATTCTGAAATTTTAAAAAGGGGAAAAAAAGAAAATAAATTCACTCAGAGTAATAAAAAAAAAAACCAAATAGCAAAGCTAGAGCAAACAAAATGTAAAAAAAAAAAAACACCAACAGAAAAGAAAAATGGACACAAGACTTAAGAATTTCACAAAAGGATATCCAACGTCTAACAAGGAAATGAAGATATTTGACCTCCTTTAGTCATCAGAGAAATATGAATTGAAACCACATTGCAATGCCACTACACACACACCAGAATGGCTAAAATTCAGATCACTGGCAGTACCAAGTATCGGCAAGGATGTGAAGCAACTGAAACTCTCGTATGTTTTCGGTGAGAATACAAACTGGTATACTTTAAAATGCAGTTTATCATCTACCAAAGTTGCATCCACACATGCCATATGATGCTGCGATTCTACTCATAGGTACATGCACAGCAGAAACCCATGCACCTGTGCACCAAAAGACACGTACAAAAATGTTTACAGCAGCATTATTTGTAGTAGCCAACGTTGGAAACAACCCACATGTCTGTCAGCCATAAGAAGGATCAATACATTGTGGTAATTGAAAACGCTACAGAAATGACAACCAATTATAGCTACATGCAACAAAGTGAATGAATCTCGAAAAAATGTTAAGTCAGAGAAGCAAGGCATAACGATTACATACTGAGTGGTTCCACATTTACAAATTTCAAAAAGGCAAAACTCATCTGTGGTGATAATGAGGCTGATGGTCACCTTTGGGGAGGAGGTAGGGAGTGTTGGAGGGGGCTTCCAGGATGCTGGTTATGTTCCATTTCTTGACCTGGATGATGGTGATAATTTTGATGATACATTTTTATCTGTACTGATCAACATGTTCATTTTTCTGTAAGGCATTGTTCTTTAACTTAAAAAACAAAATTTAAGAATTGGGCAGATTTTTTGGTTAAAGGAATAGAAGACAGGTAGTAGACCAATTCATGTAAAACTTATGGGACATTCTCCCCCAGATACCTTATTTTTGTTAGGGGTGGCCTCTGATCTAAATGTGTTTCCTTGCTCTGTCCTCACCAAAGGAAAAACACAAGTGATTATCCTGGGGGGTCCAGGGAGATTTAGGGGGCAGGGGATGTAAGCTTTCATCCCAAGCCTTTGGTATTATTTAATGTTAAACTCTGTGCATGCATTTCATTAATAATACTTAAAATAGACAAAAATAAATATAAATATATAATTAGATAAAATCGAAGCAATAACTTCTGCCCTTGGCAAAAGACAGAGAATATAGAAAGGATTAGCCAGACTTTTAAAATTAAACCACCAAAAAAGAAAAAAAAAAACTCATTACTTCAATAGGTGAATATGCATACAAACTATATATAATATACATAACATATAATTTATATAATGTTTTGCTCAATTTTATTTTTCTTAAGATTAAAGGAATTTTTAATCTGTTTTACTCAGCAATTAAACATTTTATTTCTCAATGGCCACAATAACTTCCATTTAGATAGACCTTTTGAGAAATTAAACACTTTTATTTTACAGAAAATTCCATGGAAATAACTCGCTAAGGCTCCTGTGGTCCTGTCAGACACCACGGTCCAGGCGAGTCTGACAAGGTGGCTTTATTCCTGAAACTTGGGGAGACCTGATCCAACAGGCTGGAAATAGTGTTTCTTTTCCCAGCTCAGGACATTCACCTCTTCAGGCCCCTGATTTCCTGTCTCCTCCCCAGGAAGGTTGCGATAAAAATCAATGACGTCATGTCTCATCGGGCCCCAGCCACCCTTCAGGAAGCAGGTGCCTTGGCGGGATGGGGACTGGGGCATTTTCCTGCTACGCTGGCCTGGGTTTGCTGCTAAAGTAGCCCTCAGGGCCTAACACTTGAGGGTACCTTCATGGTTTTTCCAGTGACCTTGGCCATTAACGGGCTCCCAGCACTTTCCCCAGCTGCAGCTGTGTTATAGGGCCAACGTCCTCCAGGCCTGCAGGTTGTGCCAAGCCTGGAGAGATTTGCAAAAATAAGTCACCAGTGGTTTCTGTGCACTGGTTTCTGTGAAAACAAAGGAACCTTTTTGGAGAGGGAACTAGGGATCCTCACTGGTGATTCTAAGGAAGACATTGTCAAACAAAGGAGGAAAAACTGGTGCGGGGAGTCCCTGGCTGGCAAAGACACAGCCCCCAAAAGAGCCTCAGAACAGGAGTTCCGCAGCTGGCATCCTCCCAGAGACAGCCATAGAAGACCTTCTGGGCTTGGAATCAGAAGACCGTAGTTTTTGTCCTATCTGTGTGTTGTTTAACCCCTTGGAGCTTCAGGTTTGGGTTTGTTGTTGTTTCCCCCCATGACTAAAATGTATGTAGAAACAATTAGCATAGTTCCTAGCACAAAATAAATGCACATTAACACTTGGTGGTGCAGAGAGGTGAAGTTATGTTGTGTAAGTTGACCATCTAGGCTTCCCTGGGTTCCATGGGTCTGCCTCTATTTCCCCCAGTATGGACAATCAGTTCCTTGTCCCTGGGTGAATCTGACCTCTATGGAGGTCTACGCAATGCTTCTGAAAATCTGAGAAGGAAATCACTAAGCTGTTTTGGGTCTTTTTTAAGCATACAATAAAATGGACAAATCCTATGTGTACACTTCAATGTCTATGCTCATGTATGTAATCACTACCTCAATCAAGATGTAGAATGTTTCCATCACTCCAGAAGGTTCCCTCTTTCCCTTCCTTGCCAATCCCTACCCCTGCTCCAACTCAGACAACCACTATTGTGATTTCTATCAATATAGATTAATTCTGCCTATTTTAGAACTTTAGAATCATTTGATTAATTTTTGCATTTGTCTTCTTTTACTTAAAATAATTTTTGAGATACTTTTAGGCTATTATCATATTACTGGGTTTTCCTTTTTATTGCATTGTGTGAATATACCACAATTTATCCAGTCTCCTGTTGACAGACACCTGGAATTTTTCAAGTTTTTAGCAATTAGAAATAAAGCTACTATGTCCATTCTTTTACAAATCTTTTTATGGACATACTTTCCTTTCTCTTGGGTAAATATCTAAGACTGAAATTGGCAGGTCACAGGGTAAGTGTATGTTTTCCTTTGAAAAAAACTGTCAAGTAGTTTTCTAAAATGATTGCAACATTTTACACTTCTACCAACTATGTATGAGGTTCCAGTTGCTCCATATCCTTGTCAACACTTGGTATGGTCAGTTTCTGCATTTTAGCCATCCTAGGCGGTGTGAAGTGCCAGCTCATATTGGTTACGCTTGCATTCCCTGGTGATGAGTAATGCTGAGTACCTCTCCACATGCTTATTAGCCATTTATAGATCTTATTTTATGGAGTGTCTTTTCCAGCTTTGTGCCCATTTTAACTGAATTGTTTGTCTTTTGTTATTGGTTTGTAGTCATGTTTTATATGTTTAGATACAAATTTTTGTCAGATATATATAACTATTATTTTCTCACATTCTATGGTTTGCCTTTTTTTTATGAATAATTAATGAGAAAAATTTTTTAATTTTGATTAAGTCAACTTTTTCAATTTATTTTATGGTTAATGTTCTTGCATCCTATCTATATGAAACATTTGCCTACACCAAGATCACAAGGCTATTCCCCTATGTTTTCTTCTAGAGGCTTTCTAGTTCCAGCTTTTATATTTAATTAAAACCTATGATCTTCAAGCTAAATTTATGGCCCGCAGGAGCTGTTCCAGCATGAGACTACCCCCCAGCAGAAGGAAACCCTCAGCATTGAAAGTTTTGTTCTCAGCCTCCCTCATCCCTCTTCCTTCTGAATAGGAGGGAAGAGTTAGAAGCTGTTGCCTAAGGCTGAAAGTAAAGGAGTACCCTAGCCCTCTATGATAGCTGATGGCAGCATCTTTGTTAAGCAAATGGCCTGTCTCTGCCAAGAAGGAAGAAAAGGAATAAAATTAATTGGGCACCTTCTACTTGCCAAGCTCCATGCTAGGAAGTTTACCTAGGTCATCTCATTTAAGCCATACAACTAGACAATGCAAAGAGTGGTCACTTCCCCATTTCACAGATAAGGAGACTGAGATGCAGACTCAGATAGGAGAAGCAACTTGCCTAGCTAGTCAGTGATTTAAATCTGGGTTTTTCTAACTCTTTGCTTATCTTTACTCCACCACTGAAATGTCCCCTTTTTTTCTCCTCACCATGGCTCACCCAGACAGGCAGCTCTCTGCTGGGATTTGCCTTGTTTTTTCCTCACTGCTGAAGCTGGAGCACTATCACCGCATCCTAACAAAATACCGCAGGCTCCCTGCTCTTGGTGCAGGATTTAAGACCTTGCCTCTTGTGGGAGGTTTGCTGTCTTTCCCCCTATCTCCGTCAGGATTCAATCAAGAAAACAGAAGCCACTCTCTGTACTCCAGGTATTCAAAATTTTAATTTAGAGAATTAGGAGTATATCGAACTGGTAAGACCTGGGGGAGGGAAAGTTAAGGAAGCTGACACCAAAGGCCTCAGCCTGAATCACGCAAAGAGATGTCTGTACTGCAGAGCTTGCTGGGAAGCCACACAATTGTCTGCAGCAGCAAAGGGGTGGTTCTGCAGAGAACTCCAGGAAGACATCTGCATCTCAACTCCCCGCAGGTCTGGCTGCAACTACCTCTGAAGAATAATGGCCTTCATCCTAATCTCAGGAGTGCCTCTCCTTTGCAAACTCTAACCAGGAACCAGACAAGGACAGGTTCAAGGATGTATTCCTGGCTTTGCTTCTTTACGCAGAAGAGACCTTGGGGCATGGGCTGGGGTGGTGGTGATGCCAAGCGGACCCCAGGAAATAGAACACTCTCTTAGAATTGCTCCAGCCCCAGGAAGGGGGGTCAGTGTCCTCTGAGGAGCATTTTCCGACCCCTCCTATGAAGCTAGGGCATGGTGTGGGAGTGCCCCCACAGGAGAGATGCAGAGGTAGGACGATTGAGGGTCAGCCCAAACCTTAGAGACGTTACCCAAGGTGGCCAAGGCAACCAGGAACAAGGTCAAGGTCCTAGCCAGAGCAGCTCATCTGAAAGCCTGAGCAAAGGCAGAAACGAGAGGAGTGAATGTTTGTAGCCCGTGGAGTGGAGACCAGGTCAGGAAAGGATGGATGGCTTAGGAACAAGAGAATGCCAGTGCTTCTGAAAGGATGGCAGCCCACGAAATCATGCTAGCCTGGGGCCCTCTCTCCCCATCCTGCTCCAGGAGCCTATGTGCTCTGCAGGCAGCCTGTGCTCTGTGGTAGGAGGGAACACATCCTGACCTAACATGGCGCTGTGAGGGGAGAACATGAATGTGGGATATTAGGGGACTTTCATAGGTACAACACTCAAGTGACTCAAACAAAACTACCACAGAAAAGAAAAAGTGTTGTGAGTTATGGAGTGTCATGGGCTGAATTGTGTCTCCCCTCCCCCCACCAAATTCACATGTTAAAATCCTAACCCCAAGTGCCTCAGAATGTGACTTTATGTGGAGATAGGGTCGTTGCATATGGAATCAGGTAAGGTGAGGTCGTACTAGAGTAGGAAGGGCCCCTAATCTGATATGACTGGTGTCCTTATAAAAAGGTGAAATCTGGAGGTAGACACTCACACAGGAAAAGTGCCATGGGAAGATGAAGGCAGAGATTGTAGTGATGCTTCTACAAGCCAAGGGGATCAAGGATGGCCAGCAAACCACCAAAAGCTAGGGGAGAGGCTGGGAATGATTCTCCCTCACAGCCTCAGAAGGAACCGACCCTGCCAACACCTTGATCTCAGACTTCTGGCCCCCAGAACTTTGAGAATGTTTAAGCCACTCAGTTTGTGGCACATTGTATGGCAGCCCTAGGGCACTATACATGGAGCATCAGTTCTTATGGGGGTGAGGTGAGGGGACGAGATGTTCCTGACTGGTCTGACAATGAAGAACAAGAGAGCTTGGGTGTGGACTGGAGAAGAACTAGAACCTTCCCTTGATCTCTCAGCATTCCATCCCATCTCTTGTCACTTCAACGTCTCTTTCTTGAATCTAGAAGAACATTTGGCCCAGGTGCTGCAGGTGGCCAGGGAGGAGCCCGGGAAGGTGATGGGCTTCCTGGGCTTATGGAACTGGGCTGCGAGCAGGCAGAGCCCTGTTCCACCACACACACCCCAGTGCAGGTCAGCACCCCAAATCTGACACCAGGATGTAGAGTGTCCATGGAGTCTGTCCTGAGACCTGTGCCACCCACCTCTGGCCGGTAACATTGAGAGAGACAGAGAAATAAGGCACAGTTCCTACCTACATTGCTGCCGTCCTTCATTCAGCCCTTATCAGAACTGACGACACACTGCAAACGCTCAGGCTAGTTGAATTTCTGCAACAGGGAAAGGTCGTTAAACCCTGTCATTCCTGGAGTCTGATTAACCTGGCTTTGAATCTCAATTCTACCATGGATGAGATTTGCAACTGTGGGCAAATCAGTGAATTCTTCTGAGCTCTGGACTCAGAACAAGGTTGCGTGAGTATTGCCTGCAATAATCCACACACATCACCTGCATGTTGCTTAGCATCTACTACAAGTGTAACAGCCCCTAGCTGTCATTACTAGTTCTCTTGCTTCATCTCCATCTCTGAGATGTGCACAGATGCTCCCTGTTTGGTGCTGGGGAAGGCTGGGAGGTCCACATCCTCTTCCTAAGAATGGTTGCTGAGCTGCCCCTTGGGACTGCCCAGGGGCCAGTCCTTAGCCCCACAGAGGCTGCAGCAAAACCAATGAGCTGAGTGTGTTCACTCCTCTGGTCTGTAATTTAAAATGTGTCTGATGCTGTTATTTGTCTTTTTAGGACATTCTGCATAGGTAATGAATGACCCCTGTGTACATTCTGTCTTTCAGTAAAAACAATAGTGTTTCAGTGATATTACCAGCCAAGCCGCTAGACTCTCACATTACAGATTCTAGTGAAGTCCCTCAGTAGGTCAATGTTTAAGATTAGATTTATCCACTTATTTACACACTTACACTCTGGTGAGTTTGAGGATTTGGGGGCAGATCAAGGAAAAAGACAAGACCACGAGAGGGCAGTAGCACTCAATGAACTTTGGACAGTGCTTGGGCAGATTGCATGGGTGGGAAGTCCTCACAGCAGGAGACCTTCCAGAGAGAGCAGCTCTGGGCCACCATCAGAAAGGGAGAAGGGCTAGGAAACTCCCAGGAGAGAGGGGGACCAGAGAGGGAGCTCACAAGTCTAGGGGTATCACTCAGCAGCATGGCCAGAGAGCTCCCAAGGGCAGCAGCCACTTGGGATCTTTTACAGGCCCAGGCTTTGTCTTATCTATGGCTAGAGAATGTTGGGTGCAGTTTCACAAATTATGCAAAGCAGTCGGGCTCTAAATGGGCAAAAGATACTTGGGCTATATTCAAAGCAATTGGATGTGTAAGAATTTGAGTTTGGTGCTGGCAGGCTTGAGTTCACGGTCCTAGGCTGCAATGCAGAAGTAAAGAGTACAGGGCCGACACACAGGGGCTCTCTTTAACCCATTTATGCAACTTTCCCCTGCATGGACAGCATGCAGGACCTATCTGCCTGTCCTCCTTCAATCGCACCACATTCTTTCCCACCATGAAGGTTAATGTGGACGAGCCCTCGCAGCTGCCCGGGAAAGTCCACACACTACTGCCTAAACTAGCCCAATCCTTAGTTGTCATGAAGGTAAAGTGAGTTCCCACAGCAGTGGAAGAAAAAGCAGCAATGTCAGCATGAGGATTCCCAGAACGCTGGGAGCAGGATAGTCACTGGTGTCATCATCAGGGCCATGTCTCTACACGCAGTTCTTAGGCTCCTGCCCAGGGTAAGAATAGAGCTGAAGTTACAGGGCATCAAAAATGGATAAGCCCCTACCTCAACTCACAAAGGGATTGCTTAGCTGACAGATGTTTTTGTTATCTCAGTGAAGCCAGATGACAATGTGCTTGGCCAGTGGAACATCTTCTTCAATGAATCTCCTAGTCGGCTATAAAAATAAAAGTGAAAATAATGCCATCCTAGGTAAGATGTCATTGGTTATAAGATGCCCCTTTATTTGATGTACCACTAATAAACAAAAACACTGCCATTTAAACAATGATGATGGTATAACACATCTGATTGTTCATTGTTAAATATGAAAAGCATTTTGGAATTGATGAGATTTAGTAGTAAAAACTACTCCCTATGTACGAGCCCCTGGGCCTCCTTTGGCCTGTTTCCCACCTCACAAACACCCATCCTCCCTACTCTGTTGTGACAGGGAAGGTCTCTAAGATCTCCTTCTGCTGCCACATCCCAGGGTTTTGGTCCAGTCTCCTCCTTGTGGGGGCTCAGAGTGCTTTCTACAGCCTGAACCCCCACGCAGGGAGAGGGCATCCCTGGGGCAGTGCTTTCAGAGGGTCACCGTGTCTTTCAGACGTCAGGAGACAGCAGCACCTGATTTTCTTAAAAATGGAACACACCTGGAATGTTGTCATTTATACAAAACTGGAGTTCCTCAATTGCCAGGACTGCAGGCGGCAGCAGCAGATTTAGGATTAGGACAAAGGTGGGGAGAGTTGACCCCAGCCTGGAGGGGCCACCATTTGCCACTTGACCAAGTCAGGACAGGAGGGCATGTGTTGGCATTCTTCTCCAGCCTCAGACTCTCCCACGCAATCTATCACCAAGCTCCGCCAGTCCTACGTCCTACATGTTCCTGCTTCCTGCCGTCCCCACTGTCTGGCTCACTCACCCGGATTACTGCCACAGCCTCTCACTCTGGGTCTCAGGCCTGGGACCACATCAGAACCACCTGGGGAGCTTTTAAAAACTCTCAACACCTGGACTCCACTCCAAACACATTAAATCAGGATGCCTGGCGGTAGGAACTGGGCATTGTTGAAGGGTTCCCCCAGGTGGTTCTCATGTGAACCTAAATTAAGGATCATTGTTCTAACTTGGTAGTTCTCAGCCTCAGCTTTGGCTGCAAGGTAGAATCAACAGAAGAGCCTTTGAAAACTCTGTGGTCTTCCCATGGAGACAGAGCTCACACCACAGATCGCTTGCCTAGGGATGTCTAGGGTGGGACACAGGCCTGGGGCAAACTGCCTGATGACTCAAATGTGCCCCAAGATTTGTGCTCTGAGTATTACTCCTGTCTTCTTGTTCCTTCTCCACATGGCAACCAGAGGGACCTTTGCAACAACAGATCCAGTCATGTTACCCTCCAGCTTAAAAATCTTTAAATGGGACCTTATTGCTTTTACAATGAAACTCAGAATCCATACCTTGGCTTCTAAGGCTGTTCCTGAGATGTGCCCAACCTCCAGCAGGGGGTGCCTGGGAGGCTCCCTCGAGGGAGAGATGCTCACCTGGGCTCCCTGTGCTGTGAAGGCAGACTAGGAGCTGGGCAGGAAGCTGAGGGGAGGTCACTGAGGCGAAGGAGCCAGAGCAACACTGTGCCGAGTCACGGAGAGCGAATCAACTTGGAACGGGTCAGGGGCACACCTGCATCGTATAATAGTACTTGTCATGCCATATCAAGATTGTTCTGGAGGGCTGGCCCTCCACACACGTCTGCGGGGACCCTGCTCTTTGTCTGCTAGTCTGTCTGTTTCATCTCTGTATTCTCCGTGGTCAGCACGGAGCTTGACTGGCACATACAAGAAGTGTCTAGGACTAAAAGAGGGAAGCGAGGAACGCTGGCGGTCAGCAGGGCTGGAGCACAGACGTCCGCTGTGCATTGGGGCTGCCCAAGGAGTGGGCAGTACCTCCGCTAGGTTAGAGTAACTGCCATGACCCATCCAAGCTAAGAGTTTAAACTTTGTCCTGAGAACAAAAAGATGTCATTGAAGGGTTTTGAGCTGAAAGGGATATGACCATATTAGTATTTTGAAGAAATAATCATGCTACAGTGAGAGGATGGGTTACAAAGACATTACCTGAGAGCAGAGGACTTTAGTTATAGACGTTTTTTTAGGAACTGAGGCAGAGAGGGATGAGGGCAGAGGAAATGAGGCCCCAGCGAGTGGGACGCCAGGACTCTGACCCGGGCTGGGTTCTGGGGACCAGGGCTGAGCACAGGAATGGGGCGGCAGGTGCTCTGGGGTCGTGATGTGAACCACACGGGACAGCCAAAAACTGTGAAGGGCCCACAGCAGGCTGAGGAGCCTAAGAGGCCATCCACATGGAGGGCCCCACAAAACCCACTTTGGGCCTCTGTTTTCCCATCTGTAAAATGGAGATAATATGGGTACTGAGCTCACAGGGTCTACGAGGCACTTATCTCAGCACCTGGTACACAGTAGGCACTCATGATATGTCAACTGCTGTTATTATTTCAAAGCGAAGGGGCTATAGTTGGGGTCAGGAGGAAGCAGGCAGGTCTGGGCAGGTGGGTTGGAGGTGGAGCTGGCGAAGCCCTGACTTCTCGGCCCCCTGACCTGCAGGCGTGAGGAGCCGTGAGGGGAATCAGGCTGTTCTGCCCAAAGGGGAGATCCGAAGTGGACCTGAAGGAGAGGGGGGTCAGGGATGGCCCCCAGATTCTGGAGCCATTCCCCAAGCACAGAGGGAGGCGTGGGCTGAGGATAAAATGGCCACTTAGATCAGAGGTCCGGATCCACCAGGAGCCAGCGGGAGGCACAGCCTTGGAAGTTTCAACACAAGGTGGGAGATGGAAGCAGAGTGGAGGAGGGTGCAGACCAGGAAACAGAGCCCCGGAAACACCGGTGTTTAAGGGGCGAGCAGGAGAGAGATGCTGAAAGAGGGGATGGCGAAGGGTGCTTTGAGGGGCGGGGGCGACCAGGAGAGGGCAGTGGCGCAGAAGCCAAGAGACCGGCTCCAAAGACAGGACACCCATCACATAACTGTGTGGTGAATGGATGGATGGTCACTGTCAAGCGCTGATGGAAGTCCCACAAGACAAGGCCTGAGAAACACCCCTTTGACTTTGGCCACGTGGAGGTCACTAACAAACTCGCAACGATGTCAGGAGACCACAGAGCAGCTGCTTGGGGAAGGGGTGGATGTGAGGGTGGGGCGGCAGGTGTAGCCGCCGCAACAAGCGGTTTGGCTGTGAAGGGCAGAAAGACAGGCTGTTTGGGAGGGAGATGCAGGGTTGAGAGAGGCTTCTGTTCCAAGATGGAAGAGCCTCGAGGATGCTGAAGTGCTCATGGAAAGGAGAGAGGAAAGAGCTGAGGGCCCAGGAGAAAGAGGAGGTCCCCGACGGGGGGTGGGGGGTGGGGGGTGGGGGTAAGAAAATAGGCACAGACTAGGAAGCCCTCAGAACCCTACGGGGACCCTATGGAGCAAATGAGCATGGGGCACCGGGAGGAGGGGAGGGCGAGACAAACCAACAGAGTGCTACACAGATACCCATGGCTGTGCTTACAGACAAGGCCGTAAGGATGCGAATGCACTTGGAAGAAACAGAAGACAAATACGAATAGGATAAAACGCCTAGTCTTCACAGAGCTGGCAGCACGTTGTTGCAGTAAGAAGCATTTAAGCTGTTTTGCATCTAGACTCTAACCCGCCCCTTTTAGCACAAAGAAAATTTATTCATGGCTGAACTGTGACTCCTTGTCTTATGTGTTTTTAGGAAACTTTCTTCATTGGTATTTTCAAAGAATATAGTGTGTGTGTGTGTGTGTAATTTCATCTTGTTTAAAGTTTCAGTTGGGAAAATTAAGACATACAGATTCGTAATGGAAAGAAACGTTCACTCTCATAATAATCTGATGTGGAGGGAGCAGGCAGTGGATCTGTTACGTGTTCGATGTGTGTTTGTCAGGCAGCGCATAATTGGCATTACAGCAAACACTGGGGAATTCTTTCTCCCACCAGGTCCCTGCTTATTAATTGCACTTAACTTTCATGGAAAAAATTTTCCTTGAAGCGTTCCACGATCTGAGTCAGACTTGGAGTGAATCTTTTGGGGAAAAAGTGAGCTAAAACTGCTTCAACTGTTTTTGACTGATGGGATGTTGGAAAGCACACGCGCACACACACACCCTTCTCTCCTTTAAAAGAGAGGGAAGAAAAAACACTGACCTATTTTTACACTCATGTAAGTCACTAACAGTGGAGCTGTAAACTCCAAATTTGGCAAGGCTGGGGCTGACATCTTTGAAGAGGCAAACCCAGCTAGCTCAAAAGAAAAAGGCCACAGACATCACAAAAGTTTAAAATCCTGCATCTGAGCCTACAGAGGGAAACATTTCCTATCCAGAATTTCAGCAAACCTCATTACAGGAGCCCCACTAAAAAGCTTCAGGGATGTTGCCAACTGCCATTTCTTTTCATTAAAAACAAGCCTGGAGAAAAAAAAGAAGGAAAAGAAGCTGAAAGCAAAGCAACATTCATCACCCAGCAGCACCACGGGAAAATGGCAAACTCCTAAGCCTGAACTTCAAAGACCTAAGAGCCTAAAGACACCTTCTCTGACTCTGGAGACAACTGCAATGGTTTTTCTGGACTGAAGTGGCTATTTAAATCTGCATTTGTACAATTCCAGGCACTGGGAGGCAGAATATCGGGCCCATGAGAGCAGTAAGGAAATCAGAAGGTTTGATTCCCCAACGTGCAGCTAAAAATTCAAACACAGCAGATCTCCCATTAAAAAATGGCTCAGATATGCCCAAGGACAAATTGTGATGCCAACAACCTCACAAGAAAAAGTTAGACTTGACCTGGCTTATCTATAAGGGATGTGCTAGTCCTACCCCAACCGTGGGGCTAGAAGAGACCTCTCCATATGCATAGGCTTTGGGGTGAGCTACACCCCGAGGAGAGAAAGGACCAGGAAGGAAGTCAACAGAACATGGACTCAGAGGACCCAAGTTCAAAGTCCAGCTCTGATAATTACTGCTGGAACAAGTTACCTCTCCCTGTCTCAGTTTCTTCTTTGTAGGGCTGTTGGAAGGCCTGGCACAAAGTATGTGTTCAATAAATGGGAACTGCAGTAAGAGTAATAATGATAGTAGAGGTGCCAGAGCCACATGTCCTGCCTCTGCCATCTAGTTCTTGTCCTTCAGGCAGCCCCAACTTCTCTGATCCTCAATTCTCTCATCTGTAAAATGGGGAAGATGATGATGATGATAGTGATGACACCCATTCTATCTAAAATACACTTGTGTGCTCCCACACGTTCTTGGCTGGTTCTTGGGGGAGCTTCCTCTCCCAGTGTTAAGGATCAACTAATAAACATACACAAGAGTTTGTAAACTGTAAAATACCATAAAAATGTTAGTTTATTTTTATTATCATCATATGTCACATGAATATGTAATGTATAAAACACATAAGAACGCACCCTGCATGAGTACTTACATGTTCCCAGTGATGCGGGTGTGCCAAGGGCCGTTTCTCTTTCCCATCAGTCCACGGCAGGGCTCCCCGCCCCCCAGCTGAAACATGGGCACCAACAAAGACTTTCGCCTATTACCAAAACCTTAGTCAGGCTTCTCTGAGTCCTCTGCTCAGCAGGGCTCCGCCTTGGGCTTCCCTCTCCGTCCTTATAGAATCCAGTTTGAGCAAGAATCCCGTTAAGTCAGTTTAGCAAAAATCCCCCACCCTTAGAATCTGATCACCCTTGATACCTTCTCACCCTGGCCAGCCTCCAGCAAGAATTCTGTTGAATTGGTCTAGCAAAAATCCCCTTATCTCTTAGTAAGAGTGTTTCCTCTTGGTAATTTTCCATCCCCTGACACCCACCCTGCCCCTTGGCTATAAATCCCCACTTGGCTTTGCTAGAGTCAGTTGAGTTCAGGCTCTCTCCCCACTGCAAGACCTCATTGCAGCGCTCCCCTTGAATAAAGTCTGCCTGACCATCTTTAACGAGTATCATGAATAATTTTTTCTTTAACAGCATCCAGAGTCATGAGCCCTCTGAGGCCAGAGCTTTCAGCAGCACCAAATCCCCAAGGTGGCTCAGGGCAGCAATCGTCATTATTGGTTATGGCCCACTGGCAACACCACTGCCCTGGCAGGCAGGAGCTGGCAAGACGTTATTCCCTGGAACAGCCTCAAAGAGAGTCCCTCCCTCCATCCCCTTTCCTCCCCTGCCTGTGTAATGTCCTCTGGCCCAGCTCTCCTCCACATCCTCAGGCTATGGTGTGGCCCTGTGCCAGCCCGAGTCTCCCTCTGTCAGGACGGGCCATTTGTTCTCCCGGCATGGCCCTGACTCAAAGCCTGTGTCATCAGGTCTGAGGGTGGTGAACCCCTTGTTCCCTAACCGTTACAATCCATCTCGAACACATTGTCCATGAAATCATTATCATCCATTTCAAATAGAATGTATTAAGTGGGAAGAGATTCTCTGAGCCTCCCAGGCAAATTCCACTTCTTTGACGTCTAAAGAAAACAGCCCCTCACAGCAGCCTGTTTAGATCCCAGACTGCAGCGCATGCCTCAGCCTTCTCCTTTCCTGAGGGCCTGAGATCAAAGGGAACCCCAGAAGTCCTTGTTAAACTCCAGCCCTTCCAGTAACTACCAAACCCTCTGGAGGTGTGGCCAACATTTTTGAGAAGGGGGAATTCTGAAGAGGACCTTAAGGCGAGCCTCCCCAAAACCAAGACAGTGCGATGTGTGGGTCATACTTTCCGTTTCCTTTACGGCCCCTGCACGAGCGTGCGGGGAGCCTTGGGAACTAAGAAGAAGCTGGGGAGAAATTGCCCCCAGGTTGCCGATCGTTTTGTACATGTACACCAGTACCAAGTGGAGAAGTAAGACGAACATACACACCACAGTTAATGAGCCATACAAAGTTACACCACCTCATGAAGGGGCACTGGAAATCATGTACATGATATATGTACTGTAGTTTTGTTTGTTTTTTCCAGAATCATGCAAGCTCAGATGTGCAAGGAAAAAGGCGGTGAGTTAGTCATTGAAGGCTAAGGAGGATTTAGATTTGTCGGGGCTATCCCCGGGTCCCTTCGTAGGGCCCACTCTAGCCCTTGACCCAAACTGAGTGTCCTTGCCTTGCGTCCCCTACACATCTCCGACTCCAATCCAGGGATAAATAGGTAATCCTTGCTAAAGCTCTTCCAGGGAGATGGGAGAAAAGTCCTCCTCACACCCCAAACAGCAAAACCTTCCCCCAGACCCCTTTTCATGGCATAGCTCCAATTCTCTCCTAAGTTTCTGTGTCCACAGCAGCTGCCTCAGCCACCCCCTGTGCCTCCCAAAAAGTCTCCTCCTCACTGTTCTCCCAGCTTTCAAGCCATCTTTCATTTCAGAATTTCCATTCAGAATTCCATTCCCATCAGCTTTCAGAGCCCATTTAGCAGAAAGAAAAGTGCAGTGAATCCCACACCTGACACCAAAAAAATACAACCAAAAAAAAAAAAAGAGAAAAGTGCAGTGACTGGCCAGACCAGAACTGTGTATTGTGGTGGGTGGAAGTGTGTCCCCCTCACAAAAAAAAAAAAAAAAAAGTTATCTGTTGAAGTCCTAACCTCCAGGTCCTCAGAATGGGACCTTATTTTGAGATCGGGTTTTAGAAAGGTAATTGAGTTAAAATGAGGTCACTAAGGTGGGCCCTAATCCAGTATGAGCGGTGTTCTTACAAAAAGGAAACACGTGGAGTCTGCTGCGCACGCTGGGAGAAGGCGCGTGAAGACGTGGGGAGAAGGAGGCTGTCTGCCAGCCAAAGAGAGGCCTGTGGTAGGTTCTCCCTTACAGCCCACAGGAGGAACCAACCCTGCCAACTTCCTGATATTGAACTTCTAGCCTCCGGAACTGTGAGACAATTTCTGCTGTGTAAGCCTCCCAGTCTGCAGTACTTTGTTACAGCAGCCCTTGGAAAGGAATACACCCCTCCAGGAGCCCCTGGCCGTGTGCGGGAAGCTTCAGCTCATCCCAGTAGGCTGGAGTGGAGCCTTGCAGATGTTCTAGGAAGGAGAAACAGCAAAAGCAAAGGCCTGGAGGCAGGAGATGCAGGGAGGCCAGTGGCGTGGCTCTAGAGAGGGGCTGTGATGTGGCACTTCAAATAACAGGAGGGGCCAAGTAAGAAAAGGGCTGGACCCCAGATTTGATGGGACACTCATTGCAACATTAATCTCCTCTTTGTTCCACAGAGATTGCAGGCAGAAGTTTAGCTTTTTCCAGGTCTACAAAGTGTCATTCCTCTTGGGCCCAGGCTTTGTCTGAGTATCTTCACGCAGCAGACATGCCACCCGGGTGGGCACCTCCTGGCATCTCGCTCTCCTCCTCCTGCCCGCAGGTCCCTTCCAGAGGCATTCAGCTCCATGCTCACCTTGACATTATTCTTGGTCTGCCTCTCTCCCTTCTGATCATCTGACCATGGGAAGTTGCTCTGTTCTCCCCACTGCCTGGTGTCCCTCTGCAGGTACCAGTCATGTGCTCTGCTCAGGGGGCAGCACACACTGTGGGACGGCAGTGGAAAGAGCACTGTGCTCCGAGTCAAAGGCCCAAGCTGAAGGAGTTCAGGAGATGCCAGCAAAGCATGGCATGTGGATTACTCAGAACCAAGGGCACTTGGGGAACAGCAGGTGCAGGCAGAGGCTTGCTCTGAGCTCCCCTTAGCTGCCTAAAGACCAATCCTCCAAAAGCACCTCAATGGTCATGAATCCTCTCCCTGGGAATTTATGAACTGGGGAATTAACTCGGATCACAGCAGAGGAGATTGATGCTATGCCCAGACAGACTTTGTCACAGGCTGCCCCCTCTTCTCCTGAGAGCCCACTCATCTTTCTTGAAATCAGTTACTCTTCCCCAGGGACCTACATCCCCCTGCCCCTGAGTTTGGGGGTATTCACTTTTCTTTCCTGAGATGCCCCCAAGAGCATAATAACTCTCTACATCTTTCCTCCTGTTACTCTGCCTGCTGTCAGTTTACTCCACAGACTCAGAGGGAAGAGGGAACGTCTCCCTCCCCTACAGAGCCTTTCCGAGCCTCAGTTTCCTCGCTTATAAAATGGAGCAAGCGGGCTCCACCATCTCCCCAAGTTGAATATTCTAGGGATCTTCAGCGATCATATCCTCCTACTAGAACAGGTGTTCTGACCAACGGTGGGGCGGGAGGGTGGGAAATGTCTTATGGTGCCCCGGGGGTCCTGGGCAAGGCAATCCAAACGGAAGCCCAGGCCGTCAGGGCGGGCTTTTTCCTGCCTGCTGATGGAAACATGAAGAACATGCCTGGTGTCTCCCAAGCGCCCGGGCCGTCTACTCTGGGTCGGTGCCAGAGCGATGACTCCTGAGCGCCCCCGGCAGGGGCGCGGCTGCCGTGCGACCCGCGGGCTCGTCCTTCAGAGGCTCTGCGGCCGTTCTCCTCGCCGCCCCCAGGTGGCGCTGCAGGACCACAGCCCCGAGAGGCGGCCCGCCTCCGGGCCCCCAGCGCCCGCCCCAGCCCGGCTGTGTTCTTAGGGCCTGCGGCTTCGTTGCAAGCCTGGCCGCCTTCCAGCCTCCAAACCTTCTGGAGCCTTCCAGAAAAATAGACTTGAAGGCATCTGGCGTGTCCCCGCCACTTGGCGTCAGAGGTGACCCAGGGCTGTGGGCCTCTGCTGGAACGCACACTCGCCGACACCCAGCCGGTCTGAGCGCGGCTGTCCCCAGGCTGTCCCGGCCCCCCAGGGGACCTCCTTCCCCCGCCCCACCCGGCCTCTCCGCCTTCAGCACCAGAGGCCATGGCAACACCGCAGCCAGCCGCAGAGCACTGGCCTGGGGAGGAAAGCCCCTGCGGGGCTCAGGCTCACAGAAACAACACAACCAACAAAACAAACAAACAAAAACAACATTTTCACAGATGGAGCCGTCTGGCTGGTGACAGAACCTACCGCCTGCACCCACTTTCCTTCTGTAAGTCCTCCACGAGAGTCCAGGGGATGTGCCCCACATACACACAACACACCCCACGCCTCATGCCACACCCACGTGTCTGCACACCACACCCCACATAGTACACACCCACTATACCCACCACACACACCACACAACACACCCCACACTCCCCCACACCCACCTGTCTACACCACACCCCACACAGTACATACCCACATATACCCAACCACACACACCCCACCCCACATACACACTCACACTCCACACCATGCCTACATGTCTACATACCACACAGCACACGATATATACTTACCACATACAGCACACACACACCACCACCACACACAGTATACACACATCACACACACAGCGTACCCCACACCCCATACACACACCCACACCTCATGCCACACCCACATATCTACACACCACATGCCAGACAATATATACCCACCACGCCGACCACACACTGCATATACACCACACACACAATACACATACACCACAACACACAGAATACACACACCACACAGTGTACACCCACCGCACACACACAGCACACATGCACTACACACTGCACACACATGCACCACAGGTCATCCTGAAACATGGTCCCTGAATTGGCCCCTGTGGTGACATCCTCAGTGATTTGGAAACAACCGAGTGGTCAGCCTTCCCTGTGAAACGCCAGGTGGCCCGACATGCACTCACCTGCAGACTGGAGTGGGCAGCACCGCTGGAGGAGCAGGAGAGCTCCAGGATGGGCTAGGAAATCTGATAAATGTCCTCAGACCTTTGCTACTTTTGTCAAGACTCCTGTGCTACTGACAGTAAAGACAGCCATTAATGAGGCGATGGGAAGGAGACAGGTTGACTGACCTGCACCCATGTCTCCCACATATAGAGTGCCCTGGCTCACCCTAACCCTGGCTACCCGTGAGGGAGAACTTTCTTTCCCTTCTCTTGTGTGCCTGTGCGAGCCAGGAGCAGGGCTTTGCCTAGACCCTGTTCTCACCCCAGAGCCATGGGGACAGGATCAACGGCCTTAGCAACCAGCCAAGAGCGAGGCCGGGGCCATCCTTGGACCCCAAGAGCAAGAGGCCCCAGTGTGTCACTGGAGCAGCATGGTGTGAGTGCTGGGGTGGTGTGTGAATCCGAGAGACAATGTGGGTAGAGGAGACATAGTCCTGCGGGCCAACCCTAGACTCAGGCTCTGGGGAGAACTGGGAGGCCCAAGCCCAGCCCTGTGGTGGGTGTATACAGTGGTAAATGACGGCCTGAGATGTGACAGGCACTGCGGCCTCTCGGAGGGCTCTGAACTAAAGGTCCTTTCCACCCCACCCCAGCCGAAGGGCCAAGAAAAGAAAGGGCTTAGTGGCACTGCACGAGATCTTTTCTTGGTGTACAGATTCCATCCAGGCATGTGCACATAGAAATCCTCAAAGCCACTTGCACCCCACTGACTAGCTGCCCAGTAACTTGGTGTCTGGGTAGGTGGGGCCTCCCTGGATCCAGCCTGCCACCCTCTGATGCTCAACACTAGTGGCACCAGCAACCAGAGACTGGCTCCCAAAAAGAGGATTGCCAGGACTTGCTAAGTGATAATTGTCATTAAATAGGGTCTGGACAACTAGAATGGAGGGTGGCTAAAGGAATCTGGAGAGTTCAAAGAGTGTAGCCTCGTGTGAGGACAGGAACATGCTCTAACTCTTCAGGCGGAGATGATCCAGCTTCTGCTGGAACACTTCTAGGGACAGCCCCACCCCCTTTTAGAAGTTAGCCTACACCATTGTTGAAGAGTTTATTCTTCATTTTTAAATGGATGTAAAGTCTGACTTCTGGAACGTTCACTCATTGGTTTGAGTTCCACCTGTGAACCTCCACAGAGGGGGCTTCTCCTCCTCCCACTAGGCAGGATGACCCAGATCTCGGCCACGGACCACTGTGTGTGGGGGGGGCTGCTTGAGGGGGCAGGGGGGCAGCAGCTACTCGGATCCAGGTGAACTGCCACACTCTTTCCTGGGACGTCACCAGAGCACATGGCCCATGCTGCAGGGCAGAGATTCAAGTCTCTCAGATTCTGAGGACTGACAGGATCCAACAGTTCGGGGCCTCAGAGGAGAGAGGAGAGGTTTGCAGCACCTGGGCCACCCTCCCTGTGTGGAAGGGCAGACGGGGGTTGGCGGCCTTCACGTGGTGTGCAGGTGGTCTCCAGCAGTAGCCTCCAACCCCTCTGCCCCTACTGTCCACCATGCCACTGCAGCAGCAAAAGGCGAGGCTTTCTCCCTTTCCCTGCCTCTGAGCCCACCAGGACCTGCCTGGTCCAACAGAAGGCAGTAGAAGTTCTGGACCCAGCCTTTCAAAGCCCTGGCAGCTTCCATCTTCTCTTTGGGGGAAGCCAGCCTCCATGCTGTGAAGTCTGCTGAGTGATGAGGGCCCATGTAGGGCAGAGGCCTCAACTCCCCTCTCCCTGACCACCTGCAGCCATCGTCCGTGTCCCAGCTGTAGCTTGGCCAGTACCAGCGCAGCCCCACAGCCCTCCTCCTGCTGCTCCGCACTTCTCTGCCCGCCGCCCCTAAGCCCCTCTGCCTGCCGCAGCGCCCAGGCCGGAGCCTGGCTGGGGGCTCCCCCTTCCCTCTGGCTGCTCCTCCCGGCCTCGCACAACCCAGGCCCTGATGGATAAACGTGTGGCAGCCAGAGCAGGAGAAATGTCTGAACAAGGTCATGGATTGGCCCTGATGGATGGAGCCTCCAGGTTTCCCGAAGGCCTCATAAATATTGATCACATTCCCTCTCTGTCCCTCACAGCTTCACTGCAGGATTAGCATTTGCTGGGGCCTCCTGGAGGGAGAAACGCTACAGAATCCATCCCAGCACAGGGCCCAGGCCCCTCCTGGAGCCCGGAGGGAGAGTCAGATGGGCGCCTGGCTGTGCATGTCCGCATCCTTCCCTGGAGCAGCTACAGACATTACCTCATCTCTCAGAGACGAGTCTCTGGGACAGGAGGGGAAAGTGCCTCTCCTGTCCTCCCCCCACACCCTGATCCTCCCTCCCACTTCAGTGTAGAGCCAGGAAGGCAGGGAGAGCCTGGAAGGGCAAAGTGGGCGGCCCAGGGGGCTTACGAGGGGTCGTGGGGTCCGCCCCTCCCTGCAGCCCCAGAGAGAGGGTCCCCTTGAGCCACGACCAGACCCTGCCCTTCAGGGTGTGAAGTGGCCCTCCTAGCTGGGCCTTGCTGCCCCCTCTGCCTCATGCTCAGGGTGAGGGTCCCAGGCCCCAAGATCTGGTGGTCTCACTTCTCTCCCCCTGCACGCTGGCTCAGCTGTGTGTCCTTGTGGCTCTCTCCACTCTGTGTCTGTAGCCTCCCAGGAAGAGGATTGTTATATTCATTTTGGTCTCTCAGAGCCCCCTCTGTGGGCAATGTCTTATAGAGAAGTTGCTCAGCAAGCAAAAAGGTAAATGGAATAAAGTGAGTTAGAGCTTCATGGTGTGGAGCTGATGGGGCCCGCAGACGCTGTGCAAGGAGGCACAAGCTTTGACGGACGGCTTCGAGCGGTGCCGGGACATTCATCCCCAAGGGCCCTCTGCCTGTGCCTCGGGGCCAGGGCCAGCACTGTAGCTCCCTGTGGACACTGAGTGCCCCTTGCAGCAGCGTGGAAGGGAGGGGTTTCTGGAACAGAGCCCGTCTTTCAGCTGCAGTGGCATCCATTGACGCAGCCTTCCCTGGTGTTCCTTCCTTTCACGGGGGCTATAACTGGTATTTGCCACTCATCTTCAAGACTGAAAAGGGATCTTTGGAAACCGCCAGAAGGGGAGGGGGCGTGGGGAGGAACTCCCTAAGCCAAGTCCTGGAAGTCACTGATCTCCTAACAGGAAGGTTGGTCTTTCCTGTTTAGACAGCATGTCTGGCAAGAGGAAATCAAGACCAAAGTAACAATATTAAATAATTACATAAATCAATGATATGTTAACATCAATAGTATCAAAAATGGTTCTGTTTGGGGTAGGTCCTGCCAAGCCCGACAGGGCGCAGCTTGACTGGGCTGTTGTGGTCAGAGGATGGGCTGTGGCACTGAGAGGGCTTGACTGGGGAAGGGGATCCTAGGGGAATGGGCCTTTGGGCAGAGGGAAAAGGAGCACGGAATAGTGAAAAGAGTGTGGGCGTTGCTCTCAGCCCAGGTTCAAATCCCAGCCCCAGCTCTTGTCAGCTGTTTGACCTTGGACTAGTTAAACTACTCTCAGTTTCAGCCTCCTTGACACTCAGGTGGCGGTAATACCCAGCTCGTATTATTGTTATTGGGAATAAGGAACTAGCAGCACGCCCGGCACATAGTTTCCTACCCTTGAATGTTTATGAGCCATGTTGAGCCAACTTGAAGAAATGCACAGGCTAAAGGCACAAGCTGTATAATCCTGAGAAGAGAAGGTTTGGGACAAGGGACAAAAGGACTTAGTTTCCATGGGAGAAGCGCTCTCATATGGGGGCCTGTTTCAGTCTCCTTGTGAGCTACTGGCTTCGCCCAGGGAAACCCTCAACTCCTTAGTCAGTGCCGGGAGGAAGGTGTCCCCTGTTGTGGTCTGCAGGAATGGCGGTCACGCTGCCCGATGTGTGCGTGTTGAGTGCAGCTTAGCTCCAGACACGTTAGCTAGCCGCGAACTGATTCCATGCCAGGCGGCGTGCTCGGCAATGCGTCTGTGCTTACAAAGAGGAACCGTCAGGAAAAGAGAGTGTGGGTGGTTCCCTGGACTACAGCACTGTCCCCAGAGGAACAATCCCTCAGCTATTCCTCACCTACGGACAGTGGGGACACTTAACCTGATAGAGGGCCAGGACTTCTATTTAATAGTTAAGTACCAGAAGGCACTTCCTGAGTGTAGGATTGTGCACAGAGGATTGTTTGTTTGTTTGATTGATTTGTTTCAATTCTTTTAGCATGTTTCACCTGAAACTATATTTATGGAATAACCTAACAAAGAAGGAAATTGAGGCATAGTGGGAGGAAGACTATGCCCCAAGTTCATGCATCAAGTGATTTGCAAAATCTGAGAGCACATCTGGAAGGCTTGTCAATGCCCAGTTGTTTCAGGTTAATGTTGTCTCCTGTCCATTCGTTCTGCAGGGCTGCCTTGGTTTTTGGGTTTTTTTGTTTTAAATCTGAGGCTTGTTTTTATTTAACTGTGTCTGAAATCTTCATGAGACCATTAAGACATTAAAAAAATCGTGTTTACTAGACCTAACAAATTGTGAAAAATATATCTACATAAAGAGCTAATTGTTGAACTATAAATTTTTAACACACTGCTGATGAACTAAGAGCCTTTCAACAAGGACAGTGGAACAAATAAGCTATTGCTTTTTGAACAGAGACACAAACCCAGGTGCACGCTTCTCACTTGCAGGCTGCCGGTGGACATGGAGCATGCACACCCTGCCCACGTCCACAAATACTCGCTGCCCCAGCAGGACAAACATGTCAAGCCGGCCCTGCACAGCCCATGACCGTGTTGTGATTTGCTGCTTTCCCAAGCCCACAAAAAGCAAAATATCTCTTTCTAAAGAAAGAAGTGACCGCCAAGGATTGGGTGTGGGGGACTTGCCACTCCTGCAGCTGTGGTCACCACTCCAGGTGCTGTTCTTCCCCAGGACCTAAGCCACCTCTGGTCACTCAGGCTGCTCTCCCCACCACCCCGACCTCCCACCCCACACACACACCCTCCTGGACCCTGCAAACTAACAGCCTCGTTCAACACCTTAGGGGCTCCACTGAAGCCAGGAAGTTTGCTCTCCATTCACTTCTATTTTGGGAGCTTGGACGCAGCCCTGGAATTTTGCAAGCCTGGGAGGAATTGGCCAGCCCTCTGCACTTTCCTTTATCCCTGCCTCCCCTCCCCACGAGGCCCCTTTCCCTCCGATCCCCAGGACAGAATGCCCAACACCCTTGGGCAGCAGGCGGACTGCAGAAAGCAAGCCCCTGCGCTGGCAGCAGAGGAGACCAGGGAGGAGCAGAGGCCCGGCAGCCCTAAAGATTCCAGAGGGCCCCCAAAGCAGGGAGAAGCTAAAAACTTTGTGATTTTTCTGAACAAAAATGTAGGGTCTATAGTCTCCTCAACTAGAATATCTGGGAAGGTTCTCTTAGCTGATATTAGGGCAAAATAAACTGACTTCCATAGGGAGAGGGCTGCTGACCGTAGAAATAAACTGTACCATGAGTATTTGTTTATTACCCAGCTCCCCAACTAGTATGTGGTTTCCATTGGTGCCAGGAGTTTTGTCTTATTCACTGTTCAATGATCAGGACATGGAACAGAGTGCCTGGCCTGCGCGTTAGTAGCTGCTCAATAAATGTTGAATGAATGTGTGGATGGATGGATGAAGGCATGAATGGACATAGCAGATTCCTTTAACTCCATTTCATAGCCATGCGTCCTCAGACACAAGGGACAAAGGAAAAGAATGGGGATGGATCTATGCAAACCACTGCCTCTACCAAGACTCAAGGGGTAAGAGTCTAGCTCCTACTGAGCAAAAACCCTAGCACACTATCTTCACATTCTTGATTCAGTTCCATAAATCATGTCAAGGGAGGATGAGCTGCTGCATGAGGAGGGATTTAAGATTGACATTAAGAAGAACTTGTGGTCATTCCCATAACATAGCCACTGTATGGGTGACATACATTTATCACTGATAAGTCCCTACAGAAACTACGGGGAAGTCTAGTGGCAGAATCCTTGTGCTAGGAAAAGATCCATTAGCCAAACTTACAGAAATCAAGTATCTCCAACATCCCAGATTCAAACCACCTTATTCTCTGCTTGGCAAGATTCATAGAATTTTAGAGCTAAGAGCAAGATTTCTCAACTTTCAGCACTATTGACATTCGGGACTGGAGAAGTCTTTGTTTTGGGGGGCTGTCCTAAGCATTGTAGAATGTTTAGCAGCATATCTGGCCTCTACCTACTAGATGCCAATAGCATCCTCTTCTTCCCCCAAGTGTGACAACCAAAAAATGTCTCCTGACATTGCTAAATGTCCTCTGATTAAAAGCCACTGAGTTAGAGGGAATTTAAAGAACTTTATTTTACAGAGGGGAAAAGGAGGGCTTGGAGAGATTCAGTTGCAGGGTGCCATAATAAGAAGCCCAATACCAGAACTTAGGGATCCAGAAAAAGCATCTTTCCTTTACGTGATAGTGCCTAGGACATGGTAGATGCTAAAAAATGTCTGTTGGCTAAATAAATGCACAGTGCACTCACCAGTCCTGCATGGTTTGTTCCCGGGAAATAAGATAAGGACGTGTCTCCTACTTTGTGGACAGTTGAGGCAAGAGAGAAAGACAAAGGGCTTTCCCTCCGGTGGAGATGCCATTGCTCCCCTGAGGACTGTCCCTAGCTTGTGATTACAGGGGTGGGTGGAAGAGTGAATCAAACCAGCTCTGAGGCCCATGTACCCCTTTGCTCAGGGTCTCAAAGGTTTTGCTTCAACTGGGCCAAACCTGGGCAGCTCCACCCCCAGAAGGATAATTCTTAGAAAAATGTGTCTCTTCCCCACACACTCTCCTGAGATCATCCCCTTTCCTATTTTTCTACCCTATGCCAGGTGTTTCTAGGTGTGTCAAATATTTGTGTTTACCTCCTATCAAGTAGCATTGTAGCTGGGACTGCATTTCCCAGCTTCCCTCACACCTTGGCAGGGCCATGTGAGCATTGTCAGCTATGGCGGGTGCATTCAGCCCAAAGTAGATAACAGCAAGATGTCTCTTCCCAATGGTGTCTCTCTCCACCCACTGGCTGAATGCAGAAGACACCAAGGACTTACAGGAAGGCAGAGCCATAAGATGGAAGGAGCCTGGATCACTGAATGTGACTGCCTAGAAGGCTACCTGACCAGGAACATCCTCATTGGACTGTGCAGTGAGCAAGAAATTAACTTGTGTTGTGTTAAGACACTGAGAGTTCAGGGTGTGTGTGTTACAGCAGCTAGCGTTACCTTAACATATACACTATACTACTAGGAAAACACAACTCATAGAGGGGATTCCAGATCTTAGATGGTCTTGCTTGGGGGACAATCAATTCACCAGATGAGGGTGACTGTCAGGCTGGGCACAGAGCTGCAGCAGCTACCCCAGATGACAAGGCTCCTACTCCTAAAGTGAACTTCACAGCAATTTCTGAGTGTATGATACTAAGCAAAACAACTCGTGAACAAGTCACTCCATGGCTTCCCCTTGTTTGGGGAAAATAAAGCCCCAGTCCTTGCAATCCTATTCTCAACTTGGGGTCCCTTCTCCAATTTTCCCTTTTCTATTCTGCAGGCTCCCCAAAGCTAATTTCCGCCAATTTCTGCATTGTGAAAATCTTTCAGTGGAGATGTACAGCCTTTTATGTTCTTATACAGAAACAACACCTGAGGCTGCAGTGCTTGTCTTTGTTTATTTCGCCAATAAACAAAAAAGAAGTGAACAGGTACCCAATATACACTGGTGTGACGAGAGGACTCACAAATTCATCATCCCAGAGCAAGGAATGAATCAGCCCCAAAGCTGCCACCTGCTTCTACTTTAAGAGCCAAATAGATAAAATTTGGATTGCTTTTAGAATAACCCTTTTCTCTCTGCTTTCAAGAATGCCCAGTTACTTGATAAAGAATATATTGTAATGATAAGAAAGACATATCCATCTTTGCCAGTTGGAGAGCTCCAATATCAAACTGTATACATGAAAGCTGGACTTCTGGTGAATGAAGCTGGGACAGTCTGGGGTAGGCAAGCAAAGTAGCCCTGGTGTCTGGTCTGTTGAGTGCCACACAGCCTGGCATTGGCAGTTTTTGGAGATTTTTTCCTCAATGTGGATAGAACAGTAACTCATGAGACTGGGGTCACTGAGAGTGAAGACTTTTTACGCTGAACCCTGCACACGGCCTGGCTCTTGATGAGTGTCTCCTGATTCAGTGTTTGTCTCTGGGAACTGACCGATAGCCTCCCCAGTCATACCACCTTGTTTCAAACCCACAACACTGGTATTGTACATAGATAGGGAGTAACCAGTCTTCCACACCTTAACCACTCCCAGACTGCCATGATTATTCCTTTCTTAGCCCTTGGGATCTGGATCACCCTTTTTGGACATGCTTATTGATTTAAAAAATATTTATTGAGCACCTACTGTATGCTAAGCACTGGAGATGAAGAATAAATAAATCAAATGGCTCTACTTTTTTGGAGACCTGCCAGGCCTTACTCATAGTCAAAGCTTTTATCCTCTTCTAGCTCTGGTTTAATGCCATTAAACCTTCACATGCTCACCTCTTGTCTCTGCTTCCAGGCTTAAAGACTATCTTCTAATGGTCACTCAGCTTCCCAAGCAGTCTAGCTATAGGGAGAGAATTCTTCAGACCCCTCAGTACTTAAGGGTTTCATTCTGGTGTATACCTCAGCCTCTGTGAACTTGGTTAATGTGAGTCTGCCTCAAGAGCCAAAGGCATGTTTTGTGTGCTAACAGCAAGTTTCTGGGTATATGAGGCTGAGAGGCAGTAAGTGGGACTGTCAAATTGAGAGGAGGTCCCTGAGGGCCTTCCCTGAGTTCATCCCTCCTCATCACTTTGTACCTCCATAAACTGATCACAGTAGTCTCATGACTGTGAAGAAATATCGAGCACACACAGATCACTGTGAGACACACTCATTAATACGTCCAGACAGACCTCAGAGCCTTCACACTGACGGATTAGACCTGCTTGGGTCTGGCCTCAACCCTGCAGGTACTCAATAGATGTTTGTTCATGAGCAAAGCACTGATAAATGCCTAATTTAGAGCTTTAAAAAAAACCCCAGAAAGTTAATTAAAAGGAGAACATGCTTTCAATGACTTGAAAACAGTGAGTATAAGACAATTAAGTTAATCAGTCTCACTGTTTTTGTACTCAATAAAAGAGTTTTTAATTCAATTACTTCTACTTCTCTGTCTATTAACTCAACAGAAAGAGAGTTTTATAATAATCAACTTATTTTGAAACATAAAATTCCAAACAAAGCTTGAGCCAAAAAAGTTAACTCCGTGGGAGAACATACAAAGTGTCCATGTGGACCGTGCTTAGAGATGGTTCATCTGTACACTCAATGTGCCAAAACCCAGCGATGCTAATTCAGTGATAACAGTATCACAGTGTTCTGTTTGTTCCTCCAAGTATGCGCATTAATTGGCTTATGTTGATTTCAGCCAGTGCTTGGACCTTAGCCAGACTCTAGGTTTAAATGACTTTTTAAAACCATACATTAATGGAAATTACATTTCTTATACAAAATCTTCAGTGCTTCTCCTGACACTTTCTCCTTCTCCTTGGAAACCCATCTCTCCTACTGACTGTCCTCTCAGCCCAGGTTGAACTTATGCCCACATCACAGATTCTCCTCCATTGAGAGGTAAATGATGTCAGAAGGGGAGGTGAGACTGAATCCTCGTGCCATTCTGGCCACTTGCAGTAAAATTTGGTTATTTTCATAATGGCATGTTTTATAGTGGCAGGATGGAACAGCCTATGTCTGCATGACAAGGACGAAGCTGAGGAATTCTTCCATCCAAAACCTGTCTCCAATCTCATATGCCTCCCAGGAAATGGCATGGAAACCTAGATGATGTTTCCTGTCCAATGTGAATGCAGCACTGTGCCCCAGGATTGGGCCATCCTGTCCGGACCTCCTTCCCAAACAAGCAGGGCTGCTGCTTCTGCCTAAACCAAGGATCAGGTGGGGCTGGGCTCCAGTGATGGCTCAGGGAGCTGGGGCAGGGGATGATGGTGGAGGACCCAAGAACCAACAGGAGTTCTAGTTTCAGCCTTGAGGGATCTAGCAAAGGGGTCAAGACCAGACCCAGAGTGAGGGTCTAAACCAGCTGGCCAGATCTGGGGGACAAGCTGAAGACGGCATCAGGAGAGGGAGCGGGTGTCCAGGGGTGTCTCCTGGCCCTTTATGGAGTACTTTCTGGGAAGATGAGCAGGGTGGGCACTGAACCTTGTCCTAATGTTTTCCTGCCCCAGACGGAAGTTGCCCTGGGGCTATGCCTGTTATGACATAAGCCACAGCTTTATTCTAAATCTCCAACTGCCCAGATGAGGGCCTCTTTTCACAACTGCCCTGCTGCTCAGAAAGCCAGAATGCATCTCTTGTTTCCTTTGTGCTCATATTCAACTTGTCAATGCCTGTGTTTCTCCTCCAACCAAGTCATGAGCCTCTGAACAGCAGAGAACATGTTTTACTCATCTTCACACCAACCACTCAATAAACATTTGTTGTGCAATAATAATTACATTAATAATTAGAAAAAGATGAAAAACTCCCCAAATGCCAGGCACTTTGCTGGGTGTTTACATGAATGATTGCATTTACTTCTCAGAAGGATCACAGGCCGTGGGAATCAACAGCTCCTTTTCAAAGATGAGAAAATTAAAGGTCAAAGAGGTTGAGTGACTTGCCAGAGTCCTCTAGCTGGTAAGTGGCAGACCTTGGCTTTTTAAACCAGATATATGTGACATTAAAATCAGGGTTTACTCCACAAAAGAATCTTATATCCAACTCTAGGCACAAGGATGAAGAACCAGGCTATGTGGGGTGAAAAGGGAATCTGACTTTTGAGGTAAGAGTCAGAGAATTTATGAATACAGCCATTCCCCTGCTCTGAGAAATATCCAGATATGGCATAGAAACGACATGTGGGCTTCTCCTTTCTCCAGACCTCCCTGAACTGCCTTGGGTGGATAATTCATGGTCCTATTAGCAGTCACAAAATCACCATTTACCTTCATAGAAGAAACCCATGTACCTGGACAGGGCAGGAGGACTGGAGGTGCTCCAGGTCACACACTGCAGTCCGCCCCCACCTTGGAAAGAGGGGATCAGCTGGCTCTGGTGGGCAGCTGGGGAACTCAAAAAAGGGGGCATGTTAGTTTTTGGAAACCCCTTGTGAAAATAGGAAGAAAATAGCCCCACTGCAAAGTGTCTCCAGCTTGTTCTAATTCTACATGGAGACAGAGCCAGATTCCTGGCATGTGAGCCAGGCCCAGGGACAAATGGCCCTTAGACCTTGGGACAACACCCCAGAGTTTGTCAGGGCCTTTCTAGTATCACACCCTTATAACAACTGTAGGAAGGTTACGATCATGCATATATTTGTAACCTCACATTACAGATGAGGAAAATCAGACCCAGAGACCTTTCCAAGGTCATGCAGTTCATATCTGGACACAAATCCAAGTCTACTGGTCACCCCAGCACTCTTCTAAGACAAAACAAGGAAGGATGTGAACTCAGTGTTGGAATTAGAAAGGTCCTCTGAGGCCGCCTAGGCCACCCCCACCCATACAGGAATCTCCTGGGCCCTGGGCCGAGAGACATCACCCAATGACCCATGTTTAAGTGCTCTAGGTCCGTTACAGTCGTCAACCAAGACAGCACTCACCACTTTCAGATGGCACTCGCGATACAATGCTTGTCTTCATTCATTCATCAGGAGCAGAGGCTCTGATTCAGTCTACTCAGGGGCTCAGGCCTTGAATGCAAAGCTCTGGGAGAAGGCGAGGACAGGCCATCAAGGACTCTGCCAAAGAGGCCATATTGGCTCCCACGAGAGACTCCTGCTGAGGGAGCCTCACTGGTTTGCTTCCAAGTCAGCAGTGCGTGCTGCATGGCCCCTGTGGTGAATGGGGCCTGAGGGGCATGCTGGCTCCTACTACAGATGGAGGAAACATCTGCATCATGTATAGCAGGATCATGTAAGTACCCACAAGGCAGAAAGCGCTCCAAGAAATCAACAAGAGAAAGCTAATCCCGTGGAATAAAAAACAAAAAAATATGAATAAGCAGGTCATAGAAGAGGAAATACAAATGGCCAATGAATACACCCAAAAATGTGCTCAATTTTACCAATACATAAACAAATTTAACAGAACAATTAGATATTATTATTCATCCATTGGCAAAAGTCAAAAAGTTTTGGTGAGGATGTGAGAAATCAGGTACTATTTGTGAGAATGCACGCTCATACAGACCTTTTGGAGTACATTTTAGCTATATGTATTCAAACTTAAAATATACGTTCACTGACACCTGTGCTGTTCAATATAATGGCCACTAGCCGTGCGTGGCTGTTTAAATATAAATTAATTAGAAATAAAACAAAATTAAAATTTCAGTTCTTCTGTTGCTCTTAGCTACATTTCAAAAGCCCAAAAGTCACCTGAGGCTAGTGGTACCACATTGGGCAGTGCAGAATAGAACACTTTCACCATTGGAAAAAGTTACTGGATAGCTCTGCCTTACACCCAGAAATTTCATATGAAGGTGTTAAATTTCAGAGAAATGATAACACATGTACCTAAAATCACAAGTACCAAGAGAAAATAGAAAAAAGCAGAAACAAGGACCACTAATAAGGGAATGGTTAATTCATGGTCTACCCATACTGATTAACAGGTATGCAGCAGTCAAAAAAGGAGGCAGTTTTCTATTTGACTAACATGAAAAGATCTCTAAAATGGATTGTTAAGCACCAAAAAGCCAGTTACAAAATAATAAAAAGTATTTGTATAAAAAGTCTCATAAAACACAATTACATATTTCTGTAAGTTATGTGTGTGTGCCTGTGTGTATGTGTGTATCTCTGGGAAGAAGGTAGGATTGGGTGGTGATCAAAGCTGAACTTTTAGTTTATCTGTCATGTTTGAGTGTTTTCAAACAAGCACATAATAAAAATTTTTTTTTTTTTTGAGATGGGGTCTCACTCTGTCACCCAGGCTGGAGTGCAGTGGCATCATCATAGCTCACTGCAGCCTTGAACTCCTGGGCTCAAGCGATCATCCTGCCTCAGCCTCCTGAGTCACTGGGAGCACAGGCATGAGCCACCATGCCAGGCTTAAAAATATTTTTTTTTTTTTGAGAATATCAGTGACCCAGGATTGGAGGGGTCAGCTGGATCTGTTGTCGGCGCAGTGTCTGACACTCATGGTTCTCTGTCCTGGCACCACTGAATCACACCAGATAGAGTCTAGGCCAAGTACCCCAAATACTGAACAGTCTAAGTGTAAAACTACCAGGTGTGCTCAGTGCTGGTACCAGTGGCCTTGACAGTCTCCAGCAGCAGGTCATGTCCACCATCAGGTCCAGGTGGAGCCTCTGCCCCAACAGCAACCCAGCAGTAGCAAAGACCAGCAGTCTCAGGCAGACCTCAGGGACCTCCCATCTGGTACCAGTGGCCCACAGCCAGACCCCAGTGAGCGGTGGGGACGGCAGCAGCCTTACCTGTAGAACCTTCCACCACTGTCCCCCAACCCACATGACTTCAGGGATGGCTGCAGTGTGAAACATCACCACGGCCCTCTGGGCAGGAGAGGGGGAAGCAGTCTTTGGTGCTTAGGCTAGAAAAGGGGGAGACAAGCTCTTCAGACTCCCGAGACATCCTGGAAAATCAGAGGACAATTTGGTTTGGGGATGGAGTTGCAGAAATAGTGGGCTTTATGACCATGCACCATTTTATTCCTAGACTGGTATATCGGTTTTCTCAGGATGTCATTACATAGTACCACAGACTGGGTGGCTTCAACAACAGACATTATTTTCTCATAGTTGAGGAGGCTAGAGGTCCAGGATCAAGTTGTCAACAGGGTTGGTTCCTTCTGAGGCCTCTCTGTTTGGCTGTAGATGGCCGTCTTCTCTCTGTGTCTTTTTGTGGTCTCCCCTCTGTACATGTCTATGTCCTAATCTCTTCTTTTAAGGACACTAGTCTTACTGGATTAGGGCCCACCCTAATGACCTCATTTTAACATAATCATCTCTTTAAAGACCCTATCTCCAAAAACAGTCACATTCTGAGTTCCTGGGGTTAGGGCTTCAACATTGAATTTGGTGTGGGGGGGACAAAATTACCAGTCCATAAAGTTGGTATTGCCTGGGAAACACCAGTCGCTCGTTCAGCCCATCATTTATACACTTAAGAAATGTTCTAGGCTCAACCAGGAAGAAACAGAATTTCTAAACAGACCAATATCAAGCACCGAAATTGAAGCAGTAATTAAAAATATACCCACAAAAAAAAGTCCCGGATCAGATGGGTTCACACCTGAATTCTACCAAGCCTACAAAGAAGAACTGGTGCCTATACTGCAGAAATTATTTGAAAATATCCAGAAGGATGGAATCCTCCCAAACTCATTCTACGAAGCCAATATCACCTTGATACCAAAGCCAGGAAAGGACACAACAAAAAAAGAAAACTACAGACCAATATCCCTTATGAATATAGATGCAAAAATTCTCAATAAAATCCTTGCAAACCAAATTCAAATGTACATCAAAAAATAATCCATCACGATCAGGTGGGCTTTATTCCCGAGATGCAGGGATGGTTCAACATACGCAAATCTATAAATGTAATTCACCATATAAATAAAAGCAAGAACAAAGATCATTTGATCCTTTCAATAGATGCAGAAAAGGCTTTTGACAAAATCCAGCACCCTTTTATGATAAGAACTCTTAACAATATAGGCATAGATGGCTCATTCCTAGAAACTATTAAAGACATATACGATAAACCCACAGCCAATATCATACTGAATGGGGAAAAATTGAAGGCATTCCCCCTTAAAACTGGCACCAGACAAGGGTGCCCACTATCTCCACTTCTTTTCAACATAGTGCTGGAAGTCCTGGCCACAGCAATTAGACAAGACAGAGGAATCAGGGGCGTCCAGATAGGGGCAGAAGAGGTCAAACTTTCACTATTTGCAGACGATATGATATTATACATAGAAAACCCCAAAGATTCAACCAAGAGATTACTGGAATTGATAAATGAATTCAGCAAAGTCTCAGGATACAAAATTAATACACACAAATCCATAGCCTTCATATATGCTAATAACAATCAAGCCGAGAAACAAATTAAAGATGCAATATCTTTTGCAATAGCAACAAAGAAAATTAAATATTTAGGAACATATCTAACTAAGGAGGTCAAAGACCTATATAGAGAGAATTATGAAACACTGAGAAAGGAAATTGCAGAGGATGTAAATAGATGGAAAGCCCTACCATGCTCTTGGATACGCAGAGTCAACATAGTAAAAATGGCTTTGCTACCTAAATTAATTTACAGAATCAATGCAATCCCTATCAAAATACCAACATCATTTTTTGCCGATCTAGAAAAAATAATTCTACGCTTCGTGTGGAACCAGAGAAGACCCCGTCTAGCCAAAGCAATCTTAAGCAAAAAGAACAAATTGGGAGGCATCTGTCTACCAGACTTCAAACTATACTACAAGGCTATAGTAACCAAAACTGCATGGTATTGGCACAAGAACAGACACGTAGACCAATGGAACAGGACTGAGAACCCAAATATAAAACCAACCTCATACAGTCACCTGATCTTTGACAAATTCCAGAAAAACGTACACTGGGGAAAAGATTCCCTATTGAACAAATGGTGCTGGGAAAACTGGATGGCCATATGTAGAAGACTGAAACTGGACCCACACCTCTCACCTCTCACAAAAATCAATTCACAATGGATAACAGATCTAAACCTAAGACATGAAACCATAAGAATTCTCGAAGAAAACGTTGGAAAAACTCTTATGGACATTGGCCTAGGCAAAGAATTTATGAAGAAGACCCCCAAAGCAATCACAGCAGCAACAAAAATAAATACATGGGACCTGATCAAATTGAAAAGCTTCTGCACTGCCAAGGAAACTATCACTAGAGTGAACAGACAACCTACAGAATGGGAGAAAATATTTGCATGCTACACCTCTGATAAAGGGCTGATAACCAGAATCTATACAGAACTTAGGAAAATCAACAAGAAAAAATCAAACAATCCTATTCAAAAATGGGCAAAGGACATGAACAGAAACTTTTCCAAAGAAGACAGAATAATGGCCAGCAAACATCTAAAAAAGTGCTCAACTTCTCTAATCATCAGGGAAATGCAAATCAAAACCACAATGAGATATCACTTAACTCCAGTGAGATTGGCTCATATCAAAAAATCCCCAAATAACAAATGTTGGCTGGGATGTGGACAAATAGGAACACTCATACACTGCTGGTGGGACTGCAAATTAGTACAACCTCTATGGAAAAGAATATGGAGATACCTCAAAGAATTAAAAGTAGAATTACCATTTGACCCAGCAATCCCACTACTGGGTATTTATCCAAAAGAAAAAAAGACATGTTATAATAAAGACATCTGCTCTCGAATGTTCACAGCAGCACAATTCACAATTGCAAAGTTGTGGAAACAACCCAGGTGCCCATCAATACACGAGTGGATCAATAAAATGTGGTATATGTATACCATGGAGTATTACTCAGCAATAAGGAACAACAGTGAATTAACACATCTGGTATTATCCTGGTTGGAGCTAGAACCCATTCTTCGAAGCGAAGTGTCACAGGATTGGAAAAACAAGCACCACTGGTACTCACCATCAAACTGGTACTAACTGATGAACACTTACATCACACAGGGCAATAACATTCATCTGAGGGTGGGCAGGCGGGAGGGGGGTGGAAGGGATGGGAAAAACTCTCACTGAATGGATGTGGGGAGCACAGTTTGGGGGATGACCACGATGGTGGCTCTGACACGGGCAGAACAGGGGCAATGTGTATGGCCAAAGTGTTGTACCCCCATGATATTCTGAAATTAAAAAAATAAATTAAAAAAAAAAAAAAAGAAATGTTTATGGAGCACAGTCTCTGTGGCAGGTACTGTATTTGGTGCTGAGGACACAAAGATGAATAAAACATGGGCTGGTGCCTCAAGAAACTCGTAATAAGGAGACAAGTATACAGATACAACAATACAGCACAGAGCTGCCTCCCTGAGCCCGTCGGTTGTGGCCCAGCCACCAGCTGTCTGCCGAGCCTCTGGGCAGAGTCATCCTCACCTGGGAGTCTCCTGGGCTTGGCTCTGCTCCCCCACTGGGACACCCACCACTTCATCTCGCTCTGTAATGCAGACTCCTCACCTGAGCCATGCCCCTGGATGTCATCCATGCTTCATCATCCACCCATTCAACATGTGTTTATTAAGCACCTACCATGTGCTCTCTCCTGACACCCAGGGAGAGACAAGTCAAGCAGACAAGTTCCTCTCCTTGAGGAGCTCACATTCTAGAATAGGGAGACTTGAAACAAACAACAAAACCAGTCAATATAATTGCTACGACGAAATGAAGCCAGGCAAGGAGATACAGAGTGAGAAGAGGAGCTATTTTAAAGATGACAGTTGCCAACCTGATGAGGTGACTTTGGAGCAGAGGACAGAGGACCTGGGGGAGTGAGCCATGCTGCTAAATGTCTGGGGAAGAGCGTTCAATCGGGCAGATAAAACAGCAAGTGCTCGATGTGGGAGCATACGTGGAAGATTTGAGGAACAGCCAAGAGGCCAGCATGGCTGAGGCAGTGTGGGGGATGCTGTCCTGCAGGGCCTCCTGGGCTATGTAAGGAACTTCCGATCATCATGAATGGGGCCAAGGACAATGCTTTGGAAAGACACCAATGATGAGATGTCTGATTTTTATTAAATTTCATAAGCAATCTATTAAATCACAGTAGAAACAAAGGTATGGGCACCATTATATTGCAAAGGAATTTACTCCCTGAGTTTAGAATCCCAACTAGAATCCCTCTTGTGGATCTGACAGCAAAAACTACTGCAAAGGACCCAGGCTAAAGAGTCGTGTCCCCATCCTACAAATGCAGTCAGAGAGGCTGAGTAGAATCTACATTCCTCCCAGCGCAGCCAGAGACAATGCTCTATGAACAGAACTTTTGAGAGACTCCGAAATGGTGACTGTCACAAAAAGCATTACTATTTCAACTCAAAAGTTCTGTTCACAGATTAGGCCTGAATCCAAGCAAAAACCCCAGCCCAGTCCTACCCATATGTGGTGTCAGGACAGCCTGGCCTGGGGGAATGGGCAGTGGGTCAGTGGGCAGGATATTTGGTTTCTGGTCCTAGGTCTGTTTTGATTTAATGCTGTGACCCAGTTTTCCCATCTATAACAGTAGAAACAACATCTTCCCTTTCCCTCCCTTGCTGGGAGACAAAGACCCTACCTACACCTAAGACACTAATGCAATGTTTGGCAGGGAACTAACAATGCTAATTCAATTGCTGTCTCAATATAGGGAAGACAGGATTGAGTGGGGTCAAATGCAATTACTTTACCTTGCACAAAAGAAGTGTGTTCATTTTCAAAGCACTTTCTAACCATCATTATTAAGAAAAAGACAAGGATACCCATTGTCGTTACCTCTATTTAACATTATACTATATGGCAAGAGAAAGAACAGAAGTAAAACTGTCTCTATTTGCAGATGACATGATTGTATAAGTAGAAAGTCCACTTATTATTAGAATTAATAAGTGAATTTAACAAGGTCACTGGATAGAAGGTCAATATAAACAATTAATTGCATTTCTATATACTAGCAAAGAAGAATAGGAAAAGGAAAAATTTTTAAACAGTTATTTATGACAAAAAACATCAAATATCTAGGAATAAGTTTAACAAAAGATGTACAAGACTTCTATGCTAAAAATACGTAAAACATTACTGAAATAAATTAAAGACCTAAATAAATAACATGCATACCATGTTTATGAATTGAAAGACAATATTTTTAAAATGTTAATGCTCCCTAAATAGATCTGCAGCGCCAATGCAATCACAATCAAAATCCTAGGAGGTTTTTTTTTGAGAACTTTGAAAAGCTGATTTTAAAATTTATATGGAAGCACAAAAGATTAACCAAGAATGTTTTGAGGAGGAACAAATTTAGGAGGCATGTACCACCAATTTTCAAAGTACAATAATTAATTTCAAATCTATAGTAATTAAAAGAGTATGGTACTGGTGTAAGGGTAGACACATAAACCAATCGAACAGAATGCAGAGTCCAAAAATATACATGATCACTTGGTTTATGACTGCAATTCAGTGGGAAAAAGGATGGTCTTTTCAATAAACAGTGCCAGAGCAATTGGATATCTACAAGAAAAAGCATGAATCTTGTCCTCTACTTCACACTATATATAAAAATTAATTTGAGATGAATCCCAGACCTAAGGTCAAAGAAAATAACAATAAAACTTCTAGAAAAAAATATGGATGGATATCATCATGACTTTGAGTAGGCAAATATATCTTAAACTACACACAAAAAGATTGACCACAAAATAAATTTTGATAAATTGGACTTCATTAAAATTAAGAAGCTCTGCTCATCAAAACCACCACTAAGAGCATGAAAAAGCAAACCACAGATCGGGAGAAGACAGTCACAATACATACAACTAATAATGCACAGATATTCAAAATATAATATAAAGTACTCCTAAAAATCAGTAATAAAAAAATAAACCCATCTGAAAATGAGCAAAGCACTTAAACACACACTTCACAAAAGAGAAGAGCTGAAGAATCAATGACAATATGAAAAGGTCCAATATCATTACTCATTAGCCAAATGCAAACGAAGACCACAGTGAGATACCACTACATCCCCCCCAAAATGGCTAAAATTAAAATGAGTGAAAATACCAAGAGTTTGCAAGAAATGTGGAGGAACTGGAACTCTTGTCCATTGCTAATGGGAGTGTAAATTAGTAGATACAACCTCTTTGGAAAACTATCTGTCAGTATCAAATGAGGTTAAACATACACATGCACTATGACTCAACAATATGACTCCTAGGTATATAACCAACAGAAATGCACACATATGACCACCAAAGAAGAATGTAAAAGAATATTCATAACAGCCTTATTCATGATACCTACAAACTGGAAACAATTGAAATGTCCTTCAACAGGTGAATGGATAAACAAAGTATGGTATATCCACACAATAGAATACTGCTCAGCAATAAAAAAAAACAAAACTACTGATACACACAACAACATGGATGAATATCAGATGAAAATCCAGACACAAACAGGTACAGACTGGATGGTTCCCTTTATATGAAGTTCAAGAAGAGAAGAAGAAAGAAGTCAGAATAGTAATTGCCACTCGCAAAGATTTCTTAAATTAAATGCAAAATGATTAACCACAAAAAAAGTTTGTTAAATTGGACTTCATTAAAATTAAGAACTGCTCATTGAATGTACCACTAAGAGCATGAACATACAAACCATAGACTGGGAGCAGATATTTGCAATACATATAACTGATAAAGCACTTATATCCAAAAGATAGGAAGAACAACTAAAACTCAATAATAAAAAGACAAGCAAATTCATTTAAAAATGGGTTTTAATGTGGGGGCGAGGTGGATACTTACTGACAATGGGAAGGAGGAATTCTTCTGAGGTGGTGGAAATGTTCTAAATCTTGATCTGGATGGTGGTTATACTGAAATAAACGTATGCAAACATTTATCAGGCTGTATTTAGGATTAGCGCGTTTTGAACACTTTAGTGTACATATACTACGCCTCAATAAAATACATTCTACCTCAACAAAAAGCAAACAATAATAATGATAAGGATAAATGTAAAAAAATGCCTACTGCCTAAATTAACATTTCTATACAATGTTGTAAGGCACACAAATGCTGCATGGGAAGTTAGTAGGCACATCACATAAAAGGAGGTCCATGTTCAAATAAGTTAGTGGAAAACCAGGTTACAGAAAGATAAATATTCTTTATTGAAAGACTTCTTCAAGCTTTTTTACATTAAAATTTTTATAAATTACCATAAGAAAGGAGGATAGTAGGCAAAGCTTCCCAGTGGTAACTTGTCTCTTAGAGCACGAGTAGCACAGTTGTTCTGCAAAGCATGGTTTTGGAGATGATCATTTGAGATGCTATGATTAAATGTATAACAGATTCTAAGAAATCAAAGGAGTCATTATTTTGTTAGTATGTCAGTTGGGCCCTTCTGGGAAACAGACTCTTAAGATGGAGTTAGAAATGCAAGAGATTCGTTGGGGGTCATGCCTGCAAAAGGTACCAAGGGGTAGAGGTGGGCAGAGGAAGCCTTCAGATTGTGATGTGGAAAGAAGAGGAGACAGAAGGAGGGTTGGATCAGAAAAGCCTCAGACTAGGATGCAACCCTGAGAAAATCTTAGCTAGCCCAACGAGGAGCTCCAGTGAAAAAGTGCCCTTGGTGGAGTCCCAAGTTGGACAGAAAGAGCCAGGCCCTGGGACCCCTGCCCTCCTCTGTCCTCAGCTGGGGGATGCCTGGGAAGGACCCAGCCTCAGCTAAACACTGCACCTGGGGGAAGACAGCTCACTGATTGGCAAGTTCCTTCTTGGAGGGAGATCCAGAGGCCACACTTCCATGGTTGTCGCAGAAAGCCTAAAAGATCTTTAGGCAGGTTTTATAAAATTTCCCGCTACTAAATTCTAAGAAAGCATTACATGAGGCTTCTATAACGGGCAGTGAAAAATACAACAGATACAGGAGGAGGCATTGGAGCAAGGCATGATTTGGTGGTTTATTGTAGAATTTGTTTTCAGCTTTCTAATCTATTTTGCCAATAACTGTATTAATTGAGTGAAGGATGTCCCTGCCATTAACTAGGGTATATCCTGTAAATTTTACATCAATCTGGAAAATTCCATCTCTCCTACAGCCCCTGCAGCACCCTCAAACACTCCTACAAGTACAAAACTATGCAAGGCAGGGCCACTGGCCACATTGAGTCTGGGCCAACAGTGGCTTCCTGACATCACAGCTGAAAGTCAAGAAAGTCCATGGGAGCCCCACGGGTTCTCCAACCCTGCACAATCTCCAGAGTCTTCCCTACACATACACATATGATCATTTACCGTTTTCACCTTCCCAAAAGAAGCGTGCAGAGTCCTACCCTCCTGCCCATGAGTTCCATCCTCCGCCCTGATGAAATCTTTCTTTTCTCTTCTTTGGTAGTATTGTCTCCCTTCTACCTTCTTTTATGCCCCAAGACCATTATTCCTCAGAATATTCTATGGGGGTTCACTTTATGTAATGGTGGGCTACCATTTATGTAAAAGAGATATAGGTTTGAAGTCTTTGCTGGCCAAAGAGGATAGACAAGTTGGGAATAGAGAGCTGCTTCTATAAGGCTCTGAGGGACTCTTGATTTGCACACCTGTGGCTACAAGGACCACAACCAAGGGCAGCCAAGGTGCTGGGCTGGTCTTGTTGGAATATGTCCAGGTCCCCCCAGACTCTCCAACCAACTCATAGACAGAAGTCAGAGGGCACTGGCAGAGGAGGACAGGACACAGTGCTGATGGCTTTGTGGAATGTGGCCCCCTAGTCCAGCCCTATACCAGTGTGGCCAAGTTAGGGATTGTGGTTCCAGTTGTGCCTCCAATATCAGTTCCTGGACAACATTTACTAGAAAAGCCTGTTGAGATGCTTTCATGGTCTTCAAGTTTCCACTGCGTTCACGAGAAAATTGTGGGCTTTATCATGAAGGGATCACACTCTTTATGCCTCCCAACCATTCCTAACTCTCAAAAGACCTCCTCCTCCACTGCTGGGGAAAACATTGCAATCAACATGGAATGGCTCTTCTTCCACAAAAATCATCCATTTCAGCTAGATCTTTACAATGGTTTGGTAGAAACACACGTAGTATCCCAGCTGTTTGCTCCCTCAAAAGTATATTCCTAACCTCAGAAGCTTCAGAACACTAAATTTATTCAGCTGTATGGAAGCATATATGCTCAGTGATGAGATAAGAAAGAGAAGACATTTTGCCAAAGTTAAGAAAAGACTTTTCATGCCATTAAAAGGGCCCAGAGAGAGAAAGCAGAAATGGGAAAAAAAAATCACCATATACACCTAGGCATGTATATGTTACGTTTCTAGACTCCATTGAAAAAGAAAAATCCCTGGGAGGTTTCCAAGAGGAAAACAAAACAATAACAATACAAGGTTCACCACGAAGGAGCCAGAAGCTGACTGGCACAAGACTTCCTGTCTCTAAGACGGGACAGTAATAGAGTCAGTGTTTAAATTTTCTTAGGAAAATTATTTTTCCCCCAGAATTTAATACCTGACAAAAGATCATTCTTATGTGAAATGAAAACATTCTTAAGACAAACAAGGACTCAAAAGCACTTGTTTTTCACTGGGAAGGTAACATTGCTAAAAGAATAACTAGAGGAGATCCTTCAAAATACAGAAAAGTGAATCCAAAATAGATGAAGAAATGGGATGCAACAAATGCTGCCTAGTGAAAATAGGAAACAACGGGTAGGCCTGGCTAACTGTAAAATAGTAATATGATGCCTAATGTAACTGGTAAGAAAGGGCCTTATTAAGAGGAGAAGCATAAAGTAAAAACAACAATGACACAAAAATAGGGAAACATAAATAATAGACAAATAAATAGAGCACTTGGAATGGTAGGTCAACATGCTGAGTGGAATTTCCTTAATTACAGAGGTAAGGGTCTGAAATGTTTAGGGGAACTGATTCTGTTAGATGTAGAACTAATGGACCATGAATCAAAGAACATGTGATTTTCATTTCAACCCCAAATTGCCTAATATATCCCCCAAACAATATGGTTTGCTTATTAGAGTTCAAGGATTAATCCGAGGTAGGCTTCCAAATGTACATTTTGGAAAAACTGAATATTAAGGAAAACCCAATAAACTACAAGTGTTCCTTTGCTGGCACAGGCAGTAGGAAAACATATCCACTGCTAGAAAGCACCCAATAAACTAAAGTCTCCAAGAGTTCCACCACCCATAGTCAGTCTTGCTATTTGGATGTCTTTCCTTCAGGGTGTCTTCAGGGCACATGTGGTCCACTCATGCACACATCTGACCCTGCCAGGGGCACTGGGCCACTTGATTTCTTATCTGTGGATGGGTGGTCATCTTCTGCATTTGTGAGGACACCTGCTGACTGTGCATAATGGTGCCACTGCCCCTGAAGTGTTAGTCTGGAGTCCAGAAGAGTAGCTGCCTCTTGGGGTGGGGCAGGGGCTGAGCAGGTACTGACTGGAAGGGGCAGGTGGGAGACTTCCCGAGAGCTGGGACTGTCGGATGTCCTGATATGGGTGGTGACTCCACGGGTATATACATCTGTAAAATGTCATCAAGGTGTACACTTAAGATTCATGCACTTTACTGTATGTATGTAACTATCTTAAAACACACACACACACACAGTCGGAAAAGAAAAAGGAAAGAGAAAGGGGAGAGGGGAACGGGAGGTGGCCGGGAAAGGCTCTCTTGAAGCATTTGGCTGTAAGGGGAAGCAAAGAAATGAGTCAGTGACTGGAGGCAGATGTAGGGTCAAGGGAAAGTTGTTTAAAGTGGGAGCTATTGCAGTATGTTCCTCTGCAATTGGGATGATCCAGAAGGGTGGGGATAGTGAAGAATAGAGTAGCACAATGGCTGCGCAGGGAATCTAGTGCAGAAATGCAGCGCTTGGCCTTTGATGGACAGTCCTTGCACAGCCCCAGGCGGGAGGGCCGAGAGGCCGGGCACGACGAAGGAGGGGTGGCGACATGACGGCGAGAGCACGCAGCGTTCCCTTCTGGTGGTTTCTCAGCTCTGGGATATTACTACAGATATCAGCAGTCAGCTACCAGCTGGGAGTGAGCACGGTGGAGGCGGCGGGAAGGGAGGCGGGAGGGAGAAGAGTGAGCGGGAGAGCGAAGAGACCGCGCTCTGCAGGCTCCACTCAGGGCCCCCCCTGAGGCTAATGGTCCCGAACCTGACATGAGTCTGCTCGTGTGGGGGCGTCTTCTTCAGCCCTGTTCAGCTGACGCGCAAAGCGGGCAGGGATTTGGATTCATGCGGAGTTGGGAGTTTGCCAGGCGACTAACACACAAGGGAGCGAAGGCATTTAGGGAGTTGGCAAAGGAGGGATGCTGGTGATGGAGCACGGAACCCGAGCTGGACAGGAGGGAACCGAACCGCCAGGCGGGTAAGGGCCGTGTAAAGACGGGAGGATGGATGGACTGCGATCCCAGCGCAGCCAGAGAGCGGGTGCAGAGGCGGTAGTGGGGCAGCGGGAGACAAGTTTCAGCTGGGATTCCATTGAGATTAGGGAGGGGCCGCTTTACTTGGTAATGGCGGCGTCTGGAATGCGCCCACTGGAGCACGTGGCTGAAATTCAGCGGAGCCAACAAGAGCCGAGAGAGGACAGGAATTCAAGGAGCAGGAAGGTCAGGGCTGGGAAGAATCCTCCTTTGGATCTAAATCAGGAGCGACGTTGAGATCGATGGTGATCCAGAACTAAACGTCAGGGAATGAGAGGGAAAGTCTCCGCGGATCTGTACATGACTTCAAGGGGCATCTCAGAAAGTTGCTCTGATGAAATGAGATAAAAATCTAGGTGTTCATCCGGGCGCAGTGACTCACGCCTGGTAATCCCAGCACTTTGGGAGGCCAAGGCGGGAGGATCACTTGAGGTCAGGAGTTTGAGACCAGCCTGGGCAACATAGTGAGACCCCATCTCTGCCAAAAATAGAAAAATTAGCCAGGTGTGGTGGTGCGCACCTGTAGTCCCAGCTACTTCGGAGGCTGAGGCAGGAGGATCGCTTGAGCCCAGGAGTTGGAGGTTGCAGTGAGCTGCGATCATGCCCACCCTGCACTCCACCCTGGGCAACACAGCAAGAACCTGTCTTAAAAAAAAAAAAATCTAGGTGTTTTAGGGAGAAATAGCAGTGTGGAGAAAGGAAGACTCCTGCCACTTCTCCAGGTTCAGCGGGACGAGCCCATCGGGTAGAAAAGAGTCAGCACATGAGCAGGTTTAGTGGAACGGGTGTCCTCAGGGGAGAGCCAGGTTCCCATCAGAGTAAGGAGACAAAGGGACTGTGCAGGGAAGAGCGTCTGGGACGTGGGGCATGCTGGGTGGTGGTTCCCAGCAGTCAGTGTAGGTGCTGGGGCGGTGGGAGCCGAGGTCAGATAAGGAAAGGCGCAGTGCTCTGTGGGGAGGGCTATCCAGGGAGCTGCTCCCCTCTCCAGCCCTTCTGTACTCCCAGCATCTGGCCTAGGGAGCAACGGGACCCTGGGAGACACCTGGACCCCTGCCTCCACCCCCACCGGGCCATATCTTTAGACTCTACCTCCATGCCCCTTCCTACCTCCATCCCTCCATCCCTCACGTCTGGGGCAATGCCATGCAATCCCCCCTTCCCAGGCCTGAGCCACAGGCCGTGGCTCCTGGGAGCGTGGGTCAGGAGCCGCATCTTCTCTTACCAACCCCCTCTTACGCCGGGGTGGAGGCTGAGAGCACAGGCCTCCTGCAAGGTCAGCTAGGGAAGATTCCATTACCCAAGGCCTCTGAGCTTGGCTGGCATAAAAACATCACAAATCTAGTATTAAAACCTTGTTTTATGTATGATTTTGGGCAAGTCACTTCTCCTTCAGTTTCCTTCTCTGTAAAACAAGGAGATTTTCAAGGTCCTTTCAGTTTTGATGTTGCAAGTCAGTGAGTCTGAGAACCGGCCTGCTTGGTGGGGACGCAGCCAGCGTCAGCTGTACCTGTGCTGGCTTTCGGGGGCTCTGTGTTCTGTGGCTTTGCCACACAGGAAGGCAGCCACTGCTCCTCAGAGGCCCCAGAATCTACACCCAAATCTACCAAGCATGGTAACTCATCTATAAATGAAGAACAGGAAGCAAAGGAACATTTGTGAACAGGGCAGGACGCTGGTGCTGACACCGTGGCCTGGGTACGGTCAGTCAGAGGCCTGAGCTGGGGACAGAGCCGGACACACGGACACACGGCACAAGTGGAGACCCAGAGAGGGGCCGGCCTCCTGAGTGCTCGATGGGAGAAAACGTGAGGAGAACTAAATGGGAACTTTATTGGGTGTTGGGTTTAGGGACTGTTTGCATTTGGGATCCAGTTATAAATTAATCCTACACGTAAGTGTTCCCACAGACAGAACCCAGGAAAAATGTTTCAATTTTAGGAGAGAGAATAAATCTCTTTTCAGTTTTCAAGGCCCAAGGGAGTTCTTCTCCCTCTCAGGCTCTCCCTCTCCCTCCCTCCCTCTCCCTCCCTCTCCCTCCCTCCCTCCCTCTCCCTCCCTCTCCCTCCCTCTCCCTCCCTCTCCCCCTCTCCCCTCTCCCTCTCCCTCCCTCTCCCTCTCCCTCCCTCCCCCCTCCCCTCTCTCCCTCCCTCTCCCTCCCTCTCCCCTCTCCCCCTCCCTCCCTCTCCCTCCCTCTCCCTCCCTCTCCCCCTCTCTCTCCCTCCCTCTCCCTCCCTCTCCCTCTCCCTCTCCCTCCCTCTCCCTCTCTCTCTGGTGAGATGCCCAGAGCTTGAAGACAGGACCAGTTGGTTTCAGGGAGGGAGCAGAGGTGGGAGCGGGGAGATAAGCAGAGATTAGCGGCCAGGGAGGCAGAGCAAGCTCTGTTTGACTTGGCTGTACTTGCCTGGCTCTTGTCCCTGCCCAGACCTTCAAAAATAGCACTGCCAGGCCCGTGGCAGGAACAGGACAAACGCAGGCACACGTAAACAAATTTTAAAGGGAAACATGAGGGAGAACAAACAGAGGGGCCCTCCAGAGGCTTTGCGGTGACACCCCTGGTCCCCGCCGCTTCCCCTCACAGGGTCCTGACAGCGCCAGATGCCAGCGGCCACGCTGGGCCCTCAAAGTCCCCACAGCGTGTAAAAGAGGAGTACAGGGCACCAGGTGGTTGGAGGTAGAATTGGAAATGGAAGGATTTTATGAGTGTGTGAGTCCCCAACCAGGGGGTTCTGTCCTGCCCCTCAATGGAAGAACTCTGCAGGGACCACAGGCCACTGCCCCAGGGCATCACACCCACCTTCTCTTAGGGCCCTCTACCCTTAGACTAGAGGGTTTCTGCCTGAGGCCCGTGCTTCAGAGGACCCTGCTCTGGGCCTCCTCAGCTACAGTCCTTCCCATGAGGTGAAGAGTCCATAGGATCAAGGGGATGTCCCTGCCTAGAACCCAGGCCCTGCCTTCTAGAATCTAGACCATGTTTGGTGCACCCAGGACCCCCAACTTTCCTACCCAAATGACCCCTGCTTCTAGGCCCTTCCTGCATGGGACTCCACTCTAGGTCTGTGTCCTCCCAACGGATGGCCAAAAAGCAGCATTTGTGGGGGATGTGAATGGAGCTGAGCCCCGTGGGCCGGGGTGCAGGCGGGTGCGCAAGGCCCCAGCAGTGTGGGATGGGGTGGGGGTTGGGAAGAGAAGAGGGTGTGGGCTGTGGCCAGCTCTCCTAGTGCCTCTACCTTGTCCAGAGAATCCAAAATTCTAAACTCCAGCCTGGCTGTCCAGGTTGTTATAAAAGCATATTTGTCAAGGATGGAGAATAGAACACATTATACTTAACAGTTTGTTGGCTTCCTATGACTTTCAAATATTTAGACATGTGGTATGCAGGCCTCTCTGTGTACTCTTGCTGCCCTGAGCCCCACAGGTGTCAGGGCAGGTCTGCCTAGAAATGAGTAAAAGAAGGGTTGTTTCTAGAGAGTTGGTTGCAACCGCCTTTGCGTTGGTTACTCCTGGTGCTCTCTCAAGCAGTCTGACCGAGAGAAAGTAGTTTGTTCAAGTGTTAGTTTGTGCGTGGCCAGAGCAGATGTAAATCTGATGGTGCCATTGGGTGCCTGAAACTCCTCAGTGCCCCTCGCTTCCAGGTGACATTATTTGATGTAGCGTCCAGGATCCTTCGCATCCTCCTTGTCTCCTCAAATTCACCCTCACTTTCCACCTACGCCACCTAAGTTTCCCCCAAAATGTCCGGTTCCCTCTTCCATCTATGATCCTGCATTTTGTCCTGTCACCCCTGCTGCTGCCCAGGCCACTTCCTTCCTAGGTGTCCTTCCTGGCTTGGATGAAATGCTGCCGCCTTCAGAATGAGTCAGGGGCCCTCTGCGGTTCAGAGCACTGCGTACCCCGTCCTCCAGTGCTTCCTTAATCTTTCTCTCTCACAAGACGGTGGATGTCTCGAGCAGGTCCATGTCCTGTCTGCGTCAGGCCTGCTTGGTAAATAAATGGAGGTCTGGGGAACACAGGCACATAGGGACTGAGGGTTGGGGGAATCCCATTCTCTTACAGATTCAACCCGCAACAAAGTTGGCTGACAGTTTTACCTGTTAAAGAGCCACAATAATGTAAAAGTGCTCTAACGTGGCAGAGCCTGGTACTATTGCTGTTCTCCCAGCCTGGTAAGCACTTGGCCTTCTCCCTCTCACCCCAAACTGCAGCCCCTGGGACAGTGTGGGAAAAACAGCGGCAAATACAAGAAGACATCAAACCACCCTATCCTAAGCCCCCAAAATGGTCCTAAATGGTGAGGCTCTCTGTGTGTAGAAAGCACAGACTCTGACCTGCCTTGTGGGCCACGCCCTTCCTCTTGTCACATTTGGAAACCAGGAGACCTCGGAGGACAAAGATCCTCTTCCTAATGCGCAGGAAGCTGCCTCACCAAGGGGCTGGGCGTTCTGCCTGGAATGTGCTTGAGGTCTATCCACGGGGACTTACTAGCACCACAAGGATCTCCACTGATTGATGTAAGCTGGCCACACCTGGAATTCAGCACGGATCCTCCAAGCCGAGGAGCACAGCACAACCCCGGGGCTTTTGAATGATGCACAGAGCTGGTCCCTGCCAGCCTCTCCCAACATGTCTTCGAGGACACTTGCTGCCCTGCGGCCTCAGAAACAGACTCTGTAGTATGGAGGGGGCAAGATTTGTTAGGATTAAGTTGAGACAGTGCCGTATTCCGGTCAAAAGCATGTCTCAGATTAGCTGCCTGTGGCCCTTCCCAGAATCCCCTCTTCCATGGGGGAAGACCCCAATATTCAAGTCCAGTTGTGGAGATGCATGAACCAGTTAGGAATGCAGAAAATGGGGAGACAGCAATGCCAAAGAGTTCCAGGAAGAGTCAGGGGACACACAACTCCTCTGAGGCTGATTTGCCCAGAGCTTCCTATAGTCTTCAAGAGCCTTTCTTAAGCACACCCAGGTCTACAACACTCCTACTTAACTTTCCTTCCCCCTTTCCCTCACTCAGGGTCAGACGTGAATGGTGGTTTGGTGACCCTTCTCATTCCCCTCCCCACAGGCAAGTCCCCTAATAACATCTGTGCAGGTTTCAGCCCATTTCGGCCTCTGCTTCTCAGAGGCCCCAGACTGGCACATGGGCCTTGGGTAAGTCACTGCACTTCTCAGGCCCTACAGCCCTCCTTTGTTGTGTTAAAAGAGAATATAATGGTGACTCTCATTACCAACACAAAGTGAACACAAAAAACATTGGTTAGACGTTTATTTAACTCACTAAATTAATGATGCTACTGGTATATATATATTAATATATACACACACACACATATACACACAATGTACATACTATTTTATATTCACGTTTATACAGACACACATATATAAAGAATGCTGAAATGGGTTTACAAATAGATCCAAACCAGGTCAATAATCAGTGGCTCTCCACCATGCAAAAATAATTTGCTTTTTTGCAGACAAAAATTATCTGCCTTATAGTCAGTTTTCTACAACTTACAGCGTTGTTAAATAGCTCCAAAACAATAAAATGTGGATTACTTGGAAAGGTGCATTAGACAGGACACTCAGTAATTTTTGGGATTTTTTTGGTGACACATTTCAGTCTTTCATAATTCTTCCTGACAGGACGGACGGGATCGAATGGGATGATGTCTGGATTCCCTTCTAGCCCATCTGACTATGCCCCAAAGGCTCATTTGTCATAGCTGAAATCTGGTCTCTCTGCACACTGCCTGCATTTCCCACCCCGGGGAGAAGCAACCCTAGCGTGCCTCTGATTAGAAATTGGCATTCTGTGGATTCTGAGTGAAATGTTAATTGATAATTAAAAATAAAAACATAGAGAGTAGTCATCCTTTAAAACTGAGCCCCTCACAGGAACCTCACAGATTGTAAAGCACTAGTGAGGGTTCTGTGTTCCAAACAATAAAAATTGGCTCTGGTTAACGTAAGTAGAGAAAGGTGAGTAGCTCACCTAATCATGGGAAGCCTGGAAAACATGCCCCAGCAGGAAATAGCGGGGGGTAAAGTGGTGGGGAGGGGGCCTGTGTGGGTGCCATCAGCCCGAATGTTGCTACTGCAGCCAGCTGGACCGTCACCACCATCCCTGCATGCTTGCCTCGACACTGCCGGGCACTGCAGAGCCGTCAGACCCTCCACCTGGCCACAGCCACCACTAAAAAGAAGTCTCCCCTGGAGGTTTGGTTTACTTCTCTGAAATTCAGAAATAGTGGCAGCGTCATCTGATTGGCTGTGTTCAGGGGACATCCCCGCGGTCAAGCTGCCTGGAGTTGGGAAAAGAACATCTAGCCCCTTTGAGCTTTGGCAAGGAGTGGCATAGTTACCTCCCAAACCTGGGGATCTCCCCCAAACAGGAAAGGTGCTCAGATGGTGGACAGCTGAAGTGACAAACGTCCACTGCATTAGTTTCCAAGGCTGCCATAACAAAGTACCACAAACTAGGTAACTTAAAACAACAGAAATTTAGTCTCACAATTTTCAGATCCAAAATCAAGGTGTCAGCAGGGCCATGTGCCCTTTCATGCCTATAGGGCAAGCCTTCCTTGCCTCCGCCTAGCTTCTGGCAGTTTGCTGGCAATCTTTGCACACCTTGGCTTGTAGATGCATCACTGCCATCCTCTGTCTTCACGCTGTTCTCCCTGTGTTTCTGTCTTCACATAGCTGTCTTCTTGCAGGGACACCACCATTCACATTGAAATAGAGGGATCTATTTAGAGAAATTTTAAGGGATTCAGTGAAACTTCAATAGCAAGTTGGAAGTCCTCTCCTAGATTCCCCGCCCACATACACCCTAGCTTCATGCACACCCTACTCCTGTTTAGAAGCGACCTCCCTCTTAGGAAAACAAAACCCAGAAACCAAGTGACAAAACCAGGACCGGACCCATGATTTCTGACTCCTATTGCCCACTGTTGATGACACCCCGCAGCCTTGGCAGAAACCACAGCCACACCAACATCTCTTAGAAACAGAAAGTAAGCAAGAAAGAGCTGTGAGGTTCACTCATTGTCTGAGTTCTTCCCCAAGCTGGAGAGGCCCTCACACTCCAACAGGCGGCTCCTTCCAGCCGAGGCAGGAGGCACGTCCAGTTATCTCGGAACTGAGGGCAAGTCCTGATGTAATCGACCTTGCAGCCTGGGACCCTCCGCACACCAGGAAATCTTCTTCCCGGACCCTACTTAATACCCTTTAAAGTACAGATCTCTCTATCATTGGAGTAGGCTTCCAAGGAGCTCAGAAACTTCCTCCTGGGAGCACAAAGCAGAAGAGGTCCCAGTTAGGACACCAGCTGTTTAGTCTTCCACCTGCTGCCAACCCAGCTGGCCTTGCGCTAGTCCCTTAAGTTTTGACGTGCGTCTCCTCATCTGTCAAAGGCCGTATCTTCGACATCCTTATAGACCAAATCTTTAAAAGACTTTGAAAAAACATAAGATGCTAAGTAAGTGAAAATAAGGTATCCTTATTGTTGCTGCTGTTACTGAATTTTTTAGAATAAAAAAAGGGCGTGAGCGAGGCTGAGAGGGCCTTGGCTAGCATTTGGCAGAAGAGCTCCGCAGAGTGCCGGCACAGTGCATCTTGATGTAAATCTATTTATATTTCTCCTGCTGATGATTCATTATTTCCCGAGTCTCAGGATTTGCGTTAGTCTCATCGACTTGGGAACATTCTCAGAAAAAGAAAAAATATCTTCAAACATTGCCTCTCTCCCAATCTCTGTTATCTCTTTCTGGAACTCCAATTATATGTGTGTTTGATTATTTTTACGATACCCTCCATGTCGTTAATTTCTTTTTCGTATTTTCCATCTCCTTTCTTTGCAGGTCTGAGTAATTGCTTCAGATGTATCTTCCTGGTAACTAACTGTCTCTCGTGTTATTTACTCTTTCTGTTGCTCTTCAACTCCTCTGCCTATTTTTTTTTTTTAATTCTTGATGTATTTTATTTTTCAATTGACCTGTTATTTTTTTAATATAGTAAGTTTGTTCTTTTCTCATATTTTCAATTTCACTTTAAATTTCTATAAGAAGTTTAAGCATATCTATTTTATAATCTACCTCTGATAATTTCAATATTTGATTTTCTTGGAAATTCAATTCTTGTTTGCTGTTTTTGCTGATTCTTTTTCTTGGTGGCTTCCTTTAGTCATTTGAAATTTTGAGCTCATATTTATAGGCTTATTGGGGGACTCTTGGCCTGGCGTAAAATCATTAGCCATGAGAGGGGATATGGATTTGCCTCTGTCAGGCACCCCAAGAACATTGCCAATCCCTGTTCATTTATCAGCTTTAATTCTTAAAGATTGCAAGGTCACATCTTACTGGTTCTCTCATTTATTAATGAGTGGAACGGAGTCTTTGTTCATTTGACTTTTTAATACTTTATGCATGGTTTTGTGTGTGTTTATTGATTTGATTCTTACAGCATCAGAGAACTGGAAATAACTTAACCATCCATTGTAGGTAACAGGTAAGAAAATAACAGTACATCCATTAGATAGAGTACTATTCGGTCACTGAAAACAACTGAGTTGGATCTGTATATGCTGATGTAGAATACTCTAAAAAGTCATTATATGGGGGAAAAACAAGATGTAGAAGAAGAGCCTTATAGTTTCCTGATATATCCATTTAAAAATATCTAATATATATCTATGTGTATAGTTATTTATGCATAAACCATGAGTGTTTATACATGAAAAATTTCTAGAAGAATGCTCTTGTTATTGGTAGTAAACTCTGGGTAATGAGACTGAATAGTTGTGTGATATTTGAAGTGTTTGATTTTTTTAAATAAGAAAATATATATATATATATTTTTAAACTAGGGTTTTTTGTTCATTTTGTTTGTTTGTTTAAATATGAAAGGGTAAGAGGAGAAATGCAAAAAAGAGAAAATAAACCCAGTCCACAACTATGTCCTGCATAGTTGTTTCAGGCCCACATTCAAGGCCAGCAACTAAATATGAAAATTGATATCAAGGAACAATATTTTTTAAGAGACAGGGTCTTGCTCTGTCATCCAGGCTGGAGTGCAGTGGCACCACGCCCAGCTAATTGTTTTATTTTTTTTTGTAGAGACAGGGTGTTGCTATGTTGCCCAGGCTGGTCTCAAACTCCTGGCCTCAAAGGATCCTCCAGCCTCAGCCTCTCAAAGTGCTGGGATTACAGGCATGAGCCACCACTCCCAGCCTCAAAGGAACAATTTTAACTTGTCTTGACAGAACACCTCTTACCTGTGCTCCCACCCAAGCATGCGCCTGCCTCCCCACCTCAGCATCTTTACCAATAGTTTTATTGGTTTTCTAATCACTGTTGCCAGGATGTCTTAAGATCAGGAGTAACAACGGGTGTTCTCCCTCTTGGCAAAGACGAAGCTGAGGCCAGGAAAAGCCCTAAATCGTTCAGGAGCAAACCAGGCTCAGATGCTGTGCTCCTGCTCCTCTAAGCTCCACCTAGACAAACACCTCATTTGGGGACTTAAGAACTTCTCAGAGGCCCCTTTGCCCCTGTCAGTCAGCCTGTGGGGTGTCCAGTGACTCTGAGGGCAGGGCAAGTCCTACTTCCAGTGTAGCCTTAGGGGCCCTTCCACTCAAAACCAGACATCAGAGAGCTCTCAACATGCTCTAAATTCCTGCATAGATGCCAGGCATAATGCCTGCCTTCAGGGCAAAATTAACCCCTGATCTTCTCCAGCTTGATCAGATGGCAGCAGCAGCAAACCACAGCCTCTGGGCACATGGTGGGAAGCAGACAAGTGAGCGCTGGCATCCTCCTCCTCCTCCTCTTCCTCATCCTCCTTGTAGGGTCCTGTGGACACGCCTCCAGGCAAAAGAAAAAAGAGTAGTAAGGGGGAACAAGACCCTCAGGGTCTCTGTACCCCCCACCCTACTTCATTAAGAAAGACCTCTTAGGAAAACGGAGAGGGAACAAAAAACTCTCTTTTTATTTCTATTTGGAGATTCCATTGCTGTCTGGCTTTTAGTGGCATTTGGACTTTCTCAAGGTTGTAAGCACAGGCGCCATCCTTGACTTCCCTTGTCTTACCTTCCACAAACAATTCACTTGCAATTCACTTGTCTCATCAGCTCTATGTCCAAAGTATGTCCCAAGTGTGCTTATTTGTCTCTGTTTCACTGCCACGGCCCCAAAGTCATCAACATCTCTCTCTCCCTCTCTCCCCCCATCCCTGCTCTCCTACAACCAGTTCTACCAATAGGCAGCCGGTGAATGAGAAGAGGTCTCTGTCGTGTCACAAGCTCTCTAAGAACTTCCCGACAGCACTCAGAGTCTGTCCCCACCGTGCACGTGCCCCCCACGAGCCGTCCTTGCTGCCTCCCTCCAACTTTGCCCCTCCCTGTCCCTTACTGTGACCCTGCGGCAACACACGCAGGACCCCTTTCTGTCCCTCCAGAAAGGGAGCATGCCAAACCTGTCCAGGGCCCGGATGCTCTCCCCAACCTCCCTACATCTAATTCTTAGTTCAGGGCACCCCGTCAGGAGAGGCTGTCCTTGGACCAGGCCTTCTGGTCTCCTGTCCCCACCCCACCCCCACACACACACATTGCCTGGTTTTATTTTTATCAAAGCACTTAGCACCATCTGCAAATAACACATTATTTTAGTAATATTTACCTGTGTGTCTGGGTCTGTCCAGGAGGTAAGTGCCAAAAGAGTGGGAACCTAACCTTGCCCGTCTTGTTCACCTTGTGTCCTCAACAGCTGGGACAGTGCCTGGTAACACAATGGCAATGTGTCGATGAACGAGTTATCTCCCCAGAAGTGGGAACGGCATGAATGGAGCCATCCTGCCCTCTCGCTGCCGGGTCAGGGCTGGCGTCTCTGCGGGGGTGAGCTTGGCGCCTGTTGTGCAAGGCCGGCTGGCCCGGCCAGGAGGCTCATCGGGGGATGTGTCTGATTCTCCTCCGTCCAGGCCGGGTCTGCCAGCGACAGGTCTCACTTATGTCAGACACAGACGTACTCTCGGGGGAGCGGGGGAAGGGAGTGTGGAAAATTATGCACCAGCTCTGGAAGCTTCTGCCCAGTGTGACACACGTCATCTCCCCTGATGGTTCATCGGCCAAAGCAAGCTGTGTGGCCATGCCTGGCCTCATAGGGCCGATGTAAATAATCCCCTTCTTTCTATTCTTCTGTATTTCCCTGTGTTCCCTATTATTACTTTTAGAGTCAGAAAACAAAGCTATATTAGATACAGAGCTGCGTGGCACCTCTTCTGCCTCCAGAAGACTGGGCTCCACCCTCTCTTTAGTTGTCAAGCTTAAGACCCATGGGGGAGATGACATCGGGTCTGGGTTTCAGGAACACCTCTCTGCTGGGTGTAGGGACTGGATTAGAGGGACAGGATTGAAGACAAGGAGACCAGTTAGGAAGCTGGCCTGCTGTTGGGATGGAAGGAAGGAAGGAGGGTTGAATCTCAATATCTGTTTGGGCATCTGGGTGAATGGAGACGCCCTGTCCTGATGTGGGGAGTAGCTGCTGTGGACCTGTGGAGAGGACCCACCAGGACGGGTGCCCAGAACCAGGGGAAGACCCCAGACAATCCCAGAGCCTGCAAACTCAGCCTGCCCGTGCTGTGATATGGAACCAAAGGGCTGGGTCAGCCAAGGCAATGGCCAGCAGGGCAGGACTGGTGCGGGGAGCCAGGGACCCAGGGTGCAGAACTGAAGGAGGTCATATGAGGGCAGGGCTGGTCCTGGGAGTGACGCCTCTTTAAGGGTGACATCCTTGCACCTCACCTGTCTCACCCTAATCTCAGCCCTGACAACAGAGTGTGTCGGGCCTGAGGCATTCTGCCCAGGGGCCCTGTGAACACCTTCCCCTACCTCCTGGTGTCCGACTCAGCCTCTCCAGGCCCCCTGTCTAATGGGATGGCCAGACACTGACCTGGCCTTCCTGGGCAGATTTCCCCACCACCTGCCCTTTCTGGTGGCTGCTTCATCTGACCCTGAGGTCTTGCAGTTTGGATTCTTGTGTCCACCTGCCCAGTCTTTGCTAAGCAGCCTGGACCATGCAGCTCTCTACGGGACACTACATATTCCTCTGTTCTCCACTGACCGGGCCTTGCTGCTGCCCCTGGGCTCCTGCTCAGACCTGGCCCCACCACAGTCACGGCCTGAGAGCTCCGTGAAGGCCGTCAGCTATACAAAGGCCCTTCTGTGAATGCCACAGAAAGTGGCTCGGGGGCAGCGATGCCAAGGAGGGCCCCAGAGCCTCAGGCCAGCCTCATGCCAGTCATGTTGAGCAGTGATGGCATTTACGCAGGCGGGCTGCCATCCCTTCCAATTGCGGGGAATGGGTCTGCCTGGTTACAGGAGTCCCATAAACACAGCAATGCTGAGGGAGGCAGGGCCAAAGTTTAGAAGCCTCCAAATTTTGTGTGAAAGGAGAAACACCCAGTCCCCAAAGCCACAGAACAAAACATGCAACTGCCCCTCTTTAAACAATGCAGGAACTGTGTTTCCATAAGAAGCAGGAGAGCAAGCGGGAGCTTTAGGGAGATTGGGGCGTAAAGCCCAGCCACGCCCTGAGCAGGGGCCACCCAGAACTGTTCACCCCAGCGTGTGGGCTTCACCTCTGCCGGCACAGCTCAGACAGCAGGTAAAGTCAGCGACAGCCAACATCTGCTATCCTGAAGTGATGAGACGTGGACACACAGACTCCGTGCTCGTTCGCCCGGGTACTTCTCTGTCCCCAGAGCTGCTTCTCTGGGCAGAAGGTGTGAGGCCCACAGAACTCCTGGTCCCCCTCCTTTGGACAGCACGAGTTCCCTGGGCCACCTCGAAGCCCACACATCAGTGGGCCCCCACTGGAATCCCCCGTCCTCTGTCCTCGCCCCTGGAGGGCGGCCTCCTCCGGGCTTGGCAGAAGGGAGGTGCTACCTTTCCACCTGAGGGTCCCTCACCGCCAGCATCTGCAGTTTGGAGCAGGCCCAGCAGGCCCACAGCCCTGCCTGTCTGCAACGTGCCCATGAGGTGGAGGGAGAAGACGGGCTGTCCTCAGAGGGGAGAGCTGGGTCCAGGCCGGACACAGGGGACGGCACGCTCACCCCCTCCTCTCTCTTACCCCTCCTCCCTCCCACCCTTCCAGCCTTCCTCCCCAGCCGACCTACCTTTCTTCTCCTCCGCATCTCCCTCCAGTTCACTTGCCCACGAGGGCTCCAGCCCCCTGGGGGCCATGGCAGAGTGACCAGGTAAAATGCAGGGTGCCCAGTCGATTCTGAATGTCACATAAACAATAGATAATTTGTGAGTTCAAGTATGCCCCATATTTTATTTGCTATGTGTGGCAACCCTGACCATGAGGGCTTGGGAGTCACAGGGCCCCTGCCCCTTGCCCCTCTCAGCCGGGCACCGGGGGACAAGGGCACTGGACAGTGTTTGTCCTCCAGTGGACCTTCTGGGGCAGCTCGCTGGATTCACAGTGCTCTTTCCAGAAGACCAGGTGAGCCTGGAAAATGAGAATAATCTTAGGGAGGGGGTGTCGGGTGCGTAGCAGGGAGGGACCCTGATGGCCTCAATATGGGAAAGAAGGAGTAGGGAGAAGACGGGTTGGGAAAACAGACAAATCCGGGTTCAAAACCCAGCACTGACTCAGTTTCTGGCTTTAAGAAAGTCATTTAACCTCTTTTTTTTTCTTTTTTTCAATTGAGACAGGATCTTGCTTTGTCCCCCAGGCTGGAGTGCAGTGTTGTCATCACAGCTCACTGCAGCCTCAAACTCCTGGGCCCAAGTGATCCTTCCACCTCAGCCTCCCAAGTAGCTGGGACTACAGGCGTGCAGCACAATGCCCAACTAATTTTTTTATTTTTTATTTTTTTGTAGAGACAGGGTCTTTCTCTTGCTCAGGCTGGTCTCGAACTCCTGAGCTCAAGCAATCCTCCCCTCACCTTGGCCTCCCAGAGTGCTAGGATTACAGGTGTGAGCCACCGCGCCCAGCCCATTTAACCTCTCTGAGCCTCAATTTCCTCATTTGGGGATGGAAATACTATTGCATGGTGGAAGAATCGGAAGCAATGTATATAAAGTGCCTGGTATGCCGTGGGCATTGGACAAATGGTAGCTACCATCCTGTTTATTATTGGCTCGATATTGGTCACCTTGTGATAAATAAGGTGTCCAAAACCCAGGCTGTCCCTTGTCTCCTGCAGTTATTGCTCTGGTGGGGAGCCTGGGTAGGCACCAGGACTTGGGACCAGCCCTGGAGACAGAGGCTTGACCAGGCCTTGCTCCACAGCTGGCCAGGTGAGGGGAAGCCACCCTGAGCCCCTGGGATTGCCTGGGAGAGCTGGAAGGCGTGGGAATTGTGCTCCCATGACCTCAATGTAACAGGTGCCACCTCCCACGCCCTCAAACAGGGGTGAAGGAGAGAGAGGATGTCACCATCCGTTCGTTCTTACCCCTCAAGCACTGGTCTGCTCACCTGGGAATCTCACTACTATAGGAGCTTGTAACAGGAGGCCCTGGAAGCCAGCCTAGAGTCCACTTGGGCCGCAGAAAACCCATGTGTGTCTCTCCCAGCCCACAGGTCTCCGGGGAAGGCAATTCCATGGTCTAGGACTTTCAGGAGAATGAGGGGAAAGGCATTTGTGGTGAGCCAGCAACTGTCTATGGGTTGTCATTGTGGGGTCCCTGGGGCCGTGGAAGGAAAATATCTGCTGACCCCTCACCCCACATGCCCCCTGTCTGAGAAGGCCAGGACTCCTGCAGTGGTTTCAGGGAAGAGGTCTCAGCTACTCTCTGATCTGCTGGGCCCTGGGCAGCCCCTGGCCTCGAGGTGGAACGTACAGAGGGGCCGGGAATGGACTGTGCCCTGCCCCCAAGGACCCAGACTGGGTTCATTCGTGTTTCAGCTGAACACAGCTTCTCTCTCTGACAGCCTTCCCCGCTGCTGCTCCTTGGCGGCGGCAGCTATAATTTCCCGATATAGCATCTAATTTGAACTTCTACAAGCATCCTCCCCTTGAAATGCTTAATTATTATGTTCTTCTAAAATTTCGAAGGGAATCTTCCCAGCCATCTGAAGTTCCCCAGAGGAGAAAAGGATAAACCAGCAATTAGTGCTATGAACTCAGATCCTGGGAAGTCCACGTGGGGCCTGGGGGTGTGTTCAGCCCCAGGACCCCACCTGGGAGGGCTGTGCCTGCTGGGGAGCCATGGGGATGCTGACACGCAGAAGGGCTGTTGATGGCAGGCAGGGCTTGGGTGCGAGGTGCACGTTCTGCCTTCACTTGCACTGCACCTGAGACATGTTTCTCCCTGGACACCCTGTTTCTCTGACCCCACAGAGCCACTCTCTCTCCCATGGGCCCCCGAGCCACAGTGCTTGAAAAGCAGGGTTAGCACTTTCCTGGTCTGTTGTTACTTCCTTTTCTAGAACATTCTTTTCACCTTCACTCAAAACCCTCTTTTCTGAAATTCCAGCCCTCCTTGTTACATTTTCATGCCCTTGAGTCACTTGCCCGTGGGATGACCCATGAACCTACTCGCCTCAGCCTTTTGCCTTCCTCATGGTTAAGGACAGTCCCTTCCACATTGGCCAAACTGTCCCCTGGATTTACCCCAGGTCACCACATGACTCACCAAGGTCACCAATGACTTCTCCAAGATGAAAAGTCTCCCTCTGGGATCTGTACACAACTCCCATCTCCTCCTTATCTTGCGCGATTTATCTTCACTATTCCCACTCTGGGACCCCAAAGAGCCCTCTACGCACACACACACGCGCACACACACCAGTTACCCTTCCACTTTCTCCCTGTGTAACAAGCCTTCTCTTGAGGACAATGCTGTCATGAACATGTCACCTACCCTACACCCCAGACCCCACACCCCATGTCCTTATTTTCATATTCCCAACTAGCCTGGACTCAATTTCCTCCAAGGAGTGAGATGCTCCATCCCAGCCTCTGTGCACAAGTGGCTTTCCCTGCCCTTCCACCATGTGCCTGAGCTGGAGAAAACCTGACTGTAGTGTGCACCAGAGCAACTTCCCACTCCAACCCCACTTATGAACCCTTTCACTCCTATTTGTTTAGACACCTGGTGGCGTTAAGCCCTAGAACCTTAGGACAACTGGGGCTGGCCTCCTGTGTGGGAGAGGAGTGCAGTGCAGGGGCTCCCCTGAATTCCCGGCGAGAGATGGGGTTCATAGGCTGGCATCTCACTGGCACGGGCTCATGAGAGCAGAATGTGCCTATCTCCTCCCAACTCTGCGTCGGTGCTGTCATGCTGGTGACCTGAAATAGCCTCCTTGGTGGGAATATTTACACCATGCACATGCTACGCATTGGGATGGTTTGTATTTCAGAGAGCCGCTTACTAGCACACCACTGCCAGCACCTCCCACAGAGGCCAGAACTCAAGGCTGTGCCACAGTGCCTGCCCCATTTTGGTGGGGACAAAAAACAGCAGTGGACTGCAAGGTAACTGAGGCCTTATTTCTTAGGGAAAGAGATCGCACCAGTTATTACAGAAGGAACTAATTACTTTTACACATTTTAGTTATCTCTCATGACCAATACAATTCAAATACTTTAGATATTTAATTTTTTCTCATTGGTGGGTACTTCAAACAGGCCATCAACATGCTCAATCTCAGAAATACTGTCTTATAATCAAATAAACTCATTGCACTTGAATATTCAATTCCTGCCGATAACACAACTTAAATCAGTATTTAAAATACTTTGTTTACAAAGCCTATCAAATGACCTCCTAAAAGCAATAACCTGGTGAGGCTTATAGCATCCCTTGACAGAGCATGCTGGCCTTTGTAAGGGATATTCTAGAACCCTGGATCCAGACACTGTGGCAGACCAGGAGAAACCAAGGCTGAACCACAAGGCTAAGTACTTTATCTCTTCTAATCCTCTCAACAAGCCTATGAAGTAGGCACTATTATTATCCCCACTTTGCAGATGAGGAAACTGAGGCCCAGAGAGGTTAAGGAACTGTGCCAAAGTCACACAGCTTGTAAGTGGAGGAGCTGGGTGTGAGCCAAGCCATCTGGCTCCAGAGTCTGTACTGGCATCCATGGCCCAGGAGGGGTAAAGATTATAGAGGGAAAAACCTGAGCGAGGCCTGGACCAGGAGGGATGCTGACCTTGACTCTCACTTTCCACAATATGGTGAGAGCATTTCCTTCCAGGAAGGAAGGGCCGCTAGGATGTGAGGTTTAAAACTACAAAGACTTTCCTGCCATCCCCAGGGAGGAAGAAAAATGCAAGGAAGTTACAGGAAAGCAGGTGATTCCCCAGGGCAAGTGGGGGGTTGACTGCTTCCTGAGCACGTGCCCCGGAGCAGGAGCGAGCTTGACCTGGGAGCCAAGAGAGGGCTGCTCTGAGTCACTCCCAGCAACCAGAGGCCCACAACTTCACCCAGAAGTGATGAGGGAAACAAACCAACCAACATGGACACCATGTCAGCCCCAGTACACCAGGGAGGACTTCGGCCAGGGAGGCTGTGCAATCTGAGGGCAGTTCCCAGCCCTTCTCCGCTGCTCTTTACCAAAAAGACAGAACATCTTGGGTGTGGAAAGGAAATTTCTTGACCAACTTGGCCCAGAAGCAGAGAAATGAGCCCCACGGCCTCCAGCCCAGGACTCTGCACAGCCCAGGACCCCATTGCTTCATTTACTCTAGGAGTTTCCCATCTACTGCAGCCTGGAAGGGTGGGTCTACCCATCTAGCCCCGAATCCAGAACTTCCCTCCTGCCATGACCCCTGCTTCAAGGCCCAGTCCCCACTGACCTCCCCGAATCCACCCTCAGCCCATGGAGGCCACTGCATTGCTTTGGGGGCTTTGAGAGTTGTGCCGTCATATCTGTCACGTGCTTCTGTTCTCCAGTTGTTTCTGTGATGCTTGTTTTATATGCACGAGAAGTAAAGGGTGGAAGTGTTCTGACCTCCCCGCCTCCTCTAAAAGCTTCCTCAGTGGTGGTGTTTAACCAAAAGCATGAGAGAGCGTAGGAGTGAGCCAGGGAGCTTAGAAGCAGTTCCTCCTCCAGGCCAGAGGTCCTTTCCTTGGCTGCATGTTAGAAACACCCCAGAACTTTCAAAAACTCTAATGCCCAGGGCATACCCTGAACAATTAAATCAGAATCCATGAGGGAGGGACCCAGGTATCAGTGTGTTTTCAAGCTCCCCAGCCAAGACTGAGAACCAGCACACTGGGCCTGTGCTTCAACATCATTGTGTATGTGAACCACGTGGGGATCTTATTAAAAGGGAGGTTATGATTCTGCGGGGAGGAAATGGAGCCTGAGCTTCTGCATTTCTAACAAGTGCCCAGGGGATGGTGCTGCTGTTGGTTCATTGGCCTCACTTTGAGTAGCAAGGCATTAGATTGTTTGGAATTTTCTGGAACTTCTCTGAGTACAAAGCCATCTTGGCCGGCTCACGCTTTTTGTGATTGCTGGATTACCTTCTCATTAGATTCTTTGAGGGCAAGGATACTGTATAGCTCACCACTGTAGCCCCTGTTGATAGCACAAGTTCGAGTCTGATTGTTATATGAATGCATGAATGAAGTGATTAAATAATAGAACGAATTCCAACATGTGGTCTGTTAAATGCTCCCACCCCAAATAGACCCAAGTGCCTATGGTTTGTCAACAGCACCCAGTGTTCTCCCTGTGAGACAACCCAGAGCCCACCTGGCTGGTGCCTGAGCTGCTGGCCATGTGGGGCAGGGAGCTTGGAGTCAGAAGTCAGGGAGGCACATCCTGTGCACTGAAACACAAACCGGCTGAGGATGCTGCGGCTTCCTAGGGAAGGGTGGGCCCAGCCGGGGAGGAGAGGAGAGAGGGGCAGGAAGGTTAGGCTGGGGGAGGAGGGCAGGGCAGGGCCTGAGGGCAGCCCCCAGGGGAGAAAGGCCTCTAATGACTGCAACATCTGATCTGCCTCTCCTTCCTGCTAATCCTAAATCACAACAGTGTGAAATCTGAGCAAGTGTGAGTGCCTCGGCTCCAGCTGTTTTTCATATCAAGCCTCAATTCCAGCCTGTCATAGAGAGAAGCAGGCTCTGAGGATGCAGCAATGAGAGGCTGCAGGCCAGGGCCTAATCCTTGCAAAAGGAGGGAAGGGCACCCCAGGCTGGGGGACACACTCAGGGAGCCTGGCCTGGCCTCTAGCCCAGCTGCCGCTGTGGCTCTGGGGTGCCCCGATTGCTGCCCCAGGGACCCCCAGCTCTGCCTTCCTGCCCCTGTGAGTTCGAGCAGCCTCTCGGGGGCAAACCAGGCAGGGCGAGGACGGGCAGGAGCAGCTGCCTCCCTGCAAAGCGTATGGGAGCCTGAGCGGCCAGGCCCAAGCCCGCAGCCAGGGGAATCAGCTGGGGCGGCTCAGTTGTGGGGATGGATTAGCAAGAGCAGACGGAACAAAGCCTGCTTCAGGGGGATTATCAGGCACATTAGAGGGGCTGGGCCCATGACCCCAGCTGGAACTGCTCTCCAGGAGGACACGCTTGGGGCTGGCACCTGGGGAAGTGCCTGTGGAGTGGGCACTGTGCGTGGGCCGGAGCTCCTCTTCCTTCCGGGGAGTCTCTCCTTGAATGGGGGCCTGGTGGGAAATGAGGGGGCACCAGGCCAGGCCCTGTAAGGAGGCCCTGACACCATCCTTCTCGCCTCTTTGTTTGTCACCTGAGCCCTGACAGGTAAGCGCAGGTAGGCACCGTGCAGTTTGAGAGCTGAGGGAGTGGTTGGTAGGGTCACCTTTCGGAGTTGCCCTCCCAGCCCTCCTCCTCCTGTCCCTGCCACCACATCCCGCCCAGTGAGAAGGCAGAGCAGGGTTCTGTGTGGCTCTGTTCCTCCTCTCTGCGATAACTGTACATCCTCCCGGCGAGACCAGACTGGGCTGCTGAGAGCCTGGGTCGGGGAGCTGCTGGAGCTGGGTGATGGACTTGGGCCTGAGGACGCCGTTCTGCCATTTTGCAGCAGCTATGATAGGCCATGTGCAAGCTGAGCAGAGGAAGCCACCCAGAGAGAGAGAGAGAGAGAGAGAAACTGACACAGAAACAAGCAGGGATCCCATTACCCCAGAGAGGGACAGAGACTCAGACTAGAGGAGAAAAGTCTTCTTCCTTCCAGCCCCTCGAGAAGCCTGGGGTTCTGTGAGGCACCCCAATTGTTCTCACAAAAATCTTCCTACTGTATTTAAAATAGACTGAGCTGGTTTCTGTTCCACGAAAGTCATTCAAGTAAGGTTAGTCCGGGGGGTGGCCAAGGCCAGACTGCAGGACAGCACGGAGCCAGAGGCCAGGCCAGCTCCAGGGCCGTCCAGCCTGGGGGTGCCTCTCATCTCAGTCTAGGGGGTCCCAGGGGCTGAGGAGGAGCACAAAGATCACAGACTGGTCTCAACTTTGGTCCTGACATCCTCAAGGCCCGCAGGCTGCCGCCCTCCTCAGGAATCTGTGGTTTCCTGGGGCCCCTGGGCCCTCGGCCCGGCTGCTGGCCATTGGAGGAGCTTAGGAGAGACGAGGCCCGCTGCCCCCACCCCGGCTCCTCCAGACATCAGGGAGCAATTGTGCCATATCCAGTTTCCAGGAAAGGTAGACTACATTATTTGAACCTGAAACACACCAGGGGTAATCAGATCAGTCTGAGAAAACCGAGAAGCCTGTGATTTATGGAGAAGAGCTTGGCAGACAGGAGCCACCAGCCCTCCACAGTGTCCCTGGGGGGTGGGGAGGGTGCCGACATGAAAGAGTCGCCTCCCCACGGCAAAGCGATTCTGTCTCACATGGGTCTGAGCCATCAGAGAGGAACAGATGGCTGCTGGGCTTCACAAGTTTCTGTTTCCTCCAGGCTGGGTCCAGACTGATCCCATGGACAGTGCCTGAGCCCGCAGTGGCTGTTTCTGAGGTCTTGGAGCTCTAGATAGCTGTTGGGGGGCTCTGAGGCCCCGTGTCATTCTTGACTTTCCTGAGACACCCACGTGAAGTTCCTGAGCCACTGGGTCTCCCCAAGATCTTTGGGATATTTCAGGCTCCTTTGATCCACCACGAGGGGACGCCTCCCCCCAGTCTCCTGGAGAAAGCCCTGGTCAGGACTGTGCCCAGCCCAAGCCTCAGTTTACCTGCTAAGCACTGCCTTATGAAAACCCCCAACGTTCAGAATTCAAAGTTGTTGAGGGGTAAATAGAGGTAGCATTTACAAGGAGGCAAAATAGGATGCTGGGTGGTGGGTTTGTGATCCCGGATGCAGGGATGAGGTGAGGTGGCTTATCTGTGGTCCTAGTCTCTAGGTGGGGGCTCACCAGAAGGGAACAGAAGAGGGTGAGGGATGGAGGGATGCGCAGAGGAACCTGCCTTTGTTGGATGCCTACTGTGTGCCTTGTTTAATCCTCAAAGTCTTCTTATAAAGTGTTACTACCCTCCTTTTCAGATGAAGAAGCTAAGGCTGGAAGAATTGGGTAATGTGTCTATGCTCACAGGTCAGTCTGACTCCACCACCCTGAGCTGACACACCCTGGTCTGCCCTCCTGCCTTGCTCCTCCACCACCCACCTCCTGCTAAGGTCCTTCAGTACTCAGCTGTTGGAAAAGATTTGCACACAGTCAGGCACCATGTAACAACACTTCTGTCAAGAACTGACTGCATATACAACAGTGGTCCCATAAGATTATAATGGAACTAAAAAATTCCTATCACCTAGTGATGTCATAGCACAACACATTGCCTTTTCTATGTTTAGATATATTTAGATACACAAATACTCACCCCTGTGTTACAGCTGCCTGCAGTATTCAGTGCAGCAACGCTCTGCACAGGTCTGCAGCCTGGGAGCAGCAGGCTACACCGTACGGCCAGCCGCGTAGGAGGCTGTGCCACCTAGGCTTGTGTAGGTCACTCTGTGATGACCACATTACCTAACGGCACATTTCTTAGAATGTATCCCATTGTTGAGCCACACGTGACTGTAGATAGACGGAACAGAAACGAAAGGATGGATTGGAAGAAGCAGAGTAAGAAGGGAGTAAGGGAGAAGGCCAGGGCTGGGAAGAAAGAAAGGAGGAAGAGGACGTGGGAGCAGATGGCTACGTGGCCCCTAAATCAGGGTCTTGACTGCTTATTAATGTGGGACTCCAGGGCCTCTCTCCTGCCCTGCTGAAACCGAATCTCTGAGTCTACTTTCAACAAGCTCTGTGGGTGACTCTTATACTCATGAAAGTTCGAGAACCACTGCAGGCTGGTGGCAGCCACTAGTTGTGTGTGGCTATTTAAATTGAAATAAGTTAAAATAAAAATTCAATTCTTCAGTCATATAAGCCACATTTTAAGTGCTCAATGGACACGTGGGGCTGGTGGCTACCAGGCCCTGCCATCCATTTGAGGTGTTGGTTGCGTGGATACAGGGAGAGATGACTGCCCATCCTCAGGGGGCCTGTGTCAGGCAGTTCTTCCTGCATCCTCAGAGGATCCCCACAGGCCTGGGTGACCGAGGATTAGGCGGGAGCCTTGAGACAGTGGCTGGTGACATGGGCCAGACTCCCAGCTGGTGTCCTCAGCTTCTCCCAAGCTCCAACCCAGACCTGTGGTCACTGATCACCTCCAGGGAGGGCAGGTCATGAAGTGGCCTCTACATCCCATAGGCCCTGCCCTCCAGGGTCTCTGCAGAAGAGGGATCAGTGGCAGAGACCAAGCACGTTGGGTGAGGTCACTTTTCCTTCTTGCCCTTACCAGCACAGGCAAGCTGTGGCTTCAGAACGACCAGGCAGAACAAGCCTGTGCAGTTTCCTAGAAAAGCCCACTGGGGCCTGAATGTGGTGTGCTGAGGGTGTGCACATGTCACACAGCCCCAGGAGGTGAGCAGCACAATCCCATCCTTAGATGAAACTCAGGGAGGTACAGGGACTGGCCCTGGCACACGCTGGTGAGGGGTGGGTCTGCATTTGAATCCAGGCCTACAGGCTCCTCACCCAGTGCTCCTAGGACCTCGGGTTCCCTCTGCTTTGTCCCTCAAAGCCTGGCCTAGAGGGGATTTGGGGCCTTGCTCCAGTCCTGAGGGTGTTCTGGCCACGGGTTCACAGGACAAAGCCCACACCGCAGCCCTTCCTACTGTGGGTCTGGAAGGATTCCCAGCAGGGACCACCTTGCTGATCAATGTCAGGATATCCCTTCCTTCCAGTTACAGAGAAACACCTCATCCAAGAATTCCCAGTCCTGGGACAGCCTCCTGTTTACCCCTCTTGACCTGCTCTATCCCGGCAGCTAAGGATGAGCCACTCTTTCTCTCCCTCACACCAGCGAGTGTTTCCTGCCGGACTCCAGGCAACGTGCTTCCTGGCTGGGCGTTTTCCCAGGGCGTGGGGGAGGATGCCACGGGGCCTTCAGCCCGTGAGAAAGCAGAGGAGAGGGAGCCCTGGAGAAATGCCAGCAGGCAGCGAGGTGGCAAGATGGGCCCCGGCCTGCCTGCCGTGGGCCATGCTTAGACCCAGGGGCCCTCTAGAACACACAGAGAGCACCTCAGCTTTCCACAGAAGACTGGCCACTGCTCTCCGGCCATGGCCCCCTTGCCTCTGCATTTGCTGGCAACCCTGAGGCTGAGCCAGACAAGAAGCTGACCGACTGCACTGGCCACCCGCCGGCTGACCCTGGGCAGATCTGGCTGGCAATGGCAGCAGGGCTGGTGCCTACTGGACACACCAAGACCCGTGGGTAGGCATGGCAGGATCTGCCCATGAACGGCAACCATCTCCAGCCAGCCCAGTGCCTGCCTCCCCTGTAGGCCGCATGTCACCAGACAGCCACTAGTCTCGGAGGCACAGAGACACACCTTGCTGGCTCAAAAGACCCATCCCATCGCTCTTCCTCCAACCTCATCTCCCAGAGTCTAGACTGATGGATGGGGCTCCCTGTTGGGCAGTAGGACTTCCCCACCCGACATTCAATTGTTGGTCTCTCAGTCCTTATTTTTGCTTTAATAAAGCTTTGCTTACTACATGAGGAAAAATAATTCTGCCTCTAACTCCAAAGATGACAGCGATCCAGGAAATCATTAACCCGTTAGCCTGGCCTAGCATGGCCTCAGTGGGTTAATCCCCACCCCAACACCAACTTCTCAGCAGACAGCCCCAGTTCTCCTCAATTGTCCTGGGCAGATGGGAATCTCTCTCGGGGTTTATTCCTCAAGATAAAATTCCCCTAATGCACAGCAGCCTGCACAACTAGAACCTTCTTTGTGCGTTAGGCCTCTGAATCCACCTCCCGTTATTAGTGTGGACAAAGAGCCCAGGACAAGCCCAGCAGTGACCTCCAGCCAAACTTCTGCCTCAGTGATGTTCTTCCCCAGCTCTTGCATTAACAGACCATCTTCTTCTAAGAAATGAAAGGACTTTAAAGATGTCTTCTCATCCCTCCGCCTCCCCTCCCCTCTGTTCACGTCCTTCTTCTTCAGATGGGCAGGTCTCACAGGGAAGTGGCCGGGGGGATTGGGCACAGCCCTGCCTCTCTCCCGTCAGTTCTGCATTTTGTCTGAGTTGTTTGCACTGTTAGCATTTGCTGGGGAAGTGAATGTTTCAGAGACTGTGAGGTCTAGACATTATTACTAGAATATTTATAAAATAATAGAAGACACAATGGCTTTGGGGCAGAATTTAAAACTCTAGGGAAAATCCTGAACATAATTGGAACTCATAGTGAAGACAAGGTGTTAGCAGAGAGACCAGCACACCTTATCTTTCTCCATTGCTTGTTAGAAGGTAAGACCAGTGGGGTGATAAGAAACCTCTTCCTCTCCCCTGAGGGTCCCTATATTATAGGTCATTGTTCTGAGTTGCAGACAGCAGAATCTATTCCAGCTGATGTTCAGCAGGAAAGGATGTATTAAGCGATGTTAGAAAACTCACTGAGATGTTGTAAGGGCTGGGGGCACCCAAGCTTGCAGGAGGAACTCTCAGCACCACACTGAAGAATGGTCCTGAAAGGGAGCTACTGCCATCGCCAATCCCCGAATCTCCTGCATGTGCAACTAAATGCCCTGACCCCCGCTCGTTTCATCACTTCCAAACCAAAGTCTGACATGGTTCCCTCTGATTGGTAGAACCTAAGTCACATGTCTGCAGCCTTGTGGCAAGGAAGGCTGAGACTCTGGATGCTACACTGGGAAAGTAAATCACAACCTGGGGGAAGCCTTCACACTATGGAGAAACTGAAATGTGGGGGTGCCCATGAATGAGCACAGTCCCCTGCACGTGCAGCATCTCCCTTTTCCCTAATCACTGTGTGAGGCAGTAAGTCTAGATTCAGATCTGCCTTCATGCTAGAGGCCTCTGTGCAAGCCCTTAGTTTTAGAGCGTATGAAGTCTGTTAAAAAGGATTTTGATTTTGGTATGACTTGCAGACTCTGTCACCCTTTTATAGTCCTCTCATATTAGGTATGAGAAATGTTTACAGCTTTCCTCAGTTGTTAGCAATGTTCCCTTGACAGGCTATACTCTTTGTCGTTTTCTCTGACTCCTACATTTGCAGTTCCTCTGCCCAGATGGTAGCTCTCTCCTCTGGTCACTATCTACAATACTGGGCCCAAACATTCATGTGTGGGTCTGGGAGCCTGCTAGACAGGCCTGGGCCAAAACCTAGCTCTGCCACTACACAGCTATGTGACCTTGGGAAAGTTACCTAGTTTTTCTTATCCTCAGTTTATGCAACTATAGAATAGGAATATTACTGCTGACTTCCTGGAGTTGTCAAGGAATTAAATGGATAATAGATGAAAGGACACCACACAGATGTGAACACCCAGGACTCTTTCCCTTCTGCTTTCCTGAGACATTGGTGCACTCCTCTATTACAGCTTTTATATTAAACTGTGCCATTTAGACATTTACCAATTTTTTTATTTAAAAAAATATTGAAAGACACATAAAGGAAAGCTAAAATCATCTATTTTCCAAGCACATTGAAAATAGTATATAAGTAATGTGAAATTACTCCTTTAGTTTCTGACTCTACTCCCTAGAGGGAGGCTTACTAAAAGCTTATTGTATATCATTCTAAATATTTTATTTGCAACTTATTTTTTTTTCACTTAACAATGTCCCATGGATATCTTTACAGGTTAGTTTATCAAAATCTACAATATTCTTTTTAAGGGCTACCATGTATTCCTAGTTTTATTTAACCAGGGCTCTTCTGATGGACATTGTTTCAAATTCTTTTTTTAATTTATTTTTTTCTTCCAAGAAACATTTTGCACTTCAATGTTTTAAATTCATATGATGAGTATCCCTATACATATATGAGGCACACTCATACCATCGTGTCTGGACAAAAGATTTCTAGAAATGAGACTCTTCTGCCACAGACTATAAACATTCACAATGTTGTCAGAAACTGCCCTTTCAAATATTGTGTAGATTTCCATGCATCCAAACAGTGTCCCTTTCCTCACATCCTCCCCAACACTGGCTGCTACCAATCTTTAAGATTCTGGCCAATCTGATAGGTTAAAATGGCAAGTCATCGAGTGAATAGATTGCCCATTTGTATTCCTCCTTCTGTAGAGTGCCAATTTATATCATTTGCCCATTTTTCTGTTGGTTTTCTTTTCTTTTAGATTTGTATGATGGAGATATTGATCCTTTGTTTGTGAAAGGTGTTGTAAAATTGTTTTTTCTTCCAAGTATCAGTTGTCTTTTGTAATGATTTGTTTACCACTCTGCACTCTTAGAAGGCACAGGCCTTGTCTTGTTCAGGCACCAATAACTGAGACAGTAGCTGGTTTAGTCTTATGGCTCTTGGCAGTATCTGTTGGATAAATGAGTGAATCTACACATGGATGGCAGAAAAATCAAGGGAACATCAGTCTGCATTAGCAAAAACTCTGAGTTAGGGGATTTTAAAATAAAATGTATCTTCTGGAAAATGTCAATTATGTCTATCCATTTTCTGAAAGTTTCATCTTTAGTTCATTGTAGCAGAAACCACTGTGAATCTTGGGTTTTGCTTTCCAATTTCTGAGTATTATGAGACCCTCAAAATGAACATGAAACAAATACTATATGGTAATATCAGTATGCATAAATAATAAAAAACTAGAAAAATATGTATCTACCTTGAATAAGAACTAAAGAGAAGCAGGCTAGTGAATAATTGTAAGAGTGGTCATATGGACTGTTAAAATAAATGATATCAAGAAATCATGAGCCCTTTTTGTTTTTATTTTTAAGAGACAGGATCTCACTCTGTCACCCAAGCTGGAGTGCAGTGGCATGATCATAGCTCACTGCAACTTCGAACTTCTGGGCTCAAGCAATCCTCCTGCCTCAGCGTCCCGAGTAGTTGGGACTACAGGTTCGTGCCACCATGCCCAGCTAATTTGTTTTATTTTTTGTAGAGACAGAGTCTCACTATGTTGTCCAGGCTGGTCGCAAACTCCTGGCCTCAAGGGAGCCTCCTGCCTTGGGCTCCCAAAGTGCTGAGATTACAGGCATGAGCCACCACACTCAGCCTATGAACTTTTTTTTTTTAAATGACTTAATTATGGTAGGTTTATATTGTGGGAAGAAACCCTGGACTCCTAGTTTGAAATTTGTCAGGCGAGTGATCAAGTTAAGTCCCTTAACCTCAATTTCATCATCTGTAAACGAGGAAAACATTTATGCCCAGACTACTTCAACCATCCATCCATCCATCCATCCTTTCATCCATTTACTCAGTCATTCATTTAAAACTTATTAGCAGACAGCTTACAGTGAAAACCGATTAAATTTAGATGTGGATGTATGTAAAGGTGACTTGTAAACTAGAAAAAAAATACAACCATAATATGAAGGATAACCTTAAAATTATTTAGCTTATAAAGTGTGAGCAGAAAATATCTCCGTGGTACCCCAAGAATATAGTGAATGAATACATTGATACAACTTTTGGAACGTAAGTAAAAACACCTTACCAAAACACAGTGGTGGTCATAGTGAGACAGACCGGAGTGGGACAAAGTTTTTATTACATTGACGTACTTGCAGCAAATATGTGCACTGGAAACATGCACGTATGCACATTTACATACTATCTGATATATACAATATTTGCAATATAGGCAAATACCTATGCAGCATGTGTGTGACAGTGAATCAGCTAACAAAGGCTGGCCTGCACAGGTGTTTGCAGGATGTGCTTTAATGACATGACAGCCATTGGGATAGTAATATTTACACAGTAGCCTCTTTAACATGCCTTTTCTCATTTAATCCTCAAAACCCCGTGAGGTAGGTACAGTCAACTTTAGTTTATAGATGAGGACGTTGAAGTACTAGAAAGTGGCTGGCTCTTCAACCAGGTCTTTGTTTTTAAAACTCCAAATCCCTCTATTTTTTTTAAGGCTCTGTTGCTGCAAACAAGGGTGATCGTAAAATGCTCAAGACTATTTGAATCCTAGTTTCAACATTTTTCACATCTTTGATTTTTTTAAAAAGTCTTACTTGTGCAATTATTTGCTTTGCAAATCCTTTCTTCTTGGAAGGCATTGATTCTGCTTTTCCAGGATGGTAGCTTTCTTGAAGGCAGAGGCCCTGCCTTTGTGCTCTGAATGCAATGGACTTCAGTCAAGTCTGGTCACTTCTGTGACCAGTACTTCTGTACTTGCTGTACAGTACATGCTTCTGTATGGCAAGGCCTGCTCCCTAGGAGTTAGTCTAGTGAAGGAGACAGATAAGTCATCAGACAATTACAATACAGGGCAGTAGATTCAGGTGCTGAAACCTGTTGTCCTGGTGTTCAAGCAAAGGCACAGATCTTACATCTGCTCCGTACTCTAATGGAGTTGTGGCGTTTGAGCAAGTGAGGTCACCTGTAGTTTCCTTCAGGATGGCCAAAACTGCTTAAAAAAGACTTATCAGACTGCTTCTCCCAAGACCCAAATACAACATCAAAACACAGAGAATAAGAAACCTTCCCTCCACCCCCGAGGGGGTTCAAGATGAATTTGGTTTAGAACAATCAACCCACAGATGACAGAAATCAGAGTTTTTGTTTCCAGGACAGGATATGGGCCTAAATTGGTTTTGTGAATCACAGTGATTTAGAGGAAGGATTAAGTTTTGTCTTAAATTTGGCTTTTCTAACCTCTGTTTCTTCTCTGGTGCTATCATGTGCAAAAGTGCTGTATAATTTGTCACAATTGGCAGGGGAGCCACTCCCTGAAGGAAATCCCCCTATATGCCAACCAGAGCCCAGGGTCCTTTTCAGGGCAGGGCAAAGATATTCAAGTTGGGATCTGTGACAAAATTATTCAGCAATTCGAGATTATTCAGTATATTTCTATTCCCATCTGATATATATGACTAATAACACACACACTATTTAGGAAACTAAAGCTGAAGAGAAGAGATCGAGCTCTTGAAAAGAACAAACACCAGTGAACTTCAAACTGAGTGAGGATATTGTCTGAGATTTGCTTGTTCCTCAAAGCCTTTCTTCAGATCTCTTTAGAAACAGAAATTTTGCTGGAGGGAGGGGAAATCTTGTGGCTTTACACACCCCATCCTTTAAGGCCAGTGAATTAAGCACTTGATTGCTGCCAGAATACAGAGAAAGGGAGGTCACCCTGCAGACCAAGGTAGAATAATGGAGCTAGTGGGAGTGCAGAGCACCTGAGAAAGGCCACATTTAAGCCTATTTAAAGATACATGCTATTTTATCATTCTCAACTAGTATTTAAAACATCTGGTAAAGTTTTGCCCAAAGATAATCCTGCTGGACCTTTTTTTTATTAATAAGATTTGTAATGATCATAACGTTACAAAGACAGTAACACCACAGGAGTTTTTGAAGCTTGTTTTCTTAGGCAGGCTAAACAGGCTCTTTGTAATCCTGTTTAGATTATTGGTTTACTTAGCAAATCCTTTCCCCTTTAAATAGTGGAACGTTAAAGTCCGGTTCATTGATCACAAATATCCAATTAGCAGAGAGAGGTTGAGCAAATTTTACTCTGTCACTTCGTTTCAAATTAAAACCAGCTCTTACAAGAACCTTATTGGGTTCCAAAATAAACTATTTCTTACTAAAAATAATCTTCCCTTTGCTTTTTAGGAAGGTACATTTCAGAAAGTTACATAAAAATATATGGGATTAGAAAGGGTAAATGTCAAAGTTTAGCTATTCCAGTTGATTTGAGAACATGGAGATTAACTCATTTCACTGTGATAGTCACAGGATCAGGGATATCACAGTCATTAAAAGAAGCACAAAGTCAGTCAAGAAGTGTACCCATTTTGGTGGTCAGGTGAGAATAGTGGAGGTGCTGACTGCTATTTCAAATGCTGGCTTAAATCCCCTAGGAAGAGGACATGTGCTCTACGGTGTTACTTTTAACAAGTGGGGCCACTGATTTATCTTCTTACTTAAAATAAAAAGCATATCGTTCTCAAGGTTACCTAACTATTATAAAACCCTTGAAGAACATCCAGGCTAGGAAGAGCCCTTTCTTGGGCTATGACTTCTGAATGCAGGACATAATTGCTTTATATCCTCTCCCTAAAACTTAAAATAGCACTCACATCCCCCAAATCTCAGGGAAGTATACTTATGTGCAATAAAGGTCCATATGGCCCCACTGAGTTAGTGAACCGTTTCCTAGTTGGCACTGTGTTGTCAACTTCATGTTCTATCTGATGGCTTAGGGGAGCTGATGGAAACTGTTGATCCTAGTTACTTACTGTTCTTGTGTGTGCACCTTTTGGTTTATAAAACCAATGAAAAGAGAAATGATATCTTCTTTTCACAAAAAAATCCAAATTTATGGCAGTTAAAACACTGTTAAGAACAAGTCAGCAGATTCTACTAACCAACCATGCATATTCATTACTTATCTTTTCTCTATATATTAAATGCAAAGATACAAAACCTCTCAGTGAATAAAACCAAACATTAATAAAAGTGGCTGTTTAACAACAACAAAAAAATTATAGGTTAATGTAACAACAATTGGAGATAAACCAAAGGCCAGCAAACACTTTGGAGAGATCCACGATGGTGTAAATGATATTTGGATATGACAGTTCCTTCTGCATTAAAACAGAAATCCCCTCATGATTTCAACAAGTTTTTATTTTTGTGGCTATGTTTGAACCTTATGAAAAAAACCCCGATTGAGTCTTTGGATTTTTTTTTTTAACATAGGTTTAATTTTTCTTTTCTTCTAAAATGACTCTCCTCTTTAAAGTGAAAAGATACAGCTGTTTTCAAAGTCACTGTTTCCTCATATTTCATTCAGCAACTATCCTAACTGCTGGTGGAAAGATGGTTTCCACGTGAGACGATGGGAACCAGGAACATTTCCTAATCTCCTGTAAGATCTCATTTGTAAACTACTCGTCACATCACCCCATGCAAAAGTTTTAAAATTTGGAATGATCGAGGCTGGGGCATAGATTATCGTGATGAAATTTAATAGCAGCTTAGCATACCTTTAAAGAATATTGTTCTAGGAGGATGTGCATTTTACAGCAATTACACACAGGAAATGAATACACACAGATGAAGCTGTGTAGTTATTTCAACATAGCTCTTCTCTGTGAAAATCTCCTTGCTCTTGGCCCACACCACTTTTCAATCAAAGAGGGATTTAAAAAGTGACCTTGCAAGGAAGAAGTCAGGAACAAATTTGGTAACAGGGACTCAAACCTCAAAGATGTGTTCTATTGTCGTAACAGACAACATGCAAATGCTTTCCATAATCAAATACCATCCAAGTTACAAATATTTCACAGTGAGAGGAAAGGGCTCTTTCCTCTATGGGTAATTTAACCTCTTATCTGCTTTGCAAATTATCTATAAGAGGATAATGGATGAAATTTCTTTGTGAAACAGAACTAAAAATAGTGATCCTTTGTTGCCCAGTAGTAAGGAATTAAAAATAAAAAACAAAAATTTTTATAGTTTCCTAGGCCCAACAAATGCATTCTTTAAAAAAAAAATCCCTTTATGAAAAACATAGTCAATTCAGAGTCCAAAGTGCTAGATGAAATAGACGTGAAAAGGATTCACTGTCACTTCCAAGGTTCAGGGTGATTAAACAGAGCTGGGGGGGAGGGGCCAGGGCAGGCGCGGTGGAAGGTAACCACACCGCCCTGATGGAGGCCCTGGGAGAAGACCTAGGATGCCCCCTCTCCTCCTTTCACTCTAGTTTTCATTTTCTAAGTCAAATGACACTGCGCTCACCTGAAAGTTTTCCAGATTAAACTATCTGTAAAGAAATTTGCATCTCCTAAAGCCCTTAAATTCAATCTGTGTCCATGCCCAACAAAAAAGTGCCTTTGGGCCACGAAATTTTCTCTAGCCAACTTTATGATTACACATTTCAGAAGGAAAACAAAGAAGCTAGTGCTGGGTATTGTGAGTCCTAGTTTCAAGTGTTCCCTGCTCCGCCCCCCTTCCCCTTATTTGTCTAACAGAATTAAGTGCAATCGGAATGGACATAAGCTCCTGAACTTCAGTGTAAAATACAAACCAGTTTGAAGAGGCAGCTTAGCAATGGTACATGTGAGAGTTCCCTCTAAGCCATAGGAGAGTTGGCTGTAATACTTGAGCCAAAAGTTATTTCCCTCTCTAAGTGAACTAGCAAGGAGTACCATTCAGTCTCCTGGGGCTGGTCCTCCTCCTTGTGGTGTTATCACTACCTGTTTTGGATATTATACCTGCACCGGGAATTTGACAAACTTATCCAAAGGAGACCATAATGCTCAATCCTGGTCATGGGAAGAACAACTGAGTGGACTGAGGATGTTAGTGGGGGGACATGATTACTGTTTTCAAATATCTGAAGGGATACCATGTGGCAGAAAGATCAGAGTTTGTTTTCACTTCAGAGGACCAACTGGTGGAAAAACTACAGGATGACAGATTTTGGTTCAACCAAGGTAGATGCATAATGAGTTACTTGTCACTGAAGTATTCAAGCAAAAGCTGGAAAGCTACTTAACTGAAATGTGGTTTGGTGGAGGTGGGTTGGAGTCAATGACCCATAAGTTCCCTTCTAGCTCTTGACAGCTTATTTTCAGGTACTAGAATAATAAGCAGATCTAATTTGGAAAACTATTCTTAGAAAATAACTAATAGAACTTTTGAAAAGAACATTGTATTTAGAAATATTTCCATACTTTTTTTTCGGAGGACAAACTAGAGGTAGAACCCCAAAAGGAAGCAGAATGCAGAAGAACTCTCCCTGGATGGGGCTGGAATGCATGAAGTATCAGATGACACCCTGTGATAAGGGCTCTGTCATCTGAAATGTTACCCAGAAAACATGCTCCAACAGCCCAATTACTGTAGACTGATCTAACATGAGATACACAAGTGTCATTTAAGATGCTGCCTGAAGGCTTAGCATTTCCAGGTGTTAGGTGCACAATAAAATCATCCTAACATGTCTTGAGACACTGTTCAACAAAGGAGAAAGAAGCCTTCTGAATATGGCCCCTTAGGGGCAAAGAAGGAAGCAAAACTTCATACAAGTTCCCTTATTCTGAATGCTTCAAGAAGCTAGGGAACAACTGACCCAGGTCTACCTTTGTCATCATGCAATTTATTCTGTGAAGTGTAGCACTATTTTGTGTGATCACATTTCTTCATTCATGCTCTTCCTTCTGTGCCACTAACATAATTGTGGCCTGACACAAGATGATGCCCGAGACTCCTTGGTTACCAAATGTAATAACTGAACAACTGTACATTTTTGTTAATGTGGGAAAGATACTGATTTGTATATAAATGTGTCTTCATGTAAAGTCCACTGATGTGGACAAGTGGAACACACTATTAAAGTGCATGGCAATTCATTTTTTTAGTGAGGCCTCAATTAATAAATGAGGCCTCACTAAAAATGTAAATTTTAATGCTGTTTAGTTAATGGATCCCACCGGAAGTGGTGCTATTAAAATTAGGGCAATTCTTAGTATTTATGTTGAGCAATCAAAGTTCTGATTACTGCCAACCCAATACATCAGAATAAAGACATCAGATAAATATGACTGCCCAGGAAAACTGAAACTTCTAGGTAATTCAAACTTTAAATCTCTGATTCACTGCTGTGGGAGGGTAGAAAGAGAGAGCTATTTTTCAAGCTGGGCATAAATGTAAAAAGTAACTATACCTTTGGAAATATAAAATCTAATAATCAGCTGATCCAATAATCTAATGCACTCATCAGATTTGTTCATCGTTCATAATGGAATATAAAAATATTCCATAATTTTTAACAATGTGAAACAGGCTTGTTCCTGTATTTTTGGGCTTTCTTTCTAAACTTCTGGATTTTACTTCCATTTCAAAAGAATGACTTAGGCACTGGTTCTGAATTTAATGCTATATTTATTATAGTGTTTTTATTAACAAACTTTCACCAGAAAGTTCCGAGTGTGTTAATACAGCAGGCACATTGGCTTCAATGTTTGGCATTTGACAGTCCACAGAATTGCACTTCACTCTCACAATTCTGCCACAACTTTGTGGATTGTTTGGGCAGGACCTATAGCCAGCCTCCCCCATTAAATGGTTAAATATAAATTTTGGTTCATTCTGATTTAAATGTTCTGAGTTCACAATTCCATCAGCCTGTGGCAAGCACAGCTCCACTTTCCTTCCTGCCTTGTTGGTCTGATTTACTAAACCAGAAGCCTTGTCTTCCATCCCTCCACTGCCGTCCATATTTCCAACATCTCTATTTTTACAGAGTCCCCTTTGTTTATTCTCAGGGTCGCAACATGCTTTGTGTAAAGATCCAGTGCTTGTGCAAACAAACGATGATGGCTCTGCCATCTTTGGAAGATGCTCTTCTATGCTCTGAAGACTGTGTACACTGGTCTTACCAACTTTTTCTTGGGCCTGAACGTGCTGCACTGGGTGGAGGAAGAGATTCCTAGGCGGAGAATTCTGTATTACAGGTGGCTTCACTCTGCCTTGCAGGCAGGGGCAGTGGTGGATGTGTGGGATGGGATGCACAAAGCCCTCGGTGACCTGGTGTGTGGCCTTCAAAGGTGCCACACCGTTTTGGATCTGGACAAAGCTGCTGGCAGTAGGAGCACATTGGTGGCACAAGCAGTCTCCCATCTGCTGGCAAGAGTGTGGGCCATATTTTAAGTGTTTGTAGGCGTTTGGGCAGCCACATCTCTGATTCAGAGTGAAGAAGTGACACGTGGTGTGCTGTTCGAGAGAGGGCTGTAACAAGGCAGAGCTAGTGTCATGCTTGGTGCTTTTGCTGAGTTCACTGTTGTAAGCTGCATGCACAGGCATCCCTAAGTTCTTTGCTGGGCTGTTGAAAAATTCAGAGCAGATGTGGGTCTCTTCATAAGTGGTCTTCTCAGAGGCAGTGCAGCTGTGGGATGCCAGAGGTTCTAATTCATAAAACTCATGCTCCAGTTCGGATTTTTGGCCCCTGGGATCTAAATGATAAGCATTCATGGTATGTGTTTTGCTTTGTCCTTTGTCATCAGAACTTGCAGACAAAGCATGAGAAAAGGCACTGCACTGTAGTTTTTTAGGTAAAGGAATCTGACCACAGGTACCCTGTGGTCCAAGGCACCGACACATGCACTGGAAAAAGAAGGTTGCAAAAGCCCAACTGATACACATGATAAGCATCATGAAGGTGCCCAGCTGGGTGTAAGCCAGGACTGTGGAGGGCATCATCATGGCCCCGGCCACGAAGGTGGTCAGAGCAGCCATGGCGATCGCAGAGCCCATGCGGCTCAGAGAGAAGATCACCTTGCCTTCTCGGTCAGGATCTGGAGCCAAGCGGTATGCAACCCCGTAATGGACAGCAAAGTCTACAGACAAGCCAACAGCAACTGAAATGGTGACAGACTCCAAAACATTTAGTTCCCAGCCCAGCAGGACAAGGGAACCAACAGTGACAAATATAGTTCCAGCTATTGAAATGATGGCATAAAGGCTTATAATGATGTTCCAAGTTGTCAGCAGCATCACGCTAAATGCAACAGCAACAGAGAGCCCCATGGCAATAAGAGTGCCATCGGAGAGGCTATCCTGGAGGTCATAGAACTCCAGATTGCTGACAAACCAGCCATTGCTTAGGCCCTCAGGTGCTGAACTCAGCTCACTGGAAATCCATGAGTCCACCTCTTTATAAAATTGATGCATCTTTTCATAGGCCAGTGTGAAGAGGTAGGTACTTTGGAACTCTAGCACTACTGCCCTGATAGTATCATTGATATCAAATCTTGGCCCTGGGGTTTTGCTATCCAAATGGTACCCTGTACTCCTTTCCAGCTCCATGATAGCTCTCTTGATGCACAGTTCAAAAATCTCTTGCTTATAGGGGAAGCTCCAGTGGCTGCAGCATGGGTACAGGGCAGGCTCATCACAGTCCTGGTTTTCCATCCACTGTTTGAATGTCTCAATGAAGCAGCTGGTGAAGTCCTGTTCATCAGTCTGGTAAAAGAATGTTTGGTTTCTCAGTTTTTGACAGAAGTGCAAAATCCAGGCCTGGGAAGCTGGGCTAGCAATGTTAAAACTGCTATCTAATGTCAACTTCCCTTTACTCTTGGGATTTAGTGGATTGCCATTGTCTTCTGGGGACACACCCCAGATTACTGTGATGGGCATGTGAAGCTCCTCGCCATGGTGAACACGTTCAAACATGAAAAGCTTTTTGTATTCGGCATCATAGCGCTCAAAAGGGTGAGACGACCTGAACACCTGGAACTCGGATAACTCCAGTGAGGGCAGTTTCATCTTTGGATTTATACATACAATGTAGGCCCCACCGACAGTTAAGGCAAGGAACCAGAACAGCCAAAGGTAGCGAAACTTAATGACAATGCACGGCAATACTTTTTCAAAGAAAATCCGAGACACTTCTGAAATGGCAAAAAGTACTTTGTGGCACTTCTGGCAAGCCACCGTCCAGCAGCTTTTGTTATCATATATTTGCGGCTGGGGCTTTTTGAAGCAACTGAATATATTAAGAAGGTATCGCTCATGCAGTACAACAACTGCTGGAAGCCATGTGACCATCAAAACATAATTCACTAATATAGCTGTCCCCGCATAAACCCCAAAGCATCTGATTGCTGTAATGTTGCTAACATAGTTAGCGTAAAAGGCAGCAGCAGTGGTAAAACTGGTGACAAACATGGAGAGCGCAGCATGTTGCAAGGTGATGCTTACTGTTTCTGAGGTTTCGGCGTGAGGCTTGTCAAATTTGGTGTAGTTCCAAACATCACACAGAACAAAAGCATCATCTGCTCCAATTCCAACCAAAATAATGAGTGCAGTGAGGTTCATAAAAGGAAAAAATTCAAAGTTAAATACTACACGATAGAGAAAATAGGAAACAATCAAGGAACTGATTATTGCAAACATTGTCATCAGAGTGATAAACATGGACTTTGTGTAGATACACATGACTAAAAGGACAATCACAATGGCTATGGCAGGATACACAGTATCCATTAGAAGATAATCCTGAAACAAACTGTGTTTGATACCAAACTCAATCCCGGTGATGGTAGTCACACCGTCAGAAGAGTTCCAGTTTTCGAAGTTGTCCAAGTAAATGTTCATCATGCTCTCCCCTTTCTCTGTGGGGGAGAAGAGCATGCTGTATTTTAAAGCTGGCATGGCATAGTCAGCCATCTTTGGGGTCATAAAGTCTTTGTCCACCAAGTAATGGAGGATCTGGTACACAGCGTTGTACTTGGTACATTTGCGTGGCACATTGGTGCACTTGAGCTGGTCCTTTCTCCTGGCTGCCATGTCCCAGCAGTCTGGCCCTAGAGTGCCATTTTGGTAGTGTTTGGCACAGGTCCGAAGCAGCTTCAAGGTATGAGAAACGTCTCGCTCGACGATTTTCTGACAGGATGATCTGTTGTTCAGAATGGCAATATAGTTTCCCAGTGTCCAACTGGGGCAGCAGGAAGCAGCAGTGGTCCTCTGGCAGAGATCTCCAAACTGGGGATGAGATCTGATCTGCAGAGATAGAGACAAGCACAAGGGCTGCTGCTTACATTGGCTCACAATGGGAAAAATATGAATTAAGGTGGCCTTGAGGGACAGGGAAAGTTACAGAAGCTAAATTACTATCCTCTTAAACTAGGTATCAGTTTAAATACAGGGTGAGATATCCCTCCCACCCCCAACTATCTAATATTACAGGGTACTCTCTAGCTTGCTTTATTTTGAACAACAAACTACTGTCTGGGGATAGCATACCCCAGACAGTGTGAAACAACTTCCGTGCTACTTTTGTTTAAGAAAGGATATAAAATTAACACCTACTTAGTAAACACGTCTTTCTAAAGTCACTTTAAAAAGCAATAAAGTAGATAGGTCCTAAAGCTTATGTATATACACCTACATGATTAATTAAGAAAACAATTGTACAATTGAGAGATAAAACAAATTTGTGGCTTTGCCTAAAATTTCTGGGTATCAGCCTGAAATTTTTGGTGACTAAAGTACTATATTTCAATCAACACAGTTGGAAGCAAAGGTGATATTCCCTAGAAAACTGCTATGGTCTAAATGTTTGTGTTCCTCCAAAATTCATATGTTGAAACCTAATCCCCAGTGTGATAGTTTTAAGAGGTGGGGAGGTGAAGGAGGGGCTCTTGTGAGCGGGATTAATGCTCTTATAAAAGAGGCTGGCGGGAGCTTGCTTGTCTGTCTCTTCAACATGTGAGGACACATAGAAGGTGCCATCTATGAGGAATAGGCCCTCACCAGACATCGAATCTGTTAGTTCCTTGATCTTGGACTTCCCAGCTTCCTCCAGAACTAAAAGAAATAAATTTATGTTGTTTATAAATTACTCAGTCTAAGGTGTTTTGTTATAGCAGCCCAAACAGACTAAGACAAAAACTGTGTGGTGAATCAAAAGGTGAACCCAGCAATATCAAAAGCGCTGATGTCAAGATGCATGAAAGATTTGGAATAAAATCGTTTCCTGAAATACAAGTAGAAAAGGGCAATTAAAATATTACGTATATCTGTTTTTAAACAAACATTTACAATTAATAAATACTTAAGTAGGAATTTAATTATTTCTTCCACAAAGTTTATTCAAGTTGGCTACAATCCTTTTTTGGGAACTTTCTCTTTTGGTAAGCAAGGGATTTCTACATATTAGCAAATATAATAATTCTGGATTTACTGTGGACAGTATTTCATTTAGAACACTATTCTTGGAGAAGGTTGTTCTTGTTACAGAAAACTGAAAAATTGTTCCATTACTGGCATTGCTAGACTGCGGTGAAGTCTGTACAATTCCATTCTGCAAATTAGATGAAGGGGCCCTCTTCCCTGAGAGTGAGAATAAAAAACATTCCCTTCTCTTGAGCCTGACCAGATACTTCTCTTTCAAATACTAGAGCTAAAGATGACCTGGTCCTATCACTTTCCCTCATCTCTATTTACCAAAGGCTGTTCTGGTGAAGAAACTCCAAAGTTCAAGGAGGGCGTGAATATTTTTTTTTTCTAGCAGGATTATAAACACCCTTTACCTTGATTAAATTAGGCTTTATCAATCACACATTGAGATGTCTTCTCAAAGTGGAGGAGAAGCAGGCACAAATCATCTCTTTGGAACTTGGACTTATACAAGAACCAAGTTACTTATGATCTCTAAACTCTGTTTATCAAGATACTCTACTGGGACTAATCCTGTGGGCGTGGGGTATAGATGAAACATGATTGGCCATGTGTTGAGAACTTTTGAAGTTTGAGTGACCTGCGCATGAGGATTCATTATGCTATTTTCTCCACTTTTGCATATGTTGGAAAATTTCCATAATAAAAATTTGTTTGTTTGTTTTTAAAGATACTCTATTGTGGGTAAAGAAAAACAAGCCAGAAAGGTTATTGTTCAAATGTACTAAAATAATATTTAGTTTAAGAAAGGCTTCATTTGTAGGCTCATTTTTGAAGAATGATAATTAACATTCCATAAAACAGGATAATTCATATTTGTTTCCAGGTAAAAACATTTACATATGCTAACTTAGGGAAACCTGAACCACCTAATAAATAGCAGGAAACCCTGGAGTGGCATGGGTTTCATGGCAGAACACCAGTTTTACCTGACCAAGAAATAACATACAAACCGGTGGGATCAGCTTGGTGAATTAAATCAAGGTAATGCATTCCAATGTCTGACAGTTTTCAGATGGAAGAAAATGAATTGTATCCATTATGAAATCCACTATCAGCTAGAAGGAACATATTTGTAGTTGCTGAAGTAACCAAATGCCAGAGATAAAGGGAATAGAGTTGCCAACTAAAACTGGGAAAGAAAGCACAAAATTCTGTCCTTGAATAACCTTTTCAAATAATAGCATGGTTTTTTTATGTGTATATTTGACCACAGATTAAAAAGTTAGACATTATAAACATAGACCAAATACTACTTTGATGGCTGCTATTAAAAATAAATGCTAGTAAATCACCGGGGAGCCAATCCTCAAATTCAAAGGTGATGTTGGTTGATGTTCAACCTTTGGGAAAACGGTTTTTGAGGACTCCTACAGGGAAAGAAAGAAAGAAAGAGAAAAGCCATCATGACTGGTATTCTCTAACTACCCTGAGTTGGATGCTAGCACCCTGAATTGAAAGGAATCAAGTTCAAGGAATTGCCTACACTTTCAGGGAGTAAAACTGTATGTTCTCACCCATCTGTCCTTTCAAAAACAATTTTACTGAACATCTACACAAGTGAATAAGGCACAGTGGTCCCTGCCCTCAAGTTGCTCACAGTGTGGCAGGGAAGTCAGACACAAAAACTAATTGTAATTCAATGTGAGAAGTATAGTATTATGAGTAAAGTCTTACAGGGCCCCACAGAGGGAGTACCAAAGTCTGTAAGCGTGATGTGACAGCAGCATTAACTTAGTCATTTGTGACTGAGATAGATAAACACAGAAGCATGTATTATATTGTGGGGCTTAAAGAGACTGGCAAGCAGGTATACCTTCCTGTAGAAGGCAGCCATATTTTTGCCATATTTTTGGAAAAGAGATTCATACGAATAATTTCAAAATCTTTGAAGTTTATAAAAATAGAGTTAGTGAGAGCAATTTCTGGTAACTCTTATAAGGATCATAGCCCTTCTAATTCTAGTTACTCACAAAATGGATGTTTTAAGGAATCATTTTGCTTATGTGGTTATAACATGTCTTTGCACACTTGCCTAGTTAGATAGTAGCAGGGGTAGAGTTGACTTAAAATAGGGGGTAAAGGAAGAGAAGAGAGAGAGCAAAAAAAAAAAAAAAAAAAAAAGAAACCAGCAGAGTTTTAAATGATACCACAACTCTTAAAACTATTGGCTAAATTGGAGATATTTGAAGAAGCTGAGAAAAGAATAAAGGGAGGAAAATTAAGCCCTTAATACCAGGTTCAACTGACTGCTGGACTCTCCTTCCCCATGTAACAAAGTTCCCCACACATTATAAGTTTAAGGGGATCCTAGGGAGGAAAGACAAAGCAAGGGCTCCAGAGCCCTCTTTAAATCAAGAATCGGTAAACATATTTCTGACATCCTCCAGGTATCTACAAAAGTTACCCTGGCAAGCAGAGTCTCAAAAACCAAATTTCAAATCCCTTTTACGAGCTGAGTCCTCAGAGCTCCAACTTCTACAATGCATAAAGACTAAGGAATTGGTAAATGGTTTCCAGCAGAGCCAAGATTAGAAAGACACACTTCTGGTTACCAATGACTATCTGCACGTGCATCCCGCAGAATGTCAAAGGGCAGAAAGAAATGAGGTGGAATCAACCGAGGCTCCTTTTGAAAGAGTCTAAGAAAATAAGCATTTCTGTTAGGAGGCAGACAATAGGATCAGAAACACTTCGGAAACCAACACCTGGCTGAATTATGAGTATAGGTAGCATGCAATTTAAATGGAATCGGGAGTTTGAACTAAATGTGTTGTAAACACAGGCAGGCTACAATTGAAACATCTGGTCTCATTGAGATATTACACTAATTACCAGACGTTTTCTGGAGTCAACCCACCAACAATTAAGCTCTTCTGCACTGTATCACATGATCATGTCCCATGTAACTTGACAGTTGTTAATAATCAGTGCTTTAGTACAATAACCTGGATTTGGGGGGTGGCGAAGAAGAACGACTCGCAAGTAGCCTTAGGACACAGTCAAACCACCATAAGAGATAAAAATCCTAAAAGGGTCTTGAACTTGGAGGTGCAAAAAAGGTATAGTAATAATCTGAAAGCTGAATTGCTAACCAATAGTTACTACTTAAGATATTAGATGAATATATTATCTCTATGAGAAAGGTTTATTATTCCAGGTTCATAGCGAGTTTGAGACCAGAATATAAAGGTATTACAATTGGTAAAAATAGTATTTAACAAGTTAAAAACCATGCCCTTTGAGGTAGACCTTTGGGGCCATGATCACCTATTTATTCATTTGTTGGTGTGGATCTATAACTGGCCATACTGACCATTCATTTGGACATGTGTGTTGGGTCTGTTCTTCAAATTCTCACAAGAAGACCACAATACTACTCTCTTCCCAATTAACTGCCAAAGCATATAGATATTCTCTTAGTTGGTGACCTAGAAAATATGCTTGTCCTGCCAGGGATTACAAACTTAAACACATAGCTGTCCAATCCTTAGCATGAGCCTAGCAGAGAGAAATACGTAGACAAGCATAGTATGTCTATTCCTTTACACAGTCTAAATTCTGCAAATGCATTAAACCAAACCATTAGAAAGCCACATACTTAGATTTCATTGCTTTAATCTCTTATAAAAATGCTTTTGCTATCACGTTTTCCTGTTACCAGCCTTCCTATGTTTTATAAATCAGCTGAAATTCAATATTGTACCTCTTGTAAGCATGCTGTTAAGAACTTTGTACACAACATCAGACTTCCATGAAGACAATGAGGAACTGTCCCCTCCTGTCTTAGCATGAGGAAAAGTTGGGCTTCTTCTAAAAAACAAATTTGTTACTCTATTTACATGACTTCTATTACTGTTTGTGAAATCCTTTTTGCTCTGGCTGCTTGGGAGGTTAGAGACAAGTTTGTAGCTCACCACCAGCAAATGTATAGGACTGTGGGGTATGTATTATTGTATGCTAAATCTCATCTTTAGCTTTATTATTTTCCTCCCATTATTTTCCCTTCATGTAATTCATTCAACTTATTTATCTTATCCTTTGTGTATGCCTTTTTTTAAACTACCTCAATATGCTGATTTTAATCATCTGCTGTATATATAGATTTAGATGAAGTAATATACTACTTTTATTTATGGAAGCTATCATGGAACAGTATTGCTTACTGGCTTTTGAGTCTCAGAGTCTAACATGTACTCATGGAATAAATTGCTAGCTTTATTTATTTTTTTTAAAGATACTTATTCCAGGACATGATGACTCTTTAAGATTTGTTTGATTGGGAAATGGCATATACAGCCAAAAAACCAAAAACCAAAAAAACGGGGGCAGTATCTTTTTCATTACAGCAGCATAAAGCAGGGTGGATAAAGACACAGATTCTAGAGTTAGACTGGGCTGGATTCCAATCCTGACTGTGCCCCTGACACACCATGAGGTGTGAACTTTCCTCGTCTAGAAAATAGACCAAATAATAGTATTTAATTAATAACACTGTCATGAGGATTAAATGAAATAATTTATTAAAGTGTTTAGAATACTTCCTGGCACATCGTAAACAGTCAGCAAATATCAACTATTAACTAATTGAGTGAATTCAAGCACTTCAGAGTCTTTAGGGGAGGGAAGGTCTGATGATCAATCAAAGGTAGAGTCATAAGTAGAAGGTATAGAAGTTAATGAGCTGCTCTCATTTAAGGTGTCATTATAAAGTAACAAGACTGGCTTAACTTCTCTAAGCTTAACTTATCATCTGTTAAAAAGCATCATAAATTCCAAGGTCACAGACTCATTTTGGGTGATGTACAAGTACCTAGCATAAAGTCTTGCACATATTAAGTATCACTACACATTTACTACTTTAGAGTTAACTTTCTAAATAAGAAGTGTTGTAACCCACAATAAGGAAAATACATTCATAGGCTTCAGATAAGGAACTGATAGCTGTAGAAGAGAAGAAAATATGACAAATACAAATTAACCACTGATTAAGAAACTCTGGTCTGTTTATAGATGATTTGTGGCTTTGGTGAATTTGGAGGTGGGCAGAGAAAAGATGGCACTGACAGAAAATCCTGATATCCTCATCAATGAGCAAGTCATTTTCAAAATGTACAAACAGCCTTTCAGAATGAAAAATGGAGTAAAGCTAGGAGATTAGGGACCACTAACTGGGTGAATTGGAAGGTACTCATATCAGCACAATGACACTGCTGGTCTGAATGATCTCTAAGAGTTCTTTCCATTCTACCTCTTATTCCACTAAGAAATTTCCCTGTTGATAGAATAGGTAATTGCATCGGGTTCTTAGGCTTGCTTTTAGCAGGGCTCACAATTTGATTTTTAACTAACCAGTGATTTTGTGTTTTAGAGTTATGCTAAGAATACAATGAGTTCCTTTTCTGCCTGGTTGCTGTGCTTGGACAGGTCCATCAGTGACATCACACAGAGCTTCTATTTAGAGAAACTGCCTCAGAACACATGGAATTGACAGCTCTTCCAAACCCATAAGCTGACTTTACATTTTCGGGTGCTGACAGCTTTTTGGCTCCAGAGAAGACTGAAAGAGAAAGCGCCTGTCTTCTTGCCTCCTGGCGTCTTGGAAAGCAGCAAGGTGTTTGGCATTCAGGGTAATCTGGATTGGATTTCTCTGGCCATTTACATAGATACTGTATTTATGCCCTTTGATGTCCCCTTTCCCAGCCTGCTCCCTAAATTTCCCTTTGAGGTCACCAGAGCAGATGACCTACTGATTATGAGAGAAGCAGGCATTTAATTGCATAATTAAGATGCTAACAAGCGCCTCAGGGGGCAAAATATAGTGAACAAGGACACTAGATTAGGAAAGAGAGAAAATACAACAAAAGAAGAAAGACAGCCTTAACTATTATTATCCCGAAAAGAAATATGCTGTGAAATAACAGAGAAGATCATCACAGCAAGAGAACATGAGTGGGAAAGAAACAGGAAGATGGTATGTTTTAAAGGTGGGGAAACGCAAGGACACTTTGATCCTGGATCTGAGAGCACGCAAAGTTGGCCTGCTGGCGTTTACTCCTCAGTGGTAAGCCTCTTAAGTACCTTCTCCTGATCAGACACCAGGGTCAGCAGGGAAAGGAGTTTTAATAATATAACTTTATTTGTGCTAAGCAGATTTCACTTTTATTTTACATACCCTGGAATTATCTACATTGCACATTGATTTAATTGCAGGTAAATTCCATAATGTCTCCCCTCCAGCTGAAGTAAATACCACTCTGGAATATCGGTCACCTGGTGATATGAAGAAAAAGAAAAGAAAAAGGTTTATAAATTATTCATTTATTTCATAAGACTCAGCATTCAGAAATAATTCAAACTGGAAAACCACATTCATTAATACAATTCATTAGTAGCAGAGAATTCTTTCCTTCAATAAATTCCAGGAGAAGAAAAAAAAAAAAAAGCACAGCAATGCTATAATACTGCCTTAATTCAAAGCCTTTGTCTACTCACTATAGCTTAAAACTGTAGGAATTACATACATAACAAATCTATTTCTGATCAAACTATGAGGAAGAAAAAGCCGTAAGCACTTTCAATAGGAAATTAATTAAATGCCTCCCTCTTAATTTCACAGCATATCACCATAATGGTATATAAAATAAAAAAAAGATGCACTAAGGAATATCAAGAATGGATTATAAGGATGTTCTCTTTGGCAGCTAACTAGAGAGGAAAGATGGTGGGTGATCAATTTAAAACCACTAAAAACAGTCAACTAATGGCGTTATTGAATGTTGGCCATACGCTGGTTGAGTACATAATCTCTCTGGTACACCAGTGTCTAGAAAAAAATAATTTGAAAATCAAATTAATATAAAATTAATCATTAATTCAAAATATGTTCCTGAATAAGGGAAGTTGTGTGATATACTAGAAAGAGCATGGTTTGGAGTCAGACGTGGGTATAACTAGGTCCTGTCATTTACTAGTTGTGTGACTTTAGGCAACTAATAACTTCTCTGAGCCTTGGTTCCTCATCTGTAAAATGGAGACAACAGTACCTATCTCAAATAGTTGTGAAAATTAAATGAGATAATAAAAAATAGGTGTTTAACAAGTATTGTTTCTGTCTCCTCAGTCATTAAAAATAACTTAATATGAACCAAGTAAAACAAAGCAAATTAATTTTACATTAACTAAAATGCCTAATTGTGCTTTTATTCATAAACAGGCAAATTTATGAATAAAGCTTTATTACAAAACGTTTTATTTATGATCATGAAGTTTTCTTTAATAAACTCTTATATTTATCAAATGGCTATTATCTTACGTTGGTTGATTTTAGAGAGCCTATGTAAACTGAAACATTTCATTTACATAGAGCTGATAATGGCTTTACTATTACTTATGAAACAAATATTTAGTGTTGCCTATTGAAATATAAACAAGAATATATTTCATGAATTTGTTAATGTTTTTTCCTGGTTAAGATATTAACTAACAGATGTTGGTTAAGCAACAACCAACCAGCCAGAGAAATAAACCAGCCAGAACATGCAATTAACCAGAGTTCAACTTTTCTGATGTTTTTTAAGAGAAGAGACAGAAAAGGAAACCTTTATTGTTTCCTGGGATCAGTATAGATTCTGCTTCATTTCCTACTATCTCCCTATTACTATATAGAGTAACAGCGTTCAAAATAAAGACAGTTGAACCAGAGTTCAACTTTTTAATGTTTTTTTAAGAGAAGAGACAGAAAAGGAAACCTGTATTGCTTCCTGGGATCAGTGTAAGATTCTGCCTAATTTCCTACTATCTCTCTTTTACTAAATAGAGTAACAGTGTTCAAAATAAAGACCCTGAGACTTGGTAAGATCTAGAAACATCAAAGATCCAATCAAGTCATCCAGTGCTCTAATAAGACAGGAAAACACACATTTAAGAGGAATTTTCAACAACAAAAAGTAAAATCTAAAGAGCTTTAATGTTAATATTCACTTAGTTAAAAATTATAATTATCCACAATTCCTCGTTCCTAATCACTATAGCTAATTAATGGCTTACATACTTATATGTATTTCCTCTAGGGTGCATGTTCCTTCTTCCCTGGGAGCTGCAGAGTAATCAGGCTGACTCTAGGCTATAGCAAATTTTGGGTAGCGAATTTGCTGCCAACATTTAGAGCTCTGGCAATTCCGCATTAAAATGTGGATTCCTGATCTCTGGGAAGATCTTGCAACATTTGCGCCCTCATTTCTTCAAAGCCACATTTTGTTGCAGGTCTGTAGCAGCTGATTTCTTTAGACAGGGCAGATGTTCCTTAGTGTTCCACAATCACTGTCACTTCCTACTGTCTTATACCCACCTAGGTTTATTCACTCATACTATGTGCCAGGCCCCTGAGGCAGTCAAGCTTTGGACCTCTGGACTTTATTTTGTTCATCTCTCTATTGCCTAGTGATAAGTCAGGTACATAGAAGGCTCCTAATATAGTATATGCTTTTTGAATGAATCAAAACTTAACAAAATTATTTTTGATAGCACAATAGATTTCAGGGTTCAATCCAAAAATATGTACTTGTTATTGAACCTAGAAATAAATGGTATAAGGACTTTTAAAAAGGACTTGAAATTTTGGAAGGTTGAGAATTTTATTAGATTTATATATTCCTTAAAACCGAGTAGAACTCAATTATCACTTTTTCTTATAATTTTAATAATAGATAAATTCAGACTATTTTACTTCTAGGGAAGTACAATTAAAGTTAATTAGCTAAAGTCCCTTTAGGTTCAATAGAAACAGTTAACTTGTGTGATTAGCCACATACTGCTATTGGTCTAAACCGTGATCATATTCAATTTTGAATACTAGGAAACTGCTGAGGAGTTTGTTCACGTATGATGCCACTCACTTGGAACGTCGCAGAAAAAGCTGTCTTTGTGGAAGTTCCAGTCAACTTCTCTTTTCTCTCTTTCATAATGATCATCTGACCATCTATCATCCCGATGGCTGAAATGGAACAACAATTTGATCTTCAATAAAGTTCTACCTATTTCAAAGCATATGGGTAACAGTACTTCCTCAAAGCTACAACCTATTTAGTGGTTGATACTACGTAGAAAGGATTAATATAAGCAACCAACATTAATTTTCTTATTTCTGAAAAAGAAAAAAAGAAAACTTCACCTTTTCATCCTACAACAAAATCTTAACAGACAGTGACAAGTTAAAACATTCAGTGGCAAAAGATGTTGAGCCACATATTTTACAATTAATCTTTTTGTTCAGGCAATATTTAAAGAGGAATTCATTAAGCAATGTTTTGTCAAAAAGTTATATAAAAATAAATGATTACCTTTTGGCTTGTTCATCTGCATATTTAAAAGGGTAATTTGCTAATGTTGCTTTGTATCCTGTATTTTTCACCATATTATTCCATGTGACCAGTCTCTGGCCTATTGCAGTCCCTCTTGGTTCAAAACCCTAAGGCAAAACATTACAAGCTCCCATTAGTGTATTTCATTTCAGGCTAAGTAGAGTTATAATAAAAGCCTGGGAAAGCAATGTCAAAGTGATATATAGCTTTCAACAGAAAATATAGCTGTTCCTCACAGCTACTCCAGAGGTGAACTGCATTAAAATAAGATGACTTGACATGATAATGATCACCTATTTACTGTGACAAAACAGTTTGATTCTTTGGTATGCTACATGTCTCAGGAAAGAGAAAAAACAATTTATCAGAAGCTTATCTTTCTAATTCATGCCTAAGCATTTAGTGAATACTTATTTTTATCTTACAAAAATTATAGTCACATTATGTTATGCATTGTTAGTGTTTTACAAAGGATATTATTATCCTTGATCATATTTCCCTTATTATTCTATTCCAGAAGAATGTTTACTTAAAAACAGACCCACTTTCTGTCAATAATACTGAAATTCCCTTAACGTCTTTGGGGGAGAAAAGAGAGACTCAGTCTTAAAGACTTCATGAAAATATTTTTATAGAAGGCAGATTCTCCAATTTATTGCTTTTTAGCTTAAACACGGGGACCAAGAAGCAAAATTTCCAGATTTTTGAGGGCAAACAAGTTCCTTGACCTTTTAAGACCCTGATAATACAGATAAAACATGTCTCTACTTTTCAGAAAGAGAGCTGTTACACACTTACTGATGGCTGAGAAGGTTCTAAAAGAAACGGGATACTAAATAACAATGTAACATGTATTAAAATACTTAATTTTTGGAGATGATTTTAGGCCAAAGAAAACAAATTCTACTGGCTCAATTCTCCTTACCAGCAATGGATCAGAGAAGTCGGGAAGCTCTGGCACTAATACTCCAACCAAGGCACAGACCACGATAAACACAGTGCACATGCCCAAGACAACCACTGGCCAGTCAGCTATCAGGGCTGCATAACTACAAAAGCACAAAGAAGTCACAAAGAAGGCCCTTAGAAGCAACATTTTTGAAACTTAAGAGAGCAATTTGTTAAATTCTCATATTTTTGACCAAGCACAGGTATTTATCAATAAAAGATCTAATGGGATCATAAGTATTTATATGTAATTATAGTAGAAAATTACAAGACTATGGTTCTCTCATTTTTGTGATAAAGTAGCAGTGGTCACATGCCACAATCTATTGAGAATCAGAATAATACCCCTATATGACAAATAACATTTTATATCTACATATCTACATGTATGCCTGGGGAAGAGGAGATCTTTCCTAGGCATCCACACTTCACTAGTGGAAAGAAAATAAATTTTAACAGAGGACTCAGCCTCCTTGCAGTCTCTTCCAGAATTTTTGTTTCTTTAGTTATTCCCTTTCCCCATACCTTTACTCTTAACAGTTCTTAAAAAAGAACTCAGGCCATAAACAGGTTCATGTGGTACAAATCTTAAAAATAACCAAACCAAACACTTCCCATAAACCTGTAAGTTTCCTTCTAGCTAAAACTATAATGAACATATCCACTAGACTGTGAGTTCCATGAGGGCAGAGATTTTGTCTGTTTTATTTATTGCAGCATCAGTGCCTAGAATCTACCTGTTGACAAAACGAACAAACACCAGGTGCTTGTATTCTCCAGCCACTATACCTCGGCTTTAGTCTCTTCCTACACGTGGGAAACTCGTCTCTGTTACCAAATCCGACCACCGGGCCCTTTCCTGCAGATGCCCTTCCCACACCCTCGCCCACCACCTTTGACTGGAAGATCCGTTTCTGTGTCCCTTCCACAAGGTCCCGGACCATGAGTTGCTGTCTTGACACTTCCACGTCTTTATCTGAGCTGAGTGCTCAACAGAAGTTGACTAAACTGAACTTTTCTAAAATTCAAAATGCATCATGCAAACTTCCGGTTTCTTGAATCTTTATTAGAAGAAGAAAAAAACCAAAATAAAACATTTAACCTGTGGACTACTACTCTCTAATCCTCAACAATGCTGACTCATTTGACTTGCCGCAATGGCTATTTCTGGATCATCTGAAGTAGGCTTCTCACTCATATATTTGTGAGTTATTTCTTCAAAATCATACTAGCAGTTACAAATAAAATGGGTGGCTCTAAGTGTCATTCTAAAAAAAGCTACTATATGTCTTTTAGAATAGATTGCTGATTTTTATATTCTGATCTCTTAACGTGATAGATCTGGCTTTGTGGGAACATTTATTTCAAATTACAAATCTAATAAGGAAATTAAAATATAACATAATTATGCTTTAAGGGAGCATTTGCACAGGTATTTTTCACTACTGTTCTTTTAAAGTAATCTTACCAAAATAAATAAATAAAAGCTTGCACTTAGAGTACCAGCTGCTCTTGTGTTTTACATAGATTATCATATCATTTAACTCTCATAAGTGAAAGAGAGTTAAATGAAGTGAAACTGAGGCACATATAGGTTAAGGAACTCATTCAAAGTTACAAAACTAGGAACCTGGGTAGTCTGGGTCTAGAGTCTGGCCTCTTAACCTCTATGCTATCATCTCTCTCTTCAAGCACAAAAGACATTAGGAATAAATAAACTTGCCACAAATGTCTGCTTCCCCAAATTCACAATTAAAAATTCATAGCCCCACTAATAGTTAACTTCCCTATGCGAAATCACATAGATCCATAGGATTCCAAGTTTGAACATTATTTACTAGACTGCACATTCTGGATTTAAAAACTCATTAAGGCAAAATTATGCTATATAAAACAGAATAACCTTTTAAAATAATTCCGAACATAATAAAAATACATAAATGACAATATGTTGGCTATGGTTGTTCAAATGTAAACACCAAGTGGCCAGAAGCTTTCACACTTCTAGAACACACCCAGTGCAAAAAATATTCTCCTTACTTTATTTCCTCCTCCACCAAATGCAAACTAAGATGAAAGTAACTGGTTCTGAAGTAATAAAGTCCTTTGTCTCAATAGCATGATTGAGACATTGCCTTCATTGCTTCAGACTTAAAAAGAATCCTTTACATTTTAGACCTTTAAAATATCAGCCCCATGAAATGAAAATGGCCCCAGGCTTATACAATTATTCATTACACTTTATTTTAAATGGATCCATTTTCTTTCAAATGAATCAGAAGTTATGCGTTTTTGCCTACAAACATGTTATCAATAGAGGGCAAATTGCTTAGTTTTCATTCTGTGGTTTAATTTACCCATATAATGACTTTTTGTTTTGTGTTCTTGAAAAATCTCCACACACGTGTATAGCAACCTTAAAAACCTCATTCAATAATTGCTTTTCTTCCCTTTGAAAACATTTGGTTTTGATTTTACAGCACTGCTATATACCATATACGTGCACTGACTACATATGGAAACTTTATGGCATTAGTGATCTCAGCACATTTCTTCCAAACACGCTTAACCTTACTATATTACAATTCCACTTCCTCACACAGCAGATGTTCCACATGCTAACCTTTCCTAGAGACAACTGTTCACACTTAAGAAATGGAATCACCATCCTGAGCATATAAAGCACCGTGGGGGAAAGCCCAGCTACTCTGAGTAAATTTCACTCAGACAATTGTTTCTCCCAAACACCACAAAATTGCTGAGGCTGTTTCTGCTCCTCCTGCTCTCTATACTAAGATATCATATAGCTATGGGCACCACATGGAAAACAAAGTTTCACGTACAATATGGAATCCAGACAATGGTTGTAATATCAAGATAAAAATCTAATAAAGTAGGAAAATTGGAGAAGGAAATTAAAAATGGCCTGTAAATCTCCTCACTATATTTTTTTGGCTAATTTCACTCCTGGTGAGTCTGGGTTCAAGGTATACATATTCTAAGTTTAAAGAATAAAGTACTTGTGCATTATTTTCTTTGAAAAGTGAACCATGTGCATTAGAAGAATGTTCAAAAGGACTGTTCCTTTTACTATAATATATTCTTCTGCATATCAAATAATACTTGTCTTTCATGTACCTGCTCTAATTTTGAAAATCTTTAGACAACACCACAATATAATTGTAAATGCAGTCTGTCTCTGAACACCTGGGTTACAGCAGGCAGTCATTTTCCAGTGAATGACCAGGTGACAGTTTTTCCTGAGGCCCTACTGCTGTACCAGTAGCTGAGGTTAGGGCCTGAAGTTCTATTCAGGGCACTGCTGTATAGAAGTTCACCTCATCATCTTAATAGGTTAAATCTCAAATAGTACATAGATCTCAAGGACTCATCTTCCTTTCATAGGATGAGGAAACAGATGTAGCAGGGTGAATGAAATGTGTTTGTGGGTGAACTGTGGGTCTGAGTTAGTGGGCATGCTGCCTGGCACCCTTGTCCAGGTTGTTACTGCCATGCTGCAGTTTTCATTGGTATCCAATGGGAAGTCCCTCAAATATACTCATAGATTCTCAGCCACCTTATTATTGAGTTTATCCTGGAAACAGATCAGAAGTAACTGTTAAAACAAATAAACTAAATGTCTCACAGGGCCAACTTATTCTCAAGTGACATTAAATGGGGGCTTGTTTTAAATGTGTCATTTATATTATAATAACACCCCCCATAGTAAATTTTCCTCTCTTAGTTTACAATGATTTTTTTCTCTTGCTCTTTGCTGCCATTCTGAAAACATTCTCTTCTTTCTTCCCTTCCCTCTGAGCAGAGAGCCATGCTTCACAAAGTGTAAGTGCCCCTGACCAGAGGCTTCCTTTTCTTGACCAACAACCCAACCCATAAGCCTCTGTAGCCTGGCTTTTCCTCTCATGGCTCTTCTGAACTGCCAAAATCAACTAATTATTCTTGGTTTTCATCTTCCTTGACCTGAGCAATACTTAACAGTTAGCTATCCCTTTCTTCCAAAAATCCTTTCTTCCTCAGTTTATTCTTTCTATTTCCCTTAATAACTCTTATTTCTCCTGTCCCTTAAAGGCAGACATTCCAAAATGTTATTACTAACAACTTTTCCAGTGGCATCAACTATCAACTTAGCGGGAAGAATGAAGTTTGAAAACTTTCACCATAAAAAAAAAAAAGGATATAGAATAGAACCCTTTCTGTCTTGTGAGGTAATAAATTCATTCAGCAATAAGCATTAAATAGTAAGGATGTATGTAAGGCATTCTGGGAATACTAAAATGGCAGACGTGGATCTTGCCCTCAAGGAATTTACACCTGAATATAGAAAATCAGACAGGTATACAAATATCTACAAAACTATGTAAAAAGAAGTATATTTTTTTAGAGGAGTACACATGAAATGTTATGTGACTTCAATGAAGCAGGAGATTATCTCCAGCCATGGTGGGAAAGGGGAATCAGGAAAGGCTTTTTGGAATAAATTGTATTCAGATGTATATATACTGAAAAGAAGAAATTATAACTTTTTTTATAATACCAACCTAATAACAGAGAAAAAAATATATATGAATCTTTTCAAAATATAAAATTTTTTGGTCATTTGAGAAAGCCCTATTATTTCTACAAAAGTAGAAATTCATCTTCTTAATATGCCATATTTACTTGCATAACTCTTCTCTTCATCTTTTTCCAATTTTTTTTGCAAAAATGGAAGAAGGGGAACTGGATAAACAAAATGTGGTATATACATTCAATGGAACATTATTCAGGCTTATAAAGGAAGAAAATTCTGATACATGGTACAACACAGAACTTTGAAGACATTAAGCTACATGAAATAAGCCAGTCACAATAGGGCAAATACTATATGATTCTAGAGGTAATTTAGAGTGGGCAAATTCATAGAGACACAAAGTAGAATGGTAGTTGCCAGGGCCTGGGGCAAGGGGGAATTGGAGAGTTATTGTTTAATGGGTATAGAGTTTCAGTTTTACAAGATGAAAAAAATTCTAAAAATGGATGGTGGTGATCATTGTACAACAATGTGAATGCCACAGGACTGTGCTCCTAAAAATGGTTAAAATGGCAATTTTTATGTTATGTATATTTGACCACAATTTAAAAAATAAATAATTTTTTTAAATGGAAAAAGAGTTTACTAATTAAAATTTAGGTAGTAAGTGTACTCTAAAAAGATGATAACTCTCTTCAGGCAGGCTTCAGAGTTATCAGCATCTGAGCTTCTTTGGCAATGAATTTCAAAGATCACTTAGAATTTCTTAAGTGTAATGACATTATATCTGAAACCATAATGTATAAGGACATTTGATGACACAATGCTTTTTTTCAGGACTCTTATCTATTTAAAATTTTCTCTACTGAAAAGATAAGCCTTAAAAATTTCCACATAAAAGGATACCTCCACTGGTAACATTTTCAGAAAGAAAAACGGGTAACCCAGCTACCACAAACTGCCATGAATTCAAGTCATGGTAGTTAGCAGAACAGGAAGGAATGCAAAACAATTAGGCAAATATAAATGATTAGACACAAATAGAATTTAAGGGCTAAAAATCTATCTTGAGATTAAAACCACTTTGGAAGATGTGGGATTCCTCAAGCAGTCAAATCATAGGAAATTAATTTTCCTTCATAAAAATACTAATGAGGAAAGTGGAAAGAGCAGCAAAATGTGGAGAAAATACTAAAAGGGGGAAACCATGCAGGTACATTTATTATTTAATAAAATGACTCAGATTACTTTACCTTTTTGGCAACTTGAAAGGTCTGGATGGTCTGAAAAAAAAAGCAAAGGGAAAATGCTCAAAAACAGCATCACAACGTAAACAAAGGCTTTGCATACGTATTGAACATTTTACTCATTACCTCTCCTATAAAGAATCCTGGAAGGGTTAAAAAAAGACAATCTATTTGAGAGATTTTAAACACATGGATTTAACAATGAATGTTGGCCACTAGCAGAGAGAGCTCAAGTGGCTAGTCAGGCAGAACCTTCCCAGACTCTGACGGAATCGCAGTCATACTGCACAACATTCTCCTCCGAGACCTACAGCTACCAGATCCACTCATCTCTCTCACAACAGGAATCCATATTCCCAAGTCCCCAACCTAAGCTGCTTCCTTACTTCACAGGGATACCCCAACACTTTTTTTTTTTTTAAATAGGACATCAATACCTTCTCGTATTAGAAATATTCTATTCCCTCTTCAAGATACCAGCTGCTCCTCCATTTTTCATTTTCTTAAATCTAACTTCACAATCCATTTTAACAAATGTAAGCTTGTATTTCCAATCAGCTGTTCCCCATACTCTGTTATTATTCCCTCTCATCCTTTGTACCCTGACCTGATACAGGATAAGCTTGCTTAGACTCCAAACTCAGCGTCAACCTCCAAACTCTTTATTCCTACCAGCTTATTTTTTTCCTATTTACCGGCACATGGTAAGCACTTAGTAAATATTTGGTGAACAAACAAACAACACTACTCACATTTCATTATTCCCAAGTATAGTGGCTATCACAGTGTGGTCTGAAGATATCTGTGAGTTCCTGAGACCCCTTCACGGGGTCTGTGAGAGCTTCCTTTTTCCAACTATGTATCTGTATAAGGCCAGATTTTCTTCATATACTTCATATATTTCAATCAAACAGCATATTGCAATAGATTGCAGAAACAAATATGAGAATCCTGTTATCTTTTAATAAGTTACATATCAAAGAGATGTGCAAAAATGTGAAACAATGATACTCTCCTAATTAAACTTTTTTGGTTTGGAAAATATAATTATTTTTCATGAAAAATGTTATTTATGTTAACAGGTAGTGGGCTTACTGTTTTTTAGTGAGTTAAATAATTTAAAATTTCTCAGTTTCAATTCCAATATGGTACACATCAGCTAAAACTCACATAAACAAAAGCTCTTTGGAGGTTCTCAATAATTTGTGAAAGTGTAAAGGGGTCGTGAGATGAAAAAGTATGTGAACCACTACACTAATACATACAGGATATGTAAATATTTGCTGACTGAATAAATGGATGCCCTAGCTCTGTACCGTCTCCTAACATGACCCCTCCACCAGGCTGTACCATTCTCAGAGGAAATAAAATGAAATGTAAAAATCTGTCCTCCAATCTTTCTACTTCAAGCTATTACTCTTCCAATAGTTGGAACCTTACCTTGGAATTTCTTGAAAATCTAAAGTTCTCTTTCTTATTTTCCCTCTCCATTTACATTTCTTACTAAGATACATGTATTCATTCTTTAAAAAATATTTATCTAACTCCTAAAATAGGAATGAATGAGACAGGATTCCAAACTTCATGGAGTTTACATTCTAGAATGAGCTCTGTATTGATCTATTGATGTGAAAGATACATGTGTTCTAAATTTCATGCTTTATTTACATGTCCTCATTATAGACTCTAAGCTCATTAAAAATATTAAAATCAAGGAGATGGAACAATCTCAGAGATCACAAGCACTGAAAAGAATTTTAGAGAATATTTATTCCAATTCCATTCCAGCCCCATTTTTAGAGATGGGCCTCAGTTTGGTCACTCAGGGTCTTAGTAGCAGAGCTGTAGTGAGAACACAAGTCTGTTGATGCCTAATTTGCTGCTCTTTGTCCTGAGTGTTTGTCTGTAAAATCAATGGGGGAAAACCCGTAAGGACAATTATAAAGAATTAATCTATTATACAGGAAAAGAAGTATCTTTTCTTTTGGGAGATGTGAAACTTAAAGTTTGAGTTTCCAGTAAGAATAGCATAAGAGAACTTGTTGCTTTATGAACAAATATGAGACTGAATATTTGCAGCATTACTAAACAATACCAAAAAGTGCATTTTTTTTTTTTTTTAAGAGACAGGGTCTTGCTTTGTCACCCAGACTGGCTGTAGTGCAGTGGCATGATCACAGCTCACTGCAGCCTCCAATTCCTGGGCTCAATTAATCCTCCCACCTCAGCCTCCTAAGCAGCTGGGAGTACAGGCATGAGCCACCACACCTGCCTAATTTAAAAGAAAAAAATTTTTTTTGGAGATGGGGGTCTTGCTATGTTGCCCAGTCTGGTCTTGAACTCCTGGCCTCAAGTGATCCTCCTGCCTCAGCCTCCCAAGTAGCTGGGATTAAAGGCATGAGCTAGCACGCCCAGCTGCATTCTTTTTGCATATGTACAGTAAAGATAATTCATTTTTTAAATCTAAAAAAATGTTAAATGCATAATGAAGAACCATATCTTATTTGTGATCATATCTCCATAAACTAGCATAATGTATGGTCCTTTGTGGATGTCAGATTGGTGCTTGTTGTATTAATGAATGGGCATCTTTCATTACTTTTCTCATGCTCCACAGCTTTGAAATCCGTACGCAATGATTAAAAAAGCAAGAAGCTAGGGACATAAATATTAACATAGGTAAATTTAGTTTTATTTTTGGTTTCTCTTTCTCTCAAACACACACACATACAAACACAAACACACACACATGTTGTTATTTTAGCCCATTCTTATCTGTCAACCCTAAACTCCTTTACCATTTTACTAAACTTTGTAAGTTTTTCTTTGTGCCTTTGAATCCTATAGTAGAGGCCCTCTGATTCAGTGCTGCAGGAACCATTAGTTTGATGGTTAATCAGAAAGGTTAATTACAGTGAAAAAGATTTTTAAAGTGCTATATACATTCTTTAAATATCTAATAGTAACTTAAACACAAATACCAATCTTTTCTTATATAAACCATACCCATGCTGCATTTTCTATGATTTCCAGTTTTGGAGGACTTAGGATACTTGTGAGTATTCTGGGTATACTGACTATAACATACATCTAAATTTTGATGATTTTCCCCATATCTTTTACAATTGTTTCTTTCATGCCTAATTCAGTACAAATCTTTTTATATCAATTAACCTTTACCTAGTTAAAGGCTACAATTTTCTTTTCACAAAAACAACTTTTTCCTTTAGCACCTATATATTAATATAAATGGATTATTAAAATTTAATCAGATAATTACAAAATAAGCCCCACTGGCACACATAGGTTTGGTAAGCACACTTGCCAAATGCTGGGAGCAGAAGTGTGTGGATGTAAGAGACAGCAGCCTCCTAACCTGGAGCACCAGGGCCATCCAAGTGTGCCCAGGGGAGTGGAGCACATTGGTAACTCTAGTTGGTGAAAGACCTAGAAGCAAGCTTTACACAAAGTAGGCTTCTGATAAAAATGTTCACTCCTGAAGAAGCCATGAAGCACATTTAGTTTTTTGAGTAAATCTACAAAGAAACAAAAACCCCCAAAAACTATATTTTCCAATATAATTACATATTGATTTTTCATGTAGTAGTTTTATTAAGATATAAATCACATACCATACAATTCATCCATTTAAACTGTGCAATTCAATGGTTTTTAGTATTTCACAGTTGTGCAACCATCACCACAACCATACATTGATTTTAAAAGAATATGCTATCTGAACACCAATAATGAAGCTATTAATGAGCTATGAAAGAAAACTTAATTTTCCAGAGAGGGAGAATAAAGCACTGAACGAGGAAGCAAATCACTTGTACACAAAATCTTAATTTTTCACTGTTGGTTTTCTAGTTCAAATCCTTAAAAGTACATCTTGAATTTCTGTAAGAAGTTAAGAGATTTTGCTATCTTTAGACGTAAAATGATCCCCAGAGCTACAATTCTGGAATATATTATACTAAGTATTTGCAAAGAAACGGTATTTTGTTATGTACGTTTGGGTTTAACAAATGTAAACATTCTCTTTCTTCCTACTCACCCATACTAACTTTTTCTTTTAACTGAGAAATTCATGGATCTATGTGACTAGTTTACTCCCTAGAGACAGAAACAACTACAGATTCAATAGTCTTTCTGCTTGAGTAAAGATTTCATTTTATGTTAAATTTGAGACAATAAGTAGAGACTGTCAACATATGTGGAAAAAGAAAAATTGAGGTTACCACAAAGAAATCTCCCAGGAAAACCTCTGAAGTTTCTATACTAATGGACACGACAAACAGATGTCGGAAACACCCAAACCACACTACAGGTAAAACATGAAACCTGTTTGATTTACAGTGTTGCCTTCTTTAATTCTGTTTTTTCAATCTCTTACCAGAAAACATCTGTGAAAAGAGGCAAGCAACGAGTCTACCACATACATTAATAGATCAAAAGTAGTCTTCCTCCATTTGTAAAATCTTTCAGATTTGCTACTTTTAGTATCTAATAAAACCTGCAGGATGAATTTCACCCTAACTTCAGAGTCTTGTGCTGATTAACAACCAGTAAAAACAAACAAACAAACCTAACCTCTAGAGAGAGAAACTTTTTCCAGGGTTCATGCACCTTTTAACACCACATGGTCAAAACACACGCCAGCCAAACAAGCAAACAAACCAACCCAAACAAGCAATAATAGTCTTAAGTGGGAACATTTGCTTGTTCTTTGATTAGGTTTGTAGCCTTTTTTCTGCTGAGAAAAAGTCCAAGAAAAAATGACATTTGCATGTCCCACAACACACTCCCACAGGCTGTGGTGCAGACAAGTTTGGGCTGTGTACAATTCCCAGACAATCAGCTAGCTCCAGTGTCACTCCCTCCCACTCAAGAAAGCATTTCTGTATGCAAGTGGGTGACGGTGACATTATTTTAGGGCTAAGCTCAAATCGGCTACTCACAATTAGTAATAAATTGCCCCAGCACTTCACACTTGAGAACTGTAATAGCATTTGAGAACCCTGGCCCCAGTATTCTGATGACCAGTGAACTGTGGTCATTATTGGTGTTCAGATAGCACAATTAATGATGCTGTAAAGTTCTCAGGAGTAGGGAAGGTGGGAGGTACAGAGTGGAGTAATCAAGACAATGGGGGTTGAGGTAGATACAGAGGCAAGAGAAATTTTTTAAAAGGTAATAGGAAAAAAGAATATGGGAGGGGAAAGGTCAACAAGAAGGAGAAAAAAGTGTGGAAAAACTTACAAATGGCGTTTCTTTGTTTCCCTCACCTTTTCTCTCTCTTTTAATAATTTTTGGGAAGAGAAGGGGAGATTGTAGGGTGAAGGAAATGAGAATACTAAAACATGAGAACTTCCTATCAGTCTAAAGAATTCTGTTCTGGACATAGCTACAGAATTAATATCACAGCTTACACAGTGAAAGTATCAGCTTCGTAAATTCCAACTAGCTCTTCCTAGCACTCAGGAAAATCAAAGCTATGAAAAAACAGTTTTGTATATTCTTGAACTAACATGCTATGAAGGAAATATACTTTCAGCTTTATGATAATAACCAAATTTAAGCAAGAAAGTGCTTAAAGTAGCACATTTTAGCCTCAACTGTCACATTGTATTGTATCATATTGTCTTTTTGTAAGAGGATATTCTGCAAGTAATAACTTCAGTTCAGTGCTGGTATGTTAGGAAGAAAGTATCTGAAAATAAAGAATCCACACTTTGATGAGCATTCTTTAAAAGATTTCCAACAAAAATAAAGCCATTCTTCATCATTAAGTATTTCCATGAATCATCACTGGCACACTTGAGTTCTGTTGGGAAGATGAAACAGATACCCTGTAGACAAGCTAAGCTTGGCCTCTAACCCATTTTTCATGCACCAGAGCTAAATGTTTATGGTCTGTGTCAAGTGATTTGAAGGCTAACAATAACCACAATTACTTGCGTAATGCATTTCCTGAATGTCTAAGAGATGTTGACTCACAAGTGTTGGTCATCTTGATATCCAGAACTGTTATAACTGGACCGAGTGCCAACTACTATACAAAATAAACTGGGAGGCAGGAGGAAAAGGTTGGGAGTGGGGGGACTAACATTTAAAGAGCACTTTATAAATGTTAAAAAAGAAATTTAGCATATGTTGAGTAAATATTTTGAGTATGAGGAAAATATTTTTTCTCTTTAAGAGAACAGTGAACTTAGAAATCAAACACGTGAGGTTAAAGTCCAGGCCCTGAAACTGATGATGATTTTGAGCAAGTCCTTTAATTACTCAGAATTTGTGAGAAAGGGATAATACTTTAAAATACAGAAAGCTGGTATGGGTAACAGTTTTCTATAAACTGCTGAGCATTACCCAAAAGAAAACAGGTACTACTACTACTTTTACACGTGGAAATGGCATTCAAGCATCAGTGAAGAAGTGAAGCAGATTGATGCGGAGAAGGGCATAATGTCCCTTTATTCACAAGCACTGTATACCTTTATGATTTGCTTTACAAGATTCAAATGACACTTGCTACTAGCTGAATATAAAATAAAAGTTGATGGCATCATACCCACAAGCCTAATTAGAACAAGATATTGATAGAACTGTGAAAACCCCCAAAAGTCATCCCATTTAACACCTTCATGAAACACAGGAGAAAAAGGTCCAAGACCACAAGGCAAGTCAGTGGCTGAGACAGGTCTAAAATCCAAATTTCTTGACTTGATCTTGTGCTCTATTAGCCACACCCTGAAAAAGATGAGCTATACACTGATGCAGGCTATGAGATATTGTTCGTGAACTAAAAACGGAAAGGAGGACACAGTGGGAAAAGCTTTTTATTTAAGAGCAAATGGTACCTGTGCACAAGAGGGCATATATGCAAGGATGTTCACTGAGGTGTGGTTTACGATAAAAAAAAAAAAGTGAGAGCAATCTAAATGTCCATCTATTAATAGGAGGATGCTTCAGTAAATGCTGGTACATCCATACTATGGGACACTATACAGGATGAATCCACATGCATACACACATACTGATATGGAAAGAATTCTAAGACAAAGTAAAAAGTATTTATATGAAAAAAGAAAACTAAATACATAAATGTATTTTAAAAATTCAGAAGGGAATGGAACGTGGCAAATCAATAGACCTGTTTACCACAGAGGAAGGAAAAGGATTGGGAAAAGAATCAAGAGTGAGTTTTACTTTGTATTTTTGAATTCTTCATGAGAATATGTTCATAAATTAGTTGTATAATTAAAAAGTGAAAGGAATTTTTAAAAGGGTAATTGTATATGTATTCATCTATGTATACGTGACTGAAATTTTATTTGAAAATTTCTCTCACTGATACAGAATTTGGGAAGAATGGGGCATCCTGGCTAACCATAATCTAGATGAAAAGAAGTAACATTATAGTATACAAAGATCATGAATTTACAAAGAGCTTAACACAATATATATTTAATACAAAATCTATAGTTAATTGGGCTCAATTCAAATATTTACTGCACAGTTTAAGTGACACCAACTAAACTGATCATCATTGGAATCAGCTGGGTAGCTTATTAAAAATAGAGATTTCCTGTCCTCTCCCCAAGGATCTGGCTTAGTACATCTTAGAATACAGCCTACACAGTCAGAGTTTGAACCACTGTCTTGGACAATTTGTCAGGAAAATGTGACCGCCAAACAAGAAACAATTAGAGAATAATGTGAGAAAGTAATTAGAACTTATAGTATACACATTAAGTGAATGGGGAATAGGGAGATAATACTGGACCAAAGTAGTCTAAAAAATAGCCCCTGAAACTTGACATAAGAAGTAGAATTTGAGCTAGGTCTTGAAGGAAGGTAGGTTTCAGACAGATAAAGTGGAAACAGAGAGAAAGGAAACAAACCTGTGCCAACACCTATGCTAGATACCTTCACACAGCAGCATGAACAAAGTCAATGAGGATTTATGAGGGAATAGTGAGGGGGGGCAGCTTATTGGATTAGGGGCTGTTTTGGGAGAAGCAAAAGACCAAAGTGGGTAAAAGGAACATGAAGCTGCTAAAATTTCCCAAGCAAGAACGGACATGATGAACACACTATTTCAGTAGGATTGATCTGGTGGTAATGTGCAGGATGAATCAGAAAGGGAGAAAAGCTAAAGATAAGGAGAGCAGGCTGGAAGCTATAGCAGTGACCTAGGTATAAAACGAGGAGGAAAAAAAAATGAAAAACATTTTAAATTTCCTTTAATGATTCATAAAGCCTCTGAGAATCTTATATATATGTGAATCAAAATCATAAGCATCTGTTGTCATAAATATATATGGTATTGCAAGAAAAAAATTCTAGTGACATTTTGGATAAATAAAGGTTTCTATCTCCTATGCATAATGTATTTCTATATTTAGTGTTGTTTAATATTTATATTTAATGATATATTTTAAGTACAATTAGAAATGCCTAAAACTATGTTTAACATATCTAGGCTTTATATAATGAATTAAAAACAGTAACTGTGCCTACTGAAGTGAAGTTAGTGATAATTTGGGTTACAACACAATTGGTTGTCCAAAAGATTATAACACAAAGAGGGTGTCCAAAAGCTTAGTCTGAAGGTTGAGGGCATGGTTTTATAAGTATATTTTTGGGGCTTACATTATGTCTAATTCAACAAATATATTTGGTTACTTTCATTAAATAGGAAAGATACATAAACATTTCTCACTTTCAAAATTTTATGGATCTTATTCAAAAAGACCTAAAACCTTTTTGCATTTTAACTACAAACTACATAAATAAGAATTTGTGTGTTAATTATAACCTCAGTGAAGATATATTTGTATTTCTGAAAGTACTTACAAATTATGTATTTTAAGTCTAAGACTTAATCTCAAATTCACTCGGTTATCAATAGGACAAGGCCTTCATCAATTAGACCAGAGATCAAAGTATAAACACAATCATAATTCATAAATTTGTCAACTATCTTCTCCTCCAACATTTACTTACTTTCAACTTTTAGTCTATATTTTGTTCAACATAAGAACTATTATTTGAGCTCAAAATTATTAGAAACACTAATCTTTCTTAAACTCATTTCCCATATATCTTTGATTATTTTCCTCCTACAAAATTACTCAAGTATTATACGAGGTTGAAGGGTAGAAGTCACACCTGCTGTCAAAAGAAACTTGGGAGGGAGGGAGTTAAAAAATAATAAAAATCCACTGTATCAAAATAAATTCCAACAGTGTAACCAATACCTTGCAGCTGTTGTGATATCTTCATTTTACAGGCCAAGAGGAGAAACTATTCCCTCAAAACTTCTACAGAAATTCTTTAGTTAAGCTCTTAAGAATGATAATATACAGTTAAATTATTTTTCTTCCTTATCTAAACTTTCTCATGTTTATCTTTTAACTTAAAAATTAAATTTTTATAATTCAAATAACTGTGAAAAGCTTTAATACATAAAGGTCAAAGCAAAACTCTAACAGTCAATTTTAATAAAAATAATAAAAAAAGGGTTTTCTGCAAAACTAAGTTTCATATATGAAGGAGAAATAAAGATTTTTCCAGGCAAGCAAACACTGAGGGAATTTGTCAAGACCAGACCTGCTCTGCAGGAAGTACTCAGAACTGCATTATACACGGATCAGCACAAGAGACACCCACCAGTGTAAAACCACCCAAAAGCTAAAGCTCAGAGCTAATATAAAACAACAGCACAAGAGGGTAAACAAAGCAATAAGACACAATTCAACATGATGAACGGAACAGCATCCTACACATCAATCCTATCAATCAACACGAATGGTCTGAATGCCCCACTCAAGAGACATAGGCTGGCTGAATGGATGAAAAAATACAATCCATGTATCTGCTGTCTCCAGGAAACACATCTAACCAACAAGGACTAATAGACTCAAGGTGAAGGGATGGAAAAAAATATTCCACGCAAATGGAAACCAAAAGAAAGTAGGTGTAGCCATGCTCATATCAGATAAAATTGACTTTAAGTCGACAATGGTAAAGAAAGATAAAGATGGTCATTATATAATGGTAAAGGGAGCAACTGAACAAGAAGACATAACAATCCTACACATTTATGTGCCTAACACAGAAGGGCCCAGATTCATAAGCAAATTCCACTAGGTCTAAGCAAAGATAAATGACAGCATTGTAATTTCTGGGGACTTCAATACCGCACAGACAGAGCTGGACAGATCAACCAAGCAGAAAATAAAGAAACACTGGACTTAAACAGACTCTAGGACAGATGGGCCTAACAGACATCTACAGAACATTCTACCCCAAAACTACTGAATATACATTCTTCTTATCAGCACTTGGAACATTCTCCAAGACTGATCATATCTTAGGCCACAAAACATTTCTAAACAAATTAAAAAAAGTAGAAATCATACCATATATCTCCAGAGTGGAATAAAACTAGAAATCAATTCGAAGAGAAACACTCAATTCTACACAAGGTCATGGAAATTAAACAACCTGTTCCTGGACGATTATTGGTTCAATAATGAAATTAAGATGGAAATCAAAAGATTCCTTGAACTGAACGATAAAGGGGACACAAGCTATCAAAATCTATGGGATTCAGCAAAAGCTGTCTTAAAGGGAAAATTCATAGCCTTAAATGCCTACATCAAAAAGACAGAAAGATCACAAATCAACAACCTAATGACACATCTCAAGGAACTAGAAAAGGAAGAGCAAACTAAACCCAAAGCCAGCAGAAGAAAAGAAATAACTAAGGTCAGAGCAGAACTAAATGAAATGGAAAACAAAAAGACAATACAAAGTATCAACAAAACAAAAAGTTGGTTCTTTGAAAAGATAAACAAAATTGATAGACCTCTTGCTAGATTAACTAGGAAAAGAAGAGGAAGGACCCAAATAAGCACAGTCAGAAATGAAAAAGGAGACATTGCAATTGATACCACAGAAATACAGAATATCATCTATAAATACCATGAAAATTTCTATGCACATAAACTCGAAAATGTAAAGGAAATGGACAAATTCCTGGAAACACACAACCTCCCAAGACTCAATCAGGAAGAAATAGAACTCCTGAACAGACCAATAACAAGCAGCAAGATTGAAGCAGTAATAAAAAAATCTTCCAACAAAAAAAAAAGCCCCAGGCCAGATGGATTCACAGCTGAATTTTATCAGACCTACAAAGAAGAACTGGTACCCACACTGCAGAAATTATTCCATAACATCGAGAAGGAGGGGATCATCTCCAACTTATTCTACAAAGCCAGTATCACCTTGATACCAAAGCCAGGAAGGGACACAACCAAAAAAGAAAACTACAAACCAATATCCCTTATGAATATAGATGCAAAAATCCTCAATAAAATACTAGCAAACCAAATTCAACAACACATCAAAAAAACAATCCACTACAACCAAGTGGGCTTCATCCCAGGGATGCAAGGATGGTTCAACATATGTAAATCAATAAATGTGATTCACCACATAAACAGAAGCAAAAACAAAGACCATATGGTCATCTCAATAGATGTAGAAAAAGTATTTGACAAAATACAGCACCTTTTATGACAAAAACCCTCAAAAACTAGGCATAGAAGGAACATATCTCAAAATTATAAAAGCCATATATGACAAACCCATAGCCAACATCATACTGAATGGGGAAAAGTTGAAAGCATTCACCCTAAGAACTGGAACAAGACAAGGGTGCCCACTGTCACCACTTCTATTCAACATAGTGTTGGAAGTCCCAGCCAGACCAATCAGGCAAGAGAAAGATATAAAGGATATCTAAATTGGAAAAGAGGAGGTCAAACTATCGCTTTTCACTTATGATCCGATCTTATAACTAGAAAACCCCAAAGACTCCGCCAAAAGACTCCTGGAATTGATAAATAAATTCAGCAAAGTTTCAGGTTACAAAATCAATGTACACAAATCAGTAGCATTTCTATATAACAATAACAGTCAAGCTGAGAGTCCAGTCAAAGACTCAATACCATTTACAATAGCTATAAAGAAAACAAAATACCTAGGAATACATTTAACCAAGGAGGCAAAAGATCTCTACAAGAAGAATTATGAGACACTCAGGAAAGAAATCGCAGATGACACAAAACAAATGGAAAAACATATCCTGCTCATGGATCAGTAGAATCAACATTGTTAAAATGTCCATACTACCCAAAGTGATTTACAGATTCAATGCAATCCCCATGAAAATACCAACATCATATTTCACAGATATAGAAAAAATAATTTTATGCTTTTTTTGGAACCAGAAAAGAGCCCAAATAGCCAAAGCAATCTTAAGCAAAAAGAACAAATCTGGAGGCATCACATTACCGGACTTCAAATTATACTACAAGGCTATAGTAACCAAAACAGCATGGCATTAGCACAAAAATAGAGACACACACCAATGGAACAGAACAGAGAATCCAGATATAAAACCATCCACATACAGCCAAGTGATCTTTGACAAAGCAGACAACAATATATACTGGGGAAAAGAAGCCCTATCCAATAAATGTTGCTGGGAAAATTGGATAGCCACATGCAGAAGAATGAAACAGGATCCACATCTCCCACCACTCATAAAAGTTAATTCAAGATGGATAAAAGACTTAAATATAAGACATGACACCACAAGAATTCTAGAAGAAAATGCAGGAAAACCTCTTCTAGATATCAGCCTAGGCAAAGAATTTATGACTAAGAGCCCAATGGCAATTACAGCAACAAGAAAAATAAATGGGACTTGATTAAATTAAAAAGCTTCTGCACAGCTAAGGAAATAATCAACAGAGCAAATAGACAACCTATAGAATGGGAGAAAATACTCACAAGCTATATGTCCAATAAAGGACTGATAACCAGAATCTACAAAGCAACCAGAATTTCTCAAGCAAATCAACAAGTGAAAAACAAACAACCCCATTAAAAAGTGGGCAAAAGACATGAACAGAAGCTTTTCAAAAGAAGATAGACAAATGGCTGATAAACATGGAAAAATGCTCAACATCACTAATCATCAGGGAAATGCAAATTATTATAAAACCACAATGAGATATCACCTTACCCCTGTTAGAATGGCTTTTATTAAAAAGTCCAAAAACAACAGATGCTGGCATGGATGCAGAGAGAAAGGAATGCTTATACACTGTTGGTGGGACTGCAAATTAGTACAACCTCTATGGAAAACAGTATGGAGATTCCTCAGAGAACTAAAAGTAGACCTCCACATGACTGAGCAATCCCACTACTGGGTATCTACCCAAAGGAAAAAAAGTCACTTAATCAAAAAGACACCTGCACTCGAATGTTTATTGTAGCACAATTCACAATTGCAAAGATGTAGAATCAACCCAAGTGCCCATCAGTTCATGAGTGGATTAACCAAATGTGGTATATGTATACCATAGAGTACTACTCAGCCATAAAAAGGATGAATCAATGCCTTTTGCAAAAATCTGGATTAAACTGGAGACCATTATCCTAAGTGAAGCATCTAAAGATTTAAAAAACCACCACCACACGTACTCTCTATTGAACTGGAACTAACCGGTGAGCACACATGTGCACAGGGGAAAGTATAACTCAGTGGAAGTCAAGTAGAGGGGAGGGAGGAGGAGGGGATAGGCATAAACCTACCTAACGGGTACAATGAACACTATTTGGGTGATGGGCACACTTATAGCCGTGACTCAAGCATTACAAAAGCGATCCATGTAACCAAAATCATTTGTACGCCCTTAATATTTTGAAATAAAAAGAATAAAAAAAATAAAAAATAAAGAAAGGGTTTTCTTCTCAGCCAAAGTCTGAGATTAAGAAAAGAAAAAACAATCCACTAAACTTAAAAGAATTAAACTGAGGAATAATGAGAATTTTCTGAAGAAAAATGAGGAAAGCCCCCGCAAGCTGGGCACACACGTTCTCAAGCTGTACTTATGTCCTTATTACACTTTGGCACTAGGGCAACTAAGCTAAAACTTTAAATTCATTGTGTTCGATTCACAAGGCTATAAATTCCATTTGCAACTCCAAAACCTATTATATATGCCAGTGCTACCCAAATACTATGTGACAACATTTAGGAACTTATTCTGAGGATAATGTATTAAAAAGACCATAATGAGAAATCAGAAGATCTGTTTCAAACTGGGTGTTAATCTTGGGTTTTAACCTCTCTGACTTCAATTTCCTCATCTGTAAAATAAAGAGAGTTAGATTATATTATTTCTAAGGTCCTTTCCTGCTGTGAAATTCTATTATATTTTCCTGTGGAATTTTAGATAATTCAAATCACCACATATTCTAGCCTCCTGGGAAGTATTTCAACACTCTGGCATGGCAAAACCTGGTGAACCAGGTTTCTCTAATCAAAATTCTGAGTTGAAATACTTCATTAGAATAGGCAGTAAAAATGATACCCCCACAAGGTAGGTAAGAACTAGTATTTTAAAATGCTTTGAAAAATAATGCTGGCTCTTTATGTTAACAGCTAGAGAGACAGACTTTTTAAGTTGTTAGATAAATGGTTTAATGAAAATAGTGCTCAAAAATGCTTGGTAGGAGGACAGGGCAGAGTTCTCCAGCTGTTAACTTTAGATGAAGGTGGAGACTGATCAACTAGTGATGCCAATGACACATCTGTGCTGGTGTGTGTCAAGGAAGGAAACAAGGTGTAGGAAATAATGCAGGTCATCAAAGGTGCTTATCGTGAGAAGTGCTCAGGAATCAGCTAGTTCACCAGCCTAATAAGTTTTACCAGAACAGTAAACATGAAATAGTGCTCAAGTTAAAAGGGCTATTTAAAAATTTCCAAAAGCACTTTTCCTGAGTCTCTCATATACTATCTCAGAAAGGCAGTGTACGACATCTTTTTATTCTAAAAATTTACCTTCGATAGGCTTTTTCATTTCATGTTTTGTCCATTCTAAACTATGAACTTTAATTTTTAAAGGAGGAACAAAGCTTTAATGAGGAGATATATTTTCTGTTTGAATGCTGGTTTTGTTTTCTGATTATAAAACTAACACATTCATTTTCTTAAAGTCTGAAAAATGCAGAAAATTACAAAGGAAAAAAAAACCACCCGTACTCTAACTAAACAGATAAAACCTCCTAACTCTTTGATTTATTTCCTTTTAGTATTTTTCCTTTGTGTCTAAATATAGATATTAAATATGTATACAATCAGGATCATACTAGATGCATAAAGTATTACTAGTTTGGATTATGAGTTTTTTCCATGTAATTAAAATCTTCTGAAAATATGTTTAGGAGCTGTATAATGTTCCATTAATTTGCTATTATTTATATATCACACAATTGTAATCATAGTACTACATTACTCTATGTCTCTTATATTTTTCCTATTTATTTATAAGAGTCCTGTATTAAAGCTATGAAACATCACAATTGTGGCAAATGCTTTTCCTAGTTTGTGGTATGTTTTTTAACATGAATTTTTGGACAAGTATTTTAAAATTTTCAATAGTTGTAACTTCCTTTGTAATTTCCATGGCTAATTTCACAGTTAAAGAGTCATCTTTGATTCAAATGTTAATTGTTCCCAATTCCACTTACTGAATAATCTAGGCCAGTCCTATTACTTTGTGATGCTTCAATTATCATCTTTGGTAAAGCCCTGTTTTAAGGGAAAAAGTAGAATCCAAAAATTCGTTTTCACAAAATATATGGCATCTACTCTTGTGAGAGTAACGAGCTAATCAAGGCACACTTGTGTAGCTAGGGGATTGAATTTCCAGGGTCTGGATAAACTGTCCAATTCTGTCTTGGTACCAGCTAGAGTTTCATGCCATCTAGCAACTTTTGCTCACTTGTGTTTAATTATCAGTGGGATGAATGCAGATTGACTGGTCTTTCTAGGACTACAACAGTGGTAACAGAAGTCTCTCAGTTACTTGGTACCCATTTGGTCAGCCAGATTTTGGGAAACTGGGCTAGGAGAATAATGGTAATGGGAATATGGGGATCTATTTTCCATCTCCTAATTTCCTGGCTTGTCAAAAGAAAAGAATTTTAGTGTGTCCCCACTTGAGAATGGGAGCTAGATGGAAGTCGGGAGCCCACTGAATTAGCATGGGGTTTTACTGTATTAAAGTTTTAGACATACTACAGTCTTGGCCCATTTCATTTGTCCTAGTGTATCCACTGATATGCCTAACAATTGTTTTCACAGGATCACATTATTTTATTTTGGCTTCTAAATAGATAAGTCCCAGGTCAGAATACATTTAGGAAATCCTAATTCCCCTTAGAAAACTAATGGGTTTACAGTGTTATTCTTGCATCTGTAACTTGAAAACCATTCTAGTCAGTGAAAGACTGGAGGAGATTATTAAATGGGCCCCAGACCAAATGTAAGAACTTTAATTCTCTGTGGTATACATGCTAAATTATAATCTAGAACAAAGATCCTAAAGGGACCTCCAAAGCCTTTCAGCTCATTCAGAACAAATTCATAATGGGTCAACTGCATGAACCCCAAGGGCAGCATTACAGCAAGAATCACATATGCTTTCCTCATGCATAGATATCTCTTACAAAGTAAACTCACATTCGATTCCAAGTCAACTGAGCATACTAAGTTTTCCCAGAACCTGATGTATGTCATAAGCTGAGGTATTGTGGAGGGAAGAGATTTACATATGCAGAATCTAAGGGCTCTCTTTTGTCATAAATGTTCAAATCACCCTTTCTATTCCTTTTTCTTGGCCTTAAATCTGGCTCTTCCATATGGAAAACTTAAATCTTTCTAAAATCTTGGCTTACTTCTATCATATCATCTTTGACAGAGAGATAGAAAAGATGTGTTACTACTTTCCCTAAGAAGAGTTGCCTAAGGACAGCCCTTTGTTTTCTCAGCATTATTAAATCATTCCTTTGTTATCTCTTCTCCACCCTAAAAATTCCTATTCACTAAGCACTTGTTGAGTAGTAAAAAATAAAAAATACAATTCCTACTCTTAGGTACCAAAATAGGAAGATGAAAGGCTAACAGAGATGCAAGTGGGAAAGCAAATAAAGCAAAATATGTGCAAAAATGTGATGTCACAAAATACTCCACTTTTTAGATTCTGAAATAAAAATGCAGCTTACCTTTGCCATCTTCAAATCAAGGGCAAAATATGTATGTATAATATATATAAACAGCAAGGTGGCAATTCTGTCTCAAAACAACAACAACAACAACAAAACTCTACTATGAATAGGTAAGTATGACAACCCTGAAGGGAAATCATCTTCCTCTCCCTCCACCTGCCTCTATCCTCTCTCCCACTCCATAGCAGGAATATGAAAATTTATAACAGAGTATTTTCCCTGCCTTCCAAGTGTATATAGACTGGCCAAGAAGGTGAGAGGAAGTTTTAAGACTGGGTGGGGGGAAGGACTCTTATCCTTTTAAACCATTCCAATTTTATCCAACTCTTCAATAAAAGGCATAAAGTTGAGGTGTAGTTTGATGAATTTTCACATATGTACATATCCATGTTAACAACCACTCAGATCAAGACAGACATTTCCCAGTACCCCAAAGGTTTCCTTGTGCCCCTTCCCAATCAATAATCACATCCTGCCCCTAGAGACAATCAGAATTCAGGCTTCTATCATCATAGATAAGTTTTGCCTAAAGGATTATCTTTTTTTGTTTTTTGGTTTTTCTTTTCGAGACAAGATCTTGCTCTGTTGCCTGGGCTAGAATGCAGTGGCATCATCATAGCTCACTGCAGCCTCACACTCCTGGGCTCAAGCGATCCTCCTGCCTCAGCCTCCCGAGTAGCTGTGACTACAGGCATGTGCCACCACACCTAATTTTTAAAATTTTTTGTAGGGACAGGGTCTCACTATGTTGCCCAGGCTGGTCTTGAACTCCTGGCCTCATGCGATCCTCCCACCTCGGCCTCCCAAAGTGCTGGCATTACAGGTGTGAGCCACTGAGCCTGGCCAGGATCACCTTTTTTAGGACAAAGATAAAAGTTTAAGTAAAACAGTAGATAGTAAAATTCAGGTACTTCAAGTTTAGGAAAATACATAAAAATGAAGTCCTAGTAATGTTTTCAATAAGTGACTCCTAAATGAGATTTAACTGATCTTTTCTCTTGAAGTTTTAGAAATATCTGTTCAAATGACTTTTAAGGTATAGATCTTAGATTTTATACAGAAGGCCTCTGATGAGCAACAAAACTTCATTGATCTACAACAAAACTACTCCAGGTACTGTTTTATGTCATTATGTTACTTTTGAATAGATTACTTTTTAAAAAGCCATACTATTCTGCTTCCCTACATCTTAGTTTCTTCCAAAGTTCAAGATCTTGCCCAAGTCAACAATATGTAGTTACAATAAGTGGCTATGCTTACTTAAATGTAATTAACAAAGACATGCTTCATTTTAAAGATTACAAAGTATAATTTTTAACTCTGATATTTTGACAGAGTATTTAAATGAAGATGATCTACAGGCTATTGTGAATACAGAGATAACCCTAACAGTGAGAAATATAGGCAGGAAATGGAGATCTGAAATTTTTAAAAGTTGACAGGGGATGAGAAAAACAGTGAGTGAGGTATTATGGAAATGACAGTCATGTGAAGGGGTGGAAGAGGACGCTCCATCAGTTGTGAAAGAGGGCAGAAATGGTCACAGTGCATAGGATAAGAAGAAAAAAAAAGTGTAAGGCCATGGAATGCAAAAAAGAAAACAGTTTAAGAAGGGGTGATAAACAGGTATTACATGTTATAGAACTAAATAAGAGATGAAATAAGGTGAGTTTGTCAAAGGGGTCAGTGACTGGGCATTGCCAGGAAAGTAATGATGGTAGTAAGAGTAGTGATGGCAGTGCAGGGCACTAAAAAGAAAAGAGACCACGCAAAGTAAAGGTATTAAGTACAATAATACATTAAAAATAATAATACTCAACATTTACAGACTTTACCATGTGTCAAACACTGCCTTAAGCACTTGATATATATTAAAACATTTAAAAATTCTTAAAACACCCTATGAAGTGGGTATAGATTTTATAGATGAGGAACTGAGGCACAGAGAGGTTAAGTAAGTCACCCAAACTCACATAGCTAAAGAGGCAGGATTCAAATCCAGGCAGCCTACTCTAGAGCCTACACTCTTAACCATTATGCTATACTGTAGCAAAAGCTTTGATTGTTTTCATAAAGTAGTAGATGATGCTGCCCATGTATGGCTCAGAGAGTAAACTACGGTTTGAGCAAACTAGAGATAGGGGAGTACGTGAAAAAGCTACTGAAGGATGTGTGCTTGGGAGATAGTGAGGACCAAGTTATGCCAGATGCAGGAAATCAGAATAGGTAAGGTCTGCACAATTTCCATCTTCTTAAAGCAAGCAGTGTTTGGTAGCCTGGGAGCTGGAACAAAGGCATCAAAAATCCTGAAGATGACAGCATAGAGTGTTAACATTTAAATTAGAAAATTTGGTTTAAACAATTCCTCCAATTACTACTAGCACTTCCAAGCACCCACTGTGTGTCCTGCACCAGGTAAGGTGTTTAAGCACAGTACCAATGTGATACAAACAGGTTGGAGAAATCAGGCAGAATTCTTCTTCAGGGTCTGCGCAAGGTGGCACCGTGAAAATGCTGTTTTTATGATCTAAAAATGACTAGGGCAGCCTAAGATACATCATCTGTGACCTCATGATTATTTGTATAATCTGTGATCTGTGTGATTCCAGTTCTATGACCTCAAGAATGAACCTGCACAGTGCTTTATACATAGTAAGTACTTAATAACTGTTTCTTGACCTACTGCTGAAACTAAAAAAAAATTTATAGCAAAAAAAAAAAAAATTCATTTTTTTAAGTTTGAGCAGCATAGAGAGGGTGATTAAGAGAAAGCCTTCAAAAATCAGACAGACCTGGACTGAATTCCATTTTCTACTGCTTACTATTAATTATTTATCTTTTAAAAATTATTTAATTTTTTAAACCTTAGTTTCTTCATCTGTAAAATGGAGATGATAATAACGGCACTGAATTCCTTGGGTTGTTTAATCCTAATAGGATTAAATCAGAGAATGCATGTAAAATATAGCACAAAGCCTGACATATAATAAGGGTTCAATAAAATCATTAATACTGTTGTTATAAATTTTAATTGCAATTTTATGCCATTAAAGTCAATTTTGTTTACTAATGACAGAAGTACAGTGTATGACCAAGTTCTATGTCATAATTTTAAAAAATTCTTTATACTCAGAGACCATTATTCATAATTGTAGAATATTTTAGAATTATTCTTAGTAATGATAATGTTTATTATCAAAATTCTTAGAAAGGTCATTTTGTTACAAAAATTACAAATTATGTAAAGGAGATACTCATGTGATAGAACAAAATATAATTTAATGTTGTATAACCTAACTTGCAATTTTGATGAAAAAGTAACTATTCTCAATAGTTTATATGACCATATATAGTCAAGTATATCATTAATGTAGAAGCCATTTACAGCTGATTATATTTCCATGCAAAGCCTATATATCTGTAGGTGAAAGAAGAAGAGATATGCCACTTAAAAATGTTCATCCCTTCCCATTTTGAAACCTTAATGGGACACATATAATAGTCTGATTAAGTATACTCTATAATATAATTTAAATTTTATAGACTTAATTCACAATGATAAAGAACTGCTTTTCTTTTAAATCATGATTTTTAAACAGTGTATTAGGTTAGTTATTTCAACTAAGAAAAAATAAAATATTTAATTTTTAAACTATGCAATACAAAATCTATTTAAAACGATGCTAAATGTAAATTCTCTTAAGATATATCTAGACCCCTAATTACAACTATTCCAACCTTCAGTAATGAATGTCTATACTTTAAACATACAAATTTATATTCTGTTACAAGTGACAGGAATATGCCAGTCTAAGGGAGAAAATAAAGCATGTGTTTCAAAATGACTGAAGTAGCTGCTGAAATGTCTATGGATTATGGGCAAACCTGCTGAATTTCCTTTGCTGTCTTTTACTTCTGTCTATTTTAAAGCCTACTTAAGTTTTCAACGGTTATTTATTAGCTAAAACACAACTTACCTCCAATTTAGCTGTTAAATAATTTGCAAATTTTCCCCTGGAGACATTAAGAATATTGCTGAGAAGAAGTCATAAAAGACTGCAGCAAACAATGATAGAAATGTGTAGTGTGTACAAATTTTAAATCCCTATGCCAATTCAATCAAAATTTTCTGACCAAAAAAACCCAAAAAAACCAAACCTGACACTTAAGCACATCTATCCAATGGAAATGCTGCAGAGAAAAACAACACTCATTGGATCTGCTTAACAGTTATCTCAATTAGTAACCGAGCCTGGTAACCCATGAGGGCATTTCTATGTGATGGTCTAAAAAAAAAAATATATATATATATGTTTTGTGCATAATGTACTTGATCTCTGCCTGTCCCACACAACCACACAAACTCAAAATCCCATAAACTGGAACACATCAGACTTCCACTGTAACATCTTCAGTTCCAATTCAGGTTAAAAAGAAACTTTTCTCTTAGTACAGTCTGGTCCTAAGTAGCAAGCAAGAATGATGCTATTTGTTAATCCAGTAAACAAGAAAGGAATTGCGTTATACAAAACTGAGTGGGAAGGGGGGAGAGGTCTCAGGGTGTCATTTCCTCTTATTAATTAATTATTTCTTCTTAAGACAAGTTCCAAGGCCTAGCAGATCACTAGTTAAAGGGCGGCTATTCTTTGTTGAAAGGTGAGGGAAGCAGGGCATGGGAAATTCATTTTCAAACACATTTTGTCTCTGCCACTTAACAGGGGGAGAGATGAGGGGCAGTACTAAAGGTCAAAATACCACATGGCTGTGGTCCTGTACAATGCACACCTCACAAGAAGAATCTAAGAATGCTTTTTTTTTTTTTTTTGGCAACAGTAAAGACAATAGTGTAAAGCAATTACAATTTTGAAAAGGACAATTGGTTAATTAAAAATATTTTTAAATGGCTGAAAAGTAGCTTTCCTTAAAAGGAAATATTCTTCCTCAGCCCATGAAGTTAAACTTGCATGGTTTAGTTGGAGGTTATAAAACAAACAGTTCCACGTGTACATTTTAAAGTTACACTAAATTATAAAGTACTTACCCTTAAACTCAAGCCTTTCCATGCCAGATTGTGAGCCCTGTACAAAACATGCCTAATGAGAATATAATATATAGTTTTCTTAATAAGATGTGAATAATAATCACTAATAAGAGATCCAAGAAAAGCCAATAAGAAAGCCAGAAAAATCTTATTAAACTTAACTAACTTAAGAGCATGCAATGCTGGAACGAAGTCTACAATCCTCAAGCCAAAACACTCACCAGACATTGATGTTGCTCACTGAGAATTTTAAGCTTTGGGAGAAGGAGGTCAGGGGTAAAGAGGTGAAAAAAAAACCGATACAATTTGGAGCTCAATGTAGAGTTTATGTATTAGAGGGAAACATTTTAACAATCAAATAATACATTTAAATAAATCCTTACTAGGGATTGCTTTATAATGAAGTACATTTAGTCTCTGGTAGCCTATATGGTAGGCCATGGCTGACAGCAAAAAAAAAAAAAAAAAAAAAGTTCCAGACTAATATTTAAAAAACAAAGACCCAGAATATTTAGTATTGGCTGGGACCAAAAAATTAACACCCCATTATTGCTCCCCATTATATATAAGTGGAAACAAAGAAACAGCATCATTAATCAAATTTCTATTTAAACTTCTAAAGTGCAGGCAAAAAAATCTGTTACAGTAATACTGAGATCTGTCACCTCGTTCCTCTCCAGGGCTAGAAGACTACTCCCTGAACTACCCTTCCCTCCCCCACAAAACACACTCCATCCCTTAAGGGAAACTTTCAATGCCAGGTCAAGGAATCTGAGGGAACCGTGGAAGATTTCTGGGCAGAGGAGCGACATAATAATGAAAGCAGCGTTTTAGGAAGGGGGAGGTGGGCAGGCCCACGTGACTATGGACATACAAACAGGGTCCAAAGGAATGAATACGCTAACTGTCCATTCTTGTTTCTTACTAGACACAACAAAATAGTGCTTAGAAACAGTAAATTGCTTACATTCCTGAAGAAAGCATCATGCTTGAATCTCAAACTATTTGCTAACTACTATCAGAGCCCTGTACCATTTAAATGGGAAAAAGAAACTGATTTAACTAAATCAAGTAACTCAGCAAATTCACATAGAATAAGGCATCAAATGTGGTCTTAGACTCTCTCATTTTATTCTACTTTTCTAAATTCAAAAAAATACATAAGAACAAAGTCCAAATTCTTATTCATGAATTTAGGGTTCATCTACCAGTTTCATAATTTACTGATTGCTTGTAAGTCACTTACACTAGATTTGCAAATATCCGGGGTGGTGGGGGGGGTGGAGTTGCACAAACACAAAGGTTATTCCCAGGCTGGCTCTCCCTGGGGCACAGGAGTCTCCTCACCCCTCGTCTTTCCCTTCAAAGGGACTCTAGAAATCAAATAAGAAAAAAGCTCAAGAGCTGTGCAGTAGTCGACTGCACATCTACTTTTTATTCTTTTTCTCTACACCGATGTGGCTGTAAATTTTTTTAAAGTCAGAAACCAATGTATTTGGAGTAAGGAGATTTAAAGGACAAGAGGAGGTATCCCCACAGATAGACTCGAACAATAATAAAACAGTACTTTTAAGGAAACAAAGCCTTTTAAACCTTCTCCCACTATCTGGGAAATATCTATGTTAGACCAGTGGTGCCTGATTTTCATGATCAAATTATCACATCATAAAATCAAGCTCTGCATAAGAAGGACTTGATTAATGCTCAATTATCTATTCAGTTCATTCAACAATTAATTTCAGAGAGTCTAGCAAATGCCAGGCACCTTGCTAGGCCCTGGAGATACACAGCAATACAAAAAAAATTGGTTTAACAAACTTAGGGCAATATCTGTGAATCAAAGATATTAGAACTATATAATTACTGCATATAAGGTAGTTAGATGCAGATGATCCTCATTACAATGGGGCCACATCCCAATACACCCATTGTAAGTTGAAAATACAGTTAAGTCCAAAATGCATTTAATACACCTAACCTACAGAACACCATAGCTTAGCCTAACCTACCATAAACATACTGAGAATACCTACAATAGCCTACAGTTGAGCAAAACCATTTAACACAAAGCCTATTTCATAATAAAGTATTGAATATCTCATGCAGTTTATTGAATACTGTACTGAAAATAAAAAACAGAATGGCTATACAGGTACTCACCATTAACTTACATAGCTGAAAGCATACCGGGCCTGAAGAATGTTTGAAGCATTGAACTAAAATTAATTATTGGATGATGGGAATGCTACAGCGACAGGGTCATCTGTTTCTCTTAGCCCCAGAAAAGATCAAAATTTAAAATCTGTAAGTATAGTTTCATCTGAAGTATAGTTTCCACTGAATGTGTATTGCTTTCATACCATTGTAAAGTTGAAACATTGTTAAGTTCAACCATTGTACGTTGGGGACTGTCTGTACTTACTAAAAGCTTTATGATGATTGCACAATATTCAGAATCCACCATTTCAGGGAAGCAATCTTCTTGGACTAACTGTAGCATATTGTGATGCCTCTTCTGCCCTTCTCCAGACAAAGGAGATTGCTGGCGTTCCCCGCCCCCCCCAACTCTTACCTCTGCTTCTGGCTCCTCCAGGCCTCCTGTTTCCATATTTCAGGCAGTTGGACTCTTATCCATGTCCGAAAAACCCCTCCCATTTCCCATGACACTTTGTCTCAGCTCTCCTATGATTCCATCTCCCTCTTTAGGACTCATATAACCCCCTGCAGCCTGATTTTGGTACTCAGAAATTTCTGTCAGTTACTTTTGCCAAAATCATCCCTCTCCTACTAGGCTATAAGGTGTGTGATGGTGGTGACCAATCTAACTTCATGAGGTTTTTTTTAAAGTTTTGTGAATATTTCACAAAAAAAGTCTTCAGAAATATTTTTTGTAATCATTCATTTATTCAACAAATATGTATTGAGCCCTGAATAGGCCCCAGGCACTAGGCTATATTTCAAACTCTAAAATACCAAGCAATCAGTTGGCTATCTGGTTTGTGTTTAAAAAAAAAAAGATGTAGTTTTGTAGATTCAATCTTGTTAAAAAGAACACAAAATATTACAGCAATCAAAATTATCCTTTAAATGCTAAGTTCTATAAATTCTTCTAAATTACACCTAACAATCCACTTAAGTTTGGCAAGAAGATGCAGTAGATAACAATTGCCTTTTTCCTGGAATTAGAGATGTAACTGATCCATAACAATGTCTTTTTTTTTTAAGTCTCACTGTTTGCCAAATACTTTACAACCTTTTAAAACTTTTTTTTACCAAAAAGAAAGAGAGAAAACTTGAACTATTTTTTTTTCTTCATTCTCCAGTATCTGCTAAACAACTAGCAGTAATACGGAAAGGGGGAAATTAAAGAATATTTGCTTCATTCCAAAATGTTATATTAATTAATTTTATGAAATAAAGAGGGTATTGTTTTCTGACATTTATTATTAAGGTACAAGATGACCAAGACCCATATTCTGAAATGTATTAAAGACTGCGCAATGCATTCCATGAGGCACAGCACACTCTAAAATCTGTTCATTTATAACATAAAGGAGAACTCTCTAAAGAAGTCCTACTAATAAAATAGGCCTTCCCTAAATCTGACTGCCAAACTGACTTACTTTGGCAAGCAAGCTTGGAACATTTTAAATTTTACAAACATTATCGCTTTTTAAAAAGTTAATTTGACTACTTTAAGGAATGTAAAAATAAACCTTGGTTTCAGTGAAATCAAAATTAAATCTTACCAGATTTCTTCTAAAATCAACTATAATAATCAGATTATATAACTGTTATAAAGTATTACGGTTCTGAGTCTTTGGGGCTGGAGGGGCCCATTTTTTCTCAACAACCCCTTTTCCTTCTCTACAAGGCAAATTAGTGAACATCTTTCCACTTATTCCTTCTATAGGTTGACTGGGTGAAGTGTGTAATTTGTAAATAAGAATGAAAAGGAATATATCATGTATTTATTTAAATCAGAACTCAGTAATAGCTTTATTTCTGAAACAATATCAATAGGATTAAGCACAGGCATCAAAGAACAACAACAAAAAAACTTACGAGAAGAAAATGAAAGGAACAAAAACGAAGAAGAGAAGGGAGATTAATATTTGGTGCCAGGCACTGTGCTAAGTGCAAGATAGCTACTGTTACTCCCGTTTTTGCAGAGATGGAAACTAAGGCTCAGAGATATTAAATATTTACCTAAGATCACAAAGCTAGTAAAAGGCAGAGCCAGGATTCAAATGCAGTGTATCTCTTCCAAAGCCTGTGCTTTTACTCCTTCATGTTGTACAGTGAGGAAAAGAGAGAGGGAATTGAGCAAAGAAAAATGACAGTTATAAGGCAGCACTGATGACTGCTTCCAGAGGCCAGCTGTACTGGTCTACACTTGCGAAAAACTACATTCTTACATTTGTATTTTAACAAAAAGCCCGGGCATCTATAAACTAATAAGATGATATTTTGCTTTCAGATTGATCCAAATAATGATGTATTTTGTGGAATGTAATTGTGGCCTCTAGAAGATTTTGAAGGATAGTACTTACCTGCTACACAACTTTTTCTAAACTAAGGCTTGTAGTCCTTCAACTTTTTGAAGAAAAGGGATTGTATCTTTTGTCATTTCTTTGTTATGTAGTAAAAAAATACAAGCAATCAAACCCCATTTAACTAGAATTATGTTGACAAAAAGGGTATGCACTATCAAACTTTGCTGTTACTCTACATCATAAGAGTTCCATTTGGTGCCATGGACATTGAAAAAGGATCTCAGTTGCTTTAACAGAGCCAAGAAAGGTACCTGTCCAATAAAACTTTCTGCAATGATGGAAATGTTCTACATCTGTGCTGTCTAATATGGTAGCCACTAGCAGCATGTTGCTATCGAGTACTTGAAATGTGGCCAGTGTGACTGAAAAACTGAATTTTTTATTGGTGCCTACTGAACAGCAAAGGTCTAAAGAATACAGTTTATTCCTTATTGCAAAAGACACCAGCAGTCCTGGAAAGGTCATAATTTATATCAAGAAATAAAGACAAATGATTATTTGGCTATTAGCAATCTTTCAATGGTAAGGGAGGAAAAGAGGGGAATATGAATTTGTAAAATTGTATAGTCTGGTTCTCTTTTGTATTAATATATAAAACTGGCCTATGCCTCTGCAAAAGCACTGGTATTTAACTTCTGTGCTCCAGAGAATACAATAGCTATTCAGTAAATACTTATTGATCAAAGATGACAATCTACCTGTGGTCAGCCTATGCTGAAATCTAAGTGTCTTACCTTGTCCACGTTACCTCCACGTCTTTGAAGCTGGGAAGCAGGCTTGCAGTTTTCACCTCTGTCTCTAGCTCCTAACACTTAGTAAATGCTCGTTAAGTACTTGCTAAATAAGTGAATAACTAACCTTGAATTTCTCCATTCATTGCTCCAACATCTTAGAGAAGCATTTAAATTGACTCTGGATGCTTTGAGACTCTGGGATCAGTGTCAATACCCAGGTTCGTGTCACAATGCTGATGAAGTGTTCACAGTGATATTTTTGGTTCAAATTTCCTGGCTAAATAAAATAACAATCACCAGGGCTAAGAAAAGGGGAAAGGGTATATATCATTGTAGGCCAGGTGCTGCGAAGTAAGACGCTTTGGGAAATGATGCTTAGAGCTATAATTTTACCCCTAGATGTTATGATACAACATATACAAAAGAACGAGAGTTCAAGTGGTAAATTCTATTTCTTCTAATGTAACACAAGAATTCCCATTTCTTACATTTTAATAAAAAGAAAATTTTTATTTTCACAGAAAATAACTAATATGCTAAGGGGAAACAAAAATAAAACCTCTGAGAAGAGTGAGTCAGAAATTAGAAAATGAATAAAGAACTGAAGGAGAAAGGAAATATAGGTTACAAAAATTATACAGTCATAATGTATGGTGCAGCAAGGACAATGTTCAGTTAACATTTAAGGGGCTAACCTAGTGCTAGGGTTTTACAGTCCCCTCTATGACAAGCATTCTTAACTCTTAATTCCTCTAGTGTGCCACAGGAAACATTCGAAGTGACCATCTGTCTATGAAATCACCTATAGAGAAATAAAAATGCATTTGGCAGGTACCCAAAAATATCACAAGTTCCTTATCATGATAATGAGTCTGTGGCATTGCCAAGTATCATTTATGGAGTCCTCTGTTACAATCAAGAACATTTCTTTGCAACACCAAATTAAAAGGTAAGTATAGTTTAGATTAGAACTCTTGTATGCTATTTTTGGGTGCAGAACTCCTTATTAATTGTGCAGTAACACCATTACCCTTTCACTTTAATATGGCAATAAGAAGATCCCAAATGAATAATTCAAAACTTGCTTCAGCCAGCACACATGGAACGTGACTGGCTCCTGAGAGGCATTGTCCAGCTCTCTGGAGGATAAAGAGATCATAACCATGTAGGCTTTTACACAACTGGACTGTGTTCAGGATGTAGAATTAGGAAAAGCTATCTCTCATGACATCCCAATGGCCCTCCACTCCAGCAATCCTGTTCCCTTTACCATTTCTTAAATATGCCTTTATTTTTTACAAGCCTTCCCCTTACAACTTTCCCCCACCTTCCACATTCTGCCTCCTCCAGTCCCTTTATTAATTTCTAATCATTCAAGGGCCATTCATACTCTATCCTTCTCAGCCAGACTGTCTCTAACTTCAAAAACATACAGGGATCCTTCCCACCTCTCAACTCTTAGGGTTCTTTATTGTTTCTACTGCAAAAAAAAAAAAAAAGGCTTATTATTATTCTACTTATTTTACTTTTTTAACTCCCTGATTCTGATAATTAGCTAGGTTTAGGACTTGTTGGTATAGGCCTTGCCTCATGGTAGGGAGAGACTACCTTCTGCCCTTTTTAATTCCTTAGAGTTCCCAATTAGCCATGTTAACTAATGGCTGAGCAACATGCATGAGGATAGGAATATACAAATAAAAAAGCCTGAAGCTTTAAAATGAAATCTATTTAAGCCACTTAATATTTGGCAATAAATGACTGAAACAGGATATATTAAATATGATCCTTGCAATGATCTTAATTTTATCAATCAGAAGATTAAAAGAGAATTTTATAAAGAAAAAAGCACACACAGATGACCAATATATTGAGTCTTTTAGAAAGATTTATTAGAGCATAAAGAATCAAGAAGGGACGAAAGAGAACCTACTGTACTAAAGGTGGGGAAAAAGAGAAAAGGGAATACGAGCAACTGAACGTAAGTAGCAAATGGGCTAGGTTAAAATTACATTTCTGTTTGATTGACTCTAAAACATTCTCTATGGCTTATGTGCATTATAAACAAACAAAAACTTTTAAAAACCCCACAATACCAAATAGGTGGGCCTATTTGTGGTATACATGCAAATAGCAATAAAAATTGAAAGCATGTAAGATCTTTCATCTCTGTACAATTTTACTCTAAGGCCATCAACCTTTAAGATATCCTTTAAAGTAATATGAAGTCATGAATACACCTTAAACATCAATTGAATAATATCTCATTAAGTATTTGATATTATCAATTTAAAAAAACTTTAAAAAAAAGCAACACACAATAAACCACAATAAAGGAAACTAAAAAGATTTAGAGAATTAAAGTTCTTGGTAGAGATCAGCCTCTAGAAACTTTGTTCCAATCATTTCCTAAAAGTGTTGGGTAGAATAATAAAAGGCAGTAAAGCACTGTACAACATCCCCATTTTCAGAATTCCTTATTAAGGACATCATGTGTAGACTCCCCTAAACTGTCTGTTATCCCTTACACAGCATTTCTATCAATAAACACATTTGCTTTTGTGGATATCTTACTGGTTGGGGAAAGGGAGACATCACATCTGGCTCAGTGCCTTGCCCATAGCACAATTCTGCAAATAAATGCCTGCTGTCCTGAGTCTAAATGCTTCAGTGTTCATTCTAAGATAACCCCAACCATTACATTATTGTCCTCAATGTAATTGTCACGTATTACCCAGCATCCTCATTCTTTCAAGGACGCTCAAGGGACATCACTCTTTCACTGTTACTGTTACTCTGCAGACTCCCTGGAAGTTCCATGTCTCAGCTCTGTTTACTCAGTATTCTTTTCCTATCTTTCCCATTTTAGTGAGTGGCATTGCCATCTACCCAACCAGTTGCTCAAGCCTGGAAACTGAAAATCAGTTGTGATTCTTCCTTCCTTTCCCTCCCATATCCAATTATCCACCAATTCCAGTAGATTCTACCTCCTAAATCTCTCCAGAATGAATTTATTTCTAAATCCTGGTTCAAGTCACCATCATTTCTCACCTGAATTACTGCAACAAGTCTTCTAATGGTCTTCCTATCTACAAAAGTCCTAACCCAATTTATTCTACTCTCCACAATGCAAATGATGAATGAAACTTTCTAAAATGCAAATCTTGCCATGTTTCTTTTCTGCTTAAAAATGTATAATGTCACACCAATTAGGATGGCTAGTCTAAAAAAATAAAAAATAAAATAACAACTGCTGTCAAAGATGTGGAAAAATTGAAACTTCGTGCACTGCTAGTGGGAATGTAAAATGGTGTAGCTGCTATGGAAAACAGTATGGCAGTTCCTTAAAAAGTTAAAAGTGGAATTACCATGTGATCCAGCAATTCCACATCTGGTCTGGGCATATACCCAAAAGAACTGAAAGCAGGGACTCAAACAGAACCCAAGTTCATTGCAGCATTATTCACAATAGCCATGATACCCCAAAGGTGGAAGTGCAGTGTCCATCAATGGGATGAATGGATAAACAAAATGTGGTATGTACACACAGTGGAATATTATTCAGCCTTAAAAAGGAAGGAAATTCTGACACACGGTACAACATGAATGAACCTTGAAGACACTATGATGAGTGAAATAAGCCAGTCCCAAAAAGACAAATACTGTATGATTCCACTTACATGAAGTACCTAGAATAGTCAAATTCATGGAGACAAAAAGTAGAATGGTGCCTGTCAAGGGTTAGGGGAGGGGAGAATGAGGAGTTACTATTTAATGAGTATGGAGTTTCAATTTGGGAAGGTGAAAAAAGTCCTGGACATGGGTGGTGGTGATGCTTGCACAACAATGTGAATGTACTTAATGCCACTGAACCATACACTTAAAAATGATTAAAATAACAAATTTTATGTATAATTTACCACAATAAAAAAAATAACTTACACACACAAATCTATAACGGCTCCTCATTGGCCTCAGGATAACATCTAGAGAGCTCCTAAATGTGGTTTACAATGCCCTTCAGGATTTGGCCCCAGTATACTTCTCCTGCTACTACTCTCTTCCATCAGGGTTCAGCCATATTGAACTATGCAGGAACTGAGCTCACACTACCGTATAAGTCTTTGCATACACTGTTCCCACTATCTGCAAGGCAACCCCTTCTATTCTCTCTCCATTTGTGACTTCTATTCATCTTCAGCCTTTTGTGTTCCTTCTTTGTACTACTCATCACAATATTGTACCTGTCTGTTTGTTTCACTGTCTCCCTTCCTACTAGCTTATAGCTCTATAAAGGCAAAAAATAAAGTTTCAACTTGTTTAGAATTACATCCTTGGTGCCTGGCACATGTAAGTATTCAGTAAATATTGTTGATTATATAAATAAATAAATGTAGAAAATAGGGAAGTAATATAATTATTGAAACACAATGAAGTGTGTAATATACACAACTAGACACATACCATTTCTTTGCAGGTATCTTTAAAATATTCTATGTCTGTCACAAATAGTTAATCAAAGGCTCCAATTCTTGAGATAAAATTCTAAATATGAAAAATTTCCTTCATACTATTCTACTTCAGTATTCTTTTATACTATTCCACAGTTTTCTTGATAGACAAATAAGGCATTTTAAAAATCAGGGTTGGTTTTTTTTTTTTCCAAATTGAATAATGAAAGTGTTTTTATTTCTCTCATGACATTTAAAATGTGAGCATTCTGAAATTCAGACACAGCATTTACTTCCAGGTAACTTCTTTGTTGGGTCTCGATTCCCTTTTAAATAACATATTCTTGTTCTGGAAGGAAGTCAGCTTTTTATCATTCTTTCTCTCTAGATAACACCCAAGACAAATCCCACAGGGATATGAATCCAGTAGTCATGCACAATATGAAGTAAGTTCACCATGACTGCTGAAGCCTCAGTGCCAACAATGACCCCACAACCAAGGGCAGTGACAAGCTCATCCAACTGCCTCTCCATTTGTTTTTGATGCTATTCTATTTAAAGTGCACATCGGGCTCTCATTTCTTTTGAATTAGGTCACTGAGAAAAGCTAAGTCAAAATCCTGAAAATCTTGTCACATCCTGCCATATTGGAAGAATTGGTTATTTGCCCGTAGCTTTAATATGTTGTGACATTTTTTAAAGGAGGGATCAATCAAAATGTAGAACTATCTATCTCATATCACACTCTGCAACCATATATTTATGATTAAAAAACATCAATATTTATGATTATATAATTTTAAAATCAACTATTTAGAGTTTGATTCAAAATGGAAAGAGTCTAAAACTGGCCATGTAGCACAATACTGTCAGAATAAATCTAAGAAATGGCTCTGGTGAATTTGGTGAATTTCTCAATTAAAAGATGCTTAAATCCAATATGGAAAATGTTTCTGGAACTGTAGAAACATGCTGCAAAGGCCTCTCCTTTCTTTCCCCCTCTCCACCCTCTTTCCCTTTTTCTCCCACCTTTCTCTTCCTCTCTTTAAAAGAGTGAAACCAGATAATCTCTAATGTTCAAAACCTGATAAAAGTGAAAAGTACATATCACTTAATCCCTATTTGGATCTGACTCTTTAATGAAAAGTGAATTTCTTACATGCATATAGTGGATTACTAGTCAGCAATACAAAGATAAACTAATATACGCAATAATTAGATGAATCTCAAAAATGTTACACTGAATTGCCAGACACAAAAGAGTACATATTGTATGATTCCATTTATATGAAGTTCTAGGAGCAGGCAAAACAAATCTTTGGTAATAGAACTCAGAACAGTGATTGCTTATGGTAAAGAGAGTGGCAATAACTGAGAAGGAGCATGAGGAAACTTTCTGGGGTGACAGAAACATTCTACATCAGAGCAAGGTATGGATTACACTTGTGTATACATTTGTCAACACTGATCAAACAGAACAATTAAGATCTATGTATTTCCCTGTGTGTAAATTGTACCCTAATTTCAAAAAGAGAATGCTCTCTTTCTGGCTAATTTAAACTTTTTTATTACCTAAAAATGTAAACTAATACTTGGTCTCTACAAAGTACTTAGTATTTTATAAAATATATTACCATTGCTCACCTGCACTGAATGAGACTTAACTTACCCATGGGAAAAATAGCTGAATCACATAGAGAAACCATGGGCTAAGGTGGGAATAAGGACTGGCAATGATGTAGATTTTTCTATACTTTGCAATCTACCAGATATAAAAATGCTTTACAAAAAATATTTTTAAAAGTCTTGTGCTACAGATTTATAGGTTTCATCTGTTATAAAAGGAATTTTTGCTTTCGTCCGATCTCAATGTAGTCACCCAAACCACATGAATAGAAATTGGGAGTATAGCTGTAAGGAATCATAAGGAAGCAAGTGGTTTTGTATTTCTTTTTCATAAAGGTTGATCACTATGAATAATAGCAAATAAAGGACTTCTGTTTAGGTAGTCTTATCACAAATATATCTCCCACGTACAGTAACAGAAATTGCTAACAATAAAACTTTTTATTGAACTTTATAACTCAATGTCTGGCAGGGATTCCTAGCCAGTTTGCAGAGAGGGAAAAGGGAAGAGAGGATTCGACTAAGAAATCAATGGATAAAATAGATATACTGTATTATTTCATCTGCATTGTAGTTGGCGTCACACAATCCACAAAATACGCATTTTCATAAGTTTTCTTTCCCTGACATAATTTTCTCTTCTCCTTTTGGAGAAATAAACACAAGCAGTCACGTCCACATGGAATTAGTTGAATGCCAAAGGCCAGCAAGACTTTCGGACCACTCACCTTATGTTGGCTATGTGCTGTTGCACAGGCTGATGCTGAAAATGGTCAGGCCACGGATGATGCAGGCAGAAGGATGGAGAGGGCTGAAGACAGCACGCAGTCTGATACACGGGTGAATGATTTGGACAAAGAGATGCAGAATACTCGGAGTGTGGCTGCATGCAACACGAGGCCAAAGCAGAGGGTGCTGCAGGGCCAGCCTCAGGATGGCACTCTTGGTGACTGTTATGGCTAGTCAAAGGGTGATGGTATGGGCAAGGATGGCAGCATTGGGATAACATCTGAGGTGTTCTTTGGTTGTCTAAAGGCAGAAAGGATGATTTAACTGTGCCATTAAGTTGCAGGCATCCATTTGGACTCACTTTTGTTCTCGTTGCTTCTTTGGGTGTGAGCTGCTCGGCTGCAAGGTCTCCATCACAGGGGGTGAGGGGACTTGGGTTGGTAGCGCTGGTTGCAATGCTGCCATTGCTCAGAACCACAAAGTCATTGTTTCCATTGCTCATAGCCATGCTCCAATTTCTTGACCCTAAGGAAGTAAATGATATAAAATCATCCAGTTATAGTCAGGCAGGCAAATATGTAGGAAAAACAAGTAAAATAATTAAAAACTGTTGCTTGAAAATGAGGATTCCTGCAGGAGTTGTGGGAGAGTGATAGAAACCCAGCAGCATCTGTGACAGAACCAGCCAACACAGTGGCACTGCTCTCCGTTCCTCTAGCTACTTCATGCACCTTAGGGACCATCCCCCACTCCCACTGATCGCTTTTCCCCCACCAACCTCTCTTTTCAGTGCCTTTCTTCTCACCCCATCCTAGATGTGCAAGCTATCAGTTAAGAACTAGAACATTTTGGGGATGGGAAGGGAGAGGATACAAATACCATCCTTCAACTTTTCAACAATATCATAGGTGGGTGTTCTGATTTAGGAATGATGGGTAAAATGAAGGACCACTCTGAGGGCAATTAGCTGTTGTATAGGTTAAACTAATTTGAGTGATCTTAAGAATGTTTAACGTCTTAGAAAAGTCTCAACAACACATGACTTTTCCTCTATGTCACTCAAGTCCCAGAATAAGAATAAACAAAAGAAAATACAAAGTAGTCAGCTAAGCTAAGAATTCTAGTAATCAAAATATCAGATGCAAAAGTTTTATCCTCTAAATCAATGGATGTAACAGCTAAGATAATTAACAAACATACCACATAAGTTGTCCATGAATTTATTCATATGTCTTCTGTGTTATACATATACTATAAGTAACATTGCTTTCATGTGGGAAAAATAATACCATGGATGAGATTTGCTTCAAGTGAGACTTTTTTCCTTCCATCAGTGCGTCCAGACCTTCAACATAAAGGAAAATCCTTACCCGCTCAAATTACCAGTAGCAAATGTGTACAGTCAACAAACAAAGCAAAAACAGACAACCTCTTCCCTATCCCCTTGCCCATCCCACCACCCTCTGAGCAACATACACACAAAATCTGGGAATTTATAAGAAAAATGGTCATCAAATGCCATTGGTCTATTTAATGTATACATGAAAGCCAATAAGAAAAAAAGAAAACCATAATTTGACTCACTAACCGTTCTGGCATATCATTCTTCTAAGTAGACAAAACAGCTTCTGGAGTAATCTCTCTCCAGTCTCTCCCCACCTCTGACAAACACACAGGCAACCAGAAGAAATCATCTCTTTTCAGTCTGAGTATATGGTAATCTAACTGAAAATTCTGGATCACCCCTGATGAAGATTCCTACGTACATTTTCATCCAATACATAAACTATTCAACAGGGACATTTCTGAGCAGAGCGTGCCCATACCATGATGCAAACTTAGCACTATTTATTTACCTTTCAGATAAAGCTCAACACACACACACACACACACACACAAATTCAGTTAAACAGACATCACACAGTAAGAATTTCTTTATAAATTGTTTCAGTGGAAAGACAAAACATTTAAAAACATCCAAATATGTATAAATTCAAGTAGATGTTACTCCTCTAATCAGTCTTACCATCACTTTTGCAAGTGGCCTGCCAGTCCCAAATCCTTTTATAATGACCATTGAGAGGGATTCTGAATTGTAGTAAATGCAGTTGCCCTCTCCTTCATTAAACCACTCTTGGGTATAAATACCCAGTATAAAACATTCAAATAATACATACAACAGAAAGCAATAGTAGTTAAATGTATTCTCTAACTAGCAGGATAGGGTAGGTACGCTGACTGGCAAGAGCACTAATCTGACCCAGAAGGCACAAACTCTAATCCTTTTTCCATCACTTTCTAAATGTGCCATCTCAGCAAGAGCTGCTCACTTAAGCTTCTGTTTACTTAAGAATATATCCTCCCTTTTGTTGTTAACAAAAGAAAAGGCTGTATGCAATTACTCTGAAAACAATATAACATAAATTAAAGGACATTTAGAAAAGCACTTGCATTTTTAACACATTAACTGCCATGTGAGTTGTATTTAACTCATGCTACTTTTGAGCCCAGGGCCTCGTGAAGCACATGTAACTCACACGTCTCTTTACCTTGGGAGTCAAGTGAACTATTTTTCAAGTTGCATATAACTCACGCACAGAAAACAATAAAAAACAAATTTTTCATTAAATTAGAAAGGATGTTTTGTTTTTGAAGTTTTTATTCTATTATTGTAATAAAACACTGTGGCCCTAAGGAAAAAAACTTTGTTTTCTAGTGTGGCAGTCAATGTATTAAAAAGTTAATTGAAATTAAAGATGTTTGTGTACTAGACAATGTAGGAAGCAATTGCTAGATGAGATCAATGCAATTATTTCCCCAAATTAAAAAATCACATTGTACAAACACTCCATTCACAGAAATCACTAAAGGCACACGCTTTCTTCAACCTCTACCTGCAATGGATATTCCAAAGCCTTCTCTCCAGACCTCAGCCAAGCTATCCCAGCTGATGGGATCTACTATGCTGGGCTGAAAGGGAAAATCAACAACTCCTTCCCTTCCCATCAGGATAGAAGGAAGGAATAGTTCTGATTTGTTGGTTTGCTTTTACCATCTCAAGTTGTTTAATACATCCTCTCAGTCTATTTTTTCCTAAGTATTTAATTCAATCAATCCTACTGACTCTAATCACAGCTGTTAGGTGAGTCAAGCTAGTGAGAGGCATCTAACAACAAATATCTTCAAAGTTTTAAGGTGAAACTGGGTTTAAGACAGAATGCTATCAACCTCTAACATCCTTCGAATTAACTGAAATCCCCCTTGACTCTCCACATTGTCAGGTTTCCCTATCTTCTAATTACATCTGCTTTTTCTCAGGAAAAATAATTTTCCTTCTTCTTTGTCACAAGAATCACAACTATAATTCCCTTTTTTAAAAACTGCAAATGGATTATTTTGTAGTTGCACAAGAGTTAAATAGATTCTTGTAGGCCAGCTAGGGACCTAATCACCATTTATAACATTTTTTTTCCACTGTGGTAAAATGCAGTTCAAGTGCCAAATAACTGACTTAACTGACTTACAAATGAATTTTTGGAACACAACCTGTTTTGTAACTTGGAGACTTTTTGTAATAAGTAGGAACTAGTAAAGAATAATTTGAACTCAGATTTTGGCTTGCATTTGAAGCAAATCACATGAGCTTTCTCCACTTCAGTTTCTTTAATCATAATATGGGAACAATCAATTTGACTTCATAAATAAGCAAAAAATACAAGTAAAAACTAACAAAAAGCCAAAACAGAAAAAAATTAAGAAATGTCTGTGGATTATTTAAGTTCAGTGACTATATTTGTGTAGGGGTTCAGGTAACCAGGAAAATAGCAGAGTTTCAACCTGAACTTAAAAGTTGACTGGAAGGACCATACAGAGAAAGATCGCTTTTTTTTTTAGAACTGAGACAAGTGAGGGAAAAAATTCAGTCTGATCCTAAGATGAAGGGAACAGTAAAGAAGACAAGATAGAATAAACACAATAAAAAAGAATGAAATACGGAGTTCCTAAAAGAGAGTGTTAATACCCTTACTTGTGCCAAACTACTGTGATAAATGTAATGGTATGTGATTATAAATGCAGTGTTAGTAATATTTATTGTGGAAAATTAAAATAAGTTTTGGGTCAAATATTATATAATGAGTAATTTTAAAAGACAGCTATGTTGAAATCACCATAAAACACAGAGAATGACACAGAAAACTATCTTGAAGCACTGCCTTAAGGTGTGATGGGCCCACACCAGATATTTTAGTGTATCTCCCGCTGTCCATGAATATAATATGCCAATATCAATACATTCAAAGCCACTAATCTCATACCCCCTATTTCACCTTTTCAGCTAGCATTTTTATGTCCTGAGAGATTTAGCAGTTTTGAAGATACAAGGTCTTTGGCCAAGCACCATCTTTTGATTACATTTTAAAATTTATAGTTTTTTTTTCTTTGAGTCTCAGTTCTTCACATATATAATTCAGGATAAGAAATAATATACATCTCATAGGATTACTACAAGAATGTAAAAATGTTTTGAAAACCATAAAGGACTACATATATATATAATGAAAATTATCATTATTGCTTGAGTGATGAGAATATAAAAAGATATAAAATGCTGCATCTGAGTTTTAAAGCCAAAATTATGCTTCAAAATGGCAACCAAGACATCTGTAGCTTAGAAGAAATAGCATGGGTAGGTCTGGGTTTGAAAGCTGACTCTACTAGTCACTAACTTTGAGAACCTGGGTCAAGTTACTTAACTCTCACTGTCTCTAAGTCTTGGTTTCTTCTTAGAGTTAAATTTGTTTGAAATGCAAATTGGTGCAACCTTCTAAGAGCAACAGGGCACAACTTATCGAAATTTAAAATACCTTTATCCTTTGACTCTCAATTCTACTAGGAATTTATCCTTTGGATATACTTGAACGATGTGTAAAGATATATGTATTCATTAGGATGTTGACTTCTATACTGCTTGTAACAGTGAAAACTGAAAACAATTTAAATTATTATCAACAGGGAACTTATATTCTGTTATACCCATATTTGAATATTCTGCACAATAAAAAAGAATGAGTTATATCTGGATGTATTGTTATGGACAGAAGTCCAAAAAACATAATTATGTGTGAATAAAACTTAGCTGCAGAACAACCTATATAGTACGAGCCCATTTGGTTAAAAAAAAAAAAGGGTGTGTATGCACAGATATGTGTATAGTTAGGTATACATAGATAATTTCTAGAAGGACATAAGAAAATGCTTAACATTGTTTTCTGCTGGAAAGTTGGACTAGACCACTTGGAAGAGTAGAGAAGACTTTCACATTTTACTTTCTGTATTGTTTGCAAATTTTATTCTAAATGTTTCTTTTTATAGTAATAAAATATTACTAAAGCTACATATAAAGTCCTTAGCACAGTGACTGACAATGAACAAAAGGTAATTATTACTAAGATGCAAAAGGAAAAACAAAATTATTTTACCTTAAAGAATAACTAGACATTCACTGGAGACATTTTATATTGTTTATTTTTTGATATAGACCTGCTCTTTTACAATGACACTCTACACAACATATCAAATAATTAGATAAAGCAGGAAGGGATACAAACCTTTAAAGAATGTTATCCTATTGAATACTACAGGCAATGGTAACACAGTTGTAAATATTTGTGTACTACACATATCTAAACATAGAAAAGATAATGTGTGGCACTACTATGTTATAACAAGAATTTTTTATAATCTTATGGGACCACCACGGTATATGTGGTCTGTCAATGGGGCACATGACTGTATTATATACCAAAATATGTTAATGACATACAATTTATCCAAAGGATACAATCAAACCATTTAGGCGGCTCCCAGAATACAAACACATTTAAAGAGTGTTAAGAAAACCTCATAGCAGCTACTTGGAACTGGAGGTCAGAACTGCTAGTGTGGCCAGAAAACTTCCAAGGTAAAATCTAAATCTCTACTGTTTTAGAGAATACACAAACCTGTTCCAATTACCACAGTAACACTTAGCAAAGCCATCACTATCCTTACCAAACACAGGGCTCATATAGCCTGAAGGAACATCATCTTCATCCCCGTCAACAGTTACAATAGTACACCTCTTGGGTATTTCCAAAGCACTTCCTTACACATGATCTCACTTGAGTTGATCCTCCTAACAGCCCTCGGAAAAACAGGTGTGGCAGGCATTACCATTCCATTTTGCAAAAGAAAACTTGACACAGAGTCTAAGTAAGGTGCTCAAAGACACATGCTGATGACAAATGGTGATGCTAGGAAGCCTGATGTCAAGGTTTTGAGAGCTTTCTGCTAAACTATATTCCATAAGCTCAGATGATGTATTTTAGAATAACTCTTTGCTTTACCAGATTCATAACACCAATAAATGGCAAGACTGGATCACCAACGAGATCACATGTTGTAGCCAACCATCTTTTTTAGAAGAGTGATGCTCCTTAGAACATAGTTTCACTGGATAAAATACAAAACACTAAACCAACGCTTCCAAACATAAGAATCACCTTGGGTTACAGTTAAGATGCAGATTCAATACAGTACACGAGGAGTAGAGCAACAAGCCTCCAACAACATGCCCATGCTGCTGGTCCCTGGAACACTTTGCCTGTAGCAAGGCAAAACCACAAACTAGGTGGGGAAGCTACAAGAGAACTATGCCTAAGTAATGGCAAGATAATGCACAATTAAAGCAGAATGGACAAAAAAAAAAGAGAAACAATAACAGTTGACAGAGAAGTAAAGGCCCATTTTTCTAATCAAGGCAGAGAAAAGTAATACATTTAACAATAGAGTTTCTAATTGATAATCAAGTTTATTTTTTTGTTTTGTTTTATTTTGTTTGTAGAGACAGGGTCTCACTCTGTCACCCAGGATGGAGTACAGTGGCTCAATCACAGCTCACTGCAGCCTCAAACTCCTAGGCACAGGTGATCCTCTTGCCTCAGCCTCCTGAGTAGCTAGGACTACAAGCAAGAGCCACCACACCCGGCTAATTTTTAAGTTTTCTGTAGAGACAGGGTTTCACTATGTTGCCCAGGCTGTCAAGTTTAACTATTACTTATCTCATGATTCCCAAACTGTTTTGGGCATGGAAATAACAGCTGATAGGATTTTAACCTTTTTATGCAACTCATATATATGGACCCATATATATAGAAGCACTCTGCCCAGTTAACTGGGTGAGACACTTTTTTTCCCCTCTCAAGGGGTACTAGATATTAGAAGATAGGTATATAAAGAGACCTCAGTCTTTTTCAAATAAGGAATAAAGGCAGTCTGGGGACACCTGTATCCATTATTTACCAAACCTGTTTTAACATAAAATGGTTCCTTTAAAATTGTTTGATGCTTATCCTAAAATAAGGGACTCATTTTTCATCTCTGGCACCAAGTTGGCCTATTAATATTTAGTACTATGGCCAGAGAAATAAATAGCTTCTCTAAATGCCAAGAGAAATTTACAAATTATTGTACTTTAGGCATTTCTGCAGTGGGGCTATTAAAGCTGGACAGTAGAAGAATATCAACCAGGTTTTGTCTCTAGGAATACTTTTGCCCTAAACATCTCACTATGCCAAGCACTTTCATCACAACACTTCTGTGAAGATATTATTAAACTCATTACAGAGGAAACTGAGGGTCAAAAATATTAAATAAACTTACCCAAATCACATGATTGAGATTCAATCCCAGACCAGTATGACTCTAAAGATAAGGCTTTTCCACTACTTCAAGATGCCTCTAGGGCGATGCCAAGTTCAACTACCTTTTATATGACCACTAGAGGTTACTGATATAAAATTCTGCCTGAAGGTCCATATGAAAAATAGCCTCTGGATTCAATATTTCCCAAGATGATTTTAAAAGGTACAATTCAGTATTCAAGAGTGTCAGAGACATATTTCACTAAATTAAGAAGAGGTGTTATACATCTATGTATCACACTATGCAAACTTGAAAAAGGCAATGGATTGATGTTTGTTGTCAAGTGGTATTTGGACTATTTCAAAATCATGTAACTGTGACCTCACAGCAAAATTTGTATCTTTAATCAAAGAATCAGGCACTTTTAAGGAACTAAAACAGATGATCTTAAATAAAGAAGTATAATCTTCTTCCCTTCTGAGATAAATTAAAGTTACTTATTTTTCTTTGAGTTCATGAACTTTCTACCATCAAACTCTCCTTCAATAAGAACACTTATAAATACCTTCACCTAATCACTTATAAACATTTTACATGTTGCAAAGAACAACACAAATATAAGGTATTATTGCTATTATTCCCCTGAAGCATAAACTGTAATAAGTTGGAAGCCATTTTCCTAAAGAAACATTATACATTTGAAGATCTATACCTCTAAACATACATTTCATAAGAGCCTACTAGGCATTAGTATACTTTCTGCCACACCAGGAGAAAGCAACCTGAGTTCCAGGAAATTTGAAAGTGAAGGATTTCTATTCTTTTACAATGAGAACTTGCTGTTTTTACTATTAAATTTGTATTATCAAGTAGGTAGTTTCAACTTATAATAATAAATGCCATCTTTGAAAATGAAACATAACGTTTTTATATAAACTCTTTTAATATGATTATATATGATATATATTGATAAAGGAACCAATAAGGATAAACTGCAAATGTTTTATGTTTCATCTTTTACAAAAACTATTCATGGTATTTATAGATTAATGATATAGAAGAAAAATTAAAATTGCCAGATGGAATTTCCCCTCAGATTTACAACAAAAATTATAAAAGTAAAATAATCTTAGGAAGATATTACAGTGTATCTGCCATAGTCTTGAATTTGGAAAGCAGTATTATTGCTAGAAATGAGTTAGGTTGTCAAAGCAGAAATTTATACATGTATGGATGAGTGATAGGAATTTCAGTGTTGAAGACACATCAATTTCATTTTTCTCAGTTTCTTTAATGTCCAATGTACCTTTGATAATAGGTCTATGTGGGAAGAGAAATGTGGGTATAAAAGGAAGTTTATCTTCTACAATCTGGGATAAATGATGTGAACAACATCCTCTGTTTAGCATAAACACTTACCCTACATACGTATTTCAAGAGCATGATCACAGTGTTGCAATTACCAAAGCAATTTTCAGAGATCTCTTTTCCAAGTTCATCCACAAAAATTATCATTCCACACATTATTCACCACTCATGTTATAAATGTTGTATCCGTAAGTATCAATATGAGAGAGAGAAGGAGAGTTTTCTTATATCTTTGAGTTCCTATTTCAGATGAGTTTAAATTCCATTAAGCTGTACTAATTTATTTTGAACCCTAAGCTAAGTCTGGAAAATTGTATAATTTGTATAACCAAGAATACACAAAATAACACTAGAGAAGCTTTCCATAATCAGAAATGTCAAACAATGGTCATTAAAAAAAATTCTACAAAATCCTCCTATAAGTAGTTAGCTAACCCCCAAACCAGCCATTTATCTAGACTGTGCTACAAGTCTTGAAGGGACTGCAATAAATACAAGAAATATTCATAAAATTACAATTCTATCACAGCGGTCTCATCCCTGGTGGCACATTAGAATCATTTTGGTAATAAAAAAAAAAATTATAGAAACAGGGTCCTGGCCCCAGAGGTTCTCATTTAATTCATACTCTAGTGAAGTGTGGGCATTAGCATTTTTAAAGCTCCCCAAGTGATTTTAATGTGCAACCAGAGCTGAGAACCACTGATTTATACTTTATATAATTAATCCTAATCAGTTTATAAGAGCAATCACCTGCCACTCAAAATATTCAACATTAAGAACATAATTGCTTGAAATGCAGAATACTGCTGCATATTAAAAAATCATTTGGACCTGGTACTCTATGTTAGGTGTGGTTTGTAGTATTTAAATTATCTTCACTTGGTTTTTTTGGTTACAATGAAAAGAGGTGCAGTGGTCCCCAATCTTTTTGGCACCAGGGACCATTTTCATGGAATACAATTTTTCCATGGACCAGGGAGGAAGGGGATGGTTTCAGGATGATTCAAGTACATTACATTTATTGTGCACTTTATTTCTATTATTATTACATTGTAATATATAATGAAGTAATTATAGAACTCATCACAGATTGGGGACCCCTGATCTACAGTACTTCTTAAGTTGATAGGGTGGGGGCAAGGGTACGTCCAGGAGAAAGTCTTAATAAGATATTAGCTCAAGCAAGACAACAGTGCAGACTTCATGTGGAACAATGCTGTGGAAATGTGAAACAAGTTGTCACACAGCCTCAATTACTTATAGATCTTATGAAGAAAGTTTAGGAAAGAACTAATTTGACTAATGAGTTTACTTAACACTCAAAAAAGGTATATCCCCAACTTCTGGTCAGTCTCTAAAATGAAGTCTCAACCTCCTCTAATAAAAGAGCCCATTCCCTAAAGTTCCATGCCAGGAAAAAAAAAAAAAAAGATTTCTGGTGGCATTTTAAGCATCTTAAACTTTTGAATTCTAGGGTCAGACAGTCTCCAGATACCAGGCCTGCTATCTAGCCTCACATCCTCACCAAATAAGAATTACAAGATTAACTAATAAACAGGACCCTCAAGATGTGATAGATCTGTCTTTAGGCCATGAGATTTCACTTGAAACTACTTTGTCTTAACTAAAATCACAAAATGAGTGCCTTTACAATTGAGCAATCTATCTGTATCACTATAGCTCTTCTCCAGTAGAAACAGGATCATATTACTGAGCTTAACAAATGTTGTCGAACAGATCACAAGCGTATCTAAAGACACCATGGATGTTTAATACTTCACACATCTCAAAACCTCAAAATTTGGCAACTCAAAGGAAAAAATCATCACTAAGGTAAATCAAACTAAGAAAATCCTACTCCCACATATTGTGAGGCAAAAGAACATGAGAGAATTTAAAAAATGTCTTTCATAAAGCCAAAAATGGAGATCAATCACCAAAAAGCACTTAAAAGTTGTTTGATTTAGATAGTGGTGTGTTGTTTTTTAATACTACACTTAGAATTATTTAAACTTTTCCCACAAATGTTAAGTATCTGACACCAGGCCCCACTTCCTGCTGTTTTGTGAAGTTTGAGAAGCAGCAAATCAAATTTCCTAGAGCAGCTCCCCAAATGTGTTCTTCCCTGCAGAGCCCAGCAAATAATATCTCAAGGGTATCCTTTAGTCTACTGAGCAACTTGGGAAACATTACTCAAGACATTTGTATAAAACACAATTAAAGATATCTTTTTATTTAAAGAACTCTGAGATTTGCTTTAAGCTTAGAAAAACATCAAATTTATAAAGACTTTTTTTCTTACTTGAATTGGATCAGTAAACTAACTCTTAGTAAGATCCTGGGTGCAACTTCCATAAATCTTTTTCTATTCCTTACTTGAATTATCACTATAAATGATTGTGAATTCTGTTATTTGCTTTCTTGTATATATTAGATGAACTGAAATTACATTTACTATTGATATGGGATTCTTGTTTGCTCACAAAGGTAATTAAATCATATTCTTCAGTTAAATAGGTAAATGTCCTTATTTAGCAATCATATAATAAGCACCTACTGTGTTCCCTGTGAATAGTTTTCTTGGAATCTAACTATGTGAGCCTGTCATACATGAGCCCGTTTAACAGTGATTAAAATAAGATAATAGAAATTAAGATGGAGAGAACAAAGAGCCACCCTCTTCCCCAAGTCTAAGTTTTCTAATTTACTTTAGTTGCTTTGTTTTATATTTTTTCCAAAAGGCTGATAGGCAAAGCAGCTCATTTGTCTTGATCCTAAAAAACTCAGTTTTATTTCCTGTGTTAAAATGTGATCAGGAATTGCAATTTTTTAAAAATAGGAAATATTCCTATAGTCTGTATGTTAAGGCTGTCCATCATCCATGCTGAGTTATAAGAATTATACAGTGAAAATTCTCAGATCCAACCCCAAAACTCAAAGCAGTTAGAACGGAAGGTAAAGAATTGATGCACAGCAAACACTGAAAAGCAGACTTCCCAAGAGTTGCCCAAAAGGGTTGATTGGTTCAATATAAACTACAAAGACAAGTGGTATTAGATTTAATTATTGGATGAATCAATTTTATAATACATATCATTTCCCAGACTGAGGCAAGGTTAACATGTAGTTTCTAAACTGCTTTGTAGGTCAATCATTTCAGACACTTAAACGTTATACATTTTTTCATAATCAACGCAAATAGTTCATGCTCACAATTCTAAAATTCAGGTCTAAGATGTAAGCTATAAGAAGCATGGAAGATACATAAAAATACTTTATTTTTGTGTACTAAAACAAAAAGTTCCAAATAAAGTATAATTCAATAAAACATTCCAATATTCAATATATTGGCAATGAAAGCATTCTAAGATAATTTATGGATTTGCAAAACTAAAAAATAAATAAAACAATGCAAAAAGACTGTTTTAACATTTTAAAAAGCAGAAATGTGTTAGCAGACATTAAAACCATGGGAAGTAGGAAACCCACTGCCTACAATTGAAACACTCATTAGCTTAGAGATTATTTACGTAGTTTAGTTATTTCCCAGCCAACAAAAGGAACTGGAGGTTTCTTAATTATAAATATTATGATCTAAAATAATCCTCTTGTGGGTAAAAAGGACATATTTCATTTTTTTTTCTTTCAACAGGAATACCTGTTTGTTTAACAAATTGTAAAGTGTGTTCTCTATTTCTTGCATTATCACTAAAGAAAGGCATTCATAGTCAGTCAATGATGTGCATGAAATATCTGTTTTCATTACATTTTTCTGTTTAATTTTTTAAGTTTACATTTTACTACCAGACATAAAAATATTTCACTAGTTTGAATTTTTCTACCAGTTGCATATAAATTAACTATACACATCTTAAGCAAAAGGCAATACAGTAAATATATTCTGATTTGTACTTTAAGTAGTAAATCCAATCATAATATAGTTTCCATTGTTATAACTAAAATGCATGCAATGCATGAAACATTTAATCAACTCAAATACAACTTCAGGATGTGTATCAAGCTGTGTATTTGAAATGAACTTCGATAAGAATTAAGCTTGCTGTTGAAGCTTAGTTCCCAAGTGGGTATCTTTACCAAACTTCTCTACAGAATGGAAGATGTTAACACTTTTCTATTTTCTTACAATATTTAATTCACAAAGTGATTAAAATTATTCCTATAATTCTACATCTATTTTTCTATCAACTGGTAATGACAAGCACATCTTTTCAAAATTTTCCAATTTAGATAGTGATTAAACAAGAATCTCAAATTATGAAACAACAAACTATTTTAAATCTCAGGTTTTCTTCCAACTTTATAAAGAAAGCACATTTTAATAAACTTAAGAAATGTCTGACCCCACTTGACTGTGCTAGACTATAATTCAAATAAACTTCACAAGATTTAAATGCATTAAGATGCCGTTCAAAGTTTACAGTGAAAAAAACCAGTGAGCTGAAATTTTAAATACAATCCTAGAAACAAAGGTCAGTTTTTAAATAAATTCTCCCAAAATAACAAATTCACACATATAGAAGCAACAGTAAATGTATTACCTTTATGTTAGAAGAGGAAACTTTTCTGGCTCAGTTTGGTCTGCAAATGATTGCAGTAGCAACCTCGGTAACTGACTGCAGAACACAGCCCAACATAAAGCAATGAGTTGGCAGGAGCAGCTCCACAGAGCGGCAGGACAGACTAAATGACAAGCACACGCAGATTGCTTTGAATTAGGCGTGTTAGGGGCTGGAACTTTCAGTGTTTGCTCTCCAATAGGACAGGAGAGTTTTTCTCCTACTTAACCCCTCGGGGAAAGGTCTTAATAATGGTAACAGCTGGCATACAGAGGGGCTTGATCTGAGCACGAGGTCAGCAAACCAGGATATGAAGGTGACATGTAATTTCTAGCCTGTTCCTCCTTCTACAGGGAAATTGCATGAAGGACTGTTTTTAGTTATAACTTCCTTTGATCTTTTGGATTTTAAATTACTTAGTAGATTAAAGCCATGTTAGCTGATATTATTTGCTTGCTTAGCCTAACTTAAGTGTTACAGATTCAGTTTTCTGACACATAGTGCTACTACATTTAAACTAACACAAATAAACACCAATCCGTGTTTATTTCCAAGTTCCGGGGATTCTTGCGTTCTTTCACAAATGGCTCTTGAGACTCTACTTTTAGGGCAAAAAGTTCATAGTTTTTAAAGAAGGTAGTCTTCTTTTTTAAAGAGGAAAGTATTAGTCAAAGCAATTGTAAGTATTTTTCTTCAATTTTCCTAAACAAAAATAGCAGTCTGTTAAATAAACTTGACACTGCTTTTTATAAATATATGGCCCTGATGATGCCAGTATTTAAAATTCCACAACCACAACATCAAAACCTGCAAACAAATGCTTTAAATTTAGGAATGACATGCCTTAGCAAGTAAGTGATAATTTATTGAAACCATGAAATCTAACTCTTCATGACTTTGCTAATAAAAATGTGTAAACAATTCTTTTAGCAGGATGTACTGATTAACTGTACAAAGATAACACTTTCAAAAATTTCAAAAGTACAAGCAATAAAAGAACACAATAGATAAAATTGGACTTCATCAAAATAAAAAACCTTGGTAGATCAAAGGACATTATCAAGAAAGTAAAAAAAACTCACAGAATGGGAGAAAATATTTGCAAATCACATATCTAAGGGCCTACTACTCAGAACATATATTTAAAAACTCTTACAACTCAACAATATAAAGACAAATAATCTGATTTAAAAGAGGCAAAGTTTTTGAATAGACATTTCTCCAAAGAAGATATATGCACATGAAAAGATGCTCAACATCTTTAGTGATTCAGGGAAATACAAATCAAAACCACAGTAAGGTACCACTTCACATCCACCAGGATGGCTATAATCCAAAAAATAGAAAACAACAAGTGTTGTCAAGGATATAGAGAGATCAGAACCCTTACACACTGCTGGAGGGAATGCAAAATGCTGTAGCCTCTGTGAAAAACAGCTTGGCAGTTCCTTAAAAAAATAAAACATAGCATTACTGTATGACCTAGCAATTCCACTCCTTGCACAGTTGATCCTCATTATTTGTGGATTGCATATTTGCAAATTCGCCTACTCACTGTAATTTATTTGTAATCCCCAAGTAATCCTTATGGTGCTTTCACAGTCATTCAGACATGTGAATTCGCAAAGTGGTGAAAAAGTTGAGTCACCTGAACTTTTGACTAGAGTGATGACACTCTAGTGTTTGACTCTCATACTGAAAACAAGTGCCCCTTTTGAGGGCTATCTAGTACCAGGTTTTTACATTTTGTGCTTTTTGTCGATGACTTCACTGTTTAAAATGGCCCCCAAGTGTAGTGCTGGAGTGCTGCCTAGTGTCTCTAAGTGCAAGGCTGCGATGAGCCTCACAGGGAAAATACACCTGTTAGGTAAGCTTCACTGAGGCACGAGTTATCGTGCTGTTAGACGTGGGTTCAATGTTAATGAATCAGCAATATATACAAGATAAGGTGTCTTTAAATGGAAACACACATAAAACAAAGTTATATGTTTATCAATTGATGAAAATGTTGCGACCAGAGTCTCACAGGAACCTAATCCTGTATTTCTCCTAGGAGCAATGATTCAGTATGAATGAATTAGTATTCAGTGTCTGCAGTGACTTTATGGACATAACTACCACACATGAGGAGAATCGACTGTACATACCTAAGAGGTTTGAAAATATATGTTCATACAAAAACTTGTACATGAATGTTCGTAGCAGCATTACTCATAACAACCAAAAAGTAGAACAACCTAAATGCCCATTAACTGATGAATGAACAAAATATGTATCTCTATACAATGGAATATTATTCTGCCATAAAAATAATGAAGCACTAATACATGCTACAACATGGATGAACTTTGAAAACATTATGCTAAGTGAAAACCAGAAACAAAGGGCCATATATTTTATTATTCCATTTATATAAATTTTCCAGAATATGCAAATCCATAGAGACAAAAAGTAGATTAATAATTGCCAGGGGAGTGAAGACTGGGGATGGGAAGTGACTGCTAATAGGTATAGAGTTTCTTTATGGATGATAAAAATGTTCTAAAATTAGATACTTGTGAGGTTGCATAACCTTGTAAATACACTAAAATCCACTGAATTGTATCCTTTACAATGGTGAATATTTTGATAGGTGAATTATATCTAAATTTTTTTAAAAAAGGAAGGTGCAAAGTTCTAGGCATTAGACCAGTGGTTCTCAACTTGAGTGTGCATCAGAATTCCATGGAGGGCTTGTGAAAATGCAGATTACTGAGTCCCATCCCCAAGAATTCTGATGCTCAAGGTCTGGGGGAGGGGGGCGTGAGAATTTGCTTTTCTAATAAGTCCTCAGATGATGCTGATACTGCAATATGGGTCTGGGACCCATATTTTGAGAGCCAATGTCTGAGTTCCTAGAGGGTAGGAAAGGTACCTTTCATCTCTGTATCTCTTAAATTTATTTTAAACAGAGTCACTCTCGGGGAGGAAAAAGAAAGGGAGAGGGAGGGAGTAAAAAGGATAAATATTTATTTAAGTAAATACATTAAAGGACTCAATCCCTGAAATCTTAGGGTATGCCTATTTCCTGTCATATATATGCCAAATGCTGTAATACCTAAATATCCCCATGACAAAAAGGAATTAAAGAATTAAAATGAAATTGAAGGTATTTTAACATTCTTTGATCATTTGAACAGTACTTTGGTTCAGTTTATTAAAGCAGCTAATCCCATTTCACTGTGCTTGTCCTTGCAAGAAATGCAAACAAAAGTTCTAGAGTTGTTGATCCCATAAAGAAACCCCTTAAATTAAATAAGGTGTCACAAAAACCAAAAGCCTGAACTCTCCAACTCAAAATCTTATAAATTCTTATTTACATTTTTTAGCAAAGTCACTGATTTGTATGTCTAATCCCGTTATTTAAAAATTTGGGATCAATGTAAATTTAAAGTCCACTTCTGGTATTGTTACATAGAACACATTATTTTATAAATAATAATCAGGATTATTCCCAACTGCTTCAGTATATTATTTTGAGGAAAAGGGAAGCGCTAGTGATCTTACAAAGTTCTGATATTCTTTGAAAACAATGTCCTTTCTTTCTTAGATCATATTATTTAGATATCTTTCTTCATTAAGAGGAAGAGAGAAGGGTACGGGGGAGGGAGTGAGAGACTAGAGCTGGCAGGCGAGGCACAACACGTGATACTTTCTAAAAAGTGAAAAAACAGCTGCTGATTAACAAACTCTTTCCCAGCTGAACCTAGTCCAAAATATAATTCCAGATTCTGTTACATTTACTAACATTTAGAAGTCCTATCTATTCATCTTTTTTCTTAGCGTTAAATGTCAAAACAGTAATGAGTAAACTGTGGTCTAAGGTAGACAGCAGAATACTGCTTCAGCAAGATTTTTCTTTCAGTGTGGTCAAGTCAATAGTAATTTGGAAGTACAAGTTCAGAAAAACTAATTGTATGAAAGTTCTACAGATAATATTCCATAATGTATTTTAATGTTTCTGGAGTATAAATTGTTAGATACCCACTGAAGATTTCAGACCAGAACATTGTGCTGCTCAAGTCCTAGCCCAGGGACAGGGAATCAGTGAAGATATGAAATCAGTCTCAGGTCTACCACTCACTGGCTATGTGTAACCTTGAACTAGAGATCATAGTCTCCTAGCTACAACACCCAAACATTATGTAACATGATCTCACAGGTCCCTGTCGCTCTGAATTCAGATTTATAAATTTGGATATCACTGCAAATAGATAAAAGAAATCCCAGTTTTACTATTCAAATTTGGATTATTTAAGAAAAGAGTATACACTCAAAGTTGAGCTAGTGAATCTGCAGAAAAGGTCACGTTGCAAGCAAATTGGAACAAAAACAAATTAATCATGGGATGCTGAAATTCCTTTCTATGAATTTGGAAATTATGTACCATCAGTCTTATATATCCTCTCACAACTGACGTTTCTTAATCTTATGGCATCTTTCTTACCCCATTTCCTGTTGAAAATTCTACCTCCAAAATCTACAATTCTCACAAATGAAAATTTTATGACCTTGCTTATCTTCCATAGTCTGACATCTAAGAGCTCTGCTCTTCACCCTCATCATGACCTCTAGCTCTAGCCTTTATTCATGTCCCTTCCTATTTTCACTTGTCTTGTGCTTACTTCATACAGATCTCATGGTCAGCATTTATTTACTTCACCAGCATTCTAGCCTTTCAAAGGACTAAGGACCAGCCCTCCCACCTCCACCATTTTTTCCCTCTCTCAGGTTTGGAAATGCTACTGAAAAAAGTCACCAGACAAGGAAGAGGACACTTAAAACAAACGCACATTCTCACTCTGGAGGGCTCGCAATGCTGCTGGGATTCATCTCGTCTATCTTAGCTTCTCCACTGGAAATCCCCACAGGGATTGCTGAAAACCTTTCCCATGTTTCTTACCTTAACCCTCTCAGCAGATGATGCTACCTATTTTATGGAAAAGGATGAAACTATTTGACCATGAGTTCCTTCAAACACTATCATCTCTACCTTAAATTTTTCTGGAACTCGTCCCTTAGCTCTCACAATGTCCAAACTTCTTTCCTACTTATTAATTACTGTACTTATACACTAGATCTTTGCTACCCAATAAGGAAGCCATGAGCCACATGTGGCTATTTAATTTTAAATTAATTCACATTAAATGAAATTAAAATTTTAGTGCTCCAGTTGCCCTACACATCATATTTCAAGTACTCAACAGTCACATGAGACTCCTGGCTACCTAACTGAACAGTGCAGATAGAGAGTATTTCCATCATCATAGACAGTTTTATTGGGTAGCGCTGCTCTAGATCTTGACCACCGTGTTTCTTTACTGTTGCACTCTCCCTTCCCAAGTCCATCTTCATCTTTCCCTCTTTGTCAACTCCTTCTTTAATTACTTACCAAAAAATGTTTAGTTTTCCCCCAGCCTAAAAAATTCCTTCCCTTGGCCTGCTAGTCCTCAGGCTACTTACGTTTCTTTTCCTTTCCTTTCATTGCCAGACGATACTCAAGTCTCACCCCATCTTGTCCCTTCACTTCCTACAATCTTACCCACCATCTAACAAAACTGTTCCTTCAAAAATGAAATTCAATGGTGCTTTCTCAATATTCATTTTCTTTACATTTTTTCATTTATCAACCCTGCTGGCAATGCTCTTCTCCTTACACAGTTTCCATCATTCTAACCTTCTCTACCTCTGTAACCTCTATTGCATTTTCTTGGCAGATCCCCTTAATTCTGTTATTCTAAATCTTGAGCAATATCCAATGGTCTTGTCCTTGGAACTTTCTGCTGTATGTTTTCTGCCTATATCATCACATTCAACTTCTATTCTAAGTTCCATTTCTGCCTAAGGACATTTCAATATATATGTCCTGTCAGCCACTCAAAATCAATAATCTAAAACACAAATGATATTATCATCTTCAAACAACTTTTCAATTTTCCTATTTCTATCCACATTCTCAGTCATTTAAGCCCCAATTTTTCACTTAAATATTTATTTATTGAACACCAAATTTGTGAGGCATGCTGAGCTAGGTTGGGAGTCACCTTTGAACTTTACACGACTACATACTCTTGATCATTCATTCCCAAGTCCTAGCCATTATCAGATATACCCATCCTTTCCATTCCCTCTGCCACCTTCTTAGTTTAACTTCCTGAATTACTGGAACAGCCTGATAGATGTGACTCTATTTATAGTTTCCTACCTTTCCAATGTAGGCAACATAGAACTTCTAGATTCATCATCATAAGAGATGTGACCAAGCTGCTCTCCAGTCTAGAAAACACTTATGGCTCCCCTCATGCCAACCCAGTAAAGTTTAAACATCTTAGCTGGCAGGCAAGACCCTCCATTATCTGGGCCCCTCCCCTTCCTATTCAGTGCCCTTGCCAAACAGATTTAGCTTTACTCCAAACAAGCTTGCACACCCACCCTCAGGGCTTATGCGGTTCCTTCTATCAGTGATCACCTTTGTTCACATTTCCAACTGCTACAATCTCATCCGTTGTTTATAAATGAACAGCAAATAACATGTCTTCCATGAAGATTTCTCTGATTACCTAAGTCAGAAACTAACTCATTCTACTCTAAGTTATATGACCCTGAGACCTCTTGTGGCACTTACGGTCATTTGTATACCTCTTTTACCCTCTTAATCTACATTTAAAGGCACAGGCTCCATTATTATCATCTTTATACCCCTCAGAAAGGGGTACAAAGTACATTATACCATGTACTAGGTCAAATATTTATACTTGACAAATACTTATTAAATAAATGACATTTTATTATTTGTTACTATTACATATATCCTTTATTAAGCAGAATAAATGTAGATTGAAATGTAGTCTGCAAAATAAAATTCACTGTACAAAATCCTGTTTTCCTGCTGGTTTATATGGGCCCCAGGGACCACTCTCACTATGGTTATAGGAAAGAAACAACAGCCAAGATTCAATATATTTTAAGTATGACTGCAATATGTTGTACTATTTTCTGTTTTTAAATTCTGAATACCAAACTGCTACTGAATAATAAGGAATGACAGTAATTGGTTTTTTATCGACTTCTCCAAACTAGTAGAGGTCACTCCAGAAACTAACATGCAAGCATATTCTTGGGCAGTTTTTAAAATTTCGTTTTGTTCTGTTTCTAAGGTAGGATTTTCCTTGGCATTAGCAGAAATATTTTTAAACAATGAAAATAAATAAAAGAGTTTTCCTCCACAGTGAGCCATTAAATATCTAGTCTATAGATAACCTTATTGTAGCAAATATGATTTCTAGGATAGAGTTCCTTGGAAACAAGTGAATCTGAGAAATGTTAGTTTTTATTCATTATATCCTTTGCTTGCTTTTATTATATACTAGGAAACCATATGCATTTTATCAATAATATAGAAAGTATTTTGGTCATCCATAATGAAACTTACTTAATATTAATTTATATACCAGGAACATTTTAAATAAAGATCAGAAACTGGGATACATATTTTAAAGCAGAAAGCATGGAGATTAGTAGATTTCAGAGAAAAGGCAGTCTTTTATTTTTCTGTGAGAAAAAATATCTGACTATTCAATGCTAAAAAATAGACAGCCCTCCTTAACTCAACCAAAAATTACTATTAAAAAAAAAAAACCTCTTTAAATGTGCAAATAAACACAAGCAGGTCAGTTTATTATATTAGTAGATTTCACATTGGAATGCAGGTGAACATTTTGTCTTTGACAAGAGCCTTTCTCCCACACAAACCATAGTGTTATGTTTTAGAGGAGGAGAAAAGGCTCAGATTTGATAGTTTTATGTCAAAACCAAGCTGAATTATTTCAGCCATAACAAAATAACTAGACTGGAGATCATCTAAAAACATTAATGTAATCTTGTGATGCATGATGATTTAAATGCAAACCATAATAAATCCATGGGCTCTGGAGAGTTTCCAAAATATTTTTGGTTTGCAGTAGAGGATTTCAAAATGTAATATTTTACTTTAACAACAGGAGTTCTTGGCAGGAGATCTACTCCTAGAATGAAGACCACTGTGTCTTGACTCTAATCTAACTAGAACATTCTCTTAACAGTTTCAGTTGTACTTTGTTACCAAACTCTAAATGAATCTAAATGAATGTGGTAGGCATATATTAAGAGGGGTTATGACTAATAAACTAAAATTTTCTGTGAGACTTCAAATATTTATAGACAAAGTTAGATTTACTTTATGTCATGAAATAAAGATACATGCAAGTTATATTCCAAAAGTTAGACTTTATAGGAAAATAAATGTGTTACCTGCATACAAACACCTGTCATCATTGCTAAAGACTTAGATTAAGTAACACTATGACACATCACATTCTCTGATATAAAATAAAGTTGTATGGAAAAAAGTAAATGAAAATTCAAATCCCATTTTATTTACTTATACTTTTTGTAATATGTGATAATATTATTTTTGGCAAGGAAAGAACCTTAAACTACCCAAACTGTAAGACAGAAAACATTAGGGTTAGGTATTTCACAAATGTAGAGGGAGTTGTTTTATATGTTGAAAACACATGCATTAGTTATTCAGAAGTTCAAACAGTTCAAAATTGTGAACATCATGCTATATCTGGCTTCAGAAATTTGTTTATATGAAATAAAATTTTGTGAGATGGCTGTAAAAAGATAAGAAATAAGGTAATAACAAACGGGAAGGAGTAAGGATATTTATATCAGCATCTAAGAATCTAAGAAATATGCTAGAATATTTTACCTCTTAAAATCCCTTGAAAACTATCCCAACATGGATGTGTTGTTAGGCTCAAAATGTAGGCCTGGCTGAAAGAATACATATATAAATGGATACATTAGAAACTATGATTAAGTCACAGAAAATAAAAGGGTATTTTAACATGTTTAAGGGCTCTTCAAGACCAAGGCATCTTTGGTACATTTATTGTAAACCCCAATGCTAAAAGCCTAGGGAAGTCCTAGTTGACCATTACCATCCCTGAATGGTAGACTTTTTTGGGCTGTCAGCCGGAACGAACCTCCTGGATGCAGATCAATAAGTGCTCCAGCTCCAGTGTCGTAAAGTATGAACACAAGGCAGCTGTCCCGATGCTCATATCAAGGAACCATATGTGTGCCATAAAGTGTGCTACTATGTTGTGGCATCCCCAAAAGACTCAGAATGCTGTAATTCAGGCTAGATATACCCTGCAGCAGTCATCTGAGGCATCTTTAACTTTAAACATCTGTAGAGAAGAAAAACCCACAGGTTTCTTTGTTAACTTGTTCTAGGCACTCCACCTGCGATTGCAACACTTACGACAAAAATGTAGGAGGAAAATATTTAAAGTGAGTTTAAACGTTTCTATTCCTTTATAACAAAACTCATGACCTAATCTTACAATGAGAATTTCCATGATAAATGGTAACAAGCATTGGTTCAGCTACTGAATTTGCAAAGAAACACCAAAGGAGATGGGCATTCTGACACTTTGATTACAAAGCAACAACAAAAAAAATAAGCTTACACAATTAATGGTAGCAGGAAAGGACTTTATTTACCTACGCAGGTCATCCTATCAGAGTTCTGAGTTAGATTAGCAACAAGATATCAACAAGATGACCTTTGGTTTAAAAAGAAACGGAAAGAGATATTTATCACAATGCTATTAATAATATTCAGCACTTAAACTTTGCAAAGGTCTGTCACTGACAGTGTCTTTACTACAAGAGAATGAAAAAGATGAGAAAAGTTGAGGAGCTGGAGAAACGAAATGAGTAAGTTCTTTGTTTGGTTCCTAAGTTAAGGCATCTGCCATGGTTAGTCACCCAACAGTACTTGCTTTCCTGGATATCTTGGTCAGTGACCAAGAATTCTAATAACCTAAGTATGTACTCTACTTAATATCCTCCAGTCACATTCCCTTATGCATTACACAGTCAACACAGCCCTCAATCACAGTGAAGGAACATTATGCACTCCCCCTTCTCATCCCTATGGGATATTAGGCAATGCAGTATTCATTCCTTCCTCTGCCAAGTGCAATGCCTTGGTAATACACATCCACATCCTACTGGCTTTGCAAGGAGTCAGTTAAATCCAGCATCATGGATTAAGCTCAGATCCCCTACATAGGAACAAGTGGAATTGTCACAATCTCTAAAATAATCCCTAATCTTACATAAAGCTAAAATGTACCTTCTACTTAGATCAAAGAAGTATAACTTTTGGAAACAATTGCTTTTCCCAATCTCTGATTATACTTGCAATGATGGCTACTGTTTACACTGATACACTGACAACAGGCATTCACAGATAGTGTCCAGGACAACTACAGCTGAACTCAGATTTTAGAAAGCCAGGAGCATATGAAAGATACGTAATCTTTGTTACTAAGATCTTACCTTATTCACATCTTTTGACACTGACAAAGACTAAATTTTACAGGATCAGTCACTATATTTCTTGGGGTGGGAGATGGTCTGATATTCATGATTAATAGTGATTAACAGTATTCACAGTGCCTATTCTCACAGTGATAAATGACTGTATCCTTTTAAAGAGGATTAAGTGGGGGGCGCAGAGGGGAAGGGAGGTGAGAAGAATAAAAAATGAGGTAAGGTCCTGGTACCCGTGTCATCTGGTTTCTGAAGGCAAAGCCCCTTGAACTGTTCCAAAGAAAACCTGCAATCCAAATTAATACTGATGTACTGACCTCACCAGGTCCCACACAAAAAACCTTTTTCTGATCGCAGCTTCAAAGCATAAAATGAATATCCCTTTGGTGTAATATGTTTTGGAAGGCAATTAAATTTGTATATAGTAATACAAATTTATTTCTAGATTTGGGTACTGTATTTGAAAAGTTCAACTGAGCATTTGCACAAGTCTCCCTAAAAGAGTTTTTTATTTCTAAAAAGTTTCTTTAAAAAACCACCTATATCCTGGTCCCTTTGATCAAGACTAACTTTAAATAGAGGAGTGAGGGATTTCAAACAACCCAAAGATTTTAATGATTTCCTTTGGATCACCTGGCATCAGAGAAAACCCACGTAAGCTTAGTTTAAAAAAACAAAAACAAAAACAAAAACAAAAACCCAAACAGATAATGGTATTAGTTATATAAGCAGACCTTAATCATATTTTTGTTTAGAAGGTATTTGAAAAAAATAAGCTATTCCCACTCTCAAGTACAAATTTGAGAATAAAACAAGTTATCCTCACTTGGATTCAGAGTGTATCAAAGCATTTGAATCTCAAATTTCTATAGGAACTAGGAGTGTTTGAATCTCAAATTTTATCAAAGTTATCCCAAAGATAAATGCTAATTAGAGATTCCTATTTTATTTTTCATCTACTCCTTTACCGAATGTTTAATGCTAACACCCTGTAATTTTTTTTAAGACAAAAAGTTTAGTAAAAGCAGGGGAAAAGAAAGAAAAAGGAACCCCATCATCGATAACATCTTTTGTTAAACAAATAAAAGAATTAGTATAAGTGAAATACAGTTTAAGTAATTTTAATATTTTATGACAACTTCTTTTTTAAATAAACTAAACTTGGAAGTTCAAATTTTGGATAATTTGGGCCTAATAGTAATATCTCCACTCTATATGATACATACAAGCTAATATTTTGATATATAAAAACTAATGATCCTATCTATGAAAAATAAAACTTAGTTTATTAATTTTCTTAATTCTTTAATATTCCATAAAATAATTCAGTCTCAATTATATTTCATTTCTAACCATTTCACAGATAAATATTTGAAGAGAATACAAGTGACTACCAAGTGGAGAGGTAAGGTGGGGGCCATACTTTTCACATCAAAATAAATCTTTTTAATGTACTAAATTCCAGTCACTATTTTTTTACTATATTTTAAAACTTTAAATACAATTAGAAGTTTTTTAAGTGCAAGTTTTTTGGTTTTGTTTTTGTTTTAGCATTCCCGCTATAAATACCTAGTCATGCAGATCAAGAGTCATGCAAATTGTCTCATATCCCAAAATCACATCACTGCATATGGCACTACGCTTCATTCTTGCTCCCACTACATCACAGGTCAACACTCAGACATGAAAGCATGTCCCTATCACTCTGCTATTTTTCTAGCTCACATTCTTTAGTGAAACCTCAAATAACCAAATAAGTTCAACAAAAGTTTACAGAAGTATAAGAACATACCATGATTAGTTTTTCTTAGTCTGCTGTCTAATAAGTCCTGACAATAAACTAAAGTTAAAAAGGAACACTTTGATTAATCTGTGAATCAACCCCCTATAATTAGCCTTTAATAATCCCCTTTAAGAAAAACAGTTCAACATATGAGGAAACTAAGGCAAACAGGAATAGAGTAGGAGAGAATATGAGGAAAGGAAGTAGCAGGAGGCAAATGGTAAAGGAAATACGGAAAACGAGAAACATCCATAAGTAGTACCAAGGTGATAAACGTCCGACATACACATCAAACAATGGGCAAGAAAAGAAGCAAAGCAGAAAGTAAGGCAATCTGAGGGAAAAGTAGTAAACTGAGGGGAGAAGACAAAATATACTACAACATTAAAAATAGGTAAGTCAGAAGAAAAAGTAGGTGCTTTATGCTGTAATACAACACAGAGTAGTAATCTGGCTTCTAAAACAATTTAGGAAAAAACATAAATGGAGAAAATTGCTATATTACATGTACCTACAGATTGATGGCAAAGATATAATTGAGCCCTCTTGCAAACTGTGGTTCTTGAAGTTCCAACTTCTTTCCATATAACCCTAAAACATTCATTATAATTCTGGACACACAAGAACTTGGTTAAAGCACATTAGTAAGAGCTTATGAAAAATAGAGGACTGCTGGGAATTCCAGAGATGAGAGTCAGGTTCCTCTGGCCTACAGATAAAGATCACGTGAGTACTGCTTGCTGCCACTATGTACCCACTCCTTGCTACTCTTTGAGTTGGCACCCACGACCTTACTCCCTCATTAAAATAATCTCCTCCATCTGTAAAAGAGAAAAAAGGCACTACAAGGCACCCTTCCTTTGAGTTCCTTAACCACGGCCCTACAGTCTTTTACTTGAAATAAAGTACATCCCAAGTTCTCCCAGTCCCTTTGGTGCAAAGATACCTTTGTCCCCTAGACAATTCAATTTGGAAGGAGCAAAGGCTTTGGTTTATAGAAGATTCTCTCTGATGCTATGATATTACTTATTATACTTTATATTAATATCTAATCAGCCTTTATTCAGTTTAAGGATCAACTAAGGGACAAAGTGAAAAATGGGTTTTAACCAGAGCCAATATAACATAAGAAGATGGAGCCTTTCAATTTATCTAAACTAATCATCAGGAAAAAAGAAACATCACTTGAAAAGATAGCACTTTACCAAAAAAAGAGAGAGCCCTGAAATCAATTACTGTTAACTTCTTAAAGATATGTATGTTGCTTATTTAGAGAAGACAAATCACTAGAGCTTGCCTAGAAAAAAAGTCAGCTAAAAAGGATGTCATCTCATTTCTCTTAATACAGATAGCCCAGAGCCTACCAGAAGGGTTCCAAAATGTTCAAAAGAACCTCCCCAATCATTCTCTTACAGAAACCCTGGCCAAACTACTGTCAAAATGAGTCTCAGACTCCATTACCTACATGTAATTTGCTCACATTGCTCCTTTTCACTGCACAATCTCCTATGATATTGGCAAAGCAGAATCCTACATATTTCTTCAAGGTGCCACTAAATTTTCTTTTCTCTTTTTACACTTCTTTGACTCACAGGGATCATGTCTCTCTTTTTATTTCCTAACAACTAGATCCTATACCATGTATTGGATATTTGCAGTGTCTTAAGAGCTTATTTTTTATAGTTAAATTAATGTTGTAGTTGAACATATCATGTTCATACATTCTCAAAGACGAGAAATGACTACTATCCCTCTCTGACACTTTCAATTAGTTTCAGTATTATTTTTTAACTTTACTACATCTTTCCTCTCAGACAATTTTTCTTCCTGTTGAGTGTATCTTTTAGTATTTCTTTTGGGGAGGTTATGGGAATGGTAAACACTCTTATTCTATATTATCTGAAAATTTCCTAATTTTGTTCTCATCCTTGAATAATAGTTTAGAAGGGTGATATTAGGGATATTACAGAGCCAGCAGACAACTTGACTCAGTTTCTGGTCACTAAACTGTTTATAATCCTACTTTCTCCCCTTAGTTCACAGCTTCCAATAACATTATGGCCCCTGGCAGAGCTGGCAGTTAACTTTTTAGCCTCCATTAACAACGATGGAAATCAGGCTGGGGGAAGACTTCTCGCTTCCACTCCTTCCTTCAAGCATGAAGCCTGGCTCCATCCACCACCTCCTGTGAAGTAACTGGGGAGTAGTTGAACAAGTTTCTGCTTCTGGTTGGGAGCTTGGCAGGCTCACAGTTCCAAGGCTACTTACTACTTTCTATTTCTGATCACTTTGTTGTCCTCAGAGATGTTTGTCGTGATTTTTAGGCTGGCTATGTCATTTTCATTTTCTTTTTCATATTCTGTCCTTGCCACGTGGGGGATGGTGTTGAAACAAGACCTTTATGGAGGTGCCTGACCAGAATTCTCCTGTATCTCTTGTCCACACCTGAGTGCCCAGCATGGTGCTGACTACAGAAAAGGTCCTTGATAACTTACATGGTAAGTTCACATACATGGGCATATATGAAAATATGTTCATGGAATCCTGAATAACAAGAGATGAGAAATAACACATTCACAAACAATCTTAGTGGCATATAGATTTTATTTGCCTAGATTTAAAAGATCCATACTGTCCATGTTAGCCACATGAATGTGATAATTTCCTGGGTTATTCATTAAGCTTGAAACAGTTATAATTTTAAGAAAACCAATGAGCTAATAGGTATAAATCACTAAAAACAGTGCTGACCCACCTCTTCCTGACCTCCTTTGTCCTCTACAAATAATGCATTGTTGGTAACATAATCCTAAAAAATGTTTATCTTGAATCAAAAACTGAAACTAACATGAGTCAACTCAAAACTAATATTAATAGTTTTGACCCATCTAGCCCACATCATCCTCAGAAGTAACCCATCCCAAGAGGCTTTTTTTGTAGAAGGTATGTACTATAATGAAGAATAGAGTATATCCCAAACCAGGTCAGGATGCAGTAAACTTGCAAAGTGTAGTACATCAACATCACGAAGAGAAGAGGAATAATCTCCAGGAATTAAAAAAAGAAAAAGAAAAAGGTCAAAGAATAAAAATTCATCAGGATGTCTTTAGCAGTGACCCGAAGAAAATGGTCTTTGGTTCTGGAAAAGGCTTCTAGGCTTCTACTTATTTTACATTGAAATATTTATGGTATGGAGAAAGTAAATTCATTAGGTTATTGACTTCAATTAAAACAATGCTTAAAAACATCTGACTGTCTTTGATTTCATTCTCTGTCCATCGCAAAACCTCTTTGATTTATAATTTTATCTTCTAGGAGAATTAACACACCAAATAAAAGTGTATTGTTCTGGTTGGAGCTAGTTTTGTTCCTACTATAACATAATAAATTGATATACTTTCCAAATAAATCTCTAGTTACTTCTGGGTAAACTGACAAAAGTGAGTCCTTCCACCTACAAAGCTAAAAACCTGAGGGTACTCCACCAAAGTACAAACATCTGTTTCTTTTAAAACCCTGTATGTCCAATGATTAATCATTTCTGCATTGCCATACTATATAAGCAAATCTTTAATCATTCAGTTTATACTTGGAAATGACCTTAGTGGTCATCTCTTCTATAGAATCGGAGGTTCTCAAATGTGAGCCTGCTGGTATTAGAATCCCCTGGAGGGCCCATTAAAATACAAGTCGCCTGGGTCCCCCCCCCCCCAGTCCCCTTGGGGAAATTACCTAGCAAATCCTTTCACTGTTCTTGCCTCCACAACTATCCCAACTAGGTTCTCTCTCTGCTAGAAGGCTCTCTATCTGCAAATCAATGGCCACGATTTTCTTTAGCAACATTTATTTATTCATTCATCAATTCAATAAATATTTATGAAGTACCTGCTATGTGTTAGTCATCATGCTAAGTGCTATGCAAAAGACCAAGGTCAAAACCTTCCATAATTAACCTTAAATCAACTCCAAATACTCCACAACTCTATCCATCATAGAAATTACATTCTTTAAACAAGCACAAAATACTGACCCCCATAGCACATAGAACTGTTTTTTCCAGGAGTGCAAATGGGTATGAAGTGAATTTTCTTATTTTCTTTTGTGGTCTTCTTATAACTTAGTATCTACTTTAGAGAGCTCTAAAAAGAGTTAAGGGTCTAATAAAGATGACACTATTTATATTATAGATTTGTAGTATCTTTCTCTCAACCTAAAGCAGTAGGTTTAAAAAAAAAAAATTGCTGGTAATTACAAGTTGATGCCTGGTATTCTCTCCAGGTAGATGGAAACTAAAATATTTGAGGGCAGGAAATAAGCCTTCCTTCTTGGTATTTCTGGAGTTTATGCAGCAGGTGCTCAAAAATTAGACAAAAGGATGAAATCACCCACTGCTTGTTAAATTTTTCAGATAAAGTATTTTTACAGATAACATTATGGAAATACATAGTTAATAGTAACGTTTTACTCTTTGAATCAAATATTTTTTTAAATCCTCAAAGTCCTATATTTTAAAATTTGCTTTTACTCATGCTTAATTTTTAAATATTGCATATTCTAGTACAAGTTTGAATGAAGTCATGCAAGTTATCCAAAACTAATAACCCCATGGAATAAATGAAATTTATTAATGATAAAGGAAGCTTTCATACAGAACCAATTAAGTCAATTTTATAATTTTATTAAAGTATGACAGAAGAGTCCATGTAAGTGCAATAAAGTTTAATGGAAACTCAGTCTGGTACTAAAAGAGCAGGCATTATATGCAATGAAAGCATAAATTATAAATAAGAAATAGTCTTATAAGAAGTCTGAATTTCCTCAGAAATTAGCCAACATATACTTATGATCAAATTTATGCATTCAGGTAAGAAGACAGCTACATTGATGCTATATATTGTTTGTACAGTCTGCATTTGAAAAATAAAGTTATTCTTTAATTAGCCATTTCTAAGCCAAAGTTAATGGTTGTTTGAAATGAGGCTCATTACATGATTCTGTAAATGTACTCAGTAATAACTAACATTACCACACAGCTGTATAAACATATTTACCATGACATATTCTTCTACCACAGGTGTATATTTTCCATTCTGAGCATTACTACTATGCATCTCAGAACTAGTCTGATTTAGAACTAACATTTAAGGAAAGAAATATTCCTTAAATTATTTAACTATTTGTAAAATAATATGTTAACCCAACAGAACACTTAATATGTCATAATCCATCTTATTTTTGTTTTTATGCTCCAACTTGTTCTTAAAAGGGTTTATAGTAGCTACTTCTTTTTTATTTTAGATATATTATTAATAATAATAGAATTCTCATCTAAAAAGTCAATAAGATCAGTCTTGAAATAAATTATCTGATTTGTACTTACAGCATGAGTAGATTTTATGCTGTTCTAGGAACAAAGTATAGTTTTAAAAAGTGAAATATTCCAATAATATAATCGAATGACTAGAGCTCATTAACTAACCTTATTAGTTAAAACACAAACCTCTGAATAAGCTAAAGATAAATTATCTTTTCTCAATTTATATAAAGTATATTATGAGAGAAGGTTTCAGAAATAATAAGCCTCTTTTAAGCCCCATAAATGCTAATGAAACTGAAAAAGTCTACAAATATGTTAACACATAAATAACATCTTTGGTATAGTTCAGGACAAATGGCTTAGTACTAACTCATAATGATGAAACAGACTAAAGACTGAATGATCACTTAAGAGCAGAGGCTTAGGAAGCTCACACAAATATGTATTCTATCGAACAAATAATTCAGACCTCAATCTTAGAGATTACTTTTTCACTTTGGAAATAAAAAATAGATTTAAAATCTCACATTGGCAGGTACCTGATTTTAAATGATGTCTAAACTTTTACATAATGGACATGAAAATATTTTTCAGCTTTTGTCCAACTTCTATTAGCTTCATCCTTCCTGATTAGGGAAATGAATAAGCAGGCAACTTTTCTTTTCCATAAAAGGGATTTGAATTGTAGAAGTACACAGCTCACATGCTAGGTTTTATTTGATCTGAGTACTGGGGCCACACAAACCCTGAAGCAAACAAAGAAAATTAAAATGTATTTAAGCACAAATTTGATGCTTATTTACTCTTCTGTCTCCTTCTGAGGGAATGCCCAAAGTCTTGCAATGCACAGGAATAAGTAGATCTCTTCCCCAGCCTCTGAGCAAACATCTCAGAGCCCAAGAATGGCTTAGGTATCTGATACATCATGGATTTAGAGTGCTAATCTCTCATATACTTGGAAGGCAATGTCAAATATCTCTGGTACCTTCTAATTGTACATAATGTGGATTAAGGTCACACTACATTTAAAGTTTCTAAATAATAATCACAGAGCCAGCTTAAACAACATGAGTTCCTTAAAAACAGCCTGCAGAGCTTTTTGTTTTCCCACTCATCACAAAAGGAAAGAAACAATAACTTAAGCAATTTGTTATATTAAAATATATGTTCCAAATTCTCCAATATCTTAGTACATATATTTAAATACATAACTTAAAACTTTAATAATTACTTTTCATAATTAACACTTATTTAGACATACCAAAATAAGCATTTCTTTTGCTCATTTTGATTCTTGTATCTCACATTTTCCATCTGGGTTCAATTACCTTGTAGTAGAAGCATATGCTTTTGTGGCTCTTCCAGCAAAAATCTGTGAGTAGTATACATCCTCAGTCTCTGCAGGTCCCCAAATGTCTTTTTTTCACTCTTACTCTTAAGTTATTTCCTTCAGTACTTTGAAGTATTATTCCACTGCTTCTGGCATCTATTAGAAATCTGCTGTCAGTCTTAATTTTCATTCTGGGTAGAAAACCTATCTTTTGTCTCTGGTCACTGTTAATACTTTCTCTTTTTTGTTTAGATGACTATTTCACACTTTTTCCTGGCTCCTCAAACCTCTCACAAATCCTTCTCACATTTGGCTAATGACCTACTTCGCTAAGAATACACTAAAAATACACAAGCAATCAGAAGAGAACTTCCACAACTTAACACCATCAGAGCTATTCACCTACCAGTGTCTATATGCAGGTTAGTTTTCTGTACTCCTGCCTGTTTCTAGAGATAAACCGTCCTCAATTTAAGGCTAACCCCTCCACTTGTATAATAGATTCCATTTCCTCTCACCTACTCAAGACCATCAAACAATTCTCATCTTTCTCATCTCTCTCATAAAATTTTCCCTCTCTACTGGATCATTCCCATCAGCTTATAAATATGATTTTATTTTTCCCATTTTAAAAATAACAACAAAACAAGCAAAACACCTTTCTTTGTCCTACATCTCCCAGAAATACTGCCCAGATTTCCCCACAAGTACCTAACTTTAGCTCCCACTCATCATTCTGTTCATATAATGTTAGTTAACATCATAGTTAACTGGGATCATATTGCAATCAGTTGAAATCATCATTAACTTCACTACCTTCATCTCCTCTCCTATCTCTAATTTTTCAGGTGAGTTATCATCTTGCCTTAAAAGTATGTTCTGGGTTATTCTGGTTGCTGTTTTAATTTAAAGCACAAGTACAGCTAAGTTTCAGTCTTTCAGGCTATCCAGGTATATATTATCTAGTTTATAAATTTTTTTGAGGGTCACTGCTTTTACATATCATAATTAATTCATTGCTCGATAGGCTCCCCAACAGAAGAAAGAAAACAGAAGGCCTGAAAATCAACAAATTAAGTGTGCACTGAAGTCAAAACCACTCACCAACTAGATTTTCTTTTTTATGTATCTCATCTACTGACACAATCCAAATTAACTGTATCATGTGAGTGTGTATGTAAGACATAAATGCTTCACATATATTATCTCATTTAATCCCCATTCTTGCCTAAAGAGGCAAGTACTATAATTATCCTCATTTAATCAATGAGGAAACTAAGGCTTACAAAAGTTGCCCCTAGTTGTACAATCAGAAAGTGACAGGATTGACATTCAAACCTACACAGCCTGAATCCAGAGCCTAAACTTTTAACCACTATACTATACTCAATTGCAATTCTAAAGATTAATGTTAATAAGGAAATATACACTATGATTATAAAAACTAAACTACCTATATTTTACTTGTTTCCATTAATCTTACTAATTTACCTAATTACACAACATATCTTATACCTTTTATTAAACTTTATAGTAAAATCATTTGAACTCTTGAAGTTAGAAACCTTTTGGGGGTGTTAAAACCCCTTTTTTTTTTTTTTTTGGAAAAATTTCATTAACGCAACAGACAGCTCTACATAGTATTTAACATTACATTTTCTCTTGCTCTAGTTAAATAATTTCATTCCTATAAGCCAGACAATGTCAACAAGGCCTTTATCCTTTGCAATGAGGAAATAATTAAAATGGAGATTTTTATTTTGACTACTTGATGCACATAAAGTTGGGATTTAATGCCCACAATTACTCTCAACCATTCATTTAATTTCTCTCAACCATTTCCTCAATGTAGAAATCACTCATGATAATTCATCAACTAAGAAGACATGTTCTAATTCCTTTGCAGGTGATACTGAAAGCAAATAACTTTAAAACTGTTTTAAACATCCGATAATAGAACCTGAGACTCTGTTTGCTTGATTTTCCCCTTGCTTAAAATCAACAGGTTGAAGTTTGGGGGAGGCAGCACAATCACATGGAAAGACTGTATAATTTCTGTGAGCCTTGGTTTTCTCTTGGCCTCGCTGTAGGAATCAAATGAAAAAGAAAAGGACTATATTCATACACAGTGTGCTTATAAAAGAATATGTTATATATTCTTATACTCGTATAAAGTGTTATTTCAAACAGAAGCTGTTTAAAAAGGTATTTACAATTTATTTTCTGAAAAGATATTTAATTCTTTTCTCTAGAAACATTAAAGATTAAATGTCACAAAGTTAAAATAACTCAGTGTTAGGTGTCTGCTTAGGTAAACCAGGTCAGGGCCCAAGTACATCAAATAGATAATTTAAGCTAGTCAAGAAGTTAAGCTCAGATATACAGGAGATGCAAGGGAATGAAAGTAATGTGATATAACAAGCCCTGCACACAGCCTCATACATTATCTATTAAACATGGAATAATACCTTCCCTGCTAAGTGTAGTAAATATCTAAGAATTTCCCATTTGCTTTTCAACAGAATCACTTTTATTCTTTAAAGAACACTCTATGCCACATAAAACCAAAGTTGATACTTCAGTAATTGTGTTCCCTCCTCCAACAGTCTGCTGTATGACCTCAGTCTTTAAAAAAATAATTCTCTTTACCACCTCTGAAAAAGACATTTTGATACTGGCTTCAACTTTTATAATACATCTGCTAGTGCAGACTTTTTCCATTCAAAACAATGTTTTTATCCCTGCAATTAAATTTCTTCCATATACTATAAGCTATAATCCCTGAGAAACTGACCAAAACTTTACAAATAAGAGAATTTAATAAGAAAGTTTATGTTTTTCCTCAATGAACATGTCTACTGAATATCAGATGTCAACAGTTCATTTGTAGGACATCAAGACAAAGCAGGAAAAAAAATGACAGTAAAAATGCACTACTTACTGTGAAGATTTAGGATTTAGATGGAAGAAGATATATTCTTATGATTCAGATTAGATAGGAAACATCTTTTTGAAAGTAAATCCAAAATGGACATGCACGTGTTTTTATGGTATGTGTATGTTTAACTAAAACACCAACTACTTTAGCCTCTGTAAATACAGAAAAGTAAATATAATAAAACTGGTATGCATTTAAAAAATATAAAACATTCAAATGAACGCAAAAGCTATAGATGTTAAGAAATGTTTCCCTGAGGGAATGGGGCCTACCTCATTATTTCTGGATTTAACCAGAACTATTAGGTGCAAAATGAAATTATTCATGACAGGTTTAATAAATTGCCTCCTAGAAGGCTTAATAAAGCATCCTAGAAATACAGAACAACTCATGTATTTAACTGACAAATCTTTTTTAAAAAATATATAAAACTAGATGCTAACATTATTTTAAATTATTTTTAAAACAATTTCATCATGTTCTTATTTTAAACAACTTTGAGGTACAACTTACATACAATAAAACGTACAGATTTTAAACATACAGCTCAATGAGTTTTGACAAATGAATAGATACATGCAGGTAACCACAACCCCAATGAAGTTATAATTCTTTTTTTTTTCTTCTTTCTTTCTTTTTTTTTCTGAGACAGGGTCTTGCTCTGTCACCCAGGCTGGAGTGCAGTGGCATCATCATAGCTCAACTGCAACCTCATGAGGGCTCAAGTGATTCTCCTGCCTCAGCCTCCCAAGTAGCTGAGACTGCAGGTGTGCACCACCACTCCCGGCTAATTGTTAAAAAAAAATTTCTGTAGAGATGGGGTCTCACTATGTTGCTCAGGCTGGTTTCGAACTCCTGGTCTCCAGAGATCCTCCCACCTCGGCCTCCCAAAGTGTTAAGATTACAGGCATGAGCCACCATGCTGAGCCCACTGAAGTTACAGAATATTTCTATCACACAGAAAGTCTTCTGGTATCCCTTTGTAGCTAATCTCCCCACTATATCCCATCCCTCTGATCAGGCAACCTCTGATCTAATTTCAATCATCATAGATTAGTTCTGCCTGTTCTAGAACTTCATAAATGGAACCAAATAAGATGTTCTCTTTTGTGCCAAGTCTTTCATTCAACATATGTCTGTGAGATTCATCCACACTGTTATGTATATCAGTTTTTCATTCATTTTTATTGCGAGAAGTATTCCATTGAATGACTGTATCACAATTTTTTATTCATTCCCCTACAGATGGATATTTAGGTTATTTGCAGTTTTGAGCTATTATGAATAAAATTGATATGGACATTCATATATAAGCCTTTTTGTAAGAATATGTTTTCATTTCTCTTGGGTAAATATGTAGGTATGGAATTATTGGGTCATAAGGTACATGTATGTTTACTAAGAAACTCCCAAACTGTTTTCCAAGTGGTTATGCCATTTTACATTTGTTCTGCATTCTCTCCAATACTTATTACTCTCAGTCTTTTTAATTTTAGCCATTCTGGTGGTTGTAAATGGTATCTCCTTGTGGGTTTTAAATAACTTCCCTGATGACTAATGGTGATGATCATCTTTTCATGTGCTTATTGGCCATTTGCATATCTTCTTTGATGAAGCCTTTTCAAGTCTTTGCCCATTTTTTTTTTTAGTTTGTCTTATATTGTAAGAGTTCTTTAAATATTCTAGATATAAGCCCTTTGTGTTGTGTTACAAATATTTACAGACATTGTGTTACAAATATTTTCTCCTACTTTGTGCCTTGCTTTTTCATTTTTAAAATGGTATCTTTTGAAGAGCAGAAATGTGTAATTTCTTTTAAAAGATGAAGTCCAATTATTCAAAACTTGTTTAATCTTATGAGTAATGCTTTTTTTTCTATTCTAAGAAATTTTTGCCTACCCTCAGATCACAAAGATACTCTATGTTTTCTTCTAAATGTTTTATAGTTTTAGGTTTAGTTTATAGCATTTAGGTCTATGATCTATTGTTAGATAATTTCTATATTTGTTGTAAGACATAGATCAAGGTTTCCCCCCATCTGCACAAGAGATCCAATTAACCCATCATATTGAAAAGACTGATCTTTTTCCATTGAATTACCTTGGCACCTTTGCTGAAAAATCAATTGGCCGTGTATGTGTGGGTCTTTTTATACTCTCTATTCTGTTCAGTCATGTTCTTTTAAATAGGTTAAACATACATTATTTCCTCTGTCTTGGTATAAGAAGTCAGAACTAGGCAATTGCTGATGTATTCCTAGCATCCCTTCACAAAGGAATAATAACTCACAGATTGAGAAAAATGGCAAAAGTTTATATTTCATTATCCTATAAAAATGATCAGTTATTCTTAAAACAATAAATATAAGCCAAGGTAACATTAACATGTGTTGAATTAATTTTCTAAGTTGACTGTTATTCAGTTGGAATGAGCATAGTAGCAAAAAAGCACCAAGGGGGCTAGCTCTATTAAAAGGTCCTTAACAAGCCTTTCAGAATTTCCCTGATATGCTTCAGCTGAGCACTGAACTGTACAGTACCTCCCTAGGCCCATCCCTGGTCAGCTGTTCCAAACCATAACAGCCTAGCGCTGTTATCCCAGCCCAGCTTGTTGCCCATCACAGTTAAGAGGTATGAGTTTACTCCTCCCTTAGAGGGAAAACTGAGACCATCCTCTAGATTGTGAAATTCATCTATATTTCCATCCCTCCTTAGATCCTTCCCAGGAAAAAAGGAAAGAAGAAAAGGTGTCCCTACTCAGATGCTTATTTTTCTACCTGTGTCCTTAATCCTAGCCTTTGGATCAAATCAGTCTCTCAGGTAGTGTTTCTGAATATTTAGGAAAGAAATTGTAATCCTCAAGAATTCTCAACATCACATATTATCCTGTATTTTTCATAGGTTTATTTATATAATTTCAAATAATAATGAGAGACAGTAATTATTATATATAGTAAATAATTTTTCCACAATAGGGTTATACTAAAAGTTTCAGTGGTTTTCTGTAACACAAAAGATTTAATAATAATAAAGGCATGGTTTATTATTATTATCAACCAATATATTGTGATATGTTTTTGGTTTTTTTTTTTTGAGACAGGGTCTTACTCTGTTGCCTGTACTAGGGTGCAGTGGTGTCATCACAGCTCACTGAAACTTGAAACTCCTGGTCTCAAGCGATCCTCCTGTCTCATCCTCCCAAAGTGCTAGGATTACAGGTGTGAGCCACCACACCTGACCCAATATATTGTGATATGATTATACACTTTAATAATGTATAAATGATCTATATCCAACATATACATCTAATAATGGAAAACATCCAATGAAGTAAACATTAACACAAATGGCAAATAGAAATCGTTTTTAAATCGACAGATAACACAAATGTGTGATATTTAAAAGCCACCATTTTTAAAATAAAAAATTTAAAATATATAAATTGCCTTGAGAGGCTTGATTTTTGCTGCATGACAAATATTCCAAACATAGAAAACGTTCTTTCATTTTGCATAGATGTTGGTGAGATCTCCAAGTTGGACATTAGAATACATTTTGCTTCATTTAAGCTCATTTTCTTTTTTAACAATGAAAATATTTTACATGCTTGCCCTGGTTTTGGTTTTGCCATTAAAGTCAAAATTGCTTTGCTAATTCAGAGTATATAGATGCTTCTGATTTCATGTCAGTGTTCCACAGTCACATTCTGATCTTCTCTTCCATATGTTCTTTAAAGTATTATATTTATAAATAATCATAGCCTGCAGCAAATATCAAACACTGGAAGCCCTCAGCGAACACTATTAGGTATAGTATTCAAATAGTGTAACATTCAGATCTCCTAGCAAGGTTAATGGCATTACACAGAATCACACGTCCAAACTGCCAACTTAAGAACTTATTTTGCTGTCAAAACTTGTTATTTCTTGGGACACCATTCACTGGAATCATACAAAGTATATTATGTGAATAAACTTACTAATACTTATTTTATTTGTAAGAATGACTCACCATTAGCAGCACACCGGGCTAGGAATACACACTACTATGTGGCAAAGTCACAATCAAGACCGATTGTGAAACCTACTCTATCTAGCTTCCCAGAAATATCCGTCTTAATCTTCAACTCCCCATGTCATGTTTCCCACTCTTGCTGTAGACTTGATGTCAGTGAGTTCCTTTGATTCAGTAATCTCTGTCTTGATTACTAAACTTGAAGGAGAATTATAATATATATCCTATTTTTCTGATTTCTCCACTGAATTTTTCCAGCATTTGGGATCAGGAAAAACATAAAATTCCCGAGAAATGCCAGGAAGCAAATCCTACATGGAAACATTTCTCTTTGGTATCTTTACCTAAGGTCTCTCATCCTCTCTCCTCTCCCCACCCCCAGTGATTTCCTGCTCTTAGCTTTCAATCATACTCAAGTTATTCCTAACACTCTTTACTATCTTCTAAAACTTTTATGTGTTCCTCCTTATCTCCTTTCTTCATTGTCAATTCTTAATAGAGTAGTTTATACTTACTCCTTATGCTTCCTCATCTGCCTTTTAATTTCTCAACACACAAAAACTTGGCTCCCACTTTCACCATTCTAAAGCCTGGTCCTACTCACTAATGACCTGAAATCGGCATATGAGATCAGATCTCTTTTCAGGTCTCATCCTACTTGACCTTCATGTAGCATTTGATACCATCAAACTGTCCCTCTTCTAGCTTGGTATTCCAAACAGCATTTCATCCAGTTTTTCTTACTGCATACTGTTTTTGATTTTTTCTTGTCTTTTTGTTCTGGCCTCCTCTTTAAACATGGGTATTTTTTAAGGTTCTAGGTCACAGCCCTCTCCTCTAAAAACATTCTTCCTGAGTAATTTTAGCTTTGACATATAATACAGTTAATTTCCAAATCCTTATCTCCAGCGTCAACCTTTCTCTTGAACTGCAGAAAGAAATTTCTGTCTACTGGATATCTCTACCTAAAAATGGCAAAAGTACTTTAATTCATCACAGCTATAGGTAGAAAGTTATCTTTGATTACTTTCCTGCACAACATGTACAGCAGGTCACGAAGCCCTATCTATCTATTCTACCTTCAAAATGTCTCTGGAATTGGCTCACTTCACTCTTCCTTACAGTTTCAATGCTTCAGATACACTTCATTCCCTAAATGAGCCATGCTTATTTCTAACATAAGACCTTCACACATGCTACTCTCTCTTCCTGAAAAGTTGTTTCCCCCTCCCCTCTACACCTAGCTAACTTCTAGTATTATGGGGTGAATTGTCTCCCCCTCAAATTCATATATTGAAGTTCTAATCCCCAGTACCTCAGAATGTGACCTCATTTAGAAAGAAGAGGAGTTGCAGATGTAATTAGTTAAGATGAATTCATACTGGATTAGGGTGGCCCCCTAGTCCAATATGACCAGTGTCCTTATAAAAAGAGGTTATTTGGACACAGACATGCACATAGGGAGAACACAATATGAATGTGAAGGCAGAGATCAGGGTAATGTGTCTACATGCCAAATAACACCAAAGATGGCCAACAAATCACCAGAAGATAAGAGACAGGTATGGAACAGATTCTCCCTCACAACCCTCAGAAGGAACCAATCCTGCTGACACCTTGATTTTGGACTTCTAGCCTACAGAGACAATAAATTTCTGCTGTGTAAGCCACCCAGTTTGTCATACTTGTTACTGTAGCCCTAACAAGCTAATATACCTAGTAGTAGCTCAGATCTTAGCTCAAATGTCATTTCTTCCAGGAAGTCCTCCCTGATTCTCCCCAAAATGAACTAGTCCTCACCTCCCTCATTTATATATTGTCATAGCACTCTGCTTTTCCTTATGTCATTTATCATATTTATCTGTGTCATTAATTATACCAATATTTACTAGTCTGTGAGGTAGATCAGCCCAGCTACTTGATTAGTTCTCCCTGTATTACTGTCTTTGAAGTACTGATCACTATCTGAAATGATCTTAATCATCTAAGGACTTACTGTATTTATTGCCTGTTTCTCCCTCCACAGAGCAGAACCCTAGGTTATAGAACAGTGCCTGGTACATAACTGGTGTTCAATAATTATCTATTAAATGAACTAATGCATAAATAAACACTAAGAGAAGAACCCATGACTGTTCTGTTCACTATTGATTATATCCAGTGCTTAACATATAGAAAGCTGGTCATATAGAAAGCAGTAATTACATATATGCTGAATAAATGAATGAATAAGCCTACTTGATAATGGCAGGTATTTCATTATAAGGAAGCTTATAACTTAAAAAAGTCACTTTAAAATAGCAAAAGCTTGGAGATTGTAACTTTCCATACACTAAAGGAAATCTTTTTTGGTAATAGTGTTATTCATCAATTTCCTTCTATTTTCCAGTATTTAATATTTAAGAACATATGCCAAGAAAACAGCTTGAAACACACAGCTCTCAGCTATGACTGATCTCAAAATGATTTAAATTCATGGGATAAAGATTTCAGACTTTTCATTACTTCCTTGGTTAAGGCTTCTGCTCTGAAACAGCAAAATGCAAAAGGCTTAAAAGAAGTTTTTTTCAAGATCATGAAATCAAAAATGGTTTTCATGTGAATGATACGTACTGCTCAAGTAATGCTAGCAACATTAAGAAATTGTTTAAAATTATTTTCACCCATTATCCTATGTCTCTAACATAATAGGCATTTCCTTTTTCTGTGTTTCGTGTAGCCTTTCCCCCAGGCCATATATATATATAGTTCATGTAGCTGTAATAAAATATGGCTATGACTGTGGGAAAAGGAATCACACAGGGAAAATGATAAACCAATGAAAACTTTACATTTGGGAGAAAAGCAGTATCACAAAAGCTGAATGATACTATCTCAAGTGCTACTGTTTGCATTGTCACCTTTAATCAGAAAATCTCTTGAAAGAATTCCCTTTAAACGCAAGTCTTAAGGAATTGAAGAAAAGTACTTATCGGGGAGAAACAGATTCACCTATCATCAATCAGTTGAACAGACAAGGTATACAAGGTAACTGGATATCAAACAAAACCCAGGCTTTGAAAGGATTAAACATCAATTTATTTAATATTGGCCTGCTTAGATTTTGACAGTTTTTTCGTCCCTCATTCTTAGCTTAAAACTTCTTGACCTCAAAAGGATCCCAACACCTTTTCCCAAAATATACCATCATACTGTAATCAGAAATACAAAACACATACCACCCAAATTATAAAATATAGTTTTAAAGACTTGGAATCTCAGGAAAAAAGCATTTATTTTAAATGTTTCAAGGTTAAAAACAAGTAAACAATGAAAGAAACTCACTAGGAAATCTCTTAAAAGCCTTTCAAATAGAAAAAAAAACCCACACAAAAAAAACTGGACATAACCAGTTAAGATAAGGTTGTTACTAAAATAACACGCAGAAATCTTACAATTTTCATAGTTCTGATAAAAGTTAATATTGTTGATTTTAGGAAGATTTAGTTACTCTCTCCAAGTTTGTGGGAGAAAAGAAAGATTTTCTAAATATTTTCTGCCTTGTCTGTTACATTCAATGTGCACCAGAATTTATTTTGTTATCAGAATATATTCTGATAAAAACACTGAAAAACTCCAAATTTAAAATAGCCTCTCCCATTACTTGGGACATTCTAATTTCATCATTTTTATACTACCCCACCCTCAGCATTCCCTTGTGCCAGAAAAAATTTATTGTAAGTAAAACTTTTTACCCTATTCACTCAATAAAATTACAAAAGAAAATTTTACTTTAAGAAATCTTTCCTCCTTAAGATTGGATTGTTCAACATATGTAATAGCTTGAAATTTTTAACTCTTTAAAAGATTGTTTGTTCAATATATACAATGTATGTAGGAATTTGCTCTAATTCATATCCACGTACAGTCATCCCTCAATATCCATGGGGGATTGGTTCCAAGACTGTCCTCGGACAGTAAAATCTACTCATATTCAAGTCCCACAGTGCCTGCAGAACTCATGGAACCCACAGAACCCTTGGATATGAAAAGTCAGCCCTCTGTATATGCAGATTTTGCATCCCACAAATCCTGTATTTTCGATCTGCATTTGGTTGTGGCTGCTGAACCCAGAAATACAGAAGGCTGACTGTAATTACTGAAAAATATCCGCATAATAAGTGGACCCCTGCAGATGGGACCTGTGTTGTCCAAGGGTCAACTATAGTAAGTAGCCAGCTTATATTTCATATGTGATGCTCATTATGGTTGCATTATATCTAAAATTAAAAATTACTAGTGGGCCTTTCTCTCCATTACACACCTATCACTTAGAAGTGAATGGAGGAAACTCAAGTAGGGCCATATTGTGATATTTCAGGTAATTCTATAAAGCTAAACCATCTCCTAGAAATGGTCTTAAATGAAACAATTGGTAAGAAATATCAATTTGCTTCTAACAGTCAGGAAGATCCATTTTGCAAATCCACCCAAGACTGTCAACTCCTGAAACTGCTACAGTCAGCACTTCAGGTATATGTAGCCAAGGACCCAGGAGCCTCCCAACCTGATCCCAAGTTCTGTATTAGTGATTGAAACAACCAAATGATAATGGTTCAGCATTGTCACTTCTCTGCTCTTGTGACCTCCAAACCTTGCTCTGACCTGCCAAATTAGGACAAAAGATCTGTTACTATTTTTCACAGATATCAATATTTTGAACACGAAAAATATTAAAAACACAATGTGATATTTATAAATTACTTATTTCAGGAAACTATTATGCATGAAACTAACATAAGTTTCATGAACTATGAACTATGAACATAAGAGTAATGCAGAAGAAAATACTTTTTATTTTTTTATTTTTTTTTTAATTTATTTTTTTATTTGAGAATATTATGGGGGTACAACACTTTGGTTATATATATTGCCCATGCACTGCCCGTGTCAGAGCTACAATCGTGGTCATCTCCCAAACTGTGCTCCCCACATCCATTCAGTGAGAGTTTTTCCCAGCCCCTCCACCCCCCTCCCTCCTGCCCACCCCCTGATGAATATTATTGCCCTGTGTGACGTAGGTGTTGATCAGTTAGTACCAATTTGATGGTGAGTACCAGTGGTGCTTGTTCTTCCATTCCTGTGACACTTCGCTTCGAAGAATGGGTTCTAGCTCCAATCAGGATAATACCAGATGTGTTAATTCACTATTGTTCCTTATTGCTGAGTAATACTCCATGGTATACATATACCACATTTTATTAATCCACTCGTGTATTGACGGGCACCTGGGTTGTTTCCATAACTTTGAGATTGTGAATTGTGCTGCTATAAACATTCGCGAGCAGATGTCTTTATTATAAAATGTCTTTTTTTCCTTTGGATAAATACCCAGTAGTGGGATTGCTGGGTCAAATGGTAATTCTACTTTTAATTCTTTGAGGTTATCTCCATATTACTTTCCATAGAGGTTGTACTAATTTGCAGTCCCACCAGCAGTGTATGAGTGTTCCTATCTGTCCACATCCCCGCCAACATTTGTTGTTTGGGGATTTTTTAATATGAGCCAATCTCACTGGAGTTAAGTGATATCTCATTGTGGTTTTGATTTGCATTTCCCTGATGATTAGAGAAGTTGAGCACTTTTTTAGATGTTTGCTGGCCATTATTCTGTCTTCTTTGGAAAAGTTTCTGTTCATGTCCTTTGCCCATTTTTTAATAGGGTTGTTTGATTTTTTCTTGTTGATTTTCCTAAGTTCTGTATAGATTCTGGTTATCAGCTCTTTATCAGAGGTGTAGCATGCAAATATTTTCTCCCATTCTGTAGGTTGTCTGTTCACTCTAGTGATAGTTTCCTTGGCTGTGCAGAAGCTTTTTAATTTGATCAGGTCCCATGTATTTATTTTGGTTGCTGCTGTGATTGCTTTGGGGGTTTTCTTCATAAATTCTTTGCCTAGGCCAATGTCCATAAGAGTTTTTCCAACATTTTCTTCGAGAATTCTTATGGTTTCATGTCTTAGGTTTAGATCTGTTATCCATCGTGAGTTGATTTTTGTGAGAGGTGAGAGGTGTGGGTTCACTTTCAGTCTTCTACATATGGCCATCCAGTTTTCCCAGCACCATTTATTGAATAGAGAATCTTTTCCCCAGTGTACGTTTTTTTAGAATTTGTCAAAGATCAGGTGACTGTATGAGGTTGGTTTTATATTTGGGTTCTCGGTCCTGTTCCATTGGTCTACGTCTCTGTTCTTGCGCCAATACCATGCAGTTTTGGTTAGTATAGCCTTGTAGTATAGTTTGAAGTCTGGTAGATAGATGCATCCCAATTTGTTCTTTTTGCTTAAGATTGCTTTGGCTAGACGGGGTCTTCTCTGGTTCCACACGAAGCGTAGAATTATTTTTTCTAGATCGGCAAAAAATGATGTTGGTATTTTGACAGGGACTGCGTTGATTCTGTAAATCACTTTAGGTAGCAAAGCCATTTTTACTATGTTGACTCTGCCTATCCAAGAGCATGGTAGGGTTTTCCATCTATTTACCTCCTCTGCTATTTCTTTTCTCAGTGTTTCGTAATTCTCTCTATATAGGTCTTTGACCTCCTTAGTTAGATATGTTCCTAAATATTTAATTTTCTTTGGTGCTATTGTGAAAGGTATTGCATCTTTAATTTGTTTCTCAGCTTGATTGTTATTAGCATATATGAAGGCTATGGATTTGTGTGTATTAATTTTGTATCCTGAGACTTTGCTGAATTCATTTATCAATTCCAGTAATCTCTTGGTTGAATCTTTGGGGTTTTCTATGTATAATATCATATCGTCTGTGAATAGTGAAAGTTTGACCTCTTCTGCCCCTATCTGGATGCCCCTGATTCCTCTGTCTTGTCTAATTGCTGTGGCCAGGACTTCCAGCACTATGTTGAAAAGAAGTGGAGATAGTGGGCACCCTTGTCTGGTGCCAGTTTTAAGGGGGAATGCTTTCAATTTTTCCCCATTCAGTATGATATTGGCTGTGGATTTATCGTATATGGCTTTAATAGTTTCTAGGAATGAGCCATCTATGCCTATATTGTTAAGAGTTCTTATCATAAAAGGGTGCTGGATTTTGTCAAAAGCCTTTTCTGCATCTATTGAAAGGATCATATAATCTTTGTTCTTGCTTTTATTTATATGGTGAATTACGTTTATAGATTTGCATATGTTGAACCATCCCCGCATCTTGGGAATGAAGCCCACCTGATCGTGATGAATTATTTTTTGATGTACATTTGAATTCGGTTTGCAAGGATTTTATTGAGAATTTTTGCATCTATATTCATAAGGGATATTGGTCTGTAGTTTTCTTTTTTTGTTGTGTCCTTTCCTGGCTTTGGTATCAAGGTGATATTGGCTTCGTAGAATGAGTTTGGGAGGACTCCATCCTTCTGGATATTTTCAAATAATTTCTGCAGTGTAGGCACCAGTTCTTCTTTGTAGGCTTGGTAGAATTCAGGTGTGAACCCATCTGGTCCAGGACTTTTTTTTGTGGGAAGATTTTTTTATTACTGCTTCGATTTCGGTGCTCGATAATGGTCTGTTTAGAAATTCTGTTTCTTCCTGGTTGAGCCTAGGGAGGTAGTATGTTTCTAAGAATTTGTCCATTTCCTCCACGTTTTCGTGTTTGTGGGCATAGAGGTTTTTGTAGTATTCGAAGATGATGTTTTGTATGTCCATGGTATCAGTTGTGACTTCTCCTTTCTCATTTCTAATTGAGCTTATTAGAGTCCTTTCCTTTCTGCTTCTGGTCAACCTGGCGAGTGGCCTATTTTGTTTATCTTTTCAAAGAACCAACTTTTCATTTTATTAATCTTCTGTATTGTTCTTTTGTTCTCGATTTCATTTAATTCTGCTCTGATCTTGGTTATTTCTTTTCTTCTGCTGGCTTTAGGATTGCTTTGCTCTTCCTTTTCCATTTCCTTAAGATGATTCATTAGTTTACTGATTTGTGACCTTTCTTTCTTTTGGATGTGGGCATTTAAGGTGATAAGTTTTCCTCTCAGGACTGCTTTTGCTGTATCCCACAGATTTTGATAACTTGTGTCCCCATTATCATTTAGTTCGAAGAACCTTTTGATTTCCATTTGAATAGAAGAAAACACTTTGACAAGTTTCTTTTAATCTCAACTGCCTAAAAAAGGTCCAGATATTCTGGCTATGATCAGAAGAACAGCCAATCGGAAGAATGATAAGCAGGCAGGAAAATAAGGGCTTATACTTCGGGTATTCAAACAAGTATTTAAAAAATGTGCCTGTCTTAACAAGCAACATTTTAAGGTGTAAGAGGATAACACACACCAGCTTTCAGTTTCCAATTTCCCGTTAATCTGACATCAGAAAAGAAACCTGATAACTTGGTATCTCTGAAACTGAACCTTCAGCTTCTGTGATTATTTTTTTCCCCACTCAAAATCCCTTTTAGCTGGTTTTTAAAAATGTGTCAACCACACACTTCATGCTTGTATAAAGTTGTGCATTTATCAATAAGCTGACCCTCCCCAGAAATGTCTGCAGTTCAACATGCTGGTGCCCAAAGAATTCGGAGAGATGCATTACATTGAACTATAGATTCCCATAAGGAATCATTTTGAACAACTAATCCACTGCCTCTAGGTAAACCAAATTAACTCCAAATGATCTTTCTCAAAACTCTTTAAGTAAACATGATGTTTCAAGTCACTTATAGCTACTTGCAACTCTCTTGGCAAAGGATTTTTCTTTCTAGGCTTTCTAGGTCAAATGACTGGCCCTAGGTAAGCAAAGATTGCCTGACTCACTCTTCTTCAAAGGAAATACAACATAAGATGGTCTCTCAAACCAGTTCTCACATCAAAGTACACTCCAGCTTCCTATACCTTTGGAATTGACAGGGTTAGTCTGTGCAAGTTAAGGAACTTCAAAGAGCTGGCACTTAGCCAGCCCCGTTTGTGTGCAGTTGCCTTGTATACTAAGTTAATCTTCCTTAAGGAGGAAATGCAGGTATTATTTACCAGGGAGATCTAAACTTTATCTTCATACAGTCAGAACTTTATCTGGAAATAAGTTTTGGGGCTTTGCTGACTTTTTCAATGTTATTTTAAAGCACATACTAGGTGTTCAATAAACATTTCTTCAATACAAGAATGCCTGAATCTGAAACTAGCAGGTGTGTAGCTGCTGCTATCTATCATAAGGATTGTTGCCTAATAAACCTCAGAATGCTGCTCCCTTCCTGTCTCTGGAGTTCTCTAGCACTCACTATTCACATTTTCCACAGCCTGGCTCCCTTTGCCATCAGCATCAGAAAAACACAGAGAAACATAAAAGGAATTTGTGTATCAGTTCCACTATTTGAGTTGGAGAAGTATCACTGAAAGGTCTTTTCTTTCATCCCCTTGTCTCCCCATGGCTGAGATGGAGGAACTCCCTATGCTATATTATATACATCAGTTTGCACCTCTACATCTCCTTCCAAGTTGCCCTACACAGGAGTTTTCAAATTTATTCATATGGCAAGGCACCAGAAAATCATGGTGATTTTTATTAAATATCATGATGGTTCTTCATGAGATATCATGAAACAGGATATATTTAAGTGTGCCATACAAATCAGGAATCATTTTATTAAGAAAAAACTGCTGTGTGTGTGTGTATACATATATACATTTTAAATAAAACTCAACCAAGGGCCTGTGTATCACAACAAAAAACAGCTTGTGATTTTATATGATCATTTCAAGGTCTTCCACTAATAATATAATTTAGTTATTTATTTGTCTTGCCATCAGTGTTTACTAACAGAAAGTAACGATAGATATGAACTTACACAAAAAAAATAAAAACTGAGCAAATCTATCTATTTAGCTTATCATTTTCAGTCAACCTGGAAAAGACCACATTTACTGGGATTAGTAAGAGACACAAACTAGGCCACTTGTGGGATACCAGAGTGCCACAGAAGCTTAATTTGACAGTCGCAGCTATGACATGATCAAGAAGAGTAAAAGAGACGGAGTAGCTTCACCCCAAAAGCAACTCCTAATTTTGCCCCTGCCAAATTTCTGCAGAGAAGTAGACTGATCCTTTTGGAGGCCATTCAGGGGTGGGGAACTTGTGGCCTCAAGGCTACATGTGGCCTTCCAGATCCCCAAGTGCAGCCCCTCGACTGAATCCAAACTTCCCAGAACAAATCCCTTTACTAAAAGGATTTGTTCTGTAAAATTTGGATTCAGTCAAAAGGCCGCACTCAAGGATGCAGAAATTTTCCAATTATTGAATGTAGAAGGAATGGTAGAAATAAAAAAAATCACCATTAGGCAAATACCATAGTAATTACCATAGGGAAGAACCATCAGTGGATGCTAAAATCAGTGAGCAAAAAGTTTGATGAGAGACACGATATTTGCATAGTCTCAGAGTACCTTTCCACAAGATAGTCGCTAATTACAAAGGGAAAAATAGTAACTTTATAGAGTAAAAATTGGGCAGATACCTTAACCAAGTGTTCAAAGTTAACATCACCAATAAGACATATTGACACCATGTACCCCCTGATATGATGCACTGATAGGTATGCATCATCCCTTCTGTAGGATGCATAGCCAAAAAAGCATAGCCTTAATCAATTCATGAGAAAATATCATCTACACCCAAACTGAGGGACATGTTACCAAAAAAATCTGACAAATGCTCTTGAAAACTGCTAGGGTCATGAAAGATAAAGAAAGCTTGGGGAACTATCACAGATTGGAAGAGACTAAAGAGAAATGACAATTTACCACAATGTAGGATCCTGGGCCAGAGAAAGGTATAAGTGGGAAAATTGGCAAAATGTAAGTAAGGTTTATAAGACAATGTTAGTTTCCTTGTTTTAATAATGTGTTATGGTTATGCAAGATGTTAACATGAAGAAAAGCTGTATGAAAGGTCTATGGGAACTCTGTTTCAAAATGAAAAGTTAAAAAATAGAAAAAAGAGTTCCTGGGCTCAGGTGAATGAATTCCAGTAGTGAGAGACCTAGGAATTTGTATTTTTAAACAGCCCAAGTATTCAGATGCAGTTACCTGGCAGGAGTTTGGGGACCCTAATCAGCACCAGGGTTTAGAGAAGAGAATAAGAGATTGAAACAGTAATTACCTACTGAAAGGCAACTACAGGACAGGTACTCTACTAGGCTACCAAGATGAATAAGGGAGCTGTCAGTGTGGTAGCTTTCCTTATAATCAGAGACCCTCTCACCTTATATAGCGTGAATGGAATGTCTTCTATTTTTGTACAGGTGTATTTTGCATTTGGTCTACTTATAAGCAAATGTAGTATACTGTCAATTTTCCTTGTTTTAAGCATAGAATTGTAACACTACACAGTGCACATTTCCAGAGACTTGTATATATTTCAAACAGAACTTTTTGCAAGTACACTTATAACCGTATGTGTATAATTAACCAACCTGTGTACACTTATGACTGTGTAACTATTTCTTGTAACTCTTTTATAGTCCATCTCTAAACAATGCATGATCTTTATGTTAAAAAATGTAGAAACTGAAAAAAGTAATGTTTCTATAAAAACTCTGTACATATGTACAACCTTGGTGGTGGTGGTGGTGGTAGTAGTGATGATTCTTCTTCTTCCAAATATTTTCTTAGGACAAATTTTCATGCTTGGAATTAATGGGTCAGAGGGTATGAACATTTTTATGGTGCTTAAATTGCATTATCACATTGCCCTCTACAACCAGACAAATACCGAGCCCTATCATCTTTAAAAAACAAAAAATGTTAGTTAAAAAGACATGAAATTATTCCCCTACCTTATTTTAACTGGCATTTCTTTAATTACTAGTACTATCCCATAAGTGTTTTCACTATATAGAAATTATATATATTCTAAAGGCTGGTTTAATCATAATCTTACATAATTCACGAAAGTCTTTACATGTGAGGGATCTTAAAAATCTCTCTGAAAATTTTCTTTTGCAAAAATTTCTCTCTTTTAGCTTCTCTAATTTTTTTATTTTTTCACTGTATATTAATTTCTGAGCACTTATAGAGATACACTCTGCTGAAGTTTAATATATTCTTAATTGTCATGATCACTGTTTATTTCCAGTAGGTTTAGCCTGTCATAAGAAGATAATGAATTTACATAGTGCCTTAAAAAAATGGTGTCTTTATTCTGTCCCGTTCTATGGAAAACCAAGTCACAGAGAAATGGAAAATGGCCTAAAAGTAAAACATATGTTGCAGGAAGTTTTAAAACTGGAAAAAAGTAAACATACAGAAAATATTCTTCTCTACTCAATAACAAAGTTACAAGAGAAAAATTTAATCCCTTTAAATTAACCTGCACATTTGCAATATTTCTTCTTCCCTCCCTAGACAAAGATACTTTTAAATCTAATACAGACAAGAGAAAAAGCAACCAAACTTTAATTTCCTTCTCTTTCTGCCATTGTATTGGAGTTCTTCTAAATATTTGCCATTCCCAGATTACTAAAATAGAATGAGAAACCACTCCTTTGTAGTGCAGATGATTGGAATAGCCCTCCAGTAGTAAAGAAAAATTCTCACGCCTTCAAGGAGGAATTAAATTGAGAGGCTGAATCTTAAAAAGATGAGACAAAATCATTGAAAAATAAAATGATTATTCTTTCCAAGGTACAATTATTTTATTCTTGATTACTTCACAATATAAATATAGTAAATAGACCATAATGAAAAAAAAATGTTAAGCATAAAATGTCTCCATGTCCATTTCAGATAGAAATCAGTAATTCCTCGTATGTTCACAGATTATTTCTTTAAAGATTTGTCAAAGTTCCAATTCCACAGAAAAGAAAATACCTGCTATTTTTCTCAATGTTAATTGTTAAAATCCATACCTCTCCCCACCTCAAAATTTCCCTTTTGTTGGTCCAGTCTTGTTAACTGCCTTTTTAAATGTTTTGATTCAATACAATAGTCTTAAGTTATGTGTACATGTTGGATACACAAACACAGATGTACACATAAATACATATGAAGGTACTCAATAATTTGTTTCGATCCATTCTTTTTAATATAGGAATATCTGTTATGTCCCTCCCAAAATCCAAAATTAAGATTGTCAAAGCAATATTTTTCCTTTAAGCCAAAACTAAAGGTATAAAAGACCTGTAAAAACCTTCAAGAAACTGTAGCAAGTAAAAATATTATGTTACTAATTTTATAATCTCAAACTATGCCTAATGCCAATAGGCTTTTGCCAATAAATCCATTATGAAGCTGCAAGCACAACTTTTATCTCAATAATGCAAAGAGAACTGAAGGAAGGAAGAAAAAATAAAAACACCTGTGTGAACATCTTGTTCCTTTACTAAAATCCATTACTGTCAGCAACTGAAATGCTATTTTATCGATAACTCTAAAGGATATTGACAAGTTCTGCTTTAGTGGTATAAAGTAGGCTTGTCAGTTTTCTCAAAGTCAAATAAGTTAAAACTAATTTTCCTATTATATAACATTTTTCTAAAACCCTTCCAGACACTGTATTTTAAAATGACTATCCACCAAGTTACACGTAGTCTTCTCTCTCCACACACAAAAGCCACACTTTCCACAGAACCATCTTTATTCTTGGGCAGTTCAATCACATGGAAAATGTTGTTTCCTCTTTAAAAAACCTAAGCTTTTCCCTGTGATAAACAGCCTTCCCATGGAATCTGCTACAAGGCCTGAGCAGACTGCATTCCCTAGCATTGAAAGGTTATTGTAGAAGTGACTTTACATAATACTTTCTGATTGGAAAAATAGTACATTCATACTGAAGAAAAATTAGACCACATATCAAAGCACAAACAATGAAATAACAATCACCCGTAATCCTAACGCCCATATATTCTCTCAATACCTTGGTATATACATTTCCAGTCTTTTTTATATGCCCATGTCTGTTTCTATTTTTAAAATATAACTGAGATTATGCATCCTGCCTTTTCCCCACTTAATATCATAACAATGACTTTCTCAAGTTAATTTAAACTTCATAAATATAAATTGTAATGGTTACATAATATTCTATTTACCGATACCTCATGATTTATTCAAACATTCCCTCTATGATTCAACATTTAGATTGCTTCTGATTTTTGTTACTTTATAAAAGTACCTCAATCATGAATTAGTATGAATGGTAATACCTTTATGCATGACTTCTTTTTTTGCATATTTGTTATTATTTCCTCATGACTCCTAGAAGTGAAGTCTTGATATGTATTATAAAGTTGCTTTCTTTAATGTTATGCTCATCTATATTCTACAAGCAATGTATGAATGTTCATTTCAACAAATCTTCCATAATATAGCATTAAAATAAGTTTTATTAATCTTAACAACAGTATCTTATTTTAAACTAACATTTCTTTGATTACTAAGGAAATTAAATCTTTTCTTATATATACTAGTAATGTGTGTGTATCTTCTTTTGTGAATTGGCTTTTTGTCTCTTAAGACTTTGGTCTTTTTCCTATCAATTTGTCTTTTTAACAATTTATATTTTATGTATATTAATCTTGTCATTTTTGATGCAACTACAGTATTACTAACTTGCTTTTCATCTTCCTTTGTTTATAAGTTTTATGTCTTAAAAATGACTTTAAGAGATATTCTTCTTAATATACACAGATAGATATACATACATAATTACATTTTATTTAAATTGAAAATTCTATGATACATGGACATTCTTTATATAATTTCCAAAATTTCTTTACCAATCCTTCATGACATTACATGAGGTTACTAAAAAAAACCAACAGGACGTATTTCATTCGTTTCATCACTACCACCTCCTTCACTCCACAGTACTCCTCACTTTTTAACAGCCAATGCTAAACGTAGTCAAGTGTGATAAACAGACATCAGATTGCTTGTTTGGGTTTAAAGAACCTTTACATATTTTATGTGGCAAAGAAATAGAAAAGTAAAAATATTTCACTGGGGCCTTAAACAGCTAAAGTAGGTGTCTTATTACCAGAGAATAAACTGTCACTTAAGATATTAAATAACTCTGTTTTTAAAACAAATGTTATACTAACAAGCACAATTTTAAAACTAATAGTCATTAAAAGTCCTTCCCTGAGAGGGCTAGTTTCGGTATCAGGTAAAACTGTTAGAGCCCCTAATCCATTACAGGGCAGATGCTTTAACTGCTCAAAAGGAGAGAAGAAAAAACAACCAAACAAAAACCAAGCTGCCAAATAGACATACATTAATTAAAGTGCTCCCTTTACTTATACCCCGAAAAGCAAGTATTTACACTTAATCTCCTTACACATAAAATCATCCTATTAATACTAAAGGGCAGACCTCAGATTTCCTGAAAATAATCTTTAAGATTAACAGAAGTTCCCTTAAAGATCTTTTTAAATTTTAAAAAGAACATTTGAAGGTTTTGCTCTCAAAAGTAAGTAAAGTTATACAACATATAACATGATACATTTCTACAATACTTTAAGTTTACAAAAATGCTTTATCCGTAAAGATTATAGTTGATCGTTATAATCCCTATCTTTCACATAGGCACTTATGCTGAGAATATTATATGAATCATCTTAAAACTAATCCCAGAGCAGAGTTCCTCACTGGAGACATTTCTATTGCACCCCACTGTCTCTTTCTGAAGTCAAATGTCTGAACATAAGGGAAGACTCTGAGCACCTTGGAGCCAATCTAAGCATTAAACCAAAGGACTCCTAGTAAGAAATGAATAAAAAGCACTGGCCAAAAAATGTGAACAATTTACCAAAAGAAAAAAGATAATAATAAATTCAAACTAACTTAATCATAACTGAATTACACTCAAATAAAAGCACTGAGATGCAACTTTTACTTATCAATAGGCTAAATTTAAGTTAACTGATACATCATACTGGCACAGGTGTGGGGAAATATACAGCTATACCTGTGGGAGAGAGTGTAAACTGGTGCAACTTTTCTAGAGAGCAACACAGTAACAGCTACTAATAGTTTTTTTAAAAATAACCTTTAAAAATATCTTTTAATCTAGAAATCCCATGGGCACAGTTTACCCTATGACTAAACCTAAAAGTTCATCAAAATAGTATATACAAGAATATCTGTTGCAGCATTCTTTACTTAGCAAAAAAGAAAAAAAGAAAAAGGAGGAAGAAGAGGGAAAAAAAGGAGGAGAAAATAGAAGCAAAGTATCAATAGGGAACTAGCTAAATAAATTAAGGTCCATTCATACAATAGAGCTTTTTGCAACCATTAAAAATATTTGTCTTTGTACTTCTCTATTTTTTTAGCCTATACTTTAAATCCTTGATTTTTTCCCTTTATTTACCACTTTTCAGAATAATCAATCTATTCCTTAGCACCCTCTAACTACGACCACTGAGGGATGACTTTTTTTCTTTTTTTAAACTTTCTTTTTTGAAGCCCAGCTCATATTCTCTCATCCAACTTCTGTTGCCCTTTATTCCTGGAGGAGACATGTGAAATGCCTCAGAAACCAAGGGGAACAGCTCCACAGTAGAAGAGGGGAGAGGAGGGTAAGTGTCGGGAGGAGAAGGGAGGAGAGGGATCTTGCTGAGTGAAAAACAAACACCACACCAACAAACTCCAACTGTCAATAGAAATGTATTGCTCACTTGCCATATAGCAGAGCATGGGGTCTTGGGCAGAGTAAACCCTTAACAAGTATTTGTTTAATTCACTAATGTATGAAAAACACTTAAGACATTAATGCACTAACACTTCAATGGGGGGGGTAGGAATATCATTAGTCATCTTAGTGGTTATACATAATAGAATCTATTTAGAATACTCTTAAATTACTTGTTATTGGCTCACTATTTTAGGCTTGAACTTTGTGTTTGTATAATAGAGTATAAACTTAGGACCTGTACTACAACAGTATCTCATTATATTTAAAGAACCATTAGGATGAGCAGTTACTGGCAAAAAGGATCAATGGGTGATCAACATTCCCAGTGGATGCAGCTGCTGCCTCTTAATTCTTGTCTTCTTTTAAAAAGCCATCAACACTAGTTCTGATTGCTCCGCACCAGTTCACCATATCATTTTCTAGGACTCTATAAACATGTCCCATTTTTTCAAGTTGTTTCTAAACTGTCCTCCAAGCATTTCTTCTGTTCACCCTGATATTAAGGAACTCTCGCTTACTAGTCAATGGCTTCCAATTGTTTTTCCCATATACCCCAAATTACCCAATGGGGCCTAAAGAGTTCTGTGGGATCTGCCTTACACTTACTTCTCCAGCCTTATCTGGTACCACCTCTCTCCCCCTGGGCCTCTCCATTCCACTGGCCTCCCTTTAGCTCATTCTATTGGCTGTGCCCCTTCCTACCTCTCAGGGTTGTTCCCTTGGGTTGGACCACTCTACCCTCCCTTCTTCACTGAGTTCCTGCTCTTTTCCTTCAAAGCTCAGCCCTAAGACACTTCTCAAGGAAGCCTTTCAAGACTATCACAAGCACAAATCCCCCTAATACAGGAATTCATAGTACACTCTTGCACTTGTCCTTCAAGACACTGATCACAGGTACCATTTACATTTGTTTGAGTGATCAGTTGGTCATCTGTCTCCCCCTCTACACTCTAAAGTTATGTAAGGGCAGGATGACGTCGGTGGTTCCTCACATTTTAATCCCAGTGCTTGGCACTTCTGCATCCTAAGCACTACAAAAGGCATTTTAGATACACTATTTATTCCTCACAACAAACTGGGATGAAGATATTATTATCCCTGTTTTATAGATGAGGTAACAAGTTCAGTGATAAAGAAATTTGCCCAAAACCACAGAGTCAGGAAGAAGCAGAGACAGGACAAACACATGCCCCTCTGACTTTCTCTCTCTCCTTGCTGCTTTTACTACATGTTCACATATTCATCTTAATTTGTGTGCAATATCTCAAACATAAGAGAAATAAAGAGAGTAATATGAATACCCATGTACTCATCTCCCAGATTTATAAAATCAGAGCATTTTGCCTTATTTGCTTTTTTTTTTTAATAAAACATTATATGTACATTAAATGAAGTCCCCTGAGGAATATTCTGGGATCCTGTTCCCTTTCTTCCTTCTAAAGAAGTAACCACTCTCCCAAATTTGGGGTTTGCATTCCCATACATGTCTTATACTATTACTACAGGTGTATTCATAAACAATGAATGTACTATTTTGCATGTTTTGAAACTTTATATAAACACTATCAAATCATATCTATCATCCTGCAACTTTTTTGCTCAATGCTGTTTTTGAGACTTATATTCATATACAGCTCTACTTTGTTCTTTTTAACTGCCAAATTTTATTCCACAGTATAAAGACATTAAAATTTATTTACCCCTGCCAAAAAAAAGAAAACAAAATTTATTTGCCTATTCTTTTTTGATGAACTTTAGGTGGGTTTGATATTTTACAATTACAGACAGTGTTGCAGTAAACCTTTTTATGTTTGTTTCCTTGTATATATGTACAAGTAAATATGTACTCTCCTGTATTTCACCAAGAAGTGAAATTGCTAGAAAGAGTATGTACATAGAAAATGCAAAGCTGTTCAAAGTGTTGATACTCTAGCTTCGTTTATATTTATCTTTTTTTTTTTTAATAGACAGGGTCTCACTCTGTCACCCAGGCTGGAGGGTAGTGGCCCAATCATAGCTCACTGCAGCCTCTAACTCCTGGGCTCAGGCAATCCTACTGCCTCAGCTTCCCCAGTATCTAGGACTACAGGCGTGCACCACCATGCCCAGCTAATTTTTTTTTTTTTTTGGTAGAGATAGAGTCTCACTATGTTGCCCAGGCTGGTCTTGAACTCCTGGCCTTAAGTGATCCTCCCACCTCGGCCTCCCACAGTGCTATGTTTACAGGCAGTGAGCCACGGTGCCCAGCCCTCTATTTATCTTTACTGAAGATTAAAAAGATATCACAGTGTATACTCCAGAAGCTGAATCTTACTGTTCTCTTCCACCACCACAACTGACTGCAGCCATACCCTCTCCATACACTGTTAATGTTTACGAAATAAAATGAATATCCAAATCAGGGAAGTAAGAATAGCAGTTAAAAAATTTATTAAACTCCTATTCTGTGTCAGACACTATCCTTAGAATTTTAAATAAATAATACCTTTTAATCCTCATGACAACCATAAGAGGTAGATATGTTAACACCCCATTTTGACATCTGATAGATCAAGTTTGCCTTTGTAACTCTCCTTTTCAGAATTTTCCTAGCTGTTTTCATATACTTTTTTCTTCCAGGAAAACTTTAGAATCATGTACATATCTTAGAATACAATAGCAAGAGTCAAGAACTCTTTTAATGTTAATTCATAACAAGCATCTAATAAATGTTTTCTGATGCTATTTTCTACCTATAATGCTCTTTCCCCCTCTCAGAGATCAAGAGAGGTCCTGGTTTCCCATATATGACAGAGAGGAAAAAAAAGCCAAAATAGAGTTAAAATAATTTGTAGTATATTTTATACTTTGATGTCTTTAACACACATACAGAAAACATACAACAGTGTATAAAAACTGAATTGGGTATAATATTAAAAATTCTAAATTTAAGGCCCAAGCTAAATGACCCACCTGCCCCACCCCATTATAAGCCCTAAATTCTCTCTCATTTTTTATTCTCTACTTACCTCCTCTACAAAATTAGTAAACCAAAATAATGGTTTCCTTTGACCTCATAATTATCTAATTTTCACTTGAGTTATAATAATAGTAGGTATAAGAGATGGTCAGAATTCTTCATGAAGGGTTAACTTTAACAGTAGCATTTAGAAAGCTAGAAAAGATTAAGAAAATAAAATCCCTCTATTTTTCTTTATAATTGTTTCATCATCTATAATTTATTTTGTTCTTTTGTAGTCTAAGTCAACTAATCCTTAAAGTTACCATGAGCTTTCAGATCAGACGCTCATGGTTTCTGCAAGCTTTACTAGGTCCTCAGAATGAAAGAATTCCCTTGTTAAAATGTAGTGTTTGAATCAGGTCTTGGTTACAAACTAAAGATATTAATTTGGTGGTACTGTCATGAAAAATGAAAGCTTATAACAGCAGCTGATTATATCACACACAACTTAACTAAGAAAAGTGTTAGTATTCTGTTTTCTCCATTCCAAATACACTCAAATTGTTACTGGTATTTTTCTCATAGTTTTTAAATTGACTAGTTTTTAAATTTTATATGAAGAACAGCTTTGTTAGTACTGAGAGAAACCTATGACTAACAGGCTCCTGGTAAATATTTACATCCAAAAATATTTTTCTTTTATTAGTACCTCTGATTTAAAACAAACAAACAACCTCTGAGGACCAGAGGCATCCCTAATGTTGGAAAATTACAACAACATTTACACATATTTGGACCTGTTGAAGGCTTAAGAACCTTAGAACTTATAAAAATTCATCAATGTAAAAAAAGTTTATTTTTTCCCCTTTTATATAAAAACTGTAATTACACTAAGCAATTCATTTCTTGGCAAAAGGAAGGCTCAAGTCTTAAATAAATCAAGGGCATTATGAGAATTTATTAACTTTGTTTTTTCATGGAAACAATATTCATCTTTCATTGGTGAATATACTAACTTTAGTTAGCTTACTGCTAAATGCAACATATTTACAAAAAATGATATGAGTCTTCTAAAAATGATTTCTGAAATAAGATGAAAAATGTTTAACATTATGTGACTCAAGAATATGGGCAATTGAAAACTTTGATCTTAGGGAAAACACATCTAAAAATTAGCTTCAATATGCTCCTTCCTGTATATATGTCATTACTGAAGAATTGCAGTGTATTAAAAATTACCAGAGTAGAGTCAATCAGTAGCCAAATCATCTGTAGTTTTCTTCTATGGGAAATTCTGTTAACTGACATCACTGTTATAAATTCATTTTAAAAAACAAATCAGGCCAGGTGCAGTGGCTCATGCCTATAATCCCACCACTTTGGGAGGCCTAGGTGGGAGGACTGCTTGAGGCCAGGAATTTGAGGTCACAGTGAGCTATGATCAGGCCACTGCACCCCAGCCTCAGTGACAGAGGGAGACCCTATCTCTTAAAAAACAAAATCAACACAAAAAGCTATATATGGATTTTAATTTTTATCTATTAGATCTCTTTAATAACAAAAGTAATAGATTCTTCTTATAACAAGTTAAACAACAATAAAGGAAGAAAAAGTTAATAATTCCTCTCCCAAATCCCACTTCAGGAGATAATTACTGTTACTAGCCTGATTATTCCTCCAGACTCATTCAAATTCAAATATATACCAACATCACATCTATAAACACACACAGTTATAAACATGCATATGCACAATATGCATGTAGGGTTTTATTTTTGATGGGTTAACATATTACTCTGCAACTTGCCTTTTTTACTTCTATCATGGCTATGCCCTTCAATCAATAAATACAGCACTAACCCAGACTTATTTATTTTGCCCAGGCTGGACTTGAACTCCTGGATTCTAGCGATCCTTCTGCTTCAGCCTTCCAAGTAGCTGGGACTACAGGCAGGTGCCATTCTACCTGGCTAGCCCGGGTTACATGTTACGACATAACATAGTTTAGTCTCCTCATAGTCATTGTCCCTCCTCCTCTTAAGGTTCATACCCTTTCCAAGTGTTTGGTTCAAGCCTGACACCGTCTGACTCCCCTTATCGTTTAGATATCCTTCTCACTAACTCCCTCTGAACAGGCACACTGGCCTGAGCACTAAAGAGGAGAGAAAAGCTTATTTTAACCAATTTTATATTTATCATTGCCTAGATAAATCTGCACCAAGACCCCAAATTATTATATTACATGGCAGTTAGAAGTCAATTATTTACAAAAAGAAACACCCGACAGGGAACCATAAAACCCAGCCTCCATTTCTAGCTTTGCCACTAACTACTGATGTGACACTGACAAGTTACTTAACTGGAGGTCCATTTCCTCCTCTAAATAATGAATTACTAGAACCAGACAATTTCTAAAGTCCCTTCACACTGAAGGCAATGATACTATATTGCTTAACAAACAGACTTTATGAGAGCCCACAGAGGGGAGTTTACTAAAAGAACCTTTGAATAACTTGCACAAAGGATTTACTAACAAATTAACTGTATGAAGAATATTAAAAGAAAAAAATATTTTAACTCAAGAAAGCAAACTATTTAAGTACCTCTATAAGAACATTATAATTACTTATTTACAGATAAAGAATATGCTAATCACAACTATAATGGTCAATTCACTGAAGTAGTATGTCTAAAAATCTGTTATATATATTTGGCTTAGTTCCAATTATTACATACCTTGAAAATAATAAAAATTATTTCTTTGCAAAATGTACTAAGTGTTAAATGACCATCAAGTAAGTTGGGCTCTGCTTCTGCCTTAGCCAGTCTCTAGATTTTTTTTTTCTTTTTCTTTTTCTTTTCTTTGTTTTTTAATTTCAGAGTATCATGGGGATACAAACGTTTTGGTTATATAACTTGCTTTTGTAACCATTTGAGTCAAAGTTATAAGTGTGCCCATCACCCAGATAGTGTGCACTGTACCCGTTAGGTATGAATTTACCCCTCCCCTCCACCCCCCTTCCCCTTGCTTGATTTCCAATGAATGTTATTTCTAGATTTTTTTCATCTGTAAAATTGAGAAGTAAACCAAAATCTTCTAAGATTCATTGATTCATTCAACAGATCTTTACCAAACATCTACAATGTGCCAGGGAGGCACTGTGTTTTATATTAGGGGTACAATTGTGAAAAAGAAACATGACCACCCTAGGCTATTCCCATTGCTAAGATGGTACAATTCTATGGTTCTGCACCTCATACTATTTTCTAATTCAAACCAGCCCTCCTCCTAATTAGACTGAATTTAGTTAAATTTTACTATGTGTCTTTTAAAAGATTCATACATCATTCTTTATAAATATTCTGCTGCATTCTTAAAGACTAAAAAGAACACTAGTTTTCATTTCAACTGGCATAGAAGCTTGCCAAACTGCAAATTTATAGGAAAGGAGTGGCAATGAGTTATTTAATATCCAACTACCTTTAGGTCATAAGTGATATTAAAATATATCCAGATTTTAATTTGCCTAATCTTCACCTTAAAACATGCAAAGGAGAGGGAAATATAAAACTATCCCAAGAATACCATATATTGATAATACTTCTGAGGCCCAATTCTCAGTAAAAGAAAGGAGTGAAAATAAGCCACAGAAAAGGATGAAGGTAAGGCTAAAATGAGTGAAAGAGAGAAAATGGCATTTGCTCTAGCCAAAAGAACAACTAGAGAAAGAGTACCCCAGCAGTCTCCTCTGCTTACCCTACCCCATATCCATCTTTTTTTAAAGGGGAAAAGGGTAAGCAGGGAGAGCCAGACATCGACCCACTGAGGTCAACACTGAACCTCAGTGACCCGGGGTGGCCGAAGTTTCCTTTCCCTTAGTAACTTTTACCAGTTGTCATCTGGGTTACATTCCTGGGGTGTCTATACTCACTGAAGACACTGCGTTATCACAAAGCCCAACAGGAGGCCCCTAAATGAAAATTCAAAGAGAAAACTAAAACATAACCGTTGCTAAAAGCGCAAAGACATTTCGGAAAATATGTCAAGTATGCCCGCCTCTCACAGTTAATACTGCGTGTATATATAAAAATCAGTAATACCAGGCTTATGTTGGAATAATTTCTAGTGATACAGATAAGCCAAAATAGGGAACAGGGAATTTATGATATGACAACACCTTGCCTCACAAAATATTTTTTAAGCAACAATTTTGGGATTTTAGCCTTATATATCTACACTTAAAAGAAAGGAATAGGCCAGGCGTGGTGACTCACACCTCTAATCCTAGCATTCTGGGAGGCCAAAGTGGGAGGATTGCTTGAGCTCAGGAGTTAGAGACCAGCCTGAGCAAGAGCGAGACCCCATCTCTACTGAAAATAGAAAAAGAAGAAAAATTAGCCAGGCATCGTGGCATGCACCTGTAGTCCCAGCTGCTCGGGAGGCTGAGGCAGGAGGATCGCTTGAGCCCAGAAGTTTGAGGTTTCAGTGAGCTATGATGATGCCACTGCACTCTAGCCTGGGTGACAGGGTGAGACTCTGTCTCAAAAAAAAAAAAAAAAAGATAGGAATATACAGTCTTTGCTTTCAAAAATTTAATCTAAGAAAAGAAGACTTTATAAACTTCCATTTCAGCTTTTCTTTAAACAGGAAAGGCTTTTAAGACTGAAGTGCTTTAAATGTTTTGATGTTTCTATTCATTTCAAAAAGACCCACTCCTCCTTATAAGTATGAGGGGGTGTTACTTAAAATAAATGTTTCTATACAGGATTATTTATGTTGGAGAAAAATTTCTCTAAAACAATAATCAATTCCCAGCCAATTTTGTGGAAGAGTCTTACTGAATATAAAACTAACCCTCTTTCCAACTTTTCCTACTTTTCTGGTAGTATGACTCATGAGATATACATTACGAATTCTATATTATAAGTGACAATGTATATGCCACATTTAACATACTTTAGGTGAATAGAAAAACCAAAAATAAAAAAGAATAGAGTCATTTTTAAGCGAGGAATAAGAGTTTATGAGCAAGGACTTGTTATTTTTAATTACATCAGAGAGAAAAAAAGACTACATTTACTGAGGGTAAAGGAAAAAGATCTATTCCAAGAGGTAGCGTCATTAATGGCTGTCCCAAGTTGTAAATCTATAACCTTTGAGGATGTAGGTGAGTGAAACCCTACTGTTTTTCCCTAGCTTACTCACAGAGTTAATAATATAATTTGGGAATGAGTCTTAAGCTTATCAGAAATTTCTAGTCTTTTGCTCATAAGTTACCTTCAAGCATTCTTGTTTATAGCAGCTTAATAACAAGCAGCAGTGAAGTGGAAATTCTTTTTGCCTGACAGCAGGGGGTATAGGAAGAGAACTCAAATGAAGAACATATTTCACATTGCTAGAGCTGACAAATGTGAAAAATGTGCCAGACAAACTCTGCAAGCTACAATTTTTGTAATTAGAAACGCTGAAATCTTTTCAATGGTGCTGCCCGTATCCAAGTTTTTTTAAACAAAAACAAAGGAACTATTTTTCTTATAGAGCAATTCTATTAATATTTGTATTTATGGCTTTTTGTTATTAAAAAAGGACTGTTCATATTAATTGAATAATTTACATGGATTCATAATTTTTACTGTAATTCATGGTAAAAAATAAGAGTACTCATACAGAGTCATATTTCATATGGTTCAAAGGAAAAAAATTAATTTATTGGGTAGAAGAGAACTATTTGTTCAACAAAGTTCTATTCAGCGTCTACCTCATGCCAAGCATTGGTCACTGCAGTGAGAATACATACAGATATAACACCGTAACTATTTATTCACTCATTCATTAATTTATTCATTCAAATGGTTAAAACACATATTAATCACTTAATGCCAAGGCCTGGAAAAGATACTAGGGATACAAAACAATACCATAAAGCCAAGTTTCTCACTGTTGGAGATGGGAGTTACCAATATGGAGAGAGACTAGAATGAATCCTTGAGTGCTGGATTTGAACTAGAATAATCAGTATGAACTCTTAGTTTAGACACAGATCTTTAATTCAGACAAAGATATAGATATATACATACATATACATATTTCCTGGCCTGGTCCCTGAGAGATCTGCGACCTGGAAGGGTCTAGACCCAATGACGTTAGTAGTAATGAGCACACCAAGCACTCAGATCTTATTTTTAAAATACCATTCTCCACTAAAAGGAACCCCAGAGCACCTCAGAAAAAAGGCTGAGTCCAGAGCTCGGGCAAGGAAAGTATAAGAAGAAGCTAGAACATCTTGTTACACCAAAAAAGGTAAGAAATTCTCAAAGAATGATGAAGACATATCAAAAGGACAAAGAAGCAGTTTGCAGGGACAGGGACTCCCACTGGCCAAATCTGAAATAATTTAAGCATCAAAATAATTAATGACAATAATGGATTATACCTCATTGAATAAAATAAGAATCTATAAGCTTAAACTAATATAAATAAAAAATAAAGAAGAAAGGGAAGCTCTTCCTTATACTAGAATGCCAATTAATAAATATGGAAGACTGGAATGATGGATGCCGTAACTATTGGGTAAATGTCTGATGAGGAACACTTTTGCAGTGTCAAACTATCTCCTCACAAATTACACATTAATTACAAAGGGAATAATGGTAACTTTACAACGGAGAAACCTGGTGGGTGCAACTTAGCCAAGTGATAAATCACTCATATTTGTACAAACTGGTATCATGTGCCTACTAATATGACATACTGAGAATAGTACAACAGCCCTTCTGTGGTTTTCTGGCCCAAACTGCAAAAGCTCAATCTAATCTAGACGACACATTACACAAACACAAAGTGAGGGATATTCTTCAAAATAATTGATTTAAACTCTTCAAAAAATATTAAGGTCAAGAAAGAAAAAGAAAGACTAAAGAACTGTTCCAGATTAAAGAAGACTAATGTGAAAAGAAAATTAAACAGAATGTGTGATCCTGGATTGGATACTGAACTAAGGAAAAAAATAGCTATAAAAGATACTATTGAGACAATGAACAGATTTGAATACAAATTATAGATTAGAAAATAATATATCAATGTTAAATTTACAAATTTTGATAAGTGTACTATGTTTTATTATAAGAGCATATTCTTGTTCTTAGGAACTACAAACTAAAGTATTTAGGGATAAAAGGGTTAACATTTTCAGCTTGCTCAGAAAAACATTATATGTATATAAAAAAATTTAAAACTTAATAAACAATTGGTAAATCTGGGCAAATGACCTATGGGATTTCCTTGTACTAATCTCATAACTCTTCTGTAATTTTTAAACTACATTAAAGTAAAAAGTTATAAACAAACAAAACAACACTGTGATTAATTCATTCATGCATGCAATCATTCAGCCAACAGCTAAGATTTTACCATATGCCAGATAATGGACAAAGAGATGAGGAGAACAGATTCCCACCTTTGAGGATATTCCAGTCTTAAAAGCTTTGTTCAGCCTTTCAGAAACATAATTTGCAAAATATCTTGTCACTATGCTCTTTTAATGCAGCCAAACTACTTCATGAGGAAAATGTATTGTGAAGAACATAAACATTTTTCCCACTGTACCAGAAGTTATACAATAAACATTCCTAAAAATAAATGGGTCTATCACCTGAGAAACAGAACTTTTACTTTAAAAAAAAAAGTCAGTTGTAATATGATCTATAGTGCAATAACATTAATGGAGAATTCAGGGGGAAAAAGTATGACTTGTTTTATTAATGGCAAATATTATTTTTAAATGGTAAATTAATAATTTATTGTGGTAATTTGAAAGAACAGTAAGATGATGATGATCAGAAATGACAATGAAAAGGTGAAATCATTTGTGAAGTAGAGGGCCTTTAGGTGTTAATTGGAAACAGAGTGATAATACCCAGGAAAGAGGTGAGTACAGATATAGTATAAAAACATAGACCTGAAGAAATATACTGAAGAGTCTTTAACACTTATTGAATCCTTACCAATAATAAAAATTCTTACTTTACAACCATATTGGATTTTTGAAAAGCTGAGCAAAATGGTAGTGACATCACTCAAAAATAAAGTAGAAGTTTCACATATGAGTGAAATCATGCAGTGTTTGTCTTTCTGTGCCTGTCTTATTTCACTTAACATAATGTCCTCTGGGCTCATCCATGTTGCCACAAATGGCAAGATTTCATTCTGTTTTACGGCTGAAGAGAATTCCATTGCGTATATACACACCACATTTTCTTAAAACAATCATCATTAGACGGGCATTTAGGTTGATTCTATATCTTGGCTATCATGAATAGCACTACAATAAACATATAGTGGAAAGTAGAATAGGGGTTATCAGAAACCAAGAAGGTGTTGGGGGTGGGACACATGGACCAGGAGGTTGGTCAATGGGTACAAAGTTACAGTTAGACAAGAAGAAGGTTTTGGTGTTCTTATTACACAGTATGGTGACTAGAGCAAATAACAATGTATTGTATATTTCAAGATAGCCAGAAGAGATTTTTGAATGTTGTCATCACAAAGAAATGATAAATGTTTACAGTATTGGATATGGTAATTATCCTGATTTGATCATTATACCATGTATACATGCATTGAAACATCACATTGTACCCCATAAATATGTACAATTACTGTGTGTCAATTATAAATAAAAAAAATAAAGTAGAAGTAACAATAGTGAACATATTTAATGGGCACTTACTATGTGCTGAGTACTTTACCTGCTTTATTTCACTGAATCCTCACAACCACCCCCATTACATAGGAACATTCCCATTATACAGATGAGGAAACTAGGCTTCAGAAGGGAGGCTGAGCGATGTGGCTAGTAAGTGGTAGAGATGGGACTAAAATCCAGGTTTGGCTAATTCAAAAGCCAAACACTACATGATCTTAAACACGACATGATCTCCTTCGAGATCATGCGATATAAGGGCAACTTCAATCAAATATCTGAGCATCTACTATGTGTACATACTGTGATAGCCACTGAATAAACAGTGAACAAAACCAACAATCCCTAACTCATAGAATTTAGAGTTTAAAATATATAACTGACTGGGACAACACTGAACCATTAGTAGTCTTCATTATAGTGAAATGTATTATTAGTACAAACTTAGAGGTTACAAAAAAGTATAACCACCAGTAACTAAAAAGTCTCATAGAAAAAGACCCTCAGAGTTAAAATGTGAAGCCACCACCAAATAGATTAGAGAACCTGAATATTCCTAGTCTATGGCTATGATCTAACTGTACTAACATGTCTAAAGAATACATCAATTCAGAAGAGAGGTGAGTCGGCAATGGAAGCAGAGGAAAAAAAGAGAACTATCCCAGAGAGAAGGTTCCCTGGTCCAAGGATAGCCATATTCTGGTGACAAGTATGGCCTTAATATAGAGAAGGATGTAGCATGGTGCCATTAAATATCTTAAGTTTTTATTTTTATGAAAAACAATTCATTTTACATAGTTTTAAAAGTAGTTCTACAAGGCATATAATGGAAGGAAAAAAGTGGTCCCCTGCTCAACCTTTCTCCAACAATCACTTTTAACTATTTCAGCTATCTCTAGATAACATGCCCACAACTGCTTTTCAAAATTTAATATTTCAGGCATTACATATGGACTTCCTACCATAGATGATGTGATTTAGCTCTCTTACAGCATTCCCTTTCCCCTCTTCTCTTTGTGTTTTTTTCTTTTTCTTTTCCTGGTACCTGGTATGCAGCTACCCCTTTCTTAATATGGTTACATCACAATTGTTGACTAAATCAATATTTGGTGTTTTGTATTATTATGACTATCTAAATATTATTTCCAACTGAATCACTTAAAAGATGATTGAATTTCCTTTCTCAAAAAAATGTTTCCTTCTAATTAGGTGCCTCTTTTTAAAAATTTGCTTAGTTTTCTATATATCTTCTTAACAAGGTATGAGGATAATTTCAGTTGAAATGTCTGAGGATCTACTATGTGCACAAACCGTGATAGACACTCAATAATTAGTGAACAAGCCCAACAACATATTCCCTAACCTCACAGAATTTAGAGTCTAGATTAGATAACCAACTGGGAGAACATTAATTCATCCCAAACTCTTATTGGAACATCTCCTATTAGTCACATGTTAGACAGTCTAGTTTTCCTCTAATTGTATTTTCTTTTATCTCCTATCACCATTTTATTTTCCATCTCCTTGGCTTTTTAAATATACATTTTGGAAGACAGTCTCAATTTTACTTCCCAACTCTTCTACTGAATTGATAATCTTTTAGATACCCAAGATCCTTTATTTTCTTTGAATGTCCCATCTAGAGCATCCTGTTATTCTCTTATAGACACAGTATCTTCTCTTCTCTCCGAGGATTTTAATTATAGTTTTTTGAAATGTCTTTTGCTCCTACATTGTTTCTGCTCCTTTCACATTCATTTTTTCCCCCGTTTTGGTTTCCTTTATGTTACAGACTTTCCTCTAACATGCCTGTTCAAGTTACGAGTGAGACAAAAAGATGAGCAGTTAGCTGTATATAGATGGGTAGAACTCACTGACTAGCAGATTTCACCACAGGAAAAGATACCAAACTAGCTTTTCCACTGGGGACCCCAATGTCATTGCATGTGGATCTTCTTTCTTTAGCTGTTCCTTTTCCTTAGAGAGATATCTTCCATTCTCCAGTGTTTGTTGGGAGCAGAGGGAGAGTGGTAGTAAGAAGCCTAGTAGCTTTCTGTGTATTAGCCAAAAGAAGAAGGCAAAAAGTACTAACGCTCAGTATGCAGACTCCGATTTTATCCTGTTAAAAATCTAAGTCGGACCATGTTATTCCAATTCATTCTAAGTAAAAGTCAAGTCCTTACGTGGCTGAAAGGGCCCTACATGATCTCCACCACCCACTCCATGCCCCTTTATTACCTCTGACCTCACCTCTTGCTCCCCTCCAACCACACTAACCACTTTCCTTCTCCAGGCTTGCTTCTACCTGGGGGCCTTTGCACTAGTCATTTCTCTGCCTAGAGTACTCTTCCCCCCACTATTCCCTTTCTTCCAAGTCATTGCTCAAATGAGTCTACTCTGCCACCTCATTTTAAACTACAAACCCTTTTCCTAGTGCTCCCAACCTCCCTTACCCTACTCTGTTTTCTTTTCCCATTTTTCTGATATACTACACAAAGCACTTTATTATATCTACTGTTCACTGTCTATCTCCTCCCATGAGCAAAGAGGTTTTTGGGTCTGTTTTGATCATTAATTTATCCCCAATACCTATAACACTGCTAAGCACATAATAGACATTCACCTCTGTCCTTAACTGTACCCAGACAGTTCTAGAAAATATACACCTTTAGTCTTCTGCTAGAGTGAGGAAAAGGCAGTCACCTGGCAGTATGGAATAGAAATAGGAGTCCAGGAATCTTACTCCTCCTCATAAAATTTTTAAACAGTTCTCCTGTTTTTAGCTTTACCAACACACCCACCTGCAGAGATATCTGGTACCCCAAATTTCTGTGGCTTTCCAGGGCTCTGCTCTTCAATTACTTTATTTGCTTCCACCCTGCAAATATTTAGTATTCCATCTTCTCTCCTCTGATGAGCAAGTTAGTGACAGTACATCTAACCTTCCGGCTTCCAAATTTTGTTCAACTTTCTTCTACTGTTGTCACCTTTCCATTCTATTCCAGCCATTTTAGTGGGATTTCAAAGGGACACAGGAAGGGGCCATGTGGTCAATCTACCATATTTACTTATACTGCTAATTATTTGAACTCTGTAACTACCTCCCTGTCTTCACACTCCCTTGTTCTCCAAGAAACCTCCTAATGGTTATGACTTCTCACGAAGCTATACTCCTATGCTAGCTAGAAAACTTGGCCTATACTTGTTCCTTTTAGCAGGCAGTAACTATATATACATTGATCCACGGCCTTGGTAGATTATCTCCCCAAAAGAGATATTGACTCAGGATGCTGACACACTACCAGGCTGAAAGTCATACTACATTAATGTTATCTTGGAAGTCTGTTGGAGATAGCCAGAAAACCTTTTGTTTTTTATTCATTTATCCATTATGCTGAGTGTTTTCATGCTATAAATTGCAATTGAATAGAGCTGGATTAAGAAAAAGGGGGAGGCCTAAAAGAGAACTAGAGATTAATACAATAGATAAGCAAGCAGGCAGATAGACAGATAATTTATGATAAACACATAATCTACCATTTGCTGAGGATGTAGGCACTTTATATCTGCCAGATTATCAGTCCTCACACCAACCCTGTATTCTATTATCCCATTTTATAAATAAAAAAAAAGACTCAGAGATCTTATTTTACTGGACTAAGATCACAGAACCAGTTGAGATATAAAGTCAGAACTGTCCAATTCCAAAGTCTATGATCTTTAGTCTTTATTTTACATCACACTGGGGTTTTTTTGTTTGTTTTAGAACCAGGGTCTCGCTATGTTCCCCAGACTGGAGTGCAGTGGCTATTCGCAGGCGCAGTCACAGTACACTACAGCCTTGAACTCTCGCGCTCAAGCCACCCTCCTGACTTAGCCTCCAGAGTAGCTATGACTACAGGCATGTGTCACAGTGCCCAGCTATGCTCAAAATCTTTTTTTTTTTTTAACAGAGATTGTGTCTTACTTTGTCACCCAGGTTGGAGTGCAGTGGCCCGATCATAGCTCACTACAGGCTCAAACTCCTGGGTTCATGTGATCCTTCTGCCTCAGCCTCCCAAGTAGCTGGGACTACAGTCACATGCCACCTGCTGTATCAATTAAAACAATTTAAAATGCAAAATAAATTCATTCTAGTCTGATTTGAACAGTTATGATAACTGATGATAACATTTCAAATGTTTCTAAAAGTTCTATTACTAATTATAATAATTACAATAAACATAAAAAACATATTGTCCATTTAATTTGATATTCTGTCCCAAAATAGCTAGTGGCATCAATGGATATTTTGTGGTAGGAAACAGCTGCTTTTCATGACACCAACTTCCAAAACTTAGGAGCAAATCCCTAATACATTCTTATTTTTCCTTAATAGCCTTCTATGTGCCTGTCATCCACTGTATTGTGTCTATCATTAAACTCATAGCTATCCTAGCCCTAAAACAAAGCCTAGCTGTGTCAGTGTGGAAAAGGCCCATTATCTCCAGTAGCTGGAATCTCAGGCACATTATCACTAACTTCTCATGGGAAAAAGACAAACATTGCCTTTAAGTTCAGAGAAGGAAAATTAAAAACAGTAAGCAGCCATACCTGGATTAGTAATGAATGGCAGCAACACAGCTTGGAACTATTAGTTTCATCTGGGCCGGAAGGAATCTCAACAGAGGAATTTTTGGCTGCAGCTATGCTATTTGCTAAGAATTTTGAAAATTAAACTCTGATCCACTAAAAGTGGAATGTGCCTATGCAGATCATAGTACTGTGTAGGCCCTTGCAGCCAAAGGTTTATATGAGATGTAATAAAGGACTCCTTGTCAGAATAAATTTTTCAATTTTTCCATTTGAACTTGATAAAAAATAAATGACAGTGATGGAGCTCAAAATATTCATACCTTGGAGCTGCCAAACTAAATAATTTAATATCTTTGTGAATAGAAAAATCTTTTCCCTCAGGACATATTTTTCAAAATATCAAATGTTCTGTTAGTTTAGCTCTCCTTTTGCAAGCAGCTGCATTCTTTTTTTTGAAATTGGAGAACGATGGTCTTGCCTCTCCTATAATTGGAGAAAAATTCCAGTTGCATTAGGTAGGAAACATTCAAATCACATACCTTTATAGCTTATAAATGATGGTACTCTTAATATTATGTGAAATTGGACTCAGTCAAAATATCCTCAAAAGGTAGGGAGAAAGAAATGTTTTAAAATAAAAAGGAGGGAAACTTTTCACACTGCGAAATTAAGCTAGTCATCTCTTCAAATTTTGTCTCACTGAGCATGGAAGGCATTTAGCAATGAAATAAGATTAACTGTGAAAATCAGAATGCCCTGGTATAATGAAGACTTGGTCCTTGTCTTAAGAAGTATGGTGACATAGCTCTATCAGCTGGTACATAATAATGATTTCCATATGCTAACCCTGCAAAGGTTAAGGCTCATTATTAGCTAAAATGTTGCTTTCAAAATAGTTCAGTTTGTTGGTTACTTCCATATATATTCTTCCTAATGAAGGTAACACATTTTCTATTTATGCAGAAGATTTAAGAACATAATTTTCAGAGCTTTCAAATATTAATTAATTGTTTAAATCTATCATTTCTAACAGATCTTAACTAGCTCCCCAAACCTGGTACTCAAGTATTGTATTTCTTTTCCCTACTTTCCTTTCTACAAAAAGGTGTAAGGAGAGGGGCAAGAGGGTAATGGCAGAAAGAGAAAAGAACAGGAGAACGAGGTGAAAAGGTCTTGATGTGGTTCCTTGTCATACATAATGCAACCCTCAAGAGTTGGTACACAAACAGTAACTCAGGAAGTTTCTACAACAAAGAAGCAAAAACTGTTAGCAGTTTATTGCTTTCAATGTTCTTTGTTTTGTTTTGTATCTAGTAGAAGCTCCCTAGTTAAAGGGTGGGGAAAAAAGATCCCTCCCTTCTTGGCAACCCTACTCCCACTAGCAGTCCTGAGGCTCCTCTGAGAAGACCCTAAGCTCCCTAGACAAGTTTGAAAATGATTCAGACCATCCCACTTCCCCAGGATACACAGATAATTGTTAGGGCTCTAGGAAAGCTACCCTCCTATTCCCCATAATCTTGTTCGGGTAGGAGTAATATCAGCTGTTTACAATGGGAAAAAAAAAAAGCAAAACACTAATCACAAAATTTGGCCTCAACTATAGAATCCTCCACTAACCAACTCAAAGGAGGACACTGAAGCCCACCATTTCATCACCTTTAAAATAAAAGGGTCTGACTAGACTGGTAGTGTCCAAATTATACTCCTTAAAGCCCAAGGAATCTCCAAGACAGGGACTCTAGAGCTCTGGCTTCTGTGATTCAGCCTTGTAAAGGAATCGACAAGTCAGGGAAACAAGAGTTATAAAAACCAGAGCCCTTTCAGTTTTTCTCCTTTTTATGGCCTGTGGCCAACATCTCTTGCATACATTGCTCCATGTTTTCATTTCCAGAGCAAATTTTATGTTTAAAGACACAAAAATTTTGATGAGAGCCTCTTCTTTTCTGAACAGCCAAAAACCATGGCCTGCCACTAACTTCACTATTAAAACACACAAAACAGGTTAACAGAGAATATTTTTTCTACCAAATAACTAATTGTAGATGGCATTCTAAAGAAAAATTTACTCTCTCAGACCCTATTCATTTCTTTATTGAACTTAGTACTATTTGTATATGAATACATATGATATATAGATAGATAAGTATTTGTTTTTCTCATGGGAAAAGACCGTAGATGCTATAGTCACTACTGTACACCCAGAGCCCAGCACATGCCAGGCACTCCGTTCATCTTTGTTAAATATATACATGGCATTGTATTATCTGTGCTCCATGCACAAACCCAGGATTCATCACCAGTGGTAAAAAAAAAAAAAAAAAAAAAACAGAAAAGAAAAAAAAAAAAAGGAGGTATACAGGATTTGTGTTTGTTCATTTGGTTTGATTACTCCCCAGCAGAGTGAAGGTCTTGAAAATGGGTATTTTATTTTTAAGGTCAGAATTACCATTGCAGAAATTAAAGCAGTGCCATTTTCAAAGGAATGGTTTCCTTCTGTAGACTTTTACACATGATAAGATATGTAAAGAATGACTACTTGGTTATCTCCTTTTCCTAGAAGAGTTCTAAATTTTTCAGGCTGTCATGATGATTCATGTGAATGACAATTTTAGTTAAGAAAACAACTTTGGGTCTCTGGCCAACTAGGAAAAAAATATACACTAAAAGTCTACATGGCTGCCTTCAAAGGCTTTTTAAAAAAATCAAAATGCTGTCAATTTGGAATTTTTTTTCTAGTGAATTTATAATAAATTCTAAAATATTATTTTTTCACTGGACAATTAGCTTCTAAAATATTGAATGCTTTGATGACAAGTTGGCTTGGGCATTTCACATAGAAATAAAAAAAAATTAAAACAAGAATATTTACTTTGTTTTAAATTGAGTTGCTCATTTGTTACGAATATTCAAAACTGGGAAAAATAACTTTTAGGGAATGTACAACGTATGAAAATTTTTAAAAACAAAGCTGTTGCATGCAAATATAAAGCACAACACAGTGATGCCACAGTGAGTGAGTCACCTGGCGGTAAAGTTCCTTTATAATAACAAGGATGCAATCTCAGGTATACTTTAAATATACAGAATAGTGACGGGCACCTTTTCATGTATACAGAAGTTCCATAATACCAATGAGGCAGATAGCAAATAGGTCCAACAAGTCATCTGGGAGAGAAGACTAGTTACATCCTATAGAGCAATGGTTCTTAAACTTGCAGAATTTGTGAAAACCTCTGAAACCCTGTAAAGAACGATGGAACCTCTCCCAGCAAAAAAATGCATATTCATGAAATTTTGTGTAGAATTTCAGAGGTTTGTAGGCCCTCTTAAGGATGTTCAAACATCTCAGGGTAAGAGCACCTGAGGCAGAGATACAGGCCTATGAAGGGAAGAAGAAAGTGCAGCCACTAAGCCTGTCAGATAAAAGAATAGGAATTGGAGGAAGGAAAATTTAAAAAGATAATGAAAACATGAGGTAAAGTGGAAAAAGCAGAGGGTTTTAAAAGAGAAAGAGAAAATAATAAGGGAGCTAGTGGAATAGAAAAAGGTGAACACATTAGAAAACTAAAGGGAAAGGCAAAAAAAAAATGAAGCACAGGAGAGAAGAAAGACGGAGGGAAAACGCACAGTGAGAGAACGTATGCTCATGTTGAACCCCATTGCCAGCACTTAAGTGTTTCTCATGTGCTAGTAATATGATAAGCCTTTTTCATATAGTACCGCACTTAAATCTCACAGAAACCCTATGGGGCCTATGTTATATATTTCACAGCTCAAGAAACTGAGGCAGAGAAATGTTAAGTATATTGTTCAATAGCCTAGTAAGTGACAGAGTTAGGATTTAAACAAAGCCAGCCTCTCAATCTTTATTAGCAATGCCCACTATACAACCTGCCTTCCTGATACTCTGAAAAACGTCTTGAGACCTCTCCTATCTGTATTCCTTCTGAAGACAATTTCCTAATAATGAAGATGACACTATAATATGTTGTATTTCTTAATAGACATTGTACCAGAATCTAAATTATACCCTCATTGAGATCTAAAATTGCCATGATTTTCATTCCAATTGAAATGATACCTTCATTAGGGTTTTTAATTTTTAGAAATTTCATAATTTCACTTGTCAAAATACTTCATATGTATTAGAATATTATCAAAAGTATACGTAAAAATATGGCTTTAACAGTCCACTAGTATTTACTAATATTTACTAAGGTACTTGAAGTTCCATAGCTGTCACGGTACACGTTTGTCAGATTGGTTGCCAGCTGTTTCATTTTAGTTATTTTTTTATAATACTGTTTTGTTAAAGCTGCTTTCCCAAATCATGGATACATTTTTTACCTACATTGATCCTGAAAGGTTTATGTTATACAGATTTGGCCTATTGTATCTCAGTGTGGTTTTCATTTAGAGGGCCTTTTTGGTATGAATACTAAGTTTACAAGTAACTTCATTCTTCTTAGAGTTTCAGTAATTGGTATTTTTCACATAGTTACTGGGCAAAAAATAGAATGTATGCTTCAAAGCTGGGGTACCCCCTGACAATGTGTTTCTCTTTTATAAATGAATGGTTGAAATCATCTTGTCACAGGTGTGGAACAAATAGAGAACAGATGCTCGGACTTAAAATGCATTAATTTGACCTTATAAAAATACAAATTAATCACCTGATTTTAGTCCTACAACTAGAAGAAACATTCAGAGAAAATAATATTAGAACAAAGTACTGAAATTACCATCATTTAGTTAATATGTAGTATACACACATTCACTATTCAGGATTAAACATGGAATACACAGAATTAACATGTTTACAAGCAGAAAATATACAAAAGCAGCAATCAAAAATGTTACTCTTTTGCCTTCTTTGTGGTTGGCATTATATAAGGATTTGAGGATTAGGAAAGGGGTTAAACAAGCACTTTGAGATATAGTTCATGGGAAGTTGGCATAAAAACACTATTAAAATATTCTCCTCATCTCATCCCTATGTTTAGGAAAATGCCTTAGTGAATGTGTACAGCCCTGATACAAATATTTCCACATTAGTGGAAGACAACTAAGTACACTGGGATATATATTAGCCCTTTGCACATCATTTGTATTTACTTGTTTATGTGTCTGTTCCCCCAACTATACTGTGAGCTACTCTTTTTAACGAGGGAACTAATTCAGTGAAAAATTCATTAGGGAAAACCTCCTCCTTCTCTCTTCCCCATAGGCCGGACATGGCCATTGGGAGTGGGAGGTGGCCTAAAGTAAGAATTTGGCCAGTTGCAGTCAGGAGATTTGTTACATAGAAAAGAATTGAGTAAATAAGTAAATATATTGACTTAATAGGAGCCAGGTTTCTCACTGTAAGAGGAGGGAATTACAAACTTGGAAAGAGTAAAGGCTAGGAAAAAAAACACTCTATCATATTGGATTGGAATTGATGGAATTGGAGGTATAGGTGTAAACTTATAGTTATTTATATAGATACAGAAATAAATATAGATATAAGTGTACTATATACACACCTGTGGTGCATATGTACACACACATTTATATGTGCATATATATAGTTTCCAAGCTCTATCCACTGGCAAGACCTAAAAGAAATGTCTTCATAGCAATGAGCATAACTATTGTCCAGATCTTTGTTTCTAAACACTGTTCTCAGCTAAAAATAATCAGTAGTCTTTAGTAAAATGGCTGACTACTGGACTAGGACAGGCAAAGTATTAGGTCATTAAATATGAAATGTCCGATTTTGAATCAAAAGTTTAGTTTATTATATCTCACTTAAGAAGCAGTACAATTAATCAAAGTATGTGCCTAAACTATCGACACATTTTTGCCATCTTAATGGTAGCTTGCTTATGCCAGCAGCAAAGAAGCCTGGAGAGTGAGTGGCAAGGAAATCATGAAAGGCGTTTTCCACAGCTTATTGAGAATTGAATATTTTTCCTTGCAAGAAGTGATCCAAAGCCTGGAAGAAGCAGTAGTCAGTTGGCACAAGGTCTGGTGAATACAGTGGATGACAGAGGGTTTCCAAGTCCAGCTTCTGTAGTTTGAGCAGCGTTGTTTTTGGCGATATGTGGTCTTGCAAGAGGATTGGCTTATCTCTGTTGACCAATCTTGGTTGCTTAATCACAAGCATCCTCATCATTTCGTCCAATTGGTTGCAGTAGACATCTGCTGTAATTGTTTGACCAGGTTTCATGAAGCTGTAGTGGATAATACCAGCACTGGATCACCAAACAGACACCATTAGCTTTTTTCAATGAACATTCAGTTTTGGACTGTGCTTCAGCACTTAATCTTTTTCTATTGTGCCGAATGCTTGCGACTGTCAAAAAGAATCCATTTTTCATCACACGTAACAATGCACTGTAGAAATAGTCGCTCTTCTGTCAGGACAGCAAAGAAAGGCAAGCTTCGAGACTATTTCTCTTCTGATGCTCGTTTAATTCATGCAGTACCCATCTATCCAGCTTCTTTATCTTGCCGATTTGTTTCAAATGGTCCAATATTGTTGGAATAGTAATGCCAATCCTTGCTGCTAATTCACGCCTAGATTGAGATGGATTCACTTCCACTACAGCTTTCAGCTCATCATTATTCACCTTGGTCTCAGGTAGCCCACATGGCTTATGTGCAAGATTAAAATCACCAGAATGGAACTTCTCAAACCATCGACATACTGTGTGCGTTCATTAGCCACATCCTTCCCAAACATTTCGTTGATATTTTGAGCTGTCTGCGTAGCATTGTTTCCACAACGGAACTCATATTCAAAAATAACATGAATTTTTGACCTATCCATGGTTTCACAAAAATTGCTCTAAAAAAAAATTTAAAGATAATCACAAGACAGAAATGTGCGTTTGAAAGACTGAGGATGTACCTTCACAATAAAAAAAAGTATCAAAGTGAAATGTCAGAGATATCAACTGTCAAACTTAGTACTTAAGGAAATCAGACATTCCATACTTAATAACCTAATATAAGATGAGCCTAGAATATCTTGTTATGGCAGAATTTTAAAAAGTGTTCAAACAATCATAAGGACATGTCAAAAGGGCACAGGAGTCAGTTTAAAATATCTCATTTCCACTGGCGATGCCTGGAATAATATGAGCATCAAAATAAATAAGGATAATACAATTTTACTTTTGTGGAAAGAATGATATGATGTGTGCATATCTAGACAAAGACTGACAGAATATCCTTATTAGTGGGCTCGCTGTGATGGAAACAGGGGAGTGAAATACAGTTGAAACCACTTTGGTGGCATCATTTACATTTTTTAAAAAATAATTCTTTTATATAGCAGATATAGTAGTTTCACTACAGAATGTAAATAATATTGTGAAGCCATCAAAATTATCACAAGGGAGACTACATAATAACAGAAAATTAGTGACAGTGGATTAAAGAAAAAATGTTCTCACTAAGAATCTGGCTATGTCTCAACATGTATACATGTGGACAAGGACTGAACATCCTGCTATCTCATAAATTCAACAGTTTAAAAACAAAACTCTCCTCCATTCATCATCATGGAGAATTGTAAATCATAATGGAGAATCACAAATCTTCTCCTTGTTCCGTATTCCAGTCCTAGTCACAGGCCATACTATTTCCTAGAACCATAAGCCTTAGTCTCATCTTCTACCTCCATGCTCACTCCCCATCCAATTCATTCTGTCTCTAAACTGCCATCAAATCTGTCCTCTTCCCTGTTTTCTCCACATGCCTGACTGCTGTTCTAGTTTGGGTCATTATCAACTCATACTCTCTGTCTTTTCACCCTTTCAACTAAACCTGTCTCCCTGTACAAACATTTTCAAAACACACAAAAAATCTCTACTCGACATACACAAAAATTAACTCAAAATGGATTACAGACCTAAATGTAAAAACTAAAACTATAAAATTTCTAGAAAAAAAATCTAGAAGAAAATCTTCAAGACCTTAGGCTGGGCAAAGATTTTTTTAGACAAGGTACAAAAAGCACAAACAATGTAAGAGTAATTGATAAAGTGAACTTCAGCAAAATAAAAATTTCTGCCTTCAAAAACACCATCAAGAGAATGTAAAAGCCAGCCATAGACTAGAGAAAATATTTATAAGACATCTATCCAACAAATGACTCATATCCAGAATATATAAAGAACTCTTAAAATTCAGTATCAGGAAGACAACCCAATTTAAAAATGGGCAAAAGATTTGAATAGACACTTCACAAAAGAAGCTATATGGATGGCAAATAAGCACATGAAAAGATGCAAATTCAAACCAGATGAAATACCACTACACATCCACCAGAATGACTAAAATTAAAATGACTAGCAAGATTAAGTGTCGATAAGGATGTGGAGCAACTAGAACTTTCATATATCATTGGATAGGAACGTGAAAGAATACAACTCTGAAAATTGTTTGGCAGTTTCTCATAAATTAAACATAAATTTAGCATATGACCCTGAAATCCCACCCATAATTATTAACCCAAGAGATATAAAAATATATTTCCACACAAAGACATACACAAATGTTCATAGTAGCTTTATTCAAAATAGCCAGAAACTGAAAACAATCTAAATGTCCACTGATAGATGAATGAATAAATGCATGGTGGTATAATGGAATACTAGTCGGCAATAAAGAAGAACAAAGTATTGACAGATAAAAGGATGGGTGAATCCCAGAAACAGAATCTCAGAAGCCAGACACAAAAGAGGACATACTATGTGATGTCATTTGTATTAAAACTAATCTATAGTGACAAAAGGAGATCAGTGATTGCGTGGAGCTGGTGTGAGAAAGGGAAACTGACGAGTGCAAGAGCACAAAGGAACTTTTTGAGTGATAGAAATGCTCTATATCTTGACTGTGGTGTGGCTACATGGCTGTACAGATTTATCAAAATGCCTATAACTGTACACTTAAAATAGGTGTATTTTATTATACTTATAAATTACACCCTAATAAAGTTGACTTAAAAAGAAATTAACATTGAGAGGCTCAAAAATGTTCATTCAACATTGGTTACTGAGATCACACAATATTTGTGACACTTCCCCTAACCACCCCCCACAATGTTCACAGTAAAGATATTTGGCCTTCTACAAAATTCTGTTTGGCAGTACAAAGTTTAGATACATATCATCAATTCTCTTATAAGAATCATCATGCGTCAACATTCTTCATTATTATTTTTTTAATTGTAAAAAAGATTTGTACATAAGGATTTTCATTGTGGTATTGTTCACAAAATCCAAAAATGGGAAACAATCTAAAGATCCAACAAAGGGGACTAAGAAAACAAATCCATACATACATACAGTGGAATGCCAAGCAGCTCTATATACACTGATATAGGACCATCTACAATGTATAATCCTCACAGCATCCAGGGTAATCTTTTAAAAACCTACAGCAGATATCACTCTCTTGATACAACAAACAAGCAAATAAGCAAATTTTCCAATGGCCTTTTATCAAACTTAAAATGAAATCCAAACTCTACCTGGGACCTACAGGGCTTAGCCCCTGACCACCTATCGCCTTTACCCTCTGTGCTCCAGCTATACTGACCTTCTTTAGGTCCCTGGAGCCTCTTTCCTCTGAACTTCACTTGGCTGGGCCCTTCTTGTCATTCAGGTCTCCATTTAAAAGTCAATTCCTCAGAGGCTTTCCCTAAGCACCCAGTTCAAAAAAGGAACCCACTAATTTTTTTACCCATCACCCTATTTTAATTCATTCACATTCCCTCTCTCCCCCTCCCCTTCCCTCTCTTTACTGCTATACTCCTAAGACTGCTATATTCCAAGACATTGACCAAGTACTCAATAAACATCTCTTGAATGGATATCTCCAAGATATGTTGTTAAATAGGGGAAAACAGACAGAACACTGTTTTTAGTGTGCCACAATTTGGATAACAAATTGTAAAATAAAATATATGCACATGTTACCTATATGTTTTATCTGCATAAAATCTCTGAAAGGATAAAGAAACTGGTATCAACAGTTGTCTCCAGGTAAAGGAACCAGGAGGCTGAAGGGCAATTGTAGAGGGACTATTATGCTATACCTTCATACCTTTTGAATTTTGTACCACATGCATGCAGTATCTATTTTTTAAAGTAACTTGAAATACATACCATTATGCACAAAACAGTGATTCTTAGCATAATTAGAAAATGAACTTAGAGATCACAACTTCTTATAGCTTTACTAATTTTCAGCTTTACTACACCTTTGCATAGGAAGTATCAGAAATTGATACTTGGTCCATAAACTCTATCATTATACTTGTTACCTATACTTATTCATCATTATAAAAATGACATTTTGATTTTATTAGCCACAGTATGTCACTGTTTACATCATTGAAAATGCTATCCAAATAAATCTACCTACCTTCCATCTTTCTTTTTCCTAATGAACAAGCTCTTATTCTGCATACAAACCAAATTTGCTAGCATAATCAGGAAAAATAAGAATGCAGTACTCTCTCAAAAACAATAGAACCAAGATAAAACAGAACAAAACGATGATTAAAATATTACTCAAACCTATTTGGATCTAATGGCATTTTATTCTATTAGCAAGATTCTATAATATGGGCCTAGAAAAAAATAAATTAAATAAATAATAAACCAAAATAAATAACAAACAAGTAAATAAACTAAAAAATACATTTTATTTTTTAACTGAATTGTTTTTCAAAATGAAAAATTAAGCTGGTAGGAAAGCAATATTTAAAATGTACTTTCCAAACATGCTATATTACACCTAAGATCCTGCTTTTGAAATAGCAGATATTTCATAAAGGACACTGACTAATCACTGAAAATTCAGATTCACTGTAAATTATTCTGAATATTGATGTATGTCAAGTGATTAATGCATTTCCAAATATTATACTCCAAAACAAATTTCTACCCAAAAAGTTGTGTATAATAGAGGGGGAAAAAAAGTAAAGAGTAAAACTTCAGAATTATCTTATGATAGAACATTAAACAGTCTTGTTGAGGTCAGGCTAGAGCCCAAACACACAAATACACACACATAAACAAATCAGTTCACAGTCATAATAAAAATAACTCAAAACGACCTAAACATATTGTTCAAATATCCAGAAACTCATAAAGCGCAGTGTTAAGAAATGTTTATTGCACTAATATAAACTGCATTGCAAATCTACATAATGTTTCAAAAACACTTGTTGAAAACAGATCTAATATTTGGATGATTTTTGTCGTTTATCTTATACTGAAAATTTTGTTAAGTCAAAACAACTTTGAATAAAAAATACTTACACTGCGATTTTTTTTTTGCAGTGTTCTTGCAAGCAATAGTGTCTATGGTTAAATGTCAAAACAAACATACAAACCATTAAATTAATTAATCTAATCAATTTATTCTGTCTTCCACTTCTTTTTTTGCTTTAAGATGACGAATAAACTGCAGAATCAATTTTGAATGCCCTTATAATATTAGTAATCCTTCGTTGTGCCTTTCTTTGGGATTTACCACAAGGAAATTAGTTTGAATATTCTCTAAAAGAAAAATCATTTTTCTAAACTCTTTAGCCCTGCCAAAAACTAGCAATTTGGTATCTTAAGTGGAGATTTTGCCTTTTTAAACATTAGATTACAAAAAGTTATTTTAACTTAATAGATAAATGACACTTAGCAATTTTCTTGGAATTTACAGCAAAAAAGTTAAAGCATCCCATTTTTAGTCAAGTCAATTAGCTAAACCCTAAATGTAGAGTTTGACGTTTTAATTGTTGTTCAGCAATTCACGTCCTTTCTCATATTCCAAACAACTCTTTCATGGTGTACAACTAAATGTAACCAATTGTAAACACATTGGGGAGTAATTCTAAATCTCACTTCACAATATCTTAAACTACTCACTTAGAAATATAATTATCAATACAAATCCCATTGTAATTGCTTCCTTCTGTTTCCTTACCACATGGCACAGTGCCACAAAACGTATTTTTTGCATTCAGAAAAACTCAGTGTCTTACTCAGAAACAGCTTTGAAAGTTGGCTCATGGCCCATTTGCAATTGATACTAAAGCTTAAATACCTTCCCAGCAAAGTTACACTAACTTCAAAATACTCTGGGATCAACCATTAAAATGTTTTTGTTTCGGTTACAACACTAATGAACACCAAATGTTAGAATTTGTTTTAACAGTCTAATACATCAAGGATTTTCTTAAAAGGAAAGGCTGGATCAGCTATCCATTATATAACTGAAGGCAGATTAGTCAGTACTGATATAGATAATACTTGAAAGATTTAATGCTTAAGTGTACATTCAAGCATAAAAAAGTTTAATTCAGAAAGCCTGTTCAATTAGCCATCACATTTTTCCCTATAAAAACACCAAACCCCTGGTTTCTAAGCTACAGTTGAAAGCCTCCTTTCCTTTCATTCCTTGCACAAACAACTTAACCTTCAACCTGATTTCCCCATTCCTATAAAATGAGGAGATACTATTATGCTTTACACCAGCAGTCCCCAACCTTTTTGGCACCAGACTGGTTTCATGGAAGACAATTTTTCCACGGTTGGGGCGAGGGAGGATAGTTTTGGGATGATTCAAGCACATTATGTTTATTGTGCAGTCAAACCTCTCTACTAATGATAATCTGTATTTGCAGCCACTCCCCAGCTCTAGCATTACTGCCTCAGCTCCACCTGAGATCAGACATTAGATTCTCATAAGAAGTGAGCAACCCAGATCCCTTGCACGCACGGTTTATAGAAGGATTCATGCTTCTATGAGAATCTAATGCTGCAGCTGATCTGACAGGAGGCGGAGCTCAGACGGTGATGCCAGCAATGGGGCGCAGCTGTAAATACACATGAAGCTTTGCTTGCTCACCTGCCACTCACCTCCTGCTGTGCTGCCCGGTTCCTAACAGGCCACTGACCAGTATCGTCTGTGGCCCAGGGGTTGGGGACCACAGCTTATACTATGCTTTCTTATACCACAAATAAAAAGTACCAAAGGAAACAAAAAGGCGGTGGGGGAAATCTCAACACATCAGGTCTATTAAAGCCTGGTAAGAGCAATTGATAGGATGGGATTTTAGGAAATAAACGTGTAAATGCTACTTTAAAAATACAAAAACAAAGACAGGCAAATAACCTATTCTGGATACATTCTAGAGATGAACAGTTAGCATGTAAAAAGGTAACACTTTAAGGGCTATTGCAATCCATGGGTGCCTTTCCTAGCCCCAACAACACACCTCAACAGGGATATAATATATAATACCAGTATCTTCAGTGGTAACCATGATGGTGACACCATTTATCTACTTTTGCTGCTGCTTTTGCTTCTTTTAATGCTGAATCTGCTGCGGAATGGCATCTGCTTCTGGCCTCCTCCCCCACATCTAACCATCTTGGTTGCTACAACTACCATTGCTAATCTCATCTTTCTTTTCCAGCATCTTTTCATTTTTCTTTCTTGTTTTTTGATTGCTATTGTGATTTAACACTTTTTGGCCTTCAGTACAGACTTTTATAGAATTCAAGAAGCAGAGCCTTTCTTTTTGGTTTATCAAGTATTAATCACTCCTTTTAGCTGTAATGGTCAAGTCTTTGGTTCTTGTTTGCTATCTTTATCACTGCTCAAAAGAGATTTTGTTTTTCCTCTTCATCATCATTAAAGAACTCTCCCCTGCCTTATTTCTATGATCCATTCTATTCTCAATTAAGATACAGACCCCTAAATAAGGTTTTATGAGACATACGAAGAATCTGCAATAGACTAGTCTATAAAGAAATGGTTTAGAAAGCAAATAGTGTAAAAAAGATTCATGTAATAAAAGCTAACACTTTTGAAAGAAATGTTTTAAAATAATCTCAAGTATTTCAGAAGTACCTATATATTTGCAACTGAACTAATTACAAGTCACTGTTCTTATTCTTTAAAGAATTTCCACCCAGAATCTCCCACTTGGAACTATTTTGTTAGTATAATTTTAGATGCAGTATTTACAGTGACAAAACTGCATTTCTTTAAAAGCCTTTTTTTTTTAACACTATCTTGGATTCACATAGCTTTCCTAATTAGTTAAAATTAATGAGGTTTACCATTCTATCATTATATATTAAGAAGAGAGATTAAAGTCCTTTGTAAGTAATACATCTACAAATGCAAGGTTCTATGTTACATAAATTCAACTAATATTCATTGCACCTCAAATTGCTCATAATTACTAAAATACCTTTCCCTAAAATCCATTTATTAACTATGAATGAACTGATAATGGTATCTTTTTGATGGGCCATTATTCTGAAACCTCATCAAAATAATAGATCTACCATTACACTGTCAGTATATAGAATTATCTCCCAAAGAGTAGTCTGTGGAGCACAAACTGCATCCCACAACCAAAAGATTAAGGAAGAAAAGGTTCTGAGGTCAAATAAATGTGAGAAATGTTGAGCTAAACAAAACTAAATTAAACCAGTTTTTACTACTATAGGACTTCTTAGCACCATTAATATTATAAATTAATGTATACATTGACTCTCCAAAGCAAGTGTTGACACGTACATGTGTGTATGTTGGGAGGGGCAATATCTATACAATTGTTCCTCAGTTTAAGATTACAAAACCATATTGTAGCAAGGCATCTCCCAATGCTAAAGTCTTATGGAATGTACTTTGGAAAATATTAATACGTATAGAACACTGTCACTATTGATTGCTGTTTTTGATCTTTAACATAAAGCAATTTCAGCCAGATACTATATTCATAAATGTACTAACTATTTGGGGAAAGAGGGAAGGCATAAAAAGAAAGTATAGTTATTATCTTCCTCTAAAACAGGAATACCTGAAAAAACAAATAGTGCTCTGTCCATATTTAACCCTTCTGCTATAGCTATAGAACAGACAACTCTTTTTTTTTTTTTTAAGATGACAGGTTTTGTTTAATGGATGCCTCAGTGAATTATAGACATTTCACTTTTTTCATAAGGCTATCTGGGGACTTTAAACAACCAAAGTACCAAGAAATATCCCAAAAAGCTTTAAAGAAGAGCTGCATATGGCAGTAATAAAATGTGAATGAGTGCCTTGATTTGTAAAATATCAAACACAAACTTAGAATTTGAATCTTCAGACCTCTTTCCTGGACCACCGAGTTGGGCAAGGAACAGAAACACTCCAATTCCTCAGGTACCAAAATAATTAGCGGACTAAGGGCATTACTAGGTTCAAAATTCATTAGGTACCTAGCACAAATGTCAAAAATAATTGCGAGATGTCTAAAATTCCAATTCCACTGGATCTCACCTCCCATTTCTCCTCTAATACTTCAAAGATACTTCAGACAGAAACACTTTACCAATACCAACAGAAAATTAAAGCACCCCAACAGTCACACATACATATACCATTACATTTCAAAATAATGCCAAATTTTACCAATATCAATATTTTATCAATATAATTATTAGCATACAGGTATCAAATATGCTTATAATAAACAACTTTGTAAATAAAACAGCATATTCATTAAATAGCTTGATGATAAAAGACAAGTACAATGAATATTACTGTTAGAAAATTTCTATGTTAATAAAATTTACTGTAAATACTAACATAAGCCCCACTAGAGTAAGGACAGTCTTTTGGAGATGGAAATAATTTTTAGAGCTGGTGTTTATTTAAAACAGGAGTCTGCCTAGTGCAGTGGTTAAGCACATAAATGTTGCAACCCAGACAGGTTCAAATCCTACCTGTTACACTTACTAGCTGGATAACCTGGAGCAAGTTACCTAACTTCTCTGTGCCTTAGTTTCCTCTTATAAATGGAATATTAACAGTAACCACTTCATAAGGTTTTTATGAAGATTAAATGGTTTGAGAACAGCACTAGGCACATAGCAAACAATACATAAATGTTTGATATATACACTTTTGTTATGAGATTCTATTAAAAAAGAAAACTATGTAAAATAGTGTTTAGTAAGCTTTTAAAAGGAAGGAGTCAAATATGTAGAAAAAGTAAATAAAATATTATATTGATAAAAGAAAGATTTACAGATGAAAAAGGTGTTTATCCCACTTCACAAATTGCTATGTATTCATTCAGTTAGTCATTCATCCATTCCCTCATCCATTTATTAATAGCATTTTATATGCCTGGCACTGTGCTATGTAATGGAGTCACAATGGTAAATAAGATAAGATTTCTGTCCAAGATTAAGCAGGTACTCTGCTCATCTTTGCATTTATTAATAATTTGATGAAAATTAGTTGCAAATATATAATATATAACTAAATGGTATAACTATGCACAGAAATGGGATTTGTTGTAACATGTTTAGTTTTGTTTTTTAAGAACCTTTCTAAACACACTGTATACAAAACCTGATGGCTGGTGATGCAAAGGGACAAGCACATCTAATCACATTTTCCATTAACTCTTGTCTCAGAACTCAGTTGCTAATTGAAGGAAGTTTGAAATGATAACCTAGCTTTGGTGGCTAACCTTAAAAGAAACTATTTTCAGTTATCAAATAATTTCCTCAATCTAAGAAAAATAAACAGGAACAATTTTGAGCACGCAATTTGTCTCTTTCCTCTTAGCAAATTGATAGCTGCTCTCACATCCTCAAACTTCTGTTTTGGTTAGACTATTTTTCAACCCCTGTATTTTAGCACTATGATATAGATATTTTCTTTCTAACTTGGCCAGTTATATCTGCCTTCCCTTATACTCTCGAGATTAATTATTTAATTATAAACCATACACACAAAACTTCAATCAATACAAGTAAATGGTCAAATAGTATTTAAAAGAAAACTTTTATATAGAAATAAACAGTTTTTAAGTCTACAATCCTCTTAAGAGCAGACAGTAGTTACCAAAATGACTGTTGCCCTCTTCACATTCTTGGCAGTTGAAATCAGCAGCATATTCCTAAACTTAAATATTTAGGAAATGAGATAATATATTCTTAGGAAAAGTCTCTCAAACTTTCAGACTTCTCCATGCCTTGCTAGACTACTCCACTAGACAAAATTAGTTGCATCTGTTTATCTTTGAATTGATTTTTCTTTATTTTTAACTGTGGTAAAATGTATTAATACATAACATAAAATTTACCATCTTAACCATTTTTGTTTGTGCCATTCAGTAGTGTTAAGTACATTCACACTGTTGTGCAAACAATCTTCAGACCTTTTTCATCTTTCAAAACTGAAACTCTACACCCATTAAACAACTCTCCATTTCTTCCTTCCCCAGTCCATGGCAACCACCATTCTATTTTCTGTTTCTATGATTTTGACTACTTCAAGTTCCTCATATAAGTAGAATCATAAAGTATTTGTTTTATTGTGACTGGCTTATTTCTTCTAGCACAATGTCCTCAAGTTTCATCCATGTTATAACATGTGTCAGAATTTCCTTCCTTTTTAAGGCTAAATAATACTCCATTGTATGTATATACCACATGTAGTTTATCCAGTCATCCTTCAATTAGCCCTTGGGTTGCTTCTACCTTTGGGCTATTAAGAATAATGCTGCTAGTAACATGGGTATAAATTAATTTTTAAGTGATTCATTAAGTTCATATTATCAGAATTATTCAATGATACATATGAAAGGCAAGAAAAATATAAAAAGTCAAGGAAAACAGACTTATCACATGGTTTTCTAATAAAGCATACAATAAAACAAAAGAAAATAGCAAAAAAGTCCATGTATTTATTTGAATTGTCACTAAGTTCTATTTCTTTCACAACTAGTTTTAAAAGTCTACCAGATTAATTAAATGGTATCTTAGTCCATTTTATTTTGCTATAACAGAACACCACAAACTGGATAATTTATAAAGAAAAGAAATTTATTTCTTACAGTTCTGGAGGCTAGGAAGTCGAAAATTGAGGGGCCCACATCTGGTGAGCACCTTCTTACTGTGCGGAAGGCAAGAAAGCACTTGAGACAGAGAGACCACAAAAGTAAGCTGAGCTTGTTTTTATAACAACCCATTCTCTCGAGAACTCACTCACTCCCTAAAGAATGTACTTACTCCCAAAACAAGGACATTAATCCATTCATAAGAACTCTACCCTCATAACCCAATCACCTCTTAAAGGCCCCACCTCTCAATACTGTTACATTGGCAATTAATTTTCCAACATGTGAACTTTTGGAGAACCCATTCAAGCCATAGAAAATGGTAACTAAGTTTTATTCCTAAAATAAATGTATATTAAAAATTTACCACGTAGCAATCTCCAGAAATATTTTTCCATGGCAGATACTCTTACAATTTTATGGGCAAGCTTAAAACAATGCCCTGGTTCTTTCATGAAACATCTTTACAACTTCATTGACTGATTCACATTTTTTCAGGTTCCATATTTCAAAGAGAAAACATCATATATCCATTTTTGAGAAGCATTTAATCATATAATCAATGAAAGCTGCTTAAAGGTCTAAAATATCAAGGATGAGGAATTATTAAGTCTCGTACAATACTAAGTAAAAGCTTTTCTACTTAGACAAAAGTACTTATGAAATGAACATAATACATACATAATTAATAACGTATTATGTGTTCAATAATCCTAAAAGCTTAAATTATAAAACATTCAATTTCCATACCAAAGTGGTGCTGTTGTATAGCATCAGATACACTACCTCATAGTATTCTTCTCAGAGCATTGCTCAACAACAAATGCATTGTAGGCTTGGTCCTCACATTTACCAAATAATCCCTTCCTTCAAGAAGTTTCAAGATTGTTTACTATGCTGCCACTGGAAAAATATGAGGTATCTACATGTACTTGTATAGAAAGGGACCTAAAATTCATTGTTTCATATAAAAGCCAAACTTTAAGACAATTCTGAAAAGACACACAAGAAAATATTAATATTAACAGTAGTTTCTCAGAGGGGTCAGACTGGGAAGTTGGTAGAAAAAGACTTGTAATTTTCACTTCAAAAACCCACAGAGGATTTTTAAGGCAGTGAAACTATTCTGTATGAACTATGATGCTGGATACATAACATTATACATTTGTCAAAACCCATAGAACTGTACAACAAAAGAGTGAATCCTAATGTAAACTATGGACTTTAGTTAATAATATGTATCAATATTGGTTCATCAATTGTAACAAATGTACCACACTGATGCAAGATGTTAATAACAGGAGAAACTGAAGGGGAAGGAATTGGGGGCATATGGGAACACTCGGTACTTTCCACTCAGTTTTTCTATAAGCCTAAAACTGCTCTAAAAAAGTATCTATTAAATTAATAAAAATGAAAGAAAATCTGTAGTGATAAGGTCTCACTCAGCTGCCCAGACTGGAATGCAGTGGCACAATGGCAGCTTACTGCAGCCTCCAACTCCTGGGCTCAAGTGATCCTCCCGCCTCAGCCTTCTGAGTAGCTGGGACTATAGGACCACCATGGCAGCATATAGAGGCTCTTATTTCCAACATCCAAAGGGCAGCAAAAACTGAGGCTCAGGCCCAGAACTTAACGCAAGGGTAGCTGAGCTCCAGGTTAAAATTTCAACCCCTTAAGTCAGCTACACCAAGGTCAGAGTTCTGATTGGGAAGACATAGAACCCTGAGACTTAGAATAAGGACACTTTGAATGATACACTTAATAATCTTGAATCTCCAGATTCCAAGGAACTATCTGATACTAACAAAATTAGCCCTTCCCCTTGCTGAAGATTATGCAGAGGCCTCTGCTTTACAAGATACCCTATGTCCTCCAGGATTTGGATCTACCTCCATCTCTGTTCCTGGCCTCCAGATCAATCACAAATAACCATATTTGGGAAGAGCTGAATCTGCTAAGGAGGAAAGGGACAATATGCTGAAAGAGCTACAGAACTTAGTCAACTTGTAACAGTAGGAGCCAGAAGAATACGTAGGACTGGATCCTGAAAACACTAGATCAAGGGAAATAGAATATGAAGTTGGATAAAGGAAAGCTTATCCAGCTGACAGCACTCTCCCATGTACAGAATTTACCACCCTGACAAGGACCCTGGAAATGATACTACCACACTACACAGATGGCTCTAGGAAGTTTGGAAAAAGTAGAGGCTCACATTAAGTGAAGGAGAAATATCAGAATTGCTGTGGCAGACAGTCAACTAAGGGAATGAAATATTAAGAGAAGTGGGCATGCTAGAGAGTATATACTAGGTAAGACTGGAAAAGCTGCCTGCTACCTATGCTCTATGAGAGTGCCCAAACTACATTTCCTAAAGCAGTAAGGTACTGATTGTTACTAACTTAGTGACCAAAGCAAAGAAATTAAAAACAATCATACGTAATGGATATTGTTGTTACCTCCCCAACATCCATGTCTTGATTTTGAGTACCACTCCTGTCTCACAAACTATAAATTTTGGAAAAATATAACCACCGTCAAAGATGAGATGAAATTATATCCATAAAACAGTAATAGACTGGAAATGGGACATGAGGCTCACACGCAAGTTAAATCAGTGCAAATCCCCCACCTCACCACATACAATTACTGGTTCAGGAGTCAGCATGGACTTAATTCAAGCCAAGAGGTCCAGAGAAGATGTTTTCTGGGTACTTCTGGGAAAGAACCTCTTTCTTCCTCTCCATGATGTGGTATGAAATATGATACCAGGAACTCCTGCAGCCATTTTGCAACCAATGAGGAAAGTCAGACTAAAACCAAAGTTAACACGTAGATTAGAGCAGAACTCAGAGAATGGCAGAGAAACAAAGCCAGAGACTTGATCAAACGACACCTGAAGACTGAAGTATCTCTAAACTTTCCAGTTAAGTAAACTAATAAATCTCTTTTATTGTTTTACCTAGTTAGGTTTTCTGTTACTAATATTTACAACTAGAAGTATTCTATTAATATTTGATACACATGGCACAAGGTTAACACTCTATTTGACTTATCACTAAAATTTCCACTAATTTTAGACTCAATATGAATTGTGGACTAGAAATTTATTAACATGTATTTCAGAAATTGCTTAGGAAGAAAAATAAGCCTGCCACTGGAGATTTTCAGCAGCCACAAAACTGTAATTTGCCAGGCTCCAGGAAAACTGAGCATTCCCAACATCGGAGGCCCTGTATATGTTAACACAAATTGTATAGAAAAGGGTTAAGATGCTGGACCCAAATGGAAAACAGGGCAATCTTAAATGAGGTTTGCCTCTGGAGAAACCTATACAGCACCAAACAACCTCCTCTTAATAGTGCTTTTGTATTCATGCTATTTTGTTTTAACTTTGTTCACTATTTTAAAAATTGAAAGATATCTAGTTAAAATAGTAGATCAGATACATGCGTTTGTCTCCACTCGCTCCCAAAAGCCCACTAACATGATGGAATTTTTTAAAAGTATAAACACCAAAGATAAGACTGGAAGAGATGAAAGAAGACAAAAGAAGTTAATAAAATTTTGGAAGATGAAAAGCAGAGGAATGAATAGTTTCTGACTTAGCAGAACAGAGAAAGTTGAAACTTAACTATGTGTAGTTAAGAGAGGGAAACCAACTAGAGGGTAATTCACAATAAAGAATCCTAGAAAGGTTCAGCAATATGGGGCAGAGTCATGGGTGAGGCTAAAATCAGAAGGATGATAGAAAGCCTGCATAAGGAACAGTTAGACTTTAGATGCCCCTCTACAATTCTCCACCTGACTCTCACTCTGGCGAGAGAAAAGCAGTTTACTCTCTAGAAAGAACTATCAGACAGACTCTAGACTCTGGGACTGAGTCTGAGGCACAATTGAGAGTGAAGATAAGACACTGTACCGAGAACAGGGAGATTAAATGTAAATTAACGATTTTTCAACTTTATCGTGGTGCAAAAGCAATATGCATTCGGTAAAAACAATACTTCAAGTACCCATACAACCACTCTTCTTTTTGCTTTTGGTACAGTAGTCAATAAATTACATGAGATATTCAACACTTCATTATAAAATAGGCTTCTTGTTAGACGATTTTGCCCATCTGTAGGCTAATGTAAGTGTTGTGAGCACACTTAAGGTAGAGTAGGTTAGGTGTAACCAATGCATTTTTGACTTACAATATTTTCAACTTACAATGGGTTTATCAGGATGTAACCCTATCGTAAGTCAAAGAGCATCTGTATAGTAAACAGTGAGATCACCCCCTACCTCTCAGCTCTTCCCCTATTCAACTTCCAGAAACTGGTAGCTAGACTTATGCCTCCTACACAGGAGAAAGGAAGACTCTTCTTTGGAAAGAGAAATCAGTCCAAGAGCATAGATATTAAGAGTCAGAGATGTCTCAGTAAAATAAAGGTAGTCTTCGACTAACAGCCCTAGAGTGAACCCTACGCATACAGAGTTTCTACTAAGATTTTTAGTATTAGTTAAAGATCTGAGGAACAATCGAGGAACGCTTCTATCCTGAAAGAAAGAAACCAAAGCAGATAGAAAAACAAGAAAGAGACAACACAGTGCACAAAGAAATTGTTTTTCAAAAACTAATATCTTCAGAGAGATGAGATGAAATTATATCTATGAAACAACAACACACTATAAAGAGGAATGCTCAGAGAAGAAGAAAAAGCTTTTAAAAAGTTTAAATGACAGCAGAAATTTTAAAAATAAGCTTAGAAAATCTTCCAGACTCTAGAGAGAGAGAGAGAGAGAGAAGGAAAAGAGAAAATTAGAAGATCAAAATGCAGGAGATCCAATATTAGACTATAGAAATTCCAGAAAAGAAAAGAGAAAATGGAACAGAAGAAATTATTAGGGAGAAAATACAAGAATATTTCCCATAAACTCCAAGAAAAACAAGTTACAGAAAAAATGACTAATCATAATCACTTTGTGGCTCAGCTATGAATAATACATAATTATAACTATGAAGACACTGATTAACCAAAAATTGTGATACCTACATTTGGGGAAGGAAGGTGAGGGGCAGGGAAGGAACTGACAAAGTATAAAAGAGCTAATCCTCATTTGCCTTAATGGTAAGTCAACACATACAAAATTGAAAAAATTTTAAATGGCAGCATAAACAATATTGAGAAATACAGAGGTAAATACCAGAAGAAACTGCTAAAAGAGTTATAAGTAGCTGCCTCTGGGGATAACAACGCAGGGATGAGAAAGGGTAGATGAGAGGACCGATGTTTTTCATTACACGCAGTCTCATTATTTGAGTTTTTACCATTAGTTAGACCTATAAATCTAAACTTCATGAGAAACATTTTATAACATTAAGTAACATGAAGTATCTTTCCATGTATTTTTACATTATTTCTGCTTAATTAAATTGTGCTGCTCACAAGGGTCTTCTTACCCATTTCTTACTGTTTCATTCTAAATAAATTATATTTTTGGTTACTATTATGACACTAGAAAAATTGTGTTCTCTAACTTGTTGTTGTTAATTATTTTATTTGCTTTTTTAAATTATAAGAATCCTTGTTTTTATTTTTCTTAAATCCAGTGATAATAGAAACCATTTTCATGATCTTTATATTTATATTCCCACCCACAACAGGTAGAAAGTAAATATTTAACAAATGGCAGATAACACTGATAGAGTACCAACTCTGTGTCACACACTAAACTAGGCAATTTATAATCTCTAGTCTTCACAACTCTTTAAGGCAGTGTTTTGTTTAGGCTACTGTATAGATTAATCAGCTATAACAAAGAAATTTAAAAAAACAAGGGATTAAATAAAATACAAGTTTATTTCTCTCTCACATAACAGTTCGAAGGTAAGTGGATAATACAGAGTAGACAGACAGCTCTGCTCCAGGGAACCCAGACTAGCCAGTTGGTTGGGCCATCTTCATCATTTGGCACTCATCTCTGGATCCAAGGCTGCTGCTTCAATTCTTGTCATTTCCCATACAAAGAGAAAAAGGAAAAAAGGACATCCAGGGCAAATGGCTTTTTCTTTAAGAAGATGACCCAAAAAGTTGCACACACCTCTTCCTTTCACATCCCAATGGCCCAAACTTAGTCACAGGGCCCAATCTAGCTGTATCTACCTGGGAAATACAGTTGTAGTTGGGTAGTCATGGCCTACCTTAAACTTGGGGCAGGCCTAGGGGTTCTATATCTCAAAAGAAGAAAAGAAGAAAAGAAGAATGGCTACTGGGGTACAGTAGTAGTCTCTGTCACAGGCAGGTATTATCATCTGTATTACAGACAAGGAAATTGAGAATCAGTTATTTGTCTAAGGCCACACAGCCAATAATGATTAAGCTAGAATTCAACTCCATCTTCTGTCTCTGCATCCCATACTCTTAATACTTTCACTAAATCATGCTAAATGACAATAAGAAAATACATACATATTTCTTTTTAATTTCTTGCTAAATGTGGCACAACTGGATGGTTCTAACTAAACAGTCCTGGGTGTCTTCCTCAATACTATTTGTTTTATTACAAGACTTCTACTTCAGAGGTGGAAGGGACCTTGATATTTAATTCTAACTCTCTCATTTTACAGAGAAAATAACTAAAACTCAGAGATTAAATGACTTGCTAAAGGTCCCACCATCAGTTACTGAAAGTAAGGGCAAGTAGAAATCCTAGGTTCCTGATTTCCATTCCAGTGCTCTTTCCACTTTCCTGTTCTATTTTCCAGTGAAAATAAAGTTTGTCCTGTCATAATTATAGTCATTCCCAGATATTAAATGACTTAAAATAGTTTTTTCTTCCAAATGATAACATGCACTACTCCCAAGTAGACTCTGAAGTTTGTTCATACATTACCACTTCTATACATTTACCGAGAATTCACCAACTAATGTTATCTTTACACCAACGTAAAACTAAAGGAAGAAACCTTCACAGTCACAATAGTTTCTCTGTATGAATAGTTCTAAAATCTAGTGTGGTCATTTATAAACATCATGAGAATAAAAGAATTTAGGCCTAATTTTTTTTACAATTGTATTTACAAAGATCCTAGTACCAAGTTTGTCTTCAGAAAACAAATCACTTTATTCCCTCTATCTCAAGAGTCAAAATTATTCATAGTCTAATACAAATTCTATTTGCTACTACTATCCTAAATACAAAATAGAGATCTAGAAAGTCTGCTGAATTATGCAAAATGTTTACATAGACACTAAAGTTGCCTAAAAGAAGTATAAAATTTACCATTGCACACAACTTCTTTCCAGCTTATCTCCTTCCCACCCTAGTGACAAACTCCCCACTAAGATGATTTCAAATACACGTGGTATTTTGTTGTTAAACAAAATACATTCAAAATCATTTGGGAAAATTTTTTAAATATATGCAAGGCAACCATTTCATTACTTTGTCCATATCACAGAGCATACTTGTTAGACTAAAGTCTTTGTTCACTGTGTCCATATCATATAGCATAGTAGTAGTCATCAGGGTTGGAAAATCAACTTTATTACCAAAGATTTTTTTTAAAAAGAGAAGAAAACTCCAGTACAGAGTAACTATGATATAATTGGTATGTCTTATAATCTGAATGACTCCAATTTAGTTCAAGAATACTATTAATTATCTATGTCAAGTATACAGATATAATCCAAGTAAAATTAAAGAATGTGGCCCTTTCAAAATTTGAAATTACCTTTTCAATGAAGCTGCTTCTGACAGCTGATTATGCCTTTTGAATTACTACATATAATTCAACAGAAATAAGATGGTGTCTGCTCTCTCAGAAATCTATGAAAGGAAAACATAATATACATTTAGTCTAAAAACAAATACTGAAACTCACAAGACCAACATTTATAATTGTCATATTATATCAGTGGTATTTATTGTCAAATGATATAAGTTACACACTAAGCCTAGATCAAAAAATGATACCCACCATTATTAACTGAATCTCTACTATGCACTTGGCACTGTACTAGGTACTTTACATGTATTATTTTTCATCCTAACAACAACTCTACAAGATAAGCATTATTCTACTTTACAACTGGGAGAAAAAAGAGAATCAAACTAAGTTGAGTAACTTGCCCAGTATCAGATAGCTCATGTGTAATAGAGCCAGGGTAAGAGTCAAATAGTTCACTTTCAGGAAAACTAATTTGAAGGATATGTTTAGCCTACTAAAAAGAATTATAGGGATATTATCTGAAAATATAAAGTCTTAACTATCATCTATCATCATAGGAATGCTGATTGACATACATAAAAATATAAACAGGGTAGCATTTTGAAAGAGCTTGCAGCCTGCATGGTATGTTCCCTGTGTAAGCTTAGTGTGCCCTACCTGGCTGTGACAGAATGTCTCAATAGTAAGACCTCATGTCCCACATTACAATCTAGCTCATCTTGCCCTGCACTCAGCCCAAACTCCTTTTCTGGGTTCTCCATTCAACTGCTAGACCTGAATTCCTGTCTAACTTTTACTGAAACATTTTTCTTTTCAGTATTTGTGTCTTCCAGATTCCCATCTATTATCTTGTTCCTTTTTATTTGAGGCAGACATAGAACTGAAAGAGAATCTCACTGTTAATCTCCCTACTTTTAGCGACCAGATAAAAGAGTTAGCTTATCTATCCAGCTACAGGATAGGGTTCTATGCTCTATTTATACCATTTTTCCTAAGATGGAGAAGGAATAACCAAAATTCTAAGGAAAGGGGATAAATAGGAAAAAATTATAAAAAGTTGTTAAACTTGGAAATAAAGAAAATGAAATAAACACTATTCTATAAAGATGCTGCGGATACAGTGGTACAGGACAGGACAAAACAGACAAAGTCCTGTCCTCACAGAGCTTACAACTTCAAGATCTGTGCTTCAGCACTGTAGGTACTTCAAATAATTATGACACACTGCTTGCCTTCAAAGACTCACAATGTACCAATGACATTTGACATTTAAATAGCTCTTTAGAAATTCATAAAATGCTTTCTTAGCATCTCATTTAAGCCTCATTGCAACAACCTACAATAAAAATGACTATTTCCACTTTATTGATGAGAAAATAGATATAGAAAAACTACATTTCTTGCTCAGAGTGACACAAATAATATGAAAAAGAGCCAAGATGCAAGCCCAGGTCTTCTAGCTGCAAATCTACTACACTAAAAGTCTCTGAGGAAAAATGGGTCTGGTTTCTGTCAAGTGAATTTAGAGCTCAATTCATAACTTCTGAAATGAACACCTTGTAACTCATATACCATATCACAGTTTCATGGTCACAGCAAAACAGTGATCATATGAGGAAAGTGGTCAGCAACTAAAGGGACATAAATTCTAAAGAACAAGACACAGCAATGAGCCCAACCCTTTCCTACTCACTTCTCCTTGGGCCAAACCCCATTTCCCACACTCTCCATTACAAGTCTTGCCACACAGTTTGAATATATAACTAAACCATTCAACAGTATCAAAGATCAAAAGGTAGTTCATGGTAATAAATAAATAGGATACCAGAGGGTAATTGTGGGGTATCCAAATATTAACTACTATCAACCCCAAATCAGAACCCAAAAAAGTGTCCTTGAACAAAAAAAGTAGACTGTGGGTACCTATTTAATACCCACACTTTTGCCACACTAATATGAGTTTATATGAGGTTGTACTTGTGACTTATCTCAACTATCCTTATTACTTCATTAAAAGTCTATTCTCAAAGACTATCTCAGATCTAGCCCACTCTGTCTATAACAGGCTGTGGAAGCTCTAGTTCTGCCTACCCAGTATGCTTTCCTAACCTTTTCTGATTAAGAAATCAACAGCAACAACAAATAAACATCCACTTTGTCTTTGCAGAAATCATTTCCCACTCCATGTGGTTTCAGTAGGGCTGTCAAACACAGAACTCCCATTCCTTCCACTCCATCTTTGAACCACAGAGATGGGTACAAGATTGATTGAGTACTTCTCTAATCATCAGGGAAATGCAAATCAAAACCACCATGAGATATCACTTAACTCCAGTGAGATTGGCTCGTATCAAAAAGTGCCAAAACAACAAATGTTGGCGGGATGCAGACAGGTAGGAACACTCATACGCTGCTGGTGGGACTGCAAACTAGTACAACCTCTATGGAAAGTAATATGGAGATCCCTCAAAGAATTAAAAGTAGAACTACTGTTTGATCCAGCAATCCCATTACTGGGTATTTACCCAAAGGAAAAAAAGACATTCTATAATAAAGACATCTGCACGCGAATGTTTATAGCAGCACAATTCACAATTGCAAAGATGTGGAAACAACCCAAGTGGCCATCAATACACGAGCAGATTAATAAAATGTGGTATATGTATACTATGGAGTATTACTCAGCAGTAAAAAAACAACGGTGAATTAACACATCTGGTAATATACTGGATGGAGGTAGAGCCCATTCTTTGAAGCAAAATATCACAAGAATGGAAAAACAAGCACCACTGGTACTCACCATCAAATTGGTACTAACTGATCAATACTTATGTCACACATGGCAATAATATTCATCAGGGGGCGGGCAGGTGGGAGGTGGTTGGAGGGGATGGGAAAACTCTCAGTGAATGGGTGCGGGGCGCACAGTTTGGGGGATGTCCACGGTTGTAGCTCTGACATGGGCAGTGCATGGGCAATATATATATAACCAAAGTGTTGTACCCCCATAATATTCTGAAATAAAAGGAGGAAGAAAAAAAAAAAAGAAATATAGTAGATAGCATGAAGCATTCATCTTTGTTCTTCTTTATCAATATTGCTTGGCTACTCAGGGTATTTTATGGTCCCAAATGAATTTTAAAATAGTTCTTACTATTTTTGTAAAAATTATATTGACCTTGATAAAGATTGTGTTAAACTGTATACCAAAAATATTATTCAACAATACAGCTTAAAGTTTAATGAAGTACTGAAATATGCTACAATATGTACAAAACCAAAAAAAATTATGCTAAGAAATAACAGAAGCAAACAATGAAAAAAAAAAGATTGAGTTAATTGTGATTTCGTTGGGTGCTTTTGGATTTTAATTTTAACTTATTTAAATTTAAACTTAAAATGTTTACTCTAATTTAGAGTAAGTACTTTAGAGTAATTATTTAATATTTACTTAAATTTTAATTTTAAATTTAACTTAAATTCAATAGTATCCAAAAGAAATCAAATTAGCTAAACAATCCTGCTTTTAAAAAGTCTCAACTGAAAAACTTCTATGTCAAATACTAAAATTTTTGTTAGTGATGATAAAATAGTTTTCTATATATCTTAAGATCAGCAACCAAAAAATGAAAGTTCTTATAAAGCTTCTCAGACCATAAACATCAGAAAATTTGATAAAAATCAATGACTTGGTGATTTGACAAAGTTATCATTACAGACAGACCTAGACCTGTCAAAAAAGAGGGTTAAGAAACTTACACAAGGTCACTAAGCCAACAAGTAGTAAATCAGGACTTAAATCTGGACGTTAGGTCCTCCAGTGCCTATGCTCTTACACACTCTACTATTCTGCCTAGGTGGTACCTGGCACATAATTGATATTCAACTGGTTATCAAATGAATGAATGATCAATCACCTCACTGTTTCACAAGCTTTAGAGTCTCCTCAGCATGGTACTCAATGTCCTGCATGTCCTATCCCCAATCTTATCTTCCCCCACACTCTAACATGTATCCCCTATACTACAACAAAACTGGTCCCTCAAATACATGCTGCAATTTCCCACCTTCTCTCAGGCTTCCTCTACTGGGTATTCCCTCCCCTACACCTCTATGCCTACCCAAATCCTATCTTCATGTCCTAGCTCCAAGTCATTATGTCATAAAGTTTTCTCTAACCTCTTTGTCTTGAGATAATCTCTCTCTCATTTGTACGTCTCTATACTACTGTAGTATATGTACTACCATAATGCTTATTAAAGTCAGCAATTCTAGGCTGTAGGGTCTCTATAGATAAGGAATAAGAACTTATGGCTATTTATAAATTCTACCTAGCATCAAACATAGTTCCATATACATCACAGGCATTTAGTATATACTCGTTAACTGAATTTAAGATACATTTATTACCCAAAAATAGACCTTTTCCCTCTGAAATAATCTCCCCCCCCTTCTTGACATATTGTTGTCTAACTTTAATTAATGATTCTACATGTGTATATGTGCATACATATAAATACTAAACTGTGCAATACTTAAAATGGAGTCGTAGCTCTCACCAGATAATACTGCTGAAATTCTCAGTTTGACACAACCCACTCTTTAACAGACTCATCAGAGAAGCATTTCACATTAGCACAAGGGTCAGCCTATTAACGGTTCTATATAACTAATATATACACATATCCTGCAAAAGAAAGAAAGGACCCAGGAACAATTTTAATAGCAAACATATGTTGAAAACATTCCAGGCATCCAAAACGAAAAGATCCATCAGTCACATGGGCCACCATAACAATTTAGGCGGGTTCTTCACAAACTCAGATACCATTCTTTAGGGATTAGGCTCCTTCCCCATTATTCCTAAAACAAAAGGACAAAGACCAGATCTAGATAAAAATGCAGAGGTCACAATCTCAGAGATGCTACCTCACTGTCATCTCTGAAAGACAGCTGCCAAATACTATATACACTATTTGGTTTTATAAAATAAATGGCCTATTAGCCTCAGCTAAAAGCCAACTGCTGATGGCAGGGACTGCATAGGGAAGACCAACCAAAAAGTACTATGGAAATCTTTGCCTTGAAACTTGTTTTAAAGAAGGTGGAAGGAAGGAAGGGAGGAAGGGAGGGAGGGGAAAAAAAATCCCAATATCCACACACAAATTGCACAATCGTCTTTTCATTGCAATGACCCAAAAAGTAAAAATAAAATCTATTTGCAAAGAGTCCTCTGAAACAGCTGCTTGATTTCATGGTCGGGTTATGTGGTTTGTAAGACTTGAAGATATTCAAGTCAGTGATAAACACCAAATCACATGACCCACTTAAGGAAAAGGCAGGGGAAAATGGGTCTGGAGTTTATACTGGCTGTGCAAGTGAATGTACTTAGCCATTACTCAACATCACCATTTACAAAGCAAGTGATTGTTTCCCTTCAAATGCTCATCTTTTCTGTCAGTGCTAACTGAAAGCTACTGCCAAAAACACTAAATTAACACCATCTGCTACAAAAATAACTCAAAACATTAACCTTAACCCATTAAAAAATGTGGGTTAAGTATCTTTTCAATTAACATATTATTTTTTAACAGTGGTTATCTAGTAAGCAAAGCAAAGGACATAAATCTTATGTAAGTAATCATATTACAAGACTATATGAAAGAAGGAAGAATATACTAAACATTGCTCTAAAGTTATTTTCTACCTCTGGATGTCCTCCTAATATTTATTGCTAAATGAGGAGAATAAGAAAAAAACAGTACAGATACCACTTTCAATAATGCATAATGATTTCTTCACTTAAAAATAAATTAAAACACACATGAAGAAAACCTCTCTTGTATAAATTTTTTTTGTAAAACAAAAAACTATTTTTAAGGCTAAGACACTTCCAGAAACACTAAAAACTCCATTTACAGAGAACTGATGAAGTAAGGTTATCATCTCTTTCAAGATTACTGAGGCACTTTAAGAAGCTAAATCCTCAGAAAAAACTTCACAAAATTCCAAGACAAATAAGTTTTGTCATTTTCATGGTAATTTCAACCTTAATGTTAAAAATTTTCTTACAGCACCTACTCCTACCTGAACTTTACATGACATCCCATGCCCAGAACAAGTAATCCTTGGCTCCTGTTTATCTTAGAAAAAGATGCAAGGGAAAACAATACTTAATGTCCCATTAAAAGATTTTTTTTTCTCAGACTTTTTTTCTGAGAAAAAAAATCAATATAATCAATATAAGCAGTCAATATAAGCCTTCAGTAAGAGGAGTTTTCAAAAGTTCTGTTGGAAGTCATTTGGTGCTTCTCTTTCAAACAGTTTATTTCTTATGACTCTCAATGAAGGAGTTTTACCAGTTACTGGGAATGCGCACGCATCAAAAGTCCTCCCCCATCCGCCACCTGACAGGTCCAATGCAAAACATTCCCATCAAGCACAATGACAATGAGGACTTCTATTTCTGGCAATGTGGACCCATGGCTAAAGATCACCTAAAAATGTTGTGTTAAATACTTTTAAAATATTTTTTAAATGTATGGAAGAGCCAGCATTAAATTAAGAGAAATGCTCCAAGGGCAGAAATAATAAGCACAAATCTACAGAGGTGAGTTAGTCCTGAAGCCAATATGCCCCTGGAGCATCTGCATAGTCCTGGTGTCATGAACCTAATGGGGGAGAGGGGGCTGTAGGAAATAGGGTAACAGGAGGCAAAACTTGAGGGCTCACACAAAATGGAGAGCCAGAGCAACGACCCTCCACATAAAGCTCCCCAGGGGGGTGAACTAAAAAACAATTCACCTTACAACAGATTTGCATGAAGGAATGGTCAGGGGGAAAAAAAGGTTAAATTCGTATGGGTAAATCTAAACACTATGTTATTTCTGGGGTTAACAGATCAAGTCCCAAAACAAATATCTGATAAAAATAATTCATATCAGATGGAGGTTCAGGAAGAGGGTAAAGATAGTATTTACACTTAGACTTTATTAAGTATGCATATTAACATTTCTAGGGTAACCACAAAAAAAAAAAAAGAAATAGAACAGAAAACTTCCCAACATAGCTGAAGAGGTAAAAACAGAATGAGAAATGAAAAAAACCAAAAGAACACAAGAAAGCATATGATATGGTAGAAAGAATTCAGGTCTTAGAGTCAGATATTCCTGGGTTCAAGTCCCAGTTCTGTATATATTATGTCTAACCACAGACAAGTCACCCACTTTTAAAATCTCTCTCAGCTTCCTCATCTTTAAAAAAGGGATAATAATACAAAGTTTTTAGTCTAGGCCCTAGGGTTTGAGTTAATATATAAGTACAACTCTATACCTAATACATGCCTGGCACAAAGATGCACAAATACCTTTTCCCTTCCTTTACATTTCATGACACTGAAGTATGTTGAATTAGTAAGCAAGTCCTTGTTTCAGGTTGCTGGATCAGACTATTTTAATCACAAATATCACAACTGTTACACAGAATTCAGTCACACCTGCCTCCTTGACTTTCTGTATATTCCTTCCTTAATCATGACTAAATAGCTTCTAAATAAAATAATGTGTAGTACCTGAAGTTTAGTTGTTCCTAAACTATGCCTAAATGTGTTTAGATTTTCAGAAGAAAGGTTAAGTTCAACCTGACACAAGTGCCCCTTCCATAGCAAAACACAAAGATAAACACTACGTATAAAATAAAGAAAACTCAGTTGCTGCTCTATTAGACAGCTAATCACTCCCTTTCTGGAAGAAAAGAAAAAGAATGATTATTAATTATGTCACCTCAAAGATATATAACTCACCCCAGTTAATTAAAATTTGTCAAAGTTAAGAATGACCATGTAATCCCAAAATACAACAAAATAACAAACATCTTGTTGTATGAAGATTATTTCATAGATAGAAACTGTGCTCCAAAAATTAAAGTGTTCAATAAAAGCTTAGTATTTCCCCATAACAGTATCATAAAGGTTGACTCTAAGGACAAAAAAATATGAAAAAATTTTAATTCTACAATCCACATATGGATGACCCAAGCCCCTACTCCCTTTTATAACTCTTCACAGCCAACTTTAAATTCTGAGTGGATTTTTTTCTATTCTATACAGGATGCTTCCAGAATTCCACCATCTGTACATTCAGAGAATAAAAATTAATTTCCCTGTGTATTTAAGACAAACTTCAAATGGCAAATTTGAGCCCAAAATTATAATTTAATACAAAAGAAATACTGTAAATGCTTTAACTGTTTGTCCCTACCAGTACAGAGAACTAATTACCCCCAGCTTTAAAGCATATATGCCAAACACTCATCAAGGTGACACAATCCTCTTACTTAGAATAAAAATGCTAAAAGCTGAAAATGTTTTGCAAGAAACCAACTGGTAACCACTATAACTAAAGATGAAAGTTTTTTTAGAATAGAAATGGAAAATTGTGCATTGTACACAGACTCTAGTGGAAAATGACATAGGGGACTTTTATAACTGGAAATCTAAAATAGGACTGTATTATGTACAAAACAGAAAGCATCAGTTTGATGTATAACAGAGTAGTTAGGAGCTAAGGACCTTTAGTCAGTTTGCCTGGATTCAAATCCCAGCTCGAGTAATTACTGTGTAACTTGGGCAAGCTATTTAGTTAGTCTCCATATACCTCGTTTTCTGTATCTGTAAGTTTGATATAATAATAGCCCTTAATAAGACTGCAGTGAGGATTAGATATAATAGATATAAAGCACTTAGCACAGAGATTAGCACATAGTAAATATTTAATAATTATTAGTAGTCTAATAATTATTATTCTCTCTCTAAAATTTTTTTACACCACACTAGCAGAAGTGTCAAAAAACCTTGAAACTTGTTAAATAAAGAGATTATATTTTAGTTAGTTACTCCCTGATAGGAGTGGATCATTTTATTGCCCATTGCATAGCATTCAACAAATACAATAACCTGGAAGCCAACACCAAACAACCACAAATTAAATAATTAAAAAATTATTAAAGTGTAAAGGAGACTACTAATCTGCTCAATTGAGCCCAAAACTCTAATTACTAATAATTAGGTTATAGTATTACAGGACTAATGAAATATTTCTGTAATATACTGCTGCTGAAGTGATCTTGAGGGGCAACTATGAGGGATAATCAACCATAGTAAAGTCAAAAAGAAAAACCATCAACTATTTGGTAAACACAGCAATTCAATCTGCCCCTCCCACAGCTTAACTGCTAGGGATGGGGGAGAGGGAGGATGACAAGATATTAAAGATAGAGGCTATCCAAATGGCTTAGTCCTCTCACGTTCCAGTGAATAGAAGTATCTACTGCAGAAAATTCTGAAAGTTCAGTTTGCATTTGACCTTTTTAAAGATTAATTAATTTTAATTGACAAATAAAAATTGTATATATTTATGGTGTACAACATATTTTCATATATGTATACATTGTGAAATGGCTAAATCAATGTATTTCATCTTGACAGCCTAAGAAAATCTAAGCAGTCTCTGGAAAAGTAACACCTATGTCTAAAACCTACAGTTGGGAATGAAAAGGAAAGACTCTTAAGAATGCTTGAATTCATAAACAACCCCCACTCCCTTGGGGAGAAACTATTTGAGACTGAACTGTTAACTGGCAGCAACCACCATCAGCATCACCCAAACAGGCTTCTATGGCAGGAATCTAATAACTACTTATTTGGTAGCCACTAATTTACTCTTCATTTCAAAGCAGTCTTTTTATCTAGGTTTAAAAAGAATGAAACTGTCTAAAAAAATTTTTTTTGCAGCAGATGGAAATGCATTCATCGTTACCCTCCATTATCCTTTTCAGCTGGCAATAACTTGTGGTTGTAAACCAAAGAAAAAAGAATTTGGGTGATTTTAATCAAAGCTTGGATTCTAGCCCTGCCCTGCAGCTTGCTGTAATATGAGAAACGTTCCAGCCTCACATTCCAAAAGAAATGAATTTTTATGTGAATAGCCCCCCTACATTAACTACCACCTCTCCTTTTGTTATTGTTTTTATCCATGCAGCAAATATTTCTTAAGTATCTACTACTTTCAACTATACTACATGCTATGTTAATTATAGTACCATCCTTGAAAAAAAAAAAAATCAGTGAAAAACTGCAATTTAACAAAAGTTTAAAGTGGAACAAATGGACAATAAAACACTTCTAGAAGTGTGCAGATATACAAAAATAAAAATGTAGAATCAATATGCTGCTAACTCCCTCTAAAAAGTACTTTAAGTATGGGCACCAAAACATTTAAGGTGCTTCTGAAATAAAGAAGAAAACAGTGTATAATCAAAAGCAGAAGGGCTTTAAAATAAACTCCACCACTTACCAGTAGTACAAACTTAGACAAATTACTTAATCTCTCCAAAAGTGAAATATAAATATCTACCTTATATAAGGGGTGTTAGAAATGAATAGTATATTAAATGTCCAGTGCAGTGCCTGGCATATAATATATGATCAGTAAGAAGCTAGTATCATTAGAGACATTTTCAACAAATGGGACAAATTTACTGTGACTTTTACTCCTTGATGGAAAAAATTTATCATGTCAGTAAAACGTATTGATGTTCTGAAAAAGAAGGTAAAATCACAAGTTTCACAGATGAGCATGTAATTTGACATTATATAAATCAGGATTATTTATCTTATAACAAGTTGGGAGATAGGAAACTGCAACTAAGAAGTGAGTAATATTTCATAACGAGAGTATTTAAACAACAACAACAAAAAAAAGTAATGAGATTACTAAGGATTTGGAGAGGGAAAAAAGTCCAAGAAGTAGCTATACCTATTTGTAAAGGTGAAAAAGATCCTGTCTCCTCCCATTATTCTTCCTCCTCTTCTCAACTCCTATAGGGAAGAAATATGCTCTCAGATATTGAGAGTCCCAAAAAAAAAGGAAGTCTGAAGTAACAAGATAAACAAGCAATCTATATATATTAAACCACTTGCTAATTCTTTGGGTTAACAGGTTTTTTTAGTTTTACAAGCTTCACTTTAAAATACATATAATTTATATAATGTATCTTGGGATTAGGTCTATCACTCATTCCACATCTTATTGAATTAATTCAGACTAGCTAATAGTTATGAGAGAAATAGAGATTTCCTTTGGGGGAGAGGTTAAGGGACATAAGAAAGACAAATGTACGATTTTAATGCATGGGGCACATGGGAGATGAAAAGGCATCATTACCCAATGGAGAAAATAACAGAGCAGGGAAAAGGAGGAGACTGTAAGAAGGTGTGCACTAAGGACTATGGAACAAATATAATAATCAACACATCAATTACTCTGATCTTTTAGAAGCAATAATTTGTGGGTGTCTCACTGAAAATTAAATACTACTATAGATTACCAAAACTTATCAACTGTAGGACTGTGAAACAGAAAACCTTATAATTTGAAATACTGAAGTCTGTATATATGAAGTTGTTCTATCTTACAATCAAACTGGATTAAATCAGTTAGAAAAATTGTTAGCACTTAAAACTCAATGTTTATATAATGACATCTTTTTATTAAGAAAAAAGCAATTAAGAATTAAAAAAAAAAAGAGGTAGTCAAGCTTAGTTGTTCCCCCAAAAGTCCTCTTTTAAGTTTTGTTGATCTCCTTCTGATTACAAATGTAGAAATAATGAATTTCTCAATTTACCAAGCATACAAAATGATGCAGAGAGGCTCTCTTCCATCTTGAAGGGTTCCAGAAAGAACCCTTCTTAATAGATCTTCAGGCATTGCAAAGGCTCCTTAGAATGATAACTAAACACACTAAGTGACTCTGAGTCAAAAGCAAATTTTACCAACCTTCTGAACACAAGTTAAATGGTTTCTAGGTCTGGTTCAGAAATAATTACACTACAAAGTTGAGGCAGATACTCTATGTCTCATATCTAGTTATCTCACTACTGGATCTTGAGCCCATACATTGAAAAAAAATGTCATTTACATACTTAGGTGCTTTCATATCTTAAGATGCATTATCACAGAAAATGTCTCTTTTATTTAACCAGTTATCTTTGGAGCTGGCATTCATCAAAATACTTTATTTTGTTTTTTAGTCTAAACCTGAAGGGAAGAACCCTTTGAAGAGGAAAGATAACTTTCTTCAAATTCTTGTGCTTTCCATTCCCCTTTTCAACCACATCTTGATAGCTATATGACAAAGCCAAAAAAAAAAAAAAAGTGGGGGAATAATAAAATTGGAGATAGCACTGTAGTAAGTACGTCCTTTCAATTTGATGAGATGGAATTTGCAATTGAAATACAGTCCTCCAATAGTGCATAGTTTATTCCAAAAAAAGCAGGCCTACTGATCACAGAGGTAGAGAAGTATATATATGGCCAGAGACATGCACCTGCCTAGAAATGATAAACCTGAAGGCAAAAGGATGCTAAAGACCTGTGGGGGTGACATAAATCATCTAGAATAAGGGAAAGAGAAAAGGAAAGAAGGATCTCACTCTAGTGATGCCTTCTAATAAGACCCTCAGCCAGTTGCCATGATATAGTATAATAAGTGCTGTAATTTACTGAGTACTATGTGCCAGTAATTGTGCTAAGCACATTATATACATCATCTTGTTTACTCCCCATAGTTGGGTATTACTATGCTAAGTTTGCAGGTAGGGCCGAAAGTTCAGTAACTTGTCTAAGGTCTTTCTTAACTGTGCTGAGATTGCAAGGGATCAACAAATGGCAGTTATTGTTATTACCAGAATTCAGCCCAAATTAATGCCTAAAACCTGGCAACCTTCTGTAAGATCCATTTATATCCTACAACGTTCTCTCTATGCCCCCAGAGAGTCCTTAAAATTCTCTCCTAAAGGGTTTCTGAGCAGCACCATGTTTTTCTGTCCTTAATCTGTTCCAGAAAAGAAGCTCTCTCAGTAGCTTCTGTATGTGTTCCCTGTCCTTAAGGTGTTTAAGAAATCACCCCACTGCTAGCTTGCACTTACTTGCAAAATCTTTAAGTCCCATAGGTATCACGTCACTATGCACCCCAAGTAGACAGGTAGTCCACTTGTGTATTTTATGACACACCTACTTCTCTCTGCCTATCCTCCCCCTAATGTCCCTGAATGGCCTAAATATCACCTCCATTCTCTTAACTATCAGTTCATACTCCCTCAGAGACCCAAAATCATTCTCTCTTCAGAAAATCTGCCCTTGATTAGCTTCACTTAACTATAATCACTCTTGTAGCAGAAAGGGCACTGGATTGGAAACCATGAGATCTGGCCTCTAATCCTGGTTCTTCTGCTGTGTTACTTGGGCAAATCACTCCACTTTTCTGGGACCAGTTTCTTAGACATAAATGAGAGGACTCAGACTAAATCAGCTCAAAACTAATTCCCAGATCTAAGAATTTTTTATGCAAAAAGATTAGCAAGAGCATGAACTTATAAAAAGAAAAGATTTTACAAAATTTTAAAATTATTTAAGGCATCTTAAATTTTAAAAAATTAATACACAACATATTAAAACCACAAAAAGAAACTTTTAAATTTCAAAGAGTGACAAGGCCCATTAAATTGTCCATTTTCTATTCTTTATTTAACCCATGAATGAAAATCCAGGTTTTCATTGTCTTTAAATCCCTTACAAACTAACTGGGCTATGAATATAGATACTGTCCTATTTACTAATCACTATGCTACATATTTAATATATCAAAAGTATTTTAAATACTGTGATGGTTAGTCTTACGTGTCAACACGGCTAGGTTATAGCACCCAGTTATTTAATCAAACACCAACACATGTGTTGCTGTGAAGGTATTTTGTAGACAAGGTTTATATTTACAATCAGTTGACTTTAAGTAAAGGAGATTACCTCCCAAAATATGGGTGGGACTCATCTAACAGTTGAAGGCCTTCACAGCAAAAACTGAGGTTTCCCAAAGAAAGAATTCGGCCTCAAGACCGCAGAATCAATTCCTGCCTGAATTTCCGGCCTGCTGGTCTGACCCACAAATTTTGTACTGGCCAACCCCCAAAATTGTGTGTGCAAAATCCTTAAAACACATATCTTTTTAAAAAATACAAACATGTACATGATATTGGTTCTGTTTCTCTGGAGAACCATGACTTACACAATAACATAGTGAAAGTCAGACTGGTACTTTTTCTTTTTTAAGTAAGGGTTAACAGATGACTGTATCTTATAAACTCTTTAAAATACTAAATCATTTTAAATAAGTGCTCAGATTGTTATTTTTCAGGTTAGCACTTTCTACACAATGCCAACAAACTAGCAATGCTATTATATCACTATAATCATTAATCATTATAATCAATCCAAAACCAGTCCTGATTCAACAGAAGCTCTAAGGGACAAGTATTACAAGTGTAGAAGACAAAGCTAAAAAGAACTGGTAACAAACAAATAAGAAAATTGACACCAAAATATATTTCTGCAAGCTGGAATGATAAACTTCTAAAACACAGGCAGGACAAAATTTAACAGGAATATATGTAAAAGTCTTGCATTTCAATTAAAAAATGAGTTGTACAAGTACAGAGAATCACACTAATGGAGAGTTCCTACAAAAATTTTGGGAGCTTTACCTTACCAAATGCTTAATATTCAATAGTATAGTCAACATTACCAAATGCTGAGTATTCAACAGTAGTATAGAATGGTGTCCACCTTACAGGAGGTAACAGTGCCACAATTTGCTGCCTTCATCAGACATGTAAAATAGTGCAGACAATTATGGAAGGTGTATTTTCAGGATACTAACAACTTAGTGCATCCAGAAGAAGATGATCAGGATAGCAAGAGATCTAGGTACTGGCATTATTTAACCTGGAGAAGAGACAGTTATCTTTAAGTATGTGACAAAATCTTACATAGTGAAGAGAAAATATTCTGTATTGCTCTTGTTGATATAACTAAAACCAACAGATTAAAAAACACACAGAACAGGTAATTTGGACCTGTAATAAATAAAAGAAAAACCTTATAACTGAAGGCACTCAAAAATGAACTAAGGTACAAAAAGGAAGTAACTCCCTGTTACTATAAGTATTCCTGTAAGGGCCATATGTCCTCTGGGAGGCAATGGTATAAGAGGGTACCCAAATTAGGTAGAAGAAGACTGAATTAACTGCTGTAAGTTCACTTCAATTCTGTAGTGATACTACCTATTTTAAGTGCAGAATAAAAAGAACAAGTTGAGTCAGCAAACACTTTTTTCCCAAATAGCAATTAGGTTGGTGAAAGGGGAGAAGAAATGAGAAAGCCAAAGTGATTCTAAGGTACAATAGTCCCCTCTTACCTATGGGGGATATGTTCCAAGACCCCCAGTGGATGCCTGAAAAGTCAGATAGTACCAAACCCTATATATACTATATTTTTTCCTATACACACATATCTATGAAAAAGTTTAATTTAAAAATTAGGCACAGTAAGAGATTGACAACAATAATAAAATAGAACAATTATAACAATATACTGTAATAAACATTATATGAACATGGTCTTTTCTCTCCTTCCAAATATCTTATTGTACCATACTCACCTATTTTCAGACCACAGTTGACCACACGTAATCGAAACTGTAGAAAGAGAAACTGTAGTTAAAAGGGGACTACTGTAGGTTAAAAAATACGTGGCATACAAGGACCTAAAAGTGATATGCAGTAGAAAAGAGAACTGGATTTAGGGTAGAAGACCTGAGATTACACCTCAGTTCCAGAATAGCCTAACTCTATGGGACACTGGGCAAGTCACTTAAACTTTCTGGGGCTTAGGTTTTTCCATCTCTGAAACAGGGATACCACCTGTACTGCCCCAAGGATCAAATGGCTATATAAGAAAAACACTTTGTGAATAATTTATACATAAATTATCATCATTATTACTCTGCATTAGTCAGACTCTAAGCTTTGTTCAACACTGTAAAAAGCTCATGAAAGACCTAAAATCTTGAAAGATCAACCAAGATAAGGCCTGTGAATTGATCGAAGAGACAGAAGTATGTTTTAAGTAGAAATCTTAAAGGAATAGAGATAGTCTTACCCAGGAGAAGTTAACAAGATATTTATTACAGAATAGGTTAAGTGTTCTTAAAAGGGATGTTGTTCAGTTGTTTTCTACAACCAAAGAATAGAGATTAAGAAGAGGTGGACTTCAATGCAAGTGAGATTCACATAGGTCTAAGAAAGAATATTTACACACTTGTTTTTGAGATCAAATGAAAACATATAAGCCACAAAACAACAAAGAGACATAGGAATTGTTATCCCTGCCTGCCAGGATGACAAGAACCTGAAAGAGGCTATGGAGGTTCAGGAATCAAAACCCACCTATTGTGGATTGGTCAACATTTACCATCCTTATGGGAGTTAAATCAGATTATCTCCCAAGGCAATTTCTACCTTTAGAACTCAGAGCATTGGAGCTAATAAATAACTATTTATTAGAAGAAGAAATAGGAGCAGCCAAGATGGCCGACCAGAGACACTGCTTGTTGGATCATCCCAGCTGGAAGGTATTATACTGGACTGAGGAAAGTGGAGAGCAGTTGCAGCCCTAGTATGGATTGCAGGGACAGCCAGCAGAGACATCTGGGGCCCCAACAGAAAAAAAAGGCAAAGCTGGGACGGAGGAAGATAGAGAGGAGAAGACAAGCAACACACACCAAACCCAGAGAGGCTTGGGGAGCCCAGTGAAAGGGTATGGGGCACTTCCCCTCCCTCACCTAGGTACCTTCAGTGGAAAGCAGGACACAGAACATATTAGGGACGCTTCTACCCTCCACAAGCCCAGACACAGCAGCTAAATAGGAATAACGGGTGAACTAGCGAACCCTAGGAGATTGGGTGTTAAAAAGGGACACCCAACGGGAGAGTGCCTAAGAGACCAGAGTGCCAGCTTTCTTGCACCTGGACACTTCCTCCTCTGCACCTCTTCCAGTCACAGTACCAGAGAGAGTAATTTTGGCTCAGGCCAGTTGGTAGCAGCAGCCCCTCCCCCACCACTGCAACTGCGAGAATACCCTGAACCAAAGAGCACACAAACGGCTCTCCTACAAGCTGTAAGGCAAAAGCATCAGATAACTTACAAAGGAAAACCCATCAGACTAACTCCAGACTTCTCAACTGAGATCTTACAAGCCAGAAGGGATTGGGGCCCCATTCTCAGTCTTCTCTAACAAAATAATGGCCAGCCTAGAATTTTGTATCCTGCAAAATGTAAGTTTCTTATATGAGGGAGAAATAAAGACTTTCTCAGACAAGCAAATGTTGAGGGAATTTGTCAAGACCAGACCTGCTCTGCAGGAAGTACTCAGAACTGCATTATACATGGATCAGCACAATAGACACCCACCAGTGTAAAATCACCCAAAAGCTAAAGGTCAGAGCCCAGATACCACAATGGTTGAAGAGGTAAAACAAAGCAATGAAGTTCCACTCAACAGGATGAACAGAAATCCACCCCACTTATCAATTCTTTCCATAAATGTGAATGGCTTGAACTCCCCACTCAAGAGACATAGGCTGGCTGACTAGATAAAAAAATACAAGCCAAGTATCTGCTGTCTCCAGGAAACACATCTAACCCACAAGGACTTACTCAGACTCAAGGTGAAGGGATATAAAATAATATTCCATGCAAATGGAAACCAAAGGAAAGCTGGGGTAGCCATTCTCATATCAGATAACATAGACTTCAAATCAACAAAAGTAAAGAAAGATAAAGATGGTCATTATGTAATGGTGAAGGGAAAAATTCAACAAGAAGACGTAACAATCCTAGATATTTATGCACCTAACACAGGTGGGCCCAGATTCATACAGCAAACCCTACTTGATCTAAACAAAATGATAAACAGCAGCATTGTAATAGCCAGGGACTTCAACACCCCACTGACAGAATGGGACAGATCCTCCAAGCAGAAAATAAACAAAGAAACAATGGACTGAAATAGGACTCTAGAACAAAGAGGTCTAATAGACACAGAACATTCTACCCAAAAACTACTGAATATACAGTGTTCTTATCAGCTCATGGAACATTCTCTAAGACTGATCATATCCTAGGCCACAAAACAAGTCTCAACAAATTTTTAAAAAAAGAAATTATACCATGTGTCTTCTCAGACCATGGTGGAATAAAATTAGAAATCAATTCCAGCAGAAACACTCAAGTCTACACAAAGTCATGGAAATTAAACCTACTGCTGAACAATTACTGGGTCAAGGAGGAAATTAAGAGGGAAATAAAAAAATTCTTCGAACTAAATGACAAAGGGGACACAAGTTATCAAAAATCTGTGGGATTCAGCAAAAGCAGCCCTAAGAGGAAAATTCATAGCCTTAAATGCCTACATCCAAAAGACACAAAGATCACAAATCTACAATCTAATGAATCATCTCAAGGAATTGGAAAAGGAAGCGCAAACTAATCCCAAACCCAGCAGAAGAAAAGAAATAACTAAGGTCACAGCAGAACTAAATGAAATTGATAACAAAAGAATTATACAGAAGATTAATGAAACAAAAAGTTGGTTATCTGAAAAGATAAACAAAATCAACAGGTCTCCCACTAGATTAACCAGAAAGAGAAAAGAAAGGACCCTAACAAGCTCAATCAGAAATGAAAAAGGAGATATTACAACTGATACCACGGAAATACAAAATATCATCTCTGAATACCTTAAAAATCTCTATGCACATAACCTTGAAAATATGAAGAAATGGACAAATTCTTGGAAACACACAACTCCCTAGGCTCAATCAGGAAGAAACAGAACTTCTGAACAGAACAATGTCAAGTAACGAAATTGAAGGGGCAACAAAAAATTTCCCAACAAAAAAAGTCCCAGACCAGATGGTTTCACAGCTGAATTTTACCATACCTACAAGGAAGAACTGGTACCTATAATGCAGAAATTATTTCATAACATAGAGAAGGAAGAAATCCTCCCCAACTCATTCCACAAAGCCAATATCACCTTGATACCAACACCAGGAAAGGATACAACAAAAAAAGAAAACTATAGACCAATATCCCTTGTGAATATAGGTGCAAAAATTCTCAATAAAATCCTAGCAAACCGAATTCAGCTGCACATCAAAAAAAATAATCCACTACAATCAAGTGGGCTTCATCCCAGAGATGCAAGGATAGTTCAACATAAGCAAATCTATAAATGTGATTCACCACATAAACAGAAGCGAAAACAAAGACCACATGATCCTCTCAACAGACACAGAAAAGCATTTGACAAAATTCAGCATGGTTTATGATAAGAACTCTTAACAAAATAGGCAGAGATGGAACATACCTGAATATTATAAAAGCCATAACCACAAACCCACAGCCAGCATAATACTGAACAGGGAAAAATTGAAAGCATTCATTCTTAGAACTGTAACCAGACAAGGATGCCCACTATCATCACTCCTATTCAACATAGTGCAGGAAGTTCTAGCCAGAGCAATCAGGCAAGAGATGGAAATCAAGGGTATCCAAATGGGGAAAGAAGAGGTCAAACTATTGCTCTTTGCAAATGATATGATTTTATATGTAGAAAATCCCAAAGATTCTGCCAAGAAACTCCTGGAATTGATAAATAAAATTAGCAAAGTCTCAGGTTACAAAATCAATATGTACAAATTAGTAATACTGCTTTACACCAACAACAGTCTAGCTGAGAATCGGACCAAAGACTCAATATCTTTCACAATAGCAACAAAGAAAATAAAATACCTAGGAATATGTTTAACCAAGGAGCTGAAACACCTCTACAGGGAGAACTACAAAACACTGAGGAAGGAAATCGGAGAGGATTTAAACAAATGGAAAAACACATCACGCTCATGGATTGGCAGAATCAACATTGTTAAAATGTCTATACTACCCAAAGTGATTTACAGATTCAACACAATCCCCATTAAAATACCAACATCATTTTTCATAGATCTAGAAAAAATAATTCTACATTTCATATGGAACCAGAAAAGACCCCCAATAGCCAAAGCAACCTTAAGCAAAAAGAACAAATCAGGAGGTATCACTTAACCAGACTTCAAGCTATAGTACAAGGCTATAGTAATCAAAAAAGTGTGGTACTGGCACAAGAACAGAGACATAGAGCAATGGATCAGGAACACAGAACACAGATATAAAACCATCCTCATATTGCCATCTGATCTTTGACAAAGCAGACAAAAACATACACTGGGGAAAAGAATCCCTATTAAATAAATGGTGCTGGGAAAATTGGATAACAACATGTAGGAGACTGAAAGAGAATCTGCACCTCTCACCACTCACAAATATTAACTCACAATGGATAACAGACTTAACCCTATGGCATGAAACTGTAAGAACTGTAGAAGAAAATGTTGGAAAAACTCTTATAGATATCGGCCTAGGCAAAGAATTTACGAAGAAGAAGACCCCAAAGGCAATCACAGCAATAGCAAAAATAAATAAATGGGACCTGATTAAATTAAAAAGCTTTTGCACAGCCAAGGAAACAATCAATAGAGCAAATATACAACCTACAGAATAGGAGAAAATATTTGCATGCTATACATCTGATAAAGGGCTAATAACCAGAATTTACAAAGAACTCAAGCAAATCAGCAAGAAACAAAATCAAACAACCCCATTAAAAAGTGGGCAAAAAACATGAACAGAAAATTTTCAAAAGAAGATAGACTAATGGCCAATAAACATATGAAAAAATGCTCAATGTCTCTAATTATCAGGGAAATGCAAATCAATACCACAATGAGCTATCACCTAACACCAGTAAGAATGTCTTTTATCAAAAAGTCCCAAAACAACAGATGCTGGCATGGATGCAGACGGAAAGGAACATTTATACACTGTTGGCGGGACTGCAAACTAGTACAACCTCTATGGAAAGTAGTATGGAGATACCTCAAAGAACTAAAAGTAGACCTATCATTTGATCCATTATTGGGTATTTACCCAAAGGAAAAAAGTCATTTTATCAAAAAGACACTTGCACTAGAATGTTTATTGCAGCACAATTCACAATCACAAAGACGTGGAATCAAACCAAATGCCCATCAATACATGAGTGGATCAATAAAATGTGGTATATGTATACCATGGAGTGCCACTCAGCCATAAAAAACAATGGTGAACTAATACTTTTTTTTAACAACCTTGATGGAACTGGAGACCATTCTTCTAAGTGAAGTATCACAAGAAAGGAAAATCAAACACATGTACTGACTATTAAATTGGAATTAATAGATCAATACTCATGTGCACATATGGTAGTAAAACTCAACAGAAATCAAGCAGGTCTGAAGGGGGAAGAAGGGATGGGTAAATACACACCTAACGGGTACAACACACACTATCTAGGTGATGGGCACACTTATAACTTTGACTCAAACTATACAAAAGCAATTAATGTAAACAAAATGTTTATATCCCTGTAATATTCTGCAATTTAAGAAAAGTCCTAAATAAATGATAGAATTTCAATACCTGGAAAAAATAAATAAAATGCTTCCAATTTGAAGCCAGCTATCATGTACAAAGTCCAACTACCCTGAGACAACCCTGCTGCGAGGTCATATGGAGAGAGAGAACCCATGTGGAGAAGCATGAAGGTGCCAGACACATAGTGAAGTCTTCCTAAACCTTCTAACCCAGTCCACACTGCAGCTGAAGCAGCCAAGTGAATAATCCCAGCTGATGCCATGTCAACACTGTGCATCTGAGGTTTCATCAATTTCTGACTCACACAGCTGTGACAAATAAAAGTGGTTGTTGTGTTAAGCCACAAAAAAGAAGAAGAAGAAATAAAGTCAGCAGTTCAACTTAGGAGTACATTTTGTATTAATATGAGCATTCTACTTTAATCAAGTGTTCTTATTCTAAGTGATAAAGCAAATGGGTAAACTGTTAACAATAGGTGAATATGAATAAAGGGTATACAGGTGGTTCTTTGTGGTATTTTTATTTTTTCAACTTTATTCAATTACTATGAAATAGTCATCACTTAGGTTTAAAATATCAGAAGTTGACTCTTATACTTCTACTGCATAGCCATTAGTTCTTACAAGAAAGTCTAGAACTTGATTATGCATCACCTCCTAGGGCACGTCCTCCCTCCACCACTGTAATAATACAAGTTCGCTCATATATAATGTATACAGTGCTTGGTCTTGTCACATCTAGAATGTTCTCATCAGTCTCCATGCCTTGGTCCTCTCAATATTGAAAATACTAGTGCTAAAATAAACTTCTATTTCTATCTCAACCCTTCCTTCAAACTTCTCCATGATTCCTAATTACCACATAAACTTCAAGAGGTTCTGCCAGATCACCCTCATGAGAGGTAGGAGGGATTCCCCTTCCAGGTCCCTGCAGGCAATAAAGGAACATATTTAAAAATTGTAGGGTATTTAAAAACTATAACAAAACCAACTAAAAGTCTTTCTGCTGCATTATGACCAGGGCTGGCAATTCTAAACAACCTCAGCACTAAAATACTCCTTCCAACCACTGCAAACAGCTCCCAACATCACCCCTTAGTATATAATAATGGTCAACTTCCCCCATCCCTACCCAAATAATTTATCCAATAATTCTTCTTTTCCTTAGGACCTCAAAATAAAATATAAACTAGTAACAACAACAAAGGCTAGGGACAATTAGTGTATTCTCTACAGTATTTGCAATTGTGAGGTATATCCTATCACTCTAATAGAAAAGTTCATGTACAATTTAATATTACACCTTATTCAAAGCAAAACTGAGTGGAGTCCATTTATATAATCCAATAAATTATGATTTAGTATTAAAACTATTTTTAAAACAATAATCTAAACAAAAGGTTCAAAGCCATAACTACATGCCTAGAGGCTGGAAAATTTGCCAAGATTCATGGGATTAGATTCAGCAGCATGGATAGGGCCCTACTAACAGAACTGCAACTGCAGTCGTCTTTGGCTGTTCTGATCCCCTTTTGAGTCACTCTGAGGCCCGGGTCATCTTTGTCACTAAGAGAGAAAATGTCTAACTCAGCAGAGAAAAAAGGACATAAAGTGATACTAAAAGAAGGTGTCAACTCTGCCTCAGTCAACCTCATTGAGGGCCATGCTCTGCATCATAGGCAGTGTAGCAGCTGGATGGTAAGTCAACAGATCAACACTGTTTGGTATCTCCCTGTCCAAAAGCTGTGTTCCTCAGCTGTAATGAATTCTCTTGATTCTATCAAATGGCAGGGAGTGGCTTTCTAACTAGGGTATGGAGATAACTGAGACTGTACTATATAACAATAAAATCGACAACCAGAGGGCATGAACCAAAGAACTCAATATAGCAAATTACTTCATATATTACACACTGGTGATTAAGGAAAACAAACATGTAAGTATGTATATATGAAGATAGTGTCTTGGTTATCACTGTTTTGATAGTTCTTCCAATGCAGATGCTGTACATATTTCACTATAGCTGAAATTTTTAAAAGTAGTGAATCCATAAGAATAACTAGTAATTTGCTGCACCTAAGCAAAAACTGCCATTATTGGTTAAACTGTAAAACACATCTAAATCCTACAGATCTACAAAAAGAATTTATCTAAAGAGAAAGCTAAGAAATTCACTCAACAATTAGAAGAAAGAACAACATTCCAAAGGTTTTCCAGAACACAGGGCAATCAAACTTCAAACATACCGTTCAGATTCTATAACTAGAAGCTTGCCACAGAAGGCAGGTGCTCTTGTGTTTCAATAATGAACACTTCCTCCCACCATGAACTAACATCTAAAGACTTGCATGCTTTCCAAAGTGCTTCATCTCTCAAAAACCAAGGGAAAAGAGGAAGAATACATTTTTAAACCAAGATTGTATGGAAAAATAAAACCAAAATATGATAAACAGTATAGTATCATCTATTTAAAGAAATAATATTAAATTAAGACATATACAGAAATCAATGGTTAATTCAATAACTTTAGAGATCAGTGTCTTTTTATTTTTTAATTTGAAAAGTTACTCAATATGCTCATTTACGTGTTAAAGTATTATGTTTAGGCACTGCTTTACAATTGTAAATATCAGCTGAGTTTCTAAACATAAGGACATTATAACTATATATCTCACACAAGCATACATCTTCAAGGTCATCATGAATTTATAAGCTAGTAAGACATTATGGTACCAATAAATATAAAATGTTCAAGTCAGCCCACCAAATCAGATCTAAAAGTTACCTGTACCAATACAGTAACTTTTAAAATAAAAAATTCTAACATTTGAAATGTGAAACACCTCAAACAAGCAAAACAATCATCAGATCTCATCCTCCACCAATGACAGCATTATGACTCTCCCTAGCTACCTTGCCTAGTTTGTGGCAAAAATCCAATTCACTCACCATCTACTTAAAAGCTAGGAGAGTCTTTGTAGTTACATTGAGTGAGACACTATATTATGTAGATTAGGAAGTACCTATTAATTGAAGCCAATAAAACATAAATACAATGTAGACAATAACTAAAATTAATAATAATTACCTCTGGCAACAATAAAAACAAGCAAGTATACTACACACTGGCCACTAAGGAAAACCAAACGTGTTAACGCGTGTGTAACAACAGATCCTGGGTTATCAATATTTTAAAAAAACACTGCCAGCCAGGCGGTAGCTCAGGCCTGTAATCCCAGCAGTCTGGAAGGCTGAGGGAGGAGGATCGCTTGAGGCCAGGAGTTCAAGACCAGCCTGAGCAAGAGCGAGACCCAGTCTCTACAAAAAATAGAAAAATTAGCAGGGCGTGGTGGCAAGCGCCTGTAGTCCCAGCTACCAGCGAGACTGAGGCAGGAGGATCACTTGAGCCCAGGACTCTGAGGTTGCAGTAAGCTATGATGACGCCACTGCACTCTACCTGGGGCCACAGAGCAAGACTCTGTCTCAAAAAAAAAAACAAAAACAAAACACTGCCAATGGCAAATATATATTTTTTCCTTGTAGCAGAAATTAAAAGGAACAGTGAAATCTTATGAATTGCTAGTAACCTGCTGTACTCTAATGTAAAATTGCCCATACTGGTTAAACTGAAAAACTAAACCCAACAGAACAGCTTTTAGAAAAAAGGTGCTAGAAAGTTGGGCGGAAAAACAGTAAGTTGCAACTGCAAACGCTGACAGCACTGGCTTTCCATGTGATTATCACCGTAATTCTAAACGCATTTAGAAGTTCACCCCATGACAAAGGAAATAAGACAACCTAAACTCTGCAGGGTAGAGTCCAAAAGAAAACCGTGGTTGGCTTGTGTGAAGAAAAAGTTTAAAGCATTATCAGTTTGACAAAGAAACGCAGGATCTGGGTGAAGAAGAGTTCAAGTTTTACCCGGGAATACAAAATATTTTCCCGAAATCCACACAGGGGAAAAATACATTTAAAAAGAAAGAAAAAAACCCCAGCATTAATTGCAAATGAAGGAATAGGAGCTCAGCATCCAATAGGTGGCTGGTCATCTCTCTGATTCATCAGGTCAAGACGCCCTTCTCATCTACGACCCTCAGAGAAGGACTGACCCTCTCCCTGGAAGCCAACCTTTGCCATCTCGTGCCACCGCACAGACAATCCGCGAGAGCCCCGGACACACCCCCACGAAAGACTACTTTCCTCCGAGATGCATCTCTACCCAGTGTCATCCGCAACCCCCCCGTCTCAGGGCCTCTTCGGCCTCAGGGTCCCCGGTGCCTCCCGCCGCAGCCCCTCACGGCTGCCCTTAGGGCTCTCCAGGTTCCCGTTCCCGGTCCTGGCCCCTCCCTCGAACCTGGGGTCCCAGGTCTCCCTCCACCCGCGCGGGAAGTGCCGACTCTGCCGCCCCTACCCGGTTTCCCCGTCCCGCGGCGCCGGGCGGCGGCGCGCAGAGAGACAGCCACTGAGAAGACAAGTGCCTGGGACGCTCCGGCTCCGAACTCACCGCCAGTGCGGGCTCTCGGATCCTGGCCCGGAGCCGGGCTTCCGCCTGGCGCGGTGCGCGTTCGCGAGCGGGACCGGAAGTCCCGCCCCCGCCCACCCCAGGCGGCCGGCCCGCTAGCCCCGCGCGGCGGCGCAGCTGTGGGATCGCCGGGAGGATGGGGTAGAGGGGTCGCGGGCAGCGGGCAGGGGGTGGAGAGGTTCGGCCTGAAGGGGCGAGGCAGGCGCCCAAAGGCTCCTTTCTTTCGCGCGCCTGCTCTTTCCAGTGTATCAGTCAGCCACCCTGCGAGTGCTTGACCAACGTCTGTTCTGCTCAAGTCCTGTGAGGAACAAGGTGACTCAGACACTGACCTCTGTACTCACAATCGAGTGGAAAGTTGACATAAATAAAAACGGAGGTTAATCATACCGCAAGACATCATTTCTTCTTTCATTAATTGAGATTTTTATTACCTACTGTATGTCACATGCGACAACCAGGCACTGCTGTAGTTGCTGGGGATACAGCGGGGAACAGAGGAAAGCCCCTGCTCTCGTGGAGCGTACGCTCGGGGCAATGAACTACCCACGGAATAAATCAGCCGCCGGTCCCTTGGGAAGCTTAGTCTAGTCCAGGAGCACAGATTTATAAGCAAACAAATGCGGTGAAACCATCAAGTGTTAGAGGGACTATGGCAATGCTGTAGGGATGGTGAGGTGTACGGAGCAGGGCAGAGAAGCTTTTCTGGAAATAATGACTGTTCAGTTGAGACTGATATAAGTGATGAATAAGGGTTAAAGGGCAGGCAAGGTGGGGAAGGGCATGCAGAGAAGGTCGCTAGGGAGTGAGAGCTTGGATTGAACAGGTAGCTGGACAGTGGTCCAGTGAGTTTAGCAAGGTCTGAGATGCTGGATGCAAGAGCAAGCATAGTGAGAGGAGGCAGGCCAGATCATGAAGACTGTTGGACGTTATGCTAAGAAATTTGCACTTCAGACTCCATACAACAGAATCAGTGGGGTCGTCTAAGGGAATAGACAAAATAGTGGCTCATGTGGTGGACTAGGGTGATTGTCCTAGTCATCAAAGAAAAATAAGAACTTCAAAGATCATGGATAGAATGTTTTACCCTTGAGGGGGCTTTCTCAAACTGCCATACCCAGATGTTAATAAAGGCAGTGGATGACTACCATATTCCTATAAAGGCAGGGCTACCAGAGCTCATACCCCTCAGGTTGCCCCACTGGGCAAATCACCCCAACCAGCTGAGATGCCAACTGAAGTCACAGGGAACTTTGGAATGGGCCAAGAAGATGGCAGCTTCATTACCAACTACAGTAATGAGGACTGTTGTGTCTATTGCTAATTTCTTGCTTGCTACTATTATTTAATAAATACCCTTTTGCACACTGAGCTACCCTTTTCCTTTTTAAAAAGGGAAAATATAATTTTTCCCTTCCTTTTTTCCTTCCTTTTGCCAGAAACAGGGTATGTTGCAATGTATGGAGATAGGATTATAGTAGAAGAAAAGGAGAAATGGACATCCCACAGAAAGTCTGTACTTAGAGGGCATAACATCACCTCTGTATGAAGTAGAAGGACACGGTTTCAGGTTTTCTCCTATTGGGAAGGTTAGCAGTCCATTTGTGGTGGTTCATGAAATAACTGAAGTATGTAGTGGAGAGGTACGTCTTTGAAAGGATGGGAAGAAGAGAGTGTGTATGTGTGGTGGTGTACGTGTGTGGTGTGGTGTAGTGGGCACCAAGAAGCAGAATGTAATAGACACTCTGTGAAAGGTTTCCCTATAGCTTACCACAATTCCTTTTTTTGGAGGAATGGTTGAAATACATAGAAGCAATCCCTTGAAGGGCCACATATACACAAGTGGCCATATCCTAGGGTGACCAACTGCCCTGATTTGCCCAGGCCTGAGGGAGATGCCAGATGCTGGACTTTCAGTGCTTAAATAGGGGTAATCCTGGGAAAACCAAGACAGATTGATTAACCTGCCATGTTCCCTGACTGTATAACAGATTAATCCAGACAGACAGCAGTCCCCAACCTTTTTGGCACCAGGAACCGGTTTCATGGAAGACAATTTTTCCACGGATGAAGCGGGGAGGAGTGCAGAGCTCAGGCAGTGATGCAAGCGATGGGGAGGGGCTGTAAATACAAATGAAGCTTCACTTGCCCACTGCTCACCTCCTGCTGTGCAGCCCCCAGTTCCTAAGCTTCATGGAAGACAATTTTTCCACGGACGAGAGAGGTTAATGGGGGCGGGGGCGGCAGTTGGAGCTCTGTGCCTGGTCCCTAACAAGCCACTGACCAGTACCTGTCCACAGCCCAGGGGTTGGGGACCACAGCAGAGAGAGGTGGGCCTACCCTAAACCAGTCTAGACTGTACCAGGAATTTTAAATGAGTCATAGGGAAACACAGAGAGAAGATAGCCATTAGAACTTAGTCACACAAATGGCAGTGTCCTAAAGAAAAGATCTATTAACACCCTTTGCCAAGGCCCCAGGACCTGCTCTGTTTCTTTTGATTACAAGAGATATCCCTGTATACTTCCAAGTCATTTCCTTGCCAGCTGAAGATTTCTCCTGCTTACAATCAAAATAATCTTGAGGAGGGTATCTGTATCACATCCCTGTTTAGGATAATCTGCTCTCAGATCCCCTACTGAATAGGCACTGAGCTGAATGACCCGTACTCACTCCCACAGCAAACTGCACCAGGTGTGAACAATTAACCCAAATAGGGCTAGAGGGTCTCTTATGCATGGATTTTGGAGTTCACCTGTAGAGCTCCAATTAGTCTTTCTTACATGCTTAAATAGAAATGTCGTGTAAACCTAGGATTAGGTTAGGCATGAGCAAGATGTTCAAAGCTGGTGGAGAAAAGGGGGTAAGAGGGAGGAAAAGGAAGTAGTTATAAGGAGGGGATAAAGATGGGAAAAGAGAAGAATTATCTGAGAGGTGGTCATCTTAGTTTCCTTCTTTCCAGTTTTTGATTCTCAGTCCCTTATGAGATCTAGCTAAACTTCTTGCCCTTAAGTTCTATGAAAATTTTGTGTCCTTGTAGTAAATTCCCCATTTTTCTAAGATTAGTTTTAGCAGGTTTCCATTCCTACCAAACAGCAAGCCATCAATTCATAAGCCACGTGGTTGCCTGTTCATTCTATAAGCATCCACTAGGGCTCTGCAGCCAACTTCTCTCCTCAAGCCAAGGACAGGAGAAGGATTTTCACATCTCCATGGCTGTCTGGTTCCTTCAGGAAAACTATCACAATTACCATGGGATTTGATGACTTTAGTGTCAAAATCTCATAGGTAGGGAGAATCATGCAATCAAAGTGTAAAGCTGGAAGGAGACTTTGGAAACCATGTATTTCAACAAAGGGGGAAACTGATGTCCAGCTAGGCATAGTGGTTTTCCTACGGCCAAACAGTTCAATTGCCCCAGAGACAGGACTAATTCAAAATCTTCTCTCTCCCAGTCCTGATCTTTCCAGTTAACTGATCTTTGAGTGTGGAAAGAGTACAACACCCTGGGAGACTACTATGAAATCCTTAAACATGCACTATTCAGCCTCCTCCCACCCACCTCCTGGTCTTTGGAGTTTACCTATATCTATATAATGGTATTAACCTGACTTCAGAATGTCAGAACTGTTCAGGAAACATTAGTGAGTGACAACGGATAACGGACATGTTACTCTGAACTGAGAGAGAAAATTTTTTAAAAAGTTTCCTACTTTTTTTTTCAGTACTCACCAACTGGCTCAGACATATAGATGGGTTAATTAATAGAGCTAATAAGGTTAGTTGTTTATAAAGTTTACTTATACAGTCTACATTCTCTTTAGTTCATACATGGATGTTTGTTTTATCCTTATTTTTTTTCACCATCAACATAAACATCAACATAATTAGCAGTTATGTATAAAGCTATATACTCTTCTCTTTGTAATTTAGTAGTAATTTAAACTAACACTAAATGCAGTAATTTAATAATTTGTGGCAAAATCAACTAGCCTATATTTGAAAGCAATCACAGTAGCATATTCCTTGCTATATTAACTATTTGGTGTAAAATTACATTAATTACAGATTATGAATCGAGTGATAATTAAGGTCAGCCAGGGCTCTCCAATCAATAATTCCAAACTCTTCTGCAGGTTATTAAAGGCAAAGTATTTTCTATGAAGATCCCAACATTCTGTTATCCCATAACATCTATTAGGCTAAAGTGAAAGATGAATCTTATTAAATTTAGGGTGCTGTTTTCTTTCTACAAGAGAGCTGTCCCAGAAATGTTTCAATTTAATTGAAATATTTTAAAACATGAGTTTTGATACTTTGGTCTATTTTTTTATTGTGGTAAATTATATATAACATAAAATTTTCTGTTTTAATCATCTTTAAGTGTATACTTCAATGGCAGTAAGTACATTTACAATGTTATACAACTATCACCATCATCATCTCCAGAAATTGTTCATCTTTCCAACATGTAGCTCCATATCCATTAAACAATAACTCCCCCTTCCCTTCTCCCTATAGCATTTTGGTCTAATTTTATAGGTTTGTATATCCCACAAAAATATTTTTAACACTGATTCATACCCTCTTGAAGTAAACAAATTTATAAATAGAAATAATATAGTGCTTTATTCAACTCTTTTCTCCTGTGGAATTCAAATGAAACATGATTTCCACAGGGACATACTGAACAATATCAGACATTTCTGCTTCAGACCTCTTTAAGACTTAAACCAATGGAAATTCCACATGTAAAAGAGCAACACAACAGGGAAACTTGTCATGATACTCATTAATTGAAAGTTTGGGTGGGTGTGTTCCTGAGGACTTTTATGCAAGTTAATAATTTTAAACTCTAATCCTTTTTGTTTTTCTGTAAAAGCAATGGGAATTCCATGTTTGATTGGTGCCCAAGCCTCACTTTGTTTTCTTCCCAACAAAATAAAAACTAAGCAGAGATGCTCATGCCAGAGAAAACTTCACCTGTTATATTGCAATACAACTAATAAAACAAGCCTTTGTTTCTCAATAAAAATTTCACTCTATGGTTTGGTAACTAAAATAGACCCACATTTCTACTTCTAACTTGGGAATCTCACCAGTAGGCAAGTAACAGAATGAATTTTCAGCTCTGAGTCTTAATGATAAGAAACATATTTCCTAAGACAGAATTAGCTACAGGCTGGGAATGTTGGGGCAAAACTTTTCGTGTAAAAACAACGGATGTATGCCTGAAAGGGGGATACACCTTCTCTACAAAATATCCTGATTAGCTAGTGAAAAGTCACTTCTTTTATTCTTAGCATTGCCTTAAAAACTTTTAAAATCAAAAGTATAGGTTGGTTATATTCAGTATAGGTTGGTTATATTTGCCCTGAGTAGACATGATAGAACCATAACAGGTTATTTCTGATTCTTCTGTATTTTTGTCCTGAGAGACACTTTCTTCACGATACAAATATTCACTGCCCAGAAAAATGCCCTGCACATTGAGTTGCCAGATAAAATATAGGACATACAGTTAAATTTGAATTTCAGATTATTTTAGCATAAGTATGTCCCAACTATGGCATGGGATATACTTATAGTACAAAATTATTCATTGTTTATCTGAAATTAGATGTAACTGGGCATCCTATATTTTTATTTGCTAAATCTGGTAACCTTACTTGCACACAAGCAAGGTTCCTTAAATATTTCTAATGGAAAGTTTCCTTAAATATAATTAATGCATTTCTCTCCACCCAACCAAAAGTATGAAAAGAATATTGGACTGTCAATATACTATATAACAACTATCCACCTTTGTATACTTTTCTTAACAGTTTATAATAAAAAACAGAAGTGAGACCAAAGGTCTGTGGTGGGTATTAAGAATGAAACAGAGGGCCAGGAGTGGTGGCTCATGCTTATAATCCTAGCACTTTGGGAGGCTGAGGTGGGATGATCACTTGAGGCCAGGAGTTTGACACCAGCCTGGGTAACTGTGAGACCTCCTCTCTGCAAAAATATTTTTAAAATTAGCTGGGCGTGGTGGCGCGTGCCTGTAGTCCCAGCTACTCAGGAGGCTGAGGCAGGAGGATCGCTTGAGCACAGCAGTTTGAGGTTGCAGTGAGCTATGATGATGCCACTGCACTCTAGACTGGAAGACAGTGTGAGACCCTGTCTCAAAAAAAAAAAAAAAGAATTAAACATAAAGTGTGTAAGACTGAATCAGAGAAACTGATATGATTTCCATATGGTTAAAAGATTAATAATTTATGGATTGGATATTATTTAGTATGATAGTCTAGGATTTTACTTTGCTATCTCAGAGTGGACAAGTGCTATTTGAACAAAACTAATATCTTCACTGTAGTTACTTTTGAAGTGGTTTTCTGTAGTTTTTTTAAGGTCATGTTCTATAATTTTTATTCATTTTTTTCCTCATGGCAGTCAAGTAGAATTTTGGTACTGAAGGAGTACAACCCAAAGAATGTCAGAAGGATTTATGTGGCATTTCTGGAAAATGGAACATTGAGACTACATTTACAAATAGATATGAAGAAGCTCTGCTGACCTTTCTGTCCACACCCTCATCAACATGCACTTTAGCAGAACCAAACTGCACATAGTTTCTGAGATATTACTGCTGCCCTAGCCCAAGGTCTGGTCTACATATGTCATCTAAGCCACAAATCGTCAAGGCCTCAAAGTAAAGGTACCTGTAAATGTCCTTTCCTCATTCCAGGTCGTGCTTTCTCACCTAAGTGTGAGCACTGCAGAAACCCACCCTGCAAATATTGTTCATGAAAACCTCCTTCATGTTATTCCTGAAGCTCCTGTCTCTACACAGGAGAGAGATTAATAACATCTAAGACAGAAACCATACTTCCCTTTTGCCCAAAAGAACTTTCTTATTCTTTCTTAACTAAGCATACCCTTATTCATCTGGTCATTCAACAAATACTCAGAGAACATCTACTGTTTTAGATGCTGGGGACACATTGGTGAACAAAAGAGACAACAATTACTACTGTGATGGTTAATTTTAGGTGTGAACTTGACTGGATTAAGGGATACCTAGATAGCTGCTAAAGCATTATTTCTGGGTGTGTCTGTGAGGGTGTTTCCACTGTTATACTGAATGTGCAAGATCCACCCTCAATGTGGACAGGCACCATCCAATCCACTGGGTGCCCGGATAGAAATTAAAAGGCAGAGGAAAGGTGAATTCTCTCTCTCTCTCTCTCTCTCTCTCTCTCCCTCCCCTTGCCCCCACTCCCCAGAGCTGGGACACACTTCTTCTGCTGCCCTTGGACATCAGAACTCCAGGTTCTCCAGCCTTTGGACTCTGGGACTTGCACCAGTGGCCCCCTGGGTTCTCGGGTCTTTGGCCTCAGATTGAGAGTTACACTGTTGGCTTCCTTGGTTCTGAGGATCTTGGACTTGGACTGAGCCAAGCTGTCTGCATCCCTGTGTCTCCAGCTTGCAGACAGCCTATCATGAGACTTCTCAGCTTTCACAATCACATGAGCCAATCCCCTAATAAATCCCTTCTCATCTATCTATCTATCTCCTATTGGTTCTGGCTCTCTGGAGAACCCAGACCAATACACATACTCTTGCAGAGTTTACATTCTAGTGGAGGGAGACAGAAAATAAACAATAAACCAGTAAATAAATATGTTACAACTTAACATATTTATTTATTTAACATGATGATAAATAATCATTTATTGGGTTGGGTGCCATAGCTCATGTCTGTAATCCTAGCACTTTGGGAGGTTGTGGCGGGAAGACCGCTTGAGCCCAGGAATTCAACACCAGCCCGGGCAATAGCGAGACCCCGTCTCTACTAAAAATAGAAAAATTAGCCAGGTGTGGTGGTGCGCACCAGTAGTCCCAGCTACTCGGGAGGCTGAGGCAGGAGGATAGCTTGAGCCCAGGAGTTGAAGGCTACAGTGAACTATGATGATGCCACTGCCCTCTAGCCCAGGCACAACACAGCAAGACCCTGTCTCCCAAAAAAAAAAAAAAATTCATTTATTATAATTTAACATACTTATTTAACACAATGATAAATACTTTGAGAACAAATAAAACAAGATAAAAGGGCATATGGCAGGGGTGGGGGTTGCAATTACAGTTGTCAAGAAGTGACATTTGAGCAGAAGCTTGAAGAAAGTGAAAAAAGCATGTCTGAGGAAAAGTGTTCCAGACAGAAAGAACAGCCAGGGCAAAGGCCTTGATGCAAGAGCATGTAAATCAATTCTGGATGTCCAGTTCTCTAGCATGCAACATGCTCAAACATATTTCAATTCTAGCCTAGGCCTAGACTGGATCCCCTGCTAGAACTACTGAACTGCCTGCATTTATGTCTCCACAAGTCAGCCCAGTGGACTTTTCTCCTTTGCCAGCTGCTCTCTGCCAGACTTTGTCAATGGAGGCAATAGAAGGATACCAGAAGCCGGGAGGCAGACGAGGGAGTTGGTCTTTGAATGGCTGAGAGGACCAGTTTCCAGCTTTCACCCTACTTCCAAAACCAGCCTCATCAGGCCCCTCAGAATATCTGCTGCTGAAGGGCAGCCCCTCCCCAGAGTCCCAGGTCCCACTTCTACAGACCCTGCTCTTCCCTCTGTTCCCACAGCCCTAGAGCTGTGAGCTGCTTCCTGCAGCTCCTGTCTCTCTGTCACCTCAGGGCTCCCTTTTGCCCTTTCAGTTGTCCGGGACTCATTTAACCAATTCCCAACACTGAATTCTCTCTATTAAGATAACTAGTATGGTTTCTTTTCCTTGACTGGATCTTGACTGATACAGGGAGCTAGAATGTAACCTTCCTGAAGTCACAAACTGTCTTTTATTTGTCTCTGACTCCAAGCACTTAGCATAAAACCTAGCATATAATAGTGCTCAATAAAGATGTGTTGAATAAATAACGAACAAATGTCATATCAACTCATTGGCAAAGTAAATTGAGACAAATTCCTGGACACTTAACACCCAATCCCAACTTTCCCATTAAGTATTCAGAAAATTGCCTTGGTTTGCCTTGTCAGGGTCTTAATGTGAATAGCAACCCCCAACCCCCACTCCCACCCATCACACAGAGGGAGTCTGTGCTGGGAGAAGAGAATGCAGTCAGGAACAGCCAAGTCCTCAGGCAGGCTACCATTAGTCCATGGAGGTTTTGAAACAAGAACAGAGTGTTTGGGTTAAAAATGATTTACTAAAATCATTAGAGTTTGGCCTACTGCCCACCCAAACTCTGGCAAAACATGAACCACTTTCTGACAGGGATTCATAGCAAGACACTGAGTAGCTTATTTTAGTTTGGTCAGAAAATGTAAAAGAACATCTTTCTGGGAATATCTATACATGAAGGAAATAGCATGCCACATTTTAAATGCTAGACTATATTTCTGCAAGGAAATTTAGTTGTAATAAAAATGAAGCAAATGATACCTGAAAGTACAGCAGAGTTACACAGGTTCTTGCATGTAGTGAGCATGCAATAAATATTTGCTAAATTCTTCTATTTACACTCTTTATTAAAGTTCTAATCTGTGATGAAATCGTCCTAGAGAACCCAGACTGCTTTTGATCCCATAGCAAGCATATGAGAGAGAAAATTTCGACATAGTATGCTTTTTGATACACTTTTCCATCCTGGCCACTGTCTCAATATAAACTCTCTTGTTTGGGTTATTATAATAGCCTGGACGTCTTACCACTAGCCCTGGGCCACACTCCACATTGCTATCAGTTATTTTTCCAAAACTCTGTTACTTAGTTCAAATCCCAGGTTTGTCAATTACTAGCTGTATGGCCTTTGGTAACTTACCTAACCTCTCTGTAACTCAGTTTCATCATCTTAAAATGAGGATGACAACAGTATTTACCTCACAGAGTTGGTACAAGGTCTAAATAAGTTAATATATCTTAAGTATTTAGGATAATGCCTAGCACATTGAAGCTGCAATATAAGTGATAGCTATTATTACTGTGCTTGGAAACACTAATTGCTTTCATGTTGCTTATGGGATAAAATCCAATTCCTTAGCATATATGGGTTTTCCTACTCATAACCTCCAATTATCTTTCCAGGCTCATCCTCCACCTTTTCCTTTTCTCTCTCTCCCCCAGATTACCTGTCTCCTCACCCCTTCTGACAAAATCTACTTTTCTCATAGAAGATTCCATGAAATGGACCTATAATCACCATGTTGTCACCACCACCACCACCACCACCACTGTCTTTCCAGACTTTTCTGTTTGAATGTCTTTACATGTGTTTTTCTTTGTGCCTGAAACACCCTCTTTCTTCCTCTTCTGCAACTGACACACTCCTACTCAACTTTGAGGACCATCTGAAATGTGACTCTGAAGCCTCCCAATGCCCTCAAGGAAGAGGTAATGAGTCTTGTCCTCTGGCCTCATACATGACATCATATCTCTGCAGTGTTAATGAACCACACTGCATGCTATCTCACACATTTACATATCTATCTCTTCCCACAGGAATTTAGACTTCCTGCAGGGCAGGAAGTATACCAAAAAACGATGACTATGTTTTTCAGTGATTGATGTAGATTGTGTCTGTTAAATGACAAAAAACAGTGAACAAATAAATGAATCAATTAAAAAAAGCAACTCAAAACAGGCAGAAGGAATTGTCCATTATTTGAGATCTTCAAGCAGAAGTGAATGATGATCTTCCACCGTTGCTTTAATGAGAAGTGGGTGAGAGTTTGGACCAGATGACCTAATTTCTTACTCTAAGATTCCAAGAGAATCTGGAAAAGAATTTGTCTATGTGTATTAATGTATTTTGCCTGATATAAATGAACTCAAATTGGACTCTAATTTTATCATTTCATTTTACACCACTCAATTTTACACCGCTCAATATACACAAACACACACACACATGCATCTATAAACATATCTTTTAATATACACACACACAGAGTATATATGATATACCAAAAATTGGTTCTCAGGTTAATGAATGATGCAAACGATCACAGAAGGAAGTGCTCGACTTTACTTGTATTACATACACGGGGTCATTCTCCAAGCTAGACAATCTGAAAAATGCAAATTTAATCTATTCCCAGAAAGCCAAATAAAGAGAAAGAAGAAGAAAGTGGTAGGTGAAGAAAGGTAGGTGCTACAAGGAGAGAGAGAAGGAACTGCCAGTGGGACTAGGAAATAAAAAATAGACCATTAACAGTAAGGTGAACAGTAAGTAGTCCTAGATGACTCAGAAGAGCTAACTGTCCAAACAGTTCCAAATCCAAAATTAATGTGTTTATCTAAATAATACATAAAATGAAAAAAAGTCAAGCAGCAAAACCACCAACAGCTTTTCCTTAACAAATATGTAGCATACATAGCTCAAAAAATACCTCTTTTCATTTAAGAAGTTTCTCCCTCTTTCAGACTTGAGTACTTTACATGTCAGTGTAACATGAATCATTTCATAGAAGCAAAGGTGAAAGAATAGCCTGAAAATAAAGTCACTCCTAGTTACTTTAACAAAACAAATATATGTTAAAATATTAAAATCGTTCAGACTTAATGTGAAATGTAGGGCTTTTTAAGTAACAAAAATAATTAAGTGTTTTGGCCAAATCAACATGAAACACTTAAAATATTGAGTTACCCAACTAACTCAGCTTTCACCTTCCTCTTCCTGTTTATTCATAGACTAAAAAGAACAATAATTTTCCTGCTTTTTTTTAAGGTCCCAAAGAGATCTCAACTTACAAAGGTAGATAACGTTCTTTCTATACTCTCTAAGCATCAGTTTATCTTAAAAGCTGAACTTGCCTCAAATGCTCCCAGAATGCTAGTCCTTCAAAACATCAAAAGCAATCTGCTGTGGGCTTTTGGAATAGTTTATTCCTAGCTGCCCAGATAAATTTGTTATGGCCGATAAGTACTTTTTCTTGACATTTAGAATATATGAAAATAAAATATAGAGTTTTAAGAAATGAAAGTCTTTAAACCAAAGTACCCAAATAAAAAGTATAATATTACCCAAATTTTTAGACCAGTAATTTTTCTACAATTTTTACAAGGGGAAGAAAAATTTCTGTCTTGCATTTCATGTGGCATCCGGCCAGCAGATCTAATCGTGGGTTGGAAAGGGTGTAACCCTGTAAACTAAATGGGAGTCAGCCACGTCTAGCTAAAGTTCATTATAATCTCAAATATTCTATCCTATTATCCATGTAAGTATATTTATACTTGTCAGCTCACTTGAGAAAAGTTTTATTTCAAAAATATGATCACTGAACCTTTGACACATAGACCACTAATAATTTTTAATGGTGCTGGGATAGGAATTCTGAAAGAGATGGGTTCCTTTGGCAAAATTATGAAACATCATCAGTGCTCTCATATTTCCTCCCTGTTCCCACCTCTTGTCAAGGTATTAACTAATAATTGAAGTGGAAGCTGAAGAGGTCTTAAGCATTGATCCTCCCAGGGGTACTTTTATTTCCCTGGAAAAGATTTCTTTTAAAAAAAAGGTCTTCAAAAATTAATGAAATAAAGCTATAATAGGGGATCGATATATTGGAATAGGAAGGCTTCAATTTATCAGTACAGTGCCGTAGTCCCAGGCCTTTCCACACTTCCTATGGGGCAGGACGCTCCATGAAACTGCTGCGTTCCTCTGCCCAAAGCTCCTTCTTCCTCTGTCCTCTTCTACCTTCCCACCTCCTCAATGTCCCTGCAGCTGTTCCAGCGTCACCATCTGTCCTAAATTCCTACCTGACACCGCATGAATAAAAACAGATGTGCTACCTTGAAAAAAGAGGACCTCTGGACAAATCATAAACAAACTGAAAAGACCTGAAATGATCAACCTAAATGATGAGCCCTTTATCCGGTCTTTAGTTAAAGTCTAAGTCCATGAATTCTGCCAGTCCACTTCGTCCTCTTCATCAAGGTAAATACTTGCTGAAGTATTTACCCACCTACAGTCTATATCAGACATTTTCCTTTTCTCCAAAGGGCTTTGGTGGAGAGTCTTTTGACCTGAATGATTTGTGTGAGCCTGCCTCAAAAAAATCAATTCTGGCAAATTGAACTCAGAGTATTTACAATAAATAAACCCTGCCTTTCCGGGATGGATGGCTGTCTGCTCCTGGGCAGCTATGCCATTCCTCCACCCAGCCCCCTGGCTGTCTTGTACCAGCAATAGACTTTGCTACTGGGCTCCTTGGTTTTGTTCTGGACCTCACCCAGAGGTCAGTGATTCTTAAGCCTATGTCCCTCATGAGAACTATTTCCCTTCTGAGAAAATGAAGAAAAATATGCACGTATTCTCCCAGGAAAAAGCACACATCGACACATATGATTTTATATTCAAGATCAATATGCTTATGGATTATCCTGTTGGGTCTATGAACCCTTATCTTTGGAAACTTTGACTAACTACATAAACAAAGTTAACCCAATCTATTAAAGGCAAAGTATACCCTACATTCAAAAAGTCTTTAAAATGTATGGTTCAGCATGGCTCAGTTCGTTAGGGAGCAAATTTTGTGGGTCTCTTCTTCAGAAACTCACACTATCTGAGCCTACCCAAAGACTACTCACTTAAGGATACTTTCAAGATCTATAGAGTCAAAAATACAGGCTTCACTCATTGTAGCTAGACGAATGCCAGCTAGTCTACAGTTTTTTGCCTAAGCCTCCATTTATCTATTATCCAAAGCATAATTCAAATTATCACCTCTTTAGAAAAATTTCATGAATAGTTTATACTTCCTTTTCCATGCCCATACCTTCCCTACATCACATTTTTTTAAGAGGTGAGGAAGAAGGAAACATGATTGGGACAAGAAAATCCAATTAGTGTTTGTTAAATACCTATGGTGGCACCATTCATGAGTTTCAGGGGGCAATTATGTAATGATTCAGGTGTTGAAGTATAATCGAGTTACAATTATTCTTACGTAGAACAAATCTTGAGATGTGAAGAACTTAATGGTATCACTATAATTACTGAGGATTATAATTACTTTTGGATTATGATTGTCCATTAGTTTGACAATGACAGTTTAAGTGCAGTTTGGCTCTATATGGAGACATTTTTACATTTATAGATTGAAATATAAGGAATATAGTTTTTTAAAAAGCACTTTCAAAACCTTCTTGATAAAATCTACTATAAACCCCCAAACCACTATTTAAGTTATGTTGAATCCGAAAATTCCTGAGTTAAAGGAGAGTGGTTGGAAAGGGAGAGAAATAAGTAGAAAGAAATGTTGCAATTTTTTAAAAAAGTGGTATTTCTGTTATTCAACATTTTTGAACATGCATTCATTCTTGCTACAGAACATGAAAAGAGCATTAACAGCATATTTGTGGGCTCAATATATAGCCAGACTAAGTACAAGGAGGAATACCGCTGTGGGACATAACTCCAGAACCAGATGAAGGGATGGATTAATCTCTCTCACATCTGCCTCATCAGAGCATCTAAGGCAAGATGAATGATCGGGCTATTGTCTTAGGGAATAAGGGACTGAGGACCCAGGGGCTGTACCAGATTCGGTACAAAGGAAGGAGGCCCTGACAGAGATCTGGTTAGGAACAGGGCTAGGGGACTTTTCCTGAAGATGTTTCCAAAGCAAGCCTGTGGTTTTTCCTAAACTGTTAAAAGTACCGGCCATAGATTGTACTTATTTGGGATAGCTTGAGGAAGGCTGATAGAAGTTATATCATGCGGGGGTATCCTTGAAGTCCCTCTCTGGAGCTTCTACTACACATGCTTTCCTGTTTCTCCCACCCTCCCCACGCTTCTCTGGGAAATAATGTGTTAGCCAACCACAATCTAACCCCTTGCCTGAGGCATGCAATGGCTCCTGTTGTTCTTTATTGCCAGACCCCTCTCTGCTTCCTGCCCCTCAGCGAGCCTCATTTTACTGCTAGCATCACCTCCACCTGCGAGTCCTCATGGAGATGAGCTGTCTTCTCCAAATAAAGTTCCCTTAGTGGAGTCTTTGTCGTTCATTCATCAGAGCAGCTTAAGCCTCTTCATTAAGACCACTTAATGAGTACAATTTATTTCAGGGAGGTTTTAGTGACCAACCTGTATCATGATAAAAGCGGCTCACCTTTATTGATTAGCTTCAATTAATCTACTCTTACAAGGCCTTTACATGAATCTACTCATCTACTCATCTACTCCTCCACAATAACTGGAGATTCATTTTGCCTATTCTCAAGCTTTGTTATAAAGGAGTAACAGGACTTTGTTATAACAAGCTTTGTTATAAAGGAGTACGTATTCTTTTGAGCAGCTTCTTTCATTCAACATTCCATTTGTGAGATTCATCTAAATTGTTGGGAATAACAATGAACTATAGTTCATTCTTTTTCATTACTGTGTAGAATTCCATTGAGTAAATGAGAACAGAATTTCCTAGCTTAGGTTTATACAAAGACAGTTAACAGCCTAACAGTCTTTTTTTCCTATTTAATTCCAAGAAAAAGCAGGGGTTTTTTTCTATTTAATTCCAAGATTACTCATGCTTGATTACTGAAGTTCCTTAGGGATATTTTAATTACACTTTCAGAATTAAGGTTTAGCTAAAGGATAGGAAAAAAGAGGAGAACATTTGTGATTGAGAATTAGTGGGAGAATTCTGAAGCTGTGCTCTGGGCTCCCTGAAGTTTTAAGGTGAAGTCTAGATCTTAAGAAAGTTTAGCAAAAGAGAGAAAAAAGGTCGTCAGAAGCAAAGGCCATAATTCTAGGGGAAGGGAAGAAAGAAGGCGTTAAACTTCTAGGTAAGAGTTCTCATTCTCTAGAAGTTAAACTTCTAAGTCTTCAATCCCAAATATTTTCTAGATCTTATGGATCATATACACAGAATAGTGTGCTAAAGACCCACTCTGAATATGTCTGTTTAACCCAAACATTATCTAGATTTAGATAAACTGATACTTGAAGACTTAGATGGTCAGCTTCTCCTGATTTGCCCCCTCAAAATCCATAATTTGCAAGAGAACAGAAAAGAACCAGTAATTTTTTTGAGAAGAAAACAAACAATATATTCTTATTAAAATTTCAAGCAAAAAGGTGTAGTTCTCTTTATTCTCGAAGAACTTCCCCCTTGTTCAAATTAAATAAATATTTATTGATCATCTGCTGTGTGCAAGTTCCAGTAATAGGTGCCATAAGGAATATATAAATGAGTGAGAGACATTCCTTCTATTGAGTCACTTAAAATTGGGAAGAATAAATAAGTCAAAAATCAAAGAATCATAAATAAAGAGCAGAAAATGAGAACTATTAAAAAGGCAAACACACACACAAACACACAAACACACACACACACAAATGGTGAAGGAACCAAAAGAAAAGACTAATCAAATCAAGTTCAGAACAGAGGAAAGACTTTGTGGAGAAGTTGGCAATGGCATTGGCCTTGAAGAATGGGTAGATTTTGATAGTAGAGAGACTAGGGGGAACTGTGTACACCAAATGAAGAAGGGCAAAGCTATGGCGAGGAAGAAAGAAACAATGATCAGGATAAGAAAATCCAATAGTGTTTGTTAAATAGCTGTGGTGTCACCATTCATGAGTTTCAGGGGGCAATTATGCAATGACTCAGGTATTGAAGTATAATCGAGTTACAATTATTCTCATGTAGAACAAATCTTGAGATGTGAAGAACTTAAGGATGTCATTATAATTACTTTTCGATTGTGATTGTCCATTAGTTTGACAATGACAGTTTAAGTGCAGTTTGGCTCTTAGGAAAACAACGAATAATATAATAACAAATAATAATGCACTGTTAGGCTCACAAAGGAGAGATATGTTGACCACTACCTTCTTGTGGTCTCAGTATACTGGACAACACCATTTCTCCAAAAATTTATTGTACTTAACTTATTGTATTATTAATAGTTTGCTAGGGCTGCCATAACAAAATACCATGGACTGGGTAGCTTAAGCAACAGATTTTTTTTCCCGTCACAATTCTGGAGGTCCAAGATCAAGGCTGGAGGTCCAAGATCAAAGTTTTGGCAAATTTGGTTTCTCCTGGGTTCTCTCTCCTTAGCTTGCGGATGGCTGTCTTTTTTCTCCCTGTGTTTTTTTATCACCTTTCCTCTGTGTGGGTGCATCCCTGGCATATCTCCCTTCTCATAAGGGCACCAGTCCTACACTCATCACTTCATTTAACCTTAATTACCTCTTTCAAGCCCCTATCTCCCAATACAATCACATTCTAAGGTACTAGAGTTTGGGGCTTCAACATATGAATTTGAGGGGAACACAATTCAGTCCATAACACCTATTTAATAACCCTCTGCTTATCATCAGGGAAATGATCTCATCTTATTTATATCTCTATTCCATATGGCTTAGCCCAATGCCTGATACATAAATATTTCTTGGCCTACTTTTTGTTGATTTAGAGGTAGAGTACAGATTCCACAGGTTGAAGTCAGATGATGGAGAGCTTTAGATACTGTGGAAAGGAGTTTAAATATTTTATAGTAAAGAATGGGGTGAGGTTATATGTTGAGAAGTACTCTTCAAGAGAATTACTCTGTCAGCAATGTAGAGGATTTTTGGGGGGTAAGAGGAAAAGTAGGCAAGAAAGCCAAGTAAGAGCCTATCACTGTGGCCCGGGCTAGGGGCACTGAAGATCTGAATGCTAGCGGCAGCTTTGGGGAAGGAGATGAAGAGGAAGACCTATTCCAAAGCTTGGATGTGATAACTGATTAGGAGTGGAAGCAAAGGAAAGGGAGCAATTTTTTTTAAAACTGATGTTTGGGTTTTTAAAATGTAATTAATTTATTTTTAATGGACAAATAATCACTGTGTATATTTATAGGGCATAATGTGATGTTTTGATCTACATATACATTATAGAAAGATTAAATAAAGCTAATTCAACATATCTATCACCTCCTTAATTTATCATTTTTTTGTAGTGAGAACATTGAAAATCTATCCCTTTAGCTTTTGAATACATAATACATTATTATTAACTGTGGTCACCACGCAGTGCAATACGTCACTAAAACTTAATCTGCTAGTCTAACTGAAACTTTGTACCTTTTGATCAACATCTCACCTTTCCCCATCCCTCCTCCTCCCCCCACCCCAAGCCTCTGGTAACCATCTTTCTATTCTTTGTCTCTACGAGATGGACTTTTTTGGATTCCACATATGCGTGGGATCATGATATCATACAGACTTTCCGTGCCTGGCTTATTTCACTTAGCACGACTGGGGTTTTTGAGCTTGATGACTTTAGAGAATGAGTGATGTTTCCATTCAAGTCAAGAGATGGTGCTCAGGATGATTTTCTATGTGAAAAATAGAATGGCAAGCGAGTTTGTTTAGTTCATTTTGAAACAGAAAGTTGGAAATGTGGGTCTGTTGTCTAAGAAAGGGCTGTTGTCAGGGTAAGTCGCACAGTGGCCAAAACATTGTTTGATTCACTCCTGTATCCCCAGCTCCTCATCCAATATCTGGCACATACATAGTGTTCAAAAAATTTTTGCTGAATGGATGAAATAGGGATTGAGGAGTGATCTGCACTGCAGGCCCTGCCGTGAGAAAGACGGTCGTTGAAGTCGAGGGATGAAAGAGGAGAAAGAAAGGAAGCGAAGAGTAAGGACAATTAGTCCCCCTACTTGATCTTGAATTTTCTCACTGTAAATTATGTGAAACACAACAGGTAATTCTCAAAATGAAATAGAGAAAAAACAATCTCAGTACCTTTATAAAAAATACAGGCATGGCGTGGGGGAATAGAGAGATGTTAATAATGTGTTATCTAATAGCGACACCTAGTGACCAGTTACAAAAACAACATGGGGACTTTTCAATGTGTTTCTTAGGATTTTCATAGCACTCAGACGAGCAAGGAAGGAATGTTATAGAAATGGACCAGTTCTGCATGTGGTAGTAACAATGATAACTAATTCTTATATGGCACTTACTAATTTACAAAACACTTTCCTATACCTTATCTCATTTGATAACTGAGATGGATATTACTGTTGAATAAAATTGAGATTAATGTACAGAAGATGCTTGGGATCTGGGCTGCTTGGCATGATTGAATACAGTACAGTGGTGGGCAGCCAAAGAGGGAGATTTGATTTCTGAACAGGTTTTATGCCAATAATTGGCCACAGAGGGTATGCGGGTCCTCCATCTTGGCCCTTTGTTGCAGAAGTGGTGTGTCATAAGAAGTGGCAGGCAGGAGAAAAAGGGAAGAAAAAACAGCTCCAAGGAGAGCCAAGCAGATACACACACACACACACACACAGAAACAATTTTTTCCTTTTCTAATCTCAGGTGGTAGCTTAATTCAGTTTGTCAATCCATCTTGATTTCCACTTGAATTCACCTCAGCAAACTTTTTAAACCTTTCCTACTCTCAAGCCCTGAACCCTGAACTCCAGAGGCAGACGCTCTGGGATTTGAATATCAGTTTGAATACTTCCTTATTTCTTAGTCTCTGTGTCTCAATTTCACCATCTATAAAATGGGAATAATAACGGAACATACCTCCTAGGTTTGTTGTGAGGTTTCAATGAGTTAATATATCTCAAGTACTTAAAAATGCTTATCCTATAATAATTGTTAGCAATTATTTTTCTTTCATTGTATCATAATTATTTATTTACATTTTATATCTCTTCCCCTAGACTCTAGTTTCCTTGAGCACAGAATCTTACTCATCTCTGAAACCCTGGTACTTATGTATGGCACATAATAGGTGTAGGTAAGTGGTTAGCCTCAGCGGTTTCAGAGAAATAGCAGGGTGTCTGAACAGTTTCCTGGAACATAATGCTATTAAAAGCAGGTCATATTAGGGGACCCAAGCAGGATATCCAGTCTAGAGTTCTGAGCAGTCACCAACTTGTGATTGGGGCAGTCTTGGGCAGGCTAAAAAGTCAGACACAGCAACAGAAATGGAAAGATATTCACTTATTAGAATTAAGGATAAAGTGAGGAATAGGATTTAGGATTCAGGAATAGGGCAGAAACTTTGATGTCAGAACTGGAGCAAATCCAAGGCTGGACTCTCACTGCAGCTTTCCTGGACAGAGTCAATAGTCTCCTAAACCTCTCTTTTTTCTATTCATTCTCACATTGCCACCAGAGTTAGCTTTCTAAAACTCTGATTATGCCATTTCCTTGTTCATAAATGTCCAGTGGCCCCCTGTGCCAGCCAGCCATTGCCTCATCTTCCAACCCACCCTTCTATGCTCTGGCTTGGTGCTGCTGGGACAGAACTTGGCAAACCGCCTTTCTGTTTGCCAGCTGGCTCCAAGTTGGACGCTGCCAAGAGGGGGCGCTAGAGGGAGATTGCAAGGCTGGAGAAGAAGGAAAGGCTTTCTTTCTACGTCCTGTCCGTCAGCATCACCCTAGCAACCCTTCTTCACCAGGCAGCAGCAGTTCTTTTAGTTCCAGTACCAGAACTTGGCTCCGGTTTGCAGTTTTTCCAACATTTACAGAACCAGCCTCATCGTAGCCCCCTCAGAGACACCAGCACCGGCCAGTCAATCCCTCCCGCCCCCAGAGGTGCAGATCCCAGCCCCCCAGGTCCCCTCCTCTGAGCTCAGAGACACCAACACTCTGAAGTCTGAGTTTTAGCTCTGCAGGGCTCTTCTTCCAAAATTCTAAGTGTTTTTGTTTTGTTTAAACACTGGTAAACACATAATGCAAAATTTACCATCTTAACCATTTTTGTGTGTAAGTGTGCAGTTCAACAGTGTTAAGTATATTCACATTGTTGTGCAACCAATATCCAGAACTCTTTTCATCTTGCAAAACTGGAATGCCATACCATTAAGCAATAACTCCTCATTTCCCCTTCCCCCTAGCTCATGGAAACCACCATTCTATTTTCTGTTTCTATGATTTTGACTATTCTAAGTACCTCATAAAAGCAAAAACATACAGTATTTGTCCACTCATCCCTGGCTTATTTAACTAACTATAATGTCCTCAAGTTTCATCATGTTATAGCATGTGTCAGAATTTCCTTTCTTTTTAGAGCTGAATTACATTTCATTGTATGTATGTATCACATTTTGCTTATCCATTCATTCTTTGATGGACATTTGTGTTATTTCTACCTTTTGGTTATTGTGAATAAGGCTGCTATGAACATGGGTGTACAAATATCTCTGAGTCCCTGCTTTCAGTTCTTTTTTATATATACCTAGAAGTGGAATTGCTACATTCTAGGTAATTTTATTTTTAATTTGTTGAGAAACTACCATACTGTTCCAAACTTCCAAGTTTTAATAACTCCATATTCTCTTTGTTTCCTAGCCCTAAGGAACAAAGCTGCTCCCCAAAGCTTCTCCCTTTGTGACACTTTACTTTATTTTTAGCTCTTCAATACCTAGTTAATAATTCTTTGTATTAACTTCTTGCTCTTAAAATAATAGTTGTGGTTTATTTTTGTTGGAGATCAATTTTTGTGGGAGGTAAGCTTTACAACTTAATCTTTAGTTATTGATACAGGATATTCAGACTGGATTGGGACTTATTTGAGGAATAATTAACAGTATCCTGACTGGATTCCAACAGCTGTGTCCATCTTGACATGGCAAATCAAGGACACACTCCTCAGCATGTCATCCAAGGACTTATGCACTGGGCCACTCTCACTTGGTGCCAGACCAGATTTCCAGCCATGCTCTTCACTCACCCTACCTTCATCTCAAATGGGACTTCTTCCTGTTCTCCCCAAAAGTCTTCAGCTAACTCATCCTATTTCCTCCTCCTAAATGCAGGAACAGCAGAACAGAGAGCTAAGTGCATTTGTCTAGCGCTGGACACTGTGGCAGGTGCTCTTGTGCACATCATTTCAATTTTAACTCACAACCACCTTAGTGTGTCTTAGTCTATTGGTTCTACTATAACAAAATACCATAAACTGGGTGGCTTCTAAACAACAGAAGTTTATTTCTCACAGTTCTGGAAACTAGGAGTTTAAGATCAAGGTGCCAGCAGATTTGGTGTCTTGTGAGGGCCTGCTTCTCATAGAGGGTGCCTTCTTGCCATGTCCTTACAAGGTGGAAGGGGGAAGGCAGCTCCCTTGGGCTTCTATTATAAGGTCACTAATCTCATTCATGAAGGCTCTGCCCCAGTGACCTAATCACCCCCCAAAAGGCTCCACCTCTTAACACTCTCACCTTGGGGGTTGGATCTCAACACACAAATTTGGCAGGAAACACAGACATTCAGACCATAGTACCTTGTGTCATCACTTTCCTAACATTACTCATAAGGAAATTAAAACTCAGAGAGAATAAGTGACTTGCCTAAGGTCACAGAGCAAATTTGTTAGATAGTCAAGATTCCTGCAGCCTTAATGTCTTTTCCAGTGCTACCTACCTGTCAAAATCCTACCCATTTTTCAATGCTCAGGGTGGATTCTACTTGCTCCATTAAGCCTTGGCCAGTCCTTCCTTATAGAATAGAAGCTTTCTTTTTCTGTTCCCCAATATCACTGTGTCTGAGCCTTTTTAAGAGTTGTTACAATATCATCTTACTTATATGGAGTTTTCTGTTGACTATATTTTTTATTTCCTTGAGGGCAGGCATTATTTACCTTTGTACCCCCACTACCAGCACTGTATAGTGCCTTGTATATTATAGTACCCAAGAAATGTTGATGGGCTGGAACATTTGGGGATTATTTAGGGAGCTTTGCACCACTAGGATTCACTTCTTTGGAAAATGGCTGGTTGGTTCCCCTGCGGTCCAGTGTTTGATTCCGGGGGCTGTGTGGAAGTTCACAATCAGATACTCGTTTTGTCAGTACTACAAACATATGCTGCTCACAAAGCTCACTGGAGGATCTCACATCTGGAATAATCTCCCTCAGCTGGGTGTTCACAGCTCAGGATTTGGCTGCCTTAAAGTTGGAGGTGTAAGGCAAGTGATAATGTATAATTTATTTGTTTTGTGTGGTTTCTATGTTTGTTGGGATTTGCTTGGCAAGCCAAAATGAGAACTGTTTTTACATGTTCTGAGATGCCCTATAATGATCCTTGTTTGCTTCCTTTTGCACAGCTATGAAACACTTTAAACAGATGTGAGGCTGGCACAGTGGCTCATGCCTGTAATCCTAGCACTTTGGGAGGCTGAGGTGGGAGGATTGCTTGAGCCCAGGAATTCGAGACCAGCCTGAGCAAGAGTGAGACCCTATGTCTATAGACAATAGAAAAAAATAACTGGGCATGGTGGTGCACGCCTATAGTCCCAGCTACTTGGGAGGCTGAGGCAGGAGGATCGCTTGAACCCAGGAGTTTGAAGTTGCAGTGAGCTATGATGACGCCACTGAACTCTAGCCTGGGTGACAGAGTGTGACTCAGTCTCAAAAAAAAAATGTTAAAAAGGTGTTTAGATATTGTTTCAGGGGCTCCCAGAACAAGGCAATGATTAAAATCAAAGCATCATGCTCTGAATTTCTACTCCTTGTGCATTCACATGAGAATCCCTTACATGCATAAACTAGAACATGACATGACACTGTCTGATTTAAAACCCTTCAAAGCCTTCCTCCTCATCACACTTAGAATAAAATGCTAACTCTTCCCCATAGGCCATAAGCCCTGCATGATGTGGCCCCCATGTGCATGTCCAAAATCATCAGGCACTACTCTGCTTATTGTTTATATATATCCCAGTTTGCCCAAGGCAGACTTTGTTTACATCCATTGTCCTGGGATAATTGTTAGTAATGCACATTTTCAAAATCACAAGTGTCCTGGTTTGGACAATATGGTCACCCTACTTACTGCTCCTTAGCTCCACCTATCCTTGTCTTCTTTCATGCCCTCTCTTTTACCACTTCAGGGCTGGCTTAGTCCATTTAGTATTGCTATAAAGGAATTCCTGAGGCTGGGTAATTTATGAAGAAAAGAAGTTTATTTGGCTCAAAGTTCTGAAGGCTGTACAAGAAGCATGGCACCAACATCTGCTTCTGGTGAGGGCCTCAGGCTGCTTCCACTCATGGCAGAAGGGGAAGGGGAGCCAGCATGTGCCCAGATCACATGGCAAGAAAGGAAGCAAGAGAGAAAGGAGAGGGACATGCCAGACTCTTTTTAACAACCAGTTCTTGAGAGTAATACTAAAGCAAGAACTCACTCATCACCTTGGTGCAAAGACAGCACCAAGCCATTCATAAGGGGTCTGCCCCCATGACCCAAGCACTTCCCATTCGGCTCCACCTCCAACATTGTGGCTCAAATTTCAACATGAAGTTTGGAACAGTTTAATATCCAAACCATAGCAAGGACCTTTGCAATGCTGTTCCTTCTTCCTAGAAAGATTTCCTCCTCCTCACTTCTATAGGTAATAATCACAGCATTATTATGTTCTCGCATCCGGGAACAGCCCTGCTCAAAATCCTTCAAAGACTTCCCATTACCTATGGGAACAAACACCAGCACTGTAGATGGACATTTGGCCAGACCAATCTGTTTGCTGCACTCTCTTCATCTCACCTTCTTCAAGCTCCAGTAAATTCTTTCCCCTATGACACCCCTCCTGTCTCACTGTGACCAGAGTAGCTGTATACCTTTGTACAGATTATGCCCCTCTACAAGGGCATCCAGCCAGGGGGCAAGTGGAGGCTGAAGTGCACCTGGCCTCCACACACCAGGCTGTGGACCCATCATGGCATCCTTCCAAGGGGGTGCCTTTTCCTCATTCACACAAAGGCACCGAAGGGTCTAGTGGAGGGCCACTCCATCTGATGAAGTATTAACCCTTAATCGCCAATAGTTCCTAAAGTCAGTTCATGATCCATGCACGTCAGAATCCCCTGGGTCAACTTACATCAAGAGATCCCTGTACCTTTCTGTTTAAAACCTCTGAGGGAGACCAGGAATCTGAATGAGACCAGGAATTAGTGTTTTGAGCAACTCCCCTTGGGTGCACAATCAGATGTGGGGATGCAACTGTGTCAATCATTTCTTACTCAGTTTTTTTGTACATATCAGACTTGTCTTCCTATCAACAGCACAGCTCCTGGAGTGTGGAGATTCCATCATATAGTGCTTATTAGTCACTGAGCACCTGGCATGAAACAGGGCGTCAAGGAATGCATAAACTACAGGGGGTCTAATTCCTCAACAAGGAGAATTCACTCAGCATGTAGATATCCATTTAATAAATACCGTTTGAGCACATACTGTGGGCTGGCAATGTGCCAGGGACTGAGGAGACCTAACTCTGACGGCCTGGTCCCTTCAGTCTGGGGGCTACAGACAAATAAATGGGCAATTACAATAGAGTGTGGCAGTGCAGAAAGGTGAAGTGAGGAGCTACAGGAGCTAGAAGAGAAGCAGCTTACTCAGACGTGGGAGGCTGGGGCGCTCAGAGGAGGCATCATGGGGGAACTTGGGGGTGAAAGTGTAGAAATCGTCGTCTGGGCAGGAGAAACATGAGCGACAGGCTAGAGGTCAAAGGGAACTTCATTTGTTCAGGGAGGTTGGAGAGTAGATTGCAAGGAGGAGAAGGAGATAAGGTTGGAGAGATAAACAGAAGCCAGCTTGTGAAGGGTCTCGTATGCCACGGTAGGGAGGGTGGACTTGGCCTTGACACTAGGTGCAAATGCCCCTCCAACAGAGAAGACCTTTAATGTAGGGGCCAGTTTGGAAAGAAAATCCCACAGCTTGAAGGTCCCTGGCTTATCTACTCAGGGTTAAAAGAAACTGGCTTCTCTTAGGAGGACTTCCACACAGGCAATTGCCCCTCTCCACTATGTCAGTCATGTTCCTTCCATCGCTCAATGCTGGTGGGGGGTCAGGGGGTGGAATATTGTATAGTATATATAAAATGTATAGTCGTGGCTATGGAACTTTGTCCCTTGCACGGAGTAAGGAAGATATATTGCAGATTTAAGTGAATTGCTCAGTCTGGGAATTGGAAGTGCTGAGGAATGCAATCTTGGCACAGAATCAAGAATACAGAATACCAGGTGCTGGAACAATTGGGAAAATTTCGATTAGGCTCTGCATTCAAAGACTTTACTAACTCAATGTTAAATATTATGGTTATGTAGGAGAGTATCCTTATTCTTAGGAGATAGTTGCTGAAGTATTTAGAAGTAAATCGTCATGATACCTGCAACTTATATATATATATATATGAAGTAAGTGTGCATATATACACATACATATATATGAAAGCAAATGTGACAAAATGTGAACAATTGGTGAACCAAGATAGGTGAGGGCTCTATAGATGTTTATTGGGCTATTCTTTCAACTTTTCTGTAGGTTTGACATTTTTCAAAATAAAAAGCTGGGGAAAGAGGAGGAAAAAACACTTTCCGATACCTGGCACAATTCAGTTCTCAGGCCTCAGGTCTCCCATCCATTTCTCTGAGATGATGGCAGTACAAGACCTTCAACCCACTTTACTGATGGCAGACTCACTTCAGCATTCTGCAGCTTCCAGAGTATATAAGATCTTGAAATTCTGTATTGAAGTTGCAAAAATGCCATTTCTTTTCTTCTTCAAAATCAAAACACACATGCTGAAAGACTAAGAAATTGTTTTGCACATTCCGCAAGATTCTGTTGCTTTCCTGTGTTGGAAAATGATTTATACAAACAACTTAGTCAGCATTACATTTGAAAATACCAGACGCAAAATACAAAGAATGTATCATTCTTTATATTTACCTTTCTTGGGATTTTGGTTTGAAACTACCAACTGAATTCTCATTTCAGGCACTCATAATGTTTGCTGCCTTAAATAATTCATAACACAACTCTATCATCTGTTCCCACTATATTCTTCACTCCGGAGATTTATAAAATGTGTTTTCAGATGATTGCATGTGGGCTTAAGAAATATACCAAGGGTGTCTTTTGAGAGAAGAGGAGAAAATGATTTATAACCAGTGAATGTAATAAATGACACGCACAGAGGCACAATTAGAGAAGGAAAGCTGTGTGCTCGAGCAAACAGTTACTCTGAGCTTCAGCAACCGGCACATGATCTGCGCTCTTCAGGGAAGTGATTTTTCAGGAAAACTCAGTCTGATTAGATATCTTTCAATCTACTTATCTTCTACCATCTATTTGTTCTGTGAACATGTTTGGCAATATTCCTAAAGAAATAGATCATGACCCCTTCTTTTAACGAGATTTTTATCACACATAACTCACTCCTGATATGTCTATTGGATAAAAACCATTGTACATGTCAGTGCAGTGAAATAGATCAGCGCTCTTCAAACTTTTTAACCTTGACTCAGAGAAAGAAATACATTTCCAAATAAACCCAGTATATACACACGTCTATAAAACTGAAACAAAAACTTCATGAAACCATCTATTTTACTACCAGCTTTCTGATCTTTTCTTTTTTACTTCACTTTATTTTTTTAAATAAAAATTGATGTTTGAGACTCATTTAAACAATTTCAAAACTTACTGGGTCCTGACCCTGTAGTTGAGAAACCTCTATTTCAGGAAATAGAAGACTACCTTTTCAGAAGCATTTTTTTGAGGGAGAAATAAAACACTGAAATAGAAAGGAAAAGGACAATTGTAGGTTCTTTGTTCCAGAGAGGTTTGGACAAAGGGCTAATGTCTGATGATTCAACAGAGAAAATTCCTAGCACTGTGCATTCTGCCTGCCACATAGTAGGCATTTAACAAATGCCAGTTTAACAATCAGTACCTGCAGTAACAGCATTTCCTACTTGGTGTTCAGAGCACAAATCCTGGGAGTCTGCTTTCCCTTTATATCTTGTTTCTTAGTCACTCCTTTGTATTGTCATTGTTAGGTTCTACCATAGGCAGCAGTTTTGCTCTAGTTCCATTTTTTTTCTCTCTTCATACAATCAAGGATCCTAGAACTGAGATTTAAAATACAAAAAAGGATCTGTTGGCTTATTAGCCAATAGACAAAGTCTTCCTTTGCTTTTAAAGAGGAGGAAGGAATTATTATCTCCTAGTCCAACTGAATTCTTCATTGGTACATTGGAAATTAGCACCTAGACAGTAACACTCAAATTTACTGCCTTATCTCCTTTCCTTCTGGAGACTTATGGAGAATTGCTGCCCACGATCAGACATCACTGGATATGGCATTTGGACACTTAAACCTCCTATTTCTGATACCCTGAGAAGACAGTTGTGAGACCCCTAAGTAGTCAAAATGGCATTAAAGACTCATGCCAATCCCTGCCCTGTACTGACACCAATTGGGCCTGTACTTTAACAACACACTTAGATGGAAAATCCCTCAACATATCCCAGTAGGAGTCCAGATTGCTTAGTCCTCCTCCACCAGCTTTCCTCAGGTTCCCAAGGTTTCTCCATCTCTTCCCTACTCCACCTAACTCCACCAGTGAGGCACCCAAAGGAAAGAAGAAACCTTGTGGCAGGAGACTCCTGTTCCATCCTGTTGTTGCCAGCCTCAATCCCTGAGGACTGGAAATTCTCACTGCTGCTCCCCACCTTGCTTTGGACGGATAAGATTCTGCTTTTCTTTGGGCGTTATCACTGTCTCTACTCAACTGTGATAGCCTGGCTATCCAAGTCAGACCAGGTTTTGGTCGCTTTCTTGAAAAAAACTTGTGGAACTAAATCATTTTTACATGTCACATTATTTTGACATATTTCCCCATCAGTGTTCTTTAGTATTTCTCTCTTGAATGACTTGTTATAATTACAAAAATTACATAACAAAAACAAAAATAATTTAATCCAGGCATAGTGGCTCATGCCTGTAATCCTAGCACTCTGGGAGGCTGAGGTGGGAGGATCTCTTGAGATCAGGAGTTCAAGACCAGCCTGAGCGAGAGTAAGACTTCATCTCTACAAAAAATAGAAAAATTAGCTGGGAGTGGTGGCATATGCCTGTAGTCCCGGCTACTTGGGAGGCTAAGGCAGAAAGATTGCTTGAGGCCAGGAGTTCGAGGTTCCAGTGAGCTGATGATGCCACTCTACCGGGGTGACAGAGTGAGACTCAGTCTCAAATAAAAATAATAATAATAATAATAATAATAATTTAGAATTGTATAATGGTCAAATCACCCTAGCCATCAGTGTTTGGTTAAAGGATACCTGACACTGAGTGCACACACACATTCTTCTAAGTTAACTACCTGTGCATGCTTCTGTGATTGTGCTTCAAGGCACTCAAACTATTCTCTTATAAAAGAATAGGGAAGTGGGCAGATGTGGTGGCTCACACCTGTAATCCCAGCACTTTGGGAGGCTGAGGTGGGAGGATCACTTGAGGCCAGGAATTCAAATCCAGGCTGGGCAACACAGACTGCATAACGTAAAGACCCCATCTTTACAAAAAGTTTAAAAATTAACTGGGTGTGGGCAATACAGCAAGACCTCATCTCTACACAAAAATTTAAAAATTAACTGGGCATGGTGGCATACACCTGTTGTCCTAGCTACTCGGGAGGTTGAGGCAGGAGGATCGCTTGAGCTCAGGAATTGGAGGTTACAGTGAGCTATGATTGCACTACTGCACTCCAGCCTGGGCAACAGAGTGAGACCAGGTCTCTTAACAAAAAAAAAAAAAGGAAACAAAGAAAGAAAGGAAGAAAAAAGGGAATTTTTAAATTTTTTTGAAGAATGTGAGAAGGATTGGCATGAATTCTTTAAATGTTTGATAGAATCACCCATGACACCATGTGGTTGTAAGCTTTTCTCTGTTAGAAAGTTTTTTTTGATTGCTGATTCAACCTCCATACTTGCTATCGTCTGTTCAGATTTTCCATTTCTTCATGATTCAGTCTTGAGAGGTTGCCTTTTCTAGGAATTTATTCATTTCTTCTAAGTTATTATTCAATTTGTTGATGTATAATTGTTCATAGTAGTCTCTTGTAATCCTTTGTATTTCTGTGGTATCAGTTGTAATGTCTCCTCTTTCATCAATAATTGAATTTATTTGAGTCTTCTTTCTTTTTTTTCTTGGTTAGTTCAGCTAAAGGTTTGTCAATTTAGGTTATCTTTTCAAAAAACCAACTCTTAGTTTCATTAATCTTTTCTACTGTCTTTCTAACTTCTACTTCATTTATTTCTGCACTAAATCTTTATTTGTTCTTTCTGCTGACTTTGGACTTAGTTTTATTTTTCTTTTTCTAGTCCCTTGAGGTGTGAAGTTAGATTGTTTATTTGAGACCTTTCTTTTTTCTTAATGTAGGCATTTATCACTATAAACTTTCCTCTTAGCACTGCTTTTTCTGCATCCCATAAGTTTTGTTATGCTGTGTTCCATTTTCATTTGTCTGAAGATAATTTTTGACTTCCCTTTTGATTTCTTCTTTCACCCATTGGTTCAGGAGTATGTTGTTTAATTTTACATATTTGCAGATTTTCTAAAATTCTTCCTGTTATTGATTTCTAGTTTTATACCATTGTGATCAGAAAAGATACTTGATATGATTTCAATTTTCTTAAATTTAAGATTGGTTTTGTGGCCCAACATATGATGTATCCTGGAGTATGTACCACATACACTTGAGAAGAATGAGTATTCACTGCTGTTCAATGAAGTGTTCTGTATATGTTTGTTAGGTTCATTTGCCTATAGTTTTATGCAAATTTGCTGTTCCACAATTGATTTTCTGTCTGGATTATCTGTTGATTGTTGAAAGTGGGGTATTGAAGTCCCTTACTATTATTGTATTGCTGTTTATTTCTCCTTTCAGTTCTGTTAATATTTGCTTTACATAGTTAGGTGCTCCAATGTTGGGTGCGTATATATCTACAATTGTTATACCCTCTTGATGAATTTACCCCTTTATCATAGTGACCTTCTTTGTCTCTTGTGACAGATTTTGACTAAAAGTATAGTCAGCCCTGTTCTCTTTTTGTTTCCATTTGTATGGAATATCTTTTTCCATCCCTTCACTTTCAGTCTCTGTGTGCCCTTGAGACTAAAGTGGGTCTCTTGTAGGCAGCATGTTGTTGGATCTTGTTTTTTATCCATCAGCTACCCTGTCTTTTAATTAGAGAATTTAATCTGTTTATATTTAGAGTAATTATTAATAGGTAAGAACTTACTGTTGCCACTTTGCTAATTGTTTACTGACTGTTTTGGATATGATAACAAAAGCATAAGCAACAAAAGCAAAAATAAACAAGTGAGACTATATCAAACTAAAAAGCTTCTGCACAGCAAAGGAAACAGTCAACAAAATGAAAAGGTAACCTACGGAATGGGAGAAAATATTTGCAAACCACATATCGGGTAAGAGGTGAACATCCAAGATATATAATTAACTCACAAACTCAATAGTAAAATAACAAATAACCCAATTAAAAAGTGAGCAAAGGACCTAAATAGACATTTTTCCAAAGAAGACATACAGATGACCAACAGGTATATGAAAAGGTGCTCAAAATCACTAAGCACCAGAGAAATGCTAGTGAAAACCACAATACGATATCACCTCACACCTATTAGGAAGGCTATTATGAAAAGGAAAAGGGATAAGTGTTTATGAGCGTATGGAGAAAAGGGAATACTTGTACACTGTTGGTGGGAATGTAAATTGGTACAATCATTGTGAAAAATGTATGGAGCTTCCTCAAAAACTTAAAACTAGAACTGCCATATGATCCACCAATTCCATTTTTGGAAATATATCCAAATTAAATGAAATCAGTATCTGGAAAAGATATCTGCACCCGCATGTTCATTGCAGCATTATTCACATTGGCCAAAATATGGAAACAATGTAAGTGTCCATTGACAGATGACTGGATAAAGAAAATCTGGCATATATTATACAATGGGATATTATTCAGCCATAAAAAAGAAAATCCTGTCATTTATGACTACATGGATAAATCTGAACGACATTATGCTAAGTGAAATAAGCTGGGCACAGAAAAACAAATACTGCCTGATACCACTTATATGTGGAATCTCAAAAAATTGAACTCAGGGGCCAGGTGCGGTAGCTCACACCTGTAATCCTAGCACTCTGGGAGGCTGAGGTGGGAGGATCACTTGAGGTCAGGAGTTTGAGACCAGCCTGAGCAAGAGTGAGACCCTATCTCTACTAAAAATAGAAAAAATTAGCCAGGTGTGGTGGTGTGCGCCTGTAGTCCCAGCTACTCAGAAGGCTGAGGCAGGAGGATCACTTGAGCCCAGGAGTTCAAGATTGTGGTGAGCTATGATCATGCCACTGCACTCTAGCTGGGGCAACAGAGCAAGGCTTTGTCTCAAAAAAAAAACCAAATAACTGAACTCAGAAGCACAGAGTAGAATGGTGGTTTCTAGGAGTTTAGGGGTGGAGAAAATGGCTGAAAGAGTACAAACTTTCAGATATAAGATGAACAAGTGCTGAGGATCTAATGTATAGCATAGGTGGTGATGGATGTGTTAATTTAATTGTGGTGATCATTACATAATGTATATGCATATCAAATCATCAGGCTGTACACCTTGAGTATATACAATTTTTAATATTTCAATTAAATATTTTAAAATAAAAGGAAAAGAAAATCAAAATGGCATAATTAATTTTAGAAATATATTTCCAGATTTAAATTTGTATCCTCATATATGTTTTATCACTTCTATTCTATTAAAAATCAGCCATCATATGACAAAAAATATGTATAAAAATAATAAAAGAACAGGGAAATTCTTTAGTCTCCTTTTATTTGTTTGTTTGCTCCTCTCCTCAACCCAAATTTATAACCTGGTAGCTATTCTTTCATGCTTCATTCATATTCATATAATGACATATAAACTATGCATACATAAGCTTTTTCAATTCATGTGTGTTTTACAAAAATGGGATCATATTACATATACCACTTTGCATCTAGTTTTCTTTTTTTTCACTTAATGATCCATCATGGAAACTCTTGCAAGTCAAATGGTATAAACACAGCTCACTCTTTTCAATAATTAACTTATATTCCATGGCCTAATTATATCACAATTTATTCAACCATATTGAAAGACATTTACTCAGTTTCTAACTTTTTGCCACAATAAACAATGCTTCAGTAAACATCTTTGTATATGTATCTTTACATATCGGGCTTTCATTTCTAACACATAGATTTCCAGAAGGATTTCTGGGTTAAAGAATACGTATATTATAAATTTTAAAAGATATTTCCAGATTGTTTCCCATAAAAGTTGTAACAATCCAAATTTCCACCAGCAATAGATGCAGAGAATAGGTTTTGTTCAAGTCTCCATCAACAGTAGGTGTTGTTTTTATTGTCTGCTAATTTGGTAAATAAGCAGAGATACCTCATTGTTACTTTAATTATCATTTTTCTCCACATTAGAGAATATTTTTCATTAGTTTCTTGGCCATTTGGATTTCTTTTCTATAAATTGCCTTTTCATATTATTTGTTCCCATTTCTGTATTTGTGTTTGCTAATCAATTTGTGAAAGCCCTCTGACTAATATGGATATTCATTTTTTTAAATTATGGGTCATATTTGTGGCACATATTTTTTTCTGTTTGTCTTGTTATTTTGTTTTTATTATTTTGCTATATGAAATTTTGTATTTTATGTAATCAAATAATATTTACTTTATCTTTCACTGCCTCTCGATTCCTGTCTTATTTAAAAAGTCTCTTCAAACCTTGCCTTATACATATATTCTCTTAAAATTGTTCTATATATTTTTTTACATATATATTTTAAGTTTTCCTGGAAATTTATATTTGCATATGGTGTGAGGCAGGGGTCCAACTTTATTTTCCTCCAGACCAATTGTGTCATAACCAATTTAAAATAAATCATTGTTGGCTGGGTGCGGTGGCTCATGCCTGTAATCCTAGCACTCTGGGAGCCCGAGGTGGGAGGATCACTTAAGGTCAGAGGTTCAAGACCAGCCTGAGCAAGGGTGAGACCCTGTCTCTACTAAAAATAGAAAAAATTGGCCAGGCGTAGTGGTGCGTGCCTGTAGTCCCAGTTACTCAGGAGGCTGAGGCAGGAGGATCGCTTGAGCCCAGGAGTTTGAGGTTGCTGTGAGCTAGGCTGATGCCACAGCACTCTAGCCCAGGTGCTGGGTGACAGAGCGAGAGTCTGTCTCAAAAATAAGAAAATAAATAAATAAATAATTGTTTTCCCATTACCTTGAAATAGTACTTTTGGCATATAAGTCATGCATTGCTTAATAACAGTGATGTGTTCTGAGAAATGTGTCATTAGGTGATTTTGTCATTGTGTGAATATCATGGAGTACACTTACACAAATCTAGACGGTATAACCACACATCTAGTCTATATGGGATAGCCTATTGCTTCTAGGCTACAAATCTGTATAGACTGTGGCAACTGTAACACAATGGCACAATGGTATTTGTGTATCTAAACCTAAATAAACATAGAAAAGGTGTAGTAAAAATATGATAATATAATCTTATGGGACCACTGTTGTATACACAGTCCATCATTGACCAAATCATTATGTGGCACATGATTGTATATTAAATTATCACATACTGACATCTATTTCTGGACATTCTCCCCTCTTCTACTTTTCTTTTTTCTCATTATTATACCATTATTATAAAGTTAGCATGAAGCCATAAGGGAGGAAATGGTAGTATACTTTTGTATTGTCCATGTCCTAGGTGTGTAGTAGGCCATACCATCTAGGTTTGTGTAAGTACACTCTACGATGTATGCACAGTGATGAAATTGTGTAATGACACATTTCTCAGAATGTATCTCTGTCATTAAGCAATGCATGACTGTATGCCAAAAGTACTACTTCAAGTTAATGGGAAAACAATGGCTTAATTTAGATTGGTTATGACATAACTGGTCTGGAGGAAAGTAAAGTTGGACCTCTGCCTCACATCATATACAAAAATAAATTTCCAGAAAAATTTAAAATATATACATAAACAAAAACTACAGAACAATTTTAAGAGAACATATGTATAAGACAGGGTTTGGAGAGATATTTTTAACCAAGACAGGAACCTAGAGGCAATAATAGATAAAAACTATTCTCTTCCATATATTGCTGGTGGAAGTAAGCTTATTATACTGTATGTGAAGTGGTATAATATCACTTGAACTTAGACTATGATAAGTCAAAGATGTACACTATAAAACAACCACTAAGTTAACAACACAAAGAGTTATAGCTAATAAGCCAAAAAAGGAGATAAAGCCATACTTAATCCAAAAGAAGGAGATTAAGAGAAAAAAGAGAACAAAAAACAGATAAAACAAATAGAAACCCAACCATATTAACAATTACTTTAAATGTAAATGATCTAAACACCCAATTAAAAGGCCAAGATTGTCAGACTGGTTGAAAAAGTAAGATCCAACTGTCTGTTGTCTGCAAGAAACTCTCTTTAAATATTAAGACACATGTAAGTTGAAAGTAAAATGAAAAAAAGACATCCTATGCAAACCTTAATCAAAATAAAGCTGGAGTGGCTATATTAATATTAGACAAAGTAGACTTTAGAGAAAGAAATATTACCAGTGATAAAGGGTCAATTCATAATGATAAAGGGATAAGTATCATAAAGTATTTTTGTTTGTTTGTTTGTTTTTTAGAGACAGGTTCTCACTGTGTTGCCTGAGCTAGACTTAAACTCCTGGGCTGAAGTGATCCTCCTGCCTCAGCCTCCCTAGTAGCTGGGACTACAGACGCACGGCACTGCACTCAGCTTCCACAAAGTTTATTACAGAGATAATGTGTTTTAGTACCTGGAAAGATAAGTCCCTCTCATTATTCTTATTTTTCGTAGTTTTCTTTAAAAGTCTGTAACATTTAATCTTTATAGAAACTTTAAAATCATATTATCTCACTAAAGAATACAATAGTAAAACTCATTAAAATATATATGTCTATTAATATTTGGAAAATTAATGTTTTTATTATATTGTCTTCCTAAAAGCATAGTTTTCCATTTGTTCCTTTTGATTGAGGAATTATTTAATAGGACATTTCTTAATTTTCAAGTAGAAAAAAATGTAATTGTCATCCTTTCATTATTTATATTTAATGTCATTGGACTTGGGTTAAATAATTTTGCCTGAGAAATCTCTACTTTTAATATTTTATTAGTAGCCTTTCTGGTTAGGGTAATGACAATTTTTGAAAGTGCTTCATGGACAATAAAAAAAGTTCCCCATTTATTGGACATAAAACTTTGATTTTTGTATTTTCTAATACTTATATGTTCTTAGATTTTTGACCACGATATTTGTTAATCTAAAAGACATGAATTAAAACCTCTCAGAATAATAGTTTTTTTAATCAAATTCTTGTATTTTTAATTGCTTTTGACTTCGTATATTTAGTGCAACGCTGCTTAGGGTATGCATAATTACTATGCATCTTCTTTGTAGAATGTGCCTTTTATCATTGCATAATATTCTTCTTTATCCTGTTTCATGCTTCTAACCTTACAATCACCTTGTCTGATATCGTAGTTGCCATTCCTGATTTCTTTTTGGTTGCATTTTGTCTAGTATTACTTGTCCATCCCTTTCTTTTTAATTTTTATCACTTTAAGAGTGTTATATAAATATCTGGGCTTTAGTTTTTTACTGTATCAGAAAGTTTCTATCTCTTAATGATATAATTATCCTGTTCATACATAGTAAAATAACTGATGTACTTCTTTCCATCAATTCTATCTTCATGTTTATTATTTACTTTTCCTTTTCATTGTTTTTGCTGGTGTAATAAATCCCCATTTAGTTCCCTTTTCTCTCCTTGTTAATTTGAAATTTTTACCACATTTTCCCATTCCTAACAGTTTTTCTCTCTTCCCTGACATTTATAATCAAATATATTTGTTGACAATCTCATGAAAACAAAATGCCATCTGCCCTCACCCAGGTGCTCTACTTATCACTGCTCTCTCCCCCTAATGAGGTCTTTAGAATGTTGTTAATTTCCTATTCTCCATATCTGCTCCCTCCACCCCCAAACAAGATGAGACTCAAGGGTTGCTTTTATTTTCCTTCTTTCTAGGTCTTGCTTAGATAATTTGGTACCTCTCATTTCAGCTGTTTAGTAGACTTTCCCTTCCAGAAAATATCTTCTATTTCAAAATTCCAAATTCTATCTATATAACTCCAGTTACTCTATCATTATCCATTCAAATTTTAGTACATATTGCAAGGCTCATTTCTTATCACTGTTTTCATCTCTTCTTTATCTTCTTCTATACCGAAATTTCTGTTTTGATTCTTTTCTTATTTGACTAGAGTTCTTTCTCACATATTTTCTTCAGATGAGGTACATAGGTGATTTATTCTCTAATAACTTTCATTCCCCCTGTCAGGTGATATCTTGGCAGTAGAAATGATATTCAAATATCTTGCCAGACACTAGCTGATCAATAAGAAAGGAGAACCTCTGGTGTGCCAGGCATTAACCCTTTAGTCTCTGAATTCTGTAGAACTGGGGAAGAACAGGAAGAACTGGGGGCTCTGAGGAGCTAGATACTCAGCTAGATACAAAGCTATTTCCTATCCAATGTGGAAGCATTTGAATATATTATAATAACAATGCATGTGGCTAAACCACTGAGTTCTGGCTAATAGCCCTCGGTATCAGTTGTTTTCTTTCAGGAAACTAGATATTATTTCATTATCTTATGGTTTCTAGTGCAGTAGATGAAAAATACAATTCCAATATAATGCCTTTTCTTTTGTAGATAATTTTTTAATATCTGATACTTTGTAAAATTGTCTTTAACCAGTATATTTCTAAGGGTGCATCTTTTTTTTCCTGTAAATTCTATGTAAAACTTGGTGAACTCTTGAGTTTTCAGCCTCAAATGATTCTTTAGGTCAGAGAAATTTTTCTTTATTGTATAACTATTGTCTTTTTCCCATCTCTTCCTTTGCCCACCCTTTTTGGGTACTCTAATTTTTATTAATAGACTTTATTTTTTAGCGTAGTTTTGGTTCACAGCAAAATTGAGTGGAAGGTACAGAGATTTCCCGTATAACTCCTGTCGCCACACATACACAGCCTTCCCCAATGCATCGTCTACCAGAATGATGCATTTGTACAATCGATGAGCCTACGTTGACACATCATTATCTCCCAAAGTCCATAGCTTTGGGTTCACTCCTGGTGTTGTACATTCTATGGGTCTGGACAAATGTATAATGACATGTATCCACCATTTTAGTATCATATGGAGTAGTTTCACTGCCCTAAAAATCCTCTGTGTTCCCTCTATTCATCCCTCTCTCCTAGCACTTCTACTTTTCACACGTAAGGCCTTTTGGATTTGTTGTCCAAATCTTTTATTTTTTTTGTGCCACATTTCCATCTCTCTGTATTTTGCCCTTTGCATTGAGTTACTACTTCTATTTAATCTTCCAGAAAACTAATTAGGGTTTCAACAGTGACTATTTTTTCCCTTCAACTTATCTACTAAATTTTTGGCTTTAAGAGATCCTGTTTTTAGTTCCTAAACGTACTTTGCATGCTGGAATTTTTATTCAAGTTCTAGCAGTTCTATTTCATAGGAACTGCCTGTTCTATGCATTCTGCTTATCCTTGCTATCTGGCTGCTAGTCTTCGTCAGTGTAACGTCATATAACTTTGCCTATTCATGGCTTTATTCACCCTTGGGACCTGGGTCTACTTCCTTAACGTGCCTTAAGCAGTTAGTCATTTTGTGAGCTGTGAGAAGAGACGTACACTGGCAAGGTGTCCGTTCCTTGCCGAGAAGGAAGCCCTTCCACTTCCAGTCTCCTCGGCTGCAGGGGAGGTGCTGTGCCAGCCTTGGGAGTGGGAAGGACACCCAGCCTGCTTCTCTAGTTCCCTCCATGCTCCTCAGGGGCTGGGGAAACCAGCACATCCCCCCAAGAAAATTCACACAGCCCATGAATCACACACTCTGATCTTTGCCCCAGAGCTTTCTGCTGTAGATCCCTAACATCTGGTAGGATCCAGAGAGGAATAAAGTTCTTCCGAGGCCTCCGATGTCCCTGCTGTGGCAGAGCTCCAGGTATTGCTCATATCCTCCAGAACACACCTGCCTGCTGCCCTCTCAGGTGATTCACTCAAAACAGGTGGCTGGCAGCCAGAGGGGCCTTCGGGAGGGTTATCAGAGCCTTACATTCAGTCTCCTGTTTTCCTGCAAAAAATATTTAAATGATTCTTTTCTTTATTGATTTTTAAAAAGGACATTATTGTTCAACAATATAATAATGCCCTATTCATTAAAACAAAGAGGACCAAAAAACCATAAGCCATTCCTAGCTGTATACCCATGTGGCAGCCACAGAAGTGTGTGCTCTCTTTAAGAGAGATGCTGCCACAGGGAATGCAACTAATAGACAGACTCCAGCTGTGGGTGACTCTAGGGTCTGCCTCAGCTTTCTGGGCAGTGCTCAGCCAAGAACTGGTCCAGAGGATTGCCATTTCTGGCCAGCACAGGACTCCTCTATGGGCAGTCTTTGCTCTAGAGCTCCTCTTTGGGCCGCGCAAGACTGTCTCAGAGGTGCACGGCAGGCACATCTGAGGCTCTAGCTTCCCAACCTCTTTCCTTCCTCCTCTCATTGCACAGGTCAGGCTAGTGCCACAGTTTCTTGCTGCCCTCCCGCTCCCTGTGCCTCTTATCTTTCACAGACGTTACCCCAATAAATCTCTTGCACTTCTAGCTCTGTCTTAGTGTTGCCTCCCTATGGCCAATTGACACCACCCAAGAGAAATTCATACATACGAACAGCAGGAAAAACCTGCAAGAATGGTTTTGGCAATACTGTTCCTAACAGCAAAAAACTGGAAGCCACACAACTTCTCAGACCTCCATAGTACAAAGAAGTACCACGTCATTTATTTACTTAATTGAAGTAAAAAAATCTTAGAGTTGAAAGGGGCTTTAGTCCAAAAGTTTCAAACTGGCAGGCTTTGGAGACAAACCCAGCCTACAAAACTGTTTTGCTTGGCAGGCACAGTGTTTAAAAAATTAAATGCAAATGACTCTAGCCAGATTTAGTTGTCTCTAGTTTGCCATGGTCTCTCCCACACATTATTGTTATGTGGGCCTAATTTACATATTTATGCTATAAACTTGGACCCTGTAGACATTTGAACTCACACCCCTGGTAGTACTGGAAATTGAGGCCCAGAAGTGAAGTGACTCACCCAAGTTCATATTTCTGAATTCGTATGTACCCCTCCCGACCCTCATAGCATGAATTCATGACACCTGTACAGGTATCATTAAGCATTTTCAATAGGGCTGATATTGCCCCCAAGGAAGCAAAGATTGGTTTGGGGTTGGTGGCAGGAATCTTGCTCTTCTTACACATACAGTATAGATATACATATAAAGCACATAAATATATGTAAAGTATATCTATGGTATTAAAATTTCATGGTGGGGAGCAATTAGGAAAAAATGTCTGAAAAGGCTCTGTAGGGGACCAATAATGTAAAACTGTTGAGAAACACTGAACTATACATTCAATAAATGTAAAATAAATTTTTTTCTTTGTGCAGGCACTGCAGACATAGCATTGCATAAAGCAATACTGTTCCCTGTTCTCAGGTGAGAGAGACTGAATTCATACGCCTGGGTTTGAATCTTAGATCTGGTATTTGCCAGCTCTATGACATTGGACAAGTTTAATTTTTATATTCCTTGGTTTTGTCATATGTAAAATGGTTATAGGACTTAGCACAGTGCCTGGCATATGACAAATGATCAGTGAACATTAGCTTCTAGGTAATAAATGGATATATAATTTCAAATTGTTGCAACTGTGCTAATTATCAATTTATTGCCTCCCATTTCCATATTGAAATTGCCTGCTCTGTGAAAATGGATCTGGGCCCTTTAAATTTTTTCCCCCTTTGTTAGTTGGCAGTAACCTTTGTCAGTAGAGGGAGCTGGAGAAACATTGCAGAAAAAGGGCATTTTCCCTCCTGGTTCTGCTATGATCTCTTTACAGGCTCCTGCAGCATACACATGGCTCCCAGTACCCACCCCCCACAGCATAGGCAGCTTCTCCAGCACCAGGCCCCTGATGTGCACCCAGCAGCACCCAGCAGGCAACCTTCTCCAATAAGGTTTGGATCTGAGTCCTGAGGTATAGGGGTCTTCCTTGTACACTCTATGTCCACTGTAAGGCAGTTAGTGACTGCTCCTTATGTCTGCTATTCTTATTGTCTTTAGAGTCCTCTTTACTTCTTACTAGCCAATGCTATGCTATAGTAATAATTATTTTTATTAAACAGCTCCTGTTCAAATTACTATGTATTTCTCTCTCCCAATTGGACCCAAACTGATACAAGGGTCCTGATACCAAAGAGTTTGAGAACCACCACTTTAGAACAATAGTTCCACAGGACATTAGTAGCTGACATTCTGTGGTCAAATAAGTTTAGGACACCCTAAATAAACAAAATGAAATAGAATTCTCTACTGCAGGACATCTCAGAGATAGAAAAGATATTGTAAATCTCCAAGAGGGGATTGTGATGTGTAGCATTTCCCAATTTTATTTGGCCATGGTGGGGGGTGTGTGTGTGTGTTAATGGACCATTTTATGGGACTGATTTTCTAAGGATCATAGTGTAGGAAATGCTGAGTGAGTAGTTGTGTCTACCAATTTTGTAACCAGTTATTCTGCTCTTTCTTGGAAGTAGCTCATCTTTCTTTAAATCCACTTTTTTTGTCCCTTTATACCCTACCTCATCGTTCACTCTGATTTATGGCTCCCTGGTCAGTTTTTAATCTTTGTTTCTACTGTGCCCCATGAAAGGTTATTCTTTTCTTTCCTTTTTTTCCCCTACTCTGGGACACATTTCCAGATGTTCACTACAGGACTCAGTCTATAGCAGCTTCCAGTGAAATGGAGTGTAACATTTTTGTAGGCTGAGTCCTAGGCAAAAACAAACATTATAACATACTTTTTAAGTGGACTGAGGAGAGCAGTAATGGCCTAACCATTGAAAACAGCTTGATCCATTGGGTTTCATATATAGATTAGTGCGTTGTTTTTTCCTTTGGAGTAATAGGAACTATTTTAAGTTGCTCCCTCCAGAAATATCAACTGAGAACAATATTTTTTTCGGCTGTGTTAGAAACTAAGAAAAACCGTATATGAAAAACTGCCAACTTCACATAGTAATTAAAGTCAGCTCACTAAATGTCACTACTGGATAACTTCTGAGCAGTAATACCTTCAAAAATACGTGACATAGGAATAAAACGTCTACTGATGATAAAGAATTGACTTACAGTCAGTTCAGGGCCATGGGAAAGTGTCAAAACTTTCATTCGATCTTTAAATGAGGTAGAAAATAGTCCCCATCCACTTTTCACCTCCAACCCTGGTCTTGTCCTTTCTCTGAATTAAATTCATTTGTGTGCCTACCGTGTACACAGGTGCTGTACTAGGTGTTATGGATGCTACAAATGTGAACAGAACAGAACGCTCTTCCTGAGCCCAAGTGGGAGGGAAAGGGGCAGAAACCCACATATGTCATGTCTTTGTGTTTGCATTTTAAAGTGATAAAGGCGTCAGGAGGAGAGGTGGGAAGGGGGCAGGGAAAGGAGAAATGAAAGGCAGGAAGAGGGACTTGAGCAAATGAGGAATTTGCCGCCACTTAGAAGTCAGGGAGTAGAACAAGCTGCCAAAAGTCTGGAGCCAGGTTAACCACCTCTCACACAAGTTCTCTCCCCCCCCTCTTCATCCCCAGCCTCAAGTACTGCCTTTCACGTGGAATTAGAGTTCCTGAGCTGAGATGGACACTGCAATATCCTCACGCTTGACCTCCTTTTACTTGTGGGCTGCAAACGACGTGCCTGAGTGGGTGCGATGGCACAGCCGGAAGAGGCTGTCACACCATCACCTCCATCATTTTGCCTACAGATGTTTTGCTCAGTGTGGTAAGTGCGGTGACTTCTAACCAAGGAGGGATGCTAGTGGATGCTTCTGAAAGCTGTTGTGATGGATAGCCTTTATTTTGGGCCCATCTGACGGGCAGAGAATTTCATTCCTTGGGGAAGGAGATCACACCAGGGGTTCACAAAAAATTTACTGGGAGTGGTTTTACAGACAACGGCAGGTTTGCACCCCAAACCTTCTGAAATCAGAATCCCCAAGGGTGTGTTCATGATATGTGGATTTTTAAAAACTCATGGGGGGGATTCTTCTTCTTTTTCTTAGAGACAGGGTCTCACTCCATTGCCTGGGCTGGAGTGCAGTGGCGTCCTCACTGCACCCTGCAGCCTCAAACTCCCGGGCTCAAGCGATCCTCCCACATCAGCCTCCCAAGTAGATGGGACTACAGGTGCAGGCCACGACACCTGGCTAATATTTCTATTTTTTGTAGAGACAGGGTCTTGCTCTTGCTCTTGCTCTTGCTCAGGCTGGTCTTGACCTCCTGGCCTCAAGCAATCCTCCTGCCTCGGCCTCCCGGAATGCTAAGATTACAGGCCTGAGCCACTGCACCTGGCCTCAGGAAGGGATTGTTATATGCACCTATGATTAGGAACTACTGCCTCACAGGATCCCAGGTGCTCTATCTGTACTAGGACCTCAGAGAGATACATGATCTCTGGAAGAGAGCACCAAACAGGTGCCATTCCCAGCAACTTGGAGACAGCATGTGTCCTTTCCACTCCCAAATTTTATTATAAAATAAAGCTAAGTTTAGAGAATATGCCAGTGAATACCCTTATACCCATGACATCTAGATTCATTAATATTTTACTATATTTGCTTTATGATATATCTATGCAACTATTCATCCCTCTATCCATCCATTAATGCATCTTATGTTTGATACATTTTAAAGTAAATTGCTGACGTCAGTACATTTCCCTCTAACTACTCCAGGGTACAGATCAATTTTGTTTCAATACTTGTTTTTTATTCCTTTTGGGGTAAAATTCACATTAAACAAAATGCACAAATCTGAAGTATGCATTATGTAATCCAATGCATGCACCTTTGTAATATAAACTGCTATCAAGATACAGAACATTACCATGTCTCCAGAAAGTTCCCTCATGCGGCTTCCCAATCAAACCTCTCTCCTACTTCCCAGAGGCAACCACTGTTCTGGTTTTTTTCCACCGTAGATTAGTTTTGCCTGTTCTAGAACGTATATGACTTAATAGAGTCATATAGTATGTGCTTTTTTGTTTAAGGCTTCTTTCACTCAGCATGATGTTTTTGAGATCTATTCTTGTTGCATGTGTCCATAGCTCATTTCTTGTTATTGGTGGGTTGTATTCCACCTTATAAATATACCAGTTTGGCTTCCCATTTTTATATTATTGTAACATCATGTATTCTTGAGTGAATAATCATTGGTATCACATTGCATTTGTGAGAGATATTGCTACCCTATACTGGAATCTATCTTGTACAGAGCAAATATACCACACACAGTTACCTTCCTCTAGGATTTTAAGTCTTAGAATATTGATGGGATGTGCTATGTGGGACAGAAACTCTTGAGACAATTGAAAGAAGGGATGAGATAGGATACTTTCAATAGTATTGAGTTTGTTTGTTTGTTTGTTTGTTTGTTTTTAAGGAAAACCTCACCCTCCCATGTGTCTTATTCTAAAGATTCTATCATTTCTATAACCATATTTTATTATAATTAACTTCCTATATATTTGCCTGTCCAATTAACTGGAAGCTCCCTGATGGCAGAGACTGTCCTTTTGGTATCCCCAGCATATAGCAGAACCTGGCACATAGTAGGTGTTTACTAAATGTTTCATGAATGAATGAAAAGAAACATTCATTGAATGACCTCTTTACTTAGGCGTTAGCTTCAATACTTCTCTACATAATTTAGGTAATATTTTCTTACACCTGCTTATTTATGGCTGTGGACTATTTCAAATATTCCAGTTACATGTGCTTTGGTTTCTAACTAGACTCTAAAAATTAAAGGCAGGGGCAAGGATGTGTCTTCTATGTCCCTCAACAGAGAGGTGGAGTGGAACACTGCAAAACAGAGTTAATGTCACCTGACTGCACAGTGAATAAAAGTTTATATTTGGAATGATAGGACTCTAAGTCCCAGAAAGTGCCCACATCATAGAGTCCCACCTCCTGGTTCTTCAAAAAGACAAAGATCACCTGGAGGATACAGAATATTTTTTGTAATTGGGGTCTCCAGGACCCAGTACATTGCCTGGCAGTAGTTGGAATTCAATAAAATATTCAGCAGAAAAAAAAGGAGGGAAGAAAGGGAGCAAGGAGGTAGGAGGAGGCAGGGAACTGAAGCTTAGAGTGGTAAAATGATTTTGCCAAAATTGACATAAGTACTCAGACCTCTTCTTTCCCAGCTCAGCTCTGTTTCCACTAGATTGTTCGAATCTTTAACATCACTAATGCCAAAAATGGCATCTATTTTCCTGTTATTGATGGCAACTCAATTATGAAAGCAGTTGCTTTGCTTCACTGCAGCTGCTGCCTCCATGTACCTGAAATGCCAGTGCTCCAGCTGTCTTGATTGAGAGGCCTAGTTTGCAAGAAAACAAGGCAAAATACTTTGCTGCCTTAATTCTAGTGGGAATTTAATTTAATTAGCATCTGGTTTACACAATGCACTTCTGACAGCTGTGTTTGTGGCGTCTCTGTGGAAGCAAGAAATTACCATCCATTGAAATCATCATCAAAGCTTATTTATCATCCTGCTGCATCTTTCCAGCCTTCAGCGTTGGGGACTTCTGTGTGTTTATTACACACTTCATGGAGGTTACAGTAAATAATACTCAAGTAAGTGCACCAAGATTTGTGGAGTGTTTAGTGTAGGCTTGTTCCAGAGACTTCATAGGATGAATCTGAAAATGAGGCTTTGGAGGTTTGATCAAAGGACAGGTGTCTTTTAATGCTGGGTTTTAAGGAACATTAAGGATAGTGGATGAAAGAGTGCTTACCACCTGGGCGAAAGAAGCACCAAGCAGCAGCATTTGGGGCTTGGGCAGTCACTCTGCTCATCACCGCTCAGGAAGGATGTGGGTGATTTGGGATGGACTCTTGCTGGAGCCTCTCCTTACGATCCTGGAGTTGGACTAGGGCAACTAAGGGACTGATTGTAGGGTCTTAGCCATATTTATGTTCCCCAGTGCCTGGCACATAATAGAGAGTTGTTGAACAAGTGAATGAATGGATGAGATCGGATATGATTGAACTGGCTGCAGACTTTTTAAGCCCAGCCCAGTCCTTCACTCTCCCACTGTGCTCAATAAATCCATTAACTGAAGAATGATTAGCATGACTTTACAAATCATTAGAATACCAGGAGGGGGCATATTAGATGAGAGACGTCCTAATCAAGTTCAGAGAAGAGAGAACTCATGTCTCAGTAAGACTGCAAGGGAAGGTTTCAAAGAAGAGTTGGCATTAGAGCTGAGACTTGAATGGTACAAATGTTTTATTGGAGACAAATGTTTTAATAAGAAGAGAGAAGAAGTGGAAATCCCAAGGACAGACAACTGTGTTAACAGAGTATGAAATAAGATATTTTTAAGGAACAAGGAGCTTGGTTCATAGAGACAGCAAAGGAAAGATAAGTTAGGCCTGGACCATGAATGATTTTGAAGAGTTTAAAATTTTATTCTGCAACAATGTGGGACCTTTGAAGATTTTTGAGAAGGGGCGTGACCTGATTATGTTCATGGTTTGGAAGAAAAACCTCTGGCGTGGAGGTAAAGAAGAGACAAGCAGAGAGAGGGAGACTTTTCCTGTCCTTGCTGGTTAGATTTTCAGTGTTTCTACCAGTAAAAGCAACAATCAAGAAATAGGTCCATCAGTAAAGCATGGGAGCAGGATGACTGACATAGAAATGAGTTTCAGAGAACACCATAAAGGCTGACTTGTCAGGATTTAGCAATGGATAGATGGACAGTTGAGAGTCAAGCTTGCCCCTAAAATACTGAAGTTTCCAGCTTGGCTGACAGCAAGAATGGTGATGCCATTAAAAAGAGAGAAACATCTAAAGGAGATACCGGTAAAAATAAAAAATATTTCCCACTTTAGCATGTCACTTATACACCTGACAAATGTCCACTTTCTTGGTACCATTCCAGCTTTATAGCATAAGAATATTAGAATTAAAAGGCCCCTTATAGATTATCTAGTTTAGCATTTCTCAAAGTAAGTTCTTCAGACTGCTACTTCTGGAGATGTTCCATGCACAAGTGCTTTTATAACCAAATACATTGGGAAACTTTGTGCACTCTATCTGCCTTTTGGAGCATAAGGCAGATACTTTAATATATCCACAATGAAAAACCCTGCAAAACCCTGCAGATCCCTGCAGCAACAAAACGTTTTTCATTTTGTTTAACTGCATTCCTCCAAAAAATTAAGTTTCTCATATCCTCCTTTGTTTTTTTTTTTTGGAGATAGGGTCTCACTCTGTCACCCAGGTTGGAGTGCAGTGGCATGATCACAGCTTACTGCAACCTCGCATATCCAGACTCAAGCAATCTTCCCACTTCAGCCGCCCAAGTAGCTGAGACTACAGGTGTGCACCGCTATTGATTAGCACTGGCTCATTTTTAAATTTTTTGTAGGGATGGGGTCTCGCTATGTTGCCCAGGCTGGTCTCAAACATCTGGCCTCAAGTGATCCTCTGGTCTCAGCCTCCCAATATCCTCCTTTTTAATATAAAACTTAGTAATATTCTGAAGAACATACTTTGGGTAGAGCTAATTTAGTCCAAGCCCCTCATTTCATAGATTAGAAAACCAAGTCCTGACATAATAAATTTTTCCAAACTCAAATAACTTTTTAGTGGTAGAGTCAGGACTAGAATCTAATTTTCACAACTCCTTATCCACTGCTGTTCCCACCTCTCTGGGTTTCTAATTACTATGAAGATGATCTGTGTCTCTTTCCTAAATTAGAATCAGCCGGAGGGTTTAAGCCTCTTTTTTCCCCATCCTGCCCTCTTCCCAGGCTTGCAGGCCAGGCAGGAAGTTCCTTCAGACCCCCAAGGTTGGTGAAGAGCTTCACTTCTCTTTCTGCCTCCCTTCCTACCTTTCTAGAGGAAAGACAAAACTAGTTGCTGAGTGTTTGGGGGTCAGTTGAGAGGAAACTTTTCTGTTTCACTTTGGCCCAGGATGGAATTCTAATCTACCCCTTTGTGAGCTGATATCTCTTCCTTTCAAAAGGAAGACCATCCCTCTTCTTGGCCTCATTGCTGTCTAAGTCTCATTTGCCTGCCACTGCTCGCCTCTTCTTCCAATTCCCAGAACCCACTCCAGTACCCTCGCTGGCTGCAGAACTCACGCCCCACACCACCCAGCTAATGACCAGAGACTCTGGATTTAAAATCTAGGTTTCCTGGCTCTTAAATACTCATTAGGCTTTCCCTTTAAACTCCAAGACATGTTTCCTTCCCAGATTCCAAGGATTGACTTTCCACGTCTGGTGACAACTGCTGGGCCTTTCATCTACTCACTGTCTTACAGCCAGCTGGATGGAAGGTTTGTAGTTCTCAGTTGTGCAGATCTATGTGATTGCAATTAATCTGTGAAGAGAGTGAACACAGGCCCAGGTGCTTCTTCGTAATTATTACGATGTTGGATGTCATTTGGTGAGCCACAGGGAGCCAAGATGAAGGTTTTTGCGTAAGAATGTAAGAGTTTGAGCATGTTTAAGTCTGTAATGTATGAAATAACATGAAGCAGAGCAGAGAGCTGTCCCGCACATTGCATAATGGTAATATTGGCCAACTAGCCTACGTAGTAGCTAACTAAATATGGTAGTGGTACTTTGTAAATGTATGTTGGATACCAGCTGTATCAGTCAGAGTGGAGAAACAGAATCAAAGAGATTTATTTCAAGGGATTGGCTCAAATACTTGTGGGGGCTGGCAAGTCTGAAATCTGTAGGCTAGGCCAGCAGGCTGGAAACTCACACAAGATTTGATGCTGTAGTCTTGAGCCAGAATTTATTCCTCTCCAGAAAACCTCAGTTGTGCTCTTAAGGGCCTTCACCTAATTGGATGAGGCCCACCCACATTATCTAGAATCATCTCTTTACTGAAAGTCAACTGATCGTAGACATTAACTACATCTACAAAATACTTCCGCAGCAACGCCTATATTAATGATTCATTAAATAACTGGGTGCTAGAGCCTAGCCAGATTGACATATAAAACTAACCATTGCATCAGCCAAGGAGGAAAAATTGATATTTTGATCAGTTGCTTAAAATTAGAATTAATAATTTTATACATAAGGTTTCAAGAACTACCTTTCACACTTTGGAGATGAAGAGGTGGGTTCTCCCATCATCACACATTCTTGGGTGCCATCTTGCTCTTGGGGGTCATCTTCCTCTGTCACTGAAACTAATTATTTTTCCGCAAAACAACCAAAGACCATCATGAAATACATATCTTAGAACACATTTTCTACAGAAATTCACTCAATTCTGAACAGAATATTGTTTCTATGACTTTTCCCTGATTTATACAGATGGTCAGCCTGCAGGCAGCCTTGAAGATGACAGAGAAAGTAAATGTTTCAGGGAAATGATATTCACTTCCACTTCCTTTTGAGTACTTTGTTGGAGGTACTTCATCCTTTTTTTCCTCAGTAAAATCATGGCCCTCCCAAATTAAATTCAAATCGATATAACCATGCTACTCCCTTCTTGTCCCCAGCTTAATGAGAACTTACAATGAAGACTTTCCCTAAAGAGCTTTCACCACTTTTGCCCTCTTTTGCCTAAAAAGCTGATGACTGTATTTGCTGGCTCTTGGCAAACCTATGTAAGGTACCTGAGAATAAAAATGGTTAAAGGTGTGTTTGGCTTCATTTTACTGTAAGTATAGGAAATAATTATATCTTGCAGTTGGAGATGGTGCAATTTGGCAGAGGATAGAAACTTTTACAGGGATAATTGAAGGGCATTATCACCAAAGAGGCTGCAAAGATGAAAAAGACCCACACAATTCTTGGCAAGACTGCTCACTCATGGAAAGACACTTGAATGACTTATGTATGGAGCTAAAGGGTGGATGTGTGTGTGCATTTGCCAAAGAGCTTCTCTGATCACTGCAGACTTCCTGAATTTCCACTCTGAAGGTTAAGGTTTGTGTGACACCATCATTAGAAGAAGAAATAATAAAATTAACTTTCATTTACCTACATTACACCTAATGAAGTATGGTCATAATATATAACCAAAAACATCAAGAACCAGAAAATTATTTAAATTTGGTTTATTAAGTCGAAAGACTTTTGCTACATAATTTGCTTAATTGGGGATGTTTTTGGCTTGGCAAGAGTCTAGGGCTTATATGTTGCTGAAAGAGGAAGTGAGTTACCCTTTCACAATATATCATTGAATCTTGGAAGATGCCAGATAGAGCTGGGCAATATGTTTTCTCCACATATTGTTTAGCATCCCTAAATTTATAAGGGGCAGAGATGCCTCCTAGGAGAAAAAAGACTAGGACTGCAAGTCCTTCTCTAAGGTTCAAAGATATAAAAATGGGTTAGGATGGATTGGGATGACACTGACCAAGGTTAGGTGCCATGAAAAGATAATAAAGGCCAAGCCAGGAGCGGTGGCGCACACCTATAGTCCCAGCTACTCGGGAGGCTGAGGCAGGAGGATCACTTGAGCCCAGGAGTTGGAGGTTGCAGTGAGCTATGATGACGCCACTGCACTCTAGCCAGCACGACAGAGCGAGACTCTGTCTCAAAAAAAAAAAAAAAATCAATTCCAACATCTCCTTCTCTTCGAGCTATTATTTCAGTAATATATGGCTACATAACAAACCACTCCACAACTTAAAACAACAATGAGTTGTTATTTCTCATGATTCTGTGGGTTGACTGGACTCAGCTGCATGGTTCATCTGTTCCACATAGGGTAGCAGAATTTTACTCATGTGACTGCATTTAGCTGGGAGGTTGGCTGGGACTGGATTGTGTAAGATGGTCTTTCATTCTTGGGGACCTCTCTCTATATGGCCTCTCATCATTCAGAAGTCTAGCCCAGGCTTCCTTACAACGTGGAGCTTTCCAAGAGGACAAGCCCCAATGTGCAAGTGCTTCTCATCAAGCCTTTGCATCCATCACATTTGCTATCTCGTTGTCCAAAGCAAGTCACACGGCCAACCCTGGAGTCAATGTGGGTGGGACTATACAAGGGTAAGAATTCCAGAAGTCATGATTCTTCAGGGACTACCCATATGACAGCCTATCATGGCCATTAATTAAATATTGACAATGAACATTCACTATTTTAAAAGTGTTTTCATAGATTCAAACGATGTCACAAAGAAGTGTTTTCACATTTATCATCTCATTTTGCTTAACAATAACCCTTAAGGAACAAATAAATATAACCCGTATTTTACAAAGATGGAGACTGGGGCTCAGAAATCTGGACACCTACCTAGAATTTACTGAAATCATACAACTAGGAAATGCTAAAATTGAAACTTGAACTCAGGTCTGAAAGTCCTGTGTTTTTCTACCATGTCACAGTTAACTTTGGCCAGTACAACCTGTGTTATATAGCTATGATTTCCATGTTTGATCTTTCCGGGTTTTGAAAATGTCTTAACAAATAAGAAAATCATTCATTTAAGAAATTCTTTATTTATTTATTCATTTTTTAATTTGGGGGGGAAATGCACCTAATCCTCAAAGATTTTCATAAAGATCTTGTAACAGAGCTATTAGCAATGTTTACAGATTATTTAACACAAAGCAAGCTCCAACTAAGTCAAATGGCTGTTTGGAAGTAAATCCCTGAAAGGGGATTTATTTAGACTTTATGATTCCCAAACTTTTTTCTGAGCGACAGAGCTTCTATACTGCACCCTAGCCCCATGACAGAGAATTTCAGCCAAAATCCCAGGCCCAAAGTTCCTTAAGGCATTTATATTACTGTCAAATGTCAATACTAACAGGACTTGTATCACTGGGGTGGAGCCAAGGTAGGGTGGCTTATAAATAAAAATTATGTTCAGAAAGTATCTAAAATTACTCTTATTGCTTGTAATTCCTGGATGCTTGAGAATAAATCACAAGATTAGAATCAGATCTGGCTCAGAAGTGCTACCTGTGGTGCTGTTGCCATGGTAATCAATGGCCAAGGAACAGAGGTCCAGGGGAACTGTAGCCTCTGTTGTCGGCATGGGCTGGAATCTGCCACCAGGCCTCCCGTGGATGAGGTGCTCCACTGAGGAACAGCCTCTGCCATGTCTGGTCCTATGGTCCCATACTCTTGGTCCCCAGCCTCCAAGTGACACTTTTCATTAGGAATCTCAGCTGCCTGGGCCTTTGATTCATTCCCTTCACTTTTCTTGTCACTTTCCTGGTATGAAGAGAAATAAGGAAATGTTTATTTCTTCTACACTCCATCTCATGGCATCCTAACTTCACAGGAGTGAGGCAAATATGAAGAAGTATCACGAGGCGGGGACTTAGAAAAATAAGTCATTCTGACTATGAGTGCTCAGTGAAATTGTAGTACATGATTACCAGGTGGGAAAATACTTTTCTATACAGGCCTAAAGTTGGAGCAACCAATATTCCCATCTCAGGCCCCTTGGTGTCTCCATCAGGGTGTCACATACCTTATTTTGTATTCTACAGTACTCGTTTAACATATACTGATATTTGGGTTGAGTAAGACCAAAGAAGACAGCAAATCTTCCACCAAGGAATTCACATGCTAAAACAAAAAACAAGCACTTGGGTAAACTGAATTAATCATTAAAGCTTAGCATCAGTTGAGGTGCTGAGAGTTTAAACTTGCCTGTAAGTGATCTATTACTACACTGAACTTCAAGGCTGACAAAAGATTTCAATTGTCTTGGACTCTCAAAAAACTCTAGAACTCAAAGAAAATTTGCCAGATATTTTGTCTTTATGTGGGATTATAGTTAAGCTGTCCTTTCCAGATAAATATATCAGGAGAGATTTTCAAATATTTAACAACAGGTATTGGGTCCTGAGCAATTGGAACAGATTCTGCTCATCCTTGTGCTTATTGGCTGAACCTCAGCTGTGGGTATTTTTCAAATTATACCAAAAACTCAATCCAGTGTTACCAAGACCCATGTCAGAAATTATTCCATGCATTAAGACAATCCCTTCTTAGAAGTAGTTTAAGGCCTCCCTTGTCTGCAAGGTGGCCTTCAGGCTGAGCACAGATTGTTAAAAGGCAGGGATAAAGGTTTAGCGAAAATAATGAATAAGGTTTCCTGAAGGTATCCTCTAGAAATGTTTTCCTTTAAAATTATAGGACTGTCTCATTTCCTCGCTCATTCCACCTCTGGCATATTGCTTATATAGTGCATCAAAATGATGCTGTCTACTTTTTCATTAATATGTGTCTTATCTTTTCAAAAATACTCTTCATTCTGTTTACTTGCCACATGTGTAGAAGAGAAGTTTTTAAAATACTGGAGTAGATCTTAGGAAGCTTTCCTGTTTATGACCTACTAGAATTTTAAATTGAAAAATTAATTACCAATGTCATTTGGGTTCCAACTCTATCCGAATTCTCTGTGCAGAGAGCAGGGCACAGGCTGCTAGCATATTCATGCATCCACTACAATCTGGAAGCCCCAGGCAGGAGCACTTGGACACTATAGCTTTGTTAGGAACACTGAAGGCAGCTAGGTTCCCCATCCCTGCCATGTTAAGTCAAAGCCCAACATGCAAATCACTATAGTCCTTCTTCTCCTCCATACTCTCAATCCAATATTGAGTTTTGCTTTTTTACCTGACCTAATCTCCTATCGTTCCCTCCCTCCAAAGGATGTCACCTCTTCAAACAATCTTGCCTTAACTAAAGCATAGAGCTCTCTGGGAGAGAGCATTTTTTCTGCCAATGTATTATGGTCAGAGTACAGTTGGTATTCACCTGGGTCCCCAGTGTAACTTCCAAATCACTAAACCTCCACCTTTGTGTGAAAGTACTTATTTCTTGAGGGCCCATGCCATCTGACTAAATAACCCCATTATTACTTTTTACTGTAATTTAAAGATTCCCTTGTCACTTTCATGGTCCCCAACCTGGCCTCAGCCAGTCACACTTTCATAGTTCTCTTAAGGTATCTCTCCCTACATCAGCATTCCCAAGTCTCCCAGGCCAAGTCCTTGTGCTCTTCCTACTCGGACAATTGTGACAACAAACTATAATTGTGGCCATATTTACTGGTCTATATTATCCACTGAATACTGAGCCCCTTGAAAGCACAGACTGTCATTTGTCTTTGTGTCTTAGGGTACAGCACAGTGCTGAGCATGTAGTAGGCACCTACTACAAGTAGTGTACTTACTAGTAATTACCTACTAGTAATGCTTTTTTTAATGAATGAATGAAGATCAATATCTCAGAGCTACATTTTACATTTTCTCAGATTTTTAGTTTTCCTTGCTATCATATTCACAAGATATGCAAGTTAGAAGGAAATGAGTAATTCAATGTTGCCAATCGTGTTCTAAAGAAAATTGGTGAAAGTTAAGCAGAATAAGATTTAGTATTTCATCTGTTATGAATAATCATGTAGGGCATTCATTATGCCCCTAGGAGGGGTCAATAAAGTTCATGTTTATAATAGAGTAATTATGATGAGGGAATTTAGAACTGCATCATACGACAATAATTTTTTTTTAATTTGGAAGTTTATTCAGGTAAAGAATCAACTCAGGGAAGAGACTGGCTATTGTCCTCAAATATTTGAAACTCTGTCCTATGAAAGAAGAATGTAAACCCATTTTGTATGGTTATAAGAAAGACAACTAGGATCAATGGGAAGAACTTTAAAAGTAGACAAAATCTGGGCCAAGATAAGAAAGAATTTACTAACAAAAGTTGGCAGAAGATGGAAGGGTCTGCCTCAAGATGTGAGGTCGTATGCCTGTGGAACCTGATCATTACTTCTTCAGAATGCCCTGGAGTGGATTAAACAATTGAAAGTCCCATCTAACTCTAAGGGTCTGTTAAGTATATATTTAGGAGAGAAAAAAAATAATCTTAATAGTACTTACTAGAAAATGAGGTGCTTACTATTTGTCCTGCCCAAAACCGTAGGTAGGGCCCCCATGAAAGTTTAGACTGAAAAAAAGAGAAATCAACTTAGAATAATTAATAACAGGCGTGGTGATTGCAGAGTCTTTTATGCAGAGATTTCAAAATGCTTCATAATATGTTTCATTTTCTTTCTTATAGATGAGAAAACTAAGATTATCAAAACTACAAATTGCCTATATATGGATCTAGAAAGTAAACATGGAGACCAAGGACTTAGCTTAAAACTATATTTTCTACAAACCTCGTCTGGCTCAATCTGTCATTCACTCGGTCCCCACATTCAGTAACATTGACATTCTAAGCTTACAGGGTCTAGTGTTGAATTCAGGCTTTGATCTTCTTTTTCTTCCTCCTCCTCCTCTGTGCTATATTCTTCCATGATGTCTCCATCAACAAAGTGGATAATCCTTTTGGGAGTAGTCCTTTTGGAAGGTTCACTCTTCTGTAGTTCTAACTGCTGGAAACTGTCTTTCTCCATAGGAAAACAAAACAACTAGTAAATTAAAAATAGTGCACCTTAGGGCAAGTGGCCCAGAGCAGTGTTTATATAGCTGAGAGTTGTGAGTTATTTTTAACGGGTGATAGAGAGAGAGAGTTCAGAGGTAATTGCAGCTGTGATTTCATCGATTCTTCAAATCCAAGAAAGGACTGTTCAGTTCTGTACCAAAATGGAAGAGATTCAATTAGTAGTGAAAAATGTGAACTTTAGATTTTCCAACAAAAATGTCAACAGGATTTTCTTACATTTTACTAACTTCAAAACCCACAACTGCTAGTAGGAAGGGGCCGTTGCCCTGCAGAAGTTTCTCAATCATTTCAATATGAAGAGTACGGACTTTGCACAGACAGGAGAAAACATTTACAAGGTATGTATTTGGTAAAGGACTTATTTTCACAATATATAAAGAACAATTACAATTCAAAAGGTAAAAGACAAAGAACTCAATTAAAATATGGGCCAAAGATTTGAATGGACACTTTACCAAAGAAGATTTACAGAGGGCAAATAAACATATGAAAAGATACTCAATGTCATTAGTCATTAGAGGAATGCAAATTAAAATCATAATGAGATATCATAACATATCCACTAGACTGGCTAAAATTAAAAAGACTAACAAAACCAAGTGTTGGGGAGTATGTAAGGCAACTAGAACTCTCATACATTGCTAATGAGAATGCAAAATGGTACAGCCACTTTGGGAAACAGTTTGGCGATTTCTTAAAAATTAAACATATAATCTTATAATTCCACATCTAGATATTTACCCAAGAGAAATGAAAACATATGTCTCCCTAAAGATTTGTATGTGAATGTTCGTAGCAGTTGCATTTGTGAGTACCCCAAACTAGAAACAATTCAAATGTCCATCAACTGATGGATAAACAAAATGTGGTATATCTAGTTAATGAAATATTACTCAGCAATTAAAAGTAATGAACAACTAATATTTGCAACACTATGAGTGACTCTCAAAAGCATTATGTTAAGTGAAAGAAGCCAGATACTGCATAGTATATAATTCCATTTATGTGAAATTTTAGAAAAGGCAAAATTATAGTAGAAGACAGATCTATGTTTGCTAGAGGTGAGGTGATAGGGAGATGAGATTAATTACAAAAGGTCAAAAGGGAACTTTTTGGGGTGATGGAAATATTCTAATAGATATGATTGTAGTGTGTATACATTTGTCAAAACAAATTGAATTCTACACTTAAAATTAGTTAATTTTATTATATTTAAATTATATCTGAGTAAAGCTGAAAAGCTTTGGAGCCAGACTGCCTTGATTTAAAATCCTATTATGTAATAACTGTGCCTTAGTTTCCTCATCTATAAAATAATAATATAGAATAATATAGTAGCAACCTTATAAAATTGTTATGAGGAGAAATGAGTAAAGATACGAAGGAGTTACAGCAATTCTTAGCAAACAGCAAGTGTTTAATAGCAGATAGCTATTATTAATTACCTATCATTGATCGAACAGTGTGCATGTTGGGCACAATTCCAATGCTGGAAACACACTTATTGTCTTAATCAATATTTAATATACTTTAAGATTATATCAGCAAATATGGCAGGCTGAGCTGATGTGGAATAATTCTTCTATCTGTTCCAAACACACAGAAATGCTGGATAAAATTGAGCAAACCAAAACATTAAATCTTAACTACACTAAGGAAGTAAGAAGAGATAAAGAGATAGAGATGTACGAGAGAGAGAGAAAGCAAGCCAGTCTAGGTGTCAGAATAAGAGAAAACACAAAATCTTAAGTGTGAGCTGAAGCCAAGATGGTTCCTGGGCGTTTTGGAGCCAGATACAGGCCTTGAGGCTGGAGTTGTAATACCAGTACAGAAAGGAAAATCCAACTCACAGATCCCATGAGTGTGGGGAGCTGAAATGAAGCTACCTGCATAAAACTAAGATTATAAAGTACTGTCTTACTTATAAAATATGGACTAGAAAAACTACTCCCCACCCTGCAAAAGTAGCAAAGTAATTTTCCATCTCCTGACAACAGGGGTAGAAATGGTTACCTGAAAAAATTGGAACCCCAGGCCAGTACCATATGCTGGTGTGTGGCCCAAATTCACAGTCCTCATAGCATGAGGACCAAAAGTGAGACCCAGTGACCTATAGGCAGTATAACCCACAGAACTCTGTTAAATGCAAATACAAAAACCTTGGAGGAATAATTCATCAAGATAGGCTATACTGAATCTCCACCACAAACAATTCTTGCTGAGTATGTGCTTATTGCAGAAATTTGCAAGCCACATGAAGAAACTAGCCATCATGAGGAAGGTTCAGCAAATGAGTCCTCACCCCAAGAATTAGAAACAATAGGACAATAGGAAACATTAAAATTACTATGTTTAATATATTAAAAAAGATAAAGGAAGCAATATATGATAGCCAAAAGGAACAGGTTGATTTGAAAAAGAACTGAATAGAAATTCTAGAAATGAAATAGGACAGGTTGTATGCAGATTAAATATAGTGAAGAAATCTGAGGAACACTCTCATAATACAAAAAGCTATATATGTTTAACATGAAAGAAAATTTATGAGATATAAAAGGTAGATGAGATAGGATACATGTCTAATAGGAGTTTTAGAAGAAGTGAATAGAAAGAATGGGAAAAGTAATGTTTGAAGAGGTAATGGCAATGAATTTTCCATTACTGAAGAAAGACAAATCATCAAATTTGAGAAATATACAGAATACTGAAAGGAATAAATAAAAATGAAATCAATCCTAGACCATGAAAATTACAGAAAACATTAAAGCTTACAATAGAGAAGACAGATCACTCCTAAAAAGGCATAACAATTAGACCAATGGCCAACATCAAATCAGCAGCGATAGACAATGGATTATTGTCAAAAAGAATTCATTACTCAGTTCAACAATAATGGAGAGAGAGTAATGTAATGATATTTTCAGACCTATAAAAACTGAGAGTTAACCATTCCTGCATCTTCCCTGAAAGACTAATAATATAAGGTTGTATGTCAACAAGAAGAAAACTGAACCCAGTGGTAAGAAAGGGTAAGATGCAAGAAAGAGAAGTAAATAAATTAGTAAACAAGATGACAAATCTTAGTAAGTATTGACTCTTAAAAACACTATTTCAGTGGGGGTGGTATAAGGACAAAGCAGTATTAAATATTAGACAATAACAAAAAATTGACCTCTTTTAAGTATTGTTTTGGAACAGGCTGGATAGATAGGTTAAGTATTCATGATAACAATTTAAAGGTAACTAGGTAAATAACGGAATTAGAATTTATAGCTTCAAAACCAGTGGAAAAAAAATAACAATCAATCTGACAGAAGGCGAATAAGAGGAGAGTGAAGGAAAAGCATGATCAATAGAAACACTAAATAAAATATTAGCAATAATTCCAAATAAATCAGTAAAAATAGTAAATGTAAATTGATTGTCAGCCAACTATTAAAATGAAGGCAGCAGAATGAATTTTAAAAATATTTTATGGGTAATGGAACATGATTGAGTACACACACATGTTCATATATACATAAGCATATAAGATTTGGTGATTTATTCATATATACGCAAGCATATAAGTCTTATTGCTACAATGCTTTGTTTATGCCATTGTAGCAAAGGTCAGAGTTGCAAAAGGCCTGTCAAGGGTTAAATTTGTCATCCACAGCAAGATGATGTGCTATCTGCCCCATTCAGAGACCTCTGAATGATACACATGGTTTTCCCTGACTTACTTAGTGTTGGTATATCACAGAAGAGCCTTGGCAAGAAATAGAAAGAGGTGTTACTATTTAGTTTCTGATGCCAAAGAGCAGCAAAAAGATATCTACTTTAATTTGGTATGTAAGACCAACAATATGCTAAGCATATTACTATTGTAAAAGGAAATATTATCAGTGCCATAAGAAAACAAAGTCTACAACAATCAAGAAAAAATCAAAACATTTTCAAAAAGTAGCTCACATAATTCCTCTTTTTCTTTCATTGCTTTAATTAGTTATGTTTGGTATTGAAAGCAGTATATAATTTAGTGTTAGAAGTTGTCTGATAGATGATAAATTAAGGGTTCAAGGGTTCTGCAGGCTGAGGCCATACAGGAGCCCTTGAATATGCTGACGTGGAAGAGTTCTCTTGTGTGTGTCTCACAGGGTGGAATGTGTTTGAGTTATGGGAAGGTCTGCTGTATTTACACATTCAACATTAACTGAACCCAGTGGCTTGAAAACTGATCTTTATATTAGAATCACCTGGGAGTCTTTTAAAAAAATTCCAAAGACAGGCCATACCTCAGACCACTTAAATCACAATCTCTGTGACTGGGACACAAGTATCAGTCTTATTAAAGCTGCCAGGTGATCCCAATGTACAGTGAAGTTTGGAGACCAGTGCCCTAAGGACAGCGAGAGAAGTAACTTCCAAACTGAAAAAAAAAGAGACTTGTGATTTAGTGACTGGGTACATTGCAGAAACCTTAAACATCAGGCTAGCTCCAAGATACCTTGTCTACTTTTTTCCAAGAGGGTTTCTTGCTTTCTACTTTCTGAGCCCTCCTCCACCCTGCCCTAAGCTAAAAAGCTTAAATATCAAAAGTTAAAAAATAAGACCTAGTAGTCTCATTACAGTCAATTTACTCCTTTCAAGACCATCCAAACTCATACATTTCCAAACCAAATGAAACGTATACACACACACTCCCAACCCCACACACCTGGCTCCCCTCTTCTGTGTAACAGATCGATGATATCTGTTGGTTCTCTGAAGATACTATTAGTCTCTCGTCTTCACGATTATGGTATTGTGCATTAAATAGACAAATACATCTTTTAGTTCAGAAGGCTCCTCCGGACATTGGGGGTGGGGAGCAGGGAGGATGGGGGTGCAGTGAGAGAGAGAGAGAGAGAGAAAGCACAGAAGCCAGCTCACAGTTGATTTACTGAATGTTTTTCTGCCACCTAATGGGCACTTTAGAATATGCTATGCAAAATTCATCTTTGTAATCACAGTGCCTGTCATAGAGAGGGGGCTCAATAGTGAACAGTTTGGAATCTACTTATTTTTATTTACAAGAGCTTTGGGAGCACTGCCAACTTCACACCAAGTACCTACCTAGACACGGATGTTTTGTAAGTGATCTTTCAGAGGACCAAATACTCCCTGCAACAAACTTTTTACCTCAGTTTAATTCTTATGAGCACCTCTACCTTTGTTTCTTAAAAACCCCAAATCTAGATGATCAAGGATAGTTCCTAAGTATGTAATGTAATTAACAGACCATATAATCTATCTGCCTTTCAATATTGTAGTACCCCAGGGCTCACTGAGGGGACCTCTTCTCTTTTCTGTCTGCTTCTGTGATGATCACTTTGGCCCTATGGCTTGAAATACTATCTACACACAGATGACTCCAGAGTTTACATTCTCCAGGTCAGACTTTCCCACTGAATCTCATAGGTCCAACTGCCTTGCTGACATCTCTTCTTAGATGTCTAACAGACATCTCAGTCCTAATTTATCCAAATCTTTGCTTGTGCTTTCAACCCAAACTCTCCCTCCACCCAGAATCACCCCAACACACACTCACAAATTCACCTCTACTCCTCTGGCAGCTTCTCATCCCACTAAATGGCAACTCTATTCTTCCAGTTGCTCAGGTCAAAAACATTGGGGTCATTCTTGATTCTTCTCCTTTAATCACACCTCACATCAAATCCATCAGGAAATTTTCTTGGGTATTTCAGGAATCGTAATACTTCTCACCACTGTACTGCCACCATCTCTCACCTAGATTATTGCAGAGGCCTCCTAATTGCTCCCCTACAGTCTACACCCCAAAAGCAGCCAGAATTGTTAAATCCTAAATCAGATTATGTCACTCCTTTGCTTAAAACTAGCCATTGGGTTCCCATCTCACCCAGAGTGAAAGCCAAAGTCCTCACAATGGCCTACGAGGCCGTATATCTAACCCCCATGACTTTTCTGACCTTGTCTTATACTGCTCGCCCCCCACGGACATCGCTCCAACCACGCTGGCCGCCTCACTGCGGCTCCTTGACTGCACAGGCACCGTCTCTCTGCAGGGACCTTTGTGCCGTCTGCCCACCCCACTCCTCTCTCTTCCCTTTTTTACTTCAAGCCTTTAACTCAAATAGAGCCCACCCTGAGCTCTCCTCTCTTTCAAGGCAACTTTCGTTCCCTCACCACCCTTCGACATCTTAGCGCACCTACAACATGGAACATAGTCCGTAGTTCACTTATCTAGTTTGTCTCCTTCTTCCCTCCCCTCCCCGTCCTGCCCCTCGGCAAAGTGGGAGGGGTTTTTACCTGTATGTTCTCCGCTGTTATCTTCTGTTCCTACGCCGCCTGACACACAGCTGGAACTCAACATTTAATAAATGAATCATACATTTACTCAATGATGTTAATGGGCGGGGAAGGTACTATATAATATTTAATAGATTGGAAAAATAAGGAGAGAACAGACTTGTATAATACTTGTCTTTATTTCCTGCTTTTAAAATGACATCCTTCATTTAATATTTTTCTCATTACATCTATATACTAGTCATTTTAATTAACTCCTTCACTGAAACACAGCATTGTAGTCTGTATCAAAACAACACAGTACATCTTGGCATTTAACTTCAAGAAGGTAAATAATACCTAACCTTTTCTAGAGTTCTTTCAGTTTTTATTTATGTAGAAAATGGACCAGGTTAAAATGCAGGAAAGACTGGGGGCTAGGTAACCACACAAGAGCTCATTAGCACCGTTTGCCTGGCCCGCTGCCGGTCCCTCTTCCTGCTTCCACCTTTCCCTCTTCCTCTGAGGTGGGCTTAAAGTCAAACCTCTGGTGAGAGCAGAAACAAGACACCTGCAGAAGCCCCCCTCCTCCTCTCACACGCAGAGCGTCACAGAGTGGCATTCACTACCTCTTCCCTAGGGCTGAGAGAACTGGCCCACTCCAACCTGCCACTCGCCCTAGTGTGCGTGTGTGTGGGGGTAGGGTAGAGTGAGGAAAAACGTGAAATATGAATAAACAAACACATGTATAATACAAACCAACCACTGCTGCTCCTTGGGAATTGCTGACAGAACATCACCTGGCAGGATTTTTATATCTTTGTTTTCAGTATTAAACCATGCGCATGTACCCAATTACCTACATGCCTGTCCATGCCAGTCCCATTGGGGAGTTTCCCAACTTTTTTTACATCATGGCAGATAATGTAGAAAATTCGTTTTAAATTCTGGTGAGGACCGGCCTGGAAGCTCTAGCCACCTTACGTCCTGCCCAGCTAACTACCCAGAAGGCTTCCATCATTAGCTTAAGGCAAACTACTTGAGAAGCTCTGCATTAAAGTAGCAAAATTCAAGTCTAACATCTTCTCAGGGGAGCACCCTCACCAGTGACTGTGTAAGCTTACATCCACCCCAAGCACATCACAGGTACTGGACACACTGAATTGCGTAAATGATAGCTCTGGCCTTTTGGATAAGCACAAATATAGTATTATTTTATAAACTCCCCTTCCAGATTAACTATTTTGATCCCTTGAAGTTTGCTAATAAAACATCTGTTTTTCAGCTAGCCAGCTTTTGCAAACCATACCAAAACATTTTTAAATAAAAATTTAAATTTTAAGCAAATTACTCACACGTCAAGTAAAAAATAGTCTTTAGATACAAAGTATGGCAACCCAAAGTGACATTCCAAGTTTATTTTCATACAGGTTAAAAGAGGTAAGAAATGCAAACTTTCTAAAGCATGATTACTCTGGAAAATAAGGAAATATTTCTGAATGTAGTTTTACTTCTGAGTTCACTTATGTGTCACTAAAAATGCCACCTCAAGTTTGCAAAATACAAAGTTTCCTACAGATTATTGTACAGCAGTAATCATAAGCTCTCTAGCTTACCTTACCAAAGTACACATACACTGTATCATATTGTATACTACTATGCATCAGACATCAATAGGCCAATTGAAATCCTTGAGATTGAGAGGTGACAGGTGACTGATAAACATAAGTAGAAACCAAGCAGGTCAAGGAGTGTTGAATATTTAATAAACTCATTAAGTATAAATATAAAACAACTGATGCAAATGTATGTCATTTTAAAACATTACTATGAAGAATTATGATTTTGTATTGTATTAATATTATATTATTACTGTCTAGTAAGTGTAAAAATATTTAAAAACAAAATATAAATCCCAATGAAACTGTAAGTAAAATTACTTTTATTTTCATAAATAAAAAGATAACTCATTATACAAACACCACTTTTAGCAGAAATATGTTAGCTGTCATTGCCTGGTATGAAATGCATGTAATAGTTAACATAAATAGTTAACATCTCTCTATAACCTTCATGCAACTTCTTTACATTTGATAATTCCCCAAAATTTCCAACATGATTTCAAAAAATTATGTAATGGAATATTTTAGTCACCACGTGTCCCCTTTCTGAGTCAAGAGAATATTATCTGCTCACGTCAAAGGTGCCTATTGATTTAAAGTAATACCAGTATTTACTGCATTTTACAGAAGCACTGAGCATATTACGTGTTTCCACTTGATAAATGGTAGTATAATCTCCAAATATGCCAATGTGAAAGTCTATTAAGTAGGTTCATAAGCACTAGTACAGATAAACAGATCCTATAGGCAGAGAGTAAAGAGCTGCCATCAAGTACTATTTAAAGTTTTGTCAGTAAGTGGCATACAGCAAACAGATAATTTTGTAATAAGGATCACACAAAACAGGATGAAATTTAATAAATTATTTTTTCTATAGACAGAAAAATAATTACTCCATTTATTCTGGAAACCACAACTTCAAATATTAAACATTATACTGCAAGCAGTAATTAACATTTCTGTATATTCTGGAAAAAACCTCACCAATTTCACATAGCTTTTATTAAGGAGTGTAAAGTATGACATATGATTTAAGTAGTCATTTGTTTGAATGATTTGATTCAGATAGGCATAATCTATTCATTCTTCATAATGAAATGTACAGTTCTATTTTAACACTTTATGCAGATTTTATTTATTTCTCACAGGGTTGCTGTGTGGATTCAATGGTTTATCTATGTAACTGCCCAGCACAGTACCTGGCACATAAGCTCTCAATATATGCTACTTAATTATTTCTATTAAGTGAATCAGTCTGTCATTTATAATAGGAAAATTATCTAATGCCCTAGAAGAATAATCAAAAGATAAACCTACAGATGTGTGACTTTTGTTAAAGTATGATGCATCCACTACTTCCCAAGTTTGTATCTATACTAAACTAATTGTTTCAAATATTACAATCTATTTTTAAGATCATACAGTATCTATGTTTTCTACATTTTTGTTATAGCCTTTGGCTTAAAGCAATACAGTCCTGACAGGATATATTAGAAAACCATATAAAAACAATGCACACTGAAATCAGGTAACAAAGGCATTTTACTGTAACTTCTTTAACAAAGAAGTAGAGAATTACCAGTGTAATTCAGGACAACCTATCACATTTAAGTTTAAAGTTTTTTCTTTACATCATGCAATATTTGACTTCTTCAAAAAACATGTCCATTCTTACTACCTTCTCTTATATAGAAACATTAAGAGCTGTTACAAAGTTCTGTCCTCTAAGTAAAAAACCCATTAAAAAAGGTACTTGTAAAAATCATTGTAGGGTTACTGAGACTGAATGAAGCACAGGGCTACTAGAATAGGGATAACTTTTCAAAGGTCTTAACATACTTATAAACACTGATTTTTGAGTAAATTATAGACTCTAGCATATGTAAAAAATTTGATATGATGGTCTTCTGATCTTTAATATGTGACTTTTTTTCCCACCAGAAAAGATAAATAACTCAGAACATAATGAGTCTGTGTTCCAATTAACACAATGGTGAGGGGAAAGAACTCTGTTAAAAACTGACTCCTGCCAGATGTGGTGGCTCACGCCTGTAATCCCAGCACTTTGGGAAGCCAAGGCAGGAGGATCACTTGAGGCCAGGAGTTCAAGACCTGCCTGAGCAATATAGTGAGACTCCCATCTCTCCAAAATATAAAAATAAAAATTAGCCAGATGTGGTGGTGTGAGCCTGTAGTTGCAACTACTAAGGATGCTGAAGCAGGAGGATCAGTTGAGCCTAGGAGTTTGAGGTTACAGTGAGCTATGACCCCACCACTGCACTCTAGCCTGGGCAACAAAGTGAGACTCTTGTCTCAAAAAAAAAAAAATCCAGATATTAGGAAGTTAAAAAATAGAAAAGCAAACCTGAAATGATATGATTTGGGCCTATAATATATTAACCTGAAACTTATTACAATGCAGTGTTCGAAAAAAAGACCCAACCCTCAAATACACCCTTTAGAGACACAATAAAATCTTTCATATGTTGTCCTGCTTAGAGAGGAGAGTCCAAAAGCAAAGCCTGTAACATATCCACTATATTAAAAATCAAGAACAAATAAACTGAAGGCAGATTCCCTCTGAATGTAATAATTATTCTACAGGCTTCAGAGAAATCATTTCAAGAAATATGAACTCAAGTTCCATGGTTTATCTTATTAACCAGTAGAGAAATTCTAAGTGCATATTGTATTTCAGGTGTATTTTAGGAGATGCTGCAGCCAGTGTCCTTTTGAGGTTTGATACCTGGTTCTTTCACAGGTTTCACTTCTTCCTCTGGTTTGGGTTTGGTCTAGAGAGAAAGAAAAATACGGTGTACGTACACAAACTAAGATTCCGAAAACAAACACTTGATCTTTTCTACTTCAGACTTTTAAAAGATGCTACATTAAATTATATAACACTGGTATTAATAGCGCTATTCCAGAAGGTATGTATCAATCCATTTTAAGACATAATTAGAAAGCAACATTTCAGTAAAGATGAAAACTTAATCTTGTAGGCAAAAATCAAGCTATTGGTGCTCCTACCCCACACTATTTTCTGAGTGATGAATCTATGCATGAAGAACCCTAAGACAGTTATTAGGCTATCTCTAAGGGCATTATTTTACAGGCTGAAAAGGACATAAAGATGGTTATTTTAAGAAATAATGGTTTTAGTATGGGAAGGAAATTACATAAAAATGACCCAATTTCAAGGAAGGAGTTATGGCTGCAAAATCATTCTATTCCTTTTGTCATAGATTCCTAGTCTTTTGGTAGTTAGATCTCAAAATTTCCACTTAATCTACCATTTGATTTAGAACACTAAGATGTACTTAGATATAAATGAATAAAAGCATTTTTATTTTACTCCAGGATTCACAGAATGCTTAAATTACATTAAGTCTTCAAACATCTTGCAATATGCTAAATCCAAAACACGGTATTACTATAGCAATATAAACATGGATGATCTTTTCTTCCACACTCTTGTTAAAAGAGGCACTGACAAGTTGTAAAAAGGTAAGATAATGAATTAAAAAGAATGTCAATTATGTAGAGTATCAGAACACATTTAAGGCCCAGAGGTCTTATCTCTGAGTCTTCCATGACAGATTACACTAAGCACTGTAATTAGCTAATTTAACGTTTAGACAAACATATGTATATATTTAAAGAGAGAAGAATATCAAAAGGCTAACTCTGAATTTTCTTTTTAAACTTTTGTGAATGGAAGGAAAAAACCCAATCTCTTACACTATCATCCTTGGGTCTCTTGGTGAGATCAAATGCAGCCAGTGTTTCTGGTGTCCAGTGAGCACTTGTAGGAGGAAATTCGAAAGGTACAGGCTCTACAAGACCATAATTTGCTTTGAGTTCCAGTTGTGGGGCTTCCATTGGAATTTTTTGAAAGTAACTGCAAAAATCAATTTATATAAACATTCATGTATTCAGTAACTATTTGAGTGCCTAATATGTTCAAGGCCCTGTTCAGGAAAATGACAATCTACTGATGAATAAGAGATTGCTCTGCCTCATGTAGATAAGTAACTGACAAAGTCAAGAAACCTTGTCAATTACAATGCAATGTATCTGGAGCTAAGATAGATGTAGACTGCCATGAGAATGCAAAAGAGGGGCAACCCAGATTTAGGGGTTCAGTGACTCTTCCCAAAGAAAGTGACTAACAGTGAACTATGTATGTTTAAGGAAGTGAAAAGCTCAATATGACTAGACGAAGAATACAAAGGGAACAATGTAAAGAGATAAAAGCAAGGTCAAGATTAATTCTGCCAACCTACACAGGTGGTGATCTACAGTTTGAACAACACTGATTTAATATTGGAAAATTGCTTGAGAGAACCAGGAAAGACTGAGAGAAAATTAATCTTCCTGCTTTATAGGTAGCTAAAAACAGAGTGAGATGAATATGCAAAGGAAGTTGAGAAGATATAAATATTTAAAACATACAGAGAAAAAATAGCAAAGAAACAGTTAAGAGAAAATTAAGACAGTGTGAGACAGTGTCCTAATGAAGTAGGCTGTAGGTTAATAATTCATATCTGCTTTTATTAATATATATCATCAGAGTAGAATAAAAGTTAGGCCCTACACAGTTGAACTTTATCACTAATTTAAAGAGAAAATTAAAGCTAAACTTAAATGTCATTTAACACAAAACCTTTGGGAATAGAGACTAACAGAAACCATATGACTAAAATATTAATATTTTAATATAATTATAAATTGATGTATTAGCATTACTAAAATAACATTAAGCTATACTCACATAAATCCATTTTCTCTCTGACATTTTTCTAGGGTATTCTTTACAAGGTTTCCAAGTTTCCTAAAGAACAAATGTCCTGAAGGTTTGACTGTTGGTCCAGGTCCTTTGGTTTCTCCATATTCTTTACATAGTGCTTCTGCCTTTGCATAAACTGCATGTGAAAAAGATATAAAGTCTTTTCATTACAATTAACATTGCTTATTTATACTTAAAGGCTTTAAATCAGAGATAGTAAGACTTTTACTGTTCTTTACCTAGTATAGCAGCAACACCAATAATAATATTATTAGTGGAAGGTGGGTATGCTCCACAGGTTCTAAACTTTTTTTTTTTTAGAGACAAGGTCTTGCTCTGTCACCCAGGCTAGAGTGCAGTGGCATCATCATAGCTCACCGCAACCTCAAACTCCTGAGCTCAAGCAATTCTCCTGTCTCAACCTCCTGAGTAGCTTGGACTACAGGTGCATGCCACTACACCTGGCTAATTTTTCTATTTTTTGTAGAGATGGGTCTTGCTCTTGCTCAAGCTGGTCTTGGACTCCTGGCTTCAAGTAATCCTCCTGCCTCAGCCTCCCACAGTGCTAGGATTACAGGCGTGAGCCACTGCACCCAGCCCTAGAATGTTTTTGAGACATTTTTTTCTTTTCTCCAATTACCTCACCCATTCCAATTTCCCTTTCATGAACTCTGCCAAAATCTCTTTAACCACCTACTCCCCTTTATGATAAAACATTTATTTTTTAACAGGCAGTTAATATTCTGGCAGTAATACTTACATTTTTCTGCTTCTTGGAGAGACCTGATTGCTTCACCACATTTGTCACTAGCCAATAAAGTCTGACCATGATAACAGTAAGCCTGACAAAATAAACAAATTTTTATTCATTCTCTCCCCACATGATACTTTCTGCTGTTATTGTTTTATATATGTGTCAGATAAATTAATGTCTTTATCTACTGTTTGAAGTATCAATGCAATCTCTTACATTTCTTTACTTGAGTAAGCTTTTCCCCATCTCTTTTCATATAAAAGATGGAATTATGTCAAGCCTTGAGCCAAAATAGCCTTCTAACCATGTCCTGAGAATAAAGGTTTTTTGCTGAAATCTGTACTTGAAATTAGGAAGTAGTAGATAAAGGAGGAAATTATTGTGCCAATGCAGACGGAAAGGGAGTGAGTGTTTTGAAGTTAAGGACTAAAGAAGTTTTAAGACAAATGTATTAGCTTGGAAGTTTACTCTTTAAAAGTACACATCAGTGTCAAGGATTGCACATAGTCTTATGTGGTGTGCTTGAAAACAGATTATAAGGTACAAGAAATAAAAATATCTACTTAGGCCTGAAAAAGAGTTTTGAAGATCTCTCACATGACATTCTAATCAACAAAACAATTAAGTTTGGTGGGGACAGCAGACTGATAAGTAACTTCCAAAATGATACTTATTGATGGTCTTCACCAAACTAGGTGATATATTGTGTGGTATGCCTTAAGATTAGAATTAGTAAATATCTTTCTCAATGTACAGGATGAAACAACTGAAAGAATTCCCATTAAGTATGCAGAAGGTTCCAGCCTGAAAGTGGGTTTTGAATCAAACAGTAATTCCATCGCTATAATCCAGTTCTACAATTCTACGTCATCACTTTCTACCCACTTAGTTCACAATGGCTGCACTGTCAGTGAATATTTACTGAGAGCTGTCCATTATTGGTAAAATGCTAATGAAGAGCCTGGTGAGATGAGAGACCAGGCACTCCAAGGGCTGGAAAGACAATAATTTACATTGTTTTTAGGGTTATAAAGACTTACATAAGCTGTGTAGAAACACATTTTCAAGTGAAGATATTTTCTCCATTTAGCAGAATATGCAGGCTCCAAACTGGATAAAGTATGATCTAAAGTTACATTTTAAAAAGCAAAATATAATTTCACCCTGATTCACTAGAAGACTTTTAGTTCATGTGTTCTGATAATAAAAGCAGAATGCCATGAAAGTCTAAAACTCAAGCATATACACATTAAAAAACAAAAAACCCTTCCTTATTTAAAGTGATTTACTTTCCCATAACTATACTTTAAGCTACATAAGATTGGTTAAATACCATAGTACCTCTTTGATTTGATGCTTAATATAACTTTAAGTCAATGATAAAAATAGACTATGACCAAGAACTTCAAAGTAAATACTGTTTATACTGTTATCTATGTAAACCTGTGTATTATATAGCAATGCAAAGAGTAGTCTAGTTACTCAAGTCAGAAACATGGAGGATACTCTCCTCTCGCTCACCTCCTCCCCTCCATCATTCAATCTTGTATAACACACACATTCACTCACATACCCTTCTGCCAAACATCTCTCAAACCTATTTCTTCCTCTCCATTTTCTACTTTTAAACTGTCTTTGTTAAAGCTTTCATCATTTCCTCCACAGACTATAAGATTTCTTCTTCAGTGCTAAGCAAAGTCAGCCTTCATGTAGCAAGCTCATCTATAATACTGCAACTACAGGGACCTTTCTCAAATTCAAGTCCAATCAAGTCAGACTTAACTTTTAATCAGTCCCAAATATCTACAGAATAAAGGCCAAAGGCTTACAAACCAATTCCTGATCACACACACAAATACTTAACCAAGGTTTTCTCCTATCACTGATCATGTGTTTCAGCTAACAGCAACTGTCAAGGTTCCCAAATGTGCTAAGTTCTTTCCTATCTCTATACTTAATATAGAATACTCTACTCCCATACTCTAAAGCCTCCTAGGAAACTTAAAACTTCTATTAATATTTCACAATAAGGCTAAAACATTATTTTCTCCTAGAAGTCCTTCTGGAGCATGCCCTGATTGTTTAGGCTCTTATTTAACTGCTGTAATGTCTTACTTCATGATATAATAATGTAGTTACATGTTTGTCTCCTTCCCTAGACTGAGAATCTATTCTACTTATCTCTTCTCAGCAACTAAAATATTATAGCAACCATCTCAAAAATGAAAACATATGCTTGTTTCCTAAATAAGTGAATCACAAGAGTAACAGGCTAATCAGAGGTACTGTGTCCTAGTCCCAACCTCTGGATTTCAGTTTCTTGTCTAAATAAGGATAGTAACCATAAGGTTGTTATAAAGACCAAAAGAAAAAAAAAAAGCTGTATAATTATTAGATATTACTAGCTAAGAAGTATAGCATTACCTGTTCCATTGGAAGTTACGTAGCATATTAAATGTGAACAGCTTTAATTTATTTTAAACAAGATAAATATTAATAAAATAACGAAGATATTATTCCAGTTTTGCACATAAAAGAATCCGAGAATATTTTGTTTTGTTCCCTATTAAGCCAAGAGCAAATGAACTTGAAAATCTAAAGACTAAAAATCTAACAACAGAATTATAAGCTTACCAGCTTTTTGATAGAAATTGGCTGTTTCATATGCCAGTGCTGCAATTAGTCCAGGAGCATGTTTTAGTTCAATTGCTCGAGCAATTGTTACTGTAACCAAACACAATAAAGTGAATCTTTAATTATGCTCACTTTCATTCATCCTGATTTCAATTTTAATAGCAAAAGACAGTGACTTTTTGGCATGTTCATGCACTTTTGTTGCAAGTTTTAACATGAAAAGTTACAAAAAATGCAAACTTGAACAAACAGCACAACACTGAGCTTATTGGTTCTGATGCTTGTTTCTTTAAATAAATCACCAGTTAATTACTAGGTAATCACAGAGAATTACTACTACAAAATAGCATGACATAATAGGACACAAATACTTTTTGAGGAGCACTGGAGTTGGAAATGAAAAACAAAAGCCTACAAAGTTTCTTTATTGTTTAACATAGGTCCCACTATTTCCTGCCATTGAAAGGCAAAGACTTTAAGGTAAGCCAAACAGTGGAAGAGGAAAAAGAATGAGCACTGTAGAGGAGAAAAAGATGAGTTAAAGAATTAATTTTATATTGTCAGAAATGGTATGAAATCAAAATACTCTTAAAAAGAGCCATTAAACTGTAAGACCTTTTCTTCCTAAGAATTGAAGGCAAATACTAACGGTAAACTTATTCCTCATTACAAATTTCTCAAAACCTGAAACTCAATTCCAGCTAATTCTGATCTTAAAAGAAGAGTTAAATGCCAATAAAGACTTTCTTAAAAAAAAAAAAAAAAAAAAAAAATCTGACAGTATTTAGGATACCTTCTTGAGCTTCAGCTTGACATTGGATAATATAAGCTTCTATGAGCCGTGCCTCTAAATCCCTTCCCTTTTCTGCAGGTGTAATAAGTTTTGGGATATGACTTTCCTGAGAAAGAAAGAAAAACAAACAAACAAAAAACAAAGAAGCCAAATTTTATTTTAATCTAGTTGTTAGAGATGAAAAAGACAGAAGTTATGAGACATTGAATTTGAGGACTTACCAGAAATTTAGAGGACAAACAAAAACTGTGTAAAATGGTGCAACAGTAAGCTTATAAAGAATAAAACTGTATGCTAAAACTCAGCTTTTATAAGAACAAGAAATTCAAGAACAAAATTTGGGTCATAATAGATTGCTTAGATACGCAAGCCATACTTTCATCGTGAAAAATCTTTAATTGAATGAAATATTAATAGTAATTAAAATTCCCTTTTGCATGATAGCCTCAACTGTTCATTCACATTAATAGTTAAAGATATAAAGAAAAAAACACTACAATTCTACACCTAATCCAGAATCACAGCTTTTTAATCACTGTAAAAACATCTTATTTTATCATGAAAAAATCTAACACTGGCCTCCAGGAAGCCTTCAGTAAATAGTGGTTTAATTAGAATGAAGTGGGGGGAATTCTGTTTGGAAGACACATTATTCTTTCTTATAATCCTCATCACATCTCCAGGCAATTTAATATAATTAGAGTGCACTGATTGCCCCTCTACTGCTTTCACCGAGATAGAGAGAATGCAATCAGAAGTTCACTTTCAAAGAATCACGACTGTTCCTGGCAACTGCTACAGAGGACATTAAGAAATGGTACGAACCATCAGTTTTTCTACTTTGTTTTCTCCTACCTTTTTGGAAGATATAGAAAAATGAGCAGAGTACTACAACTTCAATTTTCTAATTATAAAGTCAGTGGTGATTTCAAGATTAAAAAGGAGACATTTAATATTCACTAATTTGCTACACTCATCAATAAGGTATTTAGAAAAAGGAAAACAGAATGCACACTAGCTCTTTTTACATAATAAAACAATTCTTCCTCCACCCTCCCAAAAAGAAAAAATAAAAATTTTTCAAGAATTAAAGCACTGAGAATATATATATATATATATATATATATTTTTTTTTTTTTTTTACCTTTAAATGTTTAAAAATCCCAGCTGCAATTTTTAGGCTTCGATGGACTTCTTTTGCTTCATCCTCTGTTATGCTTAAAGATAGTGATTATGTTAGAGGATGAATCCCATTTCTGGTGTTAAAACTAACAATACATAATCATACAACCAAAATTAGTCATTTGTGTTTCTCTAAAAGAAAGAAAACCACTACTTTTCTATGGTGGCTATACTTACTGCTCTTGTTTTCATTGCCTAACTTAATTTTACATCAGCACATACAATTTGACATCATTTTTAAATGGGCACATATTATTCCCATGTATGGATGAACCCTAACTAATTTGCCAATTTCCATTGCTGTATTCATTTTAACTATTTTAAAAATTGTATTTCATTTTATTTTACAATTCTTTCATCTTTCAAAACATCTTTTCACATACTTAAAAGCCCTTTGTATTTCTTGTTCTGTGAACTGCCTGTTCATTCCTTCGCTTATTTTCAATTGATTTGATAATCTTTGATTTGTAAGCATATACATTATAAAAATAATTTACCACATGCATTGCAATGTTTTTGACCAATCTTGTCATTTGTTTTTTAACTTGTTTATGGTATTTTTATGTAGTCAAATATTCAATCTTTTACTTTATGGCTTCTTGGTTTGGGGACTTATTTGGAAAGAACTTCCACATGATAAGACTATTAAAATTTTTTTCCCTTTTAACACTAGGCACCATAATTCTGATACGTGGATACTGACATTATCAGGCACTCTTTCACTTGTCCAAACTGGTATTTTTAACCATTAGCCTAGTTTTTAAAAATAATGAAGCGCCATATACTTGAAAAATAACACAAATGTATATAATCTTCCCCTTTTAACTTACTTTTCTTTTCCAGCCAGTCTTGAAGCATATTTGGTATACCATAAAGCTACATTAAATGCCATGGAAATTAATTCAAAAACAGCATCCTGTTGGGCACTGGAATTATAAACATGATCATTAAGTTCTGTCAATTATTGAGACATCACTACATGAAGCTTATTGGACATCCAACTCAAAATTACAAAACTATATGCTAACTGGCATATATGAAGAAAATGGTTTGTGTTTAATATAGTTCTGGACATAATACACACAGGAATTAACAAGGAATGGCTAAATGTAATGGTCTAATATGCACTTCATAATAATAAGCATGAGAATAGTAGTTCCCAAAGTTTACTGTATATAGAGTAGCTTTAAAAATACAGATTTCTGGGACTTAAACCCAGAAAGCCAGAAAGTCTGGGACAGGGCCCAGAATCTGTATTTTTAGCAAGTATTCAGGTGATTCTGAAATGGGTGGTTCTTATACAACATTTTACAAAAGTGGAATTCAGAGGAGAAATCATTTCAGGCCAGAATGGTTAAAGAAGGCTTAATGGTATATATAAAATCTGAACTGTGCCTTGAAAGATGACTAGAAGGGAAGCAAAAGGACCATCCCAGATGAGGAAATGATACTCCCAAAGAACAAAAAAGCATAAGATTTTTCTTATAGAAGTGACCCAGTGAGCCTGACTACAGCAGATGGCATGTAAAAAGAAATCAAGGAAAAGAAGGGCAAAAACCACACTGGAGCCAACCTAAAGAAGATTTTGAATGGCAAGCCAATCAGTATTCTACAAAAAGGCCTTGAAAACAAGTGTATTTTACACCTTGTTTTCCTCCACATGCTATTACTAAATATGACAAAATGGCACATATTAAGCAAATAAGATAGTAATATGAATATATATTCACTATTGTTCTTATAAGAACCTGAAAATTCTTTATACATTATCTCATTTATCTCTAATGAAGAAAGAAGTAATATCATTTTACATATGTAATACTAAGATGCAGAAAAGCAACCCAAAGGGAAGAAGAAATTAGAATCTTGACTCTACTTTGTATTTTTTATTTACTTGTTGACCGTCTCTTAAAAGGAACAGAGACATGGCAATTTTTTAGATTAAAAACAAATTGTTATAAAATATACAGTAATTAAAAAATAATTTATAAACTGTCCTGATTAGTATATAAAATATACAAAAATGACAGTTATAAACAAACTTAAGATAGTTTTATTCTCCTCAAAAAAACTTAATACATAGTTTAACAGCTTATTCTTTTCAGCATTGAAAACTTTCAAATGAATTATATCTGGTGATATAGTGGGCACCACTATACATTTATAACTGTACCTTTCAATAATAAGAGTTTTGCTAATTTATGTGAAGCCTCATTAATAACTCTCTCCTTTTCATCCTTCATTGATTTCAGTATGTCCCTAAACACTCCATTTCTATGACACCACATCTGTAATAAGTAGTAATGTATGTATAGTTGAAAAAATAGTGTTCAGAACAGATATACTCACAGCACAATTTCTACTGAATAAATAGCAATTAAGCATAAAGTAACTTAGGAGTCTCACACATATGCTGAATATTCCGTATTACTTAAGGTCTTCATCATATAATGCTTCACTATCTCATAAAATGCTAAAAAAATGTTAGCAGCTCACTGTTTCATGGAATCAAAATTTGGCATGGTGGGAAAAAGTGCCAAATTTATGTAACACAAAACATTATAGACTCTGTCAAAGTTTTATAATGTAATAATGATAGAGGTTTGATTCTTTAAAAAAACCTTTTTAAATTTTAAAAATATTCCTTAATTTTGGATGAAAAACAAAGGCATCACAGAAAATAAGGTCTTGGAAAACCTTAGTATCCCAGAATATTAAAATCTGGAAAGAATTCATAGTCCCTACTTCCTACCCAATTTATGAATTCTACATACAATATTCCCAAGGAAGGAAACTAACATTTAATGAATGTCTTATTATATGCGTAGCATTACATTCATTATTCACTTAACATAAATTTCATTATTTTTTTCCCTCACAAAGTCCTATATCCATAACCCCAACATATAATTGAAGCAGATGTTCCCCCAATAGAAAACCTGGGATTGCATCTAAATATGTAAGAATCTAACAGTGTCCATATTCCTTCCACTATAATGCACAGCCTGCCCTGGTCTTTCAGCAATCTCCAATTCCTTCCTTTCTGTTCTTATAAAACAGAAGCAAACCGAGATTAAATATATGGGCACTTAAACAATGTTAAAAAAGAGTAGTTAAATAAAAAGTTAGCACCATTGTGATGTTTCCTGTCATGATTAGATCTGTTATAAATAGTTTCAAGTGATGAGAAAGTTCTAAAGGGAAGTTTTTTAAAAGGGCAAAAACAGTGAAAAGGAAGAAAACAAATACTGTGAATCAAGAGAATGGAGCCGGGGAGAAAGAGAGAGAGGGAGAAAGACTGACCAAAGGCATTTGAAGTATCCACCAGAAAAAGAAAAGTAGGAGAAAAACCAAAATTCTGCTCAGCAGATGGAAAGCCAGGTTTGGGTTCCAAATTCCCAAACCATTCTTTGTGTGTTATTAAAGGTCAAGGCTGTTCAATTTTAGTTAACGTTTGTATTATCTCAAAAACAGATTTGGTCAGGAGAAACAAATTATATTTTTACTTAATTGTGTGTATTAGGATTTAGGTCAAATGCTTTTTGTTAATTTCCTGATAGGAGAAAATTATTTCAGATGTATATTTTTCTTCTTCAAATACAGAGGCTAAGAGTTAACCACTAGCTAAATAGTTACAAGAACTAGCTCCAATTTAGCCCTACGTTAGTACTGCTTACCTTGTAACCTGTCCTTGTAATGTATCAGTCCACTTGAAATTTTGAATATATCGTAACTTGCTTTCTTGGGTAGATTCATCCAATGAATTTATGAAACCTATAAAAAAATAAGATATTTTAGTTTTAGAAGAAATATTGAGTGTTCTGTTTTGAAAAATTTTCAGATAATTTTTGCAGGTGCCTGAATGAAAGTTCTCATCCCTCTCCCTTTCTCCATCTCATACCTTCTCCTGACGTAACATAATATGAAATATATACACATTTAATTTTCTAACTTTCTAACCTAAAATGTTAGAAAGACCACATAACACCCTAACATCCTTACATTTCTGAAACTCAAGCATACCAAAGAATATAGGCTGGAAGATTATTCAAATTTGAAAAGTCTAAGAATTAAATGTAAACTTCTGCATAGCTTTTTAAAATAACTCAGAAGTTCATGTAAATAACTAACCTTGTAAAAGTGAAAAATATGAATCCGCTGCATTCTTCATCATTTCTGGATTACAGCTCAAATCAGTGAACAGTTCAAGGAGGCGTGTCCTGGATGATCTCAAATCACTTATATGAGATAGAAAGAGACAGTGAAGTTAAGTAAGCTGTATTACAATGAAGCTACATAAAAGTGGCTTAAAGTTTTCAATGTAAAAGCTTTAAACACAAACATACACACACCCACCCTAAGGGTATTATCGAGTACACGGGAATTAATTTAATTAAGAATAACACTAGAAATAAAGGAAATTTCTAACAATTGTTTAAAAGCCAGTCCAATTGAAGGGGCAAATGATGAATAAAATTATGTAATAAAATATATAGCAAGTTTTAATTTAAAAAAACAAATAAATGCATGCATTTAAGGTGCGGGGGATTAATAATGACTAACTTAACAACTAACCAGCTCATAAGTTTTTTGAAAAATGGAAATTCAACATATTTGTGTATGATTTTAGTATCTTCTTAAAGTTTTCAAATTTGACATTCACATAAAATGTCAAAATATGCTTAAGTCAAAAACCATATTTTAAAAATGAAATTACATTCTATAATTCAATATACACATCAAGAATATGTAAAAACATGTGGCCATTAGTTGTTTGAAAACTGCTTCCTAGTCTATATTCCTTTTACTTCTCTGCAGCAATAAATGTTGCAGATTCATCTCTTCCTTTTTGAAATTTTCTCCCTTGATTCCAGTAACACTAAGTTTTCCAGGTACTCCTCTTATCTCTGCAAGTTCCTTTTATATTTCTTTGTTATGTCCTCTTCTTATTCCTACCTCCAGAAATGTTCAGTCTTTAGCTTTCTGGTTTCTCTTGAGAGCTCATCTATTAGTACAGCTTACACTATATCCATTCCTGGATCTCCATCGTCAGCTCTAACTTGATTCTGTTCCAGTTCTACATCTAATCCAGAAGGCAATTAGCTTAGTGAGGGGTTCCAGAAATCACATTACGGGGACAATGAACGAAGACCCTTGAAAATGTGTGTAAATGACTAAAAAAAGACTAAATTTAAATTGTAAGCACCAAGAGAATAGGGGCTGGTACATCCAGAATTTAGTAGGTGCCTTGGATAAAGCATACACTCAAAATTATTTGTTGAGTGAAAGAATACTAACTCTTCAAATATTTTCATTTGAAGTTTAGAAGGACTGTCATGTGGCAGTGATGTTTAGAAGACAGCACAGACTTAATTTTAAATGATCTAGATGTTGTGCTTATTCATTAGTACTATTAATAACTCTAAGGAGGCTTATTCCAAGAAAGTATGTATATACCAACAATTACATACAGCCAAAAATGGACAGGCTACCTTATGAATTTGTCATTGTTTGAGGTATTTAGCTAAAAGCGAGAAAGAAGTGATTTGATTCCTGGACTAGGAATAAATTTGCACCCTTAAGGCCTATTCTAGACCTTAAGGGTCAAATAGTTTGCCAGCTATTTCCATGTAGGTGCTTGATCAGCTATAGCCCAACTTGTATAAAGTTACATTCATCTTAAAATTATGGAATTTGAAAAAAGTGTGCCTCAGAAATATCTATTTTAGGCTGTTTATTTTACAGATTAGGAATTAGGCCCAAAGAAGTTAAGGAACTTGCTCAATGCCACACATAAAACAGCTAAGCTGGGACCAGCCTCTAGGGGTCTAGATCAGGGGTTGGCAAAATATAACCTATACCTTCTTTTTGTATAGCCTACAGCTTATTTTGGTTCAGCCCTCAAACTAAGAATGGTTTTCACATTTTTAAAGGATTGTAAAAATGAACAAAGAAGAATGTGCAACAGCAACTGTATGTGGCCCACAAAGCTTAAAATATTAGCCCTTTACAAAAAAAGTTTGCTGTTAGTCTAGATTAATAAGCCAATTTTCCTACCTTTTGTTCTAATCACTTCTTCCCACAAAAGCAGCAACTCTCCTGATTTTCCTTTATTGGAAGCACCAGTGTCTTAATCATCTAGCTTACGTATCTCATGCAGACTGAATCCTTTTCAACCTCCCAGAGCAAATTATTCAATCAGGTTAGCTGACGACTCCAACATATCTCTTGCAACTCTCTCTTTTGGTCCAGCCAAACTGCTCTACTCACCCTACAATAAAGGTTTTTAAAATGATTTTCTCCTTTCCCCTCTTTGTCTAAATCAGGAATCCCCAAACACTTTCAGTAAAGGGCCAAACAGCAAATATTTCAAGCTTTTCTGGTAAAAAGGTATCCACTGGGATCATTCAACTCCACTGTTGTAGAAGAAAGCAGTCAGAGGCAGCTATAGACAATATGTAAATAAGTGTGTGGCTGGCTGTGTTACAATAAAACTTTATAAAAACAAGAAGTGGGCCAAATCTGCAGGACACAGTTTGCCAATACCTGATGTAATCCCATATAACTTATTTAAGCCCCAGTTCAAGTCCTTTCTCCTATATGAACACTTTCAAGTCACAAGGATCTCTCCCTGCTCTGAACTCAATGAATTTACTACCTGGCCAATTAACAATGCCCATGTACTACTTTGTAGAGTCTCTTGTACTGGTTGTAATATACAGCTTAATTCTTTCATTGTGATTTAGCCTTTTTGGGACTCATTTCCTGATCTAAAATTAAGGACCCTGGCCCAGATGACTGCCAAAGTTTAAATAATCTATGATTTAACTCTTCACATGTCATTTACAAACTTAAAAGAAATTTAAAGTTAGGGACAGTGTGTTACATATTTCTGTATTACCCATGGAACCTAAAAAAGTACCTTGTATCTAAGAGTGGTTCAATCACTACTTGTTCATTTAGACTGACTAAAACTTACTTGCAAATTTTTGAAGCAGGAGGGCCACTGGCTACCCCATAGTAATTAAAAGAGACAGGAGCTGTGGCTTTTAATGGGTTCCTATGAAACCAATGGGTCATTTTCTCCAGATGTTTTCTATAGACAAAAAAGAAATATATAAAAATTAAAAATAAAACATTTAATAAACAATGTAAATAGTATAAAAATTATTTTTAAAATAAAAGTTTACTAGAGAATATATATTTATATATTCAATATGATACATAAAACATACATACAATATACACATAAAATGCTTCCTTGCCATAAGTCAATCTTGTTTTAACTGATTGTCTATTTATGGTAGTCTATGTTTAGATCTGATCTACATGAAAAAACCTCAGCACTTAGAAATTTGCCCACAATAACTTCAATGTTAATATACTAGAGCAGTAATATTTAAACTTTAATATGCATAAAAATAAACTGGGGGCAGGGGAGTCTTGTAAAATGCAGGTTCTAATTCAATAGTCTGGGGTATGACCTGAGATGCTGATGCTGCTGGTCCGCAGACTACATATTTGAGTAGCAAAGTACTAGACTTTGGACAGCTGCAAGTGAGAAGGCACAGGACCAGATGAATGTAATTTCCAAAACAGATTCAAATGGCAACCGTGATTTATACTCTTAAGAATACCATAACAGTATATAATTAAACAGTATATAATTAAGTTAATTACCATATTTCCCGCATGTTGCTGACACCAATGGATTGGTTATAGCATGTGTTCTATACCAAAATGTATTTTTCATAAAATAGGTAATAAGAATCAACATTTTATATTAAAAAAAGTAATGCAATACTTGACCAGTAACTTCTATCCTAAAAACGAAAACATTTGAAAAACTACCTAAGTGAAATGCCAATTTAAAAAATTAAGTTCCACACATTTTAGGTCAAAAAAAGAAAAAAAAAAGCAGTATGTCTCTTGCCTAAAAGTCCCTGGGTTGGCAGTGCAAATAATACAGGAGAGCCTAGCCAAAGACTTAAATATGGCAATTTGATTCCACGAAGTAATAGAGAAGAAATTCTGACAAGGTTTACTTAATTTGAAGGCATGATACAGCCATAAAGTCGCAATGACTAAGCTTCAAAAGGCACCGGCGTCCGACATTCGCAGTGATAAAAATTTCTAGAGATAATGTCACACTCAACACTTAATTTTGTGAAAGCAAATTTCCTACAAATACTTCTGTCAAGGCAGCCTCCCACTTCCTGAATGAAAATGCCTGAAGCTTGGTGTACCTTTACTTCAGGAATGCAGGGGCTAAGTTTCTGCCCCTGCCTCATCTTTCCCCTTCTGCGACCGGGCATTCTTCAGTTTTCAGGAATTCGTAGGGTGGGGTAGAAAAACGCCACACCCGTCCGCAGGTACGAGGATGCCTTTACAGTTACCAGAACAACATTCAGGTTGAGGCTGCAACCGGACACACTTACACAGGAAGACTCCGATTACAGACAAGAGCCCCCCACTCCGGAGGCCCGGGTCCAGAGAGGAACCTACCTGAGCGCCGCCCCAGAGCTCAGAGCGCCCACTTCCTGTTTACCACCCAGCCTCTTCCTCCCGTGCCCAGTCCCTTTCAAGGCGACGGGCGGCGACCTTGCGCACGCGCCAACACCAGCGTGCCCCTCTTTCTTAACAGGCATTTTGGTGGAAAGCCGATACTACCAACCCGGGCAGGCGGGCCGACGATGGCCGAACAAACCCCTATTTAGCTTGTATTATAAGATCTCCAACCTCCAGTGGAGACTAAGGGCAAGGGGATTCGGCGGATCTAGCTGTTAATACCACTGATTTGTAGGGCCAATATAGATTTTCTTTCTATTTTTCTTTCAGGGCATTAGGAGACTTTTGGGCCACTATCCAAGGGTCTATGGAGACCGGTGTAAAAGGGGGTGACCCTATTGCTTGGGACTCCGGGGAAACAGCGGGGGGGTGGTGGATATTACTGGGAAACACCCGTTCTCTGACATACTTACTGGATTTCTCAGAGTCTGTACAGCAGTCCTCCTGAGGGAAGAAAGGCAATATCGGAATCCACAACAAGGAAGCAGTCGGAGAAACAAGACTACTGAACTAGACCGACTGGAAGCTGGACCGGCGCCGAGCCGGAGTCACGTGACCAGGCAGCCATGACAGCTACCGAGGCAGCATTGAGTGCCGCTCAGGGGCAGGGTATGCCGCGGTATCTCAGCCCCCTCAGAACGCTCTGTTCATCAACCCTCTCTAATTTCTCCTCCTTTGTCCTTGCTCTTGAACTTCGGCGTCTTCCCCAGAGAGGAAAGGAGTTGGCTCGGCCTGCCGAGCCGAGGGAGGATGCCGCAATAGCGATGGCGGCCGTGGGTGGAGTGGGGCGGCCTCAACCTAACGCGGGGCGGGGCCTCAGGGGCGGGGCCTCGGCGGGGCGGTCTGTTCAGAGCCGCAAAGTTTGGCTGTGGCGGCAAATGGGCTTGGGCGGCTCCTTGGCGGGTGGCGGTGGTGGCCGTAGCGGTTCCTCCTGGCCCTGTTAATGTCGGGGCCAGGCCCGGGGAGGATGGCGCCCTAGAGCCCGGCCTTGCTGGGGAAGGGGCGGGAGGGGACGGGGTGGGGACCGGCCATGTCGGAGGTGACCCGGAGTCTGCTGCAGCGCTGGGGCGCCAGTTTTAGGAGAGGCGCCGACTTCGACTCTTGGGGCCAGCTGGTGGAGGCGATAGACGAGTATCAGATGTGAGTGACTAACGGCGGGAGCGGGCCAGACCGGCTCCAGTCGTCCGCCTCCCCCTTGTTTCTGTTGGTGTCTCTCATCACTGTGTCTGCAGCCAAGGCTTCTCAGGGTGGGGCCCCGCAGGCACTGGGGCTGAGATCTCACTGGCCCCGGCGAGGCTGTCTGGAGACAACGGGTCCGCTGTCTGGGGTGTCTTGCCCTTCTTTCCCCTCCGCCTCCGCGGGGCCGGTTCCATTCAACAGGTAGCTCTTCTTTCCTGGGGCGCCGGCCCTAACAGGCTACCTACTTAGTTCCTTTCCATCGTCTCACGGGTCCGCCGCTAGGCAGTCAGTTTCCTTTTCTCTTTTCCTCCGCCTCTCCCGGGTTGCCACCCCTCGATTTCTCTCTTAAAATCTCTGAGGAATACTTGTGTGTTCTCCGCCCACGTTCCAGGGATCAGTGGCCTTGCTCTGTGTGTGTGTGTGTCTTCCTCCTTCCATGTGTAGGAGAGGAGGGAGCTGGTTGCTATTGGGGGGAGCGGGTGTCCCCAGGAAGCAGCGAGGGCCAGGGATGCCTCTCCTGCCAAAAGAAGGGTCCCCTCTCGCGCTCCCCTCTTCTGGTGAGCCGTGTTTTCACAATTCCACCCCGATTTTGTTTCGGTTTCTGGGACTGTTATTTAGTAGGCTGTGAGTCCCACCCACCCCCTCGCTCGGTTGCTTTGGGTGGAGTCCGCGCAGGATGTGAACAGAAGAGAGCAAAATGTGAATTAGTAGACCACTCACAGGAGCCACCACTCCTTCCTTGGGCCCCTCCTCCTTTTCCTGTGTATAATGTATAGCCGCAGGGTACATGTGAGTACCAGTTTCCTTGATCAACCCGATTTCTTTCCCTTTCTGGTTTTCCCAACAAACTTCAGGGATATTTTTAAAATTAAAAGACAAGATTATGTATATATAATCTTGCTTAGTTTCTTGCACATTTTACTGAATATAAGAACTGCCTACTAAAATGCTATTGTTTGCAAACTGTCGCCGTTAATTATTCTTGGTTTAAAGCAAGTTATTGTTTGAGGTTTCACCGAGTATGAAACCATGTGTGAGTAGAGCCCCAGCCCCCGCCCCCGCCCCCGGTCTTCTGGAAAGAATATACGGTTGGTACTTGGAAGATCTAAACTCTTATCCTCTTCTAATAATAGTTATTTGTTTTTACCTGGCCATATGATAATTTAGATGTACAGATATTTTCTCTACCCAATCTTACTGTCTCGAATTGCCTGTAGTTTCAAAAAACCCTGCAAGACACTATGCCCTAGGCCATTTTGCCATGTGTAACAACTGCCAGCATTTGTTTTGGACTTTCACATGATTTCATTTGCTCTTGCAACTACCCAGTGAGAATATAATTATTCTCATTTTACAAAAAGAGGAAAATTGAAGCTCGGGTTAAGCAGATTACCTCGGGTCACAGAACGATACCACTGAAATCTGGGTGGTTTTTTTTTTTTTAATTCCAAATCCTGTCTCCTCTACTACATAGTGCTTTAGATGCTTTATTTAAGATGCATTGATAGCCTAATTCTGTAAGTGAATTGGACAAATTAGATTTTCTTCATTATTGAAGAACATAACCTTCCATACTATAGCCAGTTAGACAGAACACGTATGCATACTCATTCTGTATGTTAACTAAAATTACATAGCTTGAAATATAAAGCTGCTTCTTACTTGTATGGTGGGACCTAGCAGCTGTTGGCACTGGGCAGCGGACCTCACAATGGAAAGTGAAGAATACCATGTCCAATTGAAATTACAAAGGAAAATTGAATGCGCAAGCTGTTTAGTTGGAATTTTTAGAAACATCTGAATGAGGGTAATAGGCACATGCAAATCCATTGTTGACCTCAATGCTAACCTTTGAACTTCATGATTCAGAGTAGCCCTCAAGTTATTATAAAAATTGCCAGTGTCGAATTTCAGTAGGGATATATAATGATTGGCTGAAATTTTGTGAGCATAACAGGTTACATATAAAATGTGGTTAAGAGCTTAAAATTATCTAATGTATCTAGAAATAAAGGCAAATTTCTTTTTTATTTGAAATATCTAGGAGGAAAGAATACTAGAGCTTGAACAATTTCTTCACTGAACAAGTAAGGGCTGGGGATACAAAGATTTCTGCCCTCAAAGCACTGAGAGTCTAATGGAAGTTTTTAGAGTAATTGGGTGTTGCAGTTACAGGTATTGCAATTACAGACGTATGAAAACATTAAATGCTTCCATACTCCTTCTGTTCCCTAAAGCACACTTCTGCCTTAGGGTTTTTGTATATTTTTCTGGACCACTCTTGGGTCTGCTTGGGTCACTTAGTTGCCTCCTTCAGGTCTTTGTTCAAATATTCTCGTCCTAGTGAGGCTCTCTCTGGCCACCCTATTCAAAATCACAAAGCCTCCTGTCTATCCCCACTCCCTCTGCCTCAGTCTCACACATCCTGTCCCCCATCTACTCTATTTTTTTCCATAGTACTTATCATAATCTAGAATACATCTAAAATATATTCTATTAATACATACTTGTTTTGTTTACTGTCTCTCTGCCCACTGGAAGGTAAGCTTGCTGAGGACAGGGTATGAGGGTAGAGTGGGGTGGTGGTGTCTATTTTGTAATCTACCATATAGTGTCTAGAGTAGTACTAGGCTAACCATACATAATTGTTTATTTAGATATTATATAATTATTATATTCTATTGAATGGATGAATTTAGGAGTATGTTGTGGGTGTATTAAGGAGTTGATGCCAAAATACTATTGGAAGATTTAAATGAATTGTGTCAAAACTAAAATTGTTATCTAAAATATAGATGGTCAATTAAAAGTAACTCCATTTAGCAGGCCACCTCCTTCAGCTACCTGGGCACGCATGACCCCTAATATGTGGTAGAGTGGTAGAGAAACTGTTGTTCAGAATCACACATTTCGTAAGATCAATCCCAAGGTATTTATCTAGCACATGGATGCTCAATAGATATCTGTTAAATGAATGGATGAGTTTGAAGACTGCGTAATACCTGCTCTTAGTCATCTTTACTATGGTTTATATCTGTGCTACTTAAAGTGTGGTCCACAGATTGGTGCTGGTTTGCAAACTGTTATTGGTCTGTAACAAGATGAAGAAAGCCATTGAAAATAAGCATTTTGAAACTTCACAGCAATTTGTTGTCTTCATGATATTTTTTTAATTGTATGTTACAAAAGTATTAGTCTGGAACAGATTAGGGGGGAAAGTGGGCCTTAACTACAGATAGTTTGAGAAGCGCTAATTTCTGTGTCGTGGAATGCTGTGGTTTTTCCATCAGTTACTTGTTTATGTGCTTAAAGTCTAATTAAAACTGTCCCTTGAGAATAGTCCTGTTTTACTTGTAGGCACCTTTGTAGGGTGAGGTGAGTCTCTAAAGAAGAATATTTGGCAGATGTATTTCTCTTTTACTAATAGAATGTCAGCTCTTATTTGCTCATCTAATATCCATAGCATGTAGATTTTCCCTCAGTGGACAAAATCAGATCTCACTTTGTGAAATGACACACTTTCTTGTGGATATAGAAAATTAATTTTTTTGCCTAGGCTTAAAAAGTTTTTTTAAAACAACTTTATTGAGGTGTAATTTATATACCATGAAATTCAACCATTTTACATGTATAATTTAATGATCTTTTAGTCAAATTTACCAGGTTGTGCAACCATTACCACAATCAAATTTTAGAACATTTCCATCACCCCAGAAAGATCCCCTGTGCCCTTTGCAGTCACTCCATATTTTCAGGTTAGCCTCAGACAGCCACTAAAGAGATACATTCTCTCTCTTTGGTTTTGTCTTTTCTGAACATATATGTAATTTGAAATACACAATACATAATCTTTTGCATCTGGCTTCTTTTATTTAGCATGTTTTTAAGGTTCATCCATGTAGTAGCATGTATCATTATTTTGTTCTTTTTATTGGTGAATTGCATTGTACGGATATACCACATTTTATGTATCCATTCACTAGTTGATGGACATTTGAATTATTTCTACATTTTGACTGTCATCAATAATACTGCCCTGAACATTCATTCACACTTTGAATGAATGTCTTTTCATAGGCTTATTTTTCTCTTCATAAGTCTTGTTTGTGAAGTGTTCAAATGTTTTACCCATTTTTAAATTGAGTTGTTTGTCTTTTACCTATTAAGTTGAAAGGGTTCTTTATATATTCTGGATATAAGTCTTTTATCAGATATATGACTTGCAAATATTTCCCCTTAGTCTGTTACCTAATTTTTAATAAGATTCAGTTTGAATTTAGCATCCTTCCTTTCTACTGACTATTAGCATTTGAGCAGGAGTTTAGAGCTGTACTCTTTCTTCTGACAATGACCCTGCTTAGGTTGACAGCCACCATCAGCAAATTATGTGTAGAATTATTTAAATAAAGAAACTCATTCCACACTATAATTTCCCTGAGTTCAGGGATGTGTAGTTGACATTGCTGAGAATACAGACAGTGAATTCCTTAAGAGTACTCCATATACGTGGTGGGTCAGCAAGAGTTAGGAAAGAAACCAAGTACAGAACAAAGACAATGGCTATATATGTTTCTATTTGTACCTTCTCCTGTATAGAGTCCACCAAAAGTGAGTCTATGAATGACATTTTAGGAAAAAATATTTTGGGGTTTCCAGTTTTGGGAGAAAAGAAAGAAATGGATGGAAGCAGTTTAATTAAATAATATGGTAGAGCTATTTTGTTGGAATTTCTTGCTTTATGATAAGGAGGATGCAAACTTTTCACAGATTGGATAAAGAATAATGACCTTTATGCCTGATCTTTAAAGACATGATCTTAAAGAACTCCCACTTAGTACTTTTTTTTTTTTTTGCAAACATGAACTGTCTTCTGCAATGGGCTTGGTAGAAAATCTAGCACTTGCTACCCTTTATATTCCTGTTGAATAGTACATAATATGCTTGGGAATTTTATTTTCAAATTCTTTTGCCAGTTTTTTTTTTTCCCCTGCAGTTGTTTTAATTGATATAAGTATCGTAACATGAAACTCACCATTTTAAAGTGTTCAGTTCAGTGGTATTTAGTATATTCACAATGTGCGACCATCTCCACCATCTAATTCCTGAACATTTCAGTCACTCCCAAAAGAAACCCCATACCTGGTGCCAGTCACTTCCAGTTCCCTCACCTCCTGGCAACTACTAATCTGCTTTTTCTGTCTGCAGATTTATCTATTCTGGACATTTCATGTAAATGGAATCATATGATATGTAATCTCTTGCATCTGGCATCTTTCATTTAGCATAATGTTTTTGAGGTTCATCTGTAGCATGTTATCAGTACTTCGTTCTTCTTTATGACTGAATAATATTCCATTGAATGGATGTGTCACATGATGATGTATCTCCATCAGTTCATGGACATTTTGGTTATTTTCACTTTTTGGCTGTTATGAATAATGCTTCTGTAAACATCTGTATACAGGTTTTTTTAGGTATATGTCTAGCATTTTGGAATTGCTGGGTCTTATGGTAACTCTATATTTAATTTTTTGAGGAGCTACCAAATTGTTTTCCACGGTGGCTGGCACCATTTTATATTCCCACCAACAATATGTGAGGGTTCCAATTTTTCACATCCTTGCTAACACCTGTTATTTTCTTTCTCTCTCTTTTTTTTTAAAATTATATCTGTCCTAGTGGATGCAAAATGGTATCGCACTGTGGTTTTGATTTGCATTTTCCTAATGATTAATGATGTTGAGTATCTTTTCATGTGCTTACTGTACATTTTTATATCTTCTTTGGAGAAATGTCTATTCAAATCCTTTGCTCAAAATTGGTCATTTTATTGTTTAGTTGTAAGAGTCAATCCTTTGGTTTTTGCTATCTCAGAAATAGCTTTGGATCCTCACTGTTGGGCTTGGACTAGTGACATAGATCCATCCTTAAAAACTTACCCAAGGCCTATCTGCTATTTTAAAGTATGAAAATAATTGGACAAACATTGATTTCTATTTCTGATTGGTGGAGAATTTTCTTTATTTTCATGAAAACAGGTTTTCAAAAGTATATTTTGATAGAGTATTACCATTTTGTCATTGCTGTAATTTGAATTTGGACTAATTTTATCAGCAAATTGATGATAGATTGATAAAGTATCTCTGTTTGGTACTTTCATTGGTGCTCACTGGAAATGTTTAAGCAGAATCTGGACAACTACTTACTGGCTTGTTATAGAAGATATTCATGCATACTAAAGAAAGTTGGATTAGATGTCCTTTGAGATTCTTTCCAGCTCTAAGATTCTGGTTTTACTGCCTAGAGCTACAGTTTGTCCCAGTGAAATGGTATGAAAAGTATTGTATCTTATTTACATCATCATTGTATAAAGAATTTGATTCTAAAGGTAATGTAGATTTATACTTTGAAGACAGAACAAAGTGTTATTATACTTCACTGTTTTTGAAAAGATGTAAATTGTTTCACCTTGTTGCAGTTTGCTTTCCTTCTGTTCTAAAGGATGTGTGTTTTCTTCTCACAGATTAGCAAGACATCTACAAAAAGAGGCCCAATCTCAACACAATAATTCTGAATTCACAGAAGAACAAAAGGTACCATAAAATAATCTTTAGATACATCAGATTCCAAATGAAAAGGATTCTGTCTTTCGAGTCCATTGAGCAAAAAACCCAAAACAAAAAACTGTTATACTTAAGTAAAAAGAATGATAACTGACTATGGGTTGCCTATTGTTAAGTAATCACATACAATTTATCACTTAATGAATTTCTTTACTCAGACATTTAGGCTTTGTTTAACTTTGGTGGAGAACATCCATGCTTTGGTTAAAGAGTAGGGGAACCCAGAGACTGGAGTTTGTCTGAAGTGACTTGGGGAAATAGAAGGATTGTGAGTAATTGCATTCCACCTGAACACTTATTTCACTCTGAACTTTCATAACTGCTTATCCACCTCCTCTCAAAACAAACACACAAGAAGACCAAAAAACCAAGATGAACAAACCAAAAAAACCCACGACTGAAAAAAATTAAAGTCAAGAATTTGGCATAAAAAATCCATTAACAAAATAAATGGGTAAGGTTGCAAAATGTTTCAGTGGTGCTCTTTCTCCTTGAATTAAAATTTTTGTGTCAAGTTGATCCTCGAAACTGTTACAGATTATGAAAAATGGGATACTTAAAAGAAGCTTTACTCTAAAAAAGTGAAAAGAAATGGGAGGAAACAACTCCCATTTTCTCCTGGCTCAGAGTATCTATTGTTAAGTCAAGTTTTAACCTTGTAGATAGTGAGAAAAAAGTCAGTCTTTCTTTCGTCTTTTAAGACAGTGTGAAACTATGGTGCCTGACTGTGCTCTTATGAATTCCTATTTTGCACAGGGGAGTGAGGATGACTTTTTGTATGCTTTTTAAATAAGCCTAACCAATTTATTTTAGTCCATAGACCTGTGTGCATTTGACTCTTATTTATAGGAGCGTGGGAGGAAAAAGCCCCCGAAGATTAAGGTTAGCCATGTTTCTTATACAAGTTAGTGTATTTGTATTTTAAAAATACGTAGGATCTACTTCATCTAATGTGCTTTTTTTGTATTTAAAAAAACCCACATTGCTATAATTTAAAGGTATTTTTCTTTTTTCCTTAATAATTGCTAATATCTGCAATAGATTTAGGAGACTTGTGATTTTAGCCCTGGAAAATAATTACCACAGAGGAAATCACTGATTTGCTTAAGGAAAGGAACAAAGACTATATGCTTTATCAGCTCTATAAGATTTGTAAAATTTCTCTAGGAATTGATTAGGAGATGATCAGCTGGCATCACAGAATTGGGCATTGAAATACCTAAATTTCGATGAACAGAATCTCAGATTTCCTAGCATGTAAATTAATAGCTAACAAAGCATGTTATGAATATGGAAACAAAATGAAAACCTAGGGAATTAAAAAATGCTTAATGACCCCCATGTTTTTTAATCACCTATTTGTCCTGAGTTACTTATATGCTTTGTTTTCAACATCTATTGTTTAAGTATAGGACCTCTGAGCCACATGACCTCAAACAAAGTGACTTGACCTTCTAAAACATGAAAATTGTGAAAAAGAAAAAAATACCATCAAGAAATGAGCCTTGTCATATGTTGATGATTAGACTAGTGAGAAAAAACTTAACTGTTTTTTAATTTTCTTTAACTTTCTAAGGCTGAAGCTAGTGTTTGATAATGCTATTTATTCTTTAATTTGTAGCTGTTCCTTAGGAGCCACATGACTGCTGTCTTTTTTCAGCTTACCTTTGGTTACAAAGGCCCACAGATCTGGCATCCCAAAAGGACTAGGAAGCAGCATTACCTAGAGGAGGGAGTGGAGATGTGGAGTCAGAAGACTTAGAGTCTTGTATTCTGGCTCTGGGCCTTAATTTTCTTATGTATGAAATTAGGGATTAGAGAACCCTAAATGATCTTAAAAGGTATCCTTAAATCTTCTAATGACCTCTACCTTTTAAGTAATCTGTACCTCTTCCTTTTCTGGAGGCCTGGTTTCTGAGGTATTTATTCTTTATAATACCTGCCTAGGAGGCATTTGTGGCTGCCATTTGTGACTAGAAAGAGCTTGTGTCTGCCTGCCTATTCCTTGGGCTTAGAGAAGGACCCCCGAGTCAGTCTGTACTATATTATGAATATAAGGCGAGTTGTATGCATTTAAAAGTTTAATTTTCTTTCAAAATGCAAGTGGAACGCTCACAATGGGCCAAAAAACTCGTACTGACATGTAGGCCTTATTTGAATGTGACATAAGGAAAAAGTTATCAGAGGCTCCAAGTTAATAAATGATTAGAAAACAAAGCCCTTCCAGGCGTGTTCTAGGGAACATTGGTTCTGAAAAATTAATAGATGTTATTTGAACAGAGAGTTTGTGACTTCTCAGGGCTTTTAATATGTTAACATATATGTTGAACATTTTAAAGAGTTTGGGTATACAGTATTTTAAAATTTATTTGCTTTTGGAAATCTCTCTTCTCCCTTTATAGGACATTTCATTGAGTCTAGTGTTCTGAAACATATTATGGGAAATTTTGATATAAAGTGTTGGATCTGCAAAATTAATTAAATGCCAGACCTGGCACGTGAGCAAAAGGAGAAAAAAATCCATTGTGTTTTCCTCAGAAGAGGAAAATGGAGAATGTTCCTTACATTATTCTAAGCAAAATTGTTCTTTATGTTTTCTATTTTGAATTGTATTCTTTATGCTTTTTCTATTTTCAGTATTTTTGTAGCAGAGGCAAATTTTAGAATCATGCCAACTATTCAATAGTTTGTGAGACTTTGAAAGAAGATTTTTTTTAAACCAACCATATTTCTAAAATGCTTTTCTTTATGAAGATTTTTACTGTCTACCTCTCAGTGCGATCTCAAAAATATTTGGTGAATAAATGCTTTTTTGGATCTTAGGTTATTGATATTTATTCATATATGATTATTTTAAGATAAGTCCTAATTTTTTTAGATAAATCCTAATTTTTGAGAAAATAACTTACATACATTTTCACAATATTTATTTTAAATCTAAAGAACTCTAAAGCAGAACTACTGATCTCTCTATAGTATGAAAACTTCATATGTATTTTCTTAATATTCTTAAGGATTTCTGGTGTAAAATAAGAAAGTTCATGATTCTTATTTGATCCTCCCTCATGATTAGTTCACTTAGCTTTCATTTTATTTCCCAATAGTTTTGTCATTATAACAACTGGGTTTAGTAGCCAACAAACAGCTGCCAAAAGCTTTCATTCCATTGAATTCCCTACTTTGGTGTAGTAGATTTTCTCATGTAAGTTTCTGGACAGAATAGAACATCCTGTCTCATGATGCTTAGAAAGTTTTTCCCTGTTTTGAGTCAAATTTGGTGGTAATGAGATTTCCAGCACTATATGCTTGTTTTATATTTTATAGGGTTCCCCTTTCTACCCTCACCCCCCTATCCTCCTCCCTCCCCCATCCCCAGCTAGACAGTAGATGACTGGCTCTTTAAATCTAAAACATTAAGTCTAGATTAAGTGAGACTGTACTACTTTATGTGTATTTTTTAAACCTATTTTTCCTTATATAAATTGAATATATTTTAGCAAAATTAATTTAGCTCTTTAATTATCCATTTTTATTCCATCTTTTCCTTTAACTGATCTTTTGAGCTATCAATTTTCCTAGTAATGATGAAGTAAAATAGCCAATATTCTGAAAATGAAAGCATTATTCATTTCTGTACCATGTTAGGTATGACCAATTAATTTGAATGAAATGCTAATAATTCAAGTCTTTCTAAAATTAAACTTCACTTACCTTCAGTGCTTAGTTTTAGTGTACATTAATTGTGAATACTGTACTCTGGCACGTGTGAGCTTGTGTTTCTTAATCATTTTTCTGAACCATCTGTTTCTAAGAAAGGTGAAACAATTACAGTAGCAAGCACTTGATTTTTATATCAATAGATTCTACATGTTTTAACAGTTAATGCTACAGCTGAAATGATAGTGTTTCACTCCTTTTAATACTGGGGTTGGGTGTGGTCCCTTAAAATAGTTATGAATAATGCCTATTGGTATTTTGCCATAGTTTAGTAGATTTCTGTATAAAAAGCTGTTGCTTCTGCTTAACTTGAAGTAATGTTTAGATTTAAAATAGTTTATTAGTAGACCTATAGTTGTTAAACTGCAACATTTTACCTTAAACGTTAAAAGCATGAAGTCAAATGGATTTTATAGTAAAGAAGGAAAACAAGTTAACTAATATTTTAAAAAACTTATTCATTGATATATGTCAATAGAGACAAAATCCTTTTTAAAAGAACATAAAAAGTTATAGCTAATAGTATTAATACAAGTGTATTGCTTTGTTATATATATTGCTATATGGTATAGAAGGCATTGATGTCTAGGGCGAGTTAAACTCTCTGTGCTTCAGTTTTCACACCTATAAAATGATTGTATCAGACTCATAGGGTTATAGTGAGGATTAAATGAATTAATGTTTATAAATCACTTAGGAAAGCCTATCACTTAGTAAGTGCTCAGTAGTTGTTAGCCATTACTATTACTATTATTATTATATTTATGTTTAAAATTATGTACTAGTTTTGTCAGAGTTGAGTGGTATATTTGAAGAAGAATGATTTGGGGATATTAGATTTTATGTAGAAAAGACTATTGCTGGTTTCTATGCAATAGTTATTTGAGAGAGTGAATAAATCTGCTTTGAGTATCTTGAATCCTTTTGTAGTTACTATATATAAATGTAATTTTCTAATCTTTAAATGTAAATTTTCAGAATAGGACATTTTCTAAATTCTTATATTGGGATTAAAAAGAATTTTTAAAGATTGTGGAGATGGTTAAATATTGTTACTTGTTCCTTGGCTTCGAGTCATATCCTGCTCAGTAGTGGTTTATTTTGTGAGTTACTCTATCAGCTTTTTATTGTAGATACAATAATTGTATAGTGCCCATTAGCCTAAGAGCTAGGGGCTGGGACAATACTTGTTACTCTTCTTTGCTCCTCATTTGCCTTCCAAAGAACATCGACAAAAGGGAAAACCACCAAATCCAATTTACTAAACTTTTACAAGTCATTAATACATTTAGAAAAACGTATCTTTTTTTTCCAGAATATTTCATTGTGTAGGCATTGCAAACGTTGTGCATAAGTACTTCACTTTTATAATCTGGATTTATTCCTAATAAAAACTTAAGAAATACCTTTTTTGGAAGGACTTAAAAGTCTTGATGGGCATAATTCTGCTGCCTGCTGTGATAGCTGTTTCTTATATGAATCTCCTCCTTTTCATTTCTGCTCTACTTATTCACATTTTTGTTGTGATTACTGTTTACCTGGATAGTTGAAATAACCTGATTGATTCTGCCTTTAGTCTTTTTCCCTTTTCTATTTTGCCCTATGTATGCTTTTGTCACAACCATCTTCTTATAGGGCACATCTGATAGAGTTATATCTGTTCAAAAACCTTCTGTGTAACTTATTGCTAATGTAATAACAGATTTCTCAGCTAGTCATTGAAGGTCCAGTTCAGAATGACTAATGACTTCTCCAAGCTTTCAAACCTGTCTTCCACTGCTTTCAGTTTGGGACTTTAGACAGTTGAACCATGACAATTTTCTACTTCTTTAACTTTAGAAATCCTCCTAGTCATTGGGGTTTGATTCCTAATACAGATCTTGTTCTGTTTCTTCAGTACATATAATGGTTCACTTTGATGAAGCTTGCACAATCAAGTGTCTCTGCTTTATATTATAGTGATTTTGTATGTGTTTTATCTCACATAATAGAACGTGAGCTTATTAAAGGCAAGGTCTGTGCCCTATCATTTATATCCATTTTACAGTTCATTATATTATGTAAAACAGATCTGACTATAAAATTTGCCACTGTTCATCACAAATATTGATTTTGCTTAGTGTTGTCTATGTATTTAATTAAACAAGTCAGGGTTGGACTTAAGTCAAAATTAAATTATACCATTGTGCTCACTTTCAGATATTTTTATTTGTAAGTCTTTTAGTGAACTTCAGGCTTTAAGGAGATGAAAAGGTGAAGCTTGGGAGGGAAGATGTCAGGAAGCCCTTTTCATTGCTGTTTAAATCACATCTAAAGCTGTCACCAAAGCAAACTTGATTTAGAATTAGTTGTTGCACGTTAGGTCAGGAGAGAATATATACTCATTTTCCTTCCCTTATCTCAGCCCTTTTACTCCTGTTTCTCTTCTCTAAAGTCTGCAAGATGCTAGAAAGAAATAAAATTTAACTTATTTAAAAAAAAATTATAGATCTCATCAGTAAAAATTACCTTGATTTTAACAACAGTTGTAATAATTTTGGTATTTATAGCTTCTTTTTTTTCCTGCAGAAAACCATAGGCAAAATTGCAACATGCTTGGAATTACGAAGTGCAGCTTTACAGGTAAATAGGGGTTTATCCCCCTCTTTCTAATACACAGAAAATAAATTATTCTGAATTAGTCTGATAAAACATTAGGCATTTATGCCCAAAGCATTATTGTCTCAGAAGGGTTTTTTTAACAATAGGAATTCACCTATTAAACTCATAGTTAAAAGATTTAGTTTATCTTTTATAAACTGCAAAATAAAAGATATGACTTCAATTTTTTTCTGTTACTTTTAGCCTCAATGTTCCAAGAATGCAAAAATAAACTAAAAACCAGTTTGGGATTTTTCGTTTCCTACCTTGAAAGCAAGAAATAGATGCCTTTTGAATATTGGTTCTTGCCACTTAAAAGACTTAGGGTGCAATGAAATCTTTGTAATAAAAAGATGTACTATGCTTATTTTAAATTTAGTCCACACAATCCCAAGAAGAATTTAAACTGGAGGACCTGAAGAAGCTAGAACCAAGTAAGTTTTACTTTGTATTTTTTAGTGATACTCCTTTAGAAAAATAGTTAATTTGTTTTAGATATTAAGATGATTTATCATAGATGCTGATTTGATTTATTTCTGTGAATATCTAGTCCTAAGTGATTTTTTTTTTTGGTGCTTTATAATTCCTGTAATGTTTCTAGTAATTATTGTTTGGATTTCACTGTTATTATAGAATATATGAGAGTATATTAACAGAGTTGTACAACCATCACCACATTCAATTTTTAGGACATTTTCATCACCCCAAAAAGAAACCCCGTACCCATCAGCAGTCACTCATTTCTCCCCATCTCACCCCACCCCCTCCACTTCCCAGCCTTAGGCAGCCACTATCTGTCTGTAAATTTGCCTATTCTGGGCACTTCACATAAATGGAATCATACACTATGTGGTCTTTCGTGACTAGCTATAGATAAAATTATTTTGAGAAGAGCACATTGATGGCTTTAAATAAAAGATTACAACTACGGTTAAGATGTCTTTCTTATATAATGGCTATAAAGAAAATTATCATGTTCAATTTCTTAATGATAAAAATAATTAAGATTTTGGCTTATTATGTAGTCACTAATTTCCATTAGGTTTTTTTTTTTAGTTTGCCTCCAAACAAAATTTAAGGCTCTTAAAGATGCATAGGATGGCTGTAAAGATTGCAAACTGTTTATCCTCAGATATTTATTATCTCTTCCTGTAAACATGCTCAGTTATCCCTCCTGTTGCCTCATAGGATCATTCATTGGTAATAATGGTTACCATTTTTTACACTAGCAGCTGTATGCCAAGTACTTGGATAAATCATCTCAACTGCATTTTGCTAATGACAACACTGACATTTGCCCATGACTTTACTGCTTGTAAATGCCGGGACTGGGTTTTGGGGTCACTTAGACCAGCCTGTGTTTCTTTCACTATACTCTATTATTAATACTTGTAATGGTGCAATACTAACATCAATCCTAAATATAATGGTTCTTTAGTTCAAGCTCCTGAGAGATTATTGACTCATATTTTAGTAGAAAATCAGACTAAAATCTGCATTGATCTTCTATTTCTTGTGGGGTTTTTTAGTTTTTTATTTTTGTTTTTTTTTTTAAAGATTTGGGGGAAAGGGAAGGTAGTATTGGGATTCATTTTATTATATCTTGATTTTATATAATGCTTTTCATTTGTACTTCTTACTTGGTACTTATATTTTTAGGTGATTTAATTTGCTGTTGCTTCTTAAACATAAATGTATATACGGTATCTTAGAAGGATATACTCTGTAATTTTGAATTTATCAAAGTTAGGCACTTGTTATGAGTTAATTTTTTATTGGAATTAAACATTTTCTACAAATTGGTATTTGACTATGTTTCAGCTTCAGTGTTTTTTGTCAAGCTGGCTTAGTCAAGCTTGTCCTTAGTCAAGCCTTTTCTAAGGAAAACTAATGAATGTAACTTTCAATATATTGGACTAGGCTGGTTTATTTTGCTAATGTATTCTTTCCTTCAGAGTTTTTTTAAATCTCTTGAAATTCTATCTGAAATTCATATTAAAACTAAGATTGTGAAAGTACGTTTAATTTTCTTATGTTAATCCTCACTAATGTACTACTTCTTACTCAAACATATCTCCCCACCACCACCCTGTAAAATTCCCTTTCATTAATTCATCCTTCCAGGTCCCACAGATGTCCCACCTTTCCCTGAAAGCTTTCTATGTTCCCCCAGCCATATTAAACTCTACCTCCTCTTGTTTATAGAGGCACTTTTTATATCCATTGTCACAGTCGTCCCTGTATTAGTCTCACTTACGTATGTTTCACTCCTCACAGAGATTGTGAATAACGTTTGTATCTTCCCCATGGAGCCTAATTCAATGCTTTGTATGTAGTATGAACTTGGCAAATTTTTGTTGACTTGAATGTCTTCAGGGACTCTCATGTCATAATTTAAAAGTAATCTTTCAGATGGGAAGCAGTTGCCCATTTTGCCTACCACAAAAATGAAACAAGTCCATCACAAAGAGAACACACTTTGATATTTATGTGTGTGTGTATATATGTGTGTGTGTGTGTTAGATGTAAGTTTCAGGAGGGTGGCAGGTCCATGCTCTGTGAGAGCAGGCTGGGAGTGCTTAGTTTTTACTAGTAGAGTATATCACAGATGATTGCCATTCAGTGGTCCTCGGTGTCTTAAGTTCCTCTGAATGAGCCAGTGGGTTCCCAACCCATGATGTACTTCATGCTCATTTAATACCTTCTGTGAAATTACAAACTTACTTCTTCTCTTCTTCAAATCCCTCCTAAAGTATCATCACTAGTATTGGAGGAAGGAAAACTCTATGTAAAATTTAAGGACCCCATTTTAAAAGGATGTGAGAATCCCTGATATTCCATAGTTGGTGAAACCTATCCTACAGTTACAGAAATTGAGAGAGGATCTGTTTTTTCTTTCCAAAATTATTCACATAAATTAAATATCTGGTATACTCAACACTTGTAAAAACAAAATAATGAGAGGCTATTATGCCAAAACAAACATTTCCTTTTCAAAACATTGATACCTAAGAAAATAAAATACTATTTAATTCTTTTACAATACACATGGAAGATATTCTTAATAACTGATACAGTTTTCAACTTTTTTACTGGTGTTGTATACATATTTTAAGGGTTGATTTTTCCTACTTTGTTATTATTAAAATATCATTCCTGTGTTTTTGTTTATGATATGAATGACGCATGGTCTTTTTTGTCACCCACTCCCCCATTCTTAGTATCTGGCACAATAATATGTAAGTGATTAATTGATATTTATTGAGTTGAATTAATAGTTTACCCACGATGAACAATCAATCATGTACCAAGTTCAGAAAAGATGTTCTTATAATTTAAAAAAAAAGTAGTGCTTCTAAGTAAGACTAGAAATACTAGGATTCTAGTCAGCAAGATGGGAAAAATATGGAGAGAACAGATTGCCATATAATAATTCAGGCTTGTGCTTGTATGGTACTTTAAATGTTCCTATGTAATTTCATATACCTTATTTGATTTTCAACAGTCTGTGAAGGAAGTGGCATTCCCATTTCAGAACTGAGACTCAAAGTAGCTATGTGAATGTTCAAATCATTGGCATAATTATAAGGCTGGGATTTGATTTCAAACCTTCTAACTTTCATCTTCTGCCACTTCCCCCTTGTTTATCACACTTTAGCTGTACAGTCCATTCTATTCCTTGAACACGCCTAACTAGTTCCTGCCTCAGAGCCTTTGTTTTGCTGTGGCTTGTTCTCCAATACTTGGAAAGCCCTTTCCCTCGGGCTGCTTGTGGATGGTTCCTCTCATCTTAAGTCATGGCTCAAATATCTTCTAACAAATCTGTACAGCATATTACTGTACTGAATGCTGTAGGCAGTTGTAACACAGTGGTAAGTTTATGTGTTTCTAAACATAGCTAAACATAGCAAAGGTATAGTGAAAATACGATATAAAAGATAAAGAGTAGTACACGTGTAGGGCACTTAGCATGAATGGAGCTTGCAGGACTGGAAGTTGCTCTGGGTGAGTCAGTGAGTGAATGGTGAGTGAATGTGAAGGCCTAGGACATTACTGTATACTACTGCAGATTTTATAAACATAGGCTATACTAAATTTATGAAAGAATTCTCTTTATTCAATAATAAATTAACCTTAGTTTACTGTAAATTTTTTACTTTACAAACTTTAAAATTTTTTTTAACTTTTTGACTCCTTTGTAACAACACTTAGCTTAAAACACAAACACATTGTACACCTGTATGAAATATTTTCTTTCTTTATATCCTTATTCTATAAGCTTTTTCAATTTTTAAAATTTTTTTACCTTTTTTTCTTTACTTTTTTGTTAAAAACGAAGACCAAACACCCACATTAACCTAGGCCTACACAACGTCAGGATCATGATCATCAATACCACTGTTTTCCACCTGCATATCTTGTCCCACTGAAAGGTCTTCCGGGGCAGTAACACACTTGGAGCTGTTATCTCCTGTGATAACAATGCCTTTGTCTAGAATATCTCCTGAGGCTGTTTTACAGTTGACATTTTTTTTTAATAAGTAGAAGGAGCACACTCTAAAATAACAATAAAAAGTATAGTATAGTAAGTACAGTATTACATAAACTATATACTATAAAAAGTATAGTATAGTTGTATACTAGGCAATAGGAATTTTTCAGCTCCATTATAATCTTATAGGACCACCATCATATATGTAGCCTGTTGTAGACCGAAGTGGTTATGTGGTGCATGACTGTATATAAAATAAATTTTATCATAAAAGAAATAAGAGAATTATAACCTTGCTACTACAAACTTTACCAGTTTGATGGCATTGAGGGGAAATCTACTCAGGACAGAGAATAAAATGCACTCATATACCTCTAACTGGTCATCTTTGATACCAATCCTTCAATAAAAGTACTGCAGGGAGGAAGTATTCTCTTTCCCTGGTACCCCATGTCTCACCTAGGACCTTGTACACAGGAAAACCATTTGGGGCTTCATTTTCCATGAAGGCTCTAAGACTCTGGAACTTCCTCTCTTTGGGTGTCTGACAGACTCTGAAAATACTGTTACCTGAAGTATACCATGGATATTTTTATTTAGCTAAGACCTTCAATGGACAAATGCACTGTGACTCTTGAATGGTAGTAAGGCTGGGAATTTAAAAATATATATTAATATGCATAGTAAAATTGATTAAAAATTAGTCATTTAAGATATACTTTTCGATTTTGATTTATGGAAGCATTCGTGTTTCTTTCTCTTTTTATTCTAGTCCTAAAGAATATTCTTACATATAATAAAGAATTCCCATTTGATGTTCAGCCTGTCCCATTAAGGTAAAATAAACATTTATATTTGTCTTCTTATTTTATTATCTATTTTATACCTGTATTTCAGATATTTCTGGGTTTTTAAAATATCAACTTTGGTTTTTGTTTTTGTGAGATGGGGTCTTGCTATGTTGCCCAAGCTGGTTATGAACTCCTGGGATCAAGTGATCCCCCGAGTAGCTGGGTTTACGGGCATGTGCCACCATGCTCTGCAACGTTGGTATTATTGATATCATTGATGTAAACATTGTTTTCAGTATATCAACATTTTTATATCAGCATCTGAGCTACGAAATGAGTGGTTGTGAGGCTTCACTAATATATTTAGTTTTGTAGTTCACTAGTTTTTCTGCCCCTTTTCATGTAGAAGAATTTTAGCACCTGGTGAAGAAGAGAATTTGGAATTTGAAGAAGATGAAGAAGAGGGTGGTGCTGGAGCAGGGTCTCCTGATTCTTTTCCTGCTAGAGTTCCTGGTGGGTATCACTTATTAAAAATATTACTTAACTTAATCCAAGGTCAGGGTGTTTGAAACTTATTTTGATAGTTGCTAGTAGGGGAGTAAAACCTCTACCAAGCCCATGCCAGTCTTGGGCAAATTTTCACGGCCATGTTATTGGCAGTAGCTGTCTTGTAAGGGTGGTGTGAAAGTATCTTACCATCTGTGTCAGGGGTCCTCAACACCACCCCCATGTTCAGTGATTCACTAGGAAGACTCACAGGGCTCAGTATATAGTTGTACTCACAGCTACGATTTATTACAATGAAAGAACACAAGAACAAAATCAGCAAAGGGAAAAGGCACATGGGCAAAGTCTGTAGGAAACCAGGTGCAAGCTTCCAAGAATCCTCTTCCAGTGGAGTCACATAAGATATACTTAATTACCCCAGCAACAAGTTGTAACAATGTGTGAAATGCAAAATGTTGTCTACTAGGGAAGCTCATTAGAGAGTCAGTGCCGAAGGCTTTTATTGGGCACTGATTATACAGGTACCCTCTGCCGAGCACAGACCAAAATTCCAGACTACAGAAGGAAAGCAGGTGTTCAGCACAAACTATATTGTCTGCACAGTTTAGGCACAGTGACCATTCTTATCAGGGGATGGTAGGAAACCTCCCAAAATCTAAGTTCTTAGATGCTAGCCATGGGCTGGCTTTGCAAGTAGGCCTTTCTAAGAATAACAGTTTTAGGCCTGCTATGTTAACTCTTTTCTACATACTATCATAAGTACCTCTTTAATTAATCAAATTGTGGTGGTTAAAACTGGACCCAGGGGGAATGGATACTGAGCAATTGCCCTTTTCCCTCCATCTTGTTTTAGGGAAGCAAAAACTGTACAGCAAGCCTTTTTTATTAATGGAAGATCTTGATGAGGATCTTCTGTCCCTGTAAATAACCTAGGCAAGCACCCTGGATAAATTCTTTGAGTCTCCCAATTACTGCTTTATTCTGCTCTGTTCTTATAACAGTGCACAGTTTTTATTTCTGATAAACTAGTTCACTTTAGGAAGTATAGCAATATGCTGTAATATTGTGATGCATTTTAGAGTAGACTCTAGAAGCTTTACAGTTATACTTAAATACAATTTGTATGTCATCTAGATAACTTTTTAAATAATTAAAGTAATATTCTAGTATTTTTAATACTCTTTGGAGAGGAGGCATTTGGAGTAGGAATAATATAGGTTTGGTCTGCCAATCACTAGTAGAGTGACTGCACCTGTTTCTGAAACCAATCTGAATTTCTGTTTCTTTATAAAATAGGATAATAATAATGCCTAACTCATAAGGTTACTGTGAAGATTAAACAAGGTACTCTATATAAAGCATTTAGCATGGTACCTTTCATATGCCTAATATTAGTGGTGGCTGTTATTCTCATGGTCATAACTCTAAATGAGGATAACAATACCTATACCACAGGATTATTGGAAAAATTACAGGCACTAATGGTAGCTGTTACTGTTAATAATGTTTCTTTGGTACAGGGCATTATTTCCAGGCTACTTTGCTTTATGAAGAGAGAGCTGTATTTTTCTTGCTTTTGTCATATTTATAGGAAATTTCAAGATTGCTGGGATGGGGAGGTGAATTATTTTGCTGTTTTACTGACTCAGTAATTTTTATTCCCTTTTCAAGCCATGTACTGTAATTGATGTAGTTTCCAGTTCTATAAATGTCTGTCTGATTGGTTGTTTACTTGCTGTACTTCTGTACCAAACAAGAAGCAGGTGATGTAAATCATGAAATGGACAGATTGAGGTATTTATGGGGTTCAGGTTGCTGAGTTGAAAAGAAACTTCTATCATAAGTTAAATCCACTTGCTGTGTAAGGTTAATTCTAAACTGAATAGATTTTTATATTCTTATACAGCATTGTGATATTTCATTTCAGAGATACAGATAGCTTACTGAACCCTTCCAGTCCCTGAATTTTTTTTCCTAAAAGAAAGAAAGAGTATATACAGTTTAACTGGTAATTATTTGGTTTGGGATCATATTATCCAGGGCCTGTGCCATTGAAAAATAACTTGTAAAATTATATTCACTGAAAATGTCATTGAAATAGCAAAGTGACATTTAACTTTTAATTTAATTGTAGAGCAAGGAAAAATTGTTACCCCAAGGAAACCCAAGATTTTAATAATAACTAGGCTGTGTCTACGTTACTGGAACAGAGTGGTTCTAGGAATTGTTATGACTTTTTTTTTAGAAGTCAGGTTTATTGAAATATCATTTATATATATAAAATTCACTCTTTTTAGTGTGCAGCTTTATGAGTTTTGATAAGTGTATATACTAACCACTACCACTGTTAAGCTAATGAGGTATGGTATGTGGATATGTTATGACCAAGAGTAGCTTTTTCCCATTTAAAATTAAAAATGACTTTCTGGCCAACTTTTCTTGAAAAGAAAAAAAGAGGTAGCTAAGCTTAGCTTATCCTTGATATTAATCTCTTTCCTTTTCAAAATTTTAAAATCTCATAAGGCAGACATATTTCTGTTATATAACTGGTTTAGCCAAAATGAGAGTTAATTTTTCTAAAGGTAGTCTTGGTAGATTTTGTTTAATTAGAGGGTTTAAATTTACAATCTGTTATTTATAACCTGAAATTTAAGAATAGCCACATCACAATTTTATACAAGTCAACTTTTAAAAACATTTTCTTACTAAATAACATGATCAAACTCAAATATAGGCCTAACAGTTTCAAAATTATTATACATATGTGTTGGTTCTTCATTTCTTACACAGGCTTACATATGTATAAAAGATTATTTTTGAAACTCAAAATAATGAAATTTACTTCTTCAATATCAAACCTGTACTTGTTTTTTGCTGTATAAATACTCAATTCTGAGTTGAACTTGAGGGATAAGAAAACGTAGATTTCACTTTAAGTTGAAATGAAGCAATTTCTTTTCTTGCTAACACATGTAAGAAGTTGAAATCTGTGGCAAAATGTTCATTGCTTTTCTATGAGTATCAGGGCATTCCTCTTTCACAGAAATCCAGAACATGTCTAGGGGCCAAGCAGTGAATATCATCTAAGTGTATGGTTAGATCACAGCACACAGAGTTCCTCCTCTTCTCTCAAAGTCTCAAGTTCTCAGGCTGAGCAGAAGCATCAGAGAAAGAGTCCCTCATCCAGGCATATATTTGTGTTGAAAGGGGAGGAAAATACAGTTTGATTTTGTTCTATAGTTTTCCCAGCTGCTTTTCAATAGATTTGAGGCTTATTAATATTCTCCCTTGCCTCTCAAGCCTAAGTAGTTTTGGAAACATTTCAAGAGTTCCTTTTATAATTTAATTTTTTCCTTTTAAATCCATGAATTCTGTCACTTGAAGTCAAAAGTTTTTTCCAGAGTCTTGCAGAGTTCATGTGAAATGTGTGTCGAGTAGGCTATGTTCTGCAGCTCTTCTTCTTTAAAGCACTCAGCAACATCTGGCCTACTCTCTCTTGAAAGTACTCCAGCAGTTTACCTTTCAACTTAAAACACCTGTTGGTAACTTTTCCTTGCTTGCTATAGGAAATGATGGATTGCCAATTTTTAACTAGCATCTCTATATGAAGTACATGCCCACTGACTCATCCCAGGCTTTGTGAGTGTGTTCATTAAGTTATTTTTTTCCCAGATGTAATACAGTGATACTTGTAAGTCAACCATGGTTCAAATCACATATTTCTGATAACAGAAAGATAGACTAAAATGAAATTTAGTAAATTTCTACTAGCTGTCAATAAAGAAAATAAAACAAAATTAAATTAGTGTAAATTAAATTATATATTTAAATTATAATTTTAATTTTACAGACATACATACAATATTGTTATATTTAGACAATAATGGCCCCTAAGATTTTTTCAAACTTCTAAAATAATTTTTAAAGTGAACAAACTTCTTATAATTTCAGACTCGTTCTCTTGAAGGCTTGGAGGAACCCAGGTTCCTCAACTGCTAATTAGCTGTGGCCAGTTTGAGCAATATCATTATCTTAAATTTTGTTACAAATTATCGAAAATAATGCAAAGCATCATCATGTATATCCTTTTTTAATACATTTTGACAGCACAAAGAAATGTGCACTTAAAAAGATTTGGATGACAGAATCTGAATCGGTAGTATCAGATATGTGAATTTAATTGCAAGTATGATAAATGTAAATCAGTGAAAACTAACAAAATATATATATTATCACATATATATGGTAGTGCTTAGTCTCCATTTTGGACACCTGATTGAACTGTGTCCTAAAAGTGTAGATAAAAAATTACATACTCCTCGTTCATGACATTGAAGCACCAAGGCAAAATAAGGACTAACCCACCTCTCATTGAAGTACCAATGCCTGTGACAAACATCTGTACAATATCATACATAAAGTCAAGCAAATAAAATTACTTAATAAGAAAACTCAAATCACAGTCTTTTTTCAAAAGATCCTTAGTAATTTTCCGAGAAGGCATTGCTTCTTTAACATTCTGGTCTAGGCAGTGATATACTAATATTTTGGAACAAAGACCATCATGCCATTTCCTGTTTTGGACTAGAAAGAAAAATCTTCCTTTTGTTGTGGTGTGTGATGTAAACAACAGTAATTTTTTTAAAAGGCAAAAATAATAAGATGAAAAAAGAAATGACATTCTCTCTCTTCTATATGTGAGGATGGGGTCTTAAAGGATTTCCCTGACTTCAGTTTCCTTCCATGTAACCCCAGACTCCTCATCCCTAGGCTGGTGACCCATTCATAGTCTTTTTCTCCATAGTCTCTATTGTGGCGAGTGTTTTTGGCCACACACAGAGAGAGAAGTACGAGTAAGAAGAGCTTACTCTGTGCTAGGATCTTCATTTTTATCAGCTTCTTGTTGGAATGGAGAAGTTGTAGGTGAGGGATGAGGGGCTGCAGAGATGCTCCTCCACTTTTCTCTGTACCAGCTGCAGGAGGGAGAGTGGTGCTGATTGCTGGACACTGTGGCAGTCGCCTGGGGACTGAGGTGCACAATCGCCTCCTCCTCCCCATGGTGGCAGTGGCTGTAACATACTTGGCTGAGAGCCTGACCTGTTGCTAGGTCAGATGCTTTTACAGTTTTCAAAATATTCTTGAGTGAACTGGTCTTTGTTTAACAAACTTAGCCATTTTTGTGATATCATCTAGAACCTCTTTTCATTTAATCTGCGAGAGTTTTGACACCAGCTCCTCAGTGAAGAAAGACATGAGTTGTGACAGTGTCAGGGTTTTCTGTTTTTTTTTGAGAGAGCAGCCTCTCGTGGAGCCAGCCGTGGATGGATACCACAGTGCACGTGCCAGCGCAGCTCCTCAGAGGCACATATGAAGACTGGCGTGAAATCCAGCTTGGCCTTGGCTTGTTTGGAGCCTTTACAGCAGGAAGTTTTCTTGATTTCACCATTCTTTATAGATCTTACAAATGCTACAGCATGACATTGGCAAAATCTGTGGACTCACTAGAGAAGCTGTTTTTATAGTTTATCATAAAACCTCTTCAGCATCATATGAAATGTCATATATATGTCAATTTTTTGTACTGTTTGAGAGTGGAACCTTTTAAATTTCTTATACTGTGTCTTATCCTAAAAACTTACTATAATTTCACATACCAGCATTATTAGATTCTCACCCACAGTGTGACTTTTCTTTCTCTGGGCATTAAGTTCTGCTACCAAGTAATTTGTTTTCTGAGCCTTTTTAACTGAATATAACCTTTTTTTTTAAAGCTTTACTCTATTTACTTTACATGGCTATTAGAATCTCAAAATAATCAGTACCTTTACTTGTCAATGGCTATGACTTGTAGCCATGACTTAGCCACTGTCTTAAGTGATTTTTCAATTTTTCATAAGTTGTTTAGCATTTGTAAGTTGTTTCCTGCAGATGATGCAACTTCGAATTATTAGCCCAGAGACAACCTATTAGTAAATAATTTTTATCATCAAATGGACTTTTTTGTATCCCCTGTTGCACTAGTGCAGTAAAATGACTCAGAAGCTTAAAATTCATTGTTGTTTCCTTATCAGAATTATTTTTCTGCTTAGATTAGAACCTTCCTTTCCTAACTCATACCTCTTCTTTAGAAATCACATTGAATTGAAAAATTCCCTTCAATTTTCTTTGATATCAGTGGCTCATGTTTGTGCCAGTTGTTGCTGCATAAGAGGAGGTTGGGGCAGGTAAATCAGAAGCAGCAGCTGACATCAAAAGGGACCCAATCAGGCTAGGTGCAGTGGCTCACGCCTGTAATTCTAGCACTTTGGGAGGCCAAGGCGGGAGGATCACTTGAGGCCTGGAGTCCGAGACCAGCCTGAGCCAAGAGTAAGACCCCGTCTCTACAAAAAATAGAAAAAATTAGCCAGGCGTGGTGGCATGCACCTGTAGTCCCAGCTACTCGGGAGGCTGACACAGGAGGATTGCTTGAGCCCAGGAGTTTGAGGTTGCGGTGAGCTATGATGGCACCACTGTACTCTATCGCAGACAACAGAGCAAGACCCTGTCTCAAAAAAAAAAAAGGGGACCCAATCAAGTGAACATACTCTTACTGCTCATGCCAGTTGAGGTTCAGACACCTGTAATAAAATTGCTATAGGGGCTGCCCAGTCTCTGTCCATCACTGTGAGCATGCATTTCTCAGTGCACAAAATCTAATGCAGGAGCTGCAGGTGGTATGGTATTATCCTAGTATGTTAACTTCTTTCATGCATATTATAAGGCCATGTACATTGTTATATATTTTCAGGCCATGTGTTTATTAGAGCATGATAACCTCGAGAGCTGTAAAATTCATTTATTCATTCAACAAAATATTTCTCCAACAAACATCTATTTATTACTAGTGAAAATGATACAAAAATGAAGTTATTTAGACCCATCTTTTAGGATGCTTACCATGTAGTCAGAAAGACAGAGCCAGAAGTATATCATCATGGTTAGAAATGAGCACAGTATATTATGAGTGAGCAAAAAAAAGAGCTGAGGGAGTTTAGCAAAGATGATGTAGCTAGAACTAAAACACAGGTGTGTAGGATTTGACCCTGCAAGGGGAGACACATTGGAAACCATCATGAAATACCTGGAATAGACACCTCTTTCTATACTCTCTGTAGTCTTAATTACATAGCTTCAGCTATTCTTTAATAAGGGTAAAAGTGAACCTTCCATGATGGAGTGAAATGTTTTATACCCTGCATCAAATTAGAGAAGAACTATATACATTGAATATCTTTCAGGCTTGAAATCACTGCCTCCATATTACATTGTTAGAAATATATTTAGTAGTTAGACTAAACCTTACTATAGCCTCAGGCAAAAAAGTTTGTTGGTAAAGAGGAACATTAGCCCCATCATTTCAACTAAAAGATCCAGACAGTTACAGGTTATGAAACTGATTCACCTAAAGGTAGAAACAGTTTTAATGTTTACTTGGGAGAAGATAGTCTATCATAAAAAGAAACTCTCTTATTGACTTTGAAAGTTGGATGAGCAGTCACCCTTTGTCTGTCAAAAAAAGCCATAATCAAACTAAAGCCCAAAATACCATAAAGTGAAAAAGACAAATAAAGGACTAACATCCTTAATATATAAAGAAAATTTTAAGTTGTGACAACAAAAACCACAAGCACATTAGGAAAGTGGGCAAAAGACATGAACAGACAGTACACACCACCCCCCAATATATGCAGAGAACCCTTAAACATATGAAAAAATACTCAGCTTCACTTATAATAAAAGACATGCAAATTGAAACCACTGTTGCTGAGGCTGTGGGGAAACAGGTGATTATTCATCACTGGTGGGAATAGAAAATAGTACAATCCCCTTGGAGGGGAATTCAGCAGTATCTTAGCAACAACAATATACATTCTCCCTTAGCCTAGCAATCCCACTCCTAGGAATTCATTCTGAAGATGCACCCCAGATAGTATGGAAAAAACACTTGCATATACCAGCTTCTCTACTGAAGTGTTTTTAGTAATAGTAAAATATTAGAAATAACCTAACTGCCATATGAAGATTGGCTGAATAAACTATGATAGAATGCCATAGAAAATAATGGGGAAAATTTCCATAAACTGTTGAGTGATTTTCAGAATATATTGTTAAATTAGCAAAATATATCAAGGTAATTCCTATTAGCAAATTGAGGAGAAAAATTTCATGATCATCTCAATAGATGCAGAAAAAGTTTTCAATTAAATTCCAAATCCATTCATGATTTTAAAAAATTTTAGCAAACCAAGAACAGAACATCCTTTAATCTGATAAAAGGTAACTATATGATACTTCAAGCCAAAAATCATATTTAATGAAAGCTTTTCTTTTCAGATCAAGAACAAAACAAGGGTGCCTATTATTACCTCTTTTCATTAACATTGTTTTGGAAGTCCTACTTAGTGAACTAGGACAAGAAAAAGAAATAAAATATAAAAATTAGGGGAGAAAACCCCTCTATTTGCAGATGAATATGTATATGGAGCATGCAAAAGAACTTATATGTAAGTCATTAGTATTAATAAGAGTGTGGTTCCTGGATATAAAATCTTTAGATAAGAATCAATTTTATCTTTATAAATAAGCAACAATTGCTTAGAAAATGAAATATAATATTATAATAGTATTAGAAAATATCAAGTACCTTACAATAAATCCAACAAAAGAAGTATAGAACTTTTGTAAAGAAACTAACAAAACTTTACTGAGAGAAATTAAGACGTATTTAAAAAATCCAGTTCATGGATCGGAGGAAGCAGTTTGTAAAGATGTGACTCTTTCTAAAATTGATCTGAATTTCACTGCAATTCCAACAGGTTTTTTGGTTCTTTTTTGCCTTGATGTTGATGAGGAAAGGAGTGGGAAATTACACTGTAAGATTATTCAATTAAATGCATAAATATTAAATTGTAATTATTTCTTCTATCAATAGTAACTGAAGGATTTGTTGATTGATTCTAGTATATTTCTGAAGCTTTAGGATAATATAACAAATGTTTTAAAAGGTTTTCCTGTCTTTCTGTATTGAGATGTAAAGTATATTTTATATATATGAGAATATACAAAGTGTGTGTGTATATTTATTATATGAATATATTATATTACTAATTATGTGGTAATTTATAATGAAGCTTCCTGGAGTGACTTGAATTTTTAAAAAGCTTGAATTAACAATTTCTGCTTTAGTGGTGAATCTGAGATATAGAAGTGCAGATTTATCTTGTGTATAATTAAATATTTGAAAAGAATAATGTCAAGTGTTTGGAAGTTTTGGAAACCAAAATAATGCCTGGCTAGTTACTAAGTCAGTTAAGACCAAGGCTGTATCGTCTCTGTGTCTGTTAAAATATTTACTCTGAAATTATTGATAGAGCTAACTTTTATTGCTTTTTCTCTATTGCCAGGTACTTTATTACCAAGGTTGCCATCAGAACCAGGAATGACGTTACTCACTATCAGAATTGAGAAAATTGGTTTGAAAGATGCTGGGCAGTGCATCGATCCCTATATTACAGTTAGTGTAAAGGGTAAATAACTTTGTCTACATTTTTTTCCTCTGGCAAATTCTATAATGTTGCTTCTCATTTGGTACAATTTTTTTGTGGAGGGGAGGTGTCTTATATCTGTGACAACTCATTTTAGTTCATTCTACAAGGAGGTGAAATCCCTGGAAGAGATTATCACTCCCTCACCAAATATTTCTGAGAGATTTACTAAAAGTATTTTCCTATTATAACTTACACTCACTTTTGCTTTTGAGTTTTTCTTTGCGTATGTCTTTTCATTCTTAAAATTCTATCTAGGGTGCTGGCTAGACATACACATTGTCTTTAACAGCAAATACATCCTTCAGGATACAGGTTAACAAAATGTCCTGTACCTTCCAAGGGTGTTTAGTTTTCTTTTCAAAGCCCAGTTCTGTTTTCCTATCCCTTCTGCATTAGGCCCTCTTCTTCCTGTCCAAGAGCACTTTCTACATAGGAGAGTCCTGCAGAGGTGAGTGAGAGTCAGATTCACTTCAGTGAATCTTCAGTGAAGACAGGAAAATAGGACACATCCATAGCATTCATGCCCTGAATATAATCCTGTGGGGCATTTAAAAAATGAAGTGTTTCTTATCCTTAACTGTGATACTGTGGTTAGGAAGCATGATTATTCTTAGGATTTGTTTTTTTTCTACTATCCAATGTGGCAGTCCATTTATTCCTTGTTAACAACTTTTTCAGTCTTTAAGAGGAAAACTGCAGTGGTTGAATTCTAGTTGCCAAGCATTTTCTACAGCACACTTTATTTGTAAAGCATTTAACAGTCTTTTAAAAATAATTATCAGGTGATTGAGAATGAAGCTGTTACACTCTCATGCGGAAATAACTGGACAGTTAATCCAAGTGGTTTACTTTAATCTGTAGTTTGAGGCAAATCAAATAAACAGATAGGGGCTGAAACTAAATGGGAACTTATTAATCATAGAAATAAATTCAGACTCATGGGTCCATTAGTACCAATTAAAAGAAAAAGGAATTCAGCCACAGAGAATTTTAATATGTAGAGACCATGATCTACAGCACTAATGCTGTGATAACGTGGTAGATGTTAAGTTACCTTTGCATACATGTTGAACTAAAACATGTTCTTGTAAATCTCTTTAAGGACTAAAATAATAAAATGCACTAAATTGTTTTAAATTCCCTAAGACATGTATTGTTGAATAATACATACACACACTGTGTAGTCATTAAATGAGTCATGTTAAATTTGATTAAACTGGAAGATTCCTGGATCCAAGAAATTAAAACTATACACAATAACTTAGTGTACCATCTGGTTGGTGTAAATCAGGTTATAGCAAATATAATGAGAATTTAGATAATACATATAAAAATTTGTTCATTGATGTAAGGGTTTCCTTGGCAGCTCTCATGTCCATTTTTGGTCCCGTGACTGGAATACAACAAGGGGATTCTGATAATGTTACATTTAAAAGCCTTTCCAAGCCATACACTTGATCAAGTTTGGAAATTAGGGGCAGGGACCCCATCGTGGCATATTATTTACATTTTAAATTTTTATTGCACACAAAAATATAGTGGCCTATTCCCTAAGGAAAATAAAAAGTTCTTTTTACCTCTTAACTATAAAGATCAAATTTTGTCGTCTTGCAGACAAAGCTTGTAGCTTTCTTTCTTTTTTTTTTTTTTTTTAAATTTTTTATTTGAGACAGAGTCTCACTCTCTTGCCCAAGCTAGAGTGCAGTGGCATCATCATAGCTCACTGCAACCTCAAACTCCTGGGCTCAAGTGATCCTCACGATCCTCACACCTCAGCCTCCCAGAGTGCTGGGATTATGGGCAGGAGCCACCCTGCCTGGCTAATTTTTCTATTTTTTGTAGAGATGGGGTCTTGCTCTTGCTCAGGCTGGTCTTGAACTCCTGAGCTCAAGCCATCCTCCTGCCTTGCCCTCCCGGAGTGCTGGGATTATAGGCAGGAGCCACCGCACCTGGCCACAAGCTTTCGTTTGTACCTGGTCATGGCAAGGCTTCCTCCTCTCCTCCACGAGGTCTCTCATCCCCTCTCTACTCAACTGCCTCCACATACTTCTGTGGACACCAGCAACTCTTCAGGTGCCTGCTCACGCCAAACAGGAATTTCTATTAGCCCGAGAATCTCCACTCAGCTTTCTCCAAGCCTCTTTAGGAAATATAACCCTTTGTAGTTTCAGTTTTTGAGTCTGTATATTTGAATGCTCCTAAAAAGAAACTTATTTTTTTCTCTATAGATCTGAATGGCATAGATCTAACTCCTGTGCAAGATACTCCTGTGGCTTCAAGAAAAGAAGATACATATGTTCATTTTAATGTGGACATTGAGCTCCAGAAGCATGTTGAAAAATTAACTAAAGGTTTGTAATCATAAATAATTTGCTTCTTATGGACAGAGTCCTCATCATATTTGTGTTTGTGTGCATAGTGGACCTAGCACAGTTAGTATCTGGCAGAAGTGAATGTTACATAGTGTTTATTGGTTTGAATAAAATGTACATTCATTTTAAATGTGGAAATTAGGAATTGTATTATCTAGTTGTCTAATAACACTGTCACATAATACATAACATTGTTAAAACAATGTTTTGTATTATGAAAAACAAAGTTTTTCTCATACTATAAAGGTTGGAGAAGCAGGAGCTCCCTAGGTTCCTTAATGATTAAGTCCCTAACAGGTAAAGAACCAGTTTTTTCTTCCAGGTGAATGTATCAGTTAGAAAGATACCATAACTTGCAGGAAGATGGGGAACGACAAAAACAAATGTTTGAAACAGTGAGGTTACATTTCCAAGTTAAACAGTTCTTAGGATTAAATGCTTCCCTGTGCCTTTTACCCAATGGGATTGCCAATGTTCTCCAAAAAGAAGACTTCAAAATCCCTTTATCACCTGAGGTTCAGTTGCAGTTTCTGAAATTTTCAAGCTGTGCAGGAAGCTTGTATAAGATGTACAAGTACCTTTTAAACAACTGCCTTAACCTCTAGAATATTTGACATTTGACCTCTCAAATCTGGTGCTGCTGCCTCCTCTCTTCTACCACTAAAAGACTTATCTTTCTGTGCTTTTGTTAGAACAGTGGCTCTCAAAGTGTGGCCCCTGGAGCAGCAGCATCAATTGGAACCTTGTTAGGTGCAAATGCCCAGGCCCCACCCCAGACAGACCTCCTGCATCAGAAACTGTGGGGGTGGATCTCAGCAGTCTGTGTTTTAGGAAGCCGTTTAGGTGATTCTTGGTATGCACCAAAGCTTGAGAGTCACTGTGTTACAAGAATATGTAGATAGGAGGGGCTTAATAAATAATGTTGAAGAACTTTCAATATGAAGTATGTCTTCTGAATAAAAATATTAACAATTTTTTTTCATTTCTTTAACTCCATTGTTCTGAGAAATGTTCTGATGTGGTGCGGAGAAGGTAGAGTGTTTCATGAACTAACTTTTCTGTTTTATTACACTGTTCTTTCTTAATGACTTGACTCACAAGACGTTAAAGGTAGAGCTATATTCAGAATTTAACTCTATTCATTTTCTCCAGCTTTGAACTTATTATTTACAGTTACTGTAGTTTTAACTGATATTATAGCTAATGAACATACTTTCATGTTTACAAGTATTTTAAATTAATCTTCCTAGGATATTCTCTTTTCACATTTTGTTCTTATAAATAGCATGATGAGGGATGCAGGAAATATATTATTTACTGATGATGCAGACGAATAAATTTTTTTACCTTCCTCAAAATGATGGCAACATATTTGAACTTCAGCATCGTTTTCAAACGTGACTTTATCTTCACATTTATTCAGACCTCAGATGCAATCGTGATGAGGAGATGGGTTTGTTAGCCAAAGGGACTTAAGAAATTTGATCTGCTATCTTGAAAATCTCTGAGGTTTTTAAATAATAAAATGCCTCTATCATTGCTGTGGGAAGAAGAGAAGCCACCCTTTATGGATATGGCAGACTAGGGAACAGAGATCTATTGTAACCTATTGTAATCCTTTTGTGTGTTGGGAGTGGATGGCTAAATATGCCCATGTCTCCCTCACCCATATCCCATTGTCTCCTGAGCGATTGGTGTTTCTTTCCTCCCTTGCCATGTGAGGCGCTCCATTTGGACCCAAGTGCTGGGGCTGTACCTTGACTTCCTTCTATCAGTTTCCATGCCTTCTTTAGAAATTAATTGCTCTTGACCACATTGATGAGGCAACTTATCTCTCTACTTTTAGCTTTTTTCTGCAGGGTTGGGGAAGAACTTATGTGTTGGACTTTGGGAACACAGGGCTGTCTAAATATTTTATTATCACTTGCTCATTGGAGGAGAGGGGTGGAATAAATAGGCTTACCCTTTGGACCTTTGTCTTCCATAGCGCCATCTTGATACAGGCATATGCAATTCCAGGGAAAAAACCCAACTGCTTTGAACACTGGAAAAGGTCTTGGGAAACAGATAACACTTTATAACTGAACCAGCATGTGATTCATATTGTTTAAATTCCAAGACACCCCAAAAATGGAATTTTTGGGTTTTTGTTTCGGGGAGAAATGATTCAAGCTTTAATTTTTTTTAGGAACTCTTTTAAATGCCTTTTCTACCTAATGAGTTTCTATGGGTCTATTGTTAATAACTATCTTCTGTGTTCTTCTTATGGTATTTAATCTTTTATATTCTTTAGTGGTTTATGATTCTACCTGTGTACAAAACTTATATACCTTTTCTTTTTTTTTTTTTTTTGGAGTCTTGCTGTGTTGCCCTGGCTAGAGTACAGTAGCGCCATCATAGTTCACTGCAACCTCAAACTCCTGGGCTCAAGTGATCTTCCTGCCTCAGCCTCCTGGGTAGCTGGGACTGCAGGCGCACGCATCCACGCCCGACTAATTTTTTCCAACTTTTGTAGAGACGGGGTCTCACTCAGGCTGGTCTCAAAAACCTGACCTCAAGTGATCCTCCTGCCTCAGCCTCTCAGAGTGCTAAGATTACAGGTGTGAGCCACCATGCCCAGCTTTATATACATTCTTAAGTCAGTCTAGCTCAAGAAGTTTTGTTATACTTTGTAGAATTGAGTGATATGGAGAAATGTCACTCAGATACACAAGAGTTTCGGGTGACAACCACAGTAAGTTATATCAGATACTGTTTGACACAGGTTGTTTGTAAAATTATGACAGTTGTTCCTATGCTTCTGGTGATCAAAGAAAACTAACTGACACACAAGAAATATGCTGTCTCTGATTTGTGGTTTGTTTTGTTTTAATTCTTTAGGTGCAGCTATCTTCTTTGAATTCAAACACTACAAGCCTAAAAAAAGGTTTACCAGCACCAAGTGTTTTGCTTTCATGGAGATGGACGAAATTAAGCCTGGGCCAATTGTAATTGAATTGTAAGTGATGTTCATATATAATTAGTAGTAATTTAATGGTGACTAGTATATCTCTTTTCTAGTCCCCCTTATCCAGTACGTAACTTTGAAATAGATCAAGTATCAAAGTATTTTAAACAATGGTCTTTCTATTGTTACAGATACAAGAAACCCACTGACTTTAAAAGAAAGAAATTGCAATTATTGACCAAGAAACCACTTTATCTTCATCTATATCAAACTTTGCACAAGGAATGATCCTAACATGATTAACCTGGAACTTCTGTGAATTTTACCACTCAGTAGGAACCATCATAGCTCTGTGTAGCATATTCACCCTTCAACAGGCAGGAAGTGAGCCGTACCCATGCCAGTAGGCCAGAGTGAGTCCGTTGCACAGCTGTCCAGCAGAATTCAAAATCGAGCACATCACTGACATGTAAGACTCCTTTGGATACAGGTTTATTGTAGACTTTGAAACATGTTTTTACTTTTCTATTAATTGTGCAATTAATAGTCTATTTTCTAATTTACCACTACTCCTACCTTGCTTCCTGGAACAATACTGTTGTGGGTAGGATGTGCTCATCTTCAAACTTAATACAGCAATAAGAATGTGCTAGAGTTTACACATCTGTTCTTTTGCTCCAGTATGCTCTTTTGGTTTGAGTTAACTTCAAACTTTGGGTTGATGTGGGTAGAATAGTATCAAACTGCTTTGAGAGGAATTGGACCAATTATGCTGCCTAAGAAGGTCTGTCTGGAAATTTATAGGCTGCTCTTCAGAAGTGGCCTAAATTCACCCTGATCTGATAGCTTTCCTGCTTAGAAATAGTGTGCCTTGGCCAGATCAGTATTCCATATGGGAGTGTTCCCCAGGTTGTAGCTGTGATATTTTCCAGATGGCCAGATTGTTTTTCTGAAAGTGAGCATATTTTTAGTCATGTTGATTAGCTGTACTTCTACAACACATTGTTATTCTTTCTGATACTGATTCTAGGGTTAACATTGGAGCCATCTCAAGATAATTAACAAAGTTTTAGATGGGTTTACAATATCTTCTAAATCATGTAATCCAGAAATAATTGAGTCAGATGCTAACAAGATACTGCAGGCATAACTGCTGTTTTTCTGACAACTGATTGTGAAACCTTAAAACCTGCATACCTCTTATAGTGATGAGTATGCAAAATCTGGAAAGATATTCTATTTTTTTTTTATATAGGTAGATAGGATTGCCATTTATTTCCTATTTAGGTATATTGACATTCATCCATATGAAAGTATGCAGGTCATTAGCTTATTATAATTTGACTATTTGCATTACTTTTTGACTTTATGGGGCATAAATAAAACTTTCATAGTACACATGAGGTGGATATTTGATACACAGAACATTAAAACTTGTGGTGGGCTTTCTGTGGGTTACATGTAGAACCCACATCTTTTATCACTGTTTTAAATAAGCAATGCATGAGGAGAATGCAGTGTCTGCACCTGGCCTATTTTTAAACTAGTGTAATAACCCTAGTCATGCCATTCAATGTTTGCTTTTTAAAATAAGTAACCACAATTAAGTTGTTTTAACCCTTGCATTTCAGGAGATCTAGTCTTTACTCTCAGTTGTTGATTAGGTCAATTCTGTGTCCTAGATGGATGTTAATAAATAATATATGAGCCTGAAAAATTCTCAACCAAAGTCTTGTCTTTCATCTTGGTTGGATTAATTCCAAATTCTGAAATGACTTGGTCCACAATAGCTCTAAGGGATGAAGAATTTGCCTTAATAAATTACTTTGTTGTTCACTCAACTCTTAAGACTACAGGTTGTCAAATACCCAGACTGTAAGCTCCTCCAGGGGCAAGAACCGCATTTTCTCCATGTCATGTAAATTTTCTAAGGTGCTTGGCAGCACTCTGTACCCTGTGGAGTACTCAGTACCTTTTGTTTGATGTTGCTGACGAGACCTAAAAAAATAATCCCTTAAAAAGCCTATTAAAATGTAGCAAAACTGATATATTGTTCTTTTTCTTTTCTCATAGACCATAAGACATGTATATCAAAGTGATAATTTACATGAAGCATCTATCCACATAAGTATGGTTTATATGAACTACAAATGCCTTTCATCAGTATTAAAGCTTAATTGAACACTGTGTGATTAGTTTAGCTTTAATTCCCACCTGAATGAAATGACAAAAGTGATTGTCTTGAAGCAGCTGACACAGAATACGCCACATCCCACAAATTATTTACATTTACTTTGCAATGAAAAAAATCAGCCATTGACAATAACTACAACTACAGTAGAAAAGTGCTTTCAGGCTGAAATACTGCTGCTTCGTAAATGAGACAATTTTAGCAACTAAACCCAGAAACACATTTAGCTGAGGATGACTTCTGAAATAGATGTAACTTTTGAGATGGAAAAGTCTGATTTAACAGAGATGATGCTCCCTACACCATCTGTATATTGGCGGCTTGCCTTGGGCTTTGCTGCAGAAGTGGTGCAATCAGATGGATATGAGAACAGGCAATTCTGGACTGGTTCAGAACTGCTCAGATAAGCTACATTGGAATCTCTACATCTTACTGATTTCTCAATGATATGAGATACAGAATAAACACAAAAAAAAGGCCTTAGAAAAATACTGTAGTTTTGAATTTTAAATAGATTTAATTTACCTTTCTTATCTGCCTTGCTGGCATAATCTTTTTTTTTTCTTTTTTTGGTAGAGAGGGGGTCTTGCTGTGTTCCTCAGGCTGGTCTCAAACTCCTGGCCTCAAATGATCCTCCCACCTTGGCTTCCCAAAGTGCTGGGATTACAGGCATGAACCACCTGGACATAATCTATCTATATTTAGATGCTATTTAAAATGAGAAACTATATTAACTAACTTCACCATTGTTTTGTGTCCTGAAGAGATTAACAGATGATTCAAAAATTGTGTTTGTGACTTAATCATCTCATTTTACACTGTTAAAAATGGCCTATGCTATTTTATGGAGTTTTCCTCTTAGCTTCTTCTATTCTTCATATTAAATGGGAGAGCATGTAGACTGAATTCTCTCTTCCTGAAGAATTTATATATTCCTTATGAATTTTGAAAGAGTTGTTGTCTTTCAAAGGTCCGTATCTTTCTAAACTACTATCTTCAGTAGGTTAGTATAAAGAGAAAATTGTTTCACATTGAAGCTTTTGCTCCTTTCTACAGGGTTTTTTTAATTGAATATCACAACAGTGACAAGTCAGGCTCCGGGTTTCAATATTGCATCATAGAAATTCAGAGAATGGAAGAATATAGACTAGCTGTAACAAAAGTATGAGCCTTTTATGATTTTGATTAAACCTTAAACTCCTTAAAATGTGCTATTAAAATTACTGTAATTAAAATGTCTTAAGAGTTAGTTTTAAAGACACAGTGTAAAAAAAATAGAGTGTAGCTGTAATAGGTGTAAGACTTTAAGTATGGTGCAATTCCAGATTCTTAGATCTACTGATTTTTAAATAAAAGCACCAGTGTTCAAATATTAACTTTGGAATACTGTCTATCAAAAAAAAGAACTGAGTTCAGCCCATGGTTGCTGACTTAGGGCATGTTACAAGCCTTACAGCCCTAAGTCATTCTTTCTCATGGGATTATACTCTTCTAATCTGTATGTCATATTCCTTGAAAGTCAGTGGCAAGGTATGAGAAAGATAAAAGACTCTGTACATGTTTTAAATGAAATTTCTTTTTATGGTCATGACATTGTCATTTTTACATAATGCATCCTACCACAAGAATGGTAAAAGCAGTAGAACATAAGGTCAAATAATTGCTACTCCTGTAAACTCACACTCAGAAAACCATTCTCAAATAGACAATGAGGGTCATAAGAAAGCACATGACTGCTATACAGTGGGACCACCGACCTCTTTGAAATAAAAAGAAGAAATCACTTGTTGAGTTCAGAGGTGACGGAGGTTGAACCCCTTCAGCAGCAAGCAACATGAAGTGTGCTGCCAAGCCACCATCTTCAGTCCTGGGAGCCTGAGTTTACATGTTTTCCAAATGGCACAAGTCTCATAATAGTCCAATAAATCAACAGACGCTTGGGAAATAGTAATAAATTTTTATGAACTATTACTACAAAGAACTTCAGTAAGAGGGGAGATAAAATTTAGTGATCTTTTAGTAAACATGTTTAGCGTAACAGTCTTCGCAACCAGATTTTTTTTTTTAAAAATCAAGCTTATAAACACCATTGCTCTATATTCAACAGGTGTACACTAAAAATAGGATAATGGAAATACATGTTCTTAAAGCATTTCCACAGGAAATGTTCATATTTTTCATGACGTTCTAAATCACTTAGCAATTACATATGCTACATTAGCTAAAACACAGGGATTCTTTATTGCACATTTCAAAGTTGTAAGGACGCGCTAGCTTAAGAGGTGATTTTTATTTAAGGGGAAAATTGTGGCTCAAAAATGCACACTGCCAAGGCAGCTTAGTTCTAAAAACAAACCTTTTAAAATAAACTTTTGGATTTTGAAGCCAATGAAATCCTTTACTATAATGAATAGTTGAGTGCACAGTCCACTTTCTCTCTAACTAAACGTCAGAGGTCGTAGTTACGGGCTCTGTTTTAAAGCCTGTGAACAGTCCTGGTTACTGCTCTGAGAAGCAGGTGGAGGCTCATCTCTAGAGCCTGAAGGTGGTAAGTCTCTTGCAGCAGGTGATGGTGGGAAGTCCTGGGGGCCATGGGTTGGGGGTGGTAGTCGGGTACCAGGAATAAAGTACTCTCTTGGGCCAAGAGAACCTAAAGGTCTAAATGGCATGTGTCCTGGTAAAAATTCCCGAGGATCGAGAGGCAGGTCCCGTTTTCCAGGTGGAACGCCTGGTGCATATTCTCTTAAGCCTAGTGGTGGACGCATGCCAGGACCTAGAAAACAAAAGTTCAGTCATGTAATACCTAGGAACATATCTAAATTAAGATGGTTCCAAATACATTAATATAGCCTTTAATTTCTCATAACCCTAGAAATTCAAGGAGTGCCCAACTTTATAGTGAGGCAAACTTGAGGTTCAGCAAGTTTAAGTAACATGGCTAATGGCCAGCCTGCCATGAAGCAACATAGGCTCTACCTAGTTCCAGACTTGTGTTTTTTCCACTACACAATTTTGTCATCTTTATCTCAAGAACTTGGTTTGGACTTGGAAGTACTATATACCATACCAAGAAGAAAGACTATGAAATAGGCCTTCATTGCAACAAAGAAATTTTTACAAAGGAAATTCCATTGTTTGTTACTGCAGCAATTAAAACTTCATGCAGTAGCTCAGCTTGGACCTAACACATGCCATCTAAATCAAGGAGCCTGCCCTGCTGGATACGACCTTCCAGCTCCATCTAATTAAATTCAACAACATTTATTAGGTAGCTATTAAATTCTACATTCTCTTTTATAACTCCCTTCCATCTATTCCCAAGGTGAGGAGTGAGGGTTTAATCTTTCCTACTTTATCTTCTGTGATGCACTGCTTATGCTTCCATTATGAGTGATTAGAAACTTTATGTTGAAGAATGTATGTATCTGTGACCTACAGGACATCTTAAGTTAGGGGATGTGTCCTAGCTGCCTTTCTATTTATTGCAGAGCCTAGTACGTAGCCATAGATGTTCAATAAACATCTGCGGAAGTAATATTTTTGGCTTTCTATAAATAGTCCCTTTTCTTGTCTATAAAAGATAGCTATTGCCCATCTCATTACAGGGAGATTATGCAGCACTTATGTGTCCTAAGAAATGTGGGGAAAGGTACTCAGTCCACCTTATCCCTGCACTGCAAAGCCCTGCAATTACAACTGTTTTAGCAAGGAATAGAAAGAAAAGACAAATGTACTTTACAAGTCAGTTACAACTTTTCAGATCATCATACCAAATGGTGGAGGAAGTGGCCGAGGCCCAAAAGGCCCGCAGAGCTGAGGAGGTGGTCCGTATCGAATGGGTGGTGGTACAGGGCCTCCCACAGGGGAGCTCATGAGAAGCACCCCTGGGAAAGGAGGGGGCCCTTTTGTAGCCATATTAACCTGCAGAGCAGAAGCAATTAAAGTTTTGAAATACTTTGGTATGACAGACAAAAGCACCAACACCAGTAAAAGCTAAAACCAATGAAGCAGATGTCAGGCACCTATCCAAAGAGCAGAATCAGAGCAACTAAACACTACCCTCCCATTTGTTCCCACTGACAGCTTACAGAGGTTAAAAGTATGCCACAAGAGTGAACAATTTTGCTGTGATCATATTATTGCACATAAATGGAAAAGAAAGCAAATAAGGACTGTCAAAGATTATTAACAGAGGTCATTCCAGACTAATATAGACTAATATAAAAGTTATACTATACAAACCATAATCTATTTCTAAGGCAGTCCCTCCCTCTGCACATCCCTCCCATCACCACAATCATTTCCCTATTAAGAACACAGAGAATGAAAGGTAATGAAAAATCCATTCTGTACACATGTAATAACAGCTACTATTCAGAGTACCTTCAATAGACCTTTCGTATATTATCTCGAATTCTCAGATCTCTAAATCTCTAATAGGATCATCTTGGTCTAAATACGAAGGAACAGAGGCACAGGGAGTATTAGATAATTTGCTGAAGGTCACACAGCATGTAAGAGGCTGAACTGGGACTCAATACCAGCTTTGACTCCAAGCCCACGTTCTTTCCACCTCTGCTTCTCCTCTCTAACAAAGGGATCTCTCCTCTCTTTGAAGTCTTCTACTTCAAAGGGGTTATAGATCTTATCCAAGCTGTCCTTGGATAAAAAGCTCTCTCAAGAGCTGTGTATTTCTGGAGTCCTGTGCTGGAACTTGGAAGTATTCTCCAATAGAAAAAATGTTATTTACACAAATTAGGCAGGTGCAACTCTAATACTTACCTTCTTTACTAGTAATACTGTCTGAGATATTGACAAATCATTTCCTATAAGAAACTGGATTGCAAACTCTCAATAATTAAACTTATTTTGATTTCAACATAGAGAAGCACTGTCAGGTATGATCAGAAGACTTACCAACTATAACAGCTACATAAGTTACAAGAAAATACACTTATGTGAACATAGTTTAAGGACACTGCTGGAAACTGGTTCAATGGGTAATTACAGATTTTCACTATTCAGTATTTCACTTCTAGCAAACATTCTTCTGTTTTTAATCTGTAATTTCAGATCATTCAAAATAAGGTTTGCCTAGCATACAAGTGGAGGTATTCTTAAATAGCATACTTCCCAATGAAGATATAACAATGAATTATGCAATTTATAATGAATTTATTTGCCTAAGAGCATTAAGCACTAAAGCACGCAAGAAGGATGTCTGTTCACATGTTTTAGTTAATTATAATTACATCAGATGCTCTAAACATGGTAATCACCTAACCAAAACAGTACAGAGAAAAAAAACAACCAACCAACCAGTCAGATTTCAGCAACACTCCCAAGTCAAGGACAAAAGTAAGATCAATCTCACCATGCAATTTAAAGCAAAAAAGATTAGTGTCATGCTCCTCATATCCTTGCCAGAAATACACCAAATAAAAGCCCAGTTCACTCCTCAACTTCCAAGTACTTACTGCTACTGGATGCTCAGCCAAAGACGTACTGCTGGGAACTGAGGGGCCTTCAGGCTCTTGGAGAACAGTTTGCTTTTTTAAAAAAATAAATGAGACAGTACAGATATGACAGAACACACAAACAGGAGATAAGGCAAAGAGAGAGTGTGTAGGAAAAGCTAAATGTCCCTGAAATACCTAATTATAATTCAAAATGACTGAATTTTACCTTGCCCTCATCCATCACCTTAGTGGGGGAAGAGTTTCTTGAGCTGCTGTTCATCATGGCAGCTGTACCAGATCCTGGATCTGTTAAAGGCCAGAGAACTGATTTAGACTTATTCTGGTTTGCATACTCTGTGAGGAAAATAAAAAACTCCTCCACCCAGTTCCTCCATGGTTTTAGACTCTTTGAACACACATAGGTCCCTTACCAGAGGCAGAAGGTTTCCCAGATGCCTCAGACGACCATCGAGGACGAGGTAGAGGCCCGTCCATTGACCCTTGAGAAAGAAATTAACAGAGTCCTTGAATGTATTTTTTAGAAGAAATAAATGAATTGTGGACAGGTCAGGGTTCAATTCTACCTAGAAAGCAACATTAAAAACAGGTCTCCCAATACATATGAGGGGAAATCACTTATAATTTCTGCACAGACTTGAAGAATTAAAATAAGAACTGTCTTGGATTGAAAGAACGACAATAAACCCTGCACATTAACAGCACTGGTTCTGTACATCAAGCTACAGACTTGATATAATTCTATAGGCTGATTTTTTTCAGTCAATATATAACCTGATTTCCCCCATATCTTACCAATTATTACTGACATATTTAGGATCTGAAATAGACTTACAGCATTTCATATTATAGTTATGAGAAATGGAAGTATGCATGCTGAATAAACTGTAAAGTTTTAAGGCTACTTTTATAATACAGTTGACCCTTGAACAATAAGGGTATGCTGACCACCTTCCCAACCCCCCAACCCCTGCACAGTTGAAAATCCACATGTAACTTTTGACTCCCCCAAAACTTAACTGCTAATAGCCTACTGTTGACCAGAAGGCTTACCAATAACAAACAGTAGATTAACATATATTTTGTATATGTATTATAAACTGTATTCTTACAATAAAGCTAGAGAAATGAAAATGTTACTAAAATTGTAAGGAAGAGAAAATATATTTACAGTACCGTACTGTTTCTATACTGTAAGTTTACACTGCTTACAAGATGAAATACCTGTCTGAAATGGCAGGCAACCACAGCTGCACACTTCAATCTACAGTACATATCAAGCAAGTCAACATTTTCTTGTAATGTCATGACTTTTCTCTCTTCGTGGGAGCACTTACACCATCAATACAGCCATTTCGTATGGGTCCCGTGGTGTTATTCAAGGTTTATGTATACGAAAAATACATGCAAACCATGAGAGATCACTTTTTACTGTGATATGCAATTTACTGGAGGAATGAACGGCTCACGTGGAGATGATTAGTGTCATAAGGCATTTTAAGTGAATACTTGCAACACCTGAGCTCACTGCAATAGCAACAGGAAGTGGCTACGAAATTATTATTATAGTAGTACAGTATGTACGATAGCTAATTTTATGCAGTTATGATTTAATACCGCATCTTTATGTTTGTTTACATTTCTTTCAACTGTAAGTGGCACCATGTATGGTCTGTGTTTGCGTGCATAAGTTTTGATAAATTTTAACGTTTTATAATAAATGTGTATATTCTATGATAGTAAATGATAAAACAGGCTAGTGTCTACATGTATTTTATGCATTCATGACATACCTTTTTCTTCACTTTTTTGGTATTTCTAGACCACGCTGTTTGTTTCAAATTGTCACAAATCTCCAAAAAATTTTCCAATATATTTATTGAAAGAAATCCATATATACATGAACCAGCACAGTTCAAACCCATATTGTTCAAGGGTCAACTGTATTTGGGAGAGGAAACCCATAGAAATTTAATTTACAGATACAGGTTGATATTTCACAGTAAAAAATTAAAAAGAGACAAAAAACAAAGGAACCTCCAAGAAAATAACAAATGCTTTCTGTCCTAAAGCAGATCTCACAGTAGACTATTTATCCACCAAGACAAATTAAGAAATCTTCTTTTCTATGCTGGACAGACCCAAATTCTAAAGTGTTGTTTACATTAGAATTCTCAAATAAAACAGAAAAAACCCTCTTGAAACAGTTTATTGCAAGGTAACATTGTGAATGCTCACCAAATTCACTTCTAGGCATATCTCTTCGATTGAGAGTAGCAGAGAGTGGTCTCACAGTCGGCTCCACTGTCAGTGGAGGGGAGCATTCTCCACCACTCACAGGGGATGGGCCAAAAGAGCCATTCTGGCTCAGAGCACCTGAAGATGACAGTGTCTTGTTACCACTTTAAGACAGCCTTTTTTTTCTCTAGTAAGTTCTTGGGATTATTTCTAGGACATCATAACTATTACACACAGAAATAAAAAATAATTTATACACATTTTGCACCAAAAAGATTTCTGCCCATTACAAAGTGTTCCCTTACCTCTCCGTGGAGGGTTTTGTGTATTTGGTCTTCCTGGCATTGGTTTTACAATCACAGGTTCTTCTTGCAGCATTGCTATTTTTTGTGTTAATTCCAATATTCTTGAATATAGAGAAAGAATGACTTAAATATGAAACAGAAATCAATCCCTTATTAAATATCACATAGCATAGCCTTAAAAAAAAAACTCTAATATGCACTGAAAACATACATATCAAAATCACATACTTGTGTCTCAAGTTGGCGGCTTCCCTTTTCTCTTCAGCTATAGCTCTTTCTGCAGCACGAGCTTTGAGCTATTGGAGAAAAAGTATCCAAATTCAGTTATGGTATACTATGCACAAAATAAAGGAAAGAAAAAAAAAATCTTACCCAGTTATCATGAGCTTTCTTCTCATGAGTAGCAATCTGAAGAAGACAAAACATTAAAAAATATATTTAGGGATTCACTATAATAGCCATTATAATAGTCTGTATTAGTTATCAAAGAATTCTGCAACTGTAGGGCACTATAAATTATTACCTGGTTTTTAAATGAACGCTCTGTTTTCTGTAATTCATCCTCCATTTCTTCAATTCTCTGCCTAAGAATTACACTTGGTTTTATCATTTAAAGCACAACCGAATAAAATTTCAAACAATCTATGTTACCTTTACTCTGACAACTGTACCCTGACTTCATCCATACATGTTTTACATGGTTATGATAAGAGTACAATATGATGAAAACTAATACTACATGGTTTCTTTATCATCTAATGGCTGGAGATTCTGAGTTGATAAATTATAATTTCCTTAACTGTTCTTTAGTATGTTCCCAAATAATCCTGCTATGACTATCTTCCTCTATAAAGCTTTTTTCTTCTTGTAATTATATCATAGAAAATTTCCCAGAGTTAGGACTACTGGGTCTATCAAATGACACAATCACATAAATGGTTTAATGCTTTTTGAATCATCATACAACAAACTGCTTTCTTAAAGAATTACCACAATATACAACCACTAGAACTGTTTGTATGAACCAACTTCCCTCACTTATAGTGTCTTGCCAGCACTGGGTATAAGTTTTTGTTAACATTTTATCATTTGTTAACTTAAAATTTAGTTTTTCTCTTGTGTGAACTGAATGTATTCATGTCCTCAGACCATTTATTTATGGTTTTGTGCTATTTTCTTGTACACAATGTAAAAAGTTAAAAAAAAAAAAGAAAGCCAACATTAGTTTCATTAGCCGCTAACACCCTCTTTAGAAGCTGAACTCACTTGTAAGTTTTTACTTCTTCTGCAGCCAAAACTGCCTTTTCATCTGCAGCTGACAGCCTCTGCTCTCTTTCTTGCCGCTCATACTCTTCTTGACTCAATTTCCTAAGATGAAACCAGTTGTCAGTGAAAGTGTTTCTCTTTGCTCCCTCCCTCTATTCAAATGTCACTTCCCATCCTACCCTCAAAAATGCATCGACAAAGTCATAGGAAGGAATTCAAACTGCTATTTAGGGATAAAAATCAAACTCTGGCCCGTTGGCAAATCATTGCATTTTCTAACTTCTCATAATTCTCTACTCACTAGTAAATTAAAAAATTTAAAAAATACTGTGTGCCCCATGGCAAGTCTCTTGTACTTGAGATAATGAAAGCTCACTTTACTTCAATGTGCAAAGCCAGGAATGATCAACCTAACACAATTAAGCTTCTTAGGATAAAGCAGGGGGTAATTACTTCTCTTATTTCTAACCATGGAAAGACCACTAATTTATTTTCTTACTTTGTCATGGACAAACTATTTCTCAATCTAAGACTGGTACCATGATAAAGACAGCCAAAAAGTAAGAGCCTTTTAGAACATGTGTTCTAACTGTGCAATTAACCACAGAACATTTTCACACTTCAGATATGAAATTCCTACTACCTATTTCAATGGAATCATGATTAAGGAAAGAGGCAAATCTGAATATTGACAATGTCTATCGAACAGAAAAAGTATCCAAACTTTCCCATAATCAGGGTATTATGTACTGGAAACTGGTTTTAACCTGATAACTTTCAAGTTCAAAATGTCAATCTACTATAGTATAGATTGGAAAGGTAGCACAATTAATGATTTAAAAATGGTAGTTACCCTTGTACTTTTTAACTCATAGTTCTGATTCAAAAGATACTTAACCTGAACCTTAATTTTCTATGAATCAGAAACAAAATTAGAAAAGCTACAGTAAAAAGTGTTATTAACACCAAAGAGAAAAAGGTTTATGTATTCTTTTATAACTACTCATTCAATACTTCAGCAAATATTTTATGAGTGGCTATAATATACTCATTATCTTGTAAGATGCTAAGACAAAAGTATGGGTAAAGTGTCATCCCTACACTAAAGGAGTTCAGTTTAATGTATAAAAGATGTTTATAATAACAGAACAATCCCTAACTCTGGTTTAGGAAGGGATGTGAAAAAACTTAGTTGTGAAGAAAGATTAGAGAGAATTTTGCTTCCAATAATGGATGAGTTAGTCTGAGAATACTAAGAACAATAAGAATATCTGGACAGAAATATAAAGAACACGCTTGAAGGCATCAGAGAGCTAATAAGGCAGTGAAAATATACGTATGTTGCCAAAATCCACTAGGAAAAGGAATCGTAAAATTATAAGTAAGCCTGGCATTTTAAGCCACTTTTTCACTAGGTTCATCCATGCATTGAAGACAATGCAGAGATATAAGGAGGCTGAAAAGAGCTTTCAACAGATCTCCCAGTTCAGAGAAACAAGAAGTAGAGTTCAGGGATGCCAAACAGGAGGACCCCTAGGAAAAACCCTAGGCTTAGGATTGAGACTAGGAAGAGTTGCACACTTCAAGTATTGAACAGGCAATAATACAATGTCCTTTGAAGGGACTAAGCTATTTTTGTATAATCTTAATTGCTGACTGGATGACTGAATTAAAGTGATGACCATCTGCTAGAAGTAACCTCAAATCTTTTCTATAGGAAGAGAACATCATCCTAGGCCTCGTATTTCCTCTACAATGATCATATACAATGTTCAATTCTACTTGAAGAACATCCTTTAGTGACAGATTTGATAAGTTTATTTTTGTATGAAAATGTCTTTATTTGAATCCATTTTTAAAAGATCAATCAAAACTGACCAGGCACTCCACAAGACAAGACAATGTGATCAAAATCTAAAAGACAAGAAAAACAGACCCATAAGGGATCCACATAACGGGATTATCACACAAATTTTAAATAATTGTGCCTAATCCCAGCGACTGGGGGAGGAGGGGCTAAGGCAGGAGGGTTGCCTGAGGCCAGGAGTTCGAGACCAGCCTGTGCAACATAGCAAGAACCCATCTCTAAAAATAAATAAATAAATAATTGTGCCTTATATGTTCAAGGAAGTAAAAGTCAAGATTATGAATTTCAGCAATTAGAAACTATAAAACTGAAAAATAGTAACGGAAACCAAGAACTCAATGAATGACTAGCAGCAGATTTAACAACTGAAGTGAGATTTTAGCACACCGGAAGACAGGTCAGAAGAAAACATCCAAAATGAAGCAAATTCAGACAGAATGTAGGAGACATGGGGAGGGGAGGGGAATCCAACATGTTTAATTGGAATCTCAGGAAAAGAGAGAATGAGGCAGAATTAACATATTAACATGCAAAAAATGACCCCAAAATTCAAGAGATGTCTATGACCCCAAACAGCATAAATGAGAGAGAGAGAGAGAAAGAGAGAAAAGCAAAAACCCTACACTCGGAGGCACCTCCCAATAAAGTTGCTAAAAAAACAAAAAGAAAAATGACTACAGCCAGCTAGGGCAGGGGTGAGACATTTGAAAAAGAGAAAATAAGAAGGATAATGGATTCCTCAAAGAAACTTTAAAAAACCAGAGATAATTAATTGGTTACCTTTTTAAGTGCTGAAATTAAACAACTGTCAAAATTCTATAGCCAGCAGAAAGATCCTTTAAAAATGGGGTCAAAATAAGGACATTTTCATACAAAAATAAACTCATCAAATCTGTCACTAAAGGATGTTCTTCAGGTAGAATCAATGTGATACCAAATGCAAGACCAAAGATGTGGGAGAATGAAGAACTACAGTAAGTATGTGTGCAAATTGAATGAATACTGGCAGGATAGCAGTGTAAAAGACAATAAAAACGTCTGGTGGAGTCTGAGCTATGTAGAGCATTAAGATACATTACCATAATTGCATCTAAGTCAGGAAGGAGTTAAAGCCCAGAGAGAGGTAAATCTATTAATTTATATAAGACTTTTTAATAAATCCAGGATACATGCTATGGTCTTTAAGGTAATTATAAAAAGGTGAATAAAACAACCTATAACTACCAAGCTTAAACAGAGGAAGAAAATAATTTAAAATATTCACACAATTCAAAAGACAGAAAAAAAAAAAGAGAAGAAGGAACACAGAAGAACAGGCCATCAAAGAGAGAGCAGATACCAATATGCAGATTTAAGCAAAAATATATATTTAGGAGTTATAAGAAAAAAAAAGAGTACTCAGTCTCTAGGTCTATCTATTTATGCCTGCTCCAGAAAAAATTTTAAGCAGCATAAATATTTGAGTGGGCAGGAGATTGCTAGGTGGAAACAATGTAAAAGGATATTTTTATGACAGAGAAAATAGCATACAGAAAGACAAAGAGGCTTAGAGTGGCACGGAGGAACTGTGTTCAGTGTGGCTGCAGTTCAGGAAGCATAAGAAGCAGCAGGATATGCACCTGGAGAGGCAGCTCAGGATCAGCTGAGGGGAACTGGCCTCTGTACCTGCTAAGGAGTCTGGAATTGATCTTGAAGGGAATGGAGCATCTCTGATAGATTTTAAGCACATAATGACATGGAAAGACTTGTATTTTAAAAAGTTCACTCTAGCAACTATAGAGAAAATTAGAGTTTAGAAGAAGTTATATAAGAAAGGGAGACTGGAGGGAGGTGATTAGTTAGTTAGGGGACTGACAGCAAAGATGACATGAGCCTGAACAGAGTGGTTTTTAGGATGGACAACAGAGTATGAGCCAGACATGGTGATCAAATGGATGTTGGGAGAGTTGAGTAAAATAGTGACATATTGTATCATGAAGGAAAACAATTGCTATTTAGGTAATTCAGATTACTACTGGGGGCAGAGAAGCACCCTTTAAAAAGTAGTAATGAAATGAGAAATGTTTCTGTGAAGCAGGCCAGGCATTTAGAGTTGGCCTGAACAAAATTTTGAAAATCTAAACTGGTTGCTCAGTGAGCACAGAATTAGAGAAAAAATTAGTGGTATCATTCAATGTTTAATGGCATCAGGCAGCAGCAGTCTAAGCATTTTAAAAAGATTAAATTCGCTTAGTGAGATAGGCCTTCTCACAGACTGCCACATACACTGAAAAGTATAAGAGTAAATAAAAATAGCAACTAGCACAGATAACCTATTTTTAGAGAATTCAGATATTTTTGTGGGGAAATAAATTTAAATGAACTGCAAAATATATCTTTAAAAGATACATAGCTCCAAATTTGAGATGTATATTTCAGAAGATTAATATCTAAATATACTCACAAAACAAGTATTTCTATATTCAAAATTCCTAACATCCTTGCCACAAGTACATTGTTATGTTTAGTCTCAATATTTCACTATATTAGAGTCCAAAACTTATGATACCTTCAAAAACTAAATATACTCTTGAAGTTTTTATTCTACTAAAAACCATGTCATATAAAAATCACTCAGAATTTTTAAAGACTATCCTAAGAGCCAGTGGAACAAATGCAAGACAAATCAGAATTACATAAATGACCACAAAGAAAGGAAAGTGAAATGAGTGGTGGAGCCACAGAAAGGGTACAGATCTTAAAAAAGAAGCATTTTTGCAGTGGAAACAGCACAAGTAAACCACTCCCTCTCAAATGAATTACAGGCAACAATTTCTGCCAACTGGTTTGAAGAGGAAGAAAAATGTAAGTTATGAGAAATGAGGCAGAAAGGAAGAAAGATAAATCTATACTAATTACAGATGGAAAAACTTGTAAATAATCCTAAAAAAAAGATAAAATTGTCTATATCTGTACAAACATTTAGTCACCACAACAATGTTAACAATGAATAATGAAAACCTTACTTTTGCAGAGCCATCTCCTTCTGCTGATAGAGTTCATTCAGAATCTCCACTTTCTGCCTCAAGGTTTTGCATTCATCTTCCAGTCTAGCTTTAGCTGACTGCAGTGAATTGCGGTCATCTTCTAATTTCTTTATTTGGTCTGTAAAGGATAAAACATTTGCACTGTGTGTGTGCACACAGGACTTGAGAACTCGGTTGGGAGGCAGTGCTGAGAGGAGTGAGAAGCACGAAAGCAGAAAGCCATTCTTTATCTTTCCAATATATGGCAACTTCTTCTGAAAAAGTAACCTACCTTCCAGGTTACATTTAGTGGACATCGAGGCTCTTAGCTTAGATTGTAAAAGTTTTAGATCCTCTTCAACCACTGATATTGCAGTTTGTGTCTAAAAATTGTGGAAGAAAGAAGTATTCTTAAAAGTGAGGCATAGTAAGAATTCACAGGCACTTATAGATTCTAAAAAAAGATTATACCCGAGAGACATCCATCATCTGCTTAATTTGATTTTTCATCTTCTCATTCCGGTCACCTATAAAACAAAAGGCTTTAATTGCTTTTTCTTCCCTTGCTTTTTAACACTATAGTCTGATTTTCCCCAAACTAAACAATTATCATGTTCAAACACTGAAAGAAAAAACAAAACCAACAGGACTGATGAGACTAATTGACTTTTAAGAGAATTGCTTCTACTGGGATCTCCATTTTTTAAAGAAAAAAGAGAATTGCAAACTATGTTCAAAAAGTAAACTTTCATTTGTACAATAAAAATGTCATCCATGCCATTCTGAGCAAGAAAAAAATATGTGAGATAAAGCTCTTTCTTCTCTCTCAGATTTCTCTCTACCTGGGAGAAATGTCTTATTTAGAAAGATTCACTCCTGTTCTCTCCCAGGTGTGGTTTAAAACTGTGGTCCCTAACCCCCAGGATGCAGGCCAGTAAGGTCAGTGGCCTATTAGGAATTGGGCCACAAAGCAGGAGGTGAGCAGCAGCAAGTGAGGGAAGCTTCATCTGTATTTACAGCCGCTCCCCATCGATTGCATCACTGCGTGAGTTCCATCTCCCATCAGATCAGCACTGGCATTAGATTCTGCATTATGGTGAGCTGTATAATTATTTCATTATATATAATAATGTAATAATAATAGAAATAAAGTGCACAATAAATGTAATGTGCTTAAATCATCCCCAAATTCCCTCCCTCCCCCATCTGTGGAAAAACTGTCTTCCATGAAACCGGTCCCTGGCACTAAACAGGTTGGGGACCGCTGGTTTAAAACACCCACTATGTAAGCAGTATCCAACATGAGAGACAGTGTCTAGAAACATTTCCCCATTAGTAAACAATCCTACCTTCTAGTCTCCACTCTCATGGCCTTAGTTACTTTATGGCTCTAACCACCTCAGTATTCTTTACACTGGTTGTGGGACTTAAAGCCACAGAGCTACAGAGATGATGAGTATTAAAATATCATCTTCATGAAGTTGAGAAACAAGTTTCTCCTACTGTATGTGTTTAACACTTAAAGGTATAAGACCTAACCAGTGTAGCTCCAGTGCACTCAAGTTCTCAATGGGATGGAAAAACATCCCATTGAGATCCCAGTGCTCTTTGCATGCCTATTGCTACACCACACCCAGCAACCCACCTTGCCCAATGCAAACAGACATACATACAAATCCCATGATGTGCCTCCAACTCTAAAGCTTACGAGGAAATGCAGCCAGCTGATAAGTAGCATCAGTGTACTTAATTAAAGACAGGAAGTCAAAAAGGGGTCCATCTTCCCTGAGACTGATCTCACCTCCCACTTCTCCGTTTGCTAATTCATCCGACTCATTTTCTCCTTTATTTTGACCCTCAGGTTCAGATTCACATTCACACTCTAACCGATTCAACTGTGTAATACAATTAGTCAAAGCCTAGAAAAGAGGCAAAGGGTATATTGGTAAGAGCCTCTCAATTTTAATTCAACAGATTTCATAAGAATTCACAAGAATTAAGCACGTATTCATAAGAATGAACTTACATTAATATTATCATCTTTGTGAGTAAGAGCTCCTTCCAAATCTTTCTGAGACTTCTGAAATGATTTGACTTGCTCACTGAGCTCAGCATGTGATTTACTCCAGTCTTCAATTTCCTGCTGCAACTGAAAAGTAAAATCACGTGATTCCCACAGTTAGGGCTTTTGCACTGGAGACATTATGACCATGGCCTGTCACTACAGGTTAAGACCTCAGTTAAGGGTAGCCCCAACCCACAGAGCTGTAGCGAGAACATCAGAGCTATCAAGGAAGTTGATCCAGGTTATTGAATCCTTCAGAAAATTGCAGCCGATTCAAATATTTCACTTCCAGTAGGAATGGAAGAACACATCCTACTGTCTCCCAAGTCTAGACTCCTGATCATCTAAGCCTTCCTTGGCTAGTGAAGCAGTAACTGCTCAAAGGAGGGTTATAAAACATGTAATTCTTAGGTCTAAAAAGCTAATCTATTGCCCCCCTGAGGCTACTCAAGTTAGCAGTAACTGGTTGGTGTTCGACAAAACAAAGACTCAACACTCTGATAGCTGCAATAAATCATACAGAAGATAGAAAATCCAGAATAGAGAACATATACACACGCTCAATTTTGAGAGCATAGTTTAAACTTTGCATATCTAAGAACAGAATCCTGCACGCATATTTCATTACCTTAAAAGCAGATCTGAGAAAAGATATTCACAAGGCAATGATATTGGGTTCCCTATTTTATATGACCTATGATGTGAACTTTTCTTTACCTGCTCTTTCTTCTTCTTAAGCCTAGCATTTTCTTCTTGAACCCGATGGCATTCAGACTTCACCTTCTCTTCACTAAGCTTAGCTTCATTAAGTGCAATTTGAACCTAATGCAAAACACTTCTATCAGTGAATTAATTCCAAAGAAACACACAAAAAAGTTACATTTTCCCAACCAGACATCATGTAGTTTTCATATTTTGCATGTTTTAGCACACACGAAATTTCTGCCCCTCAATAATACTAAGACATAGTATTAATATCCTGCAGGAATTGTAGGCAGCTTTACCTCTGAAAATTCTGAGGCATTCATTGAAATAACATCTTTTAACTTCGCTATAGATTTCTTGTTTTCCAATATCTGTCAGGTGAAAGCAGAACATAAAATATGTATCAAGACTTCAGCAGAAACACTGGGATATATGCTAAAAAGAAGAAATGTTAACAAAACATATCCCAGAGCCATCCTCTATGTTTCAGGTAAAAGCAGGTGATCCAGTTTTGGCCTAAGGGAAAAATCAAGAACTTTAAAAGATAAGGGAAAATAATTGAAGTCATAAATATTTCATGGTATCTACAACCTTCCTAGTTAGGAAATAATGTAGTAGATGACCAGACAAAATGAAGAAAGCAAAGAAAATGAAATAACTTTCATGAAAACCAGTTAAAATCAATGGTTTTCTCCTGGTGGTAGGGAAAAAAAAATCCCCAAGGTCACTTTAAAAATTCTCTTGCCTAAATTAAAAATGGTAGGATTGGAGGGAGAATATAGACAAATCTCACATAGACAAATTCCAAATAATTTATGAAAATACTGGCTACTTAAGGAGGTGGAGCATAACTCAACTTTTTAACTGTGGGCTGTGCACAGTAACTTCCTTCCAAAGAGTCCAATAGGCAAAAGGTAAAAAAAAAAAAAAAAGAGGAATAATTTTACAGTGGGGAAACCTGGCAAATTCTACCTTAGCAAGGTTATCAAGCTTACTTGGGTGTTGGGTTTATGGGAACCCTTCTCTACTATCTTTGCAACTTTCATGTAATTCTAAAACTATTCTGAAGTTAAAAGTTTATTGAAAAAAGAACTTGGCAAAGCAAAACAAAATACAAGGGCTGTTCAAACTGAATTAAAGTTTCTTATTTTTTTTTTTAATAAGAATGCTATATGTTTTGGAGGGCAGAGCCACACAATATGAAAATTACCAAGAGTTGAGGACAAAAATACTTCCTAGGCCCATAATAATAACTTGTATTAGTACTTAAAATTCCACAAAAATGGACAGAAGTGGGTTCAACTTCCCTGACTCCCACTCTTACATTAGTTAACAGAATGGAAAATAAAATTCAACTTACTCAATCTACAAAATAGTTCAAAAGCCAAATTATAGTAACACTTAGCAGCAAAATTCTTACCAAGTCCTGATTCTTGACATTCTGTTCTCTTTCAGATTCTAACATAGCACGAAGACTTTTAGCTGTCCCATCCAGAGATTCATTAGTTTCTTCAAGTCTCTTGATTTTATCCTACAAAAAAAGATATTAAGATTAGTGATATTCAATACTTTTACTCTTATTTTTAGAATATAATCCCCAAAAGGAATTTTTACCTTAAATTTAATTGCTTCATCAGAGAGAATCATATTTTGTTTCTTGGTTTCTTGAACATGTTTCTTTGATTCCTTGATCTATATAAAATAAAGCAGTCAGAATTCAGAATTATAAATTATAGTGCTACCAAAACTTATTTTCAAGTGGGTGACCCCTTACCTAAGAAAGCAGTACTTTACATATATGATGATTACTTATGATTTGGATGATTTGTAGGAAATAATGAAATAAGAAAATATGATTTAAAAATACCATAATAACTAAAGTATAAGGTAGGTGAGAATAATTCAAGCTGGAACCATGGGGGAAAAAATTGAAAAAATAATTATACCTTCTGTTCATAATTTGACAATTTTTGAACAAGTTCTGCATTTTCTTTCACGATAGTCTTCAACTTCTCAGAAATTTGCTGTTCAGTGACTAAAAAAAGAAAAAACACATAAGGTTATTATGATCACTAAATGAAATTGAATTACTCAATGTATTAGCAGCAAAGACATGCTATCTGGCACTATGAGGGAAAAAAACTTCTTAGCATTAACTATTACGGCTTTAAAAAGCAATCTGTAGTTAATAGCAATAAGGATGCAAAAATATTATTACAATGTAAGAAAAATAACTCTTATTTCAATAAGATTCCAATTTAAATTTATTTCAAAGATGGGAAATATAGCAAAATATTATAGCTTGATACTCTTCCCTGTATGAAGCCCCTTTCTTCTCAGAAAATGGCATCACTTCAAATATACATCATTTGTAAAGAGAAGCAGAAAATACAAGCATAATGATTTATGTTTCTATTCCTCAAATTATCTACTTAAATAAATATTTAATATATTGATTAAATCATTAGCACAGGGACACTGTTCACGAGTACTAAATCTGCATTATATCAATATTTAAAGTCAATCTGTCCCAAATTAAACTAATTATCTTCTCCCCACTTCCACAATTTGTTCCTTCTCATCTATCTCAATTGGTAGCATCACTACCTACTCTATCATCCAAGGTAGCAACCTAGGAAGAGTAAAATTGTCAGAAGTTATAAGTCAATCAGACATCAGAAGTCATGATATCTACTTCCAGCTTACATAAAACCCATACTGAACACCAATACGGAGGGAATAGTACAAATAAAATAAGCCTAAATGTTTACCTTGATATACTCTATTCTTTACCTAGAAGAGAGAAATAAAATTAAATTTGGTGTCAAACATTTTATTAATAGAAACATATAGTTCCTAATACAACAGTCAAAATCATAACCAAATGAGAATTTAGTAACAGTTTGGTTCAGCAAAATGAATCCATAGGATTAAAAAATAAGAAAAGGTTAAAAAGCATTTCAAATTTAATTGGTAGTGATACTTCATAAAAAGTCACTTATCTTATATTTGCAGCTAAAGATATGTTTATATATCTATTAAATGAGCACCAATCTTATGAAATGTGTAACTAACTTTAATAATAGAAATAGCTAATATTTTCACAATAAATATACTAATACTTTATTTACTCAAAGTCATTTATTTTGACAACCCCAAATACCCAGAATGAAGTCTAGAAACAATGATTGTTCAAAAAGTAAAGGTGTGATCTTTGTACTATGTTATGCCTGTTTCACTCACCAGAAAACATCTTAGAAATCCTATTCAAGGTTGAATACTTGCTGAGTTTAGAAATAATTCTAATAAGCTAGATCATTTGATTTTCCTAGACCACTAAAAATAGTGCTCATAAATCTGAAAGGGAAGAGAAGGTTGCTAGAGGAAACTGCACAAGCAACAAGAGAAATGACAGCTAACATCTTCCTGAAAGGGCAAAACCCAAATCATACCCCAAAGACAGCACTAAATTACAGGATAATAAAATCTAGGCAGTAATTTAAAACAAAAAGAGTATTACTAAATTTCTTTGTAACCCAGAACATATTTCCCCTTTCAAATGTTATAAATGGTGATGAGATACTCAGACCAGTGCACAAATCATCCATGGTATCTCAATATTATTACAGTATCTAAACATCACTTGTAATAATGTTGTTATAGGAAAATGCATTCAGAAAATTCCAACATGGAAAGAAACGACTATTTCTCTAATGTCGCTAATGAGAGAGTAAGCCTCCTTTGTCTGCTTTCACTTATACTAACACGCAAGTAGGGACCAAGTTTCCAAAAGTCAAATGCTGAGGCTGAGGAGCAGCAGTTACATACAGAGCCTACATAACCTTATGAAAATCGAAACAGGTGTTAGGATTTTTTAAATGGGAGAAACAAGAGTGGGAAATATAAAATGTTTCCACCTTTTCCCTTTCTGTTCACCTTTCTAGTCTCCCTTTTTCCTTTTATCTGAAGAAAGGCCCCCATGAGGTTAGAGAAGTCCTCACAGGAATCCAGGCCAAAAAAACCCTTCTTTTTAAATGAGTTTACAAATCAACTGTGCAAGGAGAGGAAACTTATTGACAATGATATGTCCAATATAATTAAGAAATCAGAGAAAGAATATTCAATTTTAGAAAGATTTACAATCAATGCTTTTGGTCACTTTAACTGTTAAGTTTCAACTGAAACCTTTTCAACTGCAAAGGTCATTTACACTTTATGTTAAACAACTATGAAGCAGAATGATACACAGTATAATCATAAGTACGCATATGTATGAGTATACACACATATACATATATATGTATGGCAGACAAATTCTGCACCAAAAAAAAGACTCTAAGGAATAAAAAAATTTAATAATGTGTCTTTGGACATTACATAATCTGTATTTCCAAATAAAAAAATATTTTCTGAGTATAATAGCACATGACCAAATCAGAAAATCTGGGAAACATATGGAAAAAAAACTGAAAAATTACCTCATCTACTAGATATAAAAATTTTTATCATTTTGTTGTATTTCCTTGCAGCATTTTCTCTGTATGTATACATACAAGTGTGCACATTTATATATACATGGTTTATCTTCATTTTAAAGTCTCCGTTTCTTTTTTCCACTTAACATTAAATTGTGAGCATTTACCGTGCCCCAATGCCTTTGAAATACATAAAGCCACCTAATATCCTATTATATGAATGTATGATAATTTAACAATTCCCCTACTATGGCTCATAGTAGGTTGTGCCAAGTTTTCACTCTAGTAAATACTATTCCATTGAATGCTGTGGTACAAGATCTTTAATGTATGATGGTTATTTCATTAGGATACATTACTAAACATGATATTAATACTATATAAAAGGATATGGCCATCTTTAAGGTTTCTGATACATATTACTAAACTACTTTTCAGGATGGTTATAAAAATTCCCAATTGTACTAACCCACTTAATTATTAATCTTTAGGTTTTGATATAAGGGATTTATATATTGAAGTTTTCCCATTGAGATTATACACATGTTGTCTTGTTCACTTAAGTTTTTGCCAACACAAAAATTACACTAAATTATTTTACAAGATTAGCTTGAATCATAAGCATTAATTTGTGTTCATGTAACTAAAAGAGAAACAAATCAGAGGGCCAGTGATTATAAAACAAACCTTGTATTTATAAGTTAATTTAATTTACTCACAACAAGGATAGTTCTCCAGAAGAAAACAGCAAATGAAATAATTCCCAAGAAGGCAGTGATAAGTACAGGTTTCCATGGAAGTCCATAAAAATCAGGCCCAGGCTGAACACCATCAGGCAATGTAGCAAATATCTGAAATGGACATATTAGAAATAAAGGGAAACCTGAAAAGAACTTACAATAAAGCAGTCACAAAGCATTATCCATACAAATTCTAAACCAACCTCTATCAGATAACTACTCCCTCAAAAATCTTCAATAAATAGCTCTCTCTGCTTCCAAGAAAGATAGTCTCATATTTCTTGTTTGGCTTATAGTGTTTTTAAGTATTATGAATATAAATGTCTTTAAGTTGAGGATATAGTTCCAGTTTACAATAGGCCCAGCCACATCACCGTTGTCTAAAACATGGCTAGAATCCTTCTGGATCATACTTTTCTCTTGGATTAAGCTGGTTGTTACTACTTTAAAAAACCACGTAAGACAAAAAATGTAAATATACACATAATCAACTTTCATGGCTGCAAATAAAACCAATATGATGATAATGAATAACACAAATAATGTGTTATTCTTCTAAGATTTAAAATCTTAAATCTATTCTACTCTTACATAAACAAAGAACAAACGCTGAGTAAATTCAGAGAGTTCCTGATAACTGGTCTAGATAAACTACTCTGAATTTAGCTGTCTTCTATAAAACTCAATGCCTTAATTCTAAATGTTTCCTTGAAGACAGTGAATTAAACAACTGTTTGCTCTACGCTGTTTTCACTTCCCTGTGCAAGTACACCATCCTATGGGCCCCATGCCCCAAGAGTGCTGGGGGTTATGGGGAAAAGACCCGCAGGCCTGTTTCGATCATGACTGCTTACCACAACGTAACAAAGTGCCTGTCACTTCCTAAGTGATCAATAATAAAAAGAACAAGTGATGAAACCGTCTCAAACACACTCTCACTAGCCTCCCTAAACAGCATAGAATCGTCCTGCCTGCCTCGGGCCTGACACACTCCATTTCTCCTTTGTACCGTCAGTCAGCGAACCCACTCTGTTCAGAACTCGTCCACCCGTCTGCCAGAGCTAGGGTCCCTCCCTGGAAATGGGGACCGTCACCTCCAGCAGCTTGGCTATGACAGCTGCGTAGAGAACCGACAGGGGTCCCAGAAGCTCCGGGTCCCCCGGGGAAGCGGTGATAGAAGGCACAGTGGCAGGCACTGAGTCCATTGTGTAGGGACAGCTGAGCAGAGGCGACGCTTCCCTGCGGAACGGCACTGGACGCCCCTGTCTGTCACCGTTTCCTCCTTTGGAAAAGACCCGGTTCAAGGAGCGGACACTAGGAGTGAACTTCGCCTTCCCCGGCTACTAGCACCTTCCGCCCTACGCAGCCTGTAAAACACGTCATCAGACAAAGCCCCAGGGCGGACGTCTACGTGCCTACGGAGGGCGGGGCCAGAGCGGAAGGAACCAACTGTAGCGCGGAGCGGGGGAGAAGAGCCAATAGAGCTGAACAGAAGAATCCAAGTAAAGGAGGCGGGCATCAAAGACGTTTACCTGCTGCAAGGAGAGAACCGCCAATTTAAAGAGCACCAGAAGCAGCCAGGGAGCTACCTGGAGGAGGATTATGGGAGGAGGGGGATGGGGAAGAGGAGAAAGGCTGCCCTCTTATGTCTGCCCAGAGCTGGGGGACACCAGGCACCCACCCTCCATGTCCAGGCAGAGAACAAGACACCTCTCCCGTTCCCCTCTGAAGGACCATCGGTCAGACTGGGCCGCTGCCTCCTGGGCGAGGCCTTTCTTCCCTGTCCCCTCCAGTCGTGTGCTTACTCTTCCGCTTCCTGACCTCCAGTTGCTCACGTTGTGTCACATTCTTGCTGACACTCTATTATAAGCCTTATCCTAAGGAGTTATGTCATCACCACCTCTATGCCAGTGGGTTCAGCTCTGGGTAACACATTTTTTTTTTTTTCTTTTCCTTTTTTTTTTTTTAGAAACGTGGGTCTCTCCATGTTGCCCAGGCTGGACTTAAACTACTGGGCTCAAGCTATCCTCCCAAGTAGCTGGGACTACAGGTATCTGGCCACATTTTAAGGTTACATGACTTGTGGAAAAGGACAAGGATAATGAATAGTCTGGAAACACGTTCTAAAAGTTGAAGAAACTGGGGACATTTAATCTGAGGAAAAAATGGTATTTGTAGATCTTTAAAGGTGTATCTTCGAGTTGAATATAAAGTCAATCCAGAGGAACAATGAAGCAAGAATAAGCAGGAAAATCCTGAAAAAAAAGAGTGAAGAAGGATGCAGCGAGGAAGATGGCAGGCTCTGTAATTACTCAGTATGGTACTGGCCCAAGAATTCAGACCGACCACAGGACAGAATAGAAAATCCAGAAATAGACCCAACTGCATTGGAAATTTGGGATACACTAAGTCAGCTGGGAAAAAACAGTCTTTTTAGTAAGCATTGTTGGCATATCTAGATAACCATATGGAAAATGATAAAATTGGATCTTTTTCTTACTGTTCACAAGAATAAATTCCAAATGTATCAGCAACCTGAATGTAAAAAGTGAAAACAAACAAGTAGTAGAAAAATTGGGTAATTTTTCTATGTATTATGAGTGGGCAAAACCTTACTAATTATGTGTGAAAATCTACAAAAAACAAAGGAAAAGATACTTGCCCAGCACGTGCTCACCAAAATTGCAAAATAAGCAAAGTTTGACAATGACAACCTGAGAAAAAATATTTGTAACATATTACAAAGGATTAATATTCCTAAAATATAAAGAGCTTTACAAATAAGATGAAAATGGCCAGTAAACCTACAGAAAAATGGGCTGAAGAAATGAACAGATCTCAGGAAAAGAAATGCAAATAGCTTATATACATGGAAACATGTTCTACTTTGCTCATAATAAAAGTATAAATTAAACCTACATTGAGATATAATTCCTCATTTGTCTTGGCAAGATCCAAACATTTGACAACACATGCTTGGTGAGAGAATGTGAATGAAATAGGCACTCTCATACACTGCTGATTATTATACAAAATGATACAACCCCTGTGAATGAGAATTTGACAACGTCTCCCAAAATAACTTGCGTATCTACTGACTCAACAATCCCATTTCTAAAGATCTACCTCACAGATATTGGGGACATAACAACAAATGCTGAAAAGATAAATGCACAAAATTATATTATTCCAGCATTATTTATAACAACAAAAGACTGGAAACAACTAAAATGTCCATCAATAAAAGGGATGTTGAATAAACCAAAGTCTACTATGAAGCTATAAAAAAGAAAATAATTTTATACACTGCTAGGGTATGGTTTCTAGAATACATTTTTTAGAAAACAAGATGGAAAAAAGTATTTATAGAATACTACTTTTATCTAAGAAAGTGAGGAAAGATAAATTTTTTTTTTACAGCTTCGAGGTAAAATTGATATTCAATAAATTACATGAATTTAAAGTGCGCAATTTGATAAGTTTTGGTATATGAATATACCTGTGAAACCAGCACCTCAATTAAGATAGTGAACATATCCTTCACCTCCCAAAGGCTCCTCAACCTCTTGGCAATCCCATCTCTTGCCCTTTTTCACCCATCCCTGTCCCCCAAGCAGAATTTCTGTCATAATAGTTTGCATTTCCTAAAGTTCTATGTAGTGCAATAATGCACGATATATTCTATTTTCTCTGGCTTCTCTCCTTCAGCATAATTTGAGATTCATCCACATTGCTGCATATATCTATAATAGTTTGTTTATATTGCTGAGTAGTATTTCATTGTACGGGTGTGCCACAATCAGTTAATCTGTCACCTATTGATGGACATTTGGGTTTTTTCCAGTTTTTGGCTTTTACAAATAAAGCTGCCAAGAATATTGATACACAAGTCCTTCTATGGATGTATAATTTATTTTTCTCCTGGGTAAATGCTTAGGAAAGGAATGGCTGGATCATATGACAGGTGTTAAGTTTGCCTTTTTAAGACACTGACAAACGGTTTTCCAAGGTGGTTGTACCACTTTATATCCCCACCAGCAGTGTATGATACTTCCAGTTTCTCCACATCTTCTCCAACACTTGGTATAATCACTCTTTTTAATTTTAGCCATCATAATAAGTGTGTAGTGCTAACTCACTGTAATTTAAATTTGCATTTTCCTTAAGACTAATGATGTTGAACATTTTTTAATATGTTTATTTGCTATCTGTATATCTTCTTTGGTGAAGTGTTATTTTACTGGGTTTTTTTTTAATGAGTTTTGAGAATTCTTTATATATTCCAGATACAAATCCTTTATCTGATAGATGCTTTGCAGTGATTACTTCCCAGTTTGTGGCTTATATTTTTCATTCACTTAACAGTGTATTTTGATGAGAAGTTTTTATTTTGATGAAGTCTAAATTATCAAATTTCTCCTTTGTGAATCATGCTTTTGATGTCAAATCTAAGAAATCTTTGTCTAACCCAAGTTCAACAAAAATTTTCTCTTATTTTTTTCCTAGAAGTTTTATAGTTTCAGGTTTTATACTTAGGTTGCGATCAATTTTTTTGCATGTAAATATCCAAGAGTTTCAGTACCATTTGTTGAAAGACTTTCCTTTCTCCACTTAATGTCTTTTCACCTTTGTCAGAAGTTTGTTGTCACATATGTGTGGATCTATTTCTGGGTTTTCTGTTTTGTTCCAATGGTCTATTTGTCTGTTGTCCTAATTACTGTAGCTTTAAAATAAGTTTTGAAATTAGGTAATGCTTGAGCTATTCTAGGTCCTTTGCATTTTGCATATGAATTATAGAATCAGCTTGTCATTTTCTACCCAAAAAAAATCCTTCTGAGATTTTGACTGGGGTTATGTTGACTCTAGTGATCAAATTGAGGAGCTCAACAATGTATTTAGTCTTCTGACTCATAAACAAGATATATCTCTCCATATATTTAGGTCCTCTTTAATTTCTAACAGCAATATTTTATAGTTTTCATTGTCTATGTTTTACACACTTTTTGGCCAGATTTATCCTATGTAATTCATATTTTTTGGTACTATTGTACATGGAATTTCTTACATTTCAGTTTCCAATTGTTCATTGCTAGTATATAGAAATACAATTGCTTTTAGATGTAAATCTTTATCTAGCAACCTTACTAAATGCACTTTTTAGTTCTAGTAGCTTTTTTGTAGATCCCACCAGATTTTTATGCATAGACGTTCATGTTGTCTGCAAATAAAGACAACTTTACTTCTTCCTTCCCAATCTGGATGCATTTTATCTCTTTTTCTTGCCTTAGTGCACTGGCTATTGCCTTACTGCACCCCAGTACAATGTTGAATGGATGTGATGAGTGGACATTCTTGTTTTGCTTCTGATCTTGGGGAAAAACATTCAATCATTTACATTAAGTATGATGTTAGTTGTAAGTTTTTCATAGAGGCTATTTTAAGTTATCTTCTATTCCTGGTTTGTTCATGTATTTCTTGAGGTTTTTTTTTTTTTACATCAGTAACCAATTTTTTTTTTTTTTTTTTTTTTTTGAGACAGAATCTCGTTCTGTCACTGTGGCTAGAGTGCAGTGGTGTCATGATAGCTCACTGCAATCTCAAACTCCTGGGCTCAAGCGATCCTCCTGCCTCAGCCTCCTGGCTAATTTTTCTATTTTTAGTAGAGACAGGTCTCGCTCTTGCTCAGGCTGGTCTCGAACTCCTGAGCTCAAGCGATCCTCCCGCCTCAGCCTCCCAGAGTGCTAGGATTACAGTCATGAGCCACCGTGCCCTTTTTTAAGTTTGTCAATATGATGAATTACATTGATTGATTTTCAAATGTTAAATGAACCTTGCATTCTTGGGATAAACCCTATTTGGTCATGGTATATTTTCCTTTTTACATATTATTGGATTTGATATGCTAAAATTTTATTTACAATTTTTGTATCTATGTTTATGAGGGATAATGGTCTCTGGTTTTCTTATCTTTGTCTCGTTTTGGTGTCATGGTAACATTGGCTTCAGATGAGTTGGGAAGTATTTTCTACTGTTCAATGTTCTAGAAGAGTTTGTGTAGAATTGGTATGACTTCTTCCTGATAGGTTTAATAGAATTCACCAGTGAAGTCATCTGAGCCTGGGGTTTTCTTTGTGGAACGGTTTTAAACTATAAATCCAATTTCTTTAATAGTCATAAGGTTATTAAGGTTATCTGTTTCTTCTTGAGTGAGCTTTTGCAGTTTGTATCTTAAATGGAATTTCTTCATTTCACCTAAATTGTCAAATTAATTGACATAAGTTGTTCATAATATTCCCTTATCATTCTAATATCTGAAGAATCTGTAGTGGTATGTCTCTCTGATTGCTGATATTGGGTATCTGTATCTCATCTCTTTTTTCCCTGATCACTCTGGCTATAGGTTAATCAATTTTATTAATCTCAAAGAACCAGCTTTTGGTTTCACTGATTTTCTCTATTTTCCTTTTGTTTTCTATTTCTTTGATTTATGCTCTTATCTTTTTAATTTCTTTTCTGCGGACTACTTGGGGATTAGTTTGCTTTTCTTTTTCTAGTCTCTTATGGCAGACACCAAGGTCACTGATTTGAGACCTTTGCTCTTTTCTAATATAGGTAGTGCTATCAATTTCCCACTAGTGCTTTGGGTGACATTGTACAAATTTGATATGTTGTTTTTTCATTCAGCTCAAAATACTAATTTCCTCTTTGATTTTTTAACTCACAAGTTATTTAGGAATGTGTTATCTGCTTTCCAAATATTGGGGGATTTTCCAGATCTTTCCATTATTGATTTCTAATTTAATTATATTGTGGTCAGAGAATATACTTTGTATGACTTGAATCCTTTTATATTTATTAAGACTTGTTTAATGGCTACAATATTGTTTATCTTGGTAAATGTTCCATGTGCACTACAAAGAATATGTATTCTGCTTTTCTTGGGTGGAGTGTTCTATTAATGTTAGTAAGGTCAAGTTGGTTGATGATGATGTTCATACCTTCTAGATCTTTACTGATTTTCTATTTGTTCTATCAGTTATTGAGAGGGGGTACTGAAATCTCCAATTATAATTATCAATTTATCTATTTTTCCCTATAGTCTTATTACTTTTTCTTTCTTTCTTTTTTTTTTTTTGTAGACAATGTCCTGCTCTGTTGCCTGGGTTAGAGTGTGCAGAGTGCAGTGGTGTCATCATACCTCACTGCAACTCAAACTCCTGGGCTCAAGTGATTCTCCTGCCTCAGCCTCTTGAGTAGCTGGGACTACAGGCATGCGCCACAACACCCAGCTAATTTTTTCTATTTTTTGTAGAGACGGGGTGTCGCTATGTTGCTCAGGCTGATCTTGAATTCCTGGCCTCAAGCAATCCTCCTGCCTTGGCCTCCCAAAGTGTGGGATTACAGGCGTGAGCCACTGTGCCTGGCTGTTCTATCATTTTTTGCTTCATGTATTTTGAGGTCTATTATGAGCACACAAACATTTAGGGTTTTCATATTCTCAATTAACTGACTCCCTTATCATTAGGAAATAACTTCCTTTATCCCTGGACTCTCAGCACCATCTCCTCAACTCGGGGTGTCCACTGGACTCCACCTGGATTCCCCCTTTCTGTGTCATGGCCTGCGAACTCTCTTAGTGCAGTAAGCTGGGACAATTGTAGAGCTCATGGCATCTGTTCCTTATCTTTCAGGAATTATTGTCCAGTGTTGCCTGATGTCCAATGTCTTAAAAAATGTTGTTTTGCTTATTTGGTCTGGTTTTTTCTTTTTAGTTGTTTCAGTTGGGAGGGTAAAGCTGATACCCACAAAGCTATCATGGCTGGATGTGGAAATAATTTGTTTATTTTTTAATGGTAGGATAGATAAGGAAATAAATTTTAAAAGTTACCTATAGAAGGGGTAACAACAGTGTGGATGGAACTGGGACAAAAGCTAGAATTCTCTGAATAGATCCTGTTTTACGAGTTGACTTTGGTTCGTGTAAATATGTTAGATAATTACAAAACAAAAAAAAATCTTTAAAAGCAATCCCTAAAAATTGAAAGCAAAAATGAAACAATTAACCTAACTGTATATCAAGTTGGCGCAGGACCACAGAAAGGAATTATTTCAAACACACCCTAGTGTGATATGGCTTAAAGACAAAAGAACTGGAAAACATTCTTAAAATATTTTCAATAACATATTGTTGGTGGTATGTTCATATTCATATTTTAATACTGTTGTATGAATATTGTAAAATAAGGTAAATAATTATGTTGCTGTCATTGAAAACTGGGATTTCCAGCATTGAAGAAAGATACAAATGTAAGATAGATTAAGTGAAATAAAAATCTCTCTAGCATACTAAATTTTGATTGGAAGTATCCATATGACATTATGATGAATATTCACATTAAAAAAACCCAAATATTTCCTATCTTTATCTTCTGAAAAGTCCTAGAAATGATAGCCAAGTAAAAAGCAGTAAGCAATCTTAGTACCTAGAATTTAATTTTTAAATACCATTTCCCATTAAAAGGAACCAGGGTTCTTTAGAGAAATAGTTCCTTCAAGATCTGGGCAGGAAATATACAAGATGAACTTGGAACATCTTGTCATACTAGAAAGCAAGGAAGGTAGCACTGACCATTAGGTGGCGTCAAAAGGCCCAGCAGACAAGCTGAAGAGGCTCCCACGAGCCCAAAATGGGAGAAATTGATGATCATCAGTAAGAATGATTACTATTCTTGATTGGATTGAAATGTAGCAAATATTTTTTAAATCCATGACATCATAATGATTCTTAGAAAAGAGTTAGACAAAACAACAAAGAAAAACTCCTTTAGGCATCATTGGATGATGCCAGGAATAATGAGTTGTCTAACTCATTATTTTATAAACTGCTTAAATACAGAAAAAAAATCAAATATTTACCCTGCCTTAGCTATACAAACCAAATCTCAGTGTAAAGAATAGTTGATCATAAGTTTCTCTTTGTAGAAGTACCCCAGCCTTCAACTGAAGAAGGAACAACATAATCAGACTATCACCATTTGCAACCTGTAATATATTGACGGATCTAGTCAATATTACCAATGACTGGTAATATTTAAAAAAAGAGGGACACTCACATGTTAAATGCCTCCCGATGGAAGTACACAACATCTCCTGTTAAGTATTGTTGTGAAACAAAATTGAATTTGAATTTGATTACGGATATGACTACCAATTTCCAGGAAATATAAAGAACCAGAGAAACATGTTAAAATATACCAAGAGGATATAGTTAGTAAAATCTAGACCACGATACACCCTAGAAGCCAAGCAAAACTGTTTCTTCAATGAGTGTGTTGCAACAATGACCACAAAAAGAGAAATAGAGTAACTGTTATGAGACTTCCCCTCCCACTGAAAGCAACCAGAAAACTGGACAAAATATATGAAAAAACTGTAGTTCATATAGAGAACTGGCAGCACACAACTGTGATCCCTGAGAAAAGGGAAACAAATAAGTGAGTGCTAAGACCACCCCGCTTTCTACCTGGAGGTACTTTCTTGACCTCAGTACAAGGAGAGGGAACGCAGGCAGAGTACACCAATCTTGCCGAGGAAGCAGAGATCAGAGTGTGGGGAGACTGAGGTGCCTGAAATATGCAGGGAAAGGTACCACAAAGATGGATGCTACAAACAAAAAGAGTTCCAGAAATCTGCAAGGAGGTCTTCTTCAGCCTTGGGCTGAATTCTAAACAGCAAGTGTAGGGTAAGATTCCTTGAGGATGGGCAAAGAACAACGAAAGGAGAAAAGAACACTGTAAGCTAAACAATTCCCAGAGTTGGCACAGGGCTGGGAGACATTTGTATTCCAGCTAGTCAGGGTGAACTGACACACAAAAAATATGCCCAATAAGCACGTGAAAAAGTGTTCAATATCATTAATCACCAGGAAATACAATTAAAACCACAAAAACATACCCACGAGAATGGCTAAAACTTAAGACTGATAATACCAACCTATTACAACATTTGGACTTCAACAAGATACTGATTTGAACAAGAATAATTTTTAAAAGGATGGTGGTTGCTTATGAATGTATTTAATGCCACTTAACGGTACACTTAAAAATGGTTAAGATGGTAAATTTTATGTTAGTGTATTTTACCACAATAAAAAGAATTGAAGAGAAACAATAAAAGGAGGAGAAGGGACTGTGATTGTGCCAAATAGTGGGTGATATTAGGAATGATTAAATTGGGTGATGGGGCCACCAGTTCTTTGTTTTTGTATGTATGAAATATTCCATGATTTAAAAAAATGACAATATAACCTCAAATATGTAAAGTACCACTATGTAAAAAGGGAATTAGATTCTATAGAGGAAAAAGCGTGGAGGAAAATTTGGAGCCAATATAAGAATGAACTAGCCAAGAGAAGAATGGGTACCCTTGTAGGTAGCTCACACTAGAAATTGTTGATACACAAGCCTCAGAATATCAGGGCTGAAGTAGAGGAAATTACTGCAATTAGTGATGAGTTGGACTAGTAGGCTTCTGAGGTCTCTTCCAACCCTAAGATTCTACTATCTATCAACCATTGATCTATGAATCTGACTTCTGGCGCAGTCTTCCCATTAAAGTTAGCACCCCATTACTCCCCAGCTCTATCAAGTAATTATCTATACAACTTATTTGACACTTCACGTAAACTATTTCACATATTCTTCATTTTCCCCCAATTTTCAATGTGTTTGATAAGCCCTTTTCTGAAGCCTTTAAAAAATCAGAATTATGCTTTATACTTCTTGGACTCTTTTATCCCTAGCACAATGTCCTGTACATATTTGGCCATCAAAATGCTCTTTTGACAGTCCCTTTCAAGGGACTGCATCTTGTAAACACTGTGCCCTTCTATCTTGCCATTCATGTCTGTGTCTTCCCTGGTCATGCCCTAATCACAGCGTATCCTACACCACACCTGCGTGCCCTCACCCAGGCCTAGAAGGGGGATAGGGGAATATCTAGAATTACGGTGAATAAAGAGTTCCTTTCACATCTGGAGGCTGTTACATTTTTCAAGTGAAGATGATTCATTCTGATAATCAAATACTGAATTCTGAGACTGCCTTAATCACTGAAAATTTCACTATTCTAACTGCACAGATCATATACACCTTCATGCAGGTGGCTGTCACCACCACAACCATGGAGAAAACTGAAAAATGGTTTGGTTTTCCCACATCTTTCCTATCCTGGTGGCCCTTCTCCCGAATTCCCCAGGTATTCAATGTCTTCACATGCCCTCTGACCACCCAAATGAGAATTATGCAGAGGACGAGAGCCTACAAAATGCCAGTTGCTGCGTCAGACTTTACGTTATCAAGTCATTTAATTCTTACAACAATTGAAGCAGGTATTATCTACATTTTTCAGATGAATAAGCTGAGGTTCAGTTTAGTAATATGCCCAAAATTCTAAATGAGGGCTTTGGGATTTAAAACCAGATCATCCTGGCTCAAAACCCATGCATTTTACAGAACAACAACAACAACAAAAACCCTCTTTCCTATACAAGTCTTGACATAAACAGAACCTAGAGGAAACTACTTTTGTTGAGGAGGACACCTTCTCCATAGCCCTAAGAGCAACTTGACCTCCAACTTCCGAAAACTTACTCATTCCTATTATTACCAAAAAAAGTCCAATTTCAACAAGTACCACAAGGGGGAGCTAAGTCCTAAAAAGCTTACATAACCTAGGTGGATTAAAATGTCTCTTTGGATCATGACTCTCTTCAGAAAGATCAATCTGAATAAATATTCTGCCATAAGTGCCTCTTTCCAAGAAACAGATCTGACCAATCCCTTTCCTGCTTAAAACGTTCCAAGGATCCCCCCCCTTAACGGTCTGGCACCACTTACGGTGCACCACTTCCTTTCTGACTTGTCCCTGCCTCCCTCCAACAGGCCACCTCCCTCTAACTCCACACTAACTTCACCAACTACTCACACTTCCCTGGCTTCCCCAAGCAACCTTTCCTTCACACCTCCATTTCTCTGAACATGTTATTTCTTCTGTCTGACTGCATGCCCCCCGCCTTCTATCGAACAAGAAACTGCATGTTAAGCTCCCACCTGTCCTTAGACTCTGCTTAAAGCATGTCTCAGCTAACTTGGGACCCTTCCTACTATCCTCCCACCACAATGAACCAACTTATGCCACATATTGTTCTACCATCTGGTAAATATTTCCCTTCCTGCCTGTGTCATATTATATTTCAAGTGAATGACTTTATCTCCCAGCTAGAACTGAAAGGTCCCTGAGGGGAAGAACCACACTTTACAGGTCTGCAGCAAATCCTCCTCATATGCTGAACTAAGAACCCACGAAAGCCATACACCTGTGGCTTGTTTCAGGGGCTATCTTTAAAGGTTAAGGGGCCACTTTCATAAAGACATTTTAAGTTCTTCACTTCATGCTCAAAATCAACTTAAAAACTATAATAATCAGCACTCTAGCTGAAGGAACTATGTGTCAAACTTACCGTCTTAGTTAAATAAAACATGAATGAATATATTAAAAGGATTGCATTTTCCAAAGGTGTAATGCTTGCTGGCTCCTCAGCATTTATCTCCAGTTGCTTTTTTGCATCAACAGCATCAACAGGAGTGCCTTCTGTTGTAATTAGCCCTAAAATTGAAAAGGAAGATGAATATTTTATTTTATACTTTAGAATAAGAATTCATTTAAAATATTTATTGAGTATCCACTAAATATTAGTCACTGTGCCTGGAATATGTGGTTTTAAGATAATTGCACAGAGAAAAAAAAATCCAGAATACCAATTAGAGCCATCATACCCTTCAATTATAAAATGAATGCATCTCCAACCCACTCCATCCCCCACCAGTCCCCTCCAGCACCTCCCTAGCAACATAACCACTATCAGCACAATATTTGCTCATGGGAATTGAGAAAAACAGAATTTTATGCTTTCTCCACATAGACACAGTCACTTCCAACAGACATTCAGTTAGTGCTAGTGAAGCACTGTGTTAGGAACTTTAGGAACACAATGAATGAAGAAGAGTGAGTCTCGGTTTGCAGACTTGCAGGTGGAATGCACCAATGTTCAGCACAGTGTCTGGCTGTGCTGGTAGGTGCTCAATAATTGTTTACTGAATGGATGAATAACAGCTACATAAAAGAGTGTATGGTAAATGCCCAGAGGGACTAAAGGGAATTGTTGACGGGATAGGAAACTGGCTCTAAGGCTCTGTCACAGAGGCAGGATTCCAGTTACACCTAAAAGGATTTCCACATGACAGGGTGGTCAGGAGGGGATTTAGTGAGTCTGAGGCACGTTTTGTAAACAGCTAGGAGTCCAGCATGCAATTAGCAAGAAGTTGGACTAGTTGCCTCTAAGTTCTCTCCCAACTCTAAGATTCCTATTGATCTATGAACTTGACTTCTGGTAAAGTTTCCCCAATCATGTCAGCATGTCAGTGCCTGAGATACATTAAGGGACATCTGGGAAGATTCGCCTATAAAAGTTGTTAAGGTCATTTTGTGGTGGAACTTAAAGGACAGGGCAAAAAATTATTTGTAATTCTGTAAGCAGAATTTTCCCTAACCTTGAAAGTTTCTGAGCAATGGAGTAGCAAACCTTAATGATGCATGACTCATATTCAGCAAGCAGAACGTTTTTGAGTGGAAAGAGTTTAGAAGTATATATATTCATTACATATGAATGCAATGTCTTCTGGAACATGTGAGACCTGTTCACTCCTTCTCAAATTGGCAGAATGCCTCTCCCTGCTATGGCTTCTCCTACACTTTGTGTGTTTGTGTGTTGGGGGGAGGGTGTCAGTGCAGTACTGCAAAGACCTGCAGTGTGACACAGTAATGCTATATCTATCTTCCAGACCAGAACCTTTAAAAACACAAAACAGTAATGACATCATCATGTCGCCATCACCATTTTGGATATACAAAATAACACAATTAGCTGTTCTGATTTACTGGTAAGATGAGAGTAAGCTACACAAAAATTAGAAAGCTGTTGATACATTGTTAGAGTTTGGTTTTTTAATGATTTTTAAAAACATTTTTGCATTTCTCACCGGATGGTTACTGTGCGCTGTGATGAAGTACTCCTCACAAGCGTTGGTCTACACTGGGCTATTACACACTACAAAGTCCTGTACTGGCTCCTGTAAGCTAAACACACCTGGACCCCTTCACTGGGTTTTACAAAATTTTATCTACCATGTCCAAATAGCAAATGAAAAAAAGAACTGCACTATATCATCTTCTATTGGGGAAAGGGAGGGAAAAGTGAAGGAAAAACACAGAACTCGTGAGTTTTAGAGCAGTGGTTCTCCAATTCTAACTTGCATCAGGTCAGTCTTCCTTGGAGGGCTTGTGAAAACACAGATTGCTGGTCCCACCCCCAGAATTCCTGATGCTGTAGGTCCGGTTGAAAACTACTATTTTAGAGCATAAGGCCTTTTAATAATAATATTTTAGATTAAAATAATTTATACAAGCTAGTGACAACCAAGCATTGGTTTGTAGGTTAGTTATAGTCTCTGGCCTCTTTCCTATATATATTTTTTTCTTTTTAGAGACCAGGTCTTGCTCTGCTGCCCAGGCTGGAGTGCAGTGGTGCGAGCATAGCTCACTGTAGCCATGAACCGCTGGGCTCAAGCGATCCTCCTGCCTCAGGCTCCCAAATAGCTGGGACTACAGGCATGTGCCACCACACCTGGCTAATTTTTCTATTTTTTGTAGAGATGGAATCTCACCATTGCCCAGGCTGGTCTCGAACTTCTGGTCTCCAGTTATCCTCCCACCTCGGCCTCCCAAAGCACAGGGATTACAGGCATGAGCCACCATGCCCAGCCTCTCCATCTGCCTTAACTCCTGCTCTCCTATCAATTAGCTCTGGGATTTTTTTTTCTGAAACTCATACATATCTGTATTATTCTCCCCTCTATTTTCTACCTTTGGCAACAAATCTCCTAGAAGGTCTTCCTTATGATTATGTCTCCACTTTGTAGAAAATAACTAGCAAGCTTTACCTGGGTCCAAGTCTTTCTCAGTATTCAACTTCTGTGACACTTCTGAGGTGCCCGTGTCCCTCGTCATGGGTTGGTCCAAATGGGTGGGTTCTCTAGGAACCTGCATATTAAGTTCTTCCGTGTTCTCTTGTAAGAAATTATCTTCATGGGGTGGTTGCATCTCTACAGGTGAGAAGAAAGCATCGGGCTGACACAGCTTCCTGGCACTACCTGGGAGCCAAACCCCCTGCCCAGCACTCCCTCCTCATACAGCACCAGGGCACCCCAACATTGCCCTCTGTGCATGGGCATCCCATGGGATGTAAGCGGGCAGGGAAGTAAGAGTTGCAGTTTCTTTCATCCCACTTAAAGGATGACTAATCTATGTGATAAATGTATAAAGTACTTCATAAGTAAATACATTTATGGTAGGGACTTCAATAACTTAACTTCTCCTGGCAAATCAACATATGCCCACATAAACAAATGTGCAAAAGAGAATTACAGTCAAGAGCAGAAATGTGAAACATCTGTTTGACATAGAAATTACATGAACTCCTTCATACATGAGCATGCTTTTCTCACAGAGTTAGTACAGAGAAGGGCATTCCATACCAAGGCAGCTTGCTGAAGTGCCTTTCAAGTACTCTCACAGTACCTCAAGAGTCAAAGAAAGCGAACTCATCTCCTTCCCTAAGAGGCTCGGGGCATAGTGCAATGTGACCCATAGCAAAGATGAGTTTCTTTGCAGCCTCATATTTCACCCTGAAAATTCATTTGAATTTTGCATTCTTATCCAAAATACATCTGCTTTGATTAAATGCAAAAATGTTCCCCTGCACTAATTCTCAGGAAAAATTAGCACTCTGGGGAGATCCATTTTCCTGAGGCTCTTTGTCCCCCTGGTACTCTACAATACACCCTCAGGTCAAACATGTCTGTTTGAAAAGCCTGGGTACAGAAAACAGCATGTGGAACTAGGAATCGGAAAGCTATGTCAGGATATTTGCTTGGGGTCAATTCAGCAAATATTTACTGAATGGCTTCTAGGTGACAAGCACTGTGTTACAAGGCTCCTCATCCTGATTCCATCCTTGATTAATCTGAATGCAAGAAAACTAGCATACAGGAGAGTTTAACTGGAATAAGTGACTGCTCCCAAGAGGCGGGAAAGAATATGCCATCCAAAATGTCGGGGGGAATGAAGGAACTCAGGCAAGGCATCGACTTGAAAGTTATGCCCGTCAATCCTTGGGTACAGAACAGTTATCTTACGATTTAAAAACTGTGGTCAACAAAGCCCTTTCATAATTTTACATGAGATCTGTCCTTTGATAACAGGTCTACTTTGTGCTTCATTTTGTTTATATTTTTCTCTTTAGCTTTTTATAAAGCTTCCTTTTGAAAACGCTAACCAGTCTCAACTGTCCTAAGGGAAACAGTAAGAAATCCTTCTCCATGCTCCAGCCTAAAAGAAAGAAGGCAGGAAGGGACATGTGGGCCTCCTTGTGTCATCCCTCTCCCTTAGGCACATTGGAAACTGTGAACAGATCCTTGCAAATAAGATGTGAGGCACTTCAGTACACCCCACTCTCACCCCCCACTCCTCCAGCCCAAACCTACAAGGCCACAGGCAGGCATCTTACCTTTCACTGTTTCGCCCCAGCCTTCCTCTGGAGGTGGTGCCATCACCAGCGTGGCTGTCTTCTCCTCCGTGGAGTGCTTGTACCTGACAAAATAGATCAGGTCTTGAATGTCATCTAGCACGGCAGCCTCTTCAAATACGTTATTTTCCTTCATCCCCTGATCTCTATTTTTGGTCACACGAGTATCCAGCATTTTCTCTGCTATGCTCAGAATCTGTGACTCCGAAGCACGGAAGACCTTATCTAGGACTTTTTCCACATTATAGGGCAGGCTCTCCCGCTGTGCTGACTTCAGCTTTAATGCCATTTCTTGTAGCATGGCTTCCAGTTCGTGGACATCAAAGTACTTCTGGAATCGCTGCAGAGACTGCTGCTCTTTAAAGAAGCTGCTTATTATAGGCAAGTCCTTCCTCTTGTCACTATGCTGTGGCTCTACAGGTGCATGTGGAGTCCAGTGGAACAGGTCATCTTCAAGTTCTTCAGAAGCAGACCCCTGGCTTTCAGTGGCCACGAATTTCTCTGTGTCCTCATGGTCCTCTTTTGAGAGTTCTTCTCCCCCAGGCTTCTCTGCAAGCCCTGAGGTCTTCGGATGTTCCCCAGGGCTGTCTTTTTTCAGATAATCAGAATCTTTATCCTGAAACACTTCACCTAACTCTGGAGTCTGAGTTTTTATCTGGTCAGGAAAGTCACTCACTGCAGGCGGTCTCTGCGCTTTCTCATCTACCAGAGGGCGATCTTCTTTTCCTACCGCCACACTAGCTGGCTCCCCGCCTATGGTGTCGACCCCTCTGGCTGCAGTTTCGCTTTCTTGTTCACTAGCCAACACACTAATTTCTTGTTTGTTTTCTTCAATTTCTGGATCAAGACTAATGGCCCCTAAAACTGCTCTTTCCGGGATTTGCAGATTAACATCTAACTGCCTGTCCCGAATCCCAGGGGTTTTTTCTTTAGCCTGTTCTGCACTTACAGCGTTTTCGTCCTCCAGTAGTTCAGGGAGATCCTCCTCCTCCTCTGCTTCTGGCCTTTCAGTATGGAAACCCGGTCCTCCCGCGCTATTGGTTCGGTCTGTTTTTCCTGGTTCCGGTGCGCCCTGCATTGCCCTGTGATGAACAGGCTCTTCATCTGAGGCGTCGTCTTTGGCCTCTTCCTCAGACAGCCTTACCGTCTCACTCACGGGCGTAGGGGCTACAGCCGCCACATCTCTTTCTTGCTGCCAGGAAAGATTTTTTCCCAGAATGGGAACCTCTTCTTCTAGTCCTCTTGGCAAACCAATTTCACCTGGAGAGGAAAATCTCGGTTGATTTTGAGTTTTAAGAACCGGATCCTCTTTAAATTCCTCACGTTGATGCTCCACCAAAAGTGTGTGCGGTTTTGGTCCACTTAGCAAAGCATCTACTTCCTCCACACTGTTTCTGGATGCGTTATGCTGCTTATCTCCCACGAGTGGTGCAGGCTCCTGTGTAATCTTTTCTGCGCTCGTCTGACTCCCCACAGCTTTATGTGCAGACTCACTCCCTGAGCCACCTTCCCAAGTCTGCTCTCCAGGCTTTTCTCCGTGGAGCATTCCTTTGGAGACATGAATAGCTGCTCCTTCTAGGTCATTTTCTTTGTCGTCAAAGGCTGGCTGTAATGTGTCTTTGCCCTTTTCAGCAGCTGGCAAAGAGTTGAGGTTCTTGCTTTGAGTAGAACTGTGCACAGTCACCCCTCCTTGCTTCTCATCCTCTACTTCTGTCTCATCTTGTACCAGGCCCCTCTCGGATTCCTGAACTTTCCTCCCTTTTCCTTTAATGTGAAGTTCAGTGTCCACTTCTGGGTCTTTGTCATTACTTGTTTTAGGGACTTCTACAATCAAAAGACCATCTTCTATGTTTTCAGGGTCAGTGTAATCTGTTGTCGATCGTGGTTTCTCCTGTTTGCTACCTGGGACTAATGCGTCGTCATCTTCCTTTTCTTCCTCTGAATTAGAACTCTCGAAATCCATCATACCTGTTTTTTCTTCACCTCCTGTGACAATAGAAAAGATAGTATCCCCCCAGGTTGTTAGAATATTTGTATCATCATTTTTGATGCCGGGGGGCACAGTTCCCTCAACCTTATCATCTTTGTTTGAATTCTGCTCCTTGTCTGTTGAGTATTTCTCAACTCCAGACTTCACTGGGGTTTCCGTGTCTTCTTCACTCACAAAGGTTAGTAATGGCAGCTCATCAAAGTCTTCTTGATGCTCCTCTTCCTCCTTCTCGACTGCGTAATACTCGGCCTCCAATTCCTCGTCAAAATCGTCCTCTAATGAAGTAACAAGGCTGGTTGTCTCATCATCAGATACAAGTGCGTCAGCAGTTGAGCCAAATTTGGTTTTCAAGTCTAGAGTCATTTCTTTTCTCAAAAGTTTATAAGCATCCATCTTTTCCTGCTCATTTGAGACCTGAGAACTATTGCTAGTTTTATTGTTTTCACTTTCCAGCACTTTTAATTTGTCTTGAGGCATATCTTCAAAAGGTTCAAATGAAGACTGCTCTCCCTGAGCGTTATCTGCTTGACTGTTTGCATGGGGGTGGTTCTTCCGAGCCATAAATTGTTCCTTGAGATCCTTAGTGTTTTCGGAGAATACACTTTCACTTTCCTCTGAGTTGGCTTCTACTGGTTCAGCCTCACTTTCCTTAGATACTTCAGGAGGTTTTTCCACATGCTGAGAAGTTTTTTCTACAGCTTTCTCAGAATCTCCAGTTGCAGAATCATACAATTCCAAAAACCCTAGAAGTTCTTCTATATTATAATTATCAAAATCATCTTTTCCTCCATCAAAACAAACAAAATCTGTTTCCTGTAAGGGAAAGAAAAACATTAGTGTGTCACTAACCAAGTGTCAGAAGAGCAAACTTTTACCCATTCTAATGATAGAAATAATCTCAAATTCATGTTTGACTCTAGAGGGGCATCTGTGTCAACCTTGGGTGATGACTGTTCTTGGGTAGTGGGGTAGGTAGGAGGCAGAAACCCACTTTCCCACCCAAGTACTACTCCTGGCTTTCCTTTACTCTCTCTTCCCCAGGGACGGAATGAATCATGTGGTTGGTGAGTTCACTCAGCCCCATCCCTCTTTTCTGTTTGGGACCTGCCGGAAGGAAAACACATACTCTGTTCCTCCATGCTGTTGGTTTCATAGGGACAGTCCCCCCTGTTGAGGCCCCCAGTTGGCTAGCTAGGTCTGTGAGTAAGTTTGTTTATTGTAGATTGCAATGTTAGAAAGCCCGTTATTTCTGCACACTTGAATGATATTCTCCAAACAGCCTTATCAGTAAATAATGGTGACATTTTGGTCTCCACCTGCCCAACTCCTGGTTTCTCGATTTGTTTTGAGCACAGGTGGGGAAAAGCAGGGTGTCATTTATTGGGTTCCCCCACTCCCAATATCTATGCCTGATGTCCTGGGAACTTGCCTCATAACAACCTGTCCAGGAGAAGCTGAGAGACCATCCAGCTCCTCTACCACTGTGCCCTCTACATCATACTTCTCTGCTTACCCAGCTAGAAACAGGCAGACTCACCTGGTTGTCAGGTTCTAAGTCTACATGGATTTTTGGCTCATATTTTCCTTGGATTTGGCAAGATAAACCAACTTAAGAAGCATCTTATTGAGATACAGGTGCAAGGGAAGTAAAAATGTAAAGGGACAAAGAATGTCAAGGGGGCTTCCCACTTTGTTATTAAAACAACTTGAAAACAAGAGTCAGTATACCTTACTCTAAATCAGGTTCTAGGCAGTCACTAAGACCTGCTTTCAGGACTGTCTGTAAATCAATATTCTTCCTTTCCTCCACTAGTAAGCAAACTGGCATACAAAGAGTCATGAACTGAGGGAAAAGTTAAAAAACCAAAAAAGATAATTTTCTTCTCATAACTAAATTTTCATGATTTTCTGGGAAGACCTATCCAGTGTAATAGGGATGAATGATCTCCTGCCTCCATCGCATGTGTTCTTGAGCCATTTTCTTAATATATAGGGAAGCATGCCATGGGAGGTACAACGAGAAGACAGAAGCCAACACAGGTCAGGTCTTTGTGACCAGTGAACTGCGGTCTCACACTTATATCGTGGGCAGTCTCTTCATTAGGAGTGAAGCCAAACAGGCAATAGGGCTGACTTTATGGCCCCTGAGATTATCAAGAAATTTTAAAAATAGCTATAGCTCTGCGACTTCATCCATTCTGCCAATCTCATCCAAGGACTGCCTGAGCCCAGCAGCTTGCATGCTCTGCAGCAACTCTAAAAAGCTACTCAAAGATTTCTGAATGAAGGTGTGCATCAATTACCATACATTTTAAAACTCCAGAAAATCATCAGATGGAATGAGGATTCTAGAGCACAAAACACTTTTAGTCACAAAACCATTTTAAGTCAGTGCACCATAGGTAAGTGCTTTATCGAATTTGCAGTCAGTGCCTTACAGATATGAGTCTGGACTGCACCTGAAACTCTCAGGTTCCCTTTTCCAAATCTGTGCCATAACTATAATCCTTTAAGTCACTAAAGAGTCAATACTAAGAAAACCCCTGTAAGTTTGCATTTCTGGCCCAGTGCAAAATGAGTTCGATTAATTTTGACTGATTTCTATATATTTAAAATGTCTAATAGCTATCTAATGAGCAGCTTTGAAATCAGGACACTTTCTCCTTTTGCTTGTAAAATGAAATTATTTACCTCTTAAATTTAAATACAAAGATACTGAATTCTTAATTTTCCAGAGCAAAGAAATGTCCTGTATAAGAGTATACAGCCTTTGCCAAGACTGGGACTGTGTGCTAAAGAGTATACCACCTTGTGTAAGATCATCTGCTTCAATATATTAGATAACTATCAGATTATGATAGCATCTCCTTTAAATTCTTTTCAAATTTTTCTCTTTTTTTAAGAGGTAGTCATTTACAAGCCAATTTATAACTAAGAACAAAAAAGAAATCCACAACTTACATCTGCTGGAACTTGTAGCTCTTCTTTGGTATATTCATGGACTACCTGGATTAAATCCTTTGGAAAATATCCAAAAATACGCCCAACCTGTAAAAATGGGCAAAATGGACAAATATCTATCAAATTCTGATAAGAAATATAAATGAGAGACTTTTTAGTAGTCACAGGAAATATACAAATATATAGGCAGGTAGACACAACAAACACAGATAGTTGCTATTATAATTATACTGAGATTATTATTTCAATAAAAATTAAGTACAGAATATTATTAAGCCAATGTTTCTAAAAACATCGAAGTTCTCTTTTTATATTCAGCTTAATTCTAAATACAGGCCTCATAAAGTTAGAATTTAGAAGTAAAAAAAAGATCTGTATAAGAGAAAATTATTGTACATTCTATGATTAAACTGTGCAAATCAAAGCTGGTTAGAAATGCAATTCCAAATAACCTCTAGTAAGAATTTACCTGCACATTTCATAGCATTACTCATAAACGAGTACTTATAAGTCTTTCTTAAACAATAACAACAGCCCTGTAATAAGTAAAAAGAATACAAATTTCTGAAATGTATGACCACTACAAAAAAGGCAAATACAGCTGACCCTTGAACAACACAGGGCAACGTTGAGGCACAGCTGAAAATCCGCATATAACTTCTGACTCCCCCAAAACTTAACTACTAAGAGCCTACTGTTCCAGGGGTGGGGAACCTGCAGCCTCAAGGCCACATGTGGCCCCCAATCCCCAAGGGCGGCCCCTCGACTGAATCCAAACTTCACAGAACAAATCCCTTTATTAAAAGGATCTGTTCTGTAAAATTTGGATTCAGTCAAAAGGCCTCACTCAAGGATCGAGAAGGCCACATGTGGCCCTAAGGCCACAGGTTCCCCACATGCCATAAACAGTCAATTAACACATATTTTGCACATTATATGTATTACATACTGTATGCTTACAATAAAGTAAGCTAGAGAAAAGAAATGTTATTAAGAATGGCATAAGGAAGAGAAAATATATGTACCATTCATTAAGTAGAAGTAGATCATCACAAAGGTCTTCATGCTCGTCACCTTCACATTGAGTAGGTGGAGGAGGGGGAGGAAGAAGAGGGGTTGGTCTTGCTGTCTCAAGGGTGGCAGAAGCAGAGGGGTGGAGGAGGTGGAAGGGGAGGCAGGAGAGGCAGGCACACTCTAGGTAACTTTACAGGAACACAATGTAATTTCTGTCTGATTTTTTTGATTTTCATGTCTCTAAAAATATTCCTGTATGGTACCGATCCCTCTTCCACCATTTGCTTTATTTTCAGTGCCCATATCATAAAAGGGTCCATGCCATAAAAGAAGTCAAAAGCAGTTCTGAATAAATGAAACCCTTCTGCCAGATTGTCCCATGTCATCTGTTTCCTGGCACTGCTGCTTCTATGATTCTTCCTTGTCGTCCGGCACTGGTTTGGAGGCGCTCATCTCCATCACATCGTCTCCTGTTAATTCCTCTGGTGTGGTGTCTGTTAGCTTTTAAACTTTTCCAAGATCCATATCTTGAAACCCTCCACCCCCACCTTTTTTTGCCATATCCACAATCGCATTCATGATTTCCTTGATTGGCTCTGTCGTAAATCCTGTGAAATCGTACATGACTTCTGGACATAGTTTTCTCCACCAGGAATGTATTATTTTGGGCTTGATGGCTCTCACGGCTTTTTCTGTTAACAATGATGGTATCTTCAATGGCGTAATCCCTCCACATTTTCATGATGTTCTCTGTATCTGGGTTCTCTTCCATAGTGTTGACAATCCTTTCCATAGAGTACCATGTGTATTGAGCCTTAAAGGACCTTAAACAACCTATCTAGAGACTGAATTAGAAGACATTACTTTTGGGGGCAAGTAGACCACTTTGATGCCTTCGGAGCTCAACTCATGGGGTTCTGGGTGGCCAGGGGCATTGCCCAATATCAAAAGAACTTTAAAAGGCAGTCCCTTACTGGCAAAGTACTTCTTGACTTCAGGAGCAAAGCATCAATGGAACCGATCCAGAAACAGGCTTCTCATTGTACAGGCCTTCTTGTTCTGCAACCAAAAGACTGGCAGCTAATGTTTATCTTTTCCCCTCAAGGCTCAGGGGTCAGCAGTTTTATAGGTAAGAGCAGTCTTGATCATAAACCCAACTGCACTTGCACAAAACAGTAGAGTTTTGCCCATCACTTCCTGCCTTAAAGCCTTCTCTTCCTTACTAAAAAATGTCCTTTGTGGCTTTTTTTTTTTCCAGAATAGGGTACTGTTGTCTGCATTAAAAACCTGTTTAGGGAGATATCCCTTCTCCTCAACAATTTTCTTAATGGTGTCTGGGAACTTGTCCACTGCCTCTTGGTTGATAGAAACTGCTTCTCCCTTTGTCTTGACATTTTTAAAGCCAAATCTCTTTCTAAAATTATCAAACCATCCTTTGCTGGCATTAAATTCTCCAGCTTTAGATCCTTCATCTTCGTCTTGCTTTAAGTCACCATATAATAACTTTGTTGTTTCTTGAATCGTATTAGAGTCTACAGGTATATCTTTCTTATAGCAAGCCTGCACCCACATAAAAGCTGCATTTTTAGTATGAGATTAAAAGGTATTTTGCAAAAAGTGCAAGGTTTTCGTGCCTGCTGGTGTAGCTGCAACAGTTTCATGAATTTCCTTTTTGTAAATAATGATCCTTATGCTGGATTCATTAATCTTGAAATGGCAGGCAACTACAAGCGCAGACCTCAATCTATAGTAATATCAAGCATCGACTTTTTCTTGTAATGTCATAACTTTTCTCTGCTTCTTGGGAGCACTTCCAGCATCAACAGTGGTACTTTGTTTGGGTCTGATGGTGTTATTCAAGGTTTATCTTATTGCACTAAATGTGTAAAATACATGAGAACTGCAAGAGATCACTTTTTATTACAATACACAATTTACTGGAGAGATGAACTGCTCACTTGGTAATGATCAGCATCAGTGTTTTAAGCAGACACCAGTAACACTTGAGCTCACTGCAATAGCAACAGGAGATGGCTATGAAATTATTATAGTAGTACAGTATGTACTACAGTTAATTTTATGCAGTTATGATTTAATATTGCATCATTATGCTTGCTTACATTTCTCTCAACTGCAAATGGCACCATGTATGGTCTGCAAATGTATATGTGTGTAAGTTTTAATAAATTTTAACTCTTTGTAATAGATTTGTGTATATTTTATAGTAGTAAATGATAAAAATATGCTAGTATCTATCTACATATATTTTGTGTGTTCATGGCATAACTTTTTCTTAATTTTTTCCATATTTCTAGGCTACCTAGCTTGTGAGTTTTTCCAAATTGTGGCAAATCTCCAAAAAATTTTTCAATATATTTATTGAGAATCTCCCACATATAGGTGGACCCATGTTGTTCAAACCTGTGTTGTTCAAGTGTCAACTGTATTCATTGATATTATGTGCTATACTGGCTTTTTCAAAAACTACCTTTACAGGTATTTTGGGACAGAATAAAATTACAGTGTAATACATACTAATCAACACACCAAACTTCAGTTTCATGCAAAGTGAAGCCTCTACAAAAATAATCCCATTCATTTTCAGCACTAACAGTAGCTACTGTCTCAAAGGGAGTGGTAGATCTCTTCCCAATCATTACAGGAGACTAACATGTAAATAAAATGCACAAAACAAACAAAAGGCCATCTTATCATTAATTTGTAAAATATCCCCATTCATGAGTGCTCTTGTTACATCAGGAAACTATCTGGAAGCCAGTACTAGTAGTAGAATAGTGCCATGAAGATTAGATAAGACAGGGCAACTAAAAGCTACATTCTTGGCAGATAAAGTTTGAAACTCTAAGAAATCAAAAAAGATTGCAAAATGAAAACTAAGAAACAGAAATAAGAATCATTTTGAAAGCTAAGGAGAGTGAGTTTTTAATATCCTAAGATAAGGCTCATGAAATGAGAGGGGAGACTGAGGGAAAATACGTTTTTCCCTTCCGAAAAAAATGTTATTAAGGGAAAATCTGGAAAGGGGAAAGAAACCAGAGATAAATGATGAAAGGAAATACTATAATTTATCTTTGCTTAATCTTTGTCAATTGAGACCACAGGTCATATAAAACTCCACATTAATACACTGAGTGGTATCTCATTTCTTACAGTCTGACAAAAAAAAGTTGCAGAATCATGGGCCCACATGACTGGAAGTAATTTTTGTGTCTAATTTTGCTTCCCATATTTCATCCTTGCCTAGGTACTGTTGATTTGAGTTGGAAAAAAAAAAAAAAAGGAAAGTATTGCCTCAAGAGAACAAATTCTGCATTAGGACAAATGTCATAAGTACCACTGCCCTGTAAGGAAATACTCAGAAGGAAGACAAATGAGACATGGGCCCTTCCATTAAAGAGTTTTTGACTTTATGTGCGCCATGACAGTACACAAACTAACCGCAATACAAAACGGTAAAACGAACGCCACATGAGCAGTGCAAACAAAGGGCCACCTAAACGATTATCAGACAGCAAAGATCCCTTCTGGCTGGGTGCCAAAGGCAGTATTCTCGGAGAAGGTAGGATGAGAGCTGCGACCCAGAAGACTGACAGGACATCCAGAGGCAAATATGGTCATGAGCAAAAGTGTGGCAGGAAGAAAGTGTTAAGTCAAGTTCATTTATCCAAATGCTCAAAGATGAGAAGTGTGAAAAGAACTTAACGGCTCTATGAAAAATGCAGCCGAGGTACGTGGAAAAACATTTCAAAGAGTAAAGATTATCAAGAAATCTCATTTGGTAGACTTGAAAGAAACAGAATAGATTCTTCTTTGTATGGAGTATGGGTTGAACTCGACCAGTTGCTGTTTCTCAAGATTACTCCCTGGGAATCTGGAATACCAACAAAATGAATTTATTTTTCCCAAAGGGATTTCTCAAGCCTTATTTTCTGTTGTTTGTTGCTTGGTGTTTTATTGAGAGTGAAAATTTTCACAGTTGGGACTGGGTATTTCTCTAAGTTGGGACAATCCTAATGACATCAAGGACCCTTACTACTTTAAGTAAATAAACAGTACACACATCACACTTTCTAACAAGGAAAGGACAATCACTCATAAGATAAGCCTCTCAGGTCATTCCTAATGAATCTGCTCATTAAAAACATCAAAGCATGATGAAGTCACTGATTGCCATGTCTGATATCAGAGCACCCATAAAACTGGCTAGAAATAGAGCCCCTGGGGGAACCTCCAGACACAAGTGTCTGAAAATCAGAAAAAGGATGATCCAAAAGATGCAAACAAAACACCAAACAAGAAAGCACATAGTAAACACATTTTGTTTTTTTAACAGACTAATAACAGCATAGATTATTAGGTTAACTGTTCCTAAGACAGCCACTTTTTCATAAATAATAATATAGAAGAAAGGAAATACATAAACAATCAACTTTCAACTTGCATGCCTGAAACACTATCTCACACATAGTTTACAGGATTAAGTCAAATTCCCATGAATCCTTCCATTTTAAGGCAATGAGGTCAAGAATATTCAGGTTTTCACCATTTCAACCTTTAATATGTATGGAGCATCCTAGAAGCTGATGCTGAGGGGCAATAGCTAGAATCAGTTCAGTTGTTTCAGAAACCTCTACTGAGCCCCTGCTCTATGCAGGCCCGAGGCCTGCTACGGACACAGGGCCATCTTCTTTTTTCATAATCTAGAAAAGAGGACATGTGAACCCCATCAAAGACTCCAAGAAAACACATTTAAATCTCCAGTGCTAAACAAGCCAATAAAAAGTAAGCAAATAAAGTATGTCAAAATTGTACTTACACTTCCAGCCCAAACTTCAGGCCCTCTCCCTGCCAGTTTATAGTAGACATATACAGGGTCACCTTTTTTAAAATTCACAAAACGACAATCCGGGCCCGTGAAATCTTCTAGAGCCTCACCCCGGTACATTAACACTGTATATAAAGAGAGAGGGGGAAAAAACAGGTATCAGGGTCCAGCTTTCATAATCCATACTGACTTATCTGGAAATGTAAGAATTCCACTGTAAACAACAATCAAGTTTTTCCAGTATTCTCTGGAATCCCTTTTAATTCATAGGCTCAAAGTACCTAAAATCCTTAGAGCTTTATTGCTGTAAATCACAACATCCCCTGCAAGCAGACAGGAGAAAGGGGAACCTCCCTATTTTTCTGTATGGATAACACTGAGAAACAAAAAGCAAATGTATCTATCACCACACATGGCTATTCTCAAGTGAAACTCTTGAAACTCTTGGTTCTCTCTCTAACCTTCCAGCCCTCAATCTTTTCTGTTTCATAATCATAAAAAGCCTCGTTTTGCAAGTGAGTAAATTCAAGCACAGGTGCTAACTAGCTTAACCATGGCTACATGCAGAGGTAATACGGAACTGGGAAAAGCACCCAGGAAGGCCCAAGGGATCAATTAAGTTGAACTAACCACTAAAAGGCATTACCTTTAAATGGCTGTAACTGCTACTATGCATCAGTAAACACTTGTCAATTTCCTTTGCAGCCAAGTTGTTCTCTCTGTACAGTATCTGGGCAATTTAATGGGAAAGGATACCTATCATACTCTATTATTGATCCAATCACATCATGAGGCAATATTTTCTAAAAGTAAACAATGTTGACTGAATCCAACATTAAGAAGGTTTCAAGACAAAGGAAAAATACCCATATTTACATTTTTCTATAAACAAAATAACAAGTGGACATCTTCATGTAGCAGGGACCAAACAAAGCTACGAGAATAGGTCAGTAGTTACCTTCATGCTTTTAAAATGCAGAACTTAAACCACACTAGATCTCGAAACTGGGTAGAAGCAGTATTTCTTTTCGTTGACCAAACACAGTTTCTGACATAAGATGTAATGGACAATAAGTGCATTTAAATAGCAGAAACAAAGAAGGATGAAATGGAAATAACACTTTTTCTAAAAGCCAATTAGCAATAAAATACACAAAGACGTATCTTTAAATACATCTTTGAGAAAAAAAATATAGATTTGGAGGGGGTTATTCGTTTTCCAAAGCTAAAATCTAATTATTTTCAAACATGTCAGCTTTCTAATTCAGATATAATTGGGTGAGAGGAAGGTTGAAGGTGATGAGCAATTTAAGGTTGGGAATTCTATCAGAATTGGATATGGCAATCAACGTTTCTCTTGCTCCCCCTTAGAAGAGATCACTGAGGATTTATAATAATACATCAGATGACAACATAATGCACACTGAGGAACAGCTATTTGAAAAGCACACAAGGACACCTTACACACACACCTTAATAAACACAACACAGACCCAGACCTCACTCCTGCTGTTGCCTGTTGTGTTTGGTTACATCTGTTTGGACACACACGTTTCTTCATGTTATGTTACAACTCTGAGCTCTTCTAACACCACATCTCAGTACTAGAGAAGCATCAGTGATGTGATTCTCCAGGTAACTTGTTTTGAGGACCCCGGGTAGGACAGTGCTCAAAAGCAAAGAACAGCAAATATTTTCCCATATCCAATGGCAAATGGATAAATACCTGATTTTACTACAAGAAAATTAAAGGGAAAAATCATGGCAGTTGCTCCGCTCTTGCAGTGTTTATTTACATCAACCATAGGGTTGGTTACCTCCAGGAATGGCTTGACACAAATTAAAGATCACTTTCTTTCTTTTCTTTAATGGTGTTGCATTGACACAAACGCTTCAAATTATGAAATTTGTTTTTGATAACACCAATTTGAATATAAATAGCTGAACTGTAGGCTTCTTGGCCTTTTTAGAATGTTTTTCTATATGTATTGCTTACAATTTATGAACAACCTGCAGTTGTCAGTAAGTTACAAGGTTATTTGAAACCGGCAGAGAGGCCATTAAGAATGACCCTGATCAGACACATAGGAAGAGGTTCCAACAACACTAATAGCTAAGGCTAAAGCTAGTTTAGGCTTGTGACACCCTTGGAGTATTTATTATTATTACTGTAATAACCCTCTTATCTGAGTCTGAAGATCTGTGCCCTCCCCACCGCCCACTTCCAAGCCCAGACTGGGGAGAAATTCCGCTTCCTGCGCACAGAAGAGGCTGCCGGTCCCAGGTGGCCGGTGCCCTTCTTGCTGCTCTGCCTGGCAGTTTGCAAGGAGGCTTCCTTGCACAGAAATGACAGGACTGAGGCAGAGTCCGGGCGGAGACCTCGGAATACACTGCGTGCCTGTACTCCGGGCTCGTCCCAAACCTAAACGCCAATCCCTGCTCAAAACGGGGTACAAGGCCAAATCCCAGCGAAGCAAAAGGGCGAAGGGGCAGCGCCAGTGAGCCTTTTCGGAGGAGTGCCACCATCGAGCTGCTATCGGGAAGACGCCCACCCAGCCCTTAGCGCATCTGGCCGGGTACTGCACCCACCAAGGTCCCCGCGGCGGGGGCAGGAGAGCGCTTGGCTGCAGCGTGGGGAGCCCAGAGCGCGCGGTGCGCAACCCCATCTACCTTGGGAGCCCGAGCGGATCAGGGGAGGGGGGACGCTGTAAGCTGCCCCTGGGGAAACCGGGGGCCACCCCAACCAAGCTCCCCACCTCAGCAGAGGAAAAATAAGCGGGCAACAAGTGGGAGGCGCAGCCCCCCACGGTCGGGTCGGCCTGCCCGGGCGCCGGCACAGCCGCAGCGGACAGACGCAGGGACCGGGGCTCGCCCACCTCCGCGCTCCGCCCGCACGGCTGCGACCCCCACCAGGCCGGCCCGCGGGGCTGCCGAGCTCCGGCCCCCGCACAGCCCGGGCGGCGCCGCCGCGCCGACCCCCGGGGCCCCGCCGTGGCACTCACTGCTGCATTCGTCGTCCGCGCAGAGTTTGTGCTCTGAGAAGCGCCGGCCCGTGCCCGGGTCCTGCTGGCCCGGCACCCACCACGGCGCCCCGACCACGAGCAGCCAGAAGAGCAGCCCCGGCGCCGCAGCCATGTTGTGGTCAACCCGGGAGCCGGTGACGCGGAGGAGGAGGCCGGGGCGGGCGCCGCCGGGCGGTGCCGGGGGCGGAGCGCAGGGGGCGGGGGGGAAGCGAGGCGCGGGGGGGCGGCGCCCCGCGAAGGTTTGAGCAGTTCCCGGCTGACACGTCAGCAGGGCCTCTAGGAAGGGATGCTGGGGGACCTCGAGGAGGAGGAGGACCAGGAGGACGTCCTTCCTCCCGAGGCCTTCGCCTCTCTGGTCGCTGCCTTGGCAACCGGGACTCTATGTCTTCTCCCTCGTCCAATCGCCTCCCTTTGCAGTCGAACCTCCTCGTGACTCCATTCGTCGCTCTCCCCTCTCTGCGCACTTGGGTCCCCTAACCCTGCGCCATCCCAACAGGTCCCTGTGGCGCCTTCTCGCAGTTTCTGATTTCTGATCGGTCCTGAACCAGCCCACCCATTTCACCCCCCACTCCCTATTCTTGGTGTGGTACTTCCTTTTACGAACTACCAAATCTCACCCATAGTTTGTCACTGTTAGTCTCTGGTTCCAGGTCCCTGCCCTTCAGATTCCCAGGGGTTCCTTGGGGCCTCCATCCCATGACCCATTAGATTAGGAAGAGGGGAGGTGAGCAGAATGGTGGTGGGCTAGGGATGTAGATTACAGCCTGTGGCCTGCTTGGTCTTTAAGTGGGGAGGAGGGGAGACAGAGGTGGGTAATGGTCCTTGGGCTGAGATCTTGAGATTCCTGGATCTGTATCCATAGAGAAGAAGTAATTTAATTCAACACAAATGTGATGAGCTTCCATTTGAAGCTACCATTTCATGCCAGACCCTGGATAAAAAACTAGGGTGGTGTGGAAGAGTGCGGGAGTCAAAAGACGGAATGTCTGGCCCATGTGTAAAGAAGTCCACAACTTAGTGGAAACCAACTGACATAAAAAGAACTAAAGAATAAATGTCAGAGAAGGTAAAGCTAGTTAATAGCAGCTAACAATTATTGAGCGCTTTCTTTATGCCTAGTTGTCATTCTAAGGTCGTTATACATACGAATTCACTTAATCTTCACTACAATAGTACCTCTGAGTAGGTACTATTATGATCCCCTTTTTAGAGATGAGTAAATTAAGGTATTCACACACCTAGTGAGTGATGGAGCTAAGATTCAAACCCAGGAAGTATCCTCCCTTTTAATCACAGCTCTGTAAAGCCTCCGTCACGCAACAAGTAATTTTTGTACTTCCTTTCCGGCGAGGAGGGCAAATCCCGTTTAAATCATAATATAATTGGATTATCTTTACGTGCACTTTTTTAAAAAGAGCACGATCAGGTCGGCCCAAGGAAGAGTGCTGCAGTGATCTGGCCCTGGTTGGAGCACTTTGCGTCTGTCCAGAGGCTTCTCACTGCGGTCTCTGCTAAGGTTATTCATCAACCTTGAACAACAAACCCATCACTTAGTTTCCCAAACTAATTGGATTCTTTAAAAGCAAGAGGAAAGAATGTGGCCCGTCTGTGCAATCCATAACATTGAATTAAACGTTGGTAAACAGATGCTCACAAATTTTTGTCTGCAGGGGCTGTGAGAGGTCCCCCTGGTCCAGTGTCGTTCTAACGCTGTCCGGAAGGAATGTACTGTGGGTAAGTTCACGGACAGGCACCCTCCGTCCAAGATGTAGTGCCATTCATTCATTTCTTTTCTATGTATTTATTTGTTTTAAAACCTTAGTTGTGTCTAATAGGCATCTCTAATTTAACACGTTGAAAACCAGACTTTATTTTTTCCTCTCAAACTCTGCTGCTTTCAATCTTCCTCATCTCAGATAGGAATAGGAATGACAATTTGATTCCTATCTTCCGAGTGCTGACGCCAAAAGCTTACAAACCATCCTTCACCTCTTTGAGACAATCCCATGTCTTTATTTTAATAGCTTTATTGAAGTATAATTGAACTACAATAAAGTGCACATGTTTAAAGTGTACGACTTGATGTTTTGACATACGTATGCACCCACGAGACCATCACCACAATCAAGATAATGAACATATCCATTATCTCCAAAAAAGTTCTTATGTACCTTTGTAATCCCTCTGCTCTCCCAGCTGCATTCAAACGACCTTTTGTCATTATAGAATTTGATAAACATGAAATCACACAGTACATATTCTTTTTTTATCTGACTTCTTTTACTCAGCATAAACATTTGAAATACATCCAGAATCTGACCACTTCTCCCCATCTCCTATGCCAGCAGTGCAGGCGAAGCCACTGTCATCTCTTACCTGAATGATTGTGCTAGCCTTCTCATTGTTCACCTTGCTTCTGCTCCTACCCTCCCAAAGTCTCAATAGCAGACAGAGTGACAGTTTTGCAATGTAAATTTGGTCATGTCTCTCCTTTGCTCCAAACCTTCCTACGGCTTCCCATTTCCAAGTAAAATGCAATGACTTTATTACGGACTGCACTGTCTTATTTAATTTTACTCCCCTTCCCTTTTACCCCCATTTCCTAACACTCCTCCCTAGCTCTGGTAGTTCCACTCATATACACCAAGCCCACTCCTGCATTCCTGCATTTGCACTTGCAATTTTCCCTCAACCTGGAATAATTCCCCAAATAGTCTAGTAGTTAGACTAGTTAGTCTTCCTGCCTAACTAATTCTGTCACTTCATCATGTCTCTGTAACAGTGCTTTATCTGACAAGTGAGGCCTTCCCTAACCACTATACATAAAATAGAACTCCCTCTCACGACTATCTACCCTGCTTTATTTTTCTTTAGAGCACTTACCACCTACCTTACATTTGTTTATCTATTTGACTGTCCCCCACCTCAAATATAAGCCCCATGGAAGCAGGGAATTTGTTTTGTTCACTGCTGTAACATCAGTGCCTAGGGAAATGTCTGGAATGTGATGAGGAACTCAATAAATGATTTGTTGGGTGAACCCATGATTCCTCACATATTATAAATATATTACACTATTAACCTAAACAAAGCCTCCATATATAAATAGTGCAGACAGAGAATATGACATGAGAACAAGGCATTTTGTTTTCCCCTCAGAGGCATCCTTGACATCAGAAACAGAACCTGGAATATATTTATTGTTGAATGAAGGCATGTTTGTTGTGGAGGGAGTGAATAAAATAGCACTCTACTTTTTTACTATATACTACCAGATCTTAAAGCAGATAACAAAAAGTGATTTTAATTTTTCTTGTTTCTATTTAGACTAGAATCAGTAACAATTCATTGGTGGAAAAAGCAAAATTCCAAAATGTTCTAGTTGAATATTACTTTCCTTATATTTACCTTGACTAATATTCAGATACACTTTTATAGGAAAGTCCAGAGCTCTTAGTTACTGAAGAACTGGTTCCTTAGTTTGTAGATTTTCCAGGGTTTTGATTTATCTGCATTCTTTTTTAAAATTATTCCCCTAAAAAGATATTGACAAGCCTGGTGGGCAATCAAAAAAATATTTCTCAGCCAACTACAATGAAGGTTGTGGTGGTAGCTCTTCCTACCAGCATATATGTAATTAGTGAATGAATCAGCTTTCTTTTTTACTCAAAGCATTTGAATATGTGGCACTGATGCTTAACATAAACTCTAATCCCAAGTGTATTATTTGTTAACACCTCAAATGGAATTTTCACTGGGTAAAGGTTGAGTAAGAGTTAAAAATAAATTAGTTTGGGGTGGAGGACACATAGAAATATAAGATATGGAGGGTTTCTGATCTCAGGGAATTTGCAGTCAAAATGAGAAAACAAGACAAATATATTCAAAACAAATAGAAGGCAGCATGATAACATATCTCACTGTAAACTTTCCAGGAGTGGGGAACCTGCGGGCTTGGGGCCACATGTGGCCTTCTGGATCCTTGAGTGAGGCATTTTGACTGAATCCAAATTTTACAGAGAATCCTTTTAATAAAGTTTTCAGACATTGGACAATAAGCAATATGGAATGGTGATCCCTAAGATAAAGTTGAGCATATGAGATAAATTCTATGATTTTCCCATCTTATTCCCTGAGGAGAGTTTCCAGGCCACAGCCAGGGAAGTGAAACTCAAATAGGAAATCTTCTTGAGTTAAAGAGACAGATTTGAAAGTTTGGGGAAACCCATGCAGCTAGATTTGCAGGGCAGTGTACAAGAGAGAAGAAAGCTACATGGAGAGGAGAGAACTGTACAGAGAGAGAGCCCCAGAGATCTACAGAGGATTTCCCTTAAGTCTCCAGCTGAGTGACAATAAGCATATGTATCTGAGGAACTACCTGAGGCCAGGGAAAGAATACCAGAGAGCAATAGGGGGGAGCAATTGTTGGCATGGAGAACAATTTGTATTACCACCAGCCAGAATGGAAAAATTTGTAATAAACAGGGCATCAGGTAGAGTATTCAGTAAAGGGGAAAAATTAGCCCAAGATTAAAGGCTACTCTGGTCCTGCCTAACAAAACTTAAAAGCAAGCATTGAAAAAAATCAAAATGTTTCCAAGTAAATTAACTGCATTCTAGAACAAAGCTCAAGAATATTTAAAAGAATACAAAACTATCCAGCACTCAACAAAGTAAATTAACAATGTCTAGAATCCAGTAAAAACTTATGAGGCATGCAAAGAAGCAGGAAAGTACAACCCATAATGAAAAGAAAAATCAATCAATGGAAACTAATAGAAATGACACTAATGATGGAACTATTGTATAAGGACATTAACACAGTTACATACCATATGTTCAAGATGCTATAGGAAAGCATAAGCATGTAAAGGGGAAACAAAAAAGATACAAAAATGATCTAACTCAAATTTAGGTGAAAAAAACAATGGCTGAGATGAAAAATAAATACACTGGGTGGGATTAACAGCAGATTGGACACTGCAGAAGAAGATATTAGTGAGCTTGAAGATGTAGCAATATAAACGCTCAAATATGAAACACAGAGAGAAAAGATACTGAAAGAAATGAACAGAGCATCAGTATGCACAATTTCAACCAACTCTATACATATGTAATTTGAGTCCACGGAGGAGATAAAGTGACAGAAAACATGTTTGAGTAAATAATGAATGAAAGTATTCCAAATTTGATGAAAACTCACATTCAAGAAGCTCAACAAACGCAAATACAAGAAATATGAAGAAAATGACACCAATGCATATCAAACTGTTTAAAACCAGTGATAAGGAAAATATTTGAAAAGCATCTAGAGAAAATATATACAATATGTACAGAAGAGCAACGATAAAATGGCAGGAGACTTCTTTTCAGAAATATGCAAGCCAGAAGAAAGAAAATAAAAAACTGACACCCTAGATTTACATACCAAGTGAAAATATCTTTCAAAGATGAGGTGAAGTCTTTTTAACAAACGGTGCTGGGTCAACTGGATATCCACATGCAAAAGAATTAAGTTGAATCCTACCTCATGCCACATAAAAAAATTATCTGAAAATGGATCACAGACCTAAATGTAGGAGCTAAAACCACAAAACTCTTAGAAGAAAATATAGGGATAAATCTGGCAGCTGGCAATGGTTTCTTAGATATGATGCCAAAAGCACAAGCAACAAAAGAAAATATAAATTGGACTTCATCAAATTTAAAACTTCTGTGTTTCAAAGGATACCATCAAGAAAATGAAGAGACAGTCACACAGAACAGGAGAAAATATTTGCAGTTCATATATCTGATAAGGGACTTATCTAGAATAAATATCTAGATACTTGTATCTAGAATATATAAGGAACCCTTACAACTCAATAATAAAAAGACAAATAACCTAATTAGAAAATAGGCAAAGGATTTGAATAGACATTTCTCCAAAGAAAATATCCAACAAAAAAGCATACTCAACATCATTAGCTAGTAGAGAAGTATAAATCAAAACCACAATGAGATACTACTTCGTACCCACTAGGATGGCTATAATCAAAAAGATAATAACAAGTGTTGGCAAGGATGTGGAGAAATAGGAACTCCCACACACTGCTGGTAGGAATAGCAAATGGTACAGCCACTTTGGAAAATTGTCTGGCAGTTCCTCAAGAGATTAAACATAGAGTTACCATATGACATAATAATTCCACTCCTAGGTATACAACCAAGAACAATGAAAACATGTATCTGCACAAAACCTTGCCCACAAATGCTCATTACAGCATTATTCATTATAGCTCAAAATGGAAATAACCCAAGTGTCCATCCAACTGATGAATTAATAAAATGTGGTCTATCAATACAATAACAATACAAAAGAAATGAAATAATGATACATACTCCAATATGCATGACCCTTGAAAACATTATGGTAAGTGAAAGAACTTAGCCACAAAATACCATATAGTTCCGTTTAGCTGAAATTTACAGAATAGACAAATCTATAGACACAGAAAGTAGTATGCCCAAGGCTGGCAGAGGTGGGAAATTGGAGAGTGACAGATAAAGCATACAGAGTTTCTCTTTGTGGTGATGAAAATGTTCTGAAATAGATTGTGGTGGTGATTGCACAACTCTATGCATATACTAACATCCATAAAACTGTATACTTCAAATGGGTGAATTGTATGGTATATGATTTATATGTCAATAAAACTATACACCCCCGAGAAAGAAAAGACTCCCAAGTCAAAAAGTAAATTTCTAAATATGCAAAACAAAACAAGACAAAAGATAGTAAAATATATTTTCACATGCACAAAAGCTAAAAGAATTCAATACTACTAGATCTACACTACAAGAAATGTTGAAGTCCTTTAGGCAGAAAGAAAACACCAGATGGAAATCTGAATCTACACAAAAAAATAAAGAATACCAGGGATGTATATATGTGGACAAACATAAAATACTTTTCTATTTTAAATATATAAGGTATTTTTTCTTATTCTAAAAATGTCTTCAAAAGATAATTAACTTTTTTTTTTTTTGAGACAGAGTCTCCCTCTGTACCCAGGCTAGAGTGCAGTGGCATCATCACAGCTCACTGCAGCCTCAAACTCCTGGGCTCAAGTGATTCTCCTGCCTCAGCCTCCAGAGTAGCTGGGACTACAGGTGTGTGCCACCATGCCCAGCTAATTTTGCTATTTTTAGTAGAGACAGGGTCTTGCTCCTGCTAAGGCTGGTCTCAAACTCCTGAGATAATTAACTATTTAAAGTGAAAATAATAATAATATATTGTGAAATTTATAACATATGTACATTAAAATGTATGACAAAAGAAATATAGAAGCAGGAGAGGAGAAATGGAAATATACCATTGTAAAGGCTTTAAACTATAAATGAAGTGATAAAATATCTCATGAAGGCATACTATAATAAGTTAAAAATGTATATTATAAACTCTAAAGCAACAACAACAACACAAAAACACAAACAATTATAGCTAGTAAGCTGACAAAGGAGATAATGTGTGCTCAGTTCAGAGAAAGATAGTAAAAGAGGAAAAGGGAAACAAAGAACAAATGAGACAAATAGAAAGCAAATAAAAAAGACCATAGACTTATACCTAATCAAATTAATAATCACATTAAGGCCAGGCGTGGCAGCTCACTCCTGTAATCCTAGCACTCTGGGAGGCTGAGGCAGGAGGATTGCTTGAGCCCAGGGTTTGAGATTTCAGTGAGCTATGAGGATGCCACTGCACTCTGGCAGGGGTGACAGAGCAAAACTCTGTCTCCAAAAAAATGATAATAATCACGTTAAATATAAACAGTCAAAACACCCCATCAAAAGACAGGATTGTTGGATTCAATAAAAAAAGCAAGACCTAACAATATGCTGTCTACAAGAAAACACACTTTAAACATAAAGACACAAATAAGTTAAATATAAAAAAGGATAAACCAAACTAGCAGTAATCAAAAAGAAGCTGGACTAGCCATAGTAATATCAGACAAAGTAGATTTCAGAGCAAAGAATATTACCAGGGAAAGTCATTTCATAATATTAAAGAAGCCAACTCATTAAGACAATGTAACAATTATAAATATCTATATACCTAATAATAGAGCTTCAAAATACATGAAGCACAAACTGATAAAACCTGAGGGAGAACTGCACACATTCATAATTATGGTTGGAGATTAGGGTGTTGAAATCTATCTCACTGATAGAATAAGTACACAGAAAATCAATAAGGATATAGAAGACTTAACACTATCAATTAACTTGACCTAATAGATATTTATAGAACACACCACCCAACAGCAGCAGAATAAACATTCTTTTCAAGTGTTTGTGGAACATTCATCATGATATTGTGGGCCACAAAACAATACATTTTTAAAAATTCAAATCATGTAAAACATATTCTCTGACCACATGGAATTAAATTAGAAATCAATAACCAAAAAATATCTGGAAGATCTTCAAGTTTTAGAAATTAGTAACAAACTTTTAAATAACCCATGAGTCTAAGAAGAAATCAAATGTGAAGTTAGAAAATATTTCACAGTGATTGAAAATGGAAACAAAACATACAAAAATGTGTGGGATGCCACTATAATACTGCTTAGAGGGAAACTTATAGCCCTAACTGCTTATATTAGAAAACCACAAAAATCTCAAATTGATAACCTCAGCTTTCATCTTAAAAAACTATAAAAACAAGAGCAAGTTAAAACACAGGTAAGCAAGAGAAAGGAAATAATAAAGATCAGATTAAAAACCAATAAAATAAAAACAAAAAGAAAATAGAGAAAATCAATGAAACCAAAAGTGGATTCTTTAAGAATATCAATAAAATTCATAAACCTCTAGTCAGACTGATTAGGGGGATAAAAAGAGAGAAGACACTAATTACCAATATCAGAAATGAGAGAGAGGACATCACTACAAATCCTATAGATATTAGAATATCAAGGGAGTATTATGAACAACTTTATGCCAAAAAATTAGACAACATAGATGAAATGAGCAAAGTCTCTGAAAGACATAGACTACCAAAAGCTCACTCAGTTAAAAACAAGGTAACCTGCATAGCCTTATATTTAATACAGAAATTAATTAATGGCTAGAAACAACCAACCAACCTTCCAACAAAGAAGAGTCAAGATCCAGATGGCTTTAGTGGTGATTTCTACTACACATTTAAGACAGAAATAATACCATTTGCATATAAACTCTTCCAGAAAATTGAAGAGAATGACATATGTCCATACTTATTCTATAAGGCCAGCATTACTCTGATACCCAAACCAGAAAATGGCCTTTTAATAATGACATTATAAAAGCCTTCATTAATGCAGATGCAATAATTCTCAACAAAATTTTAGTAAGTTGAATCCATCAATATATAAAGATAGTAGTGCATCACCATCAAGTAGGTTTTATTACAGAAATATAAGGTTGTTTTAACATTCAAAAGCCAATTAATGTAATTTCTCATATTAACAGATTAAACAATAAAATTCATATGATCATCTCAATAGATGCCACAAGATATTTGGGGAAAAAAATCCCACATTTATCCTTGATAAACCCAGCACATTGGGAATAGAAGGAAACTTTCTCAGATTGATAAAGGGCTTTTACAAAAAATGTACAGCTAGTGTCACTCATGTTGTTGAAAGACAGAAAGATCAGGAAAAAGTCAAGGAGCTCTGCTGTTACCACTTCTATTTAACAATGTACTAGAGGTTCTAGCCAGTGAAATAAGGAAAGAAAAATATGAACTGCCTACAAATGGGAAAGGAAGAAGTAAAATTTGCAGAAGACATGATTGACAATGTAGAATATCCTAAGGAATCTAAAATAAAGCCACTAGAATTAATAAGTGAGTTTAGCAAGTTTGCAGGATACAAGATCAAAATGAAAAAATCAGTTGTGTTGTTATACACTAGAAATGAACAATTATTATTTGAAATTAAAAGAGCAATACTATTTATAATAACATGAAAATAAAACACATTGGGATAAATCTGACAAAAGATGTGAAAGAACTGAGCACTGAAAAGTACAAATCATTGCCAATAAAAATTAAAAAGGAATTAAATACATGGAGAGGTATACCATCTTCACAGATTCGAAGATTTAAATGTGTGATGATGTCCACTTTTCCGTAATTGATCAATGAATTTAACACAGTCTCAATCAAAATCCCAACAAGCTACTTTGCAGAAATTGACAAGCTAATTTTAAGATCTATATGGAAATATTATTTTAAAAAAAGAGTAGCCAAAACATCTCTGAAAAAGAACAACAAAGTTGTAGCAGTTACGTTCCCTTTTTCAAGACTTACTATAAAGTTATATTGATCACAACACTGTGGTGTTGGTGTAAACAGAGACATGGAGGTCAATGAAACAGAATAGAACCCACAGAAATAAATCCGCACATACATAGACAATTGATTTTCAAAAAACGTGCCCAGAGAATTCAATGGGAAAAAGTTAATTTTTACAATTAAATGATGCTGGAACGATTGCATAGTCATAGGTAAAAAAATTAACTTCAGTCCTTGCCATACACCATATAAAAAATTAACTCAAAATAGATCCTAGACCTAAATGTAAGAACTAAAGCTTTAAAACTTCTAGAAGAAAACATAGGAGAAAATGTTTGTGGCCTTGAGTTTGGCAAAGATTTTTTAAAATACACACAAAAAGCACAAACTCTAAAAGAAGTAAATCAATCAATTGGACTTAAAATAAAAAACTTTTGCTCTTACTTCTACATTCATTGTTAGGAAAATGGAAATGTAAGCCACAGAGTAGGAGAAAGTATTTGCAAAATATATATCCAACAAACGAATTGCATCTAGAATATATAAATAATTTTCACAACTTATTAATAAGAAACCCAATTTGAAAAAATGGGCAAAAGATTTGAACAGACACTTCACCAAAGTAGATACACATATGGCAAATATGTACATGAAAAGATACTCAACATCATTAGCCATTAGTGAAATGCAAATCAAAGCCACAATATTATTACACATTTACCAAAATGGCTAAAGTTAAAAAGACTGATCATAGCAAGTGTTGACAAGGATGAAGACAATTGATCAATCATTACACTGCTGACTATAATTTACAATCACTTTGGAAAACAGTTTGGTGGTTTCTTTAAAAATTAAACCACATCTATCACATCAACCCAGTCTTTTCACTCCTAGGTATTTACCCCAGAGAAACAAAAGTACATGCCCACACTAAGTCTTGTACATAAATGTTCATAGTAGCTTCTTTTGTAATAGCCAACAGGTAAACAGACAATAAATTTAGGAATACTACTCAGCAATAATAAGGAATTATTGGTACTAGCAACAACAGGGAGATTCTGAGTGAAATAAACCATTAAAAACAGTACATACTGTATAATTTCAGTTATATAAAATATTAGAAAATTCAAACTAATTTATAATGACAGAACACAGATCAGTTGGTGCCTGGTGAAGGCATAAGAAGGCATGGTAAGGAAGGGATTGGCACAAAGAAACTTGGGGGTGATGGGTATGCTCCTTTTCTTGATTGTGGTGAGGGCTTCAGGTGTATATACATGAGTCACAACTCATAAAATTGTACAATTTAAATCCTTAAATATCATTTATACTGAAATAGAGTTGTCAAATAACTTACATGGGGAACATTTATAATATTAGACAGAAAGAGATAAGATTTGGCTATCCTTAGAAGTAACTGAAGAGTTATAAACCAGGTAAATCTTGGTAAAGGTCTTAGTAAAAATAGAAACACTGTGATTGGTCACAATACAGTGAGTCAGAAAAACAACAAACATACATATCTTTATTCTTTCAGGTCAGCCTGCACCATATCTTTTCCTGCTGGGCATCCTGAGGTCTCTTTCCTTTCTTTCCTCTTCCCAGAGTTCTGACATTTTTGTGTGTGTCCAGTGTCATCCTTTGTGGCCAGTATCTGGGAGGTGGCTACCTTTACCCCGGTGCCCAAGAAACCCCAATTTTGGCTGCACCCCTAAGAGTAGAGGATGACTCTGAATCCTCATTATATTTGTCAGAGTGGGAACTCCTAAAAGGTAAACAAACCTCTCTTGCTAGCATCTGTTACCTCTCTTAGTAAGAATAGGGGTGGAGGGTTGTGCAAAGAACCCTGTTCTGCCACACAAATGTGCTAAAATGTGTTTTGGTACAAATTCTGAGCACTAAAGAGTTAAAGTAAGGAGGGAAGTAAGTGATGGTGGTGGGATTTGAGCTGTGCCTTGGTGAATATATAGAATTTAGATTCTGAAAAGAGAGGAAAAGGCAAATGAAGAAAAGAAGGTAAGAAAAGACACAGCAGAAAGAAATATGTTTGACGGACAGTAAGGAAATCTAATCTTACTAGAGTAGTGGGAGACCAATTTAGGTGGCTAGGATGGGTGAGATTATGAAAACCCTTGAAAATCAAGCAGAAGACTTTAGATTTAATAGAATAAAATATAGAAAGCTATCAGAGTTTAAGTAAAGGGATCATATAACTGAAGGGAAATGTAAGCAAGTGTCCTGTTCTGAGAGCCAGGTAGCATGGAGGTTTGTGTTGGGCATGATTAGCAGGGTTAAATCCCTCCTCAAAATCAAAAAGTCATGTCAAAGAGCATGTTCTAGTGGGAGTGAGTCATAAACAAGGCAAAGTCTTCTATCAGCATGTACTATTTGTCTAGGCCTGACAAATATTTTTCCAATTTCTATTGTACAAAGAAAGAAACTCAAACATCTGAAATTGCCACTAATATATACGTGTATATATAAGTTCCTGTTTCCGGTTCTGCCTAATTTACCTTGGCACTGTTTTCAGAGAAGTCAAATATTTGGTGCTTTGAAACAAATGCAGAACAGATTCCAGGGTGTGGCCTTTATAACTCAATTTTCACAGTTTGATTTTGTCCATTTAGTTTTCAGATATGAATTACTTCCTTACCAGGACAACAGTAGAGGTAAGAAACGGAGTCCAAAGCCCTGAACTAGGAATCAGAAGTCTAATTGTGTGACCATAGGCAAGCCATGAGCTTTTCTGAGTCTCAGATTCCTCCTCTATAAAATTGGGGCTAAGGTCAAAACTTTATAATGTTTCTTTAAGAAGCAAATCAGACAATATATAAAAAGATTGCCCATTTATGTTGTTTAAATAATTAAATAGCAAAATCCCAGGCTGTTACAGCCAAGAGAGATGGTAAATGGTGCAACAAGAGTCTTGGCCAATCAATGACTTCATCACAAAGGAAACATTTTTAGATAGTATCCACACTGGAAACTATTTTCTTTTCTTTTTTTTTTTTTTTTTGACAATGTTGAACTTTACCTAAATTCTGTGCTCCTGGAAAACAACAACAGTTAAGACATCTCCCAGCATTTTGTTTTCCATAATCCCCCCATCCCTTTGTGTTCCTGGAAATCACTTTCCTAGAAGAACCACTCCTTCCTTTAATTTAGATAACATTCCCTGCCATAAGATTCACAGATAACTCTCATGTTTGTCTGTGACAAGGCCAAATACAGACCCTCCAACTTCCAAGCGATTAACTACGATTAGAATTATTTGTCCCCCTGAAACTAGCTAGACACAAAAGTAAACATTTCCTGTTCAGCTGGCTGAGACTCCTCCGGATTGCAAAACAATTCCAACTGTGTATCACTCACCTGTCACTTGTCTACTCCTCCCTGGAACCACGCAGGGCAAAGCCACCTTGCCACAACACTTTGATTGTCATATCTGGATGGCTTTCCCTATTGAAATAGCCTGAATAAAATAATCTCCTTAATTGTCCCATGTATTTTGTCTTTTTTTTTTTTTTTATAATTTATTTTTTTAATTTCAGAATATCATGGGGGTACAACATTTTGGCCATACACATTGCCCCTGTTCTGCCCGTGTCAGAGCCACAATCGTGGTCGTCTCCCAAACTGTGCTCCCCACATCCATTCCACACTGGAAACTATTTTCACTTAAAGTCAGCAAGGCCAGTAACATCCTTCCAGGCTGTGCTTGGAAGATCAAAAGCGCCTCCTGGAGGAGACACTGAGAGCTGAGAAGAAGAAAATACATTTTTGAGGATAACACACAATCAATCATAGCTAACCTGTCACAGATCATATACTGAGAGAAAGCAAACCTCCTGAGTCTAGCATTTTATTTAATACATGCAGTATAAAATCAGAAACAGAAAAATAAATATCATTATGAAGACTGGACTCAAGTGGGGACACTGAGTAATGACATACAGGAAAAAATAAGTTCTCTGTAATGAGTATGAAAGCTCTTTCCTATCTAAATCCACATGGGATGTGAAATGGTATGGAATACATAAGATAATCAATAAATGACATCAAACCAGAATGACTAAATAGAGAATTTAAATGTGACCTGATATTTCCCTTATTTCTCACTGATTCCCTAAAACAATGCTGTCCAATAGAAATATAATGCCAGCTACATATGAAATTTAAATTTTCTGAAAGCCACATTTAAAAAGGTAAAACAAAATAAGTGACGTTAATTTTAATAATATGTTTTATTTAACCCAATCTAGCCAAAATATTATCATTTCAACTTGTAATCAATATAAAAATTATTAATGAGCTATTTTGCATTCTTTATTTCATATAAAGTCTTTGAAATCTGATGTGTATTTCATAAGTATTTTATACTTACAGCATATCCCAGGCACATTTAAAGAAAGCCACAGGTCTAGAAAGTAAGGATTGGAAATTAACAGCAGATTCATATGATAGATTTGTACATTATTTTATATACACTTATTTGAAAGAAAAGCAAAGCTTAAAATTGTGTTTAGGATTTAAAATATTTTTGGCTAAGCTCTCTTGGAACTTCTGCAAAAGAGAGAAAGAATGATAGTGGCTATCTCAAAAGCCCCAGGTTTTTGTTTGTTTGTAATCAGAGGCTGAGATATTTGTTGAGGCATCTGAGAATTTCATTGCTATTTCAGATGAATCTGAAGTCTTTAATTAACAAATATAAGCTTTCTTAAGGCATTATATCTAGAGGCAAAAAAAGTATTAGCTCTAAGTCATCATTAAGCTCCTAGACTAGTCAAGCTTTTATTATTTCTCATAATTATCTTAAACACACTATTCTTGACAAATATTAATACAAAGAAATGAAAAATTACATTTAAATGGATAGTAAAAAACAATTTGACTACACAAAAACCCTTATCCCTTTATATGCACCACTGGAGTTGTAAAGAAAAAAAATTTTTAAACGAATTTAAAAAAGCCTTATCCTTTTAGACAGAGTTGTAGGAAAATACAGTTGCAGTTAAGTAAAGGACCAGAGCATGTTACTTGTTTGCACAAAAGTACAACATCCCTGGCCTTGGTCATAAAATTTTAGTAGCATCCTTAGTCATTGTAGCAAAATAAAAATTCCTCCCATGCATTTCCAAACTCCCCTTGGTAGGAATGGTACCACCCTCCCAGTTTGAGATGGAGTGCTTGAGACATCTCTTAAAATTTGACCAGTTTAACAAACCACCTGTGGTTGTAAATATTCTGTATTCTTTAGTTTCTCTTGTCAGATAAAAGGAAAAAATTATAACATTGACTTAAAATCCAAAACAAAAGAAACACCAAAGCTCTTGTAGATCCAAGTGAGTTTGCTTTACAGTTTTTTTTTCATTTAAAGCTAATACCACCTGAAAGGATGCCTCACACTTCTGAATTTATATTTTCTGACCTCCAAGAGGTGTCTTATGTTGTTCTACTTCCATATTCCCACATTTGTTCCCACTTCTGCACTCACTATCTTATCTTAAATTTAAATCTGAATGAGTTGCACTGTTTGTGTGTGTGTGTGTGTGTGTGAATTGTCAAAACCATACAATTTGAACTATCTGGAATGGATTTGGAGGGTTTTTTCTTTATTTTTCATGAAAGCACATATTTCTCAATTAGGACTTTGGGGAATAAAGGTTGAGAATTAGTATGTAGAATCATTAGAATAATAATTGTAATTAAATAAACATACATCATTTCATAATGGCTGATTTCATTTATACCATTATAATCAGTTTCCTCCATTATAGAAGAGCAAATTACTTCTGGCATTGACATCTTACTAATTGTTTGTTAGAGATTGCAGGAGAAGCAATGTAAAGTTAATGACTATCATAATACTGAGATGTATGATTACATCAGTGATTATTTTTTAGTAGATCTCTTCTTGGACACAAAAATCACCGCTAACATAACTATCTTTAAAATTATTTTTATGTATATAGGCATGTATGCATGTAGGTATATATATAGCCCAGCCAAACCTCTACTCTGAGCATAAACATTAATTGGTACTTTACAGCAATGGTCAGCAAACTATGGCCCACAAGCCAAATCCATCTTGACACCTGCTTTTATAAATAAAATTTTATTACAACACAGACATGCTCATTTGTTTACATATTGTCTGTGTCTGCTTTTGTACTACAACAACAAAATTGAGTAATTGCAACAAAGACCATATGGCATGCAAAGTCTAAAATATTTACTATCTGTGTTTTTACAGAAGAAAGTTTGCTGACCTCTGATATAGACTATGAATTAAAGGTCAGCAGAATACATGCACATTTTTTCTTTTTGTGGCTAGACTGGGTTGTATGAAATGGGATCACGGAGCTGTTAATTGTCAGGACCAATATCTCCTTCCTGTAGAAGGTGTGCATTTAGGACTATAAATCTTGGTACTGTGTCATGTCAGAGGTAGAAAAAACTGATGAAGTTCACTAAGATGAGGTTTAAAAAATGTCTTTTTTTGGGAATTTTGAGGTGGATCTAATCTTTGGGCTGAAGATAATAACACAGTTTTCCAAAATAGTGGGAAAGAACATTTTAATCTTTGAATGGAATATGTTCATTAGTATTTTGTAATAATATCAGAACTATCATTTAATATATTAAAGTATCACAGAGGCTTTCTATTGGATTGTAGTGGAAAGTTTTGAGTCCATACATTAACTTTTATTTTTCTAGTTATTATAGATTTCATGCTCATAAAACTATTGGTAAGACATATGATCATTTAAGTCTGATCATTTACAAATTTTGGCCAGTATATTTTTCAGAGACCTATTTTGGGGTTTACTCCTTCAGTTGATTTTGGGTTCTATGGACAATGAAATTGTTGAATCTGTGACACATTACAGGGTTTCTATGTAATTTGGCCTGTTCAGTGAGTGTCTCCATCACTATTGATGGACAAAGACATAAGGAATTTAGTACTTCTACTCTGAGCCAAGGTAGAGTTAACTGGTACTGGACTTGCCTTCCTATCACAAAAGAGTCTAAAACTACAAAAACTACTTAAAGTAATTGTTTTCAGGCATTGATGAACAGGCAGAACATGATTGTAATCCAGGAGAGCAAAGCACACAGGTGAACTTCATAATCAGGAAGGTAAAGCTGAAGTAAAGTGGTGGTTCTTGCTGAATTGAGGAGGAAATGATTAGAGTTCAAGGTTGATGAAGCGGCTGGAATTTTGTGGGCTAGAATATCTTAGCTACAATATCTCTGTGTGGGTGTGGAGGATAATACCAAAAGCTTGTAAGGAAATTCACTGTGGATACAAATATGCCAGGCAAGATTCTGCAAGGCTTAGCAGAGCTTGCTTGCTATAGGGGGAAGGCTGAAGAGTGATTCTAAAAGTCATGTAGTGCTGGGAGACATTAGATTTCCATCCCAGCCAGAGTGAAGCAACTTCATTAATACCTTGAGCACTTAATTAAGAATCCAGATCTGGATTCTACTCTCAAAAGAGTAAGGGGAACATGCTAGGATGAAGTTTAAAACCAAAATAGAGTCATGCTAACAATGAATAATAGCAAAGTTGACATGACCAAAATAATCTACCAGTAATTAACTTGCATATTACTCAAAACATAATAGTCTTTAAATCAAGAAAATATAATCCAGACTCCCTATAATTTATCACCTATAAATGTTCAACATACATTAAATTTTATCATACATGCAAACAGATAGGAAGTGAACCATAAGAGAAAAACTATTAATAGTCTATAAAAAGTGTCTGTGAGATGATCCAGATGTTGGAATTAGCAGGAAAAAAACTTTAAGTAGCTTTTATAAATAATTTCAAAGACTTAAAAAAGCAGTCATAATGAATAAACAGGGGATATCAGCCTATAAGTGAAAACTTTTTTAAAAAAGACAAATTTCAAGAACTAAGAAGTATAGAATTTGAAATGAAAAAATCGTTAAATGGGCTTATCAGTAGATTGGACACTGCAAAAACAACAAAAAGCTAACTTGAAGATAGATCAGTAGAAATTATCCAGTCTAAAGATCAGAAAGGAAAAAAAAAAAAGAAAACAGATTCAGTAACCTATCAATATCAAGTGGTCTTACATACATATAATTGGAGTCCCAGAAGGAGAGCTAATGCATAATTGCACAGAAAAAAACTTAAGGCAATAATGGCTGAAAATATCCTAAATTAACAAAAGAGAAATGGAAAGACCTAGGAAGCTCAGTGAATACCAAGTGGACTAATTACAAAGAAAATCATATCTCAATACATTATAGTCAAACTGCAAATAACCAAGTAGGGGAGAAAAGTCTTAAAGGCAGCCAGAGAAAAATGATACATTACACATAGGCAAAAATGATTAAAGCTGACTTCTCATCAGAAACAAGAGGCCAAAAGTCAATGGAAAGGCTTAAAGTACTGAGAGATAAAAACTACCAATCTAGAATTCTATATCCAGAAATATATCCTCCAAATATATAAACTGAAGGCAGAATAGACATTTTCAGATAAATAAAAACTGAGAAAATTCAATACAAATAGACCTTCACTATAAGCAATGCTAAAAGAAATTCTTCAGGATGAAAGGAGATGGAAACTGATACCCATAGTGTTCTAGTTATTCTTTACTATGTAATAAATTTAGTAGCTTAAAATAATAATCATTTATTATTTCTTCCTATTTCATGGCTTAGCTGGCCTTAAGTGGGTGGTTCCCCTGCTCTGGATGTTATTGGCTACGGTCACTCACATGACTGTATTCAGCTGGGAGCTTGGCCAGGGCTGGAACTTCCAAAATAGCTTCATTCACATGTCTGGTAACTCAGCTGTGGTGGCTGACCTGGTTGGGATAGGCCTATCTCTCTCCAAATGCTTTTCATTATTCAGTAATCTAGACTAAACTTATTTATTTCTTGTCTAGATTCCTAGAGGATAAAAGTGAAAAGTGTAAGGCTTCTTGGGGCCTAGGCCTAGAATTGGCATGGCATCACTTTTACTATATTTTGTTCATCAAAGCAAGTTAAAAGACCAGCCCAGATTCAAGGGGTGGAAACACAGACTCTTCTTCTTAACATGCATGTGCATGTACAAGACTGTAGAGCAACGTGCATGTGTATATACAAGTATGTAAAGAATTTTTGGCAGCTATTTTTGAAGATAATTTATCACAAACAGGAAGGAATGAAAAGCACTGGAAATAGTAAAACATAGGTGAATAGATAAAAGCCAATATATATTTTTCTTCTCTTAATTTATTTAAAATACATATGACTAAAGCAAAAATAACACTGTATATATATGTACTATATACAACAACAAGGCACAAAGGACTTGGGGAGGTGGTGAGTAGAACTATATTATTGCAAGTCTCTTTTATGTGAAGTATCAGAATTTTAACTCTTAGTTGATGGTGATAAGAATGTATATCATAATTCTCAGAAATACTGCTAAAACAATGCAAAAAGATATAGCTGAAGCCAACAGAGGAATGAAAATGGAACACAAAAATATTAATCAACCTAAAAGAAGGCAGGAAGTGAAGAACATAGGAACACAAAACTAATGGGACAAATTGAAAACAAATAGCAAAATGATAGACTTAAATTCAATAATATCAACTATTACAATTAATATAAATGAATTAAACACACAACTCAAACAGATTGGATTAAAAATAACAAGCATCAATTATCTGTTGTCTATTAGTGAAGCACATTAAATAAAAAAACACATATAGGTTGAAAGTAGAAAGATGGATAAAGATACATCATGGTAACAGTAAGCTAAGAAGGCTGCAGTGGCTATATTAATATCAAATGAATTTTACTTCACGATAAGGATTATTATCAGAGATAAAGAAGGATATTTCATGATGATAAAATGGCCAATTCATCAGGACGATATAAGGATCATAAATGTTTATAAGCTCAATAACAGACCTTCAAAATATGTGAAAGAAAAACTGGCAAAACTAAAGGAAGACGCAAATCCACAAACATAGTTTGAGTTTTCAACACCTCTATCTTAATAATTGATAGTAATACTACACAAAAAAATCAGTAACAATATAAAAGATCTGAACAAAACTATCAACTATCTTAACCGCATTGACATTGATAGTCACAATACTCAACAACTGCAGAACATATTCTTCTCTAGTGCTCATGGAACATTTGCCAAGATAGACTATATTCTAGGAAATACAAGAAGTCTTAAAAAATTTTAAAACATTGAAAATTTGCAGAGTTTGTTTTCTGACCACAGCAGAAATAAACTGGTAATCTCTAGGAAGACTGGTCACGAAAAAAAGATGAAAGATGCAAATTACCAATATCATTGTTTCAGTTATCTATTGCTGTGTAAGAAACCACTCCAAACTTTAGTGGCTTAAAATAACAACCATTTTATTGCTCACAATTTTGTGAGTCAGGAATTTGTGCAGGGCTCATTGAGAACAGCTCACTTTTGCTCTATGTGTTGTCAACCTACTCACGTAGTTGAATTCAGCTAGTGCTTGATTTAGGCTACATATTTCTGAGATGAAACCAAAGTGCTGACTGTTGGTTCCATGTGGCCTCTTTCAGGGCTTTTTCTTCATGTGGCCTCTCTAGCAGGATATCTGGGTTTCTCTACATAGTGGCTCAGGGTACTAAGCAGGCAAAAGAAGAAAAAGAAAAAAGAAAAAAGCTGTGCGTTTGAGGATACAGTCTTTCCTCAAGTCTAAGCCTGGGGTGGGATTCTAGTCTATTTATTTTAGAGTTTTCTGTACAATATTATGTGGAATTTTTTTATGCTTTTATTTTTGCCACAGTCCTTTTTTATTCATATTATTACCTGCAGTACAGTGTAGTCTATGATGACAGCTCTTCAATTTTTGGCTGTGTGAAGTTTGTTCTTTAATAGATTGTATAGGAAGTGTTCATGGGAATAACATTCCCTAAATGACAGTTCGTAGCTTTTTTTTTTTAAAAAGTAATTCGTCACCATATTAAGTTGCTTCTTAGCACAAAGCAATTGTGAGAACATCCTTCTCTTCCTTGTGATATATTTTCTTCTAGATTGGCATCTAGAAAGCCTTTTGCATGCTTTACATTTTCATTTTTGTCATGCCATTTCTTTTCATCTTGTTCGTGCTATTGGATGTGATATAGTACTGTCAATTTTTTTACTGTCTTCTCCCCAATACGTTTTCTACCAGAATTGTACCATGGGAAGAGGAAGTGGTAGGTAGGACATATAATGATATTAACAACTTTCTTAAGTTTCCCATTTTTATCTATTGCAGCCTAGAGGTGTTTAAGAACTTAAGGAAAAGGAGAAAATTCTTCCTTATTTTGGTGAGAACATGAACTTTTAGCCAAATCACTTTTGGGTTGGTTTTGGTGAACTTATACCTCATGCCAAGGGATGAAATGTATCCAGACCAAGCCTCTAGACTAGAAGTTAATGACTATGATATCCTGTGTGTGTGTCCTCTTGGACCATATCACCATTTAGGTTAGCCTTGACTGTAGAGTTAGAGCACAGGTTTGAGTGAGGTCAAGAACTAATGACACAAACAGCAGCAGAAGGAACTTTTTCTTGCAAGCCCATAACTACTGCATATTGTTTATGAAGACAACCTAGAATCAAGTATGTGCAGCATTTTAAGGAATCCATGCACAAACTCATACTAGACTCTTTAAGCTCCCCTCTGATACTGCTCAAATGATTCACTCTCAGAAAGAAAACTCAGACATTCCTGGGGGAGCCTATGTTATTATTTGTGCAGCCTTATTTATGAACAAAATTCTTTCCTGCAGTGACTTTAAAGCAGCCTCCGTTTAGCTTTCACTCATTAGTCCTATCTGTTCTCTGATACTATAAAAAAGAGTCTGACCCATCTTTCACAGATCAGCTCTCCAAATATTGGAGAAGCATATTCTGTTCCACGGGTTTCTGACCCTTTTCCAGAGTTATCTTCCCTAGAACCACTCGATTGTCATTCATTTCACATGATTTTAACCATTTTACTTTAGATCCCTTTTTCATGTACGTTTGTCAATGTTCGTCATGAAAGTTGACCCCAGACAGGTCCACAGAACAAACTTCGCCGAGAAGAAAAAAGAGATTCTTGCCCAAATTGTGGAGAAGGCAGTTGAGTCAATTAAATCCAAACCTAAAATTGTAATAAAAGAGAAAAGAACTTTCAAGGAAGCCATTAAAAGGCTATGCACAGATTATCTTGTCAGAGCCACCAGCCACGCCTCCACTCGCGCAGTTCGCCTGCGAGCCTAGCAGAAACCTAGCGCTCATCGTACAGTTACTTCCTCGGGTAAGGTGCCTGTTCTTTTGACTGCTCCCTTGGTTCAGCCGCCAACCCCTCGTCCCAATTTCCACTTGCAATGAAAATCTCGCACTATCGGGCAAAGACTTATTAACCCATAACACCCGTGCCAAACCAACGGGAGAACAGCAGTCTAAAAATCACTTTCTGGGTCACTTCCAAACGTCACTTCCGGGGTTAAGGCAAGGCCAACGCCATCCGCAGCGCTGAAGGAGGAGTTAGGGGTGGGGCTGCGTCTGCGCGCTGTTGGAGCACGCAAGGCGGCTTTTGCGCATGCTCACACAAAACGCTCGCTAACTCCGCTTCCGGTGAGGGTTTCTTCGCTTGTTCCGGAGTCGGGAGACTGGGTTTAGCTTTGCCGCGGAGCTCTGGCTTTAGGCAGGTAAGTGCCGCGGGTATCGTCCGTGGTTCTTGCGTTTAAATGGAACGGGAAAGTGTGTTAGGATTCATCTGTGTTCGTCTTCTGATATTTTCTCCTAATGCCCTGAAACATTGGGGTCTGAGAACGAGGGGGAGGGTGTGGAGAAGCTTTGGTTACCATGGTAACTGCCTGACACCAATTTGAGTGTTTGAGGGAAAGGTAGGATTTGAGTAACTACTTCTCAAAATACAAGGTGGGTCGGATTAAAATTCAAGTATGATTTCAAGTTCATGCTTCTAACCACACACAGAATTGGATTTTAAAAGGCTTACACTGACTCTAATATGGAGAAACAAAATTTGAGGCGGGGTAACTATTTAGAGAGCTAGTGCAGTAATCTGGACAGAGTTTGAAGGTGTCCTGAACTAGGGTAGTGTGCTGTAGGATTGCAGAGAAGAGGGAAAATTGGAGAAATTCTGGGAGGTGTTATCAGCGGCACGAATACCCGATTTTATGTGGGAAACGAGAGAGAGCAGCCCCGAGCATCTTGAGGATTAAGTCCATACTCAGCTTGGCATATGTAGCTATCTTTCTAGGTTTTGTTTCCTACCGTCGGGTCTAACTGCCTTCCGTCTACCACCTCCACACTTCTAATTCTAGTCATGCCGAGTGGTTTGGTGATCTATTTCCTAGAATTGTCCTCACCTTTTTTGTGACGTTAGGCAGGTTACATAATTTCACTAAGCCCTTCAGTTTTTTCGTTAACATGGAAGAAAATAATAGCACCCACCTCAGGATTGCTGTGGGGATTAAATTAGATGTTTATGCCTAGTACATAGTAAGGGCCCAATAAATATTAGCTGTCACTCCTATTCTTATTGTACTTGTCATATTATTTTGTTATTGATTTTGCATTTTACTGTTTTTTCCTCTAGACTTGAGGTTTTTATTCTCTTTTTAGAGGGCAATATCTTATTTATCTTTGCACTTGAAACATTGTAATGGTTCAGTCTTTTTTTTTGAATGGATCATTTATTTTGGCTGCTGCTGACATAATTAAAATCATTTTTTACTTTAAAAGAGCTACAAGGTATAATGAATTTTGCTGATCAAATGGTATTTATCAGATAAAAAGATGGCTGTTTTCTGTACGACACAAAAGGCTATTGATTAAGATGTACAGAAAGTAACTAATATTCTCTGTCTGTAGTAGGTATGAGTGATTTCAGTGAAGAATTAGCAAGGCCTGTGACAAAGGATGACCAGGTGAAAACATCTGTGCTCTCTGGTACAGGAATGCATTTTCCTTGGCTTCAAAGTTATGTAGAAACTGTGGGTAAGTAAAATAATATAGAACCATTTTAACTTTAGTGCAAGGAGGTGGTAAGATTCAATATGGTTACAAAATGCATAACCAAGCTGGTTTAATTTTCACGATAGGAATATGTGAGGTTTTTTTAGGCTGTAAACAAAAAAGTAATCATAAGAAATAGGCTCTTTTTTCTTTAAGAATCCTTTGCCTTGGAATTAATAATATATAGTCTGTATTATGGTAGATACACTTTTTTCCAGCAATACTTACTGAACTCTTTTATCTCTGGCATTAACTAAATATTGAGGATTCATAGATTAAAAAGATACGATCTCTGCCGTTGAGGAGCACATAACTAGGAAGTGTTCAAGAGGTTTCTGGTGAATTGCATTGAAATTATTCCTAATAGAATTGATCGTGTAATATGTTTTTTAAAGAAGAGTATTTTTCCCCTATTTTTATCTAATGTAAATACAAGCAAGTTTTTCTATGGGAAAAGTTCCCTATAAGAACAGATAAAAGAAGCAGTTATCTGTATGGTGGCATGTTGGGTGGTATAGTCCTGGGAATACATTTGGACCAGCACTTTTCTTTTTTAGTTATTTATTTCAGTAGATCTAGGGGGTACATGGGATTTTTGTTACATGGGTGAATCATATGGTGGTGAACCAGGGCTTTTAGTGTACCTGTCACCTGAATGGTGTACATTGTACCAGATAGGTAATTTTTGATCCCTCCCGCCGCCCTCCCCCCTTCTTAGTTTCCAGTGTCCATGATACCACTTTTTATGACCATATGTACCCATCCTTTAACTCCCACTTGTAAGTGAGAACATGTGGTATTTGTTTTTCCATTCCTGAGATAATTTACTTAGGATAGTGGTCTCCAGTTCCATCCATGTTGGTGCAAAAGATAGTATTTCATGAACCAGCACTTTTATTGCCCTCAAATATGTCTTTCTTAGCCCAGCCTTCTCTCCCCTTGATAGAGATTCCTTAGCTTCTAGAATTTAACTTCCATTTTTTTGTTTTAATCTAAATATCATCTCATTTAATGATCTTAGTAAATTAATCCTCAGTAAATCTATGTGCTAGGCATTTTAGATATAAAGAAACTGAATCTGAAAAAAGCTGAACTCTTAACTTGTGGTATCAGGAGTCAAATCCAGGTCTATCTAATCTCAAAACCTGCACTTTTAACCACTGAGATATATTTTAAAAATTGAGATAATATATGTAAAGTGCTTAGCATAGAGCCTCATGCATAGAGAGTGTTGAAAAATAATAGTTCCTTTCCTCTCTTCATTTTATTTTTGCTAGATTAATGCACATGGCTTAAGACAGATTTGAATGAATAGTACTTCAGAGGTAGTACTGCCTCACCACTTGTAGGGAACTTACTAGTAATCTAAATTTCCTGCTAGTTAAGGCATACCTGGGCATGTTTCTGTTACCAGTGTTCTATAGAGAGCTTGAGTCAGTCTGCAAGCAGATAGGTTTAAGAATTTACATGCTTAGAAGTGTTTCATATGTTATAGATAGCTTTTTAAACCCAAAATGCTTTCTGTCTGCAATGAGAAAATACTTGCAAGTAATATTGGCATTGTATGGGCAATTAACCGTAATAGGAAAACAAATTAGCCTAACAATTAATGTATTAATTTTTTTTTTGCTGGTAGACATCTTTTGGCATTTTGAAGGGCATGCCTGGTATGCCCCTTAGAGTAAGAACGTTGAAGATGAAGTCAGTCTGAATTAAAGATGTATGCTGAGCACCTAGAATAGTGCTTGTCACACAGTAGTGCTCAAAAAATATTTGTTGACAAATTGACAAGTTTCCAGGTTATTTCAGTGGCATTAGAAGTTAGGTTGGTGACACTGGTTCTTTATTGTACCTCTCATTCCATGTAAAAGTTTATTTTCCTTGAAAATTTTTATTCTTAAAGTTATTGGCATCAAGTAAGATTGTCTTTCGTTCACTAAAGAATGAAGTGAAAAGAGAGATTTTCCTGAGGTAACTAGTCTAAGTTGGAAGACAGAAGGTATTTTCCAAGGATTTAGGTATAGTTGTCTAAAGTCAGTTTCCAGTCTGAGCTGTGAAAGCTTGAGAGATAGAAGGGAGCTTAGTCTGAGAACAATCCTCCTTTAGGTAAATAAAGGATGTTTTAAGAATGAAGTGTTTTGTCAATTTTTAGGCTGGCAGCCTGGTATTGCCGCTGATCCTGAGCAGCTTTTGGTTTAGAGGGCTGGGTGGGGCATAGTATTCTGCATTTCTAATAAGCTTCCAGGCCAGGTGATGCTAATACTGCTAGTTCCAGGACCACATTGAGTAGCAAGAACCGTGGTCTCCAGGTGATTTGTATGTACTTTAAAAAAGTCCGAGAGCACTAGTCTTCAAGCTTTTTCATTTGCATATCCCCTATGTTGTTTTTTGAAAAATTGCGTGCTACCTTGCACAGTTTTAAGGAACCATCTAAAATTTTATTGTAAGTTTAATAGTTGCAAGAGATATAATTTTCAGCATGTTAGCATTTTTAAATGAAATTATTATATTTAAAAAATATGTCTGATGGAATCTAAACAGCACAGGGATAGCGTAGTGATGTAATACCTTCCCTTATCCATTTTTCAAAATTTATGAAAATTTTAATAGATGGACATTTTATATTGTTCCTTTTTCTGTTGTACTTCTTGCAATAAATATATATATCTATGTTTACACTTATTTTTTGTTAATACCCTGTAAGTTTTTAAGAATTAAAATTTCTTCTGGGTTGAGACATCATTATTATTAATAGTTGTATGCAGATGATCAAAATAACATGGGCTGGGAGTGGTGGCTCATGCCTGTAATGCTAGCACTTTGGGAGGCCAAAGCAGGAGGCTTGAGGCCTGGTGTTCAAGACCAGCCCGGGCAACATAAGGAGACCCAGTCTCTACAAAAAGTAAAAAAAATTAGCCTGGCATGATGGTGTGTAATTGTAGTCCCAGCTACTCAGGAGGCTGAGGCAAGAGGATCACTTGAGCCCAGGAGTTCAAGGCTGCAATGAGCTATGATCATGCCACTGCACTGCAGCCTCGGTGACAGAGTGAGACCCTGTCAATCAATCAATTTTAAAAGAGTTATTAAATTTGAAGTATTCAAAATAAATTTTTGTTTTTTATCTCAGTAAAATAAATAAGGTTATCTATCACTTTTTCCCAATTACTTTATATATTTATGGGTGTCTATTATACATTTCTATAATGAGAAAAGATTTAGCATTAATTCTGTTATATTTTATTTTAGCTGATAAAAATTCTGAAAAACCTCAGTCACATAAGTAGATGGCAGTGAATGGAATTTACTTATAGCCATGTGTCAGGTCCTTGAACTTTTTCTAAATTATTCATGAAAAATTACATAATGATCTATTATAAAATATTATTATGTTGTTCTCCAATTACTATAAGCAAAGAACTGGGAATCACCTAACTTGCAAAAGGAGATCTTAGAGTCATTTACTTTTTCAACACCTGTATTTTCACCTTCAGGTAATATGTAATGATTTTGATTGTGAAGCGTTGACTATAGGCACAGCTCTCTAGGAGATTAATTTTAGGAAAGAGTATATACGGAAGTCAGAGGTCTGCAAGTTGATTGTTTTAAAAGTATCTTTGCAGAGTACCTATTGGTCTTTGTGTACTTGCAGGGGTAAGGGTACCCAGCTGGCCAAGGAGGGTCTGATAGTGGCGTGGGAAGGGAAGAGGAGGTAGCAGTGCAACTAGTCTTAATACTTTAGAGATATAAATGCTAATGTCTACAACTATTTTAATCTCATTTGTATTTAATATCATTGAGTTATTAGGAACTTGATCCTTAAAAAATAAAAGCCCACTTGTAGTTTTCAGAACATTGGTAGGTAATAAAGACCATGCTTGCCTAGGTGACCTTGGTGATTTTCACCCATTCTAAGTACCTGGCACTGTGCTTTTGGGGTCCTTTTTGAGAGATTCTCCCCAAATTTGTTTAGTGCAAGGATGAAAGGATGATTGAATCAGATTTGAAGGATCTGGTGACTCTAGGAGCCCAAGAACATCAGATTAGATATATTTTTTTATTTGCTAAAAATAGTTAATGTAGTATGGAATGGTTTGTTTCAAGTGAAGCTGGCTTTGATACTGGGGATGGGCTGGGTCAAGTAATACCTACTGTTTACTTGTTAAAACTTCTGCCTATCAGAAGGTAAGGCTTTTGAATAGTCGAATTGGAGTCACTGTAAATAAAGACTCTTCTCTTTTGTCTTTATAGTGATTGGAGGGAAAAAGAAGAAGGATTTTGCTCAGACAACAAGTGCTTGTTTAAGTTTTATCCAAGAAGCTCTGCTGAAGCACCAGTGGCAGCGAGCTGCAGAATACATGCACAGTTACTTTCAGACCTTGGAGGATTCAGATGGCTACAAAAGGCAAGCTGCACCTGAGGTAAACAGAGTGTGTCTGCTGGAAGGAATGATAGATTCCCAAGAGTTGTTGCCTCCAGTTCTACCCACAATGGCTTTTGTGGGCTCTCAAATTGGTTTTGCTAAAAGCTACTAAAAGTAATTTCGGGTGGAGAGTTTGTATTGGGACATTTTTTGCACATTGTTTTTGCCTATTATTATTTTCAAGGAGACTAAAAATAGTTTGAACTCTGAATTCTCAGATTCCCCAATATTCATTCATTCATTCATTCATGCCAATAATTCTTCCTTTTTCCCCTGTGTCATTATTTTCCCCTTTTTATGGGATGTTTCCCAACCCATCATCATGTGAAGATTTTGTTATTTCTTCTGTCTTAAAATTATCTCTTGACGCCCACTTCCTTCACAGGCAGTGCCCCATTTTTTCACTCTCCCTTTCAACAAAACTTCTTGAAAGGATAGTTCTCTTTCTCCAACCACAGTGATCCTTTTTTTTTTTCAGTTGTATTGAGACATAATTAACATACCATACAATTCACCCATTTAAATCGTACAGTTCAGTGTTTTTTTTAATATATTCACAGAGTTGTGCAATTATTACCACACTCTAAATTCAGAACATGTTTGTCTCCCACAAAACAAAAATCCTGTACCCACTGGAAGTCTTTCCCCATTCCTCCCCACAACTGCCAGACCCTGGCAGCCACTAATCTATTAATTTTTATTCTGAACATTTCATATAGGTGGAATCAAATAATATGTGCCTTTTGTGGGTGGCTTCTTTCACTTAGCATGATGTTTTCAAGGTTCATCCATGTTGCAGCATGTATAAGGACTTCATTCCTTTTTATTGCCAAATAATATTACGTTATATGGGTATCCCATGTTTTATGTATCCATCCATCAGTTGTTAGACATTGGCTTGTTTCTACTTTTTGGTTATTATGAATAATGCTTCTATGAACTTTTGTGTACAAGTTTTTATATGGATGTTTGTTTTAATTTCTCTTGGGCCTATACCAAGAAATGGAATTGCTAGGTCATATGGTAACTGTGTTTAACCTTTTGAGAAACTGCCAGACTGTTTTCCAAAGTGGCCACACCATTTATATTCCCACCAGCAATATTTGAGGGTTCCAGTTTTTCCACATCCTTGTCAACATTTGTTACTGTCTGTCTTTTGGTTATATCCATTCTCATGGTTGTGAAGTGGTATCTCATCCTGGTTATGGTTTGCATTTCCCTCATGACTAGTGATGCAGAGTGAGTCTTTTAAAACATAAGTCAGATCATGCCACTCCTCTCCTGAAAACACTGTAATGCCTTCTCATTTCACTCAGAGTACAAACCAAGGTGCTCATAATTGCCTATGTAAGTTATTACATGATGTGCTCACTCTCTTTCCCCATTTGACCTTTCTGACCTCATCTCCTATTATAGGTTGAGCATCCCTAATCCAAAAATCTGAAATACAAATGCTGCAAAATCTGAAATTTTTGAATGCTGACATGAGATAGTGATGCCTTTGTTTTCTGATGGTTCAGTGTATACAACTTTTGCTTCATTCACAAAATTATTAAAAATACCGTATAAAATTACCTTCAGGCTATGTATAAAGGTATATATGAAACAAATTAATTTCGTTTTAGACTTGGGTCCCATCCCCAATCTCATTATGTATATGCAAATATTTAAAGAATCCAAAAAATTCTGAAATCTGAAACATTTCTGGTCCCAAGCATTTTGGATAAGGGATATTCCACCTGTACTCTTGCACTTGTTTTTTCTTTTCCAGCCTCACTGACCTCCTTGTTCTTACTTGAATGGGCCAGGCATACTCCTACCTGATCCTCTTTGCTCTATTTCCTTTACTTGGAAACATCTTTCTTCAGCTGTCACTATGGCTACCCTCCTTCAAGGCCCCTTTTCAGTGATTCCTACCTTGACTATTTAAAATTATAACTGCATCACTGCCCCCCAGTCCCACTTTTTGACTGGCAGTCCTAATCTCCTTACCCTGCTCAATTCTTTTCCCATAACATTTGCCAATTTAATTATTATGTTTCTTGGTTATTGGTTCTTGGTCTTTCCGCATAGAATGTAAGTTTCATAGGGCAGAGATAAAACAGTGCCTAGCATATACTGTTAAATTTGTTTAGTAAAAGATAATTTATCTATAAATAACTTCATGTAAATATCTCAGATAGCTTTTACTAATACAGTAATCATTGCATCAATTAGTTATCTAATAGAGCCATAAAAAAAGTCTGAAAGAAAAAAGTTTATTGATTGAAAATTTAGTTTATGGACTAAAGTTACATACATGTCTGTAAAACATTGGACAAGTTACAGACTCTTTTAGTCCAGATTTTGTTTATAAAATGAAGGAATTGAATCAGTGGTTTTCAGGCATTTGTTTGGCTCTTTTTGAATCACCTAGGGCTTTTGATGAAAATATAGATTCCTGTACTCCACCCCAGTCCTGCTCGATCAGAGTCTGAATACTTATTTATTTTTAACAGGTATCCCAGGTAATTCTTATATACAACTGGATTTAAGAACAACTATAATTTCCAAGTTTTCTTTAAGCTCTCAAATACTACAGTTTGTTATTCTACAAATAAAATCTTGATCTTGGGAAGATAAGTATTATCATTATCCCAAATGATAATATGTGTATAATATGTCATTATACCACTGACAGTATTGTGTATGTGTATACACCTACAACCATTATGTGTGTTCATAGAAAGAATTGATTTAACGTTCACTTTACTTTCGAATTGATACTATTGAAGTACTTTAAATTGGTATGAGGGAAATAGAGATTTGCTTCCATGAAAAAAGAAGAGCTCCAAGTTCTGTCACCAAAGTTTTGGTGATCTGAGGAGAAAATATTTTTTTTTATTAAAATTTGTCCATAGCTGATGAAAATTCTTAAATTGGCATTCTAAATAGAGAATAAATATAGTCAATAGTTCTAGAGTTTGATGAGATCTCAAGAAACATCTAGTTTGTTGCCCTCATTTTGCAGATGATAAAGATGAGACTTAGACCAGTGAAGAAGCCAATGTTACTAGAACCCAAATTTTCTGACTTTAATATTCTTCCTCCTGTACTAATTAAAAAGTTTGTATTCAATATGTATCTTAACTGCTTACTTTCTTTAGACTACTACTTAATAATGGCACTATTATACTTACCTGGTATTTTAATATTAATTTAAATGATTGAAAAGATTTTATCACATAGATTGTAATGATTTTATTGGGTAAAGTACAGTAAGATGTTGACAGTATTGATCTCTAGGAAAAGAAATTATAGGTTGTTTATTAATGTTGTAATCAGAAAAAAAAATAGTCTTAGGCAGAAATTTGTAAATGGAAGGATTTTACATTTTGGTAGTAATTTCTGCTTTGACAGATTATTTGGAAGCTTGGAAGTGAAATTCTATTTTATCATCCCAAAAGCAATGTGGAGACTTTCAGTACTTTTGCTGACCGGATGAAAAACATTGGTGTCATGAATTATTTAAAGGTAAGCATGTAGGCTTTGTAAATTTGCATTTGCAGTGTTCTTTTTTTTTTAATTGTGTGTGTCAGTGATTAGGGAGGTAATAATGTAAAAAGCATGGGAAAAAGGGTAAGACATCTAGATAAATAAGGGAAACTTGTGAGAACAATTTATTTTACTTCTTGGTTTCCAGTCACCTACCATGTTCTCTGACTGAAAATACCATCTTTTTGCATATCTCTCACTGCCAAAACCAGTCCTTCAGAGATTGCAGTTGTACTTCATATGATGATGGACCAAATTTTAATATGTTTACTTAAGTCATTTGAGCTCAGAGTTGGTGTTTTTGGAAAAAGGAAAGTGGTAAACAAATTGGGAATTTGAATACATGAACTTGTTTTAATGTTCTTAATGTTTAGGTGGGACCTTCTCTCCAAATTCATATATTCTTTAATAAAAGTCTTATCCAAAGGGATTGAGACATTTCCAAAATATTATTTCTCTCTCTTTGTGGTATATTTTTGACTCAAGAGTACTTTGTCAATACAGTTTCATAAATGCTTTGATTGTAAATTTTTTTCAATGACCATGAAGTATTATTGGAACACAGCCACACCCATTCATGTCCATATTGTCAATAGCTACTTTTGCATGACAATGACCAAGTTGAGTCATTATGACAGAAATCATATGGCCCACGAAGCCTAGAAGCCTAAAATATTTACTCTCTGGCTCTTTTTAAATTTTATTTTGTGTTTATTTTTTCTGTTTTCCAAATTTTTTTTATTGTGGTAAAATATATATGGCATAAAATATGCTATTTTAACCATTTTTAAGTATACGATTCAGTGGTATTAATTATATTCATCACCACTATTTCCAAAACTTTTCCATTACCTGAAACAGAAACTTTGTACTCATTAAGGAATAACTCTCCATTCCCGCCTCTCTCCAGCCCCTGGTAACCTCTAATCTATTTTCTGTCTCCATGAATTTACCTATTCTGTGTATTTCATGTAAGTTGTATCATACAATATTTATCCATTTGTATGTGGCTTATTTCACTTAGCATAATGTTTTCAAGATTTGTCCATGTTCTAGTGTGTATCACAATGTCATTCCTTTTTATGGCTGAATAGTATTCTATTGTGTATTACATTTTGCTTATCCTTTTATCTGTTGTTGGGTTGTTTTCACCTTTTGGCTACTATGAATCATGCTTCAGTGAATGTTGGTGTGCAAGTATCTGTTTGAATCCTTGTTTTTGATTCCCCTGGGTATATACCTGGGAGTAGAATTGTGAGATCATTACACACACACACAAACACACACAATTCTATGTTTAACATTTTTAGGAATTGCCAAACTGTTTTCTACAGTGGCTGCACCATTATACATTCCCACAGCTTTCTAATTTTGAAAACAGATTTCCCCAGTGTAGGAGTCTTTTTATATCTTATTAAATAATTTAGGAAAATTATGTGCCAGGTACTCTCTTATGATCTTGTTCACTGGTAGACCAGGTATACTGTGAGTGGAAATTAAAGGGAGGCAGCTTATGGTGCCACTTAAGGAAGAGCTTTCTAACTGAACAATTGGAAAACGGAATGGCCTGCCTTAATGTTATGCACTCCCCATCTCCTTTTTCAGGTAGAAACTGGATAACCATTTGATTGGGGAGGGAGTGTGGCGTTTTAACAAATTGTTGGTTAGGTCCCTTTCGGTTCATAGAATTTGCTCAGTTGAAGTAAACTGGAAGGGAACCTCATTTCTCACTCCAGAGTCTGAGGACAATAATTAGGATAGGCAATAAAACATTTTTTTGTTGTTAATAATTTTAAAAAACACCTATTACTATTTTTTAGGCAATGTGCTAGATATGGTTCTTTCAGTAGAGGGAGATAGGCATCTAAATGGAATAAAGTGTTATGGGTAGATACACATACAGTGAGAAGATAAAGGAGAAAATGATCAGCTCTCTGGGAGCCGGGATTGAATGGGTAGGGGACTCAGGAGAAAAAAGAAAGCAATGATTGAGAAGAGTTGGAGAAAGCAAGTGGGTGTTCACTAGGTAGGCTGGGGAAAGGGTAGTCTGGCATGGCAGTGGGTAGTGAAGAGTTTGAAAGGCCTATATCTGAGGCTTTAGTTACTCTAAAAATTACTTGGGTAGGGGAAGTAGACTGGGCCCTGTTTGCCATACCTAAGGAGTCTGGATTTTATTCTGTAGGCAGTGAGAGCCATTGAGGGATTTTGTACAAATGACTAAGATGAGATTTCTTTGGTAGCCACTTGGAGGATGGATTGTAGGAATGGAGAGACCAGTTGGGAAATTATTGCAATAATTTGAGATGAGAGCCTTGAACTCTATGATCTGTCTCTGTCTATATGATTAATGTACTTCTCCTTATTCTCCTCTTTAATGTCATCCCTTCTTGTAATGCTGTCTTCGTGTAATTATTCTTGTTGCTTCTCCTGTATTAGGGATGTACTTTCCTTTCCATGTGAACTGAAGCCATTCTTTAACACCCTCTATTAAGATGTTTTCTCTAAGCTTATATAACATATATAAAATAGTTATATTTATCGATTGTCTGCTATGAGCCAAACTAGACATTAGGTAATTTGCAAATCCTATTTCATTTAATCCTCAAAACACCCTTCTGAAGTTTTAATAATAATTATTCTATGTAACAGATAAGATTCACAAAGGGTGAATAATTTACCGAGGTTTATTTAGCTTTTAAGTGGCATATGAACCAGGGTGCTCTATCTTCAAAGCCCCTTTTTTTCCCTGCTATATTACACTGTCTTCTGTTTGCAAATTTACATAATTTAGCTTTTATTTACATAATTTAGCTTTTATTTACATAGTGGTAGTTGCTTCATGTGTCTTTCTTCTTTGCTAGATTGAAAGTTTTGGTTGGATTTTTTTTTTTTTTTTTGGATATGGGGTCTCCCTTTGTTGCCCAGGCTGGAGTGCAGTGGCATGCATTCATAGCTCACGGCAGCCTCGAACTCCTGGGCTCAAGCAGTCCTCCTGCCTCAGCCTCCCGAGTATCTGGGACTGTAGGCATGTGCCATCATGCCTGGCTGATTGAAAATGTTGATGTCAGGGATAATGTCATGTCATTTGTAGCCTACTAGGTCATAGGGCAGCATATATAGTATTATTTACTGAGTTTTTGACTAATGGTTATCTAATAACTTAAATGTCAGTGGGCTTTTTCTCATTATTTTTGCAGATTTCCTTACAACATGCATTATACCTTTTGCATCATGGAATGCTTGAGGATGCCAACAGAAATCTGAGTCAGGCAGAGACATGGAGATACGGTGAAAAGTCATCTTCCCAGGAAATATTAATCAACCTTGTTCAGGCCTATAAAGGGCTTTTGCAGTATTATAATTGGTCTACAAAGAAGAAGGAATTGTCAAAGCTTGGTAAGTAAAACTTCTTGTGGCTGAGACTGAAGGGCAGAGGGATTTTTTTTTTTTTTTAAGAGACAGGGTCTTGCTGTGTTGCCTGGGCTGGACTTGGAACCCCTGGGTTGAAGTAATCCACACCACCTCAGCCTCCTGAGTAGCTGGGACTACAGGCTACTGGTACCCAGCATGGGCGGAGGGATCCTAAGGAGCAATCTAGTAATTCCCCCACCGCATCCAGATATTACATCTGACTTCATGCAGATATTACAGAGAGCAGGCATTTTATTGTTTTAATGCTTGATCATTCTTTATAATATTTTCTGATATATCAAAAAACTTTTTGTTCATAAATTAGAGTCATTGCTTTTTAAAATGTTATTTTGTCAAGGATAAACACAACTGGACATAAGTCAGAGCAGTGAAAACAGATTTTATTCAGTAACTACTGATAGTAGAGGAAAGTGCTAAGCTCCATTCTGATTTGTACAGAGGTAACTTGGTTTTTAAAGAGACAGTGGGATGGGGAGGGGCTTGAGCAGAGTTGGAAGTGAAAAATTAAAAAAGCAGGAGGGAGGGTTGGTTCATGTGAAACCCATCTGTGTTTACTAACTGGTGCTTATGGAAATTAGGCACCTATGGTCCCACAGAGATTGGGAAATAGGGGCCCTGTCTTCAGGTGTTGGCTGGAACCAACAGTAAATTCTTTGGACAGCCGTGAGTTTTCTCAGGCAGGCACTTTAAGGTGGGTTAGGGTCATTCTAGAGATGTGGCCTCGAACTGCTAGAAACTATGTTAGTCTTTGTTCAAGCTTTTATAGGCCAAGCTCAAGGCCTAGTCTAAAAGAGGGCTCAGAGGAGCCTACCTGGGGTTTGGTTAAGGAGAGAATCTTTGTCAATTTCCAAGAAAGGCTATAGATTTTCTGCAGCAGTCATTATTGCATATAGTAAACATTTCTTCCTGTGTGTTTAGAATGGAGTTTAATTTGTTTCATAATGCTGTTTCTTAGAATAATATGTTTACAGAATAGAGCAAGATAAAATCATTTCATTTTTGTGCAGAGGTTGTAATGGACAATTTTCTTGATTTACTGACCACACTGAAAATTGACCATTCAGTTCTCAAACTGAGTTCCCCTTTTCTTAACCTTCAGAGGTGGTGGTGCCCTCTCCTATGCCTATATTTGCATTTTTTGGAGCGGTATAGTTTTTCCCTTGTATAGTTTTTCTCCATAGCCCCTCTAGGATTAATCTCTTTCTGTTTTCACATCCTCTATCTAAATCGTAGTCCTGGTATTTATCAGCTCATATGTGGTAAGCAGTATTTTTTTATTATCCTTATGTGATAAGTAGTATTCCCTTGGTCTCTGGGCATGTAGGTTCACTAATCTTGATTCCCTTCCCTCTTCTTTCAAGATACTTCTGAAGCGCTATCTTCATCATGATCATCTTGTGAGGTCTTCGTGCAGTCTCACCTAAAATGCCCGCTTCCCTTCAAGACTTACTAGACCCGGCCCCAAGCCCTCATTCTTATACCTTCAGCCTACTCTATCAACTGTGTGTTCAGCCTATATCATTTGGTTCTTCATCTCTTGCTTTTTAACTGTTCTAAGTTTTTTCATGTGTATTTTATGTTATCTTCCCATCTAGACTAATCAATCTTTGGATGTCACATATCCTGTATTTCTTTTGTTGGCCTTGTCATGATTTCTGTTATATTATTTCTTTTTTTAAAAAAGTTTGTTGATATTAATTTGGTGAGCTTTAAAATCAGTATTTACTTTTCTTCTTACACATGGTTAGGTGGAACTCAAGCAAATATTTGATGATTAAAGTGGTTGGAGCAGGGCATTTATACTGTAATTCCCATGGATAGATAATTCAGAACCTTTCTGCAACTGAAGGTTCTGTAGCAACAAGAGATGAAGATGGGATAATATGTAGAGCTCTTTAGATGATCTTTAACCTCAGATGTCTGTTTAATGAGAAAAAAACTTAGGACTAGTTCTATATAACCAAACTCATAAGAATGTAACATGTGAACTTGTGCTCAGAGTCAGCTTGGGATTTTTCCTTGCTGCTATGCCTCTGTCTTGGTTGGGTTTGATGCACTTGGTGACCAGGGACCTCCCATAGTAAATTCCCACCCAGTTTGTACTTAGGGATCTGCCTTTTTTTTTTTCTTTAAAAAATGTTTCTTACATATCATTTCTTATCTACTTATCCCCTCATTTCTAAGTCCATGTTGATGTATATTTACTTGATCCACTGGGAAAAGGATCCCAGTGCCTCTTTCTGTTGTGCTTCTATTAGCCATTGTTTTTGGAAGACTGAGTAACTTTCCATATAAGCATTTAAGATTGTGAAATAGAACATATACAGAAAAAATGTATAAAACACATGTGTGATATAACAGGTAAATTTAAAATGAACATCTGTATAACCACCGCCCAGATTAAGGAACACAACATATTGTCACCCTAACCTGAAACTTCTTCATATATGCCTTCCTGATCATACTTTCTCTCATTCTGTCTCAAGAAAATCACTGTACTGACTTTTATGGTAATCAGCCCCTTACTTTTCTTTATACTCTTTCCACTCATGTATGCATCCATAATGTAATTTAGTTTTGCTTATATCTGAATGTTATATTTGGATTCATACTATATATATATTCTGTGGGCCTTGCATATCTTGTTCAACATTGGTTTTAAAATACATACATATTGTTGAAGGTAGCTCTAGTTTATTCATTTTTACCATCATAAAACATTTCATTGTATAATATTCATGCTACTCCTTCTGTTATTGGTGGCCATTTATGTTATTATAGTTTTGAGCTATTATAAATAATGCTGCTTTGAAATTAAGCCCTGTAAATTTCTGTATACTGGTGCACATGAGCATGCATTTCCAGGAGTAGAATTGTTGTCATAGAGTATGTGTATCTTCAACTTTAGCATATAATATGCTAAACTCTTTCCAAAGAGGTTACAAATTTATACTCTACTGGCAATCTGATTAGAGTTTTCTTTTGTCTGTATTCTCCTCAACATTTGTTATGGTCAGAGTTTTCACATTAGCCAATTTGTTGGGTGTAGTGGTCTCTCATGTTTTTTTAACACCTTTATTGAGAATTGAGATATAATTCATATGCCATACAAATTCACCCACTTAAAATGTCCAATTAAGTGGTTTTTAGTATATTCACAGAGTTGTGCAACCATCACTACAATCAGTTTTAGAATACTTTCATCACCCTACAAAGAAACTCTGTACTTTCTATTTCTTCCCAATCCCTCTGGTCCTAGGCAACCATTAATCTACTTTCTGTCTCTAGATGTTTGCCTATTCTGGACATTTCATATAAATGGAATCATACAATATGTGGTCTTTTGTGAATGGCTTCTTTCACTTAGCATAATGTTTTTAAAGTAGCGTGTAACAGTACTTCATTCCTTTCTATTACTGAATGATATTCCATTGTATAGATATACCACATTTTATGTATGTATTCATCGTTGATGGACAATTGGGTTGTTTCTACTTTTTGGCTATTTTGAATAACATTGCTATGTACATTCATGTACAAGTTTTTGCATATACGTGTGTTTTTGTTTCTCTTGGAATAAAGAGTGAAAGTGTTGGGTCACACAACTCTATGTTTATCCTTTTGAAGAACCACTGGACTGTTTTCCAAGCAACTGCACCACTTTATATTACCACTAGGACTTTATGAGGGTACTAGTTTCTCCACATCCTTACCAACACTTGTCATTGTCTTTTTCATTATTTTGATTTGCATTTCGTTATGGGCTAATGATGTTGAGCGTCTTTTCATGTGCTTCTGGGCCATTTGTGTATCTTTTTTGGGGGAAATTTTTGTTCAGATCTTTTGCTTATATTTTAATTAAATTACTTATCTTTTAATTATTGAGTTGTAAGAGTTCTTTATATATTTTAGACAGAAGTCTCTTATCTGATATGTCAGATATATGATTTGGAAATATTTTCACCTCTTCTGTGGGTTGTCCTTTCACTTTCTTGATGGTGTCCTTTGAAACACAGAATTTTAAAATTTTGATAAAATCCAATATATGTTTTTTTCTTTTGTTGCATGTGCTTTTGTTGTCATATCTAAGAAACTATTGTGTACACACAATAGATTTTCACTTCTGAGAGTTTTATAGTATTAGCTCTTATATTTTGGTCTTTGATTTATTTTGAGTTAATTTTTGTATATGGTGTGAGGTAGGTAGGGACCCAACTTCATTATTTTGCATGTGGATATCTGGTGTTCCAACACACTTACTGCAAAATCTTTTATTTTCCCACTGAATTGTCTTGGCACCCTTATCAAAAATTAGTTAAATGTGAAGGTTTATTTCTGGATTCTAAATTCTCTTCCATTGATCAATATATATGTTTATCTTAATGCCCATATCACATAGTCTTGATTACTGTAGCTTTGTAGTAACCTTTGAAGTATAGTGTACATCCTCCAACTTTGTTCTTCTTAAAGGTTCTTTGTCCTTCCTTAGTCCTTTAAATCTTCATACTAATTATATTAATAGAATCAGCTTGTCAATTTATGCAAAAAGGTCAGCTGAAACTTGGATAGGACTTACGTGTATGTGTAGATCAATTTAACAATAGTCTTCCGACCCGTGAACGTGGGCTATCTTTCCATTTATTTAGGTTGTTTTAAGTTTCTTTCAACAATATAACTTTTATACTTAAGTATTTTATTGTTTTTGATGCTTTTGCAAATGACATTGTTTTCCTAATTTTATTTTCTAATTGTTCATTGCAAAAGTGTATAGACATAAAATTGATTATTATGTATTGATCTTGTAGTTGCAACCTTGATGAACTCATTTATTAGTTCTAGGAAGTTTTTAGCGGATTCTTAGGATTTTCTATGTACAAGGTCATGTCATCTGCAAATAGAAATAGTTTTACTTCTTCCTTTCCAATCTGGATGTCTTTTATGTTATGTTCTTGCTTAATTGTCCTGGCTAGAACCTCCAGTATAATTCAAAGAAGGAGTGAGAGAGGACATCCTTGTCTTGTTCCTGATTTTAGGGGGAAAGCATGCAGTCTTTTATCATTAAGTTTGATGTTAGCCATGGGTTTTTCATAGATAGCCTTTATCAGATTGAGGAAGTTCCTTCTGTTCCTAGATTGTCAAGTGTTTTTATCATGATGGGTTGTTGAATTTTTTTTTTTAATACTGCCAGTTCCACCAGGGTTTTGAATTTTTTAGAAATGCTTTTTCTGCATCTATTGTGATGATCATGTGATTTTTGTCATTCTGTTGATTTGGTTTAGATCAATAGATCTTTATTCTATTATTTGCATTAATTGATTTTCAGGTGTTAAGCCAACCTTGCATTCCTGGAATAGATCTCACTTGGGCATGGCATATAATCCTTTTTATATGTTGTTGGACTTAGTTTGCTAGTATTTTTTTTTTTTTGAAGATTTTTGCATCTGTGTTCATAAGAGACACTGATCTATAGTTTTCTTGTGTTTTCTTTGTCTGGTTTTGGTATCAGGGTAATACTGGCCTCATAGAATAAGCTGGGAAATGTTCCCCTCTGTCCTTTTTTGGGGGAAGAATTTGTGAAGAATTAGTATTTTTCTTTAAATGTTTGTTAGAATTCACCAGTGTAGCTATCAGAACCTGGCCTTTTCTTGTGGGTAGTTTTTTGATTACTAATTTAACAGAAGTCCTCGATACTGAATGACTTTTAAAAATCTTTTATCTTGGGGCAGATAAGGATGATTATGCTTATGGCACTGCAACCCGAAGTATGATCAACCGCAGCTGGAAGACATCTGTAAATCTTGGTGCATTGATTAAAATTCCTGGAGTTTGGGACCCTTTTGTGAAGAGTTATGTAGAGGTAAGTAGAACTTTTTGTGAAATTTATTAGTGGAGTGTCTCTTTCTGGTCTGAATAGTTTCTGTTTATTTTACTAGTATACTGTAAATGTTACTCTGTTTATTTTCACCAGTGGATAACCCATCATGGTCAAATATCTATAAAATAAATAGCAGTATAGTTGTAAATGTCACTTTTATCTTATTTTTGTTGAACTTAAAAGCAGAAACATCTTTTATGATTTTGTGGGATATAGAAGGAAAGAGGACAAAAATCTGAAAGTAGGTTACAATGTACAGGATGAAGAATAATGGCTTTTAGGAAGTTCATAAGAATGTCCTGTCATCCCAGAGTCATTGTAAAAGGACTGAGGGCCTTGGCACTAGGAATAAACCTTTAAAATAATTTGCTTTTTGAAAGTTAATGAGTGCTAAAGTGGTAATTGTGTTGTCAGAAAGTAATCTCCAAAACCATATCCCAGCGAATATGGGAATTCTTGTGTAAGGATGGAAACGGGATGAAAGGAATTATAACTCTCATACACTTCTTTTGTGGCTGAAAGTGTGTAGGGCACTGAGGTTACATCACATTTCCAGTCATTAGTGTGCCCTGCTTTGAAGATTCTTATTTCTTACAGGAAAAGTTCTTATGTTGACGTTGCTGCATTTTTCATTAACAAAATATCATAAGGAAAAAATGGGAATCCATGTAGGCCTTTGTTGGAAGTGATCATCTGTGTTCCACAGATGTTGTAACATACGCGTGAAAGCAAGAACTAGCATTTGTTGTTTCCTATGTGGTACTGTTTGTCAGTTTTGTGATTTTTCTTATACCCATCAGTAAAGTTAAGCTGATCTTCTGCATAGCTATCTTACAGAATTTAGCTAAGATTGTATGACTTATTTTATATAGATGCTGGAATTCTATGGGGATCAAGATGCAGCCCGAGAGGTACTCACCAATTATGCATATGATGAAAAGTTCCCATCAAATCCAAATGCTCATATCTACTTATACAACTTTTTAAAGAGAAAGAAGGCACCAAGAGCAAAACTGCTAAGTGTGTTGAAGGTATAAAATTTTTATTTCAATGTTTGAACGGGGGTGGGGATCTATATTTAAACATTCTTAGGTCATTGCTTTCCACCTTTCATATTATAGCACCCATAGAAAATTACAGTATATGTGTGGTAAACTGAGGTAAACAGAGAAAGTTGGCTCCAACTGCAGACTCCAGGTACCCTCCGTACCACCCCCTCTGCCCAAGTGAGACTGAGGAGAGAGGGTCAGTATTTCAGATACCCTTTGCCATCCTGGTTGGAAAACTCTGCATTCATATTTTTGAAAATCAATTTTACTGAAATTTAATTTTCAGACAGTAAGACACTTACTTTAAGTGTACACTTGTATGCATTTTAACAAATACACACATCCACGAACCACCATGAAATCAGATATAGAACATTTTCTATCACCCCCCCCACACCCCCCAGCCAAAGTCCCTCATTTCCCTTTGCAGCCAATCTACCCACACACCCTGATGCCAGGCAATCACTGATCTGCTTTTTGTCGCTGTAGGTTAATTTTTACGTCTTCTAGAATTTCATATAAATGGAATCTTACAGTATGTACTTTTTCTAATCTGGTGGCTTTTGCTTAGCATGACTTTTTGGCTGTTATGAATGATGCGGCTATGAACATTTGTGTGCAAGTCTTTGTGTACACATTGTATTTTCATTTTTCTTGGGTAGCTGCCTAAGAGTAGAACAGACATATTAGTTTTAATATGTCTGTTGGCCAGTCCTATATCTTCTTTTGTCATGTGTCTTTCAAATATTTTGTGTATTTGAGGTGGTAGGTTGTTTGTCTTCTTACTGATTTGGAAGTTTTTGTATAATTTGGATACAAGTCCTTTGTTAGGTATATGAATTGTGAATATTTTCTGTCAGACTGTGGCTTGCCTTTTTGTTTTTTTAACAGTGTCTTTCAAAGAGCAGATACTTATAATTTTAATGAAGTTCAATTTATGTGTTTTTTTTCTTTTATGGTTAGTGCTTTTTGTGTAAGAAATCTTTGCCTATTCCAAGATGATAAAGATTCTCTTCTATGGTTTTTTGTTTGTTTGTTTGGGTTTTTTTCTTTTTTTCTTTTTTGAGACAGGGTCGTGCTCTGTCGCCCAGACTGGAGTGCAGTGGTGTATCATAGCTCACCGCAGCCTTGAACTCCTAGGCTCAAGCAATCCTCCTGCCTCAGCCTCCCAAGTAGCTAGGACTACAGGTGCACACCACATGCTTGACTAATTTTTCTTATTTTTTGTAGTGATAGGGTTGTTGTCCAGGCTGGTCTTGAACTCCTGGCCTCAAGTGCTCCTCCTGCCTCAGCCTCCCAAAGTGCTGGGATTACAGGCGTGAGCCACCACGCCCAGCCTTCTTCCGATTTTTTCCTAGATGTGCTATATAGTTTTATGTTTAGATCTAGGATAGATTTTTAGCTAATTTTTCTGTGTACTGCAAGGTAAGGGTAAAGGTTTATTTTTTTCATATTATTGTTCCAGCACTATTTATTGAAAAGACTATCTTTCCCCATTGAATTACATTGGTAACTGTTGAAAATCAGTTGGCTGTATGTGGAGTCCATTGTGTTCTAGTGATGTTTATTTCCATCTTTATACCAATGCCATTAGTGTAGCTTTATAGCAAGTCTTGGAATCATATCATGAAAGTCATGCAAATTTTTTCTTTTTCAAAATTGTTTTTGGCTTTTCTAGGTCCTTTGACTTTCCATATACATTTTAAAATCAACTTGTCTATTGCTACAAAAAAATCTTGCTGAGATTTTGAGTCTGTAGCTCAGTTCTGAGAGAATTGACATCTAAACAATATTGAGGTTTCCAAAGTGTGAACATGGTATGTCTGTCCATTCATTTAGGGCTTTAATTTCTCTCTGAAATGTTTTGTAATTTTCAGTGTATGTATTTTGTGAAATTTGTCCCTAAGTGTTTCATGTTTGGGGTTGTTATTGTATATAATATTGCTTAAATTTTTTTATTGTGGTTAATGTCTATAAACATAAAATTTACCATTTTAACCATTCTTAAGCTCACAATTTAGTGGCATTAAGTATATTCATAATTTTGTGCAGCCATCACCACTATTCCCAGAGGTTTTTCATTATCCCAAACAGAAACTCCTCATTACCCCCTCCCCCCAGTCCCTGGAAACCTCTAATTTCCATCTCTGCGAATTTAACTATTCTAGGTACCTCATATAAGTGCAATCATACATTTGTCCTTTTGTGTTTTCCTAGTTTTCATTTAGTATAATGTTTTCAAGGTTCATCCATGTTGTAGCATACATCAGAATGTCCATCCTTTTTAAGGCTAAATCATATTCTATTGTATATACATATGACATTTTGCTTATCCACTCATCTGTTTATAGACATTTGGGTGCAGGTTGTGTCCACTGTTTGGCTATTATTAATATAAATAATGCAACTGTGAAGATTAGTGTGCAAATATTTGAGTTCCTGCTTTTCAATTCTTTTGGTTGTATATGAAGTGGAATTGCTGGACCATGTGGTGATTCTTTAACTTTTTGGGGGACCATCGAACTGTTTTCCACTGTAGCTACACTATTTTACATTCTCCCCAGCAATTCCACATCCTCACCAGCACTTGCTACCCCTGCCTCCAACGCCCCCTTTTTTTGATAGTAGCTATCCTAATGGGTGTGAAGTGCTATCTCTATCTCATTGTGGTTTTGATTTTCATTTCCCTAATGGCTAGCAATGCTGTGCATCTTTTCATGTGCTTATTGGCCATTTGTTTATCTTCTTTGAAGAAATGTCTAAGTTCTGTGTTCTTTTTTGAATTGGGTTGTTTGATTTCTGTTGTTAAATTGTAGGAATTTTTAATATATTTTGTAGTCAGTTTTTAATCATGATATTTTAGAGGTGAAAGAAAAAGAAAGGTCCTTTTCAGCCTCAACAAATGACTGAGAAAAGTTCTTATCTATCAATCTTCCTTTAAAAGGCCGATTATCTCTAATCTATACTTTCATGTTCATCAGAATTGACATTACCAAACCTTCAGATGTGGAAACTACATTTTATAAATTTTTCCACAGGCTTTGTTTTACTAAACATAATTCTTTTAAAGTTTCTATTTTTATTTTACTCTTCAAGATTTCCTTTTACTCATTTGTATGACAAAATATTAAGGATAGTTACAAGACTGTGCCTTCACTCAGGTTGCTAATCACTAGTGGTTTTTTAAATGTTTTTTTAGATGTTACAGAAAATATCTATGTTGAACAAGTAATTTCTTATTTATATTCAAAACAAGGTGGATTTAGAGAAATTCTGTTTTTCCTTTTGAAATATGCAGTATTTGGAATTGAGAACTCAATAGATAGGTTTAATAGCAGATTGGACATAGCAGAAGAGAGGATTAATGAACTGCATAGAAAATACCAGGCTAAAGCGCAGAGAGCAAGAAGGATGAAAATGCAGGAAAGAGTATACAAGGAACTTGGTGAAAGGGCCTGACATACTTGTAATTGGAGTCCTAGGGAGAGGACTGAGAGAACAGGGCAAAAGCAAACAAACAAATTTTTAAAAAACTCTAATATTTGAAGAGCTTAACAGTTGTAGTACTGGTAATGTTCTGTTATTTGATCTGGTTGTTGATTACCTGAGTGTGTTTAACTTTGTGAAAATTGAATGTCACACTCACGATTTGTATACATTTCTAGTACATGTGTTATATTTCAATAAAAAGTTTTTTAAAAGTCTAAGTGAATTGATCCATATACAGAATTCTATAAATCATGAGACAAATGTGACTTTCATAGGAACCCAGTTGCAATAATATTCTCTGATATTGGTGTATTGGTCATGATTGATCTTTTTAAAAACTATGAAGAGAAATTTAAAAAATTTACTTTTAATTTTGTTGGAAATTATTTCAGTGTAAAGTCAGGGTACCTCAGGAAGCCATTCATTCATTAGAATGAATTCATTTCTAATACCAAATGTGTTAAAATGAAAAATATAGATTTACTTTAAATCCTGTTTTTTGAATATTCATAAAAATAGTTCTTATTCTTAAAAAAAACCTTTAAATATTTTATTGCATAAAAAAATTGTTAAAATATTTACTCAAATACTCTTAGTATACTGTGTTTCTGAGCACAGTCTGTAAAATCGCCTCCCCTGCCTTTTTGATTTTTTTGTTTTATAAGAATATTCTGTGATCTTGATCAATGAATAGTAAATATATTTTATGTGATATTGATTTTTTCCTTTATTTTTTTTCTGTCCTGGCTTCTGAAAAGATACTAAGTTTTTAAGCATGGTAGACAGTATAGATGTATATATGGAACAAATAAAAAGTCCCCATCTATTTCCCCCAATTCTCCTGACTATCTTGTTATTAGGGATTTTTTTTAAAAAGAATGAAACTGGATAAAAAGCAAAGTATTTTTTAAATACTTAATTCATTTACTGACAGAGTATTAGACAATAACTTTATTTGAAAGTAAGCTGAAATTTGAGAAATGCTTTTATTATAAGTGTGTAAAAATAACAAGACTATTCTTTCTTCCAGATTTTGTATCAGATTGTGCCATCTCATAAATTGATGTTGGAATTTCATACATTACTTAGAAAATCAGGTAAATAATTTTTGTTTTATATCTCTTTGTGTAGACAAACTATAGACTACGAATCAGCAAACTATGGCCCAGGGACCAAATCCCCCCTTTGCCTGTTTTGATAAATCAAGTTCTATTGGAGCCCATTTATTTCTGTATTGTCTGTGGCTACTTTTGCACTATAATGACAGAGCTGTGTAGTTGTGATAGAGACTATATGACTTGCAAAGCTTAAAATAATTACTATCTGCCCCTTTACAGAAAAAAGTTTGCTGACTCCTATTACAGAACATCAGGCAATAGTTAGTAAAAGTGAAATAGTTTCAATTTATATAATTCACCTGATTTTAATCCCTTTTGGTCTTCAGCTCAGTGTAGAAAAGAACATACTTCTTCACTGAAGGAAATGACCTGGCTAAGCCCAATTGGTCCTAAGACTGCATGGGTTTCTCTCCTAATAGAAAAGAACGAATATAAAATGCCCAACTAGGGGAAGGTACTTTAAATAATGTTCTTAGTAGTATATAAGTAGAGGAATATAACCCATGTAGGGATGAGGCTTACCACTGTGACCTCATTAGCATGTACTAAATTATTGATTTCTTCATATTTATCACAGGACTGTGAACATCATGTATTTTTTTAAACTGTTACCCAAACCAGAGGCTTATGATTCAGTAATATTTTATCAACTCTCTGTGTGTGTGTCTGTTTGTATATATATATTTAGCTTTGTACACATAAATACCTTATGTAAACTTGAACTTTTATGACCATTGCAGAAAAAGAAGAACACCATAAACTGGGATTGGAGGTATTATTTGGAGTTTTAGATTTTGCTGGATGCACTAAGAATATAACTGCTTGGAAATATTTGGCAAAATATCTGAGACAGACCTTAATGGGGTAAGAAACATAGAGTATTTGTTGCTGGATCATCATAAATAATATTTCCCAATATTTTAGCTAATATCTGTCAATTTTCAAATAAAGTTCTTTGCTTATGTTTTTGGATTTCTTGAACTATATCTTTAGCTGTTTCCTTCTGAGTACCTTTTCTTCTGAACCAAGGAAATACAGAATCATAAGGATAACATACAAAAATTCTACCAAAATTTTTTGTGCTGTCAAAATAAGTACTGTACTTCAGCACTACATTGCTAGGGAATAAGTATGTATTTTCAAATTGGATATAAAGACTAGAAGGGATCACGCCCACCCTTAAAGCTCTTTGTGATTTGTATGTCATTAACTTCTAAGATCACATGGGAAGTAGCTTTCCTTCTAGCTGTTCTCAGTCATTTTCTGTGGGTGTTTTGAGGACCTCACAAGATCATCATAGATTATTCATTCAACAAAAATTTATTAAGTCTGTTGTGTTCTGGGTATCTAAAACTATACCTCTGATTATAATATTAGTATCACATTTTGAGAAAAGAAAAGGCATTGCTCTTGTTCTTTTTACTTAGTGTGTGAGAAGAAAGGATATCACAAAAATAAATTCATTTATTTATTGTATCTATTTTAGTTGGATAGGAAGTTCAGTATCAGCTGGAACTTGTTTCAGGCTTCACATCCGTCTTGACCTAGGAGATAGAACACTGTTGACTACAAAATGTTTTTGGTGTGGTATGTTGATGCACTCACCTTAAACCACTTTCCAAATCTCTAGCACTGGATAAAACTCCCTTAGACCTCATGGTTCTCATGGCAGAGAGGTTCATTTTTTGAACCTCTAAAAGTTCTACCATGGGGGGACAGAGGTGCTAAATAAGCATTTGCTCAATTGAGTTGTAGAGATCTAATGTACATCATGAGAACTATAGTTAATATTGTATTATATACTGGAAATTTACTACGAGTAAACTTTAGGTGCTCCTACCACAAAAAAAAACTTAACTTATATGTATATGAAAATATGTTGTATACCTTAAATAAATACAATAAAAAAAATTATTGACAAACACATAGCATTGCCTGGGCTCAACTGGCAAACCTGTGTGTTCATGTATTTGTATAATAATGGCATCTTAATCTGGATAATAATCCTTGGCAACATATATTTTTAAGTAAGGTTTTAAAGTAACTTTTAAGTAATAATAATAATAGATAATGTTTATTGAACATTTACTATATGTGCCAAACACTACGCAAAGAGCTCTATATGACACCTGCTATATAGTCCTACTGGACTAGTTTAATTCTAATAACAGCACTATGAGATAGGTACCATTGATGTCCTCAAGGAAACCGAAGCTCAGAAAGGTTAAACAACTTGCCCAAGATTACATTAATAATAGTAAATGGAAGATCTGAGATTTGAATCCAGGATTCTGGCTTCAGAGTCTATCCTGGTAACCACTGTGCTACACTGAATTGGCTGTTTAGTTAAATGGAAAATGGGAGATCGATGAGAACAAAAAAGGATTTGCTTCATGCGGTTGCCAATCATGTGTTATGCCTTGGCCATACTCAGAATTTAGTTTGGAAACATCTTCCTTGTCATCTTTCCATAGATTCTCCTTAAGTTCAAATTCTGACAATATAGATTAGTCCCCATCCTTGACCTTCCCTTTTGACATTTTTTTCCAGAAACCACCTTGTGTGGGTTCAAGAACAGTGGAACTCCAGGAAAAACTGGTGGCCAAACTTTCACTTCAGCTACTTTTGGGCAAAAAGTGATTGGAAGGAAGATACAGCTTTGGCTTGTGAGAAAGCTTTTGTAGCTGGAATACTGTTAGGAAAAGGTACATGTTTTTGTTTTCTTTTTATCTAGACATAGCTTTTGGCTGATTTTTAAATTACAAAGTATGACCATTTATCTTAGAGGTTTACCTAGCATGGTGCCTAAGTATACTAGATGCTTGAGAAATAACTACTGAATGGAAGAATGAATCCTGAGTTGGGACCAGGTGATATGCTTGTAAGAAATCCCCATTGATTAGAAACAGTAATTTCATATTGTTGATTGTGATTGGTTTTCATGTTCTGACTTGTGTCCTGTTAGGGGGTATTAAGATGCACAGTGCAGACTGTTCTCAAGATAAATGACCATTTGGCGTTGCTTTATAGAAAGTTTACTGATTGTCTACTTTATTAAAAGCACAAAAATATTCTTTATTGACTTCATATTATATTTACTTATCTGTTCCTATAAGGATAAAACATTTTCTTCCCTTAAGAGAAAGAATACCTCCTATTAGCATATGAAAAAATACTCTTAAAAGAAAAGGGATATTAATCTTTGTGAAATATTTTGGATGATAAAATTCTTGCCTGCTTTGTACCACTGAATATGAAAAGGTGGCTAGTACTAAAATGAAACTGCCACAAAATATGTTCAGAAATTTAGAAAGTAAACCTTACAATGACCACTAGTAAGCAGTCTGTTGCTATGGAGTTTAAGGTGTCCAAAAGCAATTCTTCAGTTCACTTCTGGATATGGTTTGTATTATTCTGGAATTAGTATTCTTAGTGAATTAATCTTAGTAACTATGGTTACCAACTAAATGTTGGTATTGTGGAAGGACAGGGATAAATAAGTAAGAAAATAGTTTAAAATTATTCTCTAATATACTGATGACAAGGAATAGAAATGTGTGATTTGGATTGTTATTTTCTACTACTTTATGAGTAGAGAGGTATCTAGTATAGGTATCTAGAGGCATCTTTGAGCAGAGTTTGAAGACCTGAGTTAATTTTCCAATTCTTACTCATTTACCATGTAATTTAGGTCAATCAGTTAACCTTTGGGAGCCTTCTCTGAGAAATGGGCATTTGTAACACCTGTCTTTATTTGCTCATAGGATTGTTGTAAACATTACATGAGAGTGCTTTATAAATTCCAAAGTACTCTACAAATATCAGGCATCAATTATGCCTAAAATAGCCACATCTTTTCTTCTGTCAGGCTGTTAGGGTGGGGTTGAGTCAGTCTATTCAGGAGTTAAGCTGGGTTTTCTTATTGTTCTGGTTATCATCATTACATCATAGGATTCAAATTCTAGTCATGGTCTGCCTGTGCTTTGTGCTTAGAGTGGGGTATGATGGCTGTCTTTCTTTCCATGCTCTGCTAAAAACAAGCCAAGCCCATTTCTCCTTGGATGGGCCTTTTCCTCCTTGGAAGTTAGGCTACTTGGTTGCCCTGTGACTTCAGCTCTCTGGTGGATTTAAGAAGAGTTAATATTTGTAGTTTATTCGGCTTTTTCTGTACGTTAGGGTAGGAACAAAGTTCCTTCCAACTTACTACATAGGTAGAGGCAAAAATCTGTGTATAAAGTATTTTGTTTTTACTAATGTGGTATGATATGTTTAGGAACACAAATTATTTTAGTAACACCACGGATACCATTGCTTCCCAGCTAATAAAATAGTAGCAATTGAGCTGGGCACAGCGGCACATGCCTATAGTCCCAGCTACTCAGTAGGCTGAGGCAGGAGGATCCTTTGAGCCCAGGAGTTTGAGGCCAGCCTGGGCAACAAGTGAGACCCTGTCTCAAAAAAAACCAAAAAAACCCCCCTAAAACCAAAACAAAAGTATTAGCAATTCTGACATACTATTTTCAGGGGTGATAAAATGGTTACTATAGTACAGTATATATCCTAGCAATTTCCCAGAGAAAATGGATATATACAAGCTGAGACTAGAATGAAATTAATTTTTCATATGTGATTTATGGCCTTGTTCCTTTAACAAACATTTAAAAAAACTCTTATAATATCCAGTTTACATTTTTCTTACAGAAATTTGGTTGATTTCTCTGAAATATTTGACAAATGGTCCTCTTTGCGTTGTAAGACTATGAAGAGCAGGTGGAAATTCTAATGAGCATGAGGCACCTATGTCAGAGCTACATGATCTCCATCCACTGCTTGCTAGATGGCTAGAATGAATAGATAATGTTTGATCTCTTCTAACTTATGATTTATTTATTCTAAACCTTCACACCAAGGTATTCTACAGAGAACTTTCTCATTGTTATAAATGCAACTTTGGCTAATTTACAAGCTAACATTGAGAGGGAAGCTGCTATAATCCACTTTTGGAGAAGACTCATTTAATATATGAATATGTATAATATGTAATATGCGTATTACCATAACTAGGATTTGGGGGGAAGGGTAGAAAACCAGCTAAAGTATATGCCTTAATTATGATGGATTGGAAACATCTTTGTATATAGGGAGCAATACATTTCATTGGTGACAGCTCTTAGAATATGCTTAGGACATACTGGTATAGATAGTGCAAATAGGTCTATTTTCATAATCATTAGTATGCCAGAGTTGAAGCAAAATTTTTAAAATATAAAAATATTCTTGAAAATTTTGATAAATATTAAAGCTTTTTATTTTGTTTTATTTTTTAGGTTGTAGATATTTTCGGTATATTTCAAAACAAGATCACCAAGTCTTAAGGAAGAAAATTAAGCGGATGAAGAAATCAGTAAAAAAATACAGTATTGTAAATCCAGGACTCTGATATGAATTTTAGTTATTTCACAGTGGTAGCTACAGAGTTCAATGGTTAATTATTGACTGTATTTATGTAGTATTTTAATAAGGTAGTTTATATGACTTCAGAAAAGTTATTTTTTGTATTTTTTATATTTTTTTATTATCAGTTATAGCTAGGGAAACAGTCTCACTGCCTTTGCTCTTTATAAATATGTATATTTTCTTTTTTATAATGTTAAATGTAACATTTATTAAGGAATAATTCCTCAAATTAAGAAAAAATATTTGTTTAATTAGGGAGCACAACTCTAGAGCAATTATTTTTTGCAGATAATTTGCCTCTATTGTGTAATAAAATATAACTTGTGGTTCTGTGAAATGAATTTACATTCTTTCAGATTTTAATTGATCCATGTTAGGTATACCACCATGAAGAAATATATTGGTGATGCGTTCTGTTGAGGAATTTTGAAAAGGGAGGAGGATTTAGAAAAGACTCCTCTTCTTTCTCTTTTGGTAAGAAGACATGGCAGTTTGGGGCTAAGTGACTTTCTGGTAGAGAGAGACCTTTGATTCTAATTGGGTCAGAGAGGTAGAGAGGGCTGGCTGCTTTCAGCTGGCAGTGGACTAACTTTAAAGGGCTCTAGGCTTTTTTGTTGCCTGGCACAGCAGTCTAAGACATGCTTTAGAAGTCATATGTCCCCTCTTTTTCTTTTGGCAACAAGGATGCAACAGTAGGCAGCTGGACAGTGGAGGAAACTCTGCCAGTGAAATAATGTCCCTGAGGCACATAGTAAGCCCAGTGGGAATGCTTGGCCAAAAGCCAACAACAACTTTCTTAGAGCATGAGCTGAGCTTTATGACATGTAGTGATAACTGATAGAGTAAGTGCTTCTTCAAAAATTTCAAGTAGTTACACTCCCCCACCTTCCCCCCAAAAAAGAAAAGAAAACCAAGTTCAATGGAGTCAGAAAGGCCTGGGTTCAAATTCCAGCATGGCTGAAGCATCCCACCTATCTGAGCCTCACCTTTATTCTATAAAATGGGGTGGTCTGAAAAAGGCAGATATAAAGTGCTTAGCTTGGGTTCTGGTATATGGTTTTTCTCAATAAATGGTAACATTATTTTAACATGTAAAGAAAAGGAAAAGAAACAAATATTAAGAAAAATCCAGGTAGGTATACCCTTCTGGACCCAGTTATTTACCCATATTTACAGCACAGGACTTTTTCTGCTGGATTGAATTAGAATATTTATATATTAAATATTCCAGGCTGGGCACAGTGGCTCATGCCTATAATCCCAGCACTTTGGGAGGCCAAGGCAGTAGGATCACTTGAGGCCAGGAGTTCGAGACCAGCCTGGGCAATATAGCAAGACTGCCCTCTGCAAAAAATAAAAAAATTAGCCTTTGGTGTGGTGATGTACCCCTGTAGTCCCAGCTACTTGGGTGGCTGAGGCAGGAGGATCGTTTGAGCCCAGGAGTTTGAGGCTGCAGTGAACTATGATCGTGCCACTGTACTCCAGCCTGGGCGACAGAGCATGACTCTGTCTTATAAAAATAAATAAATAAACAATAAATAGATAAATATTCCAAAAGGAAACAAGACCCTTGATGAATGTGGACTACATATTATATGGCTAACATCTTGTGAATAAGTTAATATAAAAGGAATTCTTCTAAAAGAAACAACCAGCCACCAAGTAAGAGTCTACTCTTACTCAGTCCTACAAAAAATATGGAGCAAAGACCTCTATTTTGTCTTCATAGTTACGAAGGCAGGCTTTAACTCAGTGAATAGATGCAGCTCTTTAATTTGTTTCTGCCTCAGTCCCACAATACTACTGCCAGTTGTTTATTTACAACTCCCATCATGCCTATACCAAGAATTTCCAAATAATCTTGTCAATATGACTGTATCTTCAGTCAACATGCTCTGCAGTAGGCTTCATCTGACAAATTTTTCTAAATGAAGAGCAAGTAAAAGTGATGACTTTCATTCTTTTTGGATACATCGTGATGGAATGAAAGAGATCTGGGCTGTAATTCAGAACACCTGAATTTTATTGCCATCTTCCATTCACCTAAAGTGGGACCCTAAAGTATTTCAGTGAACTTCTAAGACTTGATTCACTCATACACACTGGCAATATGGTACCTACCTTGCTTATCTAAGAGAATTGCCATGAAGATCAGATGAGATGGCAGTGTAAGAAAATACTCTCTAAGCTGTAACTCATAGTACAAAGGAGAGAGTTAGTATACTTCTCCTTATCTCAAGCATGCCTGTTCATCTTCAGACTGAGAGAAATCAGTGAACTATATGAGAAGCTACTGAGCTAGAACGTTTCTTTGTATATTTCTTTTATTCTAGTCCATGACCTGGTTCTAGGGTGAACACCAGACTCAGCCTCTCAACATCACTTTTAAAAAGGCACTTGCCATACGAACCAGCATGTGTATGTATTACTGCTATAGGTTGAATTGTGTTCCTTAAAAAAGAATTGTTGAATTCCTAATCCCCAGTACCTCACAATGTGACCTTATTTGGAGATAGTTTTTTTTACAGAGATAATCAAGTTAAAATTAAGATCATTATGATGGGCCCTAGTCTAGTATCCTTACAAAAAAGAGAAACTTGGCCCCAGACACGAACAGGGAGAAAGAATGCCATGTGAACATGAAGACAGATTGGGGCGATGCATCTATGAGCCATGGAGTGCAAGAGTGCTGGCAAACCCCGAGAAGCTAGCAGACGGGCATGGAACAGACTCACCTTCATGCCCGCAGAAGGGAACCAACACTGCTGACACCTTGATCTCAGACTCTGGTCTCCAGAACTGTGAGACAATAAATTTCTGTTGTTTAAGCCACCCAGTTTGTGGTACTTTGTTACAGCAGCCCTAGAAAACTAATTTTTTAAAAGATTATGTTTGCTTCAAAAGTGGGCGCTAAAGTGATTTCAGAGACTCAGTCTGGTCCTAGTTTATAGTTGCAGGCTTATTTCAATACTAAGCTCACTTAACAGTCAAAACTTATTTTCTGGTTTTTTCTACCCATACCTTATCTAAAAGCCCCATTCAACTTTCATCAAGATTTTCTCAGTCCTCTCCAGCCTGATGTCCTCTCTCCCTCCTCAGAATCCCTGACAGTACTCTGTTCCTCCCTTGCTGTTATCTTAATATAATCTGCCTTGCATTATTTGGATACTTTTTTATCCTTTTTTTCTCAGAGCATAAACTTGTTGAAAAAGTTTGTTTTATATGTCAGTTTTCTGTTAAACATTCCTCTTCCAGCATAACACTTTGCATATAATAACATATATTTACTGAATGACAGAGACATCTATTGTGAAATTAATTATTGTATGATTATTATAATTTTATCCGAAATGTTATGTAGTATCATCTGAAATGTTACAGATTTTAATAAGCAGAAACTCATGCTGTCACTATGTCTGATGAGAGCCTGCCAGCTGATCTTTCCCTGCTAATCTTACAATGACTCTTTGCCCAAAACAATAAGATCTCCACATTTTTCATGGCAAAAGGAAAACTGAGAGATAAATGTCAGTAGAAGATCCAGAAATGTGCTCAGGTTCTACATGGCATGAGAGAATGCACTCATTCTTACATATCCAGGGTCAGATGGTTACCTCTCATTTCTGAGAATTCACTGACTGAAATTAGCTCAAGTTAATTCTCCTGCCCAAGGCTTCCAGAGCAAGGACAATATATGACCTTTGAGCAAACAACCCAGGGGAAACAGCACAGTCACCAATGAATCATGGACAACGTATTATGTTTTAAAAACCCCCACTCAACTAGGTATGATATTAAACAGTACAAATAGGAAAACAGGGCTGTGTTGACTACTCCCCTCCTCCAGAATTTCCTGTAAAGATCTTGTTTGTGTTGTAAATGCTTTTTGGGGCTTTCATAAACCAGAACATTGTGAGTACATACTTGGCTAGATTGAGGCTCATTGTTCCCTCCTGATGACGGCCTGACAAATGCTGTTTCTGGTGGAGAGTGGGAGAGCCAGGTAGGGTGACCTCCATAGAAGCACATCTGGAACAAGAGGGAACTTACATTTCATCTGCATTTCAAAGGCAAGCTTTTGCCAGTAAGGAAATTTCAGGATGAACCTGAACCATGGAATACTGAAAAGAGAGTAAGCTCAGGTACAAAATGTTCCCACGAACCTATGCACCTGCTCATACCTGTGTTTGGGTTTGGGGCTGTGTGAGTTTGGGATTCCATGTTCTTCATCCACTCATTCAAGAAATATTTATTAGCTGGGTGTGGTGGTTTGCACCTGTAATCCCAGCTACTCGGGAGGCTGAGGCAGGAGGATCACTTGAGAGCAGGAGTTCAAGACCAGCCTGGGCAACATAGTGAGACCCCATCTCCAAAAAGAAAAGAGAGAGAAATATTTATTGAAAGTCTGTTATGTGCAATGGACATGTATAAAGCAAAACTTATTTTTAAATACTAATATTGTAACACATTCTACGTGAGGAGGAATGCCCCTAAAGCAGATATAGATTTGGCAAAAATAAAGAACCCAGGCATCCTGTTCTTCCTGGTGAAATTGTTCCAAATAGCCTTTGTTGACTCCTTGTTTTCACTGGGCCACGCTCCCTCTGCTGTGGTCTGAATGTGCCTGCCAAAATTCATATGTTGAAACTTAATCATCAATGTGATAGAAGGTGGGTCCTTTAGAAGGTGATTAAGTCATGAGGGCTGGGCCCTCATGGATGGGATTAGGGCCCTTATAAAAGAGCTTGAGGGAGGATGGGTTTGTTCCCTATGTCCCTTCCATCATATGAGGATCAGCAACAAGGTACCCTTAGTGAGGTAGTGAGGAATAGGGTCCTCACCAGACACTGAACCTCCTGGTGTCTTGAGCTTGGACTTCCCAGCCTCCAGAACTGTGAGCAAGAAACTTCTATTATTTATAAATGACTTGGTCTGTGGTCTTTTGTCATAGCATGGATTGACTCGGATGCCCTCCTTTTCTCTTACTGTCTCCTCTTTCCTTCCTTGCTCCTTGCTGTGGGCGCAGGATTCATGAAATGTCCTGTCTTCCTACCATCCCCGATACTTACCTTTCTGGATCCCAAGAGCCACGCAGCACACCCTGCCTCCTGCCATGCCCTCTCCATCCTCTACCTTCCCCCTGGCCCCCTGCAGTGCCCTTCAGCAGTGCAGGAATGCTTGAAACTTGCCTTCCACAGAGTCCGATGTCTGGGACTATGTAATAGCTGGTGTTCTCATGGTGACTCTGGGCCACTCAGCCTGTGAAGAAACAGTAAACAAGTGTGAATTTCCTGGCGTTCCCCCTACAGCTCAGGAATTCTTTGCGGTTTTAAGGAACCCACAGCCCCTTTGCCATTGACACCTTTTGGCTAAGCAGCCATGCGCCCCCATAACTCAGCCCTGGGGTTGAGACTTGCGTAGGCTTCGTGTTTAGATGGGATTGGAGGGGTAGGGAGCACCTCCCACTGCTTTCAAAGGGACACTTAGATACCCAGGCCACAGAAGGGACACTGCTCAGAAACAATCTCTGTGAACTTGGTGTGGGGAGGAGGGGAAGAGAAGGAAGGAAGAGAAAACAGGGTGGGGTGTGGGGAGGAAGAGAGGGAGGGCATTGGGCAGAGCAGGGAAGCCAACCTGAGCAAACACAGCAGCCTGAGTGTGCCCAGGGCCAAAATGCTAAGAAACCCCATTCCTAGTCTGTGTTGCGGTCTGTGTCGCCTGGCCCCCTGGCTCTCTTCTGGCATTTTCTGCCTCTGCCTCACATTCTTGTTGGGCCAGGTGGGCTTGCTGCAGGGACACCCCCAATGTCTGGATTATGGGCCCCCTTTCCAGCCCCCCCTGCACCTCGAGTTTTGCTCTGACTATGAGTCCTTCGGCTGCTGTGACCAGCATAAGGACCGCCGCATTGCTGCTCGGTACCAGGACATTATGGAATACTTTGATCTGAAGAGCCATGAGCTGTGTGGAGGTTACATTAAAGACATCCTTTGTCAGGTAGGCCTGAGCATAACCCTGAGGGAAAGCGAAAGTGCCTTCTAGCCCCAGAAGTTGGCGGTGCTGGGCTGCATGGTGTGGGTCCTGGGGGGAGGGTACTTTGGGCACCCAGCCCTTTTTAAATTTTTTGTAGAGACAGGGTCTTGCTATGTTGCTTAGGTTGGTCTTGAACTCCTGACCTCAAACAATCCTCCCCCCCAGCCTCCCAAAGTGCTGGGATTACAGGCGTGAGCCACCGCACCCGGCCCGCCCGGCCCTTTAGAAGCTCACCTGCCAGGTGGTGCCTCACCCTAGAGCCGTGTGCTGTGGACAGGCACACTGAGGCGAGAGTATGCTGATTGTGGCTTCCACAGGTTCTCCGAAGCTCTCCCTGTGGGGTTCTGCTGGCCCTGCTTCTTCTCCAGGTCCCAGGGGAATGGGAGGGCTGTTTTCATGGAGCTCTCAGAGTAGCCATTGTTTGTGTCCTCCCTGCAGTGCTGGGAGAGCTGGGCACTTACACCGAGGCATTTACAGGTGTGTAAGGGAGGGCGTGGTGACCTCTGCTGGGGTCCAGTCCTTGCTCGTCTGGGTGACTTGTGCCAGGGGGTCTCTGGTGTGATGATGGCAGCGGCAGGGCTTGGGGGGCTCTTCCCAGAGTCTGTCTGCCCGGCATTTTAGAACCAGATGAGAGAGCCTCCGGCTGCTGAGTAGCAGTGACTCACAGAGTTTCTGCTTCTCCTGGCTCTCCAGCAGCCAAGATCCACATCCCTGGGAGGCATCGCCTTAGCTGAGCTCAGTCTGAAAACATGATGGGTGTTGGGGGGGTTGGGGGCCAGGAGAGAGGTCAGCATTGGAGAGCTGATGAAAGAGGTCGCGTGGGGAGGTGCATTCTAATGATGTGTTGGGGGCGAGAGACAGGAAGTACAGGCAGACTTGGATCTGAGACCCTCTGCATGTCAGTGCAATTACTTGGCTATCCACGGCATCTTGTCACCACTCCCGCTGCCACTATTCCGGAACGCAGTGGCCACCCCAACTCCCCGTGCAGGGTGGGGAGAGGTTAACTGAGCTTCCCAGAGTCCAGGCGGGAATTACAGCTGAGCCTGGCACAGAAGCCAGCCACCTGGTGGCACCCCACTGCCCTGGGCTGTACTCTCTCATCTCAGGCACCACCTCTAGGCAGTTTCCTGGAGAATTAACCATTTGAGCAGAATCTGAGCTTGTATGAGCAGCACTGAGACTGTTTCTTTCAGAGATCTCCCCTGGTAAAAATGTCTTCCCCTCCCCCTTCCCTTTTGTATGAAGCTTCAGAAAGCCAAAGTCAGCAGTTCTCTTGCGTTAGGAATTTGAAGAATAAGAATAATTTCACCCAAACAACGCTACACATGTCTAGTTGTTGAAATTTACGAGGCCCACTTTCCTCCCCGGCACATGTAGCTTGTACCCAGCAATGGTTCTGCAGGCAGTTATTACTATTATGACCCCCACTTGACCGATGTGGAGTCAGGAGTTTCAAATGACCTGCCCAAGGTCAAACAGTCCTGGGGCACTAGATGCTCAGATTCCAACTCTTGTTCCCTTTTGCTCACACTGTGCCAAGGTATGGTAACAGCAGTCCTGGCCTGTTTTATGGTTTTCTGAACTCCTGCAGGCATAGGCTCCCTTAGAACAGAAACTGTGTGCATTTTGCTCACTGCTGAATCCCCAATGCAAAGAATAGTTCCTGGCACAGAAGAGAGACTCAAGAGTAGAGTTGCACAGCAGAGACTCTTCCTGGACCTTAATTTTCTCACCCTTAAAATAGAGAAACATTTGCTTAGTTACTGAGCAAATTGGGTAGAAGCAACTTTGCAAACTCTAAATGGCTGCATAAGAGTGTGCCATGGTGGCAGTGAGTTTCCACAGCCCTGCTCTGTTCCCTGGTATTTCATTCTTATTTCAGCACACTTAAGAAGGATCCCCTCACATTGCTTTTTGTTAGCAGCTCTGACAAATATCCTAAACAGAAATAGCCTGAGGAGAGCTGCTGTGAATCTCTGGGCTTCCTTCTTCCCCTCTGCCTGACAACCAAGAGCTTGCTCTGCAATCTACAGTCAGGGGAATAAGAGAAAACAGGGAACTCACACACATGGAGAATGCTGCTGGTCCCTTAGTGAAGTGATTGGGAGCATGGAGGTGAAGGAGGCAGTTCTGCACAGGCCGGCTGGCTGGGGAGAGCCCTTGGTGATCAGAAGGAGGCTATTGGGCCTGTGGACTCTGCTCCACTTCATGGCCTCAAACTATATCCTTTAAACCCTTCTTACTTTCCTAATGTCAATTGCCTCTGTCTTTCATCACTGTTGGAAGTTGCTTGTCTGACCATAATATTCTATTTTCCTCCTAAAAAATGTTATAGTTTAGGGAGGTCTACTAGCAGAAACTCCCTTGGGCACACAGTCCTCATGCGTTTGTGTAAAGAGCAGTAACATTGCCCTGTAGCCACTATTCAAGTTTGTATCGCTCCCAGCATGATACTTTGCATACATTAAACACTTAAATATTTTAAATAAATAAGTGAAGAAATTGCTAGACACCTAATTTCTGGGAGTGGTGTATCAAATACCCATTTTGATAATTTTATTTTTAATTGTAAAATATTTCAAAAATATGGAAAAGCACAGAAAACTAAATTAACACGGCACACCCAGCACCCAGATTTAACAAGCGTGAAACTTTTGCCAAATGGCTTCAGATTTGTATAAAGAAATCTTGCAGATACAGCATTTATAAGAAAGGGAAAGATTGAGAAATTTGGTAACATCTCCTTTGAAAAAAATATTCATTCATCATTTAACAAAACTTGAAGTGTCAAGAACTAAGCAGAAATGCTAGAGATAGTATAGTGAATATGAGAGGTTTTTTTTTTTTTTGGTTTGTTTGTTTTTCCCTTTCTACCTCTCAGGAGCATTAACTGGGTAGAAAATTTAGGTCTTAGAGAAGAGAAGCGATTTAGCAGTAGTTGGTAAAAAACAAAAACACCAACAATAACTCCAGAATCCTGATTTTTTTCTTAGACTGTTTTTCCTTTCTGCTTGCTCAAAAATTGAGACAAGCCCCACGGTGGCCAGTCTGCCTGCTGATGTTGAACTTCCTTTTCTTTTCCAGGAGTGCTCGCCCTATGCAGCCCACCTCTATGATGCCGAGAACCCTCAGACGCCCCTCCGGAACCTTCCTGGCCTCTGCTCGGACTACTGCTCTGCATTCCATTCTAACTGCCACTCTGCCATGTCCCTGCTTACCAATGACCGTGGCCTCCAGGAGTTCCACGGAAAGGATGGTGCCCGCTTCTGCCACCTCCTCAACCTTCCTGACAAGGACTATTGTTTCCCTAATGTCCTGAGGAATGACCACCTCAACCGCAACCTGGGAGTGGTGGCCAAGGACCCTCAGGGCTGCCTGCAGCTCTGCCTGGCCGAGGTGGCCAACGGGCTGAGGAACCCCGTCGCCATGGTCCATGCTGGGGACGGCACCCACCGCTTCTTTGTGGCTGAGCAGGTAGGAGTGGTGTGGGTCTATCTCCCTGACGGGAGTCGCCTGGAGCAACCTTTCTTGGACCTCAAGAACATCGTGTTGACCACTCCGTGGATTGGGGATGAGAGAGGCTTCTTGGGGTTGGCTTTTCATCCCAAATTCCGCCGCAACCGCAAGTTCTATATTTATTATTCATGCCTGGGCAAGAAGAAGGTGGAAAAGATCCGGATTAGTGAGATGAAGGTTTCTCGGGCTGATCCCAACAAAGCTGACCGGAAATCAGAGAGGTGAGACATACTTAAAAGAATCTGCAACTCTGGACTACGTTCTGAAATAATGCCAATCAGTCTTTTGAGATGATAGAGGGGAACTTTACTGGTTTTGGGGCACTAGCTTAAATGTTGAGAAAGGAGTCGTCGTTGATTGAGGACTGCCCAAGTTAGACTACTGAGTCAAGGTTCTTTATGGGGTATAGCCGCACCTCATAGTTACTCTATTTAAAACCATGCTTGCTTATCTTTACAGAGGGTGAGCAAGGGCCAGCAGCCATATGGGTTTGAGGAATGATTATAGATAATATCAATGTATTAAGTATAATAGCAGTCTCTGATTATTGTGTGGCATTAGATCCCAGACCCTTTACTGGAGATTGTATTTCACCATATGAAATGTGGTGCAATACAATCTCTTGGGGATTTCTCCTTCTCCCAGGAAGGTATAACACAAGACCATCAAGGTACTGATGGTCAGATGGAAAATGGTAAAATGAGGTCAGATGAGGACTTGGTTCTAACTGACCCTAAGCTCATGCTCTTGCCACTCTCCCACCTGCCTTCTTTCTTTCTCCTTTCTGCCTTGGCTCTTTTCCCAGTATAGACAGGTTGGAAGATTGGAAAGAGTGTCAAGAACTGATAGACTAACCCCTGCTAAGTTGCTCAAAGGAAGGGATGGAGAATTCTAGTAAAGCAGAGAGTCCTAGAAAAGGCTTATTGTTACCCTGGCTGTTTCTACAGCTTATGAAGTCATGGTAAAAGGAAAAATGATCCACAAAGGAGTCATAGGAGGAAATAAGGGGCATCTCAGAGTCCCAAAGCTACCTGCTTTGTGGTCCTTGGAAACTCGGAAGCAGGTCTTGGCTGGCTTAGCAGATCTTGGTGGCTTGGACTAGTCATTTCCTGGTGTCCCAAGAGGACACAGCTTCAGCTTGTGTCAAAGCCCAATACAGGATTTCTTTTTTCTTTTCCAGGATCATCTTGGAGATAGAAGAACCAGCCTCAAATCATAATGGAGGACAACTTCTTTTTGGCTTGGACGGCTATATGTACATATTCACCGGGGATGGCGGACAGGCTGGGGATCCCTTTGGCAAGTTTGGAAATGCTCAGAACAAGTAAGCTGGATAGAGACTGGGCCCCTGCCCCTTTAGAGCGAGCCCTCGGTACAGTGTTTTTGCGGAGATGGAGTCAAACCCAAATCACATACCACAAAAGATGTAGTCCCCTCCAGTAAGGTCAATGGGAAGAACATTTGGTTTCCTGTCCTATAAATTTCAGACATAGTGCACTTTAGTAGTTAATATTGTGGATGTTTAATATAACTCTCAGAGTGCTATGTAAAGAAGAATTCAGAATTCTAAATATATATTAGCCACCACACTAATCATCCAATTCAATTCAACTCAATAATATTATTGAACTCTGTGTTCTGGCACTGTGCTAGGCCCTGGAGACACACAAGAAGTTAGATAATGAGAGCTAATGTGTATTGGGTGCTTGCTGTGTATCAGGCATTGTTCTAAATATTTTACATGTATTTGAGAATGTAATTCTAATAACCTTCAAAGGCAGGAATTTTTTAATCTATTTTTTTGATTGGTGTGTTACCAGCACCTAGAACAGTGCCTGGCACAAGGAAGTCACTCCATAAATACACATGGAATGAATGAATCCTATTAAGTGTAAGTATTATGATATACATTTTACAGACAAGAAAACAGAGGCACAGAGGTCATACAATGGTAAGTGACAGAACCAGAATTCCAACTAAGACAATATTGGCACCACAGCCCAATGATGCTGTGTTGTCTAGATGAAGGTCATGTCATCCTTCTGCCTTTAGCACCCAGTAAGCACTTGGCTCCTATTATTCCTAGTAATAAAAATATTAAGGTTAATAATAATACAAAGCTAACATTTTTCAAATACCTACTGTAATTCAGGAATTGCATTAGGTGTTATCTACACAATAACTCATTTAACCATTATATCACAACCACACTGCAAGGTAGTGTTACTCTCCCCTGCTTTGCAAATGAGGAAAGTGTGGCCCAGAGAGCACAGTCATTGGCAGAGACTCTCAAAAGCCTGTGTTCTTTTTACTGACCACATTGCTAAATAAAGAATAAAACCAGCTTCTTTTAAAAGTTTATAGTATTAGACTAAATCAGAGAGAAACCATCCTCATCATTAAAATAAAAAATTAAAGCTGCACCTTGTTCAGGGTCACATGGAGCAGGATCACAACGAACTTTTGCCAGGTAGTTCTCTTTGAGCCAAAAATAGGGAAGTCTTAACATCTTGTATATATTTAAAGGAAATAGTAAGTCACATCTCCCTATGTGATTCCCAGCAATCTCTTGGCATTGACTATGAGTTGGCCCTTCTGGGTGGTCTAGTCCTATCCTGTGCCTTTGCTTACCTGTGCCTGTTTCTTGGTCTTTCTTTCAGAAGTTCCCTGCTGGGAAAAGTATTAAGGATCGATGTAAATGGGGCAGGCTCAGACGGCAAGCGGTACCGAGTCCCCTTGGACAATCCATTTGTTTCTGAGCCAGGGGCCCACCCGGCCGTCTATGCCTATGGGGTGAGAAACATGTGGCGCTGTGCTGTGGACCGAGGGGACCCCGTCACACGCCAGGGCCGAGGCCGAATGTTCTGTGGGGACGTGGGCCAGAACAGGTTTGAAGAAATTGACCTCATCGTTAAAGGCGGGAACTATGGCTGGAGGGCAAAGGAAGGGTTTGAATGTTACGACAAAAAACTTTGTCGCAATGCCTCTTTGGGTAAGTAAGAAGCTCTCTGGGTGATTTCTTGAATGAGTTGAGCAGATTGGAGGAGGGAGTGGGGGAATGAAAACGGAGTGTCCTGCCCTGCAGGTCGTTTGTGTCCTGTGGAATAGCACCTCCCCCGGTGGTCCTCCAGCTATTGGCACCAGAGACACCTTGGCAGTGGTTGTTAAAAAGTAGACTCCTAGGCTCTATCTCAGACTTCATAAATTTGAATTTTGGGTGGATTGGGGGAATGGCATTGACCTAGGTATCTATATTTTAAATAAGTTACCCACGTGATTTTTAGGCATACTATTTTGAGAACCACTGGCAGAGCAAAATTGGTGGCCGAATGTTTTCGTGTATTTCCCAGTTGGGACAACCCAATGAAATGACAGCTCAAAATTCCAATGTTCTGACTCTATCACCATTGCTTAGTCTCTTTTTTCCTCTAAGTTAAGAACCAGTCTTACAGACCCTCACAATATTTTCCATATCCTTAAGCCTGAGTATCTGCCATATCAACCTAAGGGGGAAAACTTAATGTATGGATTTCTAGGTCATTGCCTCACAGATGGGGGGAAATTTTGGCTTCCTCTCTCCCTGTAGATAACAGTCAAATGGGAAGCTCACACATATTGTGGCTGGTCTATTGAGAAAAATAAACATGATTCACTTGACTGTCTGTCCTACTGAAGACCAAGAGATAAAGTGTTCTTCACCGAATCAGGCAACTGCGTTAAAAAGTCCCCTTCTTCTTCTTTGAAGATCCCAATTTTTGGCCATGACACTCACTGTCTTTCCTTGCTCCTGGACAGATGACATTCTGCCAATCTATGCTTATGGCCATGCAGTGGGGAAGTCAGTCACTGGAGGTTATATCTACCGTGGGTGTGAATCCCCAAATCTCAATGGCCTCTACATCTTTGGCGACTTCATGAGTGGGTAAGAAAGGGTTGATGTCCCCTCTCCCTTTCTTATTTTAACATTTTTATTGAGGTAAACTTACATATGGTGGAATACAATCTCTTAAGAGCACAGTTGTGTAAAGTTTTACAAATGTATACACTCATATTACCACCAACCTTATCAAGACACAGAACATTTGCCTCACCCTAGAAGGTTCCTTCTTGCCTATGGCCTGTCAATACCACCCCCCCAACCCTGTGCACACACACACACCCGCCCCCCAGCCAGAGATAACTACTTTCACCACAAATTAGTTTTGTTTCTGGAACTTTATAAATAAATAGAATCATATAGTATGTACTCTTCTTTTTGTACCTGGCTTCTTTAATTCAATAATGTCTGTGAGATTCATCAGTGTTGTTGCATGTATCAATAGTTTGTCTTTCTTATTGCTTTTAATATTCAATCATATGACTATATCACAATTTATTCATCTCTTCTCCATGTTGTTGATGGATACCTTGGCTGTTTCCAGTTTGGGAATATTGTGGATAAAATGGCTACAATGTTTTATAGTTTTCAGTGAAGAGGTCTTGCATGTCTGAGGATTTCATAGTTTGTGATGCTATGGTAAATGTTATTTTGTTCAATTGCAGTCTCTGATTCATTGATAGTATATAGAAATTTTTAAATATTGAGCTTATACCTGGCAACCTTGATGAACTCCATATTCATTCTTGATGGCTTTTTTTGTAGATTCCATTGGATTTTCTATGTGGATCATTTTGTCTGTAAATATAGATACTTTTACTTTTCTTTTTTGAATTGGAAGCCTTTTGTTATTTTTTATTGGCTTATTGCGCTAGCTTAATCCTTCAGTACACTGGTGAATAGAAATGGGGGAAAGCATTCAATTTTTCACCATCATATTAGTGTTATGTTATTGTGTGACATCACACCAGTATGATGTCATTTGTAGGTGTTTTGTACATGTCCTTTATCAGGGTGATGAAGTTTCCTTCTATTCCTAGTTTTCTGGGAATTTGTATTAGGTGTAGATGTTGGATTTTTGTCAAGTGCTTCTTTCTATTGAAAGAATCATGTGATTTTTTTTTCATTTTTAGTTTAAATATGGTAAATTTCATTGACGGATGTTTTTTAATTGTTACAGCAATCTTGCATTACTGGGATAAATACCACTTGGTCATGATGTAGCGTCCTTTTTATATATAATTGGATTTGATTTGCTAATATATTGTTTGGAATTTTAAAATCTATGTTCATGAAGGAAAGAGTGGGCTAAGGTTTTTCTTCCTTGTAATATATTTGTCAGATTTTGGAATCAGGGTAAAGCAGGCTTTATAGAATGAATTCTCCTCTTCAATTATCTGGAAGAGTGTGTGTAAAATAGGTATTATTTCTTCCTTGTGTGTTTCTTCCTTTCAAGAAAAGCCATCTGGGACTGAAAATTTTTTATGTGAAAAGACTTTTAAGTTCAATTTCTTTAATAGATATAGACTATTCAGTTTATCTATTTCTTTCTGAGTGAGCCTTGGTAGTCTGTGCCTTTCAAGGAATTTGTCCAATTCACCTAAGTTGTCAAATTTATTGCCATCAAGTCATTCATAATATTCCCTTGTTATTCTTTTAATATCTATAGAAACTATAGTGATGTCGTTTACTCTAGGTACAATTATTAATTTGTGTCTTCTCTGTTTCTTTTTTGATCAGTCTGGTTAGCGGTTTATCAATTTTATTGCTCTTTAATAAAAATCAGCTTTCGGGATCATTGATTTTTTTCCTTATTATTTTTATGTTTTCTATCTTCTTGATTTATACTTTTTTCCTTCCTTCCGCTCCATTTGGATTTAATTTGCTCTTCTATTTTTACTTTCTCAAGATAGAAGCTGAGGTCATTGATTTCAGACCTGTCATCTTTTCTAATACGTATGTTTAGTGCTATAAATTTCCCCCCAGTATTGCTTTAGCAGCATCTTGTAAATTTTTTTGATAGATTGTTTTCATTTTTATTCAGTTAAAACATTTTCTATTTTCCCTTTTAATTTCTTCTTCCCATGAGTTATTTTGAAGTGTGTTATTTAGTTTCCAACTATCTGAAGATCTTCCAGAAATCTTTCTGCTATGGATTTCTAATTTAGATTTGTTGTGGTCACAGAACATACTGTATATGACTTGGGAGACTATCTTGGATTTTCTCTGTGGGTCCTAAAGGCAATTGCAAGTGTGTTTAGAAGAAGAAGGTAGAGGGAAATTTGAAGATGGGAGAGATAGAAGGTGATCTGACAATGAAAACAGAGGGAGGAAAGGTGATATGACATGGGGCTGTGAGTCAAGGCACAGGGATAGCCTCCAGAAGCTGGAAAAGGCAAGGAAGCAGATTCTCCTCCAGAGCTTCTGGAGGAAACACAGTCTGGCCAACACCTGGATTTTGGCTCAGTGAAAACCACTTCAGAGTTCTGGCCTCCCAAACTATAAGAGAATTAGTGTGTATTGTTTTAAGCTACCATGTTGTGGTAATTTATAACAGTGGCAGTAAGAAACTAGTATGTTAACATTCCTAATGCTCTTAATTCCTTTGTGAGGATGCATATTCCCTTCTGATATCATTTTTATCCTATCTGAAGAACTTCCTTGTCTAATGGGTCTACAGTGAGGAATCCTTTCCACTTTTGCAGCCTTTATTTTGTCTTCATTTTTGAAAGACATTTTTACTGGATAAAGAAGTCTATGTTGACATTTTTTTTCTCTAATTCTTTAAAGAGGTTGCCTCACTATTTGCTAGCTTACATCATTCCCAATGAGAAATCTGCTGTATTTGTTCCTCCATATGTAATGTGTCCTTTTTTTTTTTCCTGGCTGCTTTTAAGCATTTTCTCTTTATCATTGGTTTTCTACAATTTCATTAAGATATGCCTTGGTTTAGTTTCCTTCATACTTCTTGGGCTTGCAGTTTGTTGCAGTAATTGGATCTGTGAGTTTATAGCTTTCATTGAATATGGAAAAATTTTGGCCAATATTTCTTCAAATTTATTTCTGTTTCTTCATCCTCTTTCTCTCCTTTTATTTGGAGACTCCAATTACATGTATATTGGGTTGCTTAAAGTTCTCCCACAGTTCGCCAATGATCTATTTATGTTTAAAATTTTTTCTCTGTGTTTCATTTTGGATAGTTTCTATTGCTAAATCTTCACATGAATGTTTTCTTTCACAATGTCTAACTGGCCATCTGTCGCATTCAGTATGTGTGTGTATGTTTAAAATCTCATTGTACTTTTCACCTCTAGAAACTTGATTTAGGTCTTTTTTATATCTCCCAGGTCTCTACTTAACTTTCTGAACATAAAGAATTTAGTAGGAATCATTGTTTTAATGTTCTTGTCTGCTCATTTTAACATCTGTTTCAGTTCTGTGTCAGTTTTGATTGATTTTACTGTTTATTATGGGTTATATTTTTTCCTTCCTTACTTACCTGGTAATTTTTGATTGGATGCCAGAAATTGTTAGTTTACTTTGTAGGTACTAGATATTTTTTATTTCTATAAATATTTTTTTGAGTTTTGTTCTGGGACACAGTTAAGTTACTTGGAAATAGTTTGATCCTTTCAGGTCTTATTATTAATATTTGTTAACCAGGACCAAAGTGGTGCTTTTTCTAGAGCTTTCTATTCCTCACTACTGAGGCACAACTTCCTGAGAACTCTACCAATGCCCTGTGACACTTATACTATTCCTGACCCTGAGTAAGTGCCAAGTACTTTTTCTTCTAGTTCTTCCCTTTGCTTTTAGGTAGTTTCCTCACGTGTATCTGCTACTGAGTATACTGATTTCTACTTGAGGGGGACCCTTTGCAGATCTCTGGAGTTCATTTGCTGTGCAGTTTTCTTCTCTCCAGTCTCTGCCTTGCAAACTCTTACTATCTTGGTCTTCCTGGACTCTCAGCAGTGTCTTCTCAGCTCAAGCAGTGTGTTCTCAGCTCCTGGGCTTTGCTTATCTTTTCCCTAACTGTGTTGGAAACTCTGCCAAGGTGGTAAGGTGGAACAATTACAGGGCTCACCTTATTTGTTTCCCATCTCTCAGAGAACACACTCCTACACTGATTGACCTTCCGTGTCTTTTAAGCCATTATTATTCTATTTTGTGCAGGTTTTTGACTGTTTAAGATGGGAGGGTAAATTTGGTCCCTGTTACTCCATCTTAGTTAGAAAGGATGTTATATTTTCACACTGCAATTCTTGGTTACAGAGATGGGGTGGAGTCACTAATTGGTCAGGTCCTCTGCCAATACTTATTAGATATTTGGGATTTCATTATTCTTTATGTTTTTGTCACATAAAATGTGACACCCTCACTCACCCCCCCACCCCCACACATACACTTGGTTAATATGCAGTGATTCTTAATTGAGATATATTCATCAGGTTCACCTGGGTTTGGGCATCTCTGTGTCCATAAAACTTTCCAGGTGATTCTGATGAGCACCCTGGATTTACCTAACTTCCTTTCTCTTTTCTTCTAAAAACCTGTTTTTAGTTCAGACACATGATAGAGAGATATGATGCATTTATCTGCTACTATATATACATAATAATAACAAGAGTAATAATAGCTAGTAGTTTTTGAGTCTTTACTATGTGCCAGGCACATTGGTGAGATCTTTATGTACATTATTTTATTTAACCTTTACAACTCTCCTCTATGGTAAACTATGTTATCACCCCCTATCTTACAGATGAGGAAATTGATGCTTAGAGATGTAGACAAAGGTCACACAACCAATAAATATAAGATCAGTCTTTTGTAGTGGTGCAACCTTTGCAGGGCACCAAACTCCTTTTATAATAGAAAATATGCTGCCACACCTAGGGCAAGTGGATGATTGAAGCAGCTTTTTTGGTTCTTGGGGGGAGGCTAGTTACTGATCTCTCAATGGGAGAGCCAGTCCTACTACTCAAGGATCCCTTATTCTAGGAGAAAAAGAATCCTGTAGAGTGGAAATATGGATTCCTAAAATATAAGGTTTTACTTTTCATCTAGTCGACTTATGGCTTTGCAGGAAGATAGAAAAACCAAGAAATGGAAGAAGCAGGACATTTGCCTGGGCAGCACCACATCCTGTGCTTTCCCAGGGCTGACCAGCACCTACAGCAAGTTCATCATCTCCTTCGCTGAAGATGAAGCAGGTAACAAATGTATAGGGTTATTTGATTTCTGCTTACTGGAATGCCAATAATCACAGGCATTGACTGAACATTTATATAAATAGTAATTACCATGTCTACTATTATCACTATCACTTAGTCATCTTTTATAATGACTGGATACAGTTCTAAGCACTTTACATTTTTCACCTTATGTGAAAATTTCACAACACCCCCATGATACAATTATGCTCGTTTCACCAATGAGGAAACTGAATGTGTCAACCTACACCTTTTTGGTTGAACCACACAACTCACTGTGAGGAGCAAATCTATTCTAAACTGCAGTTATAGGAACGTGGACAGGGTAAATAGTGGGCCAGACTAAATAGGCAGTAGGTGTTTATCCTACTGATGTTGCCTGGAGATGGTATCTCTGATGATCCTCTCACTGGTTGGGCCAGGCTCTTTCCTGGCCCTGCCAAGAGTTTGTGATCAAGGGGGAATTTATTTTTTGAGAAATCTGAGAAAAGGGTAGTCAGCTAGGTGGGAGGTTACTCAGTGGACAGACTAGGCACATGTCAAGGGCATCAGTGAAGCAAGACATAAGCACATGTACACATGAGAGCAAGAAAGAGAGAGACAGACAGACTTGGCTCTCTAATAAGTTTCCAAAAATTTTGTAATCAGAAGACAGATTTTTAATTTCAGCATTACAGAAATTATGTTTCATTCTGAAAGATAAAATTTTCCAATTTTAAATAATTTTTATTTTGTTTTACATGAGGACAGTGATCTTTTCAGTATTTGGCACTAGATCTAGCCATGCTTAGAGGCAGAGGCAAAGGCAAAGAAGAGAATGAAATTATCTCTCAGGGTCCCTTCCAGACCTAGGGTTCTCTATAGGTATAGTCAGAGCCTTGAAGAGTTCCTAATTATTTGATTTCTTTCCACTCTGAGCCATGGGGTGGCTGCATAGGACCTTTGCTTGAGTGGGATGTAAAGAGATCCAGTCAGCTCCTGGACCCTTTCCTGTCAGTTAGCTGGTGAATAAATGGAGATGAATGTTTTACAGGAGTAGAGGGTATTTTGGAAAATCCAAGCATTCGTAATAGGAAAAAGTCTATGTGAGTTCCAAAGTGGAAGTCTAAACATATGAAAAAGGACAGAAACCACAGGCTGGCAGGATGATGCTTAGTGGAAAGTGGATGATGTGAAATCTACAGGCCATGGTGGGGCCTCTCCCCTGCTGGACCCCCCAGGTACCCTGGGCTGCCATCTTCTGTGGCTTGTTCCTCTTCAGGAAGCCACAGAAACCCTGGCTTTGGTGGTTTGGTTTGTTGTGCCTGTAGACTTCTCACAGTACAAAACAGGCAGTTTTTAAAAAACCATTCAGTACATCTGGCAAACAAAACTAAGCTTCATTGGCTGCATTTTATGGAGTGAACTTGCCAAGGTGTTCCCAAGCCTTTGCCCAAGGGCAGCCCTAAAGCCAGTGAGGCTGTTCCTAAAACAAGTTGTTTTTTTTTCCCCTAGAGTTGCTTGATTTTGTGTTTTCTACTCTTGGCATATTCTTTCACTCTTAGAGACATTTTAAAATCTGAGTATTATGTCATTATTTTATTATCAGTCACCAGCTTTAGGTAAGTCACTTTTTAGGTGGAACTCAAACTCTTCCTCAACTCTGGCTACAGTTTACTTACTGAGTTCTTAGAGTTGACAGCTGGTGTAGATGAAGAGCTGCTGAGTGAGTGGCTGGTGTGGAGCTGCCCATTGCTGAGGTTTGATTGATTGGATTTCTGAATGTCAGCCATTGAAGCACTTTCCCAAGAGTGTTGGTCAAATAAATAATGCTTGCATTTTTGCTTTACATGGTATATTACAGTATTTTGTTCCCCTCCAAATATATATTAAAATATCAATTGGACACTATAGATAAAATTCACCTCTAGCATTGTTTTCCCTTAAAAATACAATGGAAAGTCTATGGCATGTGGAAGACATGTAATTCACACAAACTGCAGTCATGTATAGGGAAAATGCAGCAAGGCAGGGTTTTCAGTTCTCCTTTTAAACCAAGAAGGCCTTTGCATGGTTTGGAGGGGCCCCTGCATGAGAGTTACCTGTGTACACAGGGGCCCTTGGTAGACACCTTGTTTATCCAATAGTAGAATCACTTTGAATGGTGTCTGAGGTTTCCAATCAGACAGGGCAAACTGACTCTAGGGTAGGGTGTGTCCTAACTCCTCAGACCTCTTAGTAGGGGAAGATTATAAATATAGTTTGTCAGTACATAAAACCATAGTTTGGTAGGCAGCTGTTACCCTGTGTAGGGCTCTGCAAAGACCATGGGCCTTACATTTCACACAAGACAAACGTTGGTCACTGCTCTCTACAAATTCAAGGAAGAAAGCAGTTGTTTAAATAACCCAGAGCTGGGCCAGGCATTGTGGTCAAACCTGTAATCCTAGCACTTTGGGATGCTGAGGCAGGAGGATCACTTGAGGTCAGGAGTTCAAGACCAGCTCGAGCAAGAGCAAGAACTCGTCTCTACAAAAAAATAGAAACATTAGCTGGGTGTGGGGGCACATGCCTATGGTCCCAGCTACTCCGGAGGCTGAGGCAGGAGAATCGCTCAAGCCTAGGAATTTGAGGTTGTGGTGAGCTATGATGACACTACTACATTTTAGCTGGGGTGACAGAGTGAGACCCTGTCTCCAAGAAAAAAAAAAAAACCCAGAGCTGTATAAAACTCTAGACTTTTCAAACTTGCAACTTAATAGACATCTTCTTCCATAAAATTGAGAAAGAGTTGTGTAAGGCACACAACAGCAAGTGAACTTTATTCAGTGCAATTGCACAAACGTTGTGCCAGGTTCACAGAGCTGTTTGAGACACACACCAGCCCTTGAGGAGTAGAGTGATAAGAAAGTTATAGTAACCAGCTTATTGAACACTTTCTAATGGAATACCTAATAATCACTTAAGGCATTGTGATCCCTATTTTACAAATGAATAAATATCTCAAGGGTTATACAGGTGAAGAGGTTGCCCAAGATAATAGAGAGAGTAACTGGTGTCATTGGAATTCAAACCCAGACTTCTTTAACTCTCAAGTTGGGGCTTATAACCCTGTACTATACTGTGCCCACAGATAACTATAAAGCAAGGTGGAATGAGGCAGTTGCTACCAGAAAGGAATGTTTTCTGGAGTTCAAGCAGGAGGAAATGCAAAGAAGCTGGCCTCTTTCTAAGAGACACAACAGAGAGTGGGTGGAGGTGATTGTTGTGGGGCGTGGGGAAGACGGAGAGGAGCAGGAGGGTCACAGGGAAATAAGGATGAATGAAGAAAAGGAGAGAATGAGGCTCAGGGGAAACAAAAGGACTAAATAAGGGACAAAATAAAGTGACTGACAAAGGGTGCTCAGCCTGCAGACGGCCTGTTTCCAAGGGTTCGCAGAGAATCCCTGCCAGTGTGAGAGCGGTTGGGGAAGGAAGTGAAGGTTCATTGAGATGAAGGTTTTGAGAGCAAAGAGGTGATAAGGAGAAGCCCGTTTGGTCCAATAAACAGACACATGCAGTCCGATGAAGGCCTGGCTGTCACTCATGTTTCCCGGGTTCCATTCGCGGGGCTCACTGCATTCTAGGACCATAACCTCTTTTTGATTGTTTTCTGTGAGTCCAGCTCTGTGTCTGAGCCCCCATGTCCTCTGATTGCTTGCCTATTCCTGTTTCCTTAGGGGAGCTGTATTTCCTGGCCACCTCTTACCCAAGTGCCTATGCGCCACACGGATCTATTTATAAGTTTGTTGACCCCTCCAGGTGAGATTTGGTGTCATTTTCTTCCCAGGTGCATTTTCCTTAGTCCTCATCTCCATGGCAGGTCATAAAAACAGTCCTCACTCCCCAAGAATTACCAAAAATTACCAATGAAACAAATCTATGCTCCAGATGAAAAGCAGTTTGGGCAAACAACTGTGCAGAACAATGTGTCTATAGAAATTTTGGAATGTTTGGGACATGTTCTCTTTGCAGTTGGAAATGAGACTCTTCATCCTTTCCGGGATGACCAGTCTAGGCATCTGGCTCCTGTTTTGTTTTGTTGTTTTTAATATACTTGTGGATATTTCTGTCTGGTGTCATCTAACAACATGTATACACCTCTGACCACCTGGGTAAGTATGGCTGCCCTATCTCCTGGGCTTGGTTGAGGTCTCAAGGTCTTTAGCTAATACTTAAACTACCAGGTTTCTTGGCATCTCCACCTGATCTTTTCTGGAATTCAGTGTTTATTCAATTGGTGGACTCTGTTTATTTCTGCTTCTTTGCTCCCCACCTCTCTCAGAGGCTAACCAACCTCCAACAGCACAGGCAAAGTCTTCCCATCTGTGAGGCTGTTGAGTGTGGGTCTGGTTATCTGCCCCTGGGAGGGTGATGCGGTGTGTCCATCTGGGGAATCTGCACGGTGCACTAGGTTTATCTCAGGATTCTTGCCCAAAGCAAGAAATTCTCCCCATGAATTAGCTTACAGATAGACCCACAGAGGAAAACTTCCCTCTAACGCTTACGTTACCCATATCTGGGTTGGTGTTGAGTAGACATTGGGCAAATAGGTTCAGTCCCTGGTCAGAGCTCAGGAGCCAGTCCCAGCTCATCTTCCTTTTGGCTCTGGGTTGTGCGTGCTCAGAAGTTCCTGGAAGAGGCTCAAACCCTGAGGCTGTGCCTGGGGTGCTCTGCTGATGGTAGAGCTCAGATTGCCAAGGGGTGCATTTGGTACTGAGCCATCTCTGCTGCTGGGTCTGCTGCTGTCACGTCTCCCGTGCTTAGGGGACGGAGCAGCCCCAGGGTGTCTGGAGTGCTTCAGGTGGTTGATAATGCCTGGTGGGGAGTTCTGCTCTTTTCACTCACAGGCTTGCTGTGTGAATCCATTTTTCTTTCCTTTGGCAGTTTCCTGATTTTGTTGGGGGATAACTTAACTCCCCTCTTTCCCAAGAGCAGCCAAGAGAGGCCATACAGAAAGCAACTGTAAAGCCTTTTCACACTGAAGACATCCCTGCTCATTTACCTTTTTCTCACGTTGACATTTATTGCGTTACTGCTGTGCGCCAGGCACTGTGCTGAGTGCTATGCGTGCAGGCTCTCATTTAATGTGGACAGGATCTCAAAGAGGCAGGTTAACACCCTCAATCTGCAGATTAAGAAACTGAAGCCCTAGACAAGGTACAGCTAGTAAGAGGGGGCCCAGAGTAAGAACTCAGTTCTCTGTGGACCAAAGTCATTTTGGCACTACCCCCTCAGTTCAGTTATAACTACATGGAGTCACACAGACTTTTTAAAGCTTCTGTAGCAGTGGACCAGACTCTGCTCTGCTTACTTATTCATCCTGTCTTTGCACCAAATGCACCAATCCCAGCATTCTGAGGGCAATTTATTGATTTATGTATTATTTTCCCCTTCTGTCTTTTCCTCCTACACTTCCTTTAAAGACTACTAAATACAGTGGCTGAGAACATGGACTCTGGAGCCTCAGGCTTTGCCACTGACTAGCTGTGTGACCTGGGGCCTGTTCCTTAGCCTGTGTGTGCCTCAGTTTCCCCTCTGTAAAATGGGGTTAATAATATAATAGTACCTACCTCATAGACTTGTTATGAAGATTCAATGAGTTAATATTTATAAAGTACTTAGAATGGTGCCTTAGCACTTCATAAGTGCTTATTAAATAAATAGAATTACTTTTTTCCCCACCTGGGGTGGGAGTGACGGCTATGCGAGAGAGAGTTGGAGCAGGGCAGAGAAGGCAGTGGGGACTGGCTGGGACGTTCCAGCTCTGCTCTGTCCAGTGGGAGTTCTCAGTCTCCAAACACCGTGCCTGTGCTCCTCCCGAGGGCCTGAAGTGCCTGGTGGTGTCTGTGTCCTTTTGCCTCTCCTGAGCTCATAGCATATGTCCCACTACATCTACCCCATCCCCGTGGATAAGTGAGGGCTGAGCCCAATTCTTGCAAATGTGTGCCTTCTGGTGTCCTTGATGTCCTGGTCGATCTTCAGAGTCTCGTGTCCTCACCCTTTTTGTCTGTGTTTTTAGGCGAGCATCCCCAGGCAAGTGCAAATATAAGCCAGTGCCGGTGAAAACCAAGAGCAAGCGCATCCAGTTCAGGCCACTTGCCAGTGAGTCTGTCTTTGGGACTGATGCTCATGCTTTAGGGTTGAGGTGCAGGCAGTGCCCTCAGCAAACACGCTACAGTCCCCCGAGGGGAGTCTTAGATTCTCCCTAAGGAGTTGTCTCTTGGATGAGGATTGTCACGGTGGCTCAGTTTATACATCTCTTCTGCATATGAGAATGAGTGGGAGGGATCCCTGCATCCATTCATTCGTTCATCATTAATGTATTCATTCATGTCACATCATTCACTTAGTATTCACTCGCGGCAGGCACTGTGCTAAGCCCTGGGGATACAGCAACAAACACTTAAAGTCTCTGACCTGTAGGGGTTCAGAGTCAAATGGGAGGGGTGTGAATAGTGCAGGCAAATAAAGAAATAATATAGCACCGAAGTTCTGGTAGAGAAGGATGTCCAGGGCACCGAGAGGGCCCCTAGAGTGAGGAATTCTTCCTTGGGGTAGGGTGGGAAGTCAGGAAAGACTTACAGAGGAGGGGTACTATCTTAAGGAAACTATTCCAGAGCCATATATCACTGGAGTGACCCTATTAAAAAATAATATATTTAGACCAAGGCCAGTTAAGGGAATTAATAAGTATTAATAAAAAAGAATTTATATTAAAGAAGCCTCGTGCAGTTATAGGTTTCCTGGGTGGTGCTTCTCTTATAGCTACTTTCCAGGACTTGTATTTCTCACTAAATAAATGCTTATTTCACAGAGACAGTCTTGGACTTGCTAAAGGAGCAATCAGAGAAAGCTGCTAGAAAATCATCCAATGCAACTGTAGCTTCCAGCCCAGATGAGGCTTTGTCTCCAAAAGGTTCTGCTAAGAAGCCAGCTTCTCCCACAAGCAGCAAGAAAAGGTTGTGGGGGCCTGGTACAAAGAAGAAAGCCAGGGTGGGGTCCCCAGGCTCCCGGGGGAAGAAGAGGAAGAGCCTGAAAGGCCACAGTGGCAGGACGAGGCAGTTGGCAGAGCAGAGGCAAGCTGGCAGAAGTCTCCCTTGACCTTTTGGTGGAGGTGGCCCACAGGGTGAGAGAGGAGCACTGCCTCGCCAAGTGCTGCACCCGCTGCTGGATGTGGACCAAGAAGTCTGGGAAGCCAGGGTGGAGGAAGGGCAGGGAGGGAGCACTTGGCTCAGGGCCCGTGGCTTTCCTCTCTCCTGGAGATCTAGCTATCTCCCAAATGACCCAAAGCACCTTGTCTGTGTGCAGCGCTGCTGCAGGGCGAACGTACCGCACACTGCCAGTGCCCCTGTGTTATCGTGTGCACTAGTCTGTAAACCTGCTTGGAATCTGACTGGATGTCTCCATTTTGTCTTTTAAATGCCTATGACCTGAGGTAATAAATCCACATTGCTCAAACTGACTGTATCCTTTGATCTGGATGTTTGTCTGACCTCAAGAAACCTAGCATGCCTCACCACACTTGCCTAAGAACCGCATTTCCCTCTCCTGCTTCATCTCAGGTCTAAGAGGAGGCCTGTGACCAAGGAAAGCCCCTTTAAAAATGCTGTCTCCTTTCCCCAGGCCAAAGCTCATGAAGTGAACAAGAGCAGGTTCAGTTCTGTACCCCCACACCTACTATTTGGCCTTATAATGCAAGTGGCACAATAAACTTAACTATATTTTATTTGACTACCTATGATGTGCCAAGTTTATACATTATCTTGAAACCTCCAAACCCTGCTTCTTATTTGTTGCCATGTACCCTCCCTTGAAGATGAGGAAAGTGAGGTTTTGGGAGATTAAGTGACTTGACTACAGTGGCCAGGGTGCAGGGAACAGTTCAGCTGGGCTTGAATCAGTGCCTCCCCTCAATCTGTTGTGCACCTGCCTCCCTGGAGGCCCTCAATGCAGGATTGTGACTTTTGAACCATGTATTTGAGGAATTAAGAACTAAGAGAGGAAATGATCCCTGTCTTCACCAAGTTCTCTATATTATGCAAAGCATCCAGAACAGTGGGCAATTTGGTTTAAGGAAAACAAAAGCATAAAATACCAGAGTTGTGTTTTAGGTTGACATTAGGAAATCTAGCATGTCTCACCATACTTGCCTAAGAACCACACTTCACTCTCCTTTTAAGGTCATGTGGCCTCTGCTTTAGATAGGGTTGGATATACTCTGGACAGATTTTTTTAAGACTTCCATAGAAGCAGATTCCACCTTTTTTCTTTGGGTAACCTAACCTAACCTAATCTAATTTACCAAACCTAATCTAACCTAACTTAAATCCATCAAGCCTCTTGGATTCTTTTTCTCTTGTTCTGTCTTTATGGAAGACGCCAAACACTGGCCATCATTTTCTGAAGATCATTTTTATATCATCTTTTAGTCTTCTGCCTTTGCCTTTCTCATAAATTTTTTTTTTTTCTCCCCTTACCTACTTCCAGGTAGCTCTTAAGAATATTCTCCAGGACAGAAATGAACTTCAGGGTCTTTAAGCTCCTTCACAGATGAAGATATCAACGTAAAGGTGGAGGGGATTAAAGCCTGGATCACTTTGTTGAAAGATGGCTGAAAATCCTGGGTCAGCTTGGAGAGATTGGATCCAACCTCTGGACCAAATGTTTGAGCTCACTCTGCCTCATTTTGCCCATACCATCTTTCTTCAAAGACATGTGGCAAAGATACAGTCTGGCCTGAAGTGTTTGAGCTGGGGGAAGGTGCTCAGAATTTATGTATCAAAATAAAGGACCACACCCACCAAATTCAGGGCATTCTGAATACAGGTTTTGCATAGGTGGTAGAGAAAGGAACTGATGGGGTCTCTGAAAGGCTGGGAAGCTGGAGGGGAGGGGCAGAGTGTTTCTCTCTGGAAAAGCGGCTTTACTTTCTGAAAGATGCCCCGTGATGCCAGTGAGCTTTCATGGAAGAGGCTAGGACTCTCAGAAAATCTCTAGGGCATAGTAATGCCAAAATGTATTCATCTTCCTTACAGCCTAAGGTGTTGAAAAATTCAGAAAGTTGAGAAATACACACATGCATGTCCTTGCTCTTCTTAGAGACCAGCTGGTGTCATGGCAATGGGGAGAAACAAGGACTGGTAATGGCTGGAAGAAGATGGGGTTAGAATGCTTCAGAGACTTCTCTTTCTTACTTTTGCTATTCCTTGATGACCAAGTGACTCCCAGTAAGTAGTCCTGGTACTAAGGTATTCAAGGATCTGAAAATGGCCTTGCCAAAAGGCATTCAGTGTTAGTGAAGGGCTGATACTTTTGTGATAATTACAGGTATTTTTCTTGCATCAGTGGGTCCTATTTCCTCAAGGCACTCTGAACACTTCACCTAGCAGCAGGTACCACAGACGGGCAAAAAGACCAACAAAAGTATGAGGTCTCCAGACCTAAAGTCTTGCAAGCCAAAACAAGAAGTCTTACAGCTGCATCACCTCCAAAGCTAACTCAATTTAAAAAATACATTGCTTTGCTCTTTGTAGAGTTTAAGACTATGTTGGGGAGATACTTTATTTCACCTCAATGAATGCAGTGCTTGCTGCTTGACAGGCAAAGTACTGGCTCTGGGGAGACTTAGATGAAAAAGATGCTCTCTGCCTACCAGTTTACTTGGTGTGAGCCAGGTTAAGAATTAACTTGAACACAAGGTCACAGGACTCTGGCTCCCTACACCTGCACTACCCAACTGAAAGATAATGAGAGCTGCAAACGGGAGTCACAGATGTCATTTAAAATTTGCTGGTTGCCACGTTAAAAAACTAGGTAAAATTAATTGTAATACTATATTTTACTTAATCCAACATATCCAAAATACCATCGCTTCAACATGTCATCAATTAAAAAATTACGAATGAGATGGTTCACGTTTTGTTTTGGTTCCAAGTCTTCTAAATCCGATGTATATTTTACTCTTTCCGCGCATCCATTCGGACTAGCGACACGGCAGGCACCCGGCGGCCCCGTGCGGCTCGTGGCTACCTCACACACAGTCCTGTATCCAGCTCTGGCCCCGAGAGCCGGGAAAACAAATCTTGAGCTGGGAAAACTCGTGTGTTCCGGAGAGACTCCTGGCAGTCTCCTCTGGTGACTGTGCAGTCACGCGGCATTCCGGAATTCAGGGGAAAAAACGGAGAAGAGAGCAAGCGGCAAACACTGGATTCGCGAGCAGCCCGCGGCTGTTTATTTTTGGCCGTCGCTTCGGAAGGGGCCAGGCCCGTGCGGCCAGGCGGGGCTCTGAGGCCCGGGCTGCCACGTGTCAGCCACGGAGCCGGCCCGCTCTGCGCCGGGGACGGGCGCGGGGAGCTCCCCGCCGGCCTCCGGGAGCGGCGACGGGGCGCGGGGCCGCAGCGCCGCCCGCCGGCCGCGCGGCGTAACCGCAGGCGCAGCGCCGCCCGAGCCTGCCCCGCTCGCGGCCCCGGGTTCACGGCCAGGGCCGCCGCCGCCGCGTGGGCGTGGGGCGCCGGGGATGGCGCCTGTGCGCAGGGCGTGGGAACGAGCCGGGGGAGCCCCATGCCTGCATTTCCGACGCTGCGCCGCGCAGGTCCGGGTAACCCCGGGGCCGCAGAGCAAGCATTTTCCCCGCTCCCCCGGCGTTTTGTTGGGTTCCAGGATTTTCTCTTCCGGGTCACTTCTAAAGCACATTAAGGATGTTCGTTATCGGCACTTCAGTAGGACTAGGTTTTGAGCCTGCTCTAAGTAACGTTTTCAGACGTCGCTTTTTCTACTTTGGAGTTTCTATTTTGTATTTAAATGTTGTGGTTAGAAAAAGGTAAATGTTCACTCCGCGGGAGGCCCCAGCGAGGATCGAACTCGCGACCCCTGGTTTACAAGACCAGTGCTCTAACCACTGAGCTATGGAGCCCACCCGTGGAGTGCAGTAGTGGAATTTAGTGATACTGAAAACAACACTGCTTCAGTTGGCAGCCTGTGAGAATAAGCGGCCCCATGCATCCACCATCAACGTGTTATAAAGACTATGAATGCCAAAGAAAAATGCTTACAGCATGGTGATAAATGGAAAAAACCGAACCTCAAAATCATACATTTGTGACTACAGCACACTGAATCATACCTGTGCTGTGCATACAGACAAGGGCTGGAAGGGGGGAAAATGCAAAAATGAAATCATGTTGTAGTTATATTATCAATGGTATGTTTATGTCTTAACAAATCCTCCGATCTTGTTTCTGTGATAAATTGTTTCAAGTTTGTTACTTATAGGGAAGTGGGAAGTTATGGGGGGATGTCTTTGTTCTCCTAAATTAAGTTATTGGTTATGAATGAATGAATTGCTTCAACACATATTTATTGAGTACTCACACAATGCTAGATGAGACAGAGTGAATAAGCAAAGCTCTGTTCCTGCTCTTTTTTAATGGTTGGGATCTTTATGCGTCATCCTCTTTTGCTTATTGAACCATTTACTGACGTTATCGCCGCAGCATTATCAGTTCCTGCATGAAGGAGAGAGTGAAGATCACGGGTTGCACCTTCAAGTATCTCCCTCATCTCCTGAACCCTATTTAAAGCTGCCCCATCCTCCTCGTTTGCTGTTTTTACTCTGTAGTACTGAACCTTCTCTCGTACTAGATAATGTGCTTAGTATGTTTATTATCCTTCATCTGTCTCTGCCTGTTAGAATGTCAGCTCTTGGGGGGCAGGGGCTTTTATGTGTTTTATTGTCTGCTGTATTCCCAGCACTTAGAATAGTGTCTGGAGCATAGTAGATGCTCAATAAATGTTGAATGAATGATATCTGTGATGATGTTCATTTAGTAAATTAAGAGAAAGGAGGAGTTGAGGGAGGGATTTGGGAGCTGTCTTCTCATGGCTGCCGGGTATTTCCACTTCCACTGCCTCTCCACCCAAGTGGGCATCTTGCACCGCCCTTTAGTGTTCTGTAGCCTCCGTGGTTTCTCCTCGTTCAGCTTCCCCTGCCCCTTGCTCTGAGATCTACTGCCCAACGCATGGCTTTCCTCCCTCCTCTGCTCAGGAACCTTAAGGGCCTTCTCTTACTCAGGGTACAGGCCAAACTCCATAGTCAATTTCATTTTTTTCTGTATACAAACTTTTCTTCCCTCTCAAGCTAACCTGCAGGCTCCTTCATTTTTCATCTCACATGATTCCTTCTGCCTGAAACATCTTAGCTTGATGTCTCATGTTGTCTTGGCAAGAACCTTCAAGAACTGGCTTATTTTCTATCTCAGAGGTGATTTTGAGGAGTGTATTAGTTTGCTAGGGCTGCTGTAACAAAGTACCATATACTGGGTGGCTTAAACAACAAAAATGTATTGTTTCCCAGTTCTGGAAGGTGGAAGTTTGAAGTCAAGGTATTGGTAGGGTTGGTTCCTTTTCTGGGCAGTGAGAGAAAGACCTGTTCTGGGCCCTTCTCCTTGGCTTGCAGATGGCCGTCTCCTCCCCGTGTCTCCTTCACATCATCTTCCCTCTGTGTATAGCTCTGCATCCAAACTTCTGCTTTTTAGAAGGACACCAGGCATATTGGGTTAAGGCCTGCCCTACTGACCTCACTTTAACTTGATTACCTCTGTAAAGACTCTATCTCCAAATAAGGTCACATTCTGAGGTACTGGGGGTTAGGATTCCAACATATGAATTTTGGGAGGACACAATTCAGCTTGTAACAAGGAGGTCAGCCGTTCAGTTAGGGCAGAAGCGCTACTAGAGCTTGGGCTTCCCTCCTTCCATTCCCCTGAGCAGTGCAGTGCTCCCCCCACCCTCCATCCCCCAGCACTGATGCCTGCGATCTCTTGGCAGCAGCAGCTGGGACACGACAGCCAAATGGAACCTCTCCTCCTCTCAGTTCTAATCTCTGAACTGCAGGAAAAAGGGCATGAAGATAAAAGGCAAGATGAAAGGAAGATAAGGAAGGTAGACATCCTATAGAGGCTTTAGTTTGCTTGTAAGTAGCATGGCGCCAGATGAAAAAGTCTGAGTCTTTACATTTAATTTTATGTTCCTTCCTCCTTCTCCTTCCCCCTCCATCAAGCCCTAGCTCAAGCCCTTTTACCACCTAGAACATGAAGGTGATAATTTTGGCCTATTTCAGAGCAATTTGAGAGATTAAACACAATAATGAACTTGCAAGTGCTGGGAAATTGTGAAGTGCCAGAAACAAACATGGAAGGGATTGTTCTTCAAAGGTTGAGCATTTATTTACTTCTAATCTATACTTGGCCCTGAGCAGAAAACCACATGGAAAGATTGCAGCTTCCGGCACTGTGAGGAGGGTCCAGTTGGGTGGAGGGGAAGGAGGGGATGGTAAATAGTAAGTCCCAACCACGTCCCTGGGCTGTTTCATGTGTTAAAGGGACGTCTTTGTCTTTTTGCTTTAAGGCAATAGTTTCCTTTCCTCTCCCACCCCTTCACCCTCATTCCCCCCTCTGTCCCCTCTGAATCCCCTGTAGCCCAGAGGTCGGGGAGAGGCAGGAGGGCACATGGTGCAGGGTCTCCCTGGCTCTCCTCTGAATCACCATCTGGCCTGTGTCCTCTCCTCCCGGGAGCAGATCTTCTACTGTCCTGGCCAAAGTCTGACTTAAGGTCAGAGCGTGTGAGGGTGTAAAGGCCAGAAGGGACCTTCCAGCTCATCTAAGCTTATCTAGTGCTGCAAGGAAGCCAAGACTGACTTAGGGAGGGGAAGGGACTTGCATCTGGTTATGTGTGAAATGATAGCAGAAGCCACATTTAAGACCTGGGTTTCTGCACTTCCCCATGGTTTTTGTTTCATATTTTGGGAGTTGGTCAAAGAAAGTTAAAAAGCAAAGCAAAACAAACCAAACAAGCCACACACACACACACAAACCTAACCAATCAACCAAACAAAAACAAGGTGCTTTCTGAATTTGTCCAGTGTGAAATGCAGGATCATTAGTTAGGACCTGGGGCCAGGATAGCAAGAGAGTGAGATGGGGAATCCTCCCTTGGATCTGGAAGCTTCCCCAAACCCAACCACAACTGAGCCGGGGGAGCAGGGGTCACAGGAGCCTGGGGTGGGGGTGGGATGTGCCCAGAGTGGTGGCACAGAGGGAAGGAAGGGCAGTGGCCCAAGAGGCAAGGGGCAGGAGGGAGAGGGTACTGTTCATTTTTGCTTTATTAACCAAAAACAAATTTACATGGGGACGTGGCAGAAATTAAGGAATGCAGCTCTGTGCTTCAGGAAACATAGAGCATACATTTGTCCAGGTATAGGAGATTCAAAATGAACAAGACATATGCAATTCCTGCCTTCAAGGTTTCCATTTAGCATTAAAGAGGGATAAACACTTGAATGCAGTGTTCTTTTTTACTTTTTTTTAACCCATTTTTCTTTTATTGTACAATAGTATGTTTCCAAAACGTCACTGATGTCTGTTTACTGGACAGAATATTGAATGGTTCCATTTTGATGTATCACAGTGTTACCACAAGGGTAGGTTTATAATATCAGATATCAAAAATGTTTTGTGCCATCAGCATTTAATATATATTTTTTCAACATTTTTCCTTTTTTAAAATTTCAAAATGTTAAGGAGAATCAAGTGTTTTTGTTACATGGATACACTGTGTAGTGCTGAAGTCAGGGCTTTCAGTGTGCCTGTCACCACGACAGTGTTCATTGTACTCAAAAGGTAAGTCTTTATCCCTCACACCCCTGCCGCACTTCCCACTTCTTAGTTTCCAATCTCCTTTACATCCCTTTGTGCCCACGTGTACCCATCATTTAGCTCCCACTTATTAGTGAGAACATGTGGTGCTTGTTTTTCCTGAATGCAGTGTTTGTAGTGTCCAGGGATGCTGGCTGCCTGGCCGGGAGTCTGGGCTCTTCCCATTGCCCCCAGGATGGGTGAGGAGGCAGTAGGAACCTGGGACACAGGAGAGAGCTCAGAACCCAGGATCCTGGGGTCAGACACTCTGGTCCCAACTGATCCTGTCCTCTGGTTTGCCTGGATCCCTGGAGGAGGGGGCTGTAGTGCCCTCCGGAATGACTTGGCGCACAGCCCTGCTCACCACCTGAATGGGCAAGCCTGAGGGCAGATGTGCCTCCTGGGAAGTGAGTGGGCAGCGTCTGACCTCCTGGGGCAGCTCGGTAGTGAATGCCTCCCTGCCTTACGTGGGCCCGATGGAACGCTCCCACTTACTCAAGTCATTACAACCAAGTTCACCTCCTGGATTTTGGTCCTATTCCACACCAAACAACCCCCTCTTGGATATGTTTTTAATGAGATGGTTGGACTTGCAGATGGAATTGATGGAAGACTTCACTTTTGAGTCTGGGGATAGTTGTGCAACAGCCACGCAGGGATGTCATTGGGTCAGGGTGCAGGGCCAGTTAGTAGAGGAACCAGCCCTGTTGGTGTTGAGGTTGTTCTGGGAGGGAGGAGTCTGGAGCAGGGAAGACGGAAGAGAAGGGTAGAGAAAATGCACCCCTAGCCCCGTCACTTTGACATTGGGCTTGCAGAACTAACTTTGTACCTCAGACAATGTCTTGCTGGGTGGGCTTCCTTGAGCCTTGTATCTTCTTATGAGCTGCTGGGCCACCAAAGACTAGTTCACCCAGGGCAGGGGAAGGCTGATTACTTCCTGGTCAAAATACGGGGGGCTGAGCAGGGCGGTGGAAAGATCATGGGCTTTGGGGTCTGGCAGACCTTGGTTTGAATCCCAACTATGGGAGACACCTTTCACCGAGATGCAGAGGGGGACAGGCTGCACAATTGATGGTCAGAGCCAGGGGACCTGGGTCCCAGCCCAGCTCTGCCTCTTGCTTGCTGTGTGGAAGTTACCTAACTTTTAATTTATTTGTATTATTTATTTTTTATGGATACATAATAATTATACATATTTATGGGGCACATGTGATATTTTGATACACGCATACAATGTGTAATGATCAAATCAGAGTAATTAGGATACCTATCACCTCAAACATTTATCATTTTTTTGTGTTGGGAACATTTCAAATCTTCTCTTCTAGCTATTTTGAAATACACAATAAATTATTGATAACTACAGTCACCCTACTGTGCTATCGAACATTAGAACTTATTCCTTCTATCTAACTGTATGTTTGTGCCCATCAACCAATATCTCTTCATCCCCCACCCCCAGCCTCTGGAGTTACCTAACTTTTGAGGCTCCTGTTCTTCACCTTGGAAGTGGGGCTAAGAGGGTACACACCCCCAGGCTGGTTGTGAGGAGATAACATGATGCTGTGTGTAAAGGTCAGTGCAGGGCCGGCCTCACTTCCCTTGGCGGACTGCCCACCTGGACCTGCACGGTTGGGTCCACTCTCTGGCATTCCCTCGGATTATGGGAGAGGAGCTTTACCCATCCCCAAGGCAGCCCTCTCTGCTCTCTCAGAAGCCCTGCAGTACACACTGTGCCCTTTATCCCTTGGACTTGCAGCCTCTTACACTCAACTGGGTCCTTCACATCAGCTTTGACCACACTCAAGTATCTCTCACAGAAAATACAATCAAATCAAATCAAATCAAATCCCTCCCTTAACTCCAGTGAGTTGTCCCTACGCAACCTCTCTGTCCCTTACTGCCCACTCATTCCATCGCCCTGTCTCCTGCCCCCCTGACTCCACTGAAATGGCCCTTGCTGGCCACTAAGTGGCCTCTGCTCGAATGCAGCCTTGGTGTCTTGGCAGCACTTGACACTGTCAACTACTCTTCCTCCTGAAACTCTCTTCTGCTGCCCTCCTGGCCCACACCCCCGAGGGGCTGCCCACCTCCCAGGAAGGCACTTTTCCACTTTACAGCCTGTCCTCCACGAGAGCAGGGGCTAAACACATAGGCCCCAGGGGCCAGTCGACTGGCGTCTCAATTCTGGCTCTTCTGCCAGCGCTGGGGTTCAGTTGTGAGCCAAGCCAGATGTGGCCCCTGCCCTTGCAGAGCCTGTAGACTAGTGAGGGAGACAGACATTATTCAGATAATTGTGGAATCGTGGGGCTCAAAGGTGAGGAAGGGGAACAGTGACTACGGACAGCTCAGTTTCCTTGTTTGTAAAATGGGAATGATACGATGCTGATGAAGACAGCAATAAGACCATGTCAAGAGCGGACGTGTGAAGAATAAATAGAACAGTGCGTGTAAGCACTTTACGCAGAGCCTGGCGTCTGCAGAGCAGTAAATGGATGAGAATGACTTTTATCATTAGTTGTACCTTAGCATGCTAGGTGAAGCGCTCCTGTTGTAGGAGGGTTGCTCACAGGAATAGAAGTGGCGGCAGACACAGGAAGGGGTGAAGAACATGGGCCTCATGGGGCCCAAAGCTCCATTTCTGTCTCCAAAGCTTCTCTCATGCACCTGCTGAATGAGATGTTCTCTCTTTTTCAGGAGCTGAAATAGGAGTCAGTGAGTCATGTTCAGAAAGGGGAGATTCTCTCGCCTCCTGAGACCCACAGATCAAAACTAACCTTCTTATTAATAAATTAGGCAGGGCAAGCATTCAACGAGGCCAAGAAGAAGTCTTTCAGTCGACGCAGCTGTTTTCTGTCATTTCCCCCACTCCTGGCAGCTTTTGGTTTCCAACCCTTACATGCCACAGGAGGGTGGGGTGGGGGTTCAGTGCTTTTTGGTAAAATGAGATGCTAGAAATGGTTAGTTCAGGGATGGGAGGGAAGTTGAGACAGTGAGGGATTTCCAGGAAATTCTTCAAGGCTTTTGGGACCATCTTATGAGACAGAGAAACTAGCCACCCCCCAGAACAGATCCCAGTGGGCCATGGACGGGAGAAGAGATGGCCTCTCATCTAAGGGGAGCTGGGACCTAAGCTAGAAACACAGAACTTGAGAGTCTCACAGTTCATCCAGCCTCATGGGTCTCAATTCTGGCTGTACACTAGACTTACCTGAGGGTTTTAAAAAATGTCTTTGCCTGGGCCCCAGAGATTCTGGTTTAACTGATTTGGGGCGGGGCCTAGGCATTCTGTTTTAAAAGCTACCCAGGTGATTTGAATGTGCGACTAGGGTTGAGAACCACTGCTCTGACAAACGTTTTTATCTTGTAGATGAATTAACAGAAACTTCAAGAGCTTAAATAATTGACCCCAAATAAAGGCCATATAGTCAATTATTGGCTGTAGGGTCTGAACTCCATTACCTTACGGCAAAACCTCCTCAGCATTCATGCTTTGGATTGATTTTCTTACAGACAATAGCTACAGTCTTTATGTCTTTAAATCTGAATCTAGATATATTGTATTAATATTACTTAAATAGTGCTAGCATACTCTAGCTGGACTGTCAAGAATTATGCTTGTTCCAGAGCTATCTGTGACCTGTGGTCTCAGGATCTGGAGGTGGTGACAGGCTCAGGTTTTCGAGTCAGGAAAGCCTAGTTTCAAATGGTAGTTCTGCTACTGCCATCTGTGTGCCCTTGGCCAGGTTACTTAACATCTCTAAACTTCAGTTTCTTTGTCTGTAATATGAATGCTTCCTTAGAGAGTCAATACAGACTAGTTTCTTGGTTGTAAAGACTATATAAGATAAGGCCATGAAGTTCTCACAATTTGTACCTTTTATTACAGGAGGCAGTGCCTTATCCATTAGTCTACTGGAACAATTTGTGCCTTTTAAATGATAGTAGTGAAAGTAATTATTGTTGTTCTTATATTCCTGTGTATTTGCTGTCTACATAAGTGGTTCTAACCAGAGGGTGATTTCATGCCTCCAGGGAACATTCGGCAATGTCTAGAGATATTTTGATTGTTATAACAGGGGTGGGGGCTTGGGATGAGTAGCAGGGCGCTCCCAGCATGTAATGGGTAGAGGCCAGGGATGCTACTAAATGTTCACAGGGCACAGACAGCGTCCCCAACAACAAAGATTTATCTGACCCAACGGTGCCAAGGTCAAGAAACTCTGCTCTAGATATCTGCAAGGAATTGGGATCTTGAAGGCCAGAGCTGTTGGATGGTAATAGGATGACAATTCCCGATTCTTGCCCTAGTGAAACAAGAAGGCAATGAGTTCAGGGGAATGTGAACAGCCCCACCTCTACTCTCAGTGGCCGCAGAGGGAGGACTTTGCATCTCTTTTATGTGGGAGTTGCTGGGGTAATGTGCAGGTAACAACACTGAGATTTATACTCCTTAGAGGTGCTGTGAGGATAATCTTGCACCCAAAGTTTATAGACGCAGATATGAAAGGCTAAATAAAGACAAGATGATTGCATCAGATCCCACAGGAGGGCTGTCCTTCTCCATGCGTGTGCTTTGGACACCCAGGGGTTGCGTTAACGTGGGCTCTCATTGTCATTTATAAAGGACAGCCACCGGAGTTGGGAAGCATGAAACAGACTTGGTGAGTGGAAAACTTATTTGGTTTTTTTGCTGGAGCCCTATGTCTTAACTTATTTATGTTAAAAAAATGAAACAAGCATAATACTGTTGGCAAGCTCTGTTATGTGAGAAGAGAAGAATGCATGAAAAACTCGTTGAGAGCGCAAAGCATTTTCCTGTCTGTCCGGGATTATTTAATTTGGCTGCTGTGGAGCGAGTGGCCACTAGGTGGCGCTACGGGACCACATGAGAGGACGCTCCCGCCCCAGAGGAAAGTTACTAATGTCAGTCCCCGAGTGCACACGCCCCAGAGTGAAAAATACAGCAACAGGGAAGATTTAGTTCTTAAAATAAGTCAGCAGCTCAGTGAAGCAAATACTACCAAGGCAGGTACATTTTCTTTCTTGAACTGATGGAAAAGGGCATTTACTGCCTCCAGGCTTCTGGCTACAGAAATCAATCAAAATATTCAATTAAATGAAACCACACCGCAGGCCTGGCCTCAGAAGGGAAGGAGAACCAGCTGGGCTCAGCCGTATGTCTGCGATGTGGCACTGATGTTCCTCGGTAAAGACACATGGAGAGCACACAGCACGTCACCCAGGCCGCACACTTAGGGGATGATGCCATATTTCCAAGCCTCAGTTTTTCCGCCAGTAAGATAGGGGATCATTTTTCTTATCTACATGGGAAGATAGCAGCGTGGAGATCACCTGAGGCCCTGGATGCAAGGGACAGGAGCGTTGTCATGGTGATGGGGCCAGTCATGTGGCTCACCAGTCCCTTTGGGGACTGTCTGCCCCAATTATAAGGGGATTTGGAATCCCTGTATGGGATGCACGTTCACCATCATCTTGCCACTTTCCCCCACACTCCGTAGCCCCACTGGGAAGGCCCCGGGAGGCACTGCTTCGGAAAGGGCAGGGAGGTATGGGGTGGGAGGGGGGCTTTGGATCCAACAGTCCTGCCTCCCAGCTCTACCACCACGAGCTCTGTGACCTTGGAAATGTCACTGCACTTAACACCTCAGTGCTCTTCTCTGTAAAATATATGTAAAATGGGCGGGAGGCTTGCAAATGAGCTGCTCCAAATGACTTCACATCTCTTGGAAACAGAGAAAGCTTGCAGATAAAGTGGCCAGCCAGCCAGCCACACGTGATCTCCGGGGAACTGTTAAACCCTGGGAGAGGCTTTGAGAACGGAGATGGGCAAATGCCATTCCCACTACTCAATCCCTTTCTTGGTTCTCTTGCCACTGCCTAGACTTGGTTCCTACCGGTGCTTAATAAATTGTTACAAGTTTTACAAACAAAATTTGTAAAATTTTGTTTACAAATTTATTGTAAACAAAATTATTGTTTACAATAAATTGTAACAATAAATTGTTACAATTTATTCTCCTGCTCTTCAGTTTGACTTGTAATAATGTAATGAGAGCTACCAGAGATGGAGCAGTACTGGCATGGTACTGGCACTCCGGGAACATTAGCTTCCTCTATTTAATGGTCACAACTACCTGCAAGGCAAGTGTTATCACACCAGGGGACATTGAGGAAATGAAGGCAAATCCCTGCCGTAAGTCCTCAGGGCGGGTGGGCAGGAGAGTCGGGAGGCTGACTCAGGTCTATCTGAGAGAGCAGGTGGGCAGAAAATTCAGCCGCCCCGTATGAGAAGCAGAGGTCTGCCTTTTTTCTTCAGATTATAAAATGTCCAGAGGCTGCTCTAGAAAGAATGTGCAACGAATTCTTATTCAGTCATTAATGATGCTTCTAAGAACGTACAGGCACACACATACACTCCTCCACTTAGGGGCAGGGTTATTTTTATCCTTCGTGGCACACATTCATCGTGTTATTAATAGCATGGACCCAACTGGGTGTCCCCCAGGGTGGTTCTCCTAATGATCAGTTATGAAATTTGCCAACATGTGAAGGGGTGGTCGTGAGTCTACTGGTCCAGGCCCGGGCAATCCCCCGTCTTCCTGCATTTGGTTTAGAACAGGCCAGACCCCTAACCACTGGGCTATCGAACCAGGGCTTTCTGGACCAGCAACTCTTTAGGGTTGGACACTCACCCTCTTGCAGTGACAAAGAGGTGAGCAGTCTCCAGCACTCTGCTGAGGTCAAACTTTTGAGATGGAAATGGTTCTTTTTTTTTTTTTCCCCAAATACGTTCACAGGAATGGAAATGGTTCTTGAAATAACTCTGATTTCCAAAATGTTAGCATCTCACTGTCTCCCAAACCTCATTTCAGTACCATGTAGAATCATCACATCTTGTCAAAAGAGTGAAGCTTCCTGAAACCAGATCCCTGAGCTTTGGCATGTAAAGTTCCTTTGTCAACTTTGTCTCTTAAACAGGTATGTCCCTTGTCATTCTGTGCCATCAGTTTCAGGCAGGATGGCTGGGGACCGGAGCTAGTATTTGTTGAGGGCACACTATGTTTCAGCTACTTATTAGGTGGCTTACATACATTATCTCTCTTAATACTTGCAACCACCCTGTCAGGTAGCTGTAATTAGCTCTGACTTAGAGATGTTTTCAAGGATAACCTTGTTCCTAATTATGCAGCTTGAAAGTGTTGTCCCTGGGTTTTAAGCTCAGACCTGAGCTCTTCCTAGTGCATCTTACTGTTGAAGTATAATATATGCCTTAATCAACACATGTTTATGTAATCATCTTTTCTGCAAAATGTACTGTCCTAGATAACCTAGAGCTATGCAAGGAAGTGTAGACCCATAGTTCTTGCCCTTAGGGAGTTAGAATACAGTTGTGGGAGGAAGACTTTCACAGATGGAAGTTAATGAATACTATGAAGACGTGTCACAAATGTCCCATAAGAAGAGATGATATGTGCTGTAGGACTTCGATTGAGGAAGGGACACCAGTGTGGTCACCAGAGGTTCACGGCAAAACAGGGGAAATGAATTTCTTCTTGAAACATGAGTAAGATTTGTGTGGGGCCAGAGACGGGACAGATCACGAGTGTGGTGTGCCCACATGGTGTATTCTGAGAAGAAAGCTGTTTCCTGATGGAAATAGGGCTGGAAGAGCATTCAGGCTGGGGTGGGAGCCTCAATGTCAGGTTCTGGAATTTGGACATTGTCCTGAAGGCCATGGGAGAATGACTAGCATTTTCTAGATGAGGTGGGGAATAGGCAATGATTTGAGAAAAGTAGAATTTTTAGAAATATTAAAGTGGAAACAAAGGGCAGAAAGGGTTGGCAAGAAGAGACACTAGGAAGGAGAAAAGGAGGGAGAAGAGTTAGGAGGCTGATCATTCGCCCATTGTGTTTGTGCTAAGCAATATGCTAGAAACTTTGTGTCATCTATAATCTGTTATCCTCAGCCTGTCCCTGTAAGGCAACCATTATTATTCCCAAGTTAAAAACATGTTCATGTGCCATTACTATCCAAAAATTCTGTTCTGTCTTCATACTGGGAAAATTGCTGGACCACATACTCCAGGTTCTCTAGGTGTGGCCGTGGACCTTACTTCCATGCCTACCTTATTAAATCTTCCCACACAATCTTCCCCCCTCTGCCCTTGTCTGCCCGCTGGGTGCTGATGAGCAAGGTGACTGTTTTGTCTTTGCACTGCCTCATCCTCTGGGCTCTAGCAGGGACCCTGGGCCTCTGCCTTACCAAGACAGAGAAGGGACAAGAGGCAGGAGGGACGAGTATCTGGACGTCAGCAGTTGCGGGGACAGGCCTCAGGGGAGCAGCAGGGCCTCTCCACGGGCTGCTGGTGGACCATGTGTGCCACCTCATCTGTGCTAACTGCATTTGGGGAGGGGAATTATGGAAAAAGATTGGTCATCCTGCTCATTGGGGCAGGTGGGGGTGCAGCGTGACTGTGGTTTGAGCATGAAAGTAAACAGGCTTTATCCTATTTTATAGATAAGAAGATTTGTGAAAATTTAGTTGTGATTATGGCAATGAGGATGAAAATCAAGTGATAAAAGTGATCAATATTATGAGGTGAGTAAACAACCACATTTGGTGATTGATTCAAGATTTAAGATATCAAGGGTACAGATCAGAGAGAGGAGATGCGGGGGCTGAGGGAGAAGGAGTCCAAGGGAACTGTCTCTGCCCTGCCCCAAGCCAGACTCCCCAGGTGGTGCTCTGCCGCCTAAGTCCTCCCTCCAGTCAAGAGCTTCGCTTCTGCGGTGGCCTCTTGGATTCCCCCACATGTTGCGTTTCCCTTCTCGGCTGGATTACGCTCACCCGCATACGACCACGGGACTCTCCCAGCGTAAAACCCTCCTGTCAGACTCTGACTCTGGCTCATCTCTCTGCCCCTCCTTCTGCCTAAGCTCCTGGCAAGGGTCGCCTGCGCCTGCTGTCTCTGTTCTGTCCCTCACCTCTGACTCTCTCCCTGTTCCCTCCCCACGCTCCACTGACGCTGCCCTCGCCTCATCTCCTGTAGTCTCCTGTTGCCAAACCCGAGGGGCCGATTCTCAGTCTTTATTTATTTATTTATTTTATTTCAGAATTTTATGGGGGTACATATGTTTTGGTTACATAATTTGCTTTTGTACAGTTAAGTCAAAGTTATAAGTGTGCCCATCACCCAGTGAGTGTGCATTGTACCCGTTACGTGTGAATTTACCCATCCCCTCCCCCCACCTACTTGATTTCCCTTTAATGTTACTTCCCCATGTGCACATTAAGTGCTGATCGATTAGTTCCAATTTAGTAGCGAGTACGTGTGGTGTTTGTTTTTCCATTCTTGTGATACTTCACTAAGAAGAATGGTCTCTAGTTCCATCCAGGTTGTTACAAAAGATACTAGATCACCATTTTTTTTTTTATGGCTGAGTAGTGCTCCACGGCATACATACACCACACGTTATTAATCCTTTCCCCACGGGGCCGGGACACGGCTGACTCTTCCTCCCAAGACATTTGCTTTGCTTGGCTTCTAGGAACACTCACTCCTGACTGTCCTCCCACTTCCCCGTCTCCAGGCCGCCTTTTTACCCTCTTCCTGATCTCTAAACGCTGACCTGCTCCAGGGCAGACCTTCCACTCCTCTCCTCTCTCCAGCTCACTTACTGGATGAGCTGGTCTTGCCCCAGAGCATTAATCTTCTGTGGGACACAAGGCCCGTCCCAGAAAGGGTTGGCAAGAAGAGAGACTAGGAAGGGGAGGAGGAGGGAGAAGAGTTAGGAGGCTGATCATTTGCCCATCGCCTACTGTCTCTATCGCCTGTTGTATTTTCGTGTGTAGCACTGATTACCACTTGATGTTATATTTTATATTTATTTTTTGGCTTATTGTCTGAGTTCTCCCGCCCACCAGGGCAGGGGCTTTGTCCCGCTCACTGCCTCGTCCCTCTCCCCAGTGTGGTGCCTGCACAGCGGGGCACTCAGTTAGCCCTTGTGGGAGACATGAGCAGACAGGGACATGGCACTCGTGACTGGGAATGTGAGTCGGGGGAGCAGCTGGTTTGGGAAGCTGACGACCAGCCCAGTTGTACAGCTGTTGAGCTGCAGGATACCCAGGTGGAGCTACTCAGGATGCTGCTGGAAACTCCCGCCTGCGGCCTGGGAGAGGTCTGAGTTGGTGACGTGTTGTGTGTCCTCCTCAGGTGATGCTGAAGCCAGAGAGTGAGTGATCCCTGTGGACCAAGGAGATTGGAGGCTGAGGTCTGAAACTGGGGAAATAGGTGTGGGTGAGGGCTAGGAGCACCAGGGAACAGGGCGGGGCTGTCACGAGCTGGGAACCGAGGTACGAGGTTCAAGAGAGAGGGGCTGGCTAACAGGTTGAGACGTTGTAGAAAGTCAAAGTAAATGTCACTAAATTTGGTACTTAGGCCATGGGGACAGAATTGACAATATCTCGGGAGTTTCAAGCATTGGAGTATTGCAGGTAATTTTGACAGGGGTTTGACAAGGGAAGGAAAGTGAGGCATAGGATGGCAGCTTATGAGGGCAGGAGTGTGGTAGGCAAGGCTCCTTGTCCCTTAATGTCAGGGGGTGGCTGGGTACATGTGACACCCTGCTCATCAGGATTTGTGGAGAGCCAGGATTAGCAGATAAGCAAAATGAGCAAGTCAGTGTAACAAATTATTTCTATCAACAAATAATATTTATACACCTACATAAAGAAACCAACAAATTTACAGACCACAACAGCATAAAAGCAATGTTCTGCAGCTAACAAATTAAGCTTTACGATTGATCATAATCTAAGTCCTTAACAAATTGATGACATTCATGCATCTCAGCCACATCCCACCACTAAGCTCTCAGCTAGAGATGTTAGGAGCTCAGGGGCAGGAACTCCGTTTCAGACTATAGCGTCACATTACCAGTTGACCCGAAGATACTCTTTTCTGACAGAGGACATCCAGCAGGAATTCTCTCACTTGATTGAGAGTAAGGTGTTAAGGACAGATTTACAGATAATCTGATCATTTAAATTAATGTGGGAGTTTTGATGTGTTCATACTGGGGCTTACTTATGAATGAAGTTTCCCGTATCTACTGAATACCTACTATATGCCTGACCTGTTGCAGGACATTGAAGAAGATCCAAAGAGGAATAAAAACAGGTGATCTCTGTTCTCAGGAAGATATGAAAATACCTAATACTTTGTAAGCCCTTTGCTTTGCAAGCCCTTTCACAAGGGTGATCTGGGAGATGAGTACTGTTAGTATTATTGTCTTATTTTTATAGTTGAGGTTAAGTAAACTGCTCGAGGTTGCCCGTGGGAAGAGGTGGGCCTGGAAAGTGGAGGAGAAATACATTATGGAAGTTCAGAGGGGAAGAGGCTGGAGGGAGGAAGCAAGATTAGGGAAGTCAAAATCAGGGATGGGTGTCCTGAGCATGGAAAAAGGAGCCTTTGGAGGGAAGACAGGTGGGTCTTCTACTTTTTTACTTTACTTTTTTTTTTAGAGATAGGGTCTCTGTCACCCAGGCTGGAGTGCAGTGGTGCCACCGTACCTCACTGCAGCCTCGAACTCCTGGCTCAAGCAATCCTCCTGCCTCGGCTTCCCAGAGTGCTGGAGGACAGGCGTGAGCCACCGTGCCTGGTGTAGGTCTTGTATGGTGTGGCAGGAGGGTGGAGGATGGGGAACAGAGGGAAATGGGGCCTTTCACCCTGGGCCCCAGGTCATGCTGCGGTGTGAGATGAGACCATAGGTTTGGAGAGGGTACGAGAGTTCTGGGGAGGGCAAGAGAGGTTTGAATGTAGAGCTGTGGGCACATGGGAAGGCCCGGCAGAGCCCCAGGGGGCTCTGGTTGCGGTTGGGTGCTTGGGTTCTCGGGAGGCTTGGGGACTTCTACAGCCTTGCACCTGACCCTGGAGCAGGGATTGGGGAGCAGACGTTCAGGGCTGTGGGTGGTCACTGGGTTGTTCCTTTTTTTTCGATGATTAGATCCTACAGTGAAGGAACTGGGTCTTTCTCATATTTTTTAGAATTTCTATGTTGCTTTGTACAATGCTTTGTGCATAATAGGTACAAAATAATTTTTTTAGGGAATTGAATTGATGGTCTCCTAAAAACAGGCTCTGGTGAGAGGCCCAGAGAGCCACTTTCTAAGTCTTCCCTTATTCACTCCACACTATTTATTGACCTCATCCTCTATGCGAAAGATTATGCTGTGGGAAACATAAAGATGAATCAGACACTGGCTCTGCCCTCAGGGACCTTCAAACTATGATTTGAATTAAAAACTATTAAATGCTAAAGGAGAGAAAACATGAATTGAGGAGGAGGGGACCACATCCACTGGGGATAGCCAGAAAGGCTTCATGGAGGAGGTGGCTGAGCCTTGGAAGAGTTTGGGTTTGGCCGTGCAGAGGAGAGTATAGTCTAGGTGCACTCAGTAGGCATTTATTGAATGAATGAACAGATGAAAGTTGAAGGGACTGGGGCTAAAGGAGTGTGACGTCACCTAGTAAGGTGACCAGAAAGGAGGACCAAAGTCCAGATAATGATAACAAGCGTGTAACACGTGTCACATCCCAGGCACTGTTCCGATGCACTTCATCCTCGTGAAAGCCCTGTGGCATGGGCACGATTTCCAAGTTCCGGGTCAGGGCCCAAAGAGGAAAGATGACTTACCCAAACTTTCATAGCTTGTCAGTGGTGAGCTCCAGTTTGTTTTGCTGGAAGACTGAGTGCCAAGCAGAAGTCAGGATCCTGCTCGTGCTTCTGTCTGCCACCATCAGCCTGAGCACACAGACCCTAACGCACAAGCCCTCACCTCCGTTTCCATCTTGTTACTGTATGCGCCCTCTCCCAAGCTTCCACCCCCCTTCCTACCCTCCCTCCCTCCTTCTACCCAGGGCAGGCTCAGGCAATGAGTGGTAATTACACATAACCACAGCAATGGGTCTTGGTTTAACCTTGCTCATTTCCAGCGTTCCGCATTTTGCTTTTGTAGACTTTGCAGCATAACATTAACGCCAAGATAATTTGGATAAATGCAAGCCCTGCAAACTCCTTGGCCTATGATCAAGTTTTTCCCTTTTCTGTGTCTAGTTTTTCATGTGCACTGATGAATAGGCCAATCTGTGCATCTGTGTTAATAAGAGCCACAGCGATGAAAATGCTTCATCACGTCTCTGCGAGTCAGAACTTGAGGACAGGGGTGCTGAAGTGGCAGGAACAGCACTGAGATGCATTAGAGGACTTGTGTCTGGGGAAGGAAAGGGGGCCTAAGAGGGTCTCACGTATTTTGATGTATAACAGCTTACACTGAACCTGTGTAAAGGCACAAGGATCTTCTAATGTTAAGACCTGGTAATGCTGCTTGATTTGGCTTTATGGATGGACTTAATAATGATCACCAACATGAGGACCAAGGACATGCCTCTGTGTGTGTGGGCTGTCCCATGGGTACAGAGTGCTCAGGAACGCAGATGAGGGGGCATGAGGGGGAAGGGAGGGCTGGGGTGGCTATGGAGAGGAACTGACAATTGAAGGATGGGCAAATGTGATTGATCTTGTGTTAGCAGACTTGCTATTTGGTTTGAAAGGTCTGCTTGGGGATAGTGTGATGTTCTGCATATGAAGTGATTGGGTGAAATATGGATATTCATACAAAGATCTATCACAATTCCTATAGTCTGAATCATGCCACAGTTCCCTCATGACATTTGTCACTTGCCCTCACCCCAACCTCCAAGGACTGAGTGTCAGTTGGTCTCGGTGGTTTGATTCATCCTTCTGTGGTGCAGGCAGCTAGACGCAGGCATGAGTGACTGAAGGAAGGTGGGACTCGTGTCTCGAGTCTTGCCTAGAGCTTTGGTTCCTACCTCCCTGGAATGGCTATGGGTGAGGGGTCCCCTAGAGAGGACCTAGCTGTCTCCATCCCGGTCTCTTGAATCTAATGGGATTGGCACTGTTCCAAGCCTAAGAGTAGAGGAACACAGAGGGAGAGAGCTGGGGGGTGGGGATCGGGGGGAACAAAGAAGTAGGAGTGAGAACAGGGGGATTTTGAGGCTGAGCCTTGGTAACATTACTCCTTGTCTTCAATGCTCCTTTCCTCCAATCCATCCACCTCTCCAAGCCGACACTCTTGTGCTTTGCATCTGACTTAGCAGCAGGATTTAGTGTGCCATTGGATTCAGTGAACCACGGTTAAGGTGAGCCGTCTGACATTCTCATCTGCATGAAGGGATAAACTGTCCTTGAATCTAATCCACAAACTAAAGTGTAAAGCTATTAGGTGGGATTCTAGGCAGGATTTTATTGGACAAAAGTGTCTATAGTGGCTCTTCCTACCCGATCAATAGTTTTAGAAAGACTGAGTGTGCATATTAATTCCCTTCCTCTACAGAATGAAATCCACTTGCAAGCAGTATTGGCTTGTTTCACAACATGCCAGGATCCAAAACTGCTGAATAGAAGTGATGATCATAGAATTCATTTTTTTTGGGCTAAACTCAGCCTTGTGGAGGCAATGCCCTCTTCTGAAGCTAATTTGCCCTCTGGTTTAACTGCTCTGGTTCTCTGTTCCTTACTTTGCTAAAAACTTCTCTGCAGCTAAAAGTTGGCCAAGGAATCTCTACTTAGTGTAAATTCATACGTGGGGCATAACATCAGACAAAAACCTAAAAAGTGCTTGACTATTCACCGCTCTACTCTTATTTTTTGCTTCAATTCCTCCCAGAGAAGCAAGTGCTGGGAAACGTCAAGGGCTTAGGCAGCGAAGGCTGAGGCAGTGGGCAGTGCTGGATGGTCACGTCTAGGAAGAAGTGAGAGCTGGGATAAGCAGTCCTTTTATGCAGTAGTTTTGGGGAAGGAAGTTGATTTGGATTCTCTTCTTTAGTGATGGTTTCCCTAAAGGGAAACGATGGCCATTTACAGACTTTAGAAGAAGGGATGATATGAGTAGCTGTGACATTTCATTGCTATATTTTGTTTACTTTAAAGTATCATTTCCTAAACAGTAAGCCAAGGAACACTACTCCTGAGTGATGTTCCATGATTAGGATTTTGTGGTCATAGTGGCCTGGGAAGGCTGAAAACTGTCATACTTCTTGGAGATTTACAGCTTGTGTTCGCAGATTAAAGACTCTGAGAAGTCCTGCAGAGAAGAAATGAGTTTAAATTTGTTTAACCAACTACTTCCCAGACTTATTCAACTATTAAACCCTTTTAATGCATGTAACACCTACACTTTGGGAACTTGGGCTAAAGTGAAGAGAGTAGCATTTACTGACCTTCTTCCATTGCAGGAACCCTGCTATATGCTTTATAGCTGTTTTCTTCTTTCTTTCTTATATTAGCTTTCTGAGCTATGTATTTTCATTTCCATTTTACAGATGAAGAGACTGAGGTTTAATAAGGTCAAGGAGCTTGTTCAAGTTTACATAGTTAGTAAATGGTGACGCTGAGATTTGAACCTTGGTCTGTGTAACTCCAAATTACATTCTCTTTTTACCTTGCCACACTTCATAATGCCTCTCCCATTTTTAACCAAGGAGGCAGGAAGGGGTGGGTGGGAAACACTAATGGCCTTAGTTTGAGGGCCAGACAGGTGCAAGTTTATATATTTTTTCTTTCCCATGAATACGGTCAAGATCATCCACCTTGTGGGAATCTACCTCTGCCAAGAGAGATGCTTGGAAGGTGGCCAGGCCCCATAAATTCAAGGATGATTGTGATGAAGAGCCAGCTGCCCTTGGGCCTGGAGTACAGTGATATTCAGATGGAGTAACACAGGCCCACAGCCTTTATTATGATCCTCCCATTTTAAGTAACTCTTTCATCAGTTGTTCCCCTTTCTATCCGTTGAAGCTCCGGTGGGTTATGAAATATATCCCCAAGTTCTGTTAAAGAATAGTTTGCCAACAGAAGCCAGCAGGGTAAAAATATCTGATGAAGCATCCTGTTCCTCACGGCTGCCCCTGGTCTGTGGTCACCCACCCTCAGGCACCCCACATGAGAGGTGCTTCTGCCTAAGGGCCCTCAGGGGGAAGGGACTGGTCTAGGGCTCGTGGAGCTGGATGCAGGACTGGGGTCCTTAGACTGGTGTGGCCAGAGAGATGAGGGCATCATCGCTAACAAGAAGCCAGGATCTGAGGCCCCCCTACAGCACAGGGAGATTTCCACCCTTCAGACTCTCTCCTAGCATGGTGGTGATGCTCCTAGTATTACAAAGGGGTTTTGCCACCAAACATGGCTTCACAGCACAGTTTAAAAAGGTTTCCTCTATGTGGCCTTTCCTAGAAACTTAACTAAAATGAGAGGTTTCACAGAAAACAGTTGGGGGTGATGAACATCGTTTGTGACTTCCCTCTCTGCTCTGAAAAGCAGAGAAGGACCATGCCTCTGGCTGGATGATGCTGGTCTTGGGAGAGATTTGAAGAATTCAGTAGAGAGATCATAGACTTCTTCAATGCACGTTATTCATCTAAAATGCTTGTTGTACTGGCTGGGGCTCAGAGACCAATAAAATAAGGATGAAAAAAGTAAGATACTCCTGCCCTTGAGGCGATTAATCTCCTGGGAGGACACATGTGAGCATGTATTCGCACAACAGCGTAGCAACTGCTTTATGAGAGGGGCTTGCAAAGTGGGGAGTCAGAGCGTGGTGGGTGAGACTTGGGAGTGGGGGCCCGAGAAGGCTTTGCAGCTGAGCCTGGGAGTGGGAACTTTTTGCTGGACAGAAAGGCAGGGCGGGAGAGAAGGGCATCCAGGCAGAGGTAATGGTGCGTGCGAAAGCAATTATGAGATTGCCATGGCTAGTGAGAAGCGGAGAGGAGCTTCCCTACATGGAAAACTCTAGCTCCCGGATGCAGGCTGGCCGTGGGGACCAGGAAAGGAGAAAGATCACAGGTTAAGGATCCAAGAGGTAGGAAGGAACACCTCAGGACATCTAAATATCTTTAGTACAGTAGATGTCATCTGGACTCACTCTACAGAGAACCAAGTTTTCTTTGGGAGGGAGTCCTGGGCCTGGTTTTGTGTATGGGGTGGGATAGGGGATTTAAAATTTCCTCCTCAATCTCTTTTCTTGGGATGACAGTTGGGCGGGGAGGATGATGGGGTCTCTGGTCAGCCTCTCACAGCACCAGGCACTGGCCCGTGGAGCTGAGTGTCATGGTTGCTCACCATCCTAACCAGGCAGCATGGAGGGGGTGGCAGGATCCTTTCTTTTTCCCTGGACCTTTGGGGCAGACAAATGAGCCCTTTGCTTAGCTGTGGTTGAGGACTTCCTGCTGGGGCCTGAATACCAGCTCTGTCCCAGCTTCAGGCTACGGTGGAGAATGTCCCTGTTGTGTGGGGAAAGGCATTCTGTGGTGCTGTCAGGGCCTGAATATATACAGCGACCCAGGCTGCAATATGTCCAGAGTTGCTATCAAAAAGAAAATAAGGGAGATCTCCACATCTGCCAAGATGTCACACCTCATAGATTTAAAGCTGGACAAAGTGACTTGTTGACCTCCATACTACTCACTGGGGGCACATCCGTCTTCCCCTTATATAATCCTCCACTCTCTCTTTGACATTACAGCTGGGCCAGGCTCTGCTGATATATGCAGGGCCCGAGCCTGCGGGTCACACGAGCAGCTCTGCTGGCCATACAAGGCCCCTGCGTCTCAGGAGCAGGATGCATGAGGACTGTGTTTGCTTTTTCCTATTTGTCTTAATCACCCTCAGTGACTTTCATCAGGGCTTCTATGGAATAATAACAGTAGGAAAATGTTACAGAAGACAGCCAGGGGACAGTGATGACAAATACCAGCTCCGTGGCCTCATGGATTCCTCGTGCTTTGAATAGAGGCCCTTTATCAAGGCCTCCGAGAAGAGAATTTGAACCAGTTGGGTGGAGCAGGTGTTTCTGATGGGCAGAGCTGGGGACTGCAACAGACTGGGACTGACCAGGTGAGCAGAGTCAATGGGCACATGGGCCTGTGAGCAAAAGGCGGGAGGGAGGAAGGGTCCAGGTACCACGTGGCCTTGCAGAAAGGAGGCAGGAAAAGTGGGAAATCTATGTCATAGGTGAGATCTACAGGCCAGGCTGTGTGGGCCCAGAGGGCTGAGATAAAGAGAAGCTTCCAGGCCGGGTGCGATGGCTCATGCCTGTAATCCTAGCACTCTGGGAGGCCGAGGCGGGAGGATCGCTTGAGCTCAGGAGTTCAAGACCAGCCTGAGCAAGAGCGAGACCCCATCTCTACTAAAAATAGAAAAATTAGCTGGGCACAGTGGCACAGGCCTGTAGTCCCAGCTACTTGGGAGGCTGAGGCAGGAGGATTGATTGAGTGCAGGAGTTCGAGGTTACAGTGAGCTATGATGATGCCACTACACTCTAGCCAGGGCGACAGAGTGAGACTCTGTTTTGGGGTGGAGGGAGAGAAGCCTCCAGAGAGCCAGGTGCAGGGAGGGACGTTTGTTTTGCCTGTAGGGCTCTTTTTCAAAACCCCTGGAAGAAGGCAGGCTGTGGTGGAGAAGCATGGCCCTGAACTTGTGGAAAAGACCTGCCTGGGGGCTCAACACGATTTACAACCAATGCTTTCGTTTATTTCTCCTTCCCTCCTCCTCGCCTTGGAGCTGCCCCCACCCTCTCTGGCACTCCTGCATTGCTCCAGGCTTGAGTGAAAAGTCAGCACTGTGCTCCCACCCTCACACATGAGGTTTTGTGATTTCAGAGCTGAGCTTCTGATGCAGGCAACTTGAGGTTTCTGGTGAAGGGCTGGTGAGTGTGCACTTCTCCCCCCTGCCTAGGAGAGGCAGTGAGAACGGGTTACAGGTTCTCTTTTGCTCCCTTTCTCTTCCAAGTTGTCAATCTCTATGGAGGGCTGGGTGAGTCCGGGTGCTGAGGGGCAGCCACAGCCATTGATGGGGGTGTGTGTGAATGTCATAGCCTGGGTGGGAGAGAGGGCAGGTGTGTCTCATTGCAACACTGAGTCAGGCTTTGTCCCACTCCCTGGGAGTAGGGTGAGGAATTGTGATGTGAAAGCAGAATCCCGGCTTCCAGCACGCCCTGGGTTGTTTATGATCTGTCCTCGCTTGGAGGGATCATGATGGCGGTGGCCACCTGGCTGTCTGGAAGGCAGGAAGGGGCCCAGGTGCCTCCAACGACTTGCTCCCTATTGTGGTTTGGCCAAGGGAAGCTGTTCTGCAGCCCTTGATTAGAATAATTCAATTCTCTTTCTGCACGATTAAATCAGGAGGCCAGGTTGTTTATCCGGTGGGGTGATCGATCACACAAATTCTTTCTCTTCCTTCTTCCACCGTCTGCTTTTTCAAACACACACTCAGAAACACACACACACTGGGAAAACAAGCAATAGACGAACAAAAAAGGGGACAGCCTGCATGCATATCGTAAGCGCTTGAGAGTTTCACATAGACCCCTCTTTTTTGACTGCCATGACTGCCCACCCCCTGTCCACTCTTCACATGAAAGGAATTATGTTGAAAGCTGGAATTTTCATTGTAGGAAGCTGTAGTCCCACTTTTGGAATGACTTGGAGAGAAGGTTGGGAATGGGGGATCTGGTGTAGACTGGGGAATACCAGCTTGGGGGCAGCAGAGACAGAATTGGTTCCTTCACCTCCCACTGGCAGTGGGGCAATGGGGCAGGGGCAGGAAGGGCAGCAGTAGTACCCCGGTGTGTGGCTGCAGCCCCTCAGCTCAGAATGAGGCCTTGGGCAAATGGGGGTCACTGCCCTTGCCCTTGACTCTCCTGTTCCATTCATTTCTGCTGTTTTATAAAACCCTTTTAAAAGCACAATTTATAATTTTGGGACCCTCTAAATTTTTTAGTGCTAGGCAAGCCCTGGTGGGCTTGTCCTTGTTATAGCCCTGAATGTGGGAATAAAAAACCTATACAAGGGAGCAATATTATTAATATTTAAAATCACAACTGAAAAATATTCAAGAAGCATTTTATATTAATATCAAATCCTTTAAATATGTCCCAGCTCCTGGAAAAGTCCTAGGTTGGAGCCATAAAGCATCTAGGAATCACATATCTTTGTTCATCATTAGGCAGTAGTTGAAATGGTTTTGATGCTTGCAAATCTGATCTCTCCCCTATGACATGGTATCCTTGGGAGCAGGAGGGACTAGTATTTGTTCATTCCTACCAGGATGCCTGGGTGCTTTGTATCTTTGTATTTGTTATCTTACTTAGTCCCTCTGCCCAGTCTGCATCCCCCTTCCCCAGTACAGGTAGGTATGGTGCATGGTCCCTGTGGTGCAGGTGAGAAAATGAGGCTCAGAGTGTGGGCACCAGTTTAATCTGAGTTAAGAGGCAGGAGTTGAGAAGGGTCAGTGCTGGGATTTGAGCCCAGATCAGCCTTACTTGGAAGGCTTTGCTCTTTCTATCACCCTATGCCATCTTTCTGTGGCTTTGGTTCTTGTTTTAAAGGTCACAAACACAAGACATTCCATCTTTTCAGGTCAGGTGTACCAAAATTCCAGGCTTGGCATTGGACTCTGGCCTCTGTGAATGCCTTGGAGGTGAAGCGCAGGATTTGGGTACATGCCCCCCTGCCTCTCACAGCTGTGGGCTGACTCGAGAGGGCAGGTGGCACAGAAGGTGGATAATTGATTTTCCTTTTATGAATATTCATTTAAGGTTACTTCTCCATCTGTTCTCCTTCTGCAATTTCAAAACGGCCACTGAGTACCGAACAGGAGCAAGCTTGGCCCTTTCCTTCTAGGTCACTCCTCGATCACTGGAGGACCGGGGCTGAGCCTGCACAGAGAGGGCCGGGTCAGTTGTCTGGGCTTGCGACTTTTCCAGGCTGCATATCCTTAATTGTATCAGGCTCTTTGGAGCCATCTGACGGATTGATTCCCAGGTGGCCATCTGCATAGAAATGCAGGGCTGCTTGCAGAGGACCTGCAAGCCGCCATGCCCGAGTTGTGTGGCCGAGCCACCAGGCAGCTCTCGGAAGGGGAGGACTCAGAGGATCGCTGATAATAGGCTATGATGGACAGAAAGAACCATAAAGTGCAGAGGGCTCATTAGTTTTGATGGATCTGGCTCAAATAATATAACATTTTAGTCCCTTATGTAAAATTCAGGCTAAGTACCAAATAGAAATGTCTTTTTGGACCCACTGGATTTAGTTCTTGGGGGAGGGAAAATTTGATGACCCTCTTACCATGGTTCAGAAGTTCAAAAGTGAGTAAGTTTAAGTTAAAGCCATGTCTGTGCTGCAGAAAAGGCTGTGTATCTGGTATTCTATCAACAAGAACTGAATATTGAGTGACTCTCCTATCCACGAAATGTGATAATTGATGTTCCCAATAATGGCTCCTAAAGACAGAAGTGTCTAATGTGGGCCCCATGTGTTATCACAGATGGACAAATTATGTTCATTAAAGTTTTAATGTAAAATGCATTTCACAGGGTGCCAGTTCTTTGAATATTGTTAGTCTTTGTGTTGTATATTTAGGAACTACTCTGAATATTGAGATACTTCGTATGATTCTGGCAACAATGGACACTTAGAGCTTATTTTATGTTATTCAGCTTCCATTCATTTCTCACCTGCCATTCACCTTTTCATTCTTTCTTAGCACAGTGCCCCACACGTGGTACACGGTCAGTAAGACTTAGATTTTATTATTTTAAAAAGAGCATGAATTAAGCAGCAGTTTTAGGCACTGTGATAGGCACAGGAGTGCCTAGGATAGGACGCAGCGAGTGCTGGAGTGGAACTTAGGCCTGGTGAGGGTGACAGGCAAGGAAACTGTGTGATGAGGGCCTCAGGAGAGGACACAGAGGAGGAGCACCTGTCCCAGACTCGAGGGGCTGCAGGAATCGGAATCTGAAGGATAAATAGAGGTTATTCAGGCAAAGGGGAGGGGTGGCTGAGGGCACATCATGTGCCTGACAGTGAGAAAGAGGGCACTGCATTCCAAAGGGTGGCTGCTCCCCTGGAGAGAGACCCCTGCCTGCTGTTTCCAAATGACCCTGTTGTAGCCCCCCCTTTCCCTTGGAGGAACTCTGTCTACATCTGTGGCTGTCAACTGGGGCCATTTTGCTGCCTTCCCCCATCTTCTGCCCATTCCCTATAGTGACATCTGGCAATGTCTGGAGACATTTTTGGTTGTTGCTAGTGGAGAGGTGAGGAGTGCTCTTGGCATCTCTTCAGTGTAGGCCTGGGATGCTGCTAAACATCCCGACTATGCACAGGACAGCCCCCCACAACAGAGATTTATCCAGTCCCAATGTAGTAATGCTGCTGCTGAGAAACCCTGGTCTGCGCCAAATCTCTCCAGTAAATCTTTGGCCTCTGAAGTCCTTTGATGAGCATGTTTGGTAGGAAGTGGGAGGTGCATCCCCTGGGCCAGGTGGTGGATGGGAGATGGAGACACCCGTTAGGGGCCCTTTCTCAGGTCCACCCGCTGGATGTTGGAGAAGGGAATTTCTCTCCTTGGTTCATGTTCCTCTAGCCGTGATTAATATTACAGAGCAACTGGCTAAAAACTAAAATGGATCACGATACAAGCTGTAGCCTTCCAATGGCATTTTAACCAATAATCAGCCTGAAGAATTTGGCTAACATGGAGATGATAATATTGTGTTGGGTGATTGTGAGAAGTAAAGGACGTACGCATGTGAAGTGTTTAGCATGGAATGCTCCATCAGTGCTCGTCGTCTTGTTCTTGTTCAGCGTGGTGGTTTCTTTGACGTGTCAAGTTGGCTAGGCTACAGTCCCCGGTTATTAATCAAACACTGATCTAGGTCTTGCTGGGAAAGTGTTTTGCAGATGTAACTAGTGCTCTAGATTAGGTGATTTTAAGTAAGGGAGATTATCCTGGATATCCTGGGTGGGTCTGACTGAAGCAGGTGGAAGGCCTTAAATGCAGGGCTGAGGCTTCCCCGAGGGAAAGAGGGAATTCTGCCCTTGCATGACAACTTTGGCCTGCGCCTCTCAGCTCCAGAGTGACTGAGGTCCCTCCTTTCTGACTAGCCACCTTAGGAATATCAGACTTGCTTAGCCAGCCTCCACAAGTGCATAAGCAATTCCTTGTAATGAATCTCTGTATGGGTGCATCTCCTACTTCTCTGGGTGCTTCTCTGGTTGAACCTTGCCTGAGATATAATAGTTATTATCCCTAGTATTTTATGTCTATATGGTAGGAGGTATTTCAAGGTGCTTGAAACATGTTTAAAAACAGTTTCTGCTCAAACCTCTGTCCCTTCCCCCTTCTGAGGAAACAAGTGCTTGTCACAAGACCCTCTGAATAAAGTGAAATCTCTTTTAGTCAATCTTTCAGGATTTGAGGCCCAGAAGGTAGAATGTGTATAGAATTGGTCTGGTTGCTTAAGTGGACATGACCCCTACCCTCTGTAAACTTCACAGCTAAAAATATGTTTCAGGGACAACTCACTTATTTTGGATGTATAGTTCTGCTTTCTAATGAGAGTGGATCCCAAGTTGAAGCATTTACTGTATTTGTGGGGCTGGGCAATGAGGGGGTAGGAGCAAGTTAGAGTGAATCTTTTCTACCTAACATGCGGACGTGGAGAGACGCCAAGGAAGGGCTGGGGAGGAAGGAGCCTGTGCTGGGAGCCTGCAGAGATGGCCTGGGAGAGGAGAGGGAGTGGCTGTGCCAGGAGGATTTCATGGGAAGGAATAGAGAAGTATACAAGGCATTTTAAAGGAAGTTTTGCTTGTGGTATGAGAATGTAAACATTCTTCCCCACTGTCCCATGTAGTAGTCAATAAAGCATTCATTTTTATTAATGAATTATGAAGTTTGATCTATTTCTGGTATATTAAAGTGTAGAGTCCTGCTGCAAGGCAAGTGTATATGGTATGATAGAGGCTTCCTAGGGAACCTGTCACATGTGGCCTATAAAATCATTAAGGAGGCGCATTATATAGTTTTGGTACATGAGTTAAAAATGTTTATTTATGATAAAGTAGCTCATCTATGCATTCTTTATATATTTGTTGTGCTGTCCCAGGCTCAGTCCTAGGTACTGGGTGTATGTCTGAGAACAAGACTGCCATGTGAGTTATGGGCTGGTTTGGGAAACGTGATAGAGATAAATAAAAAGCAATTATAATATAATGTGATGTAATGAAAAGGCAAGTAAGAGGGTGCTGTGGGACTCCATGAGGGCATACAGCCTGGACCTGGGGGTCATGGAGCTTTCTAGGAGGAGTCACACCTCATTGTAAACCAGAGGATGAGTATGAGGCAAGAAGCTAAAGAGCTAGAGACAGGTGGCTAATTTCCTTAGACTAGCAAGCAATTTATTGAATGGATGCCATGTTTCTAGGGACTCCTTACCCACTCTTCAATTTAGATTGTTTCTCTTGGTGGAAGTTTCGTATGGACCTTGTACCTTGACATGAAGTGGGGGCTTTATGTGGGGCTAAGGCCCTTAAAGTCATTTCTGGCAGAAAATCATTCCCTGTGAAAACCTCTGATATGGTCTGAATGTTTTTGTTGCCCCCAAATTCATATGTTAATTTCTAATGCCCAAGGTAATGATATAGGAGGTGGGGCCTTTGGGAGGTGATTAGGTCATGAGTGCAGCATCCTCATGAATGGGATTAGTGCCCTTATAAAAGAGACCTGAGGGAGCTTGTTTGACCCTACCACCATGTGAGCACACGGCCAGAAGATGACCCTCTGTGAACCAGGAAGCAGGAGGCCGTCACCAGACACCATATTTGCTGGCACCTTGATCTTGGACTTCCCAGCCTCTAGAACTGTGAGAATGAATTTCTGTTGTTTGTAAGCCACCCATTTTATGGTATTTTGTCATAGGATATGGACACACATGGATTAAGACAATCTCCCAGGCAGAAACAATGAGAATAATCCAGTCTATCTGGCTTTCTGGTCATCTTGTACATATAGGTTAAGGGCAGTGCATTAGAAGTTAAGAAAATTATGAAGGACTTGGATGGCGCAAGCATGGACTTGATGTCAAACCTCACAATAATAGCATTTAGAGGTAACCCTTAAAGCCTGAGATAGACATTTAAGAACAAATACAAGGAAAGCCTTCATTGAATCTATTTTATGGAACTTTAATTCTCTAGAATGTAGCACAGACTGAAATTATAGAGGAGTTCAAGACCTCGGACAAATAAATGTATGATGGTTTCATAATGGGCTATTAAGGGAATCTAGGGCTATTTAGAATAAATCACATTATCATTAAGTTTTAACATCATGGAAGATTTAAAATGCAAGACACTGTCAGAGGGAGACACTGGAGGAGATGGACCAGGGGACCCCAAGTGAGGATGATAATGGTCATTCCCTTAGTGGGCGTTCTAATCAACTTGTGTTTTTATTTGTGCAAACTCTCTCTCTCTCTCTCTCAGCTCTGACTACCTGCACGCAGCAAACAGCAGGTATGCTACCTGTCTCACTACCCATTTCACCTGCCATACTTACCCATACATCTCCTGTCTGTCTTCTTTTCTTGCTTCCTTTTCTTAGACCTTGATTCCATACAGCTGCCTTTTAGAAAAAATCACCAGTTCCTGCTGATCTATTCCTTTTAGAACTCTAAACTTGTGTCTTGAGTTCATTATGGCAGGAGTTTCTTTCACATATGTTAGTGTGAGAGTCAGCTAGAGCTCATCGTTTGACATGGCCCTTGGATGAATTGATTCGTTCATGAAAGTCTCTTATGTTGATTACATCAGAACATGGAGAATAATTGTCTAAAAAAACTATGGAAAAGGACTCTGGCTGAGTGTGGAAAGGGCTGTCTTATGCCATTTTGTTTTTTAGGAAGGAGTTTTCCTAACCTACTGGGTTATAGAACCAGTTATTTAGCAAATTCTTCTTTCCAATTAATTTCCCTAACTCATCCAGGTGATCATTTGTGTGTTTTAGGGTAGGTTTTGGGCAGCAGTTTCAGGATTGTTGATGCAGTTTTCCACATCACCTTGCACTGTGCAAAGATTATGCCATAATTTAAATAGGCAGCAGAATTGTCAAGGAGTGGTGGTGAAGGTGACCTTGATTGTCTCGCATGAGTCCTCCCCAAATTCTTTTCTCTAACCTGCTCCAGGCTGTTCTCTGCCTTGGGTGGGGGTGGCTTAGTGATCTTCATCTACGTTCGGAAGAGCTGTATCAAAACCCTATTCTCTGCTACCCATTCCTCAGAGTAGCCTACAGCCTTGGTCTACTTGGGACTATGTCTTATTACCCCTGCCCTGTTATTAATCAATTCTTTTAAGTTCTGATGTTTTATTTAAAATGTAGAGTAGAGCTTGAGTCAGGAAGGCATGCAGTTGGGATGGAAAGGGATTCTTGGAAAAAGAGTGACCTTTCAGCATTGGATATATCTGGTAAGACAGCAGACAAGAACTGTTGTGGGGCGGGGGAGGGGGTGACTTCTGAGTCTCTAATATTCTTTGATTCAAAGATTAAAATGACAATTTATTATCTTTCTACATAATTTTAAAATTTCTTGTCATTATGTGTGTTGAATAAAATAAAAAATGTCTTTAATTTCCCTTCTTCCTGAAAGCTTGCATCCTACCTGATTGTTAGATCAATTAAATTTCTCTTCTTCTTAAATAAGTTAAAGAAAACCCACTTTTGCTAATTTATTTAGTAGATTAAAGGAAAATTACAAAATTAATATAGGCTCATTGTAATACGTGAAACAATACAGAGATGTATATAAAAAAAGCTAGTAATATTCTATCTACTACCTAGTCCCCTCAAATCCTATCATCATGTAATAACCAGTGTTCAAAGTTTGATGTGTACACTCCTTAACATCTTTCTTCCTGCTTATTCGCATACAAGTCCAACAAACATACATGACATGTATAGGTTTTTCCTCCCTAAATCTAAGCTCTTACTATATAAAATCCTCTACCTTCCTTTTCCCCTCCCTAAAAATATACCATGGGCATCCCTCTGGATAAGTATATATTTCTAACCTTGCTATGTCCAATATAGTAGCCCCTAGCCACATGTGCCTACTGAGCCCTTGAAATGTGGCTAATCCCGATTTCTAAGACTTAGCGTGAAAATAAAAAGAATGTACCATATCTCATTAATAATCTTTATGTTGATTATAGGTTGAAATAATACTTTGAACATATTGAATTAAATACAATGTATTGTTAAACTAGATTTTACCTTTCCTTTTAAAGATGTGGCTACTAGAAGATTTAAAGTTACTTGCGTTGTGTTTTTATTGGACAACACTACTCTAACCCATTCTTTTCAATAGGTACATTATATTCCAAAAAACTTCATGTATATGTTAGTAAGTTGGGGATCTATTTCTTTCCTTCCTTCCTTCCTTCCTTTCTTTTTTTTTTTTAAGAGACAGAGTGTCACTGTATGGCCCAGGCTGGTTTTGAACTCCTAGCCTCAAGTGATCCTCCCACCTCAATCTCCTGAGTAGCTGAGACTACAGGTGCAAGCCACTGCATCTGACTTTGGGGATCTATTTCTGTAGCAAAATTATTTTATTTGAAATTCTTTCTATGGAGAATTCTTTATTTGACTATTATGGTCTAGAAAAGTGGCTATTTTTCTTGAAGACCACACCAAAGCAGTAATTGTTAATGCAAAATATGCATTCCCAGCTGGATATTGAGCTACCAGCAAAAGCACTAAAGTACACATGCTGTACCAGCAATTCTTCTGAGTCCTTTTTTTTTTTTGAATACCTGTCATATTTGTAAATAATTTTGCAGAGTTATGTATATTCAGTGCTGAGGCTGGAGGTAAAGAACCTGGCTGGAAGGCTTCAGGGAGGTTTTTAAAAAACTTAATGGATACTTTAATAATTGTCCATATTCATGGGGTATATGTGATATTTTGATACATGCATACAATGCATAATGATCAAATCAGGGTATTTAAAATATCCATCACCTCAAACATTTATCCTTTCTTTGTGTTGGGAACATTTCAAATCTTTTCTTCTAGCTATTTCAAAATATACAATAAATTATTGTTAACTACACTCACCGTACTGTGCTATCAAACACTAAAACTTATTTCTTCTATCTAACTGTATATTTGTCCTTGTTAACCAATTTCTCTTCATTTCCTGCCCTGCCCATACCCTTCCCAGTCTCTGGTAACCATCCGTCGTCGTATTCTCCATCTCAATGAGATCAACTTTTTTAGCTCCCATGTATGAGTAAGAACATGCCACATTTGTCTTTCTGTGCCTGGCTATTTCAGTTAACATAATGACCTCTACTTCCACCTATTTTGCTGCAAATGACAGGATTTCATTCTTTTTATGGCTGAATAGTATTCCATGGTGTACATACACCACATTTTCGTTATCCATTCATTTGTTGATGGACACTTAGGTTGATTCTATATCTTGGCTATTCTGAATAGTGTTGCAGCTAAACGTGGGGGTGCACGTCTTCCTTTGATGTACTGATTTCCTTTCTTTTGGATAAATACCCAGTAGTGGGATTGCTGGATCATATGGTAGTTCTATTTTTAGTTTTTTGAAAAATCAGGGAGGTTTTAAATTTGATGTAGATAGAGTATGCCCAAGGAGAGGCATGTGGTATTGTAATTTTGAAGAATATTCTAGGATGGGCAATAAGCTGGTGAGTCTCATGGATAAGCTGTGCAGAACCTTTAGTGCCTTCCTTTTATGGAGAATTAGTTATATTTTGGAATCAGAGGACCTGGGTTGGAGTTTGGCCTCAGCCATTTAAAAGTTGAGAGATCTTGGGTAAGTCACTTAACCTCTCTGGGTCTTGGATTTCTCATTTGGTGAAATCAGGTAAAATGACTCCCCAAATAGTACTCTTTCCTTCCACACCACGATGTCTCCTGAAGTTGATGAGAGAAACTGATGATTTGAAATGAGTAAACGAAGACATTAAATTATTTTAGATTCTTTTATTAAAAGTACAGTCATTTTTATAAATATGCAGTGGTAATAATGTCATAACAATATGCATCATCTTTACTTCAAATGAACTGCATTGTGTGGTCATTTAGGTTATTAAGTATGAAATGTCCGATCTCCTTAAGTACTAAGCTTGACAGTTGATATCTCTGACATTTCACTTTGACACTTCTTGTTTTATTTTTATTGTGAAGGTCCATCCTCAGTGTTTCAAATGCACGTTTTGGCTTGTGATTATCTTTCAAAAAATTTTTTAGAGCAATTTTTGTGAAACCATGGATAAGTCAAAAGTTCATGTTATTTTCAAATACAAGTTCCGTCGTGGAACCAATTCAGTGCAGACAGCTTGAAATATCAATGTAGTGTTTGGGAAGGATGTGGCTAATGAACGCACAGTGTGTTGATGGTTTGAGAAGTTCCTTTCTGGTGATTTTAATCTTGAAAATGAGCCACGTGGGCAACCTGACACCAAGGTGGATAATGATGAGCTGAAAACTGTAGTGGAAGAGAATCCATCTCAACCTACATGTGAATTAGCAGCAAGGTTTGATGTTAATATTCCAACAATATCGGACCATTTGAAACAAATGGGCATGGTAAAGAAGCTGGATAGATGGGTACTGCATGAATTAAACAAGCGTCAGAAGAGAAATTATCTCAAAACTTGCCTTTCTTTGCTGTTACAACATAAAGGCAAACCATTTCTACACTGTATTGCTATGTATAATAAAAAATGGATTATTTCTGACAATTGCAAGCATTCGGCACAATGGTTGGATAAAGATGAAGTGCTGAAACACAGTCCAAAACTGAATATTCATCAAAAAAAGCTAATGGTGTCTGTTTCGTGGTCCAGCTCTGGTATTATCCACTACAGCGTCAGGAAACCTGGGCAATCGATTACAGCGGATGTCGACTGCAACCAATTGAATGAAATGATGAGGATGCTTGCGATGAAGCAGCCGAGATTGGTCAATAGAGACAGGCCAATCCTCTTCCAAGACAATTCTTAAGCACATGTGGCACAAACAATGCTGCTGAAACTACAGAGGGTAGACTTGGAAACTCTCTTTCATCGACTGTGTTCACCAGACCTTTCACCAACTGACTACCACTTCTTCCAGGCTTTGGACCACAGGAAAAATATTCAATTCTCAACAAGCTGTGGAAAATGCCTTTTGTAATTTCATTGCCACTTGCTCTCCAGGCTTCCTCGCCACTGGCATAGACAAGCTACCATTAAGATGGCAAAACTGTGTCAATAGTTTAGGCACATACTTTGATTAATTGTACTGCTTCTTGTCTGAGATATAATAAACTACACTTTTGATTCAAAATCGAACATTTCATATTTAATGACCTAATAGTTCTCTCATTTTCCCCTGTTTTGTGGTCAAGGATCTAGAGGACCCAGATTTGCTCATTGCTGTATCATTTGTGGTGGAAACAGGTCTAGGTTCTCAGTCCTGTCCTTAATTTGGTTCCTTGTTCTTTAAAAGACACCATCACAATGTTTTCTAATACTTCAAGCCTTCTTCATGCATTTTAGTGACTAAATCCTTGTAAGAAGAAAAACTATTTTAGGAGTGGAAAATATGGGGGCTATATATCTTGGACATAAATTTTGGCAACATCATAGGGAAATATTTATAAACAGGAACTTTACTAATGACTATTACAGAAGAACTCACATTCCTTGGCAGGGGTTTTCTTTGGGGAATTCTGGCTACCCGTGTGCAGTGGCCCTCACTCTTAGGTTCCAGTGTCTATCTGTGATGCTGTAGGCTACAGGAAAAGTGGAGTTGCTTCATGGCCAATAGAGAGCATCAGCCTAGTGTTTCCTGAATTGGACTTGGCTGCCTGTCCGGGGTTAATGACCTTGTTGCAAAGCCTCTGTCAGTCCCTGGGATAGGATTGGATAACTTCCATCAAGCAGGGTAGGCAAATTTCAAAGCTCCAGACTGAGACTCCCAGGGAGAAATGAAAAAGTAGAGCCAGGGATGTTAGAGATTCTGGTAGGGACAATAAGCGTGTGTGTGTGTGTGTCTAACTCACCAGAAATGCTCAGCTTACCCTTGGCTACCAAGCAAAGGCCACCCTACTCTAAAGGAGTATATATCCCAGTTGGTTATATCCCAGTGGCCATCAAGTCCTCCAAGAAGAAATTGAGCTATCAGAACTCTGATAGTCCTGGGGCTGACTGTACTTTCCCAGAGTTTCATATTATTCATTTCTAGAAAGTAATTTTCGTTGATTGCCTTGTGGTCTTTTTGACTGAGGCATTTTAAGAAATAGGAGAAAATTGAAAGGATTGGCTCACCATCAAAATATGTCCCTTCTGAATGCTCCTAAGGTCAATGCAACTGCCAATTTGGGATGGAAACTTGTTGGAATTTCTCTCTCTGAAGGTTTTTAATGCAAGGCTAGACAACTATCTTTCTTGGTCCATTTAGTTGGATGCCTGCCTGGGACAGGAGTATCAGATGACCTTGTAGTGCCTTCCAGTACTGACTTTTTACAATGGGTGGTGGATTCAGGAGGCTATAATAGGCTGAGAATTTTGCCTGTCTGCCTTAATGTTTGGACCAATGTCTCGTAATTTTGTCTCTCTAAGCAGATTTGAAATTCTTTGAAGTCTGGGATGCTTCCTTGTGCTTCTTTCATGGTCTCCACAGAAGAGAGGATGGGCATAACTTCTGGAGCAGGGTTCTGAAGGATGTGGTGTCCAGAGAGATGGGAGCAAGGTCCCAGGTGAAAGGATGACTATTAATGGGGGGAAAAGACACTATATTTTCTGAGTTTCAAGGAAAGGAATCAAAATAGCTGTGGTTGTGTGTTATGGACTGAATGTATATATTCTTCCCACTCCAAATTCATATGCTAAAACCCCAAACCCCAGTGTGGCTGTATTTGGAGTAAAGAAGTAATTAAGGTTAAATGAGGTCATAAGGGTGGTGCTCTGATCCAATAGAATTAGTGTCCTTATAAGAGAGGGTTTGCTCTTTCTCTCTCTTTCTGCATGCACATTTGTTGGGGAAAGGCCATGCAAGAACATAGTGAAAGGGTGGCTATCTGCAAGCCAAGAAGCAAGCCCTTACCAGAAATTGAATCCTGCCAGAACCTTGATCTTGGACTTTCCAGCCTTCGGAACTATGAGAAGATAAATTTCTGTTGTTTAAGCCACACAGTCTGTGGTATTTTGTTATGGCAGCCCAAGCTGACTAATATTCCACACACAAGGTGATAGATAGACCATGAGAAAAGATGAAGGAGAGCACACTACACAAGCTCAGTTTTGTTGATAAACGGTAAGGCAAGAACACCTGTTGAGAGAGGGGAAGCTAAGGGCTGGGTAGGAAACAGATGATGAACATTTGGAATAATTACTGTGGGGAATGGAAGAGCGTGCTGACCAAGGACAAGTCAAAGGTTCACTGGGTAGTTCCAGAGGCTCACAGGAACTTGGAAGCCATGCATAAGTAGTGGAGCCAATCTTGTGAGCTGCCAGCTCTTTTTTAGCAGCGTGTAGCTGGTGGGTATAGGGATGGAGGAAGGGGATTGGAGCATTGACTCAGGATTGGAGTTTTCCTGAGAAAGATGGTAGAAAGATAGGGTGCAAGGTGATCAAGCTTAGCAGACAGAGGAGTGTTCGAATAACCCATGTGAGGATGTAGGATTGGCAGGGAAGGAAAAGTGCTACTGGTTAAAAAAATGGAGGAGGAAAGAAACTGGAATACTCTGTGAGGCCAGGGAGCAATTGCAGTAGGAATAGGAAAATGAGAGAACTTAGAAGATAGGAGAATGTAGTCAAAGAATAGAATATCAGGGCTCAGGATTTTTGGGTGATGGCAAAATCCAGATTGTGGCCATGAGGATGGTTGATCCAAGTGCAGTAGAGTAACTGTGTGTAGACCTGTGAACTGCAAGATCTCATCGTTGGAAGGGTCATCACATGAGTGATGTATCTTCGTGGACATGCTTATTTCTTAGGATTTGGTTAGGATTAAGAGTGGAAAGAAGGGTTGCGAGCAAGGTTTCAGAGGACTATGATGGGGGAGCATACAGTGCTTTGGGGTCTTACAGGTGGGTCTCCTAAACCAGACCTAGGGAGTTAGGTCAGACTTCTGGGGAAGTGATAGTTAACATGAGCCCCAAAAGATGAGTGAGGTTAGCCAGAGGAAGGAGAAACTGAGCAAGGAAGAGAGTGAGGAGAGAGGTGAGTTGTTCTAGGTGGAGGGAAGTACAATGTTAAATAGGTCAATGTTTTATAAAATTCAAAAAGTGAAAGTTAACCTGGAGATGCAGAGTCTATTATTAAATAACATAGTCTATAGCTTGGTAATACTCTCCACTTATAGTAGCCCCTATGTTGCTATTTTTAATTTTAAAAACTTTTTTTTTTATTAGCACAGGCTTCTAGGGGCTACAATTTCCATCCTCACATTCACCATAAATTGTGAAACCATTTGGTGTGTGGAAGGAGAGGACTTGTTTCCCAGGACCTGTCCTCCTCACCCACTGCATGACTTAGCCTTCTCTCTCCAGATTCATTTTCAATTATAGAACAAGTGCATTCTAATTCTACATGGCTGAATTGAACAACAACAGCCAAAAAGACACAGACTGGCAAAGCAGAGGAAAACAAACAACGGAAGATGGGTAATGTACCTGAGAACACTTTGACTTGTGCCTTGATGAGATGTAAATGAGGGGGCATTGTTAATACGTGCAAATGTTCCCATGCTGGATGTGGATTAAGAAAGAAAAGCACTCACAGAAGACAGCCAAAATGTCTGCAAAGAAAAAAGAATGCCATAAAGAAGCCAACTCTATTTCAATCAAGTATCCTGGGTCATAAATTATTTCCAAGGAGATTTAGCTAACTGACATGTTGGACTTGGAACCCGTGCTCTTTTTCCACCTTGTCCTCACTGTGAGAAGGGGCTGGAGGTGGTGCAGTGTGAAGAGCTTGGGCTTTGGATAAAGAAGGATCTGAGCCCACGTTCTGGCTCTTTCATGCTGTGGGTGAGCAGTGCCACCTTGGGCATGAGTTCGAGCTTCTCTGAGCCTCCATTTCAGCATGAGTAGAAAAAAAAGCAAAAACTTAAGTCAAAGGGTGGGTGTGAAGGTGGAAATTATGTATGTAAAGTGCTTAGAACAATATTTAATACATAGGAGGCATCCAATACATGGCAGCTATTAGCTGCTGCTACTACTACTACCACTAGCAGTCTGTTTGATAAATGAATATAAATGCAGTCATCCCCAATGACTGCAAGGGATGTTTAATATGTGTACGGTGCACTCAATAAATTCTTGCCTTAAAAAATACTTCATAATGCAAATGGTACCTCTGCAGTGCTATGGACAGGGTCGTACTTCCTGTGGGATTATGACTGAGAGACATTTGTCAGTGCACTTTTATGGTGTATGTTTGTGTGGACAGGGTCTTGGGGAGACGGGAAGGTGATTGAGTGGCCAGGAGTTGCTTCCTTCCTCTAAAAACACAGTCTAGAAGTGTAGCCCCATAGGACTTTTCTCAAACTGACTTCGAGAAATAATCCAACCTTAGTAACAGTGCACAAATGCCACTGGGATTCATTTTTCAGAGGGAAGGTAGTGGCTCTCTTGGCAGTGTCCCCAGCTCTTTCTTTGAGGAAGGGCTCGGAGAAGGAGTGGCATCTGAATGGGTGGCATAAGGACCGTGACCTGCTGGGAGAGAGATAAAGCGTTGGGCCTCCTTGTAAGGGCCTGTGTGTTACAAGTCTTGAGGGGGGCTCCATGGTTCACCTTCCTGGTTTTAGCCACGGCATGTGTCTGGCTGGAGTGTGTATGGCACAGCTGTCAGTTCCAATTGTGCACCTGTCCTGAGTAGATGCCAACGAGCTTCCGTCTTCCTGCATGATAAACAAATTAAGTGATGTTTAGACTTGACTGCATAGCCTCTAGCAAATACATTTTTAAGTGTATAATGCCTGTTTTGATGCCCCTGGAAATAAAAAAAGAAAATTTGATGTATTAGAAAAGCTCCATGAAAAAGAGTCATTAGGATAAGATAGCAGGGAACAGAATCAAGGCATACTGGAGAAGGTAAGGCGAATATTGGCTTGCTGATTTTAGAACCAGAAGCACAATCTCCGGGAGGAGAAGTTTTAATTTTTTTTCCTTCAATAAATGCAGTTAAATTTCTAGGAAAATCACCTGGGAAAACTGTAGGCTCATCGTCTTTGGACTTTCTGAGGATAGAGCTTCACCTGCCTGGAATGAATGAAAGAGGGCTGCCTGTGGGCAGGGAGATTGACTGGGTAACTGCTAGTCCCGCACTGTACCCTGTTGAATCCACATTAAAGAGTAGAGCTGCACATTTTAAACAAAGTATTTAAAAACACTTAGATGAGTATATTTCTGGAGCCATGCAACTAGAAAAGTACTTATATTGCCGTAATCCACGTAAGTAAACCTGGCTGATATTGGCAAACGCATACTGGCAATTGACAAGATGCTCCCACAGGCATAGAAACCGGGGGATTTATCCTGGTTGAGTGACATCCCTTTTTTGGCCTGACATCTTTATTCCACTGCTGGCTGAAGCCTCAGGATTGACCGCCTGGTTTAACATTAATTTCTAGTTTGGCGCTGGCACCCCCGGAGGACACGGTATGTGAAATCTCCTTGGTGGCCTCTCCGCTGTGACGTTCTCCTGTCCTCCATAGCCCCATCCTGAGCCCCAAGGAGCTGAATGATGGGGACAACCCGGAACGTTGTCCTTTAAAGCTATGCTTTGTCAGAGGAAAGAGTTGCATTCATCTCTTGGGGTTATTATCTCTGTTAAGGGACGAATAATTAGAAAATTAATAATGCCTATTACTATTTCCTAAAACAAGGGCATTTGTAGTCTTTATAGACTTTAGGAAATACAATTATACTTCCAATGCTGCAAGTTACATTTAAGTTTCCAGGATATTGCGTATCAAGCCAGGGAGTTGGGTTCAGCAAACCTACTTTCAAAGCTAACAGTTCTAACAATCAATCCTTTTAGTTGAAAATTTAGCTTGTGCAAGAGAGGTACACAAGCATACACATGAACTTTACTAGTTAATTGTAGATGTAAACCTTTAGCAAACAGAACATAGCATTAAACTTCTTATTGCCTCTTGATGAGGCCTTGAAGAAGTGGGAAAATCTGGAATCCAGTCTCTTCCCACTATGAGAGTTCACTGTAGGCACATTACTACAATCTCATTTATATCAAAGAAAATCCTGTGAGAAGTAAATCTGTTTCACAAAGTTCTAATCATCATTATTCTGATCACTAAAAATGAATATGATAATAAGACTTGTGCTAGGTCTGTGAAGGACACCATCAATCAATCATCATCATCATCATGCCATTGAAACCACCTCTATGTCTTATCTCAGAGTTCACAAAACACTATTATGTGAGTGCTCTTGTTTGATTCCCTGATAGTCTCAGAGATAGACAAGTTAGGTCATCATTTTCCCTCATTTTGCAGATAAGTAAACCGTGGCCCAAAGAGGTTGAGACTTGCTTGAGTTCTCATAACTAGAAAGTGTCATATCTTGGGCTAGAAACCAGCTATTTGAAATCTGTCTGTCCTTTTGCTGCTGTACCATTCTGCATTGAAAGTATATATTGTAACAATGCAAGGGTCCTGCCAAGAGCTTTATAAGGCTGATAAATCATCACACCAAGTGCCTTAGAACCGTTCAGGATGATTATCCCTTCACCTGCTGAGCATGGTCTTTAGGCTCTTTAGAGAGGGAGTCCAGCCCTATTAACACTGAACATGCTCTGCATTACAGAGATAGGGGTTCATTTGTTCTGATGTGAAGCCTGCTGCTTTGGGGTATGGTTTCTGGCAAACCATGAGCTACCCCAGCCAGGAGAGGCAAGAATCATTTGCCACGCAGCTTGACTGTGGCTCTATACTCCATGGACCTTGTGTTTGTGGCTAATGATTATAGAACGAAAACAGTGTTTCCAGAAAAATTAAGCTACTACAGGCAAAGGGGAAAATGGATTTACAAATAATGAGTACATGATAATGATGATGATGATACATTTTGTTACATCTTTTACTCCAGACCAGAGATAATAGAACATAGCATTATATTATGTGCTGATGCCCATAGCACCTTAAAAACAATTATGTAAATGACTGGATGGAGCCCTGAGCTGGCAGTCAGCAGTATTCTGGTTCTCCTTGCCAAGTGCCTTCAGCTATAGCCATATACATTTGTCCCTTACACACTTCTCTACTTTGCCTTGCTTTCCCCATCTACAAAATGGGGATGATTTTGCCTAAACCTCATACTCTATTATAGGATGAACCAGATTGCAAATGTGAAGTGCCTGAATGAAGTACTTAATAGACAAGATGATAAAAACATCTCTGGCTACTTTGGCATCTCAGAAGGAATATTTGGAAAATATAACTAGCTGGTATTTCGTAGTATTTTATGAAATATTTTCAGATGGATTCTTCCTTCATATGTCCCAAACTATTATACCTGCCTGCCTTTTACACATCAGGAAATGGAAGCTCTTGCTCATGTCACATCACTGGTAAAAGGCAGAATTGCACATGCTTCTGACTCTGGAATACCTACCCTTTCCCTATGTGATGCTCCTCCCCTTGTATAAGGCCCAGGTGAAGTCTTAGGCTGTACTCCAATTAAAGTATTCTGTGTTTTGGCTAGCTGAACATAGCATTAAACTTCTTGAGTTCTCATAACTAGGAAGTGTCATATCTGTGTTCTCTGTTGCGCTATAGTATTGGGAAGGTTTATCTTCCACCTTTTAGTTTGTGGGAAGGAACAGCTCCCTGATTGGGGTTTGAGCCCTTGCACTGGGCAGAAACACAAGACCCAAGATGCTTTTTGCATAGCATCATTAACAATGCCAAAGCAGAGAGCCTTTAATACTATCTCATGGCCAATATTATAAAGGTAACTGTGATTCTACCATGTCCTTAGGTGAGAGATGTTGAGTAAATGGTGTGTTGGTTCATGACACCCAAACCTTTGGCTTTACCCTTATCTTTCATTGTAATACTATTTTATTAAGAGAAAAATTGGAAACAGTTTTCCAGGAGGGATAGGTTAATATCTCATAGGATTGTTGAGGGGCTTGAAGATTAAATACATATAAGGCACTTGGGATGATGCCTACCACTTAATAAATGCTCAATAAATGTTAGCTATTATTAGTTTTAGAGTCATTAATAAAGAGGAATGACTACTTACATTCAAGCTCTTACAGAACTCTATAAACAGAATAAACTCAAGGCTTCACTTCTAGGTCTGCCTTCACTTGAGCCTGAGTGAGAGGTAATGACAGAACCCAGGCTCAATGATTCTGCCTGTCCCCTTTCCCTCCACTATGACAGGTGGCAGCTACTTTATATCTCAGTAAGGTAGAAGATACCGTGGAGGTCAGGGGGATGGCATTTCCAAAAGGTTTACAGCAGATTGAGGAAAAACTGAGTATTACATAATAAAGAATAAACCTGGTCTTTGTCTCTAGTTTCTGGCACAGAGTTTCAAAGACCTTCAGAATTTCCCGAATGATAGGATTGTCTTTGTTGTACTAAAGAGGTGACTCGTGGTGACCCCTAGATAGCTTCAGGATGGAGACAAGTCACCAGAAGGACCAAGCATGTGATTAGAGGGCTGGAACTTTGGAACAGCTTGACCTCTGAGGAAGAAAGGGGGGATGAAGATTGAATTCAGTCATGTGGCCACTGATTTAATCAGTCATACCTATGTAATGAAACACCAGTAGAAACCCTGGACACCAAAGCTCATGGAGCTTCCTGGCTGGTGAATACATTGATGGGCTGAAGATGATGTGCTCTGATCAGACCTCACCTTACGTGTATCCTCTGCAATAAAATTGTAATTATAAGTACGGTACTTTGCTGAGTTCTGGGAGTCATTTTAGCAAATTATAAAACACGAGGGGATCATGGGAAGTCCTGAATTTGCAGCTAGTTTGTCAGAAGTGTGGGTGACCTGGGGATCCCCAGAACTTGTGGCTGCTTTCTGAAGTAAGGGCAATCTTGTGCAGGACTGAGACTTTAGACCTGTGGAGTCTGATGATACTGGGTGGTTAGTATCAGAATTGAATTCTATTGTAGTATCCCCAGTTGGAGCCAAAACAGGGTACAGAATCACCTGGCTTACCCAGTTGTTAGCAAAATCTCACACTCTCTCTTCCACCATCCAGAGAGCTGCATTTCGTTACAGTTGTTATCTGGGACAGAGTAACCCAAACCAGAAGCTGGAAATGTGTGGCTGTTACTATGTGCCCTATTCCCCTGACTTGTTCTCATCCTGTGCCCTTTGATGCTCATGAAAAGTAATCAGTAAAAATGGTGGTAAAACCACGTCAATGCCATTTTTTTCATATGTACCCAGAAAGTTTTCTTCTCGTGGATCAAATGCAGTCCTTCTTTGTCTACAATTTGCAGTAATTGGTTTTCCTCATTTTCTGTTTTCCCCACTGACTTTCCTCAACTAGGAACCACCAAGGGCATATCCTTGCTGAATAACAATTTCATTTATGAGACCTTCCAATCTATTAGACTGAAGCTCACACAAGAGTTGCTGCTCAGCCTTTAAATGCAACTCATTAATTGTAAGACATGCTACTCTTCCTCACTGCTTAGATTTTTAAGGCATGCAAATAGCATTTTATTCCAAATCTGGGAAAAGCAACCAAAAAAGTGCCAAGAATTGTCTTGCCTGGTTTTAGGTAATTGTTAGAGGAAGACACACAAGCACTCTGATCACAGATGAAACAGCATCCTGTAGGAATCAGACATCTTGCTCTCCTGTGTCCTGATGCAGAGGTCTTTGTTTTTTTCTTTTTTAAACTTGATTATCCAACTGCAAACCATACACTATTTCCCATTAACAGTAGCATATATCAGCATTTCCTACTGTGAAAATAAATTGGTGGCTCACACCTGTAATCCCAGTACTCTGGGAGGCTGAGGCAGGAAGATTGCTTGAGGTCAGGAGTTTGAGACCAGCCTGAGCAAGAGTGAGATGCAGTCTCTACTAAAAATAGAAAAAATTAGCCGGGCAACTAAAAAAATAGAAAAAATTATGTGGGTGTGGTGGCACGTGCCTGTAGTCCCAGCTACCTGGGAGGCTGAGGCAGAAGGATTGCTTGAGCCCAGGAGTTTGCGGTTGCTGTGAGCTAGGCTGACGCCATGGCACTCTAGCCAGGGCGACAGAGTGAGACTCTGTCTAAAAAAAAAAAAAAATATATTGGTGGGGACTTAGGAAATGCAGATCCATTCTACTATCAGCATAACAAAACAAAATGAGAAATATAAATATATTAGCAAATATATCTAATGCACAAGCACTTCAAGGCCACATAGGTACAGATTTTCAGATTCTGCATAGTTTCTAATTATATCTGTCCATATGACCTTCCTTAGGGCATCAGGTGGGGACAATGCAAACCATACCTATGAAGACCACACAGAATTTAAAAATCTTATAAGTGAAAAGGTCGCCTTACCTATGAATCCCCTCCTTAACCCCCCCACCCCCAATAAATAGTCATCCAGATTCTGTTGGAATAGTCAAAATATAGCAAAGTGTCTCATGGGCTTCTGTAGTGGCCCACTCTCAGCTAGATAAACAGCTGTCATTGTTACATGGGCCACTGTCCATTAGTTGTCCTATTGCTGTGTCTCTCTCCGTGCTCCTTCCTGCGGAGGTACATGCAGCACTTTGGAAGTCTTCCCTGTTTTTATCCGATTTGGGATCTTGACCTGGTCATTACTCACCTTGTCATGTCCTAAGCCTCTGGCTGGAAGAGAGGGATTCTCTGGTGGGGGTGGGTCACAGCAGGGATTTGATGGTGGAGGCATAGGAAGGGGATTATGGAAAGAGGGTGAAAAACAATCAGGGAATCACTACTTATGCTAAGGTAGTGGTGCTTATAAGAATCCTTCGGTAAATGTTCCCAACATTACAACCACAGTGCATTCAAATCAGAAGAAACTCAAATTAATTTCTATAGCTTTTAAGAAGCATTTTAATTCCTGCCACATATATGTTCCTGCATTTTTAGTAGGAGGGAGTGAAATTACTGAATGGGCATTCGTTACTGAATGCATCAATAATGCATTGGATTTTGCAATATTTTCCCTTGTGCTATCATTGTAGTGATATATTGTGAGTCAAAGCAGATTCAGTAATGCCACTGTGATTTATGAGAACATGATGTGTTTAGAATGGCCTGGAAGTAAACCCTTCACACAGGGATGGAGGAAGGAGGTTGTCAAGATGGTGGCAAGTTGGTGGGAACTCTGTTATTCTATTAAGGCTTTAAAAAAACAGACTGCACTCCAGGATCCTTAATTAGCTACTTGTTTTCTCTGCCTTTCTGCATCCCCAGAGAACTGTTGCAAGTATTCATATTTCTATTTGTAGTGAGGTGCAATGGAACAAAAAGCTGCCTTGTGTCAATGTTTATGGGAAAAGTAGAAATTGGAGTAGAATTTTGGTGGTAATATATTTCATGGAAACAATGAGCCAAATATATTTTGATCATTGGAATGATTGTTTTTACTTATTGACTTGAATCTAATGAAACAGACTTAATCCCATTTAGTTTAAACATTTATTGAGTGCCTACTATATATAAAGCACATAGCAATTGGTGTGGGTGAACCCATCGGAAATAGGTTTAACACAAAGCACATGAAATAAGTACCACCAATAAGTGGCTTTAAAAGTACCATTTCAGTCAAAGGAAGAAGAGATCATATTTATTTGTTTCAGCTAGATTCCCATGAAAAAAGAGACTGAGGCAAGTTTGTATATACTGACACTTTACTGGGGGTGCCATCCCAGGGAGGCAACAGCGAGGTGAGGAAGAGAAGTGGGGCAAGAAGGGGGAGCAGGTGCGAGGTGGTGCATCACCAAGCCGCTTATGGCTTTGCGGAAGACCAGATGGCTGCTCAGTGTCCTGGGCCATCTCCAGAGAGATGGCATGGAACGGGTCTCTTGCCATCACAGAGAAGGGAGCGGGAACAATTCGTTTGCTGGCTCTTACCTCGCTCCTGTCTCTTATGAGTCAAAGTCTGCTCCATGGACAAGAACTTCTCCACTATTTTGGGTTGTGTTACTCAGCCCTCCAGGAGGTTACTACAGAGGCCAGAGCCTCAATGGGCCCGGTATGTCCGGTGCACAGACATGGTCAGTTGGTACGTGTGGGTGCTCCTTGGTCCCTGGTGGCAGCAGTTGTGGCTTGGGCTTTATGATTATTTAAACAACATGAGTTGTCACTAGGGTCACTCTGGCCTGGAATTAAAGCAAGTGAGTAAGGCTGGGGGTGAGGAGATAGTCAGGGCTGAGCAAATCTGTCTATGGTGGTCCATATCTGTACAGTTAAGATTAGGAAAAGTTTAGAGAGAAGATAGTGCATGAGATGTCACTTAAAAATGATGGGTAACATTTTGACAGGCAGAGATACAAAGAGAGGATGCTGGTAATAGAATTTGAATCAAGCAAAGGCATGAAGGTGGGAAAGCAGGGCTGGTTGAGGGCACAGTGATCAGTCTACTTTGCTTCAACTCTAAGATACACATAGAGGAGAATGGGAGATAAGATTGGAAATGTAGATTGAGGTATGATTAGGGAAGGCCTTGCAAGCAAGTGTATCAGTCAGCTATTGCTGCCTAACAAACACACACAACACTCTTAGTGGCACATAATAATAGGCCCTTATTTCTCGCATTTCTTCTGGTTAGTTGAAGGGGCTGTCTCTGAAGCTGCTGGTCTGGGGATTGGCCGGGCTGCTCTGCTCTAAACACATTCATGCTAGGGCCCAGGCTGAAGGGGTAGGAGCTCTCTGGGGGAAGCTCTTCTCATGGCAATGGCAGAAACTCAAGAGGGCTTGTCCAACCACTTCGAGCTGCTGCTTGTGTCATGCTTACTAACATACCATCAACCCAAGGAAGTCCTGTGACCAAGGCCAAAGTTGGTGGAGCCAGGAAATATACTCTGTCCTATGAGATCATGGCAAAAATGTGGATGCATATTTTCCTCCAGGGTAGTAAAGAATTGTGACCAATAATTCCATATAGTAGAGTCAGGGTGAGACACTTGTAGACTCAAGGACAAGAACATTATATATTATTCATTATATTTGTGCTTCTAGTGTCAAGCACAGTGCCTAAAACATAGCAGTTGTTCAATGTTTGCTGAGTGCCTGAGTGAATTAATGTCAACCACCCTGCATTCAGTACTGTGGTAAACATTGTAAATTGAGTTCAGGGCCTATCTCCTTGAGAATTTTCCCCAGAGTAGGCTTCAAGATATATAAAACTAATAGCCAATTAGATTAAAGCAACTTATTTCAAGATACTCTTCCCACAACTTTGCTTTTCCATGTCCTTTCCTCACTCAAGAAACAATTATATCTTCTTGGTAGCCTTGTCAAAGATTAGTTGACCATATATGCTTGGTTTTATTTTTGGACTCTGTATTTTATTCCATTGGTTTATGTGTCTGTTTTTATGCCAGTACCATATTGTATTCATTACTATTGCTTTGTAATATAATTAGAAATCAGATAGTTTGATGCCTCCAAGTTTGTTTTTCTTTTCCAGGATTCTTTTGGCTACTCAGAGTCTTTTGTGGTTCCATACATATTTAAGAGTTGTTTTTTCCATATACCTATAAAATGGAATATTATTCAGCTTGTATAAGAAGGAAATCCTACCATTTGTGACAATCTAGATGCACCTGGAGGACATTATGCTAAGTGAAATTAGCCAGACAGAGAAATAGAAATACTGCACGTTGTCATTTATAGGTGGAATCGTAAAAAAAAAAAAATCAAATATATAGAAAACAGAGAGTAGAAAGGTGGTTACTAGGAGTGGGGGGAAGGAGGGAATGGGCTGATATAGGTCAAAGGGTGCAAAGATGCAGTTATAAGTCAAGAGATCTAATGTATATCATGAGGGCTATAGTTAACAGTATTGTATTATATACTGGAAATTTGCTAAGAGAGTAGATTTTAGGTTCTCTTCCCCCACCCCACACACACAAAAGAAATGTAACTAGGTGAGATGATGGATATGTTAATTTACTTGACTGTAGTAATCACTTCACTATGTATATGTATATCAAAACATTATGTTGTTGTACACCTTAAATATTAATATATGCAATAAAAAATAAGAAGGGGGTAAAAATGAAAGCTTTTTCTAAAGGAAAAAAACAGTTATAAGCTCTCTTTCATTACTGTGTCAAGCCACCTTTCTCTGCCTGACCTTCCTTAACTTGGCTTTTTACCCTGCTGCTCACACACAAACTGTCCTTACCAGTTATGCCCTGCCTTAGCTGTTTCACTGCCCCCTGCCCCTGTCCTTGTCATGGTGGTGTTTTCCTCAGTGCCTCTGCCCAGACTTCTGTCTTTGAAAAGGCTGTCTTCTCTCTCAGATCCATCCACACACGGTGTACCTTTCTGGCTTGGCTAAATGTCTCTTTTTCCATAAAACCTTCTGAGACTGGAACATTTTAACTCTTTATTGCTCAATAATTGTCTCATGTGGGTTAATTTCATTTGCCCAGTTTGTGAATGTTTCAAGGCAGGGCCTAAATCTTTTGCCACTTTGGGTCTCTCTTGCAGTGTGTAGCATGGTGCTTGATGCAAAGTGGATGAATAAGTAAGTTTTGATAGATGGATCCTACGTGCACTATGCACATATCTAATAAACTTGGATGTTGGCTGTCTTGCATGTGTTAGAAAGTGAACTCCTTGAGGGCAGCACTAAAGCCTTCTGCATACACGTGGCTTCCACCAAATTGATCTGACGTAGCCCCTGGACCAATAATTGGCCAACTTTTGATAGGTGATCAGTCCATCTCTTCTTGGTGTATTATCATTTAGATACCCCATGATTTAGAATGGCTTTAAGAAAAGAGGCTGACAAAGCCAGCCAAGGATGTGGTGCCCATTGTAAGTGAACCTGTGGGAGCATGTCTGCCCTTCCTTCTGGGGCTGTGAGGATGCAGCAGATTACATCATCCAAGGCCCTCAAGAGAATATCCATTCTCCTTTGAGCTATGTGTTACCTCTTGTCCATTATGCAAATGAGGAGTGAAAATAATAGGCTGTTTTTATTTCTCCCTCTGAAACCACGAAAACAGTGAACATATGGTTCTATCTCTGCCTGGGACAAAAAGGAGTAATTGACATTGTCCTTTTTGGTGAGGAAGACTGTTTCTTTTACTGACTCCTGAAGAGATATCCTCCCTCAGAGCTCTGCTGACTCAGGGCCTTTCTGAGTGAAGCTGGATTTTGGGGTACACTGATTAGAAGTCTTTTTTTTAAGAGACCGAGTCTGTCTTACTCTGTTGCCTGGGCTAGAGTGCAGTGGTGCAATCATAGCTCACTGCAGCCTCAAACTCCTGGGCTCAAGCGATCCTCCTGCCTCAGCCCCTCAGCCTTCTGAGCAGCTGGCACTACAGGTGTGCACCACCATGCCTGGGTAATTTTTTTTTTATTTTTTTTAGAGATGGGGCCTTGCTGTGTTGCCTCCTGGCCTCAAGCGATCCTCTTGCCTCAGCCTCTTGAGTCACTGGGATTGCAGGTGTGAGCCACCGTGCCTGGCTAGAAATCTATATAAAAGCATTGGCTCTTCCTGCATTATATGCTATTTACAACAACCTGCAGTTTTGTTGATCTGGAGAAAGGGTGGTCAAAATTGTGAATAATCTGACTTTATCTTTTAGATACCTCCTTTGCACCCTTCTTGCCCCTCTCTCCATACATTTCTAGTGCCTTTTTTCCTTGGACACCCATTGCTGCAGGGTGTTTTCCTCCATAGCTGTCCAGGACTTCACTACAACGTCCTTTTGGAATGGGCAGGATTGTATGTTCCCAACTTTCTTATCCATCTTCTTCCCAACTCCAAAACTTGTGCTTCATTCTCGCAGGGTCTGCTCTCCATTAAGGCTGACCCAATGAGTGTCATGTTGTTGTTCTAAATGGCTTCATGACACACTTAAATAGAACTTCCCAGTGAAATGCACAGAAGTACTCTAAGTCACAAGGTAATCCTGACATGTCTTCTTCCAGCATCTATTTTATTCACTGGCAAGTAATTTAAAATATCTTGGAACGCTAAGATGAATGTTGATAAATTGTGAAATAGAATGGAAAGTGCAAATGAAAGTTTAAGCTAAAGAACAAGCTTTAATAAATTTGTGCTCTTCATGTGTCTGTGTGTGGGGGGTATTTTGGGCTATGACCTCTACTCCTCCCATGTTTTTAACCCCTAAAAGCTTTGGAGGGCAAAGCTTAAAAAGCATTTTGTAAACACTCTCTGGCATAATGGGAGGTTGTGCAGAAATGCAAACCAAAGCGTCAGGGTGAGTTCAGGGAATCAGTGACTCAAAGACCAAGTCAGTCCACATCCTGAAGGCAAAGCAGCCAAGGCTTGTGTGGAGGTTGCCGGGAGAAACCTGGAATCCAGCAAGGTTGATGCTAGAAGTAGGCAGGAAAGGAGGCAAGGACTGGGAATTGGGAAGCATAGTCAAAGTTGGGAGAACTCTTCTGGTTCTGTTGAATTTAACTGCTTCTGCATGGGGTGGCTTTTCTCCCTTATGACTTAAAGGAATGGTCTTCACACTGGTCATACATGTTCATGGCAGTTCACAAAGACTTTTCAGGGTACTTTTAAGGGAATCAATATCCACACCTTCAATTCGTAAACATATTCTCTCCTAAAATTTCTCTCTCTTAAAATAAGCCTATGGTCTTCTCTTCTACCTCCCTATTTACAATAACCCCTTTCCCACTTGATAAAGTGAATAAATATTTGTTACTTACTCATTTTGTGTCTTAGCATGGTACCTTGTTCCAGGATATTTTTTATTTTTATTTTTGTTTTTTTAGAGACAGCGTCTCCCTCTGTTGCCCAGGCTGGAGTGCAGTGGTGTGATCATAGCTCGCTGTAACCCTGAATGAACTCTTGGGCTCAAGTGATCCTCCTGCCTCAGTCTCCTGAGTAGCTAGGACTACAGGCATGAACCACCGTGCTGAGATAATTTTTAAATTTTTTTGTAGAGACAGGGTCTCTCTGTGTTGTCCAGGCTAAGTTTGAACTCCTGGTCTCAAACGATCCTCCTGTCTGGGCCTCCCAAAGTGATAGGATTACAGGCGTGAGCCACCCCGCCTGGATAAAATAATGGTTTTGAGAAAGTAAATGACTCTAATGGCTGGTAGCTGTGTGAGTCAGGTGGTTTCCAATTCTTTGCTTTCAAAATTGAAGGAGGACTAAATTGAATTTTTAGCTCTAAGGTCACTACAAATACATTTTGATTATATTTATAGATTATTTTATGAGTTTTGACACATAATTCAGAAGTTGAAGAATAGAGTGTCATTGCTGTAGCTAAATTCCTTTCATTTCCATCACCCTATGTGTGAACAAAGTTTCTTAGTGCTTTTGTCTATAACAACAAAAAGTAGAAACATAATTTATTATTACAGAATAATTTTCAAAAAAGAAAAATCTGTGGCTGGTACATATATATAGGCAATCATGAATGTTAAAATCAATTTGCTAATAGATGCAAAACTGGTTGTTATCTTATAGGGAAATGATATCTAATGTTTAGAGTTACGTTTTCTGAAGAGCAGAAATCAATTGTATCTCTGTCAGATAAAATTAGTTTACATTTTCATGGGCAAGAATCATTTTCCTTACTTTCAATTTGCTACAATTTACAGAGTTGTAAAATAAACTGTCAAAGACAAAGGCACAGAGCCCTGTAGAATCAGATAACCTCCCTGGTTGGGGAGGGTCCTCCTGGACAGCACTCAGGTTTTCATTTAAAGGACACCAAATAATCTCTTTGGCCCATGTGAATGTCTTTCATAGTATTCTTAACAGATCCTAAACTCTGTCTTGTTCTATCAATAAGTAATTTTTATCCAAAGATAGATGAGCTAATTGAAATTAAAAAAAACCCCAGATACCCCAACGCCATTCAGCTCACTGAGATGTAGTTTCTTTTTTAAAAACTGCATTTATGATTAATAATTATTTAGCAAAAATTTTAGTGTATTCATGTTATTTTGCTCAATTGTATGTTAATAATTGTAATGATAATTCAATCCAGGAGAAAAAAATTTAAACACTTTGTGAAGAAAAGTTCTCTGAAAAGGAATTTGAAGGTAAGAGACTATTCCAGTGAACAGTTTGCAAACTGGGGAGATGCAGCCTCCAGTGCAAAAGGAATGTGCATTCCAGAGGACACACGGAAGCTCAGGTTTTACGGTCAAAGTTCCCACTCAGTTTCCCAATCAGGTCTGTTTGTATGCAACGAAAGATTGAAACTCTCTTAGTTCTGATTGGTTGGCAAATCTGAGTTCTGATTGGTTGATATAGCTGAGCCCTGATTGGTTGGTTTAAGTGAGCTCTGAAAGTCGTAAAGATAAAACATGTGGGTTTATGGGGAACTTAGTACACGTGTGACCCCTAGTCAGTTGCTTGGCTGTGTTTTAAATTTGGGCACAGTTAACCACTCGGGATCCATTTTGAAGAATTGGCTCTTTCAGATTCACATTTGTTCACAACTTAAAGCCTTATAGTTACCAAATATTTAAAAATAATTTAAATAATATACATATTTTATTGCATAGAGTTATGATAGGGTGATCAATAAAAGACTTTCAAGCAAGTGAAATATTACATTAGGATAAAATCTTGTGGAAAAGTGGAAAGAAACTGAAGTCAGGAGAAGAAGGAACTATGTAAGTTTTCCATTATAAAAATTGTTCATGTATTTAAAAAATGGATAATGGTGAGTACCAAAATATGTTAATTAAATTCCATTGCCTGTACTTAAAGAGCAATGTACTTGTTTTACAATATTGATATTTATAGTACCTCAGAGATTACACCCTTTGTGACTCTTTAAACTTATGGTGAAAAATTTTCAATGTCAACTGAAGAGTACGAAGGGATACAGAGATTTTCAAATCTTTCAGGCAGCATATGAATGAAAGTTTGAGGAGGAATGTCATAAGGAAACCACCTGGCATCTAATAGGGATATAACATTTTAATTTGGATATTTACCTTCAATACAGGATTTGTGCGCAAAAGGCATCGTGCTGTTTCTCCTTCAGTGCCTATGGAAGACATTGGTAATCGCTCACAGAATTCTTTCTTGTACAGCCTGAAAATGGTCTCGGCATTTCAACATAGTGCTTCAGGCAATCACTACCAATGGATTGAGTTGGCACATGATTTAATTTAAAGGTTCTCAAACAAAACTCTTCTCTGGAAGCTGTGATAACGGTGGAATGGCTTCCGCTGAAGCGTGAGGTACGCTTTGGGAGCACTCCCTACTCTTCCTCATTCCCACAGGTTGCTGACGACGTAACCGTGTAGATTTCCTTGTGCTCCTTGGAGCACTGTCTGAAAATCAAGTCCCGCCACTCAGATTCAAGGCTGTAATCTGCTGCTCACTCCCAGCTTTCTGGTGCTGTTGTCACATAATGTGGGAAGTCAAGTACCCCAAGTCTGGACTTGACTTCCCACTCCCCTCATCAGCATTGGGCACATTCTTGGTCTGCTGTGGCCCGCTGCTGAAAACCCAGGGTGGAAGCAGTCCTCGGAAAGCTGGAAGTGGTTCTTGCAGACTTGGAAGTAGTTCACAGAGAGTCTTCAGAGGATTGTGTTCACCTGTCTGTGTGATTGTTTAATTTTGAAGGAAGGCTGGTTGGTGACTAAGGCTAAGAACAGACTATATTCTTTAAAGTTTTGGACTGGGTGCCTCTCTGACCCTTATCTAGACAATAATGGCATTGAACCTCCGGTGTTTCAGTGGCCCCATCTATAAAATGAGACTGACAACCTTTTCTTATTTTAAGGAAATGTCATGTGTAGAAAAACTGAGTTGTAAACTGAATGGAAAGATTAGACCTTAAATTCAAGAGAGTGGCCTTGTGACCATGCCTGCCTATGTGTACATACATATGTGCATGGATGTATGTGTGTGTGAATGCACAGGGGGGTCTTAAGGGAAGAGGAGAGGCAGAGGGTGGCCTATAGTGGCACTTCATCTTTTATTCTGTTTTATTTCTTTTTACCATTTAGGGAGTCACATAAGACAAAATGGTCAAAATGGTTTGTTATGTAGTTAAAATTTTTTTTTTTACATTTTGTGTTTTTTATATTTCCTCAAATAAAAATTATAACAAAAAACCTCAGTTGTGACGAAGTTCTTCTTCATTTCTAAAAATCCATGATGTTTTATCTTGTCCAACTTGCTACTTGCTGAAGTCACCTTCTTAGAGCTTCTTGTATCTGTTTGACTCCATACCTTGCCTTCCCATTCTTGTTTTTGAAGCCGCCTGTGGACATTCTCTTTAGAGGAATTGCAACCATTGGAAAGACTTTGGCCTCATTAAGACTGAGCTACTGGAAATGCCTTGCACCTGACTTCCTTTCCAGGGGATAGAGAGGCTCAGAACCAGGTGGATGCCTCAGGTTAGAACAGTGTAGGGTCCCCGGTTCCCCACCCCCCAGCTTTCTTTCTGTGCTGTGACCAAAAATCATAGAGTGTCTTGACTGCTCTGAGACCCAGCCAGCTGTAGGTTTTCCCCAGCAGGCTTGAACCCAAACCAGGGCCTTGAACATCCCCAGGCACTGAAAAAGGTATCTAGGTTTACTAGAAAGAAACTGACCCTGGCTCTGAGCCAATTTCCTTAAACACTTATATAAAGTCTGTACCCTGATACCATCTCTGAGGACATATCTAGTAGAACATCCCTTTTTTCTCGCTGTCAGTCTTGAGGATACACTGCAGTACTCTTTACATAAGTTCCCTTTGGATTGATCATCCTGGAATTTAGTGCTTCTTTCTTTGGAATCCCAATTGGCCCATCTCTGGTCAGTTTGGGGGCACTCCCTGTGGGAATTCCCCTGCTGCCACTTTTGGGGCTACTCTAGCTGTGGGTTCCTGGGTTTGGTGGGACAAAACAAATAGTAAATCTTGGGTGTCTAAGGAAGAGGGTTCTGCTCATGGGAGTGTAGATATATGAGTGTAAGCATCACTCTCTTTGGTCCAAATATCCTGGGGTCTTTCAGGGCTGGGTCTGGAGAATGGGAAACTCTTATTTCTTTAATGTCAGAAGGGCAGGTCTGGATGTTTGGAGTTAAATTTGCTTGGACTTTAATCAGAATTTAAATAAGTGCCTCCACCAAGGCCACGTGCAGAATGATAGACACACAGAAGGATGAATTGGGACTAAAACTGGTCTTAGCAAATAATAGTTTAGAGAGGTGCTGTCTCATGGGGTGGTGGTGGCTGGAGTAGATGACCTGGTAAAGTACCTTCACAGATAAGAGACTTTAGAGTTGGGAGGGACCTTAATGGAAGATAAATTCTCTAATCCAATCTTCTCATTATACAAATAAGAAAACTTCAGCCCAGAAAGGTTGAAGTGACTTTCCTCAGGTCACATTGCTAGTTTGTGGCCAGCCAGGGCACTGGGCATAAACGTGACACTAAAGAGACAGGATCTGTGAATCCATCTGTTACCATTTCATCTTTTTTATTTAGCAGAATCCATTGTGTCTACATTAGCAAAGTTATATTAATGTGGACTATTAAATGGAATGTGGGAATAACCTCATTAGGGAGAAGTGGACATTATAATGGTACCTATTAAAATGAATTTTCTCATCTGTAAAATGAGACTATTGCTGTAGATGAACTTTAAATTCCTTCCTCTTTGAAAGTCTCTGAGTTGATGAGATCCTGCTCATGTGATTGAAGATACAGGTGCTGAATTTAGACACTTCTTAGGCCCACTTATTTGGGACAAGGGTGTACTTGCCTTGGAGTCTGTAGACTGAGTCCTACTTCTGCCACTTATTTGTCTTGTCATCATGGGTGATTCACCTCTCTTAACTCAGTGTTCTCATCTGTAAATTGGGAGTACTGATGTCTGCCTTACCTATTTCATAGGTCCCTCATCTGAACCAGGAAACGCAGCAAATGATAGGAGTGATTATTTTTTTCAATTCTCTTAGGGATGGTACAAAGATAGTACCATGCATAGAAGAGAGTTAATTTATTATGTATGATGTATATGCATGTATGTATGAAGGTGTCTGCCTTCGGGCACTAGGCTAACCCTCTCCTGGAGCCCCAGTTGAGCAGGGCCACTGTACAACTGTGCAACAAACTGTACAGCATGATAAAAATGTAGGGGATTATTTCCTTTGTATCTAACTCCTATCTTTGTTAATTCTTTGTACAAACCCCCTGCCTGAAGAGTATGGGTGAGGGTCTAATGGTCCCTTATTCTAAGGATGAGATGGTATAACACTAGGCCTGTGGGAACAGCTACGGGTGGTGTGGGGGTATGAGCTCTTTGCTGTTTATCATTCTAATCAAAACTTCTCCTAGTGTCTCAGAGAGGCTTCATTCTCCTCAAATTCACTCCTTTCCATGAAACACTTAAGCAGTAAAAAGCTACCTGGATTTTGGGTTGGCCGAAAAATCAAGTAAGGCTCATAGGTAAGGTTGGGGAAGTCTCTGGGTCATAGACTTCCTTGCATGAAGCCCTTAGAGCAAGTACCTCTGACGGTTCTTGTGTGGGTGTGATTCTAGATTAGGCAACTTAAAAGATGATTATTTTTGCTAATTATTGATGCTTTCAATGAGTCAGGCTCTGTGCTGGGCAATTCACATATATCATCTCATTTAATATTTAGAATAAGTTGGAGATGTAGATATTAAAATGGTCTCTCTATAAATAAAGGAAACTGAAAACCAGGATGGTTACTTACTCAAGTAACACTACTGGTTCATTGGTAGTTAGTGACCAGGGCCACAGCATGCCAAAGCTTGGGGGCATCATTCACGTTGTATTCTCTGGAGGTGACAGCGTGAATGGTGCCCTCTGGAGCAGTGCAGCATCCTGAAGCGTGGTGGAGCTGAGATGTGGATCCAGCTCTGCCTGCCCCTAAGTGCTGCTCTGAGTCACTACGGCACATGCTGTCCCTTCACCATGAATGGCTGGTTCTGAGTGTTGGTGGGTGGGAGCGGGCGACACTCACTTCCTGTGTCTCACTCCCTGTGTGATCCAGGTGTGGCGCCTGGTTGAGCTGGGGACTTTGCAGGGCAGGGGACTGACCTCAGCAGGGGACTTTGCAAGGTACGCTGAAGGGTGAGAGCCTGGGGAGGGTGTGTGTGTCGGTGTGTGTGTAATTGTGGTTCCGTCTGCTGGGGCTCTGATTTTTAAGGGGAGAGACAGAAAAACCTTAGGACGTGGTGTTAGCGAGGACCGTGAGCCCCCTCAGTGAACTATCTCCTTATCTCCATGTCTCTGACTAAAATTGTGTGTGTGTGTGTGTGTGTGTGTGACTGTGTATTGTGTGAGTAGTATGGAGAAATATCCAACGGCATTGGGGTTGCCTCTCTCTGGCTGGCCAAGTGGGAACATTCTCTGTGAGGTGTGGAATGACGCATAAAGTCCACACCCCACTTTTCTGAGTAACCATGTGGAGCTGACTTGGGAGTCAGCTTGGGAAATATACTGAACCTGTATGAATTCTGGTTGTCTCAGCAAAAAAGGTGAGGAAGATGCTGTTACTCATCTCACTGGGCAGACGTGGAGCTCTGGCTTCCACATGGTCAGCCTGTGACAAAGTCATCCATAAGCCATACCTTGGAAGGGGTAGTGGCCTTAGTGTTTTTTACTAGTGTTGTTATTAGAAAGAATTTTTCTAGCCTGAGGCCCCTTTCTTGTCTAATCTTCACTGTTATGTAGCCTCCAGTCTTACATACCTCATTGAATGTGCCTCCCTTCCCCAAAGTTAACCTTAATTGTACATCACTCTAATTATGGGCTTCTCTTTAATGCAGTTAAAAAAGAGATTGAGCTTTGCCATTCATTCTCCAGGCTCGTTAAAGCTCTCTCCTTTCAACATATCACATTTGGACTGGATTTGATTTTGGAGATTAGGGAAGCAAAGAAACTGTGAAAAGCATGGTTGTTATCTTAGCATACTGGATGAATCACCAGTGTAGTGATATCATATGCTGGTCACATGGCACCTGTGCTCTGTATGCACGGCTGGCTCCTTGCTGGCTCTTTGGCGCTGTTAGTTTCAATCCACAAGTCTCCTGGTCAGAATTAAAGTTGTTTTGCAGGGAGATGGGGAGCATGAGTGAACTGAATTTCACAGAGTGCAGCTAGGTAATTCCTGTCTCCCCACATGAAAAAGGACAAAAGGTCCTCGTGATCTCCCCTTTCCATTAGTTCATGGGCAAATGTCTGATTGCCTTCTGGGTGGAAACTGTTTTCCTGCAGGTAGTTCGTGGGTAGACATGTTACTCTTCTGGGCTGATGTGGCTACTGGTTGAGGGGTGGAAATGTGTGACCCAAATGTTTGTTGAATTGAATTGAGTTATGTTCTTTTTTAGAGATCCTATTACTAAATAAGAATTACATCTGAAGGCTGCAGTAACTTCATTAGCTGTTTATTGGATGATCCCTGTCATAGGTTGTGGTTTCCAGGAAACAGAGACAGAGATGGAGTTTGGCTTCCAGGATGTTTAAGGAATGCTGTTAGCATCAACACCCATGGAAAGGAGGGGACAGGGAGCATATTTGGTTAGAGGGAGATGTCATACCACCATGTAGGTCCAACTGCAGCCTCAGCTAACCCTTTGGAAAGCTCTGGAGCTAGAATGGCTCTTCATGGTTGTGTTAGTTATCTATTACTCCAAAGCTTATCTCAGTTTCTGTGGGTCAGGAATTTGGACATGGCTTAGCTGGGTCCTCTGCCTCAGGGACTCTTACAAGGCTGCAATCAAGGTGTCAGCTGGGGGCTATGGTCTCATCTGAAGGCTTGAATGGGGAGGACCTGCTTCCAAGCTCACTTCTGTGGTTACTGGCAGGATTCAGTTCCTCACAAGCTGTTGGGCAGAGGCCTCCCCCTCTGTTTCTTGCCATCTGGGCCTCACTATAGAACATCTCACAACACAGTGGACTGAAAAAAGGGGAAGAGAGTGCCAGCCAAAAAAAGTGAGAGCAAGGAAGATAGGAGTCATTGCTTTTTGTAAGTTAGTCATGGAAATGACATCCCATCACTTTTGCCACATTCTATTTATTAGGAACACATCACTAGCTCCAGCCCACACCCAGGGAGAAGGGATTTCATGCAGGCATGAACACAGGGAGGTGGGGACCACAAAGGCTGTCCCACGCTGGGCTGAGATGGCCTTTATTCCCCTCCATGGACCAGTCACTGGATGTGGGCCATGTATAGAGGTGCCTGGCCTTGGGCGGGTGGCTCTCTGCAGCTGAGGCAGTCTGACAGTTGATCATCGAAGGCTTTCTGCTGACATCACTTCCAGCATCCGGGGCAATATGCACTTCACCGAAGGGGGATTGGAGAGGCACGTCTCCACGTCCACGATGAGCCCATTGCACATTCACACTGTGGTCAACCATGTACATAGAGTTTGGCTTCGTAGCAAATTCTGTTGATCCATGTGTGAGGGGAAGAAAGGGAAAGAAGGACTGTTTCTTTTTGTTATTTATATTCACAAGAAATGGTTCTCCTTGATTGTATCCCTTTTTTAATTTTCCTCTTTTTTCAGCCCCTGGGTTGGAACTTTCTCTGAATGCTGAATAGAAATGCTATCTGGCAACAAAGCTGTGTTGTGAGTATGAGTCACCCCATGAGTGCCAGGCCTGGGGGGTGGCTCACTCAGCCACCTGACCTCATCCTCGGGATCGCGTCTCTGTGGGGCAGGAGCAGTGCAGGAGCCGGAGTCCCCTCCTTGTCTTCCCTTGTGATTCAGCTCCATCTCTTCTTGTCATTCCTCGTTGTAAACTTGCACCCTTTAGGCACCTCAGAGTTTCCACGGAAGCGGAGCCCAAGGTGGGGATTCTTCTGGAAGTAGGGGAGTGTGCTCAAGAGAATGGACAGGGCAGGGGAACATACTGTGTAATGATGAGATCTCCGCTGGCCGCTAGCCGCAGTCCGATCCCACCGGGAGCTCTGAGGCACACAGTGCACCACCGAGCTGATCCCACCGCCAGGCAAGCGGTCCAGCCTTTTGTACCTCTGCGCCACTCGGTCGTCATTGGCTAAGGCCTGCAGTGCAAGGGTGTTTGGGATGGCGCAGGGGGATAATCTTTTGCTTGGTATTCTCCCAAGAATGGGGCAGGTAGGTTTTTTCAGTCAACACTCTCGGCTCAGCTGCTGGGGAGAAGGATGCTCCACCAGGGAAAAACTTGAGGAAAGGGGCTGGGGTGAGGCAGCACCCACCACAGTTCTTTCCTCTGTCGAGTCACCATCTTCTTTCCTCTCACTTTGACTCCCAGGGCCAGTTTTCTTTTACAGAGTAATGGGAAGAACTGGGAATCACACAAACATAGACTGGAATCCAATTCACATCCCCTGGAGACTGGCTGCCTTGGATAAATTATTTAACTTTTTAAGCCTCAGTTTTCCTGTCTGAAAAATAGGTACGATAACATTTACTTCGTAGGGTCATGGTGAGGACTGACTGGTGACATTTGTAAAGTGCCTCTCACAGTGCTTGCCCTGTCTTGCCCCCGACTTTTCCCTCTTGCAGCTGAACAGAACAACATCTCCTTTTCCCGCAGGGCCCTTCAGAGTTCTGCCCCTCTCAGTCTTCTGCTTTCCTTGTGACGATCCCTCTTCCTTTTGCTCACGTGACAGCCTCCCGCACCGGCAGCATGCTCACTGTTCTCCTCTGGGTGAGTTTGAGTTCATCACCACATCTCTTACAAAGTGGTGCCTGGACTGAGCAGGCTTCTGTCCCTGGGTGATCCAGCAGGGCCTAGGGCAGCAGAGCTGCGCTACTTTCTTGGTTGGACACTAAACTCTTTAGCGATGCTATCCAAGATTGCATTTGCTTTTTGACAACTTTAGAGGCTGCAGTTATAAGTAGTAAGAAGATTTAGAGCTCTTTAGGGTATACTAAAATACTGCCCAGACTCTTTCCCAGATGTCTACAGAGATCTCTGGGCTCCCCTTCCTCAAGATTTCCTCACCCAGGAAGCTGGAGTTGCATATCAACCTGGAATTGCACATTTCAGAGCCAGCTCTCATCCTTCATGGACATGTGTGTATCAGCCTGGGTTGTGGCATTAAAATCTGTATCAGGAAGACTCTAAAGTGATGAGAATGAAATTCCTGGGAGCATTTAAAGCTATGCAGACTTACCTGGAAGATTCTGACATGTGTCTTAGGATCTTAGGGGTGGGCACGTATAGTTTGGTCAAACTCCCCAGGTAACTCAGTAAGTCATCAGCCCCACCTTGAGATTCACTGCTCTGTTGTTTCTGCTTCTGGAAATGGGAGCTGTCCTACCTAGGTGCTAATCTACCTACAGATGGCCCAGATGTTGTTGTTATAAATCACCTGAAGCATCTGAATCTTCGTAATGGCTCTGAAGTCTTAGCTCTCTCCAAGGACAACTGTAAAGTCCAGTCCACCAATCTTTCTGATTTATGTTTGCTCTTCCCCCTTTCGATAACCCCCCATCCTTCCCCCACCCCCCTTTTGCCAGATGCCTGGAGCCTGGGTGGGCTGCTTGAATATGCTGGCCTTTCTCTCTCCCCCCAGCAACTCCCTCCAGATCCCTCCCAGGAGGAGAATCTCTCACTTTTCAAAGAATAAATCTGTAAAAGAGGCAATGTTTCCAGAGCAGTAAATCTTTGCTGTGTGTACTGGTGTGGATGTGCACATATGTCTGAAATCTGGGCCCTGTGTGTTTATCTGTGTGTCTGAGAGAGAATAGCACTGCTAGCATGAAAGGAAAGGGCCTTTTAATTTCCAAAGAGTCAAGATCACAAGAAAGAAGGACATGCTCAGGGAAGCATGCTGGAAAAAACAGGGTAGAGCTGAGGGAAGAGGCAAGCTGGGCAAAAAGTGTTCCCACAGTATGGTGTGCTGCCCAGGACTGGCAGAGAGATGGAGATGACTGTCAGAATGAGCTCCCCCCTCTCCCTTACTTGGTAAGGTCTTTTTGACGCTCTCTGGGGAAGTGGAAGGGAATTCTAGCCTCCCCCTCCCCATTCAGCCTCTGGGTTTTGTTTTCTTAGACACTACATTGTAATTTCCTCCATCCCGTCCAGAGGAAATGGTCAGAAGGGAACCCTGGAAAAGAATCTCAATCAAGTTTAACTCTCTAAACAATTTCCTGGAAAGCTGTGAATGAAAACAAAACTCTTTCAACCAACAACCAATGAATTCGCTAGTCAGCCCCAAACAGAAACCAGATGCGTGGAGACGGTAAAATCACGGGGCTGAAGCCCAGTTCACTGGCTCTAGTTCTCTTCGGTGTGAACGAGGTCGGGAGATTAGAGGTTGGACAAGAGGTCAGCCGGGGGCAGGCCTAGTTGTGACGGAGGGTCTGTCACTGGCCTGCAGGGCTGTTAAGGAGCGAGGACAACCCTTGCTTTTTTGCGATGGGGGTAGAGGAACAACACAGGTAACTACAATGCACTGAGAGTCCTTCATCCTCATTTTAACCTTTTCCTCTCCAAATAACTTAAGAAAAAAGAATATAATGAAGAAAGAAAGGTACCAAAAGAATCTCCATAGAAAACATAGGTCTGTTTTCTATGTGTTTAGTCAGGTCTGGGGAGATATTGAGGCCCTATTCATGTACGTGGTCTGAAAAAGAGTCTGTCCCCTTTTAACAATGAGCTGAAGACTGGGGCTAGGATGAGTGTCGGGGAGGTGGGTGGAGAGAAGGTGGAGGGCTAGCAGGAGGGAAGGCTAAGGAGGCATCATGGGGTTTACGATGATGGAGAAAATGTGCCTGAGCTGGGAAGATGCAGAGAGGCCTTAAACACGGGTGTCCAGAGATGGAGAATTCTGTCCACATCAGCCAGGTGGGCCACGGCCTGTGAGAACAAGGATTCTGACCTGGAGGCAAAGGCAAGTAGACTTGAGGCTCAGCAACAGAAGTCCTCACTTCTCCGGGGATGGAAGAAGCTGGCACAGAGAGGAAGGTGGGGAGAGATGGACTGTGACTCTCCCCACTTGCAGCCTGGAGGAGAGCTCATGGGCCGGGGAAGAAGCGACACAGGAAACTCCTGAAAGAGTTTGTTTAATGCTTTAAACCTGAGCTATGTTGGCTAAGCCATGTGATGTCATACGCAGGATGACGTTGTCTCAATTGAATGGGATTTTGGCCCTAAATTCTGAAAGCGTCATGCCGAGAATGCACATGGGGAAAGTGAGGGGAGACCTTGCCCCAGGCACATTCTCTGTGAAGGGGCATCTGCAGTCAACCTTCCTTCTTGCCACTTTTATCCCCTTTGACCCTTGGGTGATGGCAAAATGGTATTTAAGGCAAGAGTCAGAAGAAATGTGTTCAGAGGAGTCTTTTGGCTTAGGGAGGCTGTTTTCATCCCAGCTTTTATTCAACCAAAGCATTTTGCAGAGCTAACATAATACTGCTAGATTTGTTGATTTGAATCTCATCTCTTTTTACTTGTTTTGTTTTATTACAGAAAAAGTGCTAGTGAACAGAAACACAGTCAACACCCAGTGTGCTCACTTATTAAAACACCTTGTAAGTGCCAGGCACTGCACTAGGCTAGTGTGGATAGGGTAGAGGTGAGTGAGACAAAAACTTAAAGATAGCAAGCAAATGCCAGGAAGATCCCCAAATGGCCAAAGTTGGCTGGTTTAATCCTAAATTAAACAAAGCTATATTAACTATGTCATAAATGGGGTAGCTACTACTTAGCACCATGCAATCATAGCCCCGTGAAAATGAGGGCCCAATGTTGCCAAATCTTCCAATTCTTCAGGAGGAACTGGAACAAGGTCCACAAGTTGGAAATCACCTCTAGGTTCATCTACTCACTCAGCAAATATTTACCAAACGCTTAACCTTGTGCCAGTCCCTGGGGTACTGTGGTAAACATGACCCATAAGGCCCCTGCCTTTCTGGGCCTCACTCAGTACTTTTGGGTAGGGATAGTGCTGTGAAGGAAGTGGACAGGTGATAGGTGGGGATGTGCATGGGGTGGCCTCTCTGGAAGGGTGAGTGACATGCCTGATGAGAAAGGAGCCTGTCATGTGCATTTCAGGCAGGGGGGAAAGGAACACTGGTGGGGTGGGCAGAAAGCAGGGTGGGAAACGCGAGAGGCTGTCGGAGTTATAAAAGACACTTGTCATTTTCGACAACGTGGGTGAACCTGGAGGGCTCTATGTTAAGTGAAATAAGCCAGGTACAGAAAGACAAATACTGCATGATCACACTTATATGTGGAATCTAAAAAAGTTGAACTCATAGAAGTAGAGATTAGAATGGTGGTTACCAGAGGCTGGGGTGAGGGGGTGGGTGGGGAAAGGGGAGATGTTGGTCAAAGGGTATGAAGTTTCAGTTAGACAGGAGGAATAAACTTCGGTGATCTATTGCACAGAATGGTGACTATCTTAAATGATAATGCATTGTATATTTCAATATTGCTGAAAGAGTGGATTTTAAATGTCTTCACCACAAAAAATGATAATTATGTGAGGGGATGGATTTGTTAATTAGCCTGATTTAATCATCCCACATTGAAAACATATATCAAAACGTCACACTGTACCCCATAAATATATGCAATTATTATTTGTCAATTAAAAATAAAATTAAAAAAAAGTCACCTCCTGCCAAGCATTCCTATCGTCATTATTGGATGTTTCTGATCTCCAAGAGCCTCTGGAGGCCAAAGGTGTGGAGATCTAGCATTTTCATGTTTCAGTGTGAGTCAGGGCCGCAGAAGAAGGAACTGTCACAAGTCTCATGGTTTTAACCCATTTTCCCTTATGTGTGTGAAGACTTTCTTTCCACAGCCTAAGTCTCTACCCCGGCCTCGGTAGGCTTAGGAAGATGGGAGGCAGAAGGGCATAAGTATACTCAACACTCCTGAGTTGGTTTTTTTGAGATTTACATGTCAGTTTCTGAGGTGTGTCCTGGTGGCTGTGGAGGTTCTGAGGGCCACCATGTTGTCTCAGGGAGCTACCACAGGCCTCTGGGACTCTGGCTCTGTTTTAAGGGCACATGTTTCTGGCTTCTATTTTAGAGAGGTAATTTTTCCTCAGATGTTTATTATTTATGGATTCCAGATCACCACCCAGTTTGAAAACATATAAAGTTGGTTGGTGTGTGAGGAAAACAGCTTGGGAGAGGTCACTCAGCAAAGTGGAACAGTGTAAAAATCAGCTCACAAGGCACAGGTCCCCATTGAGGGCCACAAATCAAGCCCAGGCGCTCCCCTGCCTGGGGGCAGAGGTGGGTTCTCTGGGCCTGTCGTCCTTGATCAGGCTGTCTCTATCACAGAGCTAGGTCAAACTCAGTTTTTTAAAAAAATGATTATAGAAACCATATGTGTGTGCAAAAACAGATTGCCTTTTTTTCTCCCCATGGCCGGTGAAATTTGTTGCCCTGTTCCTTGGAGCCTTTCTGAATTGGAAACAATGTGATGCTCAGAGGGGAGAGGATTACTTTTCACGAAGTCCGGCAAAACAGGGGATTCATTGCAGGAATGAATTGTGGACTTTTCCAACAACGCTTTCTTTTAAACTGATGGCATTTAGAGACCTATTGGTCACTGTAATGAGCCAGGCAGTTGCAGAATATAAAATAGTCCTAGAAGTTTCATGGCCCAAACCAAGAAGAATGTCTTAACATTTTTACCAAATTCATTTTCTTTTCCATTGGTATAATTATAAATCTGAGCTTTCAAGGGTCCAGCTTCAAAAATAGCCATCTTAACTTTGTTGATTGCAACCCAAACAATAGAGGGCTGTTCTTTCCCCAATTTCTTTCCTGGGCCTCCACATAAATACCTAGATAGTATTTATGTCCATACTCTTATTCTTGCAGCTGTCATCCTTAAAAGTATTATCATGTGAAAGATCTCACTTGATTCAGCATCTAGGACTAAGGGGAAGTGTAGACTTCCCACTTCTCTTCACCAGCTGTCTCAAAAATAAGCGACTCGAGCTTCACTTTATAGTAAAGTTTTTTCTTAACAATCCAGAAGGCCAGATTTAGAATTCTGAAAGCTAGAATGGCATTTTAGAACCTTGTTCCTACAGAAGTCAGTCACCAGTAAAATAAAACACATACTATATACCAATGGTTCTCAAAGTGTGGTCCCTTGAACACAAGCATCAGTGGCACCCGAGAACTTGTTAGCAATGCCAATTCTCAGGCCCTACCCCAAACCTGCTGAATCAGTAACTCCTGGGGTGGGGCTCAGCAATCTGGTTTAACAAGTCCTCTGGGTTGTTCTCATGCATGCTAAAGTTTGAGAACCACTGCTATATACCAATAACATTCAATGTTAAGTAACATGTTAAACTTAATTTTTAATATTAATTTAATAACTCAATATAGTTAAAAAAATCATGTTTTTTTCCCCCTTATGTTAGTGTACTCTGGCCCCCACTCCAATCCCCAGCCTTGATGGAAGGCCAGACTTCTTCCTTGATATGGCTAGAGAAACCTGGACAGAAGGCACTGGAGGAGGTGCTGTACTACGCAGTTAAATATGGTATATCTGCAGAACTGTTCCCTGATAATTCTCCTGGTTTTGAGGGAGGGGATCTCTTTCGACTGAGGAGGGTAGGGTGGGAAATTTGTCTAACTTTTTCTTCATCATTTCTCTTCACAAATACTTCACAAGTCTCCCCTTAAAATTCAGCAAGAGAAAAAAAATCAATGTTGTCAATTCTAAGAGGAAAGTGAGTGTCAAGGACAGGTATGTTTAAGGCATAAAGTTTCTTATTTGGTAATTCCATTTTGTTTTTATTTAAAATAATAATAAAGAAATTTGTGTCAAGAAATGAATAAGTATAATTTGAATCTTCACTGATAATATTTTCAAGTGCAGAAAATTTATTGATGAAATTGAACAGATAGCCTCTAGCAATTAAAAATGTAATGATTGTGCCATATTAATAATGAGGGGTGGGGGTAGAATTATCAGGATTCTGCCAGGGGCACTGGACTCTGAGCCTTTTTAGATAAGAAAAGCAAAGTATGGCACATGTGTATAATTAATGTTGAAACATCTGTAATACAAAGGAGTATATTTTTGGTAGACACCATATGTTTGAGATTCATCATTAATTTCCTCTCCTTCTGGTGACAGTTCTCCACATTTTCTTTAAGAAGCCACCCCTCATCCATTCCAAACCATGGGGTTTCATTTGGGTGGCTCCATCCTTGGCTCCAAGACTGTATCCTGATTGGCTTAAGTGAGCAGGCAGTTTGCCATCTTCCAGCCACAGTGGTTGGTTCAAGGATGGTGATATAATCCAGTCAGAGCCAATGGGAATCAAGATGACGTTTGCTGGAACTTCTGGGGAAATGACCTTGTCTCTTCCTCTGCATTCAGTGGTAGAAACTGGAGATGTAAGCTTGGTGCCCCAGTGGTCTTTCTATGGTGAGGCAAACCCAGTGAGAAAGGGTCTGGAAAAACATAGAGCCAGAGATGCAGAAACACTGGGCCTGACACGTGGCTCAAACATGCCAGAAGCCAGCTATACCCATGGACTTTGAGATACATGAGCCAACACATCCCTTTTCCCTGTTTAAGCCAGCTTGGTTTTTTTTTTTTTTTTTTGGTCATTTGAAACTCAAAGAATCCTAAAAGTCATAGATCTTATTGCCAAAATCATGATGAATAAGATTTAGCAGAAGGCCCTTTGGGAACCTGCAAATGTCAGTTCTTGCATTAATGTATTTTCTTGTCTTCTGTATTCTTGATGCTCTAGCATCTGGGGCCTCGCTGCTGGGGAGAGACTGCCCCTCCCAGGGCTAACTAATTCTTAGAGATAGCAAAGGACTTGCCCAGGATCATGACTTTCATATGCAAACTGAATTAACCAATCCAGAGCCCATACTTGGAACCAGCTCCCCTAATATTCTTCTGCCCTAATTATCCCAGGGCCAAGTATCAGACGACTAGAGACAGCCCCTATATCCCAGAACCTACTAAAGTGATTCAAACTAGCCAATTCGAAGGTGCTTACCCTGTTCTGCCTTCCCTGTGGAAACCACAATAAAGGATCCTGCCCACGTTTCCCCCTTGCTCCCTCTGTCTTCTGAAGGACGCTGGTGCTTCTCCATGTGGCCCTAGGTGGCATGGTGTGGTGTGCCTCCTTCTTTTGGGAATTGTGAGTAACAAATTATCTTTTCAATGTCAGTTGTCTCCTGGTCTATTGGCCTCTTTATACCTGAATAATAATAAATCCTACATTTTAAAACTTTGCCATGAATTGAAGATATCGTGGTAAGCGGTGTACTGTGGGTGTCAGAAAGGGCTTAATGAATATTCCTGTGGGGGTAGGGGGTCCAGGGAATGCCTGCTGCTAAATTCCCTTTTGCTTTTGTTCTAAGTGTGTTTAGTGAGAATCAAAGCCATTTACCCTGCAAAGATTGCACAGGAATATATAATGATGGCTGGGATTCTGTGCTCTTCCTTAGATATGTTGTATTTTATCTTTACTTTTTGGTGGTGGTGGTGGTGGGGAGGTGAAGAAAGTTCTAAATAAGTGCAAATAGTGGTGCACAAGTTTTATGATTCTGTTGTTTATCCTAGCAGCCCTCTTAGGGTATAAGCATGATGAAAAGATATCGCAGTAAGTGGTATACTGTAGGTGTCAGAAAGGGCCATTTTCATGAATATTCTTGTGGGGACAGGGGGTGCAGAGAATGCCTGCTGTTAAATTCCCTTCTGCTTTTGTCAATTTGTATCACGATTTTTAAAATGTCAGTTTTAAACTAAGAATTTCTTGTAATCAGTAAATGGTTTAGGAGCCAGAATAGTGGCATCGTTCATCTACTCCCCACCCCCAAAGGAAAAAAAAACTCCAGTAAATCCAAATCCCCTACTTCATTCTGCTACTATTGGTCCCATGAATCATTTTTATGACTGGCCAGACTAAGAGGTCAAGCAGTATGAGGAAGTAAGGGGCTCGGGTTTGCTGTCTGGAGTTCTAAGCACATAGTTACCTCCTCTAGAGAGCTGAAAGCTGGCCTTATTCATTCTCAGATTCATTCATTTGTGATGGGAGGCCTCGTGGAGAAAGAATGCTGAATTTTGTAAAGCTGGAAAACTACCATTTTGGGGATTGTGAGTGGTTTCTGAATTATCTTTGTGCAGAGCCTTCTATGACAGCCTGGGTGTTTCATTTCAGCAAACAGAAACCATGGCTAAATATCTTAGGCTGAGAATGAATTTTTTTGGAAGGATAATGGAAGGCTATCATCTCACAGAACTGATAGGGAAGGCTGAAGAACTCCACTTGGAAAATGAGAGAAACCAAAAATGGCTTGGCAGCAGAGGCAAGCAGTCCAGCATATGTGCACTATTGATGCAGTATATTGCTGCCATTGCCAGACTTAGCTACTACTGGACAGAGCCACTTTTGGGACACAAGCCACTATTTTACCCCTTGGTTCATTGCCTTGTGTATTCAACTGTGGTGAACATAACACTACATATTGATTGCTGGCTCAGAGAATATACAACATCTTACAGGACCGTACCTCCATATCACAGTGTTGTTTCCAATCTAGCACCATGCTGAGGAGTCAGTGGACCACTGCATCATTTTGGTGATGGGGTACATTATAGTACCAGGAAGTTCCATGGCATTAGCCAGATTGCCTTAATTCTTTTCCTATAAATTGAACCTTTTGGTCAGAAACAATGTTCTATGGCATATAACGGTGTCTAGGGCATTCAAAAAGTATAATAATGGATATACTGGCAGAATCATGATGGATAAGACAGAGAAAACAAATCCACATTAAAAAAAAGTCTACTCTGGTGAGAACAAATTGATGTCCTTCCATGATGGGAGGGCATCAATACAGGCGACATCTACCAGTGGCTGGCTCACTCTCCTGTAGTACAGGGCCATGTTGGGGATTCTGAGTAGGGTGTTGCTGGTGAGTTGAAGGAGGTTCTTTTTTTGTTTTTTCATCTAATGGGAACATTCGTCTCCACCAGCAGGTTATAATAATGCTGACTGAAACAGTAATACTCTGTAGAGAGGGCGAATTGATAACGTGGGAGAGAGAGGTTATGACCGCAGGGCTGGAGTTCTTTGAGTAGGTGATCAGGAATGAACTCCAGTGTACCAGTGAAGGGTCGGCTATGACATGACCAGGGATGGCCCACTCATCTCAACAGGAGGGAAAGGAGAGCAGGTGGGTATGGATGTCTTTCATGTGCTCTTATTTTTTCAGTGAAATGAAGCGTGATGTTATCAGCTGACGGTGGGGATAGGGAGAGGAGATATTGAAAGAGGTATTACAGTTATTGAGGAGAGAGAAAAAGGTGTAAAATAGTATCTTGAAAGAGGGGACGCACATTTACCATGGGAACATTGTATGATTGCTGGGCAGTTTTGCATGGTTGTGAGTCTTTCTCCTGCTGTGTCTGGCTGCTCAGTGCAGGCGTGGAGTTGGAAGGATCCTGGCTAACTCACAGCAGCAGTGGGGAGGCTGGAAAACCAGGTGTGGGAAATAGGCAGTAACCAGTGGAGGCTGAACAGAATGAGCACTCAGGCCAGGGCGTGGCCACAGCCACTGATGTACCATGTTGCTGCCACTATATACAGCCACCACTCGACACTGTCACCACAAGGTACTACAAACCCTAGACATGGGTTCCAGGGCTATACAACTGTCATAGCCACTGAAGGACTAATATCCCTGACCTTCTGTCTTTGTATCTCTTGCTCATGACTTACAGCATTGGGTGGGGCTGGACCACCACTAGCCCAAATAGAGTCTTTACATAAATGAGACAAAGACATCCCTCTCTCCAGACATTTAACCCTCATCTGCCAGAATATTGTTATAATAAATATAAAAATCATGAATGATTATGGGGTACATGGCACACTTTGGAGTTGAGCAGTATAAAAACAAGCACAGCAGCAGCCCTGGCCTTGCATGTGCTTTTAATTCATTGACAAGGTGTGGAAAGAATGAGAATCAGCCACATTTGGCTTCTGTGGACCTGCACAAAGGATGTTCCCCCACATTGGAAACTTTTTGATCCTGGTCAGCAATCAAACAACAATGCCCAATATAATTCCATGTTTAAAGATCCTCTCCTAGATAAATCTCTTTAACTAGGCAAACCTAAGGCCCAAACCTACCCAATGTATTGAGGGAGACATGAACTTGTAGAGTAGTTAAAATAGAAATGCTTCAGGCTGAGATGTTGAGCCTTCTGTTTAGTAATGCGAGTTGAACAATCTTATGTTGAAAAGCTCTTCTTTCTTCTTGGGAGATATGGGTGTCTTTATAACCCAGATTTGTCCAGAGAGGACTAGACCATGCCAGGAGGGATGGATACACTTGGTCTTTCTGTTATCTTACTCTATAGAAATGACTATGAAAAGTGTCAGGACTGGGCTGAGCACAGTGTTACCAGGGCTGTAGTAGTAATGTTTCTCATTGGTCTTATTGAAAACAGAATAAACCCACATTTTGGAAACTATTGACAAATATAGTGGTTGTTTCTGGGAGCAATAGGGGCAAACTGCCCTTGTTCATGAAGGAGATGGTATTTCCACTGTCAGCATCCTGGGATGGGAAACGAGATGGGGAGGGAAGACCTCCTGTCATTGTCTGGCCTGAAACCGGGATAGGGCTAGGTCCTCGGGTAGAGAATGGCCTGGAAATACCTATGGCAAGGTCGAGTTCCCCCGCACCCCTGATCCCACCAAATGAAAGCCTGTGGGGAAGTAGGCAGGGATACGAAGTCAGCTATGGGCCAGGGGACCTTGAGAGTATCCACGTATAATAGCAGATGAAAGTGACTTGTGTTATCACTTGGTCTCTCAAAGTCTTTGGTGGTGGATCTGTTAGATGTTTCAAGCCTGCTCTTAGCAGTGCTTTGGGTAATTGGGGTGGGGTCCACACTCGAGTTGAAATTAGAGTAACAAAAGCCAATTAAAAAGTGATAAGAAGTAGCCAGGAGGGTGACTGATGGAAAGGCTGTGGAAAGCAGAGCAGATTCAGGGACCATGTTAGCCTTCCTTGGGAATGCCCAGAAACTACTTGATGAGAGGATGTCTGAAAAATATGGGATTTGCCAAGATCCATGGGATGTGGGCTTAGAGTTATTTGTATTAGAGCTTTAGAGAGAAATGCCATTTTGAAGGCTACAGAGCTTGGGGACACAGGGGTGGCACACTTATTAAACACACACACTTTCATTGAGTTTCTACCATGTGACAGACATCTTTCTGAGCACGTGAGGTAGACACGTGAATAAGATGTTGTTCTTATCCTTCCCTAACTCTGGTGAGGGAACTAGACCAGTAACTCACTAATTGCAGTTCATTGTGATGTGTTTTATAATAAACACCTAGCATGGGCTCTCAGATGGTTTTGTCATGGTGAGGGAGGTGAGGTCTCCACATTTATGCCATAACCAACCTAGGAGTCAGTTCTCTTCATCGTTTGCATCCCTGTCTCCTACAGCGGATTTTCTACAGCGTTCACTTGGTCCATGGTGCAGTGCAGCCACATTAACATTCTGGTCATACCCAGAGCTTCCCCTTCCCTGGCTGTGACATATGGCTATCTGCAGCTTTGGTGTCGCAGTCACAGATGCTGGGAGGGCATCGGCTAGGGTGTAGGGGGACTTTCTGTCCCCAGCTATGGATGTAGAGCAGACCTGGAAACCTCCTTTGCCTTCTGGAGGTCTCAGGGACAAGGACCAGAGTTCAATCAATGTCAGGGTAGTAAATACTGAGACCTGTGGGGAATCCTGCAAAGAAACCTTCCCTAGTTTATGAAAGATAATAGTTGTCATTTACTGGATCGCATCATGCAGCAAATCCTTTTCATACACTAACTCATTCACTCTTCAACAACACTGCAACTCCATGAGGTAGGTGAGAAAATTGAAGACCAGAGAATTTGACCAGATTTTCTAAGGTCCCAGCATGAGTACTTAAAACAGAATCAGAATTAAACAGTCATCTTTCTGACCCAAAGCCTTAAGGCAGTGGGTCTCAACCAGGGGCGATTTTGCCTGCAGGGAAAATTTGACAATGTCTGGAGACATTTTTTATTGTCATGGTGGGGACGGTGATGACGTATAGTGGGTAGAATCCAAGGATGCTGCCAAACAGTCTGCATTGTCCAGGATATTCCTGTGTTATGGATTGAATTTTGTGCCCACTCCCCCCAAAAAAGGTATGTTGCAGTCCTAACTTTCCATACCTCAGAATGTGACCTCATTTGGAAATAGGGTAGTTGAAGATATAATTAGTTAAGATCATGTCATGCTGGAGTAAGTGGGCCCCTAATCCAATATAACATCCTTATAAGAAGATGGTGACATGAAGACACAGAGACACAGGGAGAACCATGTGAAGGCGGAAGCAGAGACTGCAGTGAGGCATCAACAGGTCAAGGAGCACCAAGGACTGCAGCCACCGCACGAGTGAGGAGAGAGGCATGGAACAGATTCTCTCTCTGAGCCCTCAGAAGGAACTAACCCGACTGATGCCTTGATTTCCAACTTCTAGCCTCCAGAGCTATGAGAGGACACATTTCTGTTGTTTTAAGCTATCCAGTTTGTACAATATACCCCCACAACAAGGGATTATTTAGTCCAAAATGTCAGTAGTGTCACTGTTGAGAAACCCTGAGTTAAGAGAACACTACACTCCCCTACTCTTAACAAGCATTCTGCCCCTTCCCTCCTCTTTCCAGGGGCTGCCAAACATTCTGGGGAAGGTTGGGAGCAGTTATGCCTATATCCAGAACAGGGGGAGAGCAGGCTGTTTCAGAGTGTGAAAATCTGTTCCTTAAAATGTTTGACATGGTTAGTCCATCTGGCAACTTAATTAGCCTAGATCCACCTCGAGAGTGGGAGGTACCTGCTGGAGCTCTGCTGACGATTTCCAATATTGTTTTCATAGAGTAAGACCCTGGGTCTCTTCCCAGCCTGTGCTGAAAATCTCTGGCTTTCAGTAGTTGGCTGGGTGGTCTGAAGTTTTCTCTACAATGTCACATTCTATTGTGTTAGTCTCTGTTTTTCTCGCAAGGCTTAGGGCTGAATTTCACTCCAACCCAAAGACTAGTATTTCTTGAGAATTGGAAAGGAAAACATTCCACCAGATTTTAACCAGAAAAATGATGTGGTAGGAAGACCAATCCTGCTCAAAGCAAATGAAACAAGCCATCAGTGCAATTTGCTGATTCATTATCTGATAAAGTGTTATTGCCACGAAATGTACTGTCTCAGGGCCTAGATAGCCCATTCAGCTCTTGGGTGTAAAATCCATTTCATTAATGAGCCTGGCATTTGCAGAGCTTGTGCTTTGGTTTCCTTGAATGCTGGAATAATAAGTTGAATAATAAATTGTAAAGGCAATGTTTCTTGCTTGGGCTTGGAGGGGTCTGCTTCCTTCTATGAGCATGAATATTTTAATGGCACTGTGCATCTAGGCAAAGACATAAAACACACCAAAAAAACAAAACAAAAAACACCTGCCCAAAATGGTAGGTAGCTTACATGGACTTGAGAACTAGTAACTCTCAAAATTGGTGCAGAGGCTTTTAAAATGGATCTTTTTTATCTACTGAAGAAACTGCAGAGGAATTAAATAAAATCAGGCTAAAATACCTAATGACTCCTAAGAAATAGAGTGATGGTTAATGAAAAGTGGACCTTCAGGGACGGATCTCCCAGGTTCCTTAGAGGAACGTGAAGGTGCTCCCGACTCTGTTAACATACCAGGTGTACCTTGGGAGAGCTGTTTCAGCTGGCTTGCCCACAATAGGGCTGCATTTTCTGCTCAATTTGTGCACCATCTCCCCTTCTTCTCCAGGGCCCGGTGTCTAGTGGGTACTCAGTGATGCTGTTTGTTGGCACTGAAACTGGCAGTGGGGAGATCTTGGAATTTTCTTAGTTCATTGTGGGCCTTATAAATGATATTAAACCCATTCTTCAGCATCTCTATGCCTCAGTGTGTTTACTGGAAAAATAGGAGAGTGAGAATAGGCATCTAGGTGGATTTGTGACATAGAGATGTTAAGAGGACGTCTCCTAGCATCTCCACTCCTTGACCCTTCACGTGGGCCAGCTTGTTTCTGATATGTCATTTTGAGAAGCTTGACAACCTGATGCTTCCTCTAAGATATTTATTTGCTTTTACTTAGCTCTCACAGGAGCAGGTTTTACAAAACAGGAAGCACTGAGATTAAATCCTGGAGACCTGGGTTTAAAGCCCAGCTCTATCACTTACCAGCTGTGTGACCCCAGGCAAGTCACGTAACCTCTTTGGGCTTTAGTTTGCCCATCTGTCAAATGGGGATCGTGCTTGTGTTGCCTATTTCCAAGGGTTTTGTAAGCATCAAATTTGATAATGCATGTGAAAGGGTTTTGAAAATGGCAAGGCAATATTTTAAAGGTCAAGTATAATTATGAATAAATTCTGATTCCTTTTTAAATTTTCATGGTTTCATGTCATCATCTCCCTAGTCTATCTTGCCTTTTATGCAAGGGACAAGAGAGCACTTTGCTGTGCAGCCTGATTGGTTTTTTTTTGACTTTATTGTTATCCCACTTGCTGCTCAGTGATCTGGTTCCAATTTACAATGCAGGGATTGGTTCTTTCTGTGGACATGTTTACTTCTCATTGTCATTAATTAAGATGAGGACGGTGTTTTATAAGATATACAGTTGCCCAAGGCATAACATTTAAAAGTGCCACATCTACTTCTCCGTTTTAAGGTAACACCTTGCATTTGTGCCTGTGTTTAATTTGCAGTTTAAAACAGACTGTTTGCAGCATTTAGTGGTATTTTCACGGTTAAATCTGCAGCTGCTGTAGAACAATCAGGAGTGCTCACGAACTAGGGGGTTTGATAACCTTGTGCTGGGGTTTCTAGTGCTTAAGAAATTGTTGAGGGGCTTGAGGGGGGCATTGCGGCAGTCTGCTAATACGGAAGATCACTTGCAGTCTTGGTATTTGCACAGGTAAGAACTATGTATGAACTTTTCCCCCCTGTCAGAATACATGAGAGCAACATAGAGGTTTCTTTCTCTTCTTTCAAATCCTAGCTGAAATCATTTATCTATTTTCCTTCTTTAACCCCATGGTCAACTCTATCTTCTGTCCACATCATCTTGTCTGTCAAGGCGTGGGGTAGTGAGCCTGAGCAGATAGGGTGCAACAACCCTGTGTGGCCCTCGGTGACTCTGGGGTGTGTGTCTGGAGCAGGGTGACAAGGTGTGGCAGTGTAGCTGCTGCTTCTAGGAGTCAGTGAAGAGTAGGTCCCCTGGCCAGGTGAGGGCTGCAGTGGGGCTTCCTTTTAAATTCTGACTGCTATGGTCTTTGGACCATCCACAGGGCCTGTGGAAGGCATTGAGGAATTGACATGGTGCCATAACATCCACAGCAGGGTTTCTGAATTCTTTATCCTATGACTTCCCTGATATTTGTTTCCCACACTTAGGAGTCTAGACCATTCATTCACCCATGCCTATCTGCAGGTGGCAGAAGTTTTGGTCAATTCGACTAAGTGACTCATTGACTGAAATAGGTACTAGAATCCGTGCACAAGTGGAAAATGCATGGGTGCTACAAGATATTCAGAAGTAGCAAACAGATTTGCATAATGCTCTTTCAGAGGAAAGAGTTCTTTTACATAAATTATCTCCACAGCCCCGTGAGGTAGGGAGGGTGTGAATCTTGTCCTTTTATGGTTGAGAAAATGGAGGCTCAGGGAGGTTGGGTGATTAGCACAGGTAACACCACTGGTAAAGAAAAGAAGCAAACCTCCACATCACATGTCTTGTGTCTGAAACCAGGGCTCTTTCCTTTATACCACAGGATCTTGGGATTGTTGAACCATGGGAAGGAGAGGAGAGGGTATATTCGACAGAAGCTAGCAGCTGTAATTCCGGTTATGCTTGAGTCAATTTATATAATTGGGTACATTGAAGGCCAACAGCTTTGTTTCATGTTATATTAGGAATTTCTGTTCTTTATTTTTTCTAGAACAGTGGTGTGTAGAAGACTTCTTCCTTTTGACAAATTAAACCTGACATAAATCCCCATACATAAAACTTAAATTGCATGGCTGTGATTGAAGCGGGATGTGAAGTCTTACCTGTTTTACCTCCTCTTGTCCTTCAAATGACCTTGAGACACTTTGAAAGCTTGAAGAAGTGAGGATGGGGCCTTCAGGTTAGAAAGGTTTTGTTGGCTCTCTGTCTCCTTTCCTCCTTGCTGGTTTTGTCACCTGTCTGTGCTTTAGCTGTTGGTCTCAAAAAATTCCCAAGACTTCATGGCATTCTTCCATCTTGCCATCCGGTATTTGTGAGGAGTCTGTTTTTGTTATACATTCCATGGCATTTCTGGGCTCACAAAGGCACAAGAAGAAAGGTGGCTGACACCCGCCTTTGTGTTACTCAACTGTTCTGTAGCTATGGCCAGAACACAGAGGGCATAGCATGTGGCCCAAGGACATCCCCCTTCTTAGGCAGCTGGTTAATGAGCCAAGCCCTTGAGCCTACTCATTCAGCAGTCAGCATCTTCTCTGGCACCAAAATCTCCTGAGTCAGTGGCACAAAGAACTGAACCATGGCCTAAGGTTCTCCTCCAACTACATATGGGCTGTGGGTGCATTAAACATCTGCTTGTCACCATTGACACTGGGATAATCTATTTAAGTCCTGATGATTTGTGCCCAATTGCTAAATGATGTAGACACAGCCTTTCCCCACATAATTATAGCATTTCCTGAAAGTCTTTGTAGGCCCTGAGATGGCCAGAGATTCCAGCTGGCTGTGCTTTCTCCTTGTACTTGTGGGTTATTACCCTACCTCTAGCCTAGGTTGTTTTCTGTGGAATTGGAAAGGGGTCTTATGCCTTATTGCCCCTTTAGTTAGGCATATGGGCTCCCTACCTCTCCTCGGAATGGAACTTCTCAGTAAAGCAATCATTGGATGTACAGATTTTCTTGAGATTTCTTGTTTATATGACTTTTGTGTTTTCTTCTTATGTTTCAGCATTTCTTAACAGAGGACAACAAACCCAGCCCTCTCCTTGTTTGCAGGAAGTACCGACAAGCACTTGAATACTTTCTTTAGCTCCTTCCTAGTTCTGCACCCCACTTCCCATTGCCAAGGAAGACTTGCCAATGTGCAGGGTACAGATTGGGTCTCCTGAGACGTATTGGTCAGTCCCTTTCAGTTAGAACCCAGACCTCTTATAAAATTTCGCCCTACTTCCCACTCCTGGAGTGCATGCACAGGTGCAAAGCTCTACAGTGGGAGGAGGTGGGTGGCCCCACTTAGGACTTCTGTCCTGAGCCAAGGGCTCCAATTTGGTTTTGCCTAAGAAATCCTGCCTTTTGGGGCTCTTGGACTCTTTCACAGTTATGAATAAATCTGTTCTCCACTGAGCTGTCATTCCTTGTGAGTACTTTCCTTTTGTTGAGAAATTCAGAAGGAAAGGGTGAGGAGTGTGAAGAAAAATCCACCTCAAATCCTAACATTGCAAAGAACCTACTAAACAGCTTCTAAAACCCTGCAACTTCTGGGAAACATTCCGTTCTCTTGGTTAGATTTTGGAGCTCAGGTCACCTTCAGTTATTCACTTTCAATTACTTTTTAATATTGCTATATAAAGAATGACCATAGACAGCCTGGGTGATGGGTTCCAAATTATCTTAGTATCCCCAAAACCATTTCTCTGATGCTTGACAACTGACTTTTCCCTCCCCAAGTTTCTCAAGGCACGTGGTGACCTCCTTAGCCATCATCCTTCCTTTCCACCGCGCTTCGTCTCATTAGGCTTAGAGGCCCCAGATATTTACTGAATGGCAATGTCTCCCAAATTTATGAAGAAAAGAGAAACGTGAAGATGAGAAATGATCGACCTAGTGACCTAATCCAGTGTAGACAGCCAATCAGGCTTGTTTGGGACAATTGTGCAATATTCCTTTCCTCACAGTTGTTTTTTCTGTGATGGGTCAAAGACTTTCTTCTTTGACAAATATCATTAGCATTCTTTACTCCAGTAGTACAATAAAATAGGGCTGTTGGCATTTCCTTAAGCTGTGGTAAGAGAATCAGACGCGACCATTGCTGTATTGTCATATTGCTGAAATTATTTTTTCAAAATGAATTCATGGACTAAAATGGCCGGGGTGGGGGGTGGGAGGGTACTTTGAACTCCCTCCTTGATCTTTCATTTCTGAACTCTCTCAACCCCCAAAGGAAGCTTCTCCAGTTCCTCTGGTTAATAGGAGCAGCTTTCCCCTTTTTGTGCAGTAGAGGACGTGTCTGTGTTCCCCTCTCCTGCAGCCCCTTCTCTCCTCTGTGTTGTCACTCTCTTCTACTCTCAGCCGGTAACCAGTGACACCTCCCTCTCTCCTCTCCCATAGAGTGAGGAGGAAAACACAAGGCACTGTTCCTCCCTAATGCTGCCTCACAGGAAGCCGTGTCAGCAGAATGAACCTACATCTGCCTTCCCCTCCTGTGGGGCTTTGTGGCCATAATGGTTCCCTCGTGGGACCATGTCAGCTACCTTTGCCTGTGGGAAGCAGCTGTGAGATCCCCGGCCAAACAGAATTTCTGGGAGACCAGATTGACAGACAAGAAGAAGGTGAGTAAGAGCTGATTAGCTCTCTGTGAGGCCACATTTCTTTGGGTTTAAGTGGAGGCCTGAGTACGCTGGCTGGGATTGTGGAATGGGTCCTCTACTTTAGCTGATGGATGAGCGATGTATAGGTAGTTAGTGATGCATTTTGGGATTCATCTAGATGAGGCAGCCCCAGGTAAATGAAAGAAAGGATTGGCCATTCTGTGATTCTAACAGTGAATGCATCACTGAAGTTCCAATTCAGTCAGCGCTTTAAGCTCCTGGCTGCGGCTGGGCTAGTGTGCTGCCTGGGAGGAACATCTACTGATGTGCTGCAGAGGAATTAACTTTGACGTAATGGAATTTTGTTTTCACCACTGCTCATAAAAACAACTGGCTCAAGCAAATGAAAATGTGTGTGGCAATTTGCAAGTTTCTAGTAATGACGGTGGCCGGATGGAGGGTTCTTGCAGAAGGCAATGACGTCCCTGTTGACCAGGGCTGGCTGATGAATGATTAACGAAAGGAGTGCTATCAAGATGCTGGCTCTGGAGAGAGGAGGGGGGGTGATGGTGTGGGCTGGAGGGGAGGAAGGCTGCTGGAAAATTTGTGCCCACCTCTGCGACGGGGCACGATATCGCCTTAACACCTTACTCCTTTGCCCTGTGCATCCCCACTCTCCACCTCTTCTTTCAGAGGTAACCTCTTTGGCTCTATTTCCCTGTAACCCCACCTTCCATGTCCCCAATTCTCTACTAACCAAATCTTTAAGAAACTGCCAGTTTGATCATTACCTCTTACCAGACTCTGAGTAATAGAGTGTTCTGCAGAGAGCCCCATGAAGGACCCTAAATCTCAACTATGTTCACTCCTACTCTCTATGCTGTTCAGATAAGACCTTCATGTGATTTCTGTACTTGGCCTGACCTGCAACCTGGCACCATAATAAAATTCTGTGGCTGCCCTTTGAGTTTCTGCCTGTCTTACCCCTAATAATTGTAAAGGAATGACAGTCATCGGCTTGGTTTTGGGGTCCAAGCCTCAGAGGTCCTGCCCAGGGAAATCCAAGACCACTGGGGAATGGCTTCACACATTTAATCGTGTTGGCTTTATGGAACTCTGATCTGTGTTAGTAAGTGGCAATTTGAGCAGGGTGGTTTAATGACTTTGGTGACTCTGAATGAATCTAAGAACATATAAGGCAAGAGACCAGCTTCCATTTCATCAATGCTTCCTGGATAGTACCTTAAGGAGAAAAAGTGAGTCAGAGCTTTGATGGTCAATGAATTACTTGTTAATAACATTATTTAATATTGTTAGTGTATGCTGTCCAATATTAAGGAAGAAAGTGAGTCAGAGCATTTTATTGGTTGCTTTAAGTTTTAGTTTCTGGGGGAGTTCACATTTGCGTAGGAGCTGTCAATGTTTGTTAGGTGTCTGGGTTTCTCTGGTAAGAACCACCTACAACTGAGGCTGAGTTAAGAGGCCATTGGGCAAGCCTGAACAACGCATTCAACCTTGGTCCATTTGTTTCATAGTTCAAAATATCCTGGTTCTTCCATGTAGATACTCTTCTTCTATTTAAGAACAAAGATGGGATTATCACAAAGCAAAAGAAGTCAAGTAAAATATGACCAAAATGTATTTTTTTCCTTTACTCTGTCAATGAAAATAGTTTTATACGTAATGAGAAGGACAGAATAGCATTTGCAGCATTCTTGCTGTGTTAAGTCTTGTTCAAAAGAACCATGGACATTTATTTTTCTCATACTCATTGCAGTACTGTCACAAACTCTAGCCCATATGTCTGCCTTAATGTGAAGATTAAAGACCTGCTAATGCCATTTGTTTTGCTTCTAAGCAGTAGGTGATAGGAGAGCCAAATATTCTCTCTGAGTTAATGTGGTGGTTCTAAGGGGACCAAATGGCTGTAGCGACCTTGAAATTTATGTTCAATTAAATGGATCAAAGATAAGATCTATATTGTTTCTGAAGTGTTGAGATTCACAGACAGGGAATGAGAAATTTCTCTGCCGGTGCCATGCCAATGGGAAAAACAAATGAAACACACCAGGAATTCAGATGTCTCCTCGAGTCTCATTTTTTACTCAACCACTGAGATGCTCTCATGCAATAGCAAGGCTTGGTTTGGGGAGCTGGTGGCACAAAGGCATGGCTCATGATGCATGGGCTTATTTCTGCTTGTGGATAATATTGTTAAAAAGTAGTTTATGTAATATCAATTACCCATATGGTGCTGTGGTGGGTGCTAGTGGAGTTATAAAGAGGCTTAAGATGTTCCTGCCTTCAAAGATTGTAAAATTTTGCATGGAAGAAAAGCATCTGTGCATTGCAAGAGTGATATCTTTCAGTACGTAGAGCAAATGCTAAGTGTAGGGTGAGAATTGAGTTGTCACTCACCTCACCTTTACTAGAATTCTAGGGGCTAGAGAAATCATTAAAGCAACACTAGCAAAATGGGAAATGAGCTACTGATTTATTTCTCTGGGCAAGTAGCCTATAACCCCAACAAACATTACTTCTGGTAAGTTGTATTGGGGAATATGAATTAGGTCTGAGGTCATGGTGGGAACTCATTGCTCCCAGCCCAATATGACTGGGCCCATATGGTGATTCTAAGTGCACTTACCAACAAGCTGAATGGACAAGGACCACAGAGAAAAGGGAACTATTCCCACATGTGCATACTGCATTGGGACAGGATGAGAAACTGTCACTGGCCACAGAAAATGAACAACAACAGTGACAGCAACACAACAACAATTGGCCTGATTCCTGCTTTTGAGGCAGTTAACACTCTCCCTAGTAAAACAATGGCCATTGAATGTCAGGCTTCAGTCAGTCGGATTGTAACTCTTTTTCTCTTGGAGATGAGCCATTAGATATAGAGTTTGAAATTGTTTCCTGTAATAATCCTTCACATGAGGCAAGGACTCTTGAGTGGAAATCTCTTAGAAGTATGAGAAGAGGGGGAGAAATAGTTCTCCTTCTCCAACAATGTGTAAAATGTACTAATAGCTTGGGGGAGAAAAGAGACAACTCTAGGCTGGCACAGGGGTGGGGGCAGTCTAGGGAGGTCTCATGGACAGGTTGAGTTGACTTGAAGATGGGGGGGCAAGAAGAAGGGAGCAGACTTTCCAGGTGGTGGATGAGGCCAAACAACCAAAAAGAAGTAGTGTGTGTGGGAGCAGTAAGGAGAGAATTGATGGTGGGGCTTCGAGCAAGAAAGCAATGGAGACCTGAATTGCTTTTGGATTTGATACTCAATCTTTACCCTCCATTGTTCAGTGAACTCCTGGGAAAAGGTCACTTGTAAAAATTGCTTAGGTGAATACTTGCAGAACTCCTGGGGCACTATTGCCACAAAGATGGAGGGTACGTGGAACAGGGAGGACAACCCCCACCAGCAAATATGGCCACTCTCTTGTATATGTCCCTTCAGGTGGCTTACACTAAGGCAAAATATTTTTAGGAAAAAGAAAGAAACTCTGAGCAGGATGTTGCTTGTATAGTTTTCTAATATGATCTGTTTGTTGCAGGAACCTTCCCTCTTATGTCTCTTATAAGAGGCTGGGTGGTTATCCAGCCTCTGCTTGGACAGTTTTAGAAATCTCACTACTTTTGTAGGCATCTTTGCTCCATGTCTCCTTTTATAGAACACTCCTCTAGTCCTGGAATTTTTTTTCCTTGTAATTTCCAATTGCTGCTCCTAGAATAATATGAAAAAGTCTCTTTCCATACTACAGCTCAACTCTTCAAATACTTAAAGATGCATCTCCTTAATCACCTGTTTGCTATGCTCCACAACCTCAGTTTCATGTATCTCAATTTTTTTAAACACCATTTTATCTTTTCATATTTTCTCTCTTAAAGCCCTATACTCCAGCAATTCTTCACTCCCATGAGGACCTCCGACAATTTGATCCCACTTCCTTTTCATGGCCCCTCATCCTTTTGATATCCTCTCTCCACTCCTTACTCAGTTCAAAGCCCATGATCATTCCTTACAATCACTCCTTTATATGCGCCTTTTTTTCCCTTGCCCTTGCCCTCTTTGTGGTTTTAGTGAAAGCACAACTCTGGTTAAATCTCTCTCTCCACCTACTCTGTACCTATACCTGTGCAGTTGAATGTGGCTGGAGAAAAATCACACTCTTGATGCCTAGTTTGACTTTATATTCATGACTGTGAACTTCGTATGAGAACTTAATGCTGCCCAGGGTCATTATCAGAATATGTTTCCCTGGTCCATTTACTCTCCCACTTTCCTAGATGTCCATTTCACCATTTCAAACCTCTCACATCTCCTCCCCCATCCCCGCTCTCATCTGCTGACCTTGATTCCTGCTTTACTAAGAAATTGAAGCAGTTAGAAGAGAATGTAGGGAGACTTTTTTTACTTCCACGTTCTACCCACCCACCAGCATCTGCACCCGTATCTCTGCCTTCCTACCACCTGGTTGCTTTGGGTGGTCCTATCTGAAGCGCACTTAACCTATCCCTTCTCACTATTCAAGGATGTTGTTTCAGAAATTCTCTTCTTCTTCATTGTCATCATCTTTCTCTCCCCAGCTGCACGCGAATATGCTGTTATTTCTTCCATTAAAAAAAGAAACAACTCTTGATCCCACTTCCTCCCACCAACTACATCCTTAATTTTTGCTCCCCTCTGCAACAAACTTCTCTAAAGAATTCAAATTCACATTCAAAGAGTCTAAACTCACCATCTCCAATTTCCTTTTCTCACATTTTCTTAAACCCACCCCAATGAGGCTTTTGCCAATATCCTCCCACCCCGTGTTGCTAAGTCCAACAATCCATTCTCAGTCCTCAACTTACTTGACCAGTCACCAGCCATGGACACCACCGATCATTTCCTCCTTGATGCATTTCTTCACCCGACTTCTGTTACACCAGCCTCTCCTGGTTCACTTCCAACCTCACTGGTTACCTCTTCTCAGGGTGGTTGTTGCTGGATCCTCCACTTCCTGATGTCTTAATGGTGGGCTTGGAGTGTTTCAGGGTACAGTCCTTAGTCATTTCCTCTCTCTACACTCACTCCCAGGTGACCTCATCCAATCTCATGGCTTTGAACATCATCAGCCTTCCACATTTATGTCTCTAGCCCTAGCTCCTCCCCACAATATATAACTACTTATTTGATATCTTCACCCAGATATCTGTATTACTCCAAAACTTAGTGGCTTCAACCAACACACATTTATTATGCTTAAAGTTCCTATGGGTCAGGAATCTGGGCATAGCTTATTTGGATTACTGCTTCATGATCTCTCACAAGGCTGCAATCAAGGTGTCATTAGTCCAGGGTCTGCAGTCTTACCTCAAGGCTCAACTGGGGAAGAATCTATTTCCAAGCTCACTAGTGGTTGTTGACAGGATTCAGTTCCTTGAGGGCATTGAACTGAGGGCCCCAGTCTCTCTCTGGCCCTTGGGTAGAGACCACTTTCATTTTCTTTCCAGATGGCCCTCTCCATCAGGGAAAGAATGTGAGAAGAACCAGAGAGAAGTCATGCTAGCAAGATGGAAGTCATGGATTTTACAACCTAATGTTGGAAGTGACATCCATCACTTTTTCTGTGTTCTGTTAGTTGGAAGAAAGTCACTAGGTTCAGTCCACACTCAAGGAGAGGTGGGCTATTGTAGGCAACCTTTCAAACTGGCTTCCAGTGGTCTCTACCTTCTAGTACTCAAATCCTTGTGTGATGTACTGTAATGCTTCTGATAAGTCAGGTAATCCTGTTATCTCTATGCTGTGAACTGAATTGTGTCCTCCCAAAATTTATATATTAAGACCCTAATCCCCAAGCAATGGTATTTGAATAAAATAATTACCTTTGGGAGGTAATTATGTTTATCCGAGGTCATGACAGTGAGGCCCTTATGATGGGATTAGTGCCCTTATAAGAAGAGACACCAGAGAGGTATTTGCACTCTCTCTTTGCCATGTGAAAACACAGCAAGAGGGCAGCTGTCTGCAAGCCAAGAAGAGAGCCCTCACCATAACCTGACCATGCTGGCACCCTGATCTCAAACTTCCAGCCTCCAGATGAGTGAGAAAATAAATTTTTGTTATTTAAGCCACCCAGTCTATGGTATTTTGTTATGGCAGCCCATGCTGGTTGTTACACCTGAGATGGGGGTGCTACTGGATTATAGTAGGTAGAGGCCAGGGATGCTGCTAAATATCCCACAAGGCAGAAGACAGTGCTGTACAACAAAGAATTATGTAGCTCAAAATGTCAATAGTGCTGAGGTGGAAAAACCCTGCTCTATAGTAAACAAACCTTTAATTCTTTTGGAAACTAAAAGGAGATGTATACCATCATTAAAATTGAAATAAGACTTGATAACCTTGGCTGTTTTGTTGTAAACTACTTGAGCGCAGGTTCTTCTTCTGCAAGTGGGGATATTACTACTATTTCCTATAGTTGAAAAATCACCAAACTCATGTCTTAATATATATCATGCATATAGCAATGTCTGGTATTAGTGGATATTCAATAAATAGTAGCAAATATTACTGTAGGAAAATATTTACTTCTTGATTTTCCAGAGGCAATCATTTTAAGGGCCTTTAAGCGTACCATTGACTTTAGTCATTCCTCTGAACAGTTTTTATTTTGTGTTGTTTTTCCTGGTAAGAGGAGGCAGTTAATGAGCAGGAGAGTCAAGCTTGGGGTGTGTTCCATATGGAATGCCCTAAATACCCAAAGCCTTGCTTTTTCCTCACCTACCCTGACTTCTTATGGACATTCTTATCTGCTGATCCCCTGTTGTATTACTCTAGATTGTTCACTGAACCTGTATGTTTAGCGTGGGAAGATGATAAAATTGTTGATGCTTGCAATACCCTGTAAAGACTAATGCCACTCACCTTTGTCCAGTAGAGGAAATAGAGAGGTGATGAAGGTTTTCTTGTCATAGGTAGCATCACAGAATGACCTCAGGATGATGGAGACCGTCTGAATGCTTTCTAACCTTCCACCTAAGATTCCCTGACTGGCAGCTCAGATATCCAGGAGGCTGGCTCTTATTGTAACCGCTTAATAAGAATAAGATACTCTGAAGAAGCGTGACTCAGAAAGTTGTCCCTGAGATGTCTGAGGTTCCCCATGTCTCTCTAGTGGAGTCCACTGTGCTATGCCTTAGGCAGAACTAATGATATTTCTGTTTATTTTAGGGTTTCTAACTTGGAGCAATTCAGTTTGTGCTGGGGGAGATCCATAGTGCTGGTGAGGACTGTGTACGGGATCAGCTAAGTGGAGTGGCATTGGTGTGTCATTGTACCAAGAAATCAGCTTGCTGCCCCCACATTGGAGATGTGAAATATCTTTATGGGCTATTTGGGAGGAAATGATTTGAACTAGTCCTGAGCAGACTCACTGATGGCACCACTGTGTGGGATCTGTCCAGCTGCTTCCATATTTGAGAAGACTAACTCTGCAAGGAAGAGGAAGAGAAGGGGTGTGTGTGTGTGAGAGAGAGATGCATTAGAGCTTGGGTCTTTACATCTTAAACTTATTTTGAATATGCACATTCATTTCACCCCCTGAAAATCTTTTCATTTTTTCACCATTTATTCAGTTGAACTAAATTGTGCATTTTAGCAAAATAAGAGTCCTGGATCCTTCCCTTTCTTACTCCCAGAAAGAGGTTTCTCTGTGGCAGTTCATGGGAGAGGTGATGACCCTTACCTGGAAGTCAGAGTCCTAGACCAAATTTATTCTCAAAGTCAAATTTTTGCTTCCCTTGCAGGCAAAGCCAAAGGCGCGTAGAGGAAGACAAAGGAGCAATTCTGTAGAAACGCAGCCATCAGGGAAGGAGCTCTGCATATGCAGCCAAGGTTTGTAAAGCATGTGGCTTATGCACCCTTGTTTCGTACAAAGTTATGTGATTTTCATGACAGGTGCATGTTTGATCATTCCAGGAGGAAATCAAGACTGAGAAAGGCCTTTGAGCCTGTAGGTAGAAAGTTGGCCGTGAACCCGGGGTTTGGGTTCCAGGCCCAGGGCCCCTTCCAGCACACCACCAGTCTCGTGCATTGCTCCCTGTGCCTCCTTTCTAACTCTGCATGTGGTGGGTCTGAACCAGCCTGGCAGAGACACCTCCAGCCCAGTGATTTCATTGCCCCACTCGGCTACACCTTAAAGTGCTGGGTGGGGCAGCTGCCAGCTGCCAAGGAAGCTGTCCCAGCAGTTTCAGTGCCCGGAGAGTCTGTTGTCATTTTCATTTTTATTAACGTCCTCATTTATCTGCACACTGTTATTTTTTGAAACATGTTTTTCTGTTTCAAGCAAGAAAACAGCTTCATCTCTAATTAGTTTCACTTTCCTCCCCTCGTATTCTGACATTCAGTCTCCACTGGCTTCCGGCTTATTTATCCACTGTCTTCCGTGCACGCCTTATCCTCTTTGAGTCAAAGGCATTGTTCATGTCATCCCTCAGTGCTCCTCCTGACCTCCAGTGAAACCATCTCTCTTCCCATTTTCGTTGCCCTTATTTGATTGGGGATTTCCTGAAGACTGGAACTCAATCTCAGTAATTAATTTTATTCATTCATTAAACATTTCATTCAGGTTTTAGGGAGCCAATAAATCACATCTCTCTTCCTCTTATATGTTTGGAACCCAGTGAGAGGTAGACAGAGAAGGAGTCAGAGAGAGGGAGATAAAAATATTCCTCTTATTATTGAAAAAGCTGATGGGAGAACATATCTTTGACTCTATGGCAAAGTGTCTTTACTCTTATGCTAAGTGAAATAAGCCAGTCACACAAGGATAAATCCACATAGTACCACTTATATGACGTGTCTAAAATAATCTAACTCATAGAAGCAGAGAGTAGATGGTGGTTGCCGGGGACTGGGGAGAGAAGGAACAGAGAGCTCTTGTTCAACAGGTATAGAGTTTTAGTCACACAAGATGAGTAAGTTCTAGAGATCTGCTGTACAACATAGTGCCTGTAGTTAGCAATACAGTTTCTGTGCACTTAAAAATCTAAGAGGGTAGATCTCAGGTTAAGTGTCCTTACCACAAAACAAAACAAAACAAACCCAAAAGGGTGCACGGAAACTTTTGGAGGTGGTGAATATGTTTATTACTTGATTGTGGTGATGTTTTCATGAGCGTATGCATATGCCCAAACTCATCAAATTGCATACATTAAACATGTGCAGTGTTTTGTATGTCAATTATACATCAATAAAATTGTTAAAAAAGATGGAAAGAAGAAAGCCTTACCCACCCAGTGGTGGGCACAGCTGGACTACCCACCCAGTGGTGGGCACAGCTGGTAAGGCTCCCCAGCAGGGCAGGCACCTTACTGCAGGTGGCGAGCTTGCTGAAGGCAGGCGCACTCAGAGAACAAGGCCCAGGAGGCTCTGCCTGGGGATGCTCAGTTTGTGCTTCTAGAGAAGCCTGCAGCTCCCTCTGCATGGGAACCTGAGGTCAGAGGACTCGAGGTTTTCCCCAGACAATTTATTATACCTGTACAGATATTTACTGAGCCTGGATGCTGTTATAGGGGCTGGAAATATAAAACTGAATGAGCTGTTGTTGTATTTCTCTTTGATGTCTCAGCCTAATGGGGGAGACAGACAGCGAATCATTTCTTACAGGATTGTGCGATGAGTGCTAGGAAAGATGAAGGAAGAGAAGGGGCTTCCGTGTCTAAGTCCTAAAGGAGGTGATGCTTGAGCTGAACTTCAAGAGTACAGTAGGATTTGGCCAGATGAAGGAGTGGCCATAAAAGAACATTCTCAGTGTGGGAGAAGCACGTGCAAAGCCATGAGATAGGAGACACTAATGGCTCACCTGGGGAGCTATAAGTAGTTCAGGATGGCCAATGAGGGCTGTGTGTGTGTGTGCCTGTGTGTGTGGTGGGGAGGTGGAGCCGGGGAGAGTGATAGGAGATGAGTTAGACAATGAGGCGGGAACTAGGCCAGGAAGCACCCTGTCTGCTTTAAGAGTCTGACCTTGACTTTGAAAGTCAGGAGGAGCTGCCGAGGGTCTTAAGCAGAGGAAGGACATGATCGGGTCTGTATTTTATAAAGATTCCTGTAGTGCGATGTAGAGGGCCAGCCTAGGGACTTGCGCCCAAGTTAGGAGACTACTACAATAATCCAGGTGAGAGGTGGTGGGAGCCAAGGCGGGAATGGCAGGGATGGAGAGGAGGGTGCCAAGGGAAATAGTAAGGAGAGAGAAGAACTGTTGTCCTGTACACCACAGCTGCTCAGTAAAAGCGATTCAGGAAATGAAATGGCCCGCAGGCTTCCCACCCCACACTCTTCAGGTGGTCTCCGTGGTGGGACCTGGACATCGAATCCTCACACCCAATGCTGAGTCCCGGGGCTGGTGAGCCTGCACACCCGACTCCTCTGACTAGCCTGCCTTTTGCTATTAGGTCACAGCACAGGGTGGAAGTGAAGACCCTTGGCTTTAGATCCAGCTCTTCCACTTACTACTTCTGGGATCTTTGGCAAGCTACTTAACCTGTCTGTGGCACAGTTACGCCACCTGCGAAACAGAAATAATGATAATGATAATACCTACTTCACAGGATTCTTGACAGCATTAATTACAACCATGCAAGTGAAGCCCTTAGTATAGTGCCCGACATGTGGTGGGTGCTCCATCACCGTCCACCCTAACGATTAATTCAGGACTCCCCCCTCCTCCTCTTCCCTCCCGTTTGCTCTTCAGAGGCTTGGTTTCGTTTGAGGTCCTCGTCCCCGTGGGGCTCAAATCCTTTTGGGCTGCATCTGGTGAGAACACAGAGCTCCTCATCCCGTGACGCCATTTCTCTGCCCACGAGGGAGGCTGAGCACTTCGTGCATCTTTTGAAGATGCAAACCCATCCTGCCGATGGATGCAAATAACAAAAGAAGAAGAAAAACAAATAATAAAAACAAGGCTTGAAAAATTAAAGTGAAGTTTGAATGCCACACTGATATTTTAAACATGGCCAAACTAAATAAAACAAATTGAGAAATGCCGTCTAGGCTGTTGTGGCAAGTGCTGCGGCGGAGCGGGAGGGGTTTGGAAAGACTGCTTTAGGACGGACAAGCTAGGACAGTTTACCTCAGGCCGTCCCTGCCAGACCTTTGCTCAGACTTAGGCCCCCATGAGAGGGGAGGGGCGTAGAAGGCAAGAGGGAGGCGTTGTTTCATCACGCTTTTGCCCTTTCTGATTATCAAAGCATTCTCTGGTCATTTTTCAAAAATTGGAAAATGCAGAAACGTAAAGAAAAAATAAAACTTGCCAATATTTCCTCCATGCAGAGATAAGTACAAGTTAACGTGAACATTTTTTGATGATTTTCTTGAGATAAATTCTTTATTTCTCCACCACCCTCCATGCCCCAGTCACACATGCAGGGCTGTCTCTCTTGGGGACAGCAACAGAAGGTTCCTTCTCCTCAGGACACCTTTCTTCCTCCTGACTCTGTTTCCCCAGCTCCACCCATCCTGCCCATCTCAGCTCTGAGGTCACCTACTTCAGCAAGACTTCCTCAAACCCTACCCAAAGAGGGGACTCATGTGCTCTAAAAGGCTTCTGTGATACCTTGCGTCTATCACATTATTCTGATTTATCTGTTTAGGTATCTGTCTACTCCATTAGACTGGGTGTCTTTGTATAGTACTCATTTTTGTTTTCCTGACACCTGGAATAATGCCTACTACATAGTAGGTGCTCAATAGATATGTTTCTTGAATAAATGAGTGAATGAATTTAGGAGATAAGTTAGACTTGTCTTGTAAAGCTCCAAGGGTTAAAACTAGGACTAGTAGTTAAAGGCTATGGTGTGACAAATTGTATTTCGATGGAAGATAAAATTTAAGTGGATGAAAAGGCAATGGGCTACTTTGGGAGCTAACAAGTTTCTGGTTGCTGAAACCCTTTAAGCATAGCCTGGGCAACCATGTTATGGATACTATAGAATATGATCAACCTCTAGATTAATTGGTGTTGAGGACTTTTCAGGTTTATTCAACACTGAGATTCCATAGTCCTATATTGCAGAAGTCATGAAATGGTGTACTTTGTGATTAGAAATTCCAAGTCTTGGCAGTCTTGACTAAGGTCTGACTCTTAAGTACTCATAGATAAAATGAATGTTCTCACTTCTGTTTTTATGTAGCTTTGAGTAATTGTACAAATATACCTTACACTAAGTGTTTTTCTCAATTCTCAATTCATACCAGTTTGTGTTCAAGTAAGTCACAGCAATCACAGAACCACACACTTATTCCATCAATAATTAGCTCTGAAACCAAGCACCAGTGAATCCACCCTCCTTCATGGGACGAAATGGTGACCTTCTCCTGAGCTCTCCGTGTTCTTTTAGCTTCTATCTGTTTTGCTCCCTTCAAGTATCTAGCCTCCTTAGAGTTTGCATGATACTTTATCTGTCTTCAGTGCTGTTATCTGGTTCTCAAGGAAGGCTGAATTGATCACTTTAAAGGCAGAACTTGTTCCCTCTGTCCTTCTAAGTCTGAGATAAGTGAGCAAATGAACACAAGCATCTACCTATAACAGCACCCAGCCCTTGGTAGGTGCTACATTCAAGTGAAGTTCCTTCTCCTTTTATGTTCCCCATCTGAGACCTCTCTTAGTGGCCCCATTTTCCTGATCAGCTGCTCTCCAAGCCCCGTATGCAGTTGCAGTGGAGCCTGCACCCACACAGGCCTCTAACCAGCTGAAAAGCCTACTTCCATGTCCCTGCTTGGCCCTTCCTCTCTTGCTGTAGGCCCTGCTCCCCGCTCTGTGGGCAGCTGCCACCATCTACTGAGTAGATTTGTCTCAGGGAATTCTTTCTCCATAGGAATGGTTATGGGATAGTACCCTGTGTCCTACACTTCTTTGATATCTCTGAATACAGCCCATGGGCCAGTTTTCTTTCTTTCTTTTTTTTTAAATTTCAGAATATTATGGGGGTACAAACCCTTTGGTTACATATTTTGCCTGTGCACTGCCCAAGTCAGAGCTACAATCCTGAACATCCCCCAGACAGTGTGCCCCATACCCATTAGGTGTGAGTTTTCCCACCCCCTCCACCCCCCTCCCGCCTGCCCGCCCCCTGATGAATATTATTTCCATGTGTTCACATAAGTATTGATCAGTTAGTACCAATTTGATGGTGAGTACCAGTGGTGCTTGTTTTTCCATTCTTGTGATACTTCGCTTAGAAGAAGGGGCTCTAGCTCCATCCAGGATAATGACAGATGTGTTAATTCACTGTTGTTTTTTATTGTTGAGTAATACTCCATGGTATACATATACCACATTTTATTAATCCACACAGTTTTCTTTTTAAGATTCCACTGCTAATCACCATAATAAAGCGACCAAACAATAAGGGAAATGAGGGATTTGGAGGAGTTAATGAAGTCAAGCAGGACTCATAGCACTTACTCCTGGACCACTGTGGCACGTAAGTGAGGCTACTGCTTTTTGTTGGAGGTCTTTTTTGACTCCTGTCTTATGAGACCCATAGGAAATCTCTCTCCCCTCACTGATGTCTCCTTTAGTCTTTGGCAGTGGGCCTCTTTGAGCCTGTACGGTAGGACACTGTATTATAGTCATTTGGACAATCTTCCTCCTCAACTGCCAACTGGGCTGTGAACTCCTTGCAAGAGAATCTGGCACATGAGAAGTGCTTGAGAAATTGTTGTCTTTTTGTGTCTTACTCATTTCTGTTTTCCTCATGACTAGAATAATGCCTAGCACATCGTAGGTGCTCAATTTAGATATTTGTTGAATAAATGAGTGACTCACTGATCAGCAGAAAAATCAGGGTTTCCAGGCTTTAGACTTAGATTTTAGTGTGGAGGGTTATCAAAAAGCACAAAATTTATAAACATGGGTAGATTCATATGGTAAGAGAGGAGAGAGTAACTGCCAAGAAAAGGGGATTTTGAGATGTGGGAGAGGGGTAGGGTAGGCGGGAGGATGGAAGTGGAGAGCCTCGATGGTTGCAGAGTCTGAGGGAATGAAATGCAGCAGGTTGCACCCCTTCCTGTTAGCCCACTGTCCTGAGGGCCGAGTCTCAGAACCTTCAGCCTGTGCCATTCATCCGGGGCTCATGCAGCCACCCACTTGGAGCTCAGAACTTCCTGGGTCAGCATCTTTGTGACTGTATTCTAAAAATAGTTTTGCACATTTACAATATAGTTTGAAGCTTGCTGTGTAAAGTGTTGTTTTATTTCATTTTAAAATTTCTTTCCAAATTTCATAATTTAGTTCACATTTTATGTTTTGAATAGGTAGTATATATAATGGAATATGGTGATAATAAAAACTAAATGTCCCTTGTCTCACTTTCTGACAGTCTCTGAGTTCTCCTTCCTAGAGGCAATCACCACTATCAGATACTTATATCTCCTTCCAGAGATTTGGGTGTATAAGCATATATGTCTTTCTTTCCTGACAGAAATAGAGCATATCATATTTATTATTTTTACATATTTGCTTAAGAAAAAGGTATAAACATATATCTTAGAGAGAGTTCTATATTGGTTTGTATAATGCAGTCATGTCCTTTTTAGCATCTCTAAAATATTCCATAGCATGAATATGGTTCAACCAACCCCTTTATTGAGTCCTTGAAGTTTAGTTCTTGTCCAATCTTTTGCTGTTATGGACAATGCCAAAATCCAGATCTGTGTGCATATATCTTGCACATACATGTGAGTATACCTGTAGGTAGAGTAAGTTTCTACAAGTAGGACTGATGTGTGAAAGGGTTGGTACAGTTTATATTTTGCTAATATTGTTAGTAATTGATTCATATTAGTAACAGTAGCAATGATTCACTCAGTGGTTTACTATGTTGATCACTAAGCATTTTGTACATTCTATATATCATTCCTTCCTCACCACGTTGAGGGAGGTACTATTACTGTCTCCATTTTACATAAGAGCAAAAAGATAGAGAAAAGTCAAATAACTTGCTGAAGTTCATAGAGTAAATGGCAGAACTTAGGTTTGGTTATCCCAGGGAGTCAGGCTCTGGATAGTTTAGGGCTCTAAACTGCATTCTTGCTCCTCAAACTGGCTGGGTCACCAGTGAAGGAGAGGAAAGCATGCATCATAAAAAAACCAAAACACATGCTCACACCCACACCCTTTTCTTGGTTTCAATTTAGAACTTAGCTAATGAACCTTTTTGAAGACCGATGCAAAAAAGATTAGCTTTTCCTAAGTTCTCTTCCTAGAAAACACCAGAAATACCAAAGAGACAGTATTTTGGATGGGAAAGCCATCTCCTTCTGGTCAGTCAAAACACATTGACTGTTAAAGCCAACTTGAAAAATAAGAAATGGACCTTAGAATGAATAATCTAGCACCGTTTCTCATTAATTCTTGGCCCATGAAAGCTACTGTCTCCTGAAAGATAAATAGTGCTTCTGCCCTTTACAGGTGATCTGTTGGTCTAATCCTAGCAGATCAATGCTATTTTGAATCCACAAATGAATCATATGATCAGATTGGACCCTGTCCTCTGTCACTCATAAAGAAGGCTTTTTTTTCCTTTCAGCTGGGAAAGGACAAAATCACGACATTTTCAGAGCACTTAGTAGCTTGAGTCTGAGTAGCTGACCCGGCAAAGTAAAAAAAGCCTGTTCGGGAAATGAGTGAAAGTCAGGGCTTTCTTACACATTATCCACCTTTATATGGACATCTCTTTAAAATTAGGGCTGAGAAAAGAGATATAACATAAAATTTACCATCTTAACCATTCTTAAGTATATACTTCAGCGAACATTAAGTACCTTCACACTGTGCAACCGTCACCATCATCTGCTCGCTTTTAATGGCAGACGTTGGGGGTTGGCAACAAGTGCCCTCTCCACTGTCTCACGTCCATTCTCTCCTCTGCCCTTTGATCAGTGTTTTGTCCCCAACACTTCCAGCGTCACTAGCATGCCACCACTCAGTCACAGCACCTTTAGTTACTTATAGGCACATATCACACGCTGCAATTAAAATACATTTATTTGTTTTCTTGTTTCAATAAATATATGAGCTCATGAGGCCAGGCCCCCGCCTGCCTTGTTCATACTGAGGCCTGGTTCGTGACGATCACGGTGCTCATTTCATACTTGTGGAATAAGAGAACCAATTATGCCTACTTTTTTTTTTTAACACCTTGAGATCAATGTGGGGTTCCTCTTCCCTCTCAGCCTTTCTTACTTTTCTTCTTCTTCTTTATCTCTACTCATATTCTTTTTTCTTTCCTGATTCCTGTGGCTGAATGATTTATTGGAGATCTATGCTTGCATAGATTACCACAAAGGACTGATCAAGCACATCACAGAAAAGGCCTCAGGACTGCAGAAATAAATGACTCCCAAATCCTCTACTCCCACCTGGGGGAGGAGGCCCCGGGGAATTGCCTGATCAGTTACACTCAGGCTGGGCCACTCTTGGTGGGTGAAATCATACTCGATGTTCTTTCCTCTCTCCTTTCTGTTTTCCCTAAGGAAATGTATCTGTGTAAAATCTAGCTAATAATTATCATTTAGGAACATTCTAAGTAGGAACAAGAGTCACGAATGGGAAGTCTGAAGGGTGTGGGACGTAGAGGGGCTGGATGGCTAGGGTAAAGGAAGTGATTAATACTTACAATAACAAACCAGAATCTATACAGAACTTAGGAAAATCAACAAGAAAAAATCAAACAACCCTATTAAAAAATGGGCAAAGGACATGAACAAAAACTTTTCCAAAGAAGACAGAATGATGGCCAGCACACATATAAAAAATTGCTCAACTTCTCTAATCATCAGGGAAATGCAAATCAAAACCACAATGAGATATCACTTAACTCCAGTGAGATTGGCTCATATCAAAAAATCCCCAAACAACAAATATTGGCGGGGATGTGGACAGATAGGAACACTCATACACTGCTGGTGGGACTGCAAATTAGTACAACCTCTATGGAAAAGAATATGGAGATACCTCAAAGAATTAAAAGTAGAATTACCATTTGACCCAGCAATCCCACTACTGGGTATTTATCCAAAAGAAAAAAAGACATTTTATAATAAAGACATCTGCTCTCGAATGTTCACAGCAGCACAATTCACAATTGCAAAGTTGTGGAAACAACCCAGGTGCCCATCAATACACGAGTGGATCAATAAAATGTGGTATATGTATACCATGGAGTATTACTCAGCAATAAGGAACAAGAGTGAATTAACACATCTGGTATTATCCTGGTTGGAGCTAGAACCCATTCTTCGAAGCGAAGTGTCACAGGATTGGAAAAACAAGCACCACTGGTACTCACCATCAAACTGGTACTAACTGATGAACACTTACATCACACAGGGCAATAACATTCATCAGGGGGCGGGCGAGCGGGAGGGGGGTGGAAGGGATGGGAAAAACTCTCACTGAATGGATGTGGGGAGCACAGTTTGGGGGATGACCACGATTGTGGCTCTGACACGGGCAGAACAGGGGCAATGTGTATGGCCAAAGTGTTGTACCCCCATGATATTCTGAAATTTAAAAAAAAAAAATAAATTAAAAAAAAATACTTACAATAACAGTAACAATAATGGACCAGCCCATCTTTTATAAAGAGTCTTGTGATACAGATTCTGAGAGAGGCTACATTTTATTGAATGCAATTTGAACCCGGTCTTTTGACAATTCCCAAATCTAGCACTTCTCCGTGAACCAGACTTGTTGTGTGGCTTTCAGACTCAGGATGTTTTTGTTCATCAGCTAGTACAATTGGGCTATTTGTCTTGATGCTGTCTCCTTGAGCCAAGTGCAGGCAGCACTGGGCCTCCAGAGTTTTTGGCTGGGGGATTTTGTTCTTTGCCAAACTCAAGAGAACAGCATTACTTCCAGCTAGACTGGAGGCACCATGGCTGTGTTCCTGTCCTGCGTGGCAGGTCTGCAGACCTGGAAGGGAAACATTGAAATGGTAGGTCCTGGATGGCAGCAGAACTGGGTAAAGAAGGTCAAGTTCAAAAAGACAAGGTGGGAAACAATTCTTCTATATATTCCTACATGCCCTCTTTAAACTGGGATTTTAAAATGTTGACTCTCTTAGAAAGATGTATTAAATATAAGACTGTCTTAATTGCCATTTGTAAATTGCTTCAGCTTTCATGCAAGTTCCTATATACTTTTTCAAATATAGGCTATGGCAACTGGAAAACTTGTAAATTTTTTCTCTTGGCATTTGTAGTCCTTTGTGATATGAAGAAAAGACATTTAAAACCAAAAATATTTCGAGGTTCCAGGGTTAGCACGAGAAAGGCATGGCAAAGAGAATCACCATGGACAAGTTAAATGTTTCCACGTAGCTGTGATTCCCTGTATCCCAGATCTACCCTTAAGTTCCATAATGTCAAGGTATTTTTCCTTTGTTGGTGATTCCGCCAGAATCTCTGATTGAAGGATCGGTGAGGTCCCTTCAATTCCAGACAGACTCAGGGAACCTCTGACCTGCTATCAGCATCTGAAAACTAATGGTGCCATCTGGTGCCGGCAGAGCTAAAAGAACACTCCACCTTTGGCTTGAGCAGGGCTTACTCCATGAGGAACAAGGCACTTAATGAGCAGAGAGATGGCAGGTCATGGGCAGAGGTGCATCAAGGTCCAGAACGTGACAGAGTGAAGAGATCCATTTTGCTTGTGACTTCTTTGCAGGTACTTAGGTCAAATCTGTCCTATTTTCTGAAATGCCTTTTTCTTCTGCATTGTGCAAAATGGAGGATAACTTTATACATTTGTGTCTTAGAAATGCAATATATGCAATAATGGTTCAGTTCAAACCTGTGATATTTCTTATTTGGAGTCCTAAGCAGGCAGTACTTGCTTCCTTTCCTGATTTTGGTGGAAATGGGTGGATGTGAGTCTTTCCATTTTCTGTTCTCCTCAAATTCTTTGTAGTTGAGACCAGTAGCTCCATTTACTGTGATGACTCTAATTCCCTGGCTGTGGGTTCCACTGATGACACTTCAAGTGGCTAGGCATCATCTCCTCCCTTTCTCTGCACATAGGGTGAAAGGTAGCTATTTGTCCTTGATCCTTACACCTGGGCACCATGCTGATTTTTATGCAAAGCTGGATGATGAGCAATACCTCATTTAGCTTCAAAATTGCCTTGTGGTTATGATCACTTCAATCTTGGAAAATGTACATTATTATTCTGCTCTAATCCAGAAAGCACTGAGATGAAGGGGTGTTTTTCTCTGTATTCCACAGGCTGTAATCAGTCCCCGAACAGAATTTATCTACTACAGGCAGATCTTCCTACTAGTTTCTGTGGAATCAGATGAAAGAGGTGCAGACTACCTGTATTTCCTATCAATAAGGGGCTCCTAGTGCAGAAGATACCAAAGAAGACCCATTTCTATGCACTGGAGCAAGAGCTCAGGAGAGAGAGTAAACAGGGATTATTTGAAGCCACAGGAAAAACATTTAGCAAATTCAAGGGTTGTGAGTCTTTTTTCACTTTTTTTGACTTGAAGAATTATTCTATTATTTTAATGAATATTTTATTTCTGGACATCATTTTGGGAGGCAGCACAGGAAAGTGATGACTTGAGAGATTTTAAATTTAATCCAAACATTTTCAGTGGTTCAGAACTATCAATGTTAATTAACTTGAAAATAGACGTGCAAGTAAAAGCACTGTGATTTTGTTAGTCGATCTTCTGAGCTACAGGCAGCAAATGGCACTTGGTAGTTGAAGGTGCATGTTTATCTAGCCTCAGATTCACGGCCTTAAAAATGGGAAGAAAAGCAGGTGTCCAGGCTTCTGGTGTAGTTCCGAGGGCCCATTACTCAGACCTGCTACACCTCTTCCTCTCCCAGAGTGGGCTCCAGCCACACCACCTTTCAGCCGTTTTGCCTTTCCTGACTCCCATCATACTTGTTCTCAGACCTCGTAGGGACCTCTGACCTGTACCTTCTCCCTTCTCCTCGCCTTCTCAAGTAGTAAAGGCCTCATGGTTCATCATCTAACCAGGTGTTCACAAATTTTTTCTATAAAGGACCACATAGTAAATATGTTAGGCTTTTTGGGCCATACAATCTCTGTTGCAGCCAAGCTGCACCATTATAGTGCAAAAACAACCACACAGGATAGGTAAACAAATGGGAGCAGCTGTGTTCCAGTAAAATTTTATTTGTGGACACTGACATTCAATTTTCATATAATTTTTATGTCATTAAATATTTTTCTTTTGAATTTTTTCTGCCATTTAAAAGTGCAAAAACCATTCCTTGTTTTTGGTCTATAAAAACACAGGTGGTGGGAGGTGGTGGGCTTGACTCAGCCTGGGGACTGTGGTTTACTGACTCATTCTCTTCTCAACAGCCTTGACTTCTTTACCCTATTTTGTTCTGCTCGGTGACCCAGCAAAACCTCAACACCGGATTGGTACAAATGAGTGCTTTCTTTCTGCCCTGCTGTATGTCTTCGCTCCCTTTGTTTACAATCTCGCCTCCTGACTGTTCTTCACATTTCTGACCAGGTGATCTTTCTCAATTGCTAATTTGAACTTGTCTTAGATTCTGGTTAAAGTCCTTCGGTCTAACCCATTGTTTTGTGATCTTGATCATGTATGCCTATCCAGTTTCACTAGGTCTCTGTTGCTGTCCTGCCACCATCATGCGGCTTTGTTCCAACCACACTGAAATCTCACTGTTTCACGAATGTATCATTTGCTCTATGCCTTTGATTCTGCTACATAATCTTTCTTGAATTCCATTCCCCTCTTTGTCATCTTGCTAACTCTTATCTGTCCTTGAAAATTTAGCTCACATGTCAGTATGTCCCTCTTGCAAAGGGCCTTTCTCAACCCTCCCTTTCCTTTATAGTCTGCTTTAAGTGTCTTTCTTAAGCATCATACTGGAAGGCAGAGGCTCTCTTTATGTCCACGCTGGGCACCGTCCATAATGTGTGACACATTATGTCAAAGATGTTGAATAAAGTTAGCACTGTTTTAGGGTAGGAAGGGATGAGTGACACACTCTGTAGGTGGAAGACAAACCATGAAACTATTGCTGTGGGTTGAGAAGATATGATGATGGTTGGAGCTAATGCCCAGAGCAAAAAGAATGGATGGAAAATAGTTTATAGCTAGAATTGACAGAAACTTCCTCAGCAGAGGAAGTAAAGGAGAAGGAAAACTCAAAAATTCAAACTTTCTGGTCCTTACATTTTTTTTTATCTGAAAAATGAAAGGCTTGGATTAGTTCCAAAATTTCTGATTCTGTGACTCCAAGGTTTTAAGCCTGGGTAACTGGGGAAGCTTTGGTGAGTATGTCATGAATTGGTTTTGGAGTTACAGAGTTTGGTGTGCTGATGAAGTATACATGCAGAGAGGTACTAGTGGAGGGAAAATATAGGAATACATCTTGGAAGAACAGTTTGGGCAAGATCCATGGACTTGGCAGTTATCTGCATCGATGAAAACTGAAGTTCTATGAGTTGATACATTCAATATGGGGCACAGCACAGACAGAGAAGAGCACAGGACCTTGGGGCATGCCTACCTTTCAGGTGCAGGAGTGACAGAGACTAGCTAGAGAAAGAGAAGTTCTCAAGGGGATTACAGAATAAAGACAAGGTTTTTGTTTTGGTTTGTTTTCGGATAGTGGGTCCATATTTTAGGCAAAGAGAAAATAGGGAATAGAAAGAGACAGAAGATCTCAGACAAGAGATGGTTGATAGAGTCAGGTTCTGAGGGACGTTGGAGGAAAGTGGGACTAAGGACAGAAGTAAATAATTGAATTAGGATGGAGAAAGGCACTTCTTCCCCTGTAGAGGGAAGAAAGGGTAAATGAAGTTATAGAGGTATTTTAAGGTAGAGAGAGAGAGGAACTGAGGCAGCATACTCCTTTTCCAGAGAGTAAGGTAGGCAAGGGGTATTTGGAAGCCTAAGGCTACAAAAAATGCTTTGGAATAGACCATGTGGGAATGGGATTAGGTTTAACTGGAGATGAAATGATTATTTATTAAACATGATTATGGGAGAGTGGCTGGGGAGCTGATGGCGGGGGGTCATTCCCCCTGTGCAAAGATACTTTAAGAGCAAGTAGATGTCCATGGAGTAGTTGTTGTTTCTAAGTGCTTGAGACTTATGACGTCAGTGAGGGTACATTTAAAGACATGATTCCACCTGTGGTTGTTTGGAATGGAAATGAGATCATTCAAATTGAGCAACATGAAGAAAGAGCTTGCTCTGGGGTTCACTAGACAAATTCTGCCATACAGACTCCAGATTAAAGGGGAGAAATTATAAAGGGACAACTGGTTCTGTCTAACAGTAGATAGATGCTGTTCATGTCATGTTCTTGTTCAGAAGGCAGCTACTGAACTAACAGTTCATAGAGTCAAAGGGTGCTCAGAGTTACTGACTATGTTTAAACAAAAACTGAATAGTCATCTTTAATGGTTATGGTACATGTATTTGCTACTTTGAAGGCAGAAACTACAAACTGCCACTCGACTTTCCTTTGGCCTTAAGGCTTTATGAATAGGTTACTTATAAAATCCCATATGTTCTAAAGGACAGTGCAACTCCATGCTATGACATTCAATATCACATGGATTCAGGTACTTCACAGGCTGAATCGTATCTCTCAGACCTAACTACAAACTCAAAAATCTTTGCATAGTCTGCTTATCTTATATTATGGATGACAAGTTGATTCCCAGAATCAGTGCTATGAAACAGAAAGGAATCAGTATTCAAGTGGCATGTCATTGTGAGGCAACGTACTGAATGGAGTCATATTCATATGCCCCTGATTGTGAATCCTGATTCCACCTTTTTATTTTTTAAATAGTGTGACCTGTGATCTTGGACAAGTTGTCCGTTGAACTTCAGTTTTTTATCTGTGAAGTCAGGACAAAAATAGCATCTGCTTCTTGGGGTTGATGTGAGATTAAATGAAGAAGGTTCACATAAGGCACCTAGAGCACAGAGCACGTGTTCGTGAGTTTGAGCCATTGAGTGCACTAAAAAGAACAGGGTCGGGTGCCTCAGAGGCATCAAACCAATGGCATGGGACAAGGAGTTTATGAAGGAGACTTGGCTAAGGAAATCTCAAGCAGAGTGAGGTGCTGTGGCCGAATGACCAAGGAAGAGATGGGATCGTCTCTTTATGAACATGGCATCTCTTGGGTTTTTCCAGCAACTATGGCTAGATTTTTAAAAAGTGGATAATTCATTTAAACTTATCTAATTACTGAAACAGCAAAGCTCTATATAAACTCATAAAGGCACCACAAGACTTTAAGGAATATACTTTTCACAATGTAATAGAAAAACCCTTACAGATGGTCAAAACATAGTCTAACTCCTCATAGGAAATCCCCCAGGTGGCCTTGGATGTAGCATTAACCTGTTTTCCTTTGGTCAAGATTCAGCCTCTGGATGGATAGGGGGTAGCAGAGATGTTCCCCTGATGATGAAAAAATGACAATATGTGAATTCTTTACCCTTTCCTCAGTATTTTCATCAAAAAAATGTGGTGGCAATTTGTACTTCCTGGGTTGGAGGGCAGCGGAGACCCAGAGGACCAACCAGTTGGTAGTGTAGCAGACACTGTTGGCTACCTACTCCAAACACGTCCACCTTCTTTCTCTGATAGTAGAAACTCAATTTTGTTTAGGGATGTGTGGTGTTTTCTGACCCCAACGGATTCTCCAGACACCTATTGGATGTCTAACAATTCAACCCAACGCTGATACTAACTACCCGGAGCTGGCGCAGACTCCACAGGTTAAGGGTTCAGTCCCACAAGACAGAACCTGCTTTAGACACTAGTCACAAATGGAGTGCTAAGGCCATCCACCCTTCTCCCCATCTGACTACAAATTTGGGGGTTCCCCCAACCTTCTCCTCAGGTTTGAGAATTCTCTTGATTGACTTACAGAACTCAGGAAAGTGATTTAGTTATGATTTCCTGTTTATTAGAAATGATGCAACTCTAGAAGAGCCACATAAAGCAAGGTATGGGGGGAGTGGCCCAGAGCTTCCGTGTTCCATGCTCTTTCCAGGTGTCAGCTCACAGCTCCCCGGCCTTATTGTTTCAGAGACTTTAGGGAAGCTTCATTGCATTGGCATGATTGATGAAGTCATTGGCCATTGGCGATTGAACGCAATCTCCAGCCCCCTCCTTTCCCCAAAGGTTGTGGGGTGGGGCTGATAGTTTTAATCCTCTAATCACATGGTTGTCTTTTTTGGTGACCAGCCCCCATCTGAAGTTACCTAGGGGTCCCTGACAAGAGTCACCTCATTAGCATAAACTCAAGTACAGTCAAAGGGGCTCATTATGAATAACAAGACACTCCTATCACTCAGGAAATTTCAGGTGTGTTAGGAGCTCTGTGCCAGGAAATGGGGACAAAGACCAAATGTATATATTTTATCATACCACCAGAAGTCACTGAAGAAGTGGCCCCAAGCCAGTCCCAAGGGAGGGTCTTGATTGGTTTAATCCCATCAAGACAGTGGCATTCTCTTTATAAAAGCTTGATATATTCATGGGCAAAGGAAACAATCCCGGCCAATAAGACATGAGACAGGTTGTCTGGGGGCTTCTGCGAAAGGATTTCCTCAATCTAAAAAGACTGTCTAAAAACAGTCCCTCTTCACCTACTGGGTGTTGTCATATCTGCATATCTAGACTTATAGGTGCCATATTGTGAGAATGAGAAAAATTAAGCCATAGGAGGATATACTGAGAATGGTAAAGAAGAAATCTGAAAGGACCTGAGTCCATGATTATATCCTTGAATGATCATTGTAAGCTGCCTGGATTCCAAGCTAAGGAATTTGCCTTTATGCTATAAATAATTAATTTTTAATTTTTAAAATTTTTTAATTTTTTATTTCAAAATATTAAGGGGGTACAAATGATTTTCGTGATGTGGATCACTTTTGTAATGCTTGAGTCACAGCTCTAAGTACGCCCATCACCCAAATAGTGTTCATTGTGCCCATTAGGTAGGTTTTTTGCCCCTCCCCCCTCCCCCCGATTGATTTCCACTGAGTTTTACTTCCCTCTGTGCACATGTGTGCTCATCGGTTAGTTCCAATTTAATAGTGAGTACATGTGGTGTATATATACAAAGGCCCTGTAGGTAATTTAGAGTTGATAGATATATATAATCTGGGAGTGGTCTGATAAACTTTGCCTTTTTCTGATTGATAACTCCACCAGCATCATAGAGAAAAATTTGCAGTTGGGGACATGAGAGGCAGGAAAGCCATTGCAATTGTTCAGGTTTCAGATGATGATGCCTACAATAGGGAAGTGGATGTGGAATTGGAGAGGACATGCTGATTAGAGAGATGCTACTGGGGTGTGGCACCAACAGAATGTAGTGGCCAATGAGGTGAGAGTGGTCAAAGAAACAGTGGCTGTCAAAAGGATTCTTAGGTTTCTAGCTTGGTAGACTGGATTGATGGAAATATCTTTACTACAAAAAGCAAATACAAGATGAAGAACAGTTTCTTTTTCTTTTTTCGTTTTTCTGATGGGAGGATGACAAGCTCCATTTTAAACATGTTGAGTTGTGGAACCTGAAGCACTTCTAGGTGGAGGTGTCTAGTTGGCATCTAGAAATATAACCCTGGAGCTGGAGAGAGCTCGGGGGATTTCCTTACAGCTTGAATTAACATGAGCCCTCTCATCTGACAGCACTGTATACTTTAGCCACTCTTGCATTATAGTTACAGAATCCGGAGAAGGAGAGAGCTCATGTTCATGGCTTCATTGAATAGATATAGAACTAATTTTGTAGAGGTTAAATGAGCTTGCTAATTCTGCACAGCTGCTGACTGATGGTTTTAGGAGAGAAAACAGAAACCCACTTCCCAGCTCTTTGACCAATACTTCTGCCATAAGACTCAGTTGCATTTTCTTAGTCACAGACAATTTAATTCATGAAGTTAGGATATTTGACTTCTGCATATATTTCAAAGTCAAAGAGTTGTATCTAGAGAGTTTTCTTCTGTTTCTTACCATATGAGCCATTCAAAATTGCCACACATGTTTGCTTAGAAAAGATGAGGAACCGGGAGAATAAATGTAGTTGCTCTTTTGCAAAGAGAAGGAAGTGTATAACAGATAAGACTTAAAAATTATTAATCTAGAGAAGGCAAACTTTCTGCCTATATCCCCTGTGATACTACCAAGAGTATTATAACAATATATTTATAATATATATGAGTGTATGTGTGTGTATATATATATTATTCTACAGATATAAAATATATTTATAAAGTACTCTTGACCATGGGGTCTCTACTACTGAAATGAGTTAACACTAAACTCATTTAAATTCTATGATTTGCTTTACTGGTAACTTTTTCTTTTCATAGTTTTATCTCATAGCAACCAATAGTGCCTTGAAAGAGTTCATAAGTTTCCCTGAACACTGAATGTATTTTCTCAAAGGGAGTGTGTGTTTTGGTAGGAATAGAATTATGGAGTTGGTAAAAGTCTTGAAAAGAGCATAGTCAGTGAAGTAGCAGAGAGTCGTGGATAAGGTCCTGAGTTCCGGAGTCTGACAGACCTAAGTTTGTATCTTGGCCCTGACATTTAATGCTTTGGCAAGTTACTCATTTAAGCCTTAGTTATCCTCTTTGTATAATAGGAATAATATCAACCAACTTAAGGAATTGTTATGAAAATCAAATGAGAAAATGGACATGAAGCTCTTAGTTCTTTTGTGTTTAGCACAGTAATTACTCAATAAATGGTAATTTTAAAAAGCGGGGTTGTGGGATCAGAGCATGCTGGTGATACCAGATGAATGTGTGACTAGGTTAGACATTAATAGCCCCTAGCTACTCCTTTTGGAGGAGTGTGTTTATATGTGTTCAATGCTTACTCAGAGGAAATTTAATGGTACTATGAGTAGGAAGCGACCATTCTTTCAAAAAGTGTGGCAATAAACACATACACCTTCACTTCAACCTGTCTCTAATAGCAATGTAACCAACGACGGGTAGCTTAACCTCAGGGCTTCAATTTCATCACCTGTAAAATAAAAGGATTCAAGCTATGTATTCAACCCATGTTTATTGAATGGCTAATATATGCCAGACACTGTGCTAGGCTTTAGGGATTAAATGGTGAGCAAACTGGACATGATCTCTACCTTCATGAGGTTCATAACTAGTAGGCGAAATCAACACAATCACATAGTCATAAAAGCAAATGGAAAATTACCACTGTAACAAATCCTCTGAAGGGAAAGTAGGGCTGATGTTATAAAAATATGTAAAAAAAAAAAAAAAGTATACAGATCAGCCCAAAGAGATCCAAGAGAGTTTGCTACTATGAGTATGCCGTAGGTAACGTCTATAGTCTGTTCCAGCTGCAACATGTTACTGCGATTCAACACACACAACAGAATTATGGCATCCTCTGAAGTTATGCTCCACTCTGTCATCTTAGCCAAACCCCACACTGCATTGCCCCACCTCTCTCCTTCCTTTCATATGGAGCCACTTGAAAGAATGGTCTGTATTTACACCATTTCCCATGGCTCAGCCACTCGTTGGTCCACTGAAATCTGTTTTTCTCCTTCCTTTCTACTTAAACAGCTATCCCCAATATCCCCAAGGAACTCATGGTTAATAAATAGACTACTTTTTGGTCTTTATCTTAACATACGGACAGCTTTTGACATTGGGTCCCACCTTCTTAAGGCTTTCTTCTCTTTGCTTCTGGGGTAACATGCTTCCCTTCTGCACCTCAGCTCTCCCTCCCAATCTTCCTCATGGTCTTGTCTTCCTCTGTGCACCTTGTGCATAGTGCTGTTCCGAGGTCCTAGTCTTTGGGCTTCCTCTCTACACACATGTACTGGCTAATCTCATCCATTATGAGGGCTACATTACTGATTCTGAAGTGATAGCCCCAAATCTGTACCTTTTGTCCCGATCTTTCCCTCTACAGACTTGTATTTCCTACAGCCCCCTGGTCATTTCTCCATGGAGGCTTTGTAGACAAATTCAATATATCCAAAGATGACCTCATTATATCTCTCATTGAAGTCCTTCTCTCTTTGGAGGAACACTTCATCTGCCATCACTAAAGTTAAAAACACAAACAATTTGACCATTTCCTTAGATTTACCATGGCATTTCTCATTTGGTGACTTTGTACTTATTAGCAACTTTAATTAGAACATTCTTTCCCCCCTCTGCAACCCTTTCTACTCACCTTCAACACTTGCTCTGGTGTCATCTCTTCTAGGAAGCCACTGAAATTTCCATCTTGGGGTAGATGCCTGTCGTAGGCAGAATTCTAATATAGCCCCCAAGATTTCTACCCCCGGTATACACACTTCATATTATCCCCTGTCTTCAAGAGTGGGTGAATGCGATGGGGTATTACTCCCATGGTTAGGTTACACTATATGGCAAAGTTGAAGAGATTTTGCAGATACATTTAAGTTGACTTTGAGTTAATCAAAAGGGTGATTATCTTAGGTGGGCCAGCCTTAATCAGGGGAACCCTTAAAGTAGGGTCTAGAATTCAGAAAGATTTTCCCCCTGGCTTTAAGAAGTAAGCTGCAGGATTGAATGGTAGGTCTACTTTCAGTTCTTTGAGGAATCTCCATACCGTTTTCCATACAAGGAAAAGAAGTCACTTTATCAAAAAGATACCTGTACTCAAATGTTTATTGCAGCATAATTCACAATTGCAAAGATGTGGCATCAACCCAAGTGCCCATCAATTCATGAGTGTATAAATGAAATGTGGTATATGTACACCATGGAGCACTACTTAGCCATAAAAGGATGAATTAATACATTTTGCAACAATCTGGGTGGAACTGGAGACCATTCTCCTAAGTGAAATAACACAAGAATGGAATAAGAAACACCACATGTACTCACTACTAGATTGGAACTAATCAATGAGCACACAAGTGCACAGAGGGAAGTAAAACTCAGTGGAGGGCAACCAGCGGGAGAGGAGAAGGGGAGGGGAACAAACCAACCTAATGGATACTATGAAGACTATTTGGGTGACGGGTACACCTATAGACAGGACTCAAGCATTAAAAAAATGATCCATGTAATCTAAAACATTTGTACCCCCTTAATATTTTGAAATAATAATAAAAAAGAAGAAGTAAGCTGCCATGTTGTAAGATGGTCTGTGATAGCTCCATGTAGCAGGGACCTATGGGGGCCTCTAGGAGATGACAGTGGCCCCAGATTGACAACCAACAAAAAAAGTGGCCTTAGTTCTACAACCACAGGGAACTGAATCCTGCCAACACCCATGTGAGCTTAGAAGAGGACCCTGAGCTCCAAAAAGGAAGCTGATACTGGCTGATACTCAGAAGCCCTGTGTGACCCTGAGCGGAGGCCCTGTGTAAGCTGTGCTTGGCCTCATCACCCATTGATTATCTTTTAACTGTGAGATAATATTAAATAAATATGTGTTGTCATAATACATAATTCCATTGCTGCATAATAAATTACCACAAATTTATTATGCAGTGATGGAAAAAGAATCCAGTGCCTCTCCAGGGAGTTCCTCTAACTCTGTTAATGTCCATCATAGCCCGACCCCACTGACTGGAGAACCTTTTGACTTGTCTATTCTCTGCTCCAGACTCTGAGCTCAGTAAGTGCAGGGGCAATTGCTTTCTGTTTTTCTTTTTACCCAGTACCTGGCACAGTGTCTTGCACAACATTGGCACTAAGAAATTACTTGTGAAATGAATGAATGGAGGGAGTCATGAGGAAACAACACACATATGGTTGGAACAGATGAATTCTGCCTTTTCCATGGAAATTCTCTAAAAAAAAAGGCTCTGAAATGGAGTTTCTCAGCAGGTTTTTTGAGGTTATGTACCTTGTTCTATCAACTCCTAGGCTTTAATTAAGATAAAAGTTTTGGAATGCATAAAAATTTAAGTCCCCGAAAAGCTAGATTCTGCAATAGTCATATACTAGCCAGTACTTAGAGGGTAAGAAAAATGAGTTTGTGTCTCAAGCATCTTGGTTTATGTCAGGAACTAATGGAAGCATCAGAGAGAACTGAGCTCAGTAGTCATTTTATGGTTCAGATGACATGATTTCTTTCTAACGAATTCTATTAGCTAATGAGTTTTTTGTGCGTATATGTTCAAACACTGCACTGCTTTAAAATTACATACCATGAAATGTAGGCCCTCAAGTTGGCTTTGATGGATTTCCCTGCTGGAGAGAGTTGGAGAGAGAATTGAACAGAGGTGACAATGGGCCCTGTCACCATGTCTTAGCTGAGAGTTCTAAAACATAAGGATCCAAGCAGTGTGTGTGTGAGGCACAGTGGTGAATGCTGTAAGACCAGCTTAGAATCAGAGCCCCTGGGGGAGAAGAGGGGAATGGCCAGGGCAGTAATCTGGGTGGGTTCCTTTACAAATAACAGTTTTCCATTTTAATGATGTGGGTTTTTACATTTTTAAGATTATAAAATAATACGTGCTGACTATAAAGTATCTAAGTAATAAAAAGTGAAAAAAAGATAAAAATATACCTGTAATTTCACTAAGCAAAGATAATCATAATCACTGATGGCATTTGGGTATATTTCCTTGCAGTCCTTTCTCTTTAACTTAAAAAAAATATATAGCTGTGATCATACTCTATAATTTCATTCTCTGCGTTTATCTACTTTCTGTTACAACACTAACTTTTATGTTACAAACTCTTCAGAAACATTTTTAATGGTAATTTATTTTGGGAAGATAATTTTTAAAGAAAGAGAAAATTATTTGATGACCTGAGATGTTTACCACATAATTATAACAGAAACATCATTGGAAACAAAATTACCATACAAAAATGGAGAAAAAGTTATGTAAAACACAGGAAATTCATACCATGGAAGACATCCCATTAAAATGATTTCCTTAGGATAAATTACCAAAGTGGAATTACTGAGTAAAAGGAAACGAATATTTTCAAAGATCTTGGTAAGTAGGTTTAAACATTTTAATTTTCATTTATTTATGTTGTTTAGTAAATTTTAAAGTATAATGTTAATACATAAAATGCACAAATTGTGCACAATATCACAAACTGAACATACTCAGCAAGGCCACCATGACCACCCCAGAAGCTGTCACCATGGCTGCTCCTAGATACAGATCCCCTCCTCTTCCCCAAATGAAACTCCTGTTATAACCTCTAATGCAATAGTTTTGCCTACCTTTTTTTAAAACATTAAAACATTATGTAAATGGAATCATACAATATGTATTCCAGTGTGTGTGGCTTTATTCACTTAACACTATAATTATGTTTGGAAGATTCATCTGTGTTGCTGTATATTGCAATTCTTCATTCATTTCTATTACTGTCTGGTATTCCATGGTATGAGTACAACACAATTTATTTAGTTTACTGCCAAGGATTGGTGCCATTTTTAGCTATTATGGATAATGCTGCTATGAATATTCTGGTATGTGCTTTTCAGTTCAAATATATACATTCTTTTGCATATATATCTGGGAGTGAAATTACTAGGCTATAAAGTATGTTAAACTTTAGGAAATACTGCCAACTAGTTTTGAAAATTAGTTGTACCAGTTTATACTTCCACAGTGCATGAAAGTTCTAGTTTCTTCAAATCTTCATCAACACTTCATTTTATCAGTCCCTTTAATTTTTGCTGCTGAGCGCATGTATAATGGTATCTCATTATAATTTTAATTAGCATTTCACTACCACCTAATGAGGTTGATCACCTTTTTGTAAGTTTATTGGCCAATTAGACATCTTCTTTTGTGCAGTACCTGTTCAATTCTTTGAGCCTCTTGTTTTCTATTGGATTGTCTATTTTGTTCTTATCATATTGTAGGAGTTTTTTGCTTTAGACATATGCACATATTTGGATTGTTTAATATAATTTATTTTCTTCTGTCAGTTGGCTTGTTAGTTATATATTCTCTTAGTACTTACCCCAGGTATTATAACATATATCCTTACATGTTTTACATCTCTTAGAAGTTAGTACTTTTACTACTTCATGGATAATGCAAGGATCTTAGAACTCATTAACTTTCTTTTTCCCTTCCCATCTTTTGTGCAATGTTTGACATTTGTTTTACATCTATCTATCAGTTGATCAATTGACTGATCAATCACAAATCCCACAGAACATTTTTTACTGTCAGGGATCATTTATATTTACCCATATATTTAAATTTTTATTGCTCATTCCTTTTTGGGTCTTCATTTTCCTTCTGGGATTATTTTTCTTTTGCTTAAAGAACTCCTTTTAGTATTTCCTTTAGTGGGATTACTCTGCTGACAAACTCAGTTATTGTTTGTCTGAAAATGTGTTTATTCAGCTTTCATTATAGAAGGATAATTTCACAATGTATAGAAGTCTAAGTTGTCAGATTTTTCTTTTTAGCTCTCTGAAGATTTAACACCACTGTCTTCCGGGATTCAGTTTGTTCATGTTGAGAAGTCAGCTGTCAACTTCATTGTTGGTCTCTTGGAACATATCCCTTTTCTCTCACTGCTTTTTCCTGGTTCTTGGTTTTCTGTGATTTATTATGATGTGCGAAGGCATGGCTTTCTTTTTGTTTATCCTGCTTGGGGTTTATGGGGCTTCTTGAACCTGTAGTTTGAAGTCTTTTGTTGGTTTTAAATATTCTCACCATCGTTTTCTCAAATATTTCCTCTGCCCCATTCTGTCTCTTCTTTCTTTATGGGATATCAATTAAACATATGTTAGACTTTAAAAATATTCCATATGTCTCTTATTCTAATTTTATCCTTTTGTCTCTCCATGCTTCAGTCTGAGTACTTCTTTCTGATTTATACTCTCTCTTCAGCTGCATTTAATCTTTCCATTCATTGAACCCTTAATTTCTGTTAAGAATTTTCATTTATCTCCTTTTTGTAGCTTCCAGTTCTCTCATAAAATTTCTTATGTTGTCATTTATTTTCTTGAGCACACTCATCATAGTTACAACATATGGATCACATGTGGTTCTGTTACCATTCTATGCCATTGTATTTTAGTTTCTTCTATTCCATCATCATCTTTTTTTTGTTTTTTCGCAAATTCTTATTTTTTTTAGGCTGATTTTATTTTTTTATGTGAGTGCTGGACATAGTGTTGAAAAATTGTAGAGATAGGTTGAAGTCATGGATGATATCTTCCTCCACAAAAGATTTACTTTTGCTTCTGGCAGGATGGTAGGTGCAGGAGTGTCACCTGAATCCAATCAGGAAACGAGCTGTTTTGAAGCTGTGAAGTCTATTTGAAATAGACTCTTTGCGAATCTATTTCTACTTTATCATTTCTCCTTGGCTGTATTCCTTCTGTGTCACAACCCAAAGCCTGGAATATTGCCAGGCATCCTTCTCCTTTGAGTCTCTAACTCTAATTTTTTTCCCTGCCCTCGATCCTTGTGAGACTTAGGAAAACTTTGTTCAGTTTCTCAAACTCTCAGTTGTTCCTTTTGAATTGACAAATGCCTTGGGAGGGAATAAAGCATCAAATACTGGATTCATTTCTTTGAGCTACTCTTCTCTCCAAGATATTGAAATCACAAGTCCTCACTGCCCTTGGAGCTGCAAAGTGCCTTCAAATAGATATTTCAAAGTGTTTTGTCCTTGTGTCGTAGTTGTTGTCAGTGAAGGAGTTGGTCCAAACAGGTCAACACACTTTGCCAGAAGCAGAACTCTTTCTGTTTTATTTAATTTTAAACACAAAGAGAAAGATCAAAGGCAAGAAAATAGGGAGCCAGTCTGTGGGCATGTTTTGGAAGATGAGGCAAACGCCAGGCACAAGCCCACTGGAACAGGCTGTTGGATTGATGATGCTTCCGAGCGAACATGAAGGGCTCTCTCCTAGGGCAAATCTGATCTTATAATTTTCCCATCATATTAATATGGAGAGCTCTCTCCTGGGCTTAAAGAAAAACTGTTTTGGAGGTGGAAGCATTCATTGATGGCAATGTCATCTAATATGACTAATTCTTGCACTGTTCCTAACACTTGAGCCTCAGTTTTTCTATCTTAAATTTAAAAAATGATATATAATGCCTGCTCTGCTTTCTGCTGGGTTTGTGAAAGGACTAACTTAGACAGCATGTATGAAAGTACTGTTCATTTTAAAGTGACACTCAAATGTAAAGATTTACTATTGATTCATGCTTCCCCAAAGTCTCAGGTTTTCTAGATCTATGAAAAATTCCAGCCAAAACAGCAATAATTCTAACACACCAGGACTTCCTCTGACAAGCAAACCTTGCTTGATCACACACTTATCAGTTTCGGAAAAGTTTGGCCTTTAAAAAAATATTATCTGTAAGGCATGACTTGTTATTGCTTGTATTTTATTCTCTGAAAGTAAATTTTAATACTGTGGTTGTCATTAGGCAATCTGCTACATTATACCCGCTGAATGATTTTTGCTCAATTCAGTTTAAGTGGAATGAAAGCCAAAAGTTTTTCCTTTTTCGTTCATAGAGTGTTCACTTAAGAATTAAACTGAAGCAAGCATCAATGAGCAATGTGCTGTGAGTGCTGAAGAGAAGACATTCTAAAGGTGGTAGATTCAAAGCTACAGCTCACAATAGGCATTTAAACTGTCCTTAGGGCCAAATTAAGAAAACTGGCTGTTGGCCATTGTTAATGAAATTATTTCTTTTATAAAATTGTGACCAATGAAAATACTATTTCCTATGATATCCCTGATTTATTTTCTGGCTCTTTGTTCCAGATTAAAGGAAAAATACCATTCAGTATGCTGTCATTCTTGTTAGCTACCACCATTTACAATGTACTCTCTTCATACAGGGTAATCTTTTTAGTGCTGGAGCTTAAAAAAAGGTACAAGATTCACTCTTTGTCCTCAAAAGGCTTCAGTATAGTTGGAGAGATAGAATATGTGCATAAACATATATAAATGATAAAGAAGGCATTAAAGAGTAAATAATTAGTATGGGGTGTGTTTGGTTGGAGGTTAAAGAAGTCTTAAACCAGGGTGAGCTGGGAAAGAGTCATGGAGGAGGTATGATTTGAACTAGACTTTGCAGATATTAGAAATTAGCTAAGTGGAAATGGTGAGGAAGGGGATTCCAAGCAGCTGGAAGAGTATAAACAAAGACCAAGTGATGAGAATCCACAGGGCACAACGTAAGCCCCACAAAACCAAAGCACTGGGACATAAGCTCCAAGAGAGAAAGGCCTTTGTCCATTTTGTTCATTGCTTCATCCACAGCACCTAGGTCAGATCCCAGCCCACAGCATGTGCTCAGTAAATAGCGGCTGATTGCACGGTCAATCAGAGACCAAGGAGTTCAGTTTGCCTGGTGTGGAATTCATTGCAGGAAGAAATTCTTAGGAAGAGAACAGGAAGTTGAGGTCTCCAGAGACTTGGGTTCCTATCTGAGAGCCACAGGCAGGGACCCTGAAGGATCTTGTCCTTCAGCTCACATCAGTAGGTTGTGTCTCAGGCTGGAGTCATTTGCATTATGTATGTGGGGAAAGAAGGGACATTAATTAGCAAAACTTCCTACCACCTTGGAATCTTTCTGAAGGGCGGTTTTCCCATCCCCACTCTCTCTGAAGTTTTGTTGCTGTTTTGTATCCAGAATAGAGACTTTGTGTATGAACTTTAGTGAGAACTAAAATTTGTAAATGAAATACATGTCAGTTAATGAAAAGCCTTTCTTGAGAGTGAGACAAGTTGGAGTTTGGAAAGTGCAAACTGCTGGGTCTCATGTCCTCTAATAAATGGTTTGAATCCTCTGAAGAACCAGTGGTAACTGAAAAAGCCAGCATCAATTTATTGAGAACATGTCACATTAACTTTACTTCCTTTTGGGATGAGGTCACTAGACTGGTAGACCAGGCAATGCTCATCGGTGCTTACTTTAATTTTCTGCTGAACAGCCTGGATATGGAACGGGGAAAAGTATCTCGGGTATCAGTTTTACTCCAGACTGAACCTGCCAAGGAGTTGCTCAGTGCAAGTAATGTAACAGATTGGGTAATAACAATAATAGTATTAAAGCTCATTTTCAGAGCCTAAAGCTTAGGCAATAATGACAAACTGTATGGATAACTAAAAACCAGAAAAGCCAAACTTTCTAAACTCATAAGATAGCTTCATGTCAGCTAGGCTTTTGACGAAGTTCTTTGAATTTCTAAGTTGAAGAAATAGGATAACAAAGTTAAATAAAGTCATAAATGGTTGAAACACTGTGCTATACTGCAAGAATGTTGATTGATGACCAGGCTAGTCTACAACATGCTTCAGGATTCTGTCTTTGTGCCCTGTCCTACTCTCAGTGACATTCTATCAGTGACTTCAATAAAGATAAAGAAGCTAGCTTGTTATGTTTTTCATAAATCTGCAGCAAAAGGTTATATGTGGGAAGATGCTTGTAATTTAATATGTGATCCTTTTTTAGGTTTAATTTCATTGCTGTAAAAATGAATTGAAACCATATGTCTATAAAACCCAAATGTACTGGCTCAGATGTTCTGAGTAGCTGCCATGCTCTCTACCCTTCTCAGAGCAAAGTCACTGCATACAATTTGTGCTGTGTGTTCTTGCTACTTGGATTCCACAGATGGGTGCCTGACTCAAGGGCCACATGGGTGACTCTTGGGAGAATTCTACCCAATGAAGATGCTTATATTAGACAATGACTCAGAGACCCAAAATGAGTCTCTTATGGGGAATTTTTATATGAAAAACATATGATGCACAAAAAGTGGCAGCACATGTTATGAGAGCACAAACAGAGGGTGATACGCATAAGTCCTGCGGCAGGAGGAACATGGAGTTAGTACAGTGCAGACTCGAGAGAGGGGGTGTCAAGAGAAGCACAGAGAATAAAAAGGAAAAGCTGCCCAGAGGAGTGAAGAGGTAGATTCTGGAGTTGCTGTTGGGACAGGGAAGTTGCCCTCTTGTCCTGAACAACTTTCCAGTTTCCATGAGTTCTGTGTCTTTTATGTGCTATTTCTTTTCCATGTCTTTAGCAAAACATCTTGTTGCTTGAGGTGACACAAATGCTCCTGAAAAATAAGAAAAAGCCCAACTTCAAATAGAAAGGGTGATGTTGGGTTGTCCAGTGACCTTTCTGAGTTTTAGAAGCAGTTTACATTAAGTTTTATACAGTTTATGGCAAAGCCCCAAGCAAAGGGGCCTTGAGGAAATTGGTCCTTTTGGTGACAAAACATATCAAAGATAGTACCTTATAAGGGAAGCTGTCCATCTGTTTCAACTCCCATAAAGCATTTACATTTCTGTATATATTTCACAAAAGTTTTCCATTAATTTTGGCAGATTTGACTACTCAAACACTATTAAAATATTTAAGTTTGACTTTGAATTCAGATTACCATTTAAAAACCCATGGTAACCATAAAAAGTTTTCAAAACAGCATATATCCTATAATTTTTAAATAGATTTTAGAAGAACTTCAGAGTTAGAGTGATATGGCCTTTTGAGTGGGGCTGACATTCTTCACCACCACTAGATATGAGACGTCTTTTTGGTACAACATTGGCTTTTGCATCTATTTTTTTTTTAATTTATTTTTTTAATTTCAGAATATCATGGGGGTACAACACTTTGGCCATACACATTGCCCCTGTGTCAGAGCCACAATCGTGGTCGTCTCCCAAACTGTGCTCCCCACATCCATTCAGTGAGAGTTTTTCCCATCCCTTCCACCCCCCTCCCGCTCGCCCGCCCTCAGATGAATGTTATTGCCCTGTGTGATGTAAGTGTTCATCAGTTAGTACCAGTTTGATGGTGAGTACCAGTGGTGCTTATTTTTCCAATCCTGTGACACTTCGCTTCGAAGAATGGGTTCTAGTTCCAACCAGGATAATACCAGTGCATCTATTTTCTTAACTTTCACAAAAGAAAGTGTCATCATGGGGGAACCAGGAGTTTAAAGAAAGAGAGTCTTGTCTTTTGTTTCGGCATTCTTTTCTTTAAGGCTAAGGGACATCTATAGCTCCTTTTTCTTGGCTACATAAAAGGGAGGAATGAGGTTCAATCCTCTTCATCTTATTCTCCACTTCTGATACTCCTCCTCCTTCCTCCACTGGCCCTAAGATGTTAAGCCATGGGAGGGAGAAAGGAAATAGGAAGCAAGAGAGAGGACACTGGATTAGAAACGTCAGCTCTGTCAGTAATGTGTCATGCGGACGGGATGAGGACTTGGAACCACAGGTGGAGCGCTAGTCACAGAGAAGGGCCTAACAGTGTGAGAAACTCAATGTCATCACTCAGGGAGGCAGGCCAATCTCGAGCCAGGTAAAACCGGAGCTTGGATCTATCCAGACACTGAAAGACTGAGCAAGGTCATGGGTCAAAACCAGACATGAAGTCCAGAGTCAGAGGGCATATCAAAGCTGGAGTCTGAGCCATCACCAAGGAGACAGACGGGTGAGAAATTCACTTGTTTTAATAAACAAATCAAAGTTGTTTCTCCAAGATCACCAGGTATTAGAAGGCTGGTGCAAGAAGGTACACAAATGACACACTGAAGATAGCATGAGATGTTTTGATCACTGTTGTTCCCCAGCACACCAAAAGGGAAAAGAAAAGAGCTTAAAGAACTAAGCTTCTGTTGTTAAGTGTTTTTCACCATTAATGATTCTTCCTTAGTGCTCTCATGGTGCTATGGGATCTCTTTGCTGGCGTCCCTTTATATGAATGTTCATTAAGTCCTTTTAGGTTTTGTCATAGCAGACAGTCTGCTGCTGCAGGATGTGCAGGTTGGTTGCTGCTGAGGAATTGGTGTCCAAAGTCCCCTTGCTGGTTAATAATAAAGTCTTATAACAGGTGACATCTTTTCAGCAAATTGTCCATCTGCCTCAGAGTCTCTGTCTCTGAAAAATTGCGTCCCAAGTATATAATGCATTTACTGGATTCCAATTTTAAGTAGTGGCCAAGAAAATCTGGCAATGAGGAACCAAAAGAGTTGGAGTTGGAGAATGCATTAAGAAGGTGGCCCTGTCAGGTAAGTAGTCTAAAGTCTCAGGAGTTTGGATTCTAGAAATTCAGGCAAGAGGGCAAGTGAAAGAACGAACACATAGGAACTAGGAGCTCAAAGGAGCCAAAGGATGGGCGAGGTGTTACATTCCCTGGTTAGACACAGTCCAGGGAAGGCAAGGAGCCTGGGCAAGCTGCATGCCCGCTATTCACTCATTTACTATTTGTTCAGTGATTTTTTAATTGTAGGTCCCCTGCTAGACAGAGGAGATAGGGATATATAACAATGCACAAAACAGACATGGCCTCTTACGTTATGGCAAGTGGGACAGGGGCACCAACATTGCCCAAAGGAAATAAACTTCTTACCCAGCCTGGAAGTTTGATGAGCTCCCTGCTGAGGCAGAGTCAGACCAGGGGTGGGAGGAGCTTTGCTGAGTTTGCGCAGTTGGTGCACTCCATTAGCACATTGGCTTGTGTTTTTCAAAGTTGTTTTAAAGTTGCCCAAGGGTTTTGTGTGTGTGTGTGTGTCTTTGTGTAGAAAGGACTTTTTATAGTTAGGTCGTTTTAAAATTAATACTTAGTTGGCCATAGAAAATAGAAAATTTCAGTTAGACAGAAATATTAAGTTCAAGAGATCTATTGTACAAAAAGAAGAAAAATATTTTTAATTATGACATTTTAAGTTTGCCTTGCGTCGGCAATTTGGAGGAAACATCTTTCATCTGTTGTATCTTTTACATAGGTAATATCTTCAAAACTCCTCTCTCATTTGTAAAAACATGCAAACTAGAATGATACTATGTTGAAATAATAATCTCAATCTCCTCTTTTTTTTGCAGAACACATCAAATTTGTAATTAAATAATTAGTTGCATAATCAGTTGTACACTGTTTATTTGTCACTAGAATATAAGCCTCAAGGTAGGACTATATTTTGTTCACTTAGGCATCTCCCACAATAATCATAATGCTTGCAGATGAGACACTCAAAAATTAGTAAACATATACCACCAAATAAAATTAAATAAAATTAATACTTAATTTATTAAAGTCACAAATTTGAAAACCTATTTTTCTTAAGGCTTTAAGTTCAACTTACAAAACTTGTTATTCTATCTATAAATTCATTAAATACTTATATAAGAATAATTCCTTCCCCACGTACCTTAATAATAGTCAATTAATTAATAAGTTAACATATTGATTTCCCCTAAACCATTAACCTCATTTACAAAACTAATTAATTTATAGCTCTTAAACATCTTTGTGTACATTAAAATGCAATTTGATTCTCTTAAAAACATGAAATGCTTCAGAGGGCAAACTCCCATACCCAGCAAACAATTCTCTCTAGTTTTAGAGCACTTTTGTAAATTAAATAATTCATTTGTAAATGTCTTAAATCATGTTTAATGTTCAAACTATTACAAACAATTGGACTTTCTTAATATCTTTTACATGAAAAGCACAAGTAATTTCAACTTGAAATTATGAATTGTTCCAATAAAAAAATCCTACAATTATAAAACTTATTTCAAAATTTGACAAAAAACATTAATAACAAAGTTTTTATATACTTCATCATCTCTGTATTTATACATTCCCATGGCTTTAAAATCATATAGCTGGCTAAAGAGAGAAGATTAATGATATCATGTAGGCTAAGGTAATATGGAGGTAAAGGTTAACACCATGTAGTAGATACTAACCATTACAGACGTGAACGGGATACTTATTTTCTGTATAATCCAACTTAGTCACAGGAGAACCCATGAAATCCTTTCTTTTGATTGAAGACTGTCTGCTAAGTGAACAAATACCCAAGTTCATGCCTGTGGGTGTTGCTATAAACTGAACATTTGTGTCTCCTCCAACTCATATGTAGAAGTCCTAACCCCCAATATAATGCTATATGGAGGCAGGGACTTTGTGAGGTGATTAGGACAGGGGATGGAATCCTCAAGAATGAGATTAGTGCCCTTATGAAAGAGGTCCAAGAGAGACCCCTCACCCTTTCCACCAAGTGAGGACACAGCAAGAAGGTACCATCTATGAACCAGAAAGCAGGCCCCCACCAGACACCAAATCTGCTAGCACCTTGGTCTTGGACTTCCCAGCCTCTAGAACTGTGAGATATGAATTTCTATTGTTTACAAGCCACCCAGTCTATGGTATTTTGTTATAGTAGCTCAAATGGACTAAGACAGGTGTCTTTCAACTTTTACCTTTATTCAATTTTTATTCTCTCTTTCAACATTTTATTGCCTATTTTGGATAGGAAAAATTCTTGAACTCTTCCCATCCATAATTGGGTGGCTCTAATCTTTTTGCTGAGTGATTAGGGGAGTTAATTGAACTTTGTATTTCTTCATCCAAATTGTCACATTTTCCAGTCTGATTGGATTTTGCATTCTTTAGAAAGTTTTCTTGCCTGGATTTTGGCCACAATTCCATAGTCATTTATTGAGATCTAAGCGCTTAATCTGGTTAAAATGGTGGGTAGGTAAGAGCAGAAGTCAGGGCTCCTTTTGACAGCAAAGGAAGCACAGGGCATTCTGGAGAACAGTTTTCAACCACCCTGGGCCAGTGAAATAAAAACTCAGCCTGAAAGAGGAAAGCTGTAATGCTGTGCCTCTTCACTCCCCAAGCTGAAGCCCTGGCCTTAATGACTGCATTGGCTACCAAGAAGAGGGCCCTGAGGCTAGGTGTGGTGGTGCACACCTGTCATCCTGGCACTTTGGGAGGCCAAGGTAGGAGGATAGCTTCAGGCCAGGAGTTCGAGACCAGCCTGAGCAACATGGTGAAACCCTGTCTCTACAAAAAATAGAAAAATTAGACAGATGTGGTGGCATGGCTCTGTAGTCCCAGCTACTTGGGGGGCTGGGGCAGGAAGATTGCTTGAGCCCAAGAGTTCAAGGCTACAGTACTTGAACTCTTGATGCCACTGTACTCTCTAGCCCAGGCAACAGAATGAGATTTTGTCTCAAAAAAAAAAAAGGAGGGCCCTTGTGAGCCACAGCACAAAATGACCTTGGGTATCGCTCATAGGGGGCACTGCCATCACTTTAAATTTCTGGGTAACAAGTAGATCCTGCACCATAGAATTGCAGACAAAGGAAGAGGGATAAATAATGCAGATTCATTTAGCAACACTGGTTTACTGAATGTATTGTTAAAAGTTATGAATAATCCATTCATTGACTTGCTGGACTGGCTTTCTCCTGCCTGAAGACCAGGAGAAAGGGAAAACCACAGTTTCCCATTGAGTGGGATGATTCTCTTACAGGAAGGAAGCCCACTGGGCTGGTTCAATACCTAATCAGGGGGACTGAAAAGCAGTGATTTAATTAATTATTCTGAAGTTCCTTTGGAGAGGTCTGTGCGGGCTCATCTGAATATGGGCTCCGGAACTCACCCACCATTCTCAGGGAAGATGTGCATTTCCTCTGCCATACAGCAGGCCTAAAATGGGCATCAACACCCACTGGATTTCCGGTGGAGGCTCAGTCAGGATGTCACATGCTGTAGAACAGCTGCAGAGGATGACAGTGACATCAGCTGGCTCCGTGAATGCAGGCAAAGGCTAAGATACTGTCTATGTGGAAATTTTCTTTACCAAGATATTAGGAGCATTTTTTTCTTGGACAAATCATGTAACCCTAGAGTCTACAGAGGTCAACCTTTCTCACTGTGAACTCAAACCCAAGATGCTAGTTATCTTTATGTCTGTGGCCAATTCCAAGAAAAAGCCTATTACACCATAGAGATTTTGAATATTAATTTGAGATTATTCCTGCCATGAGTCTTAAGACTCATCTTTTCCTTATCATCTCCACAAACCTAATCCAGGCTCATGTCTTTTCATCCTTGAATTATTATAATGCTTACTTGTGTCTGATTGCTCCCTGCTACAGTCCATTGTGGGACAAGTTAATTTTTAGAAAACACTACCTTTCATCACATCACTACCCTGCTCTGGAACCTGTAATGGCTTTCTGTTATGTAGGATATAAACATCAAACTACTCTGGCTTCCAATGACTTCCAGTGTCTGGCCCTGCCCTCCTGCCCAGTATAACCCCCTTTGCTCCCCAGAGCTAGTATTATACTTTATTTACTTCTTACCTCTTTCATGAAGCCTCTGCAACAACTCCAGGCCATGCCAACTCATTCATTCATCCATTCATTAAATTTATTTGGCACCTGTCACATTCCATGCACTGCTAGGCTCTGGATATATATTTCCTCCTTATCATCAAAGTTACTTTGAGAGAGTTTGTGCTCTCACAAAGGTGCCTGGCTGAGGGGGGCCAGTAAAAGCTGAAATCTAGCCTGATTATTCCTCACCCTCCCCATTCACTCCAAAAAGGAAAAAAAATCTGTGGTACATTTATAATTGTATACTCTGCATTTTTGAGTATATTCTCGAAGGAAAGAACTTCCATTTTGATCAGGGATGAAGGGAACTAACTCCTGTTTAACATTTTACACATTCAATGAATGGAGGAATTTTCTGCAGACTAGCTTCTGCCTCTGTGCATCTCAAGCCTTGTTTCTTCTCCACTGTCCACACACCATTGCTGGACATGTTCATGTTGCCATACGACCTTTGGACCTGCCCCTTCATGTCACAGGCCAGGTGAGTTCTTGCAGTGGATGATAGAAGTACTCTTGAAAGTCATTCTTACACTTGGATGGTTAGCAATAGCTTAATTTTACCCCAAAGTGACTGTAAACTGCATAAATGTATCCCACTCAACCCAAATTACATGTATCCCCAACTCAACTTTGTTTTAGCTGGATCCTCTAATGCACTCTAATAAGAATGGAAATGTGATGGAGGGAAAGTTGGCGTGGAAAGAGACAGCATTCTTAATCAATTGTAGTTAAAATATCTAATTTCTGAAAATTTTACAAACACATATAATCATGTAAGCCCATTGCTTGGGCCCCTCCCATGTTCTTGGAAAATGCTCATGCAAGCAAGGGACGCCATTCTTTGGCTTCATCAGTGTCATAGTAAATCTGCCTCTCAATCCACCAAGGGTTGGGAGGGCACGTCCACCCTATTCAGCCTGCCCTGCTCTCTCCTGTGCTGGGCCTTGATGCTGCTAGGCTTCCCCGTCACTGTCACTTGGAGAGTCTCTCCTTGAGGGCTCCTCACGAGCCCTGTAGCCACAGTCCTCCTGCCTCCAGACCTCCCTGCTTCTCCTCCGTAATTAAGGATGACCACCCCAGGACAAACCTAGTAATATTTTTTCTCATTACTGATCTTTGTATCAGTTAGGGTCTAGGAAGCAATCAAAAAGTTCGTTTGGCTGGGATTTTTGAAAAGAGTTTAATATTGGTGCTAGTTGCAGAGGAGGGGCCAGTTAAAGGAACCCACAAGGAGAGTTGAGGCACACAGGATGGAACAGCAGCAGGAATCTGTTATCTCGAAGAGGGCCTTGTAGGAAGGTCTTCCCATGGGGCTGTTGTCATAGAGTGGAGTTTCTTAACCTTGGCACTATTGACATTCTGGGTCAGATAATTCCTTGTTGTGGGGGCTGTCCTAGCTGTGCATTGTAGGATCTTCAGCAGCATCCCTGGCCTCTACCCACAACATGCAAGTAGCACATACTCACTCAGTCATGACAGCCCAAAATGTCCCCATACATTGCCAACTGTGCCCCATGGGGCCAACTCACCCTGGTTGATAGCCACTGTCATAAAGGGGTACAAATATTCCAGACCCAGAGCAACGGGTGGTGGTGGTGAGGGGAGGAAGGACATCACCTTCCTGTCCTCTCAACTCCTGTCTACTTCTCATTGCTGAACCCAAACGGAAGCCAGAGGACAAGTTTTTGCTCCCTTCAGGATGCGTCTTTCTTTTACTTTAAGACTAAATCCCAACAGGCAATTAGAGCTGTGGCTCCCTAGCTGAGCACCGAATCACAGTGGCCACAAGCCATCCATTCAGTCTCTCACTACTGTTGATGAAGATTGCCTCTGGCAGCCTGGAGATTAGTCATTAAAGGCATTGCTAGGGACAGGCCTCTGCCTCTTGTCTTTACCTGTTTTTGCTCCACTCTACTGCACTGCTTGCTTTTTTCCTGCTATCTCTAATTTAACATCTTCATTCAGATCTGCCAGCCCACTTATCAGGAGAAGCACCTTGGAACGGCCTGTAGAAGCTGGAGAAATAATCATTGCTGTACTGATGCACTTCTGGGCTCCCAGGGCGTCTTTCGAGACAAATCTTATCACAGCCAAAGTTTCCTCTCTTGTTTGTCCCTGTATAGTGTGCCCAGAGCCTTCTAGAGGAACTACTGCCAAACCATCATTCTATTGATGCTATTTTGCACTAATGTTTTTGTGTTTGGATAATGCTTTGGCCACCCTGTTGGCATCATGCACAGAGCAGGCTGTCAGGCAATATTCTGTTGATTGATTGATTGGATAGGCCCTCAGTCATCTTGGGACAGGGTTCCTATATTTCATTGAGAGGGTTTGTTTAGAACAGTGCTTATTAAATTTTAATAAGCACATGAGTCACCTGGGATCTTGTTAAAATTCAGATTCTGCAGTTAGGTCTGGGGAGGGGTTTGAGTCTGCATTTCTAATAAGCTCCTGGGATGCTGCTGCTGCTGGCCTGCAGACCACATTGTAAGTAGCAAGGATCTAGGTGATAGGAAGATACTTGGGCCCTTCTAATATGAACAATTCATTCAATAATAATTTTTGGGAACCAGTTGCAAAACAGTGGGCTTGGCATTATAAGGGAGACAGATGCACACCTTTTTCTACCCTGAAGACCCCATGCCACTCTGCATGAAAAGGTAGAGACTTTGTGGCTGTGATATTCCTCAAGAGGTGCTTCTTTATTGTCTCCAACGAATCTCAGTATTTCCCCTGATCATCAAATTGAGCCATCTTTTGCTGCCTTTGTCCTGCCATCCTCAGCTGTGCTCCACAAGCAGTAGTTTTTGTCTTGACGCACCAAGGAGAAAAAGGCATTTCTCATCTTGAGCCTGGATAGAATGTGGCTATTTCCTTTCTCTGCTATGGATGAATCATTTTGGTGACAGACAAATAAATCCAGCATGGCCACTTTTCCACAAGGGGCAGGTTGGGGTATGTGTATATGTGTACACATGTGTAGGCTGTGAACTCAATTTAGTGTTGCAATAAAATTCCCTTTCATGAACAATAGACACTTTTAATATTTCCTCAATGCCACCCCAATGCAGCAGGGACACATTATATAGACTCTGTTATTAAAGGAGCTGTCTTTGTTTACTACAAAATTTTCACTCATGGCTCATTGCTTTCCTCTTCTGGAGGACTCTGTTTTTAGTCAGTTAGTAACACTGATTGAGTGCTTACTGAGGTGATGGACCCCAAGGAAGGGTTGTAATGAGTCCAAGTCAGGATAAAATATGGATTCCTCTCAGGTAGTCATCTAACCAATGGGGCATGTCCCATGAACTGGCTCAAATGCTTCCAACTGACTGACATCCTGCTCTTGATTTATCTAAAAAGTGGTAGAGAGAAAGGGGCACTATGTGTAATGTCGGAACTCTCATTTAGAGAAGAACTACTCCCCTCAGAAAGAAAACCTTTTTGTCTTCAGGCCAAAGGGGCTTGTCATCATATAAAGTGATTTCTGCTGGGAGAGGTGACTGTATATTAAAATGATACGAACGAGATAAAAATCATTCTACAGGAGGAAAGGAAGGAGAAGGCCTTCATGTTCTGCTAATTATATGAGTTAATTTAAAACGAAAGGATAGAAGTAGAAAAACATCTAATCAGGCGTACCTGTGTCACTGCCGTTTGGGTTTCAAAGTAGGTAGAGTAGGTTTGAACTCTGGGAAACTAGAGAGCTTGTGGGTCTTGGATTCTGGCTAAGAAGAAGAGGCAGAGAATGGGAGAGACATTGAAGGATTAAATGATGAAGTATTATATTATATTATATTATTTATTTATTTTTAAAAATAGGTTGCATCACTTTATGTCAAGCCTACAGTGACTGACAGTCATATAGAGGGGGGCCCCACACAGCTGCCTCAGGCATCAGCAGCCTCTTTCTCAGGCTTTGTCCCTGCCAGCATCCTCCGCTTCTGTTTTTTCAGGCACTTTCTGGCAGAAAAATGGGCCCCAGGTCGCAAGAGCGGTCCTGGTAGGCCTTGGCCACCTGGGTGAGCCGCTCCAGCTCCTTAGCACAGTTCTGCCTGTAGCTCTCTTGTTCCCTCTGCTGACAGGCCCTAAGCCTGTCCTGGATAATGCTGACGATTTCTTGATTGACTCTGTAGCACCTTCTCCATCGCATCTCGGCTTCAAATACGCACAAAACGTCCTTCCTGCACTCGGTGCTGTCTGGGCCGCGGCTGAACTCCGGATGGTGGTAGTCACACCTGCTCTTTGCGTGCCGCTGCTCCACAAACTCGCCCACGGGGGTCAGAGGCTGGCCCACCAGGAGGTCGACGGCCTTCGTGAAGTAGGTGATGGGGTTGGGCAGCAGGTCTGCGGCGAGGGCGTCGGCGAGGGGCCCGGGGGCTCGGGGTGCACGTCCTTGTGCTAGCTCTGCGGCATGGCAGCGGCGGGCGGTGGGCTCGGCTCTTGGACGCCCGGCTCCTGCGCCCGCGTCCACGCGGCCTGGGCTCTCCCGCACAGAGGACGCTGAGTGCTCTGTTATTTAAAAAAAATACACATATATGAGAATTGGAGGTATTTGCAAATGTGCAGATCTTCTCTTCCTGAAATTTAGTGAAATGAATAAATAGAACCAAAATCAGAGAATAATACATTATTTACACCAGGGTTTCTCAACCTAAGTATTATAGACATTTTGGGTCAGATAATTCCATGTTGTTGGGGCTGTTTTGTGCACTGTAGGATGTTTAGCCGCATCCCTGGCCTCGGCTCACTAGATGCCAGTAGCACATTCCCCCAATTGTGACAACCTAAAATGTCTCCAGACATTGCTAAATGTTCCCTGGGGAGGGGTGCAAAATCTCCCCCTCCTACAGTTGAGAACCCCTGATCTGCACCAACACTAGGGGATGACCCCTGACCTAATACTACAGGTTTTCACCTAGGTCCTCACGTAGCTCCACTAACTTGGACACAGGACCTGTGTGGGGATCAGCAGTGATGCTTGTGACAGGCCCCATCTCCGGTCTGCAGTTTGGAAGGTGATGTGGTTAGGAGAGATGAGAAGCTCCTGCTCTACTGCTCAGGGTCCTTCCCCACCGTGGAGCAGTGAGGGCTGAAGAAAGCATGGGCCTTTCTACCCTTTCTCCAGGGAGAGCTGCTCCCCTGAAGCAGGGAGACAGCTGGAAACTCCGGCATGCCTCTGCTATCTGCTAAGGACAGACCCCAGCTGGGCCAAAGCAGGGTCCTTTGCAGGGCTTCATCAGGTTGGGAGGAAAATGCAAGGATAACAGGCTCTTGTGGTGCCAGATCATCTCCAGTTTAGCAATATGTACCAAGATTTCAAAAAATTGGGCTACCTTTTAATCCAGCAATTCTGCTTTTAGGAATTTCCCTGAGAAGATATTCAGGTAAGTGTACAAATATGGTATATAAGAAAAATGTTTAAAATATAAAAAGAACAAAACTGGTTCTACTACTGTTCAGGGATTGGCTAAATTGTAGTAAATATGGACAATGCAATAAAATACAGATATTGCATGTCTGTATTTATTATTCAAGCACTTGATGACAAATATCTATAAATCTATATCTATATCTACAATACTGATAAAATAGGTATGAGATAGCATGTTGAGTGTCAGTCCATTTGTTTAGTGTGTGCATGTGTGTGCCTATGTAAGTATGTGTGTATGAATGTGCATGTGTGTGTGTGCACATGTGTGTAAATCCATATGGAAAAATGTCTGGAAGGATGTTCCTCCAAAACTGAGTGTGGTTATCAGTAGGTGGTAGATCTCTGGGTGATTTTATCTTCTTCTTTAGGCTTTGCATTATTTAAGTGCTCCACAGTGATATGCCATATTTCTAAAATAAGAAAAAAATATATTTGCATTTTAGAAAATCAAACAAAAAAACAATGTGTCACAGTTCCTGTCCAATCCTAGTTGAATTATTAGAGTGATTCTCCTTCAAGTTAAAAATCATAGGAGGGTGGGTATGGTGGCTCACGCCTGTAATCCTAGCACTCTGGGAGGCTGAGGCGGGAGGATTGCTTGAGCTCAGGAGTTCGAGACCAGCCTGAGCAAGAGCGAGAACCCGTCTCTACTAAAAATAGAAAAATTAGCTGGGCGTTGTGGCGTGCGCTTTTAGTCCCAGCTACTTGGGAGGCTGGGGCAGGAGGATTGCTTGAGCCCAGGAGTTTGATGTTGCAGTGAGCTATGGTGACGCCACTGCACTCTACCCAGAGCTACAGAGCAAGACTCTGTCTTAAAAAAAAAAAAAACTTAGGAAACATCCTTATTTGCATTTGTTTTTGGTCTCCGAGCCTGTCTGTGCCCCTAGTCATATTGAGGTTGTCTTCTTCCCCCACACCTAGAAGCCATGGGCTAATCTCAAGGTAGTTCCTGCTCCTTTACTTTCTTAATTCTGGACTAGAAAAGCTGCTTAACCTAAATAAATGAGTTCTGATATTATGGGGGTACTGCCTACTGTTTAGGGTGTTTATCCAGATATCTCAGATGTGCAATTTTAGGATGTCTTCCTGAGAAACTGGTCATCCCAGTACTATACTTACCAAGCTACACAGAGATTACAGAGATGTTTCCCTCTGGGGCATCCTTGCCCTTCATTACTGATGACCTTCCTATTTCTACAGGACCCTATTATGGGTGATCACCACTTGCAAATTCAGCAAAAGCCAAAGTCAGAGAATTGAGGTCTGTCACTGTCATTAGTTTCTACTTATGGAGAGGGATGCTGGTTCCTTCTCCCTTGCTGGATATGGTGCCACTGGCAAACATTAAAGATGGAAAGTAAAATTCAGCCACTCGGTTCAGGACTGTCCTTGCTCTTTGTTACACACACACACACAAACACACACATATCTCAGGGCAATATGAAGCTCAGAAAGAAGATGAAAGGGCTGAACATATCCATGCTGTCTGTCTGGGGACCACATAACTTTGCTGTCACACCCTTTCTTCCTCTGGGTAAGAACGTTCTGATTTCAGAAAGGCAAGCAGAGGGACTGTGCCACAGGAACCATAGGGATGAAGCCTAGATCAGCCAGTGGCTTTGGTCTCGTGGGAGCAGCCTTGAGGGTGCCTGTAGTCTAGTGTTGTACACTTGACTTCTTATGGTCGTCAGCTTCACTTTGATTCTAAAGTTAAAGTTGTTCCCATTGCACTAATTGTTTTTTCTTCATTTTTGACATATTTTATGTTTAATAGTTCCCACTCAATGTAGTAATTTTCAGAAAAATTTCCTTGTAGATACTGCATTTGGATTTCTTATAGAAGAAGCTTTCTCCTTTAAGTTATGCACTCTGAGATAAACTTTGAGGACTATAACTAAGGAGTCTAATCTGAAGCCTCTTATTATTTAACAAAATTGTCTGTAGAGATAAATCAAATTGGCTATATTTTGGAAAAGACTTGTGACAAACGCCACAGTCAATGAGCACTTTAAATGGGGTGATATTCTTTTATTTTATCGTTGCCTGAATGCCCATATTCTCTCTTCTGGCTTTGGTAGATTTGGCTTTGATTCTTTGGAGTAATGTCAGACCTTGTCTTGGTTGCAAGACTGACTAAAAGCCAAATTCCTTCACATATATGAGATAAAAGATAAAAGTATCTAATACTTTTGAAGGAGTTTGGAACATACTGGGGATTTTTCATATTGCTCTCTGTCCTATACATTTAACAGTAGACTTTCCAAATAAAAATCTTTATCTGTACTGTAACAGCTCTAAACTCATGATGTTCAACATGCAGGAAGATCTAACTCAGTAAGACAACTAAAAACAGCAGGATCATCTGGCCTCGTCTCCTGCTATCTTCCCCTTTGGTCATGATGCTGCGTCCTCCTTAGTTTTCTCTCTCTCCAAGAAGCCCAGCTTCTTCCTTCTCAGGATTGTCACAGAGTTTGTCTCTTTTATTTGTAATGCTCTTGCTCTTTCCCTCTACTTCCACTATCCCTTTGTGGTTGACAATTGTTTTCACCTTCTAGGCTATAAACACCTCTTCCTCCATCAAGCCTCCTCTGAATCCCTGGAAGATAGTAGGGATAGTAAGTCCTGCAGTTATATGGCCACATGGCGCTCTGTAAGCCTCCTTTGTAGCTTTTATCAGAGTAGCAGTTATATGGTTATTTACATAATTATTTGTTTAATATATGTCTTCTTCTCTAGGCTGTATACTCAAGGACCAAGGCTATCCATATTCGTACTCTTGGGTACTTTCGGTTACAAAGAGGATGATGAAGAAGAGAATGTGTGTGATTCAGTACAGATCCATCCGTAATACTACTGGGGGTGGGAAGAAGGAGAGAGGGAGAGAGAAAAAAAGTCGCCTATTTCTCTGATGATGGGTAAGGTAGATCACCAGTTGTCACATGAATTAGGAGGATCTTTCAGGTAACAAGACAGTTCCAAATAGCCTGAACAGAACTCTGTCTGCTCTGATTGCCTTAGGCTTACCTGCTATGACCTGGGACATCTGAAATGACAATGCTGTCAAGAGGGTGACAGTGAGAATATGAGGTTGACAGCAGTAATCACAGGGGCTCTCTTCAAGTCAAAGCTAAAAAGGAAGAGATTGACCTTGTATAGTGGCTATGTTCATTTCATCTTCGAGTGACTTTGATACCTGTGTCAATGACATATAGAATGGAAATAACTCCAGTAGGAGCTGAACTTTTACTCACTGAAATATCTTTTTCCCCCATTTTTAAAATTGTGGTAAAATACACACAAAGTAAAGTTTATCGTCTTAACCTTTTTTAAGTACACAGCTAAATGGTATTAAATACTTTCACAGTGTTGTGCAACCATCACCACCATCCAACTCCAGAACATTTTCATTTTACAAAGCTGAAATTCTGTACCTGTTAAACAACTCCCCATTCCCTCCTTCTCCCAGTCCCTGCAACCACCATTATACTTTCTGCATCTATGAATTTGACTCCTCTAAGTATGTCATGTAAGTGGAATCATACAGCATTTGTCTTTTTGTGATTGTCTTGTCTAACTTTTAGTATAATGTTGTCAAGGTTTATCCACATTGTAGTATATGTCAGAATTTTCTTCCTTTTTGAGGCTGAATAATATTTCATTGCATGTATATACCATAGTTTGCTTATCTACTCATCTTCAATGATCACTTGAGTTGCTTCCATTTTTTGGCTATTGTGAATAATAATACAGTTATGAACATGGGTGTACAAATATCTCTTTAAGACCCAGCTTTAATTCTTTTGGGTATATACCCAGAAGTGGAATGCTGGATCATATAGTAATTCTATTTTTAATTTTTTGAGGAACCACCATACTGTTTTCCATAGTGGCTGTACCACTTGACATTTTCACCAACAGTGCACAAGGGTTCCAATTACTCCACATCTTCACCAAAACTTCTGTTTTTTTTTTTTTTTTTTTTTTTTTTTCAATAGTAGCCATCCTAATGGGTGTGATGTGGTATCTCATTGCAGTTTTGGTTAGCATTTCCCCAGTGACTAGTGACGTCGAGCATCTTTTTCTGTGCTTATTGGTCATTTGTATATCTTCTTTGGACAGATGTCTATTCAAGTCCTTTGCCCATTTTTGAATTGGTTTTGTTGTTGCGTTTGAGGAGTTCTCTATATATTCTGGATACTAATCTCTTTCAGATATATGATTTTCAAATATTTTCTTTCATTCTGTGGGTTGCTTTTTTATTCTGTTGAAAGTGTCTTTTGATGCACAGAACTTTGTGATTTTCTCTTTTTTTTTTTGGTGTGAAACAACAACAGTCATTTATTGTTGTTGTCTCTCATGATTCTGGTGATTGACTGGGCTCAGCGGGGTGGTTCCCACTCAGAGTGTCTCACCTGAGTGGAACAGGGACACAGGGATGATGCTGGCGTCGTCTCGAAGGCTTTCTCATTCATGTGTCTGGCCCTGGGACTGGGGAAATTCAAACTGCTGGGGTCTGGAACAGCCAGGGCTCCCCCACTCTCTTTTTATCTTTATGTGATCTGTTCACGTGGTCTCTGCAGCATGGTGGTTTCAGGGCAGCTGTACTTATATGCTCCAAAGGCATATGTTCTGATTAAGAAAACTAGATGGAAGCTGTATCACCTTTAAAAATTTTTTTATTGATACATAATAATTTTACATATTTATGGGGTACAGTGTGATGTCTTAATACATGTATGCATTATGTAATGATCAGATCATAATAATTACCATATCCATCACCTTAAACATTTTTTATTTTTTGTCGTGAGAACATTCAAAATTCTCTTTTGTAGCTATTTGAAGTAGACAATGCATTATTGTTAGCATAATCACCCTACTGTGCAAAAGAGTACTAGAACTTATTCCTTTTATTTCACTGTAACATTATACCCCTTGATCAACCTCTCCCCATATCTTCCTCCCTGCTATTCTCCCTAGTCTCTGACAACCACTATTCTACTCTCTACTTCTATGAGATCAATTTTTTTTTTGAATTCCACATATGAGAGAAATCATGCAATATTTGTCTTTTTGTGTCTGGCTTATTTCACTTAACATAATGCCCTCCAGGCTCTTTCATGGTGTCACAAATGACAGGATTTCATCCTTTTATATGGCTGAATAGTATTCCATTGTGTATATATACCACATTTTCTTTATCTACTCATCCATTGATGGGCAGTTAGGTTGATTGCATATGTTGGCTATTGTGAATAGTGCTACAATAAACGTGGGAGTACAGATGTCTCTTCAACATATTGATTTCATTTCCTTTGGATATATGCCAAATCTGTAGATTGCTTTGGGTAATATGCCGTTCTACTATAGTAATTCTTTCAATTCATGAACATGGAATTTTTTTTCATTTATTTGTATCCTATTCAATTTCTTTTATCAATGTTTTAGAATTTTTTAGTGTAGAGATCTTTTGCCTCCTTGCCTAATTTGTTCCTAGGTATCTTATTTTACTTTTTAGCTATTGTAAACAAGATTGCTTTCTTGGTTTCCTTTTCAGATAGTTTACTATTGGTGCATAGAAATGCTACTAATTTTCATATGTTGATTTTGTACCCTACAACTTTACTTTATTCATTTATAAGTTCTAATAGGTTTTTTTGGTGGAGTCTTTATGGTTTTCTATACATAATATCTTGTTGTCTGCAAACAGGGACAATTTAACTTCATTTTTTCCAATTTGCATACTTTTTATTTCTTTCTCCTGCCTAATTGCTTTGGCTGGGACTTCCAGTAATATGTTGAATAGTAGTGGTGAAAATGGGCAACCTTGTCATGTCTAGATCTTAAAGGAAAAGCTTTTAAATTTTCCCCACTCAGTATGATGTTGGCTATGGGTTTACCATATATGACCTTTATAAGGTATGGTCTTTCTATACCTAATTTGTTGAGAGCTTTTATCAGGAAGGTATGCTAAATTTTGTCAAATGCTTTTTCTGCATCTATTGAAATGATCATATGGTTCTTGATCTTTCATTCCATTAATGTGATCTATCACATTTATTGATTTGTTTATGTTAAACCATCCCTGCATTTCTGGGATGAATTACACTTGATCATGGTGAATGATCTTTTAATATGCTATTAAATTCTGATTGCTAGTATTTTGTTGGGGATTTTTGCATCTGTGTTCATCAGGGATCTTGGCTTGCAGTTTTCTTCTTTTTTTGTGTCTGTGTCTGGTTTTGAAATCAGGGTAATGCTGTAATTTTCATGAAGTTGAATTTGTCTATTTTTTCTTTTATTGCCTGTGCCTTTGATGTCATATCCAAGAAATCATTGCCAAATCCAATGTTGTGAAGCTTTTGCTCTATGTTTTCTTCTAAGAGTTTTATAGTTTCAGGTCTTATATTAATATTTAGTTCCCTGATCCATTTTGAATCAGTGTTTGTGTATGGATTAAGTAAGAGTCCAGCTTCGTTTTTTTGCATGGAACATCCAGTTTTCCCAACACCATTTGTTGAAAAGACTGTCCTTTCCCCATTAAATGGACTTGGTACCTTGTCAAAGTTATTTGCCCATATATTTGAGAGTTTATTTCTGGGTTTTCTATTCTATTGTCTGTATGTATATCTTTATGCCAATACCACACTGTTTGATTATTGTAGCTTTGTAGTAAGTGTCAAAATCAGGATGTCCTCTAGCCTTGTTCTTCTTTTTAAAGATTTTTTTTGGCTATTCAGATTCCTTGAGATTCCATGTGAATTTTAGGATGAGTTTTTCTATTTCTACAAAAATTGTCTTTCAAATTTTGATAGGTATTGCATTGAATCTGTAGGTTGCTTTGGGTAGTATTGGCATTTAACAATAGTAAGTCTTCTAATCCATGAACATGGGATGTGTTTTTATTTATTTATGTCTTCTTAAATTTCTTTCATCAATGTTTTATAATTTTCATTGTACAAGTATTTCACCTCCTTAGTTAAGTTAATTCCTAAGTATTTTTTGATGCTATTTTAAATGGAATTGTTTTTGTAATTTCCTTTTCAGATTGTTCATTTTTAGAGCATAGAAATGCAACTGAGTTTTGTGTGTTGACTTTGTATCCTGCTGCTTTGATGAGTTCAATTATTCCTAACAGTATTTTTGTGGAGTTTTTAGGGTTTTCTACATATAAGATAATACCATCTGTATACAGGGATAATTTTACTTATTCCTTTCCAATTTTTATGTCTTTTATTTCTTTCTTTTGCCTAATTTATCAGGCTACAACTTCTAGTACTATGTTGACTAGCAGTGGCAAAAGCAGGCATCCTTGCCTTGTTCCTAATCTTAGAAAAAAAGATTTCAGTTTTTCACCATTGCTTATGATGTTTGCTATGGGTTATTTATAGATGGCTTTCATTATGTTTAGGTAGTTCCTTCTATTCCTAGCTTGCTGAGTGTTTTGATCTTGAAAGGGTGTTGAATTTTATCAATTTTTTGCATCAATTGAGATTAATATTTTTTCCCTTTATTCTGTTAATGTGGTATATTACACTGATTTTATATGTTGAACCATTCTTGCATTCCAGGAATAAATTCCACTTGGTCATGGTGTATAATCTTTTTAATATGCTGCTGAATTTGGTTTGCTAGCATTTTGTTGAGGGTTTTTACATCAATGTTCATAAAGAATATTGGTTTGTAGTTTTTTTTTCTTATAGTGTTTTTCTTTGGCATTGATATCAGGGTAATGCTGATTTCATAGAATGAGTAAGGAGGTGTTCCTTCTTCAAGTTTTTAGAAAAGTTTGAGAATGATTCTTGTTAGTTCTTTAAATGTTTGGTAGAATTCACCAGGGAAGCCATTAGGTCTAGGGCTTTTCTTTGTTGACATTTTGATTACTATTTCAATCTTCTTATTAATTATAATTAGTAGTTATAATTATGATTAGCCCCATAGGGCTATTCAGATTGATGCACAAACCTTCAACAAAATTTCTATTTTTTTATGATTTAGTCTTGGTCAGTTTTGTGTTTTTAGGAATTTGTCCATTTCGTGTAGGTAATTTGTTGGCATACACTTGTTCACAGCACTCTCTTGTAATGCTATCTTGCTATTTGTTTTCCATATGCCTTATAGCTTCTTTTGTCCCTCATTTCCTACAGTACCATCTTCTTTTATGTTTAGTTGAGTTTTTATTGTGAAATATTTAAATTGCTTTCTCATTTTCTTTTTTGTATCTTCTATAGCCATTTTCTTTGTGGTTACCATGGGGATTACATTTAATATCCTAAAGTTATAACTCTCTAATTTGAATTTGTATCAACTTAACTTCAATAATACACAAAACTCTGCTCCTTTACAGCTTCATCCCCAAATCTTTCAATTGTTAATGTCACAAAATTACATCTTGATACATTGTCTATAACATATGAACATAAAACATAAACTAAAAATTCTTTAAAGTGCATTAGTCTCTAAAACTATGTAGAAAACAGAATGTGGAGTTACAAACCAAAGTCACAATAATACTAGCTTTTAGACTAATAGTTTTTATTTTAAAAATGTTATTAGTCTCTTAAGTCATCTAGAAAACAAAATGTGGGGTCACAAACCACCGTTACAACTGTACTAGCTTTTATAATTTCCCATGTATTTATCTTTATTGAGATATTTATTTCTTACATGGCTTTCAGTTTTTGTCTAGTGCCCTTTCCTTTTACCCTGCAGAGCTCTCTAGAGCATTTCTTTCAGGACAGGTCTAGTAGTAAGAAACTCCCTCAGCTTTTACCTATGAATGTCTTCATTTCTCCCTCACTTTTGAAGCACAGTTTGATGGATATAGAATTCTTGGTTGATAGTTTTTCTTTTCTTTCTTTTTTTTTTTCCTTTGAGACAGGGTCTCTCTGTCATCCAGACTGTAGTGCAGTGGCATGATCATAGCTCACTGGGACCTTGAACTCCTGAACTTAAGTGATACTCCTGCCTCAGCCTCCCTAGTAGTTAGGACTATAGGCGTGTGTCATCATGCCTGGTTAATTTTCTCATTTTTGTTGGCTATGTTGCCAGGCAGGTCTCAAAATCCTGGCCTCAAGTGATCCTCCCACCTTGGCCTCCCAAAATGCTGGGATTACAGGTGTAAGCCACTGTGCCTGGCTGATAGTTTTTTCCTTGTAGCACTTTGAATAGATTGGCCCACTGCCTTCTGGCCTGCAAGTTTTTTGATGAGAAATCTGATAACATTTTTAGGATCTCTTGTATGTGATGAGTTGCTTCTCTCTTGCTGCTTTCAAGACTCTCTCTTTGTCTTTGTCTTTCTAAAGTTTGATTACAATGTGTCTCAGTGTGAGTCTCTTTGAGTTCATCTTACCTGGAATGTGTTGAGCTTTTTGGATATTTGTATGCATCTTTTTCATCAAATTTGGGAAGTTTTCAGCCATTATTTCTTCAAATATTCTTTCTTCCCCTTTCTATCTCTGTTCTCCTTCTGGGACTCCCATTATGCATATGTTGATCAGCTTGATGGTGTTCCACAGGTTCCTTAGGCTCTGTTCACTTTTCTTCAATCTTTATTCTATCTATTCCTCAAATTCACTAATTTCCATTCTCCTATCTTCAAGGACACTGATTCTTTCTTCTTCCAGCTCAAATGTGCCTTTGAATACTTCTGGTAAATTTTTTATTTCACTTATTGTACTTTTCAGGTCCAGGATTTCCTTTTAGTTTATTTTTAGGTTTTCTGTCTCTTTATTGATATTTCCATTTTGTTCATATATAATTTTCTTGACTTTCTCCACATCTTCCTTTAGTTCTTTGAGAATTTTAAGACAGTTGTTTTAAAGTCTTTGTCTAGTAGATCTGCCATCAGGTCTTTTTCAGTTACAACTTCTGTTGATTTATTTTTTTCTTTTGAATGAGTCATACTTTCCTGTTTCTTTGTATGATTTGCAATTTTTTGTTGAAAAATGGACATTTGAATCTAATAATGTGGTAACTCTGGAAATCTGATTTTCCTTCTTCCTGAGGGTTTGCTGTTTTTTTGTTATTGTTTTTATTTATTATTATTTTTTGATTGCTGTCTCTGTGCTGAGGATCAGCCCTTGAGGTATAAACTTAAGTTCTTCTCTCAGATATTTTCTGAGCCTGCACCTTTCCATGAGCATGCTCAGTCACTATCCAATTTTCCTTGTTTATGCAATTGCTTCTGAATGTCCTTGTCTTTAATGGCTGGCTCCCAAAAGGAGAAAAAGAGAAAAATGAAGAAGAGGTGAAGAGGCACCACTCTTAAATCCCCTGTAATTTACTTCAGTCAGAGGAGAAGGAGGTTGCAACAATGGGGAGAGGTGCAGTAACAGTGGTTGCTCACCCCTTTGTCTGCACCTCTGTTATCAGAAGCAGCAATCAGTGATCAGAACATAGATCACTGATATTTAGAGGATAGATGCCTTTTGCCCACCTGGTTCCCACAAGCTGTGTGCAAGCTGCTCCTGGAATGTGTGCATAGCTGCCTTCTGTGGGGCTGAGGTGGGGAATGGGTACCTGCTACTGTGCTAGGAGTTGAAATTGACTGAAATTAACTACAATTTACCACCTAAGTCTTCCCATGGAAGTTGCAAGCCTTCAATAGACTCTGAAGTTTCATGTAGTTACATTATACAGATTCTGTCAGTGAAATTATTGTCTAGGTGGGGAGATAGATTCCTGGTGTTTCCTACTTCATCATCTTCCCAGAATCCTCTTGAAATATTTTTAAAAGCTAAAGGCCCCACTGAGTTCTGGTTGCCCAGGCCTTGCTGACTATTAACTAAAGCAGAAACACACACTATAGTTTTTTTTTTATCCTTTTCAGGTTTCCTAAGATCACAGCTGGTGGTTTACAGTTATTAATAGAAGGAAAGTGTTTGGACTGGGAATGGGAGATGGAATTTGGATAATAGAGAAATCTTTTGCTTAAGTCCTCTCTTCTTTGGAGCCAGGGTGTGTAGACAGAAAATTCTATTCAATTTACTCAGAGTGGCTGGTGAGTGATCCAATTCCAGAATTCTTTCCTGACCATCTGCTTTATAGGACCAAGGCTGGAACCAACTCTCATAGTTGGTTTCCATAAGCAGACCCTAAATGGAGAATTTATTGAAAATGATTTATTAGGAAATGTTCCCAAGAAAGTCTGGCAAAGAGTAGAGAAGTGGGGCTTGAAAGAAAGAGACCAAGCGAGGATATAGTGTAATGGGAACAATACACTGAGGTTGCTGCCTGAGCATGAGAAGTAGAAGAACCACACCCAGATGGCTGAAGTTGGTGGCCAGAGATAAGAACTTAGAGACATCTCTTCTGCCTAGCAGACTGGGCTTCCCACTTTTCTCATTGCTTCCTTTAAACAGACCATTCAGGCATTTGCCTGTGAACTTAAAATGACCCACACCCTATCCTGTATATATATTCCTAGTTTCCACACTCTCTCAATTTCTTTGCCTGACTCTTCATTCCTGCCTCGTGTGACCCCGGGACAGAGGTCTGCCTTCCCATCTCACTGCACCCGCCCCACCCAAGATTTGTAAGTACTAAATCTTTGAACTTATTTTCTACTGTGGTAGTGTATTGAATTTGAGTCTTCCATCTGAAGAGCCAGGGACTGTTCCAGGCCAGGTTTTCCCCAGGATGCCAGGGAGAACACAGGTGGGCCTCTCAGTGCCACAGTGATATTTAAGCAGGCATAAGCTGGACATGGGTCAGACAAGAGCCACAAGGGCATCTTCCAGTATAAACAAGTTTCCTGTGTGACAGACCCCCTGGTCGTGGGTTAGACAATGAAGCATTAGGCCAATTGCCAGATAAAAGAAGTATCCTGTGAAAGGCACATGGTAAACACCCACGCCTGGCTCCCATTCATTTCTCATTGGGGCAGGGTTGCTAGCTGCTCTGATACTAGAACCCCAATTTATCTGGGGGCTTTCAACACCTAGGGTATCAAGCAAAGTTGCACAGAGGATAACTTTGTCTCAATCCTGCAGGGGAATTCTGGAAATGGTGTATGTCACACTTCAGAGTGATCCCAGTAAGGGTATATTGCCATGCTATAGACATTGGTTTAGGCTGTTTCTGGGGGAACATAAATTTCTAGGCACTTCTGACTCCCTGCACCTAGGCAAAACATGTTATAATGCCTGAGGGCAGTACTGTGATAAAGAGATTTAAGAGTTGGCTGTTGGGAGCAAGAATGTACCAGGAGCTGGTGGCATGAAAATGGCAGATGTGTCTGAGGACTCACGGGTAGATCAACAACAGGGTCCACTCCTGTGATTCTCTCCCCATTCATTGATCATGGATTCATTCACTTACTTGGGTTTGAATTCTATAATACTTACACCACTTACTTACTGGCTGACTTGGATAAGGTATCTAACTCCTTTGTGACTCAGTTTCTCCATCTATAAAATGAGTATAATAATGGCATCTATATTAAATACATAAATGTGTTTTGTGAGTATTAAATGAGACAATACATATAAATCACTCAGAGTACTCTGACTGACCCAAAAATGGCACTTAGTGAATGGTAGTTTTTATTATGACTGACAAAAAGAAGAAGAAAATAAAGTCAGAGAAATAAGCTTGCTGATAATCCTCAGCATAGAGATGCCATGAGGCTATGATCTTTTCTTTCTGCCAAATATGGGAACTAGAGCCAGGGCTGACAGCTGGAGCATGGAAAGGCAAAGTGGAGATTTTCCTCTGATTAAGTTGTGGGTTCCTGAGGGAAAGTATTTCTCCTCATAAGAGGAGATAAGGATAAAAGTGCTTTCATCCCAGGTAGAATGAGGAGGCTGTGCATAAATCCAGGGGATTGATTACTGAAGCAATTTGGTGAAAGAAGAACCTAAGAGGTCCTTGAAAAGAGGGAGGAAATTAAGAATCAAAACCACTAAGAATTAGTTGAAAAAAGTACAAAATTATATTAAACTTATTTTATTTATTTTTTTGAGACAGAGTCTCACTGTCACCCCGGGTAGAGTGCAGTGGCATCACCATAGCTCACTGCAACTTCAAACTCCTGGGCTCAAGGGATCCTCCTGCCTCAGCCTCCAGAGTGGCAGGAACTACAGGTGTGCACCACCATGCCCTGATAAGTTTTCTATTTTTAGTAGAGACGGGGTCTCGCTGTTGCTCAGGCTGTTCTCGAACTCCTGAGCTTTAGTGATCCTCGCTCCTCGGCCTCTCATAGTGGTAGGATTACAGGTGTAAGCCACTGTGCCCAGCCCTAAACTTATTTTAAAACATGCTTTCTCCATACATTATCAATAATTATTTTAGCCCTTTTTATTAGGAGTTGTATGGTTTATATGGTTAAAGACTCAAAAACCCTGTTTCTTCCCTGCATCTGAAATCCATTACCTTGCAGTTTAGACCATATGGACTGAGGGCATTTGGCAAAATTTGGTAGCAACTGTTGGGAGAGTCAATCCTTCCTGGGCCCTGAGTGTCCCTGAACATTCTTGCTGGATTTGCTCAAGAATGCAAGGCCTTGACCACTCTCTGCCTGGGCCACTGCTCAGGGTCATGTTTGTAGTGATCAACCCTAAGGAATGCGTAACAATTCTCTTTGGAGCAAAGAGCAGGCTTGCTATAGAGGAGGTGGATTCCCCAAACTCAGAGGTTCTCAACTGCAACGCAAACCCATTATATGTACAGCATTCACTTGGGCTGCTTCAAGTTGCCCCTGTAGGAATTAGAGGTGGGGGAGACAAAAGGAACTGACATAAACATAAACTCATGCTGCTTGCTCAGCCATGAATAATAATGTCTTTTTTCTCCAATCTAGAAATCTTATGTCTTCTGCCAGCATCCATGAAACAGTAACAGATTAATTTGTTAGATTGTAAGTAGGATTAAAAATGCCAGATCCTTCCGTACCTCTCACCTCTTACAAAAATCAACTCATGATGGATAACAGACTTAAACCTGAGGCATGAAACCATAAGAATTCTAGAAGAAAATGTTGGAAAAACTCTTATAGACATTGGCCTAGTCAAAGAATTTATGAAGAAGACCCCAAAAGCAATCACAGCAACAACAAAAATAAATAAATGTGACCTGATCAAATTAAAAAGCTTCTGCACAGCCAAAGAAACTATCACCAGAGTGACCAGGCAATCTACAGAATGGGAGAAAATATTTGTATGCTACACATCTGATAAAGGGCTAATAACTAGAATCTATATAGAACTCAGGAAAATCGGTAAGAAAAAATAAAACAACCCCATTAAAAAGTGGGCAAAGGACATGAACAGAAACTTTTCAAAAGAAGATAGACTAATGGCCAAGGAACATATGAAAAAAATGCTCAACATCTTTAATTATCAGGGAAATGCAAATCAAAACCACAATGAGATATCACTTAACTCCAGTGAGAATGGCTTTTATCAAAAAGTCCCAAAACATCAAATGTTGGCGTGGATGCGGAGAGATAGGAACACTCATACACTGCTCATGGGACTGCAAACTAGTATAACCTCTATGGAAAATAATATGCATATACCTCAAAGAACTAAAAGTAGAACTACGATTTGATCTGGCAATCCCACTGCTGGGTATCCACCCAAAGGAAAAAAAGTCATTCTATAATAGACATCTGCACTTGAATGTTGATAGCAGCACAATTCACAATTGCAAAGATGTGTAAACAACCCAAGTACCCATCAATACTTGAGTGGATTAATAAAATGTGGTATATGTATACCATAGAGTACTACTCAGCCACAAAAAACAATGGTGAACTAACACCTCTTGTGTTATCCTGGGTGGAACTGGAGCCCATTCTTCTAAGTGAAGTATCACAAGAATGGAAAAACAAACACCACAGGTACCACCATCAAATTGGTACTAATTGATAAACACTTATGTGCAGAAATGGAAGTAACATTTATCGGGGGTTGGGAAGGTAGGAGGCAGGAAGAGGGGATGAGTAAATTCACACCTAATGGGTGTGATGTGTACTGTTATGGGGATGGGCATGCTTGCAGCTCTGACTCTGGCAGTGCAAAGGCAAGCTATGTAACCTAAACGTTTGTACCCCTGTAATGTTTTGAAAAAAAAAATGCCAGATCCTGATAGCGACATCTCTAATGGTAGGAAATATGTCTCTTTAACATAAAGAGAAGGGCAGTTCCAGGAGAAACATAATTGAGTATGTTATATCTTGAAAGGAATCTGAAATACTGAGGCCTAACATCTGTCCAAATATGGGCAACCAAATTCTAGGGGCTTTGGATGGGATCTTGAGGAAGGTATCACAAGTCTGTGGTAGGATGTCCTCCTACCTTGGAGGAAAAGAAAGCACTTGGTTAAGGGCTGGGAGAGGCAGAGATGAACAACCAACAGTGTTTTCTGTTTGCAAGTAAAGTGCCCCCTCTGTGGGGATTTGAGACTGAGAGGCCAATGAGACTAGAGTCCTGGGCTACTGACAGAGATCCAGGGGGTCAGGTAGAGGGGCCAGGTGCTGGCATGGCAGGTAGTGTGCCAGGACTGAGAAGGCTCACCAGGAAGTGAAATGAGTTCTAAAAGGTCACAACTGAAGCTGTGTGGGAGCCTGCAAAACATGGAAAATCTCCATAATTTAACATTTCTGAAATATAAGGACATTCTTATAATCAATAGTGTCAAATATTGGAGAAATATGCTACTGCTGTCATTGATCTCATCCCTTTTGTTCTTCAAGCCTTGATTGTTGTTCCTGTATGATTGTCTAGTGAGGTCTGACATACGAACTTTGGATAATGGCAACTGCTGACCTCCACATTTGGGAATAAAAGCAAATATGGGTTATTGGGCTTGCTGCTTTCCTCTTGAGGCAAGGGTGAAGCACAGACTGGTCTGGTAGCTGTGTCGCTGAGTCTAAATTGTAGGGATAGGTTGTAGGCTGGAGTGGCTGGCTGAGAACAATGTCTCCAGCCACTAGTGTCTAAGGGCTGTGTGGCCATGATAGACCAAGGATCCAAGGGAGGTGCATGTCCCCTTAAGTGGTCAGAGAATTTAATGGGGACTCTGGGTTGACTATCTCTCTGAACCCAAGCAGATGAGTTTGGTGCCCAGGAAATCAATCTACAGATACTGAAGCTTCAGACATCCTCTGGGGCTCAAGGTTGGGGGGTTCTGTCCTCAGGGAAGAAATCTTCCTAGAGTAAGTCAGAGCTCCAGTTCTAGAGACTTGGAGATAAAGGGCCAGTTATGGAGCACATTGGGTGGAGCATTCAGGATTTAGAACTAGAATTGAAGAGGCTGTTGTCAGAATGAAGGTACCCTATAGAGGTTTGGGATGGAGGTGAGTTACAGACCCAGAAAACAGTGGATTCTTTTACATAAACCCTTGCCATTTGAAAGAGAAAGGTAGAGCTTTCCCTCAATTCCACGGAACCCTGTGTTGTCAATGAAACATCTTCTAGGATTTTTAGTTAGAAAAAAATATGAGGACTTCTTTTGCCTAATCTTCTGCTTCTAATGTGGAAATGTGGGCACCTTTCCTGTCCTTAGTAACTCCTATCTTCCAACCAGCCTATGCAACCCACCCCACAATGTGAGCCCAGTGCTGAAAAGAACATAGTCTGCTCGCAGTAGATGTTCCGGGACAGATTGCCTCCTTCCTGCCTGTGTTCCTCTTCTCCAGCTCCATCCTCCTAGGTCTCTGGCTCATGACTTCCTGAGCTTGTCCTTAGTCTTGACAATGGATTTGGCTTCACCAGGACTGACATTTAGCATTTCCTTTGGATGTGGTTTGGCTACCTTACTGTGTTTTGCCATTTCCTTCTTTTTAGGACATTCATCTGTGTACTCAGACCCAAGCCCATCCTTGACCTACCTAGCCACAGCCTTACCTGGCCTGGCCCTACCCCTGGGAGCGGAGATTATGCTATTGGATAGAGGACATCACAATCACCTTGGGTTTAGCTAGTTATAAAGATACATGCCTTGATATTTCAACAGCCCTGAGTATTTTTTTAAAAACCATTATGGGAAAAAGAAAACAAAGCATCTCAGTAGCTTTTATCATTTTGAAGATAAGTTTGCAGTGGAGTTGATAAAAAAATACCAGCAATGTAAACATCTGGGTGAAAGAGTAGCAAATCAGGTCATAATTCTTTTTATATGAAAATATTTATATTCTCCCAGGCCTTGTATCCTCAGTTAGTGTCTGATGTAGAGACAAAGGAATGTTTCACTACATTTAGTAATGAGTAAGTGTGACGCCATCTGCAAAGCAGTGTGCATTTCAATTTTGTTGACAGAACTTCCTAGAGGGAAATTGGAAAAAGATGCTCAATTCCCAATGAAAGAAACATTTCATTTCATTACAATTTCTTCCTCTATGAAAAGAACTATTTATAATTTTTTCTGTTTCTAACAATAACAATTTTAACACTCAAATTTAGTTCCATTTATTTAAATCCTAAAGATACTGGAGATTTGTTTCTCTAGGAATCTCCACTGGGAATGAGATCTGGTCCAATATAGGAAGCATTAGCATCATAGGAATCAGTAATCACATTTATTTATGTGTTTATTTTCAGCTCTAGAAAATCTGATTTTTTGAAAGAAAGAAGTCTTTCCTGTATTTGTATTGTATTGGCATGGAATAGGAGAGGAGATAGAACTTTCTCTGTGAAAGTTTTCAGACACTTTATAAAGCATTAAATGTTGATGGCAGACTATCATAGCATTACCTATAGGGTAATTAAATGCTCTTGGACTGTGCTATGGTGTTATTTGCTGCTGAGTGGAATTTAGTATGAGATGAACTATCTTGAATGTAATTTAAACAAGTGTGGCTAGTGAAGTTCAACAAGACTTTGTCATAAAATAGACTCATCTAAAAAGCAGTCTTACAGTATGGGTTCTGCAGCTAGGGTACTAGAAATCCTCTTCCAGTAATATCATCTATTTGAGATTTGAGAATTATCTAAAATAAGAAATAACATTTTGTCTCCCAGCTCTCATTTTATAAATTTTTTGGGGGGGATAAGGAAGGAGTTGGAGAACACATAACTCACATTTTAAAAAGAGAGGTACCAGGAGAATATTAATAAATGTAGGGCAATACAGTGCTAGATTGCAATAGAAAAGGTTAAAAATGGCAAATTTCACAAACTAGAGATCCATGAGTTGACTTTGACTTGTGTGGGTTTCTTGTCACTAATACTAAGAAAGGAAAGTGATAATCATTCGGATCTAGCATGGATTCACCAGGAGCAAATCAAGGCTGGCTAATTTTATCTATACACTTATACCTATACCTGTACCTGTACCTGTATCTGACCTGTACCTGTATCTGTACCTCCTGGACCTGGACCTATGCTTATGCCTATGCCTATACCTATACCTATGCCACATGTGTCTACATCTAATATTGATGTATTTGTAGATCAAAGGAATTCTATTGATATAATGGATCAGGATTTTAGCCAGGAATGTGAGGAGATCTTCCACGACATCCTGTAGAAATGTAGAGAGGATGATTGTGGGCTGAAGTGCATAAAACTGGGTAAATTCATGATTAACTGAATGACCTAACCCACTGCCTCTTCAATTTAAGGAGAATTTAAAAGAAAAATTTCCCTAAGAGTCCAATGCTGATGCAGATTATTTTTATTAGATCGTTACAAAAAGGGGAATAACAAAAAAAGTAGATATAAACTCATGAAGTAATAGCTTTTATTAAAATGTAGGCAGGACAAATTAAAAAGTTACATACAAGTTTGTGGTTAGGATTTAGAAACTTATGAAAGACTTGCTCTCATCTTAACGACAGAAAAAGGCTGGATTAGCTTCAAAATAATCATTTAAAATAACACATCAGAAAGTTGAAGATGCAAAGAAATCTAAATGAATTAAAGTCCAGAAAGGAATAAGCCCTTCCCAAGAGGGAAGAGACCCATGCTGCTTTCATCCTCAGCAGTGCAGCTGGAGGAGTAGTTAACCTCACCATAGAGGGAGAAACCAGCCACACTGTTAAAAACTGCATACAGACTGATGAAACAATAGAATCCCTAGGAACTTTTATTAATTTCTTAGGGCTGCCTTAACAAATTACCACACAGTTCTGGAGGCGAGAAGTTTGAAATCAAGGTGTCAACAGGGCTGTGCTCCCTCCAAAGGTTCAAAGGAAGATTCCCTCCTTGCCTCTTTCAAGCTCTGGTGGCTCCCAGCAATCCCTGGTGTTCCTTGGCTTACAGCTACATCACTCCACTCTGTCTCTGCCTTTGCATTGTCTTCTCCTCTGTGTCTCTGTTATCATTTTCTGTCTCTTATAATGACACTTGTCTTTGGAATTTAGGGCCCACCCTAATCTAATATGATCTCATTTTGATCCTTACCTTAATAACATCTGTAAAGACCCTATTTCCAAATAAGGTCACATTCTGAAGTTCTGGGTGGCCATGAATTTTGGGAGAACACTATTCAACCCGCTGTAGAACTCCAGATGTAGAGTGAGTCCACTAGCCCCAAATTTAGTGGCATAAAACAACTGTTTTATTATAGCTCATGACTTTGTGAGTCAGGAATCCAGGCAGAGTTTGGTTGAACAACTCTTCTGTTCTACATGGCACAGACTTGGGTCACTTGGTAGTATGCAGCTGGTGGCTGGTCCAGGATATCTTCACCCACAAACTGGGTGCCTTGATAGGGACAGCTGGAAGGCTATATTTAGCTGGGCCCCTCTCCATTTTTATGTAGACTAGGGCCTCTCCATGTAGTCTCTTCAGCTGAGTAGTTGGACTCAAGGTTCTCAGATGAGTTGTCCAAGAGATAGGAAGTGGAAGCTACTAATCTCTTAAGGCCTGGGCCCTGAAACTGACACAGCATTGCTATTTCATACTCCAAATTTTCAGGCAGTGACAGAGCCTGCCAAGGTTCAAGGGGAGGGAACTCTACGTGACCCTTGATGATAACAGGATCTTCAACCACAGACAAAAATGTTCATAGCATTTTTATTCCTAGTAGCTAAAAACTGGTAATAACTCAATGCCCACTAGTAAGCGAATTAATGAAATAATTGTGATTTATACCTACAGAAGATGCTATGGTTTTAACGTGTCCCTTCCAAAATTCAGGTGTTGAAACTTAATGGCCAATGTGATAGTATTAAGAGGTAATGAGGCCATGAAGGGTCCCTTCTTGTGAATGAGATTAAGGCCCTTATAAAAGAGGCTTCATGCAGTGTTCAGCTTTCTTGCCCTTCTACTTTCTGCCATGTGAGGACACAATGTTCCTTCCCTCCAGAGGATACAACAATAAGGCAGCCTCTTGGAGGTAGAAAGCAGCCCTCACCAGACAAAAGAACCTGCTGGTTCCTTGCCCTTGGACTTCCCAGCCTCCAGAACTGTGAGAAAATAAATTTATGTTCATTATAAATTATGTAGTCTCAGGTATTTTTGTTACAGCAGCACATAATGGATTAAGACAGAGGACTATTAGCAGCAAATAGAATGAACTACTGACACATACAACAACATGGGTGAATCTTAAAATATTTATGCTAAACAAAATAATCCAATTATGTACACAAAAATACATTATATATAATATCATTCATATGAAGTCCAAGAAGCTGTGGTGATAGAAATCAGAATAATGGTTACCTTTTGGGGGAAGGATGGATTAAATTTAAGGGGCATGTTTCTGGAAAACTTTCCTGGGAAATAGGACCTTCCAGGAAAGATGGAAATTTTTGATATTTTGCAGGGGAAATAGTAGTAACATGAATGTATATAATGTCAAAATCTATCAAACTGTAAAGCCAAAATCTGTATTTTGTTTTATGTAAATTATTCATATGCTATACAATCTACCCATTTAAAGTATGTAATTCAGTGGTTTTTACTATTTTCACAGAGTTGTGCAACTATCACCTCAAGCAATTTTTGAATATTTTTATCACCCCCAAAAAAGCCCTGTGTCTATTAGCAGTCACTTCCCACTTCCCCTTACTACTTCCCCACCTTTCCCCATCTTTTGTCCTAGGCAATCACTAATCTATTTTCCATTCCTATAAATTTGTCTATTTTGGACATTTCACATCAATGGAATCATATAATATATGACCTTGTGCATCTGGTTTCTTTCATTTGTCATAATATTTTAAAGATTCATCCATGTTTTAGTATATTTCATTGCTTCATTCCTTTTTATTGCTGAGTAATTTTCCACTATATGGATATGCAAGAGTTTTATAGTTTGGGCTCTTACGTTTAGGTCTATAATTTATTTTGATTTTCTTGTGTGTGTGTGTGCGTGTGGTGTAAGAAAGGGGTTCAATTTCATTCTTTTTATATACTTGGGAGCTCTGGTGTTGGGAGTATAGGTATTTATGATTGTTATATCCTCTTGCTGATTGGACCCCATTATCATATATAGTAACCTTGTTTGTCTAAATTTGCTGTCTTTTATTTGTAGTCTATTTTATCTGATATAAGTATAGCTACTCCTGCTCTTTTTTGGTTTTCAGTTGCATGAAATATCTTTCTCTACCCCTTCACTTTCAGACTATGTGTGTATAGATGAAGTGGGTTTCCTGTAGGCAGTGTATAGTTGGGTCTTGTTTCTTTATCCATTCAGCCACTATATGCTTTTAATTGGAGAATTGAGTTCATTTACATTCAGTATTGTTATTGATAAGTAAGGCTGTACTACCACCATTTTGTTGCTTGTTTTCTGGTTGTTTTGTAACTCCTCTCTTCCTTTCTTTCTTACTGTCTTCCTTTGGTTAAGTGATTTTCTTAATTTGTTGTTTTTATTTTTAGCAAATCTATTATAGGTTCTTGTGTTGCAGTTACCATGAGGCTTACAAAAAACATCTTATAGATATAACAAGTTATTTAAGGTGATGACAACTTATCTTAGATTACAAAAGAAAAAAATAGAAACAAAGAAAAAAAATAAAAAAGAAATTCTATACTTTAATTCCATCCCCTCACATTTTGACTTTTAGTTGTCTCAATTTACATATTTTTATATTACCTATCTCTTAACTGGTTACTGTAGGTATTATTGTTTTTGATAGATTTGTCTTTTGGGCTTCATACTAGAGTTATGAGTGGATTGCACACCACAGTGACAGTATTAGAGTATTCTGGGTTTGTCCGTGTACTTAATTTTACCCATGGGTTTTATACCTTCACTTGTTTTATTTTTGCACATTAATGCTTTCTTTTTTCAGATTGAAGAACTCCCTTTAGTATTTCTTGTAAGATGGGTCTGGTGATGGTAAATTCTCTCAGCTTTTGTTTGGGAAAGACTATCTCTTCTTCATGTTTGAAGGATAATTTTGTGGGATATGGTATTTTTGGGTGGCAGTTTCTTTTTTTCTTTCATAAATTGGAAAATGTCATTCAACTCCCTCCTGGCCTGACTGGTTTCTGTTGAGAAGTCGTTACCAGTTGAATTGGAGCTCCTTTATTTGTTATTTGCTTCTTTTCTCTTATTGCTTTTAGGATCCTCTCTTTGTCCTTGACCTTTGTGAGTTTGATTATTATATGCTTTGAGGTAGTCTTATTTGGGTCAAATCTCTTTGGTGTTCTCTAACTTTCCTGCACCTAGACATTTATGTATTTCTCAAGTTTTGGAAGGTTTTCTTTTATTATTTTTTTGAATAAGATTTCTACCCCTTGCTCTTACTCAACTCCCTCTTGAACACCAATAATTCTTAGATTTAGTCTTTTGAGGTAATTTTCTATATCTTGTAGGCAGTCTGTGCTCCTTTTTATTCTTTTTTCTTTCTTTTCCTCTTACTGTGTATTTTCAAATAGCCTGTCTTTGAGCTCACTTATTCTTTCCTCCACTTGATCCATTCTGCTGTTGAGAGCCTCTAATAAATTTTGCAGTTCATCAAATGTATTTCTCAGTTCCAAGATTTATTTGCTTTTTTTATTATTTCAATATTGTTATTAAATTTTTCTGATAAATCTCTAATTTTTTTTTCTGTGTTGTCTTAGAGATTACTGAGTTTCCTTAAAGCTTATATTTTAAATTCTTGGTCAGAAAGCTCCCATATCACCATCTCATTAGGGTTAGTCACTGGTTCTTCGCTTTATCCATTTGAGGAGTTCATGGTTTCCTTTTTGCTATTGTTTCCTGTGAATGTACCTGTCTTTGCACTGAAGGATTATTTATTTATTTTAGTCTTCTCTAAAGGCTTGTTTTGGTTTTTATTGGATGTATTTGCTTAAGAGATTCTTTACTGCTATGTCTCTGCCTCCTTTTCAGCTCTAGGTGGCACCTTAAGCCCAGGTTTACTTTGGCTCTAGGAAACAATTGAAGCATGGTCTGTCCCAAATGAGGGAGGTCCCAAAGGGGATATCTGAGCAGTGTGGGAAGGCTGGCTAGGGATTTGTGCCAAGGGGAACATACCTCCTGCAGTGTGGTGCTTCTGAACAGCCACTGTGATTTGGCATCTCCTTTGGTTGAGGTACAGAGCAGAGTTTTCAGGGCTGGGGATGGTAATTCTGTCTCCCCCCTTTGTCTTTGTCTGTCCTCAAGGATATTTCTCCTTTCTGGCACTTGCAATTCTTCCTGTGGGTTAAGGCAGGGACAAGTCTCCTGCCAGGGAACCTGTGATGGTGGGAACCTGGTTGTCACCACCACCTCAATCTCACTTTTTCCAATGTAGAAACTGAGTTGGGAGAAAAATTTCCATGTGGGTGGTGCTGGGCATGATGTGGGAAGGGGAATCCACAAGGTAGAGGTCTGATTCTCTTACCATTTGCTCAGTGTTTTTTCAATTCTTTGTGGCCCTGGGTGCTGTCTCATCCTCATATTTGAGTTCTGGGATAAAGCTGGTGATAATCTTGGTGCTGTATATTTGGTTTTGTTCTTCTGTGGTGGGGACTGAAGCCAGCTTGCTTCTATGCTGCCATTTTGGAACCATAAGTCCCCCTTACATGAATATCCAGTTGTTCCATTAGCACTAGTTGAAAAGACTATTCTTACCCTGTTGAATTGTCTTGACACCATTGTTGAAAAATCAGTATGTGTCAGGGTTTATTGCTGGACTCTTAATGCTGTTCCATTGATCTATACGGCTATGCTTATGCTAGTACTATATTGTCTTTACTACTCAAATTTATTTTAATGGTATTTTTTTCCCCCAGAAATTAAGTAACTTAATTTTACTTAATTCACTGAAGTAGGTACTGTGAATATGGTCCTTTTTGCTACTACCCAGTTTTTTTCTGAATTCAGCATTAGGCCAATTAAGTCATCCTCCGTATTTCTCTATTCAAACTACTATAAGATCTTCATTTCCACTGACTGACGTGACCTCATATTTGTCCTTTCCTTAGCTTGAGCCCATCTTTTATTATATTTATTTATTTTTTCAGATTCCCTCCAGACTTTTCCAATTAGCTTGTGACAATTAAGAAATGCTACATCTTTACTTTGAAACTTTCATAATGACAGTTCAAAGCTTTCATTTACTAACAAATTTAAGAAATGGACATGTAAATTTATTTTTCAAAATCTGATCTTCATACTGGTGAAATAATATAATTTTGTGGTTATGCTTAAAGAAAGTCAGTTCACATGAGGACTTGCCAAACTCATGGCTGTGAGCCATGCTTGCCAATCCACTCAAGGTTAAATTCTGTTGCCCCAGGTGATCCTTGATGCTAACAGAATCTTGAATGCAAACAAACACAGGCTCTAGAATGTGGAATTGTTTAACCAGGGGAGGTCACATAGATTATTTAGAATATGCTTAAAATAATGTTTAGATTGGAATTAGAATGAACACATACACATGTGCACATACACACACACACTTGTATTCAGCTGTGGGACCCCTAAGATTACATCCATGGACCTTACTTGTACAATCCAGGAACCTAAGGGTTGTGCTAGAAAACTCTTTTTCCCATATTTTCCATATGTAATTTATCACTAAGTTTTTTTGATTTTACTTTCTATATATCTCTCAAGTCTGTTTGCTTCTCTTTCTCTACATCATCTGCACCCTACACCAAACAACCATCATGCCTTAACTGGGGGAATATTACAACTGATGGACCCCTATTATGGGATCTTATAGCTTTGCGTATCCCTCCTTGACTGCACTTGTCATTACAGCAATTATATGTTTTTTTGTATGAGTATTTGATTAATGCCTTTCTGAGTAGTCTATAAGCTACCTATGACCTGAGTCCATGTATCCTTTGGCTCCATTATTTGTATCTTCAATGGCACACACACATTAATGGATGCATGAGAACTCTGACATAATCCAAAGGAGCTAATTAAAGAAATGGTGAATGATGTCTCTTTGTGGGGAGGTCTCAGGATTTTATGCAGAGTCATGTCTATTCTCCGATATCTTTTATCATGACCCAGGTAAATATGTTGCTGGAATATGGTTTAAACTGGTAGATGCCTCAGAACAGGGAGAAAATAGGATGGTGACAAAAATTATTTTAAGAGGTTGAAACAAGGTAGTAAATTTAACAAAATTAAATTTAATCAGGAGATGTATAAATGAAGCATAAATGACAGCCCAAACTATAGGATACATACTGGATGTATGTAGGGGAGCTGTGTCTGAACAACGTCATTCGTGGAATGAATGATGATGAATGATGGCTGATGATAAACTCATCTTACCCAACAGAGAGGTGTGAATTAATTTATCAATGAATTGAAAAAGTAAAAATCCAACAGTTGAATAGAGGGCATAAGTTCTAGTGTTTGTTAGCATAGTAGGGTGACTATAGTTATCAATAATTTATTGTATATTTCAAAATAGCTAGAAGACAAGATTTGGAATGTTCTCAATGCAAAGAAATAATAAATGTTTGAAATGATAGATCCCAATTACACTGATTTGATCATTACACATTGTATACATACATCAAATACCACATGTACCCCATAAAATAGGTTCAATGACTATGTATCAATTTAAAAAGTCTACGTACAAAAAAGTAAACATCCAGTAAAAATATGGGCAAAAGATGTGTATGAATAGAGAATTTATAAAAGAAAATTAACATTAACCAAGGAATATATGAACAATGCAAATTAAAATAACATTAAGGAACTATTTTTGGCCCATCAAATTGACAAATACTAAATAATAAAAGGTAACATACAGTAATGCAAGGGTTTGTGATGACTAGGCCTTATGTATCTGGTTGCAACATAAATTGCTAGCTTTTGGGGGTATATTTGGCAATTCAAATAAGAAAACTCTAAAATGTAGATATCTTTGGCTCTGCAATGACACTTGTAGGCATTTATCCTATGGAAAAGTGTGAAAGATTTAGCTACAAGGATATTCATTCTAGTATTGTTGCAATACTAAAAAAGATTGGAAACAGGTCTCCACCAATAGGGCATTGGCTAAAATATAGCATATCCATATGAAGAAATGCAATGCAACTACTAAAATGATATCATGAAAAAATATTTAAACATGTAGACAGCTGATTCAGTTTTATTACAAAATATGTGCATAGGAAAATGGTTGATAGTAGTTTTTGTTGGTTGATAGAATTTTGGATTATTTCTATTTTTTGCTTGCCTTTGTTTTCCACAATAAACATATATTAATTCTATAAATGGCCAAAAAACCCAACCCCAAACCAAAAAAATCCCACATTATTTAAATAGCAAGGGCATGGTGCCAAAGAAGCCATTTTGAACTTGGGCTGCATTAATTGAAATGGCATGTTCAGAACAAAGAACATGGAAGTTCCATGTTGCTCTGTGCTGTCTGCCCCCACTCCTTGGTGCTTTGGATTCAGTAATGGTGCCTTATTATGGGTCTGTGTTCACGGAAGAGTGTCAAACATCACGAGGGGACTCAAAACCACGCCATCTCCTGCAGAAAAAGAAGCAAAGGACTGGGAGTCAGAAAGCTTGGTTTTGAGCTGAGGCTGTGTCACCTGACAGCTGGTGGGCTTTGGGCCAACCACTTATCTTTTCTGGTCCCACACTTCCTCATGTTAAAAATGGGCATAATAACATCCACACCGAATATTTCATTATAAATATTAACTGAAATAATAACCAGGAAGGCAGTATGCAATTTTTATTGTGAGAACTGCCTGTATTCAGTTTGGAACCAAGAAGGGTTGGAGAGAATGGATTTACTGTCTTCTAGCATTTGAAGGGCTGTTTTATAGAAGTGGGTGGCACACAGGCTAATTAAATAATAAAAGGGAACATACAGTAATGCAAGGGTTTGTGATGACAAGGTCTTGGCAAGAAAGTCAGGTTTTGGCTAAGATAAGAATGACTTTTCCACTAGTGACAGTTGTTCCAAAATATAATGAATGCCTCTGGAGGTCGGAGACTTTTGTAGAGCTGTAGAGTTTCTAATAGAGATAGCCACTCAGTTATTGAGGGTATCAGGGCAGAAATTCAAATACTAGAAATAGACTATCACAGGTGACTTTTATCATCTCTTTCTACACAGATATTCTAAGATTCTCTGCATTGAAAATCATGGTACCATCTGCATTTCTGGTTCCATCAGAATAGTTACTGAGTTGGGGAGATTCTACTCATTTTGAGGCCATATAATGTCCATTGTTAAAGAGATACTCAGTGCTTTTTATATGTTCTGCATGGTTCTGAGGGTGCTGTCACCAAAGTAATATTAATGACACCAGTGGTATCAATAGGCTTTAAATAGGAAGCCATGCTGAGGGAGGAAAGGCTGGCCATAAGTATTACATAGAGTGGATGGCAATCATTTTGAACCCCTCTCCAAAAAAAAAAAAAAAAGTAGAGGAAATAGATGTTCCAAACTGTATGAAAAGACCCTTCATAACCTACAAAGAGGTGCATGGAAGCTTACTAGAACACTCAGTGAGTGAGATCAAGCCATTCATGGAGAACAACTGCTTCTAGTTCTTTCTTCAAAACTACATTTGGGCTTTCCTGATTTGGGCATTTGTTCTATAGGTAAATGTCACACACTTGTTTGTAACAAAGGTTTGACAGGCTGCATGTGATTTTTTCTTGAAGGCTGTGCACCACGGGAAATCTTTAAAGATATAAACACAGGGGTGGAGACCACCTGGACTGTCTCGAAGCCACTTTCAGCCACCATCTCAATGGTGAGGAGTCCATGTGTACTCTGAGGATGTGAACTGACCCACGTTGTCCGTGCCCACTCCTCCAGCTTCCTTCCAGGCCACCGGCAGCGTCATCAGGCATCTTCAGCTGGCTCCACAGCTCTCCCAGAGCAATGGAAGAGCCCAGCATAGCAGGTTATCACTGGCAAGTGAAGATCAGAACTACATGCTGCCTTACTATGGCTCAGACATCCCAAGGTACCAACCACAACAGCAAGTGTGTGACACCCTAGCTCTACTCCAACCCTGAGAAAGGGGATCAGTGTGTCAGTTTGGGTCTCCAGACTCTCTCAGAGTCCCTGTTGTCTGGGGGAAGGGGTTCATCCTGATCTCTGTGCAGCCAGCATGAAGTTACCTGACACAACTCTTCCCTGCCAGTCCTGACTTCTCATAATTGACTTCCCTTGTGTTGTGTTCACAAAGCTAGCTTTGCAACTACAAGTGAATCCATTGCTAATGCCCCTCTGTCCCCTAAAGGTCAAGCACCAGTGTACTCCTTCCAATTGATCTTATTGGGTAACAATTATTTATGGGATGCCTACTATGTGCCAGACAATTTTCTAGATGTTGGGAATATAGTAGTAAATGAGTCAGACCTCGTAGAACTTACACTCTAGAAAGGAAATGGATAATCTATAATGAAACAAACAAGAAATTGCACATAGTGAAAATCTCTATCAGGCATCATACTGGAGGTGCCATAAATTGTACCTGGTGGTTCTGAGAGCAATGCAGGAATTAAAAGGGTGTTATCAGTTAAGAATGCTTTCAGCTGTGTTGACCAGAATACTCAACCAACAATGCTCAAGCATTTAATGATCTTAAATAATAAGTCTAGAGTTTGGCAGTTCAGGGTGGAAGCAGCAGCTCATCCATATTGTTAAAGATCTAGTCTCTCTCTGTGTGTCCTCTCTGCCTCGACTTTGGTTTGCCTTCTCTTGGTTGAAGCTGTTTGCTGTAGCTTTAGGCATCACATCCATGTTCATGGTGGGGATAAAATTGAAGGGCACTGTCTGCTGTGTCTTTTTCTTCCCCCAAGAGCACCAAATTCTTTTTAGAAACTCACCCCAGCCCCATTTGCATCTAAGTGGCTGGAACTGGAGCTTGTGGTCACCCATCAGTAGGCTCAGAAACTGGGAAATGGGATTATTCTGTTTGGCTTAAACCAACCACAACCTGAGGCTACATACATTGCTGTTTCAAGATTGAGGTTCTGTCAGTGAGGAAGACAGGGAAATAGATACTGGGTTGTTGACGAACTTTGTCTGCCACTCAGGGTCTGGGTTGGAGAATAGCTGTTGGTGGGAAGTGGTGGTGGTTGGTGAGCTTGGTCGGCTCACGAAGGATTGCCTGGGATTGAAGACTGGAAATAAGAATGACACAGTCTCGGTTTAAGAAGACTCTCACATTGATGGACCAACAATGAGTCCAGCCAAGAATATCAAGGGCACAAATGAGTGGATGGGCTCTCCATCATCTCCTATTTTCTTCACGGAGATCTGGTCAATGCAGTCCTTATAGAACGAGATATCTGCCAGGTCAGAGGATCCCAGGGCTGTGGGCTCATTGCTGTCGATATCAGTAGCCAGGGAAAGGCCATGACAGTGTTTGATCATCTACCTACAAAAAGCAATTTTTGCTGTGGTACAGTGTGTGCTTGTTTTGGCAGCCCATATATTAAAATTTAATAACAATGAGGAACTGAGTGCCAATAATCAGAGCCCGTGAGGATGCACAGATAAGAAGCATATGTACAAAGAACATTACTTCTATGAATATATCCTGGAAGCTGGGGTGGGGGTGGGGAAGACTAAAGCTAAAAAGTGTTGTATGTATAATTATGCTCATCCCAGTGTTGAGCACACACAAAAAGGCCTGAAAGTGCAGCTCTCCTTGGTCATCAGGCTTTGATCCCCTCTTTATTCCTGGAACTTCTTTCTTTCAAAGTCAACCTTCAATTTAAAAATTCGTTATATTTTATCAAGCATTTAATGTGATTTTGAGAGAGGCCTCTTTAAAAAAAAAAAGTTCAGTGGTTCAGTGTGCCCTATTGTTAGAAGCCCCCTGAAGACGTTTTGACACAGGGACAGGGAGACTATTGAGGTAAAGAGAGAGCGTACATGGAAGCTCTAGCTCAATAGAAGGGTACTCCAGGGAGACACAGAGCGCTGGGTGGACAGCAGGGCTTACGTACTACAAATTGCCGCTCTATTCTCAAGCCCCCTCTCTTCCTCTCTCTCCCGTAGGGATTGAGAGGGTCCAATTCACTTCCATTTTTAAAGGCTTCTTTTCCAGTATATTAAAGCACAAAATCTGAACTTTCTTGTAGTACATTTTAGAGGTTTACGTCAAACAAATGAATGTTATAAAGCATAAGGACACAAGGCAATTTTTTCCATTCAGAGCTTCGTTACAGCTTCATTACAATTCATGGTGTTAGAGGTGGTGCGTTCTGATGATTGGATATAAGTTTAAGTCTGGGTGACAAATTTCTTCTTCCAATCATGCAGTGTATCTCTGCGACTGATGTATAACTTCTGGAGATAACCTCACCAGCCTAAATTGGAATCCCTTTGTGAATGTGAAAACTAGTCCAAACAGTCCTCCTGTCTCCCTGCTCCTCGTTGAAGGTGAGAATTGTGTGCTGGAGCCCAGTAGAGATTCCAGAACATGCTTATTGAATGGATGAATGCACTGTGTGGTATAGACCAGAGAGTGCTCACAGGAGGTGGAAGTCAGGGAGTGTTGTGATGTTTTTGTTTTACTGGTGGCTTATACATTTGGGGGGGCAACTGTTTGCTAGATTTGCATGCCTTTTTAGAGCTAATGAAGCTGTGAAACAATCCCCCAAGTCTGCTTCTCCCCAGCAGTGCAGACTGGGTCAGAGCCTGCCAGGGTGTTACTATACAGCAAGCCCCTTCAGATTAAATGAGTCCCATCTGATTCAGGCATGAGTGCTAAATGCTCATCTGATAGTTGATCACAGGAAGAGGGCATAATTGTGTACACCATGAAGTGGGAGTTCATTACAATTTCTGCATAATTCTCTACCAGGTTACTATGTGCAGTGCTTTGTGGTCAGGCTATGTTCATATCCTTGTGGTTTAATATTCAGTGTTAAGCCTATCTGGGAGGTGGAAGCTTAGACTAACCTATTCCAAGCTGCTATTGACAGTTTTGCACAGTTCATTACTATTTCAGGGGGTTGGGGATTTCTTATTGAGGAGCTGGGGGCTGGATGGAGTGGGACTGGAAAGTTCTCTTCGGTCTCAGATTCTATTTTGTTTATTGTGGAGAGCTCAGTTATCAAGACATATTCAAAACTGAATGCCTTGTGTCTCCCTTGGATGGCTTTCTCAGCCAAATACTGGCACAGAAGAGAAACGCCCCCTTTCTGCAAAGCAGAATTGACCGATTAAATATATTGGTAAAGAATGCAGGTGTTGATATGTGTCCCTTTGTGTCCTAGGGAGAGAGATCTATCAAATCTAGATGGTTACTGTTTGGAATGATTCATCAATTAGAGTGTTACTTAATAAAATATTGGGGCGTGTTACTGTGGGACAGAAGCCACATGTCTGTCTACTTTTTCTTGAAATAGGAATTGACTAGTAACGGGGAAAAGGTATGTAAAGTCTGACCACAAAAAATAACCCAATTTTCTGCACTTATTTTCCCAAGGAGTGGGAATGTGCTGTAATTCCTTCCTTGCTGGTAGATAAATTGAAAGAAAAAAATCCAACCTCTCTTTAATTTAGCTCTATTAATTATGACTGGCTTTATCACAGTCATATTAAATGTGATGTCTTCTGCATGGCTTTCTGCATAGGAAATATGTTTCCCTGTTTCCTCTCATCTTGATATACCCTGTCCTGGGGAATTTGTAAAATCATATAAGGGGTGATAGGATAGCATCAGCTGAGGGTCTAATAAAGCAAGTTCTCTCACAGATGTGAGTAATTAGGAGTGACTCACTAACTGTGGAGTGCAGGATTAAAAGTGTTATTATAGTCTTATTAGAAGTGATGTGGCATGGGCCAGGGGATCTGCCCTGGAATGAGTCTACTGACGGCTTCTTGTAATTTTTGTCTCTGATTAAAATGCTTAATTGATTCCAGAGCACGGGTGCTAAAAATATTGATTCATTTTTTATCCTGATGAGAGAAAAATATTCTCTAGAGATGTGCACATGTGTAGAAAGGGTGGGGGCACTGCTAATTGACAGCATGTCAGCCACCCAGTGTCAGGGGGTGAGGAGCAATGGACCAGAACGACACCTGACAACTGCCTGGGTCTGCTGTTGCTCCACCATTGTGGCAGGAACATGCCTTTGCCTCATTTTCTACCCCTGTAATGTGGGGATAATAACATCTATCTCAAAGGGCTGTTGAGGCATGAGATAAGGGTTGGGAATATTGTGGGAACTTAGTAAGTCTTCTTTTAAAAAAAATCTCTTTTTGATCCTGCTTACCTTTTTGCAAATTCTAAATATGTAATTTTAATCCCATTTAATGCCTGAACATGCTATAGATATAGGCCAAACACAGGGGATTATTAAAAATCCCTTTATAAGTTGGTAGGTTACCCAAATTGAGTTTTACCCCAAAAGTACATTGGCCCCAAAGTCATTTAGAAATTCTCCTTGTTCTATCCATCCTGCCCATATACTCCCCTGCTTTTCCTACCTGTCCTTGCTTCATTTGGTCAAAAGAACATGTGGCAAGTGTCCTGAGGGCCAGAACCAGTAGGGAATAGAGGGGAAAGGTAGAAACCATTCTATTGAAGAGCTGTGTCATTTTCCTTGGGTCCTACGTTGGTTAAGTTTATCTGTTAACCTGACTAGGCCACAAGGAGCTCGGATATTTGATCAAAGACTCTCCTAAGTGTGTCTGTGAGGGTGTTTCTGGATGAGATTAACATTTGAGTCAGTAGACCAAGACAGACTGCCCTCCCAATGTGGGTGGGCCTCATCCAATCCACTGAAGGCCTGCATAGAACCAAAGGCTGAGTAAGAAAGTCTTTCTGTCTGACTGTCTTTGATCTGGGACATTGCTTTTGTCCTGCTACTGGATTCTGACTCAGTTTGGAATTTATACTGTTGGCTTTCCTGGTTATCAGGACTTTGGACTTGCACTAGAACTGTATCATTGAATCTCTTGGGTCATCAGCTTTTCAACTGCAGATCTTGGGACTTCTCAGCCTCCATAGTCATATGAGTCAATTCCTTATAATCTCTCCCTATCTATAGATAGATAAATATCTGTATCTATAGATATGTTTGTATTACATATGTATATGTATATCCATATCTATAAACATATCTGTGTTAGTCTGGGCTCTCTAGAGAAACATAGCCTATATCCCTGTATCTATCTGTATCTATACCTAAATCTTTATTTCAGGATCAAAAAGTTCTGTTTTTCTGGAGAACACAGACTAATACAGATTTTGATACTGAGAAGTGGGGTGCTGCTATAACAAATACTTAAATATGTCAAAGTAGCTTTGGAACTGGGTAATCGGTCCAAAGAAGCCGGGAGAGTTTTGAAGTGCATGCTAGAAATATTGATATTAAAAGTAGTTCTGGTGAGGGCTCAGATGGAAATGAGGAACATGTTATTGAAAGATGGAAGAAAAGTGATCCATATTATGAAGTGGCAAAGACTTTGGCTGAACTGTGTTATAGTGTTTTGTGGAAGGTAGAATTTGTGAGTGATGAGATTGGCTATTGGTGCTGAAGGAGTAGCTTGGTTCCTCCTGAATTCTTGTAGTAAAATGCAAAGGGAGAGAGATGAAATAAAGAGGGAATTGTTAAGCAAAAAGGAAGCAGAACTTAGAGATTTGGAAAATTCTCAGCCTGTTCATATTGCAAAAAATGAGAAAGCTTCTGAAGAGAACCTTAAAGGTGTGGCTGAACAACCAGTTGACAAAGCGATGGATCATGGGTGTGACACATTGACTTAATCATTTCAGCAGAAGCCAGGAATAGAAACGAGATTATACTGGCAAAGACACCATCAGTTTGGACTAAAAAGGACAGAAAAAATGAGGTGCATGAAGGAAGACTGTGGACTTCTCAGATCCAACAGGACTGGATCATAGAGCTATGTGGCTGTGAATGTCCACTATTCTTGAAGAAAAGATGAGAAGGACCCTGAAGGCAATTCAAAGACCATCAGGGCCACCACTTGCGTTTGAACAGGCCAGATGGCCTCTGACCAAAGCTGTGTGGGCGGGACCACCCCGTAGAACCTTGTGAATGCGGCTGCAGAGAGGTGCAACCCCACCTCGCAGACCTTCAAAGGTGGGATAGTCACCCTGGTAGGTTCAGAAGGCAAAGCTTGAAACCAAAGAGGATTATTCTGGAGCATTAAGACCTAATGCAATTTGCCTTGCTAAGTTTTGGACTTGCTTAGGATGCATCACTCCTTCTTTCTTTCTTTTTTTTTCCTTTTGGAATTAGAATGTTATTCTATGCCTATCCCATCATTGCATTTTGAAGCACATAACTTTCACAGGTTCAGAGCTAGGGAGGAATTTTGCCTCCGGATGAAACATATATTTGAGTTAGATGATAGTTAGATGAGACTTTGGACTTCAGACTTTCGAGTTCATGTTAGAATGAATTAAGACTTTTGGGGCTGTTGGGATGGAATGAATATATTTTGCATGTGAGAAGGACATGAATTTTGGGGAGCCAGAGGTGGAATGACTGAATTGTGTCCCCCCAGATTCATATGTTGAAGCACTAACCCCTAATGTGATGGTATTTAGAGGTGGGGCCTTTGGGAGGTCAGTAGGTTTAGATGAGGTCATAAGGTGTGGCCCTCAGGATAGGATTAGTGGATTTATAAGAAGAGGGAGAGAGGGATTGCTCTCTCTCTGCCATGTGAGGACACAGTGAGATAAAGGCCATCTGCAAGCCAGTGAGGGGGACTTCACAAGAACCCAACCATGCTGGCACTCTGATCTCGGACTTCCAGCTTCCACACTGTGAGAAATAAAGTTTAAGCCACCCAGTGTATGATATTTTGTGATAGCAGCCCGAGTTGATTGATATAATCCCATCACTTTTTCTTTTTTTTGGTTTGGTATTTTTTTTTTTTTTTTTACAACCAGGCCATCCTCTTTTATTTGAAGTTTGGCCATGGTGTTTGTGTGTATGTGCATATAGACAGTGCTAATTTCTGTGAAGCCCACTAACATCCAGCAAGTCTCAGCAGATGAGTGTATTAGGTACACGTTGACCACCACTTTGGAGCTGTTGCATTTATTACATAAACTACTATTTAAAACCTTCTTATTCCCCGAAATTATTATGGGCTGAGAACTTCCATGTCAAGTAGGAAGGTACGTGGAATAAAAGCAGAATATTTTATGAATCTGTAATCTCAGAAAGGGAGGAGTGGGCTGGAAACGTTGAGAACAGGAACAATAACAGATGCTGAGCATGGAAAGGAGCGGAACTCTCCTCCTTCTTCCCCCCTTCTCCTTCTCTTCCCTGTCACCACTAAAGAAAATTCGATAAAGGTTCCATTTGCCCTTTTTTTCAAGTCCTCTTCTTTCTTTTTTCCTCCACATAGCTCCTTGCTCTGGATTCCAGAAGCTAGGCTGCTTCTCTGCAGCTGCAGTTTCTTACTGACTGCACTCCTGTTATGGGTCGGGTCCCCCCAGAATTCATATGTTGTATTTCTAACCTGTAGTAACTCCGAATGTGACTTATGTAGAAATAGGGTCATTGCAGATGTAATTAGTTAAGTTAGGGTGAGGTCATACGGGGGTAGGGTGGAGCCCTAATCCAATATGACTGGGACTTAAGGCCATACAATGGGCCTCCACCTACCTCCTAGGGAAGATGCATAGAGTACTTGGTATTTATTTATGCCAATTATTATTCTGTAGTGCTGGCGCCATTCAAAACCATGCTCCTCCACCCCTGGACAAGGCTTGGTTAATTTCCCTTGTAGATGATTTCAACACACATGGGTAAAATCCCATCTAATCCATCACCTTGCCAGATTTCCCCAAATAGCAATTATGATAGGCTAATAGTTCTTTACTATGAGCTCACGTTTATTAAATGAACAAATCCTTGGCTTAAGAGCAGAAGTGTTAATGAATTTTTAAAGTCTGCTAATCTGTCAAACATTTAGGGCCATTAATAAGTGTATGGATTTTCATGGGAACATATACTTATCTGATACCATAGCATGTTGTTACAAAAGCAGGATTGTAGAAGAGTTTATAGGTGCTGGGGTTGACTGTTGATACCTTAGTGAGGGGCTTTTAATAGGATTTTAAATATCCACCTGCCATTTTGTATGTACATTATAATATGCTAGAACATATTTGAGGAAGCTTTAAATTGATTGCTGTTTTTCAGGAAGGTACAGCGATTGCAACTTCTTTTCTTCATTCTTAGCAGGATTCTGATACCCAGGCCTGCAGATGCTGCAGGATTTTGCTTAATATAGTTAAGAAGTATTGATTCAGGCCTGGGCACAGTTGGAGATGAAGGAGCTGTTTCTGTAAGAACTTGCTTTGGAAGAGGTGTGTGGGGGGTGGATAGGAAGGGTAGGGTGGGGGGTGGGGTTAAGATTCCAAATGAGGAGAATGACAGTGAAGTCACAGGCTGGGGATAGGAGACCTTTTGAAAAAGGGAACTATTTCTCCAGCCTCTGGACTGGGCCTGAGCCTCTTGTGGCACCAGCGAAGCCTGTCCTTTGGCTTTGTCACTCTTTCCTGGGTTTTTTCACCCCCGTATTCTGAGATGACCCTTTCTTCTCTTCCTCCCTCCAACCTTTCCTCCTCTATCCCAACTGCATTCCAGAGCCAAAGGACCTTAGGTTTTTCTCTCTCTCCTCTCCAACATTTGCTCACCCTTAGTGTGAATTTTGAGCCAACCAATGTGCTTCCTCGCTCAGGAATAACTGCTGTTGAAGCATCGTCTGTAATGGTGTACTCGTGGGTCCTGTTATGGGTTGAGTCGTGTCACCCCAAAATTCATATGTTGTAGTCTTAACCTGTAGTAACTCAGAATGTGACCTTATTTGGAAATAGGGTCATTGGAGATGCAATTAGTTAAGTTAGAATGAGGTCATACTGGGGTCAGGTGGACCCCTAATCCAGTATATCTGGTGTTCTTATAAAATAGGAACATTTTATCAGAGGGAGAGCACCAGGTGAATATCAAGGTAAAGACTGGGATGATGCATCTAAAACTGAGAAACGCTAAAGATGTGCAGGCAGAACACCAGAAGCTAGGAGAAAGGCATGGAACAGATTCTCCTTCACAACCCTCAGAAGGAACCAAGCCTGCTGACACCTTGATCTTGGAATTTTAGCCTCCAGACCTGTGAGACAATTAAACTCTGTTCTAAGCCACCCAGTTTGTGGCACTTTACTACAGCAGCCCTAGCAAACCAATACAAGTGCTATTTTCTATTCAAGCCATCTCAGGCAGCAGGGATGTGGTGGGAGAGGAAGAAGGGGGTCAGAGCCCTCACTTGAGAGCAGACCAGGAAGGCTTAGCATCTACTCAGATGCTTCTACCCGTGCAATCTGGAAACTGGATTCAGACTGGGGTTTGCTACAGCTCAGCTCCAGCATGGTTAACACCATTTTGTACTGTTTCTTAAGCCAGCTAGAGGTTCTTTACCTGTCTTTGCCTGCCCCTGGGTGACAGGATGACCACGGGCCAGAAGAACATCAAATAGTCCTTGTTTTTGGCACCATGAAATGTCATTTCCTGCATGACCTCTTGACAGGGCACAGACGGGGGGCTGTCTTATTGATTCTTGGTCTACACCAGGCAATTTATATTCATAAAATATGTTTTTAGAGAGCACATACTTTGTGAGTCCCAGTGCAAAATGAAAATGTGGGGCTGGGTGGGGTGGTGAAGTCAATCTCCCCTTACCACATGCAGGCTATCCTTAACTGTGCCTGGATGAGCTTGGTACCTGGATTGAGGTGGATGAGACACCTGACCCCCAGTCACCCAACGAACGTGCAATGACACTGCCAGCCAGCGTGGGGTGGGTCCTGTCTTGTCCTGTCCCAAGATGCCACAGAGCAAGCATCGTACCTTGATCCTCCCCTGTGGGGGTGGAGGATGACAGCAGAACTCAGGCCTCTCCCCACCAATGCAACGTGGTCTCCACCCCAGGTGGACAGCAGCAGTGGCTATGGGATGGAGTCAGGAGTGAAGGGGCCAGGCTGGGCCAGGGTACCGGGCCATGGGGGTGGACAGCTGAGACCCCATCCTGGAAGGTGAGCAGACAGGGAGGTAGTGGGAGGTAGGATTGTATGTGAGTCAAAGCTCCAAGCGCCCTTCCCCAGGGTCCCATTGGACTTCACTTACTAAATACCAATTCAAAGATAAAATTATCAAGACTTTCAAGATGGCAACTGCAGAGTACATTAAACACCAACTGCATGGCCCTTCTGAGGATGGGGCCCCCTGTGGCTGCACTGGTCACTAGCCCATGAAACTGGTACTATTATAGAGGCAACAGAGTAGAATTTTTTAGGAAAAATATTAAATACTGTGATGTTAAGTGTGTCATCATGAGTGTCATAGCTTGGGGATGAATTCTATGGGCAGAAAGAACAATGAAGAAACCCATGGGTGACCTTCTGTCCTTGAAGGTTGGTTTCAAGACTAGATTCATAGAAGTCTTGGTCTTGGAGGACTAGGAAGGTCATCTCTCGTGTAATTCCCTCATCAAGCATGTGAGAAGATGGAAACTTGCAAAGAGGCCCAAGGTCACATAGCTGATTATGGTGAGATTTAAGGTAAGAAACAATATAATTTTGCTATTAAATTGATTTAAAATGAGCACTGGGAAACTTTGAAGGGTGATAGATAGGTTTATTATCTTGATTATAGGGATGGTTTCATGGGTGTTTACACTTGCTAAACTTATCAAATTGTACACTTTAAATATTTGTAGTTTATTATTTGCCAGTTGTACCTCAATAGGGCTGCTTAAAAATATTTAAGGTAAGACACAAATAAAACCCTTGATTTAAGAATAAAACAAACAGCAGTTTAAGTTTGCCTGCAATATAGGGGAACAGAAGCGAGCAGGTTGTTAAGCAAATAAACTGCCTTTGTTATCATGCTTTAGGGTTTACAAAGTGCTTCTGCTCATATCTCCTAAGATTCTTCAGGGTGGAAATTTAATGTTAGGGAACATCACGGAGATGAAAACCTACCAAAGACCCCTGAGCAAAGTAGGAAGCTTGGGAACTCTAGAATCTTGAAGGTGGAAGAATCTTGAGGGGTTACTCAACTGCTTGCTGGAGGAATTCTTAAAATTAACCTCATTTCTGAGGGGAAGTTTGGGAGATACAATGATTTCCCTCCATTTGGTTTCCTTTGATGGGAAGAGTGTTTCTGCTACTTTCACCTGCAGGAACAGGGCTCCCCACCAGCCTGCAGGCTTGCCCCACCTCCTCTCCCACCCTGTGAAGGTGAAGCTGGTCCAGGGCAGGAGGCTGAGCAAGGCCTTCTGATTCTTAACAGACAGTTGTGCTGCAGAATAACCTGATCTATTATCTTTCTTCAGAGAGTACATGATAAAGATGAGTCATCAGGGAGGCAGATTAGAGAAGTTTAAAGAAAAACAACAGAAGCTATGGAAATAAAAAATAAAAAGCTTAGATTTCCAGCTTTAGGATGACGGAGTTAGAGGCCTGTTGTGCTTCCTCATGGCTTGTGAGCCTGGGATGCGCTTGGGAGATCCCTTGGTGCCTGGCAGCCTTGTACTCCATTCTCTCACCGGGAGGCCCCAGCCCTCTCCCTGGTTCCTCTTACTCACGCTGGGAATGTGTTCCTTGCTGGAACAGGGATAGGCAGCTCACCAGGAGGCGGGCACTTCTGGGGAGGGGAAGGCCCTTGCAGTTCTCCCAGGAGCACTTATGGGACAGTTGAAGCAACCAAAGACCCGACTGCTTTTCTCCGAATGTTGAGTTTTCATCTAAAGGAGGGAAGGAACTCTCTTTTTTTGTGACTTTTTTCTGAGTTGCCTGGAAAGTGGGCTGAATATCCCCGATGCCATCGTTTTCGTTTTACTCTCAGAGAGCCCTGCTCTGCGGTGGGGGATGGGAGAGCCCCCAGTCTTCTCTGCAGAACTCAGTCCTTGCTGCTCCCCTTTGGGCCTTTCATCTGGGAAGAACATGGTGGCAGCTGGACCACGAGCTGCCCAAGGAGGATGGAGAGCAGTGAGTGCTGTCATTACTGCTCAGTGTCTGGGTGACCTGGGCAAGTTCTGAGGCTCCAGGAAGGCCTGTGGAGGAGGCAGGCCATGCAGCATCCTTCCAAATGTTTTATGGTTCCTGTGGTTAGGTCAGGCCTTCATATCTTGGATTTTTTTTTTTCTCGAAAATGCTGTGTGCACAAAAGAGAGAGTGACCCCTACAAAACAAAAAACAAAAACACCTTTGGCTGTAAATGGAAAGGACCTATGTCTTTTTCAGAGCTGATTTTATTTTCATGGTTAATTATTTATTCATAAATCTTGCCTCGGAGATTTTATTTTGGCTCCCAAGTGATAAAAGCTCAAGGTCACAGGGGAAGTGTTTTCAAATGCTAAGTGATCCTCCTCCAACCTAATGTTGTAAAATTTTTATTTCAGGAGTAGTGTTGCTCACAGGAGGGGTGATGACTTAATTTTAGCTCCTAGATGAAATATTGACTTCGCTGCTGATGAGGGGATGGAAGACAGCACAGATCAGCGTAATGAGGGCTGTGGCTGAGCTGTCTTCGCCCTGACTTGGCAACCCCTTCACTGTGGGATGACCTTTACAAAATGATGATGATGTGTGTGTAGGGGGGAGGGATGGAGGGGGGAGGTGTTTCAAGGATGCCAGGCTGCTGCAGATTCCTGCCTCCATAGGAAACAAGCAAAAACTACATTGGGGAAAGGCCCGATTTTTCTTGTACGCTGTCTGAAAGCTATGCATACGAATGCCCAAGAAGAATTTTGCTTTCATATCCATTGATGAAAATGGCCTTAGAAAATGTTACTTTTTTTTCTCATTGCACCACTGTGGGATACAGTCACCCAAAAAGGGTGAAAATTATTCTTATGAGATAAAGGGTTAGTAGCTGAGATTCTAGCCATCTCTAACAATTAATTTTCAATTGTTTGACTTTTAAGGTTTAAATATTATTATTTTTGAATGGTTACATATGGAATAACGTTCAAAAGGATCTCAGAGTAAGTCCTTTCCCTCCAACACTGTCTTCTTGTCCTCTAATTCCCAACTTCTGAAGCAGCCACCTAACAATTTAATGGGTATTCTTCCAGAAATATTCTATGCTTATAAAACTTGCATATATATACACACATACACATATATATATATATATAGATGTTTTAAAAATTAACTAATGATAGCATGCTAGCAATTTTTTCTTGACGTTATTCCATATCAGTACAAACAGCAGCTGTAATGTTTTTATGATGTTAGAAGCCCCAGCTTTCTGTGGCAGAATTGGATCTGGAACTCAGAGTTCTTAATTTCTCTTCTATGCCCTTCCCACAACTCCCAATTATTTTCCTTTGCCCCTGAAATACTCAAAGGCAAGAAAGACATCCTAAATATAATTGTATTAGTTAAGATATTAACTGGGCTGCTGTAACAAAGAAACCCCAAGGAATAATGGCTCAACTGAGATAGACGTTTCTCTCTTCTGCGTATCATAGCCCACAGGGAGGTGGTCTAGGGCTGCTTGGGGGCAATGGTGTCCTCCAAGTAGAGTTTCCACCTCAGAGTCCAAGGTGGATGATCAATTCTTGTTGTTTCCCCAGCAAGAGGGAAAAAAAGGGAACAGGTCAGGGAAGTACATGCACATTTCTTTTCAGGGGTACAACCTATCAGTGGTGAACATCACTTCTGCTCACATCCTGTTGGCCAGAGTTTGTTCACACAGCCACATAGGCTACAACTAAAACTCGGGAGTTCTCTTATTAAAGCAGAAAGGATGGACATTCTTGGCCAGAAGTCTTTGCCACAGTTGGATGGTCCCAGTTGGATGTTGACTGTGGGAACCTGGTGGTCCACAGGAGGATGACATTTTCAGTCTTCCCAAAAGGGAGCAATGTGGTGTCTTGTTCTACATCCTGGTTTCAGGGACAGGTATAACCTGAGAAGGAAAAGGAACACTAGAAAAAGCTGAAATGGTCTTTTTTGACAAGGAACCTTACGAGACTTTGGGCCCAGGTGACATAGTTCAATGCCGACAAGGGGAAAAGCTCAACTGTCCATCATCTCTTCCTGGAACACACGGGTGTTCGCCAATGGAGAAAGGACTTTACATCCTAGTGGGAAGAGACAGACAATAAACAAAAGGCAGTAAATTAGACAGCATGTTTGATAAGTGCTGGGGACATAAGCAATGAGGAAGTACAATAGGGAATATTGGGGGGTGGTGGTGGGGGCATTGTTGCAATTTTGAAAGAGCAGCCTGGGAAGGCCTCTCTGAGAAGGTGTTGTTTGTAAAAAGATCTGGAGGATATGACCTATTGAGCTGTGTGGACATCTGGAGGAAGTACACTGGGGCAAATGGAAGAGCAAGTGCAAAGGCCCTGGGGTGAGAACGTGCCCAGTGTGTTTGAGGAAGAGCAAGGAGGCCAGTATGGCTGGAGCCAGTGAGTGGGGGGAGTGAGAGGTGAGGGCAGAGAGGAGAGGGGAGCACCAAGGGTAGGGCCTGGCTTGTATGTGGAGTGAGATGAAAGGCGCTGGAGGGTCTTGCAGAGGGGTGACATGATCCGACTTACTTTAAAGCATCTCTCTGGCCATTATGTTGATTGAAAATAGACCCCAGGAAGACAAAGGCTATTATAATTATTTAGGTGAGGGATGATGATGATTTGGTTTAGGAGAGATAGTAAGAAGGTTGCATTCAGGATGCATTTGGAAGGTGGAGCCTACGATGTAATGAAGGATTGGATGTGGAGGGTCAGAGGAAGAGAGGGATCAGGATGACTCTAGGGTTTCTGGCCTGGATGATTGAGGTGTGGAGCTGCCATTTACTGAGATGCAGAAGATACAGGAGGAATGGATTTTGGAGGAAGCTCAGGTTTTTGACATGTTAGGCTTGAAATGGGTATTGGACATCCAAGTGATATAATTTGAAACCCTGGATTCAGCTATGCCTTTAGTCAGGTAGATCTCTTGACTTTTCTAGTTTGACAAGCCAAATGTAATTATTTTGTACTGAGATTTTTGCCTCAACTACTATAGGCAAAAGTCCTGGGTGATTCACCCAAGAACGAGTGACTCTTTTTCGTGTTTACCCTATGGAAGTTCACTGTGACCATCCATGTCTCTCTACATTATCTGTCTTAGGTTGTAATCCATGCAAAGGCAAGAGCTAAAACTGTAACCTTCTCTTCATAGCTCCTCCTAAGTTTTCTGTGTGTGTATGTGTGTGTGTGTGTGTGAGAGAGAGAGAGAGAGAGAGAGAGAGGAGGGAAAGAGAGAGACTGTTTTGAGGTAAACCATTAATTAATTATTTTTGATGATAATTCAATTTAAAAGACATTTATTGAGTGCTGAATAAGACAGTGTCTGCTTTCAAGAGCAAAGAAGGCAGATACATGAACAAATAGCTGTAATGCAAAGTGACATAAACTGTAATCGGAGTAGGGGAATACAGATCTAAGGAAAATTAATCCTGGTTTGAGTAGGTAAAGAGTAGGTTTTGGCCTCCTACTCTTTACGCCAGAAGAGTCTGTGTGAAAAAGCATAAATTTGGAATTTGGAGGCTACTGCTCGGGCCCTGGTCTTACTAATTATGAGCTGTGGTACCTTGTGCAAGACATTTGACTTCTCTGAGGTGGATATTGGACATCCAAGGGATATAACCTGAAATCCTGGATTCAGCTATGCCTTTAGTTAGATAGACCCATTGGATTTTCCAGTTCTCTGAGTCAATAAAACTCTCATGGTCCTCATTCGCTAAATGGACACAATAACCTCTACACTGCCAATCCCCTGGGGCTGTTGTGAGAAATGAAGTGTGGTAACAGACGTGAAGGTGCTTTATTATCTGTACAAGGCCAAGAAAATAGAGAGGTTGTTATATAATAATAACCAAAAGATTCCTGTGAAATACCCAAATTTCTTTAATTATAGGATTTTTTCCAAGACAATGGAAGAAAAATTCCCATGGGAAATCAGAAAGACTGCGTCTTCCATCCCAGGGACCCACTATTTTAACTCCCTAATTAATAGTACATTGAAGTTACAGCAGCCCAAAGACCGAGTCTGAGGATGACTGGAATTGTCTAGAAAGCATCTGTGAAGCGTGGCTACTGTTGTCTTTTCTCCCGGGTGGCTAAAGTGCTGTGAATGGTGCTTAAAGACATCTCAGAAACTGGGAGATCAAAAGAAAGAGTGAGATGTGAGTGTACGAGGCGGATGTGTGGCCGAGTGAGTTATATTTACAGAACTTGGGTGGGAATCTTGCAACCACCGGGTCAGCCAGAGAGAGGAGGGTAGAAGTCAGTCTTCTCCCTACATTTCTGTTCCTCTAAAACTACATAAAAGACTCACATTTCACTTCTGAAAGTTGAAAAATAGGCACCCAGTCTGTCAATCCCACCCCCAGGAGCAGCTGGTCTGGGTTGTCACAGTGGGAGTGTAGGCAAGGCTTCCCCACTCTGGCTGGACAGCCCGTTTTTTCTGGCACTTAATAGCAGACGGAGGTTTGGAACTCGAGAATATAGGAGTATCTTTGGGGAGGTGGGAGGTAGGATGGGGAGGGGATAAATGCAAAGGCTGGGGCCCCAGGAGGCCTAATCAGGCATGGCTGAGTTTTTAAAGAAATATTTTACACATGTAAAATGTATAAAGAATATAAAATAATCACACTTACTCATTAAGGTGTTTTTTTGAGGCAGATTTTCGAGACTTTTGAAATTAATGCTTGCATTTTTAACTTGGGTGATAGTTACCCTCTTAGACATGGGACCACAAAGGTGTAAAATTTACAAAAGGCTTAACTTAATCGGCAAAGCATAGGGGTTAATTTGAAGCTAAGATAATAGAGAAATTTGGCAAGGACAGAATATGATAAAGCCTGTAAGAAGCAAAATCACACTATTTGTTGACTTTGGACCTTATTATCCTGTTTTATTTCCTCTTCCTTTTCATAACATTTAAAATGTAATTAAAATGATGTAGGAGTGCTTCTAGCATATATTTGGATCTTGACTTGTGTCCAGCTTAATGGTCCAACTTTTGGGCATCATAGATTAATAAAATATTAGGGCTGGAAGATATCCTTCATTTCCTTGCTACTCTTACCACACTCACTTAGCCTCTGCTAGCGCCTACAATCTATAAAATTGTTTCCTAAAGGGTATTCCATGCCACTAGTACTATGGGGTACTAATAGTTATCTGGGAAAAGGGGCTTGGGCCAACGTAAAGAAAGTTTCCTTCCTCAGGACCTGTGGAGTCTTTTGCACCCTGTGTACACAGAGAATATCTTAAGACAGGGGTGATGGTAGAGAGTGAAATATGGTATGTACAATATCCAGGGTTTCCCCAAATGATTGATATTGCTAATAAATAATATGGCAGGTTGGACTTTTCTGTGCTTTATGCTTGTGTCTCATTGAAATTTTGTGTTCTATAACAGGACTTAAATGGTAGTGTTTTTTTAAAATTTGTTTGCTTTAAATAAAAAAAATTAGTTTAATTTTTTGAAGTAAAGTAAAAATGATAACCTGCCCTATTTTTTGAAACAGCTTTATTGAAGTTTAGTTGGTATAATTTAAATGTTTAAAACATGCAATTGGATAAGTTTTATAACATATTTAACATTTAACATATTTAACATATTTAAAGCATACAATGGGATAAGTTTTGACAAATGCATACACCAGGGATCTCATCATCACAAGATAATGAACATCTCCATCACTCCCCAAAGTTTCCTTACATCCCTTCCCTTCTTCCTGCCCTCTCCTGCCAACCCCCACCTTATCCCCAAGAAACCACTGATGTGCTATCACTATAGATTAGTTTCTATTTTCTAGAATTTTATACAAACAGAATCATGCAGTATGTACTTTTCCTTTTTTTGGTATGGTGTCTTTCACATAGCATACATATTTTGAGATTTATTTGTGTTGTTGCATTTTCAATAGTTAATTCTGTTTCACTGCTGAGTACTGTTCCATCGTATGGTTATACCACATTTATCCATTAACTTGATGATAGATACTTGGTTTGCTGCCAATTTCTTGATATTACAAATAAAGCTGCTATGAACACTTGGGTACAAATCTTTGTATGGATACATGCTTTCATTTCTCTTGGAAATACCTAGGCTTAACCATATGATAGGTTTATGTTTATATATTATAAGAAAGTGCCAAACTGTTTTTGAAAGTGGCTCTTCTATTTTCCATCCTGCCAGCAGTGTATGAGAGTTCCACTGATTTCACATCTTTGCCAGCACTTGGTATGGTCAGTCTTTCTAATTTTAGTCATTCTGATAGGTATTTAGTGGTATCTCCCTGCAGTTTCAATTTGCATTTCCTTAATGACTAATGATGGTGAGCATCTTTTCATGTGTTTATTTGCCATCCTTATGTCTTCTCTAGTGAAATGTCTGTTCAAATCTTTTGCCCAATTAAAACGTATTAGGTTGTTTTTTTCTTATTATTGAGTTTTGAGAGATTTTTATATATTCAAGATATATAAAATAGTCTAGATATAAGTCCTTTAGCAGATACATAATTTTCAATTTCTTCTTCCAGTTTTGTCCTGTCTTTTAATCTCTTAACAATGACTCTTGAGAGCAGACACTTTAAATTTAGGTAAAGTTCAATTTATCAATTTTTTCTTTTTGGATCTTGCGTTAGTGTCATATCTAAGAAATCTTTTACAGACCTTAGGTCACAAAGATTTTTCTCCTATGTTTTCTTCTAGAAGTTGTATAGTTTTAGGTTTTACATTTAGATTTATGATTCATATTGAGTTAATTTTTGTATATAATACAAAGTATAGATCAAAGTTCCCTTTTTTGCGTATGGATATTAAATGGTTCCAGCACCATTTGTTGGTAGGACTATCATTTGTCCACTAAATTGCCTTTGCACCTTTGTAAAAAATCAGTTGTCCATATGTGTATGAGTAGAATTTTGGGGTTCTCTATTCTGCTCCATTGATCTATTTGTCTATTATATGCCAGTACCACACTGCCTTGATTCCTGTAGATCAGAGGTCAGCAAACTTTTTCCATAATAGGTCAGATAGTAAATATTTCAGGCTTTTTGGGGCACAGGTGTCCTCTGTAGCATTTTTTTAAACAGTCAGTTAAAAATGTAAAAACCATTATTAGCTTGAGGACTATAAAAACAGGCCACGTGCTGGATTTGGTCTTAATTTGCTAACTCCTGTCATAGTTTTATAATGCATTTTAGAAGCAGGTTGTGTTAATCTTTCAACTTTGTTCTTCATTTATAAAAGGTTTTTTTTTTTTTTTGGCTATTCTAGGTCCTCCTCATTTCCATATGAATTTTAGAATCAACTTGTTAATTTCTACATAAAAGGTTTCTGAGGTTTTGATTGGTCTTTGGTTTTGGGGTTGTGTTGATTCTTTAGGTCAATTTTGGGAGAAATGATGTCTTAATAATATTGAGCCTTCTGCTTCATGAACATGATATGTCTCTCCATTTACCTACATTTTTGTTAATTTCTCTCGGCAATTAACAGCAGACAGGGCTTGTCATATTTTGTCATATATAACCCTAGGTATTTAACATTTTTTGAAGCTACTGTAAATAGTAGTGTTTTGAGAGTTCAATTTTCTTATTTTTTTGTTGCTTGTGTATGGAAATAAAATAGAGTTTTATATGTTGATTTTGTGAATTGCAATCTTGCTAAACTCACTCAATAATTGATATCTTTTCTATAGATCCCACAAGATTTTCCATATAGATAATCTTGTCATGTGCAAATGTATTTTCAGTTCTTCTTTTCCATTCTGAACAATTTTTATTTCTTTTTCTTGACTTTTGAATATATAGCTATAACCTTCAGGACAATGTTGTATAGAAGTAATGAGAGAAGACATACTTGTCTTTTTCGTGATCTTAGGGGATGATTAGTTTGCTAGGACTGCTATAACGAAATTCTATAGAATGGGTGGCTTAACCAACAGAAATTTTTATTTTCTCACAGTTCTGGAGTCTAGAAGTCTAAGATCAAGGTATTGGCAGGTTTGGTTCTTCTGAGGCTTCTCTCCTTGGCTTGCAGATGGCTACCTTTTCACATGGTCTTTCCTCTGTGCCTGTCTGTGTCCTAATCTCTTCTCATCAGGACACTGGATTAGGGTCCACTCATATGTCCTCGTTTTACCTTAATTACCTCTTTAAAGGCCCAATCTCCAAATACAGTCACCTTCTGAGGTACTGTCATTAGGATTTTAATATATGAATTTTGAGGGGACACAATCCAGCCCATGATGGGGAAAACATTCAATCTTTCATCAGTAAGTATGATGTTAGCTGTAGGTTTTTCACAGATGCCCTTTATTAAGTTGTGAAAGTTTCCTTTTATTCTTAATTTGCTGAGAGTATTTACTGGGCATTAATGGAATTAACTTTGGAATTTATCAAATGCTTTTTCTACATCAGTTGAGATAATAATATGATTTTTCTTAGTTTGTTTATACTTTGCCTTTAGAATGTTAAACCAAACTTGCATTCCTGGAATAAATTGTGATTGGTCGTATGGTGTAAGTAAAGGGTTTACATTCTAGACTGTTCTCTTTACTATGTGATAATAAGGAAGATGCATTAGAAATGATTTTATTGCATATCGAGGCACAATGATTGTAGAGAAGAAAAGTTGAGAATGCTTGATCTATAGAACAAGCTCTTAATACTTCTGCAAGATAAGAAAACTCTTAGGTTTCATCTTTTTAAAGAAGTGAATTGGACAGCTGGACTTGCTTATTTGTCTGGTATCTTTGGTATTATAATGATCCTAATACTTCCAAAGAAAGGAAGGAGTTCAGCATGATTTTCAATGACAGATAATGTTAAAGGACAAGAATAAAAGCTAGAAGCTTAGAAAAACAGAATTTTCACAGATTTTTATGACATGTTCCATAATTTAACAATTATCAAATAAGTCATGATCTTGATATTTTAAAATTGCAAAAAGTTGTCACCAAACAGCTTCTGAATTTTGACAGAATTTTTGCATTTTATTTTCCATTAAAAAAAGACCCTTACATAGGAAATTCGTTGATCTGAAATCCATTCCTTTCTTTGAGAGATAATTTAAATTTAATTATAATTTTATAGGAAAAACTTGTTGGAGTGGTTACTGATGAAGGATTGAAAATCAATTTTGAGAATAAAACCTTTCTTTCTTCATTTTGACTAAAGATCAGACATGAATACTCTAAGCTTGCTAAAATTCCTTTTAAAATTACTTCTTATCCTCCTGTCAACCATACCTCTAGAGGTAAGAGTGGTTTCTCCACTATTAGTATTATTAAAATGAAACACAGAAACAATTTAGATACACATTATCACCAGGGAAAATCCAAACTTGTGATTTTGTGATCACAAGTTGTGATCAATCCAAACTTGATCAGATACATTAACAAGCACAAAGCATGCTCATTTGTCATGTTAAGAACTTTAATACTGATAAATATGATGTTCCTTCAATGTGTGCATTTAAGCATTTAATATGGGGACTCACTCTTTCACATATAACTCTTTGTTTAGTTACAATTGCAGAAGGTCAAAAGTTATGAATGTGTATCAGTGATTCATTACTTATTACCCCATATATACACACTTTCAATAAAAGAGGTATATCATTTTTGCCATTCTTTTCTTTTTTTCAGGTAATATTTGTTCTTGTATTTGTTGAAATGTAATTTTGGCTGCTGAATATTATAAATTTGAAGCTTGTATTTTGTTCATCTTTGTTTTTTTCCAATTTATCTTTCTAGTACTTCATTTTTATTTAAAGATAAACTTAATTCTTTTAGAACAGTTTTAGATTTACAGAAAAATTGCAAAGATAGTACAGAGTTTCCATATACCCTACACTCAGTTTCTCTTATTTTTAACGACTTACATTAGTATGCTACATTTGTTACAATTAGTGAATCAATACATTATTATTAACTAAAGTCCACAGTTTATCCAGATTTCCTTAATTCTAACTAATATCCTGTTTGTGTTCCTGTATTTCCTCTAGGACACTGCATTACATTTAATTGTTGTCTCCTTAGGTTCCTCTTGGCTGTTGTAGTTTCTGAGGGTTTCCTTGTTTTTGATGACTTTGACAGTTTTGAGGACCACTGATGGGGTATTTTGTAGAATGTCCCTTGACTGAGATTTGTCTGATGTTTTTCTCATAATTAGACAGGAGTTATAATAATCCATCTTTTATCATATTTTACAAATGCACTGATATGTGGTGGATTGGATATTTGAAACAAACAACAGAAGAGCAAACTGGTCCTTCTCCACAGACTGTTGATGGAGCACTACTCTGGAAAAACTGGGGTCACTCAAAGAATTCAGGGCATCACTGAATGACCTTGGGAAAGGTGGGTCCAGGGCTCCTCTGGCTCCGTGGGCCTCTAGCAGTGGGATGTTTGCTGTGCGGATTTCCTCCAATGCCTTTCAATCTGTGTGTCTCTCTCATTGGTCTTTGGGTCCCAGCGGAAGGACTTTGATGAACTCAGCTTGGGGAAAGGCCATTAGAAATTATACAGCAATTTGGGGATGGGTTTACAGGTGTGGGGCTTTACCTGGATGTTAGACTGGAAGAATTGATGTGTCTGAGCTCACTCACCTGTACTTCCATCACCCCTTCTCCCAGGTGTCCATTTTTATTTTCTGCATACTTTTTGCTTTCTAATTCCAAAGCCCTGACTTCTCATTCTTCTCTCAGGGTAAGAATTCTTTTAATTTTATGTACTAAAATAAAATCTTAAGCCCCCTCAGCTGACTGAATGGACCTCTTCTTGGCCAAGGGGACCTGAAAAATACCCTAAAGCTGAGTTGCTGGCCATGAGAAGGGAGGTCAGACATGCTTCCTCATGCCCCCTCCCTTCTTGGAGCTATCCTTTGTAACTCATTAACAGGCCTAAGGCTACACAAGACAAAGCTTAAACCACACCTGCAGGTCATCAATCTACTTAACAGATCACTTGAGTCTGGGTATATGTCTGGTGGTTTGTCCCTGATTAACAGACTTCTTTATCTTAGAACATTCCAAGCCTTTAGACAAATCTTCGTTTTTTTCAACCAATTACAAATCAAAGAATCTTTAAACCCACCTATAACCTGTAGTGCCCTGCTTCAAGATGTTCTGCATTTTTGGGCTAAACCAATGTATGTCTTCCCTGTATTGATTTATGACTTATAATTCCTGTCTCCCTGAAATGTATTAATATAAAACCAAACTGTAACCCAACCATGGTGAGACCACTTGCTCAAGGCTCCTTGGGTGAGGCTCTCAGGGCCATGGTCACATGTATTTGGCTCAGAATGTACCTCTTTAAATTATTTTGCAGAGTTTGGGTTCTTTTCCGTTGACACTTTCTAAAGGGGGATGATGAGATACCACGTAGTATCTCATCAAATAGGCCAGGCTGGGAGAAGGAATCCAAGGTAGGAAACTAATGTCTATTCTCTGGTTTTAATCAGTAGGATGCATTTCTTGATAGAAAATGTGTGTAGCTCCAGTTCTACCTCCTTTCTCTTAAATATATTTATTTTTAAGGTTGCTCATTTTAGATGCTCTAATTAAAGAACCACACCTTGCAAACATACATAGGTTTGCCCCATTATGATATTCTGTGGGTAGTAAATATGGAATTGCTAACTAACAGAGTTTTATAGTTTGGTTTTCCTGCCTCCTTTTCCATCTGGGCCTCTGCCACAGCCTCCTAACTGGCCTCCCTGCCTCCAGTCCTGGACTTTTCAATGCAGCCTGCCCAAGGAGCCCATGGATCCTAAGAGGCACAACTTAGCTTAGCACTGTCTTCCTTGAAGGCTTGTATACCCTTCCTGTTGCCTAAGGTGTGGTCTCAGGACCAGCAGCACCTGAATCACATAAGAACTTGTTAGAAATGCTAATTCTTAGGCCCCACCCCAGACCTACTGAATTAGAAACTCCTAGGTCGGGTTCAGCAACCCAAATTAAAAAATCCCTTTAGATAATTTTGAAGCAGGCTGAAGTTTGAGAACCCCTAGCCAAAGGGATAAAATACAAGCTTCTTCAGAGAAAGCCTGCTCTGTTCTGACCCTCACCTGCTTTTCCTCACCATAGTGATGAGGAGCTGTCTTAAGTTGCCTGTACAAAGCATTCTGTAGCTCATTTTCAGTTGTTTACTAAAGTAGGCCCTCTTTGTGGAGAGTCTCTCTGCCTCTCACCTGGCCAACTCCTACTGTCATTTGACCACTCTGTTCTGGTGTAATTTCTCCAGGAAACATTTCTCCTGCCTCCCCGCAGCCCCTGAGGGTCTCCCCTCGTACCTGTGCCCATCTCTGTAATCAAGCACAAACTCATCACATTATATTTATCTGCTTATATCTGTTGCTGCCACTAGACTGTGAGCTTCTTTTATTAGGGACTACTCTTCATTCATTTTTTTATCCACAACACCCGGCCATGTTTGAGTGCTTGATGTGTAGTCAGCTATCGGACAATCACTGAATGATTTATGAATGAATGAAATAATGAATGAATAAACACTTGTCAACGTCTCCATCACATCTGTGGTTCTGTTCCTGCATTCTCTTTAGCTAAGTAAAAATTCCCTTTAATTCACCAGACATGGCAAGTCCAAGAGATATTAATTCTATCCCCTTTGCTTTTGCAAGTTATCAAATGCAAGACAGATTCTTCCTGTCCTATTACTCCCACATTATGTATTTTAAGCCTCCCACACTAGGTCCAAGGGCCAACCTTAGCTCTCTCTCAGCCAGTGATACTGTCATATTGTGAATTTGGCAGCAGCAGTCATCTGATTGATTTCTGTCACTTAATAGCAGACTCATTCATCTGAGTTTGCTGAGGTGTCATCATGAAGCTGGTATTGACTAAATCAGGGGAAGTGCTTTTTAAAAATTCTACTCAGTGCTCCCTTAGGGCTTGTCTATGCTGTAAGGGTAGAAGTATATATTTAAAAGAAGAAAGAAAAGCATCTAATTACAATTTACCCATATTCCTATTTCTTCTTTTATTTAGGAGCTCTATGTCTTGCTTGCATCAAAGGCATGCATATTCAGAGAAATTTGAAAATGAGACATTAAGTAGTCCTGTATAAAATAACATAAGCAGAAAACAAGATTGGTTTTTCAAAGTCATTTCTCTTCTTCTCCTTCTGCATCTGTGCATCATCCATATGTGCGCATCTGCCGTTCCATCTGCTGCAGGACGTGCACACACAGCGGCTCATCCTGCAGAGCTTGTCAGGCCATGCTGATGCGGCCACACGCTTCTGCTCACATCCTCTTTGTGATCACAGAGTGCAGTTAGAAACGTACCTTCTGGCCATGGGTTTGGCTACAACAGCAGAAAAATAATAATAATGATGATGATAATTAATTTCATCTTTTAGGTGTTTCATATTTTTCATAGGCTTTCCCATTTATTCTCACAGTTTCTTTTATTCTGGTAATTGAGGTACGTTTGTGAAAATATCATCATTTCAAATTTATCGGAAAGGGAGTGGTGGCAGCAAATATTAAATTTCCCGAGGTTATACAGCAAGTCACCTGAGAACCCGGAAGTAGACCACTTTCTTCTAATTCTCATTTAGTTCCCGGATCTGAAGGAACCAAGATGGAAGTGGCCAGATGGCGAATCGTTCAATGGCGTTTGCAGAATGGTTGTGCTGTGTCGTCAGCCGGTGCACTGGCACACTCACATGGATGCAGTGGGGCCACAAGGTTCAAAGCGGGACTCTGGAATCAGACTGTCCAGGTTTGAATTTTAGCTCTTTCACTTGCTTAATTGTGCACAGTGAACAAATTATTTAAACTCTCTGAACCTTAGTTTCCTCATTTGTAAATGGGAAAAATTGTAATAACTATTTTATGTGGTTGTTTGGAGGCGTAGATGACTTAATAGGTAAAAAGCTTAAAATTATGCCTTAAATTTATAAGAAATACTTAATAAATGTTAACTCCTTATTATAATTACACTCAAAATTCCTCTATGAAGACTTGCCTGATTATACCAATGAATCCACATTGCTCTCTCTCTTCTGGGAACCCTGGTCATACAGGACATATTTATTTATTTATTTTTTAAAGACACAACTTAGCACTCAGAATATACTCACTAATACTCTTTAATAATTCTTAAAGGTATATTCAGCTTGTCTCCCTAATTAAGTTGCAAACTCCAGAGGCCGACTCTATGCTGTACACATCCTCTGAATCACTGCTGAGCCCTTAATTAATATTTGGATGAATGCCCTTTGGATAAAATGGCTTAGATTCCACTATTTTTTTTCAAAATTGTTTTTAAAATAAACATCTGCCTGTCGTATTAAATATTTATATGCTTTTAGGTAAATTATTTACACTTTATAACACTGTACATGTGAGAACATTTTATTATCCCCATTTCACAGATGACAAATATGAGCATGTGAACATTTAAATGATACAGGTATTAAGTACATTGGTCAGAATTTGAACCCAGGTCTTCTGACTCCAAAATTATGGGTGTTTTGTTTTATTTTGTTTTGTTTTACTTTACTTGAAGTGTCTGGTCAAGTCAGACTGGACTAAATGGCTGACAGTCATTTGTTTTACAAATTTCTCTTTTTGTTTCCCGTTTGGAGATGTCTGTTTAGGGAGTTAAAGCAGGCACATTCAGGAGGGGGTAGAAATCAGGATTTCAATTACAGGGCAATATAAATAGGGTTGGAACACATCACGTGAGCGGTCCCAGACCTCTGGACTAGGGGCAAGCATTTTCTTTCTTCCTGGCCACACCTAGCAGAGCAGTTGAGATTTTAGTAACATAATCAACCAAGGGATGCTTTTTCAATGACCTAAAAAAATAAACACAAAGGACAAAAACCAAGAAAACAAAAAAGACTTTATAAAAATTTCAAAATGCTTATTAGAGAGGAAGGATATTTCCCAAATATTTGGGGAAAATCCTTCTGCAATGCAAACATTTATCGTGCAGTTACTGCGCTGAAGTAAGATAAACATCCAATTTCAGTTTTCTATGCCCAACAAAGATGGACACCAGTATTCCTTCCTATTTTCAGATTTGGAATATCCTGGAGTGACAATTAGGGACTGGTCCTCATCGTCATGACCTTGTATTTTGATTCAGCAGCATGGCCCAGGACTCCAGGCTAAAATTCTTTTCTGAGAGTTTATTTCCTTCATCTGTAGAGTCAGAAACTCAACAGCAGAACATGATGGGATGGCAGGTATTTGAAGAGAGATTAATAAATGAACCATTTTCAAATGAGTAGGCAAGGTATAGAAGAACCATAGGGAGATAGTGCAGGACCCCAGAGGAAGTAATGGAGGGTGGAAGAGTATATATGGGAGGCTTGCAGCAATGAGGGGAGGAGTTGTTATTGGAGACCAGAGATAGAATTAGATGACAAGAACTACCTGATCAGAGCAGGATGCTTCCCTATGGGGAATCAGCCAGGACTCTGCAGGAGGGGAGGTCAGGGGTACACTGCCCCTGTCTCTCCCCTCCTTTCTCCCATTTCATGGTAGTGTTCCCCTTTGGCTGGACCAGTGTGGAGCAAGAAAGCCTACTGATGCTGTCTGTACAGGTCATCCTTCCAGGGCGCAAAGGTTGTGGAGAGGGTGGACAGTGATGGGGAGGCCTGGTGGTAAGGGAAGATGAAAGATAGGCGGCCTGACATTAGTGAGTCTTTGTCAGGGATGAACATTTTTTTACTGGATGCATTTTTTTTTTAAATTCTGTACAAGGCTCTGAGTGATCAGCAATTTTATAGTCTATTTGGATATGTTTTCTGGGTATGCAGTGGGATTCTCGACTTGCAATTTGTTCTGGGAGAATGGCTTTGCCTTAGAGTTGGAGGAAGAAAAGAATGTACAAATACTGAAATCTCTGCCCCTAAGGTGTCTGTGGTTTCTAAAAAGTCCTTGGGGGATGGAGGGTGGGGGATGGGTCGTGAACCTGGAAGAATAAGAAAGTGATGTCTTTCTTGTGGTCAGATGAAGGCCTCCATTGCTTCCTTCCTTTTGGAAGTATCTGCTTTGTCTAAAGAACCCCTCAGGCCTAGGCTCTGTCGTTTCTGAATGCCCCATCCTCATCTCTTTGTTTTCTCTCTTACCCTGTCCTCTTACCTGTGCTCTCCTCCCATGCTGACTGCTGGAGAACAACCTTAGCATGCTCTGCTAGGCCTCGTGCTGGGCTCCCAGACGCTGCAGCTCTTCTAGTTTGTGCTAATTTGGCCATAGTCTGCAAGGCATTTGCTCTCTCTTGTTTCTGCCATATGGACAAAATGGCTGCTGTCTCCTGCCTTGGATGTGGGTGGGGATAGCAGGTTCCTGTGACCAGGGGAGGGAGCTTTGGGATAGGGTACCTTGGTCTGGTTACCTGTGGTAGTTCAATCAATAGATTTTCCAACAAAATATCTTTGTAGGTAGAGGCAATTTTTTTCCCTTCTCTTTTTGTTATCTCTTTTTAAAATGATTGGATGAATTCACGGGTGAAGGCTTTTGGGACTGGAGATATTTTTGTGGGAAGGTTTTAAATTATCAATTAATTTTTTTAAGTCGATATATGACTAATTAAATTTTCTTTTTGTGTGTGTGTATGTTTTTATAAATTGGATTTTTTTCAAGGGATTTATTTGTTTCATCCAGGTTCTAATTCTTTTCCTTTTTTGGGTATAAAGTTGCTGTAATATTTCTTTTTTTTAACTTTCTCTACTTAATCTTTGCTCTTAAATTTCTTTTCTTTTTTTTGTCTTACCTGTTATTTTTATAGTTTTCACTTATTTTTACCCTTTTACTTTTTTATTGATATAGATGTTCAGAGATATGAATTTCCTCTGATCACTGCTTTAATATATTGATATGTAGTATTTTCATTATGATAATTTTCAGAAATTCTGTAATTTCTGTTTGTATTTCCCTTTTGCCCAAGAGCTAGAAGGTCTTTAAATTTCCAGGTGCAAGGACCTTTTTATTCTATTTACTTTTATTTTCTGCCTTTTTTTCATTGTGATCAAAGAGTTCTACTGGATGGAACCTGCTGATGTTTTCTTTGAACTGAAGTATATGATTGATTTTCAGAAGAAGGTATGTAACAGAGGGAACAGCCTGAAAAAGGGTAAAATGTTTTATGAGTTGTCTCTTTAAAACCTCCCCCATTTTCCTTGAGAATTAAAACCTACATTCCTGCCCGAGGCCAGTGATCAGAGGGGCAGGGAAGTGTCCTTTCTTCTTTGTACCACAGGAGATGGCTCAATGGAATTGTCCCACCAGGAGTCACGGGAGGTTGTGAGATTGTCTTCGCTGGAGATGGGATGGATCAGAACCATCGACTATAGTTAAACAGCAATGGCGTGAAGCTGAACTCCCCTCCCTTTAAAAGCTCTGCATTTCTGCTTATAGGGAGGATGATGGCACTTTAAGATGAGAGGCTCCATCCTCCTCATTTGGTGGCAAATTAATAATCCTCCCTTTACTTCTCCTCAAACCACGTGTCCTGGTTCTTCTGATGCAGCCTCAGAGACAAATGCTGAATTTTTGTTCACAGTAATATTCTCTATTATCAGGGTATAGTGTTTGAGATATGTCAAAAAGATCCATCTTATGTTGTTTAGATATTTTATAACTTTATCTTTTTGATCTATTTCATCTGTATTATTCTGAGAGCAGTGTGTTAAAGTGTCCTAATATTTTTACCTATTTCTCCTTGCATCTCCCATAACTTGTATTTTATATAGGTGGTTGGTGGGTTATTTGGTGCCTAGATATTCATAACCATTCTATTTTCAATGTGGAAGGTGTCTTTTAACATTATAAAATGCCCTTGTTTGTCTCACTGAATGCTTCTTGGCTTGAAGTCTACTTTGTGATTAGGATTGTGACCTCTGCTTTCTTTTATTTGGTACATTTTTGGCTACCCCTTTACTCTTTTCTATTTTCACACAAGATATTTATATTTTTTAATTACAAAGGGAAAATATTAACTCTCCAGGGAAGATACCTGCTAACTGTTCCTTAATCAAATGATCAAGGTTAACATCACTAGTTCTAAGATATACGGACATCATTAACTCCAATATTATGCAGTGAGAAGGACACAACATCATTTCTGTGGTAGTCTTTTTTTTTTTTAATAGGCAAAAGACTTCGTCAGGCACTTCATAGAAGAGGATATCCAAATAACCAACATCTATATGAAAAGATGCTCCATATCACTAATCATTTGAGAAATGCAAATTAAAACCACAATGATATAACAGCATATACCTACCAGAATGGCTAAAGTGAAAAAACAAAGCAACAACAAGAAAAAACCAAACCCTAACAATAGACAATGCCAAGTGTTGACAAAGTTGTGGAGCAACTAGAACTTCATACACTGCTGGTACAAGTATAAATTGGTACAACCACTTGGAAAACTGTTTAGCAATATATAGAGCTAAACATGTGCTTTCCCTATGACCCAGCAATTCTACTTTTAGATAGATATCCAAGAGAAACAAGTACATATAAACCCAAAAGATGTGTTCAAGAATGTTGCTAGGAACTTTATCCATAATAGTCCCAAACTGGAAATCCCAAATTCCTATCAACAGTCAAATGGATAAATTAGTCATATGATAGAATTCTATATAGCAAAATAAAAGAACAAACTACTACTAATTCTGTGGTAGTCTTATCAAAAATGCAAAACTTGTTCTAATAATGAGAAAATATCAGACAAACCCAAATTGAGGAACATTCTACAAAATAAATTATCAGTACTTTTAAAAAATGTCAAGATCATAAAAGATAAAGAAATACTTAAGAAATGTTGCCGATTGGAGGAGACTAAGAAAATAACTGAATTTAGGGTCCTGGATTGGATTCTGGATTGGCAAATAGTAGCAGAAAAAACTAGTGATGTTCAAATATGATTCATAGTTTAGTTAATAGAATTGCACCAATATGAATTTCCATGTTTGATAATTATACTATGGTTATGTAAAATGTTAACGTAAGGAGCACCAGGGTGAAGGGAACTTTCTGTACTATTTTTACTCTTCTGGAAGTACAAAATTTGTTCAAATTAGTTTTTAAAAAAGTATTTAATAGTAAGTGACATATTCAAGAAGGCAGATAAAAGAAAACCAACATATGTTTAATTTTATTTCCCAATGAAGAAAACAAAGTAATGGAACTAAATATTTAAAAGTATTCAAGAAAAATCTAAAGTAAAAGAAGATTCAAAAAAAATATATTTATCAGTTTCCTTTGTAGAATTATTTATTATTATTAATTTTTAAATTTTAGAATATTATGGGGGTACAACACTTTGGTTATATATATTGCCTATGCACTGCCCAAGTCAGAGCTACTATCGTGAACATCCCCCAAACTCTGCTCCCCACACCCATTAGGTGTGAGTTTTCCCATCCCCTCCACCCTCCTCCCACCTGCCTGACCCCTGATGAATATTATTTCCATGTGTACACATAAGTATTGATCAGTTAGTACCAATTTTATGGTGAGTACCAGTGGTGCTTATTTTTCCATTCTTGTGATACTTCACTTCAAAGAATGGGCTCTAGCTCCATCCAGGATAATACCAGATGTGTTAATTCACTGTTGTTTTTTATTGCTGAGTAATACTCCATGGTATACATATACCACATTTTATTAATCCACTTGTGTATTGATGGGCACCTGGGTTGTTTCCACATCTTTGCAGTTGTGAATTGTGCTGCTACAAACATTCTTGCAGATGTCTTTATTATAGAATGTCTTTTTTTTTCCTTCGGATAAATACCCAGTAGTGGGATTACTGGATCAAATGGTAGTTCTACTTTTAGTTCTTTGAGGTATCTCCATATTACTTTCCATAGATGTTGTACTAATTTGCAGTCCCCCCAGCAATGTATGAGTGTTCCTATCTGTCTGCATCCCTGCCAATATTTGTTGGTTTGGGACTTTTTGATATAAGCCAATCTCACTGGAGTTAAGTGATATCTCATTGTGGTTTTGAATTTCATTTCCCTGATGGTTAGAGAAGTTGAGCAATTTTTTATATGTTTGCTGGCTGTTATTCTATCTTCTTTTGAACAAGTTCTGTTCATGTCCTTTGCCCACTTTTTAATCCCCATTGTTTTATTTTTTCTTACTGATTTTACTGAGTTCTCTATAGATTCTGGTTATCAGCCCTCCATCAGATGTGTAGCATGCAAATATTTTCTCCCATTCTGTAGGTTGTCTGTTCACTCTAGTGATAGTTTCCTTGGCTATGCAGAAGCTTTTTAATTTGATCAGGTCCCATTTATTTATTTTTGTTGCTGCTGTGATTGCTTTGGGGGTCTTCTTCATAAATTCTTTGACTAGGCCAATGTCTATAAGAGTTTTTCCAATGTTTTCTTCTAGAATGCTTACGGTTTCATGTCTTAGGTTTAAGTCTGTTATCCATTGTGAGTTGATTTTTGTGAGAGGTTAGAGGTGTGGATCTAGTTTCAGTCTTCTACATGTGGCCATCCAATTTTCCCAGCACCATTTATTGAGTAGGGATTCTTTTCCCCAGTGTATGTTTTTGTCTACTTTGTCAAAGATCAGATGAAAGCATGAGGTTGGTTTTATTTCTGGTTTCTCAGTCCTGTTCCATTGGTCTATGTCTCTGTTCTTGTGCCAGTACCATGCTGTTTTGGTTACTATAGGCTTGTAGTATAGTTTGAAGTCTGGTAGATTGATGCCTCCCAATTTCCCTTTACTCTTAATATCTTTGAAATGTCTTATATATAGCATAGAATTAGGTTTTGCTTTGTATACCAGTTTGAAAATATTTCCCATTAATATATAATTTAAGCCTATTCACATTTATTGATATAATTGTAATGTTTAGTCTTAATTCTACCTTTCATATTATATTGAGAATACTATGTGCACTGTACTAAATTTAGTATGTCCTCCCCTCACCACACACATTTGGTATAATCTCTTTGATTCTTTAAGTTTTATTTTGGTATTTAAGAAAGTTTTAATTTTTATTCTAAGTGGTTACCTTTGTATTAATGCATTTTATAGTGTCCTCAATCCATTTAATTTTTACTTGACTTTCAATATGTGCCAATTTTAAAAGGTGTCCTTGACTCCTACCTATTGCTTGTACTATAGTTAATGTTCTTATTCTATTTTTTACTTTGTGCCTTCTCCTCCCACTTTTTAGTTGCACTCTTTCCTCTTTGTCAGAACACAGAGTATTTACATATTATTACTTAGCCCACAACCCACTCTCGTTTTACTCTTATCTCTACAATCAAATATACAAAGTGCTTATTGCCAGTCCTTGTAAGAAGTCCATTTTGGCTGGATGCAGCTTATCCTCTACTAGATTTCTTAGAAAAAGCACATGTGTATAGTATTTCATTGTTCTGGCACATTCAAAACTGCTTTGCTATGGCCTTGAAACTTGAAAAACAGCTGGGTTGGATATAATATCCTTCATTAACACTTTTTCTTTAAGTTTCCTAAAAGTGCTGTTTTACTATTGACTTGCTTTGTAAGTTGTTTTTGAGCAGTTTAAGGCCAATCTAATTTTTTTCTTTTTTGCCTTTGAAAGTTATTTTGTCTTTTTGCCTGGAGGCCCCTGAGGATATTTCTCTTGGTCTTTAAGGTTCCAATAGTTTTATAAGAACATGTCTGACAGTTGATAATTCTGAGTTAATTTCCCCTTGTATCTGGTAGACCCTTTCAATTTGTAGATTCAGGTATTCTTTTATTTATGGACAGATTTCTTGGATTATCATCTCAAATATTAATTTTTTTCCTTTTTAAAAATTCCTTTTTCAGGGAATCAGTAAAAGAAATGTTCAGCCTCCTTTGCCTATCTTGTTTTTCAGTGACTCTCCCTCTGACCCTTTATATTTCTTCTGTATCCCATTTTCATTCTATTGGTTGTTTTTATACATTTCTTCATTGCTTTTTATAAAGTATTCCTTGAAGACTATCGTCTCTTAGAACCTTGTAATTTGGTCTTGCTTTCTGATATGTGTCAAATTATGCCCCCAGTTGATAGACAAGATGGACTCCCTGGGCTCACAAGTTAAAAGCAGAACCAAGAGGCCATGGCAGGGTGAAAAAGTGGTCATGGAAACTGTTGCAAAACCTGTTTTCTGCAACCAAGTCAAAGAACATCAAAGAATAGTTCCTAAAAATTATGTTGAAAATAACTGCAGCTGGAAATTCCTCATCTGACTACCTGATACCGAGTGACTGACCACTTGGAACCAGCCAATTAAGAGAAACTGGTGATTTTGGGCTTAAAGGTCATCCAATCAAGACTGTTCCTCACTCTTCTGACTCCCCTCTTCTGCCCTGCGGTTTTTGCCTTTATAATCTCTAACTCTCCAACCCTCCTTTGGAGCACACTTTCATTTTTCTCCACAATCTGCAGATTGCTTTGGGAAAATAATGTTCTTTTTCCTCCACAGATCTCATATGATTTTTCTTTTTCTTCTATTTCTTTCCCAAGTTCATTGTCCACAGAGCAGTTTGGATATAAAAACCCTGGGATATTGTGAATTCTTCAATTCTTTTCTAATTTCATACCTTTGTAAGGCTAGAGAAGCCCTCATCAAAATGCTTTTAATTTGCTAGTTATGAACAAATGATTTCTCCCAATAATGTTATCTACTGTAGGGAAGTTAAATTTTTTTCCCCCTGAAGCTTCAATGATTTGAGTCCATAAAACAAACTAATAATACACAGATTAACCAGGAAAAAAAAGGTGTACAGATTTTATTAAGTGTGCATGGGAGTTATACAAAATATAAAAACTCAAAGAAATGGTCAGATGGTTGATGCTTTTATACCATCTTGAGGTTATAGAAAGAATAGGGGCTTGGATGGTGGCAAACCAGGTTGTGATGGCAAATGGGACATGGGAGGGAGAGAAGAGGAAGGGCCTGGCTGGCAAAGGCATCTGGTTATACAGATAAAACCTCATAGGTGGCAGCCCTCAGAGAGAATAGATGGTGACTAGTGGTAAATGTTTGATAAATAAAACTAAGTAAACTCTGTGTGACAGGGCTATTTTTAAAAAATTAATTATCAAAAACTCTTATGCCACAGCTTTGTACCTACTGTAAATACAATGGTATCTGGATAAACGTAAACAGGCATACACACAGACATGCACACACTCACATACACTCACACACATCACACCCCACACACTTACATACCACATTCACTCATACACACATCGTTTATTTATATTGTGGTTCAATGGGACTATTTAATTCTTTCTCAGTGACTGTCCCTTGCCACCCAGAACATGCTGAGTTGTACTCCCCGTGATCTGGCCCAGTGTGCCTGGAAAAGGCAAACTAGTTTTAGAGAGACCTGAACACATATCAGATCACTGTATTAAAATCATATAACATTCCTAAGGCAAATAGTAATGGTGCCTTGATTAAGTTCTGCTTTGGATTAATTACTTCATTCTTTTTTTTTTTTCATTAATGAGGATACTGGAGATTTGTTTATATATTTATAATCTGTGTAATTTTTATAAATGTGTAATTATCAAAGTGTCTCAAAGGGTCTTTCTAGAAATGAGTGTGTTGCTACCTTGTGTTGGATAATGAATTTTGGTTTGGTTCCACTTGCAGGCATGTTTGGAATCCTCCTTTGGATTGTGCATCACTGTGTAGGTTAGTGTGGCAAGCAAAAAAGAGTGCATAAGTCACAGTATCTCCAGTGCAGGGTCTCATGGACTACGGAAGTGTATGCTTGCACACAGTGGCAACATTAATTCCAATAGAGGATGGAAAATTAGACCCAGCAAGAAGCACAATGGGAGACCTGGGGAGGGAGAGATAGCTTGCGTTGTGTTTGTACTGCATCAGGTACTGTACTGCATGCAGGTGGGAGTTTGATTAATTCTTTTAAGTGATGATGATGATGTTGATGATGCTGATGGCATTAAAGAATAATTAGGTCTTCCCAGGTGGCTGAATCTCACACACAGAGAATAGGCTGATCTGGGCCACATGAAGAGTTTTGGCCATCTAGTGACTTGAACTTCTGAGTTCCCTGAGCTCCCGGCTGATTTCAGAAGTCCCATCTGCCTATGGAATATCTTTGCTTCCCAGGTTGCAATCCCAGGCAGACCCTGACACAGCTAGAAAATTTGCTGACTGTGATCAGTGAATTAACCAGCTGTTCTTAAAGCAAGCTGATTGTTTATGTGTCCTCCTGGTCAAGTCAGACTCAATGTTGAAGAATAGGTAGTTCATTCAGTAATAGCCAAGTTGGTCTTTTTTTTTTTCAAATCCAGGAGAAATTAAAGCAATACATTTTTGCCAGTTACATTCTGTTTTGGAAAGATGAATCATTCTCATGTTTGTAAGCAAAGACATCTAGTTAGGTGCATGATGATTTGCAGACTAATTTTGTTCAGGAATCACCTTTTGACAGCAGATCAATATCAGTATATGTGTTTTCTCTGGGGAGGAGGAAAAAGGCACACATTTGCTGGTCAGGAGGAAACTTGAGTGGCTATTCTCAAATATATTATTGTAATGCTTTTATGTAAGCCAAAGGTTATATAAAATTACATTTAGAAAGCTAACAAACAAAATCTCCATCAATGGTTTGAGTAAGCCTCAGTAATATCCTTATGCTCTCTTTAATCAGTTTCAAATTGGGTGAGGTTGCAGTTTTAAGCACGTCTGAAACTCCTTATTTCCTGGATTTCTTCCCCTCTATCTGGAGTCTAGAGGCAGCTAAGGAGAATGAAAGGGGGCCCAGAATAAGCAGGGGCAGTGTCAAGGACAAGAAATGACCTTGAGAAGCCTGGGCCACTCACTGATTTATTTAGCTTTGATGGCAGGGGGAGGATGCATGATAGAAATTTCTGTGCATGAGAATCATCTTCAATAATAGCATTTCCAGTGCAAGCTATGGATAAGACTGATTGGTGGAAATTTTCATTGAACTTTAGATAAAAATGGAAGTGAGTAAAATTATTTCTATCCATCTTTATTATGAGAGAGTGAATATTGCTGGCCAATTAAAATACTGGATGCTTTTTAAGAGAGGGGCCAGGCCGGGCGCAGTGGCTCACACTTGGAATCCTAGCACTCTGGGAAGCCGAGGCAGGAGGATCACCTGAGCTCAGGAGTTCAAGACCAGCCTAAGCAAGAGTGAGACTCCATCTCTACTAAAAATAGAAAAAATTAGCTGGGCATGATGGCGTGTGCCTGTAGTCCCAGCTACTCAGGAGGCTGAGGCAGGAGGATCGCTTGCACCCAGGAGTTGGAGGTTGCAGTGAGCTATGATGATGCTATTGTACTCTGGCCGGGGGCGACAGAGATTCTGCCTAAACAAAACAAAACAAAACCAAAAAAAAAAAAAAAAAAAGAGAGGGGTCAGATGTATACATGGTAAGAAACAAGTTCAAAGAGAATTATGCCCAGAAAGTTCTTAACTCTCTTACTTCTTTGCTCCTTTGTTTCAGAGGGCTGGGCTCAGTAAGGAAAGAACCATGTTTTATAATGGTTCTCTTTCATGCTTCTTCTCATCTGTTAATCATTTTCATAGATCTTGTGTTCTGTGAATTACTCTGTCTTTTTTAGTATACATGCAAAAACACTGCTATCTTATAGTTGTGATTGTTATTGTAATCTAGTATTTCTGCTTTCTTCACTTGTGTCTTGCATCCCTCCCAGTTTCTTTCTTGAGTACCATTTTTTTTTATCCATAGGGAGCTTTCTGAGGCTACTAAGTACTGTGACCCGATTACACTCCTGGTCTAACTGGCTTCAAACCTAAGTTTTTAACTCCAGCCTAATGGTGTCCTCTGAAGAGTATGAAAAGCCACAGTATTTTCTAAGCTGTCATAAAATGTGACTCAGCCATTCTGCAAGCAGCCAAGTTATAAACCCTTAAAGGAGTTGAGAGTACATATTGACCTTCCAAAATGATTGCAAATAGAACCAGTAGCAAAATAAGACCTGTTCCAGGGGTCTTGTGGTTTTTTTTTTCTTTCAAAAAATAGCTATATGTATTTCCAGGATCTAAAATTTGGAGGGTTGTGTTCATGCAGTCCAAGTTGGCATCTCCCAGAGAATGTGGGGTGTGGGGCAGGTAGCTGACACCTGTTCCAGAGGTGAAGCTTGCTCAGTACAGTAGCTCTATCCCAGTTTGGGAGGCCGTAGCTATATTTAGAAGCCCTCAGAAACTTCCTATGAGGACTGCTCAGTTGGCATGTGCCCTGATGCTGTAGTGAAGTTGTCTATTCCCTTTGCCATTTTTCCTGTGACACAGTTGGCCAAAGCGGTTGAATGGATGAGCTCTGAAGGTCAATTAGACTCCACAATAGCCCTCAGACTGGAATGGCCATGAGTGGGGTCCACCATTTCACCCCATGAGGTTCTGGAGGTTCCAGCTGGAGGCCACTTTGGGTTTTCCAAACCACCTCTCTCCTTAGCAGAGGTAATTGGAATTGACTGGAGAGCCATTCATGATTGTTTTCCCAGCCCTAAGCCACCCTCATTCCTCCCATAATCAAATTAATCATCTGTTCACAAGGTGAGGCAATTGTTTAAATGGCAGGGAACATTTAGAACCTGGGGCAGAATGCCTGGGAGAAAGGTTGAAATGTAGAGAAAAGAATTAAAGAATTCATATAGCTGGGTCTATTCAGGTCAGAATCATTATATGACTCTTAAGAGACAAGTACTGCTGGATTTGGCCAAAGGGAGCTGAACAAGAGCCAGGGAGGAGGTCAGGAGAAGGCAGAGCCATCAAGGGCAGTTCCAGGACTACAGTGCCCCAGAGATACAAAGGCAGATGTTTGATTGGTGGTGTGAATTATTTTAAATTGTAAACTGATTATTTTGTTGTTGTTAATTAATGTTGTTTGGCTTTGGGATGGTTGGGAAGGTATGTGGGGCTGGGATTATAAAGACCTAGAGCAATATTTTTAAAAATGTCTTTCAAGGAACACGAATTCAGTGGCAAGTTCATAGGTGTTAAGAGGAAAAAAAAAGATTTGTTAGTCAAATAATTTTGGGAAATTCTGGCTTAAACAAAGTTAAACACCCAAGTGCTTCTCAAGCCTATAATATATATTTACACAATATGAATCCATGGGGTGGGTATATAAGATGCAGAGTTTCACCAACTTGTCTGACGATAAAACTATAATGGATCATCTCATGCAGCTAGTCTTCTGGGGAACAAATTTGGGGGAATGTTGGTCTAGTGCATACAATACTGTCTTGGAAGTCAGGCTGGAGGGAGGCACCCCGTTCTGATTTTTGGATATTTTAGCCAGTGCAGAAAGGGCTAGCGAAGAGCACAAATTGGATGCTTACCAATTTCAGGACTTTTCCCAAATCTGGGCGCAGCACTGTACTCAAAAAAAAAACGCTAAAGTTACAAGAGGACCTCAGTGATACAGTGTACAAAGGCAGTGGTAGCTTTTCTCTGTGGACAAGAACAGAGAAATCGTTTTTAAAAAATTTATTTCAATAGATTTAGGGGGTACAAATGGTTTTTTGTTACATGGATGATTTGTATAGTGGTGAAGTCTGGGCTTTTAGTGTACCCAAGTGGTGTACATTGTACCTAATAGGTAATTTTTCATCCTTCAACTCCTTCCCTCTCCCTTCTGAGTTTCCAGCGTCCACGACATCACTGTGTATGACCAGGCATACCCACAGCTTAGCTCCCACTTATAAATGGGAACATGCAGTATTTCCTGAGTTATTTCACTTAGGATAATGGCCTCCAGTTCCATCCAAGTTGCTGAAAAGACATTATTTCATTCTTTTTTATGGCTGATTAGTATTCCATCATATATATATACCACTCATCAGTTGATTGGGCAATTAGATTGATTCCATATCTTTGCAATTGTGAATTGTGCTGTGATAAACATCTGAGTGCAGGTGTCTTTTTGACATAATGACTTCTTTTCCTTTGGGTAGATACCCAGTGGTGGGAATGATAGATCCACCTTTAGTTCTTTGAGAAAGCGCCATACTGTCTTTTATAAAGGTTGTACTAATTTACATTCCTGGTAGCAGTATATAGGCATTCCCTTTTCACTGCATTCGTGTGCCAGCATCTATTGTTTTTTGACTTTTTAAAAAACATTTTTAAAATTTTTAATTATTATGGGTACATAATATTTATATATCTTTATAGGGTACATGTGATGTTTTGATATGGGCACACAATGTGAATTAATCAGATCAGGATAGTTGAGGTATCCATCTCACATCAGGCGTTTATCATTTCTTTGTATTAAGAACATTCCAATCCCACTCTTTTATTAATATTTTAAAGTATACCTTAACTTATTGTTGATTATAGTTGCTTTATTGTGCTATCAAATATTGTTCATTCTATCTAACTATGTTTTTGTATCCATTTACCATCTCCATTTTATCCCCCACTCTCTAGAGAGATCTAGAGATCTAGAGATCTCTCATCTACCCTTCCCAGCTGCTGGTAACCCTCATTCTACTCTGTCTCCATGAGATCAATTGTTTCTAATATTTATCTCCCACATATGAGTGAGAACATGTGAGATTTGTTGTTCTGTGCTTGGCTTATTTCACTTAACATAATGTTCTCCAGTTCCATCCATGTTGTTGCAAATGGTAGGATTTCATTCTTTTTTGTGGCTATATAATATTCCATCATATATATATACCACCATTTCTTTATTCATTCATCTGTTGATGGACACTTAGGTTGATTCCTAATCTTGGCCATTGTGAATAGTTCTGCAATAAACATGGGAGTGCAGATATCTTTTCAACATACTGATTTCCCCTCCTTTGGATATATACTCAGCAGCAGGATTGCTGGGTCATGGTAGTTCTATTTTTAGTTTTTTGAGGAACCTCCATACCGTTCTCCATAATGGTTACAGTAATTTGCATTCCCACCCCACTCCATATGAGGATTCCCCTTTCTCCACATCCTTGCCAGCATTCGTTATTGCCTGTCTTTTTGATAAAAGCCATTTTAACTGGGGTAAGATGATATCTCATTGTAGTTTTGATTTGCATTTTTCTGATGATCAATAATGTTGAACATTTTTTCATATACCTGTTGGCCATTTGTATGTCTTCTTTTGAGAAATGTCCATTCAGATCCTGTGCCTGTTTTTAAATTGGATTATTTGATGTTTTCCTATAAAGCTTTTGGAGCTCCTTATATATTCTAGTTATTAATCCCTTGTCAGATGGGTAGCTTGCAAATATTTTCTCCCATTCTGTAGGTTGTTTCTTCCCTTTGTTGATTGTTTCCTTTGCTGTGCAGAAAGTTTTTATCTTGATGTGATCCCATTTGTCCAATTTTGTTTTGGTTGCCTGTGTTTTGGGGGTATTACCCAAGAAGTTCTTGCCCAGGCCAATGTCCTCAAGCATTTTCCCAATGTTTTCATTTAGTAGTTTCATGTCTTAGATTTAAGTCTTTATTCCATTTTGATTTGATTTTTGTATATGGCAAGAGATAAGAGTCAAATTTCATTCTTCTGCATATGGATATCCAGTTTTCCCAGCACCATTTATTGAAGAGACTGTCCTTTCCTGACTGTATTCTTGACACCTGTGTTGAAGATAAGTTCACTTTAGATGCGTTGATTTATTTCTGGGGTCTCTATTCTGTTCCATTGGTCTATGTGTCTGTTTTTATGCCAATACCATGCTGTTTTGGTCACTACAGCTCTGTAGTGTAATTTAAAGTCAGGTAATATGATTACTCCAGTTTTGTTCTTTTTGCTCAGGGTGACTTTGGCTATTCTGGGTCTTTTATGGTTCCATATAAATTTTAGGATTATTTTTTCTATTTCTGTGAAGAATGCCGTTGGTCTTTTGATGGGGATTGCACTGAATCTGTAGATTGCTTTGGGTAGTATGGACATTTTACCAATATTGATTCTTCCAATCCATGAACATGGAGTATACCTCCTTTTTTGTGTGTACTCTTCAATTTCTTCCATCAATGTTTTATAGTTTTCATTATAGAGATCTTTCACTTCTTTGGTTAAGTTTATTCCTAGGTATTTTATTTTGTTTGTAACTATGGTAGATGTGATTACTTTCTTGGTTTCTTTTCAGATTGTTTACTGTTGGCATATAGAAATGCTACTGATTTTTGTATGTTGATTTTGTATCCTGCAACTTTACTGAATTTGTTTATCAGTTCTAATAGATTTTTTTGTGGAGTCTTTAGGTTTCTCTAGACAGAAGATCAAGTCATCTGCATAAAAGGATAACTTGACTTCTTCCTTTCCAATTTGGATGTTCTTCATTTCTTTCCCTTGTCTGATTGCTCTAGCTAGAACTTCCAGTACCATGTACAGTAACAGTGGTGAAAGTGGGCATCCATGTTGTGTTCCAGATCTTAGAGGAAAGGCTTTCAGTTGTTCCCCATTCAGTATGATACTTGCTGTGGGTCTGTCATATATACTTTTATCATAAGTTCCTTCTATACCCAGTTTTTTGAGAGTTTTTATCATGAGGAATGTTGAATTTTATTGAATACTTTTTCAACATCAATTGAAATGATCATATGGTTTTTGTCTTTCATTCTGTTGATATGATGTATGACATTGATTGATTTGTGTATGTTGAAATATTCTTGCACCCCTGGGATGAATCCTACTTGATCATGATGGATGATATTTTTAACGTGTTGTTGAATTCAGTTTGCTAGTATTTGGTTGAGGATTTTTGCCTCTATGTTCATCAGAGATAATTAGCCTGTACTTTTATTTTTTTTTTTGCTGTGTTTTTGTCTGGTTTTGGTATCAGGGTGATACAGGCCTAGTAGAATGAATTTGGGAGTATTTGTTCCTCCTTGATTTTTTGGAATAATTTAAGTAGAATTTGTATTTGTTCTTCTTTGAATGCTTGGTAGAATTCAGCAGTGAAGCCACTGGGTCCTGAGATTTTCTTTGATGGGAGACTTTTTATTACTGCTTCTATTTGTTACTTGTTATTGGTTTACTCAGGTTTTAGATTTCTTCCTGGTTCAATCTTGGTAGGTTGTAGTGTCTAGGAATTTGTCCATTTCTTCTAGGTTTTCCAATTTATTGGCATATAGTTGCTCATAGTTTCTAATGATTTTTTTGATTTCTGCAGTATCAGTTGTAATGTCTCCTTTTTCATTTCTGATTTTATTAATTTGGGTCTTCTCTCTTTTTTTCTTAGTTTGGCTAAAGGTGTGTTTATTTTGTTTATCTTCTCAAAAAGCCAACTTTTTGTTTCATTGATCTTTTGTATTTTTCTATTAATTTTGGGTTTGATTTGCTTTTATTTTTCTAGTTCTTTGAGATGCATCATTATGTTGTTTATTTGAAGCTTTTCTACCTTTTTGACATAGGCACATATTGCTATAAAATTTCCTATTTTACTGCTTTTGCTGTGTCCCATAGGTTTTGATATGTTGTGTTTTCATTTTCACTTGTTTTGAGAAATTTTTAAATTTCCTTCTTAATCTCTTCATTGACTCACTGGCCATTCAGGAGCATATTGTTTAATTTCCATGTGTTTGTGTAGTTTCCAATGTTACTCTTGCTATTGATTTCTAGTTTTATTCCATTGTGATCAGAGAAAATACTTGGTATGGTTTCAGTTTTTTTGAATTTTTCAAGACTTGTTTTGTGGCCTAACATATGGTCTATTCTTGAGTTGAAGAGAAGAATGTGTATTCTGCAGCTGTTGGATGAAATGTTCTGTAAATATCTATTAGTTCCTTTTGGTCTATAGTACAGATTAAGTCCATTGTTCCTTTGTTGATTTTCTGTCTGGATGATCTGTCCAACGCTGAAAGTGGACTGTTGAGGTCTCCAGTGATTATTATGTTGGGGTCTATCTCTCTCTGATAATATTTGGTTTATATATCTGGGTGCTACAGTGTTGGGTGAATATATATTTAGAATTGTTATATCTCCTTGCTGAATTGACTCCTTTTGACTTTTTAGTAATGGTGATTCTAAGGGGTAAGGTGGTATCTCACTGTGGTTTTAATTTGCATTTCCTCATGATTCATGATATTGAGCATTTTTTCATATGTTTGTTGGCTATTTGTTTCTATTCTTTTGAAAATTGTCTGTTCATCTCTTTTGCCCACTTTTTAATGAGGTTATTTGGTTTTTTTCTTGCTGATTTGTTTGAGTTCCTCATAGATTCTGGATATTAGTCCTTTGTCAGATGTATAGTTCTCAAATATTTTCTCCCATTCTGTAGGTTGTCTGCTTACTCTGTTGATTATTTCTTTTGCTATGCAGAAGCTTTGTAGTTTAATTAAGCGCCATTTATTTATTCTTGTTTTTGTTGTATTTGTTTTTGGGGTCTTAGTCATAAATTCTTTGCTTATGCTGGGTGTGGTGGCTCATACCTGTAATCCTAGCACTATGGGAGGTGAAGGTGGGAGGACTGCTTGAGGCCAGGAATTCAAGACCAGCCTGGGCAATATAGTGAGACCCTGTATCTAAAACAAAGAAAAATAAAAAAAATTAGCTGGGCATAGTGATATGTGCCTGCAGTCCTGGCTACTTGGGAGGCTGAGGCAGGAGGATCTCTTGAGCCCAGGAGTTTGAGATTGCAGTGAGCTATGATGATGCCACTGCACTGTAGCTTGGGTGATAGTGAGACCCTGTCTTAAAAAAAAATTCTTTGCCTGGACCAACGTTCAGAATAATTTTTCCTTGATTTTCTTCTAGTATTTTCATGGTTTCAGGTCTTACATTTAAGTCATTAATCCATCTCAAGTTAATTTTTGTATATGGTGAGAGATAGAGATAGTTTCATTCTTCTGCATGTGGCTATCCAATTTTCCCAGCACCACTTACTGAATAGGGTGTCCTTTCTCCAGTGTATGTTTTTGTCTGCCTTGTCAAAGATCAATTGGCTGTAGGTATATAGTTTTATTTCTGGGTTCTTTATTCTGTTCCATTGATCTATGTATCTACTTTTATACCAGTACCATGCTGAAATTAAGTTTTAAATCTAGCCTATAGGAATTCTGGGAAAGCTAGGATTTTGGTCCAATTGTTTGAAGATTATTTCTTAATTGGTTTTTGGGAGATATTTTGTGAAGGCTACGAGAACTGGATGCATTTAAGGTGGAGGGAAGGAGATAGAAAAATGCAGTGTAGGTGTCCTAAGTCTTAAGGGGCTCTTTATTTAGTCAAAAATGTTGTTGGTCCAAGTGTTGCTGGAGTGGAACCTGAGGGGGTCCTGGTGTGGTGAGCTTGTTTTGAACAATTTCCTTATATCAGGAGGATACAATTGGTAGAATAAATGAAAAGACAGGAGAAATTATGGTTAATCATTTTCATTCTTCAATTTTGAAGGTTATTAAAAAATGCTTACCTACTTGTTTTTGATCTCTACATTCTCTAGGACTGGGTACTCCAACTAATTTGAACTTCAAATTTGTGGAGAAATATTAAAGATTGTAGTGGAAAAATAAAGCAACTTCAGAAAGCTGGGGCCAATTTCATTTTTGCCACTGCTTAGGACTTTGGGGGTGCCACTCAATATGTAACTTAGTTTCCTTGTCTAATGTGGGCACAATGATTTAACCTGTTCTACTCCTCTCCTATAGTTAATTAATTCATTAATTTATTCAATGAATATTTATGGAGTCCCTACTTTGTATTTGGTTCTCTTCTAGACATGGGGCCAGGGGTACACCAACCAAACAAAATTTAATATCCTTGTAAAGGAGGCAAATGGCAAGTAAATAAACCTGTAATGTTATATCAGATAGTGACAAGTACTATGAAGAAAAGTAAAGCAGCCCAAGGGATTAGAGAGATAGGAAGGTCAGCTCTGAGCATGTGACATTTGCGTATAGACCTAAATGAAGTGAGGGATTTAACCAATGAATGTCTTGGAGAAGAAACAGGTACAAAAGCAGGAGATGTGAATGTGCTTAGCAGTATACGAAAACTGCTATAACAACAACAACATAACAATGGCTGAATACAATTAAATGCACCATAACTTAATGGCTTAATACAATTAAAATTTATCTTTCATTTATTCATAGCAGATTCTAGTGGGCATCAGTAAGTATGGGAGTTCTTCTTCACTTAGTCATTTAGGGATCCAAGCTGGGGGATTCTGCTACTTTTACCAGTGATTCCCAAAGATGCCATGAGGATCATCTTTAGTCCAGTATGAAGAGGGTGCAGACAGCTAGTGCACGTATTGCACAAATGGTTTTGGAGGCCAGGTCTGGAGGTGGAATATGTCACTCCCACCAGTGTTCCATTGGTCAGAACTCATACACATAGTCTCAATTATAAAGGGCTGATTAAGGCTGGGATTTACAATCTAGCTGTGTGTCCTGGAGTAAGAGGTGAGACAGGGATGTTAGTGCACACTAGTATCTTTGCCACAGCACGTTTAAGTTACTTTAGGAAGGTCAGTTTGGTTAGAATGTAGAAAAACTGTATGGGAGTTGTAAGAAATGGTTATTGAAGGGCTCAAATAATATGATTGAACCTGGGAAAATGAAAAATACTACTATCTTTCATTAAATCCAAAATGCTTTTGACCTTAAGCCACTATATTTTGTGTACTGCTAATAAAGAAAATTTTCTTCAAATTAAGTGATGTTATGCTGCTTTTTATCACTTAGAATTTTTATTTTAAACTTATTGGAAGAATTCTTTTAGGCTTATTTAGACATGTTTTTAAAAAATATATGTCGTTATTGTGCATCCCATAGAAAGGAAAATATAAGCAAAATAAATTGGTTAATGTGTTCCAAAAACTTACCTTGAGAGTCTCACTTTTCTGAATTCCTTTTTGGGTCTGTCATCAATGTTCATGTTTCTCCACTCACTTCTACCTTCTGTGGCATCAAGAGCTTTCCTAAGAAGGGTCCTTCACTGTGTCTCTTGGATTTTTTGAGGGCTACTTAGACCTTGTCCACATGTTTTGACGCATGTGTTTTCTTGATCTTATCAGAAATTGGCAACCAGGAGTCATACTTCTTCAGGTGGTCCTTAGGTGCTGTACGAACTGAAACACTCAGGCTTTGCAGTTGTCCAGACAAGCCCCAGGAGTAACACCCAAGTTCGTGTGCATGCAGGCAATGGCAATCTGCCATTATGGCCACCTGGCCAACAGTGGTTGTGAGATAGTTGGTTATTAGATGAATCCTGATTTAAGGGATATTAAAATGTGAAAAAACTCATGTTTTACAATCGACTAAATAGCATGTTTAAAATGTAAAGGATGAAAGGATTCCTTCAAGCTATTAAAAACATCAGATACTGACTTAATGGTACATTTCTAAAGGAGCCATGGAGTGGGGTTTGAGGGACAGGCATCTGTGAGTCAGTAATGGAATTGCTCCTAGGACAAAGAAGCCTGATGCCCATCCTTGCTATTTATTTCACAGACTCACTTGGGGGAAAAGGAACTCTGTGAGTTTCATCCCCTGCTTTCTTCAGCCCACTCCAGATGCAGATACTGATATGTTCCACTTGAAGCCTCTACTTTGCCTAGGACTTAAGCCAGGCCAGTGCAGAAGGCTGAATATCATTCAGCTCTGACCCACCAGCTATATGGCATGGAAATTATTTTGCTGCTGCAGTTTTCTGGTGCCTGGGGTGAACTATGGGTGTTGCAGTTCATGATGCTGTAGCCTTCTCCTAATTTGGAATGTGCATCCCTACTCTGCAGTACTGGGCTGTGCTTGTTTTTTATTCAGCTTCAAGTTTCATATTAGGATTGGGCTCTGCCCTAGACCTCAGTCCTATTGACTAGCATCTTACCATCTCACCTCTTACAAGATTTTTTTTTTCCACTTGAACAAAGCCCTTTCCCATTTTCTCCCTAGCAGCTGGCAAACTGGCCACTTCTGGACTTCAAAGTCCATTAGATGGACTTTGTATGGACATGAGTGCCAGTTAAAGACATCTCTGTACTGTCCAGTCCTTTGGGGGAGTTTATATGGGAGTCCTTGCTTTCTGTAGCTTTTAATCAATTTTTCTCAGTCTCATCTTTTAATGATACCTGACACCTCATGACAACTGAAGGCCTGGGGAGGCTCAATGGGAACTTGCTCAAGTCAAGAACCACTGGAAATGAACACAGATGGAGCATGCAGATTTCCGACAATTTGGTGACTTAAGGAGGCCCTGTCCCTGGAGAAGAGCCACCTGAGGTTTTTGAGAGTTCCAAAGTCTTATTAAAATGAGTGACTGCCAAAATAGTAATATTTTAAAGAGTGGATGGGACTTCAGAGAGCTGCTAACTTACATATTTAGTGGTTGGTGATCATTTAACTTTGTCTTATTTGAGGAATTTACAGCTATTATAAGTGAATTGTTTCTGCTCCCTAAAGTCCACAGTTGGGAACTGTCAAGGTTAAATTATTAACTAGAAGCCATATTTGTAGAATGAATGAGATTGTAAAGTCAGGTTTTCTAAAGAGTTTAATTAAAATGGACTATTTAATATTTTTTTCCTTTCTTGCTTTGTTCCTTAGATTATCATCTTAAATTAAAAATAGTGGCTGTATGGTTTTATTTTATTAGCTTTACATTTGTTTGACTTTGAATCACTCATATGATTTGCAGGAACAATTATGACCATTTGATTGTCACTGCTGTAAATTTATAGAACTTTTATAATTTTTCAGAAGACTTTTCTCCCATACCTTTGCACGTCATTGTGTCTGTGATCGTCTTTTCTTAGATGTTTTATAAAGGTGTTCTAAGATAGTTTAGGCCCGCGGGGACACTTCATTTAACCATTGCCAAATACCCAACCAATTCATCAGGAATTGGACAATATGAATCTCAGGTGGGGGCCTCATTACAGCCCATTCTTTAATAAGTCCACAGACTCGGGTTTGGAAGTTAGCACAGGTGTCTTAATCCAGGCTCAATTTGTGTTAGAGCCAGAGCACATTAGAAGTAGGGAAACACCAAGAGCTTTTTAATGGCAATGTGTATTCATCCTTTCTTCATGTCAGTGGGCTCCAGCGTAAGATTTAACTTGTCATTTATCCAAACATGGAGAGATGGTCTAGTGTTTTACAAATAAGGTAACTTCATTTGAGTCTATATTTTTTTCATGCAGAAAAATTGGTGGGATACAGGAAGGACAGGAGTATTTCAGTTCTTTTGAAGAGTTTCCTTCTATCTCTCTCCTTTGGGGTGGTTAACTCGCCTTTTCATATTTGATTTTGTTTCACTTTTCTTCTCATTCTGTGGGCAATATCTTGGAAGGCAGGTACTTGTAGCATCAGTCTACAAACGTGAAGGGATGGGCTCCCCACACAAACAGAGCATTGGGTGCATCACACTTTCTTCATGTTCAGACTAGAATCCTGGGGTACATTTGAATGTAAAACTAAAGTCAGCTAACTATGAGGGTAGACATAATCCTGGAGGGAACACAGAGGGACAAGCTGAAGATGAGACTTTGCCTAAAATCTGCCATGAGCATTTAAGGTGTGGATGATGGGAAATTGTAGAGGAAAGAAATGGATGAATGCAAATCTTACACAATAGGCATGTGTGTTAGGGCACCCACACTCCTGCTGGCTCTACCCAGCATCATCCCACGGAGTGGAGCTGTCAGGAGTGACCACTCAGATTTTGTATAGAGGCCAAGAAAATGAAATACCTCTGTGAATGCCAAATGTTACTAGTTTGCATCACAATTTAGACATTTGGTAAAACAGCCCACAGATTAGACATTTACAGGAAATCTAAATTTTGTTGATCTCTCCTGCTCTCAGGCTTTTTTTGGGGGTTGAGGAAGTGCTAAATTTTCATTCTGCTGAGGTTGAATGGCTTATGATTCTTTGTTGCTTTAAAAAAATTTTTTTTAAAAAGTTTATCTCCTGTCTATCTTGTACATTATTCTGGACTCTGTTCTTGTTGTGCTTCAGGTTAAAGTCAATGCTCTATTTTACACACAACCAGAATTCCATGTTAGGATAAATGGGAAGAGTAAATGAAGCTATAGAAACAATCGTCTCCATTGTAGCTCTTGAATGAAATCTTCCTTTCAGATTGGAGCTCTTTTCCCTGCCCCAACCCCAGCTACAACATCCTATAGATGGGGATAGGCTGATGTTATACAAACACCTGCAGGAAAAATGATCATACCCCTCAGTGCATGCTCCCTCATCCCACAAATGTGTAGTAAGTACTTTCTTAATATACACCTTTTATTTTCTGTCCTCTGTGAGCAACATGTTTATTAAGCTCAGCAAAGCTCTGCATAGGTGCTAGTAATGCAAAAATAAATGTAATGGATTTCCTGCTCTTAACTGACTGCAGTCCAAGTGAGGAGACAGACAAGAGAATCAGTACTCACCATATGTATGGCAAGTGCCGATATGTAAGTACTCACAGAGGCCAGCTCCACATTAGCGGTACTCCTTCAATGATGTATCTACCTGTTTTTCTTCAATATTAGAAAATTCTCAGCCATTTTTTTGGGAAGAATTTCTCTTCTCTACAGCCTATATTCGTTTCTTCTGGACAATGTATTGAACCTTCTTATTCTATCCTCTATGTGTCCTAACCTCTCATTTTTCATTTATTTACCTCTTTATGGGGCACTCTAGGGCATTTCCTTACATCTAATTTTCAGCGCATGCACCAATTGCTCCAGTCGCCTCTTCAGGTATTTCTAAGCCATTGTTTTATCTATCCATTGTGCAAACTTTTTTTCTTCCCCTTTACAAGTGCATTTCACACTTCAATTCCAGTGTGAAGTTAGTGACTTTAAGCAGGACCATAGAATCTGTTTCCCCAAACACCAAACCAATTGAACAAACAAAAAACTAGTAAAAATAAACTACTATACCTCAGGCTTAAGTCAGAATTTGACCTATAAGTGATTAAATTCTCTAAAAGAGGAGAACTCACCTTGGGGGTGATTGAACAATGAGAGAAAGAATAAGGTTGTTTTTTTGACCTGAATCGTGTCCAGTAGAAAGTCCTACCTAGCTGAGAAATTTTGTAGGAAAAAGCTTCTTAAGACTTTGCCTTTAAGGAAAGGAGACATAGTGGGGCCAAGATTCAGCCCTAGCTTCAGTGACCTCATAGCGACTCCTGAAATAAAACCATGGATTGGGTGCGAAGAATAGGGAAGTGTTACTCATTGGGTGCAAAGCATACTATTTTGAGCCAGGTGAGAACGTAAGAAGTCAAGTGAATTACTCTAATCGAAAGAAAGCAAAAAGTAGCAGCAGGAAAAGTTCAGTATGACTTATTAAGAGCTTATCCCAGGTTGGGCTTGATTGACCAACATTTCAATAATAGTTAAACACACTAACCTATTTTGCCACTGAGACTCAAGAGCTGAAATATCAACTATTCTGAAGTTATCTAGGGCTGAAAATAAGAGCCTCCTTCACTCTCTGATTTTAAATTGAGAACCACATGCTTGGGAGGTGAATGTGATGACCCCATGGCTAAGGAAAAACTTCAGAACCTTGAATTTCTTCTCTGATCCCTTTTTTTTATATTGACCATCCTTCTGGGATCATTTTCCTTTATCAGAAGTAATCCATTATTACCTCTTTAATAAAGAGTAAAAGCTTTTTGGTGGTAAATGCTGAGTTTTTATTTACAAATGACTTTATTTCATTCTTGTTCATAAATGTAGTTTTGCTAGTTAAAAAATTTTACATTGACAATTTCGTCTTAACACCTTGAAGATATTATTCCACTGTCTTCTGGATTCTATTGCTTTTGAGAAGTCAACTGTCATCCTGTTTAGATGATCCATCCTTTCTTTCCGGCTTCTTTAAAAATCTTTTCTTTGCCTTTGTTGTTTTTCAACTTTATGACATATTTAGGCAGGGATTTTCAAAAAATTTTTTCTGCTTGAAATGTTTTGGGCTTCCAATCTGTAAATTCGTATTATCTATTAGTTATAACAGATAAAAAATCCATGATATTTTAAAATATTGCCTCTCCTTATTGTTGTTATTCTGTCTTTTGGGGAAGCTGATGAGATACATGCTGTACCTCTTATGTGGTGGTCGTCTTTTAACCTCTCTTTCATATTTTCCATCTTTCTGCTTGGCAATGTGTCAATTTTTAAATATATCTTATGTTTTACTAATTTTTCCTTCAGTTGTACCTAATCTATTTTTTAAATCTATCCTTTGATTTAAAAAGTCAAATTCCTTTTTTTTATCTGAATAGATAATATATTCACATGGATAAAAATGCAAAAGGTACCAAAGATTATCTAGTGAAATGTCTTCCACCTACTTCTATTCCCTAGCCACCTAGTGACCCTCCACTGAGTTTTTGATATCAAGTTCTATGTTACTATTTTTTTCTTTCTTTCTTTTTATGTTTCATAGAGATGGGGTCTTGCTATTTTGCCCAGGCTGGTTTTGGACTCCTGGCTTCAAGTGATCCTCCCACTTCAGCTTTCCAAAGTGCTGGGATTACAGGTGTGAGCTACCGCACCCAGGTCTATGTTAAAATTTCTAATGATCAATTCTTAGTCCTCACGTTGCTTGAGTTTGAGTGGCGTTTGGTATGGCCAGTCGTCCCTCCTTGTTTCCAGAGACACCACGCTCCTCTTTTCTCCTGTGCTCTCACTGAATCCTCCTTTTTAGTCTCCTTTTATCCCTGACATGAAGTTGGAGAACTCTAGGACTCAGTCTGTGATCTTATTCTCTTTTCTATACACACTTATTCCCTTGGTGCTTTCATCTAGGCTTATGGATTTGGATGCCATGTATATATGATAACAGTCAAATCTATGTCTTCTGCCTAAACCCTCGCTCAAATTCCAGACTTGCACAACCAATCAGCTACTTGACATTTCTACTTGGAAATCTAATAGGCACCTCAAAATTAACATGACAAAACCAGAACTCTAGACTTTCTCTCATAAATCTACTCTATTTGTATTTTTCTGCATTTCAAATGAAGGCAATTTCATCTTTCCTGATGCCTGGCCATAAAACCCACATTTTACTTAAATCTTGGAACTATTCAGCTTATAAAATTTTTGCAAGTCAATTTGGCCAAAACCAATATCATTTTATTTTAATTTTATTTCTCTGGTTACTTATAATTTTGAGCTCATTTATTAACCGTTTTTGGTTGCCTCACTTGTGTATTGTGTAATTGTACCTTTAGCCTATTGTTTTTTTCCTATTAGGTTGTTACTCTTTTTGTTCATTAACATTTTTTTCATGTAGTGAGCTCAGTGTCTTATCTCAAGATGAATTATTTGACGTCTAAAAGATAGGGCTGTGAACTCTACTATGAGAAAATATATACTTATTATTTGGGGACCAGGGAGGCATCCTAATTGTTTTCACATATATTAAATCTTCAGTGGGCAAACTTTTGCAGACTACCCAAGGCTGTTAGATACAGGCCAAAGGAGGTCTCTATGTCCCATTTCTGAGAAGCTGAGTTCTTAGCACATTTCTTAGAATACGAGTAAAGTGCCCTGCTTTCAAACTTATTGCTGACTGGGATTCTAGTTCTTCCTAACTTCCCTGTTCCCCTCTTTTCTCCTGTTCTGATTTCTAAGCAGTTGTTAACCCCAAATCAGAGTGATTATGTGGATCACAAAACTTACTTCTTGATCTCAATTCTGCTTTATTACATTTAAGATGGAATATTATAGACTAATATTTTGATAGGGAAAACATCTATTTTATTTTCATATTTATACTGATACTGAATAGCTTAGCAATTCTCCCTGCAGTCTGTTATACAGATTCTTGGGAATAACCTTCTAGCATAGAATCCTGACTCTGCTATATATTCATTATTAGGCAACTGAAGAAGGAGTTGGAACCCAGTCTTATATGATTGTCAAAGTTTTAAAAAATATATTCTATTCTATTGCCAAGCAATGGGAGTATTGCTCTGGGAAGCTGAGGTTCTATAACCGCAAGTATTCTGGTCTAGTTTTTTCTAAAACTGTACTTTGTGTACCTTGTGAAGTCTGGGAGGCTCAGAGGCAGTGCTCATAGAATGTTGCGTGGTCAGGTGGGGCCATGGTGGAGGTGATGCTGCTCTACCTTGCTTCCCCTGAATGTGTCACCTCTATTAGCTTTATATAATGGGATCCCACATAAGATTTTGTTTGATAAAGGGTTTCCAGAGTTTTTGTTTGTTATATAGTTAGGCAGGTTTTCCCTAAAATACAATAAGATGGACAGTTAATTTTAACCACTTTAATGAGGATGAAAATCAATTCCAATTGGGTGACTGATTAAAATTTTACTTTCTTTTATGTCACCTAGAGATTGCCTCTACTAGTTGGTGCTGAAGCTAAACAGGTGCCATGAAGGAGTCAAAATACCCTTGACTTTGGGATGTTTTATAGTACAGTATGAAATGCAGTACATAACATGTGTGCATGTGTGTACACACATATATACTGGAAAATTTCCAAAATACAGAGGACAACTTTTAAATGAAAGGAAATTAATAGCATGTGATCTGGTGAGTTAATGTGTCATCTTGGGTAAAAGCTAGGATTTTGGAGTCTACTAACCTTGGTTCAGGTCTAAGCTGCTCTTCTTCTCTAAAATAATACTGACCACAAAATGTTGGTGAGAGGATTAAAGGATTTCACTCACATGAAATCACAGTTACTGTACTGCATAACTGCTTCATAAATGCTACTTCCTTTTCCTTCTCTCTGATCCTTTCCTCCTTTCAGAGACACTAGCTACCTATTTTTATCCCTATCAATCCAGTTCATGATCTCAAGTTCTAATCTGTGAAACTTTCCAGTGTAGATATGTGTGCTCACACACATTTGCTACTATAAATACCTTAAAGACAAGGACATTTTGACTCCTTCATGGTGCATATTATAGCTTTAGATTTGTTCTGTGACATCTTCAAGATAGAATAATATCTATCCCTCTGTGTGTCAAACCTATACAACCCCCAGTGTAAAAATATGTTGCCCCTAGCAAGGTAGTGATGTGTCTGACTATTAGATCTCTGGCCTCATGAATTTTTTTTTTCTTCTTTGCTAAATTCTAGGGAATATGAAATTTCCCTAGAACATTAATGCAACATTAATGGTAATGAAGAGATGACAAAAAGAACATTAGAGACACTCTCTACCTCCCCCCGACAATATATCTACTCAAAAATAACACTAAAAATCCCTTTGGAGAAGGTTGATCAATGTGTCTGGAAAATTATGGTCCTTAGTGTTGTGATTCTCATCTGCAAATGATTTCTGGATATTACAAACTAAGTAGTGAGGTTTGAGCTGAAGTTGACACTATGTCAACAAACTAAATAGTGTAAAGTGAAACTAAGGAAAGGCTTTCTTTAGGAAACAAACAAACAAAAAGTCCTGAAGCGTGGGCCTTTTTCCAGTTTAAAAAGAGAAAATCCATATTATTGATTATATTTAGTTTCAGAGATTTATGCTCTAAGCCTAAGGTAATTCTTCTAGCTAAAATTATAAGCTGCATCCAAACATGCATTTAAATAAATCCGATGACTAATTTAATGATAATCAAAATATTTTGCACGTCGTATAGAAAAAAAACTTAAAAAAACTTGGTAAATGCATTTACCATTCTCACAACCTCTTGCGACCTTGAGCTGCATTTGATATATGGCTTGAAGGCAGCATTGTTTTGGTTTCCATAACTCCCAATATGCAGATGTTACTGAATACCCAGATGTTGGGACTCAAGAAAACATTTGCTGGGCCTGATGGGTTCTTAACCACTCAATTTTATGAATTAATGTATTGCATTGAGGTGGACACAGTGGCTGGATGCTGACTTATTTCTAGGCATTGAGGAGGGGTGGTGTAGACAAAAGAAAATTAGGAAGAAACTTCTAGGAAACTTCATGCTTGGCTAGTCCTGCACCTAGGGGCGAGTTGGGGGTGGGGGAATCACAGGACATTTTGGACTTTCAGGAGTTATTTTTAAAATGCTGCTATTTTTAGCTCTCAGTAAAGGAGTGATACATGTCTTGGACCAGGCATAATTCCTGCCCTTTCACTTTAACTTGGGTTAGTTCCTGCTTTTCACTTCTTGAAGGTTCAATGTTAAATATATTTTTTTTCTAATGACTCAAACCATAGTAGAGAGTGATTGGGTTATATGGAACTTTGCCAACTTAAGAAACAAGGATTTTTTTTGTGTGTGTGTGAAAGGAAGGTGTGACCTCAAGTGGATATAATAATATTAATTATTAATATAATGAGTAATTAGAGTACTGGGATTACTAGGTGACAGGCAGTAATTTAAGTATTGAATATAGATGAACTAATTTAATCCTAACAATACCACTGTTAGTTAGACGCTATCATCATCTGCATATTACAGATGAGGAAACTCAGGTTAACATCAATGTATATAATTAACTTGGTCAATGTCACACAGTTATTAAGTGGTTGAGCTGCAATGTGAACCCAATGACCAGATAGATGATGGGTAACAATCATGCATGAGGAATCAGAACTGAGCGTGTTGTTGTTGGTGGGATGCTTTTACAGAGATAGGCTCATCCTGCCAATATGCAGTTGACAAGTTTTCAGGGCTTTAAGCAGAAGGGTTAGAATTTTCTGAAACTTAACTCTTATTTTTCTGTGGGGTTTGCTCTCTTTCTTATTTAGGTGGCTTGTCTGGCAAGATTTAAAGGAATGAATTGACTTATTACATCTGCATAACAGATTCTTGGTTCTTAGGTTTCTCTTGACCAGTGATTCCTGGCAGCCTTATTGGTTGTGATTGCATGTGCTTTCAGAAGAAGCCAGGCCCTGCTTTGTAATACATCGTATGTTATATTAATAAGGGCTGACTCCAACCCAGTGGAGTATATCCAAGGCCTTTGATCTCATTTCCTAAAGTCTGATCTGGGTTTTGTTTCAAGTTCTGAGAGGGTGACCTTGACCTGGAATTTGTAGCCCCAATGTCTTTTTCTCCACTTTCTAAAATAAATCCAATTAAATAAGATTAGTATAACAGGTAGAAACTTTTGCCTTTGTAAGTTTCCTGCCAAAGAAACAAAGCATCTTTTTTTCAAAGCATCTTGTCCTGAGTCGCAAGTGCCTTTGAGGTCTTGGGGTCAGTAAGAACACAGGCAGAGGCAGCTACAAACAAGTGTTGGGTATGAGAATAAAGGAGCAAATAGAAGTTGGATCATTCTATATTAAAACCAAAAAACAAGACAAAATTTTCAAAATCTATGTGGGAATAGGGAATATTCCAGAAAATGAGTTGTGCTAACATGCAATGAATTTAAAGTACTGCCAGAGTACTGGTGAGTGAAACAAGCCTGTTATGCATTTAGCTTCTAGTTATACAAGTAACTCTTGAAAGTAGGCTCCACAGGAGAAAATAACATATGGCATTAAGGTCAGAAAATAAAGAGGATCACAGTATGTCTCTTTTGGGAGCAACCGAGAGAAATGAGCAAACACATTAGAGGGAACTGCTCTTTAGAAACTTAAACAAGAGGCAACTTCAAGGTTAAAAATGATGTAATTGATAATAGTGCCTTCAAATTGCAAAATTTTGTGACTACAGTTGCATGTCAGGGGTCTCCCAAACTATCCTATGTTCAATGATTCACTAAGAGGACTTTCAGGACTCATCATGTAGTTGTACTCATGGTTTTGATTCATTACAGCAGAAGATTCAAAAGCAAAATCAGGAAAGGGAAAAGGTGCATGAATGAAGTCCAGGGGAAACCAGGTTGAACTTCCAAGAGTTCTTTCCCAGTGGAATCACCCAGGACATGCTTTAATTTCCCCAGCAACAACATGTGACAACACATGTGAAATATTGCCAACCAGGAAAGCTCATTAGAGACTCAGTGCCCAGGGTTTTTATTGGGGGCTCATTACGTAGGCACATTTTGCTAAGCACATACCAAGATTCTAGACTTCCTGAAGGAAAGCAGATGTTTAGCAGAAACCATATTGTTTGCATAAATAGTGTAGGCCTGGTGGACCACTCTTATCAATTAGAGTGGTGGGAACCCTCCTCAAATACAAGTTCCCAGATGCCAGACAAGAGCCAACCTTGCAAGAAGGCTTTTCTAAAGATATCCTGCTGTGTTCACTCTTTTCTGCCCAAATGGCAAGTAGTATGACTGATATAAAAATAAACTAAGTAGAAACGATCAAGCAATAGGATTTCTAAATTTCTGTTTGAGTTTCCTAAGAAGAAACAGACTCAAAGTCAATGTGGCTCTGGCTGTGATGTGATAGAACTCTGATGATGGTATCACACCTCCATGAGAATGCCGGACGTGCTATTACTTCCCCTATTTCACTCTCTCTCCCCTGTCTTTACACTGAGCGTGACTGGGAAAGGCACTTGGATGTGAACTCTTGTATTTTAAAATGGCATGAGAAATTCTCTTCTAGGACATATTGTAAGCTCTTTGAACTATTGGGGTGAAAGCTACTATGCAAAGGCAAATTTCTTACTAGACTCTCAGAAAATGTAGGCATTTCTGTTGCATTGTAAGTGTCCAAATAGGGTTTTCTTCATACAGTGTCAGTTGTTAATGTTATATGTTCAGACATTGCAACTAAGTTTGTTTCTAGGGAGACTGAATGTGGTATGTTGAGTGTGTCATTAAACCTGAACCTCTCTAAATTCCATATTTCTGGCCTCATAAACAATGCAATGTGATTTTTTTCAGTCTTCAGAAAGTAACAAATGTATTCTGGAATGGCAATAAAAATGACTTGTGTATAATCAGATGAAAAAGACCTTATTAGGTCATCTAGTTTGCAGCTGGGTGCATCTCAGTACAGTTGCCAGTGTTCAAACAGGGCCACACTTGGTGTTCCAAGATATCTCTGAGAAGGCTCTGCTACCATCTAATAAAGCTGGAAATTACATCTGGAATGTAATAGTGTCACCTATCTGGGAGCTACTACCTATAAACTGGTGGGAAAAGGTATATTTTAATGACGACTAGGGGGAAAAGTGCTGGGACAAAGGCCTCTGGGGGGAGGAATGATTAAGGGCCCTCAGAAAGGAGATGTGGAAGGTGCAGAGGAGTGAATGGGGAGGAGCTCTGAGTGCTGCCTTGCTGCACTGAGGGTGGGCACCCAGGGAGTTACAGAGAAGGTGAAAGAGTCCGTTGTACCCTAAGTGGCTTATTGTCAAATAGGTTTAATAGGAAAATCAAAAGGTAAGTTTAAGAACAATATGGGAAATTCTTTCTCCTTTTATCCTCCTAATTGGTGTATTATAGAATCCAGTTAGTTGTATTTCATCTTTCATTTCTAATGTCATTCATCCACGATCAGTAAGTCACATTTTTTTCCCTCTCTCCCAAATAGTAGAAGAACTGGATCTGGGCTGGCCTGGTATATTTTCTTGCCCAGTCTTTTTGGTGTCCCGTGGTGTATTTCTGAGATGGGAACCTAACCTGAGTTAATGTCCTGCTTGTTTGGAATAAGAAAGGTGTGTCTATCCACATACATATACCTTGCACCAGGTTAACATTTTTATAGGTACAGTAGTTTAACATGTAAGGGGAAAGTAGCCACATGCAACTTACAACATTTCAGATTTATCTTAACACCAAGTAAAGACCTGGGAAGGTAGAAGAGAAGGACCACAGTGGCTTCCTTCTTTTTCCCTTCATCCCTCCCATCCTACCTCCTTCACTTCCTTAGTTAATTCATGTAATGTTTATTAACACTATTCTAGAGACCAGGCACTGTAATTAGTGCTGCAGAAAACAATATTGTACCAGATAGATGAGGTCCCTGTACTCAGAGAACTTTTGCTCTAGTGAGAGAGCAAATATATGAGCAATTATAATATAGTAAAGTCTATAAAGACAAAAGAACGGGGTGCTAAAATAAACACATAATGTGCTTATCTAACTCAATTTATATAACCCAAGGAAAATTCCTCATGAGAAGTGACGTATAGGCTGATACCTACTGGATATGAAGGAGCTAGCTGTATGAAAGAGGGGTGAAAATATTGGTTATTGGCAGAGAACATAGCATTTGAGAAGGTATGTGGGTCTGGAAGAGCAAGGCTCAGACAGGTGCTTGAAACAAGCCCAGTGTACCTGGAATGTACAGCAGAGATGGAGGAAGTGATAGTGGTGAAATGGGGTCGGGGGAGAGCATGTGTTGAGATATAACAGTGGAAGAATATCAGAAGCCAGATGGGGAGGTTATGCTTAGTAAGTTGAATTTTACCCAAGTAGCAATAGGAGCCACTGACAATGAGCAAGAGAAAGCTGTGGTAAGATCTTCTAAGAAACATCACTGGGACATTCTATATAAGACCAGTGGTCAGCTCTCTGAAGAGGTTAGACCAGTGGGACTTTGTTCTTAGGAACACAAGGTTTGGGGTTTCAATGAAAATAGGGGAATTGAATGAAAGTTGATGTTGTAAACAGTGAGATCTGTACTGTCTACTTGCCTTCCAAAATGGCCACTGGTGGGTTTATACCCATCCTCCCAGCCTCCAAGCTGGAAATTCATACATTTCTTTCTAGAAAATATCTGCATAGAGGAAGGAACTACAAATAATAATATTTAGGGATCTGCAAGGAAACAGTCAGGTCCTTATTGTGTCACACTACAGTGAGGCTTACTACATGGTAAACCCTATACCTATAAAGAAACTTCCAATCAGGTTTTTAGTACCTCTTTCTTAAAATGAAGACATAATCAACTGTCTGCAGATATATTTGAGGACAGCCTCTAACAGAAGCTAAAAACCAGAGTCCTAAACAGACAGAAAAAATAAAAAACCCCACCAAAAACTTTCAGAAGAAAGCGAAAGTACAGAAAAGTAGAATATTTTCTTTAAAAACATATTCTTAGATAAATAAGAGAGGACAATTCATCTACAAAACAAAGGCGGACAAATCTATAAAAGAAACGGACAGTACTATTACCAAAAAGGGCTCTTTGAAATAAAAAATATTAGAGAAGGTCTAAAAAACACAATAAAAGGTTTGGAAGATAAAGTGAGAAAATGCTTTAGAAAGTAGAATAAAAAGAAAAAAAAAGGAGAGAGATGGAGAATATAAGAGAAATGAAAGTACGAGCTTTAAGACAGAGAAAATTAAAGGAAATTATCAAAGAAGTCATTCAAGAAAATTTCTTAGAACTGAGGAATATGAAGTTTCCAGATTGAAAGAGCCCCTAAGTGCCAATACAATGGATCAAACAAAACCTATTACAGTGACCATTAATATGAAATTTCAGAAAACTGGGGACAAAGAGGGGATCACAAAACTTGCCCTAGGGGGAAACAAGGTCATACACATAAGCTCAGGAATTAGAACAACTTTCAGTTTCTTAACAGCAAAAACGAAAGCTGGAGGACAAAGGAAGAATGTCTTCAAAGTTTTAAGGTGTCCGACCTGTAATTCTGTTCTCAAACAAAATAGAAATCAAGTGTGAGGCTTGAATACAGCATTTCAGGCAGGCGAGGTCTCAGAAATTTTACTTCTTATGCTTCTTTCTTCAGGGAATGAGTGGAATAAGTGAGGGAGAAAGAAATGGGGCCCTTGGGAATCAGGGGGTCCAAGAGAGGAAGGAGGTAATGAGATCCCCTTGGGCGATACTGAAGGGACGCGTTGGGATATCAGGTCCGCAGCAGAACTAAAGAGCAAGGGTGGCAGAGGGCTCAAGGAAGACAGTCTCTAAAAAGAAGAAATCTAAAGCAAACTGGTATATTTGAGTGATTTGAGACTAGACTTACACTGCTGGTGAAGAATTTAGAAATAAACTAGTAGCAAGTCCTTAGCACATTTGCCAACTATATTAGTTTCCTATGGGTACTGTGACAAATTACCACAACTTGGTGACTTACAACAACACAAATATATTCTCTCACAGTTCTGGAGGCCAGAAGTCTGAAATTAGTTTTATTGGGTCCAAACGAAGGTGGCTGCTGAGCCAATTCTCTCCAGGGACTTTAGAGGAAAATCCATTTCCTTGCTTTTGCTAGCTTCTAGAGCTGCATACCTTGCATTCTTTGGATCATGGACCCTTCCTCCATCTTCACATCTCTCCAGCTGAGTCACATTGCCTTCTCTTTTCCATAGTAGAATCTCCCTTTTATAAGGATACGTGTGATTGCATTTAGGGACCACCTGGATAATGCAGGATAATCTCCCTGTTATGGTTTGAATGTGTTCCCCTCCCCCTGCCAATTCATATGTTGTAACTTAATAGTCAATGTGATAGTGTTAAGAGGTGGGGCCTTTAGGAGATGATTAAGTCATGAGGGCAGAGCCCTCATGAATGGGATTTGTGACCTTATAAAAGGGCTCAAGGGAACTAGCTAGCCCCTACCATCCCTTCCAACATGTGAGGGCACAGCATTTGTCCCCTTTGGAGGAAGCAGTATTCAAAGCACTGTCTTGGAAGCAGAGACTGCACCCACACCAGACACAGAACCTGCTGATATCTTGATCTTGGACCTCCCAGTCACCATATCAATGAGCTATAAATTTATGATGTTTATAAATTATCCACTCTAAGGTATTTTGTTACAGCAGGGGGAATGGACTAAGACACTTGGTCCTTGATTTATCGTGCCTGCAAAGTCACTTTTGTCATAAAAGCTTACATTGACAGTTTCCAGGAATAAGAACGTGGATATTTTAGAGGACCATTTTTCAGTCTATCATAGTAATTGAAAATGAAGCAATTGTTAAGTCAAGGGAAAATATTATACAAGAAAGGAAATTTAATTGAGGTATACTGCATGGCTCACTATGAATAATGTTTACATGGCCTTAATCATGTCAATTTAATTATGAATTCAATCCCACATTTTGATATAATTGTTTCAGAGAAGGAGGGAAGGAAAGTTTGTGTGTATGTATGTCTCTGTGTGGTTTGGAAGACAGTGGTTGGGAATATAGATAATTTTTTATTTTCCACAATAGGAATTCAATAGATAATGTCTAAATCTGAAAAATAAAAAAGTAGTAATATATGTTTGCTGTTATGAGGTATTATGATAAATACCAAAATAGCTAAAAAGAATGGAAAGTGATTGCCATTGAGCATCAAGGGAGCAGGAGTGGTGGGAAGTTTGGGGACCAAATGTTTTTCCCAATAAGTCTTGTAAAGTTCTATATAAATTTTAAAAACCTGAATAATTAAAATGAAAAAAGGTTAGGTTAAATTCTTAGCTTAATCAGGCAAGGCTGCAGACATTTTTCAGAAGTGAGATGATTATATAGGGCAGGAAAAAATAAATCCTTTTATCTGAAGTGTGAAAAATAAATGGGAAGGGACCAGATAGGAGTTGGGAGAGTAACTTGGAAGTAGAAATATGGAGAAGAGGAGGGATTAGGAGGTAAATGGTAGATTTGACAGGAACTGCTAATTTGTTGTAAGTGGAGGTTGAGGGAGAAGGAAGTGTCAGATCTGACACCCAGACACTTTTCTGGTTTTGGCATCTGGGTTGATGATGATGCCATTCAATGACAAAGGGGATCCTGGAAGAGGAGATACTTTGGAGTTAGGTGGTTAGAGATATGTGTGCATTCTCTCAGAACTAAGTGTATGAAAGGCATGGGAGGAAATGAATGTCCTCCAAGGAGAGGCTGCTCCTGAAAGAGTTCTGAGGAACAAGTATATGTATTGAAGAGAGGAGGGACAGGCTTTTCTGTTCTTTATCTCTCTGCTTGGCTCTGCTATTCTACTTTTCAAATGAACAAATGGGGCTGAGAAATCAGTTAATACTTCAATACTTAAAAACTTATGGAGAATTTCTCTTTTCTACCCAACAGAGTTTCATAAACTCAAGGAGGGCATAAGTGAATATTGTCCCAAGATTAATATGTAAACATAGAAAAAGGTCCATGAGAACGCACATACTTATATGGACTATTTTACTATTAATCTAGTGGTCTACTGATGGTTAAAACTTTCATTTGTCTAAAGATTCCTTTAAAGATTTGGTAATTGGGATGTGTAGAGACTCTTATTTTATTATCCTAATAGAAAAATGCAACCTAGAATAAATTGCATGGGACTCATTTACTTGATGAGTGTGTGAAATGCAGGTGTAGTCAGCAGAATCTGGGGAATACTGAAAGTTGGTCTAGGTGCAGCAAGGAAAGGCCCATCCCAGCAGCTAGCCATATGGCTATTGAACTTTGTTCCTCTGTATATAATTATGTCTTTCTTTGGATGCTTTTGAGATTTTCCCTTTAACATTGACATTCAGCAATTTGATTATGATGTACCTTGATGTTTATTATAATTATTTTTAATGTTTATGCTGGTTAGAGTTTGTTGAGCATCTTGGCTTTGTGAGTTTATAGTTTTCATCAAATTTGGGAAAGTTTCAGCCATTGTTCCTTCAAATATTTTTTCTGAATGCTCTTCTCTCTCTCCTTTTATTCTGAGACTCCAATTACATGTACATTAGTTCTATTGATATTGTCGCACATATCACTGAGACTCTGCTTATTTTGTTTTTTTTCTCTTTGTGCTTCATTTTAGTTCATTTCTATTGTAATTTTATCAATTCATTACTACTTCTTTCCTGCAGTGTCTAATCTATTAATCTCATCTAGATAATTTTTTATTTCAGATAATTTATTTTCTATCTTTAGACATTTACATTTCATTATTTTTATATCTTATGTTCATTTCTCATTATATTCCTATCTTCCTTTACATGTTGAGCACATTTATACTATTTATAGTAGCTCTTTAATGTCCTTTTCCACTAATTCCATCATCTCTATCATTTCTACATCTACTTCTATTGATTGCTTTTTCTCTTGGTTATTGCATGCCTAGTAATTACTGATTAGATGACGTTGTGAGTTTATGTTGTTTTGTGCTATATTTTGCTCTATTTCCTTTTGAGAGCTGGACTTTGTTTTGGCATGCAGATAAGTTGCTTGTGAGTCACTTTGATACTTTTGAGACTTACTTTTAAGTTTGTTATAGAAGGTTTAGAATATCTTTTACTCTAGGGCTAATTTAATGCCATTATTAAAGCATGATTCCTTCCAAAGACTTGACCCAATGTTCTGTGTACCCCAAGGTCTTGCCATTCTAGTTGGTAAGAATGTGAATAATTCTCAGACCTGTCTGAATTATGGGAATTGTTCAGATTACTTCTTTTCAGTGTTTTTTCCCCCTGACCTCATGGGATTTTAACCTATATATGAATAGATTAGCCAAATACTCAAAGATACCTCTCTGCAGCTCTCAAAACCTCCTTCTGTGTATATCCTTTCTCACCATTATTCTGTGCTGCAAATTTAACTGTCTTGCCCTTCCTGATCTCCTGTATTTTCTCCACAACTCAGTGATACCACCAGGCTCTGTTTGAGTTCCCCACCCCCTGTACTGCAGCCTTAAAACTGCCGCTAGGCAGTAAATTATGGCAGAGAAATTATAAAGTTCACTACATTTGTTTCCCTTCTTTCAAGGATCACAGTCCTGCACTGCCTGTTTTCTAATGTCTGAAAACAGTATTAAAAAATATTTAAAAATATTTTGTCTGTTTTGCCAGTTGTTAATGGCAGGATGGCAATTCTTGTAGCAATTATTCATTTATAGATGAAAGTAGAAGCCAGATACTTTTGGGGAACTAGGGAAATTTTAAAGTCTAAAGTACAAATTTCAGTGAAGGAGGCTGGTAAGAGGATGAGCCACTTGGCTATATATAAAAATTTAAGTAGAGGTTTTATGTAGGTGAAAATAGGTGCAATTATCTGCAGTAGGATTTTGAAGCTTAAAGCCTGGATAATTGAAAATGATAAGGGAAGTGAAATAAACATGGACTCAATTCAGAACACTCAGGTTTTTTTCTGGGCTCTGCTAGCAGTCGGTTGAATGATCATGGCAAGTCACTTATCATCATATTTCCCACCTACAAAATGAGAAGTTCAACCAATTCTCTTTCAGCTCTGAAATTGAGTGGATTTGAGATAGCTCTTGGTCTATTATCACAAATATATTCTATGCTTTTCTGTCTCTTTGGCCTTATTTATCCTTATGCCGTTGCCTATATCTGGAATTCCCTTTCTATTATACATCTTTCATTTGTCCGAGCTTGGCCAGGACTTCAGGACCAAAGCCAAATGCCTCCTGCTTCTACACAGAGTCCTCTGGGATTCTTTCAGCTTGATGTAATCTCTCCTATTTTGAACAGCAACCAAAACCAAAAATATACAGGAAAAGTCCTTATGAGAAGTATGAGACTGTATATAAACACAACTATAAAACTTTCTGAGAGCTTAAGAAAAAAATGCTTGTATAAATGAATCAAACTATCAAACCATTAGGTGATGTACTAGTCAGAATTCTCCAGAGAAACAGAACCTATGCATGTATAGGAATTGGCTTACACAATTATGAAGGCTGAGCAGTCCTATCTATGATTGCTGCCTGCAAGCTGGAGAACCAGGAAATCTGATGGTGTAATTTAGTCTGAGCTCAAAGGCCTAAGAACTGGAAGAGCCAATGTTGTAAGTCCCAGTCCAAGTTCACGGGCTCAAGAACCAGGAGCACTGACATCTAAGAGCAGAAGAAGATGGATTTCCCAGCTCAAACAGGAATAAAATTCCCCCCGTCTTTGACCCTTTTTATTCTATTCAGGCCTTCAACAGATAAGATGAAGCCCACCTGCATTGCTGAGGGTGATGTTCTCCACTCAGCCTACTAATTCAAATGCTAATCTCTTCCACAAACATCCTCACAGACACACCTAGAAGTAATGTTTTACCAGCTATCTGGGCATCCCATAGCCCTGTCAAGTTGACACATAAAAATAGCCACCACTGGTGGGAAAGCTGGCTGTTATAAAGATGACAATGATTTTCTCAAATAAATGGATAAATTTAACAGAATCCTAATTTAAATGATGTGACATTTGCTTTTATAACCTAACAAAATGATTTTAAAATTTACTTAAAACTTTCAGGCAAAAGTAGCAACAAAATACTTTGAAAGAGAAAAGTTCTGGGAGGGGAACTTGCTGTGTCAGATGGTAATGTATGTTATTAAGCTATAGTAATTATATTGGTGTGGAATTAGTGTAAGAATGGATAAATTGATTTAAAACAGTAATAAAGCTTTGAATCATACACTGGTATATATAAAAACTTAATACAAGGAAAGAAGCATTTCAAATATCACTGCTGCTGGGATACCTTCACTGACCATCCACAATAAATTAGATTTCCCATACTAAAGGCCTCATAATATCTTACCTATAATTATAATTGCTTGTTTAATACCTGTCAGTTCCACGAGACTAATGGCCATGTCCTCTTTGTTTAAACCTATTTAATCTATACCTAGTATCGTACCTGCTTGACAGTAGAGAATAAGTATTTGTTGAGTTTTTGAAACAAAAAGGGGGAGGAGAATAGCTTGCTTATTTAACAACTGTGGATGTGTGGGAAATCAGCGTTTGCAAAGCATTAAATCAGATACTTACCACATACCACACTTCACTTCAAATTCCAGATGAGTTATAAAAGAAAAGTATAAAATGCAACCATAAATATCTAGAAGAAATGATAATTTAATATGTATCCTCTCTTGGAACAAAAAAATGGCTTTAAGCATAAAATCTATGGAAAAATCACAACTGAAAAGTAATAGAATTGGCATAGCAAATTAAATAATTCTATATATGATACACAGTATACATAAAATGTAAAGGGGGAAAGTCTCAACAAATATAGCAAAGTATTGTGCTTAATTTATAAAGAGTCTTTGCAAGTCCATGAAGAAACAGTATATAACAGAAAAACATACAAAGGCTACAAACAGGCAATTTACAAAAAAATACAAATGGCTTATTAAAAATGTTTGAATTTACTGTTCATTGTAGAAATCCAAATAAAAAACAGGATGTCATTGTTTAATATATCAAAGTAGTAAAACTGTAAAAAGAAAGCTATGGTGAAATTAAATTTTTACTGCTAATGTATTTCCTTAGGGTCCCTAGGCGGTGACTGCCCAGTGAACTCAATTCCAAGGCAAGAATCAAGGTGTTGTGGAGACCTGGAGGCTGGAGGCAGAGATACCCTCGTGGAAGAAGCCAGGAACTGGAGATGTGGCTACGGCCTGTGCTCAGATCACAGTTGCTTTATTGCCTCCAGGGTCCGTGGAAGCCCCTTTGAACCGCCAGAATGATGGAGACTCTGTTAGGCACTGAGCGTTTATAGAAGGAACAATGATCTTTCTAAAGCTGGGAAACAACGTTGGTCTTTGGATTCTGTTCTTTCCCACTTCCTGTTTTTGGATTATGGTTTGTGTTGGGATTATTTGACCAGAGAAATTCCCCTTGGCCAAATCTCACTTTCCCGGGCTCCCTTTTCCTATTATACACGCAGACCCAGAACCTAAAGAATGTCATGGAAGGCTTGTGCTATTCGCCCTAGGCAATGGAGAGTGGCCAGAAAGTACCGGTGAGATTTCTGCCTAAAGTTCCCAGGCCTTAGAAGGACAGAGCTTGGCCCCGTGCAGCACAGTAGTGGAGAGTCAATTGTGCCTCAAGAGGGTGGCCAGAGCCAAGTTCCTCCGTTAGGTGGCCCCATGTAGTGTGTGAAGCATCAGTATTTCAGAGACAGGGGGTCTCTGAAATAGGGGGTGGTGGAGGCTGTGGGGTGGAGAATGGAGACCTCAAGCCAAGTCCAAAGAGGGTAGCTGGGCTTGGCTGAAGCTGGTGCTGGAGGAAATCCAGGCTCAGTGATATACATCTTCTGAATGTTCAAGAGAAGTTGGGGATTTGGATCTTTAAATATTGGTAACCGGTCAAAAACAACAATGAACACTATGTGTTCCAGCAACATTCAGGCCAAACAAAACATATTTGGCCACAGGCCTCCAAATTGCAAATTCTGGGATTAGACAGGGTTGTCTCAGAGGAAAATTATTGTTTGTCTTGGGAGGTGTGCTTTTTCATTGGTGAATCAGGGAGGCCCCTTGTGATAACCCGCAGCTCTCACTAGTGGGGAGTCTCAAGTAGAAATAGAAGCCTCACTTCCGCTCCTGGTTAGGGGACTCAGCCATGGGTCAGAGGTGAGCATACGTACTCCCTCTTACCAGCACAACAGGGAAAATCTCTTCCAGGAGGAAGGAGGTGGGCTTTCCAAGGAAGGGAGTGCCCATGGGACCACTCCCCTGATGAGGGCTGAGTCAGAGTTGCTTTCTTTTGTGAGGCCAAAGGTAATGTCCAAGCTAGTGTGCCGGCAATGTTCCTTGTGCATCGTAGTGTCCTACCGAGATGGGTGCACCCTTAGGTAAAGTACTTTGTGGATGTACACTGTTCTGTGGCTGGGGCAAGTGGAGACCAGAAGAAGCAGAGTGCGTTAGAAGGGACAGGATGACTTGGCCTCTATATTAGTGCCCTAGGGCTATTGTAACAAATTACTGCAAACTTAGTGGCTGAAAACAACAGAAATTTGTTCTCTTACAGCTCTGGAGATTGGAAGTTTGAAAAGAGGTTTGCGGGGCTGAAAATCAAGGTGTTGGCAGAATTGGCTCCTTTTGGAAGCTCCAGAGGAGAACCTGCTCCTGACTCTTCCAGCTTTTGTGGCTGAGCATTCCTGGACCTGCAGCTGTATCGCTCCGACCTCTGTTTCCCTGGTCTTTTCCTTTTCTGTTGTCAAATCTCCCTCTGCCTTCCTCTTAAAAGGATATTTGTAATTACATCTAGACCCACCCAGATATTTCAGAATAATCACCCACCTCACGATCTTTAACATAATCACATTTGAAAAGTCCCTTTTGCCAGGTAGGGTAACATTCACAGGTTCCGGGGTTAGGGCCTGGAAATCTGTGGGACCATTATTTGGCCTACCACAGCCTGTTGATCTTCTGGACTCTGGTGGAGAAGGGAGGTGTGAGTCAGGTGGACATGGGTGGGCAACCCCCATGGCTAATGGCAAGTGTAGGAGAGAGACTCACTGCCTGAGGGCCAGGAGAGACCTTAGCAATGAGAGTGACCCCACTTAGCTCCCTGAATGCCTCCATCTGGAGATGGTTACACTTGGGGGAAGGGAGAAAGACAGGGCCCAGTAGTACCTGGTCACAGTAATCGGTTCCTGTCTGCCCCAGGACAGCATTTTTATTTTCTTCAGGCTGACAGTAAACATTGAAAAAACCCCCAAAAACAAACAAAAAAAATAATGTCCTGGTTTCTTTCAGTTAGTGCCTCTCAGAGCTTCTATTGTTCCCTCCAGGGACATCTGACTTCTATCCTCAGCCTCTGGTAGGCTGGTTTCTGCTGTTCAAATTTTCACACGCACAGGTTTCCTGACTAGCAAGAATGTGTTAACATTTGGGCCAGCTGGGTGCGTAAAAATCGTGTTGTATGTCCACGTCAGCTGTGGAAAAATGTCTACTTTCTCCTAGCCCTTGTCTCTCTAACTCTTTTCTACCTTCCTGACTTAATCTCCCCTTACAGTGCCTCTCTGAATTTTTGTCCTGATGTTCTGTGCCCCCTCTACTCCAGCCTGTCCAACACCAGTTCACTGGTTTATCAGCATCCTGTGGGGGCTGTTTTCTGTCCTTGTCTGTGAGTCTGGAGGAGCGCCCGACTCTTGCTGCTTTTGCTTTGTGGGGATTCACACAATCTGTCTCGTGGATTTCTTCCTGCCCTGCAGGCAAGTGTGTTCTGAGCATGAAAATATATGCATATATTCATGCAGCATTTATTAAACAAATGTTTATTAAACATCACCACAGGCCTGGCATTTTACTAGTCCTAAAGGAACAAAGATGGACAAGCATGAAGTAGTTTATAATCCACATACACAAAAAAACAGCTAATATTTTTTGAGCGTTTACTAGGTTCTAGGTAACGTGTACTTCCTACATCCATTAAAAATATTTCGTGTAATCCTCACAATGACTCCATAAAAATGGGTATTTTTATCCCCATCTATATAGGAGAAGAAAAGCACAAAGAGTATAAGTAACTTGCCAAGTTCACACATCTTGTAGGTGGGATTTCTAGGACTATAGTCTGCGCAATCTGACTCAGGGGCCCTCAAACAAATCAGAGTACAAATATGCACTCAGAATGCGTGTGATTCAGCATATATGTTTCCTGACCTTGTTGCATATCCTGTGTTCAGTTGCTTCCCTGGAAATATAAGGGAGTTCTTGGAAAGTAGGACAGAGTTACTCTCATGCGCATTGCTTTGAAGGGTCAAAATTGCTGCATTTCTTTTAGAAAACAATCTGGCAGTATATAACAAGATATTTTAAAACTTTAAACCTAATTATAGCCCTTCTGGGAATCTACTCTGAAGAAAGAACCAAAAATATGGAGAAAGCTTTATGCCAGAAGATGATCTTTGAAACATTATAAAGAGAGGTAGAAAATGTATTTACACTGTATTCAGATGCACAAAGGAAATGTAACTTTCCTTTTCTTTTTTCCTATAATACACATAATCTTCATCTCAAGTGCTCATCCTGCCCCCCACCCCCCAGCCCCATAGGTAGAGAAATCTAAATGTGTTCTCACCTAGTTAGGTTAGTTCAGTCTCTTTGGGGTAAATCCTCAGTTTTTAATATTTTTTCCTCTCTCCTTGGTCCTCACCAAGACAGCATCTGGGTGTGTGTGGGAGGATCTGAATGTGCTCTCGTGGCTGTTAGAGCACCTTGGAAACATAGGCACAGGTCTTTGTTCTGTCTGCTGCCTCCCCCGGCCTCTGCAGTGATGACCCTTTTCCCTGGACATTCTGCTATCATCTGATGCTGAAGTTTTGGGTGATGGCTTCATGGTGGGCTCTTTGGCCACATTTGGTGGCTGACTCAGTCTTGCCTCATTTCAGGCTAGTGCTGTGGTCTGGTGGTGACCCCCATGCCCCATGCCCCATTCAGTCCTTGGTGTGGGTACAACTTGCCCTATAGCCCCCAGCTTCAGGGTCACTTGGCTTCCTCTGAGAGTCAGCGTCTGGGAGCTGCCCACTCCGAGTCTCAATGACCTTTCCTCAGCTGGGGGTGTGCAGGAACATCGGCCCTTCGCTCTTAGTATGGAAGTACTAACCTAGGCTGTCTCTCTGCCTGACCCCCTGGCAGTCCCAGGGTTGTGACCTTATTATCCTGAGAAGCGTCATCTGGAGTGCCAATGGGAAGCTGGGCTGAAGTCCCTCGTGTGTTCCAGCTTTTCTCCCTAAAATGCACTCCACGTTAGGGTGGTGAGATTATGGATGATATTTTTTTCTTTCCAATTTTTTATATATTCCTAAATATGATCACAATACTTTTTATAAATTGTAAGAAGACAGTGGTTCTTAAACTATGGTCTATAGAAGAGCCTGTTTAGCATCTCTAATAAAGGTTGGGACAATCGATCCTGTATTGTTTCTGAGTACAAGCGGTCAAACAGCATAGAAGTATTGACTCTTAAATATGTAGTTGAGGCTACACTGGGCAGGATGATCATCATAGACAGGCCCTAGAGTCACCCCCTGGTCTTCTCTACCACACCTCCTCCAGCCCTCCTTTTCCTTCCTCCCTCGGAGTCAGGCCCACTGCTCCTGGGGTCAAATTAGACAGTGAAGGACGAGTATGAATGGGCAGCACTCAGGGCTCACCACCTAGTGCACTCTACTGCCCTGGCCTGGGGCACCTGTGTTTTTAAATGGAGCAGAATCGTCAACATTTTGAGAAAAGGAGAAGATTGATTTAGAGAGGACACAAAGGCTGATTCAGGATTGTGTCAGCAGGGTGAGCAGCTTCCTCTGCAGAGAAGTGCACAGGAAGACCCTGGCTCCATGCTCCACCTCTCTGTGGGTCTGCTGTATAACAGGATTAGGTAGACATTAATATTTACCTTCTTATCTATTATTTAATGGACCCCACAGTTAAGTCCTCCAATGCCTGTTCACAGTTTTAGTCATTTCTTGAATTTAATTCAGTGACAGTGTTGCAAAACCATTCAGTAGGAAATAGCTATCATATGTTTTGCAGACATCAGAAATACCCTGAGGAGAAAGTTAATGGGAGAGAACATAATAAGCCTTTTTTGCAAAGAGTAAGATGTGGGATATATTTTATCTTAACAGTTTTCAACAAAGCCCCTGGAGGTTGTTTTTATGTGGGTAGAAGTTTTTCATTAAAGTAGAAAGTTGTTTTTTTTTAATTTGAAACATTTTTTGTCTTAAATATTTTTGTTCCCCAAAGGAAAGCTTAGGGCAAGCTCCCTCATATCCAGAGGTCCTCCAATTACATTGGTTAATCTTGGTTGTAGACACACCAGGGCAAGCATTACAAAAGGCTTCCTTTTCTTCTTCATGAGAATTTTCCTTTGCGGAATGGTTCTTTCAGGTAAAAGTGTCTTCTTCATAAGACACAGAGAGGGGCAAAAACCCTGTTAGTGATCTTGGGGATTTCTTTCTATAGCCAGAGATTAAATAAATCAGAATCTGATTCCTGGGATGCTGTGTATATGTGTTAGACATATATACAAGCATAACTTAGACCAAGGTGGAGTCTCAGCAGAGTTGTCAACCCTAAGGTGCACAAGGTGCATTTACTGGGGGTGGCGTCACTGTTCCCACAATGTCCTTAAGTAACACTGTGCGGTCATAGCAGCATCCGTTTCCCTTGTAGAAACATCTTTAATTCTTTCATTTTTGACTCAAATGGCAAATTTATTTATTAATTTTTGATTATAAAAATTATTTTCACTGATACCATCAGGTAAAAGTTCTTGAATTTGAGAACTTAAAAGCATCAGATATATAAAATCTAACAGCAAAAGTGCCTATTCTTTACTATGCCTTGATTAAAAATAATTGTGTTAAGTTTGGAGATAGAGGGCTCTGGGGCCAAATCCCTGCTCAGTCTCTAGTTAACTGTGATGTTAAGAAATCTCTCTATGTTTTGCTTTCCCTTACAGGTTGGTTCTGATAATTTCTTAATATAATGCTTTAAAAGAAGTGAAAAAAACTTTGAGGGAAAAAATTCTGTCAGTTTTAAACAGTAAGAATGATCTGTATCAATTAGGCACCAAGCTTGGATTTGCACTGCACACTCTCTTTTACATAATCTCTTTTATATATGATGTTCTGTATTGAATAGGCCAGTTTATAGAGCTCCAACAAACTTTATTACAAATAAGAATTAAAATATCAATGACACTCACAACAAAAAATAAGAATTTGAAGTGATGGATATATTAATTAGTTTGATTTAATCATTCCATGCATATATCACAACATCATTTTGTACCCCATAAATATGTGCAATGATAATTTGTCATTACAATAAAATATAAAAAAATTAAAAAAAATCAACTCCTTTTGCTAATATAAAACCATAAATACAGAAAGCAACCCCTATGGAAAACAGTATGGAGATTCCTCAAAGAACTAAAAGTAGACCTACCATTTGATCTAGCTATCCCACTGTTGGGTATCTACCCAAAGGAAAAGAAAATTTTTCATCAAAAAGACACCTGCACTCAAATGTTTATTGCACTACAATTCATAGTTGCAAAGATGTGGAATTAACCCAAGTGCCCATCAATTAATAAATGAATTAATAAAATGTGGTATATGTACATTCTGGAGTACTACTCAGCCATAAAAAAGATGAATTAATACTTTTTGCAACAATCTGGATGGAACTGGAGACCATTCTCCTAAGTGAAGTATCTCAAGAATGGAAAAACAAAAAACGTATACTCACTATTAAATTGGAACTAACCGATGAGCACACATGTGCACAGAGAAAAGTAAAACATGGTGGAAATCAAGTAGGGGGAGGGAAAAGGAAGGGGAGGGGCAATAACCTTCCTGATGGGTACAATGAACACTATTTGGGTGATGGGCACACCTATAGCCAGGACTCAAGCATTACAAAAGCAATCCATATAACCCAAAACATTTGTACCCCCTTAATTTTTTGAAATTTCTGAAATTAAAAAAAATTAAAAAATCAACTACTTTTGCTAATATATAACCATAAATACAGAAAGCAACAGCTATCTCAACCTGAAGTCAAAAGGAAAATTTACCAGGATTATACCACAGAGCTCCCTATTGCTCTGTCACATGTCATGCAATTTGAAGTGACTTATTCTTGTACTATTGGCTCCTCTGTGTGACGTTGGGTATGTGTGAATGCCTGTGAGCTTGGTATTAACTAGTTGGTCCAATTGTCCATCCTGTGGTTTGAACTCTGAGTTCTTACAAACCCTGGAAGAGGTAGTCTCTCTTTGCTTGTGTATGCTTAGTTAATACAGAGCTCTACCCTAATGAAGAGGGGGCAATGTCTTGATATCAGGCCTTCAGCCCCACATAAAGGGGAGCAGCTCTCAGGGACCCATTCCAGAGCTATTTTAAAGGTCTTTTCAGTGATATGGGAAGAAGCTATTTATAGTAAAGTCATAAAGACAAACAATATTCCTTCAGGGTTAGGGGAGCAAGATGGTGCCTGGGGAGGAAAGGGAAGATCAGTATGAAAATTGGGGTTGAGAATATGTCTATTTATATATGTGTAAAATGTTATAAAAACATTTATAAAGATGTTAAAAGCCAATATGGCTGCAAAAGAATGAACAGAAAGGGGCCAGAGGGCTGGTGGGACATCAATGTGTGTCTCAGATGGTGTGTTTCTTTTCTTTTCTTTTTTTTTTGTTCTTAAGTTAAAGTTTACAACAAAGGTTACATAAGAGCAATGAATTGAATTTTGGGTGTTTGGAGTGGAGCGGGAGCTGAGTTGCTTCTGTGTGCGTCCTGGGCATGAGAACTGCCTGCGATGAAACACAGAGTGAGCGCAGAGCTATTGGGATGGGGGTGCTGGGTCCTGGCTCTGCCAGGACGGGGAAGGGGTGGGGAGAAGACAGGGGGAGGATAGGAACACAGGGATCCTTATTTAGAAGTAACTTCCTTTTCCTTAAGAGAGAGTCTTTCTTCTGATTTAGGAGAATACCTTCTGTAGTTCATAACCTTCAGAAAGAATACAGGCTTCTGACCCTGTGTGTTGGTTAGCGAGGCCTGCCACAACAAAGTCCCACAGACAGGATGGCTTAAACATCCGAAGTTTATTTTCTCACAATTCTGGAGGCTGGAAGCCCGTGATCAAGGTGTCAACAGGGTTGGTTTCTTCTGAGGCTCTGTCCTTGGCTTGTAGGTCACGCCTTTCCTCTGTCTCTTCCCTCTGTGTGTCAGTGTCCTAATCTCTTCTTCTTGTAAACACGCCACCGTTCATATTGGATTACAGCCCACCCTAATGACCTCATTTTAACTTAATTGCCTCTTTAAAGGCCTATCTCCAAATGTGGTCACATTCTGAGGTACGAGGGGTTAGGACTTCAACGTGTGAGTTTGGAAAGATGCAATTCAGCTTGTAACATCCAGGTACTAAAATAATTTTCCTTCTGTCATCCTCTAGTCTCTTTTAAGTATTGAAATATACTAAATGAGGAACCTTGGAAACTTGGTCGTACTTGGTTGTACTTTCCAAGTGTGTAGAGATTTAAGATATACAATTTAGAGACACACCATAGATCAAGAAACAAATATTCTTTCATTGCCTCTAAGGTGTCTGATAGGATCACTTGGCATATTTTCTGTTTTCCAAACTCCTGAAATTTGATATCATTTTCATGAATCTAGGGAGTCTCTATTAGCCACTCTCTTTCACACAATTAATAAATGTGGGGTGATTCTATCCTGTCCTCTTAGAAACAATTAGCTTGCTAGTTATATATTTTTAAAATTACTGATTTGTTGCAATATGAATTCTTTACTTATTAGGGTTCAAAATACAATGGTACTTTTACTTCTTCCTGAACAGTTCAAGGATCTGAGAACATTTTAGTTCCATTTATCCCCCTCCAAATTTGTAAGCTATTGTTTTCACGTATTTTTAATTCTTGCTATATTTAAAACACCACAGACTTTATTATTACTTCCTTATACACTTCAGCATTTATTTAGATCAACACACATCATTTCTCTTTCCTTTGATATTTATTCCTTCCTGCATCTTCAGGCTTCTACCTAGGAATATACTCCTTCTTCCTAAATAACTCGTTTTATATATCCTTTATTACAGGTCCACTGGTGGTTAATTCTCTCAGTATTTGTCTCAGATCATCTTTATTTAACCTTTGTTTTTGGAGGATATTTTTGGTGAGTTCTAGTTTAGCTCTTATTTTCTTTCTGCACTTTGAAGATTTTCTTACATTATTTTCTGTCTTTCATAGTTTCTTTTGAGACATCAGCTATAAATCTTTTTGTTCTTCTGAAGGCAATTTATCTGTCTCCTGGCTACTATTATAATTTTTGTCTTTGTCTTTTTTTTTCCCCCCAATAATTTTACTGTGATGGGCCTGGGTATGGTTTTCTTTGTTTTTATCATGCTTTGTTCTTTTTGGATCTATGGTTTGAGGTCTTTCACAAGTTTTGGATAACTCTCAACTGTTATCTCCAAATGTTACTTTATTACATTCTCTCCTCTCTGAGATTGTAATTATGCATATCATAGATTTTCCTCCAATATCCCATATAGCTCTTTCTCTTTTATCTATATTTTGTATCTTTTTGTCTCTCAACATGCATTAGTTGGGATATTTTTATTTTCCAGTCCTCTAATTTTTTCTTCAGTTGTGTCTAAACTGCTATTTAGGCCCATAATTTCAGTTATTGTATTTTCAGTTCTAGAATTATCATTTGACTTTTTAGTTTTAAGTTCTATCCTGAAATTATATTCTTGTCTTTTGATCCTTAATCATATTAAGCATAGTTATTTGAAAGACCATGTTTGATATCACATTTATCTGTATCTCTGTGGCTTTGTTTGTTTTCTGTTTCTCTTTGTTTTCAGTCATGTGGGCTTGTCTTCTAATGTGCTTGGTTATTTTTGATTGTGACAGTCATTATATGTAAAAAATTAAAGATAATTTTAGTCTCTTAGTACTGTTATTTTCTTGCAGAGAGGATTTACATTTGCTTCTGGCAAGCAGCTAGTCTGGGGTACCCAGATCACCTTAATCCAATCAGAAAATCAGGAATTGAGATGATTCAAAGATAAGCTTCTGTCCCTGTAGTGGTTCCTGTGTTACACTGTGCAAATCTCCCTTCTTCACAAAGGATGATCCCAAGTTTATTTCCCCGGTTGCCAGGAATGATGCTTGCACTCAGTTCTCACCTGTCAGTCCCCTACAGGTATTGTCCACAGCTAAAGAGAAGCATTTTGACCTAGGTCACATGCTCACCCCAAAGGCAGCCTGCATTCAATGACTGGTTAATCTAGGGGTACAAAGGCCTGGCCTTTTCCCTCAACTTGGGAGAACTCTAAAGGGCTACTTCAGCTTCAGAGCTTCCTGTGGCATTGGCCGAGTCTTTTGTTGAGATTGCATCATACCTTAACTTTCTCCTGTCCCCAACTCTGCTTCTCTCCCTTCCCTCATAGGTGATGGTCTGAGAAAACTTGTGAATAAACTTCCTGCATGAAAATATCTACCACTGCATCTTTTTCTATTTTTGGTTCATAATTTTTTCCTTGGGTATGGACCTTTGAGTCTCAACTCAAATCTTGTGAGGTTTAGTGGGGTTCCTCTTCATTGACAGGCCATGAACTCTACTGTTTGTCCACATTTGGTGCTTTGTAAGCTTTTCCAGGTTTCTCAATCACACTTTCATAACATTTAAAAAATGTTGTCTTTAGTATTTGTTACCCAATCTGCCAATATCAGAAGTGGGACTTCTTACCTCTGTGATTTGAATTGAAATTTATTTGAAAAGTTTAAATTCTGACTCAATTTAAATAAATTCAACCATTTTATTTATACATCTATATGTGCCAGATACTGAGCTGTGTTCTTGGGATACAATTATGAATGTTGTATTGTCTTTTTTCCCTCAAGGAGCTTATAATTAAAAAATTATTTCTTTAATAGGTATATCATGAAGGCATTAACATGATTAATAATGAGAAGACCTTCAGAATAAAGCTATGTTGCCTGACAAGTTGCCTTTGGTAGGACAGCAGATAAGAATTGATATACTAAGTTGCCTTAGTAAGTAGATTTAGGCCCATAACCATGTCCTGCTGCTGAATGTTAATAGAAGCTTGAATCACAAAAGCAGGTCTGACCACACAATCAGCATAAATGATCAGGGGGAAGGGGGTGACGCTGTTATGAGGAAGCTTCTTGGACAAGGGCAGAAATAGATAAATAACTAGGATCTTAGAATCAACAATAATACAAGCATAAAAGAAGTATTTTCTGCAATTGAGCTTACAGAATAGCTGCAATGTAAAGTACTTGGGCAGGTAGTGCAGAGTAGACAGAAACAGAGGATACTAAAGTCAAGAACTATTCTGTAGGAAGGCATTGAAACCCAGCTGTGGGCTACAGAGATCAGTGACCTGCTGAGAAATACTGACTGGATGAGAAAAGCAATGATGCCTTATAGCTCATGTAGAAGAAATGGCTGTGAATAGTGAGGGGAAGGAGCTTCACACACAGAAGCCTCAGCTTCTGTGCTTGGGCTGATAAGGCTGGGGTGAATCCTGGTTATCACACACTCAGACTGGAGTAGCATCGGATGGAGAAGTGCAGGAATCTAAGTACAGTGTAATTGATACGGATGGAGGGCAGGTTAAGAAGGAAAGTTAGGACAAAGCGCAAACTTGTTCACTAGGTGTGGGTCAGGCTTCAAAGGTTGGTCCTGAGGAGAGAATCCAGGTGGTCTGTTACAGTGTCCAGAGGGTGCATCTAGAAGTCTGGTTTAGTTGAACAGAAGGAATGTAAGTAATTGGTGAAGTTTAGAACTGGAGAGGGAGGTGGTCAGTGAAAGGAGGTCTGCCCATACTCAGCACAAAAGTGGTAGGGTGAGCAGGACTCACTAAGGGAAGAGAGCATAGACAGACTCCTTTCCCCTTCTCATCTCAAAGTCCAACCATCCAGCCATGCCAGACTTGAAGACCCGTGCATGTGTCATGCTGTTCCTTGGCCATCATGGGACCTTATGTCTGGAGTACTTTCTGCTTTGTGCATTTGACAAACTTATACCCATTCTGAAGTGCCCAGTTTGAGTAACTTAGAAGTTTTTATTTACTTCTTTAAGCAGAGTTGAACTTTTTCTTCTTAGTATTGACCCTTTGCCCTCCATTTTTCTCTTGATTATCACACCATATTGTAATTATTTGTTTACATGAACTCCCAGGTAGGGAAGACACAATCTTACTTATCTTTGTGCCCTAGTCCTTAATAAAGTATTTGATACATAATAAGCATGAATAAATCTTTGTTCAACAAATGGCTTGAATTCAGAGAGAAGCCCTGGTGCTAGTTTATGTTGGATGCTAGATGGCAAGAGTAGAAGTCTATGGAGAAAGCTATGAGGGAACTTCAAGGAAGCCAAGGACTCACCTCCCAGTGCTCCACATACCAGATTGCTTGACCTGGGACAGAGAACACAGCAACTCAATAGTCATGGTTGGGCCACCAATTTTCAGGTCTGGGGAGTGAGACTGGACTCCAAGGTGGTCTTCTTGGGTTGGCTTGGTCACAATGGGTTCTTACATGGGGAAAGACGAATCTGCAAGTGGAGAGATACCACTGGCAGAAGCAGAGAAAGTTAAACTAGAGTTGACATCAGTTGCAATAGCTTCAGTATATCTCTTTTTGAGGGAGAGAAGGCGTACATGGATGGTGATGAGAGTATTTCTCTTAAATCCCTAGTGCTGTGATTTACAAACTATAATGTACATAATAGTACTTGTAGAAAGCTTGGTAAAATCCGTATTTTCAGAGCTCATACTCCCGCGATTCCAATCTACGAGGTCTGAGGCAGGGTGTGAGAATCAGCATTTAATGTGCTCCCTAAGTGATTTTAATTCAGGTGATCTGGAGTCCACACTTTGGTAAATACTGATGAAAGAGTTCATGAGCCATGGGGGCATGGTTGCTGCCAGTCTGGGTCCTTTGGGTAGAATAAGGAGCAGAGAGATCTTTCACTCGCTGATATTTGGGTCTTCTCACAAAGCCCTGGTTTCTTCCTACTATTGGCATGTTTAAACTGGAGGAACCGTATCTGATACTCCCTGAAAGTACACATCCAACCCGTCTTCTCCTCCATCTCTTACCAACACCACAACTAGCACAGTGCTGAGCTCTGAGCTGATACAGATAAATTATGTTCACTCTCAATTGAACGGCACTGTTTGAAACCAATTGTCTTGTCACTGATCTCAAAACATAGACACCACATCACTGCTCAGAATCCTAAAGACTGGATAAACGACATGGATTAGAAAGACCACAGAAGTTTAGGATTGGTTATATGCTGTTAGCTACAGGATCACAGAGAATGCTAGCTATCTGGAGGGTCTCTAAAGAGAATTTGTTTAAGGTGTGAGTCATATTTAGTTGAGTGCAGAGAAATTAGTTTAGGAAAATAAAATCATCTTCAAGAGAATTTTATTTCTATTCTGGGAGAAATCTATGTATCTATCTATCTGTCTACCTATCTATCTATCAATCATCTGTCTACTTACCTATATATCACCTATTTATCCACATACATGACTGTATGTCTCACACATACACACACACAGAGAGTGAGAAATGTGTTTGACTAAAGGATGGAAACCTGGTCTCTATTTCTGTTTCAAAGATTTGTGGCAGCAAAGCCATTTTAGAACAGGCCAATTTTACACTCTTAGTAAAGTGACTAATGAATGTGCCTCTCTTCTCACGCTTAACTTATACGTCTCTGATTTTCTTATTGTGCCAGCTGGCCTGTTAGGAAGGCAGTGGTAATGGAAGAAATCAAGACACATCAGAGTTCCTTTTTGCTCACTCAGGTTTTTGTTGGGGGCTGTCGCATCAATTCATGAAATTGTTACTGAATTCAGAGGTAGTTCTCATTTCTCGGGGGTAACAATAGGGAGCAGTTCAGGTCTGTAGGGGGCCATTGCTTAGGGGAGAGATACTTACACATCTAGTTTTTAGGGCCTCGATATAACAAGTCTTGGAAAAATAAGGAGATCTGAGAACTCTGAGTGTATATGCTCACATCTTTGCCTGAGCAACCCCAGATATCAGAGTTGGACTGCATTTGAGGATTTGTATGAAAAATGACTCAGACTTAGTTCAGAGTGGCTTTCATTTTACTTTACTGCCATATCAGCAAATAAATAGTGCAAATGATGTATGCACCATATAATGATATTAGTGGGTAGATGGACTATTTCGGTGTCCCTGTAGTTCCTTCTAGAGGCAAGCCTGAAGGGAGGCAGTCAATGCAGCCTGTGTGAGATAAGGAATCTGCCAGATTAGATGAGCCTAGAGCTATGGGCTGGATGTCTTTTGCACTACAAGGCTTGGGGAGGTGTCCCATCAGCATGCCAAGGTCTACTTACTACCATTGTCCTCCTCCCCCAGGTACATGCTTCCCTATTGTATTTCCTGCTGCCCAGGGAAGGCGTGGATGTGGCTCTCCCCAGTGAGTTCTTAAAAGATGCAAACTGTCACGTGTTGTTTTTTCATTGGACATTGACTGATTCTTTTACTTGACACAGTTAGATTCTCTATGAATGAGCATAAATGAATGGTTATGTGATATTAACTATTTTTTTCTAACACTATTCTGGATCTTACTAGTTCTAAGGGCACTTAGAAATTTTACTAGTGAGCTTGTTAAGGTTGGAAGATATGTACAAAAGTTACAAATACTTCTAGAAGATTGAGGGCGAAGGAAGCTGATAGTCTGCTCTTGACATCTATTCCAGGGATACCAGAATCATCCATTCATTGTTCATTCAGCATACATTTTTAAAAGTCAAGTGTTGTGTTAAATTCCAAAGGTAAATAAAACAAATCACTACTGTGGAAGGAAGTTAGAAAAATGGGCAATAAATTATTATACAAGGTGAATACAGAGATAAAGAAATTCACTTTACTTGGAGAAATCACATAGAGATGACTTTTGAATTGAGACTTAAAGGAAGGAGGGCAGCTTTTAATTAGCATATGAGAATGGGGCATTCTATATGGAGGGACCAGCTTACGTTAGAGACTCCGGTGGTGTAGATTGTGGAGGGGTGATAATACAAGGTTGAACCCCTAACAGTGCAGGGAGTTGCTATGAGGCTCATCTTTCTCATTCAGATGAGACTTTGTGTTCCAGCATATCCTCAATAATTACCCCTGTATGGACAATCCAAACAACATAAAATTGGGGCCAACACAGCAAGGCATGGTACAGCCTAAGTCACTGGCAGCATGTAATTCACTGGTCGTCTCCATTCCAAGAATGAACTGGGAAAGTGTCTTACCTTTGGACAAGGGTAGAAAAATAGGAAGATGAGATTCACGCTACTTCTTGATTTTCCTTTTTTGGTCCACAGTACCCAATTAAATAGGTGTCTCCCATATTTATCTGCACCTGGTATTGAGTATTTCAAATGGTAGAGCCAAGCAAGTGGACTGGGGATGATTTACATATGGTAGTCTTTCATATAGCAAGCTGGGGTAGAAGGCATTTGGTGATATAAAATCACATTTGCATACTGGCTAACTCTGGAAATAAATGTGGAAGATACACTGAGTGGAGGAGACTAATGGCAGGTAGATCAGTTCCAAAACCATTGTAATAACTCAGCCAGAGATTATGATGATCTATACTTAGGCAGATATTTTGAAGTAAAATCTGTGGGACTTGGTTATTGATTGGATATATAGTGTCAGGGCTGAGAAGGGAGCTGAGGTTAATTCATAGTGAAAGTCTGGATGGATGTTATTTTATTCAAAGAGTTATAGGGGTTGGGTAAACTTTTGTGGGACTGGAATTAAATTTCACACCTGCTGAGTGTGGGCTATCTACGTGACTCTAGGAAGATGTGCCTAGATGGTTGCTGGATTTGGAGACTGGGGAAAAAATGTTTGGAAGCCATTAGATTGTTAAAATCATGGAAAATCATGCCTAGGTCTACTATGCAAAATAAAAATAAAAGGAGACAAAACTTTAAAAGTCATGCAAAGTAGGATGCTTTAGCAAAGGAGAATGAAAAATGGTGGCCAGTGTGGTTGGTAGATTATGAAAATTTGGTACCAGGGAAGCTGGGGTGGGCTGGGGGAGCAAGGCCATGACTCCAGTTGGGAACACATTAAATTCTGGTATCTATGTGACTCTGGTGTCATGTATAAGTGGAATATCTAGTAGGTATTTGGAAATGTAAATCTGGAGTTATTAGACACTGGTGAAATAGTGGAACCAGAAACCAGATTATAGCCAATAAGGAGGTGATAAATTGGAAGCTGAGAGTATAGCTAATTCTTTCAAGAAATTTTGCTATAAAGTAGTTAAGGTTAGGGAAAATTTTTTAAAAATGGGAAATTCTTTGGTTTATAGTTGCTGAAAAAATGATAATGAAAGAGGTGGAATTTGAAATCACGTGAGAGGGTGACTAATAAAGAGAATGGGGGCCCTGGGAAGATAGGAATGGGGGAATCCAGAGAGTAAATAGAAGAATGAGCCTTAGACAGGATGAGAAGTACTTTATACTCGGTAACAGGAGAAAGGAGCAATAATGGCTACAGGTATAAATGTGAAGGCAGAAAGTCTTGGGGATTCTATTTTTTCTGAAGTGGGTGGGGATGTGGGAAGAAGATTTTAAATATGCACTATGAAGAAAGAGAGTGAAATCTGGCTGTGAAAACATGAAAGCGTTGCCAGGTAGCAACCAAGGCCCACATGACACTGGTATATATGATAGAGGGATAACAATCTGCACGGCTGTGATCAGCAGCACTGGTGTAGTTATAGAGACGGCTGATGGTGGACTGATGCGCCTTTGGGCATGGGGCAAGAAGGTGACTGAGGTGATGAAACATGGAACCTATGTCACATAGGAAAACCCGTGAATAAAAGGGGGAATTACGGATAGGGAGAAAAAGAACATGACCGTGGAGAGGTCCCATCATGGTATAGAACAAGTTAACCAGGAGCAATTGAATGGAAATTAGACCAGGAAGTGTGATCATGAACATTCGAGTATAGGTTCATAGATGAAAGAGTTCTGGGTGAAGATGTCCATACTATGGCCTTTTTGGTGGGTGACTGACAAGGAATGAAGGTGAAGGCCTTAGAAAGGAGAAGCTCCATCAGGAACGGAAAGCCCAGAGCAGAAGTCATACAGTATTATAGCCATATGTGGAGTGGGGAAAGGGGGCTAAAGTAATTCAGTGAGTAAAGGGGCATCACCAGGACATCAGTGGGTAAAGCATGTCAGGAAGCGCTGATGTTGACACAGCTGAGTAGTATGAGCCTCAAAGGAACAGAAAAAAGTGCTCTGGAAGCAGCACTGGATAATGAGGAGGATGTGGGCTCTACCTTTGGGTAGTGAGGTCTGTGGGACCTGGGAGAATGAGCAGCCTGCACTTGAAAGTGCTGTAGAGGAGTAGTGTTCTTAGGAGATAAACAGGTTTCAGTTAGGCCAGGAAGCACAGGGAATGTTAGGTGAACCTTTTAAAGATAGAAGGGAATTTGCTTACTATGGAGGGTTTGTAAGAGATGGACAGAAACAGCAGGGGTTGGACCAGAGGAAAAACACAGAATAAAATTAAGATGAGAGTATGGGGCAAGTAGGAAACCTAGTTAGATACTCGGTACAGACCAAAGATAATAGATAATAGACAAGTGAGAACGGTGCATTAAGTTGGTCACAGGTTGAACATGACAGTAAGGTGTGGGATGGTGGGAGTTGTATAATTGGGGAATTTTGGACTCTCAGAAGTCAGCTTCAGCCAAGATGAATTGGATTTTGGAAGTAATACTTGTACTCATAAGTGTTGTATTTAGAAGGTGTCAATATGGTCTGAAGCAACCATGGGGGTCCTGGGAGAGTCTCAGGAAAAGCCTTCCCACACAGGGGCTTCCCAGGGCTGGTTAGAGATGGGGTCATTGTATGCTGAGGCCGGGGCTGGAGGAGGCCAGAGACCTGGTGGTTGGAAGCTTGCTTTCTGTGTAAGTTCTGCTTAGTATTATATCATGATGTTAATTGAAATGACAAGTATTAGCAAAATAATTTATCTACTCTGGAAACAAATGTAATGATGCTTAATAATACTGTTAATTAAATTTACTTGTTTTAGTATCTGAATAACAAAAATAATTGATTTTAAACATTAATATTCACCACTCTAGGACAGATATTTTATTACTTTGGTATAAATCATTGTTAGGAAGACAAAACATTATTTAACCTTTTGTAGTTAATAAAAAATCAAAGATTTATGAGTTCCTCCAGTGTCTTGTTAATTTTGTGATGAAGTAAATGTGTGTGGAAATGAATATTAGGGGAAGATTATGGGGAGAGAAGCAATGATGATACTATTGCATTGGGAAAAACAGACATGAAATTTTCCAAATTTTAATGTTGTATGATATAGCCTAATTATCATTCTTTCTTCCATACAACAGGTCATGATGACAGCAGACAGTGTTCAGAGATGGAACAGCAATCTGAGAAAATGTAACTCACTGAGAGCCATTTAAGAGGTTTTAGTCTATGAACTAATTCCTAACACCACCATCTTTAAGAAAAATGAACTGAACAGTATGAAGGGCATTATTGTCAATGCTAAGATATGAAATATATAAGATAATTTGTGGCCTAGGAGGACTTGTACTGCTGCTGGGAGACTGGTTATATAGGAGAGTTGTTGGTCAGGGAAATTTTCCAATGGAATGACAACTTCAAATGGGCACAAAGCAAGTCTGGGAATGAAGAGGAGGGAAGATGATCAGTATGGATAAAGAAATCAGAATGTTTAGGAATAGCATGCATGATGTGAAGTGTTCATGTGAGAAAGAGAAAATTGGTGGGATCCAGACTGAAACAGACAAGTGGTAATTATAGTGACAGAGATCAGAGAGGTATAGGATATGGGTTAAAAACTGCTGCTAAGACGGACTATAGATAGAAGGCAGAGTTTGGCTGATATGGGAAGGAGGAGTAAGAACACTGGAAAAATCCTCACTCCTAGGCTCTAGAGTATAGGGCTTACCTCAGACTAAAGTCACGGGCATAGCATAGAGTGCCAAGCAATGGTGGTGTGCTGCTGAGAGAGCAGCATGAACATGAGCATGGAGAGAGACCCTCTCTATGATGCAGGTGTTTAGAGACTGCTGAATGTGGAGGGTGAAGCACCGACTCTGAAAAAAAAATCCTGCACCCCAGCTCCCACTCTAAGCACCAGGCAATGGTAGCGCACCTCTAGAGGAACTTGAAACTCATGGTCTACTGAAGGTAATTTTACCAGCAAAACCTATATTCAGTTTAACTCCTGACTGGATTAATTCAACTCCCAGTGCTAACAGCTTGAAACAAGATGAAGCTTGACCATTACAGGAATAAATACTGTTTACTTCAGCTATACTTGTTTATCCACAATATCTGGCACTTAATTAAAAATTATAGTATGAAACACATAAAATACCCAAAGAAGCAACCCATTGTCAAGAGACAAAGCAACCAATGGATTAGACGCAGAGATGACACAGATATTGAAAAATTATCAGACAGAGGCTGTGTTAGTCAACTGGGAGTACCATACAAAATACTACAGATTGGGTGGCAACAGCTGCCTTCTTGCTGTGCCCTCACATGGTGAAGAGAGAGAGAGAGAGAGAGAGAAAGAGAAGGAGAGCATTTGGATATCTCTTCCTCTTCTTATAAGGGCATCTGCCCTATCAGGTTGGGGTTGCACCCTTAAGACCTCATTTAACTTTTATCTTCTCACAGGCCCTATTTCCAAATACAGTCACATTGGGGGTTAGGCTTCTGCATATGAATTTTGGGGAATCACAAACATTTACTCTATAATAGAGATTATAAAGTAACTGCAATTAAATGGTTTAAAAAATCTAGTGAGCAAGGTTGACAACATGTTTAAACAGATGGGGGATTTCAACATACAGAAAGAAACTAAAGGAAATTGTCCAGTGGAAATGCTAGAAATACAAAGGTGATATCAGAGATGAAGAATTTCTTTGACTAGCTCATCAATGGAGTTGACACAGCTGAGGGAAGAACCAGCGAACTTGAAGATAGGTCAATAGACATTATTTAAACTTAAAAACAAAAAGAATAAAGAGTAGGGAAAAAAATCCTCCAGAGCATCCTAGAGCTACGGAACAATGTCACATGGTCTAAGACATATGTACTTAGAATTCCAGAATAAAAAAGAGGGAGGATGGGTGAAGAAATAATGGATGAAAATTTCTCCAAAATAATGAAATTCATCAAACAAAAAATCCAAGAAGCCCAGAGAACCCTGAGCAGGATATATTAAAACAACAAACAAAAAACCTAGTCACATTACAGTCAAATTTCCAAAAATCAAGATAAAGAGAATATCTTGACAGCATCAGAGAAAAAGACACATTTTGTTGAGAGGAACCATGGAGAATTAGAGCAGGCTTCTTGTCAGAAACTTTCCAAGCCAGAAGAAAATGGAGGGACATTTTTCAAGTTTTAAAACAAAACACAAGACAAAACTGTTAATCCAGAGTTCTATGCTTAGTGAAAATTTCTTTCAAAAATGAATATGAAATAAATACCTTTAATATAAAGAAAAGCTGAGAGAATTCACTTCCAGAAGACCTATGCTAAAAGAACTATTGTTAAAGGAAGTTCTTTAGGAAAAAGTAGTATGATACCAGAGAAAAGTTTGGATATATGCAAAGAAATAAGAAATAAGAAAAATGAAGGCAAATATAAAAAGTATTTTATTTATCATTTTAATCATCCTAAAATATGATTAACCACATAAAGCAAAAATAGTAACACTGTTTTGTGGGAATTATAATATATGTGGAAATAAAATGTCCCATAGCAATAGCATCAAAATTAGGAAGTAGGAATTAGGAATATGTTATAAGATTCTTGTAGTAAAAAAGTGAAGTAGTGTAATATTATTTGAAAGTAGAGTGTACTATATTAAAGTTGCATATTTTAAACTCTAGAGCAACCATTTAAACATTTAAAAAAGAGAAATAACTAGTAAGCCAATCATGGAGATAAAATGGAATAATAAAAAATTGCCAGTTAATTTAAAAAGAGGCAGAAATGGGGAGGGGGAAAGAACTGAGAATGGGTGGATCAAAGAGAAAACATCAAGAAGGTGGATTTAAATACGTGTTAATGATCGCCTGAAATGTGAATGGTCTCAACACCATTATTAAAAGGCACATTGGATAAATAAACAAGACTCAACTTTATGCTGGCTATAAGAAACACACTTTGAATATAAAGACATGGAGATATTAAAAGTAAAATGATGGAAAGAAATATAACATGCTAACACTAAACAAAAGAAAGCTGGAGAAGTTTATATTAATACCAGACAAAGTAGACTTCAGAACAAAAAATATTACTGGGAATAAAGAGGGATATCACATCATGCTAAAGAGGTAAATTCATCAAGAATACAAACATCTAAATGTGTGTGCATTGAACAATAGAACTTCAAAATACAGGAAGGAAAATAGACATATCCACAATTACAGTTGGCGATTTCAATACTCTTCAGTCAGTAATTGATAATAGTAGATAGAAATTGAAATGTAATAGAAGACATGAACAGCACTATCAACCAGCTTGACTTAATTGACATTTATAGAATACTCCATCTCCTCCACACCAAACCTTGACTACCATTATTTTCAGATAAACATGGGATAATTACCTTAATTAATAATATTCTGGGCCATAAAACAAATCTCAACAAATTAAAAAGAATTGAAATCATAAAACTTATATTCTCTGACACCAATGGAATTAAGTAGAAATCAGTAATAAAGAAATTTGAACAATATTCAAATATTTGGAAACTAAAAAACATACTCCTAAATAATGTGGATCAAAAAAGAAGTTTTGAGGAAAATCAGAAAATATTTTGAATTGATTGAAAATGAAAGCACAATAAATGAAAATTTGTGGGATGCAGTTAATGCAGTGCATAGATAGAAATAAATAGCATTAAATGCTTGTATGAGAAAACAAGAAAGGCTCAAATCAATGGTCTAAGCTTTCACCTTAAGAAACTAGAAAAAAGAAAGGAGCAAACTGAAAGTAAGCAGAAGGAAAAAAAAAAGATAAGAGCAAAAATTAACAAAATTAAAAATGGAAAACAATAGAGAAAATCAACAAAACCAAAAGCTTGTTCTGTAAGAAGATTAAAAAGAGAATAAACCTCTAACCAGACTGATCAGAAAAAAACAAAACAAACAAACAAAAAAACCAGAAGACACAAATAACCAATATCAGGAATGAAAGAGAGGGCACTACAACTGTTCTCAGAGATCAAGAGGACACTAAGGGGATACTATGAACAACTCTATGCTCATAAGTTAGATAAATAAGATGAAATGGGTATATTTCTTGAAAGACACAAATTATTGTACCATAGTTCAGTCAAGAAGAAATAGATAACCTGAGTAGTCCTATATCTATTAAAGAAATTGGACTTGTAATTAAACTGTTTTTGACAAAGCAAACTTAAGGCCTAGATAGCTCCATTGATAAATTTCATCAAAAGTTTAAAAAAGAAATAAAAATTCTTCATGAATTCTTGCAGAAAATTGAGAAGGACTACTTACCAACTTGTATGATACCATATTTACCAAAGCCAGGTGAATTACAAGAAAACAATAGACAAATATTGCTCATGAACATAGGTGCAAAAATCCTTAATGAAATGTTAGCAAATTAAATCCAGCAATATATAAAAAGGGTAGCACATTATGACTAAATGGGATTTATCCAGAAATACAAGGTTGTTATAAAATTCATCAATCAATCACTACACTATATCAACACACTAAGAAAAACCAAATAATCATTTCAATAGATAAAGACAAAGAATTTGATGAAATTAACATCAATTCATGGTAAAAACTCAGAAAACTAGAATAAAAAGGAATTTCCTCAACTTGTTAAATGGCATCTATGAGAAACAGCTAACATAATACCCAATGTTGGAAGAATTAATTCTTTCCCTTTAAGATCAGAAACTAAGCAAATATATGTTCTCATCATTGCTATTCAAAATTGTATTTGAGGTCTAGACAGTGTAATAACATAAGAAGAAGAAATAAAGTACATAAAGATTGGAAAGGAAGATAAGATTTTCTTTTTTTTTCCAGACTGTTAAGGCCTTCTTTATTCACATATGACATGATTATGCATGTAGAACTGCGGTCCCCAACCTGTGGGCTGTGGCCCAGTACCAGCCTGTGGCCTTTTAGGAGACAGGTCAGGCATCACTGCCTGAGCTCCACACCCCCCTCCATGATATCCCATCCTCCCAGCCCCAGTCCATGGAAAAACTGTGTTCCATGAAACCGGTCCCTGGTGCCAAAAAGGTTGGGGACTGCTGATGTAGAAAATTCTAAAGAATACACACACACACACATACACACACACACACGAACAAACAAGCCCTACTATAACAATTAAGTACATCTTGCAAGGACATAGGATATAAGGTCACTATAGCAAAATCAATTGTATTTTTACATACTAGCCATGAACATTTGGAAATTGAAAGTTAAAAATATATACCAGTTATATTCTCACAAAATAATGTGAAATATTTTAGGATAAATTTAACAAAATATGTATAAGATTTGAACACTGAAAAACGTTTCTGAAAAAATTAAAGACCTAAATAAATGGAGAGATATCCCATGTTCATGGATTGGAAAACTAAATAATGTTATTAAAATGTCAATTCTTGCCAAAGTAATCTATTGATCCAGTGTAATCCCAATCAAAATCCCAAAAGGTGTTTTTGTAGGAATTGACTAGCTAATTCTAAAATGTACATGGAAATGTAATGTCCTGGAATGGTAAAAACTTTCATTTCTTTTTTTCTTTTATTTATTTTTTCCAGGTGTTTTAATTAATTAATTAATTCATTCATTTTTTTTTTTCTTTCAAACATTTAGGGGGTAGAAGTGTTTTTTGTTACATGGATGAATTGTATCATGCTGAAGTCAGGGCTTTCAATGTATCCATTACAAGAATAGTGTACATTGTACCTGATAAGTAGATTTTTACCCCTCACCCCCCTCCCACCCTATCCCTTCTTAGTTTCTTATATCTATTATGTCTCTTTATGACCATAGATATCCCTTGTTTAGCTCCCACTTATAAGTGAGAACATGTGGTATTTGTTTTTCCATTCCTGAGATACTTCACTTAGAATAATGGTCTCTATCCCAGTTGCTGCAAAAGATATTATTTCATTCCTTTTTATGGCTGAGTAGTGCTCCATTACATATATATAATGTGGTGTGTGTATATATATATGCACATACACACACACCACATTTTCTTTATCCACTCATCAGTTCATGGGCACTTAGGTTGGTTTCATATCTTTGCAATTATGAATTATGCTGTGATAAACATTTGGGTGCTTTCCATAGTGGTTGTACTGGTTTACAGTCCTACCAACAATGTATAAGCATTCCTTTTCACCACACTGCACCAACATCTTTTTTTTTCTTTTTTTTTTACTTTTTAGTAGTGGTTCTGACAGGGGTGAGGTGGTATCTCATTGTGGTTTTAATTTGCATTTCCCTGATAATTAGTGATATTGAGCATTTTTTCATATGTTTGTTGGCCATTTATCTATCTTCTTTTGAGAAAAATCTGTTTATGTCTTTTGCCCACTTTTTGATGGAGTCATTTGTTTTTTCTTGCTGATTTGTTTGAGTTCTTTGTAGATTCTGGATATTATTTGCAGATGATATTGTTGTTTAGTTAGAAAAGGCCAAAGAATCTGAAAAACACTGTTAACTGGCCTCAAATATTGGCACCGGTAGCTTTGGTTCCAGAAGTGACTGAGATACTTGGAGGGACCTGATGTGGTCTCAATTATTATAAAACATGTGACTGCCACTGGCCCAGTCTCTGGAGTAACAAACATGCATAAGAGAAAAGCTATGGCTTTGGGAAATGAATAAAATGTAAGTCCTTTTTATCAGGAGAAATTAAGAAAAGGCAGGATAACTTTGTAATGCTTTGAGAATGAGATCATGTATAGGATATATTCCTGTGGCACATTTTTTCAGAGAGGAGATGTTGATAGGCTGAGGGGCCCATGAATCCAACATAGGTCAGCAATTCACCAATTTATGGGATAAAGTAGTGTGAATGTAGGAGCATGGGTTTGGAATCTGACAGAAGTTGAATGTAATACCCACCTCAGGACTTGGTAGTTGTCTGACCTTGGACAAGTTTGTTAATATCCTCTCTTTATGGGAGAAGGGGATTCCTCATAGGATTCAGTGTAAGAATTAAATGAGAAAATGAGGGCTTAGTGCTTAGCACACTGCCTGTTCCAACAAATGCTTGCTACTTTTACTCCTTTTTTAACAAAGAACATCACCACAGGATCCTAAACTGCTTGCTCAGGAACACATTTGTCCTTTAAGGTGTTAATATTTGACTAGAAAAAGGTTCTTTGGTGGATTAAAGCAGGGAAACACTGGATTACCAAAATTAGATTATTATGCCACTGTGCCTTATGTCTCTTTGGTGGATTACAGTATGCAAGATTCCAATGCTTGTGTACGCAGGGGCCCCTTTATGGAAGGGTACCTGCTAATATCTCATAGAATACAATGCTTCAGTAATACAGTGTGGAAAGCACTGATAGAAAGGGCTGTATCTAACAGCTCTAAAGTGCTAGACATACAGATCTGTCACAGATTCAGGCTCTTCTCCACAAGGTAAGCCTATTTGCAACGCCAACTTCTGCTGGGGGCTCTTCCTCCTCACAGAGGAAGTAGGACACAGATAGATGACAGAGGACTATGAAATACATATGCAATAGGAGAGAAGAGCCAGCTGCCCTGATTCAAGAAAGAAGGTGAAAGCATTAAATACTTGTGACTGCTACTTATCACCTGAAGACATGGAAATTTTTGCAGGCATCTTTGGAGGATGGCCTGATTGTGCTAGTTCTGCCTTCTGTTTTTTAAATGCCAATAGAAATAACTGTAACTTATTATCAGTTTTTGGGGAAAAAACTGTCTAAAAGACCAGTGAAACAAAGACAATTTATCTAATTTAGGTTTATGTTTCATTAATACACTGTAAAATGTGAACTTTCAAAATGAACTGATAAATATTGATAGTTATTTTAGAGAAAGCCATGAATAGTGTTTTGTACCTAACCCAGCAGTGCAGTGAATAGAAATCCAAGGATGATAGATTTTTAACAGGACTAAAAAGCACCGGATCTAGAAATTCATGGAGCCCCAAGAAGAGAATTTTCACAAGAAAAGTGAGTTTAATATAAGAAATGCTATGATTAAGAAGCTTGAGAAACTCTGATTAAGAATCTTAGTGACAAAATGAAAGCACATGCTTGTTTTGTTAACAACAAATAAGAAAGCCAATTACAAATTCTAGTAAAATAAATTTGTACAAGATAGTCATGTACAAATTGGACAAATATGAGTCCAATTAAGAGAAGGCATTACTTTGAACATATAATGGATTGTAAATTAAACAAAATTTGATTCTTGGAACAATTTCTTTAGAATGGCCCAGGGCTGGTTCTTTCTTCCTTTCTCTCTCTCTCTCTACCCCCACTTTTTTCCTCTCTCCCTCCATCTACCGCCCTCTTTCTCCTCTTTCTATCTATCTTTCTATCTTATTTTCTTTCCAAAGAGCTGTACACATTTAATGTGTACAACTTGATGAGTTTGGACATATGCAAACACCCACGATAGCATCACCACAATTAATGTAATAGACATATCCAACATCTCCCAAAGCTTCCATGTGTCCCTTTGGTGTTTCTTGTTCGTTTGTTTAACTTTTTGTGTGTGGTAAGAACACTTGCCATGAAACCTAATTTCTTAACAGATTTTGAGGTGCACAATACTGTATTGTTAAGTATAGGCACTATGTTGTACAGCCTTAATTTTTTATGCCATTCTAAAATACAATTGTAATAAGGACAGTTCAGGCACAAATGGAGGTTAAGAATGGGCTTACTAGGGGTGAGGCAGAGGAAGTTCAGGCGCACCAGTTGAGATTTATCTCCCCCAAGTTTCCATGCTATAGTGGGTGCTGTGTTGTGCTGCTCAGATCTACCCTTTCAGGACTGAAGCACCTATTCCTTTAGCTGCTGGCAGTTTTGATGGCTAACAGCCACAGCTGGGTCCCCCTTCTGGCGACTACTTTCAGCTAAAGAAAGCCACCTCATGTGAGGTTATAACCCATGCCTGGGTCAGCCCATATCCAACGACTGTCAGTGTGGGAGTATAAATGCCCAGCCTCCTTGCCCAAGTTTTAGAAAATTTTGAAGGATAATCCTCGTTCTGGATCTCTCCATGGAATTGCTTAAGGGCTTTGTTTCAGAGAATTGAAGCTCAACCTCTCTCTGTCCAGTCCTGCCTCCTTTATTATTTATTTATTTATTTATTTATTTATTTTTTGAGACAGAGTCTCACTGTGTCATCCTGGGTAGAGTACAGTGGTACCATCGTAGCTCACTGCAACCTCAAACTCCTGGGCTCAAGCGATCCTCCTGCCTCAGCCTCCTGAGTAGCTAGGACTATAGGTGCCTGCTATTGTGCCCAACTACTTTTTTTATGTTTAGTAGAGATGGGATCTCACTCTTGCTCAGGCTGATCTTGAACTCCTGACCTTAAGCGATCCTCCTGCCTCGGCCTCCCAGAGTGCTAGGATTACAGGTGTGAGCCACTGTGCCCAACTCTCCTTTATTGTTGCTCCAGAAAGGACTCCCTGTTAAACTTCCTGCCTGGTAATCTTCATCTCAGAGTCTGCTTCTCAGGGACCTTGACCTGTGACACACGCTAAAGACATGAGGGTTGTAATTCTGGTGAAAAAGGTGGCTCACTGTACTTTCCCTTGTAGCTTGCTATTTGACTCAAAGACCTCCCTTTTAGAAATCCTAGCAAGTAAATCCAGACTCACACATCAGGTGAATAAGGGCTGGCAGTTCACATTTTAAAAGAGCTCTTAATTTTATAGAAGGAACTTTTGAAGAACATTCGATATATAATTTGATTTACAATTCCACAAACATATAATTTTCAAGAGCACTCTTGTTATGTGAAAAAAGGTTCACCTGTACTAATTCAATATTAGATAAATATAACATAAATCATTTAATTTTCATTTTTGAATGAAGTTAGATTTTCATACTCAGATAATATTTTTTTCCTCTACATGTACCTTATCTTGATATGGAGGAGATGGATGTCTTTGTAAAGGAAATAAGCCCATAGGAGTAACATTTTTCTTGACAGTGATTTTACCCTTCTGGAATTCCAAGCAAGACAGTTGCAACTTTAGGGAAGGTTGTCCAGGAACCAACCCTGCCTTGGATGTGTACTGTTCTGACTTCCCTGCTGTTCTATGTAAACGTGATGAACTCTAGATTATCAACAAGCCCAGCCGTGAAAAAAGGCAGAGATTGTAACTCAATTCTAATTTACCCTTCAAGAATTCCATACTTGTAAGCTTTAGCTTTATGCTAAGCCATTGAATGACATTGAGACATGTACCATTAATGAACAAAGAAAGAAAGAAAGACAAGTCATGCTGGAAAGGGTTTTGAGAGTTTGTTTGGGAGGTGCTGGTAGGTGGCCACATTTACAGACCCCTGACCAAACAATGGTCTTACTCTTTTGGAGAAAGTCACCAGAAGAGTCCCATAAACCCTGTGGAAGAATAAGAAAGGACACCAGCTGGCTCAATCCTGGTGACTGGTAGGTGATGTAGTTGAATCCATATTGCCCTTTGCATCCAGTGAGCAGGAATATGAATTCTTATCACCCAAGGATTAGGCACATTTTTCTGCAATCAATTTGCAGAATAATGTTCTGGGGGCATCAGAAGGCAAGGAGGCAGGGAGGTTCTTATGACTATGAGTTAGCATGCCATAGCTAACACATCTAAATAAATGCTGTCACATAGGGAAGGATGTATTTATTGCAGCTGTACAGTGCAGGGCATATAGAAAATAATAAATATTTATTGAATGAATGAGTAAATGAATAGATTGACTAAAACTTATTTTGGAATTCCTTCTTAAGCATGCTTCTAAGAAGGCAGGAACTTTCTCTTATCCATTTCTTTCTTGCTTCTTTTCTTCCTCTTCATATGACTTTATTTCTATCATAGAATAGACATTAAAGGAGAATTAAAACCTAATATAGCATGTGCTGTGTCTTAAAGGAATTCATTGTTTATACATTCATTTTATTCTTTAGTACATACTGTCTGCCAGATGCTTGGCTGGTTGAAGGTGGCATAAAGACGGAAATATGGATGGTTCTTATCCTAAGATACAAGGCCAACACACATAGACCAACAATGAGTAATATATCAATGGGAAATTTCATCAAATCGAATTCTGAATCTAAATTCATTGATATCATCTAAAAGTGAGTTAGAAGTTTAGCATGTACACACACACACACACGCACAAACACATTTATTTATTTATTTATTTTTATTTTTTTGTTATTTATATATCCATTTTTATTTATTTATTTTTCTTTTTTTCTTTTATTTCAGAATATTATGGGGGTACATCACTTTGGTTATATATATTGCCTATGCACTGCCCATGTCAGAGCTACAATTGTGGACATCCCCCAAACTCTGCACCCCGCACCCATTCCCTGAGAGTTTTCCCATCCCCTCCACCCCCCTCCCACCTGCCTGCCCCCTGATGAATGTTATTTCCATGTGTGACATAAGAATTGATAAGTTAGTACCAATTTGATGGTGAGTATCAGTGGTGCCTGTTTTTCCATTCTTGTGACACTTCGCTTCGAAGAATGGGCTCTAGCTCCATCCAGGATAATACCAGATGTGTTAATTCACCATTGTTTTTTATTGCTGAGTAATACTCCATGGTATACATATACCACATTTTATTAATATACTTGTGTATTGATGGGCACCTGGGTTGTTTCCACATCTTTGCAATTGTGGATTGCAAACACGACATTTAAAGATGCTTTCCACTCCTCCCCACCTTACCTCTTCATTCCTGCTACTGAAACTTTTTGAATAGTAAGTTTCCAATACAGCTTTGCTGATTGGATCTTATGGTGAAAATGCTCTTTATGAAGTTATTCTGATGATCAGATGCAGGATGAATTGGAGATGTAATATCAGTAGTCTAAAGACATCCCTCTTCCGCCTGTGTCCTCTCATGTAAAATAAAGATGGTAAAAGGAATGGGGAAATGTGCATTATTAGTTGAGAAACAATTTTTGCCCTCCCGACCCAGCATCAGGGAGCTGTTGTTATAATTGGTTTTACAGCATGGGGAATGGCTTTGTATTGATCCTTCTGCATACCCTCCCACCCAGCATCCCTACCAACAGTAATTGGCATTATGTGAAATGCCTTCTCCCTGGGCAGGGGAAAGAAGTTGATTAAAGCTAAATTAAGTGATTCACATGGCGTTGAAACCAAATCTATGTGCTCACACTCTCACTTGAGAGCAATCACAGGGTGGTTAGTTCAAAAATGCAGTGAATACTATTGGGTGCAGAACACTGGGCAGGTGCTGCTTTCCTTGCTGGGAGAGATGGCCTTCTGCTGCAGAAATTCAAAATGCCAGAGACTCACTTTCCTAAGCTTCCCTCGCTACTGATGTGCAAGCATGGGCCCTAATCCTGGTCAATGGGTCCCCAGGGAACATCTGCTGTGGAACTTCTGAGAACAGAAGGTGTGAGGAGAAAATCCCCTGCCTGCCTTTTGACTCAGTGATGTGAAGAAGTGGTGCTTGAAGCAGCAGTCACGGCAGCCATCTCGAGCCCATGAAGCAGTAAGACTGAGGGTGAAGACCTCTATGCTGAGGATGGCAAGCAGAGAAATGGACACACTGGATCCTTGCTGAGATCATTGTGCTGCTGAGTTAACTGGCCCTCGGAACCTCATCTATGTTATTTGAGATCATGACAGTGTTCTTAATGTGCCAACATTTATTATTTAATTGTCTGCTTACTTGCAGCTAAAAACATTCTAAAACACAGTGAAACATACAAGAGATAGTAGACAGAGCTCTTGAGATGGTTTAATGTAGTTTAATGTAGGTGAAGGGCAAAGCACATGTGACCAGAGCTAAAAAAATAAAAGCTGGAAATAGTGGAGTCTGAATGGAAAATCAGGAGCCTTATAGTATCATATGCTGCGGGTAATTGGTATAACACCAATGATCAGAACCAGGCATCATTATTCTGAGAATATGTGACAGAGGATGTGATTTTATTTCTCCCCTGTTTTAGGCTTCTAAACTTGGTGACTGCTGTTTAAAAGTTTGTCATTTTCACTCTGGGTGTTTTTTATTGAGACCATTATTCTGTTACCAAGAGTGGGAAATGGGGAGCAGAGAGTGCTAGCAGGGAACAAGATTTGCCGTTAACAAGTAAAATATTTTCAGATGTCCCTTGAGTGAAGAAAATGTTCCATTATGTCACAGAATCATTGAATCCCAAGAATCCATAGCTTTCAGACCTTATTAAAGTGATGACTTCCTGCAGTGACACACATAGTCACAGGGGACTGTTCCTGCCGCTGGGTGGTGATTGGGCCCCCAACCTCATCCCACCTTTGCTTCACTGGCTTTCCCTCACCAGCTTATCTGTATGATGAATGGATCCAGAACTCACCGAGCCCAGGACGACTGAACTCTTGAACTGAGGGAAGATGGAGTTTTCCCTTCACCCAATTACACCACTCCTGCCTTTTAGAGTTGTGGTTTTCATTAATGGTTTATGAAATCAATTTATTGGGGTGACACTAGCAAATAGAATACAATAGCATAAATAGAATAGAATAGAATGAACTAGGAAGCCTCAGAGAATACTAAGAGTATTAAAAGTGTATACTGTCTTAGTTCAGCTTTGGATGTATTCTCAAAAATACATTTTTAATTTTAATTTTTGTTTCAGTCCCTCTGATTGAAGATGACTGGAAACAATTAAAAATGAATCTTTTAAAGTTTGCAAAACTAAGTGTACATTAAATTTAAATAAATTTTCAAATGATGCTGTTCTAAGTTTGTACCACTTATTCTTCTGAGGTTATTATGGCTTTAAACTGCATGAGGACATTCGCGACACGCTGTATTGCTTTGTGAGACTTGTTTCAGTTTGGTGCATGTGTGTTGGTAAAACTGTATTTGGAAGCCACTCTTCTTGCATATTGGGGATTTCTATTCAGTTCCAGCACACAGATCCAGCCTGATTTTTCTAATGTCTTATTTATGTCATCTGTGAATATAGGCATTAATTAGCATTTGAGCCAGATTCCCTAAGGAAGTTAGATAGCGGGTCCAAAGAAAATGAGGAAGAGAATTCAAATGAAATTCAAAGCTCTCTGACTCTCCTTTTTGATCTTTTTCTTTTTTCTTCAGAGTAACTTATGTTTCTGGCAGAATATCAAGCTGAGGGGGTCTGCTGAAGGGAGACGGTTGGTTTTACCTTCTGAGATGGAAAGTTAGAAGGAGAGGCCCAATAACAAAGGTGCCAAGCAAACGGACTCTGCTTTTAACGTCCACTTCCCCCAGGTATCTCTGTCCGCTTCCATTCCAACATCACGACATGCGTGTGCACACATGTGCACACACACACAGACATTTATTTGCCCCAAATATTGGGTTTTTATTTTCCCCAAAGTCACATTTGCAAATGTGCCAGGAAAAGGCCTCAGGGTATCTGCCTTCATATAATGAATGAAGCCACTTCCTAATGCAGCATCCTACTCCACTTGGATGGGAGACAAAATCAAATTTCTGTAAAGAGTTCTATTCTTTCTGGTGAAAGGCTTATTCTTCACATCATTTTACCTATCTATCATTCAAAAGATGATTGATGAGCAATCGCTCTGAATCAGGCACTCTGCTAAACTCTGGGGTTACAGAGTCAACTCTCAAAGAATTTACTTTCTCATAACTGAGATAGACAAATATTCCACAGTGGCAATGCAGTGTTTAAGTGCTGTGATAGAGATGTATTTAGTCAGTATAAAAACACAGAGGATGGTCAGCCAGTTCAAAGAGAAGGACGGAGCCTGAGAAAGCTCCCAAGATTTTAATTAATGAGTACAAGATACCTAGGGAGTGGGGAGTGATGGAATAGTAATGGAACGGGCAGGAATAAATGTGGAAAAGATTTTCCAAGCTGAAAGTTATCACATGTGCAAAGGTACAGAGGCATTAGAGAACATGGCATGAGAACTGCAAGTAATTCTGATATGGGGCTTCTAGGGTGGTGTAGGGGTAGGTGGGCTGGAGAACTAGATGGTGCTGGAAGTCTTGCAGTTGGGATGGGATGAATGAAAATCTTCCCTCCCTTCGATCTACTGAAGGTAAAGTTGAAAGTGGAATTGTCAGGTATCAATTTTGGAGGAATTCAATCTTAGGGCCATTTACAGCTGGTGAGATGACTCTTGTAACTTAGGCCAGGCTCAGGAGAGTTGCAAGCTCTTAGAATAATATATTGGGGTTTATTACTTCATAAAAGAATGTGGTTAATAGGTGGGAGAAGTAAAATCAACTCAAATCTTTGCACCCAAGGTCCAAAAAGTGACAGATAAAACAAGGAGGCAGGTGGGCTTAGAGTCATGCTAATGGGAAGAACATCCTTTCATCATGAGATGAAGTAGTTTGTGCTACTTTTAGTAAGGTGAACTTGCTCCCTAGGTAAACTGTGAGAAACTCAACCATAACTTTCGTGGGTGGAGATGCCAAGGATGCAGAACCCCCTATTGCCCACGCCATGTGACCAGAGCCCACCCTGCCCTCCCTGGAATTGCAGTGTCTCTGTTCACAACTGGCAGAAGTCCCAATATACACACAAACAGAGAGCTTGAGGACTGACATGTCTGCACCTTGTGGGGAAGAATCAATCTTCCCGAGGATGAGATGTTACACCAGGTTGGGTCACTTAAAAAAGAAGTCGTCAGGGAAAAGAGGTGGGATTGAGGGAGAGGGAGGGGTTGTCAGAGAGAAAGAGCCTTTGAGGGCTGAGTCTATAAGGCCTGTTGGCCTTGTTTTTGTGTGTGGCACAAGTGGATGGTCTGATACCATAATGTTACTGTCTTTGTTTTTCATATTCTGTATTCCTCTCAGGAGAACTCTGTGATCCTTTAATAAAAGAAGTTTATTTTCCTCTGTCATATTCTTCCATTGTATGTGGTCTGGGAAAGACCAACAAAATAGGATGTGCTCAGGAAAGAGACAGTTAAGACCTGATTAGGTTTTGTGTGGGAGTTCTGATAGAAACAGGGCTGAAAGAATCACTGGCCCCTCATACCACTCTCACGCTTTGATTTATATGCGAAGGCCTGTGGTTATTGGTCGTTGCATGGATTGGCAGTGAAAGAGTAAGACTGACTTATACACAGGAATCTAAGGTGTTTGGGTTTTGTCCCGAAGACAATGGTGCACTATTGAGAAATTATCAGTAGGATGTGAAATGAACATGTTTACATTTTAGGAAGGTAAAATGAGTTGGCTAAAGTTTAGAAGATGGCTTGCATGAAAAAAAGACCAAAGACAGGGAAACCTTTTAGCAAGCTTTTGTGGTAACCTAGATAGGAAGTAACGATGTTCTGCATCAAGGAAGACAGTGGTATGGAGAATGGAAAACTATTAAGGAACTTTAGCGACTGATTGCATGTGGTAAGTCACAGGGAAAGATTCTCTCGTTTTTGGCTGTGTGGGCTGGTTAGGTGTGGGGTACTATTGATTGACATATGCATATGGAAGAGGAATAAGCCTGTGAGGGACACCATGGAATGTTCGGGCTTTGACATGCTGAACTTAAGGCGGCTGCTGAGGAGAGACGTCCAGCAGATGGGTGGCCACATAGATCTGGGTGGCATTCAGGAGAGGAGAGGGCCAGGAATGAAGATTGGGAATTGTTAACTATAGGAACTAATGGGAGTGGAAAAGTTTAACAAGAGAATAAGTAACATGAAAAGGGGAAAGGGAAGGTGAAGAATAGTGGAATTCACTAAATTTAAAGGATGGGCAGAGGAAATAGGTGCAGCACAAGGGACAGAGAGGCAAGAATAAAAGAGACATAAGGCAAAGCAGGAACGAGGGCATCACAGAACTCAAATGGGGAGAGGTTTCCAATGAAAGAGTCGTGGCAGTATTAAATGTCACAAGACAGTTAAGTCAGATGGCACCAAGAAGTGAGCACTGGGATTGTCAATTAGGGGCATGCTGGTCGTCTCGGCGGGATCATTTCAGGGGAGGGGTGGGGTCCAAGTTCGGACACAGGTGAAGGAGGAGCGAGCAGGAGGTGAGAAAGCAAAGGAAGCTCAGGACACACATGAAACTTCCCTAAGTGCCAATTAGACCAGAGCCAGCGGAACTCCTTCCTCCCTCTTCTTTTATCTTCCTCCTTTCTTCTTCCCATTCTTCCTTCTTTCCTTCTCCTCCCCCTCCTTCCCTCTTCCTTCTCTTGCTTCCCCCGTCCTTCTCTTCACAAGTGCACACTGAACAGCTACTAATAGTCCAGGAACCAGGGAAGATTCCGGGTTACAAAGATGAGACCAGCATAGCCAGACTTCTGCAGGCCGTTGTCTAGCAAGTAAAACAAGTTAACAATGACATATTGGAAAAGGGATTTGTTATATATAAGGCAGAGATAAAGAACAAAGTGGATATTTAATGTTTAGGCTGCCCAGGAAGAGTGGGGAAGGGAGGAAGGGGTGATGGAGAGAGTGGCATGTAAGGTGGGTAAAGTTCATGGGGACTGCGGCAAGGGGCAGTCCTGGCTCAGGACACAGACCGAGCAGAGGGTCAGAGGAAACGCTGGAGTTTGTAAGGCAACAGTGAGTAGCTCCGGGAAGGCAGAGCCTGAAGTCCAGAAAGCAGAAGAATGGAACTGAGTCAGAAAAACTCGGGGGAATTTGCATACTTGGTCGACAAGGGAGAGCAAGAGAGGTAACCAGACTGTCTTTCAAAAGCATTTTTCTGGAAGAATAGGGACATAAATGGTTAAAGATCTCAGGCTCCAACACAGAGGGCTAAAAGATAAAAGAGAATAGTTCCTCATACTGTGCTAATCAAACTGTGGCTATTTAATCAATATTCATTAATAATGATGAATAATTGATTTGACCAATAATTTAGTGACCTGGTAAGATCATTTCTTCCTTTTGCTTTCTCTTTCTGGCATTTGTTGTCTTTTTTAAAGAAATAAAAGGCAAATCTCACTCTTCTTAGTGTCACATTGTAGTAGTACTGAATAAAAATAGTTTAGAGTGATTAAAATTTTTTTTTCAGTTCATTTGCTCTTGCTATAGATTGATTTTTCTGAGCACCTGTTTTACAACAGAAGTCTTAAATCTATTATGACTTTGGAGGGTGACTTTTTAACAGGCAGCTTATACACTTTCTAAAAATGACTGTGATTTAGATCACATGTACCAAAATGAACAATTGACCAACACAACTCTTTTGGAGGATGGTCTAATGATGAGTGTCCCACCTCACAGTGAAATTAATACGTGGACATCCGCAGCCTGTTGACTCACCTCTCAAAACCCCATTATCAAGCCGCTTAGGATGTAAGATGAGTCAGACTCAAGCTAGCGGGGAAGACAGGGCCCTTTTTGGGCACTGGGTATGGGTGGCGTGTTGGCCCTGACATTCCCTGCCTGTTGTGTAATAGATATTGATATATATTTGATTCATGGCTTGGCCTCCCAGGACAGTGTTCTCAGCAGGGAACCAGGATACCATGGAGTAGTCCACAGCAGGGTGCCCCTGTGAGGTGGAGTCTTGTCATCCATGTGGACTGTGAATAATTTACCCTGATCCTTGATTAATCTTGCATCAAAATGAAGAACAGTTTTCCTTTCTATTCTGGTAATACATTTTTTTTATTTTCTTTTTTTCAGCAACCATTTGGAGTCGACATGGAGGTTGCTCCACAAATACTTTTCTCCTTCTGAATTAATCAGTAGATGGAAACAGTTTGCAAATCCTGGCTTCAGAACAAGGGCGGTTAACCTCACAGAGAGGAGGCATCAGAATTTGCCACTTTTTAAAAAATTTGACAGATGACATTGTATGTATTTGCCGTGTACAACATGTGCCACTGTTTTTGACAATGTGCCTCAATAATTATGTCTGAAATTTCAATATATTTTTTCAAGTTGCTTAGGCACAGACCACTGGATGTGTATAAAAATCCCCTGAGAGGCTTCTAAAAACATATTCTTGTAATCAGCCCTAGGCCTAACTAAGAAGGTCTGTGTTGGGCCTAAGAAGTACTTTGTATTTTCAAATGTTCCCTAGGGATTCTTTGCAAGACCAGGTTTTAGAGTCATTACCTTTACACTGGCATATCATTTTAGGGTTTTTAAAGGGAACAGATGGTTATTAGTCATAGTGTCAATTGAACTGGTCCTAGGAATTGCTTCTCTTCTTACTTGCCTTAAGGAATTCATATGAGTTAACCCTGGGCCCAGGAACGTGAGTGACCAGCCTTGCTTTAGCACAAAAGCTTTCTGTGCCATCCCCTCTTACTATCCCACTTTTCTGCACACTGGGCTTTATCTCCCCACCTATCAGTAGCATGGACCAAAGGGTTTCCTCGCCGCCTGCTCGGGCTTCTCTTCCCTCTCTGTCATCTCTCTACACCCTTCCCCTAACTCACCTGCTCTTCTTATCTTCAGCTGTTCATGAACCACTCTGAAACTCCAAATTTCCCCAAGCAGAGCAGTTTAGCCCTCTTGCTTTCCCCCTGCTTCATGACTTCCTCCAGTTCACAGCCTGGAGGAAGACTTAACATTTCGCACAAAACAGATGCTCAGTGGGGTTATTTTTCCAAAGCAAGGGCAATTTGCTCTGATGGGAGCCAGGCTATTCTCTAGTGTACAAAACAGCACAATGCATTCTTGTTTTCAAAGTTCTTTTCTTCTCTCTGCTCCTATTGGTGGCCATATTCTTGCTATTGGTTTTAGATTGCAAGTTCTCACAGCCTGGATTCTTAACAATATTTTAATTCTCTGAGATTTCCCAGTATTCCCTCCTAAAAAGTAGCGTAGCAAGTCCTTAATTGCTTATTTAAAATGAAGAAAGTTTGAAATAGGTTGAAAAGAAAAGTTAGTGGCCTCTGTGAATACAGAACTTGAGTGGCTCTATTGGAGAGCCAGCAGGAGGGAAGGTGCCCAGCTCTGTGTGTTCCAGAGCATCTTTAGAATTAAATGTGAACGGGATTATTTCTGAATAGACTGGCTTCCTAAGAAATTGTCAAGAAAGGAAAAATTAAGGATACTAAGTACAATAAGAGCTACTCAGCATCTATGAGATTCCAAATATTTGTATGGAAATATTAAAATTTTGACAACTAGCTTGAGTACCAATTATCTAATTATTTTTACAAACCAATCACTTTGTGTAAATTTTTATTTGGCCAACTGGCTTGCTATAGGAGAGTAGGAAATTGTAGAATTGGCTACAAGGATGAACAGTTTTAGAAAGATGGCTTCCCACAGCTCAGCAAAGAGAGTCCAACAGTGTTGTTGAGCATGTCCTGATCAGAGTAATCTGAGATGATTATCTTTCAGAGAGATTTAAAAAAATAAAGTTCTGAGTTCTTCAGGAAAAACTTATGTAAATGTATAAAAAATTAAAAATATAATAGCTTCAATTCTAGCCCAGCCATGAGATGAAAGAAGAACCAAAATTATTATACTAATTTGAATAAAATGTTTGATAAATTGCTTTCAAAATTGTGGGTATATGATATTGATGCAGAGTAGAAGTGCAAGAAAAGAAAGTGCTACTTATATTTATGTTCAGAGTGAGGAGAAAGACTTTTTTCCCACCCATACACTATTGGACAATTTGAAACACAGATATGGGAGCAGTCACAATTGTTGAGGGTGTATTTGGTCATTGGAAGGGAAGGGGATTGCAGAAGATGACTCAGAACTGGGAACAGGAGGCCTGGGTTCTGGTGTAAGGCTCTGCCACAACTTTGCTGTGTGATAAGGAACAACATGCTTTATCTCTCTGGGCTTCAGTTTTTTCAAGTATGAAATGAGCTCTTTGAGTTAGAAAGCCTCTAAATTCTCTTATATTTTTGAGTGTTAGGATATTGTGATTCTAAATATGACAGTCACAAGACTGGTTTGAAAAATCCCTCCCTCCTCCATTTCACTGGCTTCAGTGCTAACTCCCTTTATAGTATATTTGTTATTCCACTAAACCGGGGATTCTCCAACTTTGGTGTGTGTCAGAATCACCTGGAGGGCTTTAAAGACACAGATTACTGGGCTCTATGCTCAGAGTGTCAGATTCTAGGGCCAGGCCCCAGAATGTGCATTTCTACCAAGATCCCAGGTTGATGCTGATGCTGCTTGTTCTGGGACCACACTTTGAGAACCACTGTGCTAAACCATAAGAGACCAGGCATTTACCAGCAGAGAACACAGAATGGTTCAAAGATACCTGTTTAGCCTAACTGCTCACAGCTTGGGGAATCTGAGCCCAGGTTTAATTCTTTAGCCCCCATCTCCTGTATGGATTCTCAGGAAAGAGAAAGACAGAGGGAAGGCAGGGAGACAAAGTTAAGGCAATTTCTACACTGGCCCTCTGGTGTCCAAGTGGGTAGAGCAGAGTGAGCTTAGTGGTTGGTGTGCAGGTTTGGAGGCAAGCTGCCAAGGGGCAAATTGGGCAAATTTCTTACTTTCCCTAGGCCTCAGTTTTTAAATCTAGAAACTGGGTCTAATGATCTCTATATCAGAGGGCTGCTGATAAGCTTACATGAGGAAATGCACCTAAAATGCTTAGAAACCTGACAGGCACATAGTGAAATACTCAATGAAGGATAAATGTTATTAATTTGTGGAACATTTTCAGAAGTTGCCCCTGTAAGGAGACAGGGGCACTGTGTGTTAGGGACGGTGTATCCCAGACAAGGCCTGGAATCTGGTGATATTAGGTTCTCTGGGCAGGTTCTGATTGTGGGGGAAACTGACCCCATACTAATAGCACACGTTACCCATGCTGAGACTATTCCAGACACAGTTCACCAGACTCCATTTTGGTGGCCTCTGTCCTCCAATCTTGTTCAGATAGAGTCTGAATATGTTCATTTATCCGACTACAATTCCTAAGTGGAGGTTTGAAAATAGAAAGCACTGTCCCTTTGATGGTGGATTTACAATGAATCATCTCCATTTCTGCTGGTTTTCTACTTGAGAACAGGCAGTGGTTAGGGCATAATTTGATCCTCTTATGTTTCAGTGTGTTCACATTCATTTTACATAACAACTAAGCACTCTTTATGGATAATCACAGAATTCCAGCCTTCTGTGTGTATATATATCCCACACAGTGGCATTCAGAGCAATCATTAATAATGTTTATTGGAAACTTGCTGTGTGTCCAGCCCTGAGGTAGGTGCTTTGGGTGGTGGGGTAGAGAAGATGTGTTCAGGGTAAACTCTCTCCTCGGTCCTAAGACCTTTGTTGTGGTCTGAGCTGGGCAGGTAAGGTGAACGTGTAAATTAATTGTCAAGCACTGAATTATTAAATTGTGTTTTCCAAACCTCAGCCTGGAAGGCTCTTCTCAGTCCCTTCAATTAGCCAAATCCTATACATATTTTAAATCTCACCTTGAGTCCCATCCCTTATGAAAAGCCTTTCCCAAGAGAGCTCTAGAGTGGAAGAGAGGAAAACCAGGAGTGGCCCCAAAGGGTCTTCTGTAGGGCTATCTTGTTCTGATGCCACCCAATATGGGCAAATTCACTTGGGGGTCTTGGATAACTTCCTCAGTTCAGTGGTCCATGCATTCTCATCACTTCTTATTGATTTAGAAGTTAACCATGAAGCAAAAGGCAAATGCTAAGTCTCCAGGGTGGTGGGCACAGATCCTTGGGGGATTAACACACCATGGCCCAAGTCTGGCACGAGCTGCAGACTGCAGGGTTCAGTCTTCCAGGGGAGTCAGAGGAGGAGCCTGCCAACCTCCTCCTTTCCCCATGGGTGTGGTGAGGCTGCCCACAAAAGGCTAGTGCCTTTGTTTTCAAACCATTTGAAATACATAACTTAGACACTCAAGTAATAAAGCTGTAAACATTGATACAAAAATTTGTGTGTGCTTTTGTGTATGTTAGGCAAATGGGTAATCAAGGAAAACTTTTATTGCCACTGGGGATATGTTTCTATGTAAATGGAAGGTGCCCATAACAATATGTAAAAAAAATATTGTTAATGGTTGAGACTAACATCATGAAGGCTCAAATTCTTTCCTACTTATCTGGGACATAAAAAAATAAATTTAATACAATTTTTTACCCATTACTTTTCTCTTAAATATATAATATTATGTAAAATAAATGAGAAAAATGCAGAAAAATTGGAACATAAACTTTCAGGGAAATTTATGCACCTGCCCACTAGACCTCTTTGGATGGTCTCCAACTGCACACTCCAGAAGGTGGTCTTTGACCACTAGGAAGAAGGATCTGAGTCAATTAACATCTACTGGATATCTGTGGGGTGTCTGGACTGTGCTAGGTACTTGCACATATATTCCCAAAGTGAAGTGATATTATCCCCATCTTACAAATGAGGAAACTGAGGCTCAGAAAGATTAAATAACTAGTAAAAAGCAGAGACAGAGTTCTGCTTTCTATGAGAATCCCCAGAGTATCAAGCTGGAGGTAGATATACAAGGAGGTGTCTCCCTTCTGGTGCAGACACAAAGGTGAGTCCCTGAACACTCTGAACTGAAGCCATAGTCCACATATTCAGAAGGGTGGAAGTTGCAGACAGCCTCTGGTGAGAAAAACCAGGGAGAGAATGAGTTTCTGATGCAGGAAGAGGATCCTAAGCTCCTGGGTAGAATGCTAAACGGTAGATCATTGAGGATATCATGCGGACCCAACAGTGGCCTGGGGTGACCCAGCACTTGTGCCAGCAAACAGGGGATGCTGCATACGGGACCCGAGGGCCTATGGGGGCAGAGTCCAGTGAGCTGCTCAGCTCACGGTGGAGCAGTACCTGCCAGTGACCCGGCCAGGCAGTGCTCGCTGTAGGACACGGTGAGGCTTTTCATCTGCAAAACCTCTCCTGGTGAAGTGGATGCTTTCCTGTGACACAGATTGTGGTTGATGTTTCACCCCTAGCAGTGAAATAGAGTGAAAGAGGCATGCCTCCCTGGACACACCAGGAGGGAGCCCAGGGGATTTGATGTCTATCCAAAGGAAGTATTGACACAGGTTTCCTGGGGAGGTGGATGTGGGTCAGGGCAGGAGGGCTGTGAGAGCCAAAGGTCCCAGGCATTTCTTGCCAGGGAGGTAGCTGACATATAATGGAGAATGGGCTTGGCCTGGAACTGGCCTGAGCCTCCTTCTCCCCCGCTGGTCCTCTCACTGTCCTGGCTGCAGGGCGCACCAAGGCTAAAGCACAAAGCCCCTTGCCCATGGAACCAGAGGCTCCAGAGTTTCAGAGGAAGAAGTCTTTGCAGCCTCAGAGCTCAGGCTGTGGTCCAGTGCATGTTGCCCTGACCCTCCCTTCTGCCTCCTGTCCCCAGGTTTCTGGACATAACAGAGGTTCCATCTCCACAGGACTTTCAAGGGAAACTGCTATTTTGAAATCTATTTTGCAAAGCTGAATTTTTACCTTACAGGGTAATGAAATTTATGGTGCAGCATCAGGGACAGCCATGCCCTGGAGGAGGGGGACAGCACCCAGGGCAGTGACAGTAACCCCACAGCTGCCATGTCTTTTACCAACCCGACTTTACCCCTAACTCTGCCCTCTGTCCCCCTCTTTGAGTTCCTTGGGAAAATGACAAATAGGAAACTTTTTGAAGAGGGAAAAGAGTTACTGAAGTGAGTTTTTGGATATTCGGCTTTTTCCCCATGAAAAAGAAAATGGGTCCTATGACATAGAGGGCTGGCTATCTACAGTGTATAGGGCTGAGGATGACTTATTATAAAAGTAATAAAGATCCTTTGCTTTATTGTGTAAAACACTGCCGCTGAGTTACTATGGATGTTAATAGTGGCTACGTTAAGTTCTGTAGTCACATCTCTGATGTTTGGGCTGAGGCAGTTACATTCAGTGCTATGATGTGAAGGTGTGAAGAAGAAGAAAAAATTCTAACTTTATTCTGGGTTCTTTTATTGAATTATTTTATTTCCTCCTGGCACTGGTTGAATTGGGACTGGAGCCAGTACATTGGGCTGGTGATTCCAGGATGTTCTCGAACACAGTAGAATGGCACAGGGTGGAGATGGGGGCTGTGCAGGGGCTGCGTGGGGGCTGTACCCTGCAGAAGGCAAGCCCTCCCCATCAGGCGGGAGCCACGCCCTGCCCTCTGTGTCCTCAGGACCATGCTGGGTGCCTGGCACACACACGGAAGTCAGTGTTAAAGAGAAATTATTCAGATGCTTGTTAAAAATGGTGAGGAAGACTTTTTTCAAGACTATTGCAACAGGGAAGAAAGATCGAACTTAACACTGAATACAACAGGGACAAGTGGGGATTTATGACCAAACTGGCAGGGTGAAGGAGTGGATGGAAAATTACTAAGAGGAACTTGGTTAAGTATTAAGGGTAGGGGGTAGGAGGAGAGAAACTTGATTAGATTCCAAGGGTGGAGGAAGAAGAGCTTGATTGGATACCAAGGGTGGGGGAAATTCTGTATAAGCCAGGATTCTTTGCTCACTCTGGGCTCAGCGGGCCAAGGATGAGGCCCTAGTCAAGGAGCTCAGATGAGCCTGACTAATGCTTGATCAGGGATGGAGTCCTTGGTGGTGGTCGATCTGCATTTATGGGTGAATTGAGGAGACACACTTTGGGGGGGCCCATGGCTTTAGTGGGAGGTGCTGCAGAGACACACACTCAACTACTCCCCTCAAGACCTATCTTACCCCTATTCTGATTTGTAGAATTTGAAAGCCAAACACACACAAACGAGCATGTATTTGCAATTTCAACTGGCATCAAGCCAGGAAGGCTTCCTGTTGGTGGTGGTATTATGGTGTGTTTGTGTGTGTACATGTGTGATAGTCAAGGTCTGACAGAGGAGAGTGGCAGGAGAGGGTAAGAGACATTCTGTATTACCTCCAGTCTCCTAAGATGCCTTTAACAAGTATAACTCTGTCTACGTGCTCATCATATAATTACCCATGCTTAACCCAAGGCTGCACACATAATAGCTACGTTAAAAAACATTTCTTGGCTGAATGAATAAAGGAAATATTTGTCAGCCTGTTCTAATGTGCCTGGCTCTATGCTGAGTACCAAAAACATAATGAAAAACAAGATTCTAATCCCTGCCCTTCAGGAACTCACAAATGAGTGCAGGACACAGACTCAGGACAACAACAGTACTGTCCATCCAGGTAAGTGTGAGGTGGAGACAGGTGCAAGAGCCCCACCCTGGGCGTGCCGTGGAGGGGAACAGGCAGCAACCTAACATTCCGCTGCATTTTACTGTCTCCTTTTTTATCTTCCTCTTGAAATTCTAAATTTTATTTATTTGTGCTGTCAAAGGGACACATTTAAAAAAAATCAAAATTTTGTTTTCATCCAAAAGGGAGAATGTTTTTTGAAAGTGACTGCAGTTTGATCTTCTCTTTGAGAAAAGCTATAGTTAGCATTAATTTGAGCATTTATTATGAGCCGGGTTCTGTTCTAAGATTCTTCTTTAATCCTCAGAACAAACCGGTAACCCATTTACAGGTGAAGAAAATGAGACCAGAGGAATGGAGGTAAGTTACTTGTCTAAGGCCACCAGCCAAAAAGTAGATGCTGGGGCTTTTGGCCTGACTGGCAGGCCTGGAGCCCACCCTTTTCAGCCCCTCTACTGGCTGCATCTTTAAGCTACTCTCCTCACTCTTCAAAGAGTGTTCTCCCAGCTTCCTGCTTTCCGGAAAAGAGCTGACGACTCATTCAGGTCAGCATGTGGATTATTTTTGTTCTTTTCACAAATAGGCTAAACTTCACACTCAAAAGAATAAATGGAATTCAGGTCACATGGGCACTGAGACAATTCATTCCCACGGATATTTTTACAGAGCATTAGCAGTGTGCCTGCTACTACACCGGGCTTCAGGAATTCAAAGACAAGTAAATAGACAGGTTCCTTCTTCTCCTGGAGCCAGCAGGAGGAGGTCTGGCAGAAGACCGCTGGGTAACATGCATTCGCTCCCTGTGAGCTGCTACCTTCTTAGGTATACAGGAAGGCCCAGTCTACACCATGGGGAGGGTAGTAAATTATTCATAGAAACGTACGTTTTATTATTCTCAAGGAATTTTGAAACCTCAAGGAAAGTAAAAAAAATATTTCCAGCTGGTTTCTTTCTTTTAAATGGACGTATGCATGAAGAGTTACAATGGCAATCAGAACCACGTGGCTCTGGGGATGCGTCCTAGTGCTCTCCTGGCACCAGACTCTGTTTGACCCACTCTATAAAATGCATCCAGGACTTTGTTTTTCTCTTTTCCTGAAGCAAACTTCTCCTGAATGAGAAGACAGTGCCCTTGCCTTCCAAACAAGAGGGCAGATCTCAGGATGTCAGGGAAGTTACAGAGACATGAAGGACAGGGGGAGGTGCCAGGTTAACGGTGACTCAGGAATGGCGCTGAAGCCAGCCAGCCAGAAAGGCTGGAGATTCTTCCCTCTGTTACCTATTAGGTTTTTGAGCATCAGTTTCCTTGTCATTAAGTGATACAACAATTTGTACATTTCAGAATTTTTGTGAATAATTTGTAGAAAGGTGCTGGAACATAATAGTGCTTATCAAATATCCAAATGGACTCTTTCAGGCTTTTATTTGAACCCATTTGTTCTTGTTCATACCTGTACTTTGGATATGGAGAGCAGTGCTTGATATCTTCTTCCACAGGAAACATGGAATTTGTGCTCAACCTCCAGTGTTGTTACTCTGGATAAACCTCCCAGAAGTTTTCTCCTAGGTAGGGTGACCAGATAAAATACAAGACACCCAGTTACTCCCAGTGCAAACATTTATACTAAAAAAATTATTTCTCTTATTTATCTGGCATGCAAATTTATCTGGGCATCCTGTATTTTTATTTGCTAAATGTGGCAACTTCACCACCAAGGCCTTAGTTTTCTAACTTCTCTCTTTAAAAGAGTTTGTGGCTCGTGGCTTCTCTTCTTGAGAACTTCTAACACCAAAACAGTACTCCTCAGATTCCTGCATATTTCCAGGTTGCTTTTCAGACTTCTTCCTTGGTGGATTCAAGGATCTCTGTGGGCTTTGCGTGTTCCTTTCCATGTCTAAGATGCATTTCCTACCCCAGTGGTCTCCCAGAGCTCTCGGTCATATCCTACTTGTGATTCAAGACATATGCTGGGATTTGCCTGCCTAAAAAGAGGGTAGGTAAAGGCTAAGCCCAGAAACCTTGATATGGGAGTGACTTGCTTGGGGGAAGGGAAGGGGCAGACAGTGCTTATTTGGTATCCTCCAGACTGCATAAGTCTACTCCTGCGTTCTTAGGCTTAAAGCTGTTCCATCATCAGCTCTTTCTTTGTTTAGGTCCGTTCGACATTATTGAATGTAACTATATACCAGGTACTGTGCCAGAACCTGTGGAGACACAGACAGGAAGACACTGTACTGCCCTCAAGGATCTCACCAAGGACTAGAGGAGACGGAGATGTGAACAAAGGATGCGACGCTGTGTGGTAGGGGCTCTGGCGGAGGAAGGCCGAGGACGCTGCCTGAGCACAGGGCGTGCCAGGCCCGACCGGGAGGGCAGAGGAGGAGCGGACTCTGTGTTGACCGACTCAAGAGACATCAGGTGAAGAAAGGTGGTAAAGGCATTCCAGAGAAGTGCAACTGCATCAGCAAAGGCAAGGCTGCGTGAACAGCCGAACGTGAGCCAGGGGAACTTCGTTGCTCGCGCCGAGATCCATGATTAGCTGCTTTGAGTCAGCTTTCCAGCAAGTCTTATCATTGTTATTATTATTATTTTACTTTTATTTCCAGCTCCAAAAAGAGAGACAAAAAGAAGAGAAGGAAAACTATTGGAAATTGTATATCCTTATATCCTTTCTGTCTAGCACATTAGTTATCTTAACACTGCAAGTTCTTAGAAGACAAAAAAGTAAAGATGTGTACTTTAAAAGTACCTTAGCATCAGAGAAAGTCCCATTTAAGGGAAATGCAAGGAACAACATGATAGATAGCCAGCTTACTTAAAGTTTCCTGGAGTCACAGCATTGCGATGTCACGTTGTCAACTCAGCGTGATGTCAGCATCACCACGACCAACTCCAGCCCTCAGCACGTGCTGTAACTCTAGCTTCTTGGGAGGTGATGGTGTCAGACTGTTCCTCAATGTTTACATCCATCCCAGGTCTGTGATTCTTTCTCAAACATTTAAAAGAGCTGAAATCTCTGACTCACACTTAGTTAATCCCCTTATATCCAGCATGGAACATCACAGAGGCACATACAGCATCCTTCAGTCTTTGAGCCTCTGTGTGTAAGGCTGCTTATGGGCAGGATGTGATGATGGGATGGAGTTAAAGTGACAAGTGTGACATCTCAAGGTCCCTGCCCTGCATGGTCTGCTTCTCAGGAAAAGAATAGATGAAGACATGGAAAAGAGTATGACACTTTATGGAATGATCCAGGCCTGTTAGCAGCGTGATTCACCTCCCCTAGACAGACTGCAACTGGAGTAGGCCCTGTTTCCCTTGGAGCACGGGGTTGGGCAAACTAAACTTTCTGAGCCCCAGTGTCCTCCTGTGTGCAATGGAAAGAAGAGTGCTTATCTCCCAGGAGGTGTCGTGAGGAGCTTAGCAAAGTGCTCAGCATGGAGTTAGAACCTAATGCATGTTAGAATGCTTTATTAGGGCTGCCTGAGGTTGCATATTCTTGAGCTTGTGGACATTTTGGATTCCTTACCCTCACTGAACCACCCCCTACTATTGCTGGAGCCAGTGATCTGCCCTCCCTTTACCCCTGGTTTAGTCTGTTTTGTGCTGCTCTAACAGAATACCTGAGACTGGGTAATTTATAATGAAAAGAAATTTATTTGTCTCATAGTTCTGGAGGCTGGGAAGTCCAAGATCAAGGGCTGCATCTGGTGAGGGTCTTGCTGCATCATTCCACGGTGGAAGGTGGAAAGACAAGAGAGGGCTGAATTCTCTTTTATAATAAACCTACTCCCATGGATTAATAGCACACTTTGGGGCACACATTGAAACCATAGCAACCCCAAACATATGCAGCCCCAATTTGATGCTGGATTTGGCATGTCCTGAAAGTCCCAATCCCTGGTCAGAGTAGTCTTCTCTTGAGGCCCACATTATTTATTTTGACACTTCAGTGTCCAGGAATAGAAGACTGCCTCACACAATATGTCTTTGTGGAATATTAACCGGAAGGTAATTAAACTGATTGATTTCAAGCACTATTATACATTTCATGTCTGTCATGCCTGGAATACAGGGTCATAATACATTTATACTAATTAATTGCATTAATTATTACATATGTGAAGTTAGGTCCACTTGAGTGTATTATTCATATTTATGCAAAATAGATGGAAATAGTATAATCATCATACTCTTAAGTGCAATTACAGTACTGGCTCTTGCCCAAGAAATGTGTTTTGAAGACTGAATTAGAATTCTCTCAAAGCTTGGCTCTTGTCAGCAGAGTTATAGCTTAAACCTTTTGAATCGTCTGTCCAACTGATTTCTACGCGGGCCTACTATTTGAAAGATTACTAGCAGTTTCAGTCATCTTTCTAGTAACTCCACTGGTCAAAGAGAAACAAAGGCATGGAACACAGCATAAGGAGGGAGAGAGAAAGCATTAAAGACTTAAAAGTGAATATACTTTACCATCTTGGTACAATATACAAATAGCTGCTAAAGCAAATGTGATAAATAAAAAATTCAATGTAATAAAACAAACAGAGGAGGGGATGAATGAACATGTTAAAGATGAATGCTTAACAAAATAACACCTTAGGGTATACAAAATATGACCCTTCTTGGCATATGCAAAATGAGACTACTATTTGGAAAGTAAATACTTTATACACAGATTTTCAGGAAATTATCCACCATCATCTAACATGAGGTATAACCGTACAAGGTATTTATTTTATTCACAACTCAATTGGAATTGTGAATCAAGGCTGGCCCTGAAATAAAATGTGAGGGAAAATGCAAACTTGGCATTGCCTAGATGATAAGAAGTTAGTATTGCTATTTTTTATCTCCTAAAAAACATGTGCAACAAACAAATACCACTCAATATGTGGGGATGCTGAGATATTTGAGAACATTTGAAAGGAGACATCCTGATTCAGTTTGCAGAAGAAAAGACCGAGGGAACCTTTGAGAGGCTTGCGTCAGTGAGGGCTTGAGAAAGAGTGCCAGCTAGGCCCCTTGCTGCAGTGCCCAGGTGATTATGATGGTGATGGCTGGTGGTGATGGTGGCATGTAATAAAAACTTCTAGAAACTGTGTTGGGTATTTTAAATGGATGATCTCTTTTAGTTCTCACAGCACCCCTTGAGTTGTGGTAGTATTTTTACCCTCTGTTACGGCTGGGAAGACTGAGGCTTGAGGAAGTTGTCCAAGGCTTCATGGCTAGAGATTAGCAAATCCACGTGTGTTGACTCTAAAACCCAGTGCTTTCCACCATTATATGGAGAGAATTAAATTTTTTTTTTTTTGTGGAAGACTTTCCCATTATTAAGAGTTTAAAAATTCTAATATATAGCTGATATATTCATGGTAATATTTGTTGACAGGGAAAGCATACTTAAAAAGGGATTGGCTCTTAGTTGCTTTGGGTGATTCCTATGAATATCAGGATAGACATGGGAGAATTTTGCAACTTTCACAAGTGGTGATTCTATAGCAATTAGTGGTTACGCTTCTACAGTAATATTGCCAGTGACCCAAAGATCTAAATTTTCAGATGTGCCATTGGTACTGTTTGACATAAAATGACTATATTCTCTGAAATGAAATATAGATGCTGTAGTTGGCCAAACTTTGATTTGATTTAATTTTTTCTGATTTGTGAGCTTTTAAAGAAAAAGTCTCAACAAGCGATAAAAACAAAATCAAGTTTAGTTATATGTTTAAGGAATCTCATTTATGGAAAATAAACCTATTCCATCAATCCGTCCTCTTTTGGGAATTCTGTGGGGTGAATGTGGGAGCTCTCTGGGAGCTCTGTGAACAATGGTAAATGAGCCTGCCCCTCTGCAGCCTTTTCTAGCCAGAGCCGCCGGGCAACACCTCCCATTTCAGATCTCTTCGAGCTGTCTTTTGACCATCTGCCTTGCTGCTCTGCCTCTCTGTCTTTATTATCAGCCTCATGATTGAATGGTTTAATTTAGTTTTTGTGAAATGTCTTTCCACTATACCAGTGGTTTTGGTAATTTGTATCATATCCTGTCATCTATTTTGGAAATTTTAATTTGCTAAAATCCTCTGTGATGGAGTGTGTATGAAAAAAAGCCATATAAAAGAAAATTATACTGTATTGATTTCTTTGGACCTCATTGTTCTCTTGGATGCTGCTGAATTTGACCTTTTCTTTCCCTCATATATACTTATAAAAAATCCATAGAATTTTCAACAACATTTTATATCTAAACAATGCCTTTTTTGTCTGATAGAAGATAGTATTGGCTTGAAATGCTAATTGTGTTGTATCTCTCAGTAACTAGAATAGAAAAATATTTTTGGTCTGAAAGCAGTTTTACTTTCTCAAAAATAGAAGGTTAGTGGAAGAAACAGGCTAGGCTTATTTTAGCCACTAAAATAGCATTTTCCATTTGTATTAAGATTACATAAAAATAACTGGTAAAACCAGTCAATTTATTTAAAAAAATAGTCAGTGTAGTCTGTATTAATATAAACCCAAATAATTTATCCAGTTAATTTAGGGGAAATTCAATAGTCTCTAGCCTGGAAAACTTGTTTGGGAGTGGTCTGCTTTGGAGATGGGAGGAGTATTATTATATCTTTTTTTATGAATAGAACTTTTTGTTCATTTGGAGGTTACCTACTTTGTCACTGATGATGCTTTGTGTCTTAAAGACATTCCCTCCCCAGCTTTCTTTAGGTTAAAATAATCCTAATGTATCTTTTTCTATCCTCTACTTCCAAATTTTCTTTGTCCTTCTGCTTTTGGTGTGTGTCTTGCAAATAGCACGTAGCTGAGTTCTTTTTAATTTTTCATACAGTCTAACAGTATAGGCATGCCTCGTTTTATTGTGCTTTGCTATAGTGTGCTTCTCAGGTATTGTGTTTTTTACAAATTGAAGGTTTGTGGCAACCCTGTGTAGAGCAAGTCTGTTGGTGCCTTTTTTCGACAGCATGTGGTCGTTTGGTGTCTCCTGTCACATGGTGGTAATTCTTACAATATTACATATGTTTTCATTATTATTATATCTCTTATGGTGATCTGTGATCAGTGATCTTTGATGTTACTATTGTAATTGTTTTGAGGCATTCTGAACTGTGCCCATGTAAGATGGTGAACTTAATTGATAAATGTTGAATGTGTTCTGATTGTTCCACCAATTAGCTGTTCCCCCATCTGTCTCCTTCTCCTAAGACTTTCCTATTCCCTGACACACAACAATATTAAAATTAGGCCAATTAATAACCCTACAGTGGTCTCTAAGTGTTCAAGTGAAAGAGTCACACATTTCTGCCTTTAAATCAAAAGATAGAAATGATTAACTTAGTGTGAGGAAGGCATGTCAAAAGCTGAGACAGGCCAAAACTAGGCCTCTGTGCCAGTTAGCCAACTTGTGAATACAAAGGAAAAGTTCTTAAAGGAAATGAACAGTGCTACTCCAGTGAACACACCAATGATAAGAAAGCAAAACAACCTTACTGCTGATATAGAGAAAGTTTAGTGGTCTGGATAGAAGATCAAACCAGCCACAACATTCCCTTAAGTCAAAGCCTAATCCAGAGCAAGGCCCTAACTCTACTCAATTCTGTGAAGGCTGAGAGAGGTAAGGAAGGTAGGGAAGAAAAGTTGGAAGCTAGCAGAAGTATGTTCATGAGGTTTAAGGAGAGAAGCCATCTGCATAATATAAAAGTACAAGTTGAAGCAGCAAGTGTTGATGTAGAAGCCACAGAAAGTTATCCAGAAGGTCTAGTTAAGATAGTTGTTGAAGGTGGTTATGCTAAACAACAGATTATTTTTTTCAATGTAGATGAAATAGCCTATATTGGAAGAAGATGCCATCTAGGGTTTTCATAACTAGAGAGTAGAAGTCAATACCTGGCTTTGGAGATTCCAAGGACAGGCTGACTCTCTTGTTAGGGGCTAATGCAGTTGGTGACTTTATATTGAAGCCAATACTTAGGTACTATTCCAAAAATCCTAGGGCCCTTAAAAATTATGATAAATCTACTCTGCCTATTCTCTACAAATGGAACAACAAAGCCTGGATGAAAGCATATCTGTTTATAGCATGGTTTACTGAGTATTTTAAGCCCACTGTTGAGATCTACTGCTCAGGAAAAAAAAATTCCTTTCAAATATTACTGCTCATTGACAATACACTTAGTCACCCAAGAACTCTGATGGAGATGTATAGCAGATGAATGTTGTTTTAATGCCTACTTACACAACATTCATTCTGTGGCCCATGGATTAAGGAGTAATTTTGACCTTCAAATTTTATTATTTAGGAAATACATTTTGTGAGGCTATCTCTGCCATAGATAGTGATTCTTCTTATGGATTTGGGAAAAGTCAATTGAAACCTTCTGGAAAGGATTCATCATTCTAGGTGTCATTAAAAACATTTGCCATTCATGGAAGGAGGTTGAGATATCAACATTAACAAAAATTTGGAGAAAGTTGATTCTAACTCTCGTGGATGACTTTGAGGGATCCAAGACTTCAGTGGGCAAAGTAACTGCAGATGTGGTGGAAATATCAAGAGAACTATAATTAGAAGTGGAGGCTGAATATGTGACTGAATTGCTGCGATCTCATGATAAAACTTGAACAGATGAGAAGCTGCTTCTTATGGATGAGCAAAGAAAGTGGTTTCTTGAGATGGAATCTACTGGTGAAGATGCCGTGAACACTGTTGAAATGACAACAAAGGATTTAGAATATTACATGAGCTTAGCTGATAAAGCAGCGCTAGAGTTTGAGAGAATTTACTCCAATTTTGAAAGAAGTTCTGTAGGTACAGTGCTATCACACAGTTCACATGCTACAGAGAAAACTTTTGTGAAAGGAAGAGTCAATCAATGTGGCAAACTTCATTGTTGTCTTTTTTTAAGAAATTGCTACAGCCATCCTAATCTTCAGCAACCTCCACCCTGATCAGTCAGCAGCCATCAACATTGAGGCAAGACACTCCACCAGCAAAAAGATTATGACTCTCTGAAAGCTCAGATGATTGTTAGCATTTTAAAAGCAATAAAGTATTTTTAAAATTAAGGTATGTGCATTTTTGACATGGTATTAGACTTAATAGACTGTACTGTATAGTGTAAACATAACTTTTATATGCACTGGGAAACCAAAGAGTTCATATGACTCTATTGGAATATTTGCTTTTTTGTGGTGGTCTGGAATTGGACCTGCAGTATCTCTGAGGTATGCCTGTATTTCTCTTACAACTTGAGAATTTAGTTTCTTTACAATTAATGTGAGTACTAATATATATGAATTCATATGTACCATTTTCTTATGTGCTTTTTATTCATCTAATTTGTTATGTCTCTCATCTTGGCTTCCTTCTTGCCTTTCTTTAGATCAATTGAAATTTGTCTTTAAATCAATTTGAATATTTTCTCATTGTTTTTCTCCTTTCTATTTTGAAGCTACATATGCTATGTTTGTTCTTTTAATGGTTACTGTAGCTATTTTAGCATGCATATCTAACAAAGTCTGAACGTATTTTATTTACTTGCCTTATGATAAATAAGACATTTTTATGCTGACCACTTCCTATCAATATTCTTGCTTTTATAACAATACTTTCATTCTGCCTCTATTTTGTTAACCCTTCAAATTAGACTTTATTATTTTGTTTAATATAGTTGGTTTTCTAAGATTCTCCACTTATTTACAAATATTTTTACTCACTGTCCTTTCTTGTATCACATAGGTTACACCTGGATAGTTTTTCTTCTACATGAAATTCATCCTTTAGCATTTATTTTGCTGATATCCTATTGATTGTAAGTTCTCTCAGTTTTTCTCTGTCTAAATGACTTAATTTTGTGCTCCTTCTTGAAAGATCAGTTTTCTGTTCATATCATTTTGTTAGCACTTACTTTCTTTCAGAACATTGAAGCTATCATTTTTTAATTGTAGTTGAGAAGTCTTATTAGTCTAGTTGCCATTCTTTTGTAGGTGATCTGTCTTTTCTCTCTGGATACTTTGACATTTTTCCCCCCTGGCCTTCTGAAGTTTTTTGATGTTAATTAAAAAAAAATCTAGGAAGGTTGGACTTCTTGGGTCTTAGGATTGGTGTCCTTTAAAAATCCTATTTATTCTCTCTTTGAATGTTGCCTTCTACCCATCTTCTGTATTAATTCCTTTGGAAGCTCAAATTAGACTTTGTTAGACTTTAGCACTCAGTTCTTCATATATCTCCTTCATGTTCTTCATTTTATTTTCTTTCTGGTCTACATTATAAAGAATACTTTTCAATCTCTCTTCCAGTTCACCAATTCTTTCTTTAACTATGTCTAATCTTAGGCTTAATCTATCTAATGAGTTTTTAGTAAAGATTAATATATTTTTATTTCTTGAGACTTTTGGTTCCATTGTTCTATATAATCTCTGTTTATTGTCCTCATTTTAAAAGTACCACTTAATTTAAAAATATATCATACACAATTATTCTATATTCTATGTTTAGTTGTCTCCACATCCAAAATTTTTGCTGGCCTGATTCTGCTGATTATTTTTTCTGTTGGGTCTCAACCCTTTGCCTTATTTCCTTGTGTGTTTTGACTATAAGATATTCATTTTTCTTGGAATTTTACCTGTGGGTATTTTTTGAGGCCTGGGTTAAAAGTGATTTCTCAGGAGAAAAATTGCATCTGCTTTAGTCATATTCCTGGACTCTCTTCTCTCCCAGGACACTTTAAATTAAATTTACACTAAGCTTTTTTGAATCATATATAATGCATGAATTTGGATAGACAGGCATTAAGATGATTTTTGTTTATAAATTCTCAGGTGAGATTTTTTCCCCCTTTTCTATCCAGTGCTAGTTTAAAAACAGATGTATTTCCCATTTGCATGCCAACTTTATTGCTCAACCTTTACACTCAGGGGTAACCCTTTGCAATCATGGCCTTTTTTTTTTTTGGCTGTCCCATTAAACTTCCCCTACAACAGCATCTAGGCTTATTTTCTATTCTCACTACTCTCTATAGCCCTCAAAGCAGAAGTTTGAAGGCTCTATATTTTGGCAAAGACAGTAAGGACAAAAAAACCCACTCTGATGTTCACTTATCTCATTAGATTTCTGCTCTCTTTTTCTTACTAGTACTGGAAGCTTAGCAATGTGTTTCTAAAGTGCATTTTCATTGCTTTCATTGAGAGAGTCATTTGAGGCATCTCATCTGCCATACTGCCAGAAATGGACTCTTCTAGTTCTCTGTGACAGCATTATAAAAGGAATCAAGGAAGCATAAATGTCTTAGTGATACCCCACATATAGTTAATCCCTTCTATCTTAGTCCATTTTCTGTTGCTCTAAAAGAATACCTGAGACTTGGTAATGTATAAAGAAAAGAGTTCTATTTAGCTCATCATTCTGCAGGCTGAGGAATTCAAGGGCATGGACCTGGCTTATACAGAGGGCTTTCATGCTGTGTCACAAAATGGTGGAGAAGGTCAAAAAGGAACCAGACATGTGGGAAGAGAGAGGTTAACTTGCAGGACCTCCTGGCTTTATAACAACCCACTCTTGTGGGCTCTAATGCATTCCCATGAGAACTAATCCAGTCTCTGGAGAGCACAGACTCACTTACTTCCAGTGACAACAGCACCAAGCCATTCATGAAAGATCCACGTCCATAACCAAACACTTTCCACTAGGCACCACCTGCCAACAAGGCCACATTCTAGATCAAATTTCAACATGAACTTTGATGGGGACAAACAAACCACATCCAAACCATAGCACTTTACCCTATTCCATCCCTTGCACATTGACAGGTCACTTCTGTGAATGATTCTTTTCAGCTGGTGAGTAAAATGTAAAATTTCAATGGTTAAGCTCTTGGCTAAAATAATACTTTGTGATCACTTCCAGTTTTCATAAACTTTTCTTTCTCTGTGATTTCTAAGCAAAACACGTTTGCCTGACATTTAGCAAGCAGTGAATGAGTAAATGAAAGCATGGACCAACTACCTTCCAAAAATTTTAAATTTATTTTTATTTATTCAAATGTATTTATTTTTAATTAACAAGTAAAAATTATATATATTTATGGGGCACAATGTGATGTTTTGATATATGTGTACATTTTGGAATGATTAAATTGAGTGAATTAACATATCCATCTCCTCATATACTTACTTTTTTGTGGTGAGGATATTTAAAATCTATTCTCTTAGCAATTTTCAAGCACACACTACATTATTATTAACTATAGTCACCATGCAGCATAATAGATCTCCAGAACTTATTTTTTCTGTCTAACTAAAACTGAGTACCCTTTGACCAACACCTCCCTATCCCCTCTCCGCTCCCAAATCCTGGTAACTACCGTTCTACTCTCTGAGTTCAATTATTTTAGGTTCTACAAATAAATGAGATCACGTAGTACTTTTCTCTCTGTGCCTGGCTTATTCCATTTCATTAAACAATGTCTTCCAGGCTCATCCATGTTGTTGAAAATGATAGAATTTCCTTCTTTTTAAAAACTAAATATCATTTCATTGTGCACATACACAGTACCACATTTTCTTTATCCATTCATCTGTTGGTGAACCCTTAGGTTGATTCCTTATGCTGGCTATTGTGAATAGTGATACAATGAACAGGGGAGTGCAGCTATATCTTTGATGTACTGATTTTATTTCCTTTGGATATATATCCAAAAGAGGAATTCCTGGATCATATGGTAGTTCTACTTTTAATGTTCTGAGAAACCTTCATACTGCTTTCTGTATGGCTGTACTAATTTACATTCTCACCAACAGTGTACGAGGGTTCCCTTTTCTCCACATCCTCTCCAACACTTATTTTTCATCTTTTTGCTGAAAGCCATTTTAACAGGTGTGAGGTAACATCTTATTGTGGTTTTAATTTGCATTTCCCTGATGATTAGTGATATTGAACATTTTTTTCACATACTTTTTGGCCATTGGTATATCTTCTTTTGAGAAATGTCCTTTGCCCATTTTTAAATTGGGTTATTTGTTTTCTTGTTGTTGAGTTGTTTGAGCTCCTTGTATATTTCTGATATTAATTCCTTATCAGATGTACGGTTTGCAAATATTTTCTTCCATTCTGTAGGCTGTGTCTTCACTCTATTGATTGTCTCCTTTGCTGTGCAGAAGCTTTTTAGTTTGATGTTATTCCACTGGTCTATTTTTACTTTTGTTGCCTCTGCTTTTGGAGTCATACCCAAAAAATCTTTGTCAAGACCAAAGTCAAGAAGCTTTTTCCCTACTTTTTTTCTGGTAACAACTACCTTTTATAAAAGTGGGTTTAAGGTGCCAGGCAGTATACACACAACAGGTTGTAGGAGAAGCTCAGAAACACACACACAAATCAATTTTGCTGTGGTGGAGATATGGTTGATATCACAGAAACAAATGTTTGATAATACATCTAGGTATAGTTGAGATTTCAAGGATCAAACGTTTTTTCAAAATTTTTCCCCATTTTCATTCCCACTTTTCTTTCCAAACATATTTTCTCTATGTAAGATTACCACAGCAGCCTCTTGATTGGCTACCAATATGTCAGCGCTTCATTGTGGTAATGGACAACATTGCCAAAAATGGCTCAGGGCTTTAAGTCCCTTCTACGCTATGAAAAGTCCTCCCAGTGGCCTTTTTGACTTTTACTCATCCCTATACTCTTGAGCCTATTTGCTGTCTTGGTTTTCCTTTATTTGTGTAGCATGGAGCATGGTCTTGCCTCTCTGTCTAGCTCTTATTCCATCTGTGGGTCTCTTTGGCCTTCCCTGTGCCCCTCTTGTCTCTATGTTTTGAAAGGTAGACCAGCCGTTTCTCTAGGCTCAGTACCAGCCACCAGAACCTGAGACCAAACACACCTGCCTCCTTCCCCACAGGCTTGGATGATTCAGCAAGGGAGAGAGGACAGTGTGGGAGAATGAACACATTTGCCTTTTTTTTTGTCTCTAGTTCTCATTCCAGGCCCCCCTTCAGGGAACAGCAACTTCTCCAGGGATGTGCTAAGGGATTCCAGAATCTCAAAGCTGAGTTTCTTCAATTTCACTCTATGATGAAAGTCTAAAGATTCAACCAGAATTGGAGAAACTTTCTCTTCAAGGTTAAACAAACATAGGATTATCTTGTCTCCCCCTCCCCCTTTTAAGCTAGAAGGCTTTTCTGGAACTTTATGTTCTTGAGTTTCTGAAGATATTTTAAGAAGTTGGGCTTCTTACTGACCCTTTGTGATAGACAGAGATGCTTTCTTCTATTCATTAATTCATCTAATATTTATCGAATGCACAAGGCCTTCTAGGCACTGTTCTAGGCACCAAAACAGTATGAACTTAGAAAAGAAAACCAAGCAAACAAATAATACCCCTGTTCTCAGGCAACTTACATTCTTGTGAGATGGACAAAAGTCAATAAATATACATATAAACTGACAGGTATTAGTTATTGCTCTGAAGAATAAAGCAGGGTGATGGCCTAGAAGGTGATAAGTGTGCATTTGTGTGTGTGTGTGTGTGTCTGTGTGTGCATGTTGCCATATAGGGTAGTTAGAGAAGGAGTTCCTTATAAGGTGATATTAGAGGAGAGATCTGAAATAGGTGAGGGACATGCAGATGACTGGGAAGGAGTGTCCTTGGCAGAAGCAACAGCAAGGGCAAGGCCTGAGGAGGAAGTGTTTGGAGTAGAACCAGGAGGCCAGTGTGGCTGGACATGGCAAGCAAGGGGGAGAGTGGTAGGGCTGAGGCAAGAGAGGTTGCAAGGGTCTGACTGCCTGGATCTGGGGGTCCAGGATACTCCACACCATTTGTTCCATAGGATTTATGTGACTTTGGCATTTAAATGACAGAAATATTTGTATACTGCCAAAACATTTCTACCTCATTGTACCCAATAAGAGTCACCTGGGAAGCTTGTTAAAAATAAAAAGTCATGGGCTCCATGCCAGTTTTAAATAAAAATCTCTGGTGGACTTGGGAATCCATATTTTTAACAAGCTTCTCAGGTGGATTCTTATGAAGACACATCAGCACTGCTCTATAGGCTGTATAGATTGTATTTGGAGACTGCTGCAGATGATGCAAGTTTAAAAATGACTTTTGAGGATATCAGCCTTAAATGGAAGCCATTGCAGGAAATGCAAACGTGTTTATTTTCTGCACTCTTGGATAATGGCCCTAATGGTTTATGATGGGGTGTGGGTTGGTATGGTGGCAGGGGTGTGTGGATCAGATGGGCACTGGAGCAAGAAGTTAGACTAAAAATCCTAGTTGTAAACCTTTGAGCTAAGCTTAAGGCTTAACAGCCAGTTTCCGTGACGCTACTGGACACCATGAGTTCAACAAAGTATCAGAAATTTCTATGAGCCAGAGGGCTAACCACATTTGGTGTATTATTCGGAGCCTTCAGGAGGCCCTGGCTATAAGGAGTCTGCCGACAATAAAATATTACGTTTGCTATTAATCTTTCTCATCCATTGATGGAAACAAAGCCACATATAATCTAGCTTAAACCAAGATAACAAAATAGAGGAAATGAGTTGTATTTCCTGTAGAAGAGACACGGAAGAATTCTTCCCTAGAGCCTGCAGACAGAGGGTGGCTCTTCTGTCACCTTGATTTCAGACTCCCGGCCTCCAGAATTGTAAAAGAATACATTTCTATTGTTTTAAGCCACCAAGTTTGTTATGTAATTTGTTATAGCAGTCACAGGAAACTAATACATTTTCCTATACCCTCTAATGTTAATCTCACGACGATTGTGGTACATTTACCCTTGGCCTATTTCAGTCTTTATACAATTTACTCATACTCTTTTTCCTTTTGTCTTGAGCAGTAGACATCTTTTTACATACAATTTGAATTTGTAATGTTTTTCTCCTTAACAGATACAGAATTCTTTCTGCTCCTTTCTTAGGATTTTCTTTTGTGCTTCATTTTGTCCAAAGAGTTGCTTATACCAGCTTATTTCTAGAAATTTACCTTTTATCAGTTTCCCCAGCAGCTTTACACAGAGGCTGATGTCTCTCATATATAGGGGTACAGTTCCTTAGTCCCCGGAGGACTAGGAGCTCTAATAGTTCTCTGAAGCACCTAGCTTTCCCTGGAAATAGTGTTATATTATCAACGCAAGGACAGAAACATCTATGGAAATGCAGATGATGGCAGTGTTTGGATTTTTGGGGGCCCTTGTGTGGTTTTGGCTAGCACATGCCTCTGTCCTAACTCCGCAGGCTGACTTGCAAGGTGGCCAGGTCTGGGTCCCAGTCACTCTTCCAACTTCCCAGACTTCTCTCCTATAGGCCCCTGTGTGTGATGTGGCTCACATTGCCTCTCATATCTAGACTGCCCCTTCCCTCCTGTCTACATACCAGGATTCTGCTCATCTTTAAAAGCCCATTGCAAATGTCATTTTCCTCAGGGAGACTATCTTGACTCCCCTAGGCTCCAGTAATCTCCTCCTGCTCTGGACTAACTCACAGACTCTACAGACTGGTTTGGCATTGATATGGCCCCTTGGGTTGTTAATTCCCTTCTCATTCCAGATGGACTGAAATTTAGATGGCAGAGGCATGTCTTGTCCTTTGTATCTCCCCACCCCCGCTGTCCTACATTTAGTAGGAGCTCTTCCTTGTGGATTAAGCCAACCCTGGCAATGACTTTTTTCTCTCTTGCTTGGAAAAGGGCTAATCATAAAGATAGATGGCAGCCCCACTTTCTAGTTGGATCCCAAACCTTGAGGCTGTTCTGGGAATGCCTAATTGTTCTTCATGGATAGTTAAAGCCTGCTTAATTTGTTTTAGCACTAAATAGCATCTCTGATTTATAGGAGTTCAGTCAGGCAGCCAGCTACCAGGTAGATTGGGTAACTGGCAGTGGCAGCTCCCCACCACAGGCTGGACCAGCAGCAGTCCTGTGGCCTAGACTTCCTTACCTGTCCATCTGCTGGCATGGGTGCTGTGGCTGCACCTGCACTGGCAGCTGGGTCCTGCCTTTCCACCAGACTGGGTGCCGAGGAAACAGAAAACAGTAAGACATTGTCCTTGCCCTGGAGGGCCTTGCTATGTTTTGTCAGGCCCAACCTAAAGATTCAGGCTGATCACCTTAGGACCATCCCCTCCTTGGGCAAGAGTGTGGATGCTACTATCAGGTATGGGGGGTGGCACAGCACGGGGGCCTCAGTGACGTCATGGCCAAGAGCCTGGGTGGTGGAGTTTGAGGAACTGAGTTCCGGTCAACACTCCATTCCTTACTAGCTGCTTCACTTCTCTGATTTGGATGTTCCTCGTCTGTGCAATGTAGAAGTATAATAGCTGCTTCCTAAACTGATGAGGGATAAATGAGATCATGGACTTAAAGCATTTAAAAGAAATCTGGCTGATGACAAGCACTCAATGAATGGCCACATCAAAGTCACTGTGTTCTTACTTCATAGCACCTGGGCCTGGGCCTCTCCCCGCCGTAGTCTGCCTGGCCTTTTGTTCATTTTGTCTGTCACCCACTCTGACTCCCACCTGCTCAGTGGCCTGCCTTCTCAGATTCATGACCCCTTTCTCACCTGTCATAACTGTATACTCTTGTCCTTACTTCTGGACTCTCTTTCAGTTGACATCATCTCTGCTTCTTTTCTGTCCGGAGACCTGTCATTGAAAGGCAAATGTGGTCCCTTCCTTCCATTCCTTAAAAGAGAAGTTTCCATAAGTCTGTTCTTACCAAGAGTCTTGCCCAGCGTGAGAAATGTGCACCCACCTTAAAGTGGGAGAGCTTTGGCTTAGTGGGGTTTGGATTCCTTGTCCATATTCAGTCACGTCATCTCACAGCATCCTGAGAAAGGGAACAGTTTTGGTCCATTCTGCTCTAAGAAAATTACAGCTTAATACAATTTTTTAAATGTGTGTGAGCCAGCGATAAAAGTTCTAATCTTTGCAAAGCATGAGAAGAAGTGCTAATACAGCTTGGGAAAATACCCGCACGTCCTCAATTTCCTGGCACGGTCCTGTCCCTCACCAATGCAGAGCTTATCTTGCAAAGGCAGCGGATGTCAGAGTGACACTTTTTAGACCAAGAAATGGAATATATTTTTTCTTTGCCTGCAGTTTCCTTTTAGCAGTTTGGGGAAGAACTTGGATTCTCAGAAGGAACAAACTTTATTGATTTGGATAGCTATTCCTTTCCTGCTTGCATTTTTTGTAGTTTTACTAGTCATTGGCTTTATAAGGGCATCGTATGGGAGTCTAATTTTGAGAGAGAAATGGAAAGCATTTGAAAAGATCTTCCTAGAAGGAAACTACAGTATGTAGCTGATGAGCTGGACTCTTCAGTACTTAATCACTGTAGTCATTCTCTCTTTGTGTTTTCTCTTAGGATACTGAGCCTATGGAAGCCCATGTGTGGGTTCAATAAGAGCAGGGCCATATCTTATCCATTTGTGTAACCTCAGCACCTAGTTTATTTAATGGGGAGGCTTGTTGAGAAAATGAATAAATGATTGAGTTGGAAATAGGTCCAAGAACAGCTTTGTCTTTAGATCTAATTGCCTTTCCTGTGTCATCAGGTGTTTAGGTAGGTTTTTATTCATTTATTAAACTTTCTTTGAGAGTCTCCTGTGTGGTAAACACTTTACCAAATGAAATAGGAGAAAAGGTAAAGAAGGTAAAGCCATTGCTCTGGAAGAATTTTTTTAAGATTTTTCCCTCTTTCCTTAAAACTACTCCAGATCTATAGAGTTTTCCTTTAAAATGTTTTTCTATTAAAAAAATTTAAAAATTAAAAATAATATAAAAATGTATGTACCCTGGTAACATTTGGTCATGCAGTATTTGCTTTAGTTTTCTAAAAAGCAAAATATTATCTATAATACTGAATTTCCCTATGATATTCTCCTCAGTCCAATTTTGCTCCCTCCTAGAGCAACTACCAGTGAATTTATTGTCGATTCGGTTCACAAATTTTATGCTTTTACTAAAGAGTATACAATGAATTATATTGAAGATAATATTTTTATAAATATTAAGCCAATGCCTTTAATTTTTACTCTTTAAATCTTAAATCATTGAAGCATAGCATTCAGGGTTGACAGTCTTAGCACTTTGAATGGCTTACTGTGTTCTTCAATCAGCTAGCCCCCACCTTTCCTCAGTTACAGAAAAGTCTTAGCCTGTATCTCTTTGAATATTGCTTCTCACCATTCCTGCTATTCTCTCAATCTGAAATTCCCATCAGGTGTATTTTGAAATAAATCTCTTTTTGACTGTATCCAGTCTAGAGTTTGTGCCATCTCTTACACTTTAATTCTAATGACTATATTTTTCAATTTCAGGATTTAAAATTGGTTCTTTTTCATATCCACTTGTTTTTGATTCATATCTGCCTCCCAAATATGTCTAAAGTTATTTTGAGATTACTTTATTATTTTTTATTTAATTGGGCATGATTTCATTTTCCAATTGGTGAGTGCGTTGATTATTTTTCTTTTCTAAAGTTATCTTTCCCTCTATAAAGTTTATTTATTTATTTATTTTTATTTCAAAATATTAATTAAGGGGTGTTTTTGTTACATGGATATCTTACATGATGCTTAAGTCAGGGCTTTTGGTGTGCCCATCACCAGAATAGTGTTCACTGTACCCAATAGGTAAGTTTTTATCCCACAGCCACCCTTGCACCCTCTCCCCTTCTTGGTTTCTCATGTCCTTTATGTCACTTTATGCCCATATGTACCAATCTATTAGCTCCCACTTATTAGTGAGAACATATGGTGTGTGGTTTTCCATTCCTGAGATACTTCACTTAGGATAATGGTCTCTAGTTCATGCCACATTGCTGCAAATGACATTATTTCATTCCTTTTTATGGCTGAGTAGCACTCCATGATATGTGTGTGTGTGTGTATGTGTGTGTGTGTATATATATATACACATTATATATGAGACACATTTTCTTTATCCACTCATGAATTGAAGGGCACTTAGGTTGATTCCACATCGTTGCAATTGTGAATTGTGCCACAATAAACATTCGAGTGCTGGTGTCTTTTTTTATTAAATGACTTCATTTCCTTTGGGTAGATGCCCAGTAGTGGGATTGCTGGATCAAATGGTAGGTCTACATTTATCTCTTTGTGGAATCTCTATACTGTTTGTTTTCCATAGAGGTTGTACTAATTTGCAGTCTTACCAACAGCGTATGAGAGTTCCTTTCTCTTTGTATCCACACCAGCATCTATTGTTTTTTGACTTTTTAACAATGGTCATTCTGATATGGTTAAGGTAGTATTTCATTGTAGTTTTAATTTGCATTTCCCTGATGATTAGTGATGTTGAACATTTTTTCATGTTTTTTGGCCATTTGTCTATCTTCTGTCAAAAAGTTCCTATCATTTGCCTACTTTTTGATGGGGTTGTTTGTTTCTTTCTTGCCGATTTGTTTGAGTTCTTTGTAGATTCTGGATATCAGTCCTGCATCTATGGCTACACCACCCTGAATGTTCCTGATCTCATCTGATTATTTTTCTTAGTGTTAGTATTCCTCATGTACTTTCGAATTATTGACTGTAAGCTCATCTTGAGTGGCAGACATTCTTTTTCTCTGCTTACCACTGCCTGGTGGAACTGGGCCTAGGATCCAGATCTCAAAATATCCATCCTACAAAATCTTTACTCAGCACCAAGAAATGTCTTCAGTTGATTTATTCCTTTTCATAGTGTCTTTGGTTGATACATAACTAACATTTCTATCAATAACTCCTTTGTACATACAGCATAACAACACTTATCAAATATTGTGATTTGAAGTCATCCCCACCTACAGACCTGTAAGCAGATCATTCAGAAAGGATGAATAGCCCGAATTTTAAAAAATCACAAAGACCAGATCTGCAAAGATTTGTTTTGGCATAATTTTGAATTTAGAATCTCTTAAGGTCTTTGCTGATGATGTTTAAACTAACTTCCAAAACTAGGGCAGAAAGAGCAAGACATGTGGTCCAGGTGTAGGAATTTGACTCCTGAAGAGAGGTTGTCCTGGCCAGCCTGACCTTTCCCTACCAGTTTCTTCAATATCAAGATTGCCTTTGGGGTTGATTTGGCTAGTTTTTTTTTTTTATGTTATATTTGTTATTTTATTATGTTTACTATGTTTTTTATGTTATTATACATTATCTTTTATGTATTTGTCTTAGTCCATTCAGGCTTTTATAACTAAATATCATAGACTGGGTAGCTGATAAACAGAAATTTATTTCTTACAGTTCTGGGGTTGGGAAGTTCAAGATCAAGGTGCCAGCAGATTTAGTGTCTGATGAGGGCCTGCTTCCTTCATAGATGGATATCTTCTCAGTGTAACCTCAGATGGCAGCAAGGACTAGCTAGCTCTCTGTGGTGTCTTTTATAAGGTCATTAACCACAAATCACTTTTCAAAGATCCTACCTCCTAATGCTATTACCTTGGGGGTTAGGATTTCAATGTATAAATATCAAGGAATACAAACATTCAGACCATAGCAACATTACTTACATACACTAAAATTGTCCCATGTGAAGTATGCATTTGATGAATTTTGGAATTGTATACCTTTTTTTTTTAACCACCATTAAAGTCAAGATATAGACTATTTCCCTCACTCTGAGAGGTTGTTTTGAGTCCCTCGGGAGTTAATTCCTCTCCCTGTGCCTGGCCCCAAGACACCACTGACCTGCTTTCGGTTATGTTTTGCCTGTTTTAGAAATTCATGTAAATGAAATTATAGCTTGCATAGTTTATTGTGATTCCTTTATTTCACGTAGCATAATATTTTAGAGAGTCTTCCATGTTGTTGTATGTATTAATATTTTGTATCTTTTTATTGTTGAACAGTATTCCACAGTATAAATATACCACGATTTTAAAAAGTCTATTCTTCAGTGGATGAACATTTAGGTTGTTTCCCATTTGGAGTTATTATAAACTATATTCCTATGAACATTAGCATATACATCTTTGAACACATGTTTTTATTTCTTGCAGATGGATTCCTAGGTCACATGGTAAGTGTATGTTAAACGCCTTAAGATATTGATATTTTGTTTTCCAAAGTGTCCATAATATTTGGCATTTCCACCAGCAATATATGAAAACTCCAACTGCTCATATCCTTGCCAGTAATTGGTGTTGTTAGTCTTTTTAATTTGAGCCATTCTAGTGGGTTGTGCAAACTTTATGATGGTTTTAATTTTTATTTCTCTAATAACTAGTGATATTGAGCTTCTTTTCATGTGCTTATTGGCTATTCATATATCTTCTTTTGTAAAGTGTCTGTTCAAATCATTTGTACATTTCAGTGGGTTCCTTGTTTTCTTATATGCATTCTGAATACAAGTCCTTTTTGATTATATTTTATAAAAATTTTCTCCCAGTCTGTGGATTGCCTTTTTATTTTCTTAACTACAATTTGAAGAGCAAAAGATTTTAATCCTGATAGAGGTCATTTCATAAATTTTTCTGTCACAGTTTGCATTTTTTTTTCTGTCCTGGTTAAGAAATTTTGCTTAACCCAATGTCAAAGATTTTCCCCCTTTGTTTTCTTCTAAAAGTTTACTGGTTTTGCTTATTGATTTTACAGGGTTTAAAAGAGCAAATCATACAATGAGCTATCAGTTCACACTCATAAGGATGAATATAATTGAAAAAATGCAAAATAACAAGTGTTGGTGAGATATAGAGAAATTGGAAGCCTCAGACATTGCTGATAGGAATGTATTATAAAATGATCAGCTATTATGGAAATAGTTAGGTGGCTCCTCAACAAGCTAAACATAGAATTTCCAGATGACCTAGTAATTTCACTTCTAGGTATATATCCAAAGAAATTGAAAACAGGGACTCAAAGAGATACTTGTGCAGCAATGTTTATTGCAGCATTATTCACAACAGCCAAAAGGTGGGAACAACCCAAGTGTCTATCAACAGATGAATGGACAAACAAAGTGTAGTTTATATATACAATGGAATAGTATTCAACTATAAAAAGGAATGAAGTTCTGATGAATATTATAACATGGATGAACCTTAAAAACCTTATACCAAATGAAATAATCCAGACACAAAAAGACAAATATTATATGAGTCCACTTATATAAGGTACCTAGAATAGTCAAATTCATAGAAACAGAAAGTAGATTAGAGGTTATCGGGGCTGGGGGGAGGGGAAATGGGAAGTTATTGCTTAGTGGTTATGTAGACTTTCTCTTTAGGGTGGTGAAAAGGTTTTGGAAATAGATGGTGGTGAAGGTTACATAACATTGTGAATGTAATTAATGAATCATATTCTTAGAAATGGTTAAAATGGCAAATTGTATGTTATATATATTTACCACAATTGAAAAAAAGTAATATTTTAAATTTACAATAAAAATGTATTCGGTATTTAATTTTAGTACCAAACACCATTGAGTTTGGTACAATTTACATGGGTACACTTTTAAATTTGGTAAATTTAAATGGATGAATAGTATGGTATGTGAATATATCTCAATAAAACTTTTTTTTTTTTTAAGCAAATCCTATCTGGGCTATATTCTTAGCAACAGAATGTATAAGCCAAGGGAAAAGATGGATATTGACAGCTTACCAGACACAACATACTTGTCTAAGGCCTCCAGTGTGAGAAGAATGCTGACACACTCAAGTGTGTTCAGGGGAGAGTAACTCACATGGTGAGGGTCTCGATAGACTATCATGTGACAAGGGTGAAAGGAACTGGAGATGGTTGCAATGGCTGGTAAGAGAAAGGTTAGGGGACACATAAGCTTTGCCTTAAATGTCATCACATGGAAGAAGATCTAGAAAACTTATAGCAAAGACAGAACTAGTTCCCACAGATGGAATTGTAGAGAGGCAGATTTCAAAGTAATGAGAGGAAGAACACCCTTGAGAGGTGGAGGGAGAGACCAACCCTGTGGGGGCAACAGTGGAAGTTCTTGGATTCCCACTAATCATCCACAGCTGAGCATGATTCTAGTTAGAGGTATGTCATGTAGAAAGAAGGGTAGAGCCTAGTTCTTTAGGGGCATTTGTCAAGGCTGTGAAAGCCCCCATCAAGCAGGCTAAGATATTGAACAGGAATGTGGTTGAGGAGGAGAAACTAAGGCAGAATCCTAGCTGTACTGGAGAAGCTGTGGTGGGGTTTAGAGGAAGACAGTGCCTCAAGTGCACTCTAGCCCCAGGAGGGAATTGTCTTTTGCCTTACAGTCCACCACTGATGGGGGAAGGGCTGCTAGGAAGGGAAGAGTTGACAGTGGGTCTCATACCAACTCCTCCACCTAATTCCCTTTCCTCTACTAGGGAGTCTTAGAAGATGCTCTCTCTCTGCCTTTAATCATGGCCTAGTGCAAATTACTTTCCCTTTCTGAGACTTAATTTCCTTTTTTATAATTTGGGATGATATTTCTCATCACTGTCACTTCACACCTGCTGTTCCAGATCTACTGAATGTGTCCTCACCTTGGACACATTCTCTAGAATGTGAGGAACCTTGGGTTCCTCTACTAGATTCTGACCTTGAGGTCAGAGATCCTCGCCTCTTCTTTGGGAGGTCACAGTATGCAGCACACATCATGCTCCTGGAGCCTCTCAGAATCACTGACAACCTCCAAGGAGATCATTTACTCCACGGGGGAGGAAAAATGCCTTCCAGGTCACCTGATCCCACTGCTCATCCCGTGCCTTGGATTTCCCTCATGAAGAGCCATCAGGAGGCTGACCATCTTCAGTTCAAACACTTGCAGTGAAAGGAAGCCCAGTCCCTTCCAGAGACAGATGTTACATCTTTGAAAACACTGCTTGGTAGAAACTCCGTCCTTATATTCGGCCAAAAAGTTTTCTCAGATCAGAAAACTTTAGGAGAGGTGGACACTCAGCCCTAGATGTCCTGGTTTTTCTATTATGTTGGTGTGGAGGGGGATGAGGGGCAGGAATAACGAAAGAGTAAAATTGGGGCAGGGGCTGACAGCCCTCAAGAATATTCCTCCAATGAACCCTGGGGACATCCCCATTCCATATGCTGAAAATAACCCTGTCTTGGTGCCCCTTTCTCTACTTGCTTTGAGGGTGGTTCCTTCCTCTTATAGCTTATTCAGAGCTGTTCTGGGGCAGCCATGGGGAGAGACAGTGGAGTTACTACACTCACACAGATCTCCTCAGAACACCTGTGCCCTGCTCTTTCTATCACAACCTCTCAACTCCCCTTTCTGTAAATTCAGAAGCTTGCAGAAGCATAAAACTTTCTCGGAGGAGCTGACAGTATTGTATATTGCTACTACCATTACTAAGCCTTCTTCAGGGAATTCCTGACTCCACATTGTTTACACTCTTCCCCTGTCACTTTTCCTGTACCCTCCTGAGGGTTGGCCTGACAACTCTGGAGAGTGGAGATTTTCAAAAGAGAAACACCCTTGGAGCCCTCGCACGTTGCTTTCCCAGGCCTCCATCCACGGTGCATTTGCCCAGCCAGATGGGAAAACCAAGTCCCCTGTCTCTCCCACCACCTGGGTCCCTTCGGAGTTGGGGGGTGGGTGGGGTGACACTCCCAAAGAAGTCCTGGAAGACTTCTTTGTTGGTGGGTATCAAACAGAGTTTCCTTGGGGAGCCAAGAAGCTGCAGTGAATTGACAGAACTTCCACATGTGTTATCTGATGTAGTGTGTCCCATGACCTGGGATGGGCAGTAGGAGAGATGATATGGACCCAGTTTTCAGATGAGGGAGGTAACATGAATTTCTGGACAGTACTATAGAAAAGTTCACAATCAAGATTTCAACCTCTGTCCTTTGACTTAAAGGCCATCATTCTATCTATCATACTACTCCATAAAGTATTAATAGCATCATTTTGCATGTGTCTAGAAATTTAAAATCTTGACATCTTTTGCTCAAAAATGCTCTGTGAGGCAGGCAGGGCAAATGCATGTGATATGTCACCTCATCTAAGAACCATGTCTGGTGAAAGTACCTGTTACTTCCAGTTCTTGGCCATTACCTCTAAATGAGCTGAAATGGACATCTTGGGTTGCAATTGAGCCAGTATTAGGATAACCATATCATCAGCCATTCTAAATATGGCATTTTCATAATAAAAGGGGGCATTATCACTAATTACACTAGACAACAAGTGTAAAACTAGTACTATTCTAGGAAAATTGGGATGTATAGTCATTCTAAACATTAGAAAAGGGAAAAGAAGGAAGGAGGGGAGAAAATGAACATATTTAAAACCCTAATATGTACTAGATACTGTGTAAAGTATTTACTATAGTTTAGGTTATAAGATAGGTATGGTTATATGAGGACTGTCCAGAAAGTATCCAGCCATAATTTTCATAATTTTTCATATTACATGGCTGGACACTTTCTGGACAGCCCTTGCATACACTATACAGATTTTGAGAAATCAAAAACTTTCTGGCAGATAGTGTAGGTTAGTGATTACGAGCACAGTCAGAAGGAGAGTTTCTTGCACATTCATGCATCAAATGAGTATTTACTGAGCTCATATATTCCACACACAGGTCTAGCTGCTGGGGATACAGGAGCGAAAGAACAAGGAGCTTATGTTATTGTTAGAGGGAGACTAAAAACAAACAAATAAACAAAATGTAAGTATAATTTCTAACTATCTATGATCAATGTAATTTCGTAACCCAGTGGTGATGAGTGTGATGGGAAAGAGTTAGGCAAGGTAAAGGGATAGAGAGGATGAGGGTGCTATTTTAAGACTGACCAAGAAAGGCCATGTGAGCGGAGACTTGCTGGAAAGAAGAGGCTGGGCCGTGTGGGCAGTTGAGGGCAGAGTGTCCAGGCAGAAGGAAACGCAGATGCAGTAGCCCTGAGGCAGGAGAGTGCTGGGTGTGTAGGATGGCAGCAAGGAGCTCAGTGGTGGAGTGGAGGGAGAAGGGGGAAGGTGGTGGGTACTGAGATTTGGGGTATAACAAAGGGCTAGATCACCAGGAGCCTGAAGGCCATCGTGAGGATTCTGGATTTTAAACCAATACAGGAAGTCACTGGATGTTTTGAGCAGAGGGGTAACATGATCTGATTTGCATTTTTCAAGGACACCTTTGGCTGCTGTGGGGAAGTTTGGACCAGGATGGTAGAGGTGGGGGTAGTGAGCAGCGTGGTTAGATTTGGGATATATTTTTATGTTAGAGCCAGTATGTTTTGCTAATGGATTGGGTGTTAATTATGAGGGAAACATAAGAATCGATGATGACTCCAAGATGTTTAACCCGAACGACTTGAAGGTTGGAATTGCTATTTCCTGAGATGCACAAGACTGTAGGAAAAACAGATGTATAGGCCCAAATCAAGACATCTGCTTCGGTCATGATAGTTTCAAGATGCATGTTAGACTTCCAAATGGAGATGTCAAGTAGTGTTTGCTTCATATTTATTCTTTAAAGTGTACTTATACATCTTCTGCACTCTTCTCTTTGTAAAATATAGTTCCAATAAAACAAACAAAACATCAGAGCAAGAGGAGCAGAATTGGAGATGACTACAGACGATGCTTTCAAGAGTTATGCTATAAGGTGGAGCAGAAAAATACATGGTTAATCGGAAGGGATTGTGGGTGTTAAAAGAGGTTTTTTGCTTTTTTTTGTCTTCTGAAGATGGGAAGTATGTTTGTGTGTTTTGGGGAATTAATGAGCACATAGGGAAAAATTATTGATGTAGAAGCAAGAGGGGAAGATTGCTGGAACCATGCCCTTGGGTAATTAAGAAGGATCAGGTTCTGGAGGGCACAAGTGGGGAAGCTGGCCTGTGTCAAACAACTGGAGAAAGTTAATCCTTAGCAACAATGGGAAAGACACAGTTTATGGGCTCAGATGCAGGTGATGCTGTTGGCCCAGCGACCATATATTGAGAACCACTGCATCACCCCACACTGTCTCCCAGAATCCTTTATCCTTCTTCCAAGGCAGGACCATATCAGAGAGCAGGTGCTCACTTCTCAAAGGTGAAACTGAGGACATCAGGCTATCTGTGGATTTAGAACCCTCCTTCTGTGGAAATTCCTTTGATGTTGTTCATAATCCTGCCGACTGGGAACGGTGCTTCCCACCACAGAGCGGAGTGCTTGACCCATGGATGGAGGGGAAGTGTTTCCATGGCCCCTTCTTCCCGTCACTGCCACCACCATCATTATCCCCAGCCATTTATGGATGAAGAACACCATTCAGATTTGCTCACCTCTAATTTCTTTCCTGTTTAAGCTCAGCTCCAGGACAAGACTTGTGGTCTGTCTGTGCACATGGGATGCAGGTCCTGGTTGCTTCTCAGAGCTGTGTCCCAGGGCTTAGAAACCTTTATATTCCTGAGGGACAGTGTTAAGACTAATGTGAGGCCATGGGCAGGGCTGGACAAAGACTGATCAGAGGAATGAGAGGAGTATGGAAATCATGACAGACCTAGAAGACCTGGGTTCTAGTCCTGGCCTTTCCTCTTGCTGGCTGTATCGTCTTGGGCAAAGCCATTTCACCTCCTCTGGGCCCAGTCTTCCCAACTATAAAACTGTGACAATAAATAATAAAATTGTCATGATGATAATAAAATTATGCTATCAAAATCCTATAGGATAATGAATGCTCAATAGACACTGAGCATCCACTTGTTAGATGCTGTGTAAGTTGGCAGGAATATAACTGTGAATAAGACCCTTTCTTTTCAGGTATGATGGAGGAGCACTGGCCTAATAGTGTGATATATGCATATGGATATGCTTTGTTTTGCACTGTGTAATTGTAAGGTGCAATAATTAATGGAGAGATGAGAAGAAAGTAATGCATAGGCTGGGATTAGCAGAATAAATTTAAAAGTTGATTTGTCAACAGGCAATTACCTATCCATTATAATTACCTGGAGAGTCTTTTTAAAAATATGAATACATGGACTTAACCCCAGACACTCTAATTTAATTTGTGGTGGTGGAAGAAGGGTCAGGATAGTGGTTTTAAGAAACATACAATGTGATTCTAAGGGAGCATCTAGTGTTGTGAACACTGCTGCATGATTTGCTCACCTGAAGGGGGAGGAGGTTTTTGCTCCTGAGTACTGGGATAGCAGGTGTAACCAGGAACTCACCTGTTTCCCCATTACTTGGCCTTAGATCTCTGTCCTTGACTCCAGGGCCCTGTGTCCCTAGGAGAGGTAGGGATTTCCACTGCACCTTTCCATTGAAAGGAAGGTCCTCGAGACCAGAAGGAGATGGGACTACCTGAGAAGTCAGCCTGCTAGTTACCAGGAGCCCACGGCAGGCGGAGAGCTTCAGAGTGGTTCTTACAGCAGCTGAGTTGCCAAGGGAGGAAAACAAGCAAGATTAATCAGCAGCAGGATTAATCAACTGCAGGGAGGGAAAGGATGTCCTGGAGAGGTTAAAGAGCTAGAGGCTCTCGAACCAGCACTGGAACAATCAGAGGAGTCTGGAGATGTGGCCAGCAGCACTGTCTCTTGCTGGGACACGGGGAGTCTAAGAGCCTCAGCAGGTGGAGACTGAGTGATTCCCTGCACCCTCCAGTGACAGACACTGCTGCCCTCCCACCAGGCTCCCCCAGCTCTGTTCCAGACTACCCTGTTCAGGGCAGGAAGGATAGAGGAAGCTGTATGGTAAGGCCAGAAGGACCAAGATGGCAGGTCCCCTGGCCCCTCTCCTCCTGCTCCCTGTCAGCCCACTTTTTAGACCTTGGTGTCTACCTTGACATCTCTCTTGCCTACCTGTTTACTGCTTAGGCTGGAGTCCTCCCCTGATCTTGGCTCTGACACTCTGCCCAGCTTATGCCTGTGCCCTCTCTCTTGGTAGAAGTAGAACACTGCCCCTTTATCCAGTCCCTGACAGTGGAGTGGTCCCACTGACAATGTGAGATCACCCTCAACTTTAACAGCCACACTTACCTGCCCTCCCTTAGGCTGACAAAACTACTGTGAAAGTCCTGGGTGGTAAAATTGTCTGAGACCCAGAGAACAAAGGTATGAAATAGGCTGGCTGGAGGTGTCCAAGGCTAAGCCTCGGGGTGTGAAAACAAGAGTCAGCAGTAGGTGTCCGTATTCGCTGGATCTCCAGCTCTTGGAGCAGGGGCTGAAGCCGACATGAGTGTCCCCAAGCCCCTGTCTGAAACAGATTCCCTGCCCTAAGGAGTTGCCGAGGATGTGCTCTATATCTTTTACAGAATAAGTTATGACATTACTCCATGGTAACATCATCCCTTCCTAGGGCACCTCTGAATGTAGATGAGGTCATGCATATGAAAGTACTTTGTAAACAACACAGAGCTCTGTGCATGCAAATCATCCCTACGAATTGTACACATTTACTTGTTTATCATGATCTTTCCTCCTCGGTCCAGCCTGTTTTGAAATCCATCAACCTGATACCTCAAGTGCTATGACTCACTGCCACGATGTTTGAAATGTGACGGACTGGGCAGGGGATGCATGCACTGAGTTTGTCTTCCTCCCTAGCCCTGCCCTTTGGCCACATTTTGTCTCCCTGTAAAGTGAGAAAACTTGGGGGGTTATTTTTACAATTTCTTCTTGCATATGCATTCATTTGACCAGTTCATCTTGATTTTTCCCTAAGGAGCCCTTCCTCCCTTTCCCAGGAGCTCTGTTGTAAATAGAAAGAATTGGAATATCGCGGGTCAGTTAAATCTTAGCTGTGTGACCTCAAGACAGTCTCAGATTTTTTTTTAACCTGGGATTCTTCATCTGGAAAATATTAACTCTGCATAGTGGTCTCTTTTAGATTGTAATACACTCAGTAAATGGAACACAAGGCTTGCTCATCTATTATAATAGCCTTATTGGCTGTGGTAATTATTACTAAAGCTCTTCAGTACATCAGTATTTCTGGCTCTCCTCCCTTCCTGGCACGTGGACGACTACATTTCCCAGCTCCCTTGCATGAGCTGGAATGGGAAGTGATATGTGTCATTTCTGAGCTGAAGCACTTAAGAGTAGAGGTATGCATCTCCTGCTGTGGCCATCATGGAGGCATGTGTTGGGACAGAGGTGCCACAAGAGCACCTGGGAGGCTGAACCACCCTATGGAAGACGGCTTCCCTGAAAAGCTACCCAGGCCCACAGGAGTGGACTTAATGTGGAGGAGGAAAAGGCTTCTGTTGTGTTAAACAACTGAAATTTCAGTGGTGTTTGTTACCACAGCAAAACCTATCTTATCCTGACTAACTCACTCATTTCTTGCCTTCACTGGCAGGGATTTTTAGTTAACTCCAGAGCACTCTGGGTCCCTGGGGGTGCCATAGGGATGCCATGAAGAAGGGAGTGAGGGGCCATGGGAAAATGAGACAACAGGTTCCTTTTCAACCAGATGTTCACTTTTATCTCATCTATATATTGGGGTTCCCAGGAAGATGACTTTTGAAAACAAAGCTTCTAAAAAGTTGCTTGATACGTCACTGCACTATTGCAAGGATTCCCTCTGCAGCCACTGAGGTTTCTTTCCTCCATCCTTGTCTTTGTGGTCCATGTTTCATCCATGTTCTGATTAAAAGTAAGACTTCAACCCTTTGGGCTTTGAAGCCCACCCTGTTTCCACACTGACTGTCCTCACTTCATCTGCCATTCTCTGCCCTGGCCCCTTGGTCCAGTGCCTCCTCTGTAACTGCAGGTGGCCTGGAGGGACTGCACAGTGTTGGGCTGGCAGCAGGGAGGAGTGGAGATCAGGGACAGTCAGGCGGTATCCAGGATCAAGACTTGGGTTTGAGGAGGGAGATCAGTGGAATGATGTCGTGTGCATGAAGTCACAGGATTTGGGAGTTATCTTGTATATAGGGAGCAGCACACTGCACACAGGACACTTGGGGTACATACTCATATGGTCATCCCTTCTTATAAATAAAATGTGGCTCTGTAGGGAGCCCCATGTGACAGCTCCTCTCTGGACTTCACACCCTCTGCTTGGAGGTGTGGGCTTGGGAGGGTGGAAGAGAAAGAGTGGGTGGCAGCTCCATCTCACAGCAAGCCACGACCTCTTTGCAAGGGAATAACAACTAGAACCAGAGGACAGTGGGACTTTGGGATGTATATGGCTTGGGGTCCTGTGGTGGGGGAGGAAATTGTGCTTTCCTTTGCTCTCTGGGTGGCAGCGATGTCATCATTGACTCAGAGCCAGCACTGTCACTGAGGGCACCTGCATGGCAGCAGGGTAAAGCTCCTTCCTTTCCCCAATCTGCTGCTTACCATTTGCTGGGCACCATCAGATCCTCCAGATGAACAAAGCAGGCAGACAGGAGGGGAGGATAAAATGTGGTAAGATTTGGTTTCTGGCAGGAATCTCGCAATGCAGTCTTCATACGTGCTGAGAGTAACATGGCAGTGAGGCTTTTATGGAAGGTGACTTGCATATTGCCCAGCAGGCTGTCACCTCTCTTCCTGATCTAGCTGGGCAGCAAGTGCATCATGTACATCTTAGAATAATCTCCCAGTCTAAGCAAAAAGTTGGCGGAAGAAGCTATGATGAACATTTACCTAGAGAATTGAGCAAAAACCCCACTGCTGGATGTTTTAAAATTTTTTGTTTTTGTTTCTGTTTTTCTGCTTACGGGTCAGCCATTGGGCCCAGCCTTACACACACAGACTCAGACCTTTGAGACTAAAATAGCCGTGACCAGGCAATGCCACTGGTTGTCTTAATAACTGCCTTCTCTCATTAAAATGCCTGAATTGGATTTATCATCAACGATCGGATCGATTACTTGGTGCTCAACTGCGATCTAAGTCTTTAGGTCTTTCTGTACCTCCACTTCAGTTATTTCATTAAGATGGATGGGCTGGTAATGCCACCCCCAGGGGAGAGAGTTCTGTCTGAATGGAGCCTTAGGGATGAAGATAAACCAGGACTACAGGAGCAAAGGAGAGGAGAAACAGGATGCTTTTTTCACCTCCCTTGGTGCCCAGGGAGCCACTCAGCCTGCAGCTAGTGGTGACAGGTCACACAGGGGCTGAGGGCATGCAAGGAGGACTGTCCTCACGGGGGTCTGCATTTGCCGAGTTTGAACATAGTTTCATGGGGGTCACGAAGATCTGTAGAGTTCTTTGTCTCAGGCCTGACTTTCCCTCCCACACAAAATTCATCTTTGCTACGATTTGGGTCTCTGTTAGTCCTCATAGGTCCATCCTTATTTTAGTAGAGAAACTGAAAGTTTCTTCAAGTCAGTGGCCTGTGCCTGTGGGTCCCAGTGGGCCTCTTGGAGCAACCATGACAAAACAGTGCAAGGAAGAAACAGCTTCTGACCTCTTCTGTGTTTTCAATGATCGGTGTCCTCCAGCCTGGTATTCCAGCGAGGTCCTGTATCATCCCTCCTCATCCAGCCTGCCTCCACCGGGATGCCCCACAGACCCTTGCTGTGTGACTAACTTGTGTCATTGCTGTTCTCACCCTGAAGGATGTTGGAATCCCAAGGGGCTATACGCTCCCAAACCAAACAGTCCCGCCCTTGTGTGCATCTGGATCACAGTGAGTGTCCCAGCCATTGCAACTTAATTTATGATCCCTACCTGGCCTTCAGCAGTCTGGGTAGGTAGTTTTTGGACACAAAAAGAAGACACTCCCTGTATTTCCAAGGATTTGAGTGAAGCTTAACGTTGGTGCAAACATTTCCAGCTGCTTCTTTGCAGGTCTTTTTTCACCTGAGAGTAGTCCTGGACCCCAGGCTGTGTTCAGGGCCTTGATTCCCAAAGGCAAGACTCACCTGCACCTGACGTGCTCCTGGTCACCTAGAGTTTTGACTGTGGAGGCAGACTTTTGTTCACAATATTATTTAAAACTTTCTCTGGATATGATACTTCTATACATTCCTTTACTGGAATCCAAGATGCGGCAACTCCGGGTGAGCAAACGGCTTGGACCTGCCTGGACCCCCAGCCCCCTCCCTCAGCACGGGCCCCATGGGGGGTGACCTGACCAGTGTGCTGGGCCTTTCTGGGGAAGTAGAGCCTGGCCACTACCACTGTGTTCCCTCACTGGTCAGCTCCTTCTAGCCAGTTGCAGACAGATTCCTTCCTTCCCTCCTTCCCTCCTTCCTTCCTTCCTTCCTTCCTTCCCTCCTTCCCTCCCTCCTTCCCTCCTTCCTTCCCTCCTTCCTTCTCCTTCCTTCCCTCCTTCCTTCCTCCTTCCTTCCTCCTTCCTCCTCCTTCCCTCCTTCTCTTCCCTCCCTCCTTCCTTCCTTCCTTCCCTCCCTCCTTCCTTCCTCCCTTCCTTCTCTCTCTCTCTTTCCTTTTTCTATCAGGACAGGAGCAGTCAATCTTCACGATTCCAATCCTTTCACTCCTGAGCGTGACAATATTGATTGCAAAAAGCCATTTGATGTTCATGAAGCCTCTGGAACTTTTTAATGAGCTTCTAAAAGTTCTTTGGATCACAGAGATTGTGTTTTACTGAATCTGAGCATTCTTTGAGAAAGGTCAGAAGGTTTTTTGAGCTGAGGTTTTCCTCAGGCTGAGTAGGGAGGTGACTGCTTCCCAGGGGAAGAGCAGGTGAAACCCTCTGTGTCTGTAGGCCAAGCGCGTAGTAATAATTATGGCAAATCCGCGCACTTGCTGCATGCCGGCACTGGGCTAAGTGCTTTATGTGTGCGTCATCTCAGAGGACCTCCTGACCACCACCAACCATCGGGCGGCGGGGGTGCCACGAGAGGGAGCACAGAACAGAGGAGCACCGCGCACACCACAGCCCACCGCCTGCAGTCAGAAGCACACGCGGTAACATGCCTGCACCTTAAAATCATAGTGCTGAGTGGAAAAAAAAAAGAATGAAAGATCTAATGCAATGCTATTTAAGTTAAAAATATATGTACCCCAAATAACAATATATATTTTACAAGGACACTTAACAAATTGAAAGGTAAACACCAAACACACAGATATGATTGCTTATGGGGGGGATGGAGAATGGAAATAAAAAGGAATAGGTAAGGAAAGTAATGATTTTCTGTAAACCAAGGATGATAATGAGTCATGAACTAAGGGACAGAATTTACTCAACCCTCTGAGATTCACCCCTAGTCCTCACCTCCACACACCCCTGGCTGGGCTGGGAGGGGCATCAGGAAAGGCTGCACCCTGATGGCAGGTCAGGTGTCCTCCAGGTGTGCAAGGAGTTCCATGATCCGTGAACGTGGCTCTGCCCCAAGATCTGGACAGTACAAGTAACAAATAGGCCCAGAATCTTAGGGACTGAATAAAACAAAGAAGGGTCTGACCCACAGGTTATCTGCACATGTGCTGAGTCAGAGAGAAGAAATAAAGGACGTGCCAGAAGGAGACGGAGTGGAGGTGGGACAAGGGCAGAGATGTGGGGAGTGTCTGGGCACAGAGCACATGCAATGCATACGAGGATGGGGAGAAGAGAAAGCATGGGCCCAAGTGGGGCCGGAGTAAGTCAGTGAATGTTACTTAAATGCGAAGCTTCCCATGTGTTGCTTAGGCATGGGTGGCCCCTTATAGAGGTTGCTCTAGGACAAACAAACACTGCATGTGCTGGCCCAGGATCCAGATAATAAAATTGTCCAGTAGTCTTGAATGTGTCATCATTTGACCTGAAGTTACTTTCCATGTTTTGCTGACCTAAGGGAAGTCAAAGCAGTCCTGGAATTAGGGTCAGTTATAGGCATAACACAGTGATTTGGCTCAAATCCTAGCGATTCCAGATTTTTGATTAGCTAAAGTGTTTCCTAGTGGCAGGTCTGGGTCCCCTCACAGAATGGACCAGCTTATGCACATTGGGGACAGTCTGGGACTTGCTGTCATCATGTGGGGTGGATGTAGGTAGCAGGGGCAGTGCCTTTCAGTGGCGTCTTTCTTTGCTGTGGGCATGGTCAAGTTTTCCCTCTAAGGGGTTGAGCCACCCAGCTAGCCAAGTGGCTCACTTCAGGTAGGAAGAAGCCAGCTCATCAGACAGCATCCTGGCCATTCACGTCATGAACACTCAAAAAGCAGCCTCTGATTGGCAGGTTTTTAGGTCAACTTCTGAAGTTTCTTTTTCTACAATTGAAATGATAATTGTTTCTCACATTTCCTCATAAGGCCCATCTCTTTCCCTTTAAGGAAAATGCATTCATTAACTAAGGCAAGAGATGCCTGGTATATTCAATGTCAGCAAAGAGACTTGTGTGTCAGGTAGGAACTGGTGGTCACTGCAAGGACTTTGGCTTTCGTCTGAGTGAGATGGGGAGACACTGTTGGGTTTAGAGCAGAAGAGGGCCATGATGGGACTTAGGATTTAAATAATTTTGGAAAATAGGGACCTTGCCTTAGTTATTTCTGTAATGCTAGTGTCAGCAAATTCTCTTGAACCTGGGAAATGCTTAAAAAAATTGAACAGAATTGTAGTATATTACTAAAAGTAAAAAATATATATATATGGCACTGTCCCTGGTCATTGATAAGAGCACTAGTAGTACTCATTAAATTAAAATTTTTATATTAAAGTCTCGGTGTTTACATACTGTGTAAGACTTAAATGCTCGCATTCCAAAAGCTCATCTACCAAAGGGTACCTGATGAAAGCCCCCTCCTTCTAGAACATTGACAAAACTTCCTACAGCTCAGGAGTCTCTATGTCTACCTTGCACCTCCACCTGGCCAGGATTGACTGGCTTTGCACAGTTTAGTTCCAAGTGCTCAGGTTGTGAGAAATATCAAGCATGTTCAGATGTGAATTGTTTTGGTAATCTGGACCATTATTATTATAATCATGGAGCCAAAATAGCTTTTTCATTCAGTAAAAATAAGCTTTTATTCTCTATCCCCAGCTGACATACTTTCATGAAGGGCTTGTTTTTGATCTGCTGTCTTTATTTTTGGTTTGTTGGGAAGCAGTTTGTTTCTTCATCAAGGCTGTGAGCTCGCTAGAGACAAACTTCAGGAAGGAAAGCAATTGAAGTTCTGATCGCGAATTCCCATTAGTCCTCTCTTATGACAATTCTAGAACTACTCTTTTCAAAAGGCTCCTAAGAACTTTGAGTGGAAGCCTGTCTGGGGAGCCCTCAAGAGGGGAGGGCAGCTTGTTATAGGGCTGGAGCTTTGGGTTTCAAGGCTAAACATAAGGGTTCCTGCTCTGGCTCTGCTACCCATCATCTGGTGACTGCGCAAAGTCTACTCTCTTAGTGTAAAGAGAGAAGGAAGAAGCGTTCACTGAACCTGTTGGTGGGTTCAGCACTGGGCCAGGTGCTAAGAATGCATGACAATCTAACCCTTATATAACTCTATGAGATAAATATGTTGCCATTTCACAGGAAGGGAAATGGAGGCTCAGAGAGTTTCAATAAGTGACTCAAAGACACACGTCTAATAAGTGTTGAAACCAGAATCAGCATGTTTCCAAAGGCCCCCCCCCACACACTGCCTCCTTCTTAGCCCGGGATTATTCCCCTGCAAGATGAGTTCCTTAGTTCTCCTCCAAGGTCTTTCTAGTGCCAAAAGTTTGTGATTGAGTGGGGGTGGGTTCTGATAGCACAGGAATTCGTTATCTTGCACTGTAACTCAATTGGATTCGTAGCAAACTTTGCTCCTTCTTCTGACCAAGATTCCCCTTTCGTAAAGGCTGGTCCCCACCTCCCACCTGACACCTCACCCTCGCTTCCCATCACTCTTTTCTGTATCATACTAGAAATTCTTGCTTCGTCTCCCAGACTTGCTTATTGGCCTCTTCTCCTTTCCCAACAACTTCTTTCTTTTTTTCCCACGAACCTATGCTTTCTTCCTTCAAAATATCCCTGTGCAAAACTTACCTTCTCTTTTTCCAGGTTTATCTTATTTCTATCTGAAATCTTTCCTGGTTGAATAAACTATCTGAATGGCTTTGGAAAAGTCACTTTGCTCTACACTCAGTTTTCATTTGTAAAAATGAGAGCACTGCATTACATGGTCTCTACGGGCCCTTCCAGTGCCAAGAAGTCTTCCTTCCTCTCCACTCCACTCCTCTCCCTGGTCCACGGGACTATGCACAAGCTCAGGGGATATTCAAATAATGCCCCAACTGTTACACAGATGACAGATGGCAAGTCCCATCCACAGCCTTGTTTTTCTGGTGTCCCTGCCATATTGCTGATGCTTAGCTTTTTGAAAAATATCTTTAGTAACACATTAGTCTGAGAATTAGGTCTTGGTTGTTGGCTATTCTATGAATGGCTCTATCAACACAAACTAACTGAATCTATATCTAGGCCCTTAATCAGGCAGAAAGATTCAGATACAACTATCTCTTTTTGGTGTCCTCTGAATTTTAGAAATGAAATTTGGGTCCTTTCCATCTGATAGAATGTATAACACTTTCAGATTTATCAGGGACCTGTCAGCACCATTATGGGTAGATGTTTTTCTAAACACTGCTAACCATGGGGTATGATGTCTGTATTGCAGTGGTGGAAGACAATATTTATTTATTTAGTCATTCATTCAAGGACTGTTTTATTAAGCACATATCATGAGTCAGATACTGGGGGTAAAAAGATAAGTAAAACTTGGCTCTTGCCCTTAAGAAGTACTTGGCCAAAAAGGAAATAGGTACAAAAACAGTTACCATAATGCATAAGAGACACTGTCAAAGGTATGTAAGAGGTCCTGAGGAGCTAGGAGTTGGATATAACCTGAGGCAGCACAGAAGATGTCACAGAGTAGGTGAATTTAGAACTAAACTTTAGTGAGATTTGGCAGCAACAGGCAGAGGGCATTCCAGGCAGAAGGAAGAGCCTGCACAAAGGCACGAGGGCAAGTATAGAGAATGAGGGCATGGGGTGAGGGGACTGATGAAAATCAGATTAGAAAGGTAAGCAGAAACCACATAGTGAAAGGCCTTAAAAGCCCTGTGGCAGAAGCTACAGGCCAGCAGACTGAAGGTTCATCCAGGTTCTTGGCGGAACATGTAGGTTTTTGGGATCCACTGATTTGATTCAGTTGAGGCTTAGAGATCTGCATTATAAGCCAACCTCCCAGACGATTCTCACGTAGTCAGTCTGCTAATAACCTTGTGCAGGCATTGCTGTAGGCAGTGGTAAATACAAAGAGTTACATCATTATATTGGGGCCGAGAAAGACAAATCTAGCAAGTAAGTATGGCAGGTGAGTTGAGGGAGTGGTCAATGTAGAGTGGTCAGTTAGCATTTTATTGCAACGGTTCACATAAGAAATGCTCAGTGCCTGAACTGTGGCAGTAGGCAGTGGTAACACAGAGAAATAAGCTGAGAAATCGTGCAGAGGGAGAACCCCCAGGATTTAGTGAGAGGGGGAGGAAAGAATGGCAGGTGCCTCTGGTAGTTCTCAGAGGAGCAATTAGGCTCTAGTGTGCCGTTAACAGAAAGTTGAATGTATTTGAGGGAGAAGATAAAAAGTTTGGTTTGGGGCATATTGAGTTTTTGATGTTTGTGGAAACAGAGATTTAATTCAGGTCCCCAGATTTGCCTTGGGAATTATGAGTGTGCAGATGCTAGTTGAAGTCATGGGATTCTGTGAGATAACTTTGGGAGATAACTTCGGGAGGGAGACCAGAGAAAGCCAAAGACAGCACCCGAGGCACCTCCACCCTTAAGGGAAAGGAAGATGGGGAGGGGTCTATAACCAAGACTGTAAAAACAACTGAGTGGAGTCTCACCTAAATTAAGGGTGGGGAGAATTATATGAAGGGCTTTTTCAGCATCAGGCAGGGACTGAGGGGCAGTGTGCCCCCTAGAGGCAGAGAGGGGAATTGCGGCGAAGAGAGCCAGGTGTGGTGCTGAGAGGCTGAAGGGTGAGTCCACACTCGGGTGTATGAGTGTGCCGACGTGAATGTGTGTGTGTGTGTGTGCACATGCAGACAGCTGTGCATGCATGTGTGTACCTGGGGGCACGTGTGGCTATGAAATTTGTGCTCGTTTATGCGATACATGTGTAACCAGGAGCCTTCTCTGGGCCAGGCATCCGACAGTCCTGCCATCAGCCCGGGTGTGCAGCACCCCAGGGGTCAAGAGTCAGGGAGCAAGGGAGAGTGACAGCCAGGAGCTGCGGGCAGGCAGTGGCCTGGAGGGCTTCCAGGGAGGGCTGCTGACACGCCCTGGCAGGCTGGGGGAAATTGAATGTGGCCAGAATGAGACTCATAGAAGAGGACAACAGTGCCAAATGCCACAGAGGGATTCACAAAACTGAGAGGTGGCTTAGAGATTGCCACTTGGAAGGCCAGGGCTTTGACCAGGTATTTTCTGTGGAGCCCCACTGAAAAGGGAGCAGAAACAAGGAAGCAGTTTGAGCAGAGGGAAGGAGAGAGGCAGTGATTGTCCAGTGGGAAGTGGTGATGGGAAGAGGTGAGGCAATTGTGCCCATTAAACTTATTGGCACAGCTTGGGGACATAAACAGATTTGTTTTGGACAACTTGCATTTCAGAAATTAGTCTTTTTCCCTAAGAGGATGATAAAACTTAAAAGTACCATAACATGCTTTTCTGCAATATTTAAATAGCTTCTGATCCTGCCAGTTGCTAATAGTGGCTTCTCCAGGAATTTTAGGCCTTTCCTTTGGCAATAAACCAAGTAAATATTCTAATATAAAAAATAAAATTGCCCCCTTTACTACTGAAATATTTTCTGATAAATGTCTCTCTCATGTTAATTCAGACTCAAGTGTCTGTGTGTGTATATGTGTGATATGTCTATGTGCTCATTTAATCAACTAATATTTTTCATATTTTGTATGTCAGGCAATGTAGGTGCTGAGCATATACTAGTGAGCAGGAAAGACATGGTTGAGCTGGTTGTCACAGTGAGTTGAGATAGGTATGTGTATGGCCAAATTCTTTCATGTTGTTTTAGCAAGGGAGGAGAACTAATCAGGAAAATAGTGTATCACAATAGGCCATACAATCAAAATGTTCAAGATGCCATCTATTCCCACATAAGGATGATCTTATGCAATGATGTGCTGGTAAATTGGCTCTCTGGGGAGTACAGGGGGAAGCCCTGATGTGTCGCATTTGCCAGTTACCATGGTATGAATACCCTCACCAAGGCTGATGAAGGTAAACTGCAAACATACAAGCTATAAACATAATGCCACTGAATGTGAAGTTGGAGGAACAGATGTGCACAATTGGTTCTTGCAAACCAGCACAAGGCAGCTCCAGCACACCACTAACCCTTTATGCAGGCAGAGAAATAATGGTGATAATAATTCCTTCCATTTATGGAGCTGTTTTCAGTTCACCAGATGCTTTGATATGTTTTCCTTTACCTGCACAACACCTTGAGTGTGACGTTAGAGGATATGATTTGAAGAGTGTGAAAAATCTCTTTGGCTTGTCACAAAGCCTTAAATTACCACCAAGGAAACGCTCTCTGGTATGAAATTCATGAACAGAAACCATGTCTTTTAAGGAATAAACTACATGATGTATAAATGTTATCAACCCAGGGTAAGACAGGAAAGATCTTGATTATAGGATACCATTGGAGAGGGAAGACACAAAAGAGGCCACAGAGAAGGAGAGTTGGGTAGATAGGTAAGAAAAATATTCCAAAGAGAGATCTAAGAATATTAAAGATATATTTTTTTCTATGTCATAATTTTGCTTAGGGTATGGCCTGCTTCTGGATCAAATACAGTTCATTTTCCTGCATCCACTCTCATGAAGGAAAGTTGAACAACATAATTCAAAACAATGGACAACCTTGAAAGGTATATACAATTGGATTTGTAGAGGAAGTATCTCTGCAGAGATATGCCTGTTTCTTGGTATCTTTACCATCCTGTGAATGGTTTACCTATTCTCCCTGTGGAGCTTGAAGAACCTACTCATGACAAGACATATTGTAGATAATTGAGAGAGGTCACATGATTAGTACCAATCTAGACTTTTTTGTATGAGTGAGGGTAGGATTGGTGTGGTTATCCATCCTTATAAATAATTTAATAAGGTTTCATCAAAGAGTTAATTCTAATTAAAAGATTAAAAAAAACTCTTGTCCTAAAAACGAAAATACTTTTTCTGAGAGAAAAACATTTAATTCATTTGACTATATGGTTTAAAGTATACCTTGTGTGTGTGTGTGTGTGTGTGTTCTCGTGTGTGTGTACATGCATGCGCACAACTTCAACCATTGCTGTACAAGAGGAATCAATATCTGGCCACTGGCAGTTGTGGGCTGCTACCGTTTGGTGACAGTTGATATATTGGTGGCCGGCAATGAGGAGACTGGTGGGTGTGCATCCTATCAATTTTTAGAGCATATTTTATCTGTACCAGTGACAGTGGCTCAGCATTCTATTTGTCATCCCTGTCCTTGAAAGTAGAAGTTGACAAATGACAATAACTTATAGCCCACCAAACCACATGCCTCTTCCTGTCCCACAGTTCATTTTCAGGGTGGAGGGAGAGAAAGAAATGAAAACTTTGAATCTCTAATGGAAGTGGGGGGTAGTGGGATATAGACTTGGGTAGGAATTGCAAGCTTCAGTTTTTTAGACTGCTATTTTGACAGCTGCAAATCCGTATGTTGAACTTTGTTTCCTTCGGTTGTCATTAATGAGATTTTTTTTTTTTTTATTTTTAGCTTTGTGGCCTCAGCTTCCACCAATCTAATCAAGGACCAACTTTGACTTTTTTGTCTTTAGTGTATTTTGCCTGCTTCTTCTTGTCAATGCTTTTCTGCCTCCATTCCATTCCAGGATTTTATTAGCTCACGTAGGGATAAATACACCACCTTCCCAATGGTAACGATAATAATTGAAATATCAAGTACCTAAAATTTGGGCAGTGTTCACACTTGGCTGAGGACTCTCACCTGCCATGTCTCGTTTAATCCCCGCAGCACTCCCGTGATATCGGAAGCTGAGGCCGAGAGCGGCGAAGTGATGTGCCCAGGCTTACAGAGCTAGCAAGTGAGGGTGTATCTTCACTTTTTGATTCCAAATTAAGTGCACTATCCCCTACAGGTCTACTGGTATGTTCTTAGCTTTTCTTTGTTCTGATCAAATACATACACAATTGCTAGAACAATCACCCCATAAACTCTCACTTTCTGTGAGAACCCTTTCCTAGCAGATCCATCCCAACCTCCTTTGTCTCCTTCTTCAGACTCCCCCAGCACTCAGGTGTGTATTAAACAACCACTGGCCACTGATTTCTTCTTACACGGAACGTCAAACTTCTCTAGCCCATGTTGAGAATATGATCAATTAAAATCCCTGTGTCTTTTTCATGACAGCTTATAAATCTTTTGGTCATGTGACATTAGGTTCTGATCATACTGAGAGGAAAACTACCAATCAGAAAAATCCTGTAACCTCTGCTTTAAAATATCCTTCCTCTTTCTATCTCTATGATGAAAATCTGCTTTCCTTCAAGGCTTATCTCAAATGCTATTTTTTTCCATGGGATATTTTTCTGATTCTCCATTCAAACACAATCTCCCTATCTTTTGACTTGTCTGTTACTTGCTTTGTTGTAATTGTTTTTATTATTTGTCTCAAGTTCCTTGGTAATCTGTGTAAGCCTAGGAGTCAGTAACTACAAAGAATTTCATAGAGAGAAGATGCTCAGTAAACATTTGTTGAATTCATTTGATATTAATTAGTTTGAAGGCACTCTAAGTACAATAGAAACCTCTATTATCCAATGTGATTGCTATGGTAAGTTTGATTAATCAAAAAAGGTAGGTTAATGTGAATAATCATTTTTCAAAAAAATAAAACTATATGCATACCATAAACCGTTTAACTTAAAACCTACATTTGTTTGCCAATTTTTCTGATGTAGCGCCAGGGACTCCTCTTTGAGTTTGGGTTCATTGATTCAAGTTCCTGGTTTTCTTTCTTGCATTAATCATAACCATAATGAATAATTTGAAATTTCCAATTTGAGTTCCTTCAATATGGAAGGAGAGTTTAAAGACACTTGCAATCTGAGTACAGTAACTGTCTATTAAAATATTACCTGAGTCTATAATAGTCTCTATTAATTTAATTAAACTGCAATTCTTTAGAGTTGCACTGTCCAACGTAGCCTCTACTTGCCACATGTGGTTATTGAGCACTTGAAATGTGGCTAGTCAGAAATAAGTTGTGCTGGAAGTGTAAAATATGCACTGGATTTTCAAGATTTCATACAAAAAAAGGACATAAAATATCTCCTTTTATTGTATTATATATTATTTAATACATGATTATATGTTGCAATAATAGTTTGGATGTATTGGGTTAAATATAAATAGATTATTAAAATTAATTTCATCTGTTTCTTTTTACTTTTTTAATGTGCTACTAGAAAATGTGGATTTACATGTGTGGTTTGCATTTCATTTCTATTAGATGGCATTACTTTAGAAAATCACGTTTATTGATTCTTCACAAAACACTCAATGTCACTTTAATGGAGACAACTACTCCTTCCTTTTTTTCACTAAAAATTTTTAAACATACTTAATATTAAATTAAATTACATAATTATAGTAAGAAGAACAACTGTCATAATTGGGTTTGGAAGCAAACACAACTGAATTTTGGCATGCTCACTTTTCAACTTGTGGGAGCAGAAGTCCACAGGCAATTTAGACAGTCACCTCCTTATGCCTTTAGGTGCTCCGGCCTCATTGTGTTGTTGAACAGAGCATAAGGTGAGTGTGGGTTATTTGGTGAAGTAGTTAAGCACAGATGCGTTAAGAGAGCTTCTGCTGGACTCTGCAATCCTAAAACATCAAAGAGTGACAGTGTGGAGATGATCCTTTTCTGATACACTGTTTTAAAATGACATTATCACATCTCTGTTTTTCATTAACTTCCCTGACACTTGCAGAATCGTAGACTCATGCAATAAATTTCAGAAATATCCTGATTAAATTGAAAACAGATTTATTCCATGATGGGAAAACCAAGCAAATAATGGTTGTCTTAATGAAAATGGTTACCTGTAAGAGGTTATCTAGATCTCACTAGCAAGTCCGTCCTTAACAGTGGTTGGGGTTTGGGTTTGCTCTCAAGCTGCAAAGTAAGGAAAGAGGCACTAGGACTCTTGGAGAGGAATTTGCTTTTGGTCAGGATCTGGCCTGCAGCATGACATCATCCCTCATCCTACTTACTCCACTGCAATCTACCGGAGTCATGACAAAGCGCTCACTTCCATATAAGAAGAGGCTGTCCTCACTCACGGCCTTGTCTGACTAGAAGGGCTAAATACTTTGCCAGTTATGTTATATCTGTTAGGCACGTGAGAGAGGATTGTGGAATCTGCTTTCGCATCCCAGCTGTGACTAGGACGAGCCATATGAATTGTCTTCTCTGTGCTGGGGATGGGTTGGGTGGGGGAGACAGAGAATATGGGGGTGCCTATGCACTGATCCATCCATACCTTACTTCTCTGTGTCTGACAGCACCTCACTGTGGTTGAGGGCCTGTGCATGAAGCAACACACTTCTATTGACTCCAGAGCCTAGCATGTGAAATCTGAGCTTGCCGGCTATAGTGGTAGAGGAAAGACAATTATTATTTCTTCAACAGTCTCTCTGATAAAACTTTATCCCTGAGTATACAGTGCTATGGGAATGGGTGTTTTCAACCTAGATGAAATGAGTGTCACACAGATCTAGCCCTGATCTAAGCAAAGGGCAAGACCAGACCACCGGACTCATTCAGGCTACTAAATTGAACAGTGTTAGCAGCATGCACCAACAACTGACTTTAGGGAAAGAACATTTGTTAGGAGATGCTTTTTGTTGAGCACTGTTGGTTTGCTTGCAAATGAAAACAAAGAAAATAATAACCAGCAGAGAAAAGAGTATAAATGCAGCTCTCTTCAGTCCTTTTCTGTTTTGTACTAAATAAATGAACCAAGCATATTGAATCCCTCTGGTGACTTTTTATCTTATAGTCGTTCTGCTCCATAGGTTCCCTTCTGGAGGACGTGCAAGACACTTGGAAAGGGTGTGCTGAGGAAGACCATCGGGATTACAGGGGCCTTGCAGACATCAGAAACGAAGTGTCCTGCCCTTAGCTCTCCACCGCGTTCTCTGGAGGGTGAGATCCCAAATCTATTCTCCTCACTACCACTCCAACTCTGACCCTGTGGTTTGAGAATCTGATCTGTGTACACTGCAGCAAAATCTTGGTTTTACAGCTCTAACCTGAAAGCTGGTCCTGATTTCTCCATGATGTGTGGGTAAAAATTGGGATCTTGACGGGAAACCTCAATGTAGCTTAGCTCTTGAGAACCCAGTCTGTGAACCAAATGGCTTCTTGGACATAAGAAGGAATGATAGAGGGAAATGAAGTCTTATAGGGGAATCTTTGATACATTAGGAAGGAAGTAATATTGGGACAAACTGCTCTCCTCTATTTTAAGTATGTGAGAAATAATCTTGTGACTTATTTCTCCATCCCAAATCTGTGAAAGGGGAGGCAAACATCTTTATGTTACTATTCATATATAGGCTCTTAGCCACGTGAAGCTTAAATGTACAGTTCTCATACTGTGGCTAAATGAAATACTAAGACTAGTGAGTAGGGGCACATGTTACAAATGGTTAAATAAATAATGTACACCTTGTAAACGTTTACAAACTATGGACTGTGACATTTACTACTGTAGTCATGACTTTTCAGCGGCTATAGAATTTGGGGCAGTGTTAGTCCCATTCTGTTCATTTTATTCCTTAAGATAATCATCTAAGATCATACCTGATGGGGGAAAGGAGATAAGAAATGGATGTAGCTTTCTAAGAGATTGTCCTTAAAGAAGGACTAATGACATTCCCTCTCCTTAACTTATATACTGTGTGTTTCTGTGCTCAACTTAGAGCTCTGGCTAGTCCAGTCAAGACCACAGCAAGTTTGGAAAGAGAAGACCTCAAGGAAATTGTCCAGCATGATTGTTAATACTAACAAATAGTACTGGTAGTAATTTCATTACTATTGAAGCCATTTATTATGTTCCTGGACTGGCTAAACGCTTCATATACAAAATTTTACTGAATTTAATCCATATAACAGTCCAAAGAGAGCGGTATCATTACCTCTGTTATTTAGATGAGGAAAGCAAGGTTTAGAGTGGTAAGGTCATTTGCTCAAGGTCACTGAGCTTGGAAATGTTGGGACTAGGATTTTAATCTAGACACTTAAGTTCTTAAGAATTACACTGCTTTTACATGAAAGCTGATAGAAATGTTTTTTTAAATAAAAAACCAATATTTCAAACAAGAGTCAAAATAAAACCAGAAAATTCCAAAGCCAATTTACAACCTGATTTCTTCTTGGCCTTGTAATGCTGGGTGAAAATCGCTGAGCCTTTAGTTTGGAAGAAGCATTTGAAATGCAATACAGGAGAAAATCTTGATGCCAGGAGTTGTTTCATGTTTGCCTTTAAACTATAATGGCTCAGACCTCCAGTACCACAGTCAGATTTATTAATCACCCATTATGTGCCAGGTACTGCAGTCCCTTTTGTGGATGGAAAGTGCTGGCTTTACAGTTGACAAAGCACACTTGCTGATGTAAATCTCCACACTGTACCCTGGAGCCAACTCAGTGTATGTGGCAGAGCAGGAAACCGAGGCTTGGAAAAATTAAGATCCAGGCTTAGAAGGTGTAAAAGAAAGGACTCAAATGAGATCTTCTGCTCCCTGTCTGAGGGCTAACCAACCCCTTCATACTCCATCGTGAAGGATGCACACAGAGTTCACTCATACCTCACACTCTTCTGTCCCATTTCATTCTCTCATCCATAACAGACCTGCTTTTTCTTTCCTGTTGCTTTCTGATACTTTCAAATTCGTTTTCTCAACACAAATAGGGTCAGTTTGAACTGCCTTACTTTGTGGGTTGCAAATAAATGCACACCACTTTTTTTCTTGAAAAATACCGTCCAATTAGAATGACTGGACTGTGCTTTTCTATTTCTTTTTGACTCTCTCTATAATCTAACTTGCCTCCTTGATTATAATATTTTTCCATTTTCCCTTCTTTTTTAGACATAGTCTTTAAGAGACCAAGAAATTAGTTAGCATCCCATGGAACCATGAATGGTCTACATGGCTTTCTATGTGATGCTTGTGTTTGTGTTTCTTCCTGCTTCCTGCTTCCTTGAAGACATGCATCTTCCTTAATTGGTGTAGCATTCTACTATTTAGCCTTTTTAAATATCTGTTCCATTAAATCTCTTCTTTTATTTTTCAATATGGAAAAATTTGAACATATACAGAAGTAGAGAGACTGGTATAATGAAGCCAGTGTACCCGACTTCAATAATGATCATTACATGGACAACATTGCATCATCTATACTCCTACCCATCCCCAGCAGCTGGATTATTTTGAAGCAAATTCCAAATTTTATATAATTTCATCTGTAAATATTTCATATGCATCTCTAGAAAACAAGGACTATTTTAAAAAGCATAACCACAATATTACTACCATACTTCAATAAATTAATAGTAATTCTTTGACATAATTAAATATCCCTTCATTGTTCATATTTCAATGGCTATTTTTTTAATTGTTTTAGTTTGTTTATTTGAACTGGTATCCAAAAATGTCCCAACTGTGTCATTGGTTAATATATCTCTTTAAATGTCTTTTACTTTACAAATTTCCATTTTTTTCTTGTGGTTGATATTGAAGAAACTGGCTTCTTGTGGTGTAGAGTTTCTACAAGGGATTCGATTCTACAAAAATCTCTCCTATGTGACAGCTTCTGACCATGATTTCTGCTTTCCAGTGAGTGCGTGTGGGTGTTTTTTAGTTCTGTCTTCAGGGCTGTCTAAAGAGCAGTTGCCTTCCCTCCACTCCCTCTGGCAGGAGTGTGGACATGATGAGGGCTTTATAGCTGTCAGTGGTTAGTCTCCAAGTCACTTCTGATAAGGGTTTGTGGGGTACCTTTTCACCTGTTTTGGTAGTGGTTTTCAAGGAATCTTTGATTTTGTCATTCTAGTTGTTCTACTTTTTGTATATCAGATCAAACATTTTTAATAAGAACTCAATAATAAAATCCATTCAGATTTAGGTGAAATGCTACCATTTCACTGAATAGGAGTGATTCTAAGGGTATAATTGTAAAGACCCTTTGCTACTGCTCAGAATGTTTCAAAAGTGACTATTAACATGCCCTGGGACCTAATTGATCAATACTATCCCTCTATCAGGTGTGTTTTCTGATAGATGATCTCCAGCAGTTAGACCAACAGTTAATGGCGCTGATGTGAATATGTGTATGCATGTGTGTGTGTGTGTGTGTGTGTATTTAAGAAACTGGTGCCAATATTGGCTCTAGATTTTTTGTATTTTAGGGTCTGAACTTTTTTCCTCTAAGCTCTTGGTATGGTTGGTTTCTGCGAATTATGTAAAGAGGATAGTAGATACTCATGCAATTGCCTTTCTTAACCTATATATATGCTAGTCTCTGTGTAGGGGAATTATAAACATCATCTGACACTGAAACTTACATCCCTAGATCTTCACATAAAAGTGAGCAATGAGAAAATATAAATGTCACGTCTCATACAAATTATTATATGCAAAAGAGACAAAAGCAACATAACATCCCTAAATACAATGAAAGAATACTAAAAAGACACATTTATAAACATTAAAGAAAGACATTAAAAAACAGATACAAAACATGAAAGAACAGCACAAATCAAGCTGGGTGTGGTGGTTCACACCTGTAATCCTAGCACTCTGGGAGGCGAAGGCTGGAGGATCACTTGAGGGCAGGAGTTTGAGAGCAGCCTGAGCAAGAGCGAGACTCCATCTCTACAAAAAATAGAAAAATTATCTGGGCATGGTGGTGCACTCCTATAGTCCCAGCTACTCGGGAGGCTGAGACAGGAGGATCACTTGAGCCCAAGAGTTGGAGGCTGCAGTGAGCTGTGATGATGCCATTGCACTCTAGCCTGGGTGACAGAGCAAAACCCTGTCTAAAAAAAAAAAAAAAAAAGAACAGCACAAATCAGAATTAGAAAATTCAGAAAGGTGTGATGACAAAACTCAGAAAAGAATTTGAAATTGAAGGAAAATAATTTCAGAAAAGAAGACTAAAAGAAGAAACACAAGAGAATAAACACAGCAGATTATGCCTTAAGATAAACAGAAACTGAGAAAAAGGGAAATTTTTAAAATAAAAAAGAAATGACAACTGTGATAAAAAGAATTCTATAAAAGTGACAAATATTGAAGATAGGCAAAGAAGGTCCAACATGCAGGAAGAGTCCTTGAGTAAGAAAACCAAAACAAGAAAACAGAGCATATATTAAACCATAAGTGAAAAAATCTTTTGTGAAATTAAATAAAAGCTTTGGACTACATATTGAAAAAACACATTGGATACTTAAGAATATCAATTCAGAATGACAAACACCAACACATATTCTCCTAAAATTACTTGAAGTTAAAGTAAAACAAATAAAAAATTTCCCTTAGGCATCTTGACAAAAAGAGAAAGTGATTTATAAGGAAAAAATATTAGATTTTCATTGGATTTTTCAACATCAGCACTTTGTGCTAGAAGAAAATGAAATAACATATTTAATATAATAAAAAAAGGGAATGTAAGCCAAACATTTTGTATCAACCAAAATTTATTTTCCAGTACAAAAGGCATAGAAAAAATGTTAACAACACACAAGAACTCAGGGAATATTGTTCTTATCTGGCATTTTTGGGCCTTCTGCTAGAGAACAAACTTCAGACAATCAAAATGACTAGAAAGACATTGACATAATTACTCTTGGTGAGCTTTAAATATATATTTACTTATAGAATTTAGACTAAAGAAGGACTAAAAAGGGAGAAAGTAAAATGTGTAATGACTGTATGTGCCTATAATGTACATACAGTAAAATATAAAAAATGGGGGCAGATTGGAGAAGGCAAATGCAGAAAAAGTTTTAATTGTTTCAGTACTAGAATTATCTTCTTTGGACTGCTGAGTGATATGCGATGCAGCACCACATGAGTAATTACGGACTACTGTAGTTCCATCACTCTTTGTGTCCTTGAAAATGTGCGATCTTGATTTAGAAGAAAGGAAACACAGATATAATACAGAAAGAATTAAGAAAAAAACCTGTAGAGATCTGTGTGTGTGTGTGTATCAGTATGTTTATATCAATATGAAATATCATTATGGGTTGGTGAACCACTTTACCTCTAAAATTATAAGTATAAATATATATTTATAGCTCTATCCACTGGAAAGGCCTAGAAGCTGGAAAGGCTTAGAAAATGTGATTAAACAAATAGCAATGAGCTCCCTTAGTGAAAGGCCATAATCTTATAGAAACCAGGGATTCTTGAAGATTCCAATTCTGGTGCAAGAAATGTACAAGTGAACCCAAAACATCTTGTCACACCAGATCACAGAGAAGCTATTAAAGACTATGAAGTTTGTGTTAAAAACACGTAGGAGGTAACTTTATGAGGTTTCCATTAGCCAAAATGGAAAAATTTGAACCACAATAAGAATAATTTTGATTGATTAAAACTCATCAGTAATTCTTGAGTCTATGAATTCATAATAATAAAAATTTAATTTTTAATTTTTGAAGGACTATAGGGGGCAAATTTATCATCTTAAAAACCAAGGAGAAAAAGAATCAAGCATTTTTTTATGCTTTTCCTACATGAAATATAACTTACAGGTAACCAAATAGTAGATGAGAGGAAGTATTTTAATATTATATTATTATTACTATTAAAGAATTACAGCTAATAAATGAAAAAAAGTAATGATAGAATTAGAATATCACAATTAAGGGATGTAGTCATTGAACATCATGCTGCTAACATCAGAAAAAAAGAAACAACCAAACATAATGGGCCTCCTGATTAAAAAAATACCACCACCACCTACAGTTTTTGCCCAAGGAATTAAACCCAAGCCTAATCTATTTCCTGGATCCAGCTGCCCATTTGTAGAAAATGCAGAGTACAGAGGAACATATTGAACTGCACTGTGAGTTGTCAAAGAAAACCAGAGCTGGACACTTGTTATAACAGTAATAACATTTTATTCAGAAACTACTGTAATAGGGGAAAAGATACTTTAGTCTCTTTTAGCTGAGCCCAACTATGAATACCAGACAGACAAGTGGGGATTTATAGCCAAGAGCAGAGTGAGAGGGTCAGTGGATGGAAAATTACTAAGTGGAGACATCAAGGGTAGGGGGATTCTTGCTAAAATGTCTTAACAAGATTCTTACTGAAGATAGGCCAAAGTGATTAGATATTGTTATGGCTTGAGTGTGTCCCCTTTGAAATTCATGTTGAAATTTGATTTCCAATATGGAAGTGTTGGGAGGTGGGGCCTAGTGGGAGGTGTTTAGATGATGAGTAGATTAATGCCACCTTGCAGGAGTGAGTGACTTCTCACTTTCACAAGAATGGATTAGTTTTCCATGAGAGTGGGTTGTTATAAGCAAACCCAGCCTCTCATGTATGTCTTTTTGCACACACCCCCTTGCCTTTTTGCTTCTCTGCTATGTTGTGATGCAGCACAAGGCCCTCACCAGAAGCCACAACAGATGCTGGTGCCATGCTCTTGGATTTTACAGCCACCAGAACCATGAGCTAAATAAACCTCTTGTCTTTATAAATTTCCAAATCTCAGGTATTCTGTCATAGCAACAGAAAAAAGACTAAGAGAGATATCAAGCGTGGTGGATGAGAACTCTCACCAGATATCAAGGGGCATCAGATATCAAGGGAGGGGGAATTCTTGCTAAACTGACTCAACAGGATTCTTGCTACAACTGGCCTGACAGTTGCAGGACAAAGACAGGGCCCACGAACAAGGCCTAGTCAAAAAGAGGGCTCAGAGAAGCCTGTATAAATTTTGGTCAAGGAGGGAGTCTTAAGGTGTGCAGTTAGCTACATCTAGATTGTGGGAAACTACAGGTTAAATGCCTTTGGCTTTTCAACACATAAATTGTAGAAAAGAATAGAATAGAGGCTGACCTATAGATGAAAAGAAATTTAAATGACAAAAAACATTAAAAATAATAAACAGGCAATGCTAAACTATTGAGACTAAAGATGTATACAGTGATTGAGTAGTATCCCTGCAAAAGATATATCCAAGTCCTTACCCTCTAATAACTGTGGATGTAATGTTATTTAAAAATAGAGTCTTTGCAGATGTGATTAAGTTAAGGATCTTAAAATGAGATCATCCTGGATTTAGGCTGGTCCCTTCATCTAATGATTTGTATTCTTATAGGAGAAAGGAGAGGGAGAATTTAGACACATAAACACAAAGGAAAAGGCCATGTGAAGCCAGAGGCAGAGATTGGAGGACAGAAAGCCACACATCAAGGAATGCCAAGGATTGCCAGCAGTACACCAGAGGCTAGGAAAGAGGCAGGGAATGGATTTTCCCTTAGCACCTACAGAGGAACCCACTCTGCCAACACCTTGATTTTGGACTTCTGGCCTCCCAAACTGTAAGAGAACACATTTCTGTTGTTTTAAGCCACTCGCTTTGTTGTGATTTTTTATAGCAGCCCTAGGAAACTAATACACATGGGTATATCAAGAAATATAAGTAAATGATTACTATACAAGTTAGAATTATTTCCTTGGGCAGGAAAGGGGTTGGGATTAGAAAGAGGTACATAGAAGTCTTCTGTGGAGGCTGAAAATTTCCATTCTTGATCCAGGTTGTGGAGACAATGGTAGTCCCCTTACAGTAATTCCTGAGTTCTACAGTTGTTTTATGTGGTTTTCTATTTCTGGGTCCTAATTTCCATAGAAAAGATTTTAGAGTCCACATCTAATCCATATGGCTCCATCCCCATATAAAATTCTTGCCATTCTTTCTAGAAGAAAATTACATTTTTCTTACAGTTTATTCTTGACAAATCCATGTTAATTATGTCTTCTATTTTTTACCAAATTTTTGTCATTATTTCTCATCTCCCCATTATCAAAAATAGCATTAACTAATTTTATTTCTCACTTGTTTATCCTCCTCCACCTATTTTTAAAAAGTGCCTTTTCAATGTCAGTTTAGAATCAATCAGCCCAGCCATGGATGGTATTGCCCTTTACTGATCTGAATACACTACTTCAAAAAGCAATCTTGAACCACATCCTTCCTCAGTCCAATTTAGCTTTTTACCTTCCATCATAAATGATGCATACTGTCTATCATAGTTGACCTTTGAAAATATGTTATCAAAAAAGAGACTAGAAATAGCATTAAGCATTTCTCCTTGGGTTTTTAATATTATCTATTACCTGTTTTCATTTTCTACCTGTTGAGAACTACTTGTTTTCTCATATCGACTTAATCGTTCATCTCCCTTCCAATTTTATTATTCTCTCTAGACTATCAAAGTATTGCAATGATAGTGGTTTGTGGGGACTTTCAATAAACAGACACCAACAGATTATAATCTTCTTATTGAACAAATAATTCGTGAATTTCTTCTTTATGCCAGGCCCTAGGCTAGGTGCTATGTTGGTACTTGATTACTCAGCTTCATTGTAATAACAATACCCAAATCTCAGTATCTTACAATAACAAACATTTATTTTTCATTCATGTTACATGTTGGCAGCAGCAGGTTGGCTACTGTGTTTCTGCTTCATATGTGTCCTCATTCCAAAACCCAGATTATAGGGGCAGGCCTTATTTGGCATTCTTTTGGCAGAAGGAATGAGTAAGGGAGCTAGAAAAAATTCACAATGCCTTTTAAACCTTCTGCTTGAACGTGAAATATATTAGGTTTGTTTATATTCCACTGGCTAAAGCATATCACATGGCCATCGCACCATCATTAGGATGGGAAAATATATTTCTCCTCCTCATGGAAGGCATTGCAAGCTCTACTGCAATGTCCAGGATATAAATTTCTCTTATAATAAAGGGTAGGGAGTGAACAATTGGGAAAAAATAACACCGTCTTCCATAGTTACAAAGTTAATCAGAGAGCAATCCTTTCTCTGGGTGCTTCTAGTCTAACAGGGGAGGAAAAATATATACATGAACATCCAGAACATTGAGACAACTGTAACAAGAACCATAGCAAAGAAAGAGATACAATGCTGTGTGCATTCAGAAGAGGGATAGAGACAAAGATCATTTGAGGGTGATCAGGGAAGGCTTCTTGGAGGGGATATGTTATTTCATTGGACTTACTGAAAATAGTACAATTTGAACAAGGAGGCAAAGGAAATAGGAAAACGTATGAATAAAAGCATAGCAGTGGGAAAACATGGGGGGAACAGAGGTTTATGGGAGAAGGGGATAGAAAGTTTCCATGAAATATGGGAAGAAGGGTAGTAAGAATATTGGAAATACTTTTATTTTTTTTAAGAACTATGAATGGAACTATAGGAAGTTTAAAATTTTTCACTAAGGCAAGGAAAAGCTGCTGACCACTTATGCAAAGCAGTGACATCCCTGAAGTTGTGCTTTCGGAAGATGAATCTAAGAGCATTATAGTGGAGAGGGAAATATATGTTGGACGAGGGGACAAACAGAATCAGTTAGAAACAAGCCCAGGCGGAAAGCTTCTGCAGTCATTCCAACAAGATGTGATAAGAGCTTGAAGTAGAGCTATGTAGATGGGAAAGAAATTAAGGGGATAAATGTGAGTTATTTTACAGAGATACACTGACAGGTTCTGGTGATCTGTTGGATGCAAGAGATTGGCATTAAAGTTGATATCAAGGCTCACAGCTGAGGAGCCTGGGAATATAGGAGTATCATTTATGGACAAAGGGAAACTTGGAAGAACATTGGGTTTGAGAGGAAAGAGTTTAAGTTAGTGTTGGAAATATTTAGCCTGAGGTTCTAATGGGCCTCACAAGTATCTTTGTTTATCAGGCATTTGGGGAAGTGGGACAGGCCTGTAGAAATATTGAGTTGGGACCCACTTGGATAGTGATGGTGGCTGTAGGCTGGCAGAGGCAGGATGCAGAAAGAGCAAGAGGACCAATAGCAATGAATAGGCCACACCAGCTCTTCTTCTCCCTTTTCCCAGTCTATGCTCCCTATTGCTAGATGTGCCAGGCTCTTCGTGTTTGCTTTACTCATACCCGATCTCTTCTCAGTTCCCTGTCTGCCTGTCTACTTCTCCCTCTTACCTTCATTTTTCTCTATCTAGCTTGCATGTCACCTCTCTGAGAAGCCTTCCTGGGCTTCTCCTGCCAACGTTACTTACTCACTTCTCACCTTCTGCAACCTTGGTTCTTATTTCTCCACCTATTCTTCAATCTTAGCTATAATTTGGTGATTACCTGCATATTGATTTCCCCCATCAACCACGACACGTAAAAAAGCAGTTGAATTTTCAGCTGTCCACTCAGATTCTGGTACATAACTCATGATCCATAAATGTTGAGCAAATGGATGCTCACATTTTGAGGGCAGGGACTATGACTTCATATTGATGTCTTCCCCATGGTGCCTGACACTTTGTAGGTGCTTGTTAATATTTCTTGATAAATCAAACTGTATTCCTGAGTTTGGGGAGCAAAAGGAAAAGGAGAAAAAGAAAGAAACAGATTGAAAGGATTCAGTAAAAAAGATAGGCAGTAAATCAGAATACGTGTAATAGAATTTAAATTTCATGAAGTTTCATGAAGGAGGGGGTGGAGATGGATGAAGCCAGGATGGGGTAAAGGTCATTGGTGTTAGGAATAAGGTGGTCCTTGGTGACCTTGGAAAGGAGCTGTTTCAGGAGAGAAGTGAGAACCAAGTATGGGTGGTCCGAGGAATGCAGAAGTGTCATCAGGGGTTGTCGAAGTTTGGCTGTTTGAAAGGAAAATGGGACAATTGCAGAGGTGCTGACAGAGGAATGTTTTAAGATGATCAAATGTAAGCATATTTATCCACTGAGAGAAAGGATCTGGAGAAGAACAAGCAATGGTCAATAGGCAACACACTACTTCTAGTGAGCTTGAAAAGACATCTTTACAAAATAATTTAAACATTTCCTTAGTAATCTTAATTTTTATTTCCCAGTCCCTTAGTTTTATGTCCTTAGACATCAGTCTCCTTGAGCTTAATGTCCTTATCTCTAACATGGGGGTAATAACAAGGCTGTTGAGGTAGTTAGATAAGTAAAGAATGCAAAGCACAGCACAGTTGTTGGCACATGGAGAGAATTCAGTAAATGCTGGTTACCTTTGTCCTTGTTACTCTCTCTCTTTATAAGCAGTACAAGGGTTCGTAGCCATCTGATCCACAGTCCAATTTCCACAAAGAGGCAAATAGATGTGTACAATTGAACTAGGCTTTAATGGATTTAAGTCAGAATTTTTCAGCTTTGATATGGTTGTCTAATATTGTAACCTCTGTTTAAACCATGAATGGTTTTGGAGAATTACCTATGTTAATATTCCAGCTATTTACCTAATCAGAATAAGGAATCTTGGAGAAGGTTTGCTTATTCTATGAAGTTAACTATTTAAAGATATCCTGAAATTTCATGAGGATCTAGAATGAGTAGTAGGTGCTAGACCAAAGAAGATAAAATATTGTAATTACTTCATTATTAGGAGTTTGCTAAAGGTCATATTGGATCTCTCTCTTTAGGCAATTCAGTGGTGACTTACTTCTATCCAGAATCTAGTGGCTATTTTGAAGACAAGCATATTTCTAAGCATTTATATAGCCTATGCCTTGTACAAATCTCTTCGTGCTTTTCAGAGAATTAAAAAAAGAAAAAGTTATCTGCTGCTAGGCAAAGAAATAACAATTGTGACCCAACATTGTCAGTGAGAAACAAGGTAGAGAAGATTTTGAACTTGCTCAAAATTGCTCGAGGGACTGATGTTGATATGAGAAGGAAATTCTCTATAGGTTTGGTGCTTGATCAGATATAATCCAAAGGGATTTAAGCATTGCTAGATGATGGAAAGAATAATGATTTTGGAGTTAAATACATTTGGGTTGAAATTCCAACTCTGCCACTTAATAGCTATGTGACCTTGAGCAAATTATTTAACCTCTCTGCGTATCAGTTTACTTACATATAGAATAAAAATAAGAAATACTTCATTGTAAGATTATTGTGAAGAACAGACAAGAAAATATATGTACAGTGTCTAGCTTAGTGCTTTGCTTGTGGTGGACATATTTCACAATACTAATTACCTTTTCCTGTAGTAAAAAGCTGGATATATTTAGGTATCAGGTTCAATGTGAGTTTCCTTCCTAGGATGCAAAAAAGATGTTTTTCTTTATGACTACTTAATTTTTTTCATGTCAGTGGGATGATTTGCTTCATAGAAACTGTGATTATTCATTCCTTAAGGGCAGAGAACAATTCTGTTTTATGATACAGTTTTTAAGTGCCTTGTAAGTATACTCACTTTAGTGGGACTAGGAGTGAAGATCACAAATAACAACTGGTTGAACTTTTTCAACATAAACTATGGTTTACAGAAATAATACTGAGAAATAAAAATTCAGTAAATGTGGTTTCTAGATACAGGGATGCTGCACCAAGTCCAGGAGTACCTTCACGTAGGCAAGGATGAGAAATCTGCTCTGGGAGTGTGCATCACAGGAGCTTCACCTAGACCTGGCTTGCTCTGTAACCTAATAACTTACTAGGCCTGTTCCTCATCTGTAAACTGGGAATAGTAATAACTGCTTTGTTTACTTCATTGGGTGATTAGTCGTAATAATGCAGTTCATCCTCATTATTTGCAAATTCTACTACTTGCTAAAGTTTATTTGTAGCCCCCAAATCAATACTCAGTGTGCTTTCTTGGTCATTCATAGATATGTGCAGAGCTCTGAAAAATTTGAGTCTCTGATGTGCACATTCTTAGCTGAGGTCCAACAAACAGACATTCTATAAACAAGTGTCTTTTCTGAAGTCTATTTAAAGCTGCTCTTTTAACATTTTGGTGTTTTTGTTGGTGATTTTATTGTTAGAATAGCCTTCAAGTATAGTGCTGAAGTGCTATCTAGGATTCCTAAGTGAAAGAAGGCTGGGATGTACCTAATGAAGAAAACACGTGCGTCAGATAAGCTTTGTTCATAGTACCCTTGGCTGTGACTTCAATGTTAATGAATCAAAAATGTACATTAAATGAAATGTCTGTAAGCAGAAACACACATAAAATAAGGTTATGTACTGATTGATTGATGAAAATATTGTTACCAGAGGCTCGCAGGAAGCTACCCTGTATTTCCCCTAGGTGCAACGGTTCAGTATTCACTAATTCAGTTTTCCAGGCAACTTTCTAGAGCGTAATAACTGTGAATAACAAGAATTAACCGTATATATACAATCTTTATTGAGCGATGTGATAAGAACTTTACATGCATTTCCTCTTTTAAGTATGAAAACAACCCAGTGAGGTAGGTACTATTGTTGTTGCCATTTTACAGGTGAGAAAACTAAAGTACAAAGAGGTTAAAAAACTGGCCTAATGTGACCCAGCAGAGAGTGAGGAGCCGGGGCAGGAACATAAGTAGTCCAGCTCCAGAGTCTACATCCTTAGCTGTTGTACAAACAGCCTCATGTTGGGTCAATATGGCAAGGTGATGTCTGTGGGAATTTTTACAGACATGGTTTATCATTATTGTTATTGACTCAGAAATGTTCATCTCATATTAACCGGCATTAAAAAAAAACCTCCAAACAATGGATAGCTGCCAGGAAGGTCTACCCAGCTTGATCATTGAGATGACACAAATGTTGCAATTCCATGACTAGAGTCATCTAGACCAGCCAGATGCTCAGGACTCAAATCATCTCTTAGTCCTTGATTTGTGAGAGGTTGAAATACCAGTGGCATGAGAGCCAGTCTGAGATTTAGCTGGAAAATGGCTGCCTTATGAGAAAAAGGAACAATGACAGGAAAGAACTCCTAACCCTGGCTACAAGGGTTACTCACTTCCAGAGTATGTCCCTCCCTCCCCCATCCCGCCAAGAGGCCTTCCTATCCTAAGCACTTCAAAAACCACATGTTGTCAGCAATTTATGGATGTGGATAATGTGATTTACATTTCTTTGATTTAATATACTGATTAAGCTTTTTTGTACTCTGTTCCAATTCACTGAAATGAAACAATACATTTTCTTTAAAATCCTTTGTCCTTTATGAGTAATTTTCTCCTTCCAAATTTGCTTGGCTTTGGCAAATGAAAGATAAATCTTGCTTTGATTTGGTAGCACAGAGAGTGCAAAGGGAATTAAAACATTATTTAAAAAGTGCAAGGGAATTGAACAAGGGAATAGGAATTAAGTTAGTTGAAGCAAATTACCTTATGGTTGTAAATCAACAGGGGTTCTGATAGATGTGAGGAATTTATTTCTGCTTCCAAATAATTATTTTTGCTTTCAACAATAGTGCTCAGCTGTGTTCCTATGGGCATTTAGGTGCTCCATAGCCAACCTTTAATTAAATGGAGGGGGCTCATCTGACTCTAAGTATAACTTGATCAGTTCATGATGGGCTGGGATTTGAGGATCACTATAGCCCCTCCCTCTCCCTCCTAAACTTTGAGTGACCCAGAATCCACCCCTTAGTGAATTTCTCATTTAAGAAAATATGAAAGCAAAAAGATGTAAAGAAGGGCTTTAGAAAAGCCTAATAAAAAGACTCAAAAGGTTTTATTGCAATGGATCCTTTGAAATGGAGACTGGGGAAGACTGAATTGGGAGTCTGGAAAAGGAGGAACCAGAGCATTGCTCCTGGTGAGGCTTCCTGGACTCCAGCTATTTGGCTCTGGGAGGAAGGGGACCGGAAGGATGGGGGGAGGGAGGAATGCTTCAGAACATTTACACTGTGCACAAGTGAAGATGCAGAACTGGGTTTACCAAAAGAAGTGGGACACCTCTCCCCGCTCCTTTCTGTCCATTCCAGATGATATACTAGGCAGAAACTGGACACAGCTACAGAAGGTCTGGGTCTAGTTCCAAATCTGTGGATTTGGGCTAAGCATTTTAACTCTCTGTTCTCCATTCCCTTGTCTACAAGATGGTATTAGCGTTTTGTGCTTTGTATATCTCAAAGGATTTTAGTGAGCCTTGATTAAAACAACATGTGTGAAATGCTTTGTGCAAATGTAAGATGTTTACAAAAGTGGGGATTTAAAATGTCTTACTTTGACCATAGAAGGGAGTTTCTGAACCTGGCTTTGTATCAGATTCAGTCTGAGTGAGCTTTTAAAAAATATATATCTCATTTCTTCAGGCTTCATCCCCAGATCACAAGGGTTAAGGCCTGAAATCATTAAAAAACAAACAAAAAACCAGAGCTATAGAAATAAAGAATAAAAACAAATGTGTTGCATGATGATGATGGTGACAACAGTGATGATAAATTTAACCACTAAGATGGACTTTGGGTGAGAAATGGGCAAGGTCTTGTTTTGCTAGTCCAGTGGAGTATGATTGGGACACATCTTTGTCAGGCTGTGGATGGTAAAGAGACTTAGGTGACAGGCTTTTTTTTTTTTTAGGGGCAAGATCCTGGCTATTGATGCTAGTTCCTCTTTCAGGAAGGGGAAAGACAAGGATATAAATATATTTTAAGGACCTTCTTTGTGCCAGAAATAGTGCTGGGTACTTTTCAAGCATTCCAGGGGCCTCCATGAACTCCCAGGCCACTGGACGAATGCCTGGTTGGTACCAGAGGGTGCTAGGAGCCTGGCTGGAATAGAGAATCTGTCTTTTTGAGCAGAACTGGAGGTTCTGTTGAGCGATAGCAGCTTTGGTTGGTCAGGCCTCCTCCTCACACCTCCCTGTTGAGCTGGCATGCCTGCCATCTTGCAAGGGCGGCTTACGTACCCCTCCTTCATAGGAGTAACACGGTGCTTAATCAACTAATTCTGCTAAACTTGGAAGAGGAGACAAGGTATTGTGATTGAAGTTTCTGCAATCTGAGAAGAAAAGGAAACAAATGTGTGGCCTCTGCTTTAGTCTTAAGATCAATGCAGTATTAGCGTGAATAGCCTTGCCAGGCACACCATCACAACGTGCAGGGCTGTGCTTGCAAATCGGCTTACACTGAAATCTAAAGATCAGAGCAGCTTAGAAATTTTTGGTTTCTACTTCTGCTCACTTATTCCTTGAGGATCACAGCTGACTGTTTCAAAGGAGCCGCAAACAACTGCCTATTCATTTGCTCATTCAGTTCGTGATAAGCTCATATTAGGCATCTCTCCAAAACCACTTCTTCTATTAGAATCGCATGGGTCACAGCAGGACATTTCAAAACAGAGTTCAAGAACGTTTAGAAACCGGTTGCAAATGCACATCGATTATTTCCAGTTGCTTTAAAAAACCAATGGGATTTTAACCTCATTACTTTTTTTTTGTCCTTTTAATAAAGTAACTGCTGGTTGAAAAACATCCCTTGGTAAAAAACCAACCCAAACAAAATTGCACATCCTTTCCTTAAGTTAGGAATGCTCAGGAAATGCACCAATTGCAGTGGTCTGATTTGAAAAGCTAGGAGCTCCATGAGTATATGGAACCATCTGAATGCAAGACATAGTGACTGTATAGTGTACTATAGGGTCTTGCCCTAGGTCTCTGTAATCTCCCTGACTCAAAATTTGCAGTAGTCAAATATATTTTAACATTGGCAGTAAGTCCTTCCCTGTAATCTATCATTAGGTTAATATAGTGTGGTTGCTATCTAGGTCAATATGCTCACTTTAGGATATCCACGCTCCAATTCAGTTTTCTCTGTTTGCTGTCTTTTCTAACCGCCAGGTATCTTCTGAACCATTCTCGTCCCTCCACTCCCACCAATGCCTTTGGTTCTCACTTCTAACTTCGAGTATAGTTGCAGCCGCATAACTACTTTCTTCTTGTCTATCTTGCCTTACCTTAAATCTCCTATTCATGCCAAACTTACCTAACCTATGAATCCCCCTAACAACTCTTTTGGGTCTCTCCTTCCTGCTCATAAGACCCAGATGTTTTGGCTGTGCATATCAGGTGCTGCATGAACGAATCACTGCATCTTAATTTTCAACCTCCAGCACCCTCCTTTCCTAACAAACTACTTATAATTTCCCAGTTTTTTCCATTCCTGCATCAAAGCTCTTTTTCTAAATCATCCATTCTCTCATATTTTCATCCAGCTTTATAGAAAGAGTTATCAGTCTTTCCCTTTAGGACAGCCACTCCACCAGTGCCTGTCCTTCCCTTAAAACTTGGTAGATTTTGCTCTTTCAGTTATTTCTTTTCTTTGCAATGGTTTGCTGTCTATATTGGCTTATTCTGTTAGCAAAAAGGCACGCAGCCTCCTTACTTTTGGGAGTGGGGATGTCACTTCATTGAACCTTGCTGCCCTCTCTATCCAGTGCCCTTTGGTCTTTCTTCCACAGCCAGCCATCTCAAATGAGTGGTCTGTGTGTGCTGGGGCAGGGCTCCCTGCCTGCTCAGTCTTGGCACACTGGTGTTTCACCCACCAGGGCTTCAGGAGTCCCAAGATACTGATGCCCTCAACCCTTGAGGTGGCCAGAGGGCTGCTGGGCTTGTCACACCTGGCCACAGGCACGTTTATCTACCCTGGTATGACACATAAAAATGATAATCTCCCATGTGTGCCATGATGTGAAAAAGTTTGGGAAGCCCATATGACACTTCCTCAATACTCAATTGATTCATGGCCCCCAAGAACTAATCCAAGGGACTATTTCATGCTCCTTGAACTTTCTTCATCATTTCCCATGTTGAAGTTCTTCATCTTTTCCGTTTCCTTGGTTGCTGCGACTCTATGTTAAGTGGCTCCTTCATCTTCCTCCCTGCCTATTCTAGCTGTATATACTTCACTGGGGTCCTCTTCCACTCCCCTTCTTCTGCTGGAGATATTGTCTTGAGGTTCTATTGTCACTACCCTTCTGTTCTCTTCATTTCGGAGATTTATTCTACTCCTCCTTGCTTCCACTGTTTTCTCAGTGTCAGTAACCATCAAGTCTATGTGTCTAGTGCTGTCCTCTCTGAACTCCTGGCTCTGCAATATTCTCCTGGATCTTTCCAATTTGATGCCCACCACCGCCCACACTCAACATGTTCAATGCCCAACTCAGTTTTGAACCAGGTTCTCTCTCTGTCCTCTGCACCACAACTTCTCAGGCATTTAACATTTCCCACCCTGCATTCTACATACTTTATAAAACACAATTGACCAGAACTCTTTCCTCTGGGGCCGCATGTTGTCAAGAATACATCCCAAATCTCTCAACATGGCACCTAATACCATCACAAAGTGCTTCCAACCTATGTTTCCAGGCTCCTTTTCTGCCAGTCCTCAACATGTATCCTTGCCCTATCCATGCTAGACCACCCCAAATTCTGTGAACTTGCAATATACTTTCCCACCTCTATTCCTCTGCTCACGATGCTTCCTCTTTCTGGTATGCTCTACACATCATGCTTGTAAGTTCCTTTTGTGGCTGGAGTGGATGCTATGGTGTGCACCCTCTCTCATGACTCCAGTATTTATTCCCCCAGATAGAGGGAGTGTTGATGGCTGGTAGGTGGCAGATGAGCCTTACTCCTAGTGAGTGACATAGACTAAAGAGAGCTCTATGCTCAAGGTCACACCCCCTTCCTGGAGGTAGCCCACATCCTATGACTGGTTTATTCTGTGTTATAGAAGCCTGGTCGCCTTGATCCAATTAAGGTCAACTGGGCCATTCCAGTTTCATGACTCACCTGAGGGTAAGCTGAGACCTTTATTGTGGCTGCATCACAGCCCAAATTTCTATTCTGCCAAATCCTTCTTTCTTCACTCCCCCATAGGTACTGATCCCCAGTGAAGTTCCTGCATGCCGATGTCTGTCTCAGAGTTTACTACTGGGGGAACTCAATCTGTAACAGCAGCCTTCCCTGAATTTTCTAATACGAATTATTGAGGTCTATTCTCAGCTGTTATAGCATTTTTAAATATGAATAGGATAGTATTCATCCCATTAAAATAGAGTTTATTTTGGACTTCTGTCTTTGCATTCTACGTTAGCAGCTTCTAGAGGGCAGGAAGATACACCTTCCTAATATCCTCCATAATAACAGCCTAATTGGCATTTGCTCAGCAATGGACATGTGACTGTTGTTGGTTGAGTAGGAACATCCTTTGCAACAACTCCATTTTAGAAACAGGGGCTTCACCCCCCGCCTTGTCCTGCTTATCTCATGTATCAGTCTAGTTGGCTGGATTATATAGTGGTAACAATTCAAAAACTCTGTCTTAAAACAACAATTGTTCATTCATGATTCATATTATGTGCCTACTGCAATTGAGCTACTAGGTGTTTTTTTCTGCTTTATTCTCCTTCCAGGAGTCAGACTGAGAGAAAAGTCACTATCCAAAGCATCACTAGTCTCTGTGGCTGAGGAAAAGGGACCTCTGAAGGCTCTCACTGTACCAATTAAATGCTCTGGCTCAGAGTGGTCACGTGACACTTCTGTTCACAAATCATTCGTTGGAAGTAGTCACATGGTCCCACCAAATCATGAAGGGGCTGGAAGTGCAATCCATGTGCCTGGAAGATGGAGAGCTGAAAACATTTGGTGAACAGCTCCAAGACTACCACGTGCCACTATAAAACTGTGCCCTCACATAGAGCATGCTGCACCTGCTGTGTCTTCCCTTGGAACCAAGAGCCTGATCATGTGAGAGCTCCACATCCACGGACATAGTTCCTGATGCCAGCCAGCCCTGGGGTCATTCAGAAGCCCAAAGCAGAGGTGCAGGAGGCAAATCCCTGGAGAAGGGGGACTGCTTTGCCCTGCACACCTTCTAAGGGAGAATCTACCATGAATATAGACTTCTTCTCTTAAAGGAAGGTAATGAGAATAGAATGAGTGAAGTAACTTGACTCTCACTGAAAATTTAGTTTGACAAAAGGACAGACTAGTTTGCGAAAACTCAAAATTTTGATGCACACACATATACACACATACATGAAGCAGTTCTAAAATAGTATTTTTGAGTACATTCTAAACTCATAGTGGCCTAAGTAGCTCAGCAAGCCCTAGAGTGACCTGTGTCAATGATAAGCAATTAGCACAGCTGTTTTTTAAATTAATTGCTCTTTTAGAGTAGCTGAAATCAGATTTTTAAAATTTGCTTTCCCAAGCTAACTTATATATGTAAATTTGTATTACTTATAAAGAAAGGTCTTACTTGCCAAAGTTTTGTAGGGTTCCAACTTGAGTATTAAGTATGGTGTGTGGGTTTCCTTACTTTTTTCCAAAAAATGTAATTTTTATGTATAAAAGGTATAAGACATTTTCTCCTGACATACTTCTAGGCTGTGTGCAGAGGAAGAACAAATCCTACTTACTTGTTTTAAATAATTGTTTGAAAGCCTGAGTGGAGGTTTCAGTCTGGAAATAGCATCCTATAAAGAATCAGAGAATTCATGGATATTTATATATACTTTCGTACTTTAGACTGGCACTGTCTAATAAAACTTTTCTGATGATGGAAATGTTTTATATCTGCGCTGTCTGGTGTGATAGCTAGCCACTAGCTTCATGTGGTTATTGAGCACTTAGAATGTGCCTACCATAACAGAGAAGTTGAATTTTTAATTTTATTTAATCTTAATTTATTTAAATTCAAATGTAAATGGCCACACATGTGGTTGGTGACTACCATATTGGACAGTGCATCTTTAGAAACTTGACCCAGAGTGATCTTGAGCTTGAGTGATCTGACGGGGAACCTTGCTTTCTGGCCTGGCTGTGGGGATGTTTGCCTGTCTGCAGCATAGACCTCACCTCACCCTGCTTGTACCTCTCTTGCCTCTGCACACATACAGGATCAGAAGTCCAGAAAAAGCATGTGGCTTTAAAATTTTTTTTTTTCAATTAGGTAATTTTGTTAGGATTCCTTGGACTTCTAAAATTTGCTGGGCTCTGGGACAGTGGCAACTCAGTGTGGGATGGTGTCACAGACAGAAGAGTCCTGCCAGGGATCCTAAGATCTCTCCTTGGACCACCTCCCCCACTTTCCCTGCCTTCCCAGTCAGACACAATCGGATTTCCTTTGGCTTTGACATTATTTCTATGCACCAAGAGAGATCTATTCCATTTAGGTTTCTTGACTAGACACTGTGGATGTATTTTAGGCAGAATTGTCTTTTCCCCCTTGTCACACTTGGTGGAAATGAAAAGGACAGAAAATCATTGGGACTCCTAAGAAACATGGAAGGAGGTCAGATTCCACACTGGGTCCTTAATACCACATCATCCCAAGTTCATTTAACAAAACTGGGACTTGATGCTCTCCAGTCTGCAGTGAACTAGAGCTTAACCCATGCAAATCCAGAAAACTCCTCTCCAATAGATGTATCTCAGAGCACATTTGCACTGAAGTGACTACACACAGAAGCCAAAGGCATAAGTAATTCCAGGTGCTGGGAGGATAAGATTAAAGGCAAAATCACAGTTGGAAACATCCTACTCCTCACTGGTTCTTCAATAAAGAATGAATATAATTTAATGTTGTGTTTAATTTAATAAAGTTCATGACTTTGAAATAATGTGCCTCATATTTAAAAATAAAAGTCATGCCAGGTGCAGTGGCTCACACCTCTATTACCAGCACTTTGGGAGGCCAAGGTGGGAGGACTGCATGAGGCCAGGAGTTTGAGACCTGCCAGGGCAAGACAGCGAGATCCTGTCTCTACAAAAAAAAAATAATAATAAAAGTCATCACATAATAAAAGTCATCACTATTATTAAAAAAAATAATAAAAGTAATATGACTGACTTTTATACAACCAAGTAAGAATATACACACCAAAATGTATTTTCCCTTTCAAAATGGACAACTCGAGAGGGGAGCTGCTTATTTCAACAATACTGCCCTTGCTAACTGCACTTTTGGATCTGTCTTCTGGGCACATAGTAAGCACATCTTTTCGATATTCTTCAAGATATTAAATCAACTTCATTATGTGGTGATGGGTTCAATGTGGAGGAGTAGCAGGTGATAATAAGGATTATACACAATCACAAGCAGGTTTAACTTTTTTTCTTTCTTTTTCATTTTTGAAGAGCTAGGATTCAGAGTCACCCAGGTGAAGAAATGTTGGGTGATAAAACTGGGCAGCACTACTTTGGCCAAAACCTTGTGCTTTACTTCATGTCATTGAATCTTCCCAGCTATCACACAACATAAAAGTAAAGGCAGAGAAGAGCATCCACTCTCCCAGGTGCTAAACTAAGCAAGCAGAACGCTGACTGGGCCATGGGGCCAGAAGATGAGTCCCTGCATGTTAAAACAATTATTAAACATAATGGTGCCACTCTGCTTCCCAATATAGGTGGCAAGAAGGGTGAGAAGATCTGGCACCTTTTTCAAAGCATGGGAAGTCTGATCGCCTTGCTTTTCTATTGTCTGTTTTGCACTCATACTGCTGAACCAGTTGGTGTGTCTTGCTACCTCAGGGCAGGCCTGGCCGCACCTCCTGTGGCCATTCTCCTCCGTTCAGTCTCTCCTTCTTGGGATTAGCAGAGGGTGACCAGATCCTGGGATGTGGCTTTGGGCTTAGAGTAGGAGAGTAGGATGGGATGGGTCCCTGCTTAGGATGCCAGCCTTGATCACGTGATACAACCCACCTTATCAGGTTCTTCCTGGTTGAATTCAGAGGCATGGGTTGTTCTTGCAAGAAAGTCTTCCTTTTCTTCCCTTTGTCAGAATGCTTTGCATGTTTATGGACTACATCTGAGTGGAACTTCCAGCTCAGAAAGTGGGGAGAGACGATCTTGTTCTCCTGTTAATAGCTCTCTAATCATGCCATCGTTTCTAGTGGTATTATCTTCACCATTTTATAGAAGTAGAAATTGATACTCAGAAAGGCTAAGTGACTTGCCCAAAATCTTATGTTGGGAAGTTATGAGCTGGGATTAGAATAGGATCTACTGGAAGTGGTGTGCTGGAGCTGGCTGGAACCAGCTCCTGAGAGCCAATTATTTTTATCTTTTACCAACACCATGTGCAGTGATATCATGTTGATATCTTGAAATGAGCCATAATGGGAGTATTCACACCATGGAGGTGGTCAAATGCTATAAATCAGAGCTTTCTTCATCCCCACTGGAGAGCTGCTTGTTTGACATTTACTGGAAAAACAAAACAAAATGAAAGCATTTACCAGCACACTACTGACTCTATGTGACTCCAAAGTCCATATTCTCTTCACTCTTTTGTGATTCTTCAAAGGTTTAGCAACATTGTGATCTTGAAAGAGTCATATTTCTATAGCCTGGCTGGTTTGGATTACATGCATTATTTATGAGACCAGGGATTTGTCCCAGAGTGGGCCAGGTAGCTGAGTTTGGTACCAAGACCAACCACCTGGAAGAGAAACGCCTTAGAACAGACTGACCTTTTGCATGCAGCCTCACTGGCTCCATGTGCATATGCTGCCCACAAAGGGGATCAGGTGAATGTGGGTAGCTCTGTGAACACACCACTCTCAACTTGTGTTTTAGTGATAGAGAATCGTGGGCAGTTAGTACTGCTCATTTCACACACATAAAACAATAGAATTCATTGGTGTATGAGAGGAAAATAGAGACTATGAAAAGTATAGGAGGTAGCATGTGTTCAAATCCTGAACTGCATTGCTAGTTACATGGCCTTGGGCAAGTACCTTTTTTCTATGCTTTAGTGCCCACATCTGAAATATGGAGACATTATCATCCTTGAAGTAAAGGATTGAAGATAGTATATGTATGAAAAATTCCTACCACAGTGGTTCTATTAGGCACATAGTAAATGCTCAGTAAATAGTGGCTTTTAAATATGGACTTGTAACAAACTAAATTCTCCTGTGGCTGATGGGCTAAATTTTTATATGTTCTGGTAATTTATAATATGTCTATGTTTGTCTGTTCTCCCAATTAGAAATCTCACTACCAACAGGGACTACATCTGAGTGACACTTCCAACCCAGAAGTTCATGTTGTTTGTATTGGATAGCAGGAAGGTGGTACAGAGAAGGGCTCTGAAGTTCAGTTCAAATTCCAGCTGTGCTACTACAAGCTTATGATCTTTGGAGCTCTGAATTTGTTTCCTTCTATGTAAATGGATAAATAACATCATCTACCCATAAACTGTTAGGATTAGCTGAGATTTTTATGAAGGTGCTCAGCACATTTCTTGATATATAGCTCAGTACAATGAATGTTAGTAGTTTTTGTTACCATTGCTATCACGGACTTTTAAAAGTCTGATGTGGTGATCCAGATATGTTTAGAGACAAGCATATTTCAGAGGTTAGCCTGGCTGGGGGGAGAGTGTTGGAAAGAGGGTCTTTAGTGGCCTTCCTACCCTGAGAACTTGGGTGTGACGCAGGCTAGCAGGTGTGAATGAAGACCTGAGCTCCTGAATTAATTACAAAGATGGTTTATATGCAATAATTTTATAAAACAAAGGAAGAAAAGCAAGTTTGATTCCATGTGGTCTAGACAGGGGCCAGGATAAACAACGTAAGAACACTGGATCATTTGTTACTATTGATTTATGTTTTGGGTGGTGGTGTGGTAATTGCTCTTGCTTTGTGTTCCTGGTGTTTCCTAGAAGCTGCGATGCTAAAAGGAAGTGGGAGAATCAATAAGGATCAAGATAATTGAAAGCGAATTTTGCACAGAGCCCAGCAGTGTTAGGGCAGCTTCCTTTGTGCTGTTTTCAGTGTGGGAATGTGCATTGGCTTATAATTTAATGAAAATGCCAATGACAAAAAATGATGCATTGCCAATTTTTTAGCCTCTTTGAAGAATTCCCCAAGTGGTAGAGACTTTGAAATTAAACTGAAAGTCTTACATAATCACTAATTTCGTTGCAAGTTTCTGGGCATTCCTGTCAAGTAGGGTACTGCTTTTTCTGGCCTCTCTGTGACTCAAGCTGATGGCAGATTTATCTGAATTATTACTGGACAGCGTTAGGTAGGGAAATGTGGCTAACCTTTCACAGAGGTCCCAAACTCTCCCTTAAAATAGTGATGCTGTTGAAAGACTGCACTGGAAAGCAGGCAACCAGAGTTTAGTCAAAACTCTGCAACTATTTTACCGTGTATTCACTTTTCTGAGTGTCAGATTTTTCATCCACAAACTAAAAGCATTGAGCACTAGATGAATGGTGAACCTCCTTCCGATTCTGATGAAATCTGTGGTTTGTCTCCCATAACGAAGTACATATGCACATGTATTTAATTTCATGGATTCCAAGACTCTTAGAACCTGGGGTTAAATTATTGTAAGAGTTTCTTTTGATTCTTGGATCGAGTACTAATATATTTTTCTTAGGAAAAATTTAATAATTCCTTTAATTTTCCCCTAACTAGACAACCAAATGATACAAATTAATTTTATTTCCTTGTTCTCACATCCTACAAAACCTATTCCAATGGATGTTTGCTTCCATTTTCTAATATTGTCTCTGAAATTCTTAATACCAAAAAAAATGAAGCATTGTATATTCTAATAGTGTTATTAAATCTTGCCTTACAAAACAGTGAATTTTAAGCCAAGATGACATGTTGCATAATTTTGCCATGTCCATGAAAATGAATAGTGTGAGACTTTTGACTTGGGTGAAAGAAGTTGTGCAGTACAATCTGATAGGGGCCTTGTGACTCTAATTGTAGATGTTATATAATACCAGGAAGTTTGTATCTTCCTTGCATGTTCTTATTAAGGGTAGGGGGAATGACAATTTTCCTTTTTAGGAAGGCATCAGCTGGTAAGAATGATGATCAGGGTCCACAATGATCACTGTCTTGGGTTCAGGTCCCCTTTGAACAGAGATGGACCCTGTGCTGATTAACACTAAATGTGCTGCCTTTGACTTCCCGTGCCACAGCCCCTATCTGAGGGTTCCAGGCACTTGTGCAGTTGGTTACAGTGTGCCTGCTCAGCTGTCCAGGGGGTTTCTTCCGGGTCTTGTCACCCTGCTTGACCCCAGCTCACAGCAGCTTGGCTTCCCAAGAGCTTCCTTTAATGCGGGGGCAGTGCTAATGGTCTTGGGTCACGTGTTGGCACCTGGGAAAGTTCAGGCTAATATGAGGCTTTGTGTTCTCATCTGAGGGATCTGACAGCATGAGAACATCATGGCTGTTGGCTTAAGCATGACCAACTCTTTGCTCTGGACCCAGGCAGAAGGTCATGTGCCTGAAGCAGACCAGAGGATATTTCCCACTTCTCCACCCCAGATGGTTTCGGCCTTGCCAGAAGAAGTTCTAGAGAAGAGGTCACAAAGTGGCTGGAGGATTAGCTAACACAACATGAGAACACTCTGAGCACATGGAGGATGGCCAACAGATCCCAGTTGAATTGGAACTGAGACTGTCAGGGCCCTTAAGTCTTTCATAACTTGATCTGGCCTTGCATTTTAGAATATCTGTGTTCCTGCTGAATCAAAGACCCACACTGAAGATTAACAACTGCTCAGGGGTCTGGCTTAGGTTCAAAAAAGTGCAGAGCTTGGTGGGCCCCGTCCCCTCAATTTCACCTCCTTAAGTTGCCCAAATTGGTACCCTGTCTAGGACTCTACTTTTTCTTACATAAATTAGGTGTAGTTCTAAAGAAATCTTGAGACACTGTTGAAACTAGCAGTTCTTCCTTTTTAGGTTGAAATAGACACTACCTGAGGGTGAGTAACTCATGAACTCCGTTGACAATTACATTTTTTTTTTGCCTTTTTAATGAATTCATTTGAAGACAGGGTCCTGAAGATCTAAGCCAGAGGAATCTTCAAGACAGAAGAGCAGGGAAGATTCAAGGTGGAAGAGGCGAGGGGTTATCACTTGGATTCTGTGTCCTCTGTATGCGGCTCTGGGCAGCCAGCAGGTTGATACGGGGCTTGGCCTGTTGGAGGGGCCCTGGTCACAGGAGCTGACAGGAATAGATGGCAAAGGTTGGTGGCTCCACAACCCTTTTCCCCTCCTGTGTAAGAACTACACTAATGCAAGAACAACAATAGCAGCAAAAAAATCAAACAAAAACGATTTTCATCATCCTTGTTTAAGAAAAGATTTATGGAGAAAGAGTGGATTTCAGAAAAAATACCCACGACAATAACAAGCTATAAATGAAAACAGAATTTAAGACAGAAAAAAATAAATATTGGGAAAGTAGGCCAAGTCTAGGAGTGGAGGCTGAGGACCTTACTGCAGAAATATGATTGAACTGACAGATTTGAGTACAGAAAATGGAAACCCGGGCAAACAATCACCCCGTTTCTATTGTCTCGAAGGAGAAAATATACCAGTTCTTCAGAGGAAGCCAACCTTTTCCAGTTACTTAGCTCTGAAAGAATGTCTCATCTAAGCTTCATGTGTGAGGCATAAAGAGATGTAGTGGATGGTGATCCCTGCAACATTTACACATGAAAAAGGAATGGGTTTACTGAGCTCCTCCAGGAGCTCACACCCCAGTGTGTTCCTCAGTGACATAGATTCTGTTGGGAACATGGCAACATGGTCCCAGGGTCTAGGTTTCTGATGGTTTATGCAGCACTAAAGAGAGTGCTAATGACATACTTCAGCTGATAACACCACCCTACAGTATAAGTCTCAGAAATATTTACCTTAAAATTAAAATCTCACCTTGCCATTTTCTAGCTACGTGATTTTGGGCCTCTCTGTAATTATCTAACCTCTCTGAGTCTCAGTTTCCTCATCTGAAAAATGAGATAATTGCCTCATGGGATTGTGTTTGAAGACTGTCAGAAAAATGGATCTAAAGTACTGTGCACAATGCCTGTCTCATAATACACAACACATCATAATAAAAGCCTCTCATGCCACAGACAACCTGTTCCAGAAAAAAATTATAGCATGGCAATTTCCAGCTTTTTGAGTACAAGAAAACTTATTCTCATCAAATATTTCACAGACTCTTGTAGGAATGCAGTTCTACTTTCAGTACCACTGATGGAAAAAATGTCTGTAACACGTCCAAAAGAACTTGTAGTTGGTTAATCCTAAAAGCACACCCACACACTTGCTGTGTGAGCAAGGCACGTGATCCTCAGGCTTTACACCATCACCCTGTTGGCCCAAGGGTCTAACAGGACACAGATGTTGTCCTGGTGGACCATGTTATTGATCTACAGCCATTGCTCCTGCTCTGGCCCCACTCCTCAGCCCAAACTGAGGGAGAGGAAGGCTGTGTAGTTCTGGTAGCTAAAGCTCTACTTCTTAGGAATTAAGTAATAGGGCAAATGACCATCTGAACATCCTCAGGAAGAATTCATGCACTTTATCGCCATGAGCCCTGGGTTGAATAGTGTACCACTCCCCACCCTAAAATTCATGTCCACCCAGAACCTCAGAATATGACCTTATTTGGAAATAGGGTCTTTGCAGATGTGAATCAGTTAAATGAAGATGAGGTCATACTGGATTAGGGTGGGCCCTAAATCCAGTGACTGGTGTCCTTATAAGAAAACCAAGTAAAGACAGAGGCAGAGATTGGAGTGATGTATCCATAAGTCAAAAAAACACGATGGATTGTCAGCAACCACCACAAGTTAGGAGGGAAGCACAGAACAATTTCTCCCTCAGAGGCTCTAGAAGGAACCAGTTTTGCTGCCACCTTGATTTCGAGCTTTATGGCCTTCAGAACTGTGAGAGAATAAATTTCTGCTGTTTTAAGCTCCTCTGTTTGTGGTACTTTGTTATGGCAGCCCTAGAAAACAAATACACCACATATACTCATTTTTCATAGTTCTTATTGATTGATGTTTTTCCCTTATGACCAAAGTAATAAATGTTCATTGGTAGAACATTTAGAAAATAGAGTTATGCAAAACGAAAAACATGCCACCTCTTATTCCACCACTTGAAGATAACTATTGTAAACATCTTGGTCTTTATTCTTTCTTGTCTTTTGTGTACAAATGTGTGTTTGTGGGTACATTTTTTTTTTAATTTCAGATTATCAATGTCCATGTTTCTGCACTTCACTTCTGAGTAGGTAAAATCAGAGAAACTAAAACATGTGTAACCCAGTTCTTTTTAATATCTTCAGATAACATTCCTGACCATTTTAAATGTTTCCCTAAATCAGAGAGCAGCCCTTTCGGCAGGGAGGCCCTCCTGTTTGTGACAGACAGATGCTGACTGATGTCCAGTGAATTTAGCACTTAGCTATAGCTTCTGTTCAACTCCACAGTGCCCAGGAGATAAGACGAAATGGGTAGTATGTAAAATCCTTGACAGCTTCTAGGTTCTAAGACTTAGCATGTCTTTATCATCGGGTCTGTTTACAAAAAAAGTCTTTTGAAGGTTTTCCCTGTGGAACAGGGTTATTTCAAAACAGCATATGGTGAAAACGTTACATGAGTTTCGAGCAGCCTTGTCTGCTCCTGACATGTTACAGGGAAAATTGCTCTTGGCAGCTCAGGATAGGCCCTCGAACTTGGCCTGTTACCTCTCTGGCTGTGGAGCTTCAGTGTTAGCTGTATCCGCAGCGGTTGACAGAAAGAACAGGAGCAAGACAGGAAAGCAGAATGCTTTCCTCGTCCTTGGATGGCAGAACCGGCAGGGGGCTCAGTGCCAGACTTACCCAGGACAGGAAGGGTGTCTGTGTCCTTCCCCCGACGTGGAACCAAAAGGCCAGTATTGTCCTGAAGGAGTTCAAAATAGTGCCGTGTAGGGGTCCAGAGTCCCCAACTCTCCACTACCCAAGGAGAACTCACTACAGGTGAAGGAAAATTGAACTACCCTCAGAGGAAGGACAGACCTGGAACTCTTTGATGTAGGTGCTGGGGACTAAACCTCCCAGTAGCTAATTATCAGCACAGGTGGTGAGCCTGCAATGCCTGGCCAGGCCCAGCATGCAGACACAGCAGGTCTTAGAGGTCTTCTTCCCCCAACTCCCTTTCTCCCTCCCTCCCTCCCTTCCTTCTTGCTTTCCTTCAAGTCACTTGAATTATTTGCCAAAATGTAAAAAGCGGGAGGTTTCATGCCAGTGGGGGTGGAGGGTTGGGGGGGTAGATTCTCTGGCTTTTCTAGAAAAAGCAGAAGATTTGGCGTTACTTGCCTGCTTTCCTGCATTGCAACTATTGGTCAAAGCTAAGTAATGGATCTGTCTTTAGACGGGACCCATGCCGTCCACCTCTCCATAGCCACTGGCTCAGTCTCCCTCTTTCTATTCTTGCCTGGCCCAGTTGACATTTTGAGGGTGACCTGCCTGCATTAGTAGGATATGCTGTATTCCACGTCTTGTCATCATGTTCGTTGCCAGCATGTAGAGAGGCCTGGAGGCCCTTGCTCTGATTTCCTCCCACTGACACAGCTTTTGTCCTTGAGAGTCACACACCCCATCTGACCTCAGGTTCCTCATGTGGGCAATGAGGGACTGGGCTAGGTGGAGGTTTTCTGACTCTTCATGCTCACGGAAATGCAAAGGAAACCTTACTTGGAACTGGTGGCATAGCAAAAGCTGAGCATTGGGAGCCTTCCACCCTAGAATCAGACAAAAAAAGGATACATTGTCTGTAGAAAATGTATAACTCCCATAAAACCAACTGATAAAGTCTACCTGTTTCTTGTGATTAGTCAGTGACAAAATAACCAAAAAAAAATATTTTATTGGTCTAAGGTCTCAACAATTGCTGTGGTTGCTGTTGAGTTTTCATAATATATAAACTTAAAAATAGCATAACTCATTAATTATCCTTTAGTAAACATTATAATTTATGTGGAACTTTATTTGAAGAGCTCAATTATATAGCCACCCCATCACACATGGACATTCAGCAGAATGTGTTTGCTTTTCAGTGAGTTCATAATTGTTTAGAATCCTTTGCGCATTCTTTGGGTGCAGTTCATGTCTCCAATCCTTGTGGAATTACATTTTCTTGTGTTTAAACAATAGTTTCAAAATAAACAATGGCTGCACAATGAGCAGAGAGAAGAAGAGAAAGAACTAGAGTTGCGTCAATTGCCATTCTTTGTGACCACTTGGAATTTTTATTTGTTTAAAAATTTAAAATGCTGAAATAATATAAACTGTAAGGTGTAATATATGTATATATGCATGTGTATATCTATATATTTATGTAAGTTCAAAAGTAGTTCATACATGAAATACTATACTGAAATGGAATAATATCCGTACAATTTAAATTTATTCTTTTTTAAAAATTACTGTTTTAAAACTGAAGAGCAGACCAAGAAAAAAAAAACCAGCATTACATTAGTGGTATGATTTAGTTGTCTAAATTGTGCTCTTTGCAGACACTTCGGTTTTATTAAAATTTACTTATTAGTTACTGGAGAGTCATTTATATAAAATATTATTATATTACACTGTAACCGAGGAGTCACATTTCAAAACTGTTAGGTAAATATACAACTTTTGAATAAATAGTGGTGCTTCTCTTCCCCTTTTGTACTATAATATTTTATTTCACATTTTAATTCTATTTTCTTGTTTAATAGCATGACTTTATATACATCAAATTCAATGAAAGCGAATTTTCACTGTGTTTCACCCCAGGTCATTATGCCTAACAGAGATGCTGTGGTAGAGAGAAGAGGGGTGTTAAGGAGTGACCCACCCTGGGAGTCAGATGCACTAGGCGGGTGCTGCAGGGAGCCCAGTGGTGAGGCAGGTAAGGCTGAGCTGTTTTGGTAGGAACCAGGAGGGTGCTGGAGATCCTTTAACCCTCCCTTCTGCCCCTCCTGCACAGCGCTGAGCTCTCCCGAGGAGCACAGGGGAGCAAGCCCACACCAGGATCCAGCCTGCAAATCTTAGAGCTCCCTCCAGCTACCACCACACCGCATCTGAGTCTTGCCACCATCACCCCTCACTGCGAAAACTTCCAGACTGGTTTTCCCTTTCCACTCTAGACCGTCACAGAGTATTTTCCGCAAGGCAGTTACTCGTATTGCTAAGAGTGAGTCAGACTTAGTCTACCTACCTTCAATACCCTCTGGTGCTTGGGTACTTCGGCGCCTGGGCCTCTGTGCATCAGTCCCTGCCTGGTTCTGGCATCTGTCTCCATCCTGGCCTCTGCGCTGCCATTCCAACACACCAAGCTCCTTTCTGTCTTAGGGCGTGGCGTTTCTGTTCCCCCTACCTGGACAATTGCACCCCCAGATCGCTGTGTGACCCAGTCCTCGGCCCACTCAGATTCTGCCAATTTCCCCTCCCCAGAGAGGTGACCCTGATGACGCTGTCTAAACCAGCTTGCCTTCCCCTACTCCCTAGCGCTCCACCCTGCTGCACTTTGCTTCATAGCACTTAGCATTACCCCATGCTTTATTTATCTATATATTTGTTTACTTATTTATAGAGGGACTGTCATACCCACTAGAAACTGAGCATCCGAAGGCAGAGGTCATTTTTTCTTGTTCACTCGCTATATCCCCAGTAGTAAGAGCCTGGTCCTACGTGGACACTCAGTAAATACTTGTTAAATGGTTGAATGAGTGGATCTCGGAGGTTTCTTCTAGACCGGTGTTTCTAGGATCACCTATTAAATGTACCATACCATGTTAGGAACTGGTAGTTTTCTGAAGAGTTGAGAAAGTGGTCTTCATTTCAAGGGGCCTTATAACAGGAAGTGCAGGAGACTCGGGGTGGCTGGGCGGTCTTAGCAGCTCCAACCATCATTAAATTATTAAACTATATAGCAGGAAACCAAACCCAAGTAGTCTGAGGGTACAGGTGAGGGAGGGAAAAATAAAGTGATCAACAGCTAAAGGAGAAGTTTGGTTGGTCCCAGGCCTGGTCCCATCCAAGGCTTATTTTAATGGTCACCTAAAATCCTGCTTATGTTTCGTCTTGGGAGGGGTGGATGTTTTAAAGGCTCTTGGCCTCTAATGGATAGTTGTTTTGAATTGCTCTTCTCTTTCTTGAATTCTTATGTAGTTTGTGTAAACAAGATAGTATCGCTGTGTAAATAAGAGCAACACCTTCTGTTGACCCTGTTTTTTATAGTTTTCAAAGCCCTTCCTTATCTTTTATTATTTTTTGTAATCCTCATATGGTAGTTCTTGTTATCCTTACAGATGAGGACAGTGAGGCTCAGAGAGGTTAAACTTGTCACACAGCAGAATTGACAACCTTTTGAAGGCAAGGGACCTAATGCAAGAGAAGCACCCAGAAGGCTGTCTAGTATTGGGGATGCAGCCTGGGAAGAACACTGAACCTTCCTCGTACTCTTTTGTCACCAACCACTTGGTGATCCCTGGCAAGGAATTCACTTTCTTGAATCTTATTATCCTCAACTCTGAAATGAAGGAATTTGACTAGAATCACTGACTCCCAAATGTGGGTACATGTAAGAATCACAGGGTCCTGGCCCTGCCCTTCAGGTTCTACTTCAGTAGGCCTGTGGTCACACCCAGTAGCAAATATTTTTAGGAGCTCTCAGGTGATTTTCTTGGCTCATCCAGGTTTATGCCTGTTGTCCTGGTGCTGTCTCTAAAGAGCACCCCCTTTCCCTCTGAAACGCATCCAGGTTCATCTTTCCCCAGGTCCCTTCCCAATTTGACTTCTGCTCCTGTCTGGGAAGCAGAGCATGTTCCCAAGGCATGAGTAGTAGGAATGTGTTTTTCTCCTCCCCCCAGGTGTGGTAGAATCTTTAGTGAATGGCAACCAGACAGTGCCTCTAAGTAGAAACTCAACCTTTTGAAGATTAGCCCCTATGAGCAGGAATTGCACCAGTAAGGAGAACCATCAAGGTTATTACAAACCTTTGGGATTCTTCACTTTCACTTAAGCTAAGCAGGATAAACCACGCCCTTCCCAAGTAATAACTCTTTCAGCCACTTCCCTAAATCACAAGAGCAAAATTTCCAAGTACCCTCTAATTTATTTCATTTTTCTTTATTCTTATTAACTTGTCTGGCAGCAATATATTTGCATGACAGTTAGTCTCTTTTGAATTAAACATTTGGGTAATTTTGCTGAAACCATATGGCTATCCAATATTGGCACAATTTTAAAAATAAAAGTCTCAAATAAAACATGTGGGTATGTATACAGCATACAGAAAAACACCATTTGGCTTCACTTCCTCTCCTGCTTTTTAATACAACATTTTAAAAATTGAATAACAAATTGCACTTCCACATTCAACAGTGTCAATTAAGGCCATCACTGCAATACATTTTTCAGGGAAAAAACAGAACCCTTCATTTTGAGGGGCCCATAGTTCATGAGAATGAGTCAGGGAAACCACAAGACGAGTTTGCGATGGAAATGCTGCTACTCTGTTTATAATTATAACCACTCAATGTAGACAGTCAGGCAGAAAGACCACAGCAACAGCTCCAATTAGAAAATGACATGTTTGGTGAAAATTCCCCAAACAAAGGCCTTCCTCAGTGACCCAACTTTCTTACACCCTTCACACCCCCAAAGAACAACTGGCTGGACAAAATGTAGGAAAAAAGAGCAAAAGACTTGGTTTGCTTTCCAGAGGCCCATCCAGGGACCAACTATCTCGAAGGACCGCATTGTCCAGCAGTGGTGTGCATGCCCCGCTTCTTACAAACAGAGGACTCGTGTGCAAGCTGGAGGGAAACCCTTTGTCCCAGGCTGGCTTCTTGCATGGAGCTTAAGGAATGAGATTTTTTGTATGTGTTCCCTTGAGGAAAGGGAGGGGCAGGTAAAATAGGAGCCAAGAAGCCCGGAAAAATCTTTTCTTCTTTTCTCTCTTCTCTTTCCCCATAACAAGCAAGGAGATAATGATCTGGCTCTTGTCTATTATTATTATGAAAACTACTCTTCTTAGCCCCCATGATAGTAGGAAATGAAGTAGGAGTTTTGATATTAGTTTAGATTGAAAACATTAGTTATAAACTTGAGCTTCAGATAGGTCAAAATCCTAGGTTTCATCAAGACAAGGAAGGTCAAGAGTACAAAAATTTTATCATCTCTCATAGGGAGTCCTTGAGCTTTGGTGAAAATCATAGTCATAAAAATAAAATAAAAATGATGTAAATAATGATGATGATGATAATGGCGCAGTTACTCATAGGTTGACATAAAAACATAAAACAAAAACCTTACTTTTGTTTCTCCTAGTCCCTTTTAAGTTGCTTAGTTGTAGGGAGGTCTTCCTTTGTCCTAGTGTAAAAACCCAGAAAGGCTTTCAGACTGTTCTTATCACTCTAAGGCAATTACAAGCACTTAAGTCACTTTAAGTCACACACAGTCTCAATTCAGTAATTAGCAATATCCAGTTGTAGCTAAAATGAAAAAGAAAGAAAATACCAAGTGTTAGCAAGGGATTAAAGCAATCAGAATTCTCATCACTGCTGGTAGAATCATAAATGTTAAAGCCACTTTTGGAAACTGTTGGGCAGTATTTACTAAAATATATATATATATATATATATAAAATGTATACATAAATTATATATATATATATAAAAAAAATTGTCTATGACCCCACTAACTCCACTTCAAAGTATACGTACAAAAATGTGTATATAGATTCACCACATATTAAAATGTTCAGAGCACACTGAGCATAATAATCTCAAATTGCAAAGTTCTCAAATTGCAAAGTACTCAAATTCCTGTCAACCATGGAAGGGCTAAATAAATTTAGGTACAGTCAGCCAAATGAATGCTACACGGAGAAAGCACAATCTACAAGTACATGCAAAAATATGGATGACTCTCATAAACATAATGCTGAAAGAAGCCAGACACAGAAGTGTACATATTATAAGATTCCATTTATCTAAAAAACACACACAGGCAAAAGGAATCTATGCTGTTGGAAAATCACGACAGCAGTTACCTTGTGTTAGGGGTGAAGGGAGTGACTAGAAGGAAGCATGAGGAGCCTCTGGGTTTCTGTTTCTTGACCGTGGGGATTGTTACACAATTGAGGTTTGTGAAAACTCACTGAGCTGTGTGCTTGTGATGTGTGTCCTTTCCTATGTGTATATCAGATTGCAATAAAACATTAAAAAACATTAGGTCCTACATAATAATCAAAGCTTTCAATTACATTCAAAGTTAAGACTTCTCCCCCAACTCTAGCTAGCCTCCTATAGGTGGGTCTTTGCCTTTTGGAAAGGAAGTGTGTGTGTGTTTGTGTGTGTGCCACTTTCACTTCCCGGCTGTTCCAACCGTAGGGGTTGGAGAGAGTGAGGAGAAGGGAATGCAAGAAGAGCCAGAAAGCTCTTAGCTGCCAGGCATGACTGGATGTGGTTGACGCCCCTCGCGGATCTCCATCCCGCTGAGTGCTGTGAGCGTGGGCTGCTAATGTCTCATGGTTGCCCCCCTTCTGGGAGAATTTGCCTTTGGCCAAATGGAAGCCACCTCTTCTGAGCTGTGACCCTGCCTCTTCCTAACTGCCCCACACTGCTTCCTCCCCTTCTCCCAGCCCATGACCAAGGGACATGGAGGTAACAGCCCGGCCTCCTTTCTCCAGGGCCAACCAGTGTGTGCTGTGGGACCAGTCAGGAGCTACCCTCTGCCAGAGACCACATCCTTGTTTTTCATCCCTCCCCCCTTCATTCTGCTTCCCCTGACAGCACCCCCCCCAGTAACCCACTTCACAGGAACCCCTCTTTCAGACTCTGCTCCAAGAGAGCCCAACCGAACACAGCTGGCCTTGAGCTCCACAAGCCTGGGAACAGTTGAAGGTGGATGCTTTCTCCTTGTTTCTTTGTGGCGCTTCTCCACTCACTGATGGTCTCTTATGTGCAGATCCTCTGACCCTGCTAATGCTCTGCATGCTGTTGGTCACAGACCCTCTCATTGGCCCCTAGAAATCTCTGCTGGCCACCCCCACCCCCTCCACCCTCCCGTGGCCCACATCCGGAACTTGGAAACACTCTGGTCACTTTGCCTGGACAAACTCCAGGAAAGCAAGCTGCCCAGGGTTATCGTCTGTCCTCTACCAGGCCGGCCCTCACATTCGAAGGGTTACCGGCAGAGAGGAGGACAGCAGTCCACAGCGTTCCTCTAACCAAGAGCGGACATACAATCACCTTCAAGTCATTCCCTTGAGGCTTCTCTTAAGACACTTGAGGGGAGGGGCAGACACCCGCTCTTCTCACTCTCTTTGAGGGTTGTGCGGTATTCATAGCACAGACTTCTCCAAAGACAGGGTCACGGGAATGTGAAATTGTTATTGGGTGGCTTTTTTTGGACATTTTTACATCTGGTATTTCTTAAATCTTGATACTTCAATTAGAACTTCCTATTTAACATCCTGTTACACTAAAATGTTTGAAGAGTGCTTTAGAGTTTACTAGAAAGTGTACATTTCCCATATATTATTGCATTGCTCTTTAGTCCCTGAATTATCCTGGTATTTTACTTGTGTAGTTTTCCTGTGGGGCCCACCAGAGACTTTGAATTCTCCACGTGGCTTAGGGCCGAGAGAAGATCTGGATGCTACTTCTCAGCTTTGAGAGGACTCCCGTGGATACGAGAGCCCAGCTTGCTGCCCTTACCACCTGTGACCCTTCTCCTCTCCCAACTGCATCACACATCTCTCTGGTCAGACACGAAGCTCCTCAACCAGCCTCTATTTCAAGATGCCAAAGTGCTTGTTGGGGAGCGTAATAAACTGCAGAGAGCCCTGACAATTCTGCAGTCGAGTCCCAATCTAATGAGCTCTTTTGTCCTCGGCTCCCTCAATTTCACATGAAGGAGTTGTACCATGAAACACCCAAGATCCTCTTCAACTCTAATATTCTGATTTTAATTATTTTGAACTCAAATGGTTGGGCTGAATCAACTGGTCAGTCTAGAAGAGACTGTTGGCACAAACTCCGTGTTCAGAGACAGCCTCTGCCCGACTGTCGGTATCTGTCATGAAAATGTGATGGCACCGGAGCAACAAGACATTTGAGCAAATGTCTACCTCGGGCCTGTGAGCCTTCTTTTAGATGCCTCAAAGCAATCTTGGGGGGATAAAAGCTTAGCAACAATGTAGGTCAGAGAAGAAGGGCCCCTCTACAAATAGCAACGCTGTGGGTCATATAAACAGATCCGATGTAGCTCCTATTTTAACTGAATCACCCACTTGGCAACTGAACAACAACAGTAAACTGCTTGTTGCTGTCTCTGCCTCTGTCAAAAAAAAAAAGTATACTCTTAAGGCTTCAGAGCCATTTGCTTTATTAAGAAACTTGATAAATACAGTTCAGTAAGTGTGTGGTCTCTCTCAGATTTATAGCCAGCTTCCTAATCCTAGCAGATAGGGTCTCAGTGAAAAAAACCTATTCCTCATTTTTTCTTTGACTAGAGAAAACCCAAGAAAATGGGAAGTCCCATGGTCTCCTGACTCCATCTCCCAGGTCCAGGTGCCTGCCCTGCTGTAGCTGGGCTGCCATTCATACCTTCCTCCCTCCTGCCCTGCCTGTGGCTGCTTCTGTCCTTCCTGGAGCTGCCCAGGCCTTAGCTCATGTGTGTAACCTTTTCAGAGGCCTGTTGACAGGTTTGAAAATAAAGCAGGTGATGTAAAGAACACACAAGTCATAGATATATGAAAATCAACCAGTTTGGCTCTACAGTGTGGGGATTAGCAAGGATCAGCTGTCCAGCCAGGCTGCTCCTGGGAGGGAGGGAGTCTTCTTCCCAGCTGGGGCTGGGGCAGTTGGGTGCTCTCTGCCTCAGCTGTCTGGCTGCCACTCTGGGCCATCGCTGTCTATTCTCAGACACTCCTGAGCTGTCCCTGAGTGTCAGGGCCCATGGGCTGCCAGATTACCCATGGGGGCCTAAAAGCAGTTGAGGATGTAGTGCATGGGAAAAGCCCCTTTCTGTCTTCTTACAGTGAGGGGCAGAGCTTCTGCCGGGGCCAGAGCCCTGGGGCTGGAAGCCAACATAGGAAGGGCAGAGAGAAGACCCAGGGGGCAAACAAGGGCCAGGAGGCACTGCTAGCTTTGTGTGGAGTCAGGCTATGTGCTTCTAGATATTGGGAGAAAGAGTAAAACTGACTATGATCTGAAAGCAATCCTCAGGGATTTGGAGGTAAACATGAGGTGATAATACTAAAATCCTGGAGGTGAGGCAGTGCATCTCCTTTTCTTTCCATTTTTTTACTACTTTCTGATCTTTATTCACATTGGTATGCAAAATAATTGTTCTGCCTCGAAGAGTCAATGAGTTGGAGACTTTGTTTCTTTGCATGAATGTGCCAAAACCTCTCTGGAAAATATAAATAAAATAAAAGGTTCCTGGTGTTGGGGACCAGCATATAACTCTGAAAAGAACCCAAATGATATGATGACAGAAACAATGGGAGAACTTTGCAGTGGCAGGTCATTTATATAGAGCACTCGCAGTAATCTCATGTTAAAAATGTGTTGCTCTTTTCGTAAACCCTGTGTCCCCGTAGCCCGCCCATGACATGGCATACTGAGCCCTCATCCCTGTCCCCATGCTGTAGAGCTTGTTCCTTCCAGGTTCAGAGTGGCTGTCAGATCCAGTCTGACCAAGCCCCCTTCTAGGATAGGCACTGGGATTTGAGAGGTTACGAAAATGAAATTGGGACCTCTAGACTTCTCATCTGATAGAAATACTGCAAGCATGCTTTCCTCTATAACCAGATTGGGTGATCACATTGGCATCACGAAACTGAGAGGTTCATCAAAATATCAATAACTGTCTGGTGATCTTGAAGACTGATGAAACCAGCACAGTCTGAAAGTGATTCTCCTGGAAAAGAGAAGGCCGAGTTGTCTGAGTGGTTTCAGTGGAAGTTCCTGTCTTTAGAGAACCTATGAGCAAGGCTGAGAGATTGAACATACACTGATGAAAATCTAGAAGATGTCACAAATGAATGCAAAGACTAACTCAGAAAGGGTACTTGAGAGCCTGCCTTTTCTCTCATAATATACTCTACGATTCAGTCAAACTAGGCCACAAGATAGTCCTTTAATTGTCCTGTGCATTCCTGTTTGCTCGAATGTTTCCTTTTCCAGGAATGAACTTCCCACAATACCCTTAACCAATGCCAATATTTCTTGAGCAATTACTTCGTGACAATGTACTGAAGGCATGTGTGTAGCACCAACTATCTCATTTAATCCTTGCAACCACGTTATGAGGTAGGTGGTGTCATTAGCTCCATCTTGCAGCTGCAGAAACGACAGTATAAAAGCTTAAGTAACTTGTTCAAGGTTATGCTGGTAATAAGAGGCAGAGCTAGAGTTCCATCTTAGGCAACCTATTCCTAGACACTATGTCCCTAACCTCTAAGTGCACCAGTAGAGAGAGTGCTACTGTCCTGAGAAACCTTAAGGGACCAGTTTGAGTTCATGAGACTTTCCTCCCCCAGGATAATGTGCTCCCTTTCTGGTGGCCAGGCTGGTGCCTCAGTTCCAGTGTGGCATTCCATGCTTCCCTGCGTCACAGCCACTTGTGCTCATCTGTGTGCTCTTTGTCAGGGTTTGACACCACCATATTGTGCATCCCTATATTGCCATAGTCAGTGCTCAACAAATGTCCCTGTGCTTTGACTGGCATATGAGCAAGTCAAGTAAAAAAATAATGTGATCTTTTATTAGGCTTCTGCTGTGTACATAAATTATTTCATTTTACCCATACAACATTTATTATTCTCATTTTTCAATGAGGAATCAGATTCAGGAAGATTAATAACTTGCCCGAAGTCACAGGGGTAGAGGAAGAAAGATTCAGCTGCCAATTTGTCAGATTCTGAAGCTCTTCTACCGCTCGACCTCCACTTCCAAGTGCTGGGAGAGTAGGGAGGGAATTATGTGTCAGTGTTGGATGAGAACGGCTTGGTAGGACTTCTGGATGGTGAACTTTTCATGAACAGGGCTTCCTGGGACCTGTGATTCTGTCTTATACGAGTCACACCAAATTATGGAAAATCAAAGTGTCAGCTGGGGGAAACTGCTCCAGACCCCCCAAAAAGCTAATTGAGCCCAACATCCCCAAAGCAAGGCTAATCACTACTCTTGAAAAATACATTATAGCCATTCCTCCTTGCTCCTACAGCTGATATCAAACACATGAAACATCATATGTAATTAGACTACATGAGTATTTTTGTCACTTCACACAATTAAAACTATGTTCTGCTATTCCTGGGAAACATATTTTTAGTTTAAGCTGGGGTGTAATGAGATCTCTAAAGTAACACCGTGAAAGGTGAGGCTAAGTGTAGGGGGCTGAGTTCACCCCAGTGCTGAGGCAATAAAACATTATTCATGGTCCATTTAAAGCTCTTGAGCCCTGGGCCAACTTTTTTGCTCGAACAGAAGTATGGTTCATCCTATTTGGATCTAACTCAGTTTCCATCTAAATGGTGGTGGTCTGAGTGAGAAGGACTTAGACCGGGCCATTAGAGGAATTTTATAGCTGCTGGAGCAGTTCAGGGCCAGTTTCTGTCTGGGGGGCTCTGGTTACACTCAGGCCGAGAGGCTTGGATATCAAGTGTTGAGACCACCCCACAGCCAACCAGCTCTCTGCCCTATAGCTCTTCTCAGAATCATGCTCCCCAGGCTTTGGCAGCCCCTTTGGCTACAGAAATAACAAATGATCTCCTGGCTTGGCAGTGGGAGGGTTCAGGCATGCCTGTAACCTCAGACACAGAATATGGCACCCAATAGCGTGAGGAAATTGCGATACAAGGCTCGTAACAGATGTGAGAACCTTCAAGATTTTAATAATTCAGAGCTTTGGAGGGGATATAGTTTTCCTGGACGGAAAAGTACTGTATTAAGTGTACCACCCACAGTACCTTAAACACACACACACACTCTCACACCACACAGAACACATCCTTGTGTGTGCCCATTGCCAGGGTCCTGCTCCCTTACTTAAGGTAGACCTGACATCAGCAGCAGATGGTCATTATCAAATTTCTTATCTCATCCTTGTTGTCCAAAAACATAATTTCTCTTATCCTTGGGGCTATGCTAATGAGGCTAAATTTACAGTCTGGATTCTGTTGATGATCTAGTTGACTTTACTCTCTTTTGTGGTCATGAATGTTGTTTGCTTGCTTATCTGTTTATTTATACCCAACTTCCACTACATACAGATTTGGGGTGAGGCCACAGATTTTGCTCTATCGACTGGCTGTGTAAATATCTTGCTTTAACTGTAAACATGGTCCGGTATAAGCTGGTCCAGTACAAGCCAGTCCAATACAAGCCAGTCCACTACAGGAAAAAAAAGGCCAAAGCCCAGGCTTTGTTGTTGATCCTAGCAGGGTTATTATAGGGAGGTTAGCACCACTGGGACTGAACTAACCCTAATTCTGTATATGCAGTATCAGTCCAAAGCAATGCTCAGAACCGAGTATATGACCTTTGAAGTGTACAAGGCATATAACCACACTTGTCTTATCTGGAGGCAGGCAAGAGCCACTTTCAATTTTTGTTATAACTTGAGTAAATTTGAGAAATTATTACTATTATTATTATTTCTGCTGCTCTAAGATGCTTCAATAGTGCTTCTTGGGGCTGAAGTGACTACCCACATATTTGTAAATGTGTGACTGTTTGCTTTATCTCTCAGTACTAGACTAACATAAACTGTCTTCCCTCCCCTATCTAGTTAGAGAAGGCATTCTCTAGTCACAGAAGCCTTGACTTGAAAGGCAGCAGGGCATTTTTAGATGATCAAGTCCAACTTCACCATTTTTATAGTTGATATTAAAACCCAGGTTGAGGAAATGACTTACTCAATATCACCTGGCATTCAGTTTATATTTGGAGTTGCTTAGAGACATAAGTTAACCTTTATTGAACCTTTTTTATCAATTTCATCAAATAAGACCTGCTGCACATAGACTTTTCAATAGTTTATTGTTATCCCTACTGGTTTCCTTTGTGTAACTTTCCTCCCTAGACAGGATCCCAAGCATGCTCTATTGTCATTCTTTCTCACCAGGTCCTTATCTAAAACCATTATCAGGAAAGGACCAGACAAATGTACTCACACTCTGGCACAAATAACTAATAATAGCTGCTTCCTCATTTGTGTATCTTGTAGGGATTAAACTGAATTCAAAAGTGTTAAAACCTAGTGATAGAATTCAAGGCAGCCTCAGGCCAGTGGAAGGCATTTTAGGGAGCTGGTGACCAAAATTATACCATGGCTTGGAAATTAGGAGGCCTGACTTAGACCTGTTAAAGAATCGTGGGATGACAGATCTGGTAGAGGCCATTAACTCATGCGGTTTGCTAGTAGATAAAGACATGGAAATCCAGAGGGGAAAAGTGAGTTTTTCCCATGCTCAGGGAGCTAATTAATTAATGATGGAGCAGAGATGGGTCACTTTATATAAAGGTAAAATGGACATGACTTGACAAAAGATTTACCGTTTGGCTTTTCATTTATTCATTATTTTAAGAAATTTTTTTGTATGTATGTCTAGTCTGTGTCCAGCAGGGTTTGGTATTGAATGATGAAGAAAGAGACATTGGTCCTGCCCTCTTGGGGTTTATAAGCAATGGAGTGGGGGCACAGAGGGAGAAAGACACTCAAAGAAACAACACACAGTTACAAATTGTGATAAGTGCCCTGAAGCAACAATGCAGTGCAGCTAGAGAGGATGGAAAGAAAGTGCTCGTTTAGGTTGACACTCTGTGGAAATAACGCTGGCCTGGTTACTAATGACCTCCATTCTGCTAAGCCCAGTGGTCAATTCTCAGTCCCTGTCTTACTTAACTTATCACAACTTTGACACAGTTGATTTGTCCCTCCCTCTTGAAATATTTTCTCCACTTAGCCCCTGGGACACCTCTCTCTCTCTTTTGGTTTTCCTCTTGCAGAGCAGGATTTTTAGAATTTTGGCTTCAAAGGTTGTTGTATCCCAGCAACCATCCCAGACTTCTCCCCTGAACTCCTAATTTGTATATCAAGCTGTATACTTGACTTCTCCACTTGGCTGTCTGTAGATATCTGTAATTTAACATATCCAGAACCAAAATCTTTGCTTCCCACCCTCATCTCCCAACCTCCTCCTCCCTTAGCCTGCCCGTCTTAGTAAATGCAAATGCATTCTTCCGGTGGTTATGTCAAAACTTGGAATCATCTTTTATTCTTTTTTTTTCTCTAATACTGTATTTCTGATACCTCTGTAAGTCCTACAGATTTTATCTTCAAAATATATCCGGAACCCAAGCATTTGCCAACTGCCTTATAACCTCTAGCACTCTGGTCCAAGCTAACATCATTTCTCACCTAGACTATTGGAGAAAAGCCCCTAACTTGCTCTATCTGCACTTGCTCCTCTGCAGTCTGATCTCACATATCCGCCCGCGTGGCCCCTTCTGGATGTAAGTTGGATCATTTTGCTGAAAACACTCGTCCCACTCAGGATAAAAGCCAAAGGCCCCCCGTGGCCAGCACGGCCCTGTGAGACCTGGACCCCTGCCACCTCTGTCTCGTCTCCCATCACAGTCTCCCTCTCTCACGGTCTCTCTGCTTTTCCTCGAGCCCGTCGGGCCCACTTGGGCTCAGGGTCTTCTCGCTCACAACTGCCTCCAGGAACACGCCGTAGCCTGTCTGCACTCCCCCGCGGCCTCTGCTCACCCACATGCTCTCAGCGGGGTCTTTCTGCCCCTCGTATGGAACCACACCCCGCCCCACGACCCCGTCTCACCTCGCTTCAGTGCTCTCTTTAGCACTTACCACCACCTCACATAGTTGTGTATTTCTCGGTCCCAAGTAGAATGTAGACTGTAGGTGGCCAGAGATGTTGGTCTGTTTTCTCTGCCCAGTGCCTAGAAAATAAACATTTGGTGCATGAATGAATGAAATGAAGCCGAGATCTGAAAAGCGTCCGTTAAAGGGCTGGTGGGAGCTGTCTGCAGAGAACCACCCCAGCAGAGGGAACTGCAGGTCAAAAGAAAATGCAGGTGTGGCGCTTGGGCCTGAGAACCTAAAAGAAGGGGGCAAGTGGCCTGAAATGAGGCTGGAGGAGTTGGCAGAGGCTGGCTTGTGCCGAGCCCTGGCGCTGTGATGGGAACTTTGGATTTGAGCCTGAGTGAGACGGAAGGCTGCAGACGGGCTGCAGGCAGGGAGTCTTTTTAATGTGGACGTCCTCGCAGGTGCTAAGGCACAGTTCTTGACCTCAAGAGAATCAGTGTCTACAAAGGGAGCCCGCACAAGCATGCAGTTAGCAGTGCAAAATGCCTGGGGTGACTCGGGATTCTTCTACCTTGAGGAGGAGAAGAGAAATGAGGAACATTTTCTGGAGGTTTTAATTTTTTTAAACATGTTTTTACAAAACCGGTTTTAGGTTCACTGTGCCATTGAGAGGAAGATAGAGAGAGTTCCCACATGCCCCCTGCCCCGACACAGGCACAGTCTCTCCCACTATTGACATCCCCCACCAGAGTGGGACATTTGTTGAAGAATGGATAAAACTACATCGACACATCGTTATCATCAGAGTCCATAGTTTACATTAGGGTTCACTCTTGGTGGTGTACATTCAATAGATCTGAACAAATGTATAATGACATATATTCACTATTACAGTATCACACAGAGTAGTTTCACTGCCTTAAAAACCCTCTGTGCTCTGTCTATTCAGCCATCCCTTGTCCTAACTCCTGGCCACCACTCATCTATTACTGTCTCCATAGTTTTGCCTTTCCAGAGTGTCATGTAGTATTTGGAACCATACAGTGTGTGGTCTTTTCATATTGGCTTCTTGCACTTAGTAATATGCATTTAAAGTTACTCCGTGTCTTTTCATGGCTTGCTAGTTTATATCTTTTTAGTTTGAATAATATTCCGTTATGATGTACCACCATTTATTTATCCATTCACCTCCTGAAGAACTTCTTGGTTGCTTCCAAGTTTTGGCAATTATGAATAAAGCTGCTATAAACATCTGTGTGTAGGTTTTTGTGCAGACATAAGTTTTCAGCTCTTTTGAGTACATACCATTGAGCGTGATTGCTGGATTGTATGGTAAGGGTATGTTTAATTCTGTTAGAAACTGACAAACTGTCTTTCAAAGTGGCTGTCTCATTTTGCATTCCCATCAGCAAGGAATGAGAGTTCCCGTTGATCCACATCTTTGCCAGCATTTGGTGTTGTCAGTGATCTGGATTTTGGCCATTTAATAGGTGTGTAGTGGTATCTTATTGCTATTTTAACTTGCATTTCCCTGATGATATGATCTGATTTTCATATGCTTATTTGCCATCTGGATATCTTCTTTGGTGAGGTGTCTGTTCAGGTCTTTGCCCCATTTTTAAATCAGACTGTTTGTTTTCCTATTGTTAAGTTTTAAGAGTTCTTTGTATATTTTGGAAAACAGTCCTTTCTCAGATTTGTCTTTTGCAAATATTTCCTCCTGATCTATGACTTGCTTTTTCATTCTGAGATTTTAATTTTCTGATGAATCTGTAAGGATGAATAGAAGACAAGGAGTGTGGTGCACAAGACAGAGGGAACTGTATGTGCAATGGCGTAAGAGTCTGCCATCTCAGAGAGTGGTGTGAGGCTCGAACTGCTAAATAAAAATGTGCTTTTCAAGGTTGAGCCTAAGCCTGGCTGACTCCCAAGTGCATGTCTTTTCACGACATCATGCTGAGAAGTGGTTTTGAAACCAAGAGAAGGAGGTAGCTAGGGTAGGTTGGAGGACTTTCAGGGCTCACAGGCATGCTGGCCCCTATTTGAGCGGGAAAAGAGCATCCATTCTGACAGCCACATTTCACAGAAGAAAATGGGGCTCAGAGAGATGAAGCCACTTGTTCAATATCACACAGCTTGTGAGAGGCAGGCTCACAGTCCAGTTTCTCAAGGGTGGTGTAAAAGAGCAAAAGAAAATGTCATTTTACATTGAACTGAATTGGGAAAATATTCATAAAATTCTTAGGGATGGAAAATGTTTTGCAGTTAGTACATATTTTTCCCAGGATATGTGTGTGTGTGTGTGTGTGTGTGTGTGTAGTACTTTTCCAAAGGAATTCATAAATGGCTCAGTTCTGCTTCTCTGGTTTGATCAATAAGAACTCTTTATCAATTAACAATTAATTCTCCTGGTGACCAGTTTTTATTTTATCCAAAGTAAAGTTTAAAAAGATATATTGTTTTTATTAATAGAGATCATAGCGGTAATATTAATCACTGTTATGACGTGACAACAGAAATCTGTCATCTCTTCATGGCCAATCCAAATGGCAACTGGAGCAGAGTTAACATAAATACAAGTACCACTTTAAATTCCCTGGGAGGTGGAATTTATTCTCTCCTGCAACCCCTGCCACAGTTAAGCTGCACTTACTTGTAGTCTGCAGTGCAATTTGGGAAACTTCTGTCAGCTACACACATTTTAAAAACAATTCAGGCAATGTACAAACATAGCCGAATCTGAGCCTGGAGACAGCTGAAAGATGTGTGTAGGAAGGGCCTGTCCATTAAGAATGGGCCTGTTTGGTCCCCACAGAAACATAACATCTTCGCTCCTAGAGCTGAAAGGGGCATTAAAATTTCAATTAGACCAATTGTTGACTTCAGAGAGAACCATGCTCAAGCCAATCCAGGCAAAATCTATCCTGTTATTCTAGATCAAAGGTCAACAAACATTTTCCATAAAGTACCAGATAGTAAATATTTTAAGCTTTGTGAGCCATTTGGTCTCTGTCACAACTACTCAACCCTATCCTTGTCATGCAAAAGTAACCATAGATAATAGGCAAACGAATGGGCATGACTGTGTTCCAATAAAACTTTATTTACAAAAACTGGTAGTGGGGCTGGATTTTACCTACAGGCAGTAGTTGGCCAACTCATGTGCTAAAATCTCTAGAAGAGAAAATTCCTAAACTTCCCTAGGAATTTTTCAGCTTTTTGGCTGGACATTGTTCACTATGTCTAGTTCATATCCCTTGGCTGTAATATACATCTACTTTCATACCCTGGGGAGATGGAGAACATCTGTTTGGGGCATCTTTTTGTTGGAAGAACTAACTGCCACAGGGAAAAAGATGACAGATTAGCATGAAGTTTTGCTAGGGCTCTGGAATCAGAGGACACACATTCATATCCAGGTTTCACTACTTACTCGCTGTATGATCTTAGGCAAGTTACTAAACTATTCTCCGCCTCAGATTTCTCATCTGCAAAATGGTTATACTCATGATACTAAACTCATGGTGCTATTGTGAGGATTAAATGAGATGATGCATTGTAAAAAACACTTTAATCTAGTGCTTCAATAAATGTGAGATGAAAGGAAAAGGCTGAGGATGGCAGAAAGAGACAAAAAGTAAGAATCCCCTGACATTGAAAAATGCAATTATTTGAAGGCAAATTAATTTGGAGAGCTATTGGAGACTTCAGCAAAGACAGCAAAGACAGTCATTGGGTGGAATAATAACCTATCCATCATACTACCCCTTTTCTACACTTCATAGTATATATCACTCTAAATTTATTTTTCCCTTTTGTTTACTTCTGTATTGCCTGTCTTCTCCCACTAGAACATAAACCCCTAGAAGAAAGAGTCATGTCTGTGTTGTTCATCACTGTATACCCAGTATCTAGAAGAATTTTTGGCACATAGTAAGTGTTCAATAAATAATTGTTCCGTGGAAGAACAAATGAATGGGAAGATTGTCACTTCTGTGGAGGGCCCAGTTTGAAGAAGAAGCCAGCACAGACAGGGGAGAGCCTGTTTCCAGCCAGCCATCATCATCAGAATGAATTCATGCTGCCCATTACCCTTCTGGCAGACATCACTGCCAGATCACTGTTGTGTGGCTTCTGGACTGACCAAGGATTTCTGACAACTGTTACACTGAGTTCTAACCCCAACTCTCTTATTTGTTGACTCAGTCCATACCCCCAGATGCATAACAGGAGGATAAAAAATTAGATCTTCTTTACCAGAACAAGTGCGAGCTTGTTAAATATAAAAAATTAAGAGGTGGTCACCTTTGTGAAATCCCTATATCCACCTAAGGGCTGGATTGAAAGAACAGGTGAGAACTGTGGTTCATGGTTTCTCTGTGTTTCCCACATTTCTGTTTGTATCGTATTGAAGAAGACTGGTCCAAGGGGAATCATTTTATTCATCTAATCTGGCCATGACCTTGCATCTACCAGCAGTGAACATTAGGCATGAAATAACCCCTACTCTACCTTTTTTACTTTCTTTGCTCTTTTTTTCCTCCCTCTCTACATTCCATTTTTATTGAGCAAGTGATTAAATACCCCTAGCATAGTTGCAGGCATTCATCCCTCTTTAATTCAAAAAAAACAGATATTATCAATAAGACAATTTGAAAACATGTATGAAGCAACCCATCAACAGTCCAAACACCGAGGGGCTGAAGGAATGCCAAATATGGGGAAGAGGGCCACAGAGGATGTGGCCAATCTAAGATGGCTTTCTGCTGGAAATGAGTTTGAGCCAGCTCTTGGAAGGATCCCTTAGAAATTATTTAGTGAAAGAAGGAGGTAAATGGGAAAGAAAGACAGGAGGTTAGGTGGGCGATAACTACCCAAGAACACACAATGCAAATTGAGTTCAGACAGAAAAGTAACACTCAAGACATTTTTATTGAGTAACTACTCTGTCTATCAGCACCATCCCAGGGCTTTAAAATAAATTAAGAAACTTGATTCCTGCCCTTAAATTGCTAAAAATACAATGTGGACATTTAAGCACACTTTTGCTAACAAACTTGAAACGCCACATTTTCTCTAAAATTAATTTAACTAAAATGTCAGAAAGTGATATGATTCCTCCAGTCAACCATCTTCTCCAAACTACTTACCTGAGTTGCTTAAAGGCTAGTTTCTGATTTTGACACCTCAGCATTAAGCGTTAGATGTACGGTATTTTTTCTTCTTCCATGTGGATGGTTAATAGCAAGAGAGGGTTTGAAAGGGTTAATCTATTTCCAGCAGCCCCATTAAGTGAACTTGAAAAATGACAGTGGAGGGTATTTTGGTTTTAGTTTATGGAGACGGTTTCCATAATGGCTTCCTGAATGCCACTCCTAGTGTGTGGCCTCAGATTCATCCGGACAGCTAATGAAAGAAGGACTTGCTGAGACATAAGACCTGTCACACAATTCTTAGCATCACTCTCAGCTGGGTTATCTCCAAGTCCAGCTGCAGAGCTTGTCTGCTCAGCTATTGGGCCCCCTGGGTGTGTCTAATCTCGAGCAAGATATATTTATCTCAATTGCTAAGAGATCTGGCTCAGAGACAGAGCAAAGACCCAACATGTAGAGTTCAAGTGTTAATCCAAAGAGGTCAACTTTTTCACCCATACATTCTTAGAACTGCACAGACATGTGTCCTTTTCCTTCCAACAGACTGAGATTTTTCAGAAGTACATCAATTTGAAATCAGTGATACAGAATAAGTTAAAAATTAAAAATAAGTTTATTTTTCTTTGGCAAAATTCACAGAAGTGGTAGTGGTAGGGGAGGACAAAATAATATTTATTAAGAGCCTACTCCTCTCTGCCAGTGCTTTATGCATATTACCACATTTATTTTTCAAAGTACATATTTCTCATCAAAAAAAGAGAGAGAAGAAAAAAAAATAAATCCCTTCATCTTTATGGAGGAAAAACTGAGACTCAGAAAGAGTACTTTGGCTAAGATCACACAGCTGAGAAAAGGTAACACCAAGTAGAACTCATGTTTTCCCTTTACAAGATTCAGTCTTTTCCCCACTATACCACCCTGATTTTCATCCATATTATTGAGTTATCATTAAAACAGAAATAACATTTATTTTATATTGTGCATCACAGGTTGAATTTTCAGGCCAGTTTGACTAATATCAAAATAATTTAAAGATTATACAAATTCTCTCAGATAATAGAAAAAAGGAAACACTCCCCAACTCATTTTATAATTCTCAGACAATGATTGTACCAGACAATAATTGTACAAAAAAGAAGAATTATCATCCAATCTAAATCATGAATATAGATGCAGAAATTCTTGACAAAGTATTTTAGCAAATGATGTATAAAAAGATAGTGTTACAAATAGCATAATTTATAATCATATAGAATTATTCCAAAGAAAGCAAGTTTGCTCTAATATTAAAACTGTATGATTATATTATTAGATGAAGAAAAGGCATTCTATAAAATTTAACACCCATTCATAAAAAGAAACTCTTAGTAAAATAAAAATACAATGACAATTACTTTATCTCATAAAAGGTAGCCACCAAAAACCTTCAGCAAACATCTTACTTGATGGTGAAACATTAGAAGCAGTCCCCTTAAAATCAGAATCAAGATAAGGATACTTATGGAACAAAACCGTCATTAGTTAATGATATTTTTGTCCTAAAAAGTAATCCTCAGATGATCTGAAGACAAATTTTTAGAATCAATAAAGGAGGTTAGCATGGTTGCTGGATTTAAGCTCAGTATTTTAAAAATTGACTGTGTATATGCCAGCAATAAGCATTTAGAAAACGTAATAATAAAAAAAGAAAGATACCATTCACATTGAAAAGCAAATAACCAAGAATAGCCAAAACACTCTTGAAAAGAACAGGGTGGGGAAACATGCCCTATGTGATATTTTTAAAGCCATGCTAATTAAGACAGTGTACCAGCTGTACAGAGAGAAAAATAGACCACTAGGCTAGATTAAAGAGCTGGGAAACCTATGCCAGCACTTACGAAACTTGGTATAAGATAGAGCCTGCACGTTCAGGGAGAAATGGACCATGGTGATGGGAAAATTGATTATCTATATCGAAAAAATGAAATTAGATGCCTACATCACACTATACACAAAAATAAATTCCAAGATGAATAAATATTTAAGTGTAAGATGCAGTACCTTAAATATCTAGAGGAGTAGGGGTGGAAAAGGTGGGGTGTCTTTTCCTCAGCCATCATAAAAGTCATGACTGACACTCCTGTAACAAAAGGCAGGTTAACAGGAGAAAAGCATAACAAATTTATTCAATCAAAATTTTTCATGACACGGGAGCCTTCGGACATGAAGGGCCAAAGACCTAGGGAAAACTCCATTTTTGTGCTTAGGTTTGATGGAGAATGGACAGCCATGTAAAAACGAGAACAAAAGCATATGATTTAATGATAATAGACAGGGGCCAGGGACCCAGCAAGGCCTGTCTGTTCAGGTTCTTCTTGGTCTCTCTGTGTAACATTCCTTCCTTCTGGATATGGGGCAGGACCCCTCTGGAATGAGGGTCTTTGAGGGAGGAAGGAGAAGGGAGAGAGTAACCTTCCTAGGTTTTATGGCTTGTGCTAGTGGAGAGAAGTTCTAGTTTCTATGACCAGCCTCGGGGAAGAGGAATTCGGGTTTCTGTGACTCCCTTTGCGGGAGAACAAGGGTAGAGGAAGGTCGGAGAGAACTTGCTTCTGAGGCCTTTTCCTTTAGTTCAAAGTACTCAGCATGCCGAAGTTCCCTCCTTTGGGAGATCATATTCTGAGCCCTAACAGAAGGAAATTATGTCTGACATATTTATAGATTAAGAGTAAGAAGACAATTAAATCAGACAAAAATTACAAAATTTGATAAATCTGACTATACTAAAATGAAAAACTTCCAGCAAAACATGTTATTAATAAAGTAAAATGAAACAAAACAAAACTTGCAAATGAGAAAAAGTTTTACAGCACATATAACTGACAAAGAATTGGGATCAAGGATACACAAAGAATTCCTACAAGTCCCAATAAGAAAAAGAAAAATATATCAATATAAAAGACATGATTAGACATTTCACAAAGAAATAGAATGTAGAATAAACATAGGAAAAATACTCAAATAATCATCTTTATTGGTAATCAGAGAAACACAAATTAAAACTATGATGCAGTATCACTTTTTACCCCCGAGAAAGAAACAAAGTAAAATATCTAGTAAAATGTCAAGTGTTGACCAAAATGTAGGACACGAGGGAAGCTTTGGTGCACTGCTGGTGTGGTGTAAACCACTTTACAAAGAAAGTTAGCAATATAATACTTGGAATATTTCAAGTTAAAACATCCTTTAAGACCTAAATATTCCCTTGTTAGGCATATACTCTAAAGAAATTGTTACATTTATACACATGTAGGAGAATGTTCAAAATAATTGTTCATTATTTCCAAAAAATACATAAATAACCTCAGTGTCCATCAACAGAAGAAGACTATATGAGTTGTAATATATCATACAATGAGACTACTTGAGAGCAGTAAAAATGAATGAATGCTATCTACAGGCCTCAAACTAACCAGGAAGGGAAAAAAAAGAAAGAAAGTCACAAATGCATATGGAATATTTCCATTTAAATAAATTCTGAAACATACAAAACTAAGCATATTGTCTCAGGATGCACATATATGTAGCCAATCCATAAAGGAAAACAATGGAATAACATTACAAAATCTAATATTTGGTTACTTCTAAAGGTGGTGAGGGGGAAATATGATCAGGAAAGACATACAGGGCACAATTAGTTGTTCATAACATCCTATGTCTATGCTGTTTGGTGGGTATGTGCATGTTTATTCCATCTTATATGTAATAGACATTTCGTATATATGCAAGAAATATTCCATAATATTTTTAATTGTAATTCAGTGGTTTGATATGCTGGTAATATTTTTTTCTAATGTATATTGAAATAAAAACAAGACTACTAAAATAAAAATTCATTTTCCTGTCATTGAAGAGCTCTTATAATCTCTTAGACCATCTGTGATATGCATGACTTGCTTGTACCTCCCTCTTCCTAGGGAAGGGTGTAAGGAAATATAAACGGCCCTAGAAATTGACGTGACCACTGTAGCCAGTTTAGCCATTGTTCCAAAAGCTGTGGCTTTGGTGATAGCTACAGACAGGGGCAAGGTTTTATCCATGTTTCCATCTCTAGAGCAGGAGTTGCAAATTCACATGCCCAAAGGGAGCAGAAAAAACATCAGGAGTGAGTGGTGAGGACCAGAACAACTTGCCCAGCCTGTGCCCTCTCTGCAAGAGGCAGAACTATTAATTTCAAGCTTTATGCCACCCTTGGGCAATTCAAGACAGGTGCTGACAAGATTAATTATTTTCCAGAAAAGTTGAAAACTCAGATTTTATGTGAAACTACCAACTTTTACATGTTGGCAATTAATTCAAATGTTGAAAACTGAACACTGAGGATCTGTCGACTCATGTCCATGAGCTGCCCATGTGTGTGGCCCACTAGTTTGCAGTCTCACTGTAGAACCCAGCATGGTATCCTGTACTCAATAGTGGACACCTGATAAGTCTTTGCTGAGGTAATGAACAATGTCTTAATTTCTCTGCCAATATCTGAGGAGATAGTCTGGGAGGTATATTAAAAAATAGCTGCAAATTCTTTTCTGCTTTTCCCATTGACAAGCAAAGTCTATGGCCTCCCCCTTGTACTAGGTAAGCTCTGGCTGCTTGACCAATTGACTATGGTGGAAGTGACACTGTGCTGCCCAAAGAGAATGGAAGCTTCCCCTCCCTGACTTTGGGTACACTTGCTATGTGGGAAGCTAGCTACATAAGAAGTTTGACTTCCCTGAGACCACCATTCTGGAAAGGCCGTGTGTAGGTGCTCTAATTGCAGTCCCAGCTGAGCTCAGCCTTCCCGCCACCCCTGCCAAGGTGCGAGACATATGAAAGAAGTTGCCTTTGACTCTCCAGATCAACCCATCTGTCAACTGAGGACTCCCATGTGTACTTACTTTATGCCACGAAGAACAAAAGAATTACCTAGCCGAACACTGCATAAATTCCTGACTCTCAAAATTATGAGATAAAACATTGTTGGATTAAACCACTAAGCGTTGGAGTTGTTTGTTACACATTAATAGATAACTAAATACTCTAAAATTCTTAATTTAGCTTCAAATTTATCTAATTATGAATCACTATCAGCTAATGAACTTCATTATGGTTTGCTTTGAAGAAGGAAACAGAAGATTTCTTATAAATTCCACATGCCTTATCTCTAGGAAAAAGAGATCTGGATAAATGTGTAAGAAAAGAACAATCACCAAAGGGTATGACATTTGAGGCTGGATTGGGAAACCAAAACCCAAACCTCATATAGGATTGTCATATTAATTATTTGATTATGAAGAACGTATTTAAGAAGCTGTGGGGTTATTTAATTAATTTTAAAATTCTCCTCTTTAGTGTAATCAGAAAGTTTGTTTGAACAAAAACACTTCACTGTGGAACATAAGGTATTCAGACACACACATGGTCTGTGAGTGAGGAAAATCCAGATTTTGTGCAATAGGTCTACAGGCATGATCTAACCCCATTGTTATCCATCAAGAATATGGAGGCAGATATGGGAATAATGCCTTAGGGGCATCACAGTCCAGGAGAGGCTCTGGTCCCCTTTGAAAGGACCAGCTGCTATTTTTTTTTTTTTTTTTTTTGAGATAGGCTCTTGCTCTTTTGCCCAGGCTGGAATGCAGTGGTGTCATCATAGCTCACTACAGTCTCCAACTTCTGGGCTCCAGAGATCCTCCTGCCTCAGCGTCCCAAGTAGCTGGGAATATAGGCGAGCACCACCACCCCCGGTTGGCTGCTTTATTCAAATAAAAGAGGCCATTTCTAAGAAAGTTGTGAGGAGTTAGGAAACAGGGAAATCCCTTGCAAGGAAGAACAGGATGCCAAAGATAGAGGTCTAGAGGAATCTCATTTGCATGAAAATTAGTCTAGCTCTGAGAGAAAAACAATAGTTGACATTTTAAGGTACTAGTATTAAGGGACCCAGAAGAGTGAGGTTAAGACTTTATACAAGGTATATGTATAAATATTGGCATACACTAAGATGATAAAACTGAGCTGTACCACCTCAATACTGTTCCAGATGGGCAGGATGGCCTCCCATCTGGAAAGAGAAGTAGTCACCTGCTGGACTCACTGGGGGACCAGGGTGGATCAGCGGTAAGAAAGGTATTCTGTAGGCACCTAGAGCATGCCACTTACGTTGTCCTTCACATTAACCTTCGGGAACTCTTCCGTGTTTGGACTGTAGGGATCTGAGATTATGAGTGTAACAAAATAAATTTTTTTTAAATATACTGCAGACTATAAGAAACAGAAATGAAGCCCCTCAGTAGGGGGCCTTCAAAAAGATGTGACACCATGGGGGAAAGGAGCCTTTATCTATCTGAGCAAAAGCAACACTCAACTGCAGCAGTGACTGCCATGATCTATTGTTATCTATGTCAGCAGGGACAGAAGCAGCCACGGAATAGGATTGCCTGAAGGCAGAGAGTGTGCTGACAGTGAGGGCGGGAAATTCAAAGGTTTCTAACAATATGTTAGATGCTCTGGTTTCCGAGGTCAGATCCTTGGACATAAATCATCACCTATGTGAAAGGTGCTGTTCTTGGTACTTAAGATGCAGAGTGAATGAGCAATACCCTTGCCCTCAAGAGGCTGATAGTGTGGTTTAAGGAAAGTTCAGGAGAATAATTTTGATGTTGTGCAGTAAGTATTGTAAGGAAGAGATACTCCCAAAGTTACAGGGACACAAAGGAGAAGCACGTAACCCAGCTTGGGGTTTAGATCAGGAGAGGATGGAAGAGAGAATGACTGAACTGGGTTTTGAAAGACATTGGTAGGAGCTGGCTAAGCAACAGAGTTGCTAAGAGTGTTTCTGGCAGAGAACACAGTATTAGCAAAGCTACTGAGGTGTGAAATAGTGCCGCATGGGAGATGGAATATGAACTGTTTGCAGAGTGTAATGTTCAAGGTGATGGAAGAAGTGCAGTGGGAGATGAGGCCGACGAGTTTGGAGGGTCTGACTCTCGGGGCCAGTGGGGAGTGGCAGGTAGAGCAGTGACATGGATGGATGTGTATTTTAGACAAAACATCCTGATGACAAGTGCACCATTGATTTGTGGGGGCAGAAGAGGGAAGACTAAAAGAGGGAGACAAAGAGGAAGCTATTTCCACTGTCCCAGCAACATTTTAAAAAACCTGAAACAGGCACAAATTAGCATGAATGGAAAGAAGGAAAAGATTACAAACATAATCAGAGGCCAAATTGGCCTGACTCATTACTGATTCATTTCATGGGGGAGAGGAAAGTCTAGGGGTGCTGTCAGGTTTCTGACATGGGCAACTATGTGGATTGTGGTGCCATTTGTGGAGCCTTGGGATATGGGCGGAGGAGCAGTCTGGGGGAAACTGGGTGAGGTGTGGTTTTGAGGTGTCAGCAATTACCCTGGTGGGAGTGCAGAAATTAAAAAACAAAACAAACAAACAAAAAAGATACAACCTTGGTTATCTTTACCTATTCAGGAAAGTTATGGGAAAACAAGGATGACACAATGTTATAATATACTATTTTTAGCTAGAGTAATAGACCTCTCTCTTAGGGACTTAGCCATCTCCCAATGTCATGTATTTAAAACACACTAAGTCATGCCATAGCTAGCACAGGACCTGAAACACTACTCAGTGACAATAAATGTATTTTCTTCCTATTCTAAGTATAATAAAAATACTTCTGAACAGCCAAGACCATAGAACCCAAGTGTTAGGACTCACAACTTTTGAAATTATAAGTGCTATGTTAATGTGGAGTTGCATAAAATTCCCTAATGCCCTCACTCAGAGTCTCTATTTACTTTTGCTTTAGCCAACAAGAGGGGGAAAAATCAAAACCAAGCTATAAATTTGAAAGAAAAAGAAGCAAGCACACTACCAGCAGAGAGAAGTGACAACGGAAAGAGGGGGCAGTTTGAATCTGGAGAAAGCAATCGACAAATGGAAAGTCCCATGCAGAGGCAAACAGCTGGAGGCACCAGTAAGCTTTGAACACAGAACCAAAACTGACACAGTAGTGACCCTGTAATATCAAGAAACAGTGAATTGTGTTTCGCATCCTTTGTTAAGACAGTGATCACATCCCTATTTCAGAGAGATTTCTATTAAGGGCTGAGGGCTGGGCACACTCATTCAACTGCTTAGGTGGGTAGTAGGCTTGCCAGAGAAAATATAGGACAGCCAGCTAAATTTGAATTCAGATAAACAAGTAATTTTTTTAATATAAGGATGTCCCAAATATTAGATCGTACACTTTTATTTGCTAAATCTGACAGTCCTCATGGGGTGCAGCCTAGGGTAGGTATGTTCTGAACCACAGGATCTTGCCTGTTCCCTCACCATCAGGAAACAGAAAAAAAAGCAAAACAACAAAAACTTTGACTGGACCAGCGTGACTTGGTATAAGAAGTGACCTGGTATGAAAAAAATCTCTGCTCAAGAAGTGACAATAGTGATTGGTGAGGTCAATTGTTTTCTCTCTCTTAGTGCCTGGAATTTGACTTGGGAATCAGGAGATAGGAGGCAGCAAACACACACACACACAGACACACACTCACTCACACAGGTCATAAAGCAGCAATGGCCAAGAAGGGCTCGAACTCAGAGCTATGAATAAGGCAATGTTATGATGGAATAGAAACTATGAGCATTTATTCATTTACTCAAAAATGTATTGTGGTAGACAAAGGATGCTGAGGGTACCAGGGCAGATCATAAAATAGATGATGAATAGAAGCAGGAGAAGCAGCCTTAAAAGACCCAGCACCCTCAATGATAGGAGATTATGGAGAACCTCCTGTCAAAGGCGTGGGCTCCATTTTTTTGTTATTCTTCAGTTTCTTGTCTTCCTTAATGCCCTCTACATCTTAATGGAACCCATTGCTTGAGGTAGATGTGTTGCTCTCTATTACTTGCAACCAGAGAGACTCATGGATGCCCAAGGATAAAACAAAACCAGTTTTAGTTCTACAGGGAGCAAACCCTCCACAGTAGGAAAACAATTCCCCAGAGACAAAAACAAGTCCTTCCTGCAGAATGTGAGAAAGCTAGGACTTCAGTATGCAAGTTTTTATTATGTTCGTCTGCTTTTTAAAAAAAAGTGATAAGGCCAACTCTCTCCAGAGACAAGACAAGAAATTGAAGTGCCGCCTTCCTCATCAGTTTCGCCGAATCCGCCTGCAGCATGGTTCTGCGGATGGGCGGTGTTTACCGGATGAGAGGCTGGGCCAGGCTGGAGTCTAACAGTTGGCCCAAAAGAATTCAGTGTGCTCAGCTTTTCTTTTCATCCTCCTGCCCCCTCTTTTTCTGAGAAATTTTATGATTAGGAAATTGAGGCTGCATAAAGTGATGCTTTCCTTCTGCTTTCATCAGAAATGTTTTAGAGGCTTAAATTTTCTTTTGTTAGAAGCAAGCTATGAGGGAGGAGGATGAACTTTCCTGTTTAAAGCTATCTGAGAGGCTTCCTTCATCTCCTTCGTCCTCTATTTCTTACCCCAGGAACTTGGCCATTCCAACCCAGATAAAGGCAGCACCAGTGAAAAAAGACCAGGAGACCTTGATGAAGGGAAAACCCCATCACCCATCTGCTCGGCAGATGTAAATACACTCCCAGTGAAGCCAAGGGCTAGGACTGTTGTAGTACACTGTCTTCTAAACAAATTCTGCAATTGCTTGGTGTGTGAAGAACAAACTCTTCATGCAGAGTACAAAGTAATTGAGCAAAACCAAAATCTCGAAAAAAATTGGGGGCTTGTTTCACTTATGAAAATAACCTTATCATGGGACTCCATAGAGACCACTTCTGAGTTGTTATGCTGAGGTCGCTATTTTGCTGCATCAGCTGTGTATTGATCCACCATTATCATTCTTCTCCCATCCCTGAGGACATGGCCACTGTCTGTGGATGCCCAGTGGGCTGAGAAGCCAGGTGTGTGTTTGGCTCTTACCCACATATGGTCCTCACAGACAGCGTCTTACCTTCATCCCTGTGGTGTGATATTGTTTATTTGCCTCATTTGTTTCAATGCACGTTAGCAGAGGCCCAAGAAAACTTGCTCGTGAGGCCTCTTAGTGGTGCTAGGAGCAGCAGCAGGAGAGCAGCTGGGTTCGAGTCTGCTGAGAGTCAAGGTGGGAGGAGGACAGGCTCTGGCAGCATCACTTCTGATCTTCTGGGACAGGTGGGGAGAAGGGCAGTCACTCTTAGAAAACAACACAATAGGGATTTGCACTTTGGGGAGTTCAAAAAAAACTTTGTCCCAGGAAGGGAAAGCAAGAGAGCCTTTGGTTTGTATGTTTACTTTGGATTGGAAGAAATAGCTATTCTTAGGGAAGGAAAACTGTGCTAAGTGAGCTAGTGGAAAGCAGAGGACAGCTTGAGGCCTCTGCTCAATCATAGTCTCCTCACTTGGGGACCCGTGATGGCATTCTGGGTTTCTTCGTGGGCACAACCTTCTCTGTAAGTGATTGTTCTGATTGTACGTTTTCAGCTGCAGCTTCCCCAGTCAAAGTTCGGTGTCATTGGGTTCTCCAGCTAATGAAAAAGCTTGCCAGTATCTTGGGTGCCTTGTAGTTGACTTACACAGTATTGGGCTACTTTCTTTTTATTTTGTAAAGTGACATTTTCTCATTTAGAGTGTTGTAAACTTGGGTGCTGAGTCAAGATCCCACAATTACTCAATCCCACCTCTTTCCAGGCATTCAAATTCACATTGGTGGTCCCAGAATCTTCTGCTACAGGGAAAACCACCCGGCTTCCTGAGATCATGATGGAGCTGACATCATGAATTTGGGAGATGGCTGGAGTCAACTATGAACCCATCCGGTCAACCCTTTAATGACCAAGTGCTGTGAATCCAAAATACAAACTAACCCCCAACTTTTATTTGAAATAACAGAGAAACTCTGAAATAGAAACCAGACTAAGAGATCTATTTGAATCATTTGAAGTACAAACAAGAAATAAAACCTTACTGACCCTAATTAATAAAGGCAAACCTTCTAATCCTGGCTATAGGAGGTGAAAGGAGGCCTGGACTGATTGTGTGAGTTGGGCTGTAGAGCTTGGAGGCAGCAGCTATGCCCAAGAAGGAAATGATGTCTCCTGCATCCTCCCAGACAGAGGATATCTAAAGGGAAGTTGCTCAGAAAACAAACAAAAAACTACAAGCCCCCCTAGCAAGCAAGTATGATCTCTAGCTTCTACACCAATGCCTCCAGGAGTTTCCCTGAGGCCGTATGGTGTCGTGAGAAGCCCCAGGACTCAGCCGGTCAGATTAAGTGTGAATCCTGCCTCTGCCACTAACAGGGCTTTGCCCCTGGGGAAATAACTTAACCCCTTTGATGTCCTCCCTGTCATCTGGAGAATGAGGAGGCTAAAGAAAGGATTCACCTTACAGGTTGTCAGAACTTAATGGCCATTATATGTCTGAATGATATAAAAAAATAAAATCAAAAACATACTGCGTGTAAGGCAATGCTCCAAAAGCTTCATTGTTATTTCTACTTACTACTAAAGAAACTGAAGCTCAAAGAAGTTCCATGACTTTCCCCAAATCCCACAGCTAGTGAGAAGCTTGTCTGGGATTTAAACCCAGCTCTGTATAGCGCCAAAGCTCATGCTTTAACAAACCTTGCTCAGAACCCAGTACATAATAGGTGCTCCCTTCAGACTGGTTCATTCATCCTTTTGATCATTTATTCATTCAGCAAACATTTTATTCAACAACTAGTTTGTGCCAGATTCTCGTATGAACTGGCAATACGATAATGAATAAGACACACTTTGTGCCTTGAAATCATAGCCTGAGTGGGCTTCAGGCAGTGTAGTCTAGCATAGAGAACACTGGATCAGGGCTCAAGAGTCAAGATCACTGATGTTAGTCCATGGGAGATGGAAGTGGCATAAAGGTGCCTTTGCAAAACTCAGAGACATAGATAGCTCATCAGGATATCAAGGAATCACTGATCTGGTAGTTTTCTGTACCAGCAGAAGACTTGGCCGGGGTGGAAGGGTGGCTGTCTTTGTTCCTTCTGTCCCCCAGGCCTGGTGGACCACAGCTGGCCAGACCTGGAGAGTGATGGCAGTTTGTTTCTGTCCATACGTGGGGATACCCTACCTCCGCCTTTGGTTTTACAAACTGAGTCTGTCTCTGGAGTCTCACCATGTGTGATGTGCATTTAGATTTCCTCAGTGGTTCTCGATAGAGTGATTTTGGCAATGGCTGGAGACATTTTTGATTATCATGACTGGTGGGAGGTAATGAGGGACAGTGTCACTGGCACATAGAAGGGAGAGACCAGGGATGCCGTAAACATCCTACAGTGCGCAGGACAACCTCCAATAATAAAAAGCTATCTGGCCCCAAATGTCAATGGTGCAAGGCTGAGGCACTTTAAGCTCCTTTCTTATTTCTGCTCCTAGACTTCTGTGGGTGGTTTCTACTTCCATTTGTCTCTGGGATTCTGTCTTCTACTTTTGGTCTGCAGATATGCTTGTCTTGCTTTTGAGCATGGCTATGTCTTTCAGAAACAAAATTCAATATTTAAGTACCATACTGTGTGTTTGGCAGAGAGAGAATGGTATTCCTTGGTGTAAATAAACCTACGTTCTGGTTTACATTATTTCAATCTGTGAGTTCGCTTAATGTGATTCCATCCCTTAGAGATGGATCCCCTTTCTTATGATGAAGAATAAATAGAAGTTCCTGAGTCTGTGAGGCTGAGGGCCATACCCTAGATGATTGTGAATTCAGCAAGGTAAATGCTGCTCAAGAGTGAACCTCATGGGGAATCAAGCCAACCTTCTCCAAAGGACAACCCACTTTCAGCCCATTGCTGAGCACCACATGGCTTAACGTGCAAACTGCAACTGGTTCTAAACTAGGTTTACCAATAGGCCTTGCTGTGACCTTGAATAAGTCACATGTTTTTCTTGAGCTTAAGTTTTATTACATGCAAAATAAAGGAATTAGACTAATGATATCTAAATCCTAACATTTTAGGATTCATGTCTCGGTTGTGATTTATGTAATGTAGGGCTAGTTATTTACAGTTTATCTCAGAATAATATAATTAATATCTAAGCATTTATGGTGGGAGAACTTCTCAAAGATTATTCTTGCCTTATCATGGTTTGCTCTTTAATGGGCTGAGACCAAGCATAGGGTGGCAGCATAGCATGGTTAACTTCTTAACTTTTCTTTCCTTATCTGCAAAATAAGGATAATAAACAATAGCCCACCTCTTATGACTTTTTTAAGGATTAAATAACAAATATACACAGTAAACTGTCAATTGATGTTAGTTTATAAGACTTCCAAAATAATCCAGTGAATCTGTGAAAATATAGTTGGACTGTTAGCCATCACATAGATCAGAAACAAATTTTGTGAATACCTCTTTGACTGCCCATCCAGTGTTGCTCACCAGCACCCCCCAAGCCCCCAATAACAACAACAAAACCTTAAAAAACAAAAAGCAAAACAACCATGAAGATTTGGGGCTGATGAGCCTCTAAGAATGTGGAACAATTCAAAATATGAATCTCCAATTTCCCCTCAGCTGGGATATATCAACTCAAACCCTCTACCTAGACTTGAAAAGCATTTTTCATTTTTGCTGTGTGTGTGTTCCCATGCATAAGTGGGAGTGCAACATTTTTTCTGGGTTTAAGAACAAGAGCTTTGAGTAAATGCGCAAAAGGAAGTTTTAGCCCAGTCTAAATCCAAATCCAATCCAAACACATAAGTCCCATTTGCAAATTGGAATCTCAGTCAAATCCCTTTGAGGCTTGCCTATCTCTAATTAGCAGCAATTTAGTTCCTGTGCCCAGCTAGGAATAGCCATGAGTGGTGCATGTCATTGGCAAGATAAGGATTTGTCTGGAACAAAAATTCATTTCCCTTTGCAAGAAATGTATGTCCTCCTCCATTGCAGTTCAATTTCTTTGGAGAATGTGGGAGAAAAAGAAGATATTTTAGGTGGTGGAATAGGAATCTGAGAAAGGAGATATGCCTTTAGTTAAGAGGACAATAAAGAAAAGGAAATGAGTTTAGTTAACTGTAGCTTTTCCTAAAAATTCTTGATGCAAAATTAAGCAGATTTCCACTAAAGGAGCCTAAAAGATTGAGGGAAAGAAAAGGCATTGCCCTAAAAAAGAGGAAGATTGTGACAATTTTAAGAGGTTAAAGACAAAGACATGTGATTTTTATGTTCAACATGGAGTAGGTTCTGGGGGAAGCCTTTATATCTGCAGAGAAATACACCCCTTATACCAGTCAGCCTTTGCAGTGTAACAAAACGCCACAAAATACAATGGTTTAAAGCGATGACTTATTATTTTTTCATGATTCTTTGCATTGCTGGGGTCACCCATGTGGTTGTAATCACCTGGGAGCTTAACTGGGCCTTGGGGGGGTTAAGATGGCCTTACTCACATGTCTGGCACCTTGATGCTGGTTGCCAGCTTGACTCTGTCTACGTGGTTTTCATCATTCAGTCGTCTCTCTTGGGCTTCCTTACACAGTGATGGCAATTCCAAGAGGGTAAAAATAGAAGCTTCAAGGCCTCATAAGTCATTTCCAGTATCATACAGTATCACTTCTGTAGTATCACTTCTGCAGCATTCTATTGGTCAAAGCAAGCTGCAAGGTCAGCCCAGATTCAAAAGGTCAGGAAATCAACTTCATCTCTTGATGGGAGGAGTGACAAAATCATAATGCAAACAGGTATGGACACAGGGGGACATGATTTATTGGGGGCCATTATTAAGACAATCTTCATAATCTGACTTCAGTGTATGCAGCTGGGGGAAATTGAGTAGAAAATGTTAGCCAAATGACCCAAGCCAAGAAAGTCAGACTTGGACTTGGGCAGAAACTGACCTTTTGAAGTGTGTTATCCCCATTTCTCCTGTGAAACACCAAAGCTCTGCATTAAGTGACCAACTCTTCCTTAAGATTCACAGTTCTTTCAGACTTGCTTCTAGCCCCACCCCTGGTTCTCTGGGGCAGAAAAACTTGATGCTTTTTTTGGCATGCAAGCACATGATACTAGAATGCAGAAAGGAGCTCTGTCTTCTTGCTTCTGTAGTGACATTTCTTTTATTTCTTTGTTACATACAAGCTTCTGAAATAAAACTTTATTTGCCTGTTTCATTTCCATCGAGTATATAGTCTTGAGTAAGGACCAAATACCCTACTGATGGGCATTCCAGCTGGGTGGGACTGGCTGTGCCAAGACAAAACTTACCCAGAAAAGACATATACTGAGAACTCCTCTTCCAGAATGGAAAATAGGAGATGAGCTATGTATGGTCAGTTTATTCTTTGAAAATTTAACAACCAGACAGTTTAGTTCTCCTTTACTGGGGCATAATAAATAAAACTGACAGAAGAAACCAGAAGTTTCACATGAATGGAATTCATTCCACCTGGAAGGAAACATTAAAAATGGAGACACGTTCTTCCAAACTTTGGCCTACTTAAGCTGTCTTGGAATATTATTGAATTAAGTCACTATGATTGACTTGCTCAAAGCAAGGCTACTTGAAGATGCTCTGCATCAACAGCAGATGGCGAAGACCTTGTACAACATTCTGGATGCACCAGTAGTTCTCTTTAAAACACTGTTGATAAGGGTTCTGAGACCATGTCTTGGTTGAAGAGGAAAGAGGGCATGGGTGTTTAGTAATGTCTGCCCTGGGCAGAGTGATGAGAGTGGTGTCAGGTGTGTCCACGTTTGTCAATCCTGGTACAGATTATAGAATACCCCTCCCCACCTTGGCCTGGTACACTTGTCTACTAACTTTTCAAGTCTTAGCTCAACTGTTTACCTACCCCCCCAATGTAATTTTTACCGATCATCACCATTCATACCTTCCCCCCAAATAGCCACGTACTTCATGTCTATTCTACCACTCAACTCACATTATGTCCTTATTTGTTTTTTCTGTATTCTTACTCAGTTTAGTATCCCTCGTGCCTAGCACTAGCTGGCATGATTGAGAACACAATAACAGATTTTTGAATTTAATTGAGCCTTCTTCCATAAGTTTTGCATCATCCCATTTGGCTGGTGTGTTTTGGAGACAGCTCTGGCAAGGCCATGAACATTAGCTCCAATTTTTCCTACAACAAAATAGGTTTTTCTGGGAAGAATCTCAAACAAAATAGAGTTAGATGAGTTCTATCCATTGAGTTTGATGAGATACACAGAATACTGAGAGACAGAAAGTTGGGTAAGTCCAGGAAAGCCGACAGGGCTAAATATGTCTGAATTGGGTCCCCTTTTCTGCACCTTGATGTAGCTTAGACCTTGTACCTTTCCCTCCAAATAGGATTAGTCTGAATGATTGTATTTACAAACCTCTGCTAGGAACCTTTAGCTGAAACACTGGCCCGGCTGGTTCAGATGACCTGATCAGACGGCCCAAGTTCCTGCCACACATGGAGGTTAGCTACAAAGAAGTGAACATTTGGCATCCAGAAATTTTTTTCTGCAGTTTGAGTCTAGGGTGAGATTACCAGTATAACCCAACAAGGGGAAAACAGCTGATGATCTAGCCCCTGTGTAAAGCTTTCTCGTTTATACATAATGTAAATGTTTTTGGTTTGAGTTCCAGAGAGCAGTGCTTTCCCAAACTGAAATACACATAGGAATTACTTGGGGATTGTCGTGAAAGCATTGATTGTGATTCTGTAGGCCTGTGGTGACATCTGAAATTTCTCATTATTAACAATCTCAATGTCCCCAGTTCATGGACCACACTCGGAAGAACAAGGTTGTATAGATAACAAAAGAGAACCAGCTGTTTAAAAGATCCTTTCTCTTTCACAAAAATTTTTTACAACTGCACAACTCCAAACACCACAGCCTTACTCTCAGCTGATAGATGCTAAGTAAGCTTGTAACTTTGGGGCAGAAACCTGTCCAAAACAAAAGCCATACCAGTGTCTGGAATACCTTTTGTGTATTTGAATGGGAGGCAAACAGGTACAGATGGGAGAATTATCACTCACTGCTGAAATACAGCGTTCTCTAGCTAGATAGCTTGAGAGGGGACAGATGAATGGTCCCCGTTAAGAAATAAATGCCAGAATGCAACGAGAATGTTGGCCAGGATTTCTTACCTCTTCTTGCTTATTATTATATTTAATCCATCACACCCAATCACTTTTGTTAGGATGGGAAATATTTATCTGGAGAAGTTTGTACATAAGCCTCTCTTCCTCTATCAGTGGAACTTAACATTACTTTGTTTCATAAGTGTAAATATCATTGGTTCTGCCAAAAACGTTCAAAAATTTTTTTGGGGGGGAGGTGTTATATTTGTGTGATGCTGAAATAACTAGATGGAAAGTGAAAAAAACAAAATTGCACAAATAAGTCGATGATGTGCCTCTATGCCAAAACACCTAGTTTGACTGATTTTTATGTATTTACTTTTGGCAAGAATTTGCTTTTGGTTTTGGTATACTGATATTAAGTCCTTCCATCCTCAACACACACAATAATAATGGAACAATCTTTGCCACTTCTTTTCTTCCAGGAGTTATTGTAAAACTTTGCAAACTCATGAAGGTAAGTCCAACGAAGAAATCAGGATAGTCATCTAAGCACTCACTTCAGGTTATTTCATCTTCTTTACTATCAGCTATGCTAGAAGCATTAACATTTTCATTAGCATCTATATTTATCATCAACATCTTTGTTTTGACTCACCTTTAATCTTCAACTTTCTTGCATCTTTAAGGCAAAGAAATTCTAATGTCAATTTCTTGTATACTTCAGGTGTATTCCTGAAAAGCTCTATGAATTAAATCATTTTCCATATTCATTTACAAGTTCATTACAGAGATATCTGTAATTACTCCTATTTTCTAACATTTAGATTAAAGATCCTCTGGTTCTACTCTCATTGTCAAACAATTAATAATCTGTAAACCAATACTTATGCATGGTGTGTCACTGCTGAAGGAGTGAAGGATGTGCTATCCCAAATTATGCCAAATTGGTATATTGATTAGTTCGAGTTGAAGACTTGGGAGGAATTGTCGTTTCAGAAAGGGCCAACTGACCTGTCTCTTCCTGCATGCAGCAAGCCTTGAAGGTTTTCTGGGAGGGGTACTCTCCCCATACCAGGGCAAGAAAATAGCACTTACTGCCAGAGACTGGGAATTGGGGGCTTTAAAGGTCCTGAATAAACATACTTACCTTATCGTTCATTAGTTTTCCACCCCCCTCATATATCTCCTAGTGACTCCCCTGGAAATTTACTGTCCCTATCTAGATCCCTTTTATCCTGTCATTTCTTCTTAAATTTATCATTCTTTATCTAAAAAGTATAAATGCATCTTGCTTTGGCTGCTTCTTTGGACTTCAGTCTTTTGTGAAGACCCCCCTGTACTTGTAAAAATAATAAAATTGGTATGCTTTTCTCTTATTAATCTACCTGATGTTGATGGGATTCTTAGATGCAGCCAAAGAGCCCACTAAGAACTAAAGGGAGTTTGGAGGTGATCTCTGGCTCCCTTGCATTGCCAACTAACAAAATCCTGCAGAAAATCTTTTTGGCATTTAAATCATTACCCTTGCAGGAATTTTTCAAAGTTTACACTTTCGCATTCTGGGATATCCCAAAGAGAGGTTTGGTGGTTTTAAAATATGTCCGCAAATTCTTTGATATGCCTCCCTAAAACATGTGGAACCTGATTCTCCTCTTCTTAAGCATGAGTTCAGCTTTAGTGACTCACGTCTGATGAATAGAACATGTGACAAATGATGGTGGGTGATTTATAAGACCAGGTCATCAAAGGCATATGGCCTCCTTTTCTCTCTTGTGTGTGTGCACTCTCTCTCTCTCTCTGATCACTCATTCTAGGCAATACTGGCTTTTCTGTGGTGAGGAACTCAAGCAGCCCTATGAGAAGCTCACATGGTAAAGTACTAAGGCTCCAGTCAATGGCAGTGAATAACCTAGGCCTCTTGCCAATAGCTATGTGAGTGAGCCATCTTGGAAGCAGATTCTCCTGCCCCAGATGAGCCTTCAGATGACTGTAGTCCTGGCTGGCATCTTGACTGCAACCTCATGAGAGATGGCAAGCCAAAATTACCCAGCTCCTGAATTCCTGACACACACAAACTGTGTGAGATAATATATGCTTATGTTGTTTATTGTTTAAGTCACTAAGTTTAGCAGGAGATTTGTTATGCAACAACAGATAACTAATACAGGAATTATATCTGCCATTATGAAATCCACTGGGGGTTAATGTTATCCCTGAATATTTAGGGAAACTGGGCATGTCAAGTGTAAATATGCAAACAGCTATATGTGAAGTCCAAATAAAGCAAGGGGAATGGAACCTGAATGGCTGGGAAAAACTTCAATAAAAAGTCCCTAACCCCTTGATGATCATTAAGCCATGTATAATAAACGACCACTATGCATTTAGGTCAGTGGCCCTTTCTGCCATTAACTATTACACAATTTCCTGCATTTCCCAGAACTGAATGTGGGATGAGAAGAAAAGGAAGTCTGGGGACCATGTTCAGAGGGAGGGGTATGAGGAGTGGCCACAGCCACATACGATCCGTTGCCTTCATGAAATAGGAATAAGGCTGCTCACCAGTGCCCATCTGTTCCTCATTTATACCATCAGGTCCAGTGTGGTTTGAGTGCATTGTTCTATTCTATTTACATTAATTCACAGAGCAACAAGCAGCAGAAACCTGTTATGAAGACAGAGGGGTTCCTGCTAAGCATTTTTTCTCTCCAGCGTCAGGAACGTTTCACAGTGCAAATTGATCCTATAGAGTTCAAGGAGAGGAGCATTTGTTTCGGAAAGTCCTCTTGTGCACTCTGTCTCTTCACTCGAACGGGCTCTCTGTGTCTCCTGCGTGCACTTCTTCAGGCGGGAGGCTGGAGGTCTGGCAAAGATCTGAAAATACTAACTATCTCCTGTTTGAGTTCATTACAGCAAAGTCAGTTTGTCTTCTCTGTTATTTATTTTTTCTCACCTTCTTCCAGTGACACAACTTGGGCCAATTTCCACAGCGCTGAACATCATGTATATATTCTATAGATGCGGACATAGGCCTCTGGGTTTTTTTTTTTTCTTAACATATTCCATTTTGAATCAAACAACTGGGGAACGTTTAAGGAATCATTTGACCTAGTGGTTTGCAAACTGAGTCCCACAGAGCCCTGGGGTTCCTCAGGAGTACTCTGAGGCCATTCCAGTTTCATCTCTTTTCATATACTTGTGCTCTGGCCATATTAAACAAGAGGTTTTGAGGCCTCTGGTTTAGTCTATTGCACTCACATTTAAAATGCTTAAACTAAGGTTCAGAAGATAAATTGATTTGTGAAGTCATGCAGTATGTGATGGTTGGTTTGAACTGAGTCTCTAATCTGGAGTTTCAGGCTTCCTGGAAGGTGGTCTTCAAACACACCATACTGTCTGCCAAATATCAAGATAAATGTTACATAAAGGGTCTCACAGGTGGAGCTGATTCTGAATGTGAAAAAAAAGAGTGTGGCCTATTTTGGATGGCCTTCATCACCATCTCCTCTCTAGTCCACTGACTTACACCATCATTGGAAAGATACTTTTTCTTTATCTTGGCTAGATTTTTAATTACTAGTGCCTTCTGGCATTTATGTATCTAGTCAAATACTTTTGTTTGACAATTATGGCACTACAAATAGAAAGAACCCCTTTCTTAAAGTCATTGGACACCTTTTATATTCTAAAAATGAAAAAAAGGCCATTAAAATAATTTTGAATTATTAACAATGTAATCTCTCTCACCACCCCTCCCCAAAGGCATGTTTTTACCTAGGACAATGTGAAAGTGACACAGCAGGTGGCCCCCTTGAGCAGAAGTGAAATAATTTTGATTCACCAAGCTTCTGCAGCTCCTCTGGAATCCACAACAACACCTGTGGCTTTAGGATAGAGGACCTCTCAGGCTGCCTGGAGTGGTGGGGGGCTGCTTATCAAAGGGAAACAGCGTGAGGCATTCCATTCCCTCTAGTCCTGTCCAGCTGTGATTCAGACCTCAGTGACTATAGGAAACCCATCTATGGAGATTTTCAATATAAAAACTTTCCATGAAGTTTTAAAGGAATCAATTCAATTACAAAGCAGGCAGTTATTAAAATTATTCCATAGCCTGGAGCGGTGGCTCACGCCTGTAATCCTAGCACTGTGGGAGGCCGAGGTGGGAGGATCACTTGAGCTCAGGAGTCTGAGACCAGCCTGAGCAAGAGCAAGAGCCCGTCTCGACTAAAAATAGAAAAATTAGTTGGGGTATTGGAGTACACCTGTAGTCCCAGCTACTCTGGAGGCTGAGGCAGGAGGATCCCTTGAGCCCAGGAATTTGAGGTTGCAGTAAGCTGTGATGATGCCAATGCGAGTGCATTACAGAGTGCTACAGAGTGTGACCCTGTCTCAAAAAAAAGGTAAATAAATAAAAATTAAAAAAAAAATATTTCTATATTTCTAATTTTTCCATATGAAGAAACACATTCAAACTTTGGTTGTCACTTGGGTCAAATTTATGTTGTGAAGTAGCCAGATAAAAGGAAGTGGTGCTTTCTGAACTTTTTTCTTAGTTCCCAGGTCTCTGATTCTCCATTTTCCTCCCTCCAAATGACAATCTATTTTGATATTTGTGACCAATTGAAAGTGTTCTTTCTATGAGCCTAAGTTGTCAAAAACTGTCAACAGTGAAAGCATTTTTCACCTGATAAGAATGAAACCAAATTATGGATAATATTTTAGTCTTTTTTGGTCTGTAAAAATACTTTATCATGAATCTCTTGAGCTATCTATTATTAGTATGTAAAATTGAGTAAAAATTGAATTGTATTCTGACTGAATACAACCTACAGTTTCTGAAATAGCTCAATATTTTTGTTAAGTTGATCAAGTTGATCAGTGGCTAACAATGGACCTGTAATCATGTATTTGTATGTGAATAAAGCTAATTAAATTGTTTTTAAAAGTGATATGGTATTCATTTAGAAATCTGATTACTATTACTAGGTACTCCAAATAGATTAGTACAGACACAGATAGTTTGCTTAAAAAGAAAAAATAATGGAAAGTAGCAAGTCTTATAAAATATTATGCAACTAACAAAATATCTATAGTTGCTACTATTTGTTGAATACTGGTCATGTGTTAATTTCTGTATTAACAATACCTAATATACTTTAATGATGTGGTGCTTATAACATGTAGGATATTATTTAATGTTCCCAATAGCTCTGTGAGGTAGATATTATTAGTACCATTTTGCACATGAGGACACTGAGACTCACAGATGTGGGTCTCCTGAGGTCACACTGTGAGAAAGGACAAGAGACAGAAACCCAAGTTGTCTCCAAATCTGTACTTTTAACCACTCTACTGTATTGCTTCTTTATTGCATGTTTGGTATAATGTACTAGTAATCAAACTTACTAACTTACTTTTAAAATCATTTTCAAGTGCATTTGAAATTCATGCAGTTCATGAAACATGGGATTTCCTTCTTTTAGTAAAAAGATGAGGCAGGATTTCTGGTAGGATGGCTGGCAGACAGAAATCTTTACCCAATTGAGCTCATTCCACTTTTCCACAGAAGCAGCTATGGTAATTCATATGTCAAGTGACAACAACCAGAAACTAAGGCTATCAGTCAATTATTTGCTAATCTCTGAAAAGAATAACTCGGTAAGAAATATTCAATGGTAAAATAAGTTCTCAACTTCTGTTACTCAAGGATGATCAAACAGCAAGATAACAACATGAAACCAATAAAAAATAGTTTGGTAGTTCAAAGTCTATATTGTCTGAGGGAAATACTATTTAGAAAAAGTATATGTAGAAAAAAGAAAGGAATAAAAATAAACTAGATGATGTTCTCTTTGTGTATTTCTCAATAAAAATGAGAAAACATGGGCTTATGGGATAAAAGTTGAGAGATGAGATAAGAGTGGCTCTCTGCAGTGCCAGCAGATATTAAAAAGGATTTGACAGAGGCAAGAAGAGAGTTCTGGGAACTTTGAAAAAGAATAGCAGAACTCAAATATACATTGAAGGTAACAAGTAGCTGAACAGATACTACAGAAAATCAAGTCAATGAGGTAGAAGACAAACTATATCTCTCTATGAATGCTGAGGAAATAGATTTAAAAAATGAGAGAGAGAAAGTTGACGTGGAGAACAGAAATCAATTTTAGACAGGCAACATCCAGAAGAAATAAAACAAAATGGAAGAAGGAATAAGGAAAGATACATAGAAGAAAACCTTCCTGAGCTAAAGTCATCATCATTGTCATCACCGTCACCATCACCACCATCACCATCATCATCACCATCACCATCATCAATATCATCACCACCATCATCCCTATCACCATCATCACAATTATGTGAGTTGTGATCCCAGGGTCTTAACATCTCCCAGTGTAAAAAAAATTGCTGATAGAGTATCACATTCTTACAACTTGTTTTTAAAGAATTTAAAAATGTACTTTAGAGACGGAGCCAAGAAGGCTGGCTAGAGACATTGCTTGTTGGACTGTCCCAGCTGGAATGTAGGATATTGGACTGAGGAGTGTGGAGAGGAGCTGCAGCTCAGGTGTGGATAACAGAGACAGATGACAGAGATGACCAGGGACCCCATGGAAGAAAACTGCAAAGCTGACAAAGAAGAGGATAGAGAGGAGAAGATAGTGGTGCAGATCAAACTCAGAGGGGCTCAGAGCCCAGTGAAAGGGTAAGGGGGGGTTTCCCCTCCCCCCATGTGTTTTCAGTGAGCAGCGGGACACAAAGTATATTGAAGGCTTTTCCTCCTTCCACAAGCCCAGGCGCAGTGGCTAATTAGGAATAGTGGGTTGAACCAGCGAGCCCCAGGAGTTTGGGGATCCATAACGGCCACCCCACGGGACAGTGCTATGGGAGACTAGAGTGTTGGCTTTCTTACACCTAGACACTTCCTCCTCTGCACCTGGCATCTGAGAAAGTAGTTTGAGCTTGGGAGACTGGGAGCCATGGCCCCTCCCCTACCTACTGCAACTGCGAGAGTAGCTTGAATCAAGAAACTCATGAATAGCTGCTTCTCTATGGTGGGTGCACACTCCAGGCTGTGCTTACCACGGAGAGTGGGGCCGCCACAGTTTGGGAGTTATTTGTCAGCTGGTGTTTCATGGGATCACAGGCTGGTGGCTCAGATAGGCGGGTCAGTGCCGGTGCCCCCCAGACACATGAGTGGTGCAGGGAGAAGCAGGGGAGAGGTCTGAGGCCTGAACTTGGGTGTCAAGGAAGTTCTCATGGACATATCCCACAGGAGAGTTTGGTGGGGTGCTGAGGAACGAGGATCATTAAGCGCTCCCACCCCTCACAATTCCCCACTGGAGAACCACCACATTGGATAGGTGCTATTTCAGAGAGAAATAGCATAGCTCCCAGTTCCATGACAACCAAATGCTTTGGGTGCACTGGCTGAATGGAAGCTGTGGCCCCTCCCTCCACTCATTACAACAGGGAGTGCAACTTAAGCCAAGAAACTCGTGAGCAGCTGCTTCTCTCTGGCAGGAGCATGCCCCTGGCTGAGGGCTCTGCAAATAGAGGAGCCCAGTACTCTCCCTATGGGGACTTGTGGTGGAATGGGGATGCACAACTGGAGAACCCCTGGCCCACCAGCATTTATTGGAGATGCACGCCAGCAGGTCAGACACACAGACTGAGGGGAAGTTAGAAAGCTGGACTTGGGTGGTAAGGGAACTCACATGGACTGATCTGATGGGACTGTGCAGTGGGGTTCCAGGGAGCAGTGATTTGGGAGGGGAGAAACTGCACTAGTGGTCAAGGGCAGAAAGGGCCTGGCCTGGGGCCTTAGTGCTCAAGCATTTAGACCCCTCCCTTGGGAACAGCCTTCCTGGTTTGGAGAGCTTGTCCTGAACCTCATTCCAGTGGCTCCCCCTAGCAGCCAGAAAAGCAACTGCTGAGCCCCACCGAGGCTTTGCAAAGTCTTTTAGGCTCTTGCGATCTAGCCATGATCTGCTTTGCTCCTCCCCTCACCTCAGTGGGAGTAGAGATCAAGCAACCCCTGGGAGCTATAGGGTCCCTCCTAAAGCTTGGGGAACTCATGTTCCCTACCTGGGGGACCAGAGCTTACCATGGGCACAAAAGAACATCTCAGCAGCTGGCTCTTCCACACAAACATCAACCAATGATAAGGGAACAACTCTGTAGCTCATCATAGCACCTTCCAACTCAAGCAAAAAAGGCATGGCTGATCTGTACTTACAAGTACCAACTACCATCTCAGAGATTAAGCCGGGGGACCCAACCCAATTCACACAGCTGGGAAGAGGTGAAGACAACAGTTCAGAGGCAACCTGAGAGGCTCATCAAATCTACTTGAACACCTCATAGGCAACCTAGGACCAGCACTCCTCTCCCTGCCATGGTCAGAGATTGATCTTTGGGGACCCAGAGACAGGCCTATAAGCCAGGCCTAGTAGCCCCAGGTCTCAATCAAGAGGCCAGATGAGAAGGAATCAGTGAAAGAGCTCCAGAAATATGAAAAATCAGAGCAAAAGGATACACCCAAAAGAAAACAATAACTCCTTACCAATGGATACCAACCAAAACAAAAATATTGAAATGATTAATTAAGAATTCCAAATATGGATCATAAGGAATCTTAATGAAATACAGGAGAATATGGAAACCCAACACAAAGAAACACAAAAACAATACAGAAAATGAATGAAAAATTCACTAAAGAAATTGAATTATTAAAAAAAATCAAATAGAACTTATGGAAATGAAAAATTCATTCAAGAAAATACAAAACACAGTGGGAAGTTTTAAGAATAGACTATATCAGGCAGAATAAAGAATCTCACAGCTTGAAGATGACATATTTGAATTAAACAACTCAGTCAAAGATAAGGAACAGAGAAACAAGAGGAACGAGCAAAGCCTACAAGAAATATACGATTATATAAAGAGGCCTAACATAAGAATCAGAAGCATCCCTGAGGGTGAAGAAGAAAATACACAAGTGTTGGAAAACCTATTCAAGGGAATAATGGAGGAAAACTTCTCTGGTCTTGCTAGAAATTTAGATATCCAGGTACAAGAAGCTCAATGAACTCCTGGGAGATTCATCACAAAGAGGCGATCACCATGACACATAGTCATCAGACTGGCCAAAGTTAACATGAAGGAGGAACTTCTGCGAGCAATAAGGCGAAAACATCAGGTAACTTACAAAGGAAAAGCCATCAGGCTAACTGCAGACTTCTCAACTGAGACCCTACAAGCCAGAAGGGATTGGGGCCTCGTTCTCAATCTTCTCAAACAGAATAATGGCTAGCCTAGAATTTTGTATCCTGCAAAACTAAATTTCTTATATGAGGGAGAAATAAACATTTTCTCAGACAAGCAAACAATGAGGGAATTTGTTAAGACCAGACTTACCCTACAGGAGGTACTGACATCTGCATTATACATCAATCAGCACGATAGACACCTACCAGTGTAAAATCACCCAAAAGCTAAAGTTCATAGCTCATATACCATAATTGCTCAAGAGGTAAAAGAAAGCAATAAAGTTCTACCAAAAAGGATGAACAGAAATCCACCCCACTATCAATTCTTTCAATAAACATGAATAGCTTTAACTCCCCACTCAAGAGACATAGGCTGGATGAATGGATAAAAAAAATACAAGCCAAGTATCTCTGTCTCCAGGAAACACATCTAACCCACAAAGACTCATTCAGACTCAAGGTGAAGGGATGGAAAACAATATTCCGTGCAAATGGAAATAAAAAGAAAGAAGATGTTGCTGTTCTCATATCAGATAACATAGACTTCAAATCAACAGTAGTAAAGAAAGACAAAGATGGCCATTATATAATTGTAAAGGGAGCAATTTAACAAGAAGACATAAAAATCCTAAATATTTATGCACCTAACACAGGTGCACCCAGATTCATAGAGCAAACCACATAAGAGTTAAACAAAGTGATAAACAGCAGCACCATAATATGTGGAGACTTCAACATTCCAATCACAGAATTGGACAGATCCTCCAGGCAGAAAATAAACAAAGAAACAATGAACTTAATCGGGACTCTAGAACAAATGGGCCTAACAGACATTTACAGAACATTCTATCCAAAAACTACTGAATATACATTCTTCTCATTAGCACATGGAACAATCTCTAAGATTGAGCACATCTTAGGCTGCAAAACATGTCTGAACAAATTTAGAAAAATAGAAATTATTCCATGAACCTTCTCAGACCACAGTGGAATAAAATCAGAAATCAACTCCAACAGAAACACTCATCTCTACACATAGTCATGGAAACTAAACAACCTACTGCTGAACAATAGTTGGGTCAAGGAGGAAATTAAGATGGAAATCAGAAGACTTTTTGAACTAAATGATAAAGGGAACACAGTTATCAAAATCTGTGGGATACAGCTAAAGCAGTTCTGAGAGGAAAATTCATAGCCATAAATGCCTACATCCAAAAGACAGAAAGATCACAATCAACAATCTAATGAATTGTCTCAAGGAAATGGAAAAGGATGAGCAAACCAATCCCAAACACAACAGAAGAAAAGAAATAACCACGATCAGAGCAGAACTAAATGAAATTGATAACAAAAGAACTATACAGAAGATTAATGAAACTCAATGGGAAAAAGTTGAAAGCATGCTCACTTAGAAATGGTACTAGACAAGGTTGCCCACTGTCATCAATTTTATTCAATATAGTGCTGGATGTCCTAGCCAGAGCAATCAGGCAAGAGAAAGAAATCAAGCACATCCAACTGGGGAAAGAAGAGGTCAAACTATTGCTCTTTGCTGATGATATGATCATATATCTATAAAACCCCAAAGATTCTGCCAAGAGACTGCTGGAATTGATAAATAAATTCAGCAAAGTCTCTTGTTACAAATTCAATGTACACAAATATCTAGCATTTCTCTACACCAACAACAGTCAAGCTGAGAATCGAATCAAAAACTCAATACCTTTCACAATAGCAACAAAGATAATAAAATACCTAGGAATATATTTAACCAAGGAAGTGAAAGACCTCTCCAAGGAGAACCATGAATCACCAAAGAAGGAAATCTCAGAGGATGTAAACAAATGGAAAAACATATCATGCACATGGATTGGCAGAATCAACATTGTTAAAATGTCTATACTACCCAAAGTGATTTATAGATTCAATGTAATCGCCATTAAAATACCAATTTTAATGTCATTTTTCATAGATCTAGAAAAAATAATTCTGTGCTTCATATGGAACCAGAAAAGAGCCCGAATAGCAACCTTAAGCAAAAGGAAAAAAAGTTGGGAGGAATTATTTTACCATACTTCAAGCTATACTACAAGGTTATACTCACCAAAACAGCAAGATACTGGCACAAAAATGGAGACACAGACCAATGGATCAGAACACAGAACTCAGATATAAATCCATCCTCATATTGCCATTTGATCTTTGACAAGGCAGACAGCAATATACACCGGGGAATGGAATCCCTATTCAATAAAACGGTGCTGGGAAAATTGGATAACAACATGTAGAAGATTGAAACAGGATCCTTACCTCTCACCACTCACAAAAATTAATTCAAGAAGGATAACAGACTTTAACCTAAGACATGAAACTATAAGAATTCTAGAAGAAAATGTTGAAGAAAACTCTTCTAGATATTTGCCTAGGCAAAGAATTTATGAAGAACACCCCCAAAGCAATCACAGCAGCAAAAAAAAAAAAATAAATAAATGGGACCTGATCAAATTAAAAAGCTTCTGCATGGCCAAGGAAACAATCAATAGAGTGAATAGACAACCTAAAGAATGGGAGAAATTATTTGCATGCTATATATCCAGTAAAGGGCTAGTAACCAGGATCTACAAAGAACTAAAGCAAATGAGCAAGAAAAAAATCAAACAACCCCATTAAAAAGTGGGCAAAAGACACGAACAAAAGCTTTTCTAAAGAAGATAGACTGATGACCAATAAACATATGAAAAAATGCTCAATGTCACTAATCATCAGGGAAATGCAAATTATTTTAAAACCACAATGAGATATCGCCTAACTCCAGTGAGAATGGCTTTTATTACAAAGTCCCAAAACAACAGATGCTGGAGTGGATGTGGAGAAAAAGGAACACTTATACACTGTTGGTGGAACTGCAAACTAGTACAACCTCTATGGAAATTAATATGGAGATTCCTCAAAGAACTAAAAGCCAAAGTGTTGTACCCCCATGATATTCTGAAATTAAAAAAATAAATTAAAAAAAAAAAAAAAAAAGTAGATGTACCATTTGATCCAGCAATCCCACTACTGGGCATTTATCCAAAGGACAAAAAGACATTTTATCAAAAAGACACTTGCAGCACAGTTCACAATCACAAAGATGTGGAATCAACCCAAGTGCCCAAAAATTCATGAGTGTATTAATAAAATATGGTTTATGTATACCAAGGAGTACTACTCAGCCATAAAAAATGATGAATTAATACCTATTATATTAACCTGGGTGGAACTGGAGACCATTCTCCTAAGTGAAGTATCACAAGAATGGAAAAACAAACACCACATGTACTCACTATTAAGTTGGAACTAATCAATCAGCACTCATGTGCACACATGGAAAACTCAACAGTAATCAAGCAGGTGGGAGGGGGAGGAGTGGATTGGTAAATTTACACCTAACGGGTACAATGTATACTATCTAGGTGATGGGCACACTTATAACTTTGACTTAAACTGTACAAAAGTAATTCATGTAACCAAAACATTTGTACCCCCATAATATTCTGAAATTTTAAGAAATGTACTTTAACAAGGAAAAAAATTACTGCTCATAGACTTTCCTTCATAATACTTCATAAAAACTTCATAAGACAATTAAAAAAATCTGGAGTTTTGATGAGAAATTTTAACTCAAGAACTCTACAGTTAGACAACGTATGGTCTCACATGTTTTTCACTTTTAAAGGCATTTTTAATTATGAAAGGATTTAAAAGAAAAATGGCACTCTCATATCCTTTAGGAAATATGCCTGAAGACATGTGACAGCTGCCCAAAAGACGGGTTAAAAGCTGTCATCCAGGAATGAACAAATTCAACTCTTAAAAAACTTTAGTGTAAACTTATAATATTGAACACAAAAGTTAATTCTAAATAATTATTATAATTATGATTTATAAATTAAATGTACAAGTAACATGGTATGAAAAAGATATTTAATGTAAAAGTTTCAATCAAAAAATTTTAACTTTACAAATTTTATAAACTCTATAAAGATTGGAAAATTTGAAGTGAGGAGAACTGAAAGCATTCTAACCTCTTTTATTATATACAGAGTTATTGCAGGGTACTTGATTATTATAATTAAAAATATGTAGTTTCAAATGTGTTTTTAAAAAATTTGAAGTACAGAAGTAAAGACATATATTGATTAAAAATTTATTCAGTTGCAAGCACACAATAGCCAACTAACAATAGCTTAAACAAATAAGAATTTATTTCTCTCCTATAACAAGAATTCCAGAGGTAGATACTTGTTTGTGTTGTTTCAGTAAGCAAATAGTGTTGGAAGATATATGCACAATTCTTGGTCCTTCCCTCATGCTTACAAAGTGACTGCTGTAGCTCCAGCCAGCTAACTGCATCCAGGAAAATGGAAAGGGAAAAGTGAGAAGCGGTCACTTTAGCAGACTTCTGCCTACACCTTACCAGCCAGAACTCTATCACATGGCCCTGTCACCTTTTACTGATACAAAGTGAGTGTTAAATAAATATTTGTTAAAAGACTATGTAAATAAAACAAGATGGCTAAAGTAAGACCAAACATACATTTTAATAAGTTAAAGCCTCTAAAATTTAGTTGAAAAACAAAAGAAATACCTAAAATTAAAGTACACAGAGAGGACACAGAAATGAATAGAAGTAAAATTGTTGTAGGAAAATTTACCACATCCATTTACACTTTGAAATATCAGGCAGCCAAAAATCAAAGACAAAGATAGGTAGACAATATAATTTAACAGGTTTAAACTAACAAATACTATTTTAACAAGAAAGAATTAATACATATCTATTAATAAATAGAATATACATTTAAATACTTACAAAATACACAAATTAAATATATGCAGAAAACCTCAATAAATTTCAAAACACAGATGTAGCATAATTATATTTTCTGACAACTTCGAATTTTCATCAGATGTAAATGATTAAAATTTAAACAAAACCATTGTCACGTAATTTCTTTAAAATTTCTGCAAGAGCTAATGAGCTAAAGGAAAAATAAAATTATCCAAAGAGCATGAATTAATACTAAGAAAGTTATTTAGAATATTATGATATGTAGCTTGGATTATACTTACAGTAAAACTTAGTACTTTATATACTTTTATAATTAAGTAGAAAAGGTTGCAAATGACTGTTTTAAGCTGCAAAAAACAATAAAACTAATCAAGTAAAATAAAAGGGAAAGAAATAAAGATAAAAGCAGATATTAAACAGAGAACAGAAACAGAATAATTAGTATTAATTAAAAAGTTCAAGGGCAAGCTTCTTTAAAAATACTTATAAAATAGATCCAGGATAGTCAAGGAAAAATGAAAGAGTACTCATAAATAAAATTGAGAAATAAGAAAGGGGCTATATAACAGACATGGTAGAGACAACAATTATTAGAGATTTATTTGTGTAACTCTATGGCAATAAGTTTGAAAATCTGGGTAATTTGGGCTGAAAATGTAATTGACTCAATATGATTCAAAAAAATAAGTAGAAGACTAAATAGAAAATTAGCTTTTGAAGAAAATGGATAAGGTATTAACAAATTATTTCCATAAAGGCTCTTGTTTTATTGTTAATTTTTTCCATATAGTCAAGACATTGATAATTCTGATATAATTTTTCCAGATCATAAAACTTCATGGACAGGTATGCAAAGCATTTATTATGCTAGCTTAACCTTGGTGTTCATACTTGAGTGAGGTCAAACAAAACAGCGTAGTTACAGAACCGAGATTTTCAGGGTGTTTCTCAGCCACCTATATTAAATTTTCTGAAAATATTCGTAAAACTTTCAGATTCCTGTGCCTCACACTTCCCCTTTCAGATCAGAATCATTAGGGATGGGACCCAGGAATATGATTGTAAATTCTTATTATCAATTTAATATTTTAAAGTGTATGAAAGAAGACAAACTTTAAAAATCTCAGAAAACCAGCTGGGCGCGGTGGCTCATGCCTCTAATCCTAGCACTTTAGAAGACCGAGATGCAAGGATTGCTTGAGGCCAGGAGTTTCAGCCCAGCCTGAGTAACATAGCGAGGCCCCATCTCTACAAATAGAAAAATTAGCCAGTTGTGGTGGCGCACACCTGCAGTCCCAGCTGGAGGCTGAGGCAGGGGGATCGCTTGAACCCAGGAGTTAGAGGTTGCAGTGAGCTGTGATGACACCACTGCACTCTAGCCTGAGTGACAGAATGAGACCTTGTCTCAAATAAAATGAAATAAAATAAAATCTCAGAAAACCCTGGCTGATATTACATTTTAATAGAGGTAACACGGAAGATTCAAATTGTGTAGAGAGTACACAGTAAAAAGTGTCCTTGGCTCCTTCCTCTCCACCATCTTATTCAAGTCCCATCAGCCAAGGTAACATTGTAGTATAAAAAATAAAAAAGATGAACATATCAGCATCTATCTTTAGCCATCATTCAATATATCCACAAAAGGGGTCAGAATATGCTTACTCTTCTGCAATTTGCTTTCATTCGTTTAATAACTTATATTTGAAATTTTCTGTATCAGTACGCACAGATCTATGTTCTTTTTAATAGCAATATATTATCCCATAAAATGGATATGTCTTAATTTATTCAATCAATTTTCTATTGGTGAATATAATGCTTGTTTTTGTTTAGTTTTGCACTTTCTATGTATATTTTGTGAATAAATCCACATAGTAAATTCTTAGCAGGAGAATTGCTGGATCTAATGGACGTAGATTTTTAACTGGACACCTATTGCCAAATCCTTCTCTAGAAACAACAAGGAAAACGAGTGCCCATTTCCCCATTTCCTTGCCAGGACTGGGTATCAATATCAAATGTTTGGAACTTTGCTATTTTTGATAGGCATATATCTATTATAGTTTTGAGTTGTATTTCTTTAATTATCAAAGAGGTTGGGCATTGTTTCAAATTATATTGTCCATTTATAATTTTTTTCTGCAAACTGCCTGTTCATAACCATTGTTCACTTTACTATTGGATTGCTTCTTTTTCATAATTGATTGCTTGAGCACTTTGTAAAATATAGAATTGATCTGTCAACTTGCTATTTTTAACACATGCCTATTTGTCTTTTAACTATGGAGCATTTTTTTCTATTAGAAAATTAAAATTATTTGATAATCAAATTTATCTCTCTCTTCTGTCATGGCTGCTGGGTTGTGTAATCTTCATTTTCAAATTGTATGTCCAGGTGATAACGTCTGCTCTCACATTCGAGAACCTTTACTATAGACTGATCTCAATTATAAATATGTATGTGAAAATCCGTATTTCTGTAAAGCATCAGTAAAACTCACCAACTACAATGAAATAGTCTATCCTAAAATTCAAGAAACCTATCAATATTTTACATCATAGCAATATTTCAAAAGAGACAAAAATATGATAATTTCAACAGATGTCAAAAGCTATAATGCAACATATTTCTTTTTTTTTTAATTTCAGAATAATATGGGGGTACAACACTTTGGCTATATATATTGCCCATGCACTGCCCGTGTCAGAGCTACAATCGTGGTCATCCCCCAAACTGTGCTCCACGCATCCGTTCATGAGAGTTTTTCCCATCCCCTCCACCCCCCTCCCGCCTGCCTGCCCCCTGATGAATATTATTGTCCTGTGTGATGTAAATGTTGATCAGTTAGTGCCAATTTGATGGTGAGTACCAGTGGTGCTTGTTTTTCCATTCCTGTGACACTTCGCTTCGAAGAATGGGTTCTAGCTTCAACCAGGATAATACCAAATGTGTTAATTCACTATTGTTCCTTATTGTTGAGTAATACTCCATGGTATACATATACCACATTTTATTAATCCACTCGTGTATTGATGGGCACCTGGGTTGTTTCCACAACTTTGCAATTGTGAATTGTGCTGCTATGAACATTCGAGAGCAGATGTCTTTATTATAAAATGTCTTTTTTTCTTTTGGCTAAATACCCAGTAGTGGGATTGCTGGGTCAAATGGTAATTCTACTTTTAATTCTTTGAGGTATCTCCATATTCTTTTCCATAGAGGTTGCACTAATTTGCAGTCCCACCAGCAGTGTATGAGTGTTCTGATCTGTCCCCATCCCTGCCAACATTTGTTGTTTGGGGATTTTTTGATATGAGCCAATCTCACTGGAGTTAAGTGATAGCTCATTGTGGTTTTGATTTGCATTTCCCTGATGATTAGAGAAGTTGAGCAATTTCAGACCAATATCATGCACCGAAATCGAAGCAGTAATAAAAAATCTTCCCACAAAAAAAAGTCCTGGACCGGATGGGTTCACACCTGAATTCTACCAAGCCTACAAAGAAGAACTGGTGCCTATACTGCAGAAATTATTTGAAAATATCCAGAATGCAACATATTTCTTACAGATGAAAAGGAAACCCTTAGAAAACTAAGAACAGAATATTTCTGTAGATGACTAAGAATAAGGGTCATAAAATACCAGCCAACATAATGCTTAATGGTAAAGCACTAAGGACAATCCCAATTAAAATTGGGAACCTGACCAGAATTTTCTACCACTGCCATCATTATTTCACTTTCTTATGAACATACTGTCCAGCACAATGTGGTATAAAATGGAAATAGGATGCATGAATATTTTAAGAGAGGACAAAATTATTATTTGCAGATGACATAATTAAAGATAGGGAAAATTCAAGAAAATCTAACTGAAAAGCTCTTAGAATTAATGTAATTTCAGAAAGGAAGGCAGTAAAAAGTAAACTTATAAAAGGATTATTTTTCTATACACAAATAATAATCAATTAGGAGAATTAATAGAAAAAAAGTGTCTTAGTTTCTTTCAGCATAACAACCAACATCTAGGTCATTGCGATAAGCCTAATAAAATGTATGTGGAGCCTATCTGAAAAAATTGTAAAACTCTCCGAAAGCTATAAAGTCAACATGAACAAAGAGGTAGACCTATCATATTTTTAGATGGGATATTTAAATATTTTAAAGATATTAATTCTTCCCAAATTAATTTTTATTCTTAATATTATTTCAATGAAAATCTCAATTTTGGGAGACAATTTGGTAAAATGATTCCAAAGTTCACCTGAAGGAGTAAATGGATAGGAATAACAAAAAATATTTTGCAAAAGAACAGCAGTGCTGAGAGAGAGATCTCAATTTATGAGATCTCAAAATGCTTACTGATGATATTTCTATTAAAATAGCAGGTCCCCTGTAATCCCAGCTACTCAGGAGGCTGAGGTGGGAGGATCGCTTGAGCCCAGAGTTCAAGGCTGCAGTGAGCTATGATGGCACCACTGTACTCCAGCCTGGATGACAGAACAAGACTTTGTCTCTAAAAAAAGAAAATCAAAAAACAGCAGATGCATCAAGGTAAATTTCAAAATATATTCCATATAGGTACACTGTTCTTTATCTTAAATTCTTGGGGCTAAATGTGCTTTAGAATTTAAAATTTGAATTTTAGAAAGGTAATTTGGTCATATCCTAAATATTACTTAATACTTCATAGATGTTAGACCCCAGTGGAGTCTGGACCAGTACTCCATAATCAAACACATTAACATTTCTGCAGTGAAACTGAGTAGGACACATCAAAACTATAAACAGCCTCCAACTGATCAAGTTATATTTTACTCCCAAATAAATTTTGGCAGCAACTCATGGGAAAAAAAAACTTTCAGTTTTCAAAACTTTACTAATTTTGAAATTGTGGATTACAAATCGTGAGCCTGTATGTGTGTGTGTCACAGGCTATGTTCCTGGAAGCTGACCCTGAGATGGAGATTAGGTTGTGGGACATTCATTACGTAGTGTTTTTGGGGTCAGCATGGAAGGAGAGGATGGAAGTAGAATCGGGCACAGGGAGGTGTTGAGCTGCAATTCAGTCCCAACAAAGGCTTCAGCCACACAGGGAGCTGTGCGGCTGAGATGGTCATCAGGGTTGTCCTGAGTTGGAGAGAGGGGACTGTGTCTTCACATCCCCACATGGACCAATCACTGGTTGAGGGCTGCCTCTGGAAGGCGGGGTATGACCCTGGGCAAGGCAGTTTTTTTTCTGCTGAGTCAATCCTCAAAGAGCTGACAGCTGAGAGCTGTCTTCTAGCAGCAGGAGGAAGTGAAGGGGAGTCTGGGTGATGGGCCCAGGCACCTGCAGTATGTATGGGGATTTAATATACAAGAGAAACATCACAAACAAATGGATTAGTCAACAAGTAGTTTGAGGAAAGATCTCCAGTTAAACCTTCACTTCATACTACATGTAAAATAAACACAGGACGAATTATAAAGTTAACTGTAAAAAATAAAATAAAGTTAACTATAAAAAAATAAAGTATGAATAAATAATCTCTGGTTGTCAAAGCAGAGAAGGAATTATAAACATAAAAACTTGGAAGAAATTACAAAGTAAAAGCAAAGATGTGAATACAAGTAAATTAAAAATTTTAAATATTAAAATTATCAACAAAATTAAAAGACAAAAAAGAAGTGGAGAGAAAAATTTGAAGCCTAGATGGCAAAGGATTAATAAACATAGGTATGTACATATGCATAGCTCACAGGAATAGCTCATGTAAATAAATAAGAATACCTCCACAAAAAAGAAAGATGGGCAAAGATCATAAACAGAGCATTCTATAAACACATGAAAAATATTCAACCACACAAAATAAATTCCAGAAAAATCTTAATTAAAATATTGAATTATCATTTTTTTGCTTATATAAAGTTCCAAACATTATAAAACATGGTAACTCTTAATGTTGGCAAGGCTGTGTTACCTTTACAGCCGATAGAAGGATAACTTGTTACCACTTATCTAGAAAACTATTTGACAATTTATTCAAGAGCCATAAAATCTTTGTACCCTCTTACCCTGAAGTTCATTTTCTAAGATATCTCTATTAAGGAAAAGCCCAGCAATTCAAATAAATAATTATGCAAGAGGATTTTCATTGCCATATTATATAAAATAAGCAAAGGATTGGAAACACCATCTCAATAATAAAGAATGCTTAATAAACTATTGTCCATGGATAAAAGTAAATGTTATAGAGATATTAATACATAATATTAGAAAAACTAAATGACATAAAATTCTTATAGATTGTTAGGAAGAAAATGTAAGATATAAAACTATATACAGTAACATCTGTCTATTCTCTGTCTTTCACTCTCTCTAATCTCTCTCTCTAATTTACCTGTGCACTTAGAAAAAAGAATAAAAATAATAAACCAAAACATTAATGGTGCTTATCTTACCTCTGGGTGTTAGAGTATAGCTAACACACATTTTCTTCTTTATACCTTTACTGTATATTCCAAATGTATAGTGAACATGTTACCTTTATAATGAAAGAGAAATTAAAATTTATCATAAAATAAAACAACTTGAAGAATGTTGTGACCAGTGACCTGTAGTCTTACATGGTAATCTCCAACATTTTATGAACAGAACAAGCTTCATATAATATCTTGACTCAGATCACCTGAGTCATGCCACGTGTCTCCACTGGCTGCTAGGGGGTAATTGAAGATGAGGAGCCTGGTAGAGACCAGATACCTAGGGGAGTAGGTAAGGAGTACAGCAGGACATGAGTCCTAGGACCATGATCACAAATAGCCCTGAAATCTCTTCTTCCTTTTTATATTCAGAAGAGCTGGCAGGGCTACAGAATCAGGGAAGCAGAAGGGAACACGGTGGTTCACCTTTCTGTGGGGTCCGATCCCATGTGATAAATGCCCCAGAGGGTTTCCTTAGCACAGTGCCACCCATAGGGTGAATCAAAGTGACAGCGGAGCTGAGAGAAGGGGCCTTGCCCTCATCCCTACTGGCTGAGCCACCCTGGACTCACGATACTATGACCCTACTTGTTCCTAAGACTCTCAGTCCCCTAAAATCTCCAGCAGTTACCTTTTTTTTTTCTTACTGCAGCCCTGTTCCTGTTCTACACACTGGCCACTGGAGTATTAATCACACAAACCAACCAAGTCTAACTTACAAACAAGCCATTGCTTGGTGGAGGAGACTTGGCCAGTGTGCTCCTTCCCCTGCAGTTCCTGCTCCCGCACAAGGCCTGCGAGTTAACCTCTCTATGCCCATGTTGCTAACTAGATAATGGATACTCAGTGGGTGCAGCGCAAACCAAACATTAGACTGTTAGTCAGACCGAATGTTCCTCAGTCACGTACATGAACAGTGTTTGCAGTTTGGGGTTATCCACATGATCCTTCTCTCATTATCACAGATGACAAAGAACCGACTGTATTCACAAGCATATGAACATTACTCACACAAGATAGATTTTATAAGCAAGAAAAAACAGAAAAGGGGGAGAAAAGATGAAAATAAGTGGAGTAAGGAGTGGGAGACTGGGAGAAAGAAACAAATGAGAGATTGTTATAACTGGAAGGGGCTTAAAGGACAGTCTGTTCTTTCAAACCCACCATTTTATGGTTTCCTTGTTTTTGTAATGAAGAGACAAAGCGCATGGGGCTAGGTCAGAGAGCCAGTGAGTGGCAGAGAAGAGATCAGAACTCTTCTGACTCTTCTGGGTCTTCTAACTCTTAGTCAGCTTTGTGTTATCCATGTTGCCTTTTTATTAATAAGTAATGGGAGGAAGAGAAGGTATTGGGTGAGAATTACAATACAGAAGCGAGTCCTTTGATGGCGGTGAAGATGAAGCCAGTCACCTGGTTTTCAAAATAAACAGAAAACATGATCATTTCCATTTTCCGATCACTTTTAGAGTCAGTGCAGCCACTTACAAGTGGGCACACTGCCTCGCTTGTTCCATATCCTCCTGGCCTCTGCCTGGGTTCTTCGAGGCTGTAGCATGGCCCCGTGTTGCTCTTTGCTTCAGTGACATCACTTCTCTGCCAGCACCTTCCAGTTGCCCCTCCAGCTTTCCTCTGACTGAACTGTGGGCTGCCTGGGACTTAAACCTGTCTTCTCTGAGGACTGCTGTGGCCGCAACTCTTGAGTACCATGACTCTGACCATACATTCTACAAGGAACAGTATGTAGGGCACCTGATTCTCTTCTCCTTTCAGGCAAGCAGTTGGTATCTGAGAACTCTGATCTTTTTCTTGATAAAACTAGCATTAGAGTCCTGGTTAGGCAAGAATAGCTCTTTCTTCTATTTAGAGGACATATATTTGGGAGAGTTCAGAAACATTTGAATCAAGTTTCCCTAGGTCCTTCCCAAAGGAGATCAGAATCCCCAGTGGGCCTTGAAGTTTTGACCAGGTCTGTTTCTAAAACATTTTTGTAGAAATTTGCAAATCTTTAGGGCTTGATCAAATGTAAATTTATACCCATTATGTGGCCCCAAGGATCTTGGCTCAGGGGTCAGTTCAGGTCTCCCGACAGCTCTTGGAATTCTGAGTATATACCCCATGGACTTTCCTGGGCCTCCTCCACCTACTGGAACGCTGAAGATAGGGGAGCAAGAGCTTGGCTCAAGCCTTCATCATCTCTCTTCTAGGTTACTGCCATCATCTCCTCACTGGTCTCCTCTCCCCAATATTATTTAATCAGTACCTGGAAATAAGTAAATGAAGGAACACAATCTCACCCTTTTCCAATCCATCCTTCACGGTGTCATCAAAGCAGCTTCCAAGTGCAAAAAGCAGATCAATTTGTTTCCATTTCCCTGGCTCCTCACTGCCTAGAGCACAGTGGCCTGGAACATCATCCAAGATATTCAGGGTTACCTGCCTTCCCACCTTGTCTCCTGACACTGCTTACATCTGTCCTTAAATTGTGACCACTAATCAAATCCAAGCTCCATAATTTTGTTCTTTTAGCTCCCTCTACCTGGGGGAACTGCCCGTTCTCTGATGGGGGCGTCTTAGTGACTGCTTAAAGTCTGGATCAAGTTTCATCTCTTCAGGAGCAAGTGCTTTAGAGTCCAATACACCTGGGCTTGAGCACTGTCTTCCTATGCACTAACTCTGTGGATATAAAAAAATGTGTTACCCTCTTCATGCCCAACTTTTTTTAACTTTAAATTGTGGGGAATAATATCTACCTCATAAAATTAATGTAAGGATTGTTATAAGATAAACTTAGGCACCTTAAAATTTCAACAAGTTTATTTGAGCATTCAGCAATTCATGAATTGGGCAGCACCAGACCACAAGTGGTTCAGTGCTCCACGGAAAGGGTGCAAGGGGGATACGTTTATAAGGCATTTGCAGAAGGAAGACAAAGAAAATATTTGATTAGTTAAAGTGGAATGTCCTTAGTTAGAGGTTACTAGGTAGTTTTTGATTGGTTAAGTGTAAGTTCTATTTTAATTTTACATCGAGTTGGGTTATGGTTTGCTTAGTAGGTGGAAATCCCAGGTGCTGGAGCGATGGCAACCTAAACGCCTCCCAATTAAGCATTTTAACAGGACAAATACATTTATGTATGTAAAGCAACCAACTGGGTGCCTGGCAAGATGGATCAAGAAGCCATTTTTTCCCCCTTTTCTCCTTGCAATGTGCCATAGTTTCCTTTTTCTTCCCTTCTATTCTTTAAAAGCCTCTCCAAACCTTCAGGGGGTAATTATGCTTTGTGCTACCATTCTCCAAGGGCCTGCTGCTCTTGCTAGATGGTAAGTGCTTTGCAGGAAGGGACTTTGCCTTATATCTTGTCTTATCTTGTCTTATCCCAGCTCTAGCTCAGTCTCTAGATCAAGGCAAGTAAAGACTCAATAAAAAAAAACTGAACTAGTGATTAGCTGATACACAGCAGCCTTTCCAATGGGAAGGTGGAAAAGACAGAGCATGTGGAGTTGTAGTTTCTTGGTGGAAACCAAGAGTTATTCTCTATTTACTTCTTTGAATTCTTTGCTACATTGAAGAAACCTGACAACTCAGAATTACAGAACTTTGAGGTGGAAAGAGTCATCTTTCCCAAAAGCTGGAAAGGTCATCAGAGCTTTAAACTTGGAGTGGGGCAGGCTCTGGCCCAAGATCTCAAGATGGTGACAGAGCGAGCCTGGCTGAGACCTCTTATATTAGATCCTGGGGCCATGGCTCTCCTACACCTCCCTTCTGCCTGCCCCACACCTCAGGAGGGATGGGGATGTGGGCCCAGAAGCAGTGCTTAAAAAATTTTTATTTTCTCAAGTGTTCCAACACTGCAGGCCTTCAGATGGGCCAGGATGTGGTTTTGCCCTGCCTGCCTGGCTGGACAGAAGCATTTTAGGATGCTATGAGAAGGTAGAGAAAGAACATGCCTCTCTAGATACCACATTTGATATGGCCACATAACCCTCACCTCCAAGTGCTTCTCAAACACTGACTTCTCTGCTCTTAGATGCACCCTAATAAGAAGGGGCTATCTGTCCTTTTAATAAGGAGGAAAGCCAAAGCTGGGAGAAGTTAAGCCATTTCCCTAGGGTGGCTTAGTGAGTCAGTGGGACGGCTTTAAATACAACCCACCATCCCTTCCACACCCACTTCCTAACCATCAGACCACACTTTCCTTTGAGCACAGGAATGCAAGCCCTGCACGTACCTTCTAAGGACGTGCAGATTAGCTACAGGATTCCAGATTGAGAAGCACGAGGAAGAGAGGACGGGGAATGAGAACCAGGAAGATGAAAGTGACTTTCTTTGCTTTTCTATTTAGGCTGTACATTCACAGGGAGCCTAAGCGTCAGGGGAAGGTGAGCAAATCCTGAGACTGTGCATTTAAATGGCCACCAACACGATCCAAGGCCATATACCCATGATACCTATGCAACATTGGTATTGATGGCCAGTGATACCTGTGTAGTTTGTAATGGCTAGCAAAGTAAGCTCAGTGTTTATGATCCTATTCAATAATTTCTCTTTCTCACAGAGAAAGCCAGAGAGACAATATCTTGTTTAATCCTTAAAACAGTACTGTGAGGGTATTATCAACACAGTTTTACAGCTGAGGGCAAGTGAGTTGCCTGGGTTGCTCAGCTGGTCAGTGGCTAAACTAGAAATGGAAGTCAGAAGTGTTTGGCCCCCCCAAGTCCAGCCTTTCCTCATCACCAGTGGTTCTCAAAGTGTGGTCCCTGGACCAGCAGCCTTTGTATCACTGGGGAACTTGTTGAAAAATCAAATTCTTGGGTTCCTACTTAGACTTACAAAATAGAACATCTAGGGGTGGGGCCCAGAAATCTGTTCTAAGAAGCCCTCTGAAGGATTCTGATTCAAGCTAAGTTGGAGAACCTCTGCTCTCCTCAATGGTGTCTTGGGAAGCAGGAACATCAGAATAGAGTTGAGCAGCAGGGGAGGAAAGTGGGAAGGGGGCATGTCCATGCTCAGGCAGGACAGTATGTCACCTACAAGGAGGGGGCAGGCACAGATGAGCCCCTTCCCTGCCCCACAGTGGGAAACATGGGAAACTAAAGAACATCCCAATGAAGGTGCAATGGAGGGTTCAAGAGGGGCTGCAGTGGGAATGCATTAAAATAAAGCAGTGGCAAATACAAAGGTCCTTAATGCTATGCTGACTGGCCCTGAAGGTGTCCACAGGGGCTAATAGGAAGCAAAGGAGGGGAAAAGGAAATGAATAAAAAACTCAAGATTAAATCAAGGCAGGGAAAGAAGGAGAGAGAAAAGAGAGTATTGAGCAACTTCAATAGAAAAATATTAATGGGATTAATGGGTATCCATTATGGATATCCCTTGTGGATTGAATGCTCCTGCCCTGCACAGAAGAGTTCTGGATTACTTTAACTTTATACTTCTAAACAAACTGGGGGTAGATAGATATGGCCTTGCTTATATTCTATTACTGGTTCTCTCAGCTGGATGGGGAGTCTCAGAATTACCTGACTCTTATCAAAAGACTTATGTCCAGACCTCACAACAGTATTGTTGAATCAGAACCTTGGTATTTTAGGAACTGATTAGCTATGTTTACTTTAGCAAATCTTTCAAAGTGATTCTGATACTATCTTTCACTACCACCACACACAAATACACACACATATACACACATGTAACTACTATTTTATCTTAAAAACTAAAAAACCATAATTAGAAGCTTCCCCGCAAAACACAAGATGACTTCTTACCCTTCAGTTTTTACTTCTGTAGAATCCCAGAGCTGTAGGGGTGAGAGGGAAGAGAAGCAACACCCATGCACTCTTGGTGCTGATCACCTCCAGAACCGGTTCTCATAGCATGTGCAGGGCTTGATCTCTCCTCAACTGCCTTTGGTCTGGAGGTACTGCCTGGTGCTTTGTACCTTCCCAGGCTTCTTTGTACCGTTGTTTTGGAATTTAGAAATTTTTCACTGGAATTGTTTGGGCCAAACTTAGAAAAATTTTTTTCATCTTTGAAGGGCTTCTAGGTGCTCTGCTCTGTGTTTCCAAGCTGGGGTGTTGGTGTGTGTGTATGTGTATGTGTGTGTGTGTGAGAGAGAGAGAGAGAGAGAGAGAGAGAGAACATCCCTTAGAGACCTCAGAGAGCTCCCCCCTGCACCTACCTGTTCACTGTCACGGTGAGATGACATTTGCGCCCTTTTGAGATGATATTCCTTACAGAATGTAAAATCCTTCCAGGTGAGGGTGGCAGGAGGTGGGTGCTTAGAATGGGATTAAGGACTTTGGCTGGCTTCTCTGTTACCAAGACAAGAGCAAGACCTCTAAGACTGTTTTGTCCCCAGCCCTTTAATTTTCCCTATTACTTTTAGGAGAAGGAGTACAATTAGATCATAGCCAAGATTGTTAAAAGGCAGATCTTTTCGCTAATGGCTTTTGAGTACATGTTACTACATGACAAGAACTGTCTTGAGCACTTTGTGTATGTTCTTTCATTGAAATATTTCATTGACCGCCATCTGAGATAGGGACTATTATCCTATTGTACAGAGGAAGAAACCGAGGGGGTACATTAATTATCAAGAGTCACACATCCAATAAATTGTGAAGTGTGAACTTGAACCCAACCTGGCCCTAATGGCAGCTTAGGTACTTTTAATTAGGATGATACAATTACATAATTTATAATTTTCATACCATTTTCTAATGCGTTGTCTTTTTGGGTTTTGTGGCAGTTTCTGCCTCTCAAATAGACTTTTCTCCTTTTGATAAAGGGAAGATAGGAAAAAGGGGAAGAAACCAACATTTATTAAGCCTGAGTCAAAGAATTTCACTTATGTCTGTTCATTTAATTATCATGGCAATCCTTTAAGTTGAGTAGTATTATCTCTATTTTTTACAAAAGGTTATACAGAATCTCAGGGGAGATAGTGTTAGCCTAAGTTTTCAAGGCAGATCTGTGGCAGAGCTGACACCCAAACCCTGATCTGTCTCATTCCAAAGCCCCAGCCTCTCATACTTCAGTTTCATGTATTAGTGATTTTTATGTTAGCACCTGAGAGTGATCATTTCCAGCTTTGCTGTGGCATCTCCTGTGGTCCCAGATGTTTGTACGGGATCCTATAGAATGGAAATTCCTAGAATCAGGAAACTGTAATGTATGCTCAAGGCAAAATAAACAAAGTATATTTTATTTTTGTTTTAAACTGTGAAGATCCTACCATGGATCCACTTGAAACACTACTGTGGGCCTTGGTAAAAACCCAGAGGACAGCTCGGGAGTTAGGGTATGTTAATATCTCTTCTCTGTAAAGGCATAAAGGAAAGTCAAATCTGAGCACTCAGCCTCACTTAGCATATTTTTTTCTTCCCTAAATATTTTAGATTAGAAAGTTTCAAACTCCTTAATTTATGAGGCTATGACCACACACACACACGCATGCACAGCCACACACTCGAGCACACACTCCTATACCCAGGACCCTAAGAAGCAAGGTCAGTCTCGATGCAAATCCACACCAGCTTTAGAGGCCCAGGGTAACAGATGTCACGGGTGATTCACACCCATGAATCACTTAGCTCAGCTCATTGCGGGATGGAATGACACAGCCCACTCTACAGGGCCCGTTTGTTCTTTTTGGTAAATCCCTAAAATTCCAAGCAGCTGTTTTATTCCTTACGTGTTCCGTCCTGATAATGGGAAGAAGAGAAAAAGTGGGTGGTGCGCATTTTGGCTGGCAGTGCCTCGCAGTTCCATTCAGAGCAGACCGTGGCGCTCACACTTAGCTCTTGGTCCACGCTAAGAACGCGTCTTGCTTTGCTGGACTTAGAGCTTGTTCCTCCTCAACTCCCGCCTTTCCCTGGGCAACATCAGTGTCCGTGTGCATAACCCGTCCAAGACTGGGCTTCACAGGTATTCCTATTTAATCTCCTCAGCTCCAAAGTCCTTCATCTGCACTTAAGCCAGATAAGCAAACCTGTGGCCACACTATCAAAGTTGTCATGGCCCAGAATGACTTGACTTCTGGAAGCATAAAGTCTCTGACAATCTTCTGTCTACACAGCTCTCACATTTCCTTATTCTCTATAATTATTCTTTCATGGAATTGCAACTTCCCTTTTCTCACAATTTCCCACTCTTTTCTTGTTTCTTCCTCCATGCTGGATACTATGCCCCATTAATCCACCCAAACTGCTTTTGTCAAGGCCATCTACGACCTCCATGTAGCCAAATTCAATGGTCAGTTGTCCTTCCTGTCTCACTTATGATATTACTTGAACTTTCACTAACACTTGCTACCACCGACCTCTCTCTGCTCTTGGAAAGACCTCCTTTATTGCACTTCTAAGATACCACACTTTCCTGATTTTCTTTGTCATCTATTCAACGTCTTTAGTCCCCTTTTCTGGATTTTCTTCTTCTCTCAACCTCTTAACATTGGAGAGTCCTAGAGCTCAGAGCCAGTTCCTCTTCCCTTTGTTATCTATTCCCACTTCCCAGGTGATAGCATCCAATCTGATGGCTTTAAACACCATCGATAGTCTGAGAATCCCTCATGTATAGCTACGGCCTGGATCTCAATCCTGAACTTCAGACTCTAACATCCACCTGCCCTGTCCACATCTCCAAGTGGAAGTCTAATAAACATCCCAAGCTTAATATGTCCAGAATCTAATTCTGGATTCTTCTCTATTCCCACCAACCTGCCCCTCCCCAGTCTTTCTCAGCATGGTAAAATAGCAATTTCACTTTCCATTTGCATATGCCAAAAAATTGCCATCATCTTGACTCCTCACTTTCTACCACACCCTTCCCCATCCTATCTGTCAGGAAATTTTCTTTTCCAAATGTATCCAAAATTTAACCACTTCTCACCATATTCCCCACTAATGCCAAATTTGTTGGTCAAAGCCAACACAATTTCTCATTAGATTGTTGCAGTAGCCTCCCACTCTGTTTCTCTCCTTGCCTCTTATGGTGCATCTCAACACAACAGCCTTGTTGAGAAAGCCTTTTAAAATGCGTATCAGATTATGCCACTTCTGTACTTAAAACTCTCCAATGGATAGACCTTGAAGCTGAACATTAAAACTAAAACTATATCGCTTCCAGAAGAAATGTGGGGACATATATTGATGAATTGTTGTAGGCAAAGATTATTTAGAGAGAACATAAAAGGCACTAAGTGACAAAGAGAAAATAATTATAAATTGTATTGTATCAAAATTAGAAACTTCTGATGGTCAAAACATACCTTTAAAAAATAAATAGGCAGGCCACAGATGGAGAAATATATTCATAACACATATATCTGACAAAGGACGTGCATTCAGAATATATAAAGAACTCTTACAGCTCAATATTAAAAAGATAAACACCCCAAGTAAAAGACAAATATATTCACAAAAGTAAAAAGACATAAATGGCCAATAAGTATGTAGAAAGTGCTCTACATCATTAATAATCAAGGAAATGCAAATATTTTCTCACAATTGGTGGCTCATCATCTCTTCATTCTTTTTATAAGTGTCTTACACAAAGAAAAGTTTTGAATTTTGATGAACTTCTGTCTATCTTTTATTTATTTATTTATTTACTTTGATTAGTACTTTTTTGTCCACTATTCCTCCTAAGAACCCACTTTCAGAATTTTTCTTCTTGTCCTGGCAATCTTGAGTCCTGCTGGCTTGGAAGTCTTAGCACCCAGAGAGGAAAGGCTTCCACCAGGAAATACAACAATGGGTCCATTAAATTGGCAGGTGAGGCTGCCACCTGGCCACTTTGGGCTTTTTATGCCACGGAACCGACAGGCAGGGAAAAAGGTTATCTTACCTGCTGAAAAGACTGATCCCAATTACAAAGGGGAAACTGGGCCACTACTCACAGTGGAAGCAAGAAGGATTAGGTCTGGAACCCAGAGGATTTTCCTGGGTACCTCTTAGTACCACTATGTCCAGTAGTAAAGCTTAATAGAAAACTACAGCTAAAACAAAAACCAAAAACACACACACACAAAAGCAGAACAATTGAGGACTTGGTCCCTTGAAGAATGAAGGTTCAGGTAACTCTATCAGGTGAAGAACTCCAACCATCTGGAGTTCTGGCTGAGGAAAATTAAAATATAAAATGAGGAATTACAGAAGATGGAGATCATGGATATCAATTATGGATGGTATAATGACCAATTATAGGAATGAAGACTGTGGTAGCATTGCATATTTCTCTTGTTATATGTATAAGCTAACCATGGTGCGTGGTCATCATGTACTCCAGGGACAAGGAGGAGACTGGCTTATTTGGAGAGGAAGACCTTTGTTGGGGAGAGTGAAAGTCAGTTTGGATATGGGACAAGCATGGACCTTGGAGGGTGTTGCAGAACGTTTTATCAGCTGAATCATCTAAATCTTGCCTAACCGCTCACATATTTTACCTGAATTATGCATTTTTTACATAATACACACACAAGAAAAGGAAAAAGAAGGGGCCACCCCTACTTTACCTACCATTCTCCCATTCCAGGATAGGAAAATCTCATGAAATGGACTATCTTCTGGGTTCTTCCAGATGGATGTGCTCAAAGGCAGATGCTGTGTTTATGGCTCCTTCTGCACTATGATGCAAATGTCCTTGACCCTTTTTCAAAAGTCCTATTCAGTAAGAAAGTTGGAGCATATTGGTTGAGGTCTTCAAACCAATTTTAAACAATTTTTGTTTATTATATGCAAACAATATAACTATAAGGCCACCCAAAGCAATGACCAGGACCACTCCTTCCGTAGTGCCCACCATATTATTTCCCATGAACCCACCCGGAGCTGGCTTGAGACTGGCCCACCTCTTCCTAGGCTGTGACATCAGGAAGGTGGGGCTGTCAGTTGACTTCTAATTTCCCACTGTGATTAGTAGATGAATGGCGGATGGAATGTAATAATATTATCTAAATTGCTTTATCTTATTTGAGATACAAACTCACTAGATCAAAACATACATTCCCAAGATCTTGCTGGCCAGAACAGAAACCCCTAGAATTCTTTGTGCATATTTTAAAGAATTATATTCAGTGTCTAACTCTGAACATAATGCCTGAGACTTCTCCTTCTTTTCCAAGGGGAGCCCCTTATAAGAGAAATCCATGGGAAATCCTCTTCCAAGATAGGTAGCACCTGCTTCCCCTTTTCCTCATCCCCCCAAAGGAAGAAAATTGTCAGCATCTTTAGGATGTCCCTTTAGGGGGATACTCTTTACAAGTTTAGGTGTCCAGAATCAATTATGGGGTCACTGATTTTCAAATTTGTCAGATGACAGAGAACCTAAAAGTTACATTAGTGCTAGGGATTACTAATGTAGATACTTTTAATTCCTTATGAAGTGTAAACATTTTCTCAGCCAGAAATAATACTATACTCTATTTATCAAGTAAGAAACTACACACATATGCTTATGAATAAAACAAATAGTTATGATGGCAGTGAAAAAAAACCCAAGCTGTGCAAACAGATATGATTCATGACTTCTAAGATTTTCTATTAATTATATATATATGTATATATATTTTTTTCTTATGATGTTATCTTCCAGGACCTGCCACAAATCAAGCAGTGGCAAATGTTAAAGGATAAAGAAATAAAAATAGAAGAAAAGCCTAAGATTGAAAAAAATATTAGCCATCAGCTGAATTTTCCTATGATTTAGAAAAAGGCTGCCATTATTTAATTTTATCAACAGAATACTTTTGCCATGGGGAAGACAAACATTTCATGGGAGACAAATTTGAGAACCTCTGGAGTATGCAATAGTTACCACAAATTCTTTATTTTTTTTTAATTTATTTTTTAAATTTCAGAATATCATGGGGGTACAACACTTTGGCCATACACATTACCCCTGTTCTGCCCGTGTCAGAGCCACAATCGTGGTCATCTCCCAAACTGTGCTCCCCACATCCATTCAGTGAGAGTTTTTCCCATCCCTTCCAACCCCCTCCCGCCCGCCCGCCCTCAGATGAATGTTATTGCCCTGTGTGATGTAAGTGTTCATCAGTTAGTACCAGTTTGATGGTGAGTACCAGTGGTGCTTGTTTTTCCAATCCTGTGACACTTTGCTTCGAAGAATGGGTTCTAGCTCCAACCAGGATAATACCACATGTGTTAATTCACTGTTGTTCCTTATTGCTGAGTAATACTCCATGGTATACATATACCACATTTTATTGATCCACTCGTGTATTGATGGGCACCTGGGTTGTTTCCACAACTTTGCAATTGTGAATTGTGCTGCTATGAACATTCGAGAGCAGATGTCTTTATTATAAAATGTCTTTTTTTCTTTTGGCTAAATACCCAGTAGTGGGATTGCTGGGTCAAATGGTAATTCTACTTTTAATTCTTTGAGTTATCTCCATATTCTTTTCCATAGAGGTTGCATTAATTTGCAGTCCCACCAGCAGTGTATGAGTGTTCCTATCTGTCCACATCCCCGCCAATATTTGTTATTTGGGGAATTTTTGATATGAGCCAATCTCACTGGAGTTAAGTGATATCTCATTGTGGTTTTGATTTGCATTTCCCTGATGATTAGAGAAGTTGAGCACTTTTTTATATGTTTGCTGGCCATCATTCTGTCTTCTTTGGAAAAGTTTTTGTTCATGTCCTTTGCCCATTTTTTAATAGGGTTGTTTGATTTTTTTCTTGTTGATTTTCCTAAGTTCTGTATAGATTCTGGTTATCAGCCCTTTATCAGAGGTGTAGCATGCAAATATTTTCTCCCATTCTGTAAGTTGTCTGTTCACTCTAGTGATAGTTTCCTTGGCTGTGCAGAAGCTTTTCAATTTGATCAGGTCCCATGTATTTATTTTTGTTGCTGCTGTGATTGCTTTGGGGGTCTTCTTCATAAATTCTTTGCCTAGGCCAATGTCCATAAGAGTTTTTCCAACGTTTTCTTCGAGAATTCTTATGGTTTCATGTCTTAGGTTTAGATCTGTTATCCATTGTGAATTGATTTTTGTGAGAGGTGAGAGGTGTGAGTCCAGTTTCAGTCTTCTACATATGGCCATCCAGTTTTCCCAGCACCATTTGTTGAATAGGGATTCTTTTCCCCAGTAGTTACCACAAATTCTTGATCAAAGTAATTCCAACATAAATGTGGTGTATTAAAGGCAGATTAATTTGGCAACAGTGCTCAAGGTGGATAGTTTATGGAGACGTAAGTCACGGTGCATAGGAGACCATTGCAATGTGCAAGTGTGAGGCAACAGGTTCCAGATAAGGGAGGCAATGGGCCCAAGTGGGAGAAAATGTGTGAAAGTAAGAACCATCACAAAGACAGGAATGTGAGGGCTTGAAGAGTCATTCAGTAGAGTAGACAGTAAAAATGATGTTCAGGTTTCTAGTCTGGGTAAATGAGATATTAACTAAATTTTGGAGAGGAAATCTGAGGAATTAAAGTGAATGCATTTTAAAATACTTTTTATTTGAAGTGATGGTGTTAAACTTAATAAAGACAAAAATATAAAAATATGGTAATGGTCAACAACCATGTAAAAAGATGCACAACATCACTAATCATTAGGGTAATGCAAATCAAAACCACAATGACATATCTCCTCATACGAATTAGGATTACTACTATAAAAACAAAAACAAAAATGAAAAATAACAAGTGCTGGCAAGGATGTGGAAAAATTAGAACTTTTTTGCATTGTTGGTGGAAATGTAAAATGGCACAGCTTCTATGGAAAATAGTATGGCAGTTTCTCCAAAAATTGAATATTGAATTGCCATATCATCCAGCAATCCCACTTTAAGTATATATTCAAAATAATTGAAAGCAGGATATCAAAGAGATATTTGTTTAGCCATGTGTATAGCAGCATTATTCACAGTAGTCGAGAGGTAGAAGCAACCCAAGTGTCCATCAAGGATGAATAGATAAACAAAGTGTGGTATATACATACAAATGGAATATTATTCTGCCTTAAAAAGGAAGGAAATTGTGACACATGCTACAACATTGATAAACCTTGAGGATATTATACTAAGTGAAATAAGGCAGTCACAAAAAGAAAAATGCTGTATGATCTGACTTATATGAGGTACCTAGAGTGGTCAAATTCATAGAAAAAGAAAGTAGAATGGTGGTTTCCAGGGGCCTAAGGAGGAGAGGAGAATGGGGAATTGTTATTTACTGGGTATGGAGTTTCAGTTTTGCGAGATGAAAAAGTTCTGGAGGTTGGTTGCACGGCAATGTGAATGTCCTTAACACTACTGACCTGTACACTTAAAAATGGTTAGTATGGTAAATTTTATGTTATGTGTATTTTACCACAATTCAAAAAAAATTAAAATATGGTACCGTAGTGTGGTGAGGGGAGGAGGAAATGATATTTAAAGTTAGCAGAGAGTTTTAGATGAAGTGATAGAATACTGATTGATACTTATGGCTCTAGCTTTTGAAGCAGCCACACAGTGGCAGAAATTTCAGAAGCAATCTCTCCAAAATTTATTAAAACCTGTTAAGGTAGGTATTATTTTACCCATTTTAAAAGATGGAACAAGTGAAACTCAGAGAGATTAAATAACTTGGCCAGGTCCCACAGCTGGCCAATGGTAACGCCAAGCTTTGGACTCTACAAGACGGGATGTTTCATGATGCCATGTAATTTCTACTGAAGGACACAGAGGGCTGAAGCCTGAGCTCAGACAGAGAGCTACAAAGAAGTATGTGGGAGGGAAGAAAGAAGTCAGAAAAGATTCAGCAGACAAGCCATTAGAGAGGGAGGCCGGGAAGCAGAAAAGTGCAATGTAGTGGGTGTCTGAGAAAAAGAATTGCAGGGAGGCAATTTTGGTCCATAAGTGTATCTGCCTATTTTTGTGTAATTTCTTATCATACTACCTTTGTGCTTAATTACTCCAATTTTGTTGAGAAAAGAAAGCTAGATGAGCTTCATTTGCTTTAATTCTGCTTCTATTATGTTGACTCTTTTGAAATCTCATTTTAAAAAGTCAGTCTGTGCTGCTTTCTATTTAATTCTTTATTGTTTGACCCCATGGAAAAGACTCACCACAGGCGTCACTCAGAATATGTTTGCTCTTAATTATCTGATGCATTACCCTAGAAAAAGCAAATTTGTCTGAATTGGATTCTGTGCCTCCCTTTCCTATGACCCTCCACTCCCATTATCCCCTAAATACATGCACACACACCATGATGTGCCAGATGTCTCCAAGTGGTACTATTACTCCTTAGAGCTGAAGAACCTGAAAGCTTCCAAACCCTTAGCTTTACATTTAGAGATTTCAATTATTACAGTCAATTATTGAACCTAAGGAGTCTTCATTATTACAGGCACCACTAAGAAGGAAAGGATAGTGCCAATTATAATTACAAGACATCAAGTGATGTTAAGATGTAAAGAAAACAAATTGCACTTAAAAATTGCACTTAAAATCAATGAAATATGATTGTATAAAACTTTACTGTAATGAAAAGGAATTAAAATGCCTTCTCCAAGTGCTTAACATAGATCCACATATGGACTACAGAATCCAACAGTGTATTTTATATTCAAGGAGAGGAGCTCCAGTTTTGCTCCACTGCCAGGAACCAACCCAGATCTCCTCTCCTTCCCCACCAGTATTTCTTGGCCTGTTGTCGAAACCACAAGGGGATTTCAGCCTAGGTCCAGTTGCTTGTTGCACAAAGATCCAATTATTGAGACAACAGGATTGCCAAGGAAGGAAGGAATATAACAGATGCCTTGTTGAGAGAATGGGAGAACCCACCTCAAATCTCTCTCTTCAACGAATGGAGATCATGGGCTTTTAAAGGAGGTGACATGTGCCTTCAAGCAGGTCGAGGAGTAACTAAAATGGGACCACGTGCATTGAGGGCAGGTTGTGGGGGATGGTGAATCTTGGCATCAAGAAGTCTGCCCAGGGGCCTTCAGAATCTCACCTCCTTTGTCTTGCAGAAAATCCACCATTTCTGGGAAACAACTCAAAAGGTCAAATAGTTAGTTAAGGGAGAGGATTAAAAAAATATAAGGGTTATTAAAGTTTGCTCATAGAGCTGGTTACAGGCCCTCCACACAGACTGGGGGAGGCAGGCTGTAGGTGGGAGAGGACCTAGGGCTAGATTAGTAGGCTAGCTACTAGTCATCACTTTCTATTGGAGTAGTGGCTGGAGACCACTTAACTTACTCTCACCGTTCTGGTTTAGACCAGTGATTTCCATCCACCCACCTGGATTTCCAGAAGCATTTACTTAATTCTTCCACAGCATCCTGAACTTTTAGCTCTTTTCTTCCCTGTTCATAAACTTTTCTGACCCCCTCATTCATGTTAATTTGTGTTGTTAATTATTCTATTTTTCACTTAAGAAGATAAATTTTATTTCTGATACAGATGTTGAATGACAGCACAGAGTCCTGATACTCCCATCCTAAGCCTTTTCTCATTTTACAAATGTCCTCATTTATAGTTTTCATTTAGAAATGATAAAAGTTTCCACTTGCAAATTTCCTCATTGAGTAATAATGACTCACATTGTAATTGTGAGAATTCAGTGAAGTAGTGCATATAAAGTGTTTAGCACAGTGCCTGGCTCATGTAGCTAGCACTCAATGACATTATTGCCCTGAAACTAAGAGAACTAAAGAGGAAACTGGGGAAGCATTTGGTGGGCATTCACTCTTGCTGTATCTCCTTCACTTGTCCAAAACATGAGAATCTTTGCTCTGTGCTCCTGAACTGTTGAACATTTTGTTTTGGTAGTTTTATGGATGTGGTAGAAGCAGCATGCCTGGTGCATCATGTTCCTTTCCAGAGATGAGCTCCTTGTCAGGAAACCCCACAGATATCTACTGTTAAGTTTCAAAAACAACTCCTGGTGTCCTTGTGGTCTTGCATGTTCTCAGCCCTTGCAATTCAGCCCACATTTACCACTTTCTCCACCCTCTCTGGCCCCTGCTGACTTTTCCCGTCCCCCTCAGGCCATTTGAATGCTGAAGCAGTTTTGCAAATCACTGTAGGAAGCCAATCCTGGAGCACAGAGGAGTTTAGAAACCTACAAGGTTCTCAGAGCCCTGGTCCTCAGCCTCTACTTTTGGGCATCTCTGCTAAGTCTATTACTAGAAGCCTTCTTGGATTCTTATTCTATATTTTTTCTTCCTGGACCTGTTGATTCAACCTCAGGTCAAAGGAAATGTGTCAACTCCAGTCAAATCATCCAACCATTGTTCACACCATGACAGAAAAGAATAGGGGAAGAAAAGACAGATAGCAGTTAGGAGGCTTAAAAGGTCAATAAGTAGCCATATGATCCAATGTTATATATACATTTACCCTGGTCACGGGATCGTCTATTGTGGAGATGGGACAATCAGACTCATCAACTGTACTTGAACAGCAATTGTCTGAAGCTGAATGGCCTCCCTTTAAAAGCTCTATGTTTCTACTCATTATTGGGACAATGGCATTTCAGACAGGAGTCTCCATCCTCCTCCTTTGCTGGCAAAGTAATAAAACTTCTCTTTCCTTCTCCTCAAACCACTTGTTCTCGTTCTTCTGATGTGGCCTCTGGAACAAGGGCCGAGCTTTCGGTAACAAAAGTATTAAGAATTTTGAGCTAGGTAGAATATATTTAGTTTGACAAAATTTATTAAGTGGCTACTTTGTGCAAATCACATTCCAAATAGTATTTATTGAGTACCTACTACATACAGGCACTATTCTGTGTGATATGGGAAACAAGGAATACAAAGAAAGAAGCAGTTAAAGAAAACAGAATTCCTGTCACTGACATCCAACTGAGGAAGAATTCAGAATGTGTGAAAGCCTTTGGAAACTAACAGCGCAAACATAAAGCAACTAAGTGCCTGGCAAATGTCACCCTGTCCCAACTCCCATGTGTTGCCAGGTCCCTCCTAACTCCTGCTTCTGGGTGGGGTACCTCCCCCATCCAATTTCTGGAGAAGCAGAATGGGGTGGGAATGGGGGCACCCTGCTGCAACTGGCTCCATGAATAAATTTCAATGACCCCTATGTTTTTTATAATCATCTCCCTTAACTTACTACTTGAACTTTTGAGTTGTTTCCCAGAAATGGTGAATTTTCTGCAAGACAAAGGAGTTGGAATTCTGAAGGCCCCAGGGCAAACTTCCTGATGCCAAGACTCACCATCCCCTTCGACCTGTCCCAAGGGATTTGGCCCCTCCTTAAAAAGCCCATGATCTCCATTAGTTGGAGAAATGGATTTGTGACAGCTTCTTTTGTATTAAAAGTTCCTTTCTTCCTTGGCAACTTTCCTTGTCTCAATAATTGGATATTTGTGCACTAAGCAACTGGACCAAGGCTGAAACCTCCTTATGGTTTCAATAACACTTCCTTGGGTTTAGATGTAGCTTATTCCTATATCTGTTGCTTTGCCCCAAATTGCCTTACATCATTTACATAACGACTTATTCAATGTGAAGGGAAGAGCAGGATATTTAGATTCAAATAAACCTTGTGAAGAGTACTTGCTCTGCTAAGTACATGCTACCTCTATGACATGCACAGCCTTTCAGTCCCAGTTTCCCTTATCTGTACACTGGGAATATATGGACAGAGGTCAAGCTTCCCTTCTGCCCTCTCTGAAAGTTTGCTGAAATGAATTGACACAAGACAGATTAATAGGAGAAAAGGGCATATGAATTTATTTAATGTTCATAAGCATGGGAGAATGGCAGAATGATTACCCAATAACACAATGAGGTCCAGACACTTATGTGCCCTTCTTCTTAGGGGAAGGAGAGAGGTCTGTTATAGGAATAAATTATTTTCAGGGGGAATGAATGAGCCCAAAGAGGAATGGCCTGGGACTGATGTCCTCTGAGCTCTGGGGGAGGTGGCAGGAAGATGAGGGGTGGAACTTCACTGTGAACAAATGTTATTTTATTATGCAGATAAAGTTTCCCAGGTAATGTCCTGTAACTGGCCTAAGAATAGCAGGTGAAAAGGCTGTCTGGGTATGGTAATGCCCAGTCTCTTCACTTCTTCAGTGGTGGTGGTTAGTCTTTTCCGGTTAGTTGATGAGATTCCTGGGAAGGAGGTCTTAAGACAATTTTGATTCTTTTGGAAAGAAGCTTCCCTAGTCAGATAAGGAAATTCTAAAGACAGTCCCTCCTGGTGTTTTGGGAAAGAAAGAGAATCAGAGAGACAGGGGGACAGGTAAAGTCAGAGAGAGACCTTGGGTCTGAGGCCTATTTATAAGGCCTTTCAATGTTCTTTAACTGAAAGCCCTCAGCATGCCAAAGTGCAATATTTTGGGGTATCATTTTCTGTGCTCCAATAGGAACATTTGCCTATCTCCCTATGCCATTATGCAGCCTTAAAAGGATAACCTAAGCAAAGAGCTTGACACATAGTAGGTGCTCAAAATGTAACAGTGGAAGGGAGGCTTAGCATGACTAGCTTCATTTTGCTTCTGACCCCCTGTGGTAAAAGGCTTTAGGTTAAAAGCTCCTGCTTAGCTCTGCACATAGACTAGATAATTATTGGACAAATTTACTTTGTAGTTCAATCTTAGAAGAAAGATGATAGCCATCTTTTCCCAAAACTAATTCCTGTGGTGATAAGGAAAGTATGCACACAAGCCACAATGCTATGTTAAAGACTTATAGGAGCATCATGACCTGACCTATATCACCCAAAGTTAACTAACCAAGAACAAGGAAGATTCACAACCCCCTTGGGTGCTTAATGATGCCGAGATGTCTGCGATCAAAGGAGCCTAAAGTTCATGCTAACTTAAGATGGTTCTTTGAGACACTAGTCTGCCATCTTCTCAGATTGATGGCTGTCTGAATAAAAGTCGCTTTCCTTGCCCAATGCCTTGCTTCCCAACTTATTGGTTGTTAGTGGTACGAGCTGAGCTTGAATTTGGTTACAAAAACACATTACTTTGTTTTATCCTTATTTGCTAGTTGGATTTGCCCTTTGAACTGCCTGCTCAAATCATGGCAATTTGATTTCTACTTCCTAATTTGTTGTACAGAGTGGGGTTTCCACGTTGGCTTCTTAATGAGATTTACACACTAGTCCCTGACTTAGGTGGAGACATTTTCTTCATTTTAGTTCTAAGAAGCATTCTTTCTAGATTATTAGATATCCCAAATAGATTAAAACTTCAGGTTCAGGCCACAGGAATGTATTTTCCGTTTTTTGTCAGAGGGTGGCATGGCACTTGTTTGCATGTCAGCAAACTCTCCTTATTAGTAAGGAGTTCCTGTGGTCCTTTAGTATTTGACTGTCACGAGCAAGGAGATATTTGGCCAGGAGAATAAAGATGACTAATGACAGGGTTCAGGACACAGCACCCCAAAATATGCCTTTTTTGCATAAAGATTATTTTGAGCTAACTATTTTGGGAAACATCAGACATAGGAGAATCTTTGAAAACATAGTATCTTTGAAAGCAGTTACCATTTTGTAAGAGAAATTTACATCTGTAAATAAAAGCTCCATTAGTCAGGTTGTCTCCCTTTCTGCACCAAGAAGAGAAGGACTAAATTACTAGAGACTCTTAATCAATAGAGAAGCCATCAACTTAAATCTACATAACAAGACTTACCCTTGTTGTACAGTGCATTTCCCCACACCCTTCTTTCTTTGTTTCAGACAAAGATGGTATTTAATCCTGAAGTCTAAAATAATTCTTTGAAATCTACTTTAGAGATATACTCATTTTCTGGGTTGTCTCATACTGTTATACATATTGTTAAACTTTTGTTTGTTTTTCTCTTGTTAATTTGTCTTTAGTTACAGGGAAACCCAGCTAAGAACTCATGGAAGGTGAAAGGAAAAATTATTTCTCTTCCCTACACTTTCTATAGCTTGGGCTCTGACAGCTGCTGTGGAATAATTGGTCAAGCATGGGGTGCTGGCATCAGACTGCCTGAGTTCAAATCCTGCCTCTTCTTGCTGTGTGAGCTTGGGAGGATGACCTCACCATCCTTGCCCAGGTACTTTTCCCTTAAGATATAGATCATAGTCTCTACATCACAGGAACTTGTATTGATTAAATGAGTTACTGCATGAGAAATGCTTAGAACAGTGCCTGGAGCAGAGTAACTGCTGTTGTAACCAACTCAAGCTCATACCACTTACCATAGGATAGCCCTTAAGTTGAAAGGTAAGGTGTCGGGGCAAGGAAATTGGCTTTTATTCAGAGAGCCAGCAAACTGAGAAGATGGCAGACTACTGTCTCAAAGAAACATCTTAGGTTAGTATGAGCTTTAGGCTCCTTTTTATCTTCAGGGAATGGGAAGGGGGGTGTTGGGTTGTAAGAAGTAGCTAAGGACGACTTACATGTGGGTATCAGTGAGGGTCTGAGGAGGTTGTAAAACTTCTTTGTTCTTGATCAGTTAACTTTGGAGGATGAAAGTCAGGATGTCCCTAAAAATCTTTAGCCTAACATTGTTATTTCTGTGTATACTTTTCTGAAAAGGCATGGTTACCTTTCTTCTAGCCTATGTGCAGAGTTAAGCAGAAGCTTTCAACCTAAAGGATATTGCTGCAGGGGGTGAGAAGCAAAATGGAGCTAGTTACATTAAGCTTCCCTTCCACTGTGACACTGTTGTTGCAAATAAATGATCAGAACAATGCTAAATCCACGGTGTGGGAAGAATATCAAAAACACCCACACAGGAATGGTCAAAGGACCAAACTTTTGGATTTGATAAAGATATGAGCTTTCTAAAGATCCCTTTCTTTCCCTGGTGTTAAATAAAAATTATGAAAGGCCTTTGTTCTAGATTAAGTTCCTGCACTAGGCCCCAACAGACCAGACTAAAAATCAAAATGGAGTCACCCACACTAAAGTTTCATATCACTGAGCAGAAACAAAGTTGTTATCTTCAAAAAAATCAGAAGAGAAATATAACAGTCAATTTCCCAAGCAGACCAGTTCCAATCTTTAATCAGTATGACAATGAAGTTCCCTGTGTTTTAAACTTTACAACAAAAGGTCACCTGAAGTACCCTGATGTTAACCAATCTGTTATTTCTCTATTGTTCTGTTTCCACCTTATAAGGGATGCAACTTTGGAATGGCCATCCACTTTTTCTTTGTTTCTGCTTTCTTCAACCCTCTTTGTCTATAAAAAACAATCCTCTCTGCTCAACTCGTTGGAATGCTTATTCTATTTTATGGAATGAAGTGTTGCCCGATTCTAGAATTTTCAATAAAGCTAATTGAGACCTTCACACTAAACTTGTAATTTTGTCCTTTGACAGATCTGACAACAATGAGAGGAACTGAATAAGACTGTTGATGGCCCTGAGACTCCTTCAGGAACACAGAAAAGGCATCATTAACCCCTTATTGGGGGGAGTCACATTTCTTCCTCAAAGAGCCCCAAGATTAATTAGTAATTTTCTCCCAGGTATGATCTCTGCATTCTTTTGCATTTGAGCTCCCTGATATCTTTGGCTTTTGAGCTACCCTTGAGTACCAAGGGTTGTTTTGTACTGTGAGAGAGCACTTGACTGTGGGTTGCCAAGGATTACTTTGTGTTGCGGTAGGGCACATGACTTTTTGGTTTGCAGTAACTGATGAGTCACTGGTAAAAATGCCACAGTTTTTAATGTAACTTATGGCAGTGAGTCGTTATTACTGCAGGGGGCCTCTTTATTCCTTCTCTTCTAGTGTGCTGAGATCTCATAGCCAAAGCCATCTCAGCTCTGAGAGACCCAAGATCCAACATAAAAATGGGATTTCTAATTTCTAAATATCTGAGTACTCTGCCTTCCAGTATGCTTGCCTTTTTCATGTATAATAGGAAGAATGGCCCTGGAAGCTGCAAATATTTACAAAAGTGGCAAAATATTACTAAAGATAATTCAGAATTGCAATGCCATTATGCAGAACATTCCAGATGAATAAGAATGTTGATCTAAGAAATGCACTTGGATTCCACGCCTCTCAGATTAGAGAGAATGGGATTGCTATTCTAACTGACGTTCAGAATCCTTAAAGTGACAACAGGATTCTAATACTACTTTATCAAAAAAATTCATCATGGAAAGGTAATAAAAAGCTAAAAATGCAAGACATTGTTCTCATTAAGGGCAGTAAAACTGATGTGACTCCCATTGCTCCCCACACACTACTTTGCCTGAATATTTAGTCTACTAACTCTCTGTCTCTGAAAGAAAACAGTTAAAAAGTTTGCTTCTAAGATAAAACCACCCAAAAATTCAGGAAATAATCCCAAACTGACTTACATTCCCTGGACAAAAATAGAAATCAGGGCCATAGTTAAAAATTTTTCTAAACCTAGGGAAGACCTTCAAAAGTTTTCTGAAGAATTCAGGATCTTAATTGGAACTTAAGACCCCAGGACACCTGATCTCTACAAATGAATACACATGCTAGTGGGAACTAGGAAGGCAGAAAATGGATGAAAGAGGTATAATTGGTATTACCTGACAAGCCCCACCTGTTATCAAAACTACAAGGGGGTTTTGGCCTAGGTCCAGCTGCTCATCACACAGAGATCCAAGTATTGAGACAATGTGGATTGCCAAGGAAGAAAGGAATTTTTTAATACAAAAGATATCTTGTTGGGAGAATGGGAGAAGTTGCCTCAAATCTGTATCCATGACTAATGAAGATCATGGGCTTTTTAAGGAGGGGCTTTAAGAAGGGGCCATGTGCCTTGGGGCAGGTTGAGGGGGATGGTGAGTCTTGGCATCAGGAAGTCTTCCCTGGGGCCTTAAAAATCTCAATTCCCTTGTCTTCAGAAAATCCACCATTTCTGGGAAACAACTCAAAAGGTCAAGCAGTTAGTTAATTGAGAGGATTATAAAAAACGTATATGGGCATTGAAATTTGTTCATGTAGCTGGTTACAACTCCCTCCTTCTTTTTAGTTCATTCCCCAATCTTGGGGAATCAGGATGTCTATCCATCTGGCTGCTTCATGCTGAAATGGGACATAGTTGGGGTATGAGGAAGAATGAAAATGTGGGGCCTATAACTGAAAGTTTTTAGTACATGTTGTTGACTTGCCACCCTGTCCCCACCAAGGTAGCAAAGTATGTCAAAAGAAGTACCCATCCCAACTCTGGGATCCCTCCCAGAAAATATTGGCCCAGTGTCTCCAAGATGGAATTTCCATCCAACATTCCCCTACTCATTAATGAAAATAGTGTTAGGGAGAATTTCCAACAAGCAAGTGTTCCCCATTGTCCAGATGTTTAGACAATCATAGGCTCAGGGTTGTTTTTGTTTTTCCATTGACTGCACAGACAAAAATATACTCAGTGTGTGCACCAGTAGTGCCTGCTCCTGTTTTCCTGTTCCTCTGGGAGCTAGAGTGTTATCAGTTTTCCCAGACCTTGGGGAAACATCATTTGCTGACATACTGTTGTACAAATAAGGATCCCTGTCTGTCCATTTGCAGGGAGGGGATTAAGGTCAATTGGTTGGACACTTGCCAGGCTGCTCTTTTGGTCCTCAAGTCTACCATAGACAGTTCTCTTATGTCCCCAGCAGTGCTTGATGGCTACCTCCCTGATCAGTAAAATGGTTTTTAATAACTCAAGAATTTGTGGTCAACTTAAAAATATACTACAAGGCTATAGTAATCAAAACAGCATGGTACTGGCACAAGAACAGAGACATAGACCAATGCAACAGGACTGAGAACCAAGATATAAAGCCTTCCTCATACTGTCACCAGATCTTTGGCAAAGTAGACAAAAACATACACTGGGGAAAAGAATCCCTATTCAATAAATGGTGCTGGGAAAATTGGATAGCCACATGCAGAAGACTGAAACTAGATCCACACCTCTCACCTCTCACAAAAATCAACTCACAATGGAAAACAGACTTAAACCTAAGACATGAAACCATAAGAATTCTAGAAGAAAATGTTGGACAAACTCTTATAGACATTGGCCTAGGCAAAGATTTTATGAAGAAGATGCCCAAAGCAATCACAGCAGCAACAAAAATAAATACATGGGACCTGATCAAATTAAAAAGCTTCTGCACAGCCAAGGAAACTATCACTAGAGTGAACACACAACCTACAAAATGGGAGAAAATATTTGCATGCTACACATCTGATAAAGGGCTGATAACCAGAATCTATACAGAACTTAGGAAAATCAATAAGAAAAAAATCAAACAACCCCATTAAAAAGTGGCCAAAGGACATGAACAGCAACTTTTCAAAAGAAGACAGAATAATGGCCAGCAAACATATAAAAAATTAACTCCAGTGAGTTAACTGATATTGGCTTATATCAAAAAGTCCCAAAACAACAAATGTTGGTGGGGATGCGGACAGATAGGAACATTCATACATTGCTGGTGGGACTGCAAATTAGTACAACCTCTATGGAAAGTAATATGGAGATACCTTAAAGAACTAAAAGTAGAACTACCATTTGATTCAGGAATCCCACTACTGGGTATTTACCTAAAGGAAAAAAAAGACATTGTATAATAAAGACATCTGAACTCAAATGTTTATAGCAGCACAATTCACAATTGCAAAGATGTGGAAACAACCCAGGTGCCCATCGATACACAAGTGGACTAATAAAATGTGGTATATGTATACCATGGAGTATTACTCAGTCATAAAAAACAATGATGAATTAACACATCTGGTATTATCCTGGATGGAGCTAGAGTCCATTCTTCAAAGCAAAGTATCACAAGAATGGAAAAACAAGCACCACTGGTACTCACCATCAAATTGGTACTAACTGACCAATACTTATGTCACATGTGTAAATAATATTTATCAGGGGTTGGGCAGGTGGGAAGGGGGTGGAGGGGATGGGAAAATGCTCAACTGGTGGGTGTGGGGTGCATAGTTTTGGGGATGTCCATGATTGTAGCTCTGACATGGGCAGTGCATAGGAAATATATATAACCAAAGTGTTGTACCCCCATAATATTCTGAAATTAAAAAGAAAAAAAGAAAGTTGAACTAAAAAAAAAAGAATTTGTGGTCCATATTTAATTGTCTTGTTTTCAGAGTTAAGGTATCCTTGTTTCTTCCACATGACTTTATGAGCATGTGCCACCATAAAGGCATACTTAGTATCAGTCTAGTTAGTGCAATTAATTTATTCTTCTGGGAAGATGTTCTGGCATGCAGGGCTTGTGGCTCAATTACCTGTTGGTTGGTAACCATAGCATATCCAGCTTTGCATTGTCCCTGTTTCAAAAGACTCCTTCCATCTGTAAAGAGCTCCTCATCTGGTTGCAACAGGGGCTGCTCAGTCAAATCCAGGAGACTAGATTACACTTAGTCAATAATCTGAATGTAATCATGCAATGGAGAATGAAAGTCTATAGGCAGCAAGGTGGCTGGATTTAAGGTGGATGTCACCCTCAGAGTTACATTGGGATTATCTAACAAAGTAGCCTGATATTTAATTTACCTATGAGTCCACTGGCTATTGACCAAAAGCCTCCCTTTTGGTCTAGTATGGATATTATACATAATACATGGTGTAAACAGTCACCAGTTGCCCAAGGGTAAACTTTTCAGCTTCCTGTAAAATATCATAAGTAGCAGCAACTACTGTCAGACAAGTGGGCCATCCTTTTCTTGCCACTTCCAGTTGCTTACAGAAATAGGGTACAGGTTGCTTATGATCCCCATAATTTGTGTCAATACTCTGAGTCCAATTCCTTGCCTTTCTTGAATGATAAGTCCAGAGGACCCAATGCAGGGGCAGTCATAAATTTTTTCAACAGTCAAGAAAGACTTGTGGCATTCCCTGGTGCAAGTAAGTGGTTCTTTTTATTCCCATTTTAAGGGTTTATAGAGGGGTTTTTCTATTAGCCGTAAGTTAGGAAATAAATCAGGTAAAACCCAACCATACCCAAGAATACTCACAACTGTTTGCTGGTGGTAGGGACTGCTATTCAATTTATAGCCTCTCTCCAATCTAGGAGTAGGTTCCAAGTTCCAAGAGAAAATTCAAATCCCAACTATTTGACAGTGGGAAGTGAGAGCTGAGCTTTTTCTGAGGTGCTTTGTATCTTTTGTCAGCCAGTATTTAATACAATTATGGCATGTTGCCTTGATTCTGCTTCAGTATCATTGGTTATTAGGATATCATCAACAAACTGTAAAATCATTCCCTTGCCTAAAACTATTTCCCCCAAATCTCTGGCCAGGATTTTTCTGAAGATTGTTGGGGAGTTTTTAATCCCCCAAAGAAGGACAGTTTAGCAGTACTGGCATTTGGCTTTAGACTTTAATTAAATCTTCCCACTCAAAAGCAGATAGTTCTTGGCATTTGGGAGCAAGAGGAATGCACAAGAAAGCACTTTTTAAATCTACTGCTGAAAACCAGGCAAAATTTCTGGACAAAGTGGTAAGGAGATAGATATTCCCCATGATTTGGTTTATTGCCATTAGGTATTCAACAAACCAGTAGGTATGTCCAACCTCACTTCCCTCCATGGCTGGGAACTCAGTTTTAAGATTTGTTTGGGGTTTTTTTTTTGGGGGGGGTCTCCTTGGCCAAGAAGGGGTCCATTCAGGTGCTAGGATTTTATTTTAGTTTATATTTCCCCTCTTTTGGCCAAGATTTGCCAGAAGCAGCATCAATGACCGAACTTTTATTTTTCCCATCATTTTCAGGGTGGTGTGACTACCTGCTCTGCTTCCATCCTGTCCCTCTGTGGGACTCTTATGGCCAAGGGACTTAAAGTCAAAACACTTCTACCCAATTAAATGTTCTAGGGCAGATGGGAATGGAAGTGGACAGGCATTTATCAACTTTTAAAATCTTTTAAGCAACCTAAGAGTAAAAAACCCAATACCAGAAGCAAGGTTATAAAATTAACTTGTCTATAAGCATTGAGCTATTGTAATCTTGGGTTTAGTTACAGACTTATAGCAATTTATTATATAAAACATAAGCATTGTTAACCATTTAAGTTAAGGAATTTAGACACTTTTGTTGTACAGCAGTATTTTTTTGCAGTCACTTTATAATTTGTCCTAAGGTGACCAATAAATTTCTTATCATATGTCTATTTGCATAAATGCAAAACAACTGGGAACAACTATACCCACAAAACTCTGCAACCAGGTATCTTGATGTCTCCTCTGTAATTTTCTTTTAAATCTATGGGAAGCAGGAAATTCTTTATGGTTGGGTTGGATGCCTGGACCACGTGGCCTGAAAAGGTGAAGTCCCTCATTTTGCAAGCTGTTTAGGCATCTATCTATATGTCTGTTCTTGATATGAACTAATTCCATCCCTCTAAATTGGCCCTTACAATCTCACATGTGCCTCTCTTCTGCTATCGTCCCTGGGAGGATGTTTGTATTAATAGTTTTAGCAGCAGGGCATCAACAATGAAGAACAGGTTAGGGCTGGGGGGATTGAATAGTTTTTAAATTCTGGAGATATTAGGTAAACTTTTCTGTTTACTTAATATTTGTCTTGACTCTGAAAACAAAGCAAAAATAATCAGTAACGTGTTAAATAAAAAGTCATAAAAAATACTTCAGTCCTTTCCATGACCATAGCTGATTATAAACTGTTGCTTGAGAAAAATCAAAGTAAATCAATTATTGTCTGTGGATGATAAATCTTTAAAGATGCAAAGGAGATTTGGTTGTTTCTGTGGCATACAACAACTTAACATAATAATTATAATTACTATTGATATCATATATCAAGATGTATCAGAATTTTAGAAATCTCATACAGTGTTGAAACACATATTAATAACACATTTATATAAATATAACCCAAAGAAAATTAAACATCATTTCATATTTGACAATGCTTCCTGTATGGTTTTAACATACTGAATAAGCCTAATATGTCTCTCTTGGACTTCTGGTGGCTTTATTATTAAAAAGCTAGTTTGAGGTTAAAAGGATTGAATTTAGAATTTTGTTTTTGGAAAGTTTGTCAAATATTAAAGGTTTAAAATATTTTTTCAAAATAGAATCACAAGTCACCATAAAATAATGGCCATTTATTTAACCAAAAGTGGTAGTCATCAAAAAACTTTAAAGGTAATACAGGAAGTTACATGAGTGTAAAAACCTTAGCCCTTTAAGTTTAGCTTTTCTAGTTAGTCAAAAACCTAATAAATACAACACAGAGATTATCTTGATAAAGCTAAAATCTTTGTTGCTTTTAGGCCAGTTACCCAAAAGTTAAAGAAAAACCTTCTTTAGTGTGATTGCTTTTTCTTGTGGGAAATCCATTTAGACAACTTGGAAGTCAAACCTCATGAAAAGGGTGCCAGAATTTATCAGACATAAGAAGACTGTGTCTAGGGTCATGAGTGCACATTGTGCTATAAAGGAAACAAGAAGCTAGAAAAACTAAAACCTGGAGAAGGGGAATACACAACTCTTAGTAACAGCATAGGAAGATTTTTTGACCATATTGAATAATTCAGACATATCAAGAAGGCAAGAAAAAAGATTGCTTTTCAGAGTTTTAAGGTAAACATTCCAGCACCAGACCTTAATAGCAGACTTAGAACCAGAAGGGGAAAAAAGTTACAGGAGCCAACGAGAAAGCTGAAGGAGAAGGTTATCATCTCAGGCCTACTCAAGGGGAGGAAAAGCTGAAAGCAGTAAGACATAGCAAAAGTTGAACTTCTGAGATATAAATCTGAGAAGTTGCAAAAGAAGCAGATTATAGAATTAGAATTAAAACCTCTTGTAATTTTATTAAGAACAAACTAGTATTTTAAGAGAACCTTGTTGTTTTAACCTAAAATTTTTCCTTTTAATTATAGCCAACTTGGTCACATCCAAAATTCCTTCATAAATTTTTATAACTTGCATAGACCATCTATGACATGCTTGGACTTTTAGTGTTTTCCTAAATTTTTCTTAAATAAACAGTCATTTTACTTTACGACCAAAAATTTACCATATAAGATGTTTTTCACATAAAATTATTTTTTTCTGTTTAACTTTATCAAAATATATCTTTATATTTAAATTTATAAATTTCTTCACATCTCTCTCCTACTTACTGTTTTTTGTCTTGCTTTATGAAAACCTTTAAATAACCTCTGACTTAAACAAAATTGCTCTTTTTTATTTTCAGACAGAGTCTCACTCTGTTGCCCAGGCTAGAGTGCAGTGGCATCATCATAGCTTACTACAACCTCAAACTCCTGGGCTCAAGTAATCCTCTTGCCTCAGCCTCCTGAGTGGTTGGGACTACAGGCATGTGCCACAACACCTAGCTAATTTTTCTATTTTTAGTAGAAATGGTGTCTCCCTCTTGCTCAGGCTGGTCTCAAACTCCTGAGCTCAAACAATCCTCCCACCTTGGCCTCCCAGAGGGCTAGGATTACAGGCCTGAGACACCATGCGCAGCCCCCAATTATTCTTTTTAATAAACAGCAGCATTTTATGCTCATTTTATAATTTTTCTATAAAAATATATCTTACATATTTATTTTGCCCTCTCTTTATATATATTATCACATATATTAACCAGAAATTTTAACTCCCAGTAACCCAAACCCTAGTGAAAACCTAAGAAGCAAGAAAGCTTGAATTGTCTGTCATAAGCATTTACCTCACTTACATTTACCTAATTTATTTTAGCAATTTACTTAGATTCTAGTTTTCACTTCAAGTTATTTTCCTGTTAACCATTTTTATGGCCTGTGAATATTAGATATATAACATATATATAATATATATATATAGGTTAATCACAATGTGATTAATTGTGCTCTCAATAAAATCATTCAATGTGTAAATGAATTCAATGTCTAAATATATTTTCCTAAACAAAATTGGGGGAAAAGAGGAGAAGAATTTTAAAAACAAACACCAGGGAAGAATCACAAAACATAATTTTAATTATTACTTTTAGACTTAAAAAACCCCACCAAGATAACAAACATAAATATTCTAGTAAGACTTGCTATTCTGGATAGTGTAACATCTTTAAGTTCCATAAATGTAGTAGAAGTTTTAGAGCATATCCTGCTTAAAGATATTAACTAATTAGATCTTTCTAAAATACCAACATGCCCAAATAAGATTTATTGACATGGCATCACCTGACTGTAGAACAAATAAACCTCTAACATCAATCCTTAGCATCTCAAATAATGACACAAAGTCATAACATTTTTACATAAGGATCAAGATCAAGCTATTTTTTAAAAAATTTAAATGGTCTCAAACCATTTTCCTACTTAAGTGCAAATTTGTGTACAGGTACTACTTCCAAAGAGTAAGATTGTTTTGAGATTATATCTTTGGATTCTAAACATAGTTACTATACAAAAATTAACAGTTCAGGGATTCTTTTCAAATTTTCTTAGGCAAAGGCCTTAGCTATGGCATCACAATGTACAGATAACAGGCTAGCTTGCAACCAGTACTCAGAACAAATCAAGAGTGAGCTAGACCAAAGGAACAACTGAAGCCTCCAATTTCATTTAAGCTCTTATAACTACAACTCCTAGGGCAGCTCTAAATCCCTAACAGTACCGTTAATTTCAGATAACAGGGTGAGTCAGAAACAGATTTTGTGTGTACCTTTCCACAGACAGTAAAGTCAATGGAAGAAATTGCATCTGCAACTATGATTAAGAGACCAAAGCCAAAATATCTTCATAAACCTTTGACCATAAGTTTCTGTTTTTGTGTTGTCATTTACTTAAGAGTTTTATTTATTCTAATACTGACACTTATTTTTGTTTAGGCATGCCTGCTGTTTACTTAGGCAAGAACCTTAAAGTTAAACACATGGCTAAGTTTGCCATAAACTCAGGAGATTTAGCTGTTTTCATTATACCAACAATATTAAATTAGTCTTATTATCAAAAAATCACACAAACACAGATCACTTTGTTTTGGCTGGGTTTATAATTTTATAAGTTTTGTGCCAAACCCTGACACTTTCAAATATGAAAATCACTAGTAAACTCAGGCAAAAATGTATGATTACAATTTTGAAGACATTTTAATTTTTATTTTACCATAATTTTTTAAAAAAACAGCTTATTTACCAAAGATTACTAAATTCACATGAACTTGAAAAGTCTTTGAGCTTATTTACTTAATTTTATGAGAGCTTTTATTATTTATAAGCCAATTTTTGTACCATGCAGACATAACATATAATAAATGTACATACACAAAAGACATCTAAACACATACACATGCACACAAAGTTTCAATAGCTTTTATCTCCAAACTCTAGCCATGAGAGCCCCTGAAGTTCCACGTAAATCTGTATACATTATGTTTTGGTTCCTCTCTTTCCTTTTCCAACAGCAGGCATCTCTGCATCTTGGCCAAGTTGCCTCCACAGAGATGTCTTTCAGTCTCCTAGACCTTAGGACAGATATGTCTTCTCATCTCCCAGACCGTAGGACTGAGGTGTCTTTTAACCTCTCAGACCTTAGAACCTGCCACAAGAGGAACCACCAACAAAGGTGTCTTTCAACCTCCCAGACCTTGGACTATGCTCATAATACCATAAACAGCAAATTCCAAATAGGCGGAAAAGAAAATACAGACAGAGAGCTTAGCGTATTCCACATTTACATGTAACACATCAAAACACGTAAGCATTTAATATAAAGAGAAATTCAAGAAGTTCCAAACAAACAAACTACAGTTCAACTGATAAACCTGGGGAGCACCAAATTAAAACAATTATGTTAGTTCTCACTTTCACAAATGGTTGGGGGCTTATCCAACCCAAAACAAATAGAAATTCCCTTGAAATTCCCCAAATTGAGAGGGGCATCTCTCACTGTGCATTACCTTCAAATAGCACTCACTTGTCTGGACACATTTGTCAAAATCCAGAGGTCTTTCTTCTGAGGTAATCAGGAGGCACTCACAAAAGCATCAAGGCTGGTGACAGCACAGCTGGTGGGAGAGTCCAAAGCCACCTTCTGGCAAATATGGCCAGGCAACTGCTAAGGAAGGCTTTTCATCTCTCCCTGCTCTGTAGCCACCAAACCACAAGCCATGCCATCCCGTATGAGCCCCCATAATTGTTATTGAAACCACAGAGGGGTTTAAGACTGGGTCCAGTTGCTCATCACACAAAGATCCAATTACTGAGACAATAAGGATTGCCAAGGAAGAGAGGAATTTTTTTAATACAAAAGATGTCTTGTCAGGATAACAGGAGAAGCTGCCTCAAATCCATCTCCCTGACTAACAGAGATCATAGGCTTTGTAATGAGGGGCCACATGCCTTGGTGCAGGTTGAAGGGGATGGTGAATTTTGGCATCTGGAAGTCTGCCCTGGGGCCTTCAAAATCTCAACTCCTTTGTCTTACAGAAAATCCACCATTTCTGGGAAACAACTCAAAACATCAAGTAGTTAAGAGAGAGGATTAAACAAACATACGGGGTCATTGAAATTTGTTCATGGAGCCTGTTACACACCTCTTAGGGTCTTGGCAAAGCCCCCCCCAATAACAAATGACCTTTTGAAAGCCATTCTTAAAGTGTTTCACCTCTATGGAAACCAACAACATAGGATGGCCTTTGGGCCAGCTCAAGTGCACTTCTTTAATAAGCAACCACTAGGATAGCAGTTTCCAGAAAAAATTGTTGCTATTGGTGCAACCAATGAGGACATTTGAAAAGGGACCACCCCCAAAGATTTCAAGGGAAGCCACTAACAACAGGCTTCCCACCCTCTAGTAATATCCTTGTTAACCACAGGGATTGTTGGGCTTCCAAGGGAAGCTCCAGTAAGCCTCTGTTACCAAAAGTTTGGTACTTGTCCCTGCAGACAAATGAGGAATGAGGACAAGCAGTTTGAGGAAAAGGAAGAGGAAGCTTATTAATTTGCTGGCAAATGAGGAGGATGGAAGACTTTCAGCTTAAAGTACCATCATCCTCCCTTTTAGCAGAAATACAGAGCTTTTAAAAGGGGGTTTTCACCTTCGGGCTATTGCTGTTCAACTATAGCACCTCCAGTGAAGATGATCTTCTGACCTCTGTTCCGTTGAGCCATCTCCTGGGGTTTAAGATACTATAAACAAAGAACAAAGAACATTCCTCTGCCCTTTTGATTACCAGCCTCAGGCAAGGATGCAGGTTTTAATTCCCAAAAAGAATGTGTGGGGGGTATTTAAAGAGACAGCTTGTAAAACATTTTGCTATTTTTTCAGGCCTTTACCTCTGTTACATATTCCCCACTGCCAATTTTACCCTTCCATATCTATGGAAGAAAGGACAAAGCAGTCATCAAGCTACTTCCTGCTGAATTGGGGCGATGTTTTGGATGGAAGCTTTTTACTTATTTACACCATTGCAAAGATTTGGCAGTAGATTTACCAAAAAATCAAGAATGCAACAGATTATCAGGTGAAAAAGGGCATAAGCAACAAGTACAACTATGAGGATTGACAAGGTGGAATGGAATATATCTGATAAGAAAGATTTTACCCCACTTGGTGTCTAAGACACCAGTAGGACTGTAGGTCCTTACTGTCACCTTGCACATAATGTCTGATACAGGGCTGGGTAAGGAAGAAACATGGGACCTCTGAGTGCTGAGTTATAAGTCACACTCTGTAGGTGATCTGAGAGATCAGCTTCTGCAAATTAAATTATATATGGGATTACTTGCACCAAACAGGGTTTAGGATAGCAAACCCATCAGTGAGACGGAAAAGGTGATAGCCCGAGAAATCCTTACTAAGGAGTTGTCTCTCCATACTATGGACAGAACAAATAACCAAAGAAAGGTTAGCAAAAATGTTAACATTTTCATTTTTCTTCCTAAACAGATACTTTAGATTGCCTAAAGACTGGCCCATTCACTGGGGGCTTGGGTCATCTTTTTCCATGGGACACCTCTTTACTCTGGTATGATGGACTCAAGGTTTTACTCCCAACAATTTCAACAAGGTGCAAGTTGTTAGAGGCACTTCACAGGATCCCTTCCACTTCTCTGCCAGTGGTTGTTTGGGTCCTTGTTCTTTCCAGGCTTTAGACAACACCTGGTCTCCTGGTTTAAAAGGGGTGGAAGGGTGCTTCCAATTGGGGTGAGGACCTGAAAGAGGTAAATTCGTGCATAGTGGTTAGTATCTGACCCACACATTTGACATATTGCTTTACTCTGTTTTCTTTACTTGTGGTCATATTATCATACTTACCTCAGATTGCTAGGACCAGTCTCCCATAAACTATTTCATAGGAGCTTAAGTTAAGCCTGATTCTAGTTTCCACCCTTATCTAGAGGAGGGCAAGCAGCAACACCCTATCCCACTTTAGATGTGTTTCCTGCATCAATTTTGCTTACTTGCTGAGTTACCTCCAATATAAAGGAGGGTCCATTGTCACTCTATATGGAGGAAGGGAGCCCATATCTCGGAATGAATTCCTTCAGAAGGATTTCGGTAACTTCATATGCTCTCTCCATTTGGAGGATAAGCCTTTATGCAGTCTGAAAAGGTATCTACTAATACAAGTTTATAGGCATCTCAGTGAAGTCAATTTGCCAATCATTGATAGTAGGTCACTTTTCTGTCTTTGGATTGTTTTGAGCACATAAAGGGCAGTTCTGAGTTATTTGCCAGATGGGGTTCCCTTAAATGAGGTCCCACGAAATGCATTGAGGCATCATGCCCATAGTGTGTGCATTCATGTAGGTGCCTCATAAGGGGCCAAACAAAGGCCTTATTGCCTGCCATCAGGAGCCCCCTTTCCTTCCAAATGGCACCATGAGCATACACAATCATAAAAGCATATTTAGAGTCCATATAAATGTTTACCTCTTTTTCCTCTGGATAACAGAGTAGCTCTGGTTAAAGCAATCAGCTCAGCTTTTTGGGCTGAAGTTCCAGGTGGCAGTGCCATTGTTTCCAGTATCCATCATTCCGTGACCACTGCATATCCAGCCTTTCATTGTCCATTGTCCATAAAGCTGCTCCTGTCAGTGGAAAGATCCCAACCTGGCTCTGGCATTGGCTGATCTGACAGATCCATCCTGCTAGAATAGACAGCTCTGAGAATCTCTAAACATTCATGCTGCAAAGGCTCATTCTCTTCAGCTGGTAACAGGGTGGCAGGATTGAGAATAGACATAGTCTTTAATAACAAGTCAAAAGTAGCTGCTCCTCCCTGGAGGCAAGGAGGCCATCCTCACACAGTGTTGTCCAGTTGCTTTGACAAGTATGCCACTGGCTGTGGGATGTCCCCCAGCATCTATACTAAGAATCCAAGGCTCATTCCTTGGTCCAATTACAGGTTCTGCAAGTCCCTTGCTAAACTCTCACTAAACAGAGTAGGAAAGTTTTTAAACCCCTGAGGCAACACAGTCAGTGCAGCAGTGCTGTGAGGTCATCCTAGTCTCAGTATCCTGCAATCCAAGTGCAACTGAGTACCATTCATAGTCACTTGCACAATATCATTACTGGCATGTAGATCCTGCATGAATCTATACTCATTGATATGGGGAATTTAAATTCTTTCTTCATGGCCTGGGGTCCCGATGACCTATATGGCCTTACTCACTTTTTGGTAGTTTCTTTTTGCAAATGCTGCAACTATGTGCAGGTACGCTGAGGCCCAAACTTCAAAACAAACTGCACTGCAGTGGCAGTCTCCTGTATGCTTCACCAGACACTGGTATTCAAACGTGTCTAGCAGGAGCTTGGTGATGCCCTCAGAGGTGAGCTTCTGCCACTTCAGGAATAGCTTCTGGTGCTCCTGCTGCTCTCCCAGGTCCAGTGTGGCCACCAAAAATGCCAGAGTCAGTAGAGGCAGTGGCAGAGGTGGTAATGGGAACAGCACTAGCTCTGGCAGCAACTCCCTGGGGCCTACCTCCTGGGCCCACAGCAGTGAGTGTGGTTGCCTTGCCACTGCCTGGTCCCCACTCTCAGCCTGGCTCACAGAGCGCTGTGTGTGGCTGGTGCCAGGGAGCTGGGGTGGCAGCCAAGGGGGAAGCCCTGACTGCTTCTGCCCACATGGCTTGGCAGCAGTGGCACTCCTGTGTCAATTAAAAAGTCCACTAATCAAGTCCCCACTTTCAGTTACACCCAGGGCTCCTGTGAGGATATTTGGATTGGAACCACTAGAGAGACACGCAACCCCGGACCCCCTCCTTCATCATCTGAGTCCTGGACTCTCTGTTTTTCTCTAAAGCTATATACTTCAAAGGTGATGTTAACAAGCTGTGAGGGATTCATGCCAACTGCCCTTTCCACATGGTGCAGCTGTCTCCTTATATCTGAAGCACTCTGTCCTATAAAAGTCATATTAGCTATGTGAAAATTTTCAGGGGCCTCTGGATCTGCATCTGTATATTTCTGATATGTCTGATAGATACATGCCAAAAATTCAGAGGGATCTTCATTAGCTTTTTGTTAAATTCTTGGACCTTGTTTAAACTCTTCTGTCTAGGCACTCCCCTCCAGAGGCCTGCCAGAATATGCTTTTGGTAATGATTTATTCTCACACTGTCTGCATCTGCATTAGGATCCCAATTTGTGTAAGTCCAATAATACCCTGCAGGCCGTCCTTGCACATTTAAGCCCCCTATCTGATATTGCTGTAATGGAAATTGCCCTGCCCTGGCTATGGGTGCCCTGTGGCCAAATTGAGTTCCCTGACAGGTCTTAAAAGGAGAGACCATTTTCACTCCCAAGTCATACCCCAGTGGGTGTGGGACTGAAGAATTAGTTCCAGTCACACCCTCCCTGGCTCCCCCACTCCATGTTGCCAAGATGGTGATGGCAGTGGTGGGCAGTGGCAGTTGCCCTGGGCTGGGCTCTGCATGGGGCTGCTTCCTGGGCTGGCCATTGGGCTCTGATGGGGGGTAGGGGAGAGGAAAGCTACTCTTGTTTAGTGCATTCCACGACCGCTGCATCAGGGGCCCCAGCAGTGTGAGCTTGAGCGCAGCCAAGCCTGAGGCACCTTCCCTGGCAGGTGGGGAGTTTGTAGTGGGGAAGTGGGTTCATGAGATCCAACCTGGTTAATCCCTCCCCAATTTTATCACACGGCCTTTCAGCCTCCTTATCATGCAATTGCATGAAAGATTGTACATATGGGATCTCATCCCATTTACCTGAACTTTAACAAAATAATTCCAGTTGTAAGATATCATAATATTTTAAGGTTCCATTCAATGGCCATATCTCCACCATGTACATTGGATTACAATAACATCATTCTCTTTTAGACATAGACTTATAGCTATAAGTTGGCCATTCAGCCAAGATTCTCCCAAGAGCTTTCAGATGGAAATAGAAACGGAGCCTCCCATATTGACAAACAACAACACTGAACACAACATGACAAGTAGACAATACAGGGAATTCCCAACACAAATCATCTCAAATGCCAAGGCCTTACCAAATGAATGGGAACTGCACAAATGAGAACCCAATTCTCAAATGAGAACCAACATCTCCTAATCCAAAAGGGAATGAATTCCAAGGTTCCCCCAACCATGACTTCTACCACCAAATGGTGCCTACAAACAAACGCCCTGCCACAGGGTTGGAAGGTTCAAAAACCTTTCCCAAATGGGTGGAATCAAGGGTCTCGATGTGTACACTGGGAAGCTTACCAAAATGTCCAAGGCATCACAACACTGCCCAAATCAGTTTCATTTTCCTCAGCAAGGTTCAGGTTGGTTGGAACTGCATCTAGTCTGGGGAGGGAGAGATAGGAGTTCCCCAGAGTTAAATAGGCTCCAGCAGCTGCTGGGGCAGTCCCTCACTCTCTCACCCTGAAAACACACTGCTCCTACTGGCGAGTCTTTTTGACCTCAAACTAACTTTTGGACATTCTAGAAGGACTCCTGGAAATACGAAAGAAAGATATTAAACTGATTAGGCTTATTTGATGTGTTAAGTTGTATGGAAAATATTGTTAAATAAGAAATAATGTTTAACCTTCTTTGAGTTATACTAGTATGGATATGTTATTAATATGTGTTGTAAAAATGTATGTGATTTGTAAAAATCTAATGTATTATCAATCATAACTTTGGTTATTATGTTAAAATGTTGTATGCCACAGAAATAACCAAATTTTCTTGTCAATTCCATCATTATTACAATGAATTCTTATCAAGTTTTTAACCATGACCATTTTAAGTCTTGTTGTCCATAGTTAATTGCTTTATTCTGATGCCTTTCTGATAGTTTTTGCAAGCAACTATAATCCTAAAATGTGTGCCTTCAAGGAGGTTTATAGAAAGGATGGAAAGAATTCTAATAAGTACAGATTTCTGATTACTTTGAGATACCACTGGACTGGGTAAAAATATGTAGAACTCTAATAAAGAAACTGATGGGTTTGTGAAACTGCTAACCAAGACCAGAGTAAGACTTAATTATATGAGACTAAATGAACTGATGAAGAAGAATTATGGGTTTTTATGCTTTTTTTACTTAAAACATTGTTGGTTCTTTTAATGTTTTGTTTCCTAGATTTAAGGAAACCTTTTTTCCTCTATTAAACTATCTACAACTTACAGCAATTTGGTAAAAAATAATTTTGTAAACAAAAATTGAAACTATTGCTTTTCCTTCCTACCTGATTCCTCCAAAATTTGGAAACTATTCATGAGTATTTTTATTATTACGGCAATATGGTTATTTACATAAGTTCAATAAGTATTTTATCTCTTTATAACAGGATACAATTAGAAACATTGGTTATATTATTAAGGCTTTGACTGGAATGTCATGTTTGAAAATGCACATAAAACGCTTGGCTTCAAGTGTTCCCAGCCTTACAGTGAATGAATAAAAAAATGTCACTGTGTGGCAGGCCCAGGAACCTCAAGATATTAAATACTGCACACAAAGTTTGATCTGCCTTGGTTTGGCTTTCTAGTGTGGACAGATTTTTAAAAGCCAAATCTGAGTTTCCTCATCAAAATTTCCTGCAAAGCAAATTTAGAAGGAGCCTATGTGACTATTCTTGCAACACTTATGTAAATAATCAGGCCAAGTTTAATGAAACTCAACTTATTTTTCCAACAAATTAGTTTTACTCTGATTATCTTTTGTAAACATGGGAGTGACTGCAGACAGAATTACATCTCAGAAGAAAACTATAGTACACCTATTATTTGGTTATAGCTCTGTTCATCGTTTTCAAGTTTTTATTATCTACATGTAGACTGGACTGGATCCTGAATTCTTCTAATATGCTCCCATATCTGGCTATGACTCTCCAACTAAGAGCAAAAACTTCTCTGTTCCTGAAGCCCTATAAGCCGAAGCTGGACAACTTGATATAAATTTCAAGGGACAAGTCTCATGTCTGATATGTGAGCCACACAGAGAATTCACCAAAATGCCTGATGTTATAACCAGAGAAATTCAAACTACAAACCAGTACAAGAAGTTGTCGACCTCATGCTGTGGACAGCTTTTCCCAAGACGTTAAAACAAGGCTCTCCATCATAATGAGACTCTTACTTCTCTTAAGTTTTCCTTGCTTATGCCTATCTATTTCAGTTGGCACGATCGTGCTATAGTTTGAATTTCACAATCAGTAGATTCTGCAGGTAACCTGCAAATTGCTATTCCCTCCTTTAATTTAACCCAATTATGGGATGCTAGATAATAGAATTGCTGCCTGCTGGCTGAACAGGGAGGAATCTGTGTAGTTGCTAACATTTCTTGTTGCAGAGGGATAAATACATCGGGAAATGTGGAGACTTGGTTGCAAAAATTAACAAACAGACTACTGGCTTAAAGCAGGTAGATTCCTCATCTGGCTCATTCTTCGATCTATTTGATTTTAGTCTGTTTGGTTCACAAGGACCCTAGCTCAGGAGCATACTCCAAAATCTTGGTATTATTCTCCTAATAGTCATAATAGCAGTCTCCCTGGTGCACTGTATCCTCTCAAAAAGTTTTAAATGTTTGCATACAGCGATCTGTCAAACATCAAATGATCTCTCTTCAGCTGGAATGACAAAAACTCAAAGAAATACAGGATCATGAGGACACGATAATCTATGAATGACATGTTGAGACCAGAAATTCAGAATAATGGTAGCTGAGAGTAGCGGGTGCTCCTAGGTGAGAGCCTGACCAAAGGGAGGGATTGTTTGACACTAGGCAGCTATATACTAGCTGCTGCCTCTAGCCACTGGAACGGAGTCCCTGAGTTTTAAGAAAATTGATGGGTAGGGATGTTTGGGATTGATTTGCCTTAGCTATCAAAATCTGTTCTGCCGTAGGTAGCACAGGGGCAGAGCTTTCTCAGTAGTTGGTGGTGCCTTGACTTGGGGCCAATGAGTAAGAGCTCAAGGGACGAGTTTACCCAGGCTCTGCTACAGAGGCCCTGACTTGCTCTTAAGTGGTATTTTCTCCCCTGGTTGGAAAGACTTAAGGTCATGCTCCCTCTCTTGTTAAGCCATTCCTAATTTTGTAAAAAGGGGTAGTGCTGGCACTGGGGGTGTCACATGCTGAAATTCAGCATTGAGCCACATGTTGAAATTCATTTGAGGCTGGGCTGGGCTTTAGGTCCTGTGCTCAAAAATACTATCTAATTTAGCATGTGGTCCTGCTCAGAAGAACCCCATATCTTTTAGCACCACACTTCTAACTGCAGGAATGCCAATGACTTCAGAAATATTGAGGAAATACTTTGATTTCTGGCTAAATATTATGGTATTGAGGACTAGTGAGGAGCAAACCAAATAAACCACAAGTAAAAAGGCTCACAAACCTTGTTGCCTTGCCTTGGTCTTTCCCATATGAAGCAATTAAACGTGTTCATACACCTGGTCTAGCAACGGCCAATGGGAAGCAATGCCAGAAGCCTGGAGAAAAAAATGGAAAATATTATTCAGCCAATATATTAATGTGAATTATTGACATCAGTTATCAAAAGCATGTGGGAATTTGTGGGGGTTGAAGAAGAATTTTTGCTTTTTATTCTTTTTAATTCTGTATTTTTACTTATATTATGCAATCCTTATTTATTAAATACTATCAGAAGAGACTATAAAGAAATATCATTATTGTTAAATTAAGATAAAGGGGCAAGTATGCATTTTATAGCTGGTAATGTGGTGAAGGAGATTTACTCATAAATAAAAGTATTATTAGGAAAAGAAGGTCATAGCAGTGTGCTGGCAGGCAGACTGTGCAGATGGGGAAGGGGCTGGGACCTGGGTAGAGGCAAAGGTGCAGTCCTGGTTGACAACAGAGAACAGTTTGGGGGGAAAAACTAGCTCTCGGACTAGCTTATGCCAACCAGTTACCACCAGCAGGGGCTGCCAGATGGTGTGGTACCAGGGACCCCAGCAGGTTAGTGGAGCTAATAATGAGAAAGCAGGTAGGAGCCACTTGGAAATTCAGACTGGCAGGTTGGCAGCACCTGGACTTGCCCTTGGGAGCAAAGCCTGGCCATTGGGCTGAAGCTCAGAACAAGAACTTAGAAGAGAGAATTAATCCCTAAAACTGGAGCATGTGGGAGAACTTTGACTCAAGAAGTGCTGTTTGCAAAGATGCTAGACTGAATCTGGGAGCATGACATGGAAGCCCAGGTGCCCTGGACCCTAGGTCTGCATGACTTGGAGATGGGCTGAGATGGTTTCAGCACTTCCTGCTTCAAAGCTGCATTTGCTTGGTAAACAGGAAGGGCTGTACTATGAGAAGGCTGAGAGAGGCAGCTCAGGGGAAATGAGTGGGGCTGGTACAGACTATGATAGAAATCTATGTTAACCATTAAACAGAGGCTGAAAGTAGTTAACTCCAAAAAGCCATGAAGTCACCACCTCACTTAGTCTGCATGGTGGTTGTGTTCAGATTGCTTTGGCGTGAACATGAGGCACCAAGACTTAGTCAAAGAAAGATTAGACAAAGTGTTAAAATACTGGAATGTAGTAGACCCATTTCAATCATTGGGCTTGGCACGGACGGGCCACTTAATTTCTCCAAGAGGCAGTTTCATCTATAAAAGTGTATCTGGCTTGCTGTGCTCAATTCTCCAGATATTTATTATGGCCTCCTGTGCCAAACATGGTGACAGACAGACAAAGATGAGGAATGAGCGACCCCTGCCTTGATCTCATAGAAATATCTCAAGAAAGTGACGGGGCAAGTGCTGTTATTTTCTCTCTCAAGGATGAGGTGATAAAGACTCAAAGAGGGCTTAGATAACCTGTCCAAGGTCATAGCTTTGGTAAAGGGTGAAGGCATGGTTTGAGCACAGGTCTGTCTGACCTCAAAGCCCATGATCTTTCCAACACTCCCCACTGTTTAGGGGACAGAGCCAAGTAAACAACTCATCTTAAGTATCTTTGAAGAAAAGCATCATTTGGAGCCCAGGGTGGAGGCACAAAATGTTTTATCCAACTTTAAAAAATGTTGACATATGGAGAAGGATGCAACAGGCCATTTAGGAAAATCAGGCAGTATGATTAGTGTGAAAATGGGTTTTTTTTAAGGCTGTGGATAGCATCTGAGGGTGTAAAATTGCAAAGGTAACCTTCTCATCCTATAGCCTTTTCCATTAAGTTTGGGAGCACAGGCATCATCTATCCCCAGGGAGATGAAAGGATGGCCTTAATGGGACAGATGAAAATCAATAATATTATCATTTTGGAGTGGGGAGCTGGCTGACCGAGCACAAAATGTCAGCAGCCTGACAAGGCAAAGGCAGCCTTGGCCTGGGGCAACTTTTATTGATTATAATAATCCCAAAGAAATTAGCTCATAGATCTCCCTCCCGTCCATTTTGCCTTCCTTCTCAAAATATACACAGTGGGGCCACGATGAACCATTGCTCTCTGGAGGACTGGTTCTGCTATTTAGAAGGACATCAAGAGTCTGCCACCCTGCCATCAGCTCCTCATTACCTAGGGTTCACCAAAAGCAAGAAGGGGTTGAAGAGTGTCTGGGGGCACACAGGACGATAGGCAGAGTAATATAAATGGCAAATAACATCATATTGGCACCAAACTCAAGTTTTAGGGTCCTGAGTGTTAGTTCAAATTAATGAGCAGTCATTAATTTGAAGTGTGACTTTGAGAAAGTCATTTTATCTCTCTGGGTCTCTTTCCTTGTCTTTAAAAACTAAGGAGTTAGGCTAGAAGTGCTCTTTCTATGGTTTCTTTTGTTAGGTGCATACATTTGGGGGTGTGTGTGTGTTCCCTTTGAGGAATTAGAACTAATAACCATTGACTCTCAGTCCCTCATTGGCTCATAGCTTATCTTCAGGCCCTTCGCTCCTCCTCGTTTTCCTCTCTGCTTCCTGCCTTTGGAGCGTGAGCAAGACCTGAGACCCGAGAGGACATGTGAACTCCTTTCAATGGCTTTCATTCAATAAGAGTGTACCTGGCACGATTCTGTGCCTACAAATGTGCTTGATGCCTGAGATACAGTACGAATGTGATGGTTAACGTTATGAGTCAACTTGATTAGGCAATGAGTGCCCAGATACTTGGTTAAACATTATTCTCGGTGTGCCTATGATGGTGTTTCTGGATGAGGTTGATATTTGAATCAGTAGACTGAGTAAAGCAGTTTGCCTCCCTGATGTGGGTGGGCCTCATCCAATCAGTTGAAGGCCTGAATAGAATACAAAGGTTGACCCTCCTTTGAATAAAAGGGATCTGCTGCCTGACTGCCTTCTAGCTGGGACATCATTTTTTTTTGTTTTTAAACCTTTGGACTGGAACTACATCATCGCCTTCCTGGTTCTCAGGCCTTCAGTCTTGGAGTAGAACTACAGTACTGGCTTTTCTCCAGCTTGCAAAAGGCATATCTTGGGACTTGTCAGCCCCCATAATCATATGAGCCAATTCCTTATAATAAATCACCCCTCTCTCTCTTTCAATATATATATTATACTTTTGGTTCTGTTTCTCTGGAGAGCCCTGACTAATATAATGAATAAGACATTATGTCAAGAAGTGTGGCCCCTGCTTGAATCTTGGTCTGCTGCTCTGGTAATCTTGTGTGGGTCAGGAGGTGGAATTTTGCCATAAAATGGTAGTTCTCAACTTTGTTGCAGATTAGCATATTAGCATCACCTGTGGAGTTTTAAAAATCGCAATGTCCAGATTGCACTCCAGACCAATGCAATCAGAACATCTCCGGTAGGGCCCAGGCATCAGTATGATTTAAAGAGTTCACGGTGATTTCAATGTGCAGAAAATCTGGGGAACCACTGCCTTGAAATAAAATTTGGAGGTCTTAAGTAACTTTTGATGATTTCAGGTATATAATTGAACTTTGACTAAAATATCACAGGAAAAGCTTCATCCTTCAGTATACTGAAGTAACTGTGGACAAAGGTAATTACCATGGATTGAGCACCTGTTATATACTAGGGTTTAATGTAAGACTTTGAACACATTAGTCCTTTAGTCTCATTTCATGGATGAATTAACTAGGACTCAGGGAGATTAAAGGACTTTCCTGAAACTACTAACATAGTTATGTGAAAAATTCGGATTGTAACCAGGTCTGTCAGAATGGAAGGGCGTGCCCATGGCCACCCACTGCACCATGATGCACTGCCACACCAAGTAAGGGCCCCGGCTCCACTTCACTGTTTCAGGACAGGAATGAGGTATTAGGGTCCAGCTCAACCCCATTCCTCCATGAAACATGCCACTACTGCTCTGAAGCTTGTGGATGTCCCCTTCTCTTTTTGAATGTATAACTTGAATCCGACTCACATGTTTTATCATATTGGCTCAATGTGCGATTGTCTTTTCTGCAAGCTTAGGCCTTCTTTGGGATCAAGGACTGTCTCATTTTTATTTGATATCCTCCTTTGATGCCTGGAATAGTGAGGAGTACTTAGTAGGTGCTCAGTAAATACTTCCGAATTAGTTTATATCTAGGCATAGGGTGAAGAGTCTTCCCAAATGTCTAGCCATGGAGTGCAGGTAAAGTAAGCATGTAGAGTTGGAAGAGGGGAGTGTGTAGTGTGCTTGGTAAGAACAGCAATACTTGTGGACATGTTGGAGCCCATTATGGGGTTCCATTTTGCCACTGGCCCCTCCAGCCACCATCACTTGGGCTTTTTCTTAGCCTAGCAGTGTCTCCATTCTTATATTCCCCTGCAACTGAGGTATGTGGGACCAGTTGTTGCTCTTAAATATTTAGGGTGAATGATGCTTAGATTTGGCACCATAGAGGTTTCCATACTGGAAGGACTGGTGAGATCCAGGAATCCGTCATTGGAATGACAGACATCCTGCCAATTTTCTTTCAGGAAGACTCAACATCATTTGATAATGGCCGGGAATCTTGTTTAAGTCATTGTTCTCCCTTTTTGTCGGTGGCCTTGGCTATCTATATTTACAGCATGTGTGGCTGTAGGGAATCATTATAATGTTCACTGTCTTAGCCTCTCTACATATAAAAGTCAAACAATAATTCTGTATTGTACTGAACAAACCAGTCAGGGTGAAATCCCTTTGATTTTTCCAAAGACAGGTGCTACAGAAATCAAAGATGACATCAGTATCTCTGTCAGGGTGAGGTTTAGTTGTGCAGGCAAAGAAAGTGATCTGCCTAAATCAATCAAGCAAATGCACCCCTGCTCCCCACCTACCCCTGCAGGCTGCCTCAGGGGTCTGTCCTATTTGGCTTTTGTGACTCTTCAGGGTGGTTGAGATTAGTGATAGATAAGGGCTTGCAGAATTTGCAGTTCCAGCACTGAGAAACTCCTTCCTCATATATAGATATCTTTGTTTCTCCTTTGTCAGGTAGGGAGTGTGAGAGGCTCAGTGTGTTAGTGTGTGTATATGAGTTGGTGTGTAAGTGTGTGTGATGTGACCGTGTGTGTGATTGGGTGAGTATGTCTGCATTCTGTGTGTGAGTGCCTGTATGTGTTTGTGTATTTAGTCAAAGATTCAGGCCTTGTACCAAAGCATCTGCTCCTTCTCCTACTTTTTGCTTCATGCATAATGGGTTATTTTAATAGATTAGATGATTTTACTTTACTTTGATTCTTATAAATTTATTGGATTATGCTTTAGCCCTCATCAGTTCAGACTCCTATGTGTGTTCTAGTCATTACCACCATTCCTGCATTTCTAATTCACTTTACTAGAATGAGCAGAGACATTATCACAGCAGGCAAGTTTAACTGAAAATTCATTTCACTTTATACTTAGAAAGGAAAAGAGAGATAAAGATCCCACAAGAGAAAGGGTAGAATTTACTAATCCTCCTCTTCACCCTGCCTGTATCATGGAGAACATTCATCCTGGCAGTAACAGTACCTGCTGCTGTTCTTATTTGTCTAAATGCTGATGAACTCCAAGGAAACAGGAATCTGTACCACTGCTGGGGCCAAATTTAGCTGGCACTTGGTGAACACTCAGTAAATGTTTGCCGAATGAATGGGATGGAGTGGAAGACAGAAGGCTCCTTTGAAAAAGTTTTATAATAATATGGACAAAATAGTCTCCCAGAACTATTGTTTCATTTAACAAAAATGAAGACATGGAAAATAAAATATGGTTTTTGTTATGTTTTTCTAAAACTCATTTTCTTTATATATTGCAAACTTCTGTAACAAAGAAGCTATAAAATAGCTTTGCCATGATATCATCATCTCATATAAATAAAAACATGATTGAGTGAAATGGCATTTTTTAATGTTTTAAACAAAACAAATGTCTGGGCTCTGATGGAGAGGGCGCTGCTCAGGGTCCATGCCCTGTTGACAAAGCTGCCTTTGTGGACTCTGAAAATTTAGGAAGAGATGCGCTCTGTGCTCCTTCAGCTGCAGGGACTGGGTTTTATACCACCTTGCCTTACTATCGACTCTTAGTGCTAGACAAATGAGATTTGAAACCATAACAATCACACTCCCGGGGGGGAGATCTATTTGCCTAAAGCCAATTCATTTGAATGACTGATTTATTGAATTATTTTTCATGGAGTTGTTGATTATGTTGTTTCTATTGACTACTTAAAGTTCACAGTAGCTCTTTGCTTTACCATCATACCGTATATTTTAGGTTTTCCTGTACTTTGGGCATACGCCTGCTGGGAGTAACAATTTTATGTGCCTTTTAAATGGAATTCTATTATGATACGATTAAGGGTTTTAAAAATGGTAGAGTGGGTTTATTTCTTCTGTTTTATTTTCGACATGCTCAACTACCCTTTTAATTTCTCTTAGTTCACAGAACTTCTTTCTTGAGTGGGAGAGAAAAGGATGGAGTTACAAAGAGTTTATGGGGAATTGTAGTTTGTCTGGGCCACACGTGTGTCTGTTGCCCACGGTGTGTGTTGTCGTTCTCCGCATACGCCCACTGTATCTGTGTGTGCACACACAAGCATATTCACATCCCTTTCTTTGTGATTCCCCTGTCTATTCTCACATAAGTCCTTTCCAAGAAGCACATGATTATCTTTGCGAATGCAGGAAATTAAAAAAAGCTCAGCTTCTGGTTAATTTTCATGTATGTGTGACAAATTAAACGTCTTTATAATCCATAAAACATTGAGCTTTCAAGAAGAGCTCAGATGCTGAAATAGAAAAACAGATAAAATTGGCTTTCAATGGGGCTAGGCTGGCAAAAACAGAGATAAAAAAGAAGAGGTAGCAAGAAAAAATTGGGCTGAGAATAATGAATGTACACTGGATTTGATGTACAGGCCCTGAGATTCTTGCATAGGATACCTCCAAACACTGGTATTTCCATTCTGCTGTTTTGAACAAATTTGCCTTATGGTGTGATTTGATTTTTGGGGGGTACCTGCCTGGAGCTTCCCCATGCACAAATGGCTAAGGTAAGCTCTGTGGGAGATTGCAAAGCAAGAAGAAGCAGCAGCCTCTCCAGGTAGCCAGCTTAAGTCACCTGCTTAAAAGGCTCACTGGCTACTCTGACATTCAGAGTAAAAGGTAAGCCTGGCTTTTAAAGGTGTGCATGATCCACAGCTGGTACTGGCTCTCAGCCTCTTCTTGTCCCACTCTCCCTTCTGCTCTGTGTACTCTGGCCACCTGGCTTTTTCTCAACCCTCACACAACCCAGTTTGTTCCTACCTTATGGCCTGAACTGGCTGTTTCCCACCCGTGGAAAGCACTTGCCCCAGATCTCTGCTGGGCTGTTCCTTCATGTCCTTCTGCCTTGCAGTTAACGGTCACCTCCTAAAAATGACCTTCTTTGACCCCCAGCTCTTCACCAGCCCTCACCACTAGCTTTATTTTCATCATAGTGCTCATCTCTACATGACATTAAAGACATTTTTTCAGTTCAGTGAGCACAGGGACCTCGTCTCCCTGCTTAGCTGTATCCTTGCCACCTAGAATAGCTCCTCACCCACAGAAGGCTCAATAAATGTTTCTTGCATGAATTATTGAAACCACATTTTATTCCATAGAAGCATGGATGTCTTATTTTCCTCAGCATTCTATCAAAGAGGCCAATGCTGAATGTTTTATTAATTTTGTCTCTTTTAATGTCGGTTATAGTGGGGTTAGCTGAATAAACGTTTTGGATTCTTACGTGTTCAAATTTATCCTTCATGGTGTCTTGCTTTGATGGCATGATTAGAACATCTTTCCGTTTCTTACACATATACCATGGAGTACTACTCAGCAATAAGAAAGGATGAAATGATGTCTCTGAAGCAGCTTAGACGGAGCTGGAGGCCATCGTCCTAAGTGACGTAACTCAGGAACAGAAAAATACATGCCGCATGTTCTCACTTGTAAGTGGGAGCTAAACTATGGCTGTACAAGGGCACAAAGAGTGGTATAAGGGACATTGGAGACTCCCAAGGTGAGAAGGATGAAAAATTACCTGTGGGGTAGAAGGTACACTACTTTTGATGAGTACACCAAAAGTCCAGACTCTACCACTGTGCAATGTATACATGTAATGGAATTCAACTTATAACCTAAATCTATTAAAACAATAAAAAAACTTTCCATTTCAGAATTATAAAAACATCCACTTACATTTTCATTTAGTGTTTTTATGTGTTTGATTTAGAGTTAAATATTAATCCATCCTGAATTTATTTTGGAATAAGACACACAGTGAGAACCCAAATCAAGTTTTGTTCAAACTGCTAGCCAGTTGCCCCAATACCATTTATTGGATAATTTAGCATTTTCCTACTGAGTTGAAATTCCTCTATAGGTGCGTGTCCTTCTCAGGACTGTTTTCCGTCCCATTGATCTGTCAGTCTAGCTCTGCCCCAGAACCACGACAGACATTTCAATTATTGTAGCTTTATTATACCACAGCTGCATACGTGGTAGAACAAGTGTCTCTTCTTCCAACCCCTACCATTATTTTATTTTTATATTTTTTGTTCCTCAGCTTAACTTTAGAGTTATTTTGTCAATTAAAAAAAGTATGAGTGGGATTTGTTGGGATTGCCTTAATAGAATACATTATTATTAAATATATATTACTATTTTTAGTCTGGCTCGTTAAGAATTTGGTACGTTTCTTGATTTATTCAAATCCTTTGTATTTCCAGTGCTTTATTTTAATTTTCTTCTTATATTGATGACTTGTAGAGAATAAAACACCCTTAAAATCTTATACTCTATCCCAGTTCCATATGTCTTCTATGATTTGCTTTAAAGCATCTCTCTGTATCCCATCTATTTTCTTTTGGGGTCAGTCAGGTGAAGTGAGAGTCATAGATCACATCCTGAAGGTGTTGAGAGACTTCCTATTTGAAAGAATTACCAGAGCCTTCCATGAATGTCAAGGTTTTGGAAAGCAGAGATGAGCCTGCTGGGCCCCAGCCCTCAAGTCAAACAATAATCCACAGAAGGCCATGTGTTCATCGTCTGGAAGCAGCTGATTTGTCACCCTGAGTTTGCTAATGTAAAACAAATATTCATTCTAAACTCACCTTTCAGATACACCAAAGGCTTGACTCTGGGAGCCATAAGTGAAGTTGACAACTCACCTAAAAAGAGACATTGCTTCAGTGTAAAAATAGCATGGAAAAAATAAAGACAAATAAGTTTAACTGCTGTGGGTAAGAGCTCAGGCTCTGGACTTGTGGACTGTCTTGTTTTTATTCCTGGCTCTGTCATTTACCACCTTGTCCCTTGGGCCAGGTACTTCACCTTTCTGTCCCTCAGTGGCTTCATGTGTCAAAGGGGGACAATAACCATCCTTCCTGCATGGTTTGCTAGGAATATTAAATGGGATGTTCCTTGTACGTGCTTAGAACTGTGTCTCACTTCATACATGATAACCATCATTCTAATCATTTTCGTTCAGTTGTTGTGCTGGCTTGGGAGATCCTTAAGATTAAGGTGTATCCTTCTGCATCTGGCAGAGTGCCCGCCATGCAATAACTCATTCCTGGAGTGTTTGTCAAATTGGATCTCTTTATTATCGTCTCAGAGTAGAATTGGCACCACAATAGGCTATATAGCAGGTCCTCGAATAATATCATTTCATTCAATGTTGTCTCATTATAACATTGATGAGAAAAAATACAGATTCCCAGTTGGGGCCCCCATTTGTGTGGAGTTCACATTCTCTCCATTTCTGTGTGGATTTTCTCAGGGTATTCCAGTTTCCTCCCACTTCCCCAAACTATGCCTGTTAGGTGAATTGTCGTGTCTATGCAGTCCCAGTCTGAGTATGTGTGGGTGTGTCTGAGTATGCCCTGTGATGGAATGACATCCTGCCCAGGGTGGGTTCTCGCCTGGCACCCTGAGCTGCTGGGATAGGCTCCAGCGACCCTTGACCCTTACCTGGAATAATTGGGTCAATAATTATCTTACTTGTTTTTATTAATCTTTCTTAAATGTATTTGTTTCAACGTTTAATATTAGAAGTGTTTTGGTCTTTATTTAGAAGTTTGGTGATGTTTTTGTGACCAGAAATCTGCTGTAGGAACTTAATTCTTGTTTACATCAATTAGCCTATGTTCAAATTGGTTTTGTTATATGTAGTTTCACTTAAAGTTGCAGTTTTCCAAGAACTTATTCACAACGTCAAGTGAGGACTTCCTGTCTTTACCCATGCACGTGTTTACAAGTTTGTTTCATCAGTTTTCATCTTCCTTTGGTCTTTAGTTTCTGTCTCTGCTGGCTCTTCCTACTGCCTTCCCCTTGAATATTCTTTATCAGCATCACCCCCTGTGGACTGCACATTGTCCAGCTCCCGTCCCATCTTGTTACTGTCCAGCTCCTGTCTGCTTTCATCCCTCTGTGACATCAAACTGGCTTTTGCTGAAGTCCTCAGTGACCACTGAATGGCCAAACCCAATGGATGATTTTCAGTCCTTCCTTACCTTACTTAGTCTGTGTGAATTTACACTAGGTCGCAGACTTCCTGAGGGGAATGACCTTGTCTGTCTTATTCATTGTTGAATTCTCAGTGCATAGAACAGTCTCTGCATAGAGTAGATATTTGATAAGTATTTGTTGAATGAATAAATTTGTAAATATCAGTTTACTGTCGGCCATTCCCTTCTTAACACATTCTTTCTGTCTTCATCCATAGAAACAGCACACTCTTGTTTTCTGGAAATTCTTTCGTTTGTTTCCTTTATTTGTCTATCCCTCAAATCTGGGTGTTCTTCAGAGTTCAGATCTTGCCCTCCTCTCTTCTCTTAAAAACTTCCTAGGGAACTTCTTGTGCGTGAATGTCTTCAAACATCATCTCTACATATACTGATTACTTCCACATCTTCATCTCTACCCAAATTAATTTTAAATATCTTTAGACAGTTTAGTCAATTGCCTATAGAATGCCTTGATATCTCTCTGGCACTTAAAAAATAGATCCAAAATTCCAAAATGAAACATTTTTTGTCAGACCTTTATGTTGAAAATGTGAAATAAAAAATAAGTAATTAGTTGGAAGCTAAAATATCACTGTCATTACTTAGAAATGCTAACTTGGAGGGCACTATTTTGTGTGAGTGACAAATGAGCCCCAGAATTATATAGACCTACCTACTCAATTCTGAACTGAACAAATTGAGTGTGGGATATGTCTAGTTACAAAGCAACCAACCACATTCTCTTATTTACAGGTGTTATACGATCCTGTGACAATATGACTATGGAGTTGATGAAGACTGAGAAACTATTCCATCATATGTCCTCAAGTAAGCATGAGCCAACTGGAGACCACTTGGCAGTGGTTCATTCTTGAGTTTGAGAGCAACACACCTAAATTCCAAGATTAGTCACTCCATTGCTCTCTTCTTAATGATGCAGAATGAAACTTGGGACAGCTATTACACTGTTGCTGGGCTTGACACAAACAGTTTAAATCTAGAACCTCCCTAGTTCTCTGAGGTACAAGTGGAGCTCAACTCTTTTGAAGTTTAAAAACAGCAAATAGTGTACACTCCCTGAAGTCTAAACCAATAGCATAAGAAAAAGTCCTCTTTTTCTTAGAACTGAATCCTTGCCATAGCTGCACTTGCTTACTAAGGACTCTGTGGCCTGCCAGCATCTGCTGGGTCCCTGCATGGGCCACACATATGCACTTAGGCCACTTGCTAATTCAGTGTCAAGCTATAGCCACCTGCACTCCTAAAAATCTCCCCCTGAGAGGTCTATGCCTTTGCAGAGACCCTCTTCATCCACACCCACCACACCCATCCCTAGGACCAGCGTCTGCTGGTGCAGATGGAGCTGGGGGCTGAGTGTTGTTTTTATTTACAATAAAGGCTAATTTGAAGGACACGATTCACTGTGAGCGTCGAAGGAGCTTGCACACACAACCCCAGAACTCGAGACATTTAGCCTATGCATCAGGGCGGTGCTAGGCCAAGGCAGGCCTCCCCCGTATGGAGGGAGTCCCTGGTATCCCCAGTCAGGCCAGCTCCTAAAGGAGAAGGGTAGAGTTGCTGAGCTGGACATGCCTGGTTTATTTTCCCAAATCTATCCACCTGAGACTCACTCTACTTTTCTTGGAGATGAGTAAGAGGTAAGGCACGAAGCTAGGCATGGTTAGAAGAAGTTTCTCTGCAATAAATTTAGGGGAGTGGGAAACAAGTGTTTTTCTCTAACACTGTTCTTCACCTATGATGTGGTTAAAGCATGACATCTACTCAATCACCTAAACCAGCGACCAGTAGATATTCCATATGTGTGTTATTCGGTACTGTAGCCATTAGGCACATGTGGCTTGAGTGCTTGAAATGTGGCTATTCCAAATTCAAATATGTTACAATTGTAAAATACACATTGGATTTTGAAAAAAAGAATGTAACATATCTCATTAGTATTTTTATACTGATTGCATGTTGAAGTGAAAATAATTTAGATACATTGGGTTAAATAAAATATATTAACATGAATTCCACCTATCACATACATGGCTTGCATTATATTTCCATTGGACAGCACTGTTGTAGGCCAATGGTTCTCAAACTTAGATGAGAAATCAACAAAAGATTGATACTTTTGTAAAATTCAAATAAAAATATCTTGCTGTCGAAATTCTTAAACCTTTACTCTGGATCTTGTATTTATTTCATTGACACCTGGTAACAAAGAATTTGGGTCTGGCCACGATCTGATGACCTTACTCAGAAGCGTGTTCTAGACTTCTATTCCTTCCATAGGACCTGTAAATAATAAAGTCCCCTCAATTCCTCCTCCTGCCTGTCCTATGTGCATCCTCTCCTCTCTGTCTCCATAGTTTCTTCCTTGGGTAGACCCTTTTTTCCTGCCTGGTTTATGGCAAGTGACTATAAATAGTCTCATTGCCTCTTATTCTGCCAGAGTGATCCACATGAAAGGCAAACCTGATCACATCACTTCCCTCCTTAAAACTCCGCAACTCCTCCTCATGCCTCCTGGTCAAAGGACAAAATTCTCTTCTTTTTTTTATTTCAATATATTACAGGGGTACAAATGTTTAGGTTACATACATTGCCTTTGCACCACCTGAGTCAGAGCTACAAGCGTGCCCCTTCCCCAGACAGTGTGCACTGCACCCATTAGGTATGAATATACCCATCCCCACCTCCCCCCTCCCACCTGCCCAATACATGATGAATGTTACTTCCATATGTGCACATAAGTGTTGATCAACTAGTACCAATTTGATGGTGAGTATATGTGGTGCTTGTTTTTCCATTCTTGTGATACTTCACTTAGGAGGATGGGCTCCAGCTCCATCCAGGATAATACAAGAGGTGTTAGTTCACCATTGTATTTTGTGGCTGAGTAGTACTCCATGGTATACATATACCACATTTTATTAATCCGCTTATGGATTGATGGGCACTTGGGTTGTTTCCACATCTTTGCAATTGTGAATTGTGCTGCTGTAAACATTCGAGTGCAGATGTCTTTATTATAGAACGTCTTTTTTCCTTTGGGTAGATGCCTAATAGTAGGATTGCTGGATCAAATGGTAGTTCTACTTTTAGTTCTTTGAGGTATCTCCATATTACTTTCCATATACTATGGTTATGGGATTGCTAAAGATAGAAGATACAACTGTAATATTAAGATACTTGTCAAACAAGAAGTCTCCCAATGATTCACTACAGCTCAATCCTGTTGTAATAAAAATTCAGTTCCAAAAATCCAACACCCTTTTATGATAAGAACTCTTAACAATATAGGCATAGATGGCTCATTCCTAGAAACTATTAAAGCCATATACGATAAACCCACAGCCAATATCATACTGAATGGGGAAAAATTGAAGGCATTCCCCCTTAAAACTGGCACCAGACAAGGGTGTCCACTATCTCCACTTCTTTTCAACATAGTGCTGGAAGTCCTGGCCACAGCAATTAGACAAGACAGAGGAATCAGGGGCGTCCAGATAGGGGCAGAAGAGGTCAAACTTTCACTATTCGCAGACGATATGATATTATACATAGAAAACCCCAAAGATTCAACCAAGAGATTACTGGAATTGATAAATGAATTCAGCAAAGTCTCAGGATACAAAATTAATACACACAAATCCATAGCCTTCATATATGCTAATAACAATCAAGCCGAGAAACAAATTAAAGATGCTATACCTTTTGCAATAGCAACAAAGAAAATTAAATATTTAGGAATATATCTAACTAAGGAGATCAAGACCTATATAGAGAGAATTATGAAACACTGAGAAAGGAAATTGCAGAGGATGTAAATAGATGGAAAACCTTACCATGCTCTTGGATAGGCAGAGTCAACATAGTAAAAATGGCTTTGCTACCTAAATTAATTTACAGAATCAATGCAATCCCTATCAAAATACCAACATCATTTTTGCCGATCTAGAAAAAATAATTCTACGCTTCGTGTGGAACCAGAGAAGACCCCGTCTAGCCAAAGCAATCTTAAGCAAAAAGAACAAATTGGGAGGCATCTGTCTACCAGACTTCAAACTATACTACAAGGCTATAGTAACCAAAACTGCATGGTATTGGCACAAGAACAGACATGTAGACCAATGGAACAGGACTGAGAACCCAAATATAACAAAAACCTCATACAGTCACCTGATCTTTGACAAATTCCAGAAAAACGTACACTGGGGAAAAGATTCCCTATTCAACAAATGGTGCTGGGAAACTGGATGGCCATATGTAGAAGACTGAAAGTGGACCCACACCTCTCACCTCTCACAAAAATCAATTCACAATGGATAACAGATCTAAACCTAAGACATGAAACCATAAGAACTCTCGAAGAAAATGTTGGAAAAACTCTTATGGACATTGGCCTAGGCAAAGAATTTATGAAGAAGACCCCCAAAGCAATCACAGCAGCAACAAAAATAAATACATGGGACCTGATCAAATTGAAAAGCTTCTGCACAGCCAAGGAAACTATCACTAGAGTGAACAGACAACCTACAGAATGGGAGAAAATATTTGCATGCTACACCTCTGATAAAGGGCTTATAACCAGAATCTATACAGAACTTAGGAAAATCAACAAGAAAAAATCAAACAACCCTATTAAAAAATGGGCAAAGGACATGAACAAAAACTTTTCCAAAGAAGACAGAATGATGGCCAGCAAACATATAAAAAAGTGCTCAACTTCTCTAATCATCAGGGAAATGCAAATCAAAACCACAATGAGATATCACTTAACTCCAGTGAGATTGGCTCATATCAAAAAATCCCCAAATAACAAATGTTGGCGGGGATGTGGACAGGTAGGAACACTCATACACTGCTGGTGGGACTGCAAATTAGTACAACCTCTATGGAAAAGAATATGGAGATATCTCAAAGAATTAAAGGTAGAATTACCATTTGACCCAGCAATCCCACTACTGGGTATTTATCCAAAAGAAAAAAAGACATTTTATAATAAAGACATCTGCTCTCGAATGTTCATAGCAGCACAATTCACAATTGCAAAGTGTGGAAACAACCCAGGTGCCCATCAATACACGAGTGGATCAATAAAATGTGGTATATGTATACCATGGAGTATTACTCAGCAATAAGGAACAACAGTGAATTAACACATCTGGTATTATCCTGGTTGGAGCTAGAACCCATTCTTCGAAGCGAAGTGTCACAGGATTGGAAAAACAAGCACCACTGGTACTCACCATCAAACTGGTACTAACTGATGAACACTTACATCACACAGGGCAGTAACATTCATCAGAGGGCGGGCGGGCGGGAGGGGGGTGGAAGGGATGGGAAAAACTCTCACTGAATGGATGTGGGGAGCACAGTTTGGGAGACGACCACGATTGTGGCTCTGACACGGGCAGAACAGGGGCAATGTGTATGGCCAAAATGTTGTACCCCCATGATATTCTGAAATTAAAAAAATAAAAAAAATTAAAAAAAAAAAATTCAGTTCCATAACAGGTGTAAAGCTTGTGCTATAAAGTTTGGTAACTGCAGTATGTGATTGAAGAGCAACTAATTTGCAGAAGATGCTGTGATTGGTCCTGAGAATTAAGCAATTACGTGTAGAAGAAAACTTTACAAAAGGAGACTGTCGGATGTTTTCCCTCTAGAGATGAAACTATCTCCCTTATAGTGGTGGCTGAATGTTTCTTTAAAAGAATTTTGCAGTGATTCACATGCTTACTAGGCCAAATTCTTATAGGAATGGAGTCGATAAAAACCAAAATAAGAATCAGGCAAATAGCGATTCTCACTTATGTCCATGGGATTTACAGACACATACATAAAAATCTAAGATTTGGGTATGTAAGAGTGTGAAATCATTCATTTGCATAATTTAGTTTTGAAAAAAGTATTATGTGTTATTGTTTTGCTCAACTATTCAGAAGAATGTATTAAACATATCCTCCAAATGGAAAAAAAATTAGTTAAAAAAGTTTTATCCAGAGGGTATAAAATAAAAGATTGTATATTTAACTTTATAAAATGAAAATATTTGATGGATTAAAAAAAAAAGGAAAAAATTCTCACGGCGCCCTCAAGTCATGGATGTGTTGGCACCCACCTGCCAATTCAGGTCACTTTCACCCATGCCCCACACCCTTTGCAAGAACCTGAAATGCTGACAATATTTTCCCTATGTTACAGATTTTTAAAACCAAAGATCAGGCTACTGGAGTAATTTGTCCAAGAATACTCAGGTAGTAAGGGACAGCATTAGAATTTGAACCTGGGTCTGTCTAATTCAAAAGACTGAGTCCTTTCCAAATGATGTGGGGCTGCTTGGAATTCCTCCAGCCCCCTCTTGTTTCTGGGCTTTAGCATGTGCTGTTCCCTCAGCTCCTGTATTCTATTTCTGATTCATTTAGACTCTTCTTACAATATCTGGATTAATCATCAACCCCTACCTGATGCACATGTTGGGACCTTCTGGCCTGAAAGCCCAACTTCCTCTGGAAACCTTTCAGCTCTGTCCTGACATTAACCATACTGTGTGGTAGTTTGGGGCTTATTTATTTCCCCTTCTGGTTCCTCCTGAGGCAGGAACCATCCTCTGTGCTTAGCACCACGTCTACCACATGAGCGATGCGTAATAATTAATTCATTCATCTTTTCGTGTATTCAGAAAATAATTATTAAGACATTAATAATTCCTGGAGCTGACCTTTTATTGGGGGGGGAATTGAAAGAATAAACTAAAAATTTAAAAATGCACATGAGTGCGTTCTGCTTGCTTGTTCCTCCTTCATGCGTGTTAGCACGCTGCTTATTGTAATGATACTCACCAGGGGTGCTCAATTTGTACTGCTCCAGCCAGCTGCTGTGTGCCAGTGCAGCCATCTGTTTCATTACATTGCCATGCCCAGGTGTGCAGCCGTCAGACAGGGGCTATCTGACAGGTGGCCGCTATTCTTCCTGTTTGTTCAGATTCTCTGGCATCAGTACTCCCTTTTGCATTCAGAGAATGTTCCACGAGTGCCCAGGAAATTCCTTCCCAGCTCCTCTCCACCACCCTGTCATACGTCAGAAGTGTTCAGCAGAATCATCTGTGCTCTTTGTCCATTAAGCTGCTCAGCCTGATCCTCTGGGTCAGCAAGACTTGGCGTAAGCCATGACCTCTTTGAGCCTCAGTTTCAGCCTCTGTGAAACAAAGGGATTAGACTATTCTAAAACTGATGCCTGGCATCCTTTTCTCTCTCCAGGACTCTCCTATTAAAACTATTAAACATATGCAACAGATTTATTCATGCATTTGGCAATATGTACGGAGCACTTACTGTTCCAGGCAGCGTCTTAGGTGCTGGGATCAAGCAGTGAACACAGCCGTCTTGATTCTCGTGGGCTTTCGCCCCTGCTGGAGGAGACAGATAAACAAGTAAGTGCACGGTTGTGTCAGATGGTGATGAGAACGACAGCGTGCAACAACCGAGGTGACACAGGCGAGAGTGCTGGTGAGGACATGGACAGAGGGTGTTTATGTAAAATGGACAAGGTGACCTTTGAGCAGAGACCTGAAGAAAGTGAGTGCTACTCAGAAATCTACCCTGCTAGAAGTTTATAGAGTGCTGAGCCACATGCCAAGCTACTCATGCCACGTGTCTCTGCCATGCCAGTCTATTACTGTAGGCTTATACATGTGGACATCCCTTTTCTCAGGAAAGCTCTCAGAATGACAGAAAAGTTGACTGGATATGCTCGGCACTCGCTCACACCCCCAACTCCACTCCAAATCTGTGTTTCTGGGTTCCCAGTCCTGAGCAGAGAGGACAGCTGGTGGCTGTCCAAACTCAAGTCAAGGCTGCTGGAACCAGAGGAAGGAGGTGCCTTCGTGCAGAACAACCCCTTTGTGGGAACGTTCTCCTTTCCCCACCACGCAGCACACTGGGGTGATTACTTATAGAAGATAAGTGTTGACACAGAAGGCTGCAGAAAGGACTTGCAACTGTGCCTTCTGGGGCAAATGGCTGCAGCTGGGCTGTCTTTCTCCTCATCTCTCTTCAGCCCGACCTACCTGCTCAGGTTGTGTCTGCCATGGAAAATCTGCTAAGTGACTCATGTGTCCCTATACCTACTTCTCAGTCTGTGTCCCATGCTAAGGATTTTTCCAGGGAAGGGTGGTAAAGCAAGTGGCACTTCCTCTCGTGCACTTGATTTTCAATGCTGCTTCTCTTTGTGCCACCTGGAGCCTCACTGCCATTCATAATGCTGATGGTGATCTTAGCATAGCCTTTAATTCAGTGAGGCTGATGGATATGCTTATCAATTCCTCAGTAATTCAATGACAAAGAGGTAAGCTTTGACAGGTGCTGTGTCTCCTTCCTCTGTGTGCCCCCACGCCAGGAACTTCAAATAAAACCGAGCAGGAGAGAGTTGTGCTGGTTAGAAAGAAACAGCCCAGAGTCTTTTGTTCATGTTAAGAGCTCTTTGAGTAAACTATTGCTAGATCAATTTATTAGCCATTTGTGGGCTTAGGGCACAGACATGCACACCTGGTTTACCTGCGTTCAAGAGCAGCCATAAACTTAAGGAATCTTGGCCCTCACTAGGTAAAATAAAACACCTAAATATTGAATAAGATTCTTTTTTCCCCCCCTCATTTTTCAGAGCAATTGTTTCAGGTGCATTTTTTTCCCCTTGAGCAGAGCAAACCAGAGAGAGAATGGCCTTCTCGCTCATGAGAGACTCTTCACCTGGCTTTTTGCTTTTGAATTCTCTCCATATCTGGTTTCCTCTTAGGCCCCCAGATGGACCAGGTGAATATGAATGGTTGTTCAGCTGAGGAGGGAGGGGACATTTTATTTTCTAGTTGTAACTCAGGAGAGGAGGGGGCAGTGAGGTGTAATTTAAAGGATTAGGTCTGAGCTAAGGTCCTTGAAAACTTTGGGAGCTAGAAATCAATTACAGAAAAGAAGCAAATAATGACATTAGCCAATATTTATCAGGTGCTTATGGCGTGCCGGGTGGTACTGTGAATATTTTACACGTACTATTCATTTTGCCTTCATAGCAGTTCTCTGAGGTAGAGACAACAATTATCCCCAGTTTATATAATAGGTGAGGAAATGGGGGAAGAAGGATATGAAATAACTTGCTCAAAGCCACGTGCGTAGCAGGTTGAGGAGCTGGGGAGGAACCCAGCTGGCTCTGGAGCCCAGTGCTTCACCTCTGTGCAGTCCCTGCTCACGGAATGGTTCTCTAAGTTCTTGAGATGCCTGCCAAAAAGGAACAGTTCATGACAGCTCAATTTTTGTTGCAATCCCTGAATCACACAGGCATTCTGGCTACATCCTTTCCAAGTGCAAACGACCATGTGGGGAAAAGGCAGCAAGATGCATCATCAGGCCACAGGATAGGTAACACTATCTACCTGGAATTTTTTTTCAAAAGACAGCAAAATATTGAGTTTTATATCTCAGCTGCTTTTAACATAAAGCACCATTGTTTTCACAAGATTAAATTCCTGCAGTGTTGATCTTAGCACGTGATGTGGAACGATGGTAGATGAGGCAAGGTTTGGTTAGGTCACTCTTATAGGAAGTGGCCTCAGAGTACCATTCAGAGGTAATTGGAGTCTAGGAAGGATCTTAGAGTAAGAGATGGATTTGTCTGCTCAGGTTTTATGGCTACAATGAGACAATGAGTGTATTTTGTTAGGGGGAGAAATACAACAAGAAAACTTCCAGATTTAAGCTATGAGTTTTCAAAAATTCACCATAAGCTCTGACATGAGGTTGACAATTTCCTGTTTTCTGTTCTGGCTCCTTCTGTTATAAAAATTCAGGGTTGAAAGAGGTATTACTAAATGTTAGAGAGAGATATTAAAAAAATCTTTAATAAAGATATAATACCTTTAATAAAGAAACTGATACATAGTTGATACTTTCTACAAGAATTGAATGGATGTTTTAAAAAGTAGAGATTTAACAAAAGGTGAGCATTCACCTGTTAGTCGGTATATATAAGTAATGAGTGTTTTTGTTAAAAATCAAACCCAAAGAGTTTTGTCACCATGATGGGTAAGAACTGTAAAACCTACCATTTAAACTTATAATCTATTTTATATCTAATTAAAATTGGAAACTTCCATATTTCTTTAGGGAAGACTTTCCCTTTTTACTAGAAGAATGAGTTAGAATATGCCATTTGGTTACCAATTGTTCAAATTTGGAGGTTAAAGTTCAGAAGTATGATTAACCTAAATAAAAACATTTAAGACTAAGAAAATAAATGTCCTGCTTGGCAGTATGGGTAATGTAAACTGTGGTGTATGTCTGGGTCAAAGCTATATTTATTCTTTTTCATGTTGAGACGGGATTTTGCTCTGTTACCCAGGCTAGAGTGCAGTGGCGTCATCATAGCTCACTGCAACATCAAGTGATCCTCCTGCCTCAGCCTCCTGAGTAACTGGGATTATAGGCTGGTGCCATCATGCCCAGCTAATTTTTATATTTTTTTGTAGAGATGGGGTCTCACTCTTGCTCAGGCTGGTCTTGAACTCCTCAAGCGATCCTCCCTCCTGGATCTCCCAGACTGCCAGGATTATAGGCATGAGCCTTTGCACCTGGCCCATGTTTTAGAATTTTTAAAAGGAGAGGAAATGGGGAACATGAACATTTTTTGGTTCTGTGTGAGTTTAGAGTACCCTGTGCTGAAAATTGTGGCATGTTCTTACAGAGTCATGGGTATTTTGGCTCAAGCAGTTGCTTATAGGAGCTGAGCGTTGGCACAGAAGATGGCAGAAAGTATGCACAACACACTCTTCCCCACTCACCAATGTGGGGAACTGCACTGGGAACTATACTATCACAGCTATCCCTAACGGTACTGTTTTTGTCCTAACAGTAGGGTTATCTCAGACAGAATGGCCAAGCTTTTGGAAAATGTTGTGATATCGTACTCTGATAGGATTGTCCTTCTAGGGCCACAGAAGGAGGCCACACTGCCTGGGGGATTCCCCAGAAAGGTGTTTGGGGTGGGGGGTATGTTCATCATCACTCGTCCTGGGTGGAGGCGGATATGGAGGAAATGAGAACTGGAACGTTGGAGATGACACAGTGAGGGGACCTTCTCCTGCCTGAGGTTGGGGATCTCACTGAAGGATGTGAACTCTGAGACAAAGACATATTTGGCGTAGGGTGACCTGGTCCTACCATTCACTCATTTATCTTATCTTCAAGAGATACATATGGAATGATCACTATGTGCCAGGTACAGGAATATAACACTGAAAAAGAAGACACAGCCCCTATCCTCAGACAGTGGATAGGCTAGAGGGGGAGATAAGTATTAAATAAAAGGATTTTATTTATTTATTTATTTATTCATTTCTATTTATGGTGAAATAAACAAAAATTTACCATCTTAACCATTTTTAAATATACAGTTTATTGGCATTAAACACATTCATACTGTTGTGCAACCACTACTACCATCCCTCTCCAGAACTTTTTCATCTTGTAAAACTGAAATTCTGTACCATCAAACAATATCTCTCCATCCCTCCCTGCAGACCCTGGCAGCCACCATTCTACTTTTTGTCTCTATGAATTTGTCTAGTCTATATATCTCAAATAAATAGAATCATACAATATTTGTCCTTTTGTGATTGGCTTATTTCACTTAGCATAATGTCCTCAAGGATCATCATGTCATGCATGTGTCAAAATTCCCTTCCTTTTTAAAACTGAATAATATTCCATTGTATTTATGTATCACATTTTGTATATCCATTGATTTTTGGTGGACACTTGGGTTACTTCCACCTTTTGGCTATTATGAATAATGCTGCTATGAACAGGGGTGTACAAGTATTTGTTTGAGTCTCTGATTCCAGTTCTTTTGAGTAACAAATAGCTTTTCACATATGCAAAATAAAAATGTAACTATGAAATAATGGACACTGAGCAGTGAAAGTAACACAGGGCACCATGACCCAATTGGACAATGAGAGGCTTATTGGGGTGGATTCCTGGGGGAAATGATACTTGAGACAAGGAAAAGATTGGCGTAGAATCAGCCGGGGGAGAGGAAGGAGGGAGACCCTTCTGGGTGTCTGCAGGAGCAAGCCAGAGGGTTAAAAGAACACATGGCTTAGAACACTTGAGGAATTCCATGTGCAGATAGGTTGAGAGTTAGGTTAAGACTCCATCCACAGGACCTGGACCTGCGAGCTTTAGGGAAAGTAAGATAGGCTAATACTTCTAAGCTGCAGTTTGCCAGGTTATTTTCATTTCTTTATCCTTGACATTCAATAAAACCTTTTAAAAAAGTGAACCTCATCTCAGCTTTGCTGTAGCTAGCATTCAGGGGTGCACATGCTCCATGCCTGGGTCACAAGGAGAGGACAGCCTCCGTGGGAGCAGAGAGGGCAGCCAGAGGAGTGGCAGTGCACAAGGGACCTGGGTGATGGAGGGGTGATGAGACCGCTTGACCTTGATAAGGAGGCTGGCGCAGAAGCACCCTGGGGATCCTAGGGACCTGTGGAATTACCGATGTAGCCCTAGAAAAGTGCCTTTATTCTGTGTCATAGGTAGATGAGGCTGGGCAAGTTGGGACATATGCACATTGCATCTCTTTCTGGGTTTATTCATTTATTTTATGTTGAGGCCAACTGTGTGGTCAACTGAGGGTAGAATTTCCCACACTCAGGAATCTATAGAACTTATACTCAAGAAAAAAAATGCAACAATTTACTTATTACAAATTTCAAGACTTGGCATATTCATAGTAAAGTCTGTATATTCTAAATAGGGGACATATTCTCTTGGTCCTTGGCCCCAAACAACAGACTTTTGGACCAACATGTTTTGAAAATCACTGGTCTGCAGCCTTAAAACATTCTTTTTTGGTAACAAAACATGATGCCCCTTTGGCCTTGGCCACCAAGAAACTCAGAGTCATTTCAGTGACCAGTTGCAGAAATCAGCCCCTTCGGTTACAGCGGCTTCCTCTGTTTCCTACCAGTTTCAGGCTAGAATTATTACCAACTCCTCTGATTTACATTATGTTGCAGACATTTCAAGTACTATGTAAACAAATCAGGCTCAAACAGCAAAAGAATTCTTATCATCTCTACCAGTAGAAAATTTCAGCTATTGGCATTTACTGCATGGCCTAATATTTTCCCTAATTGTTCCAATCCTTCCCTTTGATTAGAAGCCAGAAATCTTAGCTAAGCCTAAGATGTAGGGTGTAAGTAGAACACTTTTAGTCAAGTTGATATGTTAAAGATTATAAACAAAGAAAGAGAGAACATTTCTAGATTACCTCAAGAATCACAAAAGCCAAGTTAATACCACATTGCATTATTGATAGGAAAACATGAATCATTATTTAAGTTTGGGGCTGTTAGAGGAGCCAGTTACAGGGGTGGATTTATGGCTTCAACGATTTGGTATATACTTTCATGGGGATGATAAGCTTAAATCTCTGCAGTTGGTAGTGTGTGTGTATGTTTGTGTTACAGGTGTGCAATACACACATATATAATCAGTCTTAATTAACTACTGGGGCAAGCTAATCAAATTAAAAGGGTGGCAAGCTGAAAGCAGCAGCAGTAGCAGCAATTTGAATCTATGCATCTTTGTCCAAGGAAAGCAATTTACAGCCAAGATAGGCGCATTCAAACAATCAGACACTGTATGAACAGGTGAGTTTATGGTAGCCTTATAAAGGAAAGGCAGCCGGCACTGAAAAGGTTTTAAAAGTATCTATTTGTAGCCCTCTCAGCCCTTTTTAACCATTACGTGGTAAAATTCCCTTTTCTGCTGACACTATTTATCAGACTAGGTATCCTATAAAGATAAAACATTGCCCTTGCCTCATGAGAATATATTGTGTTAGTAATCCTGGTAAGTTTATGTGAGTGGGTGCATAAAATGTGTTCTGCATACTGCAAGTGATTGAATGCACACAGGATGAGGCAAAGAAAGACTTTGTTTTCCTAGTTAACATATTGTCGGGGATCCCGGAGTGGAAAGAAATGAAGCAAATTATTGCACCTACGAATCTCAGACAGGTCATGTCAAATCAAAGGTGTGAACCATTTCTTTTATTCAGTAGTGTGGAGTTAGAAGCTATCTCCACATTGCAATTGTCTTTACAACTGAAGTTTGCTTCTGTAAATGCTAAAACTTTCAAATTTCTTACCATTTCTGGTATAATTTCTAAAGGTGTACATTGCATACCTCCTTATCTTCTTAAATGTTTGTAGGCACTTGTGACATTTTTAGAAACATGACTCTTGTTTAAGGTAAATGCCTATTGATATCACTTTTCTCTAGTAACTACTTTTACCCATAATAGTAGCTTAAGGCATGGACCCAGGCTGCCTATTTGCCATGAGACACCACCCTTTCCAGTCACAAATGATCAACTAGGAATGTGTACCTGACTCAGTCTAGTCCAACAGATATTTATTTTGAACATTCAGATTTGTGGCACAAAGACACTGAAACAGATAGTTGAGCAGAGGCGAGCTGAACAGTGCACTGATTCTGTTAGGGCTGCAGTGATACCAGGGCTAGGCAAAGCCTCCTGCAAGCTGAACAGAATGCACAGGTAGGCAGAGAAGCAGGTTATGCAGACAGGAGAATGGGCACCGGCAAGAAAGCTGCCTTCAGGCAGGGTAAGAGGGCCACACGACCCAAAGCAGAGCAACTTCTGAACAAGGAACTGTCTCCAGGGTTCAGTTTTGTTTTGTTTACCTTCAAAGAGAACTGATGAAATTGTCAGGCACTTCGGACCCCCTGATATCCAGTTCATCTCCTACTTTACTTTGGGCTCCTCTTCTTCCCAGAAACTGTTCCTGCTGTTCCTGATGCAGTCCACGGGCACCTTGACTTGCCCTTTGCACATGCTATTCCTTCTGCCTGAAAATTTCTTTTCTTCCTCTGAGCATCTTGCACGTGCTTCAGGACCCAGACCAAATAACATTTCCTTCAAGAAATGTTTCCTTCCTCAGACCATCAAGCTGAGGGACCCTCTCCCTCTCTTGAACTCCCACACACTCTGTGTCAACCTCTGCTGTCGTTGCTGTCACTGCCTACCTGGTATTAGAGATGTTTATGTTAATTGAATGCTTTTCTCTGTTAATTGACTACAGTCCTCTTGGGAGTAGGATCTCTTTTCTGATTCTCTATTGACGCTCCAATACTAGTGCCTGGCACAGAGCACAGTACAAAGTAGCTCTTCATTGAATATATTTAAATGAATGTAAGAATGGCCATCTAGTCAGCCACAAGAATTCAGCATGAACATTTTGATTTATACTAAATCTTGCCGTAATTGGATGAAATCATGTGCCCAGACATGCCTCTCTCCTCCACCACCACTCATCTTTGAAATAAACTATATGTGGTTGTCCACACATAAGGGATAACACTTTTCCCTTTAATCTTACATTAAAAAAATAAAAAAATCCTAACGTCTGATTTTCGAGCTGGAGCTATCCTGCTCTTTCTGGGGTAATCAAGTGGGTCCCAAAGGAGCTGAGCACATGGTTTAGAAGCTCCCCAGGGCTGGAGCTGAGGCCAGAGAGGAAACAAGGTAATGATCCAAATCTGTGCTGGGTGCCTTAGCGGTTCTTTCCCATTGATCGTTCAGGGCTCTATTGATGAAAGGAACCAAATAAAGCACTTTTGAAGCGGCAGAGTTGCAGAGAGGGGGTGAGGACAGAAGAACTTTGATTTTCTCCCCCTCTTATTTGATTTAAAAGGCAGGGAAGGAGGAAGCAGGAAAAAGAAAAAGACAAAACAAAACGAAGCTCTCGCAAGCTCCTGAGCTATTGACGTCCTTGCTGTCTCGGTGCATTAAAGTGCGGCAAAGTGAGTAGTGAATGCGTAAGCAGGAATATTTAATATGCGTGATATAATTATGTGGTGTTGGCTCACTGATTTCCTAGCATTATTCTGCATATCTTTCTCAAAGGAGCTATCCCAGTGAAATGAGAGTTTAATTAAAGGAATTTGTACGGTATATTGTTGAACATACAGGACTCTTCTGCCTTCCCCGACGACGCTGAGCTGAGAATACAATCCTATTTGAAAATATGATATTTAGATACAAATGTAATTTGCCACAGCACAATAATTTCTCCCCACTATCAAGTTAACACATGCATTTTATTAAGCTGTCTTTTTGCAGGACATTTTTTTTCTAGGTGGGCCCTGTTCTTTTGTTTGGGTTATTTCCTTCAGCTGTTGCACAGGAGGTTTGTGTAAGTATCTTGTGCTCCAAAGGTGAATTGTTCTTGAAAATTCAGCATCAATAATTTAGTTGGGTTCAGGACAGCTCACTGCAGCCGGTCCTTTGATGCTCGTGAATCTCCACGGATGCAGTCGTTTTCACAAATTTAACACGTACGCTGCTGTTGAAACCAATCTTGCTCATTTGGCATTGGTAGGGATCCTTAGAGTGAGGCTAACATCAGGGTGGTTTTCGATTTCCACTCTCCTCCTTTTCTGACTACAGGTCATGACTAGAAATTCCTTGGCTGTAAAGGTGTAAACTGTTGCTAGTCTCCCTGGTAAAGTCATGCCGTGCGGTATAATGCTGACTCTGAATAGCTCAGCGGTCCTTGCACATGGAATCAAAAGTAATGCTCGCCTAGGTTTTAGAGAGGAGCACAAAAAGTTAAATATCTCCCTAGACCGCAAAAGTGCCTCTGCCCTTCCCTCCAGAAGCCTCAACAGGAGGTGGAAGCACCAACTTCCAAACCCCAAACCTAATAAAGGAATTCTGTGTATGTCTGTGGTGTGGGGGTGTTTGTGTGTGAGAGAGAGACAGAGACAGAGACAGAGACAGAGAGACCAGATCACAGGGGATTCAAAGGAAAAATTGAGGAAGGAAGAGACTTTGGAGGTTTTGTTTGAGAGCTCCTAAACAAGAAGGTTAGGTCGCCAGTAAGTTCCTACAAGTCATAGGTAATGTAGACTTCTAGAAAGAGCTCAAAGCCTGGAGACCTGAATTTTAGTCCTTCCCTGTCTCCAGTGCATTCTATAACAGTCAGGATGTTCCTTCCCTTCTTGAGCTCTCTATTTCTTACCTGTGCATGGTATAACTAGAGGATGTTCATTTTTGTTGTAGGTGGATGTGCTGTGTAGTTGCAGGGAAGAGTCGGTCTGGGCAGAAAGAGTAACTGCAGTGGGCTGAGCAGGGAAGCTGGGAGCTTGGGAAGTCAGAGGGAGCACATCCGTGAGCACAGAGAGTGGTGCTGGGGAGAGACGTAGGAGAAGAGAAGAACGAGGGTGGACTCTGACTTGAAAAGAGACTGCAGGTAAGTAATGCTAAGTGATGGAAGAACACTGCCCACGGTGTGTAGTAGACTTAAAATGGAATCGCTGGTCCTGCCACGGAATTGTAGGTTTTTCCCTTGGCTTGTCAATCTCCTTCTGAATAACTCTTATATTGGAGATGCTCCCGTGACAAAGACCTAAAGCCTGACAATATCTGGAAGCAGACTGAAGAGGCAGTGGAGCCCAGAGTTGCAACTAGAGCCGGTCAGGCATTATGGGCACGGTGGTGGCTGATTCTACCCACAGGCCAGGGAACCGCTCATGGGGGTTGGGGTGGGGGCTGGCGTCTGAGCACAGTTCCCAAGATCTCACTGAGTGCATGGGAGGGGGTTCCCTGGAATGGGGTCATGGGATTCAGGGGTAGGGCTCCAGCTCTCAGGAGTGGACCAGGGTGATGGTGGCCAAAACAAGGCAGGCTCAGTGTTTGGGGGTGAGTAGGAGAGGAGGTAAACATTAGAAAGCAAGACACTGGCAGACATGCCATCCTAGAAATTGGAGCCCCAGAGGGGCTAGCTAGAAGGTGTGATTTGGGAAATTATAGTAAGTGAATTTATTTAAGTGTTTTAGTTTTTTATTGTGTTTATTGTCTAAATCTCCCCATTAGAGTAAAAGCGCCATGAAGGCAGGGGTTTTTGTTTGTGGTGTTAATTGCTGTATTCCCAATACCTGGAATAGTGCCTGGCACCTAGAAGGTCCTCTGTAAAGGTCTGTTGAATAACTGGATCCAGATTGCCCTGGGAGCCAGGTGTGGGTATGTGCATGGTGGGAGTGGGGGGCGTCTGAATCTTTGTGTGAGGAACCACAGGCTTTTGAGGATCAGGGTCCCCCAGCAGCTGGCAAGCCATGTTGGGGTCAGATACCCAATCTTTTCAGCCATGGGGTTGCCCTTCTGTAAATTAATCTCATTGGGTAGTCAGAGAATTGATAACACAGTCACTATGGCCTACAGCTGGGCTTTTGAATCAGTTAACTGCTAAATAAAAGTACCCAAAATTCAGATTAGAGTTCAAAGGAGGAATTTGGGGAAAAAAAGAAAAAATATTTTCATTTTAGTCTGCCTCCGGTTTTCTATCAGTGAGTAACATGATAGCTTAAAGTCAATAACCAGGAGAGAGACAGGAGAGACCTAACTCCAGGCTGGTAGATTCCCGCTCTGGGTCACTTTCTGCCACTTAAAGAAACCAAGAGATGGACATAACACACCCAGTCCCAGTTGTGGGCCTGTCTCTCTTTAGTAGAACTCCTGAGTGGGTGAAGGGCGAAGGGTACCTGGGCACCATAGGGCTGTTATACCATGGAGACAGATTTGAGCCTAAGTTAACTAACTTTCTAGGTTCCAAAACCTTGAGATCCAAGTAGACCTTGAGAAGAGAGTGCTTGCAGGAGCCTTGGACCTGGACCTGGACCTTGTCCTGACTCTTCCTCTAATTCCTATCGACCCTGGGGAAAGTCAGCTAAACTTGCCAGTCCTCTGTTTCCTTATCTCTAGAATGGGGATAACTAGTTTCTCTCATGGTTTCTTGGGAAGATCAGAGGTGAAAACTCCTATGGAAGTCTTATGGGACTGTAAAGGATTATCAATAATTACATATCCCAAGTCCAATTAAGAAGCCCGCAAACACTTTCACCTGACACATTAAGATAACTGAAGTCAATTTGCATTATTAGCATCATTCTTTGGTAGTGGAGTGAGTAAGGGGAGGTGCTTTAGTGGACCGTACCCCAGTGTGAGTACTGTATCCTGAGGGAGTATCACAGGTTCCTGAGGGAGGTTGGGGATTTATTGCTGGCGGTCTCCTTAGAATAGGAATAACAACCACTGTCACATTCGCAGTGAGATCAGTGTTATTCCTATTCAGTACTAAAGGCACTTTATTTTTTACAGCAAAACTTACATCCTGAAGTCACTCTACTAGATCCCCCACTGAGAATATCTTTCCTTGCTGTGAAGCTCCCCTCCCAAAGAACTAAGGAGCCGCCGCTTACTAGAAATCCACTTAACAGAAGCCCAAGGTGATCGATTTGTGAATCATCGCCAACTTGCTTCCAGAAACAGCCCTGCTCATAGGACAGCTTGGGTGGCTCTCTGCTCCCAGCTGTTCTGCTGTGGCTGTGTGCTGGAGTTCCTCACTCTCCTTTTGTTTGTCACACTATTTTTAAAGTTGTTACTATTTTGGATATGACTTTTGATATTTTCTTAGAAAGTTAACATTTTTTTTTCTTGCCAGCATAGCAAGAAACCATGTTTCTTTCCTTACATAAGTGCCATTTTATTAGTCAGTGTCCAGAACTTTTCCCATTGCAACCTCTCCCTGAGAGTTACAAAGGAAATCAGTGGAAAAAGATTTGCTTCTCTCCTGTCCAACCTCCCGCTTCCCAAAGATGGATTCTTGCATCTTTTCTAATCTCTGTCCTGTGGCACATATTTAAAGCCTGGATCTCTCCACCTGCTTTTCCATCACACACAAACACGAGTGGTCTCATGGCAAGTTTGAGACACAGGACAGGTATAATCATAACCACTTGACACACGAGGGAATTGAGTCTGTTAAGTGCTAAATGACTTTTTCAGAATTACACAGCTAGCAAGCAAAGCGGGGGATGGGGCTTCAGCTTGTTTCGGTTTGTTGGCGGTTGTGGCTGTGGCAGCATGTGTGTGTTTAACTGCACCACGTGGTATCAGGAAGAGGCATAGCTAAGAAGTTAAAAGTGCAGGCATCTGGAGACTGCCTAGTTGTGACTTAGGGCATGCTGTCAATCTCTCTCTGCCTCAGTTTCCTCATCTGTAAATGAGGATAAGAATAGTCCTTATCTCATACACACGTCAGATGCCTAAAATAGAATACAACACATTTGAAGCACTTAGTAATTATTAGTATTTTAATGTTTTCTTCGTCTTTTCTCTCATATGAATATCTTTATTTTCAAATTTAAATTTTTGTTTTATTACATTTTATCTATCTCTATTAAAATTTTGATTTTGATATTTTAAATTGTAATGGACTCAAATGGATTGAAAATCCAAATTATCAAAATGTATATTCTGAAAATTTTCCCTTTCATTCCTGTTTCCTGTCTGCCTATCCTCAAAACAGAAGCAACTGTTACTTATTTCTTTTGTGTATCTGCCCAGGGATGTTCTTTGCATATACAGGGAAATGTGAATATTTATTCCTCTGACCCACAGACCTTTACATGAACAGTAATATACTCTATGTGTATTGTTCTGTGTCTTCATTTTCTTTTCTTTTCTTTCTTTCTTTTTTTTTTTTTTTTTTTTTTTTTTTTGAGACAGAGTCTCGCTCTGTTGCCCAGGCTAGAGTACAGTGGCATCATCATAGCTCACTGCAGCCTCAAACTCCTGGGCTCGAGGGATCCTCCTGCTTCAGCCTCCCGAGTAGCTGGGACTACAGGCACATGCCACAACGCCTGGCTAATTTTTTCTATTTTTTTATTAGACATGGGGTCTGGCTCTTGCTCAGGCTGGTCTCCAACTCCTGAGCTCAAGTGATCCTCCCGCCTCAGCCTCCCAGAGTGCTAGGATTACAGGCATGAGCCACCATGCCTGGCCTTCATTTTCTTTTTTAATACTAATCTTGAAGTTATTTCCATATCCTTAATGTAGAACTTTCTCATATTTTTCCTTTCTTTTTTATTTAATTTTACAACTGCATCGTGTTTCATTGTATGAATGGACTATAATTTAACCAGAGCCTACTGATGGACAGGTAGGCTATTTCCAATCTTTTGCTATAACAAATAGTGATGCAATGAATGGCTTTGCACATATGTCATGTTGCATGAATATATATGTAAGACTAATTGAATAGGTGTCATTATTCAAAGGGTATGTTCACTTCTAATTTTGATAGATACTATTAACCAAATTGCCTGCCATAAGATCATACTAATATATAATTCTGCCAGCAATGAATGGGAGAACAAGACTGGTTGTTCTCCATAGCTTCAACAACACAGGGACAATTGTGTACATTAAAATTTTAAATTAAATCAGGGAGATAGATATATTTTGATGGTGAGCTTTCTTAAAAACATGATTGAATATTCACTTCTTTTGGTCTTTATTTCTGTCATGAGGAAATGTTTTAAAGAGCTTTACATATAGCTCTTACGTGTTTCTTATGATATTTATTACTCAAAGGTTTATCATTTTTTGTTGCTAGTGTAAATGGGATCTTCCATTATTTTCTCTAATTTGTTGGTGTTTGCATACATGAAAGCCATTGATTTCTACATAATTTTGTCCTCTGCATCCTCGCTGAATTCTCACATGTATGTAATGCTTTTTTGGTTGGATCTCTTAGATTTTTTGGATATATAGTCATGTCTGCAAATAGTGATAATTTTACTTTTGTCTTTCGATTTTTCACCCTTCTCTTGTGTACTACCACTGGTTAGTAATTTCTTTTTACTCCTGCATTACAGGGAATACTTACAGTATTTTCCATTAAGCAAGGTGCTGGATATTGGGCCATATATACACACACACACACACACACTCATAAGCACACACACACAGATACATACACACATATTTTTCTGACACACATGTGTATATATACTATATCTTTTTCTGTTTATATCCTGAGTGCTTATTATCAATTCAATAATCTAAGTAATGTCAAATATCTTTTCAACATCTGAGATGATGATTTGACTTTTCTCTTTAAATATATGATTATGATAAATTTTATTAATATATTTCCTAATGTCAAACTGTCTTGGAATAGTTTAACTTCCTGGAATAAATCCCACTTGGCCATGTGTACTGTTGGCCATGGTATATTACCCTTTAATATGCCACTATTTTTTTTTGTTGTTATTGCTAATATTTTATTTAGAATTTTTGTATCCAAATTAAAGACAGTTATCTTTTTTGTGTACTGTTGGTTTTTGTTATCAATGTTATATTCAATTCCTTTAATAAATTTGGAAGGTTTCAAATTTATTTGCATGGAATTGAGTGAAAAAGTCTTTTGTGATTCTTTTATTTTCTTCAGTTTCTGTAATTATTTTCCACATACTAATTTTGTATTCTGTTTTTACTAGCTCTCCAATATTTTTCTTTATTAGGCAATCTAGCAATATCTAGTTCTTGTTTTTGCTTTTTTTGAAGGGGGATGTTTATTTTTTCTAAGATTCAGCTTTTGGATTTATTTATTGGTCCTACTGTTTTTCTGCTTTCTTTCTAACTCATTAATTTCTACTTTTATCTTTACTAATCCCTCCCTTCTGTTTCCCTTCAGGGTATTTTGTTTGTTCTTTTTCTAACTTCTTGAATTGAAGACTTAACATTTATTTTCATTCTTTCTTGCTTTCTTATATATGTGTTTAAAGCTATCATTTTACAAGAATTTAAGGGTAAAAACACACCTACTTTGAAGGTGCAATGTGTTATTCGTACCAAGTGTCTGTGCCTGTCCATTTTCTTCTAGCATCTTCCACAGTGCCCATCACAATATTTGGCACATATACATTCTTGACAACTATTTGAATCAATACATGCAAATTAAACAGATCCGTGCCAGAAGAAAGTGCTCCCTCTCCTTGCCCTTCTACACTGCAATACAAGTTTTGTTGCATAATATTTATTAGTATGCCCATGGGCTTTTGCTTCAGCAAAAGTTTTAGGGTGCTTTAGCCAAGATGATTTCCTCCTCAGCCAAGAGTCCTGAAGATGGGCTGCTTGATTTTGCAACAACAAAAAAAATATTTTGATAAACGATTTGAGTTGGCACCAGTGCTTCCAGAGTCCTTGCCTAAGGGAACAGGGTTTAGGTCCATCTGCAGATCTGTGCAAAAATAACCACAGTGTGTATTTACACAGGACCTATTTTGGGACAGTTTGATGCTCTGTAGACAGACTATGTCTTTTGCTTTCTTACCATCCCAGAGAGGCAGCAGGAAGAACATCAGAGACATAGGAAAAAAACTGAAATCTAAAGTTTCTTACCAAAAGTTTTTACCTCCTGTCAGTGATGGAGAAGACCAAGTTGTGTGTTTTCAGCAATCTTTTCCACATTGAAAATTTTCATTTTAAATAGTATGTATGTGTATATATATATATATGTGGGTGTGCATACACACACACATATATAAAATTACCTTTGAGGTATAATTTACATACAATTCACCAATTTTAAGTGTACAATTCAGTGAGATATGATAACTGTATACAGTTGTGTTAGCACTATGGAAAGTAATGGCACAAAACATTTCTATAATCCTGAAGAGATCTATTGTGCCCCTTTGTAATCAGTACAATTCCCCATACCCCTGGCAACCACTGAAGAAGCTCCCTCCTCTATGGTTTTGCTTTTCTTTTTTTTAGATTTTATATAAATGGAATCATGTAGTATGTAGTCTTTTGTGTCTGTCTTCTTTCACTTAGCATAATTCTTTCAAGATTGATCCATGCTGTTGTATCCATCTGTAGTTTGTTCCTTTCTATTGCTAAGAAGTATTCCATTGTATGGATACACCAGTTTGTATAACATTCACCAGGTGATATATATTTCAAATCTTTGCGGTTATGGGTATTGTAAATAAAGCTACTATGTACATTCACATAAGAATCTTTTTCTGGATCTATGTTTTCATTACTCTTGGTTAAATGTCTAGAAGTAGACTTGTGGGTCATATGATATGTATATATTTAACCTTATAAGAAGCAAATTATTTTCCAAAGTAGCTGTACCAATTTGCATTATTATCAGCAAACAATGAGTGTTCTGGTTCTTCCACCTCCTTACTAATACTTAATTTTAGCCTTTCTAATGGGAATGTAGTGGTCCTTCACTGTGGATTTAATTTGCATTTCCTTAATAAATAATGGTGATGAGAATCTTTTCGTGTGCTTTGCCATTCGTATATCTTCTTTGGTGTAGTGTCTGTTCAAATCTTTTGCCAATTTTTTAATTGGGTTGTTTGCCATTTTGTTATTGAATTGTAAGAATTCTTTTACATTCTGGGTACAAGATTTTAATTAGATACATGTTTTGCAAATATTTTTCTCCGTCTGTGGCTTGTCTTTTCATTTCTTAACAGTGTCTTTTGAAAAGACACTGTTTCTGATTTTCACAAAGTTCAATTTGTCAGTGTTTTATAGTATACACTTTATGTAAGTATACTAAGATTTTCTCTTCTATTTTCTTCTAGAAGTAATATAGTTTCAACTTCATATTTAGGTCTGTGATCCATTTTGGTTTAATTTTTGTATATTTTTGAGGTAAAGATCAAGGTTCATTATTTCCATGCATGAATACTCACTTGTTCCAGCATCGTTTGTTATAAACATTGTCTATTTGCACCTTTGTTGAAAATCAGTGATTATATATGTTGGATTCATTTTGACTATATAGATTTTTGTGTTGTCTGCAAATTTTCTTCTTCTTTATTTCCAATCTTTATGCTTTTATTTCTTTTTCTTGCCTCCAGTACAAAGTTGCTGTTTGGTGACAGCAAACATTCTTGATTTATTTCCACATTTAAGGGGGAAACATTCAGTTTTCCACCACCAAAAGGGATTTGTAAACATAGAACAAATTTTTTTGTAAAATGATTACCACAATGGAGCTAATTAACATGTTAGTCACCTCACCTCCTAGTTACTTGTGTAACTAGTCACTTGTGTGTGTGTGTGGTGAGAACACTTGAGATCTACTTTCTCAGCAAATTTTAAGTATGTGATTCATTATTATTAACTATGGTCACTCATGTCTCTTATAAGGGCACTAATGCCATCATGAGGGCTCCATCCTCATGGCCTAATCACCTCCCAAAGGCCCCACCTCCTAATACCATCACCTTGGGGATTAGGGTTTCAACATATGAATTTGGGGAAGCATAAATATTTAGTGTATAGCCCTTCTAGCCAGTGTGGTGAGATGTAGCTTCAAGGCTATATAACAGTTTTTCCCAACCATGACCCAGCCTTGGATTTCCTTTTAGAAAATTCAGAAACAGGCCTGAAGGCTAAAACCTTTGTCCTCAAGTGTTTTTTTTTTCTTTTTCCTCGCTAATATCTTGTCAATCAAAGTTTCCTTACAGCTGGAACTAATGCTGCTCCAAAGCCTAACTTTTGAGGCAGTTTAGATAACAAAAAAATAATTCCACAGAGGTTACTAACATGAAGGTCTTCACACTCGAGCAGAGAAGTCTTACATAATATAAAATGTATAGCTGATTCCTAGAGGCTTTGATACTATTTGGGATAATATCTAAGGTGAATTAGGCTATTTGAATGTCCAGGAGAAAAACACTTCCCAGCACTACTGAATGAAAGCAGTCTTGTTGGACTACAGCAGGTATATAGTCCTTCAACACGAGGAGCTTTCCGTATTGGGCAAAGGGATGGTTAATTGAGAAGGCAGAGGTCAGGAGCTGATTTATTGGAGCAGCAGCTGCTAAATGACATATATCTTGTTTATCAGGCATCCTGAATGTAATGTCTTTGTATTTAGCTTCTCCTTATCTGGATAAACAGAGACTGAGATTTGGTGACACTACCATGCCCACAGTCTTGCCCCATCCTTTTTGGGATCTTGTTTAGTGTGCAGCATTCAGTTGTTTAAGGTGGGAGCAGATATGCTCACTGGGCCTCATATACTTGAAGCTCTGTGATCATCAAATTTTCTCTCCACTGGCAAGGCAGAGAGGGATAAGAGAAAACTGACGAAAATATCATAATCCTGTTTCAATTAGTCAGTCAGCCTGGTCAACAAGAAAGATGCCTACAGATTTTAATTGGCCTCAGGGGAGGAGAACAGAATGTTCTGAGATGTCCTTGTTCACCCTGATATTGCATTTTCTGGGCCACAGGGCAGCTGTAATCTTTCCCCCAGGGCTTAGGATGTCTGCCTAGAAATAAACTTCAAATTTAGTGTTAACCTTGTTACTACCATGTTGCTTCAAAACAGATATTCTTCAGTGGAGTCAGCTTTAGAGATGCAAAGTCTGTCCCATTTCTAAATAGGTCAATCTAATTCCTAGAATACTAACCCCAGAGGATACTAATGTTGGGGGATGAGAAATTCTATCCAGGCAGAGTGGTCAGAAATAGCTTAGATGAAATTTGGGTCTGTGTTCTCATGCTAATCTTACCCATGACTCCAGAAACCAATGCCTTCACTTCTCCATACCTTGGAGTCTCTGTCAATTAAGGGAATGGCTGTGCTTTCTCCGGAAAATATTTTGCTTTGGAGTTATAAAATCCACAGCACCAACCCCGACTTGTTCCAGGGAATGGGGATGAAAAAATTTCATGATCAAATCATACTGTCATATTTCAAGGGCTTCTCTCCTGCATACATTTTCAACTTGAAATGCCCATGCTGTATCAGTCAGCATAGGCTGAGTTTTACTGTGGCAACAAATCCCCAAATTCCAAAGGCTTATTTCTCACTTGCATAACAGTCCGATACAGGTCAGTCTTCTTTTCTTGGTGGCTACCCTGCAACAGTGATGAGATTTTGGGCTGCTTCCTTCCGTCTTGAGACTTTGCTATCTCAGAGTTCTTTGCTTCCAGTCCTAGTGTCAGGAGAGAGAGGATACATGGAACTCACATCCCTTGTGTCCTGCCCCAAACAGGAAATGCTACATATTACTTTGTTCATGCTCCTGCCCATGAACCAGAATTAGTCACATGACCCCATCATAAATGCAAGGGAAGGGTGGAAAATATGGGGGAGCTAGTGTTTATGCCACATATTCCATGAGTGTGATTATTTGTCATATTATGTCCAACCTAGGCTGGGATTCAAAATGAAGAAACATTCATTCAACAAACCTACCAGTACTACCAACTAGACACAAAGATAAACAAGTCCAGTCCAAGCAATTCACAGTTGGGAGAGTGGAAGTGAGGAAAAATGCAAACAAGTAAATTATTGGGCAATGCGTAATTGCCTAGAGGTATAATGAAGTGTGTGGGAAGATAGGCAGGAGAGACCAATTGCAGAAGAGTCAGGTCAGGCTCTATAGAAGAACTGATTTGAAAGATGGTCCTTAGGTTCTTGAAGGAGGATCAGGAGTTTACCACGTGGTGGTGTTGGGGTGGATGGAGTCCATAGGAGAGAAAAAGGAACTTAGGGTCAGACTCTCTCTGTTTTCAATCAACAGGGGAGACCCCTTCAGTCTACTGCCTTAGGCCTGTGCTTCTTTAAAAAAAAAAAAAAAAAAAAGAGTTAGTGAGTTAGTGAATGCCAAGGCCTCAGTTTCACAGCATTCCAAATGAAATGAATGGTAAAAATAAAAAGTCTTAAAAGAGAAAGTAGTTTGAATAAAGACCTTAGAAACAAAGTAAAAGAAAAGCCTTACAAATCACTCCCTGCTAGGGTGGCTCAGTAAGATTTTGGGTGACGTAAGTGGCCCTATCTGCTGTCAAATTCATTTATTTTGCCAGCAAATCTTTGAGGGTAGTAATAGCTATTTCTCCCAGAGGGTCCCTCTCACTCATTATTTACAATGCTGTTACCCTAGAATACTGACATTTTGGCCTAAAAATTAGGATCTGAGCCCAAAAACATTATTTCCCGAAAATGACAGGACATGTAGAACCCTCTGGATGGTACTAGCTCCTCAGGGGCTTGGATATCTACTTTTTGATGTGTGGCCTTTCAGAAAAGGTAACTGGCCATAATATCTTGCATTTTAAGAGCATTTAAAAGATTGCAAAGCACTTTTCAGTATCCTTTAAGTGGCTAATTAAAAAAGAATAAAGACTAGTATTGAGAAGGGTATGGGGAAATGGGTGCTTCTTTGTATTATTAAGGGAAAATGTAAAGTGCTGCAGCCTTTTTGAATGACATCTTGGCAGTGACTACTTTTTAACCTAGCAATAGCACTTATGGGAATCTATCCTTTAACTAGGTTTGCACAAAAGCCAAAGATAGACATACAAGTGAGTTCATTGCAGTATTTTTTGAAATAGCAAAATGTGGGGGAAAGACTTAACCTATGAAATGGGGAATATCCACATAATTCATTATATACTAGAACTATGAAATGCTATGCATCTAATGAAAAATGAGAAAAATCTGATGTCTTGACTTGGAAATATGTCCACGACAAAGTGCCCAGTAAAAGTTCCAAGCATTTTTGTGTGTGTGTCTGGGCATGTTTATAATTTGTATAAGCATCGGTATTATATCTACAATATTGGTGGTCACCTCTTGGGAGCAGGTTACCCTACTTGAGAGAGACTTTAAGTTTATACAGTTAAAAGAAAAACTTAAGACAAATTAAATTTAACAAAGTTCAACTGAGCAAAGAATGATTTGAAAATTGGGCAGCTCCCGCCTCCCAACCAGAATAGGTTCACAGTGATCTGGGGGCTGCCACGTGGTCAGATAACATTTATGGACAGAAAAAGACAAGTGATGGACAGAAAATGGAAGCGAGGAACGGAAAGAACTGGATTGTCTACAGCTCTGTGTTTGCCTTATTTGAACACGGTTTGAACAGTTGGCCGCCTGTGATTGGCTACTTAGCTACTTCTTATGAGAACAGGTTAAAGTCTGCTTACACATCTAGGTCATTAAACATGAAATACCTGATTTTGAATCAAAAGTGTAGTTTATTATATCTCAAAGAAGAAGCAGTACAATTAATCAAAGTATGCACCTAAAGTATCCACACACTTTTGCCATCTTAACGATAGCGAAGAAGCCTAGAGAGCGAGTGGCGATGAAGTCGCGAAAGGCGTTTTCCACAGCTTGGTGAGAATTGAATATTTTTCCTTGCAAGAAGTGACACAAAGCCTGGAAGAAGTGGTAGTGAGTTGGTGCAAGGTCTGGTGAATATGGTGGATGACAGAGTATTTCCAAGTCCAGCTGCTGTAGTTTGAGCAGCGTTGTTTGTGTGACATGTGGTTGAGCATCATCTTTCAAGAGGGTTGGCCTGTCTCTATTGACCAATCTTGGCTGCTTAATCGCAAGCGTCCTCATCATTTCATACAATCGGTTGCAGTAGACCTCTGCTGTAATTGATTGACCAGGTTTCACGAAGCTATAGCAGATAATACCAGTGCTAGACCACCAAACAGACATTATTAGCTCTTTTTGATGACTATTCAGTTTTGGACTGTGTTTTGGCACTTCATCTTTATCCAACCATTGTGCCGAATGCTTGTGATTGTCAAAAAGAATCCATTTTTCATCACATGTAACAATATGGTGTAGAAATGGTTCGCCTTTATGTTATGACAGCAAAGAAAGGCAAGCTTCAAGACGATCTCTCTTCTGATGCTCATTTAATTCATGCGGAACCCATCTATCCAGCTTCTTTACCTTGCCCATTTGTTTCAAATGGTCCAATATTGTTGGAATAGTAACATCAAACCTTGCTGCTAATTCACGTGTAGGTTGAGATGGATTTGCTTCCACTACAGCTTTCAGGTCATTATTATCCACCTTAGTCTCAGGTCACCCATGTAGCTCATTTTAAAGATTAAAATCACCAGAACAGAACTTCTCAAACCATCAGCGTACTGTGCATTCATTAGCCACATCCTTCCCAAATACTTCGTTGCTATTTCAAGCTGTCTGCGCTGAATTTGTTCCATGACGGAACTCATATTCGAAAATAACACGAATTTTTGACTTATCCGTGGTTTCACAAAAATTGCTCTAAAAAAAATTTGAAAAATAATCACAAGCCAAAATGTGTGTTTGAAAGACTGAGGATATGCCTTCACAATAAAAATAAAACAAGAAGTGTCAAAGTGAAATATCAGAGATATCAACTGTCAAACTTAGTACTTAAGGAAATCAGATATTTCATACTTAATAACCTAGTAGGTTACAGTTCACTATGTGTGCAGAAACATTTAAGTTGAACTTAAAATATGTAAGGAGGCAGCTTTAGGTTGAACTTATTATAATTTAACAGTACTTTACATATTTTGTTTTGCAAATGCAAAACTGACACCTTGCCCTGCTTTATAAGTATCACCACCCAGAGTGAGGAGGAAAGCAAACTACCACCATTATCAAGGTCCTGTCCACATCTAGTCTCCCCAATAAATGAAACCTTCAGTCAGTTTCTATGAGTTTTAAATTCCTTACAAAACAGCTTTATCCTGACCTATACCATGGCTGATAGCTGTATATAACTTTGCATATGTGCTAATCATTTGTAAAAACTACTTTTTTCCAACATGAATAGCAACCTGTAATCTGTGTCTTTTCTTTATATACACCTGGTATTTTTTAATTGGTGAGCTATCCTTCTAGAACAGTAGTTCTCAACTGTGGTTGCACATTGAAATCATGTGAAGAGTTTTAAAATATATTGACGTGTGGATTCTACCCCCAGGTATCCGGATTTAATTGGGCTATGCTATAGGCAGTACATCAAGATTTTTAAAAGTTTCCCAGGAAATTATAATGAACACCAAGGTTGAGGAGCATTCTTCTAAAATTCAGAGTCACTATGACTTTCATCTTCTAAAAGCTTTTGTCTCTAAATCTTCCTTACACTACTTAAAAAAATAATTTACAACAATCACGTATTATTTTATAATTAAGAAAGGAAATAAAGAAAATGTTCCCTATACAAAAAAAATTGTTAACATGATTTTAAAAAGCTTAGATTTTCTCAACACTGTGATGTGGGTGAAAATTACCGCATCATCTCCATTTTAGAAACAAGGAAATTAAGGAATGAGGAGGGTGAATGATTTGCCCAAGGCGTGCAGCTCCTAAATCACGGCACTGGGTTCGTATCTAAATAATTTCAATTTAGATCCTGGATGCTATGCACTTATTTCACTGCCAGCACCGTTGGTGTAGGATCTGGCCACGAATGAGACTTCCTACCAATCAGCTCCAGGAAGTTGGGGTAGATAGAAAAATCCAGTAGAAATAAGTCCTGGTTGAGAATGACAAGATTCCAGCTTCAAGTCTTACTCTTCCCTCTCACCTCGATCACCTCCGCTCTCTGGCAGCCACCTTTCCTCACCTTCCTCAGCACTACTCTCTGTGCTGTTCTCTATGGAGTAGCACTAGCTGCAGGGGGCTACTGAGCCCTTGAAATGTGTCTAGTGTGACACAGGAACTGAATATTTAATTTGATTTAAATTAATTTAAGTTTATATAGCCACACAGGGCTATTGGTACTGTACTGGACAGCACAAGGCAGAGTGATTCTTAGAGGACACCCCACCCACCCTGAGAGTCTTCATGACAGGGAAGATTTATTTGATCACACTGTGTGAAGGCAGATTTTTAAAAAGTTGGTTTTTGGTTGAGCACTATTATGTATAGCATACACTCAAAACTATTCAACAAGGCATTCACTATCCAGCTGCTACATGTCTAGACTTAGGTTCTGGCTATACCAACAGATTCATCAGGCTCCAAAGACCATCCTTGTTCTCTCTCTGTTCCCTCCATGTCAAACGCTGGCTACCATTCTCCTTACCTGGATTCTACCTACCCATCCTTCGAGGCACAGGTGAATGAACCTTATCTGTGAAACCCTCTGACTTTTCCACCGGTCAATCCTCAGCTCCCCTGTGAAATGAATCACTCTCTCCCGGCACTTCCAGCATTCATTTCATTACAGTGTGGTTGCTGATTCAGGTCTGACAGGGAGACAGACAGAGGCAGTATAACAGCATGCTGAGTCCTCTGATGGAGAGGTTTCCAGGGAGCTTTGGAGACCCAGAGAATGGGCCAGCCCACCTAGGCTTTAGAGAGTGGGTGCTCTGAGAAGCAAATGTGAAGACAGGATAATGTGTGCAAGGACACTTTTTAGGGGAAATGCCTGTGAGACAAAATAGCCCAGGATCGTGCAGAGGGTGAAAGGGCCTTCAGGCCACATCAGAAACACATGATGGATTTCAGAACAGCGTCTGCACCATAAGTCAATTAGGCTCCCCAAAGTCAGAGATTGAGAGGCACAATTACAGTCACTACAGAGGGTGATGCATAAGTAGAAATATCTGTGAAATCACTCTGTGGGTGATTAAGCACTCTACAAATAACAGTTGTTTTTTATTGTAAATCTCTAGGAACAATTACAGTGGTAACATCAGGGGAACACTTCAGCGTTAACCAGAAGGCCAGTAGATGGAAATTAACCAATTAAACCACAGATGTTGCTTGTGAAATTGAGTAAGAGAGGGCAAGTAAAATAAGGACTTTAGTTTTGCTATCAAAAGCTTTTTCTAAATGCATTTAGATCTTGGCTATAGTGACTGGTAAGGATGTTGAAATTCCTTTTCCCTCAGGTATTTAAGATTGAGAAAAACCAAGCAACAAGCGTTGAGTAAGTACCCACTATGTGCTTATCAGTGTGCTGGATGCCACGGGGAATTAGAACTACGAGAGGAAGCAAGTGCTTTTGGGGAGCATATAATTCTATTGGAGAGATGAAATCAGCATGTATAAATAACAGAAATATCAAAGAACAGTACTAGATAGGAACAGCTTTATAATCTGGAGAGATTAACCTGTTTGGACAAAGGAAATTGAGCCTTGTTCTTGATGAGGAATCCAGCCAGAACCAACCCTAAGACTGCTATATCACCCCTCTAGTCAGGGTTAAGTAGTTGACAGGCCCCAGAAGTGACAGAAACAAAATACAGATGACAGTGAGGTCAGTGAGAGGGAATGAAGGGAAATCTGAAATGAAAACGTTATCATTAGGTGGCTGAGTAGGATCTTCCTTGGGGTTCTGGAAGCAAAGCCTCACCTGTCACTCAAGCATCTGGAATAAACTCATGTTTCACTCTGAGTTTCTGAGCCACTGGCCTGAGTGTTACTCTCCCTGTCCTTCATGTTTCCCAGGTTGGGGGCAGTTTCCATGCCCTTCCAACCATAGATGGGGCTGGTCAACAGCCCCCAGCCCCAGCCCCGACCTCAAGTTCCCTTTTTGGGCAGAGGGAGGCTTGGGCTGAGTCATCCCAGTGATAAATGCTATAGTCACTCCAGGGAGGTGTCCCCATCTGCCTCTGCTGGAGGGCAACCAAGTGAGTAACTCTGCCGGTCCTGTCACATGGCCCTGGAATGGGGCTGGCTTGCACCACTGCCAGGTCCATGGCAACAAACAGGGTTGCTCACAAGACACACACACACACACACACACACGCACACACGCACACACTGACCCCTCCTTTGAGGGGGTCTGGAGGTCTGTCCAGGGATCTCGTACATTTAACAATTGAACTTGCAGAAGGAAGTCCTACAACCCAGTGGACAGGCCATGGATGCTGACCTAATAAGACAGTTTCCAGAGAAGAAAATTCCTAGAGGAACGTCACCTGGGAATCTCCACCCCATCTGTGCCTTCCCACACCTTTCCTGGCCCTCCTCTGCACGGCTCCTGTGGCCAAGAGGAGATGCTAGCAGCTTGCTCACCCGGGGAAGAGAGGGAGAATAACACCAAACTTCAAGATGCAGGATGATGTGAGGGCCACTGTCAGAATCCAAGTCAGGATCTCAGGAGACCAAAACTCTTCCCCTTGGGGTAGGCTACAGCGGCTAGAGTTTTGAGGAGCTGCACAGCGGAGACAGCACCATGCTGTGTGCAATCTCACCCTAAGGGAATTTTATTTCAGGCACCTTGTATTACAAATGGTGAGATTTGAATATTTGCTCTGGACTTTAGAATGGTCTTTCAACTTGATCTTCCATGTCATTAATGTGGGTCTCAACTACGTATTTGCACCTCTTAAATTCTCCTATTCTCTTTCTTCCTCCCTCTCTTCTTCTCCTTTCCCCCTCCTCCTCCTACTTTCTTTCTTTCTTCCTCTCCCTCCCTACCCCTTTCCCAAATTGGCACCTGTCCCATTCATTCAGGCAGTCCACTTATTACAGCCATGATTTTGGGTGATCTGCTTGTTCTTCCTCCCCCTGCCTTCTCCCCCTTCAGTATACTGTTATTTTCCTTCATCTGTTCAGAGGTTCAGGTCCAGGACGTGGGGTGTTCTGAGTGGCAGACTATCAGCAGGTGGTAGAAGGTGTGGAGGTTGCCTGTCCCAGTGGCCTGTGAGGCAGCAGCATGCAGGCTGCCATTTCTAACAGTAAGCAAGCCATTATGTTTTCTGGGGTTAGCTGAAAGGCCAATGTGCTCTTAGTCTCAGAGGTAGGGAGACCACCACCAGTAGCTTCTGGGTCTGAGAATGGTGATAAATTAGAATAACTTGTGTACGTGAGCTTTGACTTTCTGGACTCTTTCCTTCTTTCCTTTTTTAAACCAATAATTTTTTCAGCATTTTTTTGTGGGTGAGACAGTCTCAACTATTGTGCATAACAGCTCAGCAACATAGGACAATGCGGGGAATACTCTGCCCATTTTACACATGGGCAAATTGAGCTCTAGGCAGTTAATGGAGGGTCAACAAAATTCTTGGTAGTAGAATATGGTCTACAGATAAGGTCTTATGATCCTCCACCACCCAGGGACCCTTCTTCTAGGACAGATAAGGTATACAAAAATGTATGTCCTTCTTCTAGGACAGATAAGGTATACAAAAACAGATAAGGTATACAATAAATTGGTGCAGGAAAGAGTTCTGGTTTAGGAACTGGGAAATCTGGGTTTCAGATTCAGCTCAACCCTAACTAGCTGAGCTCTGGGGCCTAACAATCACCTCACTCCTCTGAACTTCATAAAAAATAAAGTGATGAGCTTAGATAATTTCTAAAATGTCTCTAAACCCCATCATTCCAAATGTCTGAATCCCTAGAACTAAGGAAATGGTCCCAGAATGAAGAAGATATGGGCCTTTCCAGCTGGTCTAACCATGGTGTGGCATGCAACACTCTCCTCCACGGCTGCTGGTTGGCTGCCCCTTGTAGAGCAGCAATACAATTTTCCAGGTTGATCTCTCTCGGTAGATATGACAGAAGCATCCTAAAGTGTCCTAAGTTGAGCATGTCCATGGGCCCCCGATTATCCCACAATTCCTCTTCTCTGGCTGATATATTCCAGAGTGAAGATATCTTTTAGCATTGAGCTTGAGTTTCATACTACTGGGGATGTTCACTTACTAGCATTCCACTACCTGGTCACCTACCTGGGCAGGTCACCCATTAGCATTTGTTAGAACATTGGCACAGATGAATTAATCAAATTGGCCCAATTCCACTTATTTAAGTGACTAACTGCTCAGAGGAAATGGGACTCAAATAGCAGAGTGGAGAGGAAAAAGGCAGAGGCAATGTCTAGGGAGATTCAGACAAGCTTACGGTTGTAGTGGGGTGGCTACAGAGAGTAGGAGCCAGTGGAGAGTAAAGAAGGCATCACTGATAACGGCCTTTCTCACTGTGCCCATGTTGGGTGCAAGAGTTTGGGTTGCATCAAGGAAAAAGATAACTAGCATCAACAGTGCCTAAAATCTTGGGCCTGGAGGAGATTCCTGGAGATTTCTTAGCCCAGTTCCCTGGTCCCAGAAAAGAAATTTGCCTGTGTCATCTAGAAGAGAAAATTATAATATCTACCATTTATTGAATACCCACTATGTGCCAGATGTCATTTCTAAACCTCACAATTACCCTGAAAAATAAGCATAATGCTCTACATAGTATGTGAGAACCTGAGGCTCAGAGGAGTAACTTACCCAAAGCCACTCAGCAGGGACACAGATTTCTCTGACCCCACAGTTGATGTCCTTTTCATTCTACCAGAAGGCCTATCCATGCCAGTCTCATAGATCTCCAGGGAGCGGTGTTCAATAATGTTGCTTACCGACTCTTCAGATAGCCAGTAACACTGATATCAAGGAAGATCCTTGCATTGGATACAAAGTTCCTTCCTACCCTGTACAAGTCTCTTTTTTCATTACGTCCTCGGTGAGGATAAAGCCCAACTGATTAGCATTCTTTTTATGCTGCCCCTTCATAAAATGGCTCCTCATTTGGGGGAAATAAGGCTTTGGCTTTAACTGATGGTAATTACATTTCTGGTGCTGTGATTAGAACCGTAGGTTCTTGGGTAAGTGTGGACAACGATAGTGAGCGGCCTCTCCTGGTCAAAGTCCAGCCTACCATGGAGGCCCATCATGGCAGCACCTCCACAGTGTCCCTAGTTGCCCCTGTATCCCATGCTGTTTTGTACATACGTGTCTTTATTATGACACTTGCATTCCGTGTCTTGTACTGTACTGTGATGGTTAGTTTTCTGTCAACTTAAGTGGGCCATGAGGTGCTCAAGTGAAGCGTTCTTTCCGGGTGGGTCTGTGAGGGTGTTTTGGATGAGATTAGTATTTGAATGGGAGGATTTAGTAGAGTAGACCAATTTCCCCAATGTGGGTGGGCCTCATCCAATTTGTTGAGGGCCTAAATAGGGCAAAAGGTAGAGGAAGGAGGAATTCACCCCTTTTGTTGCCACCTCACTGCTTGAGCCGGCATACCTCATCTCATCTCCCGCCCCCAGACTAGGATTTACACTGTCCGTCGGCTGCCCTGGTCCTCAGACCTTCCAGCTCAGACTGAATTGCACCACCAGCTGTCCTGGGTCTTCAGCTTGCCGATGGCCGATTATGGGACATCTCAGCCTCCATGATCGCATGAGCCAATCCCTCATGGTGTGTGTGTGTGTATCCTATTGGCTGTGTTTCTCTGGAGAATTCTAATATATATAGTAATTTATCTACTAGACTAATTGCCACTGTTAGGGAGAGAATAAGTCTTCCTAATGTGGCAAGGTAATTTGCAGCAAGATTAATTTCTGTGTTCTTGCTGATGTGAATTCTGCCCCTCCTTTTATATTCTAAGAAGATAGCCAAACCTTTGTATATGTTGTCTTGACTGAAGTAGTTATTAGTGGCTTTTGTGGTACAGGGCCCACAGCAGATGTTACCAGACTCCTAGAAGAAACTTTTCTGGCAGAAAATCTCATCTGTACAAATTAGAGGTAAGTTTTCCAGAGTAGAGGGGATCCAATGGTAGGAATGAATAGAATCTTATTGCAGAAGGAAAGTGGCTTTCTTGGGAGGTAGTAGGGTCCTACAATTTCTGTAAGTAGTAAGACCTAGCACCTGGCTCCCATGGAAGACCCTGAGCAGAGGGCAGGCTCTCAGATGGGAAGGGTTTCTTGGTCACTTAGGGAGGTTGGACACTAGCTAAGCAGCCATTCCTGTGCCTTAGTTTGGCAGAGTTCAGCAGAGCCATCCACCTTCAAAGGACAACAAGCGGATCATCAATAACCAGTGTGAACTGGAAGCCAAAGGCCCTTCCCAGAAACCTGGACTGGGTAAGGTCCCCAAGATTCTTATATGACCCAAGAGAAAAGACAGCCTCCCCAAAACATGTTATGATATAGATTAGATTTTTGTAGTTATCTTGACCAGTGAGTGTTTAAAGCAGATTGAATTTCACTCAAAATGAATAAAAGAGTTTTACCTCTATTCTAGGTGAGGTAATAAAGCAGAAGGGTATCCCAAACACCCTCATCTCTCCTTAGCCTACCTTGACCATCACACTGACTCTCTGGTTCATAATGGCTGCTCAGTATATTTTTTAGGTTACTATTTTGGGTGTCTCAAGTCCAACTCAAGTTCCATGATTTGCTAGAAGGACTCATTATATTTACTGCTAAAGTTAATTAAAGCAAAGATTAAAAGCAAAAGCAGCAGGAGAAGAATATGCAATGAGTGGAGTCCAGAGAGGTCTGGCATAGGCTTCTGAATCCTTCTCCCTCTGGGGCTACACAAGACATGCTTTTTCTCTAGAAATACATTACAGGGACGTGTGCAGAATGTCTCTGTCCAGGAAAGCCCATTCCAGTCTTAGGGTCCGAGGCTTTTGTGGAGGGCGGGTCATGTAGTCACACACTTGTATGTGCCCAGCCATGGTAACCAAAACTCAGGACAGCAACAATGAAACTAGGTATGCCATGAATCTTGGCAAAAGACCCTGACAAGTCTTTGGCATTCACAGCATGTCTCCTTCTCCAGGCATACACAGTATCATCAATCAGCGTGGCAAGAAGAACACCAGAAGCTGGCCAAGTGTGAATCGTGGTTTCAGGCTCCCCCGGGACATGCAATGACTGAGCACCTAGATCTGCTGTGTTGATTCTTTCCTTATAGTTACTAATTAGAATAAACACATGGAATTTATTGAGATATAAAGGGAGAATTACTCGAATCACCAAATATTTAAATACCACAATGTCATTACCTGTCTTTCTGTTCAAGATCATTTTTATGTACGTAAACATACAGGTACAGAGACTTTTAAAAAAATTATTTCATTGCATTTATCTGTATGTTAACCACAGAGAACAAAAAAGCTTCACTGAGGTGTGTTGCTGACATCAATGTGCCACCTCACTCACAAGGGGACCCTCACAGCTGGGTTGGTGCCCCAACCACGTTGACCTTATACTTCTCCTCTCCTACCTCTCATCACTTGGCACAATCACTGCTCATGTATTAAGGCTTCTCCCCATCTAGAAGGGAGCTCCTTGAGAATCTAGACTATGTCTTGTTCATAGATGTGACCTCAGTGCCTGTCATATTACCTGGGACCTAGTATATGGTCAATAAATATATCTCAAATGAGTGAATGAGTGAATTTTTTTGTCTGCCGACTTCAAACCCTCAATTAAGATTCTTTGCTCAGAAAAGTATCTTCTACATATTATGGATCTTTGCTTTTCAGTGGTCAAAACTGTGAATATAACATATAAAATCTCCAGGCTCTACCGCACTGTTAGGTGGAAACCTTCTTCCCAGGCATTTTATAGTTGATAAGAGAGATGCTAGAGCTTCCTTCAGTACCAGGACCAGAAGGTGTCTACACCACCTTTTCACTTGCCCAGAACAGGATAAGTCTGTGTGAGAGTCAGAAGCCCCCAAGTTCAAGCTCAGTTCTCCAGGTACTCTATGTCCCCACATTTTGTCCTCATTTCAATGGACGGGAGATGCCAGTAGCTTTTGTTACTTTCCTTTTTCCCACTTCCTTTCTCATTTCCTTTGACTTTGGCTTTGAAATTTTGACTTTTTTTCTAAAATTTCTTTTTCCTGTTTCCTTCCATAACTATTTTTTTTAATGGAGTGCCCATAGATTGCCTCTTACTCCAGGGATTTACAACATTGTGCTAGATGTGGCTGCTGCCCCCAAAGGGGCTAAAACCTAGGGGGTCCCCATGACCCTTCAGAGTGGGCCAGACACCAGCACCACAAACTCTGAAAATCTGCAAGTCAAGCAAGTCAAGAACAATGTATTAGCACTTTGCTGCCCCTCCTAAAATTTCATTTTTAGGTGGTGATATCTCTTTAAAAGAGGTTTCAAAAATAATGTAAAAAGTATTATTTGCAAGATTTGAAAACCAGCCAGTTCAACATATCCAAAATCTGGCTAAAAAACAAAAACAAAAAAACAAGTTTCTTTTCTGTTCATTCAGCATGAGGGGGAGATAAGGTAATATACTTATAGTCTCAGAGTGTCATGAATTTGGCCATATTTCATAGGCCCTGACTAAAATACATTCAAAGTATGCTTGTAATTTGTCCCTCAAGTTCAAGGCAGAACAGAATAGTCTGTGGTCCCATTTTAGTTTGTTTTTTCTTTTTTTATGATAAAAAAAGAAGAAAGGAGAACAGATAATAGAACCCATATTAACTTAAGGAGGATATTCTGTAAATACGTCTCCCCACCATCACCACCTCGCTCTCCCCAGCTCCAAATATATTCCAACACATTGCATTTGAATCTCAACCTTTCTAAACCAAAACTGCATGGAACATTTTTATTTGAGTAAACCTATTTTTTACCCTATCCAACTTACAAGCTTTCCTAAATGAAAATTCCTTATAAATAATAATCTCAACAATTTTTTTTTAATCTAAATCCTGGACTTCCAAGAAATAGAATCACAAAGACTCCTCTTGCCCATTGTAACCCCTTGATAAACAGATATCTAATGGAGCAGACCATAGTGGGCTTTCTTGCAAGAAAACTGCCAGGGTAATCACCATTTAATTATTTATGGAAAACTTACTTGGGGTCCAGCATGGGCTGGCGACAGCATAATAGAGTAGGTGTATAGGCTTTTGAATCCCACAGACCTGGGTTTTAATTCCAGCTTTGCAATTTACTAGCAGTCTTAAAATGGTCAAAATACTTAGCTTATATTGGCTCCAGTTTCTTTCTTTGTAAAATGGATATAATAATAACTATTTCACTATTCATGGTATGAATTAAATTAAGTAAAAGAATGTATGTGAAGTTTTTAGCCCAGTGCCTGGCTCATAAAAAGTGGTCAATAATTTTTAGTTATTATTGTGATAAGAATGAAATGAGTTTCATGGGATGATATGATTCCCATCTTTGAGACACTAGTCTCATGTAGTTCAGGAGTCAAAACCAACATTCACAAAGCATGAAGAACACTGAAGGACTGTATTGAAACAAATACTAAATTATTTGATGCAGGCTATATGGGTTATGAGGTTTATTAGTGGGATTTGGGTACCCATGTCTATCAATACCGAGCATCTTTTGTGGATATTAAATACAAAATTAAGTTCATTACATTTATTACAAATTAAATTAATTAAATGAATTACAAATTGCAAATTAAATACAAAAAGTCTTCATGCGTTTTTTATTTTAATTCTTGTATTTCCAAATACTTGGATGACTAACAAAAGGAAAGGGGACTATTCCTTCTTGTATATTTTGAGGTTATATGTTGGCTACATGTTGATGGCATTTCCAGGTTAATGAACTAAAAGGTAGCTCCTTTGAACAGTTTTCTTGTGGGCCTAAAGTTAATGTTATGCTGTTGGTCATAGCTCCCAAGGATGGATCACACACATGGGGCAAAACTGAAAGCTGAGCCACAACCCATAATCAAGCCACATTCCTAAATTTAGGCTCTCTTTTCTAAGTGAATTTTTTGGGGGTGTTCAGGGAACATATTTATCAAATGTTTTAAGCACAATGTCACCCTCCCCATAATTTTAGAGTTAAACAAACCTCAGTGAGTGGTAGGTGGGAAATATTGTAGACAGGATCAAGACCATTTTAGAGACTTTTGCAGACTCTTATGTACTCAGCAGGGTAAGAGGAGTTGTGACTAGCCCCTGTTTGACAGGGAGGTCACTGTCTTGAGACATGGGACCACAGTGTAGGACAAGACTTAGTATGCAGTATGGAGGTCAGGCATAGCCCTGCTCCCCTGTTAGGCTTTGACTTTGAACTTTCATCAGGGCAAGGGCAGAGCTGCTCTCCATGCCTCCACCCTATTCCCTGGTTAAGAATTAGGACATAGATATTCAACACAGTCTCTGGGAAGACATTTAGAATCAGAGACTCTTGGGGTTAGAGGAAGCCTTAAAGATGGTCCAACCCAAAGACCTTTATGAAACTTGAGTTCCTTCCATTCCATCTTCCCAAGCAGTTGATGAGCCTTTGCATAAGAACAGCTGCTGATGGGATATTGAATTCTCTCCAGTTGCAGACATTTCTTTCTCAGGACTATTCTTGCAGATTTGTCCACTTCCAGATTGGAAAGTCCTTGAAGAGTGACTGTGCCCTATTAACCAACACTATAACCTAGTGTATAGTAAGAGTATAGTGTATAGTAAGAGCTTGTTGAATAATAGTAGCTAAAAGTTATTGTGTGCTTAGTATATGCCAAGCCTTATACTGATAACCTTCCCTGCATCGACTCATTTAATTCTCAAAATATCCCTTTGTGATAAGTATTATTTTTATCCCTATTTTTACAGACTTGAAAAAAAAAAAAGACTCAGAGAGGCTATACAAATTGCCTAAGGTCACATAGCTAGTTAATGACAAAGTTGGGATTTAATGCAAGTGTGTAGCTCTGAGCTTGTGCTCTTAATTGCTATTTTGGATAAATGAAAAAAAATATGAATAAATGAGAAAAATCATTACACCTGTAACTTCTGCCATTGATCTTGAATTTCTAGTTGTGGCTAGTTGAATCAAATTCCTCTTCCATGTGACATGAGTCATGTTTAAAGACAGCCTCAAGTTACCTTTCTCTCTTCTTCCCTTTTAAAGGCTACACATTATTGTTCATACATTCCTCATATGAATGGTTTCAAGTCCCTTCATCCTGCAAATATCTTATATGGACTCAATAAATGAATTTCTTTCCAATTATTTGTTGGCTATTAGCATTGCACCTTTACCTGGGTAATAATATTCTGCCGTATTACCCTCCAGCACACACACCTGGATTCTCTACAGATGCTGTAGTCATGAGCCCCGGCAAACTCTCCCTCACCTCATGGCTCTGAATCCAGAGTCCTGTCTGATTGGCATGGATCCTCATAGAAGAGTACATGTCTAATAAAAGGGACACATCATAATTCTCTTTTGTTCTATTCAGAGTGTATTTATATGTACATATTTCTCACTTATCTCATTGGATGCTCATAACAGCCCCTTCTAAGGTAGGTTGATAAAAACACCCTATCCCGGGCTACATGACTTACAAAGGAGACACAACCAATCAGTGGCAGATCAAGAGCCAGAACAAGGACTCCAGATTTCTGGACCCCAGTTTAAGATTCTTTCTGTTGCACCATGTGGTTTTCTAGTCCAGATGTCTAGAAAGCCACTTCCCACTCTCAGCCCTGCAGGCTTCTGCATTACTGATTTAACATGAAGAGGCTCTGAGAGCTGAGTTATAAATAACACTCCTGTTGGCCCCAGGGAGGAAGGGGATAAAGTGGTCTGCCACATCACCATTCTTCACGAGGCCCCAGCCAGCCCATAGCTTCAACCAGCCCCTGGTTTCTCAGGGTGGAATGCTTATTTCCCTCACTCTCCTCTCTTCTTGCAGAATCAGTGCTGGAGTAGGGGTCGTGACATCTATATTGCTGCATCTATCCTGCCCCGTCTATACTGCCTCATCTTCCTCTTACCATCCCCTTGCCTTCTAAATTTCATATGAAGCTAAAAGGAAAAAGATGTTTGGAGAAAACACACTCTGCATATCCACAACAGAAGCAAAAATTCTAGTGAAAATTAACCAGTGAGGGCAACACCTTGATCGTTTACAAAAATTTTCCCCTATAAAGATCTCATCCACACAGCAGGCTTTGCAAACTTACATGCCAACAGAGATAGGGCAGGTGTAAGAAATGAATGGAGGAAGGTGGGGGCTGTGCCACATTGCAAGTCTCATGTCCCATCCTAGGGGGCAGCTGTTCACTCCAGCTACATATTGCTGCCAGACCTTCTGACTTGTCAAAAAAAGCCAGAAATCTAGGTTTTATAGAAAAAAATCTCCCAGTTGTTAAGTGTCTGTAATGAATTCAATCAATTCAAAATAGTAAAGACACTGTATGGGACATGTGTGTCTCCCAGCTCTCGGTGTGTAACCTCTGCAATACAAAGAGAAGATTGACTCTCACGTGTGAGGCATCAGCTGATATTCCATTGTGCCGATGAGGAACTGAAGCCAAGAAGGTTTAAGTACATTGCCCAGTGGCACAATTGGCACATGGCAGAACTGGGTTTTGCCTAACTTGTGAGCCCGGCTTTTCCCACTAGGTCATATTGCCTCCCACACAAAGGACATTGGAATAAGACACTCTCAACTAACCAAACAGGGTCTTCACACGAGCCCTAAAAAAAATACCATGTCCACAAGTGACCACATCCCAGAAATGCCTTGTTTTCTTTGGGCTTCAATGTCCTCATTTGCTAAGTGAGGCACCAGGACTAGAGCATAGCCAAGGGTTCTAGAACTGCATTGCAAGTCATGGAGCAGTGGCTTTGTGTGCTTTGTGAGGTGCAGTGTCCTGGAACCTAGCACAGTGCATGGTATATAGAAGACCCTCAATAAATATTAATATCTCTTGTCTGAATAACAATTTTATGATGGGTCATGAAGTACCTCCAATGTTGAAAAGATGTTACTCCATTCATTCATTCATCCTTTCTTTCTTTCATTCAAGAGCTATTGAACATCTACCATGGATGTAGTAATGTTCTATTGGCTCCATGAAACCACATAAATGAATCATACCTACATAAGGAAGATAATAATAATTGTAAGAGCTAAGCTTTGTAATGCTTATTTTGCATATACCCAGTACTATTCTAAGCATATTGCATATAGTAAATAATTTATTTAATCCTTACAACTTCCCACTGAAATAGGTATGATTATTATCCCCATTTTACAGATGAGAAAGCTGAGGTGAAGAGAAGTTAAGAAATATGCTTAAGGTCACATGGCTAGTTTAGCTGAGCCAGATTTTATCCTAGGCTGTCTGGCTCCAGGGTACACATTCCTAATCACAGTGCTATAAACTAGTCAAAAAAGCAAAAAAAATGGGATTTATGAAATCTCACTCTGTGCCAGGTACTGAGCTAGCTAGGCTTGTCTGCAAAATATTAGTTATTTATTCCTTACAATAATCCAGTAAGTTGATACTTTTGTCATCATCTTCTTATCAAAGAATATATGCAATTTGCTCAGAGTCATACAGCAAGCTTGACCTTCCCTGTGGGGCCCAGAGGGCAGCAGTGGCCAGTTCTGTGTCTTGTACTTCAAGCTCTTTACTTGTTTGTGCTTCCAGCAGATTATCTGGGTAGACTCAAGACTGCTCCTCAAAGGCTCATTTCAGAATTATCTGGCATTTCACTTATAACACAGAGGTGCTTTAATTCCTAATGCAAGGGTAGGTTTTCTCTGAGACACAGTTCCATGGAGGTGGAGGTCTGCTTCTTCCTCAAAGGGGGAGGAGGCACCCAGGGCACATGGGCAGGGAAGAGTGGGTACCACAGGAGGTCTTTGAAGTCCTGCTGACTGCAGGCTTAGGGCGGAGAGGAAATAGAGCTCACTATCTTTTGGGCAGATGAGCATGTGGCCCAGGGGCCGGGCCTGGGCATGTGCAGTCTCCAGTGTGGACAGTAAGCTGCGGTGGCAGTGCTGTCTCTCAGGATTAAGTTGCATAAGTGCACCCTGAGGCTGTGGCCTGGGATGGGGGTGCCCTCAGTCAATAAATGAAGCAGAAAGCATAGCTGTCTGTGTTTCTCTGATACTGCAACTTGGTTGATTTTTCAGAAACAAACAAATCCAAACTACTACCAACATCGACATGCAAATGGTTACCTCAGTCCCACAGAAAACTAACTGCGCAAGCGTTGTGTCTAAATATCGACCAGATGTGTGACAAACTTATTTTAATGGAGGGCCTTGTGACTCACTGAGCAATAATGCATGGGTTCTGCTGTTTTAAATTACCTTCTGATGGTTTGAGAAATCCATGTGTTCTTGTGGAAAGACCACAGCGATTGGAACATTGGAGTCTGAGTTCACGGTGTGACTCTCAGACAGCTCTTTTGTGCTCAAAGACCACCACTCAGGGGCTTAGCAAAGCTTGATTCTCTGCCCCAAATTCTGGCCTTTTTTTCTTTTGCAGTCTCCCTCATGTCCTTTGCTTTCTGTTCACTTCTCCCGCCCAGAACTGTCCAGGCCTCCTCCCCATGTGCCCACGCTGTCAGGTTAAACTCCTAACATGACCCCTGCTTTCCATTTCACTGTCACTTGAAGAACTGCTGCCCCACAGCTCCTCCCTTCCTGTCTTCCTACTTTGCGTCCATCCTTCCATCCTTATCTTGCCTTCCTTTTTGTTTTTTTTTTCTTTTCATTCTTCCCGATGGATGCCCCAAACCCTGTGCCAGATATTCTGTTGGAGTTTTCTTTTTTTTAAAGTAGTTTTATTTTTATTTATTTATTTTTTCTTTTATTTCAGAATATTATGGGGGTACAACACTTTGGAGTTTTCAAATTGAGGAAGACTAAGTCTCTACCCCCAAAAGGCTTGCAGAGAAGTAGGGGAAGAAGGGCATACAAACCATTAAGTGTGATGCAAATATTGTAAATTCTGCTATAGAAATGTGTACAAGGTTCAGGTGGAAACCCAAAGAAGGGAGTAGCCAATTATATTTAAGGCAGATGGTCATGGAAGGCTTTACGGTGGAGGTGGTATTTGAGTCTTAAAAAGGTAGGTGTTTTCAAGAGAGAGAAGGCAGGGAAGAACCTTCCATAGACAGGAGAGCCTGAGGTTTAAATTGATCTGCCACCTAACAGGACTTGAGGATAAGGTGGTGAGAGACAGGACAAGAGCGTCAGGACAGGGCTAGATTATGAAGGGTGTTATATGCCACGCTACCATTATGCTTTGGTGTCAGGGAGCCAGGGAAGGATTTTCAGAGGGGAGAAGTGTATTTGAATTTTTATTCTGATAGATCACTATGGCTGTAGGGTGGATGATACCTGAGAAGAGTGAGACCAACAGGAAATTTAAGACTATTAGACATGGAGCCCACAGGTCCATGTGAGAAATGATCAAGTCCTGAGTCAAGAAGCCAGCAGTGAATTTGGAGAGAAGGGGCTGGGCAAGAGAAGTGAAGAAAAGCAGAACCAACAGGACCCAGACAGTGACTGGGATTGACCCATGAAACAAAGAGAGAAACTGAGGTCAACTTCAAGGTTTCTGATTTAATGAATGACACCCACATCCACTCAGCCGCGGGAGGTGAGGAAAACACAGGAGGAACAGATTGAAGGAAGTAGAATCACGGGTGGGCAGAACCTGAGGGCCCCATGGGATGCTGAGGTGACATGTCCAGCAGGCAATTGGCAGCACAGATCAGATGTTCTGCAGATCTCTGACTTCTAGCCAGAGATTGAAAGCCATGGTCAACAAGTTGTGTTTAAACCATGAGAGTGATTGTGATCCCCACTGGAGAGCATAAGGAAGAAGTGGTGAAAAGAGCCAAAATACCCTAAGGAATGCCAGCATTTAAGAGGCAGGTAGAGAAAGAGAAATCTGCAAAGAAGACTGTGAGGAAAGCCAAGAATGGACTCTATCATGCAAGCCAGAAGACAGTTTTAATAATAAATGGTGAAATGGTTAAAAAGGGTCATAAAACAGAAATCATGTGAAATGAAGGCAGATTTTCCATACTCTCTGCTCCCATCACGTTCAAAGTTCTTAGAATATCAGTCAAGGTTAACTATGATTGATGCCAATTATATCGCCCAAAAGCATTCCCAACTTCTTCTTTATGCTGGTTTCTTCAATGGTGCCTGGCTCCTGCAGTCTTTACTTACCCTCTTCTATTGATCAAGTCCCAACCTTCTTTCAAAGCCCACTCAAAGATTATCTCCTCCCTGAAGTCACCCATGACTATGATTTCTCCCTCTTAGAACTTCAGTGACCCTTTTCAGAAATGGCCATTAGGCAAACAACGGCCAGGACCATTACTGTCAATGGTAGGTCTGCCTCCCAAAGAGGTGGAACAGTCTTTGAGGTAAAGAAGTTCAGCTTTATACCCCCAGTGACCAGGACAAGAAAATCTCACTGCCAGCAGTTAATGTCTCACCAACATGTTATAGTACATGATGTGCTTTGACACATGATTTCTTATTTAAATTCTTACAACATATCCATTAGGTCAGATAACATCATTTCACTTTGCATTTGAGGAAACCAAGTACAGATAGGACACATATCCTTCAATGGTAAGAGCTTAATAAATGTCAATGATGATAAAGAAAAACTATTTCTTTTTAGCAGCAAGCTCTAAAGCTTTTCAGCTGAGAAGATGTATTCCTTTTCTATTGGTGCTGTAACAAATTAGTACAAACTTAGTGGCTTAAAATAACACAAGTTTATTTTACAGTTGTTAGGTTAGAGGGCCAACAAAGGTCTCAGTGACTAAAATCAAAGTGTTACAGGGCTGTGTTCCTTTCTGGAGGCTCTAGTGGAGAATTTATTTTCTTGTTTTTTCTAGGTTCTAGAGGCCACCCATATTCCTTGGCTCATGGCTCCCGTCCTCGATCTTCAAAGCCAGCAATGTCACATCCCTTGGAACATTCTTCCATAGTCATATCTTGTGACCACAGCTGGGAAAGGTTCTCTGCTTTTACAGACCAGTGGGATTAGTAACCCTGTATAATCTCCACATCCTAAAGTCCTTAACTCAATCACAACTGCAAAGTCCCTTTTTCCACTAAAGGAAATATATTCCACGTTTTCAGATATTAGGATGTGGACATCTTTGGGAGGCTATTATTCTGCCTATAACTAGAGCCTTCTCCTGGGCTTTATTTGATTCTTAAAACATGGAGAAGATGAAGGACAAAATAATGTCACTTTCTCCAGAATCTCAGGTACTTTATATTAGAAAGTGAAATATTTTATGTAAATATTTAGAAATTTTTCATGAAAGCTAGGAACCAGTGAGTACACTACAATATTGTGCTCAAATGGCTCCCAGATCTATAGCCCATCCATGACATATGGCCTCAGTATCACACCCATATTTCCAAAGGTCTTCATCTGACAATGAGCTTGCTGATCCCAACTATATTTAAAGAGCTGCACATAATCTCAAACACAGCGGGTCCAAAACGGAATGCACCATTCCCCACTCCTAATTCCTCTATTTCCAAATCCCAGTTACCAGTGTCATCATTCACTCAGGTCCTCTAAACATTACGATTAATATTAGCTTCTCTTTCTCCTTCGTCTCACACAGCCAATGGGCCAATAAATCCTATTGTTTCGACCTCAGGTCCGTATCTGAAATTTGATCTTTCCCCCATTGCCAGATTTTTCATTAAGTGTCTTCGTTTCATACCTGAATTATTTCAATAGGATCCTAACTTATTTCTCTTCACCAGTTTATTCTCCCCTCTAGCCCAGTATTTTTTTTTAAATTTCAGAGTATTATGGGGGTACAAATGCTTTGGTTACATAAATTGCCTTTGTCCACCCGGGTCAGAGCTACAAGTCTGCCCCTCCCCCAGACAGTGTGCGCCACATCCATTAGGTGTGAACTTACCCATCCCCTCCTCCCCCCCCCACCTGCCCGACACCATGTGAATGTTACTTCCCATATGTGTACATTAGTGTTGGTCAGTTAGTACCAATGGTGAGTACATGTGGTGTTTGTTTTTCCATTCTCATGATACTTCACTTAGAAGAATGGGCTCCAGCTTCATCCAGGATAATACAAGAGGTAGCCGTTTTTATGGCTGAGTAGTACTCCATGGTATCATGGTATACATATACCACATTTTATTAATCCACTCATGTATTGATGGGCACTTGGGTTGTTTCCACATCTTTGCAATTGTGAATTGTGTTGCCATAAACATTCAAGTGCAGATGTCTTCTTTATAGAATGTCTTAAAGAAGGGGGGAGGAGGGGATGGGTAAGTTCACACCTAATGCTGCTGGCATTAACTTTCCAGAAAACAAATCTGATCATGTTTCCATCTTCTGAAGAACCTTCTCGAAGTCCTCATTACCTGTATAAAAATGTCTAAGGAAAACATTTAAAAAGCACGCTCCAAATCAAACTGGGGGGGAACAATCTTCTCTCTTTTCAACTCATGTGTCTATCAGAGAAGCTATGTGCCTATATCCCCTGTAGATCTTTATGTCCATTTCCAGGAAAAGACAAACTGTCTCATAATAGTAAGTCTGATATTTGGACAAATGTGTCATTTTCTTCTAGCTCCTTCTATGGGCACAGAGCCACACTGAATTTCAGACCCTTATAAACACCTTAAATTTCTGGATTACAAGAACAGGAAACATATGTAAATGAGCAGCAGCAAATGTCTAGAGAAGGAATAACCCTCCCCTACCCTTACTGATGAGCACATGCAAGAAAAAGAAGGGCAGCCCAGGGCTTGTTTATCCTGGCTCCTGGATTGATGGCTTAGGAAGTATGCAAAGCCAATAATGACTAATGTCCTCAATTATTACTTATTACTCATATAGCATAATCACAATAAATACTCAGAGGCCCACACACTATTTGTTTGTTTTTGCTATTTGAACCACAATTTAATGTCTACTTAGTATGGCATCTCCATAAAAGAACTATTAGCATACTGAACTAAACTATATTTAAAGAGCAGTCAATTCTATGGGTTCTTTGCTCTTAATTTGCAGCTAAGTTCCAATTAAACCTGCGTTGTATTTAATCAAGTTGAATTGCAGAGACTCTTGAGCTAGAAATAAATTTAAAATGACTCTGTCTAGAAGCACTTAGACTGTGACTTCACTGATCCTGATTAGAGAAGGATGTGGAGATACTTGTAATTATAGAGCATAAATCAATGCTCTTTCTATGACAAGGTACCACCATATGTGTCTAGACAACATATATTTAATGAAGACCCACTGTTTGCCAGGGCGTTGTGGAGCTCTTCCAAAATATATACAATACAGTTGGTGCCAATAAGAATTGAGACCACTGAGAGTCCACTGACTGAGGGATACGCCAGAGGAATGCCAAAATGACGCCTTAGGTCATTCCAGTGGTCATAATGGTCAACAGACCGCGTTGCTTGATAATTGATCTGAATTCTGTCATGTAAGGGGTAATTACAGCTGCCCCTTTCCACCTTTACAGGTCAGTTATGCAGTGGCTAGCATATATCAAATCCCAAGTATGTTCCAGCACCGTTTGAAAGGCTGTAAACATATTAATTCATTCTTCACAACATCCTTCAAAAATAGATATTATTATCCCCATTTTGCATATGAGGAAACTAAGACACAGATAGTTTAAGTTATATGCTTAAGGTCACATAGCATTTCCACTGGTGGAGACTGCTTTATGAACTGCCCATATCTTGTTATACAACTCTGATGATTAGAAAGTTCTTTATATGTTAAATTCAAGTCTGCCTATAACTTCTACCCAGCTGGTCAAACAAAATAAATGTCACTGTTCCTCCCCAGGTCAGCCCTTCAATATTTGAAGACAGTGGTCATTCTTCCCTCCAGTTTTCTGTAGGCTAAGCAGTCTCAGTTCCTGAAACCATTTCACATCTATCCAGTTTGGAGAGATTCTCACTCTGTTATTATCTGAGTGGTGGTAGACACTCTGCCCTACTCAGCATTAAGCAGACCATTTCCCACTTATAAAATGGAGGAAAAAATCTCATTTTTATAATGTTTCTTTGCCTCCTATTATCCCATATTCATAATAGCAAGACCCCAAAACATGCTATTATCTTCAATAATAAATAAATTAATAGCTAATGTGTATTATGATGTATTACCTGACACCCACTATTCTATGATTTATGTTTTAATTTACCTAATCATCACAACTGACCTATGGATTAGATACTATTTTTATTTCTGTTCTGATGAAGAAACGAGGCATAGAGAAACTAGACCTTGATACTCTACTCCACCCCACATGACTGCGATGAATAGCTATTCAGAAGGAATAATACCAGAGAAGCACCACAGTGACTTGAATAAGTATATATTTAAGAGTGTGGTTTTCAAGATGCACTTTTAGTTCATACTTTGCCTTTTTTGTCTAAGAAACATCTTGCCTCATGGATATCTCACAAGATTCTCGGATTTTAAATTGTGTATCATAAGAATGAAGTATGTCCTTGGACTCCAATGAGACCAACAACCCATGGCCATCTAGTCAGTTTCCACAGATGTTCCACCAGCCTTGGTGGTCAAGACCTGCCCAGTGATAAGTCACAATTTAGCTAGAGAATGAGCCCCAGGTCAGTGGGGAACAGGCTTTTATATAACAGTATATAACAGTATGTGTGTTTTATATATATAAACATTATATAATACATAAACAGTATATAATATACAGAGGTAGTATATAATAATATAACAGTATATATATATATACACACACAGTATACAATATATATAAATAGTATATAATGATATAAGTGTATATATATATACATGCACACAGTATACTATATATAACTCTGGCCTTTGTAGTTACAGTGTCTACAATGATGGGCTTTTAAAGTGAAATCACTCCTGTAGATAGGCACAATTCTGACCCCATAGCATCATAGTACAGGGGGAAAAGGAGACCGGAATTCTAAAGAACACAAATCCATGGAATAAAAAGTGAGCAGGGAGTGTTGGGTGAGTAAGAAATGAAGTTAGGGGTGGGAAAGGTATGGAGAGAGAGAAGGGAAGGAGACAAAAACTTGGATGATCCTAGAACCAGAGCAAAGGGTGGTAAAACCAAACCCAGGTCCTACAAACACAAAACATCAGGCCTCTGAATACACAGCAAAAGCCCAAGGTGGCACAACCATGGGGCAGGCTGGACAGAAACTGCAGATAATTGCAAACGTAGTGGCTTGAAGAGGATGCAGAGAAGACTCACTCTGCCAGGAGAATGGGCATCCTATCATCTCTATTGGTTTTAGGTGAAAATCTGCTATTTAAACCAGTGGGGAAAGTTTTCACGGGATGTCAAGTAATTGCCTGCCAGGTAACATGATGGCTTTTTTCAGGCAGGGTCGAACAGTGGTAACCATGTGTTCCAGTGATCCTGTCCCAATGTGGCCTCGACTCCCAGTGACATACATCTTCCTATTCTCCTTTTTCTCTGGCTCCCATTGTGCCCTTCCCTATCCCGAAGCAGAGATGCTCCTCTTGGGGATGTGACGTCACAGACATTTTCATGGTCTGCCAGAAAAGGGAAAGCCTGCTGAACTGTGCCTCTCAGCGTTGTCTCCGTTGCCTATTCCGGAATGATACTACTGGCGCTGAGTGATTTCAAATGCCATGGCAGTGCATTTCCAGGCAAGACCAGCATATTCCGCTTTGCCTGCAGATATCTTGTCTTTCAGTGCCTGGAGTGTTCAGCAGAGCCTCACTATGCAAGAGGGAATCGCATCTGTTTCCCTTCACAGCCACCCAAGGCAAGGCAATCATTGCAACTCAGGGGCCAGGCTGGCTAGCTAATGGGGGAATTGAGAACGAGCTAGGATTTGCTCCCTGAATCATCTGCCAGCTGTGTGCACAACCGCAGAAGCAGACCTGACCTCTTTTCATGACGAACCATGATGTACAAAGAAGGGAAATCCAGCTGGTGAGTCAGTCCCAGGTGGGCTCCTCAGGCAGCAGCATCTGGACCCTTCATCCTCTGGGCTGCACATGGAACACAGTCTGGGAGATGTTAGGAGAATATAAGCCCAGAAAACCCCGACGTCATCTTTAAAAGAGCAGAAAGCTGACCCTCACAAACTCTCCCCAGCCACACGGTTCTAATTGACCAATGTTTTCCAGCAGATGCACTAATCTTTTCACCATTGCTGTGTTTGGAATCATCTGTGTGGCGCCAAAACACTCTAATGAGATGCTGCTGAGCTTAACTCCAACCATACCCAGCTGTTTGCTGTAGCCTCCAGCTAACCTTTACCAGCTTGTTTCTCTGTAAGCCAGGGGAAAAGGGCCAGTTTCTTGTCCACATCCCTGATGCAAAATGGATGCTTACTACAGGCATCCAGAGAGGTCTCTGGGACGTGGTCAGCAGGTCCCCTATATGTGGGGTTAGGGACTACATAGCAGGTGCCCACACCCAAGTTCAGATTACTACAGGTTCCGTGGGTCTGCTGGCTCTTGCTTTCGGTAGGGGACCCACCGGAGCCCCAGCACTCCACATGGGAGGTCCACTGGCCCATCTGCCCTTGTGACATTGACCTTGCTGTATTGACTATCCCAGGACTGAGGCACAAATAGAACTTGGCAAGCATCTCTTCAAAGTTGGCGATTATCATAGGAAAGTCACCAAATAACTTCAAAGCAATGCTAGCAAATTTGCTTCAAAGCAAAAGGGCAAGCTGCTTCTTATTTTTTCTTTTCCTTTTCCTTTCCCTCCCCTCCCCTGTCCCCCTTTCTCTTTCTTTCCTTTCTTTTGTTTAATACAGGTCTTCAGGCTCTATCACTCTTGAGGTGGTTCTTTTGTGCCAACCAAGTTTGTAACCACTGGTCTAAAATGGTCTACAATATTTTTCTCAGTTTTAATCTAGTTATAAGCATGTGAATATGATATGATTGCAGGTACAAACCTGGGCCTATAATTCTCTGATTTCTGTATTTCCTTGGCTGGGTTGACATCCTTCTTTCTCTTTGCCTCTTTGCGATGATGCAGGCATGAGGAAAAGTTGTGCTTTCATTGCTGCTCCACTTGCACTGGTCAAGCATGCGTGGATGAAGTGACCAGATGTCTGTATCTTGACTTTCGCATTTGTAAATGTAAGTTCCTCAGACCATGATTTATCCACACAAGTGTTCATTGAAGCAGTATAACAGCAAATATTGGAAATCAGTAAGTTCCAGAAATCAAGAATTAAGTATATTACAGCACATTCCTCAATGTAATACTTTGCAGCTTTAAAATTATATTTGCAAAGAATTTTGCATAGATAAGCTCTTTGCATAGTAAACACTTCTGGTATAATATCAGCTGAAAAAATAGTGTACAACATTTTGCACATCATATCTCAAGTACTTAAAATATGCACAGAAATATAATAAAAATAGATTCACTAAAAATATTAACAGTGATTTGCTCTGAGTGGAAGGGATTTCTTTTTTTGTATTTTTAATATAATTTTTCTAGATTTAAAAGTGCCAAAGGTTTTCTAGGTTTAAAAGTGTCAAAGACTATCCAATAAATGGAAAGCAGCTCAAAAAATGTGGGTGGGCATTGTTGTTTTTGTAGTGATTACTCCACTTTAGGGGAAGCAGTCATAAAATTTTAATTTAAAAGTTATCCAAGAACAGATTGTACCCTCTCCATAGACAGGTGATAGTTGTTTGCCAAATTAGCACATCACCTTTATAGTTCTTCTTCAAACAATGATGTCAGTCTTTATAGCACCTTGGTGGAGAATATTAATCTGTACCTCAGAGGTGAAGTATGCTACATCTCAAGCCCCTGACGTCTGTCGGTTTATTTCACATTGTCCAAAATCACTCCTTGGTAAGCACACAGGTATTTTGTCCTGTGAATGTACATCATCACCTGGCTCACCTTCCCCCACTGGGCCAGCCCTGACTTTGGTGATCGTCCTGAGCACTGTGAGCAGTGGAAGGGCTGGTGTTGGGTGAGCTCTGCGTGTCCACATTCCTCGGCGCCTTCCTCAGCACTGGTGTGAACCTGTGACAAGCATTGCCACTTTGGGAGAATGACATTTGCCCAGGCCAGATGCTCAGCTCTCATCTTGCTTCCTCTTCTTGCATGTCTCCCAAGGGGTATAATCCTAGTCACTAAATATAAACTGTGTCATCTTAAAATACATACCCTCTTTAGCCAGGGTTTTTATTTTTCTCCCAGATGGCATTACCAAAGTTTCTATTAATAAAGATAAGGCCAAGTGGCTAAGCATGGCTCTCTACCTCTCTACCAAGGGGGCCACCAGGGCTCAAGGTGGGCAGATGTGAGATGCCCCTTTCCTTTTCTCTGGGAATAGCATATAAGATTCTGCCAGGTGGTCCTAGCCATCTGGGACTACATGTGCTTGCTTCTTCTCATTGTCACATTGCAACCAGCCTCGACCACCAACATTGCACCTAGAGAGAAACAGCCCTGAAAGATGTACTGAGCAAGGTGAGGTGAGTAGTAACACCACAAACCTGGCCAGCCCCCAGGTACCCAGCATAGCTGTTGCCTATAATTTCTGGTTCTTACCATCAAATACCATACTAACCCTTCCTAATATCAGAAAGATGCCAATGCTGGAGCAACCCAATGGCCCGTACAGTCTATGTCCTCACTCTGGCCATGTCCCAGGGAACACACAAGGAAAAACTTGATACTCACCCTCACTGATCTCTGCTCACACCATCCAAGAACCTCTAAATAAACCCTGCTTACTCCAATCCTAATAATAACCACATCGTATTGAGAGCTTACAATGGACCAGGCACTTCAAATACATATGACTAATCTTTATAATGAAACTTGTAGCCATTAGTCTGCTTAACAGATGCAGAGACCAGGGCTCAGAGAGGTTAAATAGCTAGCCCAAGTCTGAAGCTCAATGTGGTAGAGTTTGGATTCAAACACAGACCCACTGGACTCTATTTTTCCTAAACCATTTCACTTTTTTAAAATTCCAGAGTACTGTTTGCAAGCATTTTAAAGACAATTCAGTAACTTTCCATCTTCCAAGGACAGAGGAGAGGGAGCAAGGGTGTGCCACACTTATTCAACCCACGCTTACTCTCCATGACCTTAGCAAGCAGGACATCGGTTTGCAGTCACCCCTTCTGAAATTGAGAAGGAGAGAAATGTTACCTGAGCTGACCTGGTGGGGATTATCCTTTTTGGGACTTAGGACATCAAGAAAGTTTTCTTAAAAGGGGAATTGAAGCTGTGTAGTGTCATCCTATACCAAAGATTATGAAGGATGAAGGAATTTGGTTCTAATATTAATACCTCAAGGTAACTCTGGCCAGAAAGGATGACAAATGTCCTTCCTGAGAAAGCACATACTGTGGCACATAAATCTGTAGAAGGAAAAGGCTCTCCCAAGAGATTGAATAGTTAATGGCTCATAAACACTGCATAAGGAATGGTAGACCTGATTGCCATCCCTGGACTTGGGCAGTAGCTTGCCATTGCACCTCTTTTGCTCAAGAATGAAGTTTAACGAATGTGGAATGATCTCTTAGCCTAGTTACATATAGTGTGAGGAAAAAAGCAACTGTGGTAGCTTTGAGGGCATCAGTGTTGTACTGAGCTCTCTGCCTCATATCCTAACTGGTACTGCCATTCAGATTCAAATGGGAAGGCTGGGGTAGGGGGATCAAGTCCAGTGTGATGGATGGGAAGAGCTGGGAAGGGCAAAGGAGCATAAGTGCCCATGGACCCTCATTCAGGACAACCTGGTAAGGGCAGCCCTCCCTAGAAACCTCAGGACAGTGCTCTAGGCTGGCCTGAGCAGCAGCCTCGAAGCGTTTGGTTACAGCCTTTCTACTGCATCTGCCCTCCTCTTGCTGTATCCTTGTGTGCATTTTGGCTTATATTGTCAGAATCCAACTCAACCAATGTATTGAGAGTTAATGCCTAAATATTGGAGTGATAATAAGGTATTAAAAAGGACATGTCCACCACACCCTGGAAAAGGTTACAATCTTGAAGAGGGCATAAGACAAGTTTTTACAGAGATATAACAAAGACAAAATATATGATGCTGTATGGTTTCAAAAGAGGAAGAAGTAACATTCTCTCAGAAGGCTGATTCTTATATACAAGAACTCAATATGTTGTAAAAGAAGCATCACAATTCATTGGAGAAATGTGGGATTATCCACACTCTAGTTATGATGGTCTGAAAACTATAAGCATTTTGAAAAAAAAAATCAGTGCAGACTTTCTTCTTCAGACAAACGTAAAATACATTAGAACTGGAACAAAATGAATTAAATATTTAAAAAGAAAACTACAGAAAAACAAGAAGATAATAATAGAAAGAAGTTATCTAAAACCTCAAGAGGTAAGAACTTTTCAAGAATAGAAGGGATGGAAGAAGTCTCAAAGGAATCTGGTACAGTACAGATTTGAGTCCCTTAACATTTAAAACTACTGTGTGTTTAGCATCTCCACTAAAACACAACTGAAATGAAAAGAATTTTTCCACTGAGTCAGAAGAAACTGCAGCAAATCAGCCTGGCAAAAGGTTAATACGTTTGTTCATCTAAGTAGCACATAGTAATTACACAGTCAAACCTTTTGAAGCGGGGTGGAATCACCCCATTTTGCAGATAAGGAAACTGACACAGAGTAGCAAAGAAACTCACCAAAGAGGCAAGGGCGTTCATTGGAGGGTAGGAGCCAGACTCATGGGGCTCCTTGTTCGTGGATTGGACTCTGCCTGCTTTTTCTACCTTTAATTATCTACTGTAGTCCCACCTTTCTTCCATATGGGACTAAGGGACTATTCGCCTTCTCAGTAGCAAGGAGGATGAACTACCGTAGCCCAGGTAGAATTAAGTCTGAGACAAACTGTATGAATGAATTTTTGGAAAAGATTGAAGTTTTAGAGAGGTGCTTATTTATCTCAAAGAAAGTAGATATCATTTATCAAGAAGAACTGAAAGAACAAGGCATAGGCCAAAAAAATCTGTATACACTGTTATTCTTTTATATGAAGTCATTGTGAAACATAATGTTGAAAAAGCACAATAAATGACTGATTAAAATTAGAATGCTAATAATCCTAAAACAGGAGATTTTATTTAAATCCTCAAAAACATGTTAGTATTTATTTTTTGATAATAAATAAGAAAATGGTTTAGAAATATTTTGAGGTATTTTAAAGAAAGATGCAATATATCAGAGTATTATTATTTTGTGTGTATATTATATGTGTGTGTGTGTGTGTGTATATATATATATAAAACATTAATGCTCATTGTTTCTATCCTTTGGTTACTTTCAGGATACTAAACACTGGACTGAGGCTATTTGTTTTTTAAGAATGAATTATTAAATTTGAGCTACACAGGTAGACACACGTAGGTCATAATAGTCTATGATGTGTGCACTGTCCTAGGAGGAAGACTGCAAGGTGACAAGGTGAATTGTATGATTCAAAGTCTGGTGGAAAATGACTGTCAGAGAAAAATTGAAAGAAATTTGCATGAGCCCCTAATGCATCATTCAAAAGCAATATTTTAATCAGATCATTTGGTATTTTTACAGAGTCATCATCTTTTACAGAAAAAACATATATTTTTCCAACTCATGAAAGACAAAAAAAAAAAAATGAGACTCTTGGGAAATGATTTCTTCACCATGCAGCTCTTGAATTGATCTATTTGGAACTGTTTCTTATAACACGCTGCTGCATGCTAATTGGAAGGCATTTTTAAGCAGAATCAGCTTGGATCACAATTGATTGGATGCAGTATAGCTAGCCTGCCCGATTTGGGAGGAAAGTGTGCATGAAAGCTCTGGCTTTATAAACCCCACTGAGAGCATTTATTTGGATGAGGCAGAACAACAGACCTAGAACTCCAGGGATGACGCAGCCCTTGGCAACCTTTCAGAAGTGACAAGCCAAGTCTTCGTTTTCTGCGTTCTCACACGCAGCCCTCACATCCCTACAGGACGGGGCAACAGACAGCAGGAGCGCTCTGTCCATGAGCATTCCTCGTGGGAAAGTAGCTTTTCTCAACCCCACTTCCTATGTTCAACATATGCCTTATGGGAAGATGGACTGACTCACCTCCAATTTAACATACTAACTCCAGATAGATGACGGTACCCCATTCTAACCTTATCTTGCTGGGCCACAATGGTTTGTTTTCTTTCTTTCTCTTTCTTTTGGTCATTTTAAGGAGTATCTCAAACTCAAAATGCTTCAGGAGGAGGGGTTGGATGTACTGCACTAAAAAAAAAAATTATTTTTAAGGTGTAAAATTATACCTTAAAAAATTATACCTTAAAACTCTATTAGCTAATTTGTAAGTACAAACATCCAGTTAAAAACAAGAATGATTCTCAGGCCAGGCACCTGAAAATTGGGAGCAATAAGATTATCATGAAGGAGAAAAAGGAAAAAGGAGAAATAGGACCAGCCACACCATGATTTATGGGTCTTGTCTTCCTCCTTGAATGTGTATGACAGAAGTGACCAACCCCTGATTTGGGGGTACTAACACTTTCTCTGTTAGACTTATTGTGCAGCTTGAGAAGGGATAGTTGTTGTTTACCATCTGTATTTATTAACTATAAAATGGAAGCACCAAAAGGATCATATCCCAGAAATCTAACTGCTGAAATTGATAGCATTGTATCATCGTATGAAGTAGGCAATATAGCACACACACCCCTACCACAACCTCCAACTCCCTTCTCTATTTGGTATTTTCTTCAAAAACTACCCTTTGATAATATTCAAAGCACATGTCTTAACACTAAATATTTAATAAGCAATTTCAGAAGCATATACTGTATTTAATGCCATTTGATAAGTTCTGCAATAGAACATTTCTGTGGCATCATGGCATCACTGAAATGAATGAATGCTGACAAACCATGACCCTATATATAATTGGGGAATTTAGTGTGGAATTGTATATTATTTCCCAAAGAAATATATGTCACTTTTGAGTTTAAAAATGACTAAATTTCCAGTTACTGAGAGTTTTACTGAGAGAATAGGGTTATGCAGACATCATACAAAACATATTTATAATAAAAAATAGACAATTGGCAAATTATTTTATCTATCCATCAAGACCCCATTGTGGATTATTTTTAAGTGAATTCACTGATTTTTGGGTGGGGAAAGGTGGAATTGTTATAGTTTTAATTAAACTACATGTATTTATTCAACAATCATTTTTAACTGAACACCTACTATGTGCACTGTACAAAGCATTGGAGTTGTAAAATGAGTAAGAGAGTGATTTTCCTTCAAAGAATTTACACACTAACAGGTGTAGGTGGCAATAAAAGCTGATACAGGGAAACAAGAAAAGCAGAAGATGAAACAATCGCACACAGCTGAGTCCTAGAAGGCTTCCTGAAGGAGACAGCACATGGTCTGGCTGTAAAGGACAAGTGGGATTTTCCCCAGGGAAGTCTGTGGTAGGGACTATTCAGGGGGAATAAGTGGCTTTGGTTGGAAAACACTCCAGGTGAAAGGTGTTGGGATGGATGGAAGAACTAGTGAGGAAGCAGCCTAGGAGTTTTGCTATCTCTCTTAGTCACAAATATGCTGTTACAGGTTTTTGTAAAAAGAAATGGGCTGATCAGTTGTGTGCTTTAGGACAATTTGGATCGGCCAGTACTGGGATGGGGGACATGGTAGGTGAAGGAATGATTCTATTTCAAATAGCTAAAGTCATTTTGAAATCTGGATGGTGTCTTAGTCCGTTTTGTGTTGCTATAATAGAAGACCCGAGGCTCAGTGATTTAAACAGAGCACAAATTTATTGGCTCACAGTTCTGGAGTCTGGGAAGTCCAAGATGGAGGGATCAGCTTCTTGCTGCATCATCCCATGGCAGAAGGGCACAAGGGGATGGAAATTGCCCTTTTATATCAGCACCAATCCCACCCATGATGGTGGAGCTCTCACAGCCTGATCACCTCCTAAAGGCACCATCTCTTAAGACTGTTACTACAGCAATTAAATTCCAACATGAGTTTTGGAGGGGATGAATATTCAAACCATAGGAGATGGATTTAATTCCAGCTTATCAAAGAGCACAGTATGGTGAAGAAATTCATTAAAGATTAAGAGGTCTGAGTCCTGGCCCTATATTTGCTGCTAATCCATTTTGTGTCAGCATGAGTCACTTCACGTCAGTGACCCTTAATGTTCTCATCTGTTTAGGTGAGGGGGAGGGAGGTGGGGATTACTTGGTTACTAAGGTGATTTGTACGATCCTGTATGATAAGTACATCCATCATTTCCTCCTTTGGTATTTTCATCTCAACATTTCCAAACTGATTTAAATAGGACCTTTAGTTATGTCTACCTTATTTGAAAACAAGCCGTCTCCCTTGAGATAACTACATGCATTTACCTGGCAGATTTCCTCTCATTCTGTTTTAAAATTTGTCACTTGAATATTTTATTAAGGAAAATGAGAAGGCAATACCCTAATCCCATCAGGCCACTCTAAATTTTATAGTCTAGAATTTAAATACTTCTGTGTGCTGGCAATGTGTTCTTAAGGACAACTAGTAGTTGAGGAAAGTGGGGAGGTGGTGACAGGAGGGAAAATCAGTCCAGAGTAGAAAAGTGAGTTAACTTGTTCTCTTTTCCAGGCCTCACTTGGATAAACCTCTCCCTGCAATTTGATTCAATCATGGCTGTCCGGCTAAAAGATGGTGTGCATTTTCCAAAAGAAGCCTTCACTGACACCTTTGACTGCTATTTTACAATGAAGAATTATTACCAAGATGAAAATTATGTAGGGCAAATATACATGAATAAATGTGTTATAATGGAAATCACTTCTATAAAATAGCCAATGCTTAGATAAGAAATGAGAATTCTGTCAATCAACTAAATAACTACATATTAGGAAATGTCTATAGTAGATTCTGTGGGGGTTTTTTTTAAATTTAACTTTTTGTTCAGATTTTTATGTATGGTTTTTACATTTTATTATTTGATTTTTATTTTATATGTAGCCCCTTTTTTCACCAATCCATATAGTCTACTGAGAAATGCAATCCTTTCTGGGCTGGTGCGAATTTGGCAAAAAGACAGAACCTGCCCATGCAGTGATTCTCACCTTTTTAGATTCTACCATCTAAACCAAGAGCTTGTCAATCCACTCTGTGACCATGTTTTTTCACAGTCAGATGTTTTCAATTTGTCTTCCCATATAATGTTGACTCAAACATTTGGCAGATTTACAATTTCTCCATTCTCCCCTGCCACTCATTCTCAAGATTTAGATTTTCTCATTTAATAGTTATAGCAGCACTTTATGCTTTCTATAAATCTTCATGAAGTCTCTAAACCCAGTGCCATGCAAGTTGAGAATTACTACCTAACATTATCCTTCGAGGAACTCTGTGTTATATTTTATAGTTCTGTGTTAATTAAGCCTCTGCCTGAAGTAATGCGCAGGTAGGATGCTACTTTCTAATTTTCAATGCACACAGCCTGATTCTTCCTACTGGGGAATGGGGTTGGGACAAGCCAGGTCTCCTCTTCAACCCCATGTCTCACCTGGGAGCCCTGACTTTGTCTGGCCTGAGGTTCCAGCTTTTCTCCTTCCCATGCCTGTAGCTGTGGTATGGGTAGAGCCAATTTTTGCCTCTGTCTCTGGGCAAACGGAAATTTCCTGGTCTGCTGTCTTCATTCTTTCTATGACTTCTTAACCCAGCTTCAGGCACCAGGAAGCTCACCTGCCTCTGAGTTCCTCTAGCACCACCTGCCTGTCCCTGGACCTGTGGACCTGCTTCATGAACATTGAGTTTGGTGTTGACTGTTGAACCATCAAACTCTCAAAGATAGAGAGCATATTCATATTATATTAGGGATATTCTGTTATGTATCTCAGCATTTTTTACAGAGGTAGTCACAGATAGATGCTCCCCCAAATACTGGAATGCAGAATGACTGAACAAATAATAATAATAATAATAATAATAATAATAATAAAAGAACAGGATGAATTTAGCTAGTCCCACACATGCTGGCCAGTCTGCCATCTCTGGGACTGTTCCTAATACACCCAAATGGAGGGGCAGGGAGCTGTGTTCAAGTTCCTTGGAAAGAGATTAAGAAGAGGCTATTAGTGTGTGTATGTGTTTGTGTGTTTGTGTGTCTGTGTGTCTGTGTATGTTTGGGGTTAGTCTCAGGGATGTCTTTAGGTAAGTTACACATTTAGGAAAGTGATTGTTCTGTGATAATCTGGTACATTATGTTTATATTTCAGGGGATTCAGACTCTTTATGAGTCTTCCCTTAAAGGGGAGGCCTGGCAACCCTACAGCATGTCCCACAGCAAGATCCTCCCTGTGGATAGCCACCAACTATTATGTGACCTTGAGTATGTTACTGTTTGTCCATCTATGAGCCTTCATGTTCTCTTCTGAAAAGTGAAAAAAGTGGACCCCATGACTCCAAGTTTCCTTTCAAATCTGGGTCCTGAGCACTAGGTCATTGCTGCTACTGCTTCCGCCTTCTTTAGTACCTTAGCGAAATGCCCACACCACATCAGCAGTGTCCATAAAGTTCCACCCTGAATTCAGGGGCAGGGAGGAGCAGCACATGCTGGAGCTGCCGAGGTGTTCCAGGCTGCCTCCTTCCTCTCTTGCCCTCGTTCCTCCTACAAATAGGAGACTATGGTGCCATTCTCTGCCCTCATGCACCATCTGGCCGACCTCTGCCCTTCCCATGTCGTAAACATGAGCTTCAAAGCTGAGCAGCCCTTACCCCACCTTGTCCCCTCAGAAGCATGGTAGTGTTTAGGGAGATGATGCAGAGTGGCTTCTGTGTCCTGGTGAAATGACAGGACCAGCTGTGATCCTGAACCACATGCATGTGAGTGGGAGCTTGGGTTTTTATGCTTTTTCCTGTTCCAAGCATGTCAATTCAACTAACATTTAATGACCACCCTCAAATGTCAAAAGTTGTGCTTGGCAAGTACAAAGATACATGAGAAGCAAACCTACCTTTCAGAAACCCACAACACAGAAAGTACTACAAGGCAACGTGGAAATGTGAGGTACATGGAGGTCTAAATAGTATGTTCACCTCCAGAGAACTGGTAGAGTGTTTGACATACTCTGGGGAGAACACCAACACGGACTTAGAGACCAAGGATCAGGCCTCTGAAACTGGGATTCAGAGCCTTGAAAGAAGGGGATGGAAGATACCTGCTTGCTTCAGAGAATCACTAGGTAAGTCAACAACTCACCTTGAGGCTGTCCCTGTACAGGACCCTAGATGGTTTTCAGCAGACAGACATGAGTTCGGTTGGGACCCTGGTTGGTGCCATACAAATTTAACTCTTTTAATTCAGTTTAGGAAACTTATTCCGAGATTCTAGAGACAGATTTCCAAGAAGATTAAGAGTGTGACCACACTTAATCTTAAGTGGTACAATGCTCCTGCCTTGTACCTGAATTATAAACCTAGTGGGAAAGTAGCCCTCTCTCATATCAATTATAATTTTATAGGAGGGCAGCTCAAGAAGTCAGTGATGCAGCTAGTTGTCTCCAAGAGAGGTAGTGGAGCTGAAAGCAGCACAGATTGCACCAGTGAGGTAATTTCCATCATGTGGCAGAAACTCAATGTCCAGAACTACATTCCTGAGCCTTCCCACTTTAGTGAACAACAGCACCTTCCAATGGTCAATCCTTGCATTTCTCCTGCCACCAGAGACTGGTTTGCTCACCTGTGCAGTAAACCAGAAATGCCAGGGAATTAATATCTCCTTCACAAGAGCTCTCAACCCATACTCATGGGGTTAGGGTGTCAATACTCCACTTCCCTTCCCCTTGGTTGTATCCTCTGAAAAGTATTTTATGGAGTTCTCCTGGAGTCCCCCAGTGGGATTAAATTTCAGTTGCCCAGAAGTGATAACTTACTTGATGTTAACTCTTTATTGGCTGCCTTGTCTCACATCCCCACCCCCACCTCCACCAGTGTTTCCTGTGATCATCTCCCAATAAACTACTTGCACCCTTATCTTTGTCTTAGCATCTCCTTCTGCAGGGAGCAGGGAAGGACTTAAGACAAATCTTCAGGAGGACACTATGAGATACCTCAGATCAGGTGGACACAAGAAGAGCTCAAAACTTGAAGCCATTGGATGCCCAGTGGCTATGGGTTGGAGACTCAGTGCTATAAATGACAATCTGATACCAACTAGAGTTTCACGTTCACCACTGCTTCCCTGCCCACAGGAAGGTGTGACATAGGGAAACAAGGGTTCCAGGAAGTGGAAACAAGTTGTTATAGAAATATAAGAAGGGATGTGGTAGGACAGGAAGAAGCAGCTATCTCTCTTGCATGCCTGCTGCATGCTTGACTAGGTTGGGCTGGGAAGAGAAAGTGAGGTGGATTCTTAGTACAGTAGCAATTCTCTAAGAGTATGTCTCTATCACAGCTATGACATTTTTCACCTGCAAGCCAAACCTGTTTACAGGACAAGGCTGGCAGTTTCTTACATCCTGAACTTCTAAAGCTGCCACTTCCTTGGCTTGGAGGCTCCTTGCTGAGGAAGTGGGTCCTCAGAGGCATGAACCCCCTAGATAGAATTCTGCAGGCACTTGGCTTTCTTAGCTCTTCCTCTCCTAGCATTCTCCCACTGGGACTTTCAGTTCTGTACAAGGATATGTGACTTTCCCTGACCTGGAGTTGTATACCAAGAACCCAGGGTATTAATAGTATCTTATGACAGCAGAATATTTTCAAATGACAAAGCAGTTTGGCATATATTTCACATACAAATACATAGCATTATTTCAATTATGTAAATGAGAATAGTATAGAGCCATAAAGCCAACCTGCTGGTAACAGGGAAAACCAGGTCTCTTTCCTTATCCCTCCCTCTTCTCTAGCCAACCGCCTACCCTAGTACCTGAGATTGACAAAAGGTTCCTCACTCAACCAACCGGTGAGGATTCTTCACACTAGTAGAAACTGGATTCTTGTTCTTAGCAATTGTTGCTAGGGCCAGAAATGAGTTCACCTTTTCATTGTTAATGTTGCTCTGGATGTCTACCATTTAAGCCTGGTCTACTTGTCTCCAGGCTAGCAATACTGACACAGAACTTGGTAGCTGTTAATAGTACTGTCTCCCAGCTTTTCATACTCTCTGAAATAATAAGGAAAAGAAATGTATTAGGGCCGTGGTGATCAAACACCTGGAATCAGGCCTCAAACGAAGGTTTTTCTTGACCAGCTCATTTTCAGTCAAAACATGATCACAACTGCTGGCTATTTCCAACACACCATATTTTCAAAGGTAGGAAAAGTATATTTTCAACTCTCAGCCCAATAGTCACAGAGGTAGGCTGATGGAACTATAGCAACATAATTAAATACTTGTGGTAGATGAGGTTAAAAATGGTTATTCATATTTTTTAGACCCTGACTCAAAACTCACATTCATTTATGACATCCTTCTAGATTAGCTGTATACATTCAGAATATATGTCTTTAACCCTCTATTCTTGGCAGGTGCCTTTAATCCACATTATACAGGGTGTCCCAAAAGTAGCCATACATAGGGAAAATGGGAAATTGTAGCTAAATGTACCTTTATTTACAAAATATTCATTACGAAATTTTACAAAATTTTTCCCAAAGGAAAAATGTATGGTGACTTTTGGGATGTATGTTCCTTTGCCTTGGCTCATAGGCTACTTTTAATTGTTCCAGATCATTTCGCTCTCAAAAATCTCCTGGAAGGCTAGTATTACACCTTTAAATTTTCTTCCATCTTCTCTACTCCCAGGGAAAGAAAATATTGCAAAGGAATAAACAGAAGATCTACAGTTAGAAAATGTGGGTTAAAGTCCCAATTCGACCATCCACTAGCAGAGGGGGGATGTGGGCTCATTATTTAGCTTTTCTGAGCCTCAGGATCCTTGTCTTTAAAATAAAGATAATACTATCTCCCTTGCAGGCTAGTTGGGAAGATTAAATGAGAGGGTGTATGTAAAACACTCAATGTAGTACCCAGAACATGACAGATCTTTTGTAAGGGCAGCTTGTTTGTTGCAAGTCTCCCTGTGTGTTCTGTACTGGGCAAACACTTGACACATAAATGTTCACCCCATACATGCTCCAGGACTTGGGCATCTGCAGACGTGGTTCCTTGGTCTCTGATGGCTTTCCTCTTAATCCAGGAACTATGGCTTTGAACCCAGAATGGGAGCCGTCTTCCCTCTGTAATTCAGTTGTTTTACAAATGGGTCATCCGTCTATTGGCTTCTGAAGACATTTGGTTTTCTCAAGAGGATGTGATCACCAACGAAGCGAAAAAGCAGCCACAGCTTCCCAAACGACAGCCTACGCAAGACTCCATCTTTTAATTACTAGGTAGTTTGCTGGCATAATTGCCCAGTAATTGCCTGAACTCATGTAGCAACAAAGTGTGTTTACAAGTCATCGGCCATGCAATAAGTGCCCCACTAATTCACATTCCTCCCAGGCAGCATTGGTTGGCATTGGCTAGAGATTCAAATGCCAGCTGCCTTGATAAGGGGCTAAAAGTGTCTGACCACGTTTATCTTTAATGCCTCCATGAAATATTAATATGTTTCTTTGTGTGTCCTTTCTGTAGGTGTTCTGATCATGGCCTAAAGTCATTTAGTTACTCCTTTGGTCTATAAACACCAAGTAAGATTTATTCAACAAGTATGTAAAACAGTCCACTAATATACTGAATTCATGTATTCATTCATTTATTAGTAGTGTATTAATTAGAGTAGACCCAAGCTATACAGAGAGAAGAGTAGACAGTGTTGAGTAGGCAATATCTGCTTGTATCTCTGTGACTTTAACATGACTATATGTTTGATGGAGACTTTATTGGGATGTATCATTAGGGCCAGACATAAGGAAGTCATTAAGTAAAGACTCGTCAGATTGAAACACATTAGAATTTTTCATTTTTTATGCAGTTAAGTTTGGCTGTTAGAATGACTTCTTGATAATGAATTGTTTTTTGGCCAATGGAAGCCATTGACTTTGGGGACATCAGAATGTGGGTTTGCAATTGAACATCAATGGCATATGGTCCTTGTGGTTGAGTTAAATTTTTGGGGAGACTAAATGCATAAAATAGTAGAAAGTTTGGAGAAATGTTTTGAGTCTAGTCTCTGCTATTTGCAAATTGCATGACAATTTACTTCAATTAATCAGACCCTAGCTTCTTCATCTAGGAGATGATGGGTTTGGAAAAAATTATGATTTCCATAGAGTAATATCTGTGAAGCCCTGGGGTATATGTTGGACAAAGATCTGGTCCCTCCCTACCTGCCTCAAGAGGCCAGTTCTGCTTGCATCTATCTGGCATATTGGGCTTCCAAGTTCTATTATTATTATTATTATTATTATTTTAAATAAAGTATCTGTTAAATTGTGTGGAGTACCATTGGGTTGGATGTCACATTGTCACTTTGATGCTCTCACCTTCTTTAGAACTAAATTTGCACTCCAGAATGTTTGAGTTTGTGAGGTTCTTTCTCAGCGCCCTATATGCTCCCTGAGAGAAGGGAGATTCATTCTTCCTTGGGTGCAGCCCCATCAAGGTCCGCTTGGCCACACTGCATGGTCTGGTGGAAGGAAGCTTTGAAGCTTAGTTTTCTGGTTCCACCCCTGGTTGCTGTGTGTCACGGTCAGGACCTGGAAATAGTCCTCAGGAAGCTGACTGAGTAACCCCAGACTAATACTTGAGCACAAATGGCAGCAGGATGAGCAGCAACCAGTATATCTAGGAGCCAAAGAAGCTGGAGGATCCACAGCCCTCCCTCTGCCACACAGTAGCATCAGTTACTGGGACACCATCTCTGAGGATACCACCTCATTGGGAGGGAGGCAGGAGGCAGATGCACCTTAAAGCCCAGCATTTGACCTTGGCTAAATGTTCACTAAAGAAGCTGTTTAAATGATCAGACTCAACTAGGTTTGAAACTGGTAGGACTCTAAGTTATTCCACCCTTCAACAAGTCAGTGAGCCCTCAGGAAAAAAAACCACAGTAGCTATATAGACAAAACAAAGAGTTTTGTTTTATCCATGTGCACATTTGAGTTATGGTGTGAATTAAATATATGATCTCACTGTACTTAGAAAGTATTCCAGCTTTTTGTTGAAGACCATCCTCCAGAGTTTGACAAAGGCCACTCAGTTGTTCATGCCTTGCCTTTCTGTGTGTCTTCATCTCCATATGAGAAAGCATTACTTTTTGCTTTTTCCCACCCCAGGAGAAAGATTGGTTTTCAGCATATATGTTTTATTTGGGCCCCTGCAAAGTAACATTATCCGAGAAGATACTTTTGCATGGATGTCATTGTGCCTTACGCATATGTATTGGCTGCTTGGGGAATTTGCTCACCCTGGCCTGTGAACAAGACAGTGAGGGCCATTCTCCTCCAAGCAACAGCACGGACTAGACTGAACACGATGGGCCATTCTCCTCCTTTTGGGACTGGATGTCCTGCCAAGAGCTTAAGAGAGCTCCCCACACACAGGTATCCCCACCATCCTGCTGCTGGCTCCCTGCCCCCTCTCCTCTGCCCCCCAAGAACATGTCCACACTTACCTTGGTGCCAGCAAGGCCGCATTCTTCGACACAGCCACAGCGTTCCTGTCAGGTTAACGTGATTGTAAACACTGAGTCACTGCCAGAGAGTTTAAATGCTGAAGGAAACAGCAAGCAGTGAAAAGATGACCTCACAGACCGTGGCTGCCAAGTAGAGATATCAGACGTCGCTGCTGGCGGGCAACACCCACAGAGACAAAGGGCAGAGGGGAGCTTTTCAAAAAATGGTCTCACCAAGAAAGAGCTGCCCTCTCCTGTGTGCCCCAAAGGGTCAGGCTGTGGGTGGCAGCCACAGATGAAAGCCACAGGAGACCATACCTCTATCCCAGGCTGGATGACTGGAGAAAGAACTGAATCCCACCCCTGTCTTCTCTGAGTTTTAATAACAGAAGGAATTGCATGTACCAAATTATGCTGCACTGGTGGGCAAGGGTGGGCAGGGTGCAAACCATTGCAAATGGATTCAGGGGTTTCTTTGGTTATCGAGGTATCTTAAAGTACTACCCTTAATAAGAGTAAAAAGAAGGTGAGTTGTTGGTATATAGTTAACAAAAAGGACAGTAAAAGGTCTTGACATGGACTTTGCATGGCAGAGAAAGACGAAGCTTAGTGGTGACATCTCCATTACAGAAGGTACAATTACAGGCAATTACATTATCCATCAGATGCTCAACCTGCCGTCATGGGGAGAGGGAAGCAGGCAGGAAGACAGGACAAGGCATATAAAGGGACTTGAGCCTTCAAGGTGCTCTGAATCTAGTTCCAGAGCAGTAACTAACTCATAAACAACCAAATAACATGGAGTGGGTCTCATTATCACACACGCTGAAAATCCAGGAAGTCTTCAAGAAGGATATCAAGGGATAGTAGCTGGATTTCAAAGAATGGCCGTACGTATGTGTGTGTATGTGCGCGACTGTATGTGTGTGTGTCTGTGTGTCTATATATACAGAAAGCTTCCATTGTGAACATGGTTAGCTACTTAGGATTGCTGGGGACACAGGCTCTGACTAGACTGGCTGCAATCTAGTGTAAGTGAAATAAAGTACAATAAACCAAATGTCATAAACAAAGCATAATTAGAAAGTTCTGTTTTTCAAATAAACAAAGATATGTTTCTCAAAGTTTTAAAGTTGAAATATCTTTCCCCCATAACCTCTAAGTGGTTTCTTTTTATTGTTATTATATTATTTACCTGGTTATGATGAAGGGAAGATTTCCACATTTGGATCATATCTTACATATTAGTAATTATATCTTGGGCTCTTTTCTGCAACCAGCACCAGAACAGAACAAAGAGGAGAAAAGCATAAGCAGCTGCTGGTTGGGAGGTTTTCTCTTTCTTCTGCTTCCTCCTGAGCCCCAGGCTTCTCCCTCCACCCTCTGTTTTCCTCGAGGAGTTAGCGTGCAGTTTAAAAATGATCTGAGCTTCTTTCCTTTCTTCATGAGTTGCCTTTTCTTCCTGTGTCTTTGATTTCCCTGCCCCTCAGGCCCCAAGGCCCTCCTAGCTGCATGACTGGAGTTTTCTTGGGTGCTCTATAGCACAGGATTTATGTAGAGTCCCTGTACCTCTGTGGGAAAAATGAACAGAGACCTGCTGCCTTGTGAGGTAGGGGGTGTGTGTGCTCAAGTAAGAACAGGCTGAGCTGGCAGGTTGGTTTAGGCCCAAAGGGAGGCACAGTGGACCAGCTCAGAGTTCTCCCAACTCTAAAGAATGTCTTCCCATTACAACCTGTATCTAAAATGAGTTATCTGAACATTGCTGGATGTTTCTTTTCTTTATGTTATTTGATCATTTGTTTAAGTGTTTACCACCCCAGCATCTGATCTCTGGGAGAGAAAACAAGGCATCTGCAATAGATCCGAGGACAGGACACTGGTCAGTCTCCTTGCAGCACTCTGTCATAGGCTCCCACTGAAACTAAGGAGAACCAGTCCCATGCTGTTGGAGCAGTTACCTGGGAATCATCAAATGAGAAATTGAGACAACAAAAACAACAACAATTAATTACTTTTATTGGGTGTTTACTATATGTCAGGCACTGTGCTGGTGTTTTACTTGTGTTAGATTGTAAAATACCTATTTCTATTTAATAGTTGGGAGGTGAAATTTAAAACTGAAATTTAGAGAGGTTAAGTAATTTACCCAAAGTGATACAGACCAGTGCTTTTTCTTCAATGCAAGCTTTAATAATAACTAATCCATATATATTAATATAACTAGAATATAATCAGAATAATATATAGTATATAGTTAGTATAATGTAATACATATTGTTACATAAAATAGTTACATGTATCTTTCAGTTTACTGGAAAATTTTCTTCAGAAATGGTATCTTATTCAATCCTTGGGGAAGGGCCCAGGGGGCTAAGGGACTATGCAAGATTAAATAACTCATAAGTGGACCAGGTGAGATTTAAAACTTGTTCTTAACATTGACATCAAGAAACTAAGGTCAGATCTTCTGGTTATGTGGGAAGAAAGAGACAAACTTTTGAGTTACACCTGTATCTCTAACATTGAAAGCTCATCTATAAAATTAAATATTATAATAGTTGGCCACAACCATTGTTTTGATCATTACATTTAAAAGAAAATTCTCTGGAGCACAGCAATGGATGCAGTGGGGGCCCATGGGGAAAATTTATTTCATTGTCATGAAACAATGACATTAAAATTAAATTGCTAAATTAGTGAAAACTATATATTTTATATGGCATACACATTGTTTCAGGGCATATAATGTGAAAGAAAATTTCCAATTTTTTTAATGAGGCAAGTATAACATACCTAAACCTTCTAAAGATAGCAAAAGAAAGAAAGAATTATATCCAACATGACCAATAAATATTGGTATGAAATTCTTAAATAAAATTTTAGTGAACAAACTCTAAAACTACATTAAAAAATAATACACCATGAACAAATGGGTTTTATGCCAGAAATTCAAAGAAGGTTAAATATTAGAAACTATGTTAATATAACCTTATTAATAGGACTAATGATAAAACCCCTATGATTATTTCTAGAGATGCTAAAAATTCTTTGACAAAATGCAACATCCCTTGTTAATTAAAACTCTTGAGAAAATATGAGTAGATGGATGTTTCTTAAAAATGATAAAATATATATACCTCAGTCTTAAAGGCAGCATCTTAACATATGAGAAATGCTAGGTACATTCTTACAAAGAACAGGAACAAGGCCAGGATGCCCACTAACTCCACTGGCAGTTAATGTTCTGGAGGCACTAGCAAATGTAATTGGACTAGAGAAAACAATTATATGTAAATGAATATAAAAAGAAGAAATAAAATAATCTCTATTTGCAGAAAATATAATAGTAAACCTGGAAAACCCTAGAGGACTAATGATAAAATTAACTATTAATAAAACAAAAGAATTCACCAAGACAGAAGTAAGATGAAAGAAACAATAGCATTCAACATTTCCATACACAGATAACTACTAGAATATATAGTGAATGAGAAAATTTCATTTACAACAGAAAAAAGTTACAATAAAATATTTAGTAATAAAACTGTATCACATTAAAATATACACCCACATAAAATCTTACATACTCATAGCATCTTTATTCGTAAAAATATTCCAATCCAGAAATTGGAAACAATCCAAATGCCCACCAACTTGTTTTATGGATAAACAAATTGTGGTACGTTCATACAATGGAATACTCAGCAATAACAAAGAATTACTGATTTGTGCAACAGCGTAGATGAATCTCAAAAGCATTTTACTAAATGAAAGAAGCCAGACTAAAAAGCTACTTACAGTTTAATTACATTATATGAAATTCTACAAAGACAAACCTACGAAAGACCAGTGGTCCCCACAGAAAGGCAAACCGCAGAAAGACCAGTGGTTCCCAGAGGCTGGGGTAGAGAAAGGAGATTAACTGCAAATGGGCATGAGGAACTTTTTTGGGGTAAAATAACTGTTTTATAACTTGATTGTAGTAGTGGTTACATAACTATATACTTTTGCCGACACTCGTCAAACGGTACACTCAAATGATTGACTTTTATTATGCATAAATTATACCTCAATAAAGCTGACTTTTAAACAACTGTATCTCTTTGCTAGAGGAGCTTGTTTTCTAGAAGTTCCCAGACAACCAGTAAAGGCCGTCATCGAGGAAAGCTGAAATGGAAATGGACCATCTTTGTACAAAATAGCCAAGTAGGGTGTTAAGCTATAAACTGGATATATTTAGGCAGCAAACTCAGTGTCACCAGGTCATTTTCCCTGGACTTAGAGATACCAAGTTTCTCAGCATTTCTGCTGAAGCCCAAAGTAGGTGTTACATAATGAGGAACTTGGAGAGCAGCGCACTTCCCTCCCGGCACTGACTCACAGGCTTCACTCACCCTTTTCCTTCCTATTTCATTCTTCTTGCCCCAAATATTTGCCTCACAAATCAGTGGATGTGGTTAGGGATGGAGATGGGCAGGCCCGGGCACTATGGGTTTGTGCCGACATGTGTGTGTAAATCTCCACTTCCTTTTCTCCCTCATCTCAAATCCAGGATTATTTCTTGCCCTTACAGAATCATATAATTATAATTTTACAATAAAACTTTTTGTCTTAAACAGTTTTCTCTTACTCTGGTCTTAATCCTATCCCCAGTGGAGATGAAAATTGGGGAAATTGCTTTTTCTGCATAATTTGTAACCAGTTACAGGCACATACACGTTCTTCCATATGTCTTAGTATAGTAACTACTGCTGCCTATTGAGATTCAGTGACTATTTTGACAATATCAGTCTTAAAGTTAAGTATTTTCTTGGGAAATGAACTTAATTTTTAGGTTCAGTTTCCTGCATTCTCCTTTCCCTCTTAATTGTCTATTTCTCAGCTTTTCCAGGATTATTGGTTCTATAAAGAAGTATGTGGAACACCAAAAGAGCACACTTTCGTGATGGCAGCAACCTCTTCCTTTTTATATAAAATAGAATAAAATTAACCAAGACCTAAAACTAAAACTTGAAAGTAAAAGGTATTCTAAAATCAGTGTCTAATTTACTTTATGTATTGCTTTGTCTTTTAATTCTCCTCAGTTTTTTTCTTCTTGTAGTTGGTGTGTGCACTTGTGTTGGTCTCTCTGACACTGTCACTTCAATCATTGCTCACAGCCTTTCATGGACTGTTTGTGTTGCTGTTGCTATGAGTGTTGCTACTGTCATTAGTGTTGCTATTATCCATTTAAAGAGAGTGGGGAACCAGGTCTTAAACTTTGATGATTTCCATACAACTATTCTCTCTTCTCATGGTGTTAAGAATAAAAACACCAGTGTAAGGAAAAAAAGAAAAAGAAAAAAGGCTGGATCAAGTCTAAAAAATATGGCAAATAAACACATCCAGAATCATACTACAAGCACCAGGAATCCTGCTGTTACTGTTTTGCAGTTTGCAAAGTGGACAGTTGTCCAGAATCTTCTTCCCAGTGATCATTTAGCAGTGACTTGTACTGCTGGAGAAAGAGGAAGGGATCTCCTAGAACATAATTTACTGCTAATTTTGGTCAGCATTATCTCATATCTCAAAAATATTTTGTTTTCTATGAAAACTATTTTGCAACATTTGCCACATGCTTCTGATTTAAAATTTTTCTTGTGCAGACACATTGTTAACCAATACCCACCATTAATCCCAGACCTTTATAACCAATGTGTTGGTAACCAATGAATTAGCACGTTGGACCAATGGCAGACACAAAGAAAGATTTGAACCCAGGGACTCAACATGTGATAAATACCAGGCATGAGACTTGTGATAACAGAATACACGCTCCACTTTTTAATCTATTTGTTAAAATCCTAGTTTTCACCCAGATAAATATAAGATCTAACTTACAGAATTTGCAGTAAGCCAGGGTTTGAATTCTAACTCCACTACAATATGGGTGATCTCAGGCAAATTATTAAACATTCTCAAAGCCTCACTTTTCTCATTTATAAGATGGGGTGAACAATAAAATTTATTTCATAGGGATGCTGAGGGGATCGGATAAATAATAAATACTAAATAAAGAATTATTAAATGAAATGATGCATCTAAAAGCACCTAGAACACTGCCTGGCACCCGTGAGACTGCTTTCTGTTTAATTTTCACAGGAATCTGTGCCTGGGAGTTTGTTTGAACTGTCTAGTTTGCCTCAGGCAGATGGGAAAGTTGAGCCCAGAGATTCTGAAAGGAAAGACCTTTCTGTTTTCTCTCTCTTTTTTTTTTTTTGGTACCTCCTCCCACCAATTATCCACACTTCTAACACTGCTCCTCCCCTCCTCTCCCCCTCACAAAGACCGATGTGGTGGCTGGTCTGAGGTGGGCAGTGTGGCCAGGACGTCAGGTGGACAGGGCCAGGCAGGGCATGCCCGCAGGCGGGTGCACTTTCCCTGATAATCCTTGTCCTCTTTAGGGGACTGGCATCCCCTGCACGATCTGCAGGGCTTAATCAGCAAGCCTGAGACCAGCTGCTTTCCACACGCCTGGCTAAGGGATGTCCCAGTTCCCTTTCCTTCCTCCCTTCCATGTCTCTAGGTCTGGAGCAGCCTAGAGTTTTCTGGACCTGACATGAGTGATAACAGAAGATGGAAATGACAAGCAAAGGAGAGATAGGTAACCCATTTATTTGCCAAAGAGATTTTTTTTTCTTTTAACAGTATTTAAAACTATTGGAAAATTAACTGCAGATCTAGATTTCAATGTCTAGTTAATCGTTATACATAGACATCCATGCAGATAAAACATTTTTCTTCTAAATTGGGGCTGGCAGGACTTAAAAGAAAGACTTCCATGTCTGAGTGAAGAGATCAGACAAGTGGCCTGCCTTTACGGAATATATAACCAAACAGCAGCGGGCTCAGTGTCATTGACAGAGACACCTATGCCAGGGTCCTCCCTACGTGACCAACTCATTCCCGCAAAGCCAGTTGTCAATGGAACCTTTAGAGACAAAATCATTTTAAGTACAAAACCACAATTCACTATTGAAAAGATCCCTTTGGTAAAGAAACAAATCATTACAAAAACTGGAACAATACTCTCTCATCCAATTTACTGGCTCAGTGGGTGCAGATTTGTGAGTGTATGGATTCAGGGCCCTTGTCATCTTGAATAGACTCTTTCAGAAACCGTAAAACCAAGCTCATAGGCTGGTGATCGGCCTGCATAATCAATCCGTCAGTCCATAGGGTACCAGCACTGCACCCTGGGTGTTGATGGTTATTCAAACATGCCAGGCACCTGCCTGCCTTAGGCCTTGGCTCCCACTTTCCTTTTGCCTGGAACACTCTGCCTCCTCGTGTCCAGTTGCTCACTTCTTCCCCTCCTTTAAATCTTTTCCTCAGTGAGGTCGACCTGGATGAACTTATTTTAAGTTGCAACCACCCGCGGCCTGCAATCTGGATGCTCCTTGCTCTGCTCTATTTTTTTCTCTTCCCAAAGCACTTTCCACCCCCTAATCTACTTCATACTTTACTCACTTATTGTGCTTATTGTTTATTGTCATCTCTTGAGGGCAAGGGCTTTGTTTTTTTGTTCATTGATACATCCCCAGCACTGGGACCACTGCCTACTACTAGCATGTAGTAGGTACTCAATAAATCTTTCTTGAGTGAAGGAATCAATGAATGATTTCTAGAGTCTATGCAGTTAACACAAAATATTTAAAATGTCCCATTTCCTAGCTCAGCCTTTCGGTGCCACACGGACAATGCTGCGTGCCAGATGCACTCCTGACTTGCAGCCGCTCTCCTCGTGGGGTAGGGTAAGGAGGCACAGGGCTCGGAGTCCGGCCCCAGCCCTGCCAACTGTGTGGCCCTGGGCCTCAGCTCCCCCTTCACTGCAATAACTGCCTTACGGGGTTTCTGTGAGGAAGAACGAGGTGATATAAGTGGAGTGGTTCATACACCATAAAATGGGATACAGATGTTTTCCTATTCAGAAACACATGGAGTTTTAAGCTGCAGTTTTTGCTGTTCATACACTTTCCTCACTGATGGGCTAGTTCTCACCCGTAATTACGGAGTGCCTTCATCGGTGATCTACTATGTGACTAGCACTCTGCTAGGCAATTGTATATATCATCTCCTCACTTAGCAAGTTTACCATCATTGTCCCACTTTGCAGGTGGAGAGAAGGCTCAGGAGTTACCAAAACCATCTGAGTGGTGAATGGCAGAGCCAAGATTCAGATCCCCGATGGTCTGTCATGACAGTCCACCTGGTCATGCCTGGTCCACCACCTAGCCCCAACCTCTCTCTCCCTAGCAACATGTCCCACACTCTCCCCACCCCATCCCCTGCCCACTCTCCCACTCTCCCACTCTCACTGCATGAGCAGGTATGCATCTGGCCCCCGGATGCATGACCTGGAGTAGTATGTGATCTGGGGAACACCAACTCATAGCACTTAGATCACTGTCCAGCACTGCCATCTCAGCCCACATTGGCCCTTTTCTACTTCAACCTCCCTTACAGCAAAGGGACAGCAAAAGATCACTTAAAATTTGAGTTATGCTTTGTCACATTTTGTGGGGTAAATGTTGTGTCATCAGGATATTTTGGGCAGTTTCAGAGGCCTCTGGACTCTCCACTGTGAACAGTGAGGGTGAGGTAATATCATGTATCCTGCAGGTTGTCAGCCCTGACCAGGGGTTTTAAAAATTAATGCAACTTCCCTGAGAAGGGTTCTGAAGCTGGTGAAGCAATCAGGGGACCCTGGCAGGGCAGCAGAGCCAAGTGGATCTCTGTTCTGTTATCAAGCCTACAAGTTACATACTGACAAATATCATGGTCCTGCCTGGTTCCCAACCCACAGGTCTCATGATACACAGTGAGCTCACAGTCTGGTTGACTGAGGTGGGAGAAACTATCCATTCCATTCTTAAATTCGTTTCTCCTTCTTCCCCCAGGCTTTGGGAATAACCCAACTGACAGAAAGATAGAAAGAGTCAAGACTCGTGTCTTGGCAAAACCTTGAATTACACCCATTTTTTTTCATGGGTGAAAACTCCTCACTTGTGCTCTGGTGGTGTTTTAGGACAATGGGCCCCTCATGGGTAGAAGCTGTGTGTTCAGTCTCCATCAGTAACCAGCCCAAGTTCAAGATCCTTCACAAGGGAAGGTCATATTCCCAAAGCTGGAGGCTTGACTAGGGATCCTAGAGGGACAGGAAGGAAACATCCCTGAAGTGTGTTGTGGTCCTGCCATTGGACCTGTGAGTTGGCAGCTAATGGCCTGGGAGCCAGGGGTTAACAGCATGACCCATCCTGGCTGACACAAAGCATGTGGTGTGCCCAGCCTCACTGTTCTTTTCTGTTTTGGTTGAGTCATTGAGAACACAGACAGGAAAGACCCAGGAACTTAGCTGGTTCTGCCCCCGGGTCTGAGATTCTGCACAGCTGAGCTCTACCAGGAGTATGATCCCATGCAAGTTACTCAACTGTTCACTTTCCACATTTGAAAAATGGCAATCATAATAATACCTACTTTGTGGTGTCTCTGGGACAATTAAATAAAGTCAGCTACAGTAAGCATTTAGACTAAAGCCAGGCATATAGTAAGTGCTCAATAAATAAAAACAATTATTGCTTGTTCTTCTTCCCCTGTGGATCTGATTCTTTTCAGTAAAATGCTTGTGTACGTAGACAGACAATTGGATGGGTTTAGGGTGTGGGGAAGAGAGAGAAAATCAGATTCCATTTTCAGTGAAAAACAGAGAGAAAAAGTCAATGAATTTTATGCTTTGCCTTCACTCTTCCCTGGCTAGCCAGGTGCTACACCTCCTAATTTTTATTCCCTTTGCTTTATATGGAATCTGACACAACAAAAAGGATGCTGGGATATAGCTAAGTGTAGTTGTATATAACAAAGAAAATATAATTGGAGAGCAAAAAATGTCATCAAACAGGAAAAAAAAGTCTGCATTTTTCTTATTGAAAAAACATGAAGGTAGATTTGGGACAGCTTCCACAACATGAACTGCTTAGGTATCCATGTGATAAATGGTCACTTTTAGGGAGCTGGTAGCAATTCCTAGTCTGGAAACATATAATTTTGAGACTATTTAGATAATTTTAAATTTTACCAAGCTCCTCAAAAAAGTCTTAAAAACGTCAAATGATGGTTTTATATCTGGGTTCTCAGTCCTGTTCCATTGGTCTATGTCTCTGTTCTTGTGCCAGTACCACGCTGTTTTGGTTACTATAGACTTGTAGTAGAGTTTGAAGTCTGGTAGGTTGATGCCTCCCAATTTGTTCTGTCTGGGGGATGTTCACAATTGTAGCTCTGACTTGGGCAGTGCATAGGCAGTATATGTAACCAAAGTGTTTGTACCCCCATTATATTCAGAAATAAAAAAAATTTAATAGAAAAACAAACAACAACAAAAAAAACATCAAATGAGCTTTCTCTAAGGATCCTTCCAACATCCCCCTCTGGTCTTGCAGCTCTCACTGGTGCCTCATCTCTGTTCAACGTCACACTTTTGAAAGTAACTACAGCAGTCCCCTTTTATCCATGGGAGATGCATCCTAAGACCCCCAGCAGTTGCCTGAAACTGTGGACAGTCCTGAACCCTAAATGTGCTATGTGTTTTCCTGTGCATACATACCTTCCTTGCATATAGTTTAATTTATAAATAAGGCACAGTAAGAGACTAATGACAACAATAATAAAATGGAACAATTATAACAATATACTGTAATAAAAGTTAGGTGATTGTGGTCTCTCTCTCTCTCAAAATATCTTATTGTGCTCTGTTACGGTAATGAGACCACAAAACGCAAAACTGTGATAAGAAGGGCACTACTGTGGTCACAGACTCTTTTGGGAGCAGTTAAATGACACCTTGAACAAGCCTCCATAAACGTGAGAACCACTTGTAACAGATCATGGAAATGAGAAGAAGATTCAAAATACACAAAATGCTGCCCCCAGCTGCCAGCGCACAGAGGAGAAGGGTCTCCTGCTGGACGGAGGAGTTGGGGGAAAGTGCCACGTGACAGGAGGTGGGTGGCAAACACTAGGGAGGGAGACCACATGAGCTGAGCAGCACCAGGGGGATTGGGGAGCTCCTGGGAAGGGAAGTCTAGACTTGTTCATAGCCCTCCAACTGCCTAATCCTCTTTCCCTGGATCTCTGTCTTTTCCTGGATTTCCTACAATTGGATTTTCAGTTTCCACCTCTTCTTCTCCTGGCCTTCACCCTGTCTCCCTTTCTTATGAACTGAGACTGGCCTTGACCTACTGCTGTCAGGGCAAATGTTTAGCCCCGTGGTTCTCAAGATTTTGTGTGGTTGAGTCGGGTGCCTGCCAGTCTCCAAGTGCCCTGCAGACCCACTCACCATCCCTCTCACTGCACCTGTGCCCTGGGAGGCTGACACTGTGCACAAAAACAACAGGCTCCCTTGCCGCTGGCTTCCCGTTAGGTTCAGCCAATGCGGTGCCCTGGCAGGAGATAGGCAAAGTGGGGTTGGGATGTTTATGTCCCTGTGGGGTCCCTCAAGGGCCAGCTGAGTCCCTCCATAGGGTGAATCCCAAGCATGTCCTGTCTGGTGGCCCCTCCCACAGTCCCACAGTTGCTCCCCGGGCCCTAGACACCTAAGCCCAGGTTCTCATCAGCCAGAGCACAGCCCTTGTGGCTCCCCCTTACCCTGACTACCCTTTGAAAGTGGTCCCTTTATTAAACTCGCCTCAAATTATCCTAATTTGAGTACGTCATCGGTTTCCTGCAGAAGCACTGACTCCACATATTGACAGGGAACTTGTTTAAAATTCAGATTCCTGGGCATTGACTGCAGAAATTCTGAATAAATAGCAGGTCCAGAGGGGCATCTACATTTTTAACAAGCACCTAATTGTGATGCTGGTGGTCCAGGGATGACTTGGAGAGAGACTTGACTACACTCTGATGGTCACAGTGGACACAGTCCAGATTTAATCAAATGGTAAGAATAAAGCAGCCCCCACAGTTCCCATTGTTCAATTGTCTCTTTTGAGAAGTCCAAATTTTTGTATGAGATCATTATGAGCCAGGATGGGAAAGGCAGGGAGATTTCTAAACCAAGTCCTGGATTCTGTGGGAGGACTCTGGTAGCCAGAAAAGTAGAATTACAGAGTATCGGGGTATGTGACATAGAGCTTCTCAACACTTCATTGATTTATGCTGGCACAGTTTACCTATAGCCGAGGGCTTCTGAAGTTTATTTGTATTGATTGCAACATCATTGACAACACAGGGAGATGTAATAGTGAGCAGATGCCCAAACCTGAATTAAAGAGTAGGGCCCATGCAAGCTTGCCATGCATAAAAATGGTCTACCCAGCATGGTTACCTGCGGAGTGTTAAAAGGAGACACTTGGCTAAGGAGAAAAAAATCAGAAAACTAATGAACTTGTATCAGAGAAACAAGAAGAACCAGCCAGGCGAGTAGAAAAAATCCCAAAACCTACCTGGAGATCGAAGGTGTATGAACTTAGCGTTTCAGAAACTTGTCCTGTTTTGGAGGTATCAGGTGCATTCTCGGAAGGTGACTATTTCAGGCATTTAGAGTAATACTTGTTGAGGCAGCCAGGCAGACAGCAGAGGCGGCTGGGGAAGAACAATGCCTCTTCTGGGAACTACAATCTCATGCTGCTTGTACAGTTCAGTTTCTTAGAACAGTAACTCATTAGTTAGAAGTTCACAAGGAAATATGGCCAAAGTTGGGCCCCACCACTACTGTCTGCCTTAAAGGTCTTCAAACAAAAATCTGATCAGGGACACCCCCTTAAAGAAAATCTAATTTAAACCCTCTGCTCTTGCCAAATTATGTGCCCGAAAAGATCCCCTGAATAAACTAATTCACAATGACATGAATGAAGCACATATCTCCCTGGCACTCTGTTTCCCAGCCATAGCACATCTAGATGTGATGTGGCATTAATTCCATGGTAGCTCTAAAAAAGCAGAGTATAATAGAAAGAGGATGGGCTATAGCATCTAAACCCTGGGTGCAAATCTTGACTCTGCCTCTTACTTGAGGAGAGTTATTTAGCAATTCTGATTCTCTGTTTCCTCATTAACAAAGCTGAATAAGACCAGGAACCTCATAAGAAGACATGATGATGAATCACATTAATATATCTAATCACAGCACAGCACCTGTTATAGAGTGGAAGGTTCTTGATAAATGAGAGTGGTCATTCTTGTGACTATTCTCGAGGCTCTTTCCTTCCTGTTTGTCAAAGCCCCAGGTCAGAGACACTGCAGCCACAGTAACAGTCTTGCTTCCAGGGAAATGCACAGCCTGAACGTAAAGTACAATCTGGTTTGAGGTTCAGAGACCTCGACAGCCCATTCTGAGAGATCCAGGTTCTAGGGTAACTTGACCCCTGCACTGTAAACAGTCTCAGCAATGACCATCACATGGCCCACTGACTCCAACGTCCTGGTCACCAAAGACTTCTATTTTCCCAGTGGAGAGTCAGGGCAGAAGCTATAGACCCCATTCATGAAAACTCCATGGCCCTATCTCAGCATTTCCCCTATTTTGGGGGAAGCCAGGCAGCCTGTGACAAGATGGAACTTCTTTGCATGAGCTTTTCTTGGAGGGAAGTTTTATAATACAGTTACTAATTTAATGTATTTACTTGGGTGCTGATGCCCCGTGTAACTCTTAGAATCATCCCTAGTGGCCTCCTCTTATACATTTCCTGAATATATATATGAAAATATTCTGAATCTACTGATCTAAATCCCTTAAACTGGCCATTTTATCACTGACCTAACCAACACCACTATCTGAGCCATTCTACACTCATGATTCTGGATTACATTCCACCTAACTATACTAGCAAAGCACCTATGTACTGTTTTGACATTAACATCCATCCCTCCCTCCATAATAATATATATATTATTAAGTGCTCACTACATGTTGGTGCCCTCCTAAAGCCAAAGATACTTGGATGAGTATGAGGAAATTTGGTCTACTGAAAGAAACATTAAAGGATCAGATTGGGGATTAGGCACTTGATCTTGGTGGCCTGTATCTGTCCCAAAATAGCCAATGTCCCTGTGAAATGTAGAATCAGTCCAACCCCAAACCAAGCCTCTGGAAATGTATCTCTTGTTCTCATTGGTGGTAACAGGTATCTCACTGAGCCTCTTCTAGCCTGGCCTCTCAAAGCACCAGACAAACCTGGAGTTGTCTCAGAGGAGCCCCCGTCTCTCTGACACCAGGGTCCAACAGCTTGGGCAGGAGCCTTATTGGGCAGAGTCAAACCTAATTGTCAGCCTAAACCTGGTAGCTCCCTCCTCCCTACAAACATAAGGTATCTTGTGAACAATCCTTCAAAAATCAAGTAATGTCCTCCTTGTTTTATGTTGATTTTTAAATTTTCATAGTTTTTGTTGTTGTTGTTAAAGCAAAATGTAGCTGTATGGCGGCTTTGCGCTCCTTGCAAGAAGCTATTACATTCACAAGAAAGTTAGAACTCCAGGCTGTGCTGCCCAATGGCTCTTAATATCTGCATTACACAGACAGAAAACTAGGATTGAGCTCTGACCATTTTATCTGGGGGGCGATGGTGTAGAATCTATTTAGTTAAGAGCTGGGAGTGAGAGGGGATGGTGTTTTTTCCCCAAACAAAGGCAGGGCATTTATCCCCCAAAGGTTCCTGCAGCCAGGCCCAGCCCAGGAACATTACCAGAGGCCTGGCTTGTCTTCCAGAGGAGCTGCTTGGGTTTGTTCTAGCAGAGGCAAACAGCATCACATGGTATGGGACAGCTGGAGGCTAAAGCGCCCAAGAGATTCTCAGCCCTTCCCATAATGATACATTTATTTTAAATTCATTCCATGGATCTCCCCATAACCCATAATTTAAACCTGAGTGTCTTTTCTACTCTTTCTGCAAGTTTATATGTCACCACTGTTTTATGCCGCAAAGTCAATTTCCCTTTAACTCTCTTTATGTCATGATAAATTACTTACTTTTAGGACCACTTTATTTTTCTCTCTTTAGACAGAGACAGGGCATGCTAAGTAGTTGTTTATAACATTGGAATCTAACTTTTGCTAGCTTTTCTTCTTCACATCACAACTGGGTCAGGATTAACAAAGCAGTGGTTCCTGCCTCAGGAAGGTGATTCAATTCCTAGTGACAGTAAAGTTCATATGAAGCAGGTCTAACAAGAAGCCACGGTGTCTAGTGGCAGCTCACAGTGTCACAAGTGACAGGCAGCAAGAAGAGGACTGGAAACTCCAGTTGGAGTAGTGCTTGAAGTGCCTTTCCAGCCAGGACTCTTTCATGTTCATTGATGCTAAGGAAACAATGGTAATTAATGATGGCTAAGTGGGTAACATGAAATAACTTACTGTTAATTCTTAATTTTGTTCCTACTCTCACTACCACCACCACCACCATTGATGGAAACTCTATAGAAAGAGGAAGAAAGGAGAGTTTGGGGGTGGAGGGCAGAATGGAGGAAATTAGGTGGGTTGGAACTAGTGGAAGTAGCCTGAGGAACATCATACCATCAATTGTCTGTTCAGAAGGGAAAGTGATGACAAGAGCAAGGACCTTTGTGGAGTGCTTGCTATGTGTTGGGCACTGTTTTAGGTTCGCTACCTGTGTTATTTCATTGAATCTTCACTGCAACCCTATGAGGTAGGAACTATTCTGATCTCTTGGGGAAGGTGGATTGCTGCCAGATTGCACATAGAGGGGTGATATTGCATATATAAAGTGATATTGCACAGAGGTTGACAGTACATGTAGGTTGATAAAGACTGATATTGCATGTGTGTAGACCACATACAAAAGCATACATTGAGATCAAACAGGGCCATTTGTCAAGATGGCCACCCTCACTGGAAACTGACCTTTCCCAGGGCTTATTGTTGAAACCAGTAACCTTGTTTAGAAAGTAATCTTGTGCCTCTTGAAAAAGGAGTTGGGAACAAAGGAAACTGGTTGCTCATAGAAAAAAACCACAGAGAGTTCTGAGCTCTGCTCAGAAAGGGATCTTAAATTAAGACTAACAGGGCTCACCTTAGAAGGACGAAGAGAAAGCAACCATTTATGTGTCATGGCACTGATGTATAGGAGTCCCCAGCCCTACAATCACCTTCCCTATTTAATTTAATAATCCCTCAACATAGCAGAGCCTGGCACACATTAGGAATTTGATAAATGTTACTTTCCTCATTTATTTGGTAAGATACAAGTGTTTTATCAGTAAAGTATTCCTTCCTATGAATTTAATCATAGGATCCATTCTTAAGAATTGGTTTTGTTAAATGGAAAGGAAGAGAGATTCTGGGGATACCAGGCACCTGGCAGTAGAAGGGGAAAATACCCCAGGGAAGGTGAAGGACATGGGAAAGACGATGTGAGACACCTAAGAGAAGCCCCAGGTGATCTTTCCAACATTGCCTGGGCCAGCCCTGGGAGGAGAGGGTTGGGCAAAGAGATGCCAGCAGGCTAAGAGAGCTACAGACCCGAACTTGCACACACACCCAGTCCATGGGTACCTGGATGCAGCCCGTGTGTATGCATGTGTGCCTCGGCAACCAAATGACGTCCCCGACAACCTTTACCTGTTAGCCGATGGCTCTAGTCTAAAAAGGCTAATATTGTATTCATCTCCATAGCTCCAGTGGCACGGTGAAAGTACTCAAAAATATTTGTTGAACCATTAGGTGATTTTACTATTTACAGAACTATGTAATAAAATACTCATTGAAAAGCCTCAGCCCTGGACCTAATATTAAGTTAGGTACAAGTGGCAAAGTGGAGGGTACTAAAAAAGAGAAAGATACAGTTTCTGTCATCTAGGAGTTTAAAAGCATATATTCATGAGACAGGTAAGTGGAAACAGGCATGATATGCTTAAACTGGAAAATTAATCATCTATATATTACCTGTGTTTCTCATCCCCCAGTATGCATTGGAATCACCTGGGAGGCTTTGTAAAGCCACAGATGCCTGCAGCTCACCCACAGAGATTCTGATTAGGTCTGTCTGGTCAGGGTCTCTATTTTTAAACAGTCCACAGGTGATTCACATGAGCATTCAGGATATGAATCACTGTAACAAGTGCTAGAGAATATAATTAAAAGAGATACCAGTGAGAACCAGAGTGCAGGGAGGAACCATGGCAGGATTGGAACTTGTTTTGAACCCTGAATCATAGACAGGATTTGAATGGGTAGCAGTAGAGAGAGGACAGCATTCTGGCTGGAAAGAAGGAGTGAAGACATTGGAACAAAGGATGGTGGAAATGGGGGCAGAGGGGGGTGAGGGAGGGGATTGGGAAGGAGCTGGTCAAAGGACACAACATTTCCGGTAGCCAGGAGGAATAAGTTCAAGACATTCATTGTATAACATGGTGACTATAGTTAATAATAATGTATTGTGTTCTTGAATATTAATAAGAGAGTAGATTTTAAGTGTTTTCACCTCAAAGAATGATGAGTATGTGAGGTAATGCATATGCTAATTAGCTTAATTTAGCCATTGCACAATGTATATATATTTCAAAACATGATGTTGTAAACCATAAATGTATATACTTTTTATTTGTCCATTAAACAAACAAATTTTAAAAATGCCAAACTTCATAAAAGGAGTTAGAAATCAAATTGATACATATTTGCTGAGTGGCAACCACATACCAGAGGAAGGGTGCAGATGTTCCTGTGTGAAGAAGGTAGCTCTGTCTGGAGTGGTACTACCTGGTACTACCTGATGGCACAAGGAGCAGCCTTAGTTGCCAAAGGAAGGACATAGAGGGAAAGTATGCTGTGGCCACAAGCCTGGGAAGTTAGTGTTCCTTCCTCTGTGCCCACAAAATACCTATGTGTGGCTACAAAAAATGGTCTTGAGGAAAGGTTGAGATAAACAAAGAAACGTATGTGTTCCCAGTCCAAGATTCCATCATTAAGACTCTATCTTGAGAAAGGTGCCTGGCTTTGGGGCTCCAGGTTCTTGGAACTTTTACTCTTGGGAGCTTCACCTTAGGGGTTGAGGGTGTGTTTCCCTGGCTTTCCTTGGTTGCCAGATTGTTAGGTTTTTTTCATCAGTGGCGAAGTCTTTTGCCTTTCAGCTTCCTTTCTAGGGAGTAACAAAGAGGATGTCTGGAAGTGGGAAGAGCGGAGGTTCGAGAAGATGAACTAAAAATATCTTAAATGAAAACTGCTCCAAGTGGACGTCGGGGGTGGGTGTGCTTGGCTCCTACCCGTTAAAGGGCAAAACAAGATAATAATGTTGATGATGCCGCAAATGGTCAGGTGAGAGGTTATTGACGGTGCACACCAAATCCAGTAAACTCACTTATGACACACAGTAGGGGCAGTTTCATTGCACAAAGTACTTTTAACAGCAGGTGTGGGGACAGATCAGAAGATTATGGAAAAAGCAACTACGATGTACTGATGTTTTGCCAATTTCCTCCATCAGCATCTTGCCTACTTCTCTACGCAACTGATGGGCAAATGAAGAGAACAAACCAAAATTTAAAAAATGTAAAAAAGAAATAAGAAGGTAAGACCCCCCTCCAAGTCTGTCAAGATGATGAGAAGTACATTTGCGTCATGTCTGCCTAACAATAAGCTATTATTAGAATGGTAGAAAATAGCAGCAAGTAAGGGCTACAGATTTTGCCCAGAGGCAGAGCAGACAAAAGGAACAACTGTTTCCCAGGAAAGCAAGATGATTCCAGTTTAACTCATCAAACAAAACCCTTCCAAGAATGAGACTAGAAACCCTAGCTGCATCTTGGAGTGAGTTGGAGGCTGGCCCATTGCAGCGAGGCCAGCTGCTACCATGGGTGCCAGTGCCAGAGCCACTGTCTGCAGGCACTTGAACATCTGTTGGGGCCAAGCAGCAATCTAAACTAAAATGGTTGTCTGGGTCCCAGGCCCTCCTAGTGAGTACATTTTGCAGAGGTTTCGGCCTGTCTCATGCCCACCCTCTGCAGATCTGTAATGTCTATAGCCAGATTCACCCCCGCTCTCTCCCCAACTTCAGGTCTCAGTCCCCAGACTAATGTGGGCTTGAGACAGGAAATACTGAAACAGGTTCAGTACTTCCCCACCCCTCCCCAGCAGCGGCACCTCAGCATTAAGTCATTCTCCAGATTCGGTTGAACCAGCCGACTACTGGGCTTCCTATCTGTTACCAGAGTCATCCTTACTCCTTATTAGCCCTAATGCTCCCCAGTGGGCTTCGTCCCTCTCCCCTGGGGTGCAGCTTTCTGGTCTAATAACATCCTTGCTCTAATTACAGAACTACTATACCCAAGCTTCTCCCAGGGAGGCAGCCAAGCGTGTTGGGCTTTCTGACCTTGGTTCCCATCTCACTGTCTGCTGTCCTGCCCTGGATGGTTCCTCTCTCCTCATTGGAGGTAAGGTCAGGGGAGGATTTAGCTCTATATCTTAGTTCAGTGCTGGGGCTTGGATTCCTGTGGACAAACCTACCAGAGGTTGGCAGCCTGCCCTGACTTCCAAGAACTGCCTACCCCCAATTCTCAGTGGGCCCTGCTCACCCTTTGACATAATTTATCATTTTACTTGGAGCACCTGGTGCCAACTATTTAGCTGAACGGGCATGTGGAAGGGCTGAACTTATACCTGTGCCTTCCTTAACCTCTCCTGTTAGCCAGGCCTCCCCCCACCATGGTGGGCATGTCCAGTGCCAAGTCTCAGTCCCTTTCCTGCCTACACTGTCCTGCTGCCAACAAACCTCCACACCTCCTGATAAATCCTGGCACAAGAGGAACCCTCATGGGAAAGTGTCAGTCTCAGAGCTTCCTGGAAATTGGGGGTGATATGGGGCTGGGGCTGGTGCCCAGATCCTAATACCCACCTGGCTTCTCCTTGAGGATTCTGGTTGATAAAAGATACACATATTGCTAAATGAGGATCACAATATCAGTTCCATTCGACTTTCTGTAACAGGTAGACCAGAGAATGCAGCAGGGCTTCTGACCTCCCACTTAGAATTAAAGACAGCCAAGTCTGCCCCGTGGGGCTCAGAAAACAGTAACGCAAAATGAAGGCCTGAGCGGCAAAAGTTTTTCTCTGATCTTCTCCTGTCCTCCTTCCTCCCTGAGGATAAGCATAGAAATTAGAATCCCTGTTCCCTGAAAGAGGATCATAAAAGCCAGAACCCCTTTTCCCAAAAGCCAGCCATAAAACCTAAAATTATTCTGTGTAAAAACTGGCCATAAAGAAACTACCTGATCTACCTTGTTTGACTGTAGGTCATAAGGCCCCCATTCCAGAGAGGGCCCTACCTCATACCCAGAAGGAAGGAATGTGTGTTCAGAGAGGCCAAGAAGAGTCTAGACAAGCCTTGGTAGGTTTCCCCACTCAGTCTGTTAGTATTAGATCATACCCTTTTTGTCCAATCATATTTCTGTATGGCTGTCCATGGTTTGTTGAACCTAAGCATAAAAATGGATGATTTCCCCTGTATCTTTGGGTCTCTGTTCTTTTCGGCTATTAATCAATCTGCCTTATGTCAGTGATTTTTCAGTGAACCTCTGTAGGGCCAGGGCCTTGCTTTCTACACTTGCAAGGCTGACTTATCCACCAGTCCTAGGCCAAGAAGCTGGAGAAAGTTAGGCCTCCCTGCTCCAGGGTGGTCCTTCCAAGGAGCTGACCCACAGAGACTGAGAATACAGAAACCATTGCTCTGGAACATAGGCTAGTCCAAGAGAAATCAGGAGATGAGGCAGCATGCATGAGAAGGGAGTGACCTTGAACTTTTTAGCCCCACCCTACAGAGATAAGCCAGTGATTGTCAAACTCTCAGCAATGTGTCTGAATGTGTGGGAATGGAGTGAGTCCTGGGAATCCCCACTCCTGCTCTTCCTCCAAATGATGGAGGTGTTGGGGAAGCACTTTCCTCTATGGACTGACTTAGCTGGGCCAAATGACATGCGATAAATAGAAATAGGCCTACCTCCTATGAACTGTTGGCTTCTGTCTTCCTCATGAGTCACTTTTAAAAGAGTATGGCCCAGCAAATCCCCATGATAGAGGCTGGGATAAACAGACCACCTCTGCAGGCCACCTCCTTTCCATCCTCAACTTTGCACAAGTCAAAGCTGTTAGTCACTGGGCACTGGGCAGTCAGGGGACTCCTGATGGTGACTGACTCAAAGCCAGATCAGTCATAGAAAATCAAGTTCCACAAAAGCCTGACAAACTAGTGCTTTTCTCTGCTCGCAAGTCCTTTTCTGTGAGGAAGCTTTCTCTAGCATTCAGATGGCACGTCATGCTCCATCCTGAGACCACAGAGAGACTTGAGATGTGTGCCAGAGGTTTTGAGGAAAAAGTGATGTGGATGCTCAGGTCCAGAGGGTAACAGCATGGGTCATAAGTAGCCTCTGTGGGTGAGTGGTGGAGAACTTGGGAAAAGACAAATGTCCTGGTCACCCTTGCCTTGCAGCCACACACCAGAGTCAGCTTCAGCAGAGGGAAATTTCCCACGTATCTGCACAGTTTTTGGCTAACCTTCTGGAAACAAGCAGCCAGCAGGCAGGGCATACAGCCTCACAGACATTTTCCTTTAGGGTCTTTGTTTTGATTCTCAGTGAAATGGGAACTTTTTAAAAGTCATGTAGGTATAAGGAAGTCCGACTTCATTTTTACTCTTCTAGAAGTGATCTCCCAATCATTTAAAGCTTGCCTGAAATCTCTCATTGCTGGATGTCAGAACCCAACAGCAAGGGGAAGTCAGTTTCAGTTTTATGCACTGGAGTGGTTCTACTTTCTGCCGCCTTCCTATGGTTTAACCCTCAAAATGCATCCCTACTCTTCAGTGCTTTGTCTCCTCCCTGTGGTTCTCAAACTGTGGACTGGCAGCATCTGCACTACCTGAGAGTATTTGAATTTGCTACCTGAATTGGCTAGAATTGCAAATCCTCAGGCCTACCTGAAATGTCCTGAATCAGAACCCTTGGGGGTGCAATTCAATAATCTGTGTTAACAAGACCCCCAGGGGGATTTTAATGCACTAAGTTTGAAAACCACTCTTCTAAGGCAACTCATCCTTTTGATTAACTCGTACCACTGATAAGCTGGGCCAGAGACCAAACTGTGATCCAATTCTGTTAAATATTTAATCAATACACAATTAATATTTGAGTCATTTTTGGAGGCTGTTCTAATCATTGGAACCCATGGCTAAAACCAAGTTGTCTGAAAACTCACAGCTATATTTTATCATGTTCATATACTCTGGATTCTATAAAATAATTTGGTATCCTTGGCATAGTTTTGTTCGTCAAATAGCTCTCTATTGCTATTTCTATAATAAGATCCATTGAGAGAGGCATCAAATTCTTTGTTAACAATCTATTCTAGTCACACTAATGAAACCCCCATTGTCCACCAAAATTGGAATGGTGTCAAAGAGAGTCATCAAGTCTTTCTGAAAGGTCTCTTTGTTCCCTTTATGTTCTACCCAGAGCTCACCTATTTATACCCTGTGAGCTCAGTTCTATTAGTGATGGGTGCACTGTATTACAAGTGAAATTAGACGAATGAGTGTTGTTTCCCTTAGGCTCCATCTTCAAGGATTTTCGTCCTGTGTCAGAGACCTCCAGTAACTTGTATGAGTCTCCAGACAAGAGATGTCATAAAAACCAGGCAGAAGCTGAAAACTGTTTCACGATTTTGTCTATCACTCTGCTTATATCTTCTGGTTCCCGGCTTGGCTTGACTTAGAATTCCATTCCTTCTCCAAATGAGAAATAGATATCAGAGCCCTTTAGCATGAACTTCTGTTAGCAGCCCACTTCTCAATGTTGTTCATCGCTGCCTCAACATCTCAGACAAACCTGACACATTTATGAGCACTCCTGTTACTGACCACACCCACCTCCTAATTCTACTTCAGCAAAATCCCATTACTCTAGCTTAGCTTTCTCAAACATTGCTGTACAGCCAAGTCACCCAGAGGGCTTGTTACAATACAGATTACTGGGCTCGACCCTCAGAGTTTCTAATTCAGGAGATCTGAGGTGGGGCCCAAGAATTTGCATTTCTAAAAAGTTCACAGGACAAGTCCCTGATGTGTCCAGGGACCACACTTTGAGAACCACTGCTATAGGCTGGCTGATGGCAGCATCTGGATTCTTTCTGATCACTGCAGTCCTGATGCTCTGGTATTCTCAGTGCAGTGTCTTGTGTATGCCTCTGTTTCATTAATTTCCTTTACAGCATTGTATCTCTTGCAAGTTGCCAGGCAACTGTGATCTATTCCTTGGGTAGGCATAGGTAATACAAAACTCACCATCTTCCCATGACTTTTATTTGGTATAATGAACTGACAAGGCTCCAGAAAAACAACTTACTTCTTTGCCAAAAGTAAAGTCCTTGGAGGGTGTTAAAACCACATAGTATCCTTTAGAAACTTAATGCATCCCATGGTATTTACTGATGGGTACCCAGACACATGTAAAAGGATTACAGATCAGCCTCATTTAAGATAAAGTTTGCAGGGGGAGATCAGAATTGCTCCCTGTGGGACTTAAATTAGGTACAAAGCAATTAACTTTAAGCAACCCCAAAATTGGTTCTGTAAAAATTCCATTTCAAATCAGCTCTTAACTATGAGCTCATTACCAGGTACCTTCACTATGTAAGAGACCAACAAGTCCCTGGAGATGGAAAATGCAAACTCAATTTTGAGATACCTCCCTAAATATGAAAATTGATGAAGTCTTAGATCTGACCTCTTACAAGGGTCAGCTATTTTTACAGACTTTCTGACTTTTCAATTCACTCCTACACCAGAAAGATAAATCTTTGTATGCCTGAAAACAAATATATTTGGGTTTCAGTTCTGCTGATAGTTCAGTTGTGTAATAGACTTGATTTCATTCCATTTCTTCCTGAGTGTGAAAATTTTAAATAACTTTCATTGAGAGCCAATGCATCAACTCAGTAGACCTTTACTTTTACAAAGTGTGCTGCTTTGCTTGGTATATGGTAAGAACTTCATAAGTGTTTGTCAACCAAACTTTAACAGATCATTGATTACTTATTGAATTAACAAATTAAAGTTATTAATTTGATATATGATTATGAAATTGTGTAATTGCTTTAAAACTTAGAAAATACAAAAATAAAGAAATAAAATAACCATCCATAATCTCACAACCCAAAGCTAACTACTATTGACTTTTCAAACATTCTTCCCATCACATGTGCCTATGTGTATATGTGGGTATATATAACTATAACCATATTGTATATAAAATGTCACATTTGTTAAATTTACTTTCATAATGGAAATTTCCTGAAGTCATAAGCAATTCATTGAAAACATCATTTTTGTGGCCATGTAATAATATACCAATGAATGAATATTCTCAATTTAATACTTCTACTAATGTCAGATAGTAGGATGTGTCTAATATTTCTACATGCCTAGATAAATATATTTTTTGAAAAATATTTTATTTCTGATTAGAATCTATTTCTTGAAGTAAAATCATTGGGTCAAAAGCTAGGAACATTTTTAAAGTTCTTGATAACCTATTGCCAAATGAAAGGTCATACCTGCCTACAGACGTATCAACAGTGGGTGAGAGCATACACTTCGCCCAACACTTTACACTCTCTCACATGAGTACCACCTTCATACATGTTACATAGCATGTTTTCATTTTCATTTCTTTCTTTGCCAGTGATATTAAACTTGGCAAGTTTCACAAACCATTAGTACTTCTTTTTCATGTGAAGCGTCTATTCATGCTCTTTGTCCATTTTCAGTGGTGTTTCAGAATATTTATTATTCGTTTTACATACCCTTTTTATACATTAAGGATATCAACTCATCATATATCATTTCCCAGTTTGTCAATTGCCTTTTCACTTTATTAATTTTTTAATACATGAATGAATTTTTTTCTATATGTTTTTTCCTATGGCTTCTAAGCCTTGAATATGTTCCTTCAGCCATAGATTAGATAGTAAAATTCTATTTTTTTCATAAAGATTTCCAAATAGGTTCACGTGTTAAAATTAGCATTTTAATTTTTCTAAAAAAAATTGGCATAAGAAGTAAAGAGTTAATTTTCCCAAAGATTACTAAATAAAACAAACCACGCTTTTTCATTTATTTGTAATTCTTTAACATATTAAGTGTATAAATATATATGCATTTTACATATAGATACAGATATACATATGGATATAGATATATACACACCAATCTAGTGCTGTGTTATCCCTTTTCACTGATTTGTTTGTCAACTTCTGCAATTGCACCATAGTTTTAATTATTATAGTTTTATAGTATGTTTTAATAACTGAAAGCAAACTCCCTCATTACACCTCTTTTCAAAACACTCTTGGCTATGCTCATCTATTTATGCTTTCTCAGCAATTCTCAGACTGATTTAGTTATTTTCCTTCAAAAAACTTCAATAGAATTCTATTAAAATATATTTAAAATATTCAGATTTCATACTAGGGTATATAACTGTCCATTTATTTAGAACTTCTCTGAGATTTCCCAGTAAGGTTTCATAGCTTTCTTTATATGTATCTTATCCATTTCAAGGTATATGTATTGCTTGTTGCTTTATATTTTTGTTCTTATTGAGACTGGTGTCTTTTCTCCATGTTACTGTTTAATTGATTGCTCAATGGCATACAATAAATAGCTATTAATTTTGATCTATTTACTTTTTATTCAATGACTCCATTGAATTTTCTTCTTAATTACAATTTTTCCCCAATGATTTTTTGCATTATTTTGCTCTCTTTTTTTATTATAAATGCTTACAAACACAGAAAAAATAACAATAAAATGAACACCTGTGTACCCACCAACAAAGTTTAACAAATATTAACATTTTTTTGACATTTGCTTCTGAAGTTTTATAAAAAAACACAAATGAAACATTATTGACACATTTGAAAACTCCTGCATACCCCTCCCTTACACTATTCCTTTCATTTTTTTTTCTCAGTAACTATGAACCTAAAGTTACTTTGTATCTTTCCCTTGTATGGGTTTATACTTACTATTTATGTGTTAGTAAAAACTATGTAGTTGTTAAGTGTCTTAAAATATTGTGAAAATTATATTATACTGTACACATTATTTTACATTTTTTCCCAATATTATACTATAATATTTATTTATGTTGATGTAGTAGTTCTCTTTTATTGATTTTCACAGCTATATTATATTTGGTTATATGACAACAACATATTTGTCCATTTTTCTTCTGACGGGCCTTTGCTATTTTAGTCAAAGCTTCCATTTCCATGCATGTCTCCTTGTACACATGTGTAAGAGTTTCTTTAAGATATATGTGGGTATGCTCACCTTCCACATTATTAAATGTTGCCACCTTGCCCTTTGTAGTGCTTGTACCCATGCAGGCTCCTTCCAGGTAACTATACGAGTAAGCTCTCTTCTTCCACATCCTACCCTGCATTTGGTGTAGTAAGACTTTAATGTTTATCAATCTGAAGGGTGTGAAGTGGTATCTTATTTTGTTTTAATATTTCTTTACATCATGACTTTTTGGGTTAAGGGCTGGAAAGTAAATAGTTTAGGCTCTGTGGGCTCTATCTTACAGTCTTCTTTGGGTTTGTTGTTTGTGTGTTTTTCAACCAACCCATTAAGAATGTTATTTGCATCTTTGATTTGTTTCTTGGCTTGACTGTTATTGGAGTATATGAAGGCTACTGATTTGTGTGCATTGATTTTGTATCCTGAGACTTTGGTGAATTCATTTATCACTTCCAGTAGTCTCTTGGTTGAATCTTTGGGGTTTTCTAGATGTAATATCATATCGTCAGTGAAGAGTGAAAGTTTGACCTCTTATGCCCCCATTTGGATACCCCTGATTCCTCTCTCTTGTCTGATTGCTCTGGCAAGGACTTCCAACACTATGATGAATAGAAGTGGAGATAGTGGGCAACCTTGTCTAGTTCCAGTTCTAAGCAAGAATGCTTTCAATTTTTCCCCATTCAGTATGATATTGGCTGTGGGTTTATTGTATATGGCTTTAATAATTTTGAGGTATGAGCCATCTATGCCTATATTGTTAAGAGTTCTTATCATAAAATGGTGCTGAATTTTGTCAAAAGCCTTTTCTGCATCTATTGGAGGATGATATAGTCTTTGTTCTTGCTTTCATTTATGTGGTGAATTACATTTATAGATTTGCATATGTTGAACCATCCCTGACTCTCGGGGATGAAGCCCACCTCATCGTGATGAATTCTTTTTTTGATGTGCAGTTGAATTCGGTTAGCTAGGATTTTATTGAGAATTTTGGCATGTATATTCATAAGGGATATTGGTCTATAGTTTTCTTTTCTTGTTGTGTCCTTTCCTGGCTTTGGTATCAAGGTGATATTGTCTTTGTAGAATGAGTTTGGGAGGATTCCATCCTTCTCAATGTTATGGAATAATTTCTGCAGTATAGGCACCAGTTCTTCTTTGTAGGTTTGGTAGAAGTCAGACGTGAACCCATCTGGTCCAGGACTTTTTTTGGTTGGAAGATTTATTATTACTGCTTCAATTTCAGTGCTTGATACTGGTCTGTTGAGGAATTCTATTTCTTCCTGATTGAGCTTAGGGAGGTAGTGTGTTTCTAAGAATTTGTCCATTTCCTCCACGTTTTCAAGATGCAATACCTTTCACAATAGCATCAAAGAAAATTAAATATTTAGGAACATATTTGACTAGGGAGGTGAGAGACCTATATAGAAAGAACTATGAAACACTGAGAAAAGAAATTGCAGAGGATGTAAACAGATGGAAAACCCTACCGTGCTCTTGGATCAGTAGAATCAACATTATTAAAATGTCTATACTACCTAAAGTGATTTACAGAATCCATGCAGTCCCTACCAAAATACCAACATTGTTTTTTGCAGAGATAGAAAAAATTATTCTATGCTTCATGTGGAACCAGAGAAGACCCTGTCTAGCCAAAGCAATCTTAAGCAAAAAGAACAAATTAGGAGGCATCAATCTACCAGACTTCAAACTATACTACAAGGCTAGAGTAACCAAAACAGCATGGTAGTGGCAAAAGAACAGAGACATAGACCAGTGGAACAGGACTGAGAACCCAGATATAAAACCATCCTCATACTGTCATCTGACCTTTGACAAAGTAGATAAAAACATACACTGGGGAAAAGAATCCTTATTCAAAAATGGTGCTGGGAAAATTGGATAGCCAACATGTAGAAGACTGAAAGTAGATCCACACCTCTCACCTCTCACAAAAATCAACTCACGATGGATAACAGACTTAAACCTAAGACATGAAACCATAAGAATTGTAGAAGGAAACATTGGAAAAACTCTTATAAACATTGGCCTAGGCAAAGAATTAATGAAGAAGACCCCCAAAGCAATCACAGCAGCAACAAAAATAAATAAATGGGACCTGATCAAATTAAAAAGCTTCTGCACAACCAAGGAAACTGTCACTAGAGCAAACACACAACCCACAGAATGGGAGAAAATATTTGCATGCTGCACATCTAATCAAGGGCTGATAACCAGAATCTATACAGAACTTAGGAAAATCAGTAAGGAAAAATAAAACAACCCCATTAAAAAGTGGGCAATGCACATGAACAGAAACTTTTCAAAAAAAGACAGAATAAAGGCCAGCAAACATATTAATGGGTGTGGGGCACACTGTTTGGGGGATGTTCACGATTGTAGCTTTGACTTGGGCAGTGTATCGGCAATATATATAACCCAAGCGTTTGTACCCCCATAATATGCTGAAATTTAAAAAAAGAATGTTTTTCGCTGTCTGACCCCACCAAATCCTGGGTTGGATTTGGCCTACAGGTCATAGTTTGCAGACTCCTCCTTTCCGTGAGAACCAGTGAGGTGAGCATCTTTCCAGAGGGCCATTAACCATTTTTCTCTTTGTTATTAAAAGACAAATTTTATCTATTTTTCTATTGGCTTATTTATCTTATTGATTTGTGGGAAGTCTTTGTAAATTCTGAATATGAGTCTTTCTCAGTTATATGTATTGCCAATGTCTTTCCCATTCTTGGGCTTAATTTTTCAATTACAGAACAATCTTGACTAGAAATCCTCTCTTGCCATTTCTAAGTAGAATCTGGGTCCTCTACAAATAACATTGCCTCTCCTTTCAAATACACGTAGTCATCCCTCTTCTTTTTTCTTTCAAGCCTTATTACATTGGCCACAATGTTCAGAGGAATGTAAAATAATAATGATGATATATGGTCACCTTACTTTATTCTTGATATGTTAAACAAAATATGTTTTAATCTGATGAGTTAATATTGTTGTTTCTGGGTAAGAATGGAATCAGGTTTATTGTGCCTAGTTCTATTACAGGAGTCCTCAGCCCTTTCAAGCCATGGACTCTCTTTTTGGGAAAAATGACATTTTGTATTTCCTACTATGCCCACGGGCATTTTCCATTAGGTAATTAAAATCTCTGTGCTTTATACTGCATGGTTTGCTCATTTTGAAGCTCCATAGTGAGGACTTGCTAATAGAAAATGAACTTTTTAAAGAAACACATTCCTGTGGGTCATGAGTGAGTGGGTAAATGAATGCATTAACACAGGAAGTGAATGACAAGAAGGCCTCAACACAGAGAACAGAGTATGGGCGTACGTCAGACATATTGTGGGTTGGGCTCCAGAGCACTTCAATAAAGTAAATAACACAATAAAGTGAATCACACAAATATTTTGATTTCCTGGTGCATGTAAAAATTATGTTTACACTATAGTGTAGACTGTTAAGTGTCTAATAGCATTATGTCTAAAAAACAATGTATTAGGTTATTAAATATGGAATGTCCAATTTCCTTAAGTACTAAGTTTGACAGTTGACATTTCACTTTGACACTTCTTGTTTTAATTTTATTGTGAAGGTGCATTCTTAGTCTTTCAAACACACGTTTTGGCTTCTGATTATCTTTCAAATTTTTTTTACAGTAATTTTTGTGAAACCATGGATAAGTCAAAAATTCATGCTATTTTCAAATACAAGTTCCATTGTGGAACCAATGCAATGCAGACAGCTCAAAATATCAATGAAGTGTTTGGGAAAGATGTGGCTAATGAACACACAGTACATCGATGGTTTGAGAAGTTCTGTTCTAGTGATTTTAATCTTGAAAATGAACCACGTGGGCAAACTGAGACGAAGGTGGATAAGGATGAGCTGAAGCTGTAGTGGAAGCAAATCCATCTCAAGCTACACGTGGATTAGCTGCAAGGTTTGTGGTTATTATTCCAACAATATTGGACCATTTGAAACAAATGGGCAAGGTAAAGAAGCTGGATAGATGGGTTCTGCATGAATTAAATGAAAGTCAGAAGAGAAATCGTCTCAAAGCTTGCCTTTCTTTACGATCACAACACAGAGGCAAACCATTTCTGCACTGTATTGTTACATGTGATGAAAAATCAATTCTTTTGGACAATCGCAAGTGTTTGGCACAATGGTTGGATAAAGACAAAGTGGCAAAACACAGTCCAAAACCAAGTATTTATCAAAAAAAAGCTAATGGTGTCTGTTTGGTTGTCCAGTGCTGGCACTATCCACTGCAGCTTCATGAAACATGGTCAATCAATTACATCGGATGTCTACTGCAATCAATTGGATGAAATGATGAAGATGCTTATAATTAAGCAGGTGAGATTGGTCAACAGAGACAGGCTAATCCTCTTGCAAGACAATGCTCAACCACATGTCACACAAACAATGCTGCTCAAACTACAGCACTGGACTTGGAAACTCTCTGCCATCCACTGTATTCACTAGACCTTGCACCAACTGACTACCACTTCTTCCAGGCTTTGGACCACTTCTTGAAAGGAAAAATATTCAATTCTTAACAAGCTGTGGAAAATGCCTTTCTCAATTTTATCGCCACTTGCTCCCCAGGCTTCTTCACTGCTAGCATAAACAAGCTACTCTTAAGATGACAAAACTGTGTTGATAGTTAAGGCGCATACTTTGATTAATTACACCGCTTCTTGTTTGAGACATAATAAACTACACTTTTGATTTGAAATCGGACATTTCATATTTAATGACCTAACCTTAGTTAAAATATACTTATCACTAAAAAATGCTATGGATCCTCTCAGCCTTCAGCAACTCGTAATCTTTTTGCTGGTGGCGGGTTTTGTTTTGATGTTGATTGATGGCTGCTGACTGGTCAGGGTGGTAGTTGCTGAAGGTTGGCGTGGCTGTGGCAATTTCTTAAAATAAGACAACAATGAAATTTGATTGAGCCTTCCTTTCATGAAAACTTTTTTGGTAGCATGAGATGCTGTTTGACAGCATTTTACTCACATTAGAACTTCTTTCAAAATTGGAGTCAATGCTCTCAAACCCTACTGGGTGCTTTATCAGCTAAGTTTATGCAATATTATAAATCCTTTATTGTCATTTCAACAATACAGCTGCATCAGGAGTAGATTCCATCTCAAGAAACAACTTTCTTTGTTCATCCATAACAAGCAACTCCTCATCTGTTCAAGTTTTGTCACGAGATTGCAGCAATTCAGACACATCTTCAGGCTCCACTTCTAATTCTAGTTCTTTTGCTATTTCCACCACATTTGCAATTACTTCCTCCACGGAAGTCTTGAACCCCTCAAAGGTATCCATCATGGTTGGAACCAACTTCTTCCAAACTCCTGTTAATGTTGATATTTTGACTTCTTCTCATGAATCACCAGTGTTCTTAATAGCATCCAGAAGGGTGAATCCTTTTCAGAAGGTTTTCCATTTACTCTGCCCAGATCCATCAGAGGAATCACAATCTTTGACAGCTATAGCTTTATTAAATGTATTTCTTAAATAATAAGACTTGAAAGGTGAAACTTGAGACTTGAAAGGTGAGACTTGATCCATGGGCTGCAGAATGGATGTTGTGTTAGGAGGCATGAAAATAACATTCATCTCCTTGTACATCTCCATCAGAGCTCTTGGGTGACCAGGTGCATTGTCAATGAGCAGTAATCTTTTTAAAGGAAACTTTTATTTTTCTTTTTATTTTTTTTTTGAATAGTAGGACTTAATAGTGGGCTTAAAATACTCAATAAACTATGCTGTAAACAGATGTGCTGTCACCTAGGCTTTGTTCTTTAATTTATAGAGCACAAGTGAGTAGCTTTATAATAATTCTTAAGGGCCCTAAAATTTTTAAAGTGGCAAATGAACATTGGCTTCAACTTAAAGTCACCGGCTGCATTAACTCTAACAAGAGAGCCATCCTGTCCTTTGAATCTTTAAAGCCAGGCATTGACTTCTCCTCTCTAGCTATTAAAGAACTAGGTGACATCTTCCAATATAAGGCTGTTTCATCTACATTGAAAATCTGTTGTTCACTGTAGCCACCTTCACCAGTGATCTTAGCTAGATCTTCTGGATAACTTGCTGCTGCTTCTCCATTAGCACTTGCTGCTTCACCTTGCAGCTTTATGTTATGGAGATGGCTTCTTTCCTTAAACCTCCTTAACCAGCCTCTGCTAGCTTCAGACTTTTTTTCTTAAGCTTCCTTACTTCTCTAAGCTTTCACAGAATTGAAGAGAGTTAGGGCCTTGTTCTGATTAGACTTCAGTTTATGGGGATGCTGTGACTGGTTTGATGTTCTATACAGGCCACTAGAACATTTTCCATATCAGCAATAAGGATATTTTGCTTTATTATCATTCACGTGTTCACTGGAGTAGCACTTTCCATTTCCTTCAAGAATTTTTCCTTTGCGTTCACAACGTGGCTAACTAGCACGAGAGACCTAGCTTTCAGCATATCTCTGCTTTTGACATGCCTTCCTCACTAACCTTAACCATTTCTAGTTTTTGATTCAAAATTAGAGATGTGCAACTCTTCCTTTCACTTGAACACTTAGAGATAATTGTAGTGTTATTGCTTAGCCTAATTTCAATATTGTTGTGTCTTAGGGAATAGGGAGGCCCAAAGAGAGGGAGAGAGATGGGGAAATGGACAGTCAGTGGAGCAGTTAGAACACACACATTTATTGATAAGTTTGCCATCTTATATGGGCATGGTTCATGGCATCCCCAATTAAAACAGTAACATCAAAGATCACTGATCACAGATCACCATAACAGATATAATAATAATGAAAAAGCTTGAAATATTGAGAGAATTACCAAAATGTGACACAGAAACACCAAGTGAGTACATGGTTTTGAAAAAATGTCACTGGATAGACTTACTTGACACAGGGTTGCCACAAACCATCAATTTGTAAAAATGCAATGTCTGTGAAGCACAATAAGGTGAAGCACAATAAAATGAGGCCTGTCCATTTAGAAAGAGGCTTTATGGAGCTGTGGTTCATAAAACATATGAATGATTTTTTAAAATCAAGTAAGTGCTATGCAATGGTAAATTGTTAATACTATTTGAATTTGTGGCAACCATGATCACAGTACTGTCAATGTCTTCATGGGAAATTTCTAGCTACAAGACATTTTGATAGTTCTCTTCAACTTCTCCATGGGTACAACTGTGAGAAAAATTGGGATCAGGTTGCTTATTGTTTTTAACATGGCAGGTTTTCCAAAGCTACTTGAGTCTTTTTATGACTTTCGTAACCATTACATAATGAGTGACCTACGGTAAAAGCTTGATAAATGTTTAGAAATTGAAATAATTGAAGTGAGAGCAGTTCTGAAGAATCCTGGACTCAAAAATGATTTACTCAGACAAGGAGATGAAAGGGAATCATGTTACTTCCTCAAAGAGATGAGAAAGGCTCCGCCAAAAGAGACAGCACAGCACTTGCTTTTGCAGAACTGGGCATCACTGGGCATAGCAAGTGTGAAGAAGGTATATTAGAACTTGAGTTTAATTCCCAAAATCACACTTTATGAAGCACAAACTGGAGAAACAGACACCACTGCTGTCCTTGCAGGGGCAGTGGGAAAGAGTTTCCTTAAGTTTTGGAAAGCTGACTTCATTCCAGCTCTATCAATTCTTTTTTTTTTTTTTTCAATTTGAAAGCAGTCACTGTTTATTAACTGACCAGATTACAAAAGTAATCATGGTAGACACCTAGTTCATTCTTCTAATAAGCCTGTTGATCTGGTCTTCCCTGTTGCCAGCATCTCCACCTACAAAATGGGTTGTTTTTTCTTCATTCCACCCGGTGGAGATGATAACTTGAAGGGCCACAGGAAGCTATTTGCTTCTTTGAAGCATTTTCCAACAGTACAGATCTTATGAAGCAGATCTTCCAGGCAGATGGTACCATATTTGCCAAGAGATCGAGCAATCAAAGTGTTATCTGTCAATGCAATTCGCTTCTTATTGATTTTGCCATAACTATGCTTGTAGATTAGTTCATTTACTGACTTCAGGTTTGGGTACCCCCAGGCAATATATGGTTCTACACTCCTCAGCATGTTAATTGAAGCCTTGTTGAGCTTAACAAACGTTCCATTAAAGATCTGGCGAAGGCTAAGAAGCTGCAACATTTTTAGGGCCTTTGGACTCACACCTTTGATACCTCTGATCCTGATGACAAATGCCAATTTGAGTTCTTCAGGTACGTAGAAGTTGCCAGCTCTTCTTGCCGTCCTAGCCATTCCAATCTCAGTTCTGCACATCTGCCTATATTCCTTCTGATAGTACTTAGCATTTTCATAGATATGCTCTCTCCTTGCCTTTTGAAGCATCTTTTAGGCAAACTTCTTTCTCAGGTACTTGATCTTTAGCTTTGCAAAATTCCTTCTCTTTTTCTTAAGAGTTTGTGGCACAGCAGGAACCTTCTTTTTCTTCTCTTCGGCATCCTCCATGGTTCCAGCCAGAAAAGAGGTAGCCCTATTAATTTTTATAACTCTACTCTTGGATAAGAAATAATACCTACAGTGAATTGTAATAGCTCTGTCTGGAGAATTCATTCAGCCTAGAATTCTTGCTGCACTCTGACAACTTTAGCACTTAGTCACTGGGGGTCAATTCTGGAAAGACAAGACACACATCCTGTGCCCCTGCCCTCTGCCCTCACCCCCACCTCTGTCATCTCATGAGCACCTTTCCTGGAATCTACACAGAAACCTTGTCAGGATTTAAACACTTTATAAGCCTTTCCCTCTGCCTCTGGGCATTTTTCCCTCCAAATGTTCCCAGAACACACTTTGAGTAGGTTTTCTCTGTCCTTTGTCTCTGCTTCTACCCTGAAGTTCATACTGGTAAGAAGGATCACCTTTTAAGATGCATCTTGTCTGGACAGCTCTAACTTCCTGGGAGTCTCAGCATGACTAGAGGGTTTGGCTCCATAACTTATTACAACCATTATTCACCTGCAGGGGCCAAGGGTCAGGGAGGTGCATGCGGATCTCAGGAGCTACTGCCAAGTAAGCAATCATGTCATTAGTTAACTTTTGGAAGCCTGAAGACACAAATATACTGCTTATCTGGTGACTCAGGCCACCAGAGTGGTAGCAGGTGTGTTACTGATAAAGGAAACCTGTGGCAAAATGTCTGTCAAGGTGGAGAAAATGGGTGCAGAGGGACAGCTGAGCCAGAGAAGGAAGCATGCTGAGGTGTGCACACGAGCAATTTTTCTCCAGGGGAGACTACCTTAAGAAATACTGCTCTAAGAGGGGAGAATATTGTAAAAGAGCATGATATACAAATGATTCCCAAACGATTCCCAAAATGCTGAACAAGTGATAGTGAGAAAAGAACAGAGCCATTATCTTCTGACCCTGGGCCACAGAGCCCTATGATTTAACTGTGTCTGCTTTAATAAACAGGAAGTGAAGAGGTAACAGATTATCCTGTGACATTGATCTCTTTCCAGGATTAAAAACAAAGTCCTCACTTTTTCTTTCAGAGAACAGGCTGGGTCCGAGCATCTAAATTTGATTATGTCCACCCTCTTCTCTGTTCAGGTGACCAATTGTCTTTAACTTCTTGTGTGTTTTTCCCTGGAGAAGTAGTGTGGGCATGAAGGAGATGCAAACACCTGTAGAATCACGTGGACCCACATTCACCAGTCCCTTCTCACCCAGCTGCCTCTGGGAAGGGACCTGGTAGCATGAAAGACGTGGAAAGAGACACCAGGAAACAGTAGCTGGCACATAGGGTGAAGATTTTTAGGGCAAGGGTGAGACTATTTTTAGTCTTTCATTTTCTCTGATTTTAAATTTCCCCCTGGAGAAGCATTTGGGTGGTAAGATTCGGGGGGTGGGGTGTGAGTTAGGCTGTCAGGTACACTCTGTGCTTCTGAGGTGGATAGGGAGGGCTCCCTGTTCTGGAAGACAAAGCAGGGCCGGAGTGGGCAGGGGAGCCAGTGGTGCAGCGGTATCTCTCCTGGCTTCTGGAAGCAGGAAGGCAGACTTGATTCAGGCTAGGAGCAACCTTGTGTTTCATCTTTCAGGAACCTCAGGAGTGTGGCAGCAGGTGTCAGAGTGCAGTGCAGAACCAGCAGAGGCGTGCACACCCCAGGAAACACCCCAGGGAGTCAAAGAGGCCCTGTGTGTGGAGGCAGAGAGGTACAAAGGGGTGATTGGAGAAGCTTAGAGGAAGCCCTCAAGCTTTAGGCTTAAGTTGGCTGACAGAGCAGGGGCTTGTCTTCCTCCCTTCAAAATGAGACTATTCCTGGGGTCAAGAAGAAAAAGTCCCCAATTCTTTTACATCAGCAGCTGTGAGTGTGGGAAAATTGGTAGGTAGTGGTGTTTGTTTGTTTTTTCATTAATAAGTCAATATGGCCATTTTGGAAATGTCATTAAATATCTTTCCAAGACATAATTTTTACTGACTAATGCATGTGCCATAATTAACCCATTACCTTTTAAGTTTTTTTCTAATAGAAATAATTGTGGCATGAACATCCCTGTGCGTATGTATAATTGTGGCATGAACATCCCCGTGCATATAATTGTGGCATGAACATCCCTGTGCATATAATTGTGGCATGAACATCCCTGTGCGTACACTTCCCGCGTCACTGAAGTGAGCGAGACTGCTGGATCAGAGACGGCAGGCTCTGAAGACTTCGGATACGTTTTTCTAAATTGTTTTCCCGAAAATTGTGCTAATCAGTGCTCCCAGCAGCAAGGCAGAGAGAACTGACAAGTTCGTTCTCGGGACTTTCTCAGGACGTGGAGTTGGGGGAAGGAGTGACACGTGCTGATCCTGGATCTCTGGGAATGGGTCACACTAGATGTACATACACATAGGAAGTACTTCCTTTCACTTACATGTCTACTTTCCTCCTCTACGACAACGAGGAAATGAACTTCAAGTAGGAAATCAACCAGGAAAGAAGGCAATGATGGACTGTATCTCAAGTACGCTGTGCTGGGAGCTCCAGGAGGAGGACAGAGGGGGTGTATCCCCGCACCTGGGTATAGTAACTGGTGCCAGGGCAACCTTTGCTCGGGTGAAGATGGCACACAGCTTATCCACCCCTCTCTGGTGGATTGTCTTTGTTCCTCTTTTCCTTTATTCTTTCCATCATTTTACATTAATTGAGCACATGGTGTCAGGCACTATAAAAGAAAACGGGGTGAAAAGTGATGAGTTCCCAGTCTAGTGTCTTTTAGTAAACTCAGGGGAATAGGAATAGACACCAGACGCGCAAACAGACAATCTCAGTATGATGCCGTATCACTGGAGAGTAGAGCAATTATCCCAGCATGAGTGTAGGAAAGACTTCCCAGATGAGAACACTTGAACGCTATGGAGGCCAAATCATCTTTGTTCAAGCAGAGAAAAAGAGAAAGCATGTGCCAAGGCACAGAGAAGTCAGTGCGTCCCACATGTTTGAGATTGTGGCTGCATAGACCATGGTGGAGTAGGGACTGGGGGACCAAGAAGGGCAGGGCCACAGTGACAGTAATTGAGGCTGTAAAATGAGTCAGTTTATATTGTAAAGTCCTTGGATCCCATTCAAAGGGCTTTAGCCTGTGTTATAGGAATTGGGGACACCAGAGAATGTCTTAATAGATGGCATTTATGTCACCTATATTTTTGTTATAAAAAGATACCTGGTGGCAGAGTAAATGGGCTGGAAAAGGGAGCGCCTGCATTGGGAAGTGACTGAAATCATGACATAAAGACAATACCATGCATGGATTTTGTGGTTAAACACATTTTTTAAACAGAGGCAGAAGGAAGAATGTGTATGGCAGGAATGACCAGAGACTAAGGATGAGCTCATGGTGGACGGTGATGAAGTTGAAGCCAGGTTAGCTGTCATTGCAGAGAATGAAACACAGCCAAGAACTTTGCAAATATTAGAATAATGTCATTATTGTTCCCTTACCTATGACAGCTGATGGGCCGGTGTGATCTATGATCTTTCTGGGTCTTTTATTAAGTTTTCATCACTGTGCTGCCTTTGCAATCCACTGCCTCAGGGAACATTTGAGATTTGAATTTGAAAATGAGATTCACAAAATTAGATATTCTTCATATATATATATATATATTTTTTTTTTCTTTCCCTGGCTCCAAGCTGACTTCAAAAAAAGGGTTATGAAGGATGGGGTCTTTGAGTTATTTAAACTTCAGCTGTGAGAGCTAATTTTTGGTCCCCAAGCAAACATTTCAGAAACTACTCACGACTCCCTGTTCTGTTTCTTATTATTTGCAAATATATGTTCATTTATTGCATCCCCCTCCCCCAAGGAAGGAAGAGCCTGCTTGGGTGGGCCTTAGGCTCAGACTCTCAGAAAGTTAAGGGAGGGGCAAGAAAACTTTGGAGGGTGTTCTGAGGGCAAAGAAATCAACAAAATAATGGTGCAGGAAGACAGTGCTGGAGAAAATGCAGTTAGGCAAGGAGCACAGAGGAATCAGACCCAGGAGGAAGTTCAGTGAGAGCTTTGGAAATGTGAGTTAAGTGACCTTTAGATAATCAACTTCTAAAGATGATAGGACAAAGATGAGACTTGGGAAAAAAAATGAGCGACAAAAATCATCCTGTAAAGGGAAATCCTAGTTCCTTGTTCTCTCTTCTTATCCTATGATCTCTTGGGCTACTGCTCTGTATTACTGCGTAGCTGGAGGAAAAGCGAAAAATGTAATTAATGACTTGAATGTTTTCATGTCGGCAGAAGTTTGATATCCTGTAGATAAGACGTCTGGCTCACTTGGTGAACTTTCTCCTCATCAATGTTGGGTCTCTCTGAGTCCGCATGGTACTTGATTTCTTCTCTGCAATTTGCTTTGCTCCCTGGTGCTTCAGCTTGGCCAGCAAATTTAAGACATCACGTCTACCTCATCAGCTACCCCAGGCCCCAACCAAAACCAAATGTGGGCCTCTGACAACTTCATATTGTTCATAGCCTGGACTCCAGCCCTTCCCTCTAGCCAGCCTTGAGCTCTTTCTCACTTTAAATTCCTGCTCTCATCCTTGACTGCAATTGGGATTTTCCTTCAGGTCACACTGGGTACACAACCCACATAGTGCTGGCAAATGAACAGTTTTCAGTGGTCTCGCAGATGACACTTGAGCACATCTCACCCTTCCATAGATGATTTCCCAAAACCAAGATGCAAAAGTTTCCAGGACCTCAGGGCACAGGCAGAGCCCCCTACTGCTGACTCTTCCAAACTGTGAACATGCAGGTCATGCCACAACCCACTTAGCAAATATCTGAGTGTCTTCAGGGTTGTGCCCTGAATGGAGCACACTGATCTAAGATGTTCCAAAGGAGGCGAAAATCAGAAGAGAAAGAAGGAAGGTCTGGAGACTTGCAGAACAGAATGTCGCAGAAATAGGAGTTTCTCCACCACCAGGAGTTCCATAGCTTAAATCTGTTTCCTTTAACTTCCCACTCTATAGCCTATCCTTGGCTGCCAAGCCAGCATGAACCCATTTATACAAATGTGACCCAGGCTCACTCCCTGGATGGAGCTTGCTATAAACCTCAAGCAGTGAGCAGTTTCTCAAAGCCTAAGAATATCCATGGTTAACTCTACCTCCCCAAAACGGGTTAAATGATAGAGTAACACTGACAGAGAACTGTCTCTAGGAAATGTACAAGAAGTAACTTTCATTTTTTTTATTCAGATACAAATTTCCCTTTCACCAGACCCCCATACATCTGATGCAATGACCTAGCGATTCATGAGACAGAAATTGCCCTGGTAAACAAGGTGGTCTTGTTTCTAGGATTCCAGATATTCCTGGTACTAAAAAGCCTCCTAAGCCAGCGGTCCTCAACTTTTTTGGCGTCAGGAACTGGCTTCATGGAAGACAATTTTTCCATGGACCGGGGAGCGGGGATGGTTTCAGGATGATTCAAGTGTATTACATTTATTGTGCACTTTATTTCTATTATTATTACATTGTAATATGTAATGAAATAATTATACAACTCATCACAATGCAGAATCTAATGCACCGCTGATCTGACAGGAGGCAGAGCTCAGACGGTGATGCGAGCTATGGAGTGGCTGTAAATGCAGATGAAGCTTCCCTTGCTCTCTGCTTACCTCCTGCTGTGCGGCCCGGTTCCTAACAGGCCACAGACCAGTACCTGATCCTGGCCTGGGGGGTTGGGGACCACAGTCCTAAGCCATTGATGGTGCTACTGACAATTCTTTTTTTTTTTAATTGTGGGTAAAATCTATATAACATAAAATTTACCAATTTGACTATTTTAAAATGTACAGTTCTGTGGCATTAATTGCATTCATATTGTTATGCAACCATCACCACTGTCCATTTCCAGGACTTTTTCATCCTTCCAGACTGAAACTCAGAACCCCTTAAACACTAATTTTTCATTCATTTTCCTTCCCATAAGTTCCTGGCCAACACCATTCTATTATACTTTCTGCCTGTATGAATCTGACTACTCTTGGCACCTTAGCTTAGTGGAATCATATAGTATTCACCCTTTCTTAACTGGCTGATTTCACTGACAAATCTTAACCAACATTTTCCTCAATTTGTTTATGTCACATTGATCCAGATGGACTCTTGGTATAATTGGGGTCCAAACATCCCTTTTCAACAATATAGTCCATTAGTAAATCAGCAAGTACTTTTTGAGTTCCTACCAAGTATTTAGCAGAGGGTTGGGTGCCATGAGAAAATAAGAATTTTGAAAAATACATAATTATCTCTGCCCTTAAGAAACTTCTAATTTTGTAGAGCTGGAGACAAAGAGAACACACATCAAATAGTAGTAAACAGCATAAACACGTAAGTATGTATGCAGACAAACACACATCTACTCACATGTAGACATCTGACTTCATTACCACTCTGTGGTACCACTCTGTGGTAATGAAGACTTTGGAACAGGTGGTACAGAGAAAATTCCTGAAAAATCTAATCTATCTTAGGCACATCCAAGTGCATTTTGGGACATAGTAGTTCACAAATTGACTTTTGGAAATTCTTTACTTGGGTCGGTGGTTTGGGAAATGTTAATTTAAAAACATTTAAATAAATGTTAACTATCAGGGATTTTTTTTAAGTGGGAAGTAGGAACTTAGCTCACATCTCTCTTGCTCTCAATGTGTCTATTCACTTTAGATATTTTATTGAATCCTGCTAAAAAGCAGTCAGCTATTTGCCATCTGTACTGAACAGCTGCAATTTCCTTCCTATTCCAGCACAACATTTTATTATAGAGAAATTGGCATATTGTGTTTGCCACTTGCTTTTTGCATATCCCTGCTCGTGGCTAGACTAATCAGGGAAGAAGTATCTTCATGTCCCAGCTCCTGGCTAGGTCAGGTGAATACAAGTGACATCATGTGTTTCCTCTTCACCAAGTTAGCATTAACTTGCCTTGCCAAACCCTTGAAGCTTGTTATGTGAGACATCTGTGCCCAGTGTTATTTATGAATAGGATCAAAATGTATAAATATCCATGGGACTTCCTGTTAAATGTATCCAATTAAATGCAAATATTTGTCTCTGCTCCTTCTGAAATTTTATTAAAATTAAAGCAGGACAAAAAATTTTAAAAAAGGAGGATACAAATCAACAAGGAGGAAGAGAACAAGAAAGATGATCTCACCAAATAAGGAGTGTCAACAAAATTTTGGAATCTGGAAACAGATGGATAAGTGGTAACTAATTTATCAGAGCCCAGAAAGAATGTTCAGGAGGAAGGCACAAGAAATACATCAATTTGAATTGCAGAACCCTGGAAAGGTTTAGGAATTGGAGGCAGTGGGTACTCGGAGGCTAGGGCAATGGTGGATTTAAAACAGGAGGTTTAGTTAAAAATCTGTATAAGGACCAGTGAGACTTCCAATCCTCTTCCTGTCTATTCCTCACCACCAGTCAACTAACCCTCCTTCACCTGGGCAGGAGAGTGGAGGCTTTTCTCTGGGGAAATTTAACTTGGAAGGCTCTACTTGAGTACCTAGGTATAGCAGAGGGTAGGAGAAAAATGCCAGGCTGGAAACAGGGCCAATTAAGTGCATGGTTAATCACGGTGAGACACCTGGCTTCCAGAATACTGGCTGCCAACCTTATACTCTTCCATAAGGAGACTGGAAGGTTGCTCATTGTAGAAAGAGAAGCATGGGCTCAGAATGCTTACAGATACTGACATGTGCAGTTCTCTCATAAAATGACTTGCAAAACCTACTGATGAACAAGCAATTCCCAATTCCCACCCCCATAAACATTCCTAGAGATTCTAAATCCACTTTTAGAGTATTAGGTTTATTGTAGATAATCTGGAAAATATATAAAAATGTAAAGAGGAAAATAAAAACCACCTAGGTTTTTATTCCATCTTCTATAAATAATATGGTTTATATATACCATGTAGGCTTTTTCCTATATATGTATATAGATAAATATATATACATAGATGAATTTTGTAGATAAATATTTCCATAAATATTTTCAATGGATTTTTATTTTTATACAATCTTCTATCACACCTTTTTGACTTAATGTATGTATTAATAATCAACATTTTTACTTGTCAATAAATAAATTTCAGTAACATTATTCCATATAGCTGAAATTCCTCAGATGGGGGTAACCATAATTTATCCTGTTAATCCCTTCATGTTTGACATTTGCACTGTGTCCAATTTTCAGTGTAATAAACACTTAAATAAACATATATCTTTGCAAATTTGATTATTTCCTGAAGATTATTAGAAGAATTGCTGACTCCAAGTGTATACTCTTTTTCAAAGCTTTAGTGCGTATAGCTGAATTGTTCTGAAACTCTTCAACAATTTATAGTTCTACCAGCAATATATGAGAGTATCTTTTTCCCATTCTTGCCAACATTTGGAATTATCACAAAAAAAAAAAACCCTAACAAACAAAAAAAAAACTCTTAACAATTTGATGCTATTAAATATGGCATTGTGTTGCTGTTTAAATTTATATTTGATTATTAGTTTAGCATTTTGAAATGTTGTTAGCTACTTATATATTGAAAATTGCTCACCCATGGCATTTATCCATTTTTATTGAAATAATTATCTTATTGATTTTTTTATGCTTTTTACATATAAAAGTGTGGACCATTATTATGTCATATATAACAAATATTTTTTTCTGGTTTGGAATTTTCCTTTTAACTTCATTTCTGGTTCTAGTCTTTTTACTGTCCCCTTCTTAAATACGAACAGAGAACAAGAGATCATCAAACATGTTGAGAAATGATGATGCAAATTAAAAGACATATGAAAACAAAGAAATAGGAAAAAGGAAGAAAGAAAGAAATAGGGAAATACAATGGACTGAATGTTTGTTCCCTGCCCCCAACTCATACGTTGAAATCCTAACCCCTAATATGATGGGATTAGGAGGTGAGGCCTTTGTGAGGTGATTAGGTCTTGAGGGTGGAGCCTTCGTAAGTGGGATTAGTGACCTTATAAAAGAACTCCAGGGAGCTCTCTCACCCTCCTTCTGCAAGGTGAGGTTATAAGAAGATGGCAGTCTGCAACCCAGAAGAGGGTCCTCACCAGAACCTGGCCATGCTGGAAGCCTGATCTAGGATTTTCAGCCTCCAGAACTGTAAGAAGTAAGTTTCTGTTGTTTATAAGCCACCCAGTTGATGGCACTTTGCTATAGCAGTCTGAATTAAGACAGGAAAAACTAAAACAAAAGAGGGAAAGGAATAAAATCTCAAGAAATTGTGAAGAAATTATGAGTTTGAGAGAGAGAAGATAGTGCTGCAGTCCCCAACCCCCAGGCCACGGACGGGCACTGTTAGGGACCGGGCCGCAGAGCTCCACCGCCACCCCCCCACCTACCCCCGGCCCCTATCCGTGGAAAATTTGTCTTCATGAAACTTGGGGAGGTCGGGGGGAGCACACAGCAGAACGTGAGCAACGGGCGAGCCAGCGAAGTTTCGTCTGTATTTACAGCTGCCAGCCAGCCGCTCCCCATCGCTGACATCACCGCCTGAGCGCCGCCGCGGCCCGCGCTTCCCACCTTGATAGTGTACTCATGAAAAAAAAAAAGATGTTACTGAAAAATAAAAGATAAACAGAGAGTATTATAGAGAAAAGATAAGAACATGACAATCTCTACCCTGTATATTCAATAGAGCAATTGACAGATTATACTAAGAGCATACCAGGAAGTGAAAGAGGAAGAAAAATAGGAGAGAAAAAGTAGAAAATGGAACTAATAGGAGTTATAAATGAAGAGAACACAGAAGGCAGAGGGAGTAAATTATCAAAGAAAAAATGTCAAAAAACACCACAAAAACCCAAAGCAAAACCCCAGATTTCATGAGATTGAAAGACCCTGCCAGGAAGCCAGACATAGAAAATACACATGCTTTTTGATTACCACATTATCATCTTTAAGACTGTAGTCTGTACACAGTGGTTAATTTGCAGTGGGAAAAAAGTCACTTAGTCTTTCTTAACTAGAGTATGAACCTGTATGTCTGGAAGCTGTGGGCTTATTTAATGAGGGCTCAGAAGACAGGCTATTATCATTCTTCATTGACCTCATCTATATGAAACATTTCCTATTCCCTCTCTCAAACTCCTACTCACATTTGAACCCCGTCTTCTACTAATTAATATAATTGCATCTGAAGAATTTTACTTCTTACCAGTGGACAAAAAACAATGTTCCACAAATTTAAAGCAAAGACAATACATGTGATGGGAAAAAATTATGAATTTCTCTTTCCTTCTCTTTGTTTTGGTTTCATGGATTTCTACTAATATAGAAAGTGACTATATTTTAATGTTACAAGCAAATGATGGTCATAATTTTTACCCTCGTGATATAGAAAAGTGTAAAAGAAGAGGGAAGTGAGTGATTTGTCAAGGGGATTAGGTTTGTGTACATTTTTCAAGATAAATGGAATGCTGGCACTCTAAATAGTATCTAGAAAGTGATGTAAACTGACTTTTTTATAGTATAATTTGTAATATTAAGCAAATAGTAGTTGAATAAAAACATAGCAAACAATTAGAATTGTTGTGAGCACCCCTTTATAGTCTACTGCTAATAAAGCTTTTTTTTTTTTTTAAGTCAGTGGAATGGCAGATTGATAATGTGTTTATTTAGTGAGGTCTTATCAACCATGCTATTTTCCCTAGAAAAAACTCATAACAACTGAAGCTTATTAAGTCATTTAATCACTGTGTAGCACTTAATGATAGACAAACTCTGAATTGAAAGAAATTTGATTCAATTATGGCAAGAAGTAGAAAATTAATCACTTAATGACACCTTACATGTCTAATAAACAATAAAATTTAGCTAATAGTGCAGACCTATTTCCTTGAATCTAAACTACTATATAGAATCATCATTGTATCTTTTCAGTATATCGATAGATCATTAAAAACTGCTGGTAGGCACAATTGGCTTTTATCATTGAAGATGAACAAAGCCAACCAAAATGGCTTTTTTCTTTTTTTTTTTCTTTTTGGCTTTTTTAGCCAGATCATAATTGGACTTGTCACTTGACTCTACACATGGAAATAATCTAAATCAGCATCATCAGCCAATGTTAAAGAACAGCTCACACCAATAGAGACAGTTCCCAAGACCACCAGCCCTTGCCAACTACCATTCTGCTCCCGGGACATTTGAGGGCTGGTTATCTTAGAGAAGATGTTATATCCACTATTCTTTTTTGTTTTGTTTTGTTTTTTCCCATGAAGCCAGGCCCTATAATGCTTTGAAAGAAGAGCAGAAAACACAGAAAAGTGTCAGCAGAAAGGAGGTTAAAGGGTGTGGGGGGAAAAAAATACAAGCAGCTTGTGGCTGTTAGTACAAATTACCCAAGTGAGTCATCATTTCTGAATCACTCCACGCTCCTGGGCAGAGGCTATGTGAGTACCTGGCCCCAGAACCCAAAGAATATTTACAGCCAGGCAGCTGCTAAATGAGGCTATGTTGGAACCTGTGTCACCTAATCTCCTAATTACAGGTGTCTGTGGTTAAAACTTGGAACTCACCAATCTGGAAGATGTTGTGAGTCTATGTTCACTAATTGCTGAGTCAGTTTTGATACCAGGAAGCCTTACTGCCTGAACACACTAGATTCAGAATTCAAACGGGCCCCCTTCACTTTCTTCCCTGCCAACACCATTTCCCCACCCCACCCTCCTGCTATCTCCTAATGACTTCTATCTTCTACTTCTACTCCCAGTCTGGCCTGGTGAAATGAGCATAGATCTCCAGACATTGTTAGCCTTCTTTTAAAGAAGCAAATCTCTAAAACAACTAGGAAAAAAGAAATATGTCTATTTTCTTCAGATATTTGGACTGGGTACAAGGGGACCAGAGCTCTAAGTCATTGCAAACTTAAAATATTTGAGCTCTGTGCTAGATGTTTTGCTTTTATAATATATTTAATCAAAGCAACAGTATTACATGGCATGAATGCTAACTTGGGAAACTGAGACTGAGGTAGGCTGAGTTGTGGCCCAAAGTCACAAAGCCAAATTGTTGGTGGAGAAGGAGTTGGTGAATCCAGGTCAGCCTGACTGGAAAGTTGGCTCACACAATCCCAAACTCTGAGCATTAAATATGTGGCTGATGGGAGCTATGAGGACTAACTGCACGGCTGTTATTATGCAGCATGCGCAGTAAATGAGGTAATGCATGTGAATAGGCTGTGTAACTATAAAGTACTCTACAAATGTTATTACCATCATTATGGTTATATTTATTACCTCTTTGCTGGGGGTGAGACTGCACACATCATAGAAGAGATAAATATTTAGAATCACCAGTCCCCAGTGAAGCATAGTTACGGGAGTGGTGAGCTACCTTCTCAACAGAGCAGAGATGCATCCCCAGTGCATGGTACAATTTCCTGAAGATAATTCTGAGCTTCATGTAAACCACAACACTTGTCTTTCTTTGCTTCTTGCATCTTTAATTTTCCCTTCTGTCCCTTACTTAGCTATAGGAGGGTCAATAAATTTGAGTCATAGTCCAGAGTAACGAGTCAGCTGGAGGGCTGAATGCCATCAAAGTATATGACAGTTTATGATAAAATATTATTTTCAAAGTTTAATATTTTAAATACATAATCAGCTCCTAAATATTGTTAAGAAAAATGAAACCATCTTAATAGATATATGGTTGAATAAATCAGTGTGGTGCTATATACCATGAAATGTATACATGCAAACATGGAAAATTATCCAGGATTCATTGGTAAGTGAAAAAAAATTGTAAAATTAGAAGTGTAGTGTGATTCCACTAACATATTTTACAAATGTGTGTCTGCATATGTGTTTAAGAAAAAAGTAACTGGACTGATGCACAGCAGACATTTAGCTACGGCCACCTCAGGTAGGGAGCAGGTATATAGGGAGAGGGAAGGAAGACTTTCACAGCCTGTTCACTGTATTTCTGTATTTTAATCATGTACAATATGAATAAATTCATGTATTATTTGCATAATAAAATATCAGCAGTGAATTTTAAAATTACAAACTTAGTTATCAAAGGAACCAATTAAAATAGATGCTGTTTCATTGTTGAAATTGTCAAAAAGTTTTCAAACAGAAGAGAATAAATTATCAAAAAAAAATATTTTTTAAAAATTTTGTAACTGAAGAACATGAGTTTCTGTAATGAAAGGGCCCATCAAGTGCCTAGCTGAATGAATAAACACACAAATAAATAAAGTTCTCCAAGGTAGATCCTCATAAAATTTCAAAACACCACCAATAAAGAGAAGATTCTAAAAGCTTCCAGAGGGAGAATAAAAGATGCCATATGTAAGATCTGGAATTAGAATGGCATTGGACTATTTAAAGCAACACTAGAAGTTAGAAGACAGTGGAGCAATGTCTTCAAAGTTGAGAATTAAACTTAAAATGCTATACCTAGCCAAACTATCCATCACAGTTGATGGATAGTTTGATGGTGATGGTGATGGGACAATAAAGACATTTTAAGATGTTCCAAGGCTCAGAATTCCACTTCTTATGCACCTTTCTTCAGAAAGCTTTGGAGGATAATCTCCATTTAATGAAGGAGTAAACCAAAAGAGAGCAAAGCAAGAATACTAGAAAAATAGGGGACACAGAACATGAGAGAGACAACCATATTAAAATACTGGTGCTGGAAGGAAACACCAAGATGACCAATTCCAATGAAATTCTCTATAAATGAGGAAATTGAGCACAGAACAGTTTAAGTGGCTGGCCTAAGGTCACAAAGCTATTAAGAGACCTAGACATGGTTGGAATGGCAGCCTTTTAATGGCTTTGTGACCAGTGTCATGTTTTTTCCACTTTTACAATGTGCCTGTACTCTATGAAATGCCTTACATGTAATTTAAAGGTCTAGTATTAGATACATAAATCCTAGTTCCTCAAGTCTGTTTCTTCTCCTGTTTCTACCCTACTTCTTTTTTTATCCTTTCTCTTCTGGCCTCTCCATAGGATGTTATGCAGTAAAAAACATAGAATATCATTTAAAGTATGTATTTTTGCCTTACTGTGCATTTATGTCTTTCAGAAATGTATCTTCTCTCTGGATAACATCTTCCTCAAACAACCACTACAAGCCTCTGGAAGCAGAGGGTGCTCAGCAAATGTTGTTGACCAATGTTCAGTTTATATACACATCTCACATTACTTTTAAAAGTCAAGTTCAGTCAAGCAAGTTTTAATTTTGTTTTGCCTTTTTCTGTTTAAATAAATGAATCTAAGCAACGGTTTCTACTTAGGTGCTTTCCATGTAACCTGTTATTTTGGTAGAAAACAATCAGGCTTCTAGATTTGGAAACTGGCTTGGGTTTGGAAAAGAATGTTAAAACAGATGGCTTATGAAATGACACTTGGTCCAACCAAGTGGTTTAGAGAGTTCATGAATAAAGTGTCATATAAATGAATTTTCTTGATTTTAATCCATTAGTTTGGTCTCTGGGAGTCCTACCCAAAGATTTGGACTGGTGTGGAAGTGGCAGAAGCAAGAGCTTTCTTAATGGTGGCATAGCAATATCAACGTTGAAGGCCAAATGCATTCGTTCCTGAAAGGCACACACCCTGAGGATTGCATGGCCCTTCCTTCTTTCTGCACCCCAACCTCCCTTCCTCATTTCCTTTTGTTCATTAGTATACAGGCATTTATTTAATGTCTGCTATGCCAGTCATCATGATAGACTTTGGCAACAACAAAACAGATATGCCTTGTATAGGGGAAGACAATGCTCTTGTTCTCAGGGTGCTACATTTCTTTAGTCCATCCCTACACATAGTAAGGTGCACAACAATGATAGATGGTGGTAATTATTTTCTTACTTTTTAAAATATATACATATACATATAATGTACAAGAGGTCTTCAAAAAGTTCATAGAAAATGCATATTATAAAAAAACTGTGCATGGACTTCAGTTTTTTTGCACCAAAATAAATGTGTACTAACTTGTTATAATATGTCCAAACAGAATCTAGTTGGAGGCACTAAGAAGGATAAGACATCGGTTTGAAAAGAGCCCCTATCTGAGCAACATAAATTCTACTAAAATTGAAGCAAGAATAAGCATCAAATTTATGGTGGCGCTTCGGTAAAAGAACGGTGAAATCATTGATGCTTTATGAAATGCTCACGGGGACAATGTCCAAAAGAAATCAACAATTTACAAATGGAAAACTCATTTTAAAAAGTGATGAGACAATGTTGAAGATGATGCCCATAGTGGCAGGCTATCCACATCAATTTGCAAGAAAAACATTAATCTTATTTGTGCCCTAACTGAAGAATGTTGATGATTAACAGCACAAATAAGAGCCAAAACCATAGACATCTCAACTGGTGCGGCTTACACAATTCCAACTGAAAAATTAAAGTTGAGCAAACTTTCCACACAATGGATGCCAAAACCATTGTCCCCAGATCAGCTACAGACAAGAGCAGAGTTTTCAATGGAAATTTTAAACAAGTGGGGATCAAGTTCCTGAAGCATTTCTCTGAAGAACTGTAGGAGGGGATGAAACATGGCTTTACCAGTATGATCCTGAAAATAAAGCACAAAGCAATGGCTACCAAGAGGTGGAAATGATTCAGTCAGAGCAAAAGCAGATTGGTCAAGAACAAAGCTCATGGCAGCAGTTTTTTGGAATGCTCAAGGCATTCTGCTTGTTGACTTTCTGGAGGGCCAAAGAACAGTAACATCTGTTTATTATGAGAGTGTTTTGAGAGAGTTATCCAAAGCTTTAGCAGAAAAACCCCCAGGAAAGCTTCACCAGAGAGTCCTTCTCCACCACAACAATGCTCCTGCTCATTCCTCTCATCAAACAGGGACAATTTTGTGAGAGTTTTGATGGGAAATTATTAGGCATCCATCTTATAGTCCTGATATGTCTCCTTTTGACTTCTTTTTGTTTCCTAATCTTAAAAAATCTTTAAAGGGCACCCATTTTTCTTCAACTAGTAATGTAAAAAAGGCCGCATTGACATGGTTAAATTCCTAGGACCATCAATTCTTTAGATAGACTAAATGGCTGGTGTCAATGCTTATAAAAATGCCTTGAATTTGATGGCGTTTATGTTGAGAAATAAAACTTATATATTTTTTATTTTTATCTTTTAATTCCATTTTCCACAAACTTTTTGAAGTCCTCTTGCATGTATACTTTTATATATGTATATATGTGTCTATTTATGTATGTATGTATATTTACATGTGTGTACATATATATATAATTGTCCTATCCTGTTCAGTCAAAACATAAGAAATCAAGCTGTACATGTAAGAATAAGAGCACAACCATCAGGAGAACAGAGTGTGCAGTTGACAGGGTTGGGGTCATGGAATCAATGGCGGGGAAGGGAACGGGGAGTGGGCTGGAGTGTCCTAATAAAATTTTGACAAGGCCAAAGGTGACTTGATGAAACATATTTTTTTCAAGAAGTACAAAGAACTAAAATATGGTTTGTGTGACTTTATTCCTATTTTCTTAACTTCTGGAAGAAGTAGTTTTGATATGAGAGTAGTTTTGGGGTTTTTTTGGTTTTTTTTCAATTTTTAAATTTCAGAATATTATGGGGGTACAAGCACTTTGGTTACATATATTGCCTATGACTGCCCAAGTCAGAGCTGCAGGCGTTCCCATCCCCCATATAGTGTGCTCTGCACCCATTAGGTGTCAGTTTACCCATCCCCTCCACCCTCCTCCCACCTGCCCGAATCCCGATGAACATTATTTCCATGTGTGCACATAAGTATTGATCAGTTAGTACCAATTTGATGGTGAGTACCAGTGGGGCTTATTTTTCCATTCTTGTGATAATTTTCTTCAAAGAATGGGCTCTAGCTCCATCCAGGATAATACCAGAGGAATTAATTCACCATTGTTTTTTTATGGCTGAATAGTACTCAATGGTACATATATACCACATTTTATTAATCCACTCATGTATTGATGGGCACTTGGGTTGTTTCTACATCTTGGCAATTGTGAATTGTGCTGCTATAAATATTCAGGTGCAGATGTCTTTATTAAAGAACATCTTTTTTTTTTCCTTTGGGTAAATATGCAGTAGTGGGATTGCTGGATCAAATGGTAGTTCTACTTTTAGTTCTTTGAGGTATCTCCATATTACTTTCCATAGAGGTTGTATTAATTTGCAGTCCCACCAGCAGTGTATGAGCGTCCCTATCTGTCCACATCCCTGCCAACATTTGTTGTTTTAGGACTTTTTGATATAAGCCAATCTCACTGGAGTTAAGTGATATCTCATTGTGGTTTTGATTTGCACTTCCCTGATGATTAGAGAAGTTGAGCAATTTTTTGTTTGTGACCATTATTCTGTCTTCTTTTGAAAAGTTTCTGTTCATGTCCTTTGCCCACTTGTTAATGGGGTTGTTTTATTTTTTCTTACTGATTTTTCTAAGTTCTCTATAGATTCTGGTTATCAGCCCTCTGTCAGATGTGTAGTATGCAAATATTTTCTCCCATTCTGTAGGTTGTCTGTTCACTCTAATGATAGTTTCCTTGGCTGTGCAGAAGCTTTTGAATTTGATCAGGTCCCATTTATTTATTTTTGTTGCTGCTGTGATTGCTTTGGGGATCTTCTTCATAAATTCTTTGCCTAGGCTGATGTCTATAAAAGTTTTTCCAACGTTTTCTTCTAGAATTCTTATGGTTTCATGTCTTAGGTTTAAGTCTGTTATCCATCATGAGTTGATTTTTGTGAGAGGCAAGAGGTGTGGATGTAGCTATCCAATTTTCCCAGCACCATTTATTGAATAGGGATTCTTTTCCCCAGTGTATGTTTTGTCTACTTTGTCAAAGATCAGATGACAATATGAGGATGGTTTTATATCTGGGTTCTCGGTTCCATTCCATTGGTCTATGTCTCTGTTCTTGTGCCAATACCATGCTGTTTTGATTACCATAGCCTTGTAGTATAGTTTGAAGTCTGGTAAATTGATGCCTCCCAATTTGTTTTTTTTGCTTAAGATTGCTTTGGCTAGAAGGGGTCTTCTCTGGTTCTACACAAAGTGTAGAATTATTTTTTCTAGATCAGCAAAAAATGATGTTGGTATTTTGACAGGGACTGCATTGATTCTGTAAATCACTTTAGGTAGTATAGACATTTTAACAATGTTTATTCTACCAATCCAAGAGCATGGTAGGGTTTTCCATCTGTTTATATCCTCTGCAATTTATTTTCTCAGTGTTTCATAATTCTCTATATATAGGTCTCTCACCTCCTTAGTTAGATATGTTCCTAAATATTTAATTTTCTTTGATGCTATTGTGAAAGGCATTGCATCTTTGATTTGATTCTTGGATTGACTGTTATTGGCATATACGAAGGCTACTGAGTTGTGTGCATTGATTTTGTATTCTGAGACTTTGCTGAATTCATTTATCAATTCCAATAGTCTCTTGGTTGATGTTTTGGGGTTTTGTAGATATAATATCATATCATCAGCAAAGAGTGAAAGTTTGATCTCTTATGCCCCCATTTGGATATCCCTGATTCCTCTCTCCTGTCTGATTGCTGTGGCAAGGACTTCCAGCACTATGTTGAATAGAAGTGGAGATATGGGCAACCTTGTCTGGTTCCAGTTCTAAGCAAGAATGCTTTCAATTTTTCCCCATCCAGTATGAGATTGGCTGTGGGTTTATTGTATATGACTTTAATAATTTTGAGGTATGTGCCATCTATGCCTATATTGTTAAGAGTTCTTATCATAAAATGGTGCTGAATTTTGTCAAAAGCCTTTTCTGCATCTATTGAGATGATCATATAGTCTTTGTTCTTGCTTTTATTTATATGGTGAATTACATTTATAGATTTGCATATGTTGAACCATCCATGCATCTTGGGGATGAAGCCCACCTGGTCGTGATGATTTATTTTTTTGATGTGCAGTTGAATTTGGTTTGCTAGGATTTTATTGAGAATTTTTGCATGTATATTCATAAGGGATATTGGTAGTTTTCTTTTTTTGTTGTAACCTTTCCTGGCTTTGGTATCAAGGTGATATTGTCTTTGTAGAATGAGTTTGGGAGGATTCCATCCTTCTCAATGTTGTGGAATAATTTCTGCAGTATAGGTACCAGTTCTTTTTTGTAGGTTTGGTAGAATTCAGGTGTGAACTCATCTGCTCCAGGAGTAGTTTTGATACAAGAGACAGGCATCTTACATCAAGGACTATATGCCAGGGGGAGCAGAGAGCTGTGGAAAGCATGTGGGCTTGGGAGCCAGAGCCTGGACTTGAGTCTTGACTCTGTACCTTTGCAGCTGCATGACCATAGGCAGGTTTCTTATATGTAACATGGGGTGGTTGTGAGGATTGAATTGAGAGATGTGTAGTAAGGCAGACAACACAGCACCTAGCAAAGAAGAGATTAGCTTCCCTCCTGTTCCCACATAGAATCTTCCTTTGGTCTCCAGGGCTTCACCCACACTGGCTCTCTACCCCTTTGCTTCCATCCATAAACTTCTAACACCTTCCTGGTGGTGCTGTTTTATTCTTGAAATGGACTGTTAGATTTGGTTGTATATGTAATTTATACCTTTCTCCTGTCCTTGGGTTTTATTTTTCTTCATCTAGTTTATGAGCTGCAGAGGCCATTGTGTTTAAACTTGTTCAATAGATAAAATCATTTATTTATTCCTTTTTTACTCTGTGTAAGATACACTGGGAGATAAAATATGAATCAAATAGACACTGACCCTGCCTTCAATGAGCTGTTAGTTGAGAAGTGTAGACCAACGTGTCCACGTTGAACTGCCTTACAGGGAGGGATGAGGCCTGAGTGCTCCAGGGATTCAGAGGAGAGAGACATCATTTCTGGAGTATTAGTCATAATGAGGCTTCAGAGTCCAGGCCATAGATGAGTTGGCCTGGAAGAATAGGCAGGCAGGGGTATTGGGCACTGCAGTTGGATTTTTTTAAGAGTTGCAATCAATGATGATTAAACATAAGACATGTACAGAGGTAGCTTTTGGTCAGGTATGGCCAGAATTTAGGATCTGAGTATGAAAGTGAAGGAAGATGTGGATGGAAAAGTGGGCTGAGGGCAGACTGTGGACAGCCATGAGTGTCAACAGGCGAATGAACTACTTTCTGTAGACTAGTGGAGAAGTTATACAATGGGAATTTTCTTTACAACAATTAATCTACCCTTAGCAGGCAATTTGGGTTGAGAAAGAAAGCTCCAGAAGGGGTGGTAACTATTTGGAAGACTATGATAATAGTCTGGGCTTGAGGCAATGGGAGCTGAACTGGGGCATTAACAGTGAAATGGAAAGGAAACAAAGGGATGGATAATTCCAGACGTCACTGAGGATGAACCAACAGAACTTGGCAACTGATTCATTTTGTAGAGTATATGTTTGCTTCATCCATGCATGGGCACCCATTAACTTCCCCAGCAAAAGTCCCTTCCATCCTAGCTTGTGATTACTGACATGGCCTCAAGCCAAGTCATCCCTTCTCTCTAGCAATATAACTTGATGTAACATGGTTAGCCCACAGCAGATGGGTTATTCCCCTGGTGCCAACATGACATCAGACTTCTCTGAATTTGGTTATGATAAGTTTGGAACTCCCCGCAGCAGAATCATGTTAAACATCCTGAACCGTGACATTGTTCCCTTGAGCCAGGAACCTAGATCCTAATGGGTACTGTCATCCAAGAAGAGGGCTGCTGGGGTGTGTGTGTGTGTGTGTAAATGATCTTCCCCAAGAAAAGCTTGCTCACTTCAAGCTTCACTGCTCACTTGCCATCCAGGGGCAGGATAGACACTGTGCTCCAGCCTGATGCTTTCAGGCACTGGTTCCATGATAATCTGCAATAGAAAGCAGCCTCTTCTCACTGCTTTTGATCTTTCTCCTTGAGACACAAAAAGAACCTTTGTAGATTAAGTTAACAAAGGAAAGGAGGCACAGAAAATAGGGCAACAAGAGCAGTGAGAGAGAGAAGAAAAGGAGGAAAATAGAGGCTAATGGAGAAGAGCGATAGAGAAAGGGAGAGGGGGAGAGGAGGAAAAGGAAGGAGAGAGGAGGTGGGCAGAGAGAGCAGCAGCGGGAAAGACAGAAGATGCCTGCTGCCCAGTAGGGGAACTGACCCACGTTTGAGGCAGAGAGAAGCTGCCCAGGAAATGCCTGAGACCTTACAAATGGCACATGGCATACCCTACCACTTCTGCTTTCTTGGTCTGCTCTTTTTCTTTATCCGTGATTCAGTCCTAGGAATTCCAGGCTCTTTATGCTAAGACTATGACTTGAGGTTTGGGCTAAAATTGCTGCTCAACACAGAGCCAAGGAATGTGTCCAAAGAGACAAGTCCCATCCTCTCCTCCCTCCCCCCACAGCACAATGACCTTCTCCAAAGGCTGGCTGTACTCTGTGCAGTTGCCCTGAACCTTGTGCTAGGAGGTAACCTCCCTGTCAGCAGAGCTGCCTTGACCTTGCCAAGTGCACACAGGTGCACTCTCACCTGCCTCTGCCTCCTAGGCAGCCCTGGCATGGCTCTTCCCTTAGACATTCCAATATAGTCTCCCTTATTTCTAGACCTTCTTCTGATATAGGGGCCAGTGCTCACAGTCTCTCAGGAAAAACAAATTCTTTTGCCACCTTCATGGATCAGGCCAGTGGCTAGAAGTTATAGGCCTCAGTTGGTGACACTTGGGGTAGCAAGCAGTAAGCTTGCAGGCAGAGCATGTTCATCCATTTCCATGTTACTGCTAAGTCCATGTTTGCCCCACATCAAAAGGACTCCTGGCAGGTAGTATTAATGGGAGTGGGAGATAGGGAAGGTGATCCCAGAGAGAGAATGTGCTTTACTAATGGAAGCCCCACTATATGCATGCGTTTCTTTATTGGCCCATGTCAAACACTCACTGAGTATCTACTATGTACCAAAATATATGCCACACATATTGAATATAGAAATTAATTGACATAGATCCCTGCCCTCAAGAAGTACACAGTTATAGGACAGACAGATATGAAAACAAATAATTAACACATTGGAGGGAAAAAAGTGACAAACTATGAAGGCAAGATGACATAGGTGTTAGATTTTAAAGTCAGAGTGGCTCAGCACCTAGTATGAAGAAAGGGAACTCCAGGCAGAGAAAACAGTATACAACATGCCAGATCATATAAAAGCCTGGCATATTTATGGGTGAAGGATAAAGTTATTGTGTTTTTATCACAAGAGTATGCATATGGGTGGTGGGAAAGTGACAAGAGATTAGGATAGAAATCTAGGTAGGTGCCAAGTTATGAGAGGCCTTGTATGAAAGGTCTGAATTCAGTTAGGATTTGTACAGGAGACACTGTGAGTCATTGAAGAATTAATAAATATTAAGTGGAAACATAAGGAAATCTCAAAGCTGGAAATCACAATAGTCCAAGCAATGGAAATGCAAAAAATAAGTTGAATCAGAGATTGGCAACTTTCTTCTGTAAAGGGCCAGATAGTAATATTCTAGGCTTTTTGAGCCATTTGTTCTCTGTCATACTTATTAATTTCTGCCATTGTAGCATAAAGGCAGACAGAGATAAGACATTTTAAAAATGAGCATGGTTGTGTTCCAATAAAACTTTATTTACAAAAGTAGGTTGCAGGCTGGATTTGGTACACAAGGCCACAGTTTACTGACCCCTGTGTTAGAGGAATGTTTCCAAATAGAATGATAAGGACTTATAGATGCTTCCCTGTGTGTGTTCAGTACAGTATTTGGAGCTCTTTCCCCAACCAGAATGAGAGATTGTGCTATTTTCTCATATGCAACCTCCCCCTACCAGGGCCAAAAGAACATATTTACCAATGTTATTATCACAGTTCCATGACCATAAAGCAGGCCGAAAAGAATGGACCAAGAATTGATTCAGGAAAGGATTAAACCCTTCAACAAAGACAATGGACCAGCAATGTGATCTGTCCACAGAAAGGACCAAACTCAAATATAAATCTCTGGCTTTATGAAGAAGGTAATTAAAGCTGCCATTCAATGGCTGGGCTTCTTGGAAGCATTTGGAATGAAATTTCCACTGAATCACAATTTCTGAAAAGTACATCTCATAGTGAATCTCCTGAATCCTTACACATTTGTGTAAGGAGACAGGAGGCAGAGCAATGTCTTATGTGTGCCTTATAGCTAGTCGCAGCTTTTCACTGTAGCAACAATCCAGGCCACCAAGGTATCCCTTTGTCAATCCTAGTCCTGGAACTTCCAGTGCTCTGGCACTCCCAGAGCTGTCTAAGTGCGACCAGCCCCATCACTGATGGGGGTAAACTTCTGAGACTTATTGCTGTCCACCTAGATCCTTCTGCAGTGCTGAGACCTTGGAGAAGCAAGTAGGTAGCAGATAGATCGCACAGGCCTCTGAGTCAAAAAGCCCTGGTTAGAGTCTAAAGTGAACGTAAGGGAGTTAGTTAACCTCTCTGATCTTCAAGTGCCTCATTTGAAAATTGAGGATTTTTTAAGTACCTTCCTCACATGGCATAAAGCTTAAATGTGGTGGTATTTAAAAATATTAAGAAACATTTAACACAGACCCAGTGTATCTGGAATGTTTAATAAACACGAAGAATTAGCATTACTTTTTTTTTTTTTTTTTTTTTTTACTTCTGTACCTGTTTTAGGAGATCCCTGGGCCATGGAGATAGAATGGGGTTCTTCCCCTCTCAGGGACTGTGGGTTTTTTCAGAGAGACACTGCTTAGTTCATAGCGCCCAACGTTGATGTCAGGAAACCACCTGATTGTGTTAGCACTGGGGCCATGTGCTTTCCATACCTTTCCTCATTTAATACTGGGAAAAAGGCTTTCCCCCCACCTCTTCCTTTCTAGTTAGGGGAAACCAAAGCTGAGAAAGGTTGAGGAATGTGCCTGCAGTGACACAACTCATCAAGGCCAACCCAGGACCCAAACCCAGGTGTGCACACAGCAAGTGTATTCTTTTTCCCTACTATGTGACGCAGCTCTAATTATTTGTGTATATGGCCTAATACCACTGCCTCCTGTTGGTATTCTGTTGGTATTAAGCCACTTCCCATAGATGGTAAGTTCCTAGCAGGCAGTGGGCTTGTAAACATTTCTGTATTTCTCATAATACCCAATATGGTGCCTTGCACATGGTGGGGATTCCTCTATTTTTTGAATGAATGAATCTGCATCCTGTCCATTGCATCTTACACTTCCTCCCTTCTCACATGATCACTCCCCAGCTGTGGGATCCCCGAGGGGCCCATGGTATGCTGAGGCATGGCAGCTCTACCTTGTGAGTCCATGAAGGCAGGAGGAAGGGCACCCGCATGGTGGGGAAGCTGGGGAGTAAGAACTAAGTCTGGGTCTCAACTTCTGCCTCTATGTTCCCCCAGGTTGGGGGAACAACGTCCAAGTACCCAGCATAATTTGCTCTACAAATTGGGCGGAAGGCTTTCTGGAATTGCTAGAATTCCTTTTCCTCTAATTCTCTGGCCTGATGTGGGCAATGGGTAAGTGGCTATCACTGAGGAAAAAGAGTATTTATAGCAATGAGTATCTGATGCTCTGTTCTCATGAGACTTCCTCCAATCCTAGTCGCGTGTCTTGATCAGGTCATAAGATAGAATTTGAACGAGCTCTGAACTTGTTTGCATGTTTAGCCAAACCTCTGAACTAGTAGATCGTCCCTCATTGCAACTTACCATGAAAAAAGAAATACGTGATTGTATAAGAAAGGTATTTTAAGTTATTTTAAGTAAATTTATTAAAAAATAAATTTGAATTAAATGGCTGTGGCCTCCCTGAGCTCTTCCTTCTATTTTTAAACAAATCTCTTTGCTTGAATAACAAGGAACCATGCCTAGATTCAACCCCTTTGCCCCCTTCCCCACCCTTCCTCTGGTTGCATTGGCTTAGTCACAACCCCAGGTGGCCAGGACAGAGCTTGAAGGCCCAAAGATGAATGGACCTCAAATCATTCCCCTTGCAGTTTATAAGGAAGTGGTGACAGCCCCTTCACAACATAGGATATGCACAGGGTGTTTTTGGAGACTTTGAAGGCAATGCCTTTAATCCTGAGTTTACAGCTAGGACTTCCTTTAGTCACAGCATTTAAAGATACAAAGTGCTCTGGGGGTTCCCTGGATATACATGTGTCCAGTAGGTGGGGCAGCCACAAAGCAGCACTGGAGGTGCCAGGGGATGTAAAGAGCTGAGCTCCCAGTGAGGCCTCCTGCAAGCAGGTTCAGAGTCGAGAGTCAACTGTGGAGCCCAAGGATACTCACTCTTCTGCAGAAACACAGACCAGTGGGAACAATATTCACAATAGCAGTTAACATTTTAGCATGAGGAAAGCCAGGGATTTTGTTTGTTTGTGTTTGATTTTTAAGAATGGTGCTGAGGGATGAGTTGGGTTGGAAGGCAGGAGCTGGAGAGGGCAATGGGGGGTTGGAAAACCCAAGCAGGCTTTACATCTAGGCCTTGGAGAATTTTTAATTTTCTCAACATGTAAATAGCGCACAGAAAGCTCATTTCACCCCAATTTCTATTTTGTTGTTGTTTGTTTGCTTTTTGCCTTAACTCTCTGGAGGCTCTTATGTAGACAGGGTACTGATTCCTAGACCTCATATATAAGGAAGAAAATAGCCACTGCTGCTGTCCCCTTGGGGTTTGCATAGCTCCTTATAAATAAGTCTCAATTAACCATCTTCCCTGCGACCTAAAGGAAGCCCCTGATGGTCCTGGCTCTGTGAATAAAGCATGTGCTTGTGCTGGAAGTAATTAAATGGGCTGAGTACAATTGTCAGAGCTCTAAGGGCCAAAGCACTATCTTTTGCCTGGGCAAGAGTAATAGCAGAGCTCCTTTGTTGGTAACATAATGAAAGAGACAGGCGGGAAGAAAGCCCATTGTCAGCAAGCACAGATAATTTTGGTGTACCTGGGATTTGTTATAAATGTATTTTGATGGCTTATTATGTCGGGAAGAATGTTTTCTTATCTTCAGGACTATTCAGCAGAACAGAGGAAATAATCCCAGCGTGATGTTTATTTAGCTAGATGTGGGTCCCTAATAGTGATGATTGGGGTGGGTTTCATGTAGACCAGGATGAATTTACGCAATCTTCTTTATTAATCTTCTGGTCTTGCCTGAACAACCTATGTAGGTGGATAGATGGGCTGGCCACCTCTGGACGTCTTGCAGAGAGGTAGACCTGAGAACAATCAGCAAAGACTAATCTTTTTCAGAACTGGGGCTTTTTAAATGACATTTTGCTCCACATAAAGGGGATTTTTCCTTTCCACTTGCGATGCAATGGCAGGTAATGGGGCTGTAATTCTTATAATCAAAAAAGTCTGGGAAACCCTGGGTTTCAAAAAGCAGAGAATTCTTTCTTGCTCTAGACCAGCTCAGAGCCTGTGATATGCTGATGTGTACCGTAACTCTGCAAGGGGGTGATAGTGTGCATTAGAGAGGCTTTCCCAAACTTACTTGACTATAGGCTCTTTTTAAGAGGAAGCTGCTTGTGGGACTAGTGTTCCATGGGATCTACTTTGAGAAATGTTTTCATTGCAATCTATTTTTTTCCCATGAGTCTTTACATCTTTTTACCTTGACCACTTTTCTTTAAAAATACATTTTAGAACTATTCAGACATGGCCAGATTGGTTACATTCCCAAGTCTTCAAAAGATCATATCCTGGCTGTTGACTAAATTATCAAGGACTGGATCATGTCCATCCCTGGTCTCCTCTTGCTTTTCTTCCCATCCACTCGGGCTGTCAGATGACAAACCTGGCTTCACCCAGTGCATGTCATCATAGCTGGGCACTGGAGTTGTGATTCATGGCATCGACACTCTCAGCATGCTGGGGTTGCCCTTTATCAGGCTGTCACGGTTTGGGTTAGGAAGATAGGAGGCCTTGAAAAAACTGTCTTCTGGTCCCATTCTTTTTGTTCTCTTCCAATTTTTCCTTTTAAATATTTTTCCTTATCTCCTTCCATCAGGACAAGTGTCATACTTAATACACAAAACTGTGGTTTACATTTAAATTACTGCGACTCTAGAAGAAATGTTCTCTTTAGTAATTTTGACTCCTTGAATTCTTTTTTCTCAGTACACCCCTGTGGGTTACATTTGCACTTTAAAAGAAGACAAATAAGAAAAGATAATAAGATAATGGTTTGCCCAATGGAATGAGTTGCTAATGATGCCATATTATGCACAGTGAAACCCGCTTTAGCGGCTTTCAGAAAATTCCTGTCTTCTGATCATTCCTCAATTCAGGTGGTGTGGGCCCTTCCTTCTTCACCTGTGCATAAGGCCAATCCTATATGTGAAACATCCCTGAGCATCTCAACTACTTGACTATTTATGGTTGTATTACCAACCACCACAAAACTTAGTAACCTCAAATGACAATAATTTATTATTTTCTCATGATTCATTGGGTTTACTGGGCTCATCTGGGCAGTTCTGCTCTGCATGGTGCTGGTTGGGGCAGGAACATCTAAGATTGCTTCATTCACTTGTCTACAATTAATGCTGGCCATTAACTGAGATGTTGCAATTCCTCCTCACATGGCCCATGGTCTAAACTGACTTCCTATGAGCATGGAGGATGGGTTCCAAGAGGACAAAAATTGAATTGCTTCCACCACATTTTATCAGTCAAACAAATGACAAGGCTAGCCTAGATTCAAAGGGAGGGGAAATGGATTCCACCTCTCGATGAGAGGAACAACATGGCCAAAGATGAGATGTGTGTCTTTAAGACTCCTACCACAATGACTATCCTTGGACACTTGAGATAACCCAGAGACTAGGCTCAGTAGAACAGGTCACATCCACCTACTGCTCCAACTTTGCCAAACTCCAGAGAAAAGACTCCAGAGCTCAGACTCACAATTTTATTCTTCTATGAGAGTCCTGGCCTGTGGATATCTCTGAATGGGGTTGAAGTTGCTCTTTATTTTTGTCTCAAAGAATGAAAAGGAAATTCTCTGACATCAGGGCTAGGTGCACAGTATAACATCCCCAAAGCTTTGTTCTGCCAAAGGAAAATGTGACGATGAGGCTTGGTGCCCAGTATCAGAATGCTCTGGACCATCAACGTTTGACAGATTTCCTCAATTACTCTCCAGATGTTTGTAGTACGGTAAGTCCCAGCCTCTAGCTCACTTTTGGCTCCTCTGGATAGACTCTGGAAGCTTCCTAGCATTTCCCTAGAGCCCCAGGGTAAATCAAAGATTGGAGATCTTGTCTAAAGGTGTTCAGAACAGGCTTCCCTCTGCAAGAGCCTCACTAGCTTAGGTGCTACTCGCTTGCTTACAAAGCATTGTGGGTTTAAAAGTGACAATGTGAGTAAAAGAACATATCCTAATATCAGCATGCCCCTATCCCTTTTATATATCAGATGATTAACCAACTATCACAAAAAAGCATATGTGTGGTTAAGCCTTCAGAAACCAAGAATAGCCATGATCCACTGTGCTGTCACGTGTACCATATATAGAACAAGGAGCAAGAAAATATATCCCAATTATCATAAAGAAGATACCAGGAAGATACTAGGAGGATTGTTCTAGCCGTTAAATTTTGGCACCAATGACCAAGAGCTATTTGGTTCATTCCAAGGAGTTTTAAGACTAAATTAAGTAATAGCTACTCAAGCTGTCTTGGTTGATGGCCTGGCAGACATCTGGGGGAATTTTTTTATGACTTTCTCAAATCATTTTTTGCTCTCTGGGACTGTTTCTGCTCATAGTTGTCATATGTTTTCTCCCTACAACATTCATTAATCTGTGAGATAAAAAGATATTCATATTTATTTGCATTTAAATTGCTTTCCTTTTCAAATCTAGATAACACCTGCAGCTTTATTAGTGTGCTCATTAGGAGTGGCTACCGTGTGCAACTGAGGCTGGAATGAGAGGCAGGTCACTCTGTGCACACTCAAAGCCTGCCAAACTGGAGCCTGCAGTAGAGGACAGGCTGGACAGTCTGGGCAGCTTTCTTTCCTGGAGTTTTCTCTGAGACAAGCCGGCATCTCAAGCAATAGTTTGTGCATGACCATAAAGGCAATAATCAAAAAAGAAAAACATTCTAAATACTCAGTTCACTGGATTATCAAAGCTTCCTTGCAAACGAGAGCTTGGCTTCCACTTCTGCTGGCCAATTTAATCAAAATAGCTCCACTCATTTCTGCTGAATGATTTGGCTTGCAGGATGCCACTTGTGACGTTTGAATGGATTTTTCAGTTCATCCCTTTTTGTCATGGTTGAGGGCTGGCAAAGCCTACAAGTGGGTTGATTTGGGTGATCCATGTATATCAGGCTTTTAGAAGGCGTAGCCGCTACTACGTGCCGGAGGGCCTCGGGACTTGTCAGAGTGCTGGGGTTCAGTTCTGAGTCTGGGCTCCTGCACAGTTGATGATGCTGCTGCACTCCTGAGCCTTGTTTGTCATGACCGCACCCCCACCACATCCAAAAGGAAGCTTCCATTCAGCTTAGGTCACCTGCAGTCCAAGGGAAAGCCAGCCTGGCTTTGCCATGGCTGCTCAGCAAAAGAAAGCTTGGGTCCCTCACTCTCCAGGCCTTTCTAAGTGGCCCAGATGGGACCACACAGGTGGGACTGCACAGGTAATTCTGAGTTTTCAATGTGGAATAAAGCCACTTCCCTCTCAGACTCCTCCCTCTGCCTTTCCTCCTTCAAACCTATGTGACCAAATTCTCAAATTAAATTCCTTCTGTTTTAAATATTTAGAGTGGGTTCTGTTTTCCTGGTTGGACCCTGGCTCCTACAGGTACCCTGGAAAGCTAACTACCTTGACTCAAGCCCTTCCCTGGTCTGTTCACTGCTCTCCCTAATGAATAGCTTTGTGCAGAATATGCCGGCAAAGTTGGGGGATGGCTCTAATCCATTCCAGGAACCACGTGGCCAATCAAGCTACGTGAAATTTAGAATGGCCTCACGTCTATCTATCCTGACTCCATGTTTCATCTCAGATTGGACAATTCGTTCATCATTCATTCATTTAGCACATTTCAGAGAATCCCTCTGTCTGCAGAAAACATTTCTAGAGACCCAATTAGAAAGAAGCAGGATGTGTGCTATGAAAAGCACAGAAGCCTCCTTAGAGTCTAATGTCAAAATTTCCCACCCCAGCTGTGTGGAGGGGTGTGAGGTCTGTGGGAACTAGGGTGGGGAGATCACACTCACCAGAGCTCCCAGGCACTTGACGACAGGGGTCAATTGCTCTGCTCGGGGGCCTGGTGGATTGTTAAAAACTGCACTCTAGCACAGGGTTGGGGAAAAAATAGCATTCCACCTTCTGTCTGCTGCAAAATGATTCCATTCTGTTATCGATGCAGACAGAGCCCTTTCAAGTCAATCGGTGTGAACTCCCCGGGCCTCAGCATAAAATAGGTGGATGGCAAGTAGATTGTAGTGCACAACCAAAAGATTTTAGAAATTCCTGTTTCTGAAAATGAAGTAGAGAGGGAAAAAAATGTACACTTCCCCACAGAAGTGGAATCCTCTTCATTTCAGACCTAATGGTTGCTACTATTTATCAAGCACCCATCATCAAGCCAGAAGGACGCCAGGAGCTTCACACACATGGTCTCATTGTGTCCCCAAGACCATGACAACCTTACAAGGTAGGCTTTTATTAATCTCTATGTCACAGATGAACAGTCTAAACCCAGCTACATTTCTATAATTTGACCAAGAACATGGAGCTCCTACATGGCAGAGGTGGGAGTCACACCTAAGCCCATTGGTTTCCCAAGCTTGGGGTCTTTCCATGACTCCTGACCAGGCTGCCACCTTTCAGTAAAATTTGAATTTTCATGTTAGCACCCTGAGTTTCTGGGTCACTTACCCACAGCTGGTCTAGAAAGCAGGCTAGTTCACTATCACGGCGCCAGAGCCTGAAAGAATGAGGAAAGGGAAAATCAGTGCTGAAAAAACAAACAAAACAAAACAAGCCACTCGCAGCAGGACAATGTCTGGGGTCTTCAGTGTCTTTGGGGCCACCTGACTCTGCTCCTTTCCTTTTGCAGGGACAGTTAATACAAGTTCACTCTGTGCCCAGTGGGAGTAGCGGGAGACAGAAGTGGCCTGTGTAGCGTCTCTGAGGTCCCCATTTCTTGTGCTGCCAGGGGAGCACAGCCCTGGAGCGGGAGAGCTGGGCTGAGCACAAACTCCGCCACTTACTAGCTGGTGAATCTAGGCCAGTTACTGAAACTCCTGGAGCCTCAGTTTCCTTGGCCGTAAATCAGAATATCAGTAAATCAGAATAATTCTTCTATCATCAATTTGCTGTGAGGATTAAATAAGATAATGTTTGTAAACACTTAGAACATTGCTTGCACTGTGAGTGCTATTTAAATGTTTGTGGCTACTCTGATCATTTTTTATTATGTTCTCAGATGGCCAGAGAGCACAGATGCCCTCTATTGTACATTATATGTGGGCCTTTCAAAAATGCTGAGAAATCAATAGTGACCAATGTGGCCAAGGCATGTTTGATCCCTGAACAATGCTCCAGGTCCTCAACAAATGCTGGCCCCCACCAGATGTGTCCCTAAATGTCTTTTCCTGCAGAGTGGAATGGTCTTCTGGCCCAGCACCATATTGGGAACCTCGTTGTACCCAGAGCAGCTTCCAACTTTGAACTCAAAAGTGATGTTCCATATTTTTTTCTCGAGGTTTCATGGGTGCACTTGACACCCCAAGTTTCTCATTCAACCCCAGGGGAGAGAAGAAAATCATTCCTGGAGGAAAGACTACTGGCAGAAGTAGAACAGTGGATGAAAACTCACTGTGCTCCCTAGCACCCCCTGGGACAGCCCCTGTCACACATGTGTCTACCTTATGTCCATCACAAATGGTCACCTGCCTTCCTTTCTGTGACTTGCCATCTGTCTGATTCAATTTACCTCTTGCCTTGCTATTATTTAACTACAGATGTGAGTCAGCTCAAAAGAGCATTTGGTGGGGGGAGAGAGAAGGAGCCTACAAGAGAAAATATATTGATACAAAATTCATTTTTCTTCAATGTTTGGGGCTTCAGAGCTTCCATTTCAGGTTGACATTTGAAAACATATCTGTTAAAACATCAGTGAGAGAGTTGATGATGACACTGCATTTCTGACACCCTTTCACAAGATGGCTGGGGAGATGATTTATCCTATTTATTTATTCTGATTTGGCAGCTAATGCTGGGGCTTGTGTCAGGGCTGCATACTCTGATGCTCAGCTCTGGTTTCGATGCCTCTCTGTGCTCACCTTTACCCCTGGCTCCTTCTCCTGTCCTGAGGACCCCGGCCTGCATCAGGTGATGACCCCTCTGTGATGGTGCAGCCCTGATGGACAGGGCAGTCTGCAACTGGACGGTGGCCAGATGACATCATGCAGTTTCACTTCACTGTTTCCCCAAAGTGAACTGGGTCAAGGGTATTGAAGCAAAAAGGCCACGTGTGGCTCAATACCAGGCTGCAGGCCTGGGAGCAGAAAGTATGACCCACAGGCAGGACAGAGGCCCCAGAGCAGGCCAGTCAGCCGAGGGGCTGAGCCCTCACATAAACCAAGCCCAGCAGGGCTCCCACACCAGCTCAGCTTCCTCATCTGTAAAATGGACATGGGCACTTTTTGAAAAAGACACTTATTTATCTTTCTTCCTACAAGAGTGTATTAGCAAAAGGATTAAAAGTTAGCACAAGCCCAGTCCATAGGGTTATTTGGGTCCTGGGAACTTCACCCTCATGAGTATCCTCTTAGTGCCAGTTTGGATTTGGCAGTGGGCATGCTGCCTAGTTATGGTCTTATTTCAGAACTGCTACAAAAGGCCAGCTTTCGTACGCACAGCAAAACAGAGTAGTAGGAATGGGATAGAATTAGCAATCACTAACACAGCCCTCTCTAGCACACATCCAGGATGGGATAAGAGGGTTTTGAGGTTGTCTTCCATGGGTATAACGGGATGTTCAATGGGTAGGTGCCAGATCATGACCCCAGCCATGCATTCTGATTAGAGTTCAGTTTGGACAGACATGCCTCTGCTTCTGGGCACATAAGGCTTGGGAGTAGACAGAGGAAGTGAGACCTGTCAAGTGGGACCGGCTCCTCCACTGAGCAGTGAGGGCCGGAGGATGAGAACTCTCGGTGCAAGGATCATGAGGTTCATGGCTTCCTTCTGGCTCAGTTGTAAGAGAAAATCATCTTATGGGGGGATAGGAAAGAGTGAGCTTTCTTGGAATGTCTACTATGTGCCAGACATGAAAGCAGATGCTCCTTTCAAATCACTTGGGTGGGATGGACTCTCTTGTCACTGTGGTACAAATGAGGACACAAAACCTCCCAGAGACAAAGTCATTTGTCTGGGTCCCCACTGCTCCCAGCTGCTGGAACTGGGGTTTGAATACAAGCTTCTGCAGCTCCCAGTTCACGCTTCCTCCTCACCATGCTATCACCCTGGGAAGGAGATCTAAAGTCTTCAAACGAAAGGAGAGTTTTCCACTTACGTAAATGTAGCAGCTGAATGTTCTGGACAGAAAACTTTGTCCAGCCAAGTTGCCCCAGATGACCAGAGCAGGAGAGAGGCAGGTCCCCTCATAGTGGTGACCACATAACAAGAAGGGACAATGTTTGCTTAAGGTACCAGCACCTCAGTGTGGTCTAGTATTTCTCAGAGAGTGGTCTGAGAGTCGGCCTCTTGTAGTGTAGTGAATTTTTTAGACATTTATGAAAATGTTTGTATGTCTGGTTTCAGCCTGACTTAGTAATTTGCTTACATAACCTCTTGCCTCCTCCGGGTGGCCCAGAGGGCCCAGATTAAGAATTTTATGAACATCCTGCTGTGTTTAGTCTGTTCTACCTGGGAGTATGTATTTCACTAACCCAGGTGGTGCTGTTACCACACACATATCCTGCAAGGGCAGGGCATTGTATTAACGAGTATAACCAGTAAAACCACAGCATTTCACTTTAGCAAAAGGGGCCGAGACAGGAAACAGGTGAATTCCCTTCTCCCACACGCCCACCCTTCTCTCCTCCCTCCTGTGAAGTTAGAGTCTGTGGCTTTGTGGCTGCTCCACTCCACTTGCCCCTGGGGGCAGACTGGGCACTGGGGGAGTCCATAGGCTTCATATTTAGCTCAGAACAACCCCAGACTGTATGTGGGCACCATCACTTCCTCAAAGGTGGAAGAAGCAGTAATTTCTCACTTTCTATCCTCCCTCCCCCATCTTTCCTCTTCTCTTTCTCTGTTGTTTTCCCCGTCTTCTTCAAAGAGTTACAGTCTTCCCTGAAACACTCTTTCTGAATGGGCTTCCACTGGCCTATTCCAGGGTACATTCCTTACTAGAACTATGTTAAGTTTCCAAGAGTCAATAAGAAAGCAGAAGTGGCTACACTGGTTTCCCCTGAAAGCAGCGTCAAATTTCAAGTACTTCTCTCATACTCTCGCCCCCCACCCCATTCCACCACCCTCAACAAGCACGCAGCTCACCGCTGAGCACATCATAAATGCTAAAAAACAGTGAATGGACCCACTAATTAAATAGTTCTTTTTATTCCCATTTGTTTTTCTTTTTCTATAGCAAGCCATTGTGAATAGGATGGTTCTCTTCCCCCAGAGAAGTTGTCTACTGACTGAAAAACTTAAGCACAGCTTCAAAGAGTCCCAATGAACTCACATCTCACTGCATTGGAAATCTTTTTAGGCACCACACAGAAAGGCCTGAGTGTGATTCTGCTCCCCAGCCCCTGAGTGAAAAGGTTATTAGCTCACTAGCTACCGTCAATTTCAGAGATTGCCAAAATAGCCATGATAGAAGAAGAACAATCATTCTGTTGAGACTTTGTGTAGCATTTTGCCTTTAAAAATAGTTTCACATTCATTATCCTATTTGACACTCACAAGAAAAACTGTGAGATCTATATGGCTAATATTTACGTCCATTTTGCAGATGTGGTTCCGAGATGTTTAGTGATTTGCTAGCGATTGCACGGGTGGTAGCTGGAAGAGCTGGGCTGGCACCACAGTTTCTTCCTCAGTAGGTTGGCATTCTTCCCAGGACTCTTCCCTACCTGCCTTCCTCAGACACTTTGTTTAAGGGTCAAAACAGGCTCTAGTAAAAATTTATGTTCACACAAAAATTTGTAAATGAATATTCATAGCACCTTTGTTCATAATAGTTGGAAACAAGAAACAACCCAAATGTCCATCAACAGATGAATGGATAAGCAAAATGTAGCATATCCATGCAATGAAATATTACTGGGCCATCAAGAGGGATGAAGTGCTGATACCTGCTACAGCATGGATAAACCCCGAAAACATTATGCTAAGGGAAGAAAGCCAGTCAAAAAAGGCCACACAATGTCTGATTCCATTTAAATGAAAGTCCAGATTAGAAAAATCTATCCAGATGCAAAATAGATTGATGGTTGCACAGGACTAGGGGCTGGATGGGAGGATTGGAAACTGATGGCTAACGGGTACAGATCTCTTTTAGGGATGATGACAATGTTTGAAAATTGATTGTTATGATGGTTGCACAACTCTGAATATATGCAAACCCATTGAAGTGTACACTTTAAAAGAGTGGATCATATTATATGTAAACTATATCTCAATAAAGCTGTTATATTTTTAAAAACTAGCTCTGAGATGTGGCTGTCATAATCTCCTCTGGCCACAGCTTCCCACAGAGCTCCAAAGCTATGCAGTACCCAATATTGGCTGCTCTGACCTTGTCTAAGGGGGGGATATTCCTCAAACTCTGCTTGCTCAAAGTCATGGAGCAAAATCAGGTGTCTCCATATTCCCAAATACAAAGTGCTAGAGGTAAAGTTCTGTGCTTCTCAAACATTAATGTGCATTCCAGTCACCTGGTGATCTTGCTAAAATGCAGATTCTGATTCACTAGGTCTGGGAGCAGTGCAGCCTGATATTCTGCATTTTTAACAAGCTCCCAAGGGATGTCAATGTTGCTGTCCTCCACACTTTGGGAAGCCAGGGTGTAGACCCCAGAACCAGTTCTGTGAAATTGAAATGTTCCCTTTCCAACTGATGGCTTTGCTACATGAAGATGCAGCCTTTGACTCATCAGTGCCAGCCTGTACAATTCAATCAAATACCAGGATTTTTTAAATGTAGGCAATCAAATGTCTTTTTTCCCCACTCTCCACCCAATTGTTAGGGGCTAATAATGGAAAATTATGAACTATTGCTACCATCTGACTGGGTGAAATCCTTTGGTGCAGAGTAATCTTTGTGGAAAGCACCTAACAACTCTTTTGAGTATTTTTTTTTTTTTTAACTAACTGAATTGGCCGTTTGTTTAGCATCATAGGGAAAACCCTTAGTTGTGCTAAGTCTAAGCTTCCGTAATCATGACAATATATTTAAGAAGCACAAGATTAATTTCTATGTTCAAAACACCAAACATGTCGTCATTTTGAAGAGTGAGCAGGAGATTCAAAAGACCCCCTCAGAAGGAAATAAAAAGCCAAAGGATTGTGAACTTTTCAATGATACAGTTACGTATACAACTTAATTTTTACCTAATAAGCATGTGGTACATACCTGTAACATACAACACACTATGCCTATACCTCAGGAAAAGATATATAAAGATTAATAAGATGCTGTCTGTGCCCACAGCGGGACCTTTATCAGAGTCAGGGAGAAAGACAAGCTCACCAAGAAAAGCAAGAAATAAAAGGGAAGGAGAGCCCCATTGCAGGCAGAAAGACAGAGCTTTCGGCCTGTTCTTGTTGTTTGATTGGTTTAAATCCCGTCGTCTTTACATATTTTGCTGATGTTGCTGCAAAGCTCAAGAATCCTGGACACTCTCCTTCACTCAAATAAAACCTCTATTTACACAAGGTTTGTTAATGGAATACAGGGAAATGGCAAAGATAGTATTAAGCTCACACAGCAGTTCTTGAAAGTACCTCTCCATTGTTGTCGGGCTGGTATCTGCAGCTACAGGGCCAGCTGGTTTTGATGAGCGGAAGATGACTGAATTTTGAACCTCAGAAGAGCTCTGGATGTGGTCCAAAAAAATTCAGGTTCAAATTTCTGTTGTGTCCAGGTTTAGATGTATGATGATCATTGCTTTTTAAACCTGCTGGGCCTTTTCTTCATCTGTTATATAAAGATGATCATACTAACTTCTTCAAAGGGATGACATGAGCAGGAAATGAGCTAATGTATGGAGAAGGCTTCATGAACTGTCGAGCATTCTACAGATGTAAGAATTAATGACCATTTTGCTTAACCCACATACTCTAGGCCTGGGCTGTCCTTCTCCTGCCCTCAGGTCTAGCAAAGCCCACCTGTCAACTAGCCATTGCTCCAGTGCTGCTTCAGGGCTGTGCTTGACAAATAAGTGGATTGGGGTCTTCTGGAAGATAAAGCAAGTGATTGTGACCAAAAGCAATCTTTAGTCCAAGTCCTTTGTGAATTCTCTGGAACACAATGTCTTTAGCTTTAAAACAAAGTCACTGAATACATGCTGATATTCTTTCTTTGTTATAGAAATTCCCACCCCATAGCAGGCATGATTTATGTTGGGACACTGTATCTGTCTTCCACATGAGGGAAAAAGGGCTACAATTTAGTTTTATCTTCCCTGGGTTTTTGATTCTAAGCCTTTATTTCCCATTAGCTGGGAAACTAAAATAATGGAAATACCATAATAAATCTGCTAAATTAGGTACCGCCCCCCTTTGTCTCATCCCTATTGGGAATGGGAGTCTGAACCTACTATAGGCCTCCCCACCTCTTCCTAGGGAGAGCACGGGCCACTTACCAGCCCCAGCTTTGGAGCCTTTCAAACTAATCAACTGCAGATTTCCTAATTCCTATTATTCCATCTAAGTGATAACCCAGACACGGGACAAACTCTTGATAGGAAAAAATCTTACTTTTAAATATGATTGATAAAATACTAGCTGAGCCAGCAGAACCTTTACTGATAAAGGCTAGTGAGCATTTCTATCAGACTGCTGTTGAGTAGGGTTTCTTTTTTAATTTTTAAACCTAATCATAATTAATTCTATCCCAAACTTGCTATATAAATTCTTACCTCCAGAAGGTGAGATAAGTATGCATTATACAATATGCATGCATATATATGTGCTAGGTAAATTCTTTCCAAGGCTCATTTGATGGATGTAGACTATAAATGCACAATCTGGGTGATGAGATATTAATAATTACTTCTATAGAATTTGATATTTGCAAAGTGACTTGCAGTTATTTATTATATTGTTATTTTACATTGAACAGTATTCTCCTTGGATAAGGAAGAGCAGAGAATGAAGAACGGGCTGTTATAAGGTCTAGAAAGAATTCTTTGCCATCTATTACAGTATATGCCCTCGGGGAGCCCCGCTCCTCTCTCTGAGGAAGCAGACCACTGTGTCAAGCCACTTCCCCTTCCCTTTGGCCAAGGAATAGGTAGAACAGGCCAGTGCTAAGTTTTCACTGCATCGTTGTGACTAAAGTCCTCTTTCTTGATGTAAAGCTGTTACCAGTCTCCAAACCCCTTCTTTTCTATGAGGATGTCCTTAATTTAGTGGGAGGGAGGGCAGATTGTAAAGGTTCAGCAGTGAAGAGACCTAGGTTCTGGTTCTACTTCCTCACTAACTAGCTATGGGGTCTTAGTCAAGCTGGTTCACTATCTGTGTTCTCTGAGTTCTTAATTTGTCATACCGAAATGACACCATCCAATGCATTGGGTATAAAAAGGTTTGTTTGTTGTGAGAATAAAATAATGAACACAAAACCACTTTGAAGATACTGAAAGCTCCAGATGGTTAAGGTGGTGTTATTATTACTGTTATACTCTTCACACAAGCAGCTTCTTTCCATCCCATTCAATCTGAAAATTGAAATACTTCGGTCAGCATCCCCATTAGAGATTTTAGCCAGGCACTTGACCTTGCCCCTAATTTATTTATAGGCACAACTTTGTTTTCTTTATACTGAGAGACAAGATAGCATAGTGGTTGAGATGACTAATTCTGGTTTCAGATGGACAAGGGTTTAAATTCTGGCTTAAGACATCCACCTAGGGCTGTGATAAAGAAACTATTACTGGACTAGTCTTCATGCCATAAACAAATAAAAAAAACTGTACAATACAGGCTAGCCACTTGTCCAGTTATTGAACAACAGATAGCACCAGACTCTGACCCCTGAGAGAAGGAAAACTCATAAGATGAAATTCACATTTGCCTCAACTCTCTTCTTGTGGAAAATATATCCACTATAGCACAGAGAACTGGAATAGAAGCCGAGCACAGAGAGGCCTCCTAGCTGAGGATCAGCATTGAGGCTGTGAAAGGGGCTGGAATCTGTGGGGTGGGACATGGTAAAGAAGGAAACTATGAAGAGAGGGCCATAACTCCATTTGGGGGTTCCCCATGAGTTCTTGAGTGAGGGCTGGGCTGGGCATGCACAGAGAGAAACAAAAGAAGACTTATCAGATAGCAACTGCTATAGGGTTGCAAGCAGAACAGAGATACTTGAGGTCTAGCAGCACTGGAGATGTTGGAGGACCAGCTTAGGCCTTGTTGGCTCCCCAGATATCCTGCCGAGATATGAGGAAAGCCATATACTAGAGGTAAAGGGCACACCCTAGAGTAAGATCAATTCTCTACCCACCTTATCAAACCCTAAAACCAAGCATTGGCAAGATCTGCATGGGAGACAGACTTAAGAGTTTGAAATGCACCAAGTTAAAAAGCCTTGGGCAACATCTTGGGCTTTCTATGGATCTTCCCTAACAAAGCCTAAAATAAAGTCTGAACAAGTTCAAAGTGATTGGCCAATACTTGAACTGTTTACTGGAATAAAGCCCAGTGCACTTCAGAGAATGATAACAGAATCCAGGGTCTCTACGACATGTAATTTACAATGTTCAGTATACAATCAAAAATACTAAACACACAAAAGAACTGGAAAGTGAGATTTATGGTCAAGAAAAAGAAGTAAATATACTCTGACCTCAGGGTGGCCCAGATGTTGGATTTGGCTGACAAATGTTTTGAAGCATCTACCTAAAATATATCCAAGAATTAAAAGCAAATATGATCTTAATGAACATATTTTAACAGTAGTAAACAGATAGAAAATCTTAGCAGAGGAGAAAAAAATATCATAAAATAGAACCAAATGGACAGTTTAGAAAAAGTGAAATAATTGAAATGAAAAGTTTACCGGGAGGCTTTAACAGGAAATCGGAGATAGAAGAGTAAAGGAACAATGGATTTGAAGAGATATAGATATAAATTATCCAATTAGTAAAACAAAGGGAGGAAAAGGTGAAAGAAAAACAAATAAAGCCTCAGGAACCTGTAGGGCAATAGGAAATAATACAATATGCATGTAATTGGATTTTCAGAAGGAGAGAAAAAAATATGTTAAGAAAGAGTGGCTGAAAATTTTCCAAATTTGAAGGAAAACATCACTTACAAATCTAAGAAGTTTGGGAAATCTTAAGCAAAATTAATACATAGAAAATCATACCCAGGTACATCATAGTCAAACTGTTGCAAGCCTAAACTAAAGAAAAAAATCTTTAAAGCAAATAGGAGAAAAAAAGAAATAAAAAAGCTATCCAGCCGTAAAAACATGTGGAGGAACCTTAAATGCATATTGCTTTGAGAAAGTAGCCAGTCTAGAAAGCCTACATACTATATGATTTCAACTATATGCCATTCTGGAAAAGGCAAAACTATAGAGACAGTAAAAAGGTCAGTGCTTGCCGGGGGTTTGATGGGGGGTGAATAGGCAGAGCACAGGGGTGTTTAGGGCAGTGAAATTATTTTGTACGATACTATAATGGTGGATACGTGACATTGTGCATTTGTAGAACTGTACAACACAAAGAATGAACCCAAATGTAAACTATGAACTTTAGCTAATAATAATATATCAATATTGGTTCATCAATTGTAATAAATGTACCACATCAGAGAGAGATGTTTAGGAGAAACTGAGTTGGGGAGTGAGTGGGAAATATGGGAACTCGCTGTGCTATCTGCTCAATTTTCTGTAAACCTAAAACTACTCTAAAAATAATCTATCAACTATTTAATCTATCAACTAAAAAAAGACATGTTATATACAGGGGGAAATGATAAGACATTTTGACCACTTCTCATTAAAAACAATGGAGGCCAGAAGACACTGGAACAATGCCTTTAAAATGATGAAAAGGAAAAAAAAAACCAAAAAACAAACAAATGGAAAAAACCTTGTGCCCACCAAGCTTTCCATATTGCAAGGAAAAATGTCCTCAACAATAAAGATAAAATAAATATCTTCTCAGATAAACAAAAGCTGAGCAATATAACTGAGAAGACAATACAGGAAAGGAAACAGAATACTAATATTATTCAATTAACCTAAAATAAGTTAAAAAAAATAGAGCAACGGAGAAACGAAAAACATAGGGGCAAAAGTGTGGCTTAACCACCACTGAATGTATGATCTTAGGCAAGTTAATAGCTACTATCACTCAGTTTTCCTCATGTGAAAAGTGGAAATGGTAATAGAGTCTACCATTATTGTTGTGTTGTTATGAAGTTTTATGAATAGTCATTGAGTTAATTTATGAAAAGCCCTTTGCAGAGTGTTCAGTAAATGATCCATAAATAATGGCATGTGATCACGGTGATGATGATGATGATGATGATGGAAGTGAAGGAGGATGGGGTGTAGGGTGAAGAGATGCAGAGGCTGGGGGAGAAGGAGACCTGGCTCAAATTAAGCTTAAAATCAGTGACAGCCAGCATATAATCTCTTGTTAAGGGTAATCATTCATTCACTCAACAAATACTATTGAAGCTTTAGTATATGTCAATCTTTCTGCAGGAGAAAAACAACAGTGGTCAAAACAGTCACTGTCCCTGCTTTCATGAGCTTATCATCTGATGGGGGAAATATATTAATCAGATAACCACTTTGAGATGAGTTATGTGAAGGAAAGGAGATAGTTCTATGAGAGCACATAAAAGGGAACCTGACATAGGTTGGGGAGAAGAGGGTTCCAGAAAGAGAGAACAGAATGTTTGAAAGCTCATTTGATGTATGGAGAGACCAGTGTGGCTGGAGGGGGCAGAGAGGTGGGAGCATGGAGCATGGTAAGGCCACGGACGGTTCCTGGACCTCCGACTCTGTGCCAGGCGCTGTGCTGAGAACTTCACATACAGTATCTCGTGCATTCTTGCAATCATTCTGTATAAACAATTGGCTAAAATAACTGTTTTGACATTGTTTTCAATAATAGCTAATAATTTCCCTATAGGTTGGTTTAATTAACCATCTTATTTTTTGTTGTTTTTTGGGTCCAGTAACACATCAAGAATCACACAGGGAGTGAAGATTTCTCTCTCTCTCTCTCACACACACACACACACACACACACGCACACACACATTCCTACCAAGGTTGGAGAGTAATGCTATTAGTTAAAAATATAAAATGCATACAAATATAAAAAACTTGAGTCTTGAAATGTAGAGGAGATCAAGTGGGTAAAAAGGAAAAGGAAGGCAGTATTTCGCGGCAATATATTTCACACCACCTATCCCAACGAAAGACATGGATAATACCAAGTCATCAAAAGCTGCAGAGGAAAACTGTGGCTATGATGGAGCCATCAACCAGATGGCCAGAAAGTAGCTAGAATCATATTCTACTGGAAGAAGAGTCACTGTCATTTATTTATTTATTTATTTGAATCCTTTAGGATGATGAGAAAAATGACATAAAAAAAAACTACTATAGAGAACCTAATTCTGTTCAAAAACAAAGAATGTGATAGAGGATGAAAGTAACTCTGTCGTCTTAACTTTGGAACAGCCTGTAAAGGAAATTCTGAGAAAAGCTAGCCATGTACCAACTCTTGATTTTTGGAAATCAGGTGTCAAGAAGTTCAAAGAAAGACAATTATGATTTTATTGCCAGAAAAACTAAGAGGCAAATCACCTGGGTAAGAGACTTGACTTCTGAAAATATGGTAGAATACTGAGGACAAAGAACAAGTGCAAAGTATTTAGAGAAACAAAGTGCATCCAAGGGTAGGACAGAGCATGGCCAGTACCTAGCAAGGGATAGTGGTAATGCAGAGGGGTCAAGATGAGTCTGGATGGAAATGAGACCACATAGGAACCAGGGGAACTGACATTGCTACAGGTTTTTAAGAATGGTACTGTCCGGTATAAAAGAAAAATGCCCAAATAGCATGGGAAATACTATAGTAGGAGTAATCAATGGTCAAAAGATAGTAAGTTAGAGAGGTCAGTAGGTGGAAATGGGGAGGTTCTGTAAAGTCAAGAAGGCAGTTGGCAAGTGAGGGGCTTCAGAAAGTCCCCAAACACCTGGGCTGGGGGTCAAGGCAGGACCACAGACCTTGCATAATGGTCAGGTATAACAGCTCTGGAGTTGGGCAGGGGCACTGCGAGGTTTTATGGGGCTTGAAGCTTATACAATTTTGGGGGTCCAATTTAAGGAAGATAGTACAAAATTACATATGCTAAGATAGATCCAAAAGTGATTATCCACTTAGAGTGAGAAATCACAACAAATTACACCTTTGCCAAAATTTGGTAGTTCACAAATTTTACAAAATACAGAAAAATCATGTAATAACACAACTGAACTGTCCAACTCCATTCTATGACTTCTGTAACACAACTACTTGACTCACCTCTAAAATGTTTTCTTCTTATATATTTTGACAGCATATTCTTCTGCTACCTTTTCATACACCAATGATTTTGTAATATCACTTCTATACAAAGAATGGAAAGATAAATTCAATATTTTGTCTAACAAGTCTGATTGAAAGTTTTATATAAACAATATTTTTAGAGCAGCTTTAGATTTACAAAATGAAATAATTGTAAAGGTAATACAGAGAGTTCCCATACACTCCATACCCTGTGTCCCCTATTGCTAGCATCTCATATCACTATGGTACATTTATTACAAATAATGAAGCAATAGTGATATACAGTCATTAACTAAAATACATGCTTTATTCAGATTTTCTTAGTTTTAACCAAATGTCTTTTTTTTCTGTTCCAGGATTCATCCAAGATGCCACATTACACTCAGCTGCAGAGTTTTCTTAGACTCCTCTTAGCTATGACAGTTTCTCAGACTTTCCTTGCTTTTGAGGACCAGTTTTAAGGATTATTGGTCAAGTATTTTGTAGAATGTCCTTCAACTGGCATTTATCTGATGTTTTTCTCATGATGATACTGAAATCCTCTGTTTGGGGGAAGAAGAAAACATAAAGGTGAAGTACTATTTTCATTGCATCTTATCAAGAGTACATACTATCAACATGACTCATTACTACTGATGTTGACCTTGCTGGCCTGGCTGAGGGTGTGTTTGTCAGGTTTCTCCACTGTAAAGTTGTTCTCCTCCCCTGCCCCTGCCCCTCTTTACATGCTGTATTCTTTGAAAGGAAGTCATTCTGCAAAGCCCATACTTAAGGAGTGGGGGGTTATTATTCCACTTCCTTGAGGAAGAAATGTCTACATAAATTATTTGGAATTCTTCAACATGCGAGATTTGTCTCTTCTCCCCCACTTATTTATTTATTCAATCATTTATTTATATCACTATAGACTCATGGATATTTATTTTATACTTAGAGTTATAATTCAATATCATTTTATTTTATTATTATTTTTTTCATTCAAATTGTTCCCACTTTAACCACTGGGAGATATTTCACTTGGCTCCTGTGCCCCTTTGACATGCTCCTGTACATTTTTTAAAATACTTCCTTACATGCTGACACTACAGGATGTTCCAGATTCATCTTGTATGTTTCCTGTCCCAGTCCTAGAATCAGTTATTTCCCCAAGAAGCTCTGGTCCCTTTTATTGGAGAATGGTATTAGAAACTGAGCTCTAAGTACTAGGTGTGCTCATTGCTACAACGGTATCATTGATTCCAGGCCCTCTCAGTTGACAAACCAAGGAAATATGTAGGTATATACTAACCTATTTATATACACACACCTGCAAATATTTCTCTGTGTGACCATCTGTATCTGTGTTACCTAACCATCAGTTCATATGGATGCCTCCAACTCTAATCCATTGTCTCATGGATCCTTCTAGCCTCCTCCCCTTGCTTATCTGTAACTTCCTACTCCAACAGTAAGAAACCTGGCTGTCACCCTCCACCATCTATTTACTTAATTATTCGATTCCATTATGCACGGTGCTTTTATGGTTTGAATGTGTCCTCCAAAATCCAGATTGAAACTTAATCCCCATTGCGGTGGTATTAAGAAGTGGGGCCTTTTGGGAAGTGATTGAGTCATGAAGGTGAAGCCCTATTAGTGCACTGTAAAAGGGCTGGAGGGAACTAGCTCAGGCCTTTTTTGCTCTTCCACTCTTCTGCCATATGGGGATACAGTGTCTGTCTTCTCCGGAAGATGCAGCAACAAGGTAACATCTTAGAAAGAGAGGCTGGACCCCTCACCAGACACTGAAACCCACCAGTACCTTGATCTTGGACTTCCTAACCTCCAGAACTGTAATAAATAAATTTCTGTTCATTATAAATTACCCAGTCTCAGGTATTTTGTTATAGCAGCACAAATGGACTAGGACACATGGATGGTGGTTTCAGGATTGTTAACCATCACCTGTGTGGAACACAACTTTGTCAGCTAGGGTACAGCTTATACAGTTTCCTTTGCCTTGAGTCTTACAGACTCCACTCATTTCCAAAGTTTCTTAGCTCAGCTTCTTTTTCCCCTATCCTCTTCAGGGACATTGTTTCATACATTTATAATACAGTTAGATTGTTTTGTCAAATTCTGCATTCCACCCTAGGATTTCCTGACTTCCTAAATGTATTTTTTTTTAATTTGAAAATATTAAGGTTCACTTTTGATGCTATAAAATGCATAGTGTTCTGGATCCACAATTATAAGAAATTCATTCTTGTTGTTTACTGATGATAATTTAGAGTAGTTCCTTTCAGATGCATTACTCATTATTAGCAATGTCAAATACATTTTTAGGATTGTTATTAAAGTTGGAAAAGCTCTACCAAGGTTTCATAAATGAGCTATAAGATTTGGAAGAAGTTTCCATACATTAGCACCTGGTGCCATACATTTCAAATAGTGTTTCTCCTCAGCAATCCATGCACAATCCACTTACTTCTGATGCCATGGCCCTGCATCTTTGTGTCACAACAGCAAATGAGTTCACACAATGGAAGTATTCCTGGAAATCAGTCTTGCCTGGGAATAGTTAGCAGCAACATAACCATACATGGAAGTGTCTGAGAACCACATAAAACACCCCAATGGTTTCAACCAATTACAGTTTAACTATGTTATTTTTTATAATTTTTCAAAAATATGTGACCCCATGGACACATTGCCAAGGTCCTTAGCAAGTAATGGACACTGAAGCTTAAATTTGTTGGCCTCATGGCAAATCTAGCCTTGAGCCAGACAGCTCACTTGTTCATTCATTCAACAAATATGTATGGAGCACCCACATATGTGCAGGACCGGCATTCAGTAACAAATGAGATGAAATCTCTGCCCTCACGCCCTCATCAAAACTCATCCCCGCACAAGGAAAAAATACAGATTATCAACAAGTAAGCAAGAAATCTCAAAATCTTATTTGCTATGAAGAAAATAAATAGGGTGCTATGACCCAGAATAAAAAGAAAATCCAATTTAGAAAAAATCCTTAGGGAAGTGGCATTTCAGCTCAGACCCAAAGGAAAAAAGGAGCCAGATATGCAAAGAGCTGGGGGAAGAGCCTTCCTGGAGGGGAAATGGCCTCCTCAAATATGGGAAGGCTGGAAAGAGGCCAGTCTCCTCCAGGAACCGAGGGGTCTGGGATTTAGTGAGTTAAGAAGAAAGAGATGTAAGATAAAACTGTGGAGAGAGGTGGGGGCCAGACTCACAGGGCCTCCCAGTAAAGAATGATTTTATTCAAAAGGCAGAGAGATAGCAGTGAAGAATTTTAAGCACATAACCAATTCAGACTTTCTTGTTTTAAAGAAGAATTCCATAAAAGGAATGGATTAGAGAGAAGTAATAAAGGAAGCGGGGAGACCAATTATCTGGACTGAGGGCTCGCTTTGGCATTTCCAGGCTGTGTGGCCGTGGGTAAGTTACATAACCTCTTTAGGCCTCAGTGTCCTAATCTGTAAAACGAAAATAAATATTTCTAATACTTCACAGGATGCTTGTAAAGATTGAATGAGGCTGTTACAAATAAAGAATTTCATATACTTACCTGGCAGGGGAGATACCACGATCATAAAGGTGGCTTTTCCGGGGCAAGGCTTATCCACCACACTCCAGATGTGCTGACCCTGCAACTTCCCAAAATGTGGGAAACTTAATGGGAGGAACTTGACTGCATAATTTGTGGTAATAGGGGATTTCATTTAAAAAATTTTATATAAATAAAAATTTATAAAAGCATTTCATACCATGCCTGACACACCAAAAATGCTCAAAAATTGTTAGCTATTATTACTGTTGTTACAATGATAAGGAGCAGAGCAACGTGTGGTTCTAAGAGAGAACTGGGAGTTAACAGAGCAAGGACTCGGAAATAAGTGGCCAAAGCTAATGCCCAGTTGTAAGAATGTAGGCTCAGTGGGAAAGGGCTGGGGAACGAGACCCAGAACCACATTCTAGGCAGCACAGAAACCCCAGGGCATGTGCACTGGGATGCAGTTCCTCCTGCCCATGGTCAGAATGATGCTGGAAACCGAGGGCAGAGCTGCATGGTGGCAAATGGCCCAGCCGCAGAGCTGGGGTAGGGCAGAGAGCTGGGCCTCTCAGTCCCCGTGCCACTTGCTGGCTGGCGGGTCCTCTGAGAAGACATGGACCAGCTATGAGCACAAAACAGCAACTGAAACTCATCAGACAGGTCAGGGTCTCTCTCAGCCATAACTATTTCTCTCACTGAGCCAGACACATTGTTGAGTGAATAAATGGACAAGAAGCTAAAGCTGAAAACGAACTAAAGTTAAGGAGAATAAACATTTAACTTTTATTTATTTATGTTTTTGTGTTCCTAGCAAGAGAAGCCAGCAAGGGAACTAACTACTTGTGCTTTAATAATCATTTTAAAGTCAAAGTAATTAGAAGCTCATGCTTTGTGAAAAAGGTAGTAAGAGAGCTGGGCTGCTTTATGATGCAGTCAGATATCTGGTCCAGGGCTATGCTTGACGCTGGGATACGTGAATGCGTAAAACTGGTGAAGTTGCCACTGTCACAGAGATTATAGCCTAGTGGAAGGAAATCGTAAAATTATAAGATAAAAGAAAGGCTGTAGGTTCTCATTGTCCGAGGGGATGTGGGGGTGAGGAGAACTGGTTAGCAAAGTTGCTTAAAACATCCAGAGTCTTCCCCTAAAATTCTTTTTCCTTAGACACTTAGAATATGCCTTCTTCCCCTTCTTCTTCCTTTATCTCCTTTTCTTTCTCCAATTCTTCTCTCTCCCTCCCTACAAACCTGTTCAAACTTTCTCTAATCTCCCTTTGCCTCCATCTCCTCTAGTCTAGCTCCATCCCTAACCTCTCCTTTGGCACCCATTTGTTTCGTATATGGAGTATCTGGCCTTCTCTCAACTTCTCCAATTTGCATTGGCATCCTCTGAAAATAAGCATTTACTTTTTTCCCTCTCATACATATAAAAGATTTGTTGAACATTTATAGTATGTACCAGGCATGGAGCAACTCCGTACATTCAATGTTCACTTCTACCCTCTGAGATAGATTCTGCTATTTTCCTGATTTTATAAATAATAAAATTGAGTCATAGGGAAGTTAGGTAACTTGCCTGAGGTTACACAAGAAGTAGAAGTTGCCAGACTTTACCTGAGTCAGTTGATTCCAAGGCATTGCCCTTAACCATGAGGCCAGCCTGTCTACAAGTGATTTTGATGCACCCATATAACCTGTGGATGCCCTGCACATGTGGGGCATTACCAACTCAACAGGGCTCATGGGAAACTAAACTGCACCTGTCTGCCAAGAGGACAGCTGCGGCAGCAGCGACTCTGTCCCCTGGAGGGCAGGAGGGTGCTGCATTGTTAGCAGGAGCAGGGCCATAACATCCCTGCTGTGGAAGTGGTGCTCGGACTCCTTATTATTGGGTAGGGATGTACTCCCCAAGATAAGGGATTAAGAAAACTCAAACAGTGGGTGGGCATAAGTGCAGTGGCTTTCAGAAGGAGGAAAAAAACACACTCCAAGGAGGTTTAGAAGATGGTCCCAGGAGGAATGATGGAAGATAAGGAGGCACGGTAGGCGGGATCTGACCCATTGGGCAGGTAGGCTGATTGCTCAGAGTCCAGGAGGAGGAGATGGCAAAGCCCAAGCTGTCCTAGGTGGCAGGGGCTGCCTGTCCCAAGGCAGCAGGAAAGGGATGGTTTGCAGCTGTTCAGCCACACCCTTCGTGGGACACAGCCTCAGGCAGGAGCATCTTGTGAAGGTTGTCACCGTGCAGAGAAGAGCAACAGTCAGGAATTCCCTTCTTGAAAATAAACTCATTTATTCAGTCAACAAATACTTACTGTGCACCTCCTATGTTCCAGGTCCTCGTCTAAGTATCAGGCATTCAGGGTTGAATGAAATAGACAAACATCCCTGCCCTTGTGGAGGTTTAATTTGTGCATCTCTTGCGGCAAAGTGAATTAATCAGAAACCAAAACAAACCAGATGATGATGCGATATGGGTATGCCAGCCTGAAGATAAGCACAGTTAGAGCTGTCAAAAGAATTAATCAGGCAGCAAATATTCACAGTAACAAGCTTCTTTGCTTCACACAAAAAAAGTTTATTCTGGAGTCCTTTCAGAGATGCACCAGAGAGAGTTCCCTGAGTATGTGCAAAATGGAATCTAAATAATCAGAAGTGTATTTATGCCCAACTTTTCAGAAATTCTCCTCATATAGAGGGCAGGATGTTCTAGTGAGCAGGTAATAATAAGGTGGCCTAATTCTATGACTGACACTATAATACCTAGTGGAGTTAATAGTTCCACAAATCTTTAGATAGTAAGATTATTTCAAACATGGAAATCACATGAAATAAGAAAGGTCTACTAACAATAACCAGAAATTAGAGTCACTAGTATGGATTTTGTACCTAACCTTTCTTGTCACCTTGAACAAGTCATTTCGCTTTTGTAAGTTCCATTTTCCTTTCCTGGAAAAAGAGTGGCGTGCATTAAACAATTTCTATGTTCCCTTTCCATTGTGACATAGTCTTTCTGTAAGGTTCCATAATGGAAATCATTTGAGGGGATTAGAATGAATGGAATATGGCTAAATGCATGCAGGATACAGAAGAAAAGCCATTGAATCAACAAGAAATCTCAGCTCTTAAAGCCTGGATCTGGGCATTGTCCTGTATCAGGAGCATTGGACAAATTATTACATAAACGCTGGGCATCATTCACTTGGGAGATAGGTCGTTTTCCTCCCCGTGGCCTATCCTCATGTTATGTGTGGCCCTGTACAAAAAGACCCGAGGTGCCTTAAAAGTAGCCAGACATGTATGTGACCCCTTGGAGAACATGGTGCTCCACATGAATGAACTCCCAGAAAATCTGAGCTTATTTCTGTAAACATCGACTCTTCTTTCAGCAGCTTCTAACCTATTTGACTTAGAGCCAGTATGAAAAGCACCAATATTTTTCTATGCTAAGCTACAATGATGTGCTGTGGCTTATTCAGGAGTATAGATTTGACCCCAGACAACTAGGCATGTTTTATTTTTAAAGCTTTTTTATTTGTTGTTTGCTTGCGTTCTTGTTTGTTTGTTTTTGTTCTTTCCTCTGCGATCAACTCTCTCATTGCCCTTGCTTTTTTGTTTTGTTTTATGTTTGTTTGCTTTATACATCAATGCCTAGGAGGGGGCCTGAGGCAACTCTGTTTTTCCCCAAATGTGTATTACCTGAGCTTTGTAGCTGTTCATTTCTCAGAATGAGGCTCTTTAAACATCCTACCAGGATAATAGGGCTATAAGACTTATTTTCATGTAGTTATTTGGGTAGAAAAACATGTATTTAGAAATCAAGAATTAATTCATGAAATAAACAATTATTTGCTTTAGTGAATCTGCTGTTTTAAATAGGGAGGCCATGGGCACTGTGGGGTGAGCTCTGAAGGGGAAATCAGATGTTGACAAATCAGGACAAGTTCTTGCTCTATGAAAGTGGAAGATTGCTTCTCTTCTTGAACTTCATGGGTTTTTTTTAATCTGCAAAGTGGGAATAGGAGCATGTACCACAGAGTTGTTCAAATGAGATAAATATGTATGAAGGTACTTTGCAAAGACATTTGTTGTGAGCATATCTCATCATCTAAACTATAAGCTATTTTAGGGCAGGAAATACATCCAAGGATGATTTTCAAAATATTTAACAACTTGTACAGCATTAATCAATCAGACTGGACACTGGCCTAATCAAAGCAGATACTGGCTATAAACAGCTAGAATGCCTAAGCCAATGCTCACATCAGCCCTGCTCATGCCCACAGGAATCATCCAAAGAGACTAGCACAGTGCCTTGCATATAAGAGATGTTCAGTGAATAATTTAAAACATTGTCTACTTTGTGAAACTTTGTTTTGCATGCATTGTTAAAGGAACTTCCAATATAAAGTGAGCTACATCTCTCTCTATTTCCCCAAGATTTCTTAGGGGCATGTGATCTATTCCTGCCCTACTTGACTCCCCAACAGAATATTTTTTTCCAAGCTTAGTTCCAGGTACTGGTCCCTGAACGCTTGAAGCCTCTTTTCTTTTACCTGAGTTACAGATTCATTAACCCAGACTTTTAAAAAATGTTATTATTAGAACTTTAATCACCCATGTCCTCCTTTTAAGTTCTTTCTAAAATTACTTTCTGGCAATAATAATTATGTCAATCAGGGGCCAGTCAAATATAGCTGTGGCCCTTGGGCCAAATCAAGACGGGAGTTTCCAGCCATAATGTATTATTTGACTCCAAATGGTTGTGCTAGTTTCCCCACCCCCATCCCCTTCTCTGTCCTACCTACCATTCTTCTGGCATAAAGTGACAACCTAGCGAGTGAAGTCCTAAAGACTAGAGTAGAATGTCAGAACGGCATCTGTTTTGCCATCTACCGGTACAATGGTGTCTGTGGCTAAATTCTGCAAATCATACCTCACAGGAAGGCAAAAACAAAAATAAGATGGTAAGTCAAGGGCAGAAGCCAAAATGGTGCTAGTATTGGTGGCAGTATGGGGGGATGGTACTATCACGGGTAGAAGAGAGAGAAACCAGGGAAGCCTAGAAATGAAGGGTAGCTGACCCAGTGCATGGATGGGAGGACTCTCATTCTGAAAGAATGATCTCAGCTACAGCTGATTGTCCTAGACTTGGTGAAAGAAGCCACCACCAATAGATGAATTTCAGTAATGGCCCACCTGGCTTCCAGCCTCCACTGCCTTCCACCTCTACTGCTGGAGTTCTGTGACTCTTTCTAGGCTTAGCCCAGTTCCAGGATCTGAGACCACCTTGACCACAGTTAGGCAACATTTAATGACCCCACTTTCATCAGCTCTGCTCAGGATGAGATCAACTAAGTTTCCCTTTCTGCCTTGACTTCATTTATTCATTCAACAAACATGTACTGGGCACCTACTATTTTCCAGGCACTGTGCTGGCTGTTGAGGGTGACAAGGGTTCTATTCTTAGTTGTAAGGAACTGAGACAACAGAAATGTAAGCCAGAAGTCACATGTGAAGGGAGCAAACATGCATGAAAACCCAGGGATCAAAGAAAGGGCAAATACCAGTCACTCAAAATGCCTGGCTTGTGGGGAGAGGACTGTGAGCCATTTCAGGGTGTTCACATGGACTATGAGGAACCAGTGATGGGCTAACCAGTGGAGCGAAGTGTTTAGATTTGGGCTTTTGACAGCACACTGGGACAGCAGTGTGCTGGAAGTCTTGCCTGTGGCCTGTGGCATATCCAAGCAAGATTTCAAGGCAGCCTAGACTAGATTGGTGGTAATGAGGATGGAGAGAAGAGGGCAGATTTGAGAGCTATGTAGGGAAGAGTGTCGTCTAGGCTGGTGAATGATTGGCCAAGGGAGGTGAAGGAGAAGGTGTTGGATAAACTCCCCTCCTGTGTATTTCTGGCTTGGTGCCTTGGTGGTGGGAGGCATCAACTTACCAAGGAAGGGAATAAAGGAGCAGAAGAAAGCATAGGAGGTAAGTGATGAGTTCAGGTTGGTTAGAGATATCTATGGGGTGTTGAGGTTGACTTGTCAGTAGGAGATGCTATGGATCAGTATTACCCGAAAGTACCTGCTCTGCACACTGTGATGAGAAACAGAGCCTTGCCAGAGGGTACATTAATGCTCTGCTTTTTTCAGAGAACAAAAAAAATTCAGCTGAACTAAATAGCATGCATAGTAATGTTGTTTACTTGTACTCTGACACAAGTTCCTTCTCTGAATTTGAGCTGACAACAATCAATTTGTGGTCTTGCACTGGCCCAGGGGCCACACCTTGAAAAGCTGGGGTCCAGGTTAGGAGTGCACGAGAGTAGGTACTGCGAGTGCGGGCTGACCGTCACCACGCAATGCCCTCCCCACTCTCCCTAGGTGGTCTTGCCTCCTCCTTCACTTCTTCAACAATCCTTCTCTCCTCTCAAAATGTAACTGGATGTTTATCCACATTTCCTGTTCATCTGAGAAGCAAAGGTGCCCCCTCACTTTCTAAGGCTGATAAATCCTCCCCCCAGTCCTGATGAACCATTCAGCGATCTTCCTTCCTTCAAGATGTGGTGCTGACAACCATCTCTCTCTTGTACTTTCTACATCCCATTTAAATGAGCTCCTCAATTCAGCCTCCGATGCACCCAAGTCCTCCATTCTGGAACAAAACAAAACAAAACAAAGATCCTTTAAATACTCCTACCTGCTCCTTCTAGCTCCTTTGCTCCCTCCTTTCCTTCATCACAGAACTTCTTGAAGGAGGAGTCCTTGTCACGCTGCCTCCACTTTCTCACCTCCTCTGCCCCTCGAGGGACACCTCCCTTCCTCTCTGCAACCTACTCTTGCGGAGATTCCCAGTTGTTATGCCCAGGTGCTTTCCCCATAGTCAACCGACTAAGAGTCCATACGACATTTGACACTTAGTCAAACATCAGTTATTCCCTCTTCTCGAAACTTGCTCATTTCTAAGGCTCTTTCCCCCAGTTCTCCCCTCACGTCTCTGTCCACTTGGCCACAAATTCTTCTCTTTGCACAGGTGTCTAGCAGATATAATCAGGATATTCTTTTCTGAAACTATTATTGAAAGTACATTCCTGGGTAAGTCACTTCAACTTTGTCTTTTATTTTCTTCTGTGAAATGAGGAGGTTTGTACTAGGACACTTCCAAAGTCTATTCCAGGTATAGTTTGATTCAAGAAACATTTATTGCATACTTCGTATGTGCTAAGAAAATGTTTAAGAAATATACTCAAGAAGTGTGAATTACCTCAAGAGTCAAAGTTTACCTACTGTCTGCAATGCAGCAGTAACTTAACCAGCTACTGCAAATACTTTGTAGAATGAGGCAGCGTATAAATAAACAAACAAATATGGTTAGGCTTGCTCATGTTTATTGAGCCACCCAGAAACTATTGAGCACCTACTCTCTGTGTTAGACACTGTGCTAAGTACATAAATACAACCATTATGTCTAATCCTCACAATACTCTGGAAGGCAGCATTATTATTTCTGTTTTACCAATAATTAAACTGAGGCTTAGAAAGAGTAAGGAATTTTTATGCAAGAAAAAAAAAGAAGTTGGGATTATATTTTTTAAGTATCTATTTATCCATGTGCTTTCTAGTTTAATACCTATTTTCACTTTTACACAGTAAGCTCTTTAAGGCAGAGAATATGTTCATTTCATTCACCACTGAATCCTTAGCACCAAAAAGATAGGAACAGAGCAGTAATTAAATTAACAAATGAATCAATTGATCAAATTAAACTCTAGGGTCTCTTGATTCTAAAACCCATGCCCTTTTTGCTAAGACACTTGGTCTTTTATAAATGCAATATTTATAGCACAAAGTTTTTTTGGAACACAAAGGAGAGCCCCATTAATGAATTTTTGAGAAGTCTTCCATGTCATTTTTGGCTAGGTCTTACTAGAGAGTATATATCCTGACAGATAAGACCCAACATGGCCAAGTAGTATTGGCGGCAATTGTGGAGGGGGCCATGGCAAGGAGTGCAGGAACAAACACTACAGCAACAATTCCAAGGAGCCAAGAAAAGGGATAAAGAGATGGATTCAGTGCCTGGTGAAAAGTGACCAAAGGAGTGGGGAAGTTACACTCCCTCACAATGTCTCTAGGGTCAGCTCTGTTGATCTAGAGTAGCACTATTCAATAGAAACATAATGCAAACCACTAATGTGAATGACATATGTAATTTTAAATGTTCTAATAACTACATGCTTAAAAGTAACAAGAAACAGGTGAAACGAATTTTAGGAATATGTTTTATTTTAACCCAATATATCTAAAATATTATTTCAACATATAATCAATATAAAATTATGAATGAACTCTTCTGTCCTTTTTCTTCTACTGAATCTTCAAAATCTGATATGTATTTTACACTTAGATTAGATCTTAATTCAGACTAGCCACAATTCAGGTGCTCAAATAGCCACAGCTAATGGCTACCATATTGGATGGTATGGATTTAGATAGGCAAAGCGCGGTGTGTGGACCAGCTGCATCGACATCACCAGAAAGCATGCTAGGAAATGTAGAACCCCCAGTCCCATCCCAGACCTAATGTCCCAGGTCCCTGGGTGACCTGTGTGCATTCAGAGTTGGAGAAACACTGGTCTGGATAGCAGGCAGGGAGCTTTCATTCTGCTAGAAACCTGGCGAATGAAGTGGAGAGTTGCATATTCACAGTCAAGCACTTCCCACATTCCTGATAAAGAGCCAGGGAAATGAAAACATTAGGCAGCTGCAAAAATGGAGTGAATTCTTGTCTCCAATTTGCTTTTGTGAACTGTGACCCCTTCTCGAGAAATCTACTCCTTAGGCCCTTATGCTGAGATTTTATAATAATTCAACCATATGTCTATTAACTTGGGAAGACAGAAGCAACAAGAAATAAATAACTGCAACAAGATGCCAACATTAATAGTGATATTTAAAGTGGCTTTCTTAATACATGCTACAAAATTGGGAAAGCAATCTGCACTTACTATGGAAACTCCTGACAGGCTAAAAATTCAGGATGTTTAGAAAAAGATTAAATATGCATTTGGGGGAAAGCAAAAATATTCTTATTTTTCTTCCTTCAGGCTGAATGGACACAAATTAGAGGCTCAGAAACATATCTCAGGTTTATTTTTATCTTTCTAATCTCCAGATTTGTTTAGCATTCCAAAGCCAGAAGGTTCACTGGGATTTTTACTTTCCCCTAATAAATTATAGGGGGAAAATTTGTTTTCCTTTTGCAATAACAATCCTATCTTAGATTTTTTTTTCATCATATAACTACCTTTATTTTTTAAAATTTCAGAATATTAGGGGGGTACAAATGTTTTGGTTACCTAGGTTGTTTTGTACTGCTTGAGTCAAAGTTATAAGTTATCCATCACCCAGATAGTGTGCATTGTATCCATTAGGTATGATTTCACCCATCCCCTCCTCCCCCTCCTACCTGCATGATTTCTGTTGAGTTTTACTTCCGTCTGTGTACGTGAGTACTGATCATTTACTTCCAATTTAAAAGTGAGTACATATGTTGTTTGTTTTTCCATTCTTGTCATACTTCACTTAAGAGGATGGTCTCTAGTTCCATTCCGATTGTTGCAAAAGGTATTAATTCATTTTCTTCTGGCTGAGTAGTACTCCATGGTGTACATATACCACATTTTATTAATCCACTCATGAATTGATGGGCACTTGGGTTGATTACACATCTTTGCAATTATGAATTGTGCTGCAATAAACATCCTAGTGCAAGTGTCTTTTTGATAAAATAACTTTTTTTCCTTTGGGTAAATACCCAGTAGTGGGATTGCTGGATTAAATGGTAGATCTACTTTTAGTTCTTTGAGGAATCTCCAAACTAATTTCCATAGAGATTGCACTAGTTTGCAGTCCCACCAACACCTATCTCAGATTTATTAAGTATATCCTCATCAATCTTTTAGGGTAGTTTTAAACGCTTGGAAATTAAGACACTTAAAGATGAAGATGAACTCAATTCAGTGCATTTGTAATAATGCAGGACAAGAATGCAGGACATGTGATATAATGTGCTCATCTCTCAGGGTTGGCTTTGCCTTGTCCAGCAAAAGGAAAGGAGGATATATTACTCAGGGTTCTCCAGAGAAACAGAACCAATAAGATATGTGTGTGTGTGTGTGTGTGTGTGTGTGTGTGTTATGTGTATATATATATAGACAGAGAGAGATTTTTATTCTGAGAAATTGGCTCATGCAATATGGAGGCTGGCAAGTTCAAAGTCTGCAGGATAGGCAGACAGGCTGGACACCCAGGAAAGAGCCAATGTTGCAGTTGAAGTCCAAAGGCCACCTGCAGAATTCCTTTTTGCTCAGAGGAGGTCAGTCTTTTGTTCTATTAAGGCCATCATCTGATTGGATGAGGCCCACCCACATTATGGAGGGCAATCTGCTCCACTCAAAGTACACCAATTTAAATGCTAATCTCACCCCAAAACACCCTCCTAGAAACAACCAGCATAATGTTTGACCACATATCTAGGCCCTGTGGTCTGGTCAAGTTGACCATAAAATTAACCATCAGAGATAAAGATCACACTAGCTTAAACACACAAAGGGAAAAGTTCTGCATCTTACTGGGGAGAGGCATGAGCTGCTTCCCATACTACAGGATTAGCAGAACTCATCTTTGGGGTTCTTCCAGGTTTAAAGAGAGGGGCTCCAGGCATGTGCATGAATATCCCTAAACTCTTTCACTCAGCTTTCCCAGAGGGCAGAGTATCTTTGTAGCCCTCTTGGCCTGGTACAAAAGCAGTTAGCTCCCAAGTCAGTGAGATGCACCCCCCCCCATTAGAAATGCAACAAGAGTGATAGCCCCATCCCTCCCTTCTTATCCCAAGTGCAGGGGCCCAGTGACTGAACAACAAGATTAAGCTTTATTGATACCATATTTTTTGGCTGCAAAGCATTCAACAACCCTCTGTAACTAGATCCTGTTCCAATTTAGCTTGTGAAATTGGAAATTTCTGGAAATAGAAACATGCCTTCTACTTGCCCACTCCTTGCCCTCTCTCTGCCTAAAGGTATGTACTTTCCAGTACTGGAGTCAAAAATACAAAGCTTAAAAACAAAAACAAAAAACCAGCCATCCCAGCTGTCCTTTTGCCTGCCTGCCTTCATTCTTTAGGTCATTCCTGGCTTCATTTCACAAATAATTTTGATGGTTGCAGAATGGGAGGTGGGAAAGGAAAAGTTTGACTTTTAGGGAAAGCAGTCACAACCGCTAGAAGGGTTAGGGCAAGTCTGTACCTTCGCTCGTCCGTATTCTGGAGGACTCATGTGTTAAAGAGGATTGGGTCTGTGTTGAAAAGAAAGTCCAAATCTATTGGTGTTTCTATTCCATGTAGAACACAGAGAAGACACTTCATTGGACTGGCTGCTGTGATTCATCCAAATTAAAGTTCATAATGGCAGCTCACAGACTTGCTTCAGTTTTCCTAGTTCCTGGGAATAGAAATTGCAGACTGAAGCATGAAGGTAGCTAAGAATTCCCTGTGAATTATACATATTAGTGTCCTACTGTAGAAAGATAACACAGTTGCCCCATCAGCAACACCTGTGACTCTGCACATTAGCAGGTGAATGAGACAAACAGCTCTAGCTCTGTTTGGCTACTTTCTGATACGATCTATTTATCTTTTTTACATTCTAAAGTTTTGTGAGATGAAAGTTAATGGCGTTAATAACATTTCCTCCTTCTCTAAGGTTTCTACTTGAACTCAAATTTTAGTCAATTCCAATATGGATTTTTCTTTTACCTGATGAATAACTTGAATTGATTTGACCTGCCCTGACTTGGATTCATTTGAGCATCTACTATTGCTGGGGTAGTACCATGGGCTCAGTACTCAGCATAGAGTGGACACTGAAATTCACCCAGAAAGGGACTCATCCACCATGTCTGTACATTCTTGTGCAGGTCATGAGTATAATTCTAGAGTGCTAGCTTTATTTGTCACATAAACCAGAGGCAACACTGGACACTCCACCGGGTAGGAAATCTAGGAGGACTTGGGCCACCTTCACAGAGCACTAGAAACAGGACTTCTTGGGTTGCTGCTCCCTGTCTAGCCCAGAATCAGGAGTGGCATTTCCTTTCAGAGCACATCCACTGGGAACACGAAGGACTCATTGACTTCTAGGCACAGGTCCTTGATAAAACGCCTTTCTGAAGAAATCTATTTATTGGCATCAGTCACATGTTAGGAAATAAACACTGAACAAGCCATCTGTCAGGGAGATTACCACCAGGAAATGTATGCTTTTGAGTATTATAAGAAGGAAGATATTGAAATAGAAAAGGAAAATACCTTCATTCTGCAGAAACTCAGTGAACAAGAAGAAGAAATTTTCCTAAGCATATAAGACAATCATAATTGCAAAGAGTGCTGACATATACAAAAATCAAGTGTGGTATGGGTTATAATGAGATGGATTATAATGAGAAAAATGTTGATATTTCCTAGATTCTAGGGGAAAAGATGAAATTGAAGTTAAATTGTAAAGGGGAAAGTGTGGTAAACAAAGCAAAACAAATGATGTGTAAACAATGGGGTTCCCCAGAGATAGACCCTTGGTTAATATCTGTATAAATATTTTAAAAGAGGGTTGAATTTAGGGATTTCAGAGATTCTTAAGCTTCCAGCTATTGCAGAAGCCCAAATCAGCAGCCAGAAAGGTATCAGATGAGCCAGGGTGTGCATTTAGGAAAAAAAGAAAATAATTCAATAGTATACCCATGCTATGGTCTGAATTATTTGTGTCCCCCCAAAAATTCATATGTTGAAATGCTAAGGCCCAAGGTGATGGTATTAGGAGGTCCGCCCTCTGGGAGGTAATTAGGTCATCAGGGCAGAGCCCTAATAAATGGGATTAGTGCTCTTATGAAAGAGGCCCTAGAGAGACTCCTTCCACCTTCCACCATGTGAAGACACAAGGTGAAATGTCAGCTGTCTGCAACTTAGAAGAGGGCCCTCAGTGGAACCCGGCCATGCTGGCACCTTGATCTTGGAGTTCCAGCCTTTGGAATTGTGAGAAATTTCTGTTGTTTGTAAGCCACCCAGTTTATGGTATTTTATTATAGCAGCCTGGATAGGTGAAGATACCACCTTTAAGAAAAATGCTCTGTTTGTTCATTCATTCACTCACTGAACAGAAACTTACTGAGCTCATACTATGTGCTAGCTCCTATGCTGGTTGCTAGGGGTAGGGTGGCAAACAAGACATAGTTTTGGTAATAGAAATGTGACAGGCTCTTCCTTGAATTCATCAGTCCAACTCGCAGTAGCAAATTTAGAGCAATATTTGGGACTGTTCTGGAAATAAAGTGAAGATTTTGATTTAGTGCCCAATATGGAGGATGCAGTTGTGAAAATGAAACCACATCAAGACTCACTTCACTATGGACTCCGAAAAGTTCAGAAGAAAACAAAGGAAAAAACAGCAAATTCTTATGAAGAGGCAATTAAAAATATACTGTCAGTCTGGAGATTGAGGGGGATATGATAGAAGTTTATAAGATCACAAAGAGAATGAATTAAAACAGCACACAATGGTTAAAAGCAGATGCTCTGGCGCCAGCTTGTCTGGGTTTAAATGTTGACTCTGCTGATTTCTAGCTGTGTGACCTTGGGCAAATTACTTAACTCATCTGTATTTCTGCTTCCTCATCTTTAAATTAAAGCTAATAAAAGTACCTACTTATAGCATTGATGTGGATGTGAAGATTTAAACGAGTTAATGCATGTAAATCACTTACAACAGTGCTTGGCACAGAAGAAAACACTCAATAAATGTTACCTATTACTATTTTTTCCCCAAATTCAAGATCTTTAGAATCAGCTCAGTTAATATTTAATTGAAAAGATAAATAAGGCACATTATGGTGTACTTGGTCATCTAAAGGAACTTGGAGGCAGTACAGTCTTAACCTACTAGGAAATGCTGAGAAGTTTAGATTAATTTCTTAGTGTTAGACCTGAAGCAAGTCCTAAGGGGGTTTAGGAATGCTTAGAGTGCATGTTTTTTTGCATCCCACAACACACCTCAGTAAAACAGTCAGACACAGCCTCCTGGGGTCGAGGAACAGTGGTGCTGGCAGCATTTCCTAATGATAAAACATGATTGCCCAGTGTGATGTAGCAACATGTAATAATAATAAGCCATCTGCCACAGAGGAGGGAAGTACTGGAGACCCAAGGCCAGTGAATTTTTTCTTATTTTCATAAAGAAAATAAATTTATGTCCATGGTCCTCACACTTGGGCCTAGCCAAAATCCTTTTCTGACAAACAGTAGCAGGCATTTGTGAGGTCACAAATCGGGGTTCAGAGGAGAGAGAGAAAGAGCTGACTGTCTGGGAAGGGGATGTGCCCGCTTAAGTGGAGAGGGGGAGTGTCCTTATTCTCCCAACCAGTCAGTCCCCTCTGTGTGGCCAGTAGAGGTCAGGGGGAACTTTGAAAACAGATCTGAGGTCAAGCATGGCTTTGGTTGTGCCATCTCCATTCTCTGGGCCTCAAATTGTCTTACAGGTTAGGAAAAAAAAAAAAGGGCCAGGATTAGAAAACAAAACGGAACAACAACAAAAACAACCAGGATACTTTCTTTGACATTTTACTTTAGAGTCTCATGAATAAAACATATATGTAAGTCTATATCTACATCTATTGAGTGTGGAGGGATGGGGGACCTGCGTATAGTCACAGAACTCCACCAGCTTATCCCTGCTCCCACTTCAATTGCCCCCCCTTGCATTGGTGTTCTTTTTCCCTCTGGATAATCCTAACACAGTTTAACACGTTAACTGCTATGTGAGTTGTATTTAACTCACGCTAGTTTTGAGCCCGGGGCCTCATGACGCATATGTAACTCACACATCTCTTCACCTTGGGAGCTGTGTGAGCTATTTTTCAAGTTGCATGTAACTCATGCACAGAAAACAATAAAAAAATAACAAATTGTTATAACGATTGTTTCGTTTTTGAAGTTTTTATTCTATTTTCCTAATAAAACTCCATGGCTCCAAGGAAAAACAAATTTTTTTTCTAGTGTTCTAGTGTGGCAGTCAATGTGTTAAGAACCACTGGCCCAGACAGGCCCCAGAGTCCTTTCTAGATCGAACATTGTACAGTTCTAATAGCTTTGGTATTGAGGCGACCTCACATCAAAGGCACAATTATAGGTTCTAGAACAACACTGTGCAACAGAACTATGTAAATTGCATAAGTCATTTAAAATTTTCTAATAGCCATACTTTAAGTAAAAAACAAATAGGTAAATTAATTTTAATAACATTTTATTTAACCCAATATATCTGAAATATAATTCAACATGTGATCAATATAAAAATAACTGGGATATTTTACATTTTTTCTATGAAGTTTTCAAAATCCAATGTGTATTTTAAATTTACAGCACATCTCAATTCAGACTAGCCACATTTTAAGGGTTCAATAGTCATATGTAGCAAGTGATCACTGTACTGGAAAATTCAGATGTACAAGCTTAAATTGCTCAGAGTCTTTTCCTAAGTCACAAATGCACCTGCCCATGAATGTAGTGAGAAAGACCTGTAGGTCTCCTGTGTCCAAATTCATGGATGGTAAGATAAGCACTTGGCCCCGCTTCTGTTTCCATCACTGTAATGGCCACTGTCTTAGTGTGTTTGTGCTGCTACAACAAAATACGTGAGACTTGGGAATTTGTAAAGTATAGAAATTTATTGCTCACAATTCTGGAGGCTGGGAAGTCCAAGATCAAGACACTGGCAGGTTCAGTGTCTGGTGAGAGCCCAGTCTCTGCTTCCAAGATAGTGCCTTGTTGCTGTGTCTTCCAGAGGGGATGAATGCTATGTCCATACATGGAGATGGAAGGGAAGAAACCCATTCCCTCAAACCCTTTTATACTGGCCTTAATCCTATCCATGAGGGCTCCACCCTCATGACTTAACCACCTTCAAAAGGCCCCACCTCTTAATACAATCACATTGGTGATTAAGTTTCAACATGTGATTTTTGAGGGACACATTCAGACTATAGCAGCCATCTTTCCCAATTTTTCAGCCTAGATTACATTCCTTGTCTACTATATTATAATAATCTACTAGTTTGAAACTATAATGAAATAATCATCTCATTAAAAGAGTTACATTTCATTTTAAAATTACTTTTCCCTTTGGGCCTTGTGGGAAAAGCTGTTAAGAACTCTTCTGCAATTATATAATCTATACTTTTTTGGGGCATAGATAATGAGGCATTAGCAATGAATTTATCACTTATAGATCATAAGTACTTTTAAATGGAGGCACCCCATTTCCTAAAATAAGTACTTATTTTTCAAGACAGGGTCTTGCTCTGTTGCCTGGGCTAGAGTGCAGTGGCATCATCATAGCTCAGTGCAGCTTCAAACTCCTGGGCTCAAGCGATCCTCCTGCCTCAGCCTCCTGAGTAGCTGGGACTACAGGCTCACAGCACCACACCCAACTAATTTTTCTATTTTTTGTAGAAAGGTGTCTCACTATGTTGCCCAGTCTGGTCTCAAACTTCCGGCCTCAAGGGATCCTCCTGTCTCAGCCTTACAAAGTGCCGAAATTACAGGCATGAGCCACAGTGCTGGCTTGTTTTTTTTGTTTGTTTTGTTTTGTTTTTTTACTGATGACCTTTCATCAGCAGAGACTCTTTTTTCCCCCTAAGCACTTGCACAAGTATTTTTCTCTTTTTCTTCTGAGCTGGGGTATTACCACTTTACAGATAAATAAATGAACACAGTGACTCTGGATGAACATATACAATAGACAGCCAGAATCAGGACTTTGAACTTTCAAACTCTGAGTTAATGAAAATTTTTTCAGACTTCCAGCTCCAAATAGATCCAGGGTAGACCCTCTCGGAAGTTCTTTTCTGATTTCTATGGAAATTACACAGAACCCAGGTTTCCTGGCCATGATCTGCTGATCCTCAAACTTGTAAGAACCAAATGGTGTGCCCTAAGCACTCATTAGTTATCAAGGGGCTGAATGTAGGTGTGTGTTGGTGTGTGGGTGGAGAGGGGGCTACACAAAACCCTTTCCTATGTAAGCTGATTGGATGTATCTGATGCATGTTGAAACACTGGTGTGAGACGCTGGACTGCCTATGTGTCTGCATTTAAATGGAGGTACCCAAGGGGATTTCTCTTAACAGCTCATTGAGCATAACTGGCCGACTAGCTACGATTTGTCATCTCCTGATTTCAGATCTGACTTACAGCAATTCACGAATATGCCCCTGTCACTTAGCACACCATTAGGACTGGAGTCAGAAGTACTCCAATCACCTCCAATCAGGTAAGGGAGAAAAATCATAGCCAAACATTCCATAGTGCTCATACTATATTACTCCATTGTAATTATTTCACTTTTTGCCCCCTCCTTCCTGAGATAGGAGGAGGAAAAGAAAAAGCTCTATTTCTCTAGGGTTCTTTGATGTAGACTCTCCACAGTTCACCTGGGCTTTTCCACGCCTTTTTGTATCCCGGGGCAACTTCCCTGCAGTTTCCCTGATACAGTCCCGACCAGGCGCTGGGCGGCTTGCCCCGCCCCCCACTCTTCTCTGCGGGATGAGCGCAGCGGCCGGCGACCTGGCGGCTGGCCAAAGTCAGGGGGACTGGAAGGGGCCGCGTCGCCTCCTCGACGCTCCTCCGGCCCCATTCAATCTGGCTATTTACACTCGGCTCGGGCTCTTTACCGCCAGCGGTGGCCGTTCCAGAAGCGCCAGGCTGGCCGACCATGGCTCGCCAGGGGCCGTGCGGGACCGAGGGGCAGCGGCCGAAGCACGCGAGGCGGGTGGGCTGCGGGCGGCTGGCGGGGCACCCGGACCCCGCACGCCAGGCAGGAAAGGGGGCGGCGGGGAGCCGGGGCCAGGCCCTGGAGGCGGGGCGGGCGCGCGGCAGGACCCTGGACGCCCGGCCTTGCGGGGTGGCGCCGGCACCGCCGCTCAGGGCGCGTCCATGGTCACCTCTGGCGTCGACTCGGGTCTCCTCTTCCGAGCAGCCGCCCGCGGTGCCACCTTCGAGCTCCGGGTCGAGGCCAGCGGGGCAGGCGGGGGACGGCGGGGGCGTGACCGGGGCGCGGAAGTAGGTGAGCGGGAGGGCGGCGCGCCGCGGCTGTGCTGGGTAGCTGTAGGGCAGCCTGAGGGGCAGCGACATCTGCGGGCGGGCGGGCGGACGGCGGACGCCTGGCCGCCGGGAGGCTAGAAGGGCCTCACTGCTCGGGACCGCCGGCCAGTTCTCCAGCTGCGCCCGAGCCCAGGCCCTCAGCGCGTGGCCCGGGGCCGCCTGCGGGAAGAGAAGCGACGCCTCTTGCTGAGCGCTCACGTTTGTCCCAGCACGGGAGACTCGGCGACGTCCGTAAATCCTGGCTTACGGTGTGACAAGTCTCCTCAAGCGACTCGGGGAGCTGGAACCTGACTTTCCCACTGCGGAGAGTGATGGTTGGTTGCCTCTTGCCTTTAGAAAGTTACTCCGACACTTTTGATCATCCGTCCAGAGTTAGGAGGAAAAATATAAAGACAGCGTGGTCTGTCCCCGGGTGAGGGAGTGTTGGAGGATTCCATCAAGTGGGAAGAGCCACTTTTAGCCGTAGCGGCGAGTCCAGCCCATTGACAATTCAGCCCTGGAAAGGGTTAACTTCATCCTGCCGGTTGGTTTACTTGTAAATAGAGAGCAGCTGCTCGGCGCGGGCCCCGGCTGGCTCTTTTAAGTTTTTGATTGGTTGCCAATGACATCACCGTCCGTGTTGTAACACTGAAGACTCGGAGCGGCGTCGGATAAACCCTCCTTAACGAGACCAGGCCACGCCTTCTTCCCCGCCCCCTCGGCCGCCCATTGGTCGCGGGCCTCTGTGAGGTAGCGGTCGGCTTTCCCCGGATTCTTATTGGCCCGACGCGCCGTCGGTCGGCAGCCGGCCCGCCCCCTCAGAATCTTACATTTACAGTGTAGCAAAAGAGAAAGTAACTATGTTGCTGCTGGAGATCAATGAAGCCAAGTGAATGGGGGCTGAATGTGCGAGTCCGTAGCAGAAGCGGCGCGCCAGATGGTGGAGGGCTACGCTTATTTATGAAGTAAGTGGAAGTTGCCGCAGCTACTCCTAAGAGCCCGGGAGCGGAGGAGGAGTGTAAGGCAGTGCTGGTGTTTGAGTGTGAGTGAGAGAGAGAGACAGAGAGAGGTGTGTGTGAGAGAGAGAGAGAGGGAGAGAGACAGAGAAAGAAAGACGTGCGATGCTGGCGGAGGAGCCACAGCAGGTAAGGTTACGAGGTTCCGGCTGTTGGCTCCCGCTGCCCTGAGCCTTTACTCTCTCTGCAGTCTACTTGGATTGGGGGCGAAGAAAATAATATTAGTTGGGATGCTTTGCGGCAGTTTTAAATGCCCGGGGCTTACTAGTGCGCTATGTGGCGCGGAGGGGGGATGTTAAGTGTCCCAGGAGTGGGGAAGGAGCAATGTGTAACCACTTAATTTTCTCTCCAGCCCCTGCCTAGTGGTGGAAGGGCGACAAGCGAGGGAGGGGGATAGTTCAACATTTCTCTGGGAGGTCTCCGGGGCCAGGCAGGATGGTTTCACTGGCAATATAAGGCCGACCCTCTGCTGCAGGGATGCAGATCTCTGTCTACACTCCGTGCGTGTGTGTGAGCCGCGCATTCCATGTGGGAAGGGGGGAGGTCCCAGCGTGTGTCTCTGAACCCGTTTATGCGTCCCTTTCAAAGGAAATGGACTGTTGATCCTGGACGTACCCTACCAGGTAACACAACAGCTAACTAAGACTTTCACCGCTTGATCCCGTTGGGAAACAGTTATAGCTTCTGGAATAGTACTGGCTCTTCAAAAAAACTACTACGCAAGGGAAGGAGGGAGGGAGGGAGGAAGGGGGTGGGATCCTTCGCTCCCATCCAAAGGTGGGTGAGAGAAACTGGAGTCTGTGGGGCTCTGCCGACGTGATGGGTGCGTGCCCCTGTGTGTGCGCGCGTGTGTGGGTTCCGCCTGTGACACTTTGGTTCTGTGTCAGATAATGGTGACGGTCGTGTGTAGATGGAGGATAGATGACATTTTTCCAGACAGCTCTTAAAGTTCGTTTAGGTGAGCGGCTCTTGCTTGGGGTTTGGTTTCTTTGCTGTGTGCATGTCTAATAGAAGGAGAGGAGTTAGCGGGGCCGGGTTGTAAAGAGCCCCTGTGCCTACTGGGAGGAAGGAGCCGTCCCTTTGCAAACGCCCTCTGAGGAGACTGGAGGTAGACCCCGTGGGCAACACTTCACTGCCCCCTTCAACAGGGACAGGCTGATTGGGAAGTCGTCTTTATGGAATCCATACTCTTGAAAGAGGGAGGACAATTTTATGGGATTGAAATCTTATACAAAGTGGCTGCCTCCCATTGAGAGAAGTTCTAGGAGGCATAGTCTGTGCCAGTGGGGGAGATGAACAGGGAAAGAGAGCCAAAGTGGTCCTTTCCTTAGAGGCAGGAGTGGGGGCAGGGGAGCAGTGGGTAGTGGATCTGTCAGGGTTGGGGTTTCCAGATCTGGCTTCTTGGCTTCAGACTTCATTTTAGGACACCAGTTTGTAGTGAAAAGGGGAAATGCAGATTAATTTATAAGAGGCTAACAGAAAAAATGTGAGGTTTTAATATGACTATGGTGTGCTTTTCAAAGGACCACATAGAACGGAAAGTCAGAATAGTTCCTAGTTAAAGAGATTCATTTAGGGGTATACTTTCATTCTCATTTGCAGAAAGTCGACATTCACCCTGATGTATATTTAGCTGCTGTATATTTCTGTGAGCCATGCCAACGCTCTTGGTTATCACTTTGCCTTTGCAGTGGGTGAAGGAATTAAATGGGAAGCATGCAAGGGTGGACAAATAGGTCTTTCTCAGGTGGTTGTAGTATACTTTTGCCCAGAGGACGTCCACAATAGATGCCTCTTAAGAACCTTCCTTTCTGTCTTCAGCTTTTCTAATTCTTTGTGCTTTTTCACCTTCTCTAAGGCTGAAATTTGATGTAGGTCCATGGAAGGTTGTTCATTAACATTTACAACATTGTCTAAATTTAACCTTAGACTTAGCAACCAAGTAGATGGGGGCCCTCAGGTTTGCATCTTCTTTGATTACATAGAAATGAGTTCCAAACTTTGATAGTGGCATGATAAAGGGCGTTTAGGTGACTTTGCTCAGAGCAATGCAAAGGCCTTTCCTAGGGATTGGATGAGACTGCCTTTTGTGTCACATGACTTTATTCTTTCTTTCCCCCTTCCCCTTCTTTACAGACTGTCTTGAGTTCTTCTTGAATTGCCAGTTTTCAGCCTCCTCATGCCTCCATCTCCTTTAGACGACAGGGTAGTAGTGGCACTATCTAGGCCCGTCCGACCTCAGGATCTCAACCTTTGTTTAGACTCTAGCTACCTTGGCCCTGCCACCCCAGGCAGTAACAGCCACTCTCCTGTCATCGCCACCACCGTTGTGTCCCTCAAGGCTGCGAATCTGACGTATATGCCCTCATCCAGCGGCTCTGCCCGCTCCCTGAATTGTGGATGCAGCAGTGCCAGCTGCTGCACTGTGGCAACCTACGACAAGGACAATCAGGCCCAAACCCAAGCCATCGCTGCCGGCACCGCCACCACCACCATCGGAACCTCTACCACCTGCCCTGCTAACCAGATGGTCAACAATAATGAGAATACAGGCTCTTTAAGTCCGTCAGGTGGGGTGGGCAGCCCTGTGTCAGGGACCCCCAAGCAGCTAGCCAGCATCAAAATAATCTACCCCAATGACTTGGCAAAGAAGATGACCAAATGCAGCAAGAGTCACCTGCCGAGCCAGGGCCCTGTCATCATTGACTGCAGGCCCTTCATGGAGTACAACAAGAGTCATATCCAAGGAGCTGTCCACATTAACTGTGCCGATAAGATCAGCCGCCGGAGACTGCAGCAGGGCAAGATCACCGTCCTAGACTTGATTTCCTGTAGGGAAGGCAAGGACTCTTTCAAGAGGATCTTTTCCAAAGAAATTATAGTTTATGATGAGAATACCAATGAGCCGAGCCGAGTGATGCCCTCCCAGCCACTTCACATAGTCCTCGAGTCCCTGAAGAGAGAAGGCAAAGAACCTCTGGTGTTGAAAGGTAATGCCCTTGCTCCCTTCCCAAGCATGGTCCTGATTAGCCGGGTTCACTTTGGGTTTTCTCTTAGAAGTGACAGCATTCTCCTTACCCTGGATACCAAAGACCAAAATAGACTTTTTTTCTTGTCTTCCGTTCCATGCCCTTTGTTTATTATTTTGGTACAGTAAGAACGACCCAGCAGCATTGAACTGGAAGCCAGAAGATCTGGGTTCCAGCCTTGATTCGGCTTCTAATTTGCATTGTGCAAGTCATTTCACCTCTCTGAGCCTGTTTTCTCATCTTTCTAAAAAGGGGCTTTATACCACCAGATGGTATCCCATCTCAAGTCATGCCTGGTCTAGTAGTTCTCTATTCCAATCAATAATTAGTTGGAAAGTTATTGTCTCTCAGACTTAACCAATGTCGATGGAACAGAGGAAGCAGCAACCGTGGTGAACTACAAGTAAACCTTCCAGAACCAGTACTGGTCCCAGTTCTTTTTGTGGGAAATTCTTCCTGTTTTTCATGTCTCTGACCAGCTTGGCTTTTATATGGTTTATAAAACGACCTTCAAGAGGGCAGACATCCTTATTATTAGGCCCCATGGAAAATATAAGTTCACCAAGTACCTCTATTCCTCTGCCAAAGCTCCAAAGGGACAGAGACATATTTATGAAATACTCCCCAACCCATTGTTCTTTCTGGCCTCACCTGACAACTCTTGGCATCATGCCTCCACCCAATACAAAGTAATGGGTCACTTGCCCTGGTAAACTGAAGGCAGAATAACGCTGAAGTTAGTGAACTGAGCCCCAGCAGGAGGAATTACTTGCCCACTCTTCTCTGGGTTCCTTCCATACAGTGTTGTCTGACATAGCAAGGGAACCCTCATCTTGTGCCCAGCCCGGTTGTGCCTCTTTGCCCTCAAATACTGCGCTTTGGGGGCAGTGTATATCACTTCTCTTCGGTATCTTCTACCTGGTGGTAGTGGCAAGGGAGAGTTGTCTTTCTTCTCTTCTCCTGTGTTTTGAGCCAAGGTACACAGTTTCTGGGTCACATCCCCAGCCAGTCTCCTGAAGTGTGTTGACCAACGGTGTTACTGGGTTCCTTTGAATACATTATATATTTAAATTGTAATAGGCCATTTGGGTGAGCAAGTTAGCTCTTTTGTCTTTGTGGGACAGCTCTGCCATTCTCCTTCTTATCTTCCCAATGATGCATTCCGCCTTTTGTTATGCAGTGTTCTTGGAAATATGGTTCTGAATTCCTTTAATATGGTTCTGTTCCCACTCTCCACTCCCCTTTTTAAGCTTTCTCTCATTGGGCTCAACTACCACAAGGGTACCTCTTTCCTTAGGGCTGGTGGGCTCTGATGGGAAGGAGAATGTCATAGAATTGTATGCTTAGTTCCAGAACCTCCCAGGTGGTGGGTGTTCCCAGGGTCAAAAATATGATCCGATTTCCTCTGTGTAGCTCTGTATTTTATTGTTTCTGCATTCTTATTTGGTTGATTTTGAGTGATTCCCAGTAGGTTTACCCTGCTCTTCTATTACCATCTTTTTCAGATGAGAAAATCCCACCTACAAATTTTCCATTTGTGATAGTTTGTCTTGGGAAACAAAGAGGAGGGTAGCTAATGGTCTTGATGGTCTCCTCTTTCCTCATGTAGAGCAGATATTCCTGATAAAAAACAGTCCCGTTGTGTCTGCATGATCTGAGGAGAAGTGTCAAACAACACAAATCAAGATGACCCTTGACTTGAACTGGGGCGTGATTAGGAGTTGTAGATCCTACTTTCTGTTTGCAGTGGGGGGTGTTGGGTGCGGGAATGAATCAGAAATTAATCTCCTTGGTGCTACAGCTGAAAATGGGGTTCCTCTCCCCTTTTCCTGTGGATGCAGCTGAGATTCTGAGCAGCCTGGGCTTGTCCCTCGGTGTCAGAGAGTAAGATTGCCTCAGTGGGGCGGGGCTGGATACGCTGCTGACCTCACCACTGGGCGCCCTGGGCGGCCGCCCTGAGGGCTCATCATTTTCAGGTTGGTGAGACACTGCAGCAGTCGACTTGGGAGACGCTCTGGTGGTAGAGGTTAGATTATTTGTAGCTTCTTGGGCCTTTTCTTCACCTATCTGGGAATTTGGTTGAACATATATAGGTCAGGATCAAAAGGGTCTGTGATATACTTTATTATTATCATTGTTAATTTTGGTGTCTTTTGGGAGAATGGCCTAAAATTGGGACCAAGATGGTAAAGAAGGGAAAGAGATGGGTCAATATATTAGAATGTCCTTCCATATCCTTTCATTAACCAGAGATTAATACCATAGCATCATTGAGGTGAAAGATGGGGTGGGCATTCCCAAAAGGCATGGCCAGCAACTTCTTCTAGGTTCTTGAGTGGATCAAGCAGACCATTCTGATCTGGCTTCTCTTCTGAGGTTTATTTTAGTAATCCCCTCCCTTGGTGATAAGATTGCATGTCAGCAAGAGTGGTAGTGGTACCATTTTGGGAAGAGTGATTTTTGCAGGGAAGATGGGGTGTGGGGTTGGGGGTTGGGGGTGTTAGAATATAAGGTAGGAACTTCTAAGGCCTTGTTAATTTATTTTCAGAGATTTCAGTACACTCTCGGGTAATTTATGGCTGGCCCATTTGATTCTCTGGTTTTTGTTTGTAAACACTGGTTGCTACCCTCCCTGTCCAAGTTCTAATGTCCCCCGGTTTCACTGCCATCCTCTCCATTTTTGGTGCTGCCTGTCAAGGAGAGGCGGCTGCTCGGTTGCCATTCTAGTCATGCTGTGTCAGGTTGGGAAGAAACTGATCAGAGGCACAGAAGCCCCTGGGATTAAGTTACTGTTCTAATTTACAGTGCCCTCCCTGTTGTGACCTGTGTCAGAATCCATGTTTTAGTCTCATCTTCGGAAAGATAAATGGCATCAGACCTGCGCTTCTGTTCAACCTGGTGAAAAATGATCCAAATGAATAAATATTTAGGGCTTTTCAAAGTCTTTGAAAGAGTTACAATCTCTTTTACCCAAAATTGATTTTTCATCAACTGAAACTATGTTTCTAGCCAAACAGAATAAAAAGGCTAGATAATTCTGGACCATCCATAATGAGAGCTAACATTTTTGCTATAATGCTTATAAGGCTACCTTTGTTTTTAGCAAAGCTGGGTTCAGGAAAATAATTTGCCACTTACCTATGTAGGAAAGGATAGTCTACTTCTGCTGTCTCAAGGACAGTATATGCCTTTAAAAAATTTACTATAAAAATTTTCAAACATAGAAAAGTAGAAAAGTATGTAATGAACACCCATATACCTATCAACTGCATTAAATAATTATATTTTTCCTATTTGCCTTCTCTTCCTTTTTTGTTGTTGAAATATTTTAAAATATAGACCACATTTTAATGTATTTAAGTATGTTTAATGTTTACACTTAATGTTTTAAATTGAATGAAGCTAGGGATATTTTACAATATAGTATGGACATTGTCACTCCTAAATACTTCAGTGTCACGTGCCCACTTTTGAGCATTTTTCAAACTTAGAATCCCGCTGTGACTGACTGCTGTTAGGTCTGCGGAGAAGCTTCGCTCCCTCAGAGTGGGAGGCTCCCGGTGCCTCTCTGGGGTCTGTGTCTCCCCCTTCCTCACAGGTATGTCAGAACCCACGCCTGTACTTGCTCTGTGCTATTACAAAACAAAGACTGACTGACTGCTGCAATCCTTGACAGGCCTGCTCTGTACCAGAGGCATTTACTGGGGAAGAAGGGAAGAAAGGGAAATCGTTTAGGAGATTGATTCATAGAAAGGATTTGATCACATAGGGAGTTAGACTTCTATACTACTGAACTTTCCTTCGTAATTCCTGAGAAATGAACCCCATCGATTGAACATTTTTTTCCCTAGTCAAAAAGGATTCTGAAATATACACTTATAGGCAATACAGAGTTTGGTGACATGGTGAATAGCTATGCTCAGAAATCAGAGACCCTGCAAAAATATTCTCTCCCTCCCTGCTTTCATTTTTTGTGGGGGGTAGAGGGTGGGGGGGCGGGGAACAGGAGGACAAAATTCTCCCCTTTTTAGAGGTGTTATGAGGATCGTTCTAAGAGATGTGAAATGAAGACGTGTCTACATTCAGAAACTTGCAGTTGTTATTCTGAGCCTATCTTTAACATCCAAGGCTAAATGTCAAACATTAGCCTTGTAGCAAAAGGTAAAGAAATTAAGGTAGAACTATGAATCTAGTCCACCTGAATTCTAGGTCTTGGTTCTCCCCCTACTAGCTACATGCCCTTGGGCAAGTTGCTCAATCTCTTAGTTCCTTAGTTTCCTCATTAACAAAAAGAGGATATAACAATAGCTATCTCATAGTATTAGTTTAGGAATTAAATGAATTAATGTGTGTAAAGTGTTCAGAACTGTTTTCATATGTGGTGAGCACTCCATAAATGTAGCTCAGTGTTATTATTACTATTGAACAGAAATGATGGTACCAGTAAAAAAAGCAATTTTGGCACCTCTTCCAAAGGAGTACAAATCACAAGCTAGGTATAGTGAAGTGTGTGTGTGTGTGTGTGTGTGTGTGCATGTGTGTTGCTATAGCCTAAAAATAACTTGGTGACTGTTACCTAATTTAAGTAGCATACAGTTGGACTGCCAAGTAATTGCAAAAACATGTTGGGTCAAGAGGATAGAGTAAATTAGGCATACCCTAGAATTATTTATTTGTAGGGAAATGTGTAAAAATGTGATGATAAATCTGTCCAACTAATGTCCCTTAACGAAATAATGAAAGTTTAAAACTTTTAAGCTTGCTTTTTCTGGCCTGTCATCCAGCTGATTTATTTTTGGAATAGGATTGTAGTCTGACTATAAGAGGGTAGATAGAAGGAGCGGGGAGCGGGTTGGGTTCGTGCAGGCTTGGGCTGGGATGAGATGGAGCGTGAAGGAAAAAGGGGGGAATGGGTTGAATGGCTTGCTCCTTTCTGTGCGCGAGTCCTGACCCTTTTCCCTGAACTGCCGCATAGTTGCCTGTACTCTCTGTGAGCTTCTGGGGACACTCTCCCGCTTCCTAATTAAAATGTATGTGACAAGATGATAGTGAGCTCTCTCCCCAATCCCTGTGCCTGCTCTGTCTGTTCTTCATTCAGTATGTGCTCACCAGAGTGGCGTTTAACTCACTCACACCTGGGTTTGAATTCGGGCTCTTCTACTCACCAAGTGTATGTGTCCTTAGGCTACTCAGGTGAGCTCTCGGAGGCCAGGTTTTCTCCATTGTAAAACAGGGATAATTCCAACATCACAGGATCAAATGAGACGATGTAAATAAAGTGTCTGGCACACAGATGGCTCTTAATAAATCAGGCCCCAAACCCTGCGCCCCTGCTCTCATGCCCTAAGTTAAGAACCTCTTCTGTTAGAGTAGGGAATGGCAAGTTGCTATAAGCACTGTACTGTGGGAGCAGGTTAAATACGAGCACTCTTGTCCTTACCAATTCAGATCAGTTAACCATCTGGCTTGTCAAGGGCGAGTTCAAGAAACTCCTCTCCTGGCAGTAGTAGATGATTTTAGATTATAAAAGGCAGGATTGGGGAAGGAAACTAATAGGTAAATTACTTTGCATAAATCTGTTTTCAAACTATGTATGCGTAGGAGAAAGGAGAGGGGAGAATGGTGGATAGATACAATTTTTTACTTGATCCTTTAGGCAAACACATCTGCAGGTCTGACAAAATCATGGGAGCAGAAAAACTCTTTGCCACAGACTTGTGGTGCATGCACTCCTAGGAGCTGGGTGGGAGCAGATCCTACTTCCTTAGACCTTGTGTTCTCAGCAGCCAGAGTCTCCGTTCCCCAGCTTTGCTGGAGAGCAGTTTGGGCATAAAAATGTATTCTGTTGCTGTGCTTAGGCAATTTAATCCATGCTAGTAGAAAAAGTTACACTACATACTAAGAGTAGAAATTCCAATCCCAGGAGAGGTCACCTCACCCTTTTCCAACTGAAGAACCCCAGCATTTAGAATGGGGAGGACCTTGGGAGGTCCCTTTATCCAGTAGTTTGCACAGCAGGCTGTTCATTGGTATCACCTGGGGGTGATTACAAACCTATGATGCTCAGTTCCCACCTCCAGAGATTCTGATGAAATTGGCCTGGGGTGCAGCCTGCACATCAAGATTTTTAAAAGCTCCCCAGGTGATACTAATGTGGAACAAAGTTTGAGAACCATTGATCTAGCCCAGTCTTCTCATCATGCCATTAGAGAAATAGGATGTAGAGAGATTTCTGACTTGTCCAAGATCACATGCGTGATTAATTTTAGAGCCTTGGTCCTTAGTGCTAAAGTAGGTCTTGCCAGGTCGATAATTGATGTGTATGTATGTATTGTTATCTAATAACAGTATCTAATGTATAGCATAAAAATATAAGATAATTAATTGATAATTTGAGTACTCATGCCTTTTTTCTTGAATTTCAAGATGTAATTCCAGAATTAAAAGGACCTAAGTCTAAAAATTTTCGAAACCAGCAGCTCATGGTCTAGATATTTACCTGGGTCCTAGAAATATGGGCCAAATATTAACATTGTTTTAATACCGTCTTCTAGGGAACTTAGTAACTGAAAAAAGAGAGAAAACCACATATCAAAAATGTACCCCTCTACCCAACCATCTCAGACTTCTAATGACTTTTTGGTAGTTGGTTTCTGCTGCTGTGTAGCCTTGTGGGTAGAGGATATTCATCCATTTGTTCAATAAATATTGTGGAATGCCTTCTGTGTGCTAAACACTAGTCTGTAGGCTGGGGAATCTGCCATGACAACACTTATAATCCAATGCTAGAATGAGCATATATATGGACCAGACCAGTCTTCCAGATCCTTTTCACCTTGAAGATCGTGTGTGTGTTTGTATTCTCCATCCTTTTCCACCGTGTAATCTTAAGGAGTGGTTCATCTTCAAGAAATGTTTTTCTCCTGGGAAGTACATGTTTGTACGTTTTTCTCCTTTTTTTTCTCCTTCAAGAAATAGGTTGGCCTTTTCTAAGTCCATCATGGGCCAACAGAATTTCTTTCCAATGTCTTGTTCCGAAAAGAAATGATTTGTTGATTTTTAATGGAAAAGGAAATGTATATGCTCTCTCTGCCTCAAAAGCCCAGGGCTGACAGGCCTCTTCCCGAGTGGTACTATGGAACTTTGTAATTTGGACCCTACTGATTTTGGACATGTTGCTGATAGGAACAAGGCCTGTGTTTATTTTCCCTGCATACTCTCTATGGAAAGAGGATGTACTAAGCAAACAAGCACTGTAAACAAAATTTTAGAGACAAGGTTTTGGCCTGCTTTAAAAAAAAAGAAAGAAAAAGCTTGCAAGTACAATTAGAAACCACTCTAAGGGACAAGGCTGGGATAAAAATATGTCTCTATGATTTCAAAGCCTCTGTTATTTCCCCCAAATCCCCTACAAGAGGAACGTGGACCCCTCTTCAGCAAATTTTCATCAGTTATGTTTCTCTATGCCATATACTCTCACAGAGTATAATCTTACTAATTCAGAAAAAAATGAGGGGAAGAGAAAATGAGTATGAACCACAGACTGGTTTCATTATAAAACATTTAAAAATATACATTTGGTATTCAAGTTGATACACTCTTCTAATTATGAAGCCTTTGATGCTTTAGATGTTTTCATCCATAACCCAACAGCAAGATCTTAGTATCGTTTTTTCCAGGTTACATCTATATCATCTATTGTTACTTAAAAGTTAGAGAATATATATATATATATATATATGAATATGTGTACATATATTCCACCCCCCACCCCAAGCAAGAACCATATTTTGTATAACGTAAAAGAGAAGGGACCTTGAGCCTATGCTTTCAGATGAGGACATGAACTATGCAGCCTGGTACTTTCTTATAAGATAAAGGCTATTACACCATGCTCTGCCTCTGGCAAAGTAGAAGATCACTTACAGAAAGAAAAGGGTTTGTGGATTCATCAAATTATCTGTATTGCCCTTAATGTTATATTCCTGGTGAAGGCCTACCCACTCCCTGCACCCAGACTTGAATTTCATGGATAACAAAACAAAGCCCAACTCTTCCTGAGTGCTTTCCACAAAGGGATTTTGCTTTCTCGCCTTACCACACCACCGCCAGGCATCTGTTGTCCATTTCTAATATCAAGTAAATAGGTGAAACTGCATGATGCAGGGGCAACAAGCTTGTCCTCCCTTTGAGGAACTTAAGCCTCTCATGTTCTAATGTGGGCTGAACTGATCTTATTTTGTGTCCTGTGGTGAGGAGGCAAACACCACTTTGCATCAGAACATCACTATCCAGTTCTTTAATACCTTATATTTGTTTTATGGAAGAAATAATCTCACATTCTTTGAATCATGGCCTCGAGCTCCACTACTATTGGGCTAAATATTAGCAGCTGGTGCTACTGGCCAGAGAGAAGAAAAAACAAATTGGGAGGTAGGGAGGGGCAGGAGGCTAGGGAGAAAAGAACGGTATATGGGCGGGGGGTACCCTCAGGGTGACAGCAACACATCTTCCAGCTGCTGGAGCTGAGTTCCAGGTTCTAGTGTTCAAGGCTGTATGCTATTGTCATTAGTCATTACAGTGTCTCTGCTTCTCTCTTAAAATAATAAGACTAGACACAAACTTATAAGAGGGTCTTCCCTGAAAGGATAGAAGACATTTTGGGGGGGAATTTTATTTCTATTCTTATTAAAATACCACATTTTTATGATAAGATTTTAAAAAGATGGGTCTTATAGTTCTTATGGAGTGATATTTTAATCTGCTAGTGAAACATTACTTAATCATGTATGACTACTCTGGGTCTGACCAACCTAGCATCAATGGAATTAGAAAATTATTTTCCAGATAGTTTGGGGAAAAAAAAAACAACAACTAATAGTTACTGAATGCTTTCTATGTGCTGGGCATTGGGCTGTCATATATGTGTCTTGTTTGGTTCTCAGAGCAGCTCTGTGAAAATGGTTTTATGTCCCGCTTTTATAGATAAGGAATCTGAGGAACAGACTAAATATTTTCTCCCATGTTAGTAACAAGTGGACGGGAAAACAAGAATTGAAACCCAGTTCTTATGATTTCAAAGCCCAGTTGCTTTCAGGCTGGCATGTGTCTATAAATGAGGAATAGATCTCATTTCTTATGGTTGCTTTCGCTGTGCTTTGCCTCTGAGGTGCCTTATAATGCCACCTTCCTTCATCCATTTTCTTGTATATCCTCAAGTGAAAATGCCAATGCTAAGAAGAGTGGCCTTCTTAGTGTCCTTAGAGTAGAGCCGGCTTCCTGGTGACCTTGTCCCAAATTATATTCCAGCCTTCAGAAACTTTACATTTTTGTCACGGCAGAGTTTTTTAAGGAGTAACAAACTGATCAAAGAAACTTTTGAAAACTGCAATAATTATCTCTAACATTTATGAAGTGTTTATTATATACCAGACTCTGTGCTACAAGTGGTATATCTCATGAAAACACTCCAGTGTACATATGAGTGACTGAAACTCAGAGAGGTCGAGGTACCTGTCCAAGGTCACTGAGCAGGTGCATGGGGGGGCCTGGGCCTAGCTCTGTTGTGCTTCTGCTCAGCATGTTTTCAAGCCTGGAACGTTAGAATGCAATCTTCTAATAGCCTGCAGATATAAGGATGATTTCCTTCTTCTGCACATGTTAATATACTCACATTCTAGAGTGGCAAGTAGGTGAATAAGAAGCCAGACAGGAATGGAGTTAGATATAATTAGTAAAGGAGGAATCTGTGATGGGTATGTATTACATGAATACATCCCAAAGACTCTAATGCCCAAAGTTGTCCTAGTACTTATGCTTTATATTCATTATATATCCTATTACTGTGGATGATAATGCCAACTATAGATTTTTTCCCCCACAAGTATGTGAAGAAAGACTCTGTAGTATGTTATCATTACCCTTTGGGAATGTTAATTCTCTGGGATAAGTGAACATAGATCTTACCAAACCATTTACTATTTACTGTTTTTCTGTTCTCCTTTCCTTGCCTTTCTTATCTCTGTTCTTCCCTTCTATAGTCTAACCCTGCAAACATAGCTGAGATTGTCTGGTGGTGTAGCAGGGACAGAACCTGGGAAAAAAGCATAATGAACACCTTTGGAGGACAGCAGAGTGGACCCCTCAGAACCCTGTATTGGAAGCAGCTTCCATTCAGGCAGAATTCTGTCTCCTGACAGGCCACCCAGCTTCACACAGTGAAAATATGTGACTTTCCGCTCAGATATGAACTATAAAATTTTGTCACTGTCTTAGTTCATTTTTTGTTGCTATAACAGAATACCTGAGACTGGGTAATTTATAAAGAACCAAAGTTTATTTGGCTCATGGTTCTGGAGGCTGGGAAGTCCAAGAGCATGGTGCCAGTGTCTGGTGAGGGTCTTCCCATGGTGGAAAACATCACATGGTGAGCGAGTGTGCAAGACAGAAAGAGAACATTGGGACCAACCTCATCCTTTGTATTGGGAACCACTCCTATGATAACCCACTCCCACAATAATGGCTTTAATCCATTTGTGAGGGTAGAGCCCTCATGACCTAATCACCTCTTAAAATCATCTCTTAATATGGCAATTAAGTTTCCAACACATGAACTTTGGGGGACATATTTAAACCACAGTAGTCATGTAACTCCAAATATCCAGGTCCTCCAGTGATAGGGAAGGCGAGGGCAATGTGTGTGATCAAGGTGGTAGAATTAGTGAATTCAGAAAAAAATCTGAAAATATGAGCATTCTTTAGTCTGACAAGTAAAATCAATTTTAAGAAAGTTTTAAATAAATTCAAGGATATTAACTTTATTGCTTATAAGGTCTCACATTTATATAATAAGGTGAATTTTCTGAACCACAGCAACCCCCAGATAACTTTAAAGATGTTGAAAAACCAAGGGATTATAGTCCCTTGCACAGCAAGCATTCATTTACTCTGTGTTGAATTTTTTTTAAAAAAGGCAATTTTTTTTATGGAGTGTGATATCACAGAGTTGGAAGAGACCTTATTGAGCATTTGATCCAACAGTCCCACTTTACAGATATGAAAACTGATTACTTACCCAAGAGGATATAAGTAGCTAGTAGCAGAGCTGGCCTAGGATTTATGTTTTCTAACTCTCAGTTTAGAATTTTTTTTTTAAACCCCAGCAGTCACATAATCCTTTGGTTTAGTATCTGAGTTGTTATTAAATAAGCAAATCTTGTGGGTCCAAGTGTTTGGCCAGGTCACTCTATAATTATTTTTAACTTTATTATGAATTTATTAAGTGACTTCTCACTGAATGAGCTTCACATTTGTATTCAGCCTTTCTATAGGAGTTAATATCTTTTCTTGCAGAGGGACTATAGTTTGGAGGCTAATAGCACAGATTCTGGAGCCAGACTGCTGAGTTTGAATTCTGACTTTGCCACTTACTATAATTATGAACTTGGGCAATAAACTTTTCTGTGCCTCAGCTTCCTTTTCTATGAAATGGGGAGAGTAATGGCACATTTCTCATAGGGTCAATTGAGGATTAAACTAGATAATATATGTACAAGTGCTTTAAACAATGACTAACACATAATGGTTAACATTTGTTAAAAATTTACCATAATCATAATATTGAATATCTACAATAATAATAATTCCTCATCTACTTATATCCAAGGGATATATGGGAAATATAATTCAATAAGATGATTTGACATCACAACTAATGCAATATGAGTAGGAGACCTTTTGATGCTTAGTAGATCTTTTTCTTTAAAGTTGGAAAAACCCAGTGTTTCTGGTGGGGTGGATAGATAACTAATTTTTTTGGTTGTTTGTTTTGTTTTTGTTTTGTTTTGTTTTGTTTTGTTTTTCTGAACCAGTACCATACAGAAAAAGTTATAGGCTATATCCATGTAAGGAAATCTTATAAAATTAAATCTTAGCATAGACTTTTTATGAGTATCTATTGTTGGAATATTAAGAAAATTTTAGAAAAGAAAAACAATGATATACTAATCATGCCCTGACTGGCCTAGTTTCATTTTTACATATTCCCTTCATTCTCAACCCATATATGTGCATATTTTACAGTTTCTCATATAGAAACTGAAATTAATTTTCACTTTATATTACATGTACTTTTGCTTCCTGTATTGTCATCATAGATTTTCTTTTTTAATTCTGTAACCTGTTTTATTACCACATTTTACTTAACTAGTTTGGCTGTTAATGGATATTGAGAATGTTTCCAAGTTTTTGCTCTTATAAGAGAAAGCTCTTGAGGGAATTCCTTATTTGGAATCTCTTCCCCCTCCCCACCCTACCCCACTCCCCGTTGAGAGGAATGGGTGCTAGTTGCCAGACAGTTGTTTATTCCCCTGATTCCTTTTCACTTTTTCATTTCTGCTTTTCTCCCCAGAATACAAGATCCAACCACCTATCAAAATAGTGAGTTTTTAGGGATATCTTTATCTTTGACCACAGATCCTCATACAGATCTGGAGTGTGTGTGAATACTAGCACGTGTTGCAAATCTTGGACTTCTCCTTTGGTGGGCAGAGTGAGGAAGTTTGGAGGCACCACTCAGCACCATGAAAAACCAGAAGCTGTTGTGGAAGTGAATGATCTGGCAGGGCCAACAACAGCTCCTTGTTTCATAAATATGAGTCACTCCCAGTTTTACTCTGTGGATAAAACACTTTAAAAAGGATAATAAAAACAGAAAGAGTTAGACTTTCTGAGATGCTGAGTGTAAGTGTCTGTGTCCTTCCACCCCCAACCGCAGCTGATATTAAACCCTGGGGTTTTAGTACAATGCTGAAGTCTTCTGAGTGCTTAAGCAAACACAAGCAGCAAGGACACCTCAGAATGGAAAGATAATTCCCATAACTTCTTTTTGCCAAATTGAGGTAAAATGCCCTTTAAACAGGAGATAATTCTTTGATGGATAACTAGCTTGTCTTTCTTGATAAAATAGGTGAATTGGATTGAGTTTATTATAATTAATTTTTCATATTATGTAAAAATGCATTTGTGCACCTTTATTAGGAGAATCTCTGTATGCTTACCTTGAAGGTGGCTAGGAAGCTCCAGCCTTGCTGCAGTGAGATTCAGGGAACTGGTTGAATGCTGGGGTGTTAGTGTCTGAGCAGTTCTTTTTTACAAAGATTGGAGGGAGCTGAATGTGGAAAACCACTATTAAAAGGCATAGAGCTTTTGTATTAATATAAAATGTGCATCTTTTAAAACCAACTTTGAGAATGCTTTAGGGCCTGAGATTCAGATGCTACAAAGCTGCCTAAATAATTGCCTTGAAATCAATCTCTTACTAGTGAAATTCTTCTGTATTCATGATGTGGAGCTTTTTCCAGGGAGTGGAGTGGTGTGATTGGCTGTGTACAGTTAGCTGGTGGCTGGGCAGTGGCTGTGGGAGGTGGCCCAAGAGGGCAAGGATCAGCTGCTTAGAGGTTCCGTGAGCCAAAGCTCCTCCCTGCAGTTTTTCTTCCTTCCCACGCTTCAGCCATTCTCAGCTTCTTGAGGCTTCCCCATCTGGCTGCACACTGCTTTTGGGGTGTCTTTTCCCACTGAAAGCTGTTGTCCATGGCTAGTTGATTTTTGCCCAGATTAAAACATGTGCTGGGGAGATGTGGGAGTATGGGGGTAGCATGCTGTGGTTAATTGACCAGAGAACCTCTCTTCTCCAAGTCAAAGTATTTCCTTTCCTGAGAAGGGAGTGGCTATTTGATGTTCTGTGGGAACCAATGGACTTCCTGGTGCAGTGTGGCTTATGGTGCCTTAGAGTTTAGTCATTGGTCACCGCCTCTCCGTGTATGTGAATGCACACACATACACACACTCATACACAAACAAAGGCACATTTTAGTTAACATGTATAGAATGGGAATGATTACGGTGATGAGCTGAGCATTAACTCTTTTAATGAGAATAGCAACTGTGTTATCATATCTATCTGCACTGTCCAGTATAGTAGCCCCAGGCCACATGTGGCTATTGAGTACTTAAAATGGGGCTAGTCCAAACTGAGATGGGCTATGTGTGTAAAATATATACTGGATTTCAAAGGCTTTTAATAGAAAACAATGTAATTAAAATGATAATTGTTTTAATATTGATTGCATGTTGAAATGATAATATTTTGGACATGTTAAGTAAAATATATTATTGTTAAATTCATCTGTTTCTTTTTACTTTTTGAATGCAGCTACTAGAAAAATAATCTTACTACACAGTTGCTTGCATTACATTTCTATCAAATGATGATGATCTTTGTACAGTCAACAGTATTATTGACCCCACTTTTTAGATGAGGAAACTGAGGATGAGGGAGGTTAGGTAAGTTTCCCAAAGTCACACAACAGAAAGCCTAAATAAATAAATAAATAAATAAAACTCAGGCCTGTCTGACTCCATAGCCCACACTCTTCTTTACTATGGAATTACTGTATGATAAAGAATTTGTCTGGCCTCTATCCTCAGTTCCTGAGATTTAACCTCTAAACCCTTGGATTTCCAGAGTGATAGGAGTGTCTTTGTTATACGTGATGGGCCCTTTGGATCACACCTGAGTTTTTGTTAAGGTGAGATGACTCAGGATAGGAATTTGTCATCGGAAAGACCAACCATATGATTAGAGGGTTAGAGCTTTGTATTAGTCCAACCTCCTCTACAGAGGAGAGCAGGACTGAAGATTGAGTTCAATCTCATGGCCAATGATTTAATCATTTATGCCTAAGTAATGAAACCCCAATAAAAATTGTGGACACCAAATCTCAGTTGAGCTTCCTAGTTGGTGAACACATTGATGTGTCAGCAGGGTGATGTGTCCTGATTCCATAGGGAGAGGGCACAGCAGCTCCATGTTCAGGACTCTCCCAGACTTTTCCCTGTGTGTCTTTTCATTTGGCTGGTCATGATTTGTATCCTTTATAATAGAACTGTAAGTATAGTGCTTTCCTGAGTTCTGTGAGTCATTCCAGTGAATTATCAAACCTGAAGCATTGTGAGAACCACAGAGTTTATAACCAGTTGGGCAGAAGTGTGGGTGGCCTGGGAACTCCTGGATTTGTAGCTAGTGTCTGGAAGTAAGGGCAGTCTTGTTGGGGACTGTGGCCTTAACTTGTGGAGTCTGTACAGACTCTGTTTAATTAGTGTTAGACTTGCATGGCAGTATTACAAGAATAGGCTGCCTTTTATCTGGATATATGCTTTAGGGGCACAGTAGTTGAGACAGCTAAGTGCTGTGGCTTAACTTGTCTCTCTAACTCCATTTCCTTGGTGACAATGGTCATCTACATTCTAGACTTGGAAAATGACTCAGTATTTGAACAACTGCTTTTGACCACTAGGCTCAGCCTGGAGGCGGGCAGGCCGGCCTTTGACACCTTCATACTCAGTCCCTCCAGCCATAACCTTTGGGGCCTCCTCTATTTCATCTCCCAAATAATATCACATGAGTGGTGGTAACATACATATGCCCTGGCCCTTCTTTGGTAACAGGGATTCTTAAATATTGATGTTGGGATTGAGTTCCTTATAGGAAACTGATGTAGGATGATGATATGGGTAAAGAGTATTTTGTTTTTGTTTTTTTTTTTTAATCATTTGTATTGTCTAGAATCATACTTTTGTGGTGTATCATAAACAAAGTGTTTAGTTTAATTGTTGCCTTCTCTTTGGGGGCTTTTGTTTGGATTTTTTAGCCATGATCCCATGTGTTTTATCTTTCTTCTTCAGTTTGGTTTCTCCCTCCCTGCTTAAAATAGACACTGCTTTTTGTCTGTGGTCCTGTTAACCATTACCCTTCTGTTCCTGCTCAGGCCCAGCCCTTGTCCTGGAAGGCCCGCTTAGGTCACTAGCTCCTAGAAAGTTACCTCCTACAAGTGCATCTTGGGGCCACCCTGGAAGGCAGATTTCTAAGAAAAGACAAACATAAACTCTGTAGTTATTGTAAGGGAAGTTTCCTTCACTAGTGAAAACCAGGAATGAGACACAAAAGGTTTTGGAGTTGTAAAAGAGGACCGTTATGAAAAGAAATAAATATGACTTGATATTTTTCTAACTTGGGCCAGCCTTGGGCACTTATTATACTGCCACTATGCCAGCCTTGCTCTTCAGAGGTGTTCAGCTTTAGGTTGGGGACAGTTCACACCAGGTAACTAATAGGCAGCTCTCCCTGCCACTCTCAGTGACTGTATGGTAGTCGCACCTTCTAAGAGGGGTAGAACAGATTCATCAAAACCAACTGAAGAGGTACAGACCATTAGGCACTTTCTTCTCACACAGCCCCACCTTGTAGAGGCCCAGAACTTTCAAGGCCCCTTTCTGTCTTTAAAGAGCATTATAATGCCTTATAGCCCTGCTAGATATCGAGGGCTATAACAGCCCGTTTTTAGAGAAGAGGAAACGCCTGTGTTTGAAGAAAAAGCTCTTATGATATCGTGTAATTTTAAATGGCCTTAAGGTCAAGTTACTTGCCCAAAGGTGCACAGTTAATAAGAGGAGTGAGAGGAACTCAGAATTCTTGATTTTAGATCAGTGTTGATCCCTTCCATAGGAGGCAGAAGAATCAGGGCCACCCCCGAGGGGCGAAGGCGCTATCTCAATCATCTGTTACTGCTCAGCACATCTAACTGGGAGGGCTAGTGAGCTCCGAGAGGCCCAAACGAGGTCTTGTTCAGTTTTGTACACTCAGTACTGAGTACTGTGCCCCCAGCCCATATTTAGCACTTAATACTTGCATGTGGAACTGAACTGGAGGCCCTTCCTACTGCTCGCGGACACCCTCAGGCTGAGTGTTCCTTATTTTCTCTTTCGTGGCTGCTTGCCACCCATCTCCATCATTCGCTGCTCATCTAGAGTGTCCAAGGAGTGGGGACCTGGCAAGGGAAGAACGGCTTAGAGGCCACCAAGTGTGATTTGTCTTGGATCTCAGCCCTGCCCGGGGGTGCCCATTCTGCACATCTAAGGCCTGGCACTCCTGTGGTTGCCTCTTCCTCCTGGGCCTCGGCAGCCCCTCCTTCCAAGCCTGGGGAGTGCCGGGCTTTCTAAGTACTTGTGCTGTGTTCTCCTGGCTGGTCCTGCACCTGCCTTGCACAGGTCCTAGCCAGATGGCATCATTCAGTCCAGTCTTCAGTGTGTTCTTACAACATTTCTTCTGCCAGTCCTTTTGTTAAATTTCCCCTGATGTTCCTTCATCCCTCCTTCTTCCCTCCATTAGATTTACCTTTGGGGCCTATTTTTTTCTTAACTCTCCTGACTCCCTAGCATAATGCCGAACAGCACTTAATAGAAGCTTTGCAATTGACTGGGCCTATCTCATCTCATCCCAGTGTTCGTTTAATTTAAAAATACTTAATGAGCACTCACTATGCAATTCAGGTGCTAAACAGTGAACACTTAGAATTTCTCTTAATAACTACCGTGTAGTAGCTCATTTAATTCTCATAGTAACTATTTTTACCTGTTGGTACTATTATTAGCTCTGTTTTGCACATAAGGAAACCAGGGTACAAAGAGGTTTAACAACTCCGCTAAGATCGTGCTGGGAATTTTTGGGGGCAGCCTGATCCCAGTGCACCGAAGTGTTATGCTCTATTTCCTCTACAACAAAGAACATCCTGGCTTTCTTGAGGTCCACGTTTTAATAAGAATAATAAACATGGAAGAAATAAATAAGTAATTTCAGATAGTGATAAGTGTTCTGAAGACAAGACTCTAAAACTTTGTGATATGATAGAGGGAAATATGGGAGGGTAGGTGTATATTGAATGACAGGGAAGACCTTTCTGAGAAGACCAGCCTTGATGTGAGGTCTGAATCACCTATGTGAGTCTAAAGGAAAACAAAGTGTTTCTCCTGCTGTACTCTTAGAACACGGAATACTTCTGTGACGCTTTTTTCCTACACACCAAGCAGTTATACCAACTGGGTGTCCTACAGTTTAACTCAATTCTCACACTGCCTACCTGGAGTTAGCATCAGATCCCACAGGTTGAAGGCTCAGTCCCACAAGACTGCTTCCAGCTTCAGATGCCAATCGCAAGTCCCTAGCATAATGCTGAACCTGTACAGCACAAGCACAGGTTGTGACCTGTACTTCTGACCGACCAGCTATAAATCTGGGTTTCCACAATCCCTTCCTTGGGTTTCATTAATTTGCTAGGACAGCTCACAGAACTCAGAGAAACACTTATTTATGTTTACACATTTATTGTAAAAGATATTACAAAGGATGCAGATGAACAGACAGGTGGAAGAGATGGCTAGGGCAAGGTATGGGGAAGGGGCATGGAGCTTCCATGCCCTCTCTGGGTGCACAATCCCTTAGGAACCTCCTCCCAATCAGCAATCTGGAAGCTCTTTAAACCCTGTTCTTTTGGGGTTTTATGGAGGCTTCATTATATAGGCACAATTGATTACATCATTGGCCATTGGTGATCAACTCAACCTTCAGCCGCTCTCCCCTCTCTGGAAGTCGGGGGGTGGGGTTGAAAGTCCTAACCTTCCAATCCTGCCATGGTCTTTCTGATGACTAGCCCCCATCCTGAAGCTATCGAGGGGCTCCCAGCCACCAGTCAACTCAATTGCATACAAAAAGCATTCTTATAACTTCAGAGATTCCAAAAGTTTTAGGAGCTATGTGGTGGGAATGAGGGGCAGAGACCAAATATATATTTCTTATTATATCACAGTATCACAGTGAGAAACTACAGGAAAGAAATTGCAGGAAGAGGGAACAGCAAGTACACAGGCCCTGAAGTGGGAAGCAGATCACCCGGGCCTCCAACTGCTGATCTCGTTATTGCCATTGTTCATCCATGTCTGGCTTATCAAAGCTGTATTGAAGTTATAGAATGCTAAAAGTGGGAGAAATTTAAAGATTACCCAAAGTCTTGATTTTATAGAGGTGGCAACAGAGGTCATAGAGCTAGAACCTGGTATTAGTCCAGTGTGGAAAGAAGGGTTGCCTTCTGTCACCTTGTACAATGTCAGGCATGGCTTCAAGGGGATGTGGCTGGGAAGTCTGATGGCGCCAGATATGGGGTGCACCCCAGATCAGCTCTCCATTGTTCCAGGTTGGCCTGATCATTACTTGGCTGGTCCTCCACTTAGCTTCAAGTCCATGTTGACAATACATAAACCCAGCCCACCTGCTCAGAGACAAACAGGCTTTATAATTGTTTTATTTTCTCCTTAATTTTAGGATGTGGTCCACCCAGGCAGGGACATGCTAGCTTTTGACTCAGTGAAACTTTGTATATCTCTTAGTGCATGGAGACCTTGCCTAGCTTCAGGCTGACCTATCCAAGCTCAGTCCTCATGGGGTGGTCTGACTGTTGGACTTGATTGTCTAGGTGAATCCGTGTGCAAGGACAGCTCCTGCCTTCTCTTTCTGGCAGTTGATCATTGAGGCTTAGCCTTGCTTAGAATATTTGCTAAATATAGAATTCAACTCAGTGACTTGAGGAAGTTGTTGCTATGCCTTTTGTGAACTGAAAACATTGGTTCAGAAAAACAATTCAAATTTTGATGCTGACATTTGAGCCTTTCCCCTATCACTTCCTGAATTCCCTAAGCCACAGACCTTTGACCTCCAGATCATACTAAAGCACATCCTTGTAAAAGCTATTTATTTGGACATGGGGATTTCATTCAAAGCACGCTAAGATACATGCAGCATTTTTTGGCTGGATACTTCCATACATGATTTTAGTGATGGGCTTCACTTGTGGAACCTTACCTTGCTCCCTGCTTTTCCTACCCTCCTCTTGTCATGGATGTTTCTTGATGACCTTTTGTGAATGTAATTTCCAATGGGAATGTTTCACAGTAGAAATATGCTCTCCCTTGAGGCTTGCTCTTGACATTTCTAGAGATTTATTTAATTGGACTTTACTTGAATCCCATTGGGAAACATACTTTTGCTGTGAAGTTGTGATGTGTTTAATTTGGGGTCTAAGATAAATGTTGGTCCTCAGGGAGGTGGATTGTTAAGCAACAGTTTTCCTTTTGTACAGTGAGCTTATTTAATGAATAGCTTTACTGGGCTTTCCTCTGTTTGTTTGTTTAGCAATGCTTCATTATTTAAACTTCTGCACTGAAAAGCAAGAATGTTTTTCCCTCCCTTCAGAGAATTAAACAATAATACAGAGTATCTGGTTGAGCTCTTGGGAAAAATATGGCTTTGTGTTTTATAGCACCCTCCTCCTGTTAACATTCTTCCCTCTGCAGCCTCCCAGTATGATGTCATGGATTTTTTTCCCCTCCTTTAATTTGTCTTGCTGGATTAACCAGTATTGAGTTTGAGACCAGTGAGCAAAGAAGGTGGAGCCCTAACATGGTGTAGAGTACTTCCCCAAATACACAGAAAGCTTCCAGCTAAAATATTCTTAGGCCCAGAAAGAAGCTGCAGGGAGGGCATGAGCCAGTGCTGATCCACAAGGGGGGTGTATCTAATGAGGAGGAATGTGTCTTTGGGAGAGGGTTTCTGTGCTGCAGCCGGCTCATGGAACTAAGGTTCTAGAAGGCTTCTTGGACTTGCCTTTTATGGGCATACTGGTTCTTTAGACAGCACTCCTATTCTGGCCTTAGACTATTTCTGGCCTGACTTTAAGGTATGGTACCAACTTGGGTTTGCTCCCAGGGGCTTCATTCTTAGGCAGCCCACAAGTTTTGGTGTGATTCTTCAGAAGTATTATAATTTATATTTCTAAAAAGTATACTACACTGGTAAGGAAAATGGTACTGTTATTTGTTTGGGTTGTTGTAACAAAATACCAGAGACTGGGTAGGTTAAACAACATTTATTTTCTCACAGTTCTGGAGGCTTAAGATTGGGTGTCAGCATGGTTGGGTTCTAGTGAGGGCTCTTTCCTTGGCTTGCAGACAGCTGCCTTCTTGCTGTGTCCTCACATGGCAAAGAAAGGAAGAAAGGGAGACAGCAAGCTCTCCGTTGTCTCTTTTTGTGAAGGTACTATTCCCATCACGGGGACCTCACCCTCATGACCTCACATTAGGGATCAGGGCTTCAACATATGAATTTCAGAAGGGGCACAATTAGTCCCTAGCAGGTACAAAAAATCCATCCAGGGAAAGAAAGGGTATGAATTTTGCCCAGGATTTAGAGTACATGTAAATTGCACTATCTGGTAAATTAGTGCATTCTCTCTCTCTGTTTCTCCTCCCCCCCACCCCTTTTTTCTTTCAAACACTTATTGATCACCTATTGTGGACTTCTGAACATTCAGGAGCTTCACTCTGAACTTAGAATAAAATTTGCCTTAAGAGGCCCTGTGCAGATGGCCCCTGCTGACTTGACTTCTCTGACCCCTTCTGGCCACTCTCTCCCTTTGTCCATTCATTGTGCTTTATTCCATTTGGCTCCCTTGAATACCCTACAGGACCCCTGAGTTCCCTGCCCATCCTAGAGTACTGTGTCTCCCTCTCCCTCTGTATTGCTGGACTCCCTCCTGTCTACCCCCTTCCCAAACCAGTCCCTTCTCCTTCGGAGAGGCCTTCCATGAACCCTGATCTAATTAGTCCCCTCTCACAGCACCCAGGAACTAGAGAGCAGATTCATGACCCTGATCCTTATCCTCATTTGTGATCACCTGCTTTATGCGTGTTTATGTCTATCTCCTCCCATTGGACCCTGACTGTTGGGCGGGATGAGGAGGAAGGGGCTTCTCCAGCCAACCTGTCACTCACCCAAAGTCCCAAAATGTTGGGGAGGGTTTGATCTTAGATGCAGGAGATTATAAAAGTGAAAAATGTGTTATGCTTGTCTGTTAAGAAAACGCAGACTTGAGCTAAGTGTTGATGTGTGCCCTTCTCCCTGGAAACTGGTTGGTTTGTGCTAACATAGCTAGGTAAAGCTTAGACATACAGGGTTAGAGAAACCAGAAGAAAAACCTGAACTTGCAAGTTTTCAGGAAAAAGGGGGCTCCAACTTGGCTGTCCTTCTGTTAGCCCCTGCTCTACCCCCCAGACACCCAGCTTGTATTTTGATAGGCACCCTTCTTAGCCATTCATTTGACTGAATTCCAAAACCCTGCCCCAAAAGGCAAAAATAGTTAGTTTTACTTTCTTTAATTGGCATTTTTGTAGAGGTCAATCTAGAGGCAGATGAACTCCTAGTGAAAATGAGACCCCATAAGCTAGGGGTAGGGGAGATAAAGGGGACAACTGGGCCCACCAGGACCATGTGCTCTGACCCTTCCATCTCAGACTAGCCCTAAGGGAGAGCAGAAGGCATTTCCCGCCCCTCTGGCAAAGGGAGTCACTTGGGGAAGTCAGCTCTGGCCACCCTCTGTCTTCTGGTCATTCTGACTGAAACCTTTTGGAGACAGAACAATGGAGAGGGTGGGTGCTTAAGATAGGATGTTCTGCACTGACAGGGTCCCACTGGGTGTGTGAAGGGGAGGGAGGGCTCAACCACTCTTCCCGGCCCACCCAAGACTCTTTTAAAATAGGTTTAACAAATATTCTGTGGATTCGTTGGTAATTCAAGTATCAAAATGTACTCCAGGTAGAATCTCTCCCTGTCTTGTTTTCTTCCCATCTACTGCTGATGGGTTTAAGAGACAGAGGGTGGAGGGAGAGGGAGAAAGGGGGAGAGGTGGGGAGACAGAAGGGGAGAGGGTAAGGAGAGAGGGAAGGGGAGAAGGGGGGAGGGGTGGGGAAGAGAGGGGGGAGTGGGTAGAGACCGAGACCAAACTCCAGCTCACTGTGGGAAGGAGCCCAAGCGTGCTCTTCCTTATTAGAGTCACATTGACTTCTGCAAAACCTAAGGGTTCCTGACTCTGGAACTCTGAGAGCTTCCAATTCCTGCTCACATAAAAGTCATCCGCTCATTAAAATAACACAAAGCTGTTTAATTGTTGTCTTTGTGGAAAATTACATGACTGTCATCAGCTGTGGCTTCTGGCAGTGCTTTCTGTTCTAATGTAAATAAATGAGGTAACAGATTTAAAGGAACAGGCTGTATTTACATACTTGTGAAGTGTCTTCTCAAACAATCTGCCTGTGTTATCCAAATACACACAAATTAAACTTGTGGTCTCTCAAACCCTGGTTACTCATTAAAATCCTGCGGTAAAGATGGTAGGCAGGGGGCATTAGCAGTGCCCCTCCCTTCCTGGGGTCGTAACCCGGAGGCTGACTCTTCTGTGAGCACTGGGCTACTTCTGCGGGCTGAAATTTAATCCTCAGCTCTTTTCTGCCCCAATTCTGTAGTGAGGCAATTTCTAAGCTGGGAAGGGTGGTGTGGTGGGGGCAGAGAAAAAATCTTTTCAACTCTGACAAAACTCTATTCCAAGATCAGCGTTTCTTGGAAGTCCTCCAGTTAAACTTTATTTTCAATTTTTATAAATCGCAGTTCCTAAATCATTGGCTCTTTCTGACTCAGTTTACTTTTTTGAGGTAAATATTTAGTCAAGAATTTTAAAAAATTCTTTCTGTGGAGGGCATTGCAATGATTTTATCACATAAAGAAGGAAGGAATATATTTGTAAACATAAGAAAAATTACAAGAGATTCCCCCCACACACGAGTTAATGATTGAAAATAGTGGTAAAAGTATACAGTACGAATTACTTAGAAGAAAGCAAGTTGCTAATTATACAAAGATTAGGAAGGAGCAAAAAGTTACTGTTTTTAATTCATGGTAAGTGTCATAGTCAAGTATTAGCTTATTTCCAGAATGCTAGATTTTGTAATATGCCAAATTGTTGAGGTGGGAAGGATGGTAACAAAAATAGTTATGATACCAGAGTTACGATGACAATGCAAGCAATATCTACTTCATATAAGCATCAGTAGTCTAAATTATGTTTGCTTGTTTTTGTCCGGCAGGCAATTCAAAGACTCCATTATTAACTCAAAACTCAGCCAAATTCTGTATAACTGTTTCAGGAATTTTCTTTACTCTCTCAAAACATTACTAAATACCCACGACTTAGTTATATTGGTATTAAATAAGAATGAGTAAACTTTTAGTCTATTATAGGAAGATAGTTTTGTGAGGGGTATTCTTCAAGTGATTTCTACCTGTCATTTGTCACTAGGAAAAGTAGACACCAGGGAAATCTTTTCATTTCATTTTTTAATTTTTGTAAATTATTTCCAAAAATAGATTGAATACCTGTCTCAATACCTCTTCCCTATAGCTTCTGTTGGTATCTAACACATCAGTAAATCACCTGTCTTCATGCAACATAGGGCTAAGTCCTGTATAAAAGGGATTTAAATAAGGCTAGTCCTGTTCTCCAAGAACCTAGTGTTACTAAAGCTATTAATTTGAATATACATAGAAAAGTAGAAAAAGAATAAGTATTAATAGCAGTTAATTAGTTGCAGAGTTTTAGTTGTAGAGTGAGGCCACACGTGTATGTACATACAAAAAGTTGTTGAAACTATGTTTCTTTAGTGACCCTTGGAAAAATTGTGAACAACTTAACTTATTAAGGAAATAGAGGTATAGAAAAGTTTAATATATTAATATATACATGTATGTGTGTTATATGTATAACTTTTCTATACCTCTATTTCTAAAATTTCTAGGAATGTATATTCCTGGAAAATTTACCAGGAATGTACTCTTGGCTACTTGATAAGCCTAAATGTCCTTTTGGTTTTTTCAGTTCTAATGAAATCTTGGGCATAAAGAACTAAATGAGGTTTCCAAGGGAGACTACCAGCCACCAGCCCCAGTCCCCAATCTGTATGCCACTTCCTCCTGTACTCCTGGAATCCAGTCCAGGCTCAACAGCACTGAAGATAACCTTTCCCAGAGCAGAGCTGCAGTGGCTGCCCTCGTGTCCTCTGCTTTGGCCTCCCTCCCTGGTGATGCACTTGCTTGGGACTGGCTCTGGTAGATGGTCTCCTTTTTCCCACTTCTCTGAACTAAGTGCACCAACTTCAAGGGCTCACCTCTAGCAAAACCTACTTTGCACACTGTAGTGTACGGTACTCCTGCATCTGCCCACTTCTAGTGCTTGTTAGCTTTGCTACTCCATTGGCAATTATCCAAATAGCTACAAGGTTTGAATGCCTTCTTAAAGATACCAGGATGGGTGTTTTACACACATTTTTGTTGAATCATTACAACAGACTGGGGTAGTAGTGTCCCTATTTTATAGTTAAGAAAAGATAGCCCAGAAGACTGAATAACTTTCAAAAGGTCACACAGCTGGCATGTGGCAGACCCACTATTCTAAGCTTTTTCCCTGCTGCCTTATATATCATAGATTGCCTTCTAGAGTTGGCTTTTAAGATACATCTGTACATAACTTGTATCTCCTACCAGAGAGAACACAGAGTAAAAAACCATGAGGGGAGGGACTAACATATCTGTAGGTAAATCTTCCTAAAGGACTTAATAATCTACCATGCCAAATAATCAATATTTGCTCAATTAGATTCAAGATCCTGAGGGTTTTTTTTTTTTAATAGGCTTTAAGCTGTGATACCTCCTTGCTTATATCTTTTCTACATTGGACATTTCACACATAAGCCAGGCCACACTAGCTTGAGGGAAGCAATCAAATGACATGATCATAGGAATACTCTCTGACTTGTAGTCAGCCCCTAAATCTGTCTCTTTCCTGAGCAATCAAAATACTTCTTTATCCACTTGTTTCACACCTTCCATCGAGCGAGACATGTCAGTCATTCTGTCTTTGATATAGCCTCCCTTCACTCTTCTTGGGGAAGAAATACAAGTTCCCTGGGGAAAAGATCATAAGATAATTTAAGTGACACCTCCTGGTATTGAACTTGAACTTATTCCCACCTTAAAATACCCAATCACATCTATGGAGTAGAAAGAATTTCATAGAAAACAAGAAGTAGAAATAATCCTTGTAGATCTAGCTGGCACCCCAAATATTCCTCCTGTTAAGGTGGGTAATACGCTGCCCTAAAAATTAGGAAGTGACTCTGGCCCCATCTTTGAAGGTTTGAGCCTTGGAAGCCTGACATCAACTCTAGTTCATCCAGGCTTTGTTCTTCCACAGGATCCTTGTGCATATACACTCTTGAGAGCCTGCTTTGACATACTACAGTTTCCATGGAGTAGTATAGTATCATAGTATCCATTCATTCTTAGTATATGTACGTATACAAAATAGTATCCATTTTGTGCTAATATCTCTCCCACTTATAATAATATCTGACTCTTAGGTAGCATTTTATCCATATTAAGAGCCCTATGAGATAGATACTTTTATATCCAAATTACAGGTGTGGAAACAGGTGCAGAGACATTAAATCACTTGCCCAAAGTAACACAGCTCGTAAATGATATGAGCCAGGATTTTAACTTAAGCAGTCTGTCTCCAGTCTGTGTTCTTAACCACTATCATCAAAGTACTATTTTGCTTTAAAAAACTAGTTACCCAGTGAGAAAAACTAGGCAACAAACAGGGGTAATCAATATGCTTGCAACAAACTTGTAGAAGAGTCCAATTTTAGCACACACTCTCCACCCTCCTTCTTTGGACTTTTATTCTATTTGCTGACCTTCAGTGAGAGTGTTCCTTAAATTTCTGGAAAGTGCCCACCTTCCAACTTAGCATAAAACCAAAGAGCTTGTGTGTAGAAAGTGCTGTCCACCTTTAAAATATGGAAATCTCTTGCTTATAGATTCTGTATTTGGATGTGGTTTCTTTAACTCGGTACCCAGAGCACTGCTTCTGAATCACGTTACAGAGGGCTCTTCTGTTTCAAGGACTGCAAAAGCCAAAACAGCAACAGGGACTGAGAAGCATCTGCAAAGCGAGATTTCCCACTAAAGCTAGAATCCATTGCTTCAGTGGATCTGTCACTTAGCTGACCTCCTGTTGAAAGAAACTGACACGGGTGGTATTTCTACATCTTTTTCTTTAGGGGTGCTGGGTATTCTTTGCCATTCAGAGTCAACGGGCTGACCATACTCATTTTGGCAGAGAACCTTGTTTTGAGATAAGGTTTGAAAATATTTTCCCCCCAGCATCGTTGCTCATGCCTAGAAAATATTTCCACTGATAACTGCAAGCTCTTGTGTGCAGAGGGAGGTTAACCAGCTTGACAGAAATTAAGTGGGGGAAGGAGGGAGAGGAGAAAAGCAGTTTTATTTTAAAAATTCAGTCCTCCTCTAGAAAAACCAGGAATCCAAAGACATGTAGTCTTTATTAGGGAAGCTAGCTAGGCCAAACAAAATTAAATCAGATATATTTGTTTAGGAAGGATGGGGAGCTATTGCTTTCTTTATGTTAAAAGTATATTATTCAAACTTAAAAACTGCTCAGATACTTTGGTTCCTAGTTCTTTTTTTTTAAACTAAAATTTTAAAAGTAAAAAGTCTGGAACATTAGCTTACTTATCATTTAGGGTCTTTCCATTAAACAGGTTCTTTTTTAGACCTTTAAAATGGTAGTTTCCCAAAGTAATGAAAAAAAAAAAGTACTGTGTGGTAGACATTGTTTCAAAGTACTTTGGTAACCAGTTTAATGCCCACAATAGTACTGTGAGGTAGGTACTATTATTATCCTGTTTTATATGCAGAGAAACTGAGGAACAGAGAGAGAAACCTGCCCAAGGTCTCACAGCTAGTGTTTGGCAGTGCTGGGATTCAGACCCAAGAAATCCAGCCTTACAGCCCTGCTCTGAATCACTGCGCACATTTAGGGCTCTCATGTGTGCACAGATCAATTGGAGGTGAGGACGATGGTGATAATATTGTGGGCAATAAAACATTATTTATCAAACACCTAGTTATATAGTAAAATCTTTACAGAGGTTTCCTGTACTACAACCCTGTGGGGAGATGATATTACATCCACTTTATAGATTGGTAAACTGAGGCTTAATGAGGGAAAGTAAGTGATTTGCACCCCAGCTCTCACAGGTTCTAGCAAGGAGAATCAAAATTGCAGCTGGGTACGTCTGCCTCTGACCCCTGCCCTAAACCTTCAAACGACACTGCCTTTCCTTTAATCATTTGTGAATTATCATGTTGTAATATTCCTATATGGTAATAACAAATAGAACACCATCAATGCTTCTCATTAAGTGATTAGTCACTTTGGCCACTGGTGGTATTTGGTGGGGTAGGGTTGGGGGCAGGGAGTGGGGGTGGAAAGCAGTTGGAAGAGAAAACCATATTAACCCTATTCTTTCCCCTCCCCAAGAGAAGAAAGCAGTCCTTCCTGCAGACTTCTCTCTAAAAAACCACCACTCTGAGCTTCCACTCGTTTGTTTTGCTTTAAGCACCATCCACAGAGAGAGTTTTCAACTGCAGTATGTAGATGTGATACCCAGAACTTACACCCACATTGGTGAGCATACTGGCAATTGAACAGGAAACTATTTCTTCAGACCCCTCAATGAGAATTTCCTCATCTATCTTCTATGTTTGAATTATAGTATCTTCTATCCACTCCCACTCCAAATATTGTATGAGTAGAGTTCCCACATGGCTTAAACATAAAATACACACATAATTTTGCACATAAGCACACCCTGTGATTTGGAGCATTCTGTGAGTGTTTGTCTCAAATTCCCTTCTTCCCCCGCTCCCCCATGGCTTTTTTCCCCCATTAGGCAAATGGAAGGCCCATGCCACCTGTTAGCATTACATCATTGGCTCCGCAGAACACAGTTGCACCAAAGGCCTTAAACAAAGTAGTTCTTCTTGTATTGTTTGCACTCAAAGAGCTGATATCATGCCAACTGATGTCATTGTATGTCTTTGTGTAACTGCTATGGCAACTGGGCAGGTGGGGAGCCTCCAGCTGATGTCATTGGGAAAGGAGGTGTAGAGACAGAATTTTAAAAAGCTGTATGCTGCTTTTTTCTGTGTGTGGGGTTTTCTGGCATGCATTTTTTTTTTTAACTAGCTGCTTTTAAGACAAATTACAGCTTGAGTACCCTAAATAAGAACTGAGAGAAGTTTGGTGTTTTTTGTGTTTTTTTTCCCCCTCTCAGAGACTTCTTTTGAGTTTGTTTTGTTGTTCTTTCCTCTCATCTTATATGGAAAAATGTAACAACTGCCTTTTTCTTAAGAAAAAAGTGGATTAGGTTCCCATTACAGAATCTGTGTGGAACTGTTTACTTGGATTTTTAAGGAGGCGAAGCTGAACAATTTTAAAATAACTCTTTAGAGTTCCTTTTGTGGAGCCTATGATGGTGACAATGGGTTGTTTTTATTTTATTTATTTTTTAAGTATTCACTGGTTAAGTTTTTCTGGTTTTCCATTTTTCTTTCTACTTTAAAAATTCTCTCTTTGGGCCCAAACTTTAATATTATAATTTTCTAGCAGAAGAAACTAATAATATGTAAGGGCATATCTGAATCTAGAAATCAATTAAAATGAGTATATAGCTCTTGCTTTTCTTTTCAAAAGCAAAGGTAGGTTTTGACTTTACTCATTTTTGATGAGTAAAGTGATCATAATATATTGAATTTTCTTTGGATCGTTACCATAACTTAAGGAAAATATGATTTCTCTCTTTTACACGACAGGCTCTGGGTCCACCGGTTGTGAACAGTCACGAGACTTGGTCTAGGTTACAGTCTGGGGCTTCCTGCTGTGGTTGCCAAAGATGAGACTTGAAATGGAGAAGAACATTTGTTAGGTTCAGAAACTAGTAGACAGATAGACTTCCTGTCCTTATTTCAACATAGCCATATCCTGTTCACACTTGGTATTTTCTGCCTTATCTCCTGGAACTATCAAGACAGCCATAAGGCATCTGTCTTTGGGGCAGATGTCATGTTCTGGTGGCTGTCAGCTAATAGGCGTTTTCCAACTTCCCTTCCTTTCAAAGGGAAGGCCAGAGTGTACCTAGTTCTGTTTGATTAGAATTAGAGCTCAGTTGGGGGTAATAATGTCAACCCAGATTTCATAGCCCTTACATGTATATTATACAATTTGAACCTCAATCCTTTGGGCTTATCCATGTGTGTGATTACTTGTAACAAATATTAAAGGAAAATTTGAACAATAAACGGTGACCCATAAATTCCCTAACTTTACCAATTGTTCTTTTTTGGATAATCCTTCAGCTTTCAGCGAATGTTTTTGAATTAGCTCCTTTTAAATTTAATATTAAACATTTTCTTTGTTTTACATACTTTTTACAACTACTGTTTTAATGGATACACAATATTCCATGGAATGAATGTAATAACTTCTTCTTTGTTTTTTTTTTCTTTTAATTTATTTTTGTTTTTCACTTGGCCTTTTCTATAAAACAGATTTGCTGTGGTGAACATCTTCACTTATCTGGCTGAATATCTTTGGTTAGAGACTTCCCTAAGATCCATTCCCATAAGCGAGACTGTACTTGTTCAGGGTAAGGTTTGCATTTGAAAAATGGTAAAACAAGCACAGTTTAAGCTTTTCATGCTAGACCCATAACTCTGGGGAGGCAGCACAAAGTCTTAATCTGAAAGTGTGTATTCACAGATCTGGTAAAGGCTTCCTGATGGGTTTATGTGCACACAAACCTTGGTAAATCAAGTATATGGGACTGGGCTGCTCTCAGATTCCATTCAACTGGAAGTCAGGTTTGACAAATGTCAGGGACCTACATGGGGAATGTTAAAAAATGAGATCATGAGGACAGCTCACCCCACCCCATTCTGGCTTGTCTTTTTCAAGTATTTCTCTGTTGCTTTTACCTGTGGATAATCATATAAATAATATTAATAAAAATAGCTAATACTTGCTGAGCACTACTGTGTGCCAGGAAATGTGCTAAGCATTTTACATGTATTCGTTCATCTCAGACTCATGATCAGATTCAGAGGTAGATGCCATTACCCTCATTTTACAGATGGGGGAACTGAGACACACAGAGAGAAATTAACTTGCCCAATTCACAGAGCCGGGAAGTGGTGGTACTCAGATTATACACAAAGTAATCTGGCTCTTCCAAGGTCCCTGTTTGTAACTCCCCTGCTGGATCAGGAGCAAACTTGGCCTTCTGATAGAGGTGAGCTATGAAGGGTGCAACATACATGCCTGCGGCGCCGAGGAGGTCATCTGTGCCTTCCTCTGCTCCAAAAGTGCAGGGTGCTATGTAGGCCACTGAGCATATGGCTCTTCGAGGCAGATCAAATTTACAGCTGATGAAATTGCCTGATGCCGCATGGAACACTTTCCAGGGGAACATGCCCTATTTGTATAAAGAGCACACACTTCCAGTGTACTCCATGCACTGATACCCTCTGAAGCTTGTCTTGGGTCTCCAAATGGACTTTCATTTTTTGTTTAGTTTTATATTTATGTATTTTAAAAAGGACATAAGCAACACTGCACACTCATTCCTACGGGGAAGGTGGCATTTTCTGCCAGCTCTGAAGTCTTAGTCGCTCTGGCTTTCTCTGTTTGTGTTCCAGGTGGACTTAGTAGTTTTAAGCAGAACCACGAAAACCTCTGTGACAACTCCCTCCAGCTCCAAGAGTGCCGGGAGGTGGGGGGCGGCGCGTCTGCGGCCTCGAGCGTGCTACCTCAGTCCATCCCCACCACCCCCGACATCGAGAACGCAGAGCTCACACCCATCTTGCCCTTCCTGTTCCTTGGCAATGAGCAGGACGCTCAGGACCTGGACACCATGCAGCGGCTGAACATCGGCTACGTCATCAACGTCACCACTCACCTTCCCCTCTACCACTACGAGAAAGGCCTGTTCAACTACAAGCGGCTGCCGGCCACGGACAGCAACAAGCAGAACCTGCGGCAGTACTTTGAAGAGGCTTTTGAGTTCATTGGTAACTGTCTCCCCTGGGGAGTTTCTCATCCTTCCCATTACTTTCCCCTCTGGCTCTTGCTTTGATATCAAGTTCAAGGTTTATTCATGTGTTGCAAAAAATGCTGCTCTGAGGTGTTTTCGGGTCTGCTACCTGATGCAGCCTAAGTATTCCCCTAAGTCTTAGCCACTTGAATGTATCGGAGTCATCGGGATGGATATAAAAGAACAGTTATTGAATTTAGTTGGGATCAATTCGATTAGAAATCCTCATCCCTCAAGTTCTCAGGCCAGGCACGGTGGCTCACGCCTGTAATCCTAGCACTCTGGGAGGCCCATCGCTTGAGGTCAGGAGTTCAAGACCAGCCTGAGCAAGAGTGAGACCCCATCTCTACTAAAAAAAAAAAAATTAGCCAGCACAGTGGTATATGCCTGTAGTCCCGGCTACTCGGGAGGCTGAGGCAGGAGGATCACTTGAGCCCAGGAGTTTGAGGTTGCAGTGAGCTATGATGATGCCACTGCACTCTACCTCACAGCAAGACCCTGTCTCAAAAAAAAAAAAAAATTCCTCATCCTTCAAATTCTTAATGAAAAAATGGTAGGGGTTAGCATTTAATATGCTCTACAACCAGAAGAATGGATGGAAAGTAAGGAATTGGAAGCCAGAGCTGGTGCTGCTAGCGTTCCTCAGTGCCTTGCAGGAAGTAACATATAATAAATATGACACCACTTCCACACATACCCATACCTCTCTGCTAAGCCTTATTCATCCAGTGTAGGAGGAGATGCTTGCTTTTGACGGTTTGCTCCAAACTCATTGAAGTAGGAAAGATCAGGTTGTATAGCCCAAGTAGTTCCTAAGGAGGAAATTTCTAGCAACAGTAGGCTTTAATCTCCAGAAGAAAGCAACTGTCAGCCAAATCCTAATCTTAACTTTTGCTACTTCTGTACCCTCAAACTGTTGTGAGGCTCAAGTTAATGTTTTGGGAATACCTGGCACATAGCCAATACTCAAAAGATTTTTTTTTCAAGTGACTCCAACTTTTATTGCTATAAAGGGGTGGCCCAATACTTTTCAAACTAAATATTGCAACAGGCTATTACTGTTCTAGGAAGAATACACTCATGTTTGGTGCTCCTGTGTCAGAAAAAAAAAGCCTTAGATTTAATGGCCATTGAGTCTGGTGGATTTGCTGTGGAGTTGGCAGCTGCGGTCATTTTACCCAGCTGTTTTCCTTGCTAATTGTGCCTTCAGTGTAGGACCATGGAATATTTATTCGGTCTGGAAGGAAATTCAGAGTGGTCACTGAACTTAGAGAAGTAAAGTGACTTCTCTAAGGTCATGGGAATTCTAGTGTCAGAGAAGGGACCAGAATCCAGGGTTTTTGACTCCCAGGCCTGAGGCCTTTCTTCAACACACTAGGGTGGTGTTTATGATGCCCTATTAATTAGTTCTGAATTGGCAACACTGGGGATGCAAAGATGCCTCAGATTCTTTATTAATAAAATCTGAGCCAAACCTTGAGCACTGAGGAAGAAATATTTGTCACCAAGTAGATGAGGAACTTCTGGTTGATACATGATATTATGACTGAGATTCTGTCTGACTTAATTCCAGTTGAGGGAAGTTAGGAAAAGTGTTTTCCATTTAACAAGTAGCATAAGATATGCTTGTTCTAAGGAGATTTCAACCAAAGTGCTCACATTCCTTACAGATGATTCAGGTTTACCTGCTTTTCTTTTCTTTTTTTTTTTATTTTAAAGAAGGAAAACAAAACCAATAACAAACAGCATTTAGCCTGAAGACAATTGAGAATCACAACCTGCATTGGCACAATTATATTTTCATTGTTATATTATTGGATGAACTGAAATTTTATAGTCTTGCTTTACGGAAAACACAGCAGGTTTTATAAACATAACTTTCATGGAGAGTCTACTGTAAACTAAGCAGAGTCTAGGTTTAGGGTTTAACTATGCCCATTTATTTAATCCTGAATCAAGTGATATTATTCCTGTATTCCCTGAGGCTGGCTAGCTGGTATCATTCCCATTGTTCACACAGGAGGATTGAGGCCCTGGGAAGTTATGTGACTCACACAAAGTCACTTAGCTAGTGTGTAGTGGAACCAGTGGTCAAGCCTAGCACATAGCAGCTCATTTGCTGACCACCATGCTTTCTGGTCTTGATCTGGAGATCAATAGTGTGTGTTGAAGAGAAGAAAATGAAAAAGGAAGATGCTTGCTTTTCTTGAAATACAGTTAACTATGAGAAGGAAGCTTCATCTCTAGATTTTTTAAAATGAACGTTTACATCATGTTTCTTTTCTTGGTCCACTAGTGGGTAGCCAGCAGAAGTAGTTTAAGGTAAATCACTACTTTCTCGAACACCTTCTCCTTCCCTACCTTTTCATCTAATGTGTTCCTTTGAGGAAGCTTTCTTGCACATGCCTTTGAGTCTAGAAGTGTCATTAAGAATCCAGTCAGGGCCAGGCACGGTGACTCACGCCATAATCTTAGCACTTTGGGAGGCCAAGATTGGAGGATCGCTTGAGGCCAGGAGTTCGAGACCGGCCTGAGCACCATAGCAAGCCCTTGTCTCTACAAAAAACACAAAAATTGGCCGGGCATGTTGGCATGCTCCTGTAGTCCCTGCTACTCGGGAGGCTGAGGCAGGAGGATCACTTGAGCCCAGGAGTTTGAGGTTGCAGTGAGCTATGATGATGCCACTGCACTCTACCCTGGGTGACAGAGCAAGACCCTATCTTGGGGTGGGGGGGAGATGGAGAGAGAAGAGACGGAGAAAGAATTTAGTCAGGCAGTGCCCACAAGCTATTCTCTTGAGCTTTTAATATATCTGAAAATTTAGAAAGCCTTTCCTGTTTCAGTTGCTCTGGATTCTGAGCCTTTGCTGGAATTCCTTCATCTTCTGCATCATCACTGTGTTGGAATATCAAACATGGGTGCAAAAGGGGTTGAGTACTTGACAGGTTACACCCTGGGCCTTTATACTGCAAGTCTTTCATTAACTTTGCAACAGTTGGCTTTTCAGCTGAGAAGCTGAACGCAGTAACTTTCTAGTTGAGTTTTTTCCTTTAGCCTTGATCAGGGCTTAGAAAGATTGAAACTCTTATCCATTTACTGCCAGTTCCTATACGGAGCAATTCTCTAGCATAAGGAAAGAAATGTGCTTTTTCTCTATCACACGTGGGAGAAATATTGTTAATGACACTAGTTTTGATAAGTCACACAACCTGGCAATTGGGATTAACATCTTTAATCAGAAGAAACATTATATATAAACATATGTGTGTATATATTTATGTGTGTGTATAATTTTTCCCTTCTTTCCCTTCCCTCCCTTCATTTTTTTCTTTTCTTTTCAGTAATATGAGTCCAGGGAAAAAAAAGAAAACAAGACATTTAAGAGAGAGGTTTCAATGGCTTAACCAGTAGCTTGCTTAACATGAAAGTTGATTGTGTTACAGGTCTAGCTTCGGCCCAACCAATGTTGAAGCAAACATTTCCTATGAATGATTCCTTCACTTAGTCTTCTCTTTAAATGTAGACATAAAGCTTCTTACTCATGCTAATACTGATTTTAGCCAGTTCTGGAAGTTGTGCCATAACATACATAATTAACTAGTAGATTGTACTTGGTTTTAAGACCATTCTGATTCATTCTTTCTCTGCAAAATAAAGCATTGTCAAGTTTAGATAAAAGTTTCTTTTTCTGTCCATCTCTCTTTCTTCTTCCCTTCACTTCCTGTCTTTCTTTCTTTTTCCAGAGGAAGCTCACCAGTGTGGCAAGGGGCTTCTCATCCATTGCCAGGCTGGTGTGTCCCGCTCTGCCACCATCGTCATCGCTTACTTGATGAAGCACACTCGGATGACCATGACTGATGCTTACAAATTTGTCAAAGGCAAGCGACCAATTATTTCCCCAAACCTTAACTTCATGGGGCAGTTGCTGGAGTTTGAGGAAGACCTAAACAATGGTGTGACACCACGAATCCTTACACCAAAGCTGATGGGCGTGGAAACGGTTGTGTGACAAAGGTGTGGATGGAAAGGCTTACTGCTCTCCGTTAGGAAACCAACAGGAAGGAGGATGGATTCTGTTTTTTCTTTTTCTTTTTTTGGGGGGGTGGGTAAAGTTTGTGAATGGAAACAAACTTGTTTGAAAACTTTTTATTTTTAACAAGTGTGAGAAGACTATAACTTTTGATGCCATTGAGATTTACTTCCCACAAACTGACAAAGCAGGGAGGCTAAAGAAACAATTTTTTTTAAGCCGACAATAAAACTTGTTTCTCCCCCTTTTCCTTTTAATCTATTTGTAGAGTTTATGACTAAATAGTCTGTGCAGGTTCATAGACCGAAGATACTACGTTTTAAACCAATTTAAAAGAACCAAAAGTAAATAGAGAAGACATTGAATCATGAAGGCCTGGGATCCACCTGGATCCAAACCCAACCAAACCAAGCCCTGTTGTGCTCACTGGTGCAAAGAGAAGATCAGGGCAGCTTAAGTGGTCTAAGAACCCTTCAGACATTCATTAAAGACACAAAGGATATTGTTGATTTTGTGTGTTTCATGCTCTGAATTTTTTTTTTTTTCTTCTCTGGGTTTAAGAGATTTTTTAAAATAGCAAGGAATTGACCATTCTACCATATGCCTTCACTGGCTACTTGTGCAATAATATGTTTTGAGTGTGCAAACAAGTTAGAGCTGGCAGCTGAAAGATAGACAAATAGTGCAAATTTGCCAGCTTGGAGATAGAAAGGAATTCAACAATATGCCAATTACTTTCCTTCCCACCTTTTTCCCTTTTTTTTTTTGGATTTGATTCTGGTTACAGTGCCATAAACCTTGTTACATATGTATATCAGAATGTAAAAAAAACGACAAAAATTTATTTAAAAATATTTTTCTCAAAAAAAAAAAACTTGGTCCGTTTCTGTTGATTGCGTAAAAATTTATTTTCATTATATAAATGAAACTCTTTTGGGGATGTGTCTTTTTTTCCCTCCTTTTTTACCTCAACTCAGGTTCAAGCCTCTCTTTCCTCTGGTAACTTGGACATACAACATAATTGGAAATAAAACACATTTTTATATAGGGAAAGGGAGATGAAGGGAAACATATCTTCTGTTCTCACAGTGAAGCAGAGAGAATTAGCAAGGAAGAGAAAGAACTCCAGTATTGATCTGCCCGGGCACGATCCCCTCTTTTCTCACAACCCTGTCATCCTCTTCTGTAAGTATAATTCCGCTTCCATTGGAGAAGCCTCAGGTAATACTGAAGGGTATGAAGGGTTCCCATTAGCCTTTGAGCCTTGGTGACTAAATTCACTGCCAGATTGATTGGTTAAAATTTAGTGATCTCCCCAATGGCTATTTGATAAATATTTGTGACAATCTGCCATTTAGGGGTCTTGATGGTTCCGCACCCCCCCCATTGCCACTTGCTCACGAGACATTTTTGGTGACACTAACCACGTAGTGCATTATAACAAATTGCTATTGCCTACTCTTTTTCCAGCAAACTGAACTAAGCTTCGTATGTATAGCTTCCTCATGATAACACTTGGTTATTATTATACATAGCCAATTCACACATGATTTGGGGTGGGGCTAGGGAAAGATTACAGTACAAACACTTTCTGTTTAATTAAAATACATGTCTAGAGGGACTTGACCATAGGGAAGATTCATGGCAAACTGAAATTTGCCTGGGGTGAATAAAAGAGTTGAAGAATCAGGAATGTCCAATCTTATTTGACTACAATTTGACATAAATATTTTTTGTATATGTTTGCTTACAAATGTTATAAAGAAATATTTTTGACATTTATTTTTTTAAATAGCTTTTCTACCAACAGTCATTTAAATTTTTCTTTTATTACAAAAGTGGAGATTGCATTTAGCAGGAATTAACTGGGAGCTATTTTGGATTATTTTAGTTTAATACAAAGTGTTAATCAGGTGAAAAGTAAATCTCTGTTGCCATGCTTTCTACTCTTCAGACTGACAATTTCCTTGGTGCTAGAGTTTATTTAAGGAGTCAGGTTGATATATAATTAGTGATTTAAAATACATGGTAATTTATCAGACATTTCTTTTTGTTTATTCTAAGTCTAAATGTTAAATTTCTGATAGCCTGTAAGGTTTATTCCCTCCCTCACTCCCTCCCTCCTTCCTTCCTTCTTCTTTATTTCTAAACAAAACAAGGCGAATTATAGTTTCTCTTCTTTAGCTATGTAGAAATGATTTATGTTTTTAAAAGTTTATGATTTGGGGAGAAAATCTATCCTGGGGCAGACAGGAATCCTGCCAAACAGAATACCAAGAATTATGAGAGGGAGTTGGGTCTTTTCTACTCATATACTTTGAGTCACTTAGCCTACATTTCTTCATAAGGAATGTTAACCACTTTATGAAAATAATATGGATTAACCAAGCCATAGCTCCGGAAACCAGACTCCCCAAGTTTCTGGGCCTCACTAGGTAGCTGGGAGCTTTAGAGCTGAGCTAGGAAATAATCACATCTTCCTGAGAAATCAGAGTCCCTGACCAATGCATGCATCATTCTCAGAATCCATCAAGGGTTGTTTTATGCTGAATGAATTTAATTACTTAATAGAATGAGTCTGTGATATATTTAATTTAAAACCCCCCCAGATATAGCAAGCATTGTCAAGTTGAACAGAACACCAGCTCCAGCTCTTCTATGTACAGTACATTTCTTTCAGTAGTTGATTCTTTTCCATTCAATGCATATTAACCAGGACAGAGAGTTCACATTTCATGGAAGAGCTTGTGCCAGCTACCTTTGGATAAGGACAGGCAGGGCAGAGCAGGAGGTTGGGCAGGGAAGCTGACAAATGGAGGACAAGTACAAGGTGAAGGATGATGGTAGAAGAATGTGCACAACCCAGCAAGGACATACGGGCAGTAAAATGGTAATGAAATATGAGAAACAGGACAGAAAAAGAAAAATACCTATGTCAGAGTGAAGAACTAGGACTGAATCACACTCCAGAAGTTGAATAAGATAGAATGCTAATAAATTGTTCTAATTAGATCTTCTGAAGGTAAGAAGTCTTGCAAACCAAATTAATCAATCAATAATGGCTTTCACCTTGTTTGGGGATGGGCTCTTGTAAATATGCCACAGCACATTTTATTTGTTGTTGTTTTTTTTTTCAACCAAACATGAAGCCTCCAGTCTCGGGAAATATGGGTCGCTGTTTGGTTTCAAGCTCTGATTGGAGACAGTGATTGTGTATGGATGGGGGTGGGAAGGAAGGGTGATAGAAAATGACTGTTAAGCTATCAAGCACTGGCACCCAGAAGGATGGACAATAAGAAAGTGTTTAGAAAAAAAGTGTCCAAAATTACACCTGTCTATAGAAGACTTCCTGCCTTTTGGAGGTGGTAGAATATGAATATCAATGCTTTCCATGGTTCCCAATTTCTTCCTGTGACGACCTTTGTCAATGTTTGGTGCAAGGTACATGTATCAGGGTTTGATCAGAAGCAGAAACATGAATGATATAAAAGAAGGGTTTATTCAGGATTAGACCTCAGGCAATTGTGGGATCTCATGAAGAAATCAATGCGAGTGTTGCCTCTATCTGCTGATGGGCTGAACTCTCCCTGGACAGGTAGGAGAGAAACTGGGCGTGATGTGGAGGGGAGCAAAAAAGAACTAGGATTAGCAGCCTTTTACCAACCTTGATGTGGTGACTTGGAGAAGAACCTAGTACCCTTTCCCGTGGAGCTGAACATGTACCTAGTACAGGACTTGGCAGAGCTTTAGTATCTGCAATCACAGCTGCTTCGCTAAGTCAAGGTGAGCCACAAGACCAGTGAAAATGCTTGGCGCCCCCTTCAAAGAGCTGCTGCTTTAATTCTCCTTTTCCAACCTCCTGCAAATTTCCCTTAGGCTAACCTTAACCCAGTATGAGATAGGTAAGGGAATTCTGGAAAATGTAGCTCCTCATTTAGCTAAGTTGATAATGAACAAACCTATCCCAGCCCATCCCTTGCTGACTTGGCATCCACCATGTACACGTCTTTTAACCAAACATAACTTTGAAATTGAAGATACTAGCAAAATGATGCTTCTACCTAATAAGATGCAACTGTCACTTCTACAAATGAAAACACACTTACCCTCTTTCCCCAAAAGAGGATACATAGCCCCATATGTTACTTTATCAATTTTGGGATGATGTTCAGTCTTCTTCTAGCAGAGATCCACTTTCCCTTTGATGTCATGTAATTTAAATATACTGAAATGTAAGGATGTTACAAGTTGAATTGTGTCTGCCAAAAAGATATGTTTAAGTCCTAAACCCTGGGCCTTGTAAGTGTGATCTTATTTGGAAATAGGGTCTTTGCAGATGTAATCAAGAAGAGGTCACATTGGATTAAGGTGAGTTCTAATTCAATGACAGGTATACTTATAAGAAGAGGGAACTCAGACACAAAGCAAAGAATGTCATGTGACAATGGAGGCAGAGACTGGATCTACAAACCAAAGAACACCAAAGATTACAAGCAACCACCAGAAGCTACCAGAAAGGCATTGAACATATTTTCCCTCACAGCGTCCAAAAAGGAAATGAATCTGCTGACACCTTGATTTTGGACTTTTAGCTTCCAGACTATGAGAGAATAAATTTCTGTTGTTTTAAACCACACAGTTTGTGGTATTTTGTTCCAGCAGCCCTAGAAAACTAATACAAAGGATAAGTACCTTTACCCCATTTTATATTAGATGGTAGATAGGGGAGAAAAAAAGATTGGTTAATATAGAACCAAATACATTTATATTGAAATAAAAAATAAATATTCATAACTCTTACCATCCTAATTTCTATAACTTAACTTGTGGCCATAGCTGGTATTTATAACTTCCTTCTTTCATGACCCATTCTATATACTCTATGTCCTCAGCAAGCACCTCACCTGGTCATGGTTCCTTGTCTGTTGGGATGACCTCAGTCTTCATTATTGAAGGATCCGAGCCTTGGCAGTTGAACCTGCATTGAGTTCTTTTCCATCTACCTTGTTAACAGTAATAAAAGTAATTACAGGACTTGAGAGTATAAGAGGTGCCATTGAATTCCAGACATACTTTTTCTTACTCCTACAGTCTAGTGGTAGTGTAATTTCCCCTTAATAGTCACAGTCATCCCAGGCAGTGAGTGATACTCTGCTTTTGCTTGTTAGTTCCTTAGCATGAGGAGCCCAATGTAGCCAACAGGGAGTATCAACTTCCACGTTAACAGAACCATTATTGTATCTCCTAGTAGAAGCATCTCTCCCTTGGAACCGGGACTTCCAGACCAGCAGAGCCTAAAGTTGAAAGTAGAAAGAAAAAATTTTGCAAGTGTATCACAAGGGGTAACAGTGAGAGGAGTAACCATTTTCATACCTTAATTCGTGGATCTATGAAACCTAGATAAGGGAAAAACAGCAACACACATTGGTTGGTGATTTAGAGAATTTACCGCATCTTTCAGGACATTACCCTGGTCCCACAAAGTGTTTCCATCCATCTACTACAGTAAATGAATTATCGAAAGAAACATTCCACCTTTCCACTGCTTCAGAGTGATGAATAACGTGGTAAGACGAATGAATTCCATGAACGTGAGTCTGTTCCCATACTTCACTACTGCAAAGTAAGTTCCTTGCCCGAAAGCAAAGCATTGTGGAATACCATGATGGTGAAAAAGGCATAAGCATTCTGTTAAGTCCACAGTTGTTGACTTTGGCAAAAGTATTGCAGGTAGGGAAGGCAAATCCATATGAAGAGTAATCTCTGCAGTGAAAACAAAATACTGCCCTTCCATGATAGAAGTGGCCTAATGTAATTAACCTGGCATCAGATATCTGGCTGCTTCCCCTAGAGAATGATGCTATTTCAGGGGCTCAGTGTTAGTCTCTTCTTTTGGTGGGTTAGATACTTATCAGTGACTGCAGCCAGATTAGCCTTATGAGTGGAAGGCCATGTTGTTGAACACATGCATACCCTCCATATATACCACCATGGCTGCTTTGTTCATGAACTCATAGGTCAAGGACAGAAATGAATGGAGAGAGATACCTGACAGAGGTCTGAAGAAAGTGTCATCTTGCCCATTTTTAAGGTCCTTATATATTGAGTTTGATCTTTGGTGAGCATTCACATGGGCCCATTCAGGAAGGTCTATCCATTTACTTCCCTAGACTTTCCTATCACCAATTTTCTAGTCATGTTTCTTCTAAGTCCCTTATCATCTATCTAAGCCATTAGCCACTGCCCATTAAGCAATGTAGATTTATACTTCTACCTCTCTTTCCTTCCAGGCAAGATAAACAACCAGATGTGCTGCTGGAAGTTCTTTTCACTGGGAAAATTTTCCTTCACCACTATCCTCCTGGGCCACCCCAGTGTAGGGCCACAATGATATAGCCATTCATTTTTGGATGATACCAGGATATCAAAAAAAACTTTCTGCAAACAAGGCCAAATATTTTTCAGTCCACTGGTCACTGAGAACTTCCCAGGAGGCCATAGATGTAAGTTCCAGAAACTATTGTAGCAGGAACAGAGACCACGGAGAACTGGGTCACTTGTTTATTCAATGTTCTTGTGTCTGACCTCATATATTCCACTTCCACTTAATAAAATAATTCTGTCATTCATGCCTAACTTAGAGGCTTGATGGATCAGCAACACTTAGTTCATCATGGGAAGTTCAGGTTGTGTTATAACTTGATAGCCCATGATCAAGCTTCCAGTTTCAAACTGCTGTTCAAAAAAAAAAAAAATAAAGAATTTTGAATAGAAAAAAGGTTTTGAATTGAAAGAAGAACTTTTCTGAAGAAGCTGTCATAGTTGTGCTCCAAAATTTTAAATGTCTGCTCTATGATTCACCTATCAGGTGAATGGCTGATTCAGGATCTCTGTCTAATACAGACACTTTTAGCATCATGGGATCTGCTGGATCTAGATGTAAAAGCAGCTTGCATGGCAGCTTGGAACTATTGTAGAGACTTCTCTTGTTCTGGACCCCACACAAAACTAATGACTTCTCATCTTACTTGGTAAATGGATTGGTGTAGCATGACCAATGAGGTATAAATTCCCTTCAAAATTCAGAAAGGTCCATTGGACATTGATCTTCCATCTTAGGGGTAGGAAAGGTCAGATGCAACAGCTTGTCATCATGTCCATGAGAGGAATATCTTGGCATGCTCTAAACCACTAGATCTTTACAAATTTTACTGGGTCTAGGCTGCCGACTTTTGTTAAGATTTATTTCCCATTCCCTGGTGTTCAAGTATCTTAACAACATATCCAGACTAGTTGCTTCCTCCTGCTTACCAGATACAGTCAGCACAATATTGTTAACATAATGTACCTACATGATGTCTGGTGGCATAGATAGACAATTGTGATTCATGTGGACTAGGTTATGACATAGAGCTATAAAGTTGAAATAGCCCTGAGGTAGAACAGTGAAAGTATATTAGTAACCCTGTCAGCTGAAAGCAAATTGCTTCTCATGGTATTTATCAGGAGTCAGCAAACATTTTCAGTAAAAAGCCAGGTAATAAATATTTTAGACTTTGAAGGACAGATGGTCTCTGCCACAACTACCCAAATCTGCTGTTATAGCACAAAAGCAGCCGTAGATAATATGTAAATGAATGAAGTTAACTGCATTCTAATAAAACCTTATTTACAAAAATCCAGTAGTCTTGATTTGGCCCATGGGCTATAATATGCTAACCCTTGGTCTTTATTAACAGGTATAGAGAAACAAGCATTTGCCAACTCAATAGCTCCTTACCTGGTGCCAGGAGCCATGTTGATTTGTTCCATCAATGAAACTACATCTGGAACAACAGCTGTAATTGGAGTCAACCTCTGATTGTGATCCATTGTCATTCTTCACATTTCATCTGTGTTCTGCATAAGGCAAACGGGCAAAATAAATGGGGAATATGGTAGGAATCACCATCCTTGCATTTTGTTTCAGTCCCTATTGGTAGCACTAATCTCTACAATCACTGAGAGTTCAATATTCCTTTGGTTTACTATTTTGGCATGTAGCTTATCACTGTATAACAAACTACTACAAAACTTAGTGGCTTAAAATAATAAAAATTGTTCATTTTGTTCATTAATCTGTTTCAGGCAGGGTCAATAGAGATAGCTCATCTCTGATAAACTCATGAAGATAAGAAATGTCATCTGGGACAGCTTGACTGGGGCTGGAGAATCTGTTTCCAAGATGGCGTGCTCAAATGACTGGCATGTGCTTCTTATAATTGACTTGGAAATCAGCCAATGTTGTCCACTGTATATACCTTGGCTTTTCTCCACATAGATCTCTCCATGGAGATGCTTGGGCTTCCTCAAAACATGGCAGCTAGTTTCCAAGAACAAGTATTCCAAGAGGCCTGGATGAAATCTACAAGGAATCTGAATCACTTAAACTCTGAAATTCCATATCACTTCCACCAAATTCTATTTAATATTTATTAAATGAATCACTAATGCAAGCCCAGATTCAAGGGAAAGGAAATTAGATTTTACTCCTCAATAGGAAGAGTAGCAAAGAACTTGTGCATCTTTAATCCACCACAGTTTACTTTGCACAATAAAGCCAATATATGGAAAATAATCTACAGGAGACAGTAGTATTGGGATGCCAGTAAAGAAAGCTATGACATGACACTATAAGGGATTGGATCTCAACTCCTAGTAGTTAAGGGCAAAGGCCAGACCTCACTTGGGGAAAGGCTAATTTTTCACTATGTGGGCCACTTCCTGGTCTCTGTCCAAGGCTTTCTTATAGCAAAATGATCATATCTGTCTGGGAACCTACATTTAATATAACATTTACAGGACAGACAGAGCAATAGTATCATATGAATATACCTAGCATGTGGAGGAGCCAGTGTGGGGTACAGATTGACTTAAAAAAATAGCAAATTTATACTATAATGCCATTCCATACATTTTCATATTTTTGTATTGACTTAATTACTCAGTTTCCTCCTTGGCCTACCAACATCACTTTGGATTAGGCCAAGTCTTCACTACACACACTATTTCTGAGTCAGGTTATACAGCCATATGGTTGACAATGCAACTCCTGTGAAAACTGATTGTACTAACTGGATTATTTTTGTCATACCCAACTAAATCAGAGGTGAGGGGCCAAGAGGAAAAAACGCTCAGGGCACATAGCACCTGCTCTAAGAATTATCCACAAGTCCAGCTGCTGAAATGACCTGTTGTAAACCTAAGATCAGTTTTACCTAGTAGTTGCTGATACAAACTGCTGATCCTAAGAGTAGTTTTACCTACTTTTTGGATTTTGCAACTGAGAAATATACAATCCAATCAAGATTGTCACTCACCAATCACCACTTGCCAGCTCTCAAAAACTTTGCTAATGCCCATGGGCTTTGTTTCAAAACAAGACAAGACATTTCTCTTTCTAATCAAACTCCCAAAACTTTTCTTCATTCTTCAGACATATCAAAGTCCACCTCTTTCTGTGTGTATGCTCCAAATTGCAATTTTGTTTTTATACACATTCCCAAATAAAATGTTTTGTGTAGGGAAAAAAAAAGCTATGACATTACTTTTTTCTATACATTACTTCAAATAATGTTGTAGTTTAAGACTAACACTTGAACTGCACTCTGGCCCCAAAGATGCATCTTCCTCCATTGTCCAAAACCAAGCCCTAAGGAATGAGGTCAAAGGACACCTGGGGAGAGTTAAACCTGCTTGATGATTTCTGAAACTCCTCATTCTGATAGGAATGTCAGTTTTCTAAGAACCACACTACTCATCATTTTATTTCACCAGATCATACTTCAACAATGTAATGGATTTTTCAGGTGACTTATTTGAAAGGCACTTTATACTTCACAACTCATGGCTAATTCTCTGAACCTCCCTTCCTCCCTTTGGCTTGATATATTACAAAGAGAAACCTGAATGCTCCTGAAGGAAAAAAACAATCCACAGATCTATCCTATCTTTATGCGCTATTAGACGATGTCTAAAGAATCAGCAACCAAAATGGTGGCCTAATATTGGCATTTGGAATGAACCCTTACCATGGGGAAGATAGATGTCCCACCTGGTTGCACATCCCAGTGAGGTAAATATTCCCGAAAAGCATGAGCTTTCACACTTGTGCCTTCTAGATAGTGCTTGACTTCTCAGTAGTCAACTGTGGGATCTTGGAAATAGGGCTCCACCTGTCTTTGGTTTTCTCAGAATCAGACCTTGAGCAGAGATTCAAAAATAAGCAGTTGCTGATAAAACTGGTAAAGAAGAGGGGAACTGAAACAGTGTAGGGAAAGATGAAAATAAAGAATGAGTTATCAACATGTTACCATTGCGAAAAACAGGAGTGTAATTTTAATGTATAACATAAAACTCAGGATTATCCTCCCAAGAGGTGAGGGAGTTAAGGCATTTACTCATCAACTCCTATTAGTTATCAGAGCTTCTTGGGTAGGATGGGGGCATCATTTCACTGGCACTTCCAGTCTTCTTAGAAGGCAGGCAGAGTGGTCAAATAAAGTCCTCAAGCAAGGAATCAAGAGTTCCTGGCACTACCAAGACAGGCCAGCCTGTCCCGGAAAATGGTAAGTAACAGAGAGCAAGGCAGAGCATGGCTCCGTGTGCTCCAGGCCCCACAGATGGTGGAGCAGACCAATGGTTCCTTGGGGTTTCTTGCCCTACTCAGTCTCAGTGAAAATAGACATATTCAGAGGAGAATGGGAAGTCTTCCTACATTAGGTAAAAAATCTTGAATGTCTACTTGCCTCCTGTCTTGTTCTTTTCATTGACATTATTTCTTTCTAACTGGATCCCAAATCATTTGTTTCTTGTTTCATTTCTCTGTAATTTTTTTTTTACTAAGAAAGAGTTAAACTTGCTAAATCACAGTCTACTTCCAAAGGATATTTATTCTCTGATGATTGGCTTTGCACATATTCAGACTCAGGGCTCTGGACACTGCAGTTTTTCCCTCTCCCTGCACTGGCACTTGTCATTCAGTGAGCAGATGAGCACTCAGCACCTTGGATTGGTTTGTTTGTTCATCCACACCAATGCTCCTTTGTGATGGAGTGTATTTGTGGAGGAGGGGTAAATGGGGTCATGTTGTTAAAGAGAATTCCCCCAAATTTTGTTGTCTTCGGTGTCAGAATAGGATCACAACTTTATCAGGAGGGTGCTGAACCCTCCACAAGCATATATGATGTATGATCACTTTAAGAAATGTTTAAATTATAATTATTTCCTTCTGAACCATTTTATGAATGGATAAATCTGAATTTCAAAAGGGAAAGTGAGTACTTGAGGCTGTCATCTTTTTCTTCACTACCATTGTTTACATCCTAGGATAATTATGTTTTCTTCTTAGGACAAATGTCAACTGAAATGCCTAGAAGATCAAACATCACACTCTTTTCTTAAGGGTTCCTCTTGTATAGCAAAAAATACATGGCTAGGAGGCATGAGTCCTCTGTGATACTGACCAAGTCAATTAACCCCTCTGAATCTTCATTTCCTATTTCACATGGTGGCTGTGAGTATTAAATGAGCTAACATAGTGACTAACACAAAACTAGGAGACCGATAAACATTATGTCCCCCAGATGAGAGTTTTTGTGAGAAGATAATATCAATTTTCACTGATCTACTAAACACTGGGGGAATCCACTGAGCAGTATTTCACATGGCTTATGCTCTACCAAGTCAGGAGAAGAAGCTAGACAGATAGAGAAAAAGGCCCAAAGAAGAGAACACAGTTATTCATCCTTTAGTTCTTGCTCCTTATATATGTCAGTTCTAAGACAGTCATCACAAAGACATTTCCTTTCTCCTATCCTGGACATGAGTGTCTGGAATTCTCATGAAAGTGATCTTTGCAACACCAGGTAGCACTGCCCCTTAACATTTATCCATTTACTTGTTCATTCAACACAAATTTGCTTCATTTATATCTTTCAGTGGCCCAAGCCATGGCAAGTGTTTATTAAGAAGACTATACCCTTGAGGGGCCCACCACCTCCCTTATAGTCTATTCAGATTATAGGTTTCTGTAAAGATGCTCTTGGTCTTTCCTATAGGATCCAGCTTGGTGTCTTGCTTGTAGTAGTGTCCAACATTTTATTCCTGACTGATCAGAGCATTTCCATGACATTGCTTTTTGCCATCTAAAACAATTGTCGTCTCACAAAAATACAGAATATTTAAAAATCAGCTCTTATAAGCTGGTACGAGTTTTCATGAGCCATTGCATTTATGTAGGATGATATGCAAAAGCTATCCTCTACCTCATAAGGCTGTCATGGCAGACAGTACCTCAAAGATCTATTTTTTTTGTTGTTGTTGTTTTTGTCTTTAGCTAACTTAAAGCTGTCTCTCATTGTTTTGAGCAGTAGGGAGAAAATAACTGGTTGGAAGTCAGGGGAGGGACAATGTCAGGATCAACAGTGAAATAGCAAAATAGTTATTATTATAGTTGTAATGCTCTGCATTTAAGTGGCACTTTCTTTTCAAAGGTCTCACATGTTTCTGAATATCTCCTTTAAATTCAAAAACATTTATGAAGAAATCAGAGCAAAGTATAATTATTATATATTAGAACTTTATTCTGAAAAGTAATTGAATACATGCAAAGTGGACTTACTAAGAATTGAATTACTGACAGAGATATGAATATTTTTATAGCATATTTTGGCATAAGTAGTACCAGGATATGGGTCTTTAAGGAAAGCATTAAACATAGGTGCTAACAGATTTCCATGTTAAGGATAGGGAAAGGGGATAAAGTTGTCATGGAGCAGGTTAAGATGAAAATCAACATTTCTTGACCATAGCCCAACACTCTTGCTGGAGGTATTGTAAATGACATGGCCCTGGGGCTCCAGTAAGATGAAATCTTCTGTTCCTGGAATAGCAAGAGAAGCTAAAAAATTTCTTATAAGATGCCAAGCAGGGAGCAAGAACTAGATCTGAAAAAGTATTGAAGATAGAGAGTAGGCAAGAGGTAAGCGGGAGGGAAAGATGCAGCCCACAGAGACTTTTTCCCCTGTAGAATCCTTCGACTTTTCTCTGGACCACTACGGAGATTATAAATGTTCTCATCACATACTCAAGTTCAGATTATAAAGGTGTTTGTCTGTTAAACTCTTCCATTTCCTAAAAGAAAATAGATTAAGATGCATCTTTTAGAAAGTGTGCTTACATTTGTGCACACATTCAGGGTGAATTTTCAGAAACCATATCTAAATGTGTGCATGTGTTTGAACACACTCATTATGATGAGTGTATCCATCTTTCATTAAATTTTCCAAAGGTCACTTAGCCAAATGGGTTAAGGTGTGCCAGCCTAGAGAGATGACTTGAGAAACAAATTTGATATTGCTCTTAGAAGCAAGTCCCAAATTTCACTAGCTTCTGCATGGTTTGGCCCTTGTCTACCCCTTCAGTCTCAGCTGAAAGGCAGCAGGAAGCACGGATAACATGGCAGCCTCTGGGGAAAGATTGCCAAGATTCAGATCCACATTCTGCCACTTTACAATTGTGTGACCTTGAACAAGTTACTTGGTTATTCAATCTATCTGCAGCTCAGTTTCCTTATGTCTAAAATGAGGATAATAATGATAGTTTCTGCCTTGTCTGGTTTGGAGGCACACTAAGCTCCACCACATTGATCTCCCTTTGCATCAGACACCACGTTCCTTCTTGCCTCCGTGTTTGCATGAGCCATTCCTTCTGCATGGTGGGCATTTTGCCCTCATTCTTTCTCTCACTGACTACTAATGATCCTGTAGAGCTCAGTATAAATTTTACTTCATCAGAAAAGCTCTGACCCCCATAATTCAGTTTAGTCCCTCTCTATGATATTCTGTGTGACCCAGTGGTGTGCTGAAGTTGGCTCACACTGGCTAAGGAGAGCTGATTGTTAGATATTATAGAATTGGGTGAGCTGGTAACTTTGCAACTGTTGGTAGCTTGAAACCAACCATGGACATATTTACACCATGGAAAAGGTAAATGCTATAAATTGGGACTTTTTTTTGTGTAAGCTTGTTTACCAACAGCCACTGCATATAGCTTTCTGCATGTTTTCTTTGTCACATGTCACAATTTTAATTATGCAATTAATTATCTGATTGCTTATTTAATGTCCACCTCCCTCACCAAGCTGGAAGTTCCATGAGGCAGTAACAATGTCTGCCCGTTTACTGCCATACTCAGAACATTTACAAAGTCTGGCTAGGGCCTCTAACTCTGTCAAAAAAACAAATCAGCAAAGAAGGCAGTCTAGAAAATGACATTTATGTTGCTTCCATGGGCAAGAAGAGAATTATTCAGGAATAAGTAAGTAGAACCAGTGTGACACTCCTCTTCTGAAACTCCCTTCCATGTGTCATGATAGCTGGTGGTGGAATACATGATGTAGTGCTTCACATGGGGACATCAGAAGCTCCTGACAACCACAGAACTTGAGTGACCACATGAGGTGAAAAGATGGCACATGTTTACCATTCAGGTTTGGAGAAATGTAGCCTCTCATAACTGTCCTGCTTGGTAATCTGGGTAGCCTTAGAGCTCTCAGAGATGCCACCACCTGTGTGCCTCTTTGCTGCCTATATACTTCATTTCAGTCAACTTCAGATGGGGCGAAGGGGATACAAAATTGCCTATGTCTCCAGGGTAGTTCAGTGTCTGCCACCTCTTGGTACTTTGTACCTAAAAGAGGATGTCACTGGGTGGTTTGATTTCTTGAAGCCCATGAGTCGGGAAAATATAAAGAACTCAAAAAAAAAAAAAAAAAGACAATTCAAATGACTTTTAAGAGATGCAGAGTCTGGGCCTTTCTCAACAGCTGGTCGGCAGTGGTCTGAGTGCCTGCTTCCTGAGTCTCAGTGCCTTCAAACTCTGACAGTAACATTCCTGGCTAGCAAGCCTCCCAAATACCTGGAAATTCAGCAATTTCCTTTCCTATCTGAAGCCAGCTGCCACCAAAAATTCCCGTGGATCTGCTTGGGATAGAATAGTCCCTGCTACCACGCCAGAGGTTTTTTGCAAGACCTGGTAGACTTAGTATGAATAAAAAATGTGTGAAAAGGAGAAAAGGTACACAGCTGCAGGCACACATCAAGCCACTTCCTCATCTTGAGGATGTTAGTCACTGAGCTATAGATAAGTGCAGGATGTGCCGCTTTAACACTAGGTAACCACAAACCCATTTGAATATCCTAAGTCAATTAGAGGATAGGCCTTCTCAGTCTAGAACCTTTGAACCCTCATCCCTTATGAGACTTGATGGAATGGAGAGGCTTAAGGATAGGACTTGGCCCAAAAATTCACCTTAGGACCTTCAAATCCTGGGAGCCTGAGAAGTTGTCAAATTTTCTAATCATCAGGCATTAGGAAACCCAAACCAACCAACCAACAAACAAGCAGAAAACAAATAACCGGGACATTGCAACAAATGGCCTCATAGAATCCCCAAACTAGCTGAACTTATCTGGAAAGCCTACTTTTTAATCTACTCCCCTCCCACATACAAGGCAATGGGCTTCCTGGAGAGTATTTAATGTTCATACAGATCCCTGGGGGACCTTGTTAAAAGGCAGGTTCTGGTTCAGCAGATGAGGCCTGAGATTCTGCATTTCTACCACACTGTCAGGGGGTGTCAAGGCTTCCTATTAAAGGACCACACTTTGAGGAACAGGCACCAGAGGACACGTGTCACAGAGGCAATTACCATGAAGACTAGCAGCCACAGGAACTCAGGATGGCTCTCTCTGGGACCTATTGTGGGCTTCCCCCCCAATCTCTAGAAAATAGAGATGATAAAATCTAAAGTGGAGCTAATAATACCTGTTCTTTCTCAGCACCCCTAGAAGTATCATGAGAAAATAACTTAATGGCTGCAAAGTATTTTGAAATCTGGAGAGTGCTATGAGCTTATTACTTTAGAGTGCCTTTTCACAAGGACAGAAAAGTACTTCATAATGACCCAGAGTCCGCACAACTGTTTGGAGTCAGAGGGTTTTGTAATTACATGCCATGGCATCCTTCCTTACCCACTGTTTGAGCCTTACCACATTTCTGAGCCTCAGTTGTGAGGATTAAATGAAATAATGTACATAGTGAACCCCTAGCAACTAAAGCAAACTAAAGCAATATGGCAACTAAATGCGATGTGTAATCCTGGGTTAGATCCTTTATTAGAAAAATAGCAAAAGAAAGAACATTTTTGGGGATGGGTGGCAAAATTTGAATATGGACTCTGGATAAGAACAGTTTTGTAATAATGTTAATTGTTTTAGTTCTTGTTCAAATATAATGTTTATAGACACACTGGACTCCCTCCATGCCCTCATCCTAAGCTAAACTGTCCTTTTTAATGGGCTGGTGGTGGCAAACCTGTGGCTTGACAAATAGGGCCCATAAATGTCAGGAAGCTTTCCTGGGGCTGGTGTGGTTTTCACTCCTGAATTGTAGCTGACAGCCCGTGTGGGGCTAAAAGGCCAGGGCATTTTGAGCTTTACCTAAGCAACACCCAAATCCTCCAGGTTGAAGCTAAATCCCCTTTTTACTGCTGTTGGAGTGCTAGCTGAGGGCACACTGTATCCTCAGAGCCCAAGGCACCGGCACAGATGGGGCTGCTCTGGGTTGATTCTCCTATATTTAACACGGCCCTAATTACCCACAGGTCTCTGAGTGAGAAGGGTTGATGAGCAGTTCAAGTTCCCTGCATAGAAATAGCCCCAGAATAGTTCCAGTGTTGTTTCTAATTGCAATGGATGAGCAGAGACTGTCTCATTAATCCTCCCCTATCAGCGTGCAAACTGGCTGCCCCAGAATAGCCCTGATCGCAGCCAGCCCACAGCCGGCTTTGGGCCTGGTGGTTTTGTACATATTTGGAGAGGGAAGAATCTCCTTCCCAGCAATGGGGGAGAGAGAGAGAGAGAGAGTGTGTGTGTGTGTGTGTGTGTGTGTGTGTGTGTGTGTGTGTGTGTTTGGGATGCGGAGCAATCTACGGATTCTGGAATCTTAAGTAAATATATAGGAACAGGATGTGGAAATGTACAGAGTACCACCTTGTGTCTGGGCAGGATTGGTTCAGAAAAGTTAGGAAGTAGGTGAAACATATCCTTTCAATGTTCTCAGCCTCTTTTTGTGCCCCTTTTCCTTTCGGTGTGAATATTTTGCCCCGGTTAGTTCTTGCTCTGTCCTTTCTGTCTCCACTCAGTGTAGGATCTGACTTCAGTCATTTACAGTTTAGTGTGAATGTGCCACTGGCAGGTTTTTGACGTTTCTAGCTTTACAATTTACAAAGGTCATTTTCCTTTACACACTCATTTTGTTAGACCCTCACAGCAACCTTGTGAGGTTAGCAATGGCAGGTAGTATTCTCATTTTAAAAAGAGAGTGAGGCTCAACAAATAAGTTTGTGAGCACCCCAAGATCGTACACTAAACAAATGATAGATCTTAGACAAGAAACCTGACATTTTCTCTGACAGTTCTGAGAGATACTTAGTTCCTTGTTAGAGAAATAGAATGCCTTAATTTTGGTTAGTATAATACCACAGAAAGACTCCCTGGAATCCAATAGATCAAGCTGCTAATCTCTGTGACTTTGGGCAAATTGCTTAGACATTTCTGAGCCTCAGTTGAGGATTAAATGAAATAATGTCCATAGTGAACCCCTAGCAACTAAAGCAAACTAAAGCAATATGGCAACTAAATTCAATGTGTAATCCTGGGTTCAATCCTTTGTTAGAAAAATAGCAGTAAAGAACACTTTTGGGGACAGGTGGCAAAATTTGAATATGGACTCTGGATAAGAACAGTTTTGTAATGTTGATTTAGGTGTGGATATTCTGAGGACATACACATGGAAATGTGGTAAAGAGGCATGATATGTGTGACTACTCTCAAATGGTTCAGAAAATAATACATATATATAATTTTGGGCAGTAACATATATAGGCAAAATTTTAATACATGGTGAATCTGGGTGAAGGATATGTGGAAGTACCTGTAATTTTTTCTGTAAATTTGAAATTATATCATAATAAAATTATAAAGGTAAAAAAATAAAGGGCCTTGTGTAGGGCAGAAATCTGTATGTCTTCTGACAAGTCAATGCAGCATTTGGGGTTGGAGAGAGTGGGGTACTGCCATGGTGGCTCCCTGACCCCACCCTCTTGGCACACCCCAGTGGGCAGCCCTCACCTGGGCCTTCTCCTTCTCAGCTTAGGAAACATGCTAACTTCACTCTGAACCTGAACTGAGAAGTCCCATCCCTCCACTCTGCTCCCCAGAGCTTTCTCTAGAGCCCAAAATCTAATGAATGGTGTGTCCAGGGAAGGAGAACACTTGGAGAAATAATATCGCCTCATCACACCTGTGATGTGCTGATTGCCTCTAAGATGGGAGACTGTTCCTGGGAAAGGCTGCAGGCCACACCTGCAAGCCCAGCTGGGTGCACAGGTGCACATACCAGATGCTGGGCCAGGATTGGACAAGTTCCCAAAGTGGTGGCCATTGCTGGTCCCTGGTTCCCCCTCCTGCTCCCCAGCTTTGTCTCTTGTACTCACCTCCAGCTCCTTTCCTGCTCCATCCATACCCTTCAGTGCCTGCCCTATCCTGGCACGAAGCTCTTTGCTTTTACCCAAGCTGCTCCCTCCATGTGGAACAGTCTTCTCCATTCTCTCCTTGCCTCTCAGTCTTCAGCTTAGATGTCTCTTCCACTGGAAAGCCTTCCCTGGTCTTCCGAAATCTGTATTATAGTTCCTCCAACATCCCCCATCACACCCTCTACTTCTTTTGACAGCCTTATCATCCTGCTTTGTAACAGCCTCTTTACTTCTCTGTATCCCCCAGCAAATGTAAGATCTGTGAGGCGTGTTCATGCATATCCCTAGTGTCTGCCATATTTCCTTACATAGATTTTCCATAAATATGTGTTGAATGAATTCAGTAATTAGATTAGATTACCATAACCCTGAAGATAAAGGTTTCTTTCTGTTGTTGTTTGGTTGTTAAGCCTCCTCAGAGTGACCCACCACTGCTAATAGAGATCTTATCACACATCATTAGGAGATTTAGGGATAATGCATTCAAAAGATGCATTAACAGAATCCTAGAAAATCAGGACTGAGAGGGTCCTGATTCCAAGCCTGTGTGGCTCCAAACACTGCTTTTTGTGTAGTCAGGATTCACTGGAAAGATTTTGAATGACATACATTACAGGGTCCCACCTTTAAAAGTACTGATTTATTAATAGTTATATTAGATGGGGCCCAGGATCCTGCATTTAAAAGGTTCCATACGTAATCCTGCGGCACAGCCAGGGTTAGAAAATCACTAGAGAAACTCTTCATTTCACTCATGCGAAGCCGGAGGTGAAGTGATAAGATAAGACCACACAGCTAGCAGTGCCAGTGAAGCGGAATTCAGGATTCTAATCCCCGTCCAGGGCCTTTCCATTGCCTCATTTCCTCTACTGGAAGTTCCACCCTCAAATGCAGCAGGTTTATGTTTCAGTGCTCATCTGGCCACACAAGTGCATGCATGAGTATAGGTGATTTTTTTTTTCCTTACTGAAATAGTTGCATTTCTTTGCTGAGTGAAAGAATTTTCAGGGTAATGCTAAAGGTAAAGCACTTTAGAACAAAAGGCACTCTGTAAAGGGAGGCTGGTATTAATATAAACCCTGGCTTTTGGACTGTTGAAAATATACATAATAAATCACCTGCTGATTTTAAAGAATCACCATGAATGAACTAAGAGATATATTTACATTTTTAATAACCACTGGCTATTTGGAAACAGCCATATTGCTGGAAAAATGGCCCAATCACCTGTTTTATTGCTACTGGCTAGAAGGTCACTAACGCATCAGAGAATGTTTGTGCTGGAACGGGCCTTAAAATATCATCTAGTCAAAGCCTCTCAAATGTTAAATTACAGATGAGGAAACTGAAGCCCCAAAAGGAGATGTGACTTGCTCAAGGTATATGGCTGAGATAGCTTATTCATTCCCAAGCTTGCATTCTTTCCATTGCAGAATGGTAAATACTTACTGCACCTATTATGGCTTTTACACAAGGAACTGAAGGGATTTCAAACCTTTAGATTACTCATATGGCAAAAAACCCTTAGAAGTCCAGTAAAGCAGAGTTGGTTATCCACTTTGTGTTCCAGATCCCATGGACTGCAGGACTAAGGCTCTCCTCCTACCTGTGACTTTAGGAGATCTACATTGAGAATTGTGGCAAGCAATCAATATTGTAGCATCAGCATACTCCTTCCCTCCAGTCACTTATTTCTCCAGCTATATAACACATTTTTGACAGGATTCTTCTATAGGCTAGGTTCTATTCTAATCTTTGCGGGGAAAACAGCAGTGGTGCCCATTTTGCTGCTGAGTAAATACTATGGTTTCTTCATATAGGCAGCTATGATGTCTGTCAATGAAATGTGTATATATATTTGTAGGTTTATGCTCTCAAATGCCTCCTGAGTCCTGACCATGGTCCTTGGAAGCCTCACAATAATTAAAGGACAGAAGACATTGTTTGATAGTGGAGTTTGTTGAATATGTCATAATAAACGTCTTTGGAAATGGGGACCCAAGATAGAATATTCCTATTCCATCAACACCACTAAATATGCTCTATAATTTAGCTTATGATAAAGTTGCATTTTATTTTTTCATGATCCATATTCTGGCTTATTGGTATATTAGACCAAGGCAATGCTGAGAAAAATATTTGAAAGAAATCCTAATAATTAATACACTCTCATCTATTAGTAATAAAGTTGTGGATAAAATTAAAGGCTATAAAAATTTTTCTCCCACCATGGGTAACTATTATTTTTATTTATTTACTTTATTTGGTTTTCTCCCCCAGATTTATTAAAATATAATTGACAAATAAAAATTGTACCTATTTGTGGTATACAATGTGATGTTTTGATGTATGTGTACATTTTTATAACACACATAATTTAAGCCTGCATTCAGGCAATTGATCTAAATTATTTACCTATTTATTTTCTCAGGAGAAAACAAGGGAGTTAGAATTTTTATGATAAGTTGCCAGCAGACACACCAGCATTTCTTGACAAACATGATTGCACTTAGAAGTTCAACACATTAACTGCCATGTGAGTTGTATTTAACTCATGCTAGTTTTGAGCCTGGGGCCTCATGAAGCATATATAACTCACATGTCTCTTTACCTTGGGAGCTGCGTGGTGTGCAGGCAACTCAAGCCACCATGCTGTAGTATGCATGTTATGTGATGGGTGGTTCCCTGGGCAAAACCCTGCAGTTGGTTCATGAAAATCTTACTTGTTGATGTTCTTATGGTTACAATTAATATTGACAATTTAATTGTATATAACTCATGCACAGAAAAAATAAAAAATGACAAATTTTTCATTAAATTAGAAAGGATCATTTTGTTTTTGAAGTTTTTGTTCTATTTGCATGATAGAACACAGTGGCCCCAAGGAAAAAAAAATTTTTTCTAATATGGCAGTCAATATGTTAATGAATATTCTATTAACAGTTCTTTTTCAATTCGGTGGACTGGGAAAATTCTGAAAGCACCTTCACTAACCTATCATCTACTCCAAACACACAGAAATATGGGATAATAGGTTTAAAGTAAATTTTTAAAAAATACATTGCCAACTTTGAAAGCAAGAAGTGAATTCTCCAGATGTCAGAAGTAAAGAGGATCAAGAAATAAGAAGTGAGTAGGATTTGACATCATATGGCCCAGAGGGTTATACAACCAGATGAAATATGTAGGTTTTCAACACCATAGTGAGAACATGAGCCCAGCAGCAAGAAAATGAAAATGGATATTTTGCAAGAAAGTCTGGCTCTAGACAAAACTCTAGCTCCTGCGTGACAGAAAACAGAATTAGGATGTTCTTCTAAATGTGATAAAAACATACTCAACCATTAGAAGTCAGAACCCTTAGCCTACATGAAGTTTTGTTGTGAGATAAAACATTTATATAGTTGGCCTTCCACAACTGTGGGTTCTGCATTCATGGATTCAACCAACCACAGTCAAAAATATTTGAAAAAAAAAATGCATCCCTATTAAACGTGTACAAACTTTTTTCTTGTCATTATTCCCTAAAGAATACAGTGTAACAGCTATTTACATAGCATTTACATTCTATTAGGTATTATAAGTAATACAGAAGTGATTTAAATTATATGAGAGGATATGCATAGGTTATATGCAAATACTGTGCCATTTTATACCAGGGATTTGAACATCTGTGGATTTTATATCTATGAGAGGTCCTTAAACCAATCCCCTATGAATACCAGGGGATAACTGTATTACCTATGCAATGAGGAAATTCAGAGACAAGACTCTAACACATAGCTGGTCCAAAACTAGTGATATTAAAAGGTTCTCAGCAGAAACAACTATGCAATGGCTTTAGGGATACATGCCCAAATATAGAAAAGTGTGGGAACTATTTATAAAAGAGGTCTGATAAATATTTAGCTCTTTTCAACCTGAAAAAGACTTTAAAATTAGTTCAAGTCATAAGGGAAAGAAAATAATCCAGAATGTAATAATAAGAAATTATGAAGCAGAACAGATACATGTGAAAAGAAAAAAAATCTCAAAAATGAAAAATACAGTTATTAAAATATAAATGCAATGGGCAGTTTAAGCAGTAGACTATACTTACCAGAGAGAGATTAATAAATTAGAAGCTCATTCTGAGGAAACCACTTAGAATGTACTAGACAAAAATAAATAAATAGAAAATTTGGAGGAGAAGTTGAAAAATATTGAAGATAGAAGGAGAGGATTCAACAAATGCCCAAGAAAAATTCCAGAAAGGGAGACTACAGACAGTGAGGACAGCTAATATTAAAAAAAAAAAAAGGTATTAAAGAGTTCAGGAATTGAAAGGAGACATTGGATGCAGATTGATAAACAGCAATGAGTACCAAGCAGGATGGATGAAAACAAATTGATTCTTGGATACATCACAGATAAACTGCAGAATATTTGGAGAATTAGAAAATATTAATAGCTACTAGAGAAAGTTTTGATTTTTGTAATGGAAAACTAGTTATATGGATCAATTCTCATACTGAAAATAATTGTTAAATTTGAACAAAACAGAGAAAAAGTATTCGAAAAGACAAGATAACTGTCAAGGTCATTCTGAATTATGAAGACAAAATTTAAGAGAAGAAAACTCAGAGAGATAAGCTTTGCATTTTGTGATGCTTTCCCTCTAATGCATCTTCCAACTTTGGAATAGGCCACTGAGAGGCTGAAAAGTTGAGCAAAGCTTTTGGAAGACTTAAGGAACTAGGGGAAACACTGGAGTTCAGAACTCCTTGTGGAGAGAAGGACATTGACAAATCTCCCAGGTCTTTGATTGGTAGCCAAAGAGATTATAGCCTTGGACTGAGAGTATATAATGAATATCCTAACCCTCATGGAGGTTGTGACTCAGCTTTGTAGCATCTCAATCACTTATTGGATTAAGGTGAGTCTGGGATTAAGTGTGCTCCTAGCACTAGCCTAGCTGAGTGATATGATATCATCCAAAGCTTCAAATAATCTCTACAAGTTTTTGGTGTGTGTGACATAGTGTGCATGCATGTGTGTGTGTGTGCGATCATGGATGACCATGTATAAATGAGGAAGCAAGACAACAGCATGGCTAAAAAACAAGAAAATGACTGAAAATAGAAATAGATCCACCAGGGATCTAAAGAATGGACTTTCAGACATGGACTTTAAATTGTATGTTCACTTAATTAATAAGGCATGATAACCTGAGAATTTCAGAAGAGAACCTTAAACTTTAAAAAGAAACCACATAGAAAATCTGGCACTAATAAAATATAGTAACTGAAATTAAGAACTCAATGGATGTATTCAACAAAGATTAGCCTAGAAACAGCTGAAGAGAAAATTAGGGAGCTTGAAGATGGATTAGAAGAAAATTTCTAGAATAAAGGATGAAAAGCCAAAAAGATGGAAAATACATATGGATAAGGTAAAATATATATGAGGAAATACATATGTGACTTAGTGACACATACATGAGAAAGTGAGAAAGTACATATGTGATGTGATATGGTTAAAAATCTAATATATGTGTAATTAGAGTCCAGGAAATACAACAGAATAGAAGCAATATTTGCCCAGATATTTTTCTAAAAATAATGTGAGATCTCAAACTACAGATTCAAGAAGCATTCAGAGCCCAAAAAAGACTACCTAAAAAGAAAGTCACTTTTACACATATCATAAGTAAGCAAGGATAAAAAATTTTAACAGCTGGGGGGGAGACAATTACCTTCAAAAGAGAAGCAAAAAGACTGACAGCTGATTTTTTAACAGAAATAATAAAAACCAGAAGACAATTAAATTTCTTACAAAGCTGATAGAAAATAACTGCCACCACAAAATTCTATACAAAGTGAAAATACCTTTCAATAATAAAAGTGAAATAAAGACATTTTAAATCTAACCAACACTATTAGAATTAATCATTGGACTGTCTCTAAAGAAAATCTAGAAGTTGTTCTTCAGGCAGATTAAAAATTATCTCATTATCTCACTGGTTAGTGTTTGCATCTCTGCCCACTCTTTTACTCTCAAGCTTTCTGTATCCTTTCATTTAAGGTGTCTCTTATAAGCAATACATGTTTGGATTTTCTTTTTTCTATCCACACTGTTAACTTTTGTTTGGAGTATTTAGTCCATGGAAGCTTGAAGAAGCAGAAAAAAATAAAGTACAAAAGAAAAGATAAATACATGGGTAAATCTAAATGAATACTAACTGTATACATAAATAATAATATCATGTAAGCTTAAATATGCACACATATCATACAACATTAGCATATATGTTTGGAGGAGTATAATTAAAGTTAAAATGTTCTCAGTCTTAGCATTTCATAGGGTGAAGTAGAAGTACTAATTTATATAAACTTTTATAAATGTGCATGTTATAATTTTAAGTAAAAATGTATAACTGAGATGTGAATAGAGGGGAAAAGAGCATAATTTTTAAAATACTTGATTGATTCAAAAGAGAAAAGGAAAGGAAGAGAAAAGAGAAATAGAACAGATTGGATATATAGAAAACAAGTAGTAACAAATTAGATTTAAAGTCGAGTATATTGATAATATAATTACACAAAACGTAAATGGACTAAATACTCCAAACAAAAGTTAACAGTGTGGATAGAAAAAAGAAAATCCAAACATGTATTGCTTATAAGAGACACCTTAAATGAAAGGATACAGAAAGCTTGAGAGTAAAAGGGTGGGCAGAGATACAAACACTAACCAAAAGAAAGCTGGTGCAGCCACATTAATATAGACAAGTAGATTTTAAGGCAAAATGTATTAATAGAAATAAATAAAAGATAAATATATCTGCAAAAGGAAGGAGGATTTTAATAGCCTTTTAAGAAAAGTGTGAACATTCTTTGATACTATATGCAAACTATATAAGCGATAATTTCTTAAAAGTAAGCTGCAGAGTGGATTCTGAAATCATATTATGAAACTTTCATACTTAGTGACATTAAAATCCAATTAGTCTAGTTGTCCTTTTACTCATGTATGATTTTGTAACATAATGTATTGGCCATTTAGAAAATATTGGTTGGCTGTATGTATTATTAATAGTTTTCTATTGCTGCTGCAACTAATTTCCACCAATTTAGTGGCTTAATGCAACATCCATTTCTCCTGGTTTCCATGTGTCAAATGTCTGGACACATCACAACTCAATTGGGTTCTCTTCTTTTGTCTCACAAGGCTGAAATCAATGTCTCAGCAGTGCTGTGTTGCTTACTAGACACTCTGGGAAAGAATCTCCTCCCAGGTTAATTCAGAATGTTGGCAGAATTCATTTCCTTCCCATGCTTTTCATGTGGGGCCCTTTGTCTTCAAGCCAGCTAAGGCATATTGAGTCCTTCTCATGCTTCACATTTCTCTTGCTTTCTCTTCTATTTCCTCTCTCTCCTGGTAAGGATTTCTACAATTTGATCCATCTAGATAATCCAGAATAATCTCTGTATCTTAAAATCAACTGATTAGTAACCTTAATTACATCTGCAAACTTCCTTTTGTCATGTAACATATCAAAACCATGGTGTGACACCATAGGCCAAAAGTTGAGGGGTCAAAATTCTGCCTACCACATTGAGTTATGCAGCCCTTCCAAATCTTGACATATTTCATTAGACAATATTTGAAAATTACATTCATTAACATCATCACTGATCCCATCAGAAAAGTCTTTAAATATTGGGAATTTGTCAAGCTAAATGTCACTATAAAAAGTTAATACCAAGGTAAAATTTTCTCAAAATTTTAATTTTCACTTGAAATCTCAAATTTTACCACTTACAACAAATATTCTCACTTGCATTACTTTACTGACAAGCTTACTTCACTTCTGCAAAAATGCCTGACAAATAATAAAGTCTGAATATTTTGTCAATCATTCATGTAAATATAGTGCTCCGTGAAATGAGTGGCTAGTTCAGCTTGCAACTCGAACAATATCCAAAAGCTCTTCCTTAAAACAATCATAATATTTTGATATATAGCAGAACTGTTTTATGCTTACTTCCCAATTTGTCACATAGATGCTAAATGTGTGTATGCAAAGTGTGAGATTTAATAACATTAATAGTTTTGCTGATTCATCAAAGTCATTCTTAGGTGAAATGGGTACTTTTTTCCCAACTGGGAATGTTTGGTAGTGAAGAAGATAATAACTACTACAGGTTTAGTATCCCTAATCTGAAAATCCAAAATTCAAAATGTTCCAAAATCTGAAATTTTTTGAGTGCCAACATGAAGCTCAAAGAAAATGTTCATTGGAGCATTTTGGATTTTGGATTTTCAGATTAAGGATGCTGAACCTGTATAATGCAAATATTCCAAAATCTGAAAAAATCCAAAATCTGAAACACTTCTGGTCCTAAGCCTTTTGAATAAGGGATACTCAACGTGTAATACACTTGTCCTTGATGTGTGCCAAAGCACCAGCAGTTTTACCCACCCTTGATTTTGCACCATCAGTGCAGATGTCAATATAGTGAAAAAGGTAAATAGTGTTATTATGTCTTAGTGTTGTTATGCAAATAGTTTGCACCTAATGAACTCCCGTAAATGGTCCCAGGGATCCCTAGATTCCTTGGACAACTTTGAGAACTGCTTGTCTATAGCAACATTACTCAAAGAATTAAGAGATATATTTGAACATAATCACAGGAAGCTCCCTTCACAAAGCTAGCAGTAAATTTTGAAACGTATTTCCCCAAGAAGAGGTATAATCAGAGACTGTGTGGTTCTAAAACCTTCAAGTATTCTTCTGGATGACATGAAGGATTCCTAACCAGTTATCACAGATGTCCTGGAGAAGAGCCATAGTATCCACTAAAATTCTTTTAGAAATACTCTCAGAGATGTAACACTGGTATTAATGAATTATGAATTGGACTCAGGGTGCTATTCTTTTTATATTACTATAAAACAAGGAGGACAGCTACCTTCTGCAACACAAAGAAATTGAATAATATTTAGAATCTGTCTGTATGTATGTGAAGGAGTTAAACATATATATGGGGTGGGTGGGAAGGAGGGATGAACATATCCCTACTGGATCAAATGCAAAGAAGTGTGATCTGAGTCCATAACATCCATTAATCATGCACCACCAGGGTAAAGAAGGCAGTCTGGAAAGGAGATAGCTGGCATCTCTTCTCTTATTGGGTTGCCTCTCACCACCAATATAATGTGGAGAAGATAAAATTCCTTTGGGATGAACCAAGCTCAACTTATCAAACATGCCACCAGGCACCATGTGGACTATATCAGAGGCCTTTGGGGACACTGACAGATGGAATGAGGAAGAGCAGAATGAAAGAATATTTGAGTGGAGGACTGTGTTCTGTGAGAGGACTGGCCACTGCCCCTGAGTGAAACTGACCCACAGTCATCCCTTCACATAATAAAGGGCAAAGCACAGGGCCCACTGCTAGAACACCTCCGAAAAACTCCAGGGAAACCCAGTTGCCCACATACAGCTGTGTGGTTGGTAGAAGTGGAAGAAGGGGCTGTTCACTAATAATGCTGAGTTGAAAAGTTCATGGTCTAGTCTAGCTTTTTCTTGGTTCTCCCTTCTTAACACCTGTTGCCTTGCTTCTGTCTGCTGCTGCAATTGGCATTTGGGATGGGCTCTGAGAAGGGGTGGCTGGGCTTCCTGAAGATGCTGGAAGACATTATTAATAATGCAACCTACCAGCATTTTCCTGGCTCTTTTTGGGTTAACCTGAAGTTTTGGAGTGGAATAGAGAGGGCAGGTGAGGTCAGAACCTCTATCCCTGCCCAGTGTCCTGGGGAGCTGAATGCTTATTCAATCTGCTTTGTGGAAGTTGCCCCACCCAGGAGATGAAAATGGCAGCAGGGACAGATTGCAATGGATTATTTGTGTTATAGAAATAAAAAGGAAGGTGATTTGGCATTTTTTCCCTAAATTAGTATTTTAAAATTAGCAAACTATTCATGTGAACATATATTGAAAGAGTGTTGAATTCCAAAGAACAACATTTCCATGTTCTCACCATCTCTTTGGAATAATGAATGACATTTAAACTGATCTCCTTAAGTATTATTTGAGAGTCTCACTCATTTAACAAATGTATACTTAGTGGTCACTGTGTGCCAGGCACTGCTCTAGGACTGAAGTGACTGGAATATATTATAGTGACACTTTATATGATATATTTAAACCACTACATTTAATTTTCTTGCTTTTAACTCTTCTTTCTTCTTTTTTTAAATCTTTCTCCCTCTGTCTCCATGTTCTTATACAATGGGAATGTGAAAAGCACATAGAGCATCCATGAACCCAATCTATCAGATCAATATGCATTTCAAGGGCAATAGCCCTATCTCAAGGAGAAGTCTTTTCTTTTTTGTATAGATTTAAGGTGTACAAGTGCAGTTTTGTTACATGGATATATTGCATACTGGTGAAGTTTGGGCTTTTAGTGTAACCATCACCCAAATAATATACATTATACCCATTAAGTAATTTCTCATCTCATGGAGAAGTCTTTAATTCAAGCTGGAGCTGCCTGTGAATTCTGTGCAGGGGATGACTTAGAGGAAGGGACTTAAGCCATGTTTCCTGGAGCAATTAGAGCCCACTGTCCTCAAATGGACTCTTACATTTATTGGCAAAAAGTGGAGTTAATAAAGCCATCAGAAAGAAATGTACGAAGTTGCCTATGTCCCTGAAGGGCTATTTGGTTGAGTCATACTCTGCATCAAATTAGATCAGGGGTTTGTTTTACATTTCTTAGGTGTTCTTACTCTGAAAAGGAAAGAAATGGCAAATGTGATTTTACTTTTGTCCTTCAGAGTCTCCTATCAATCCCTCCTCCCCCCCAATTATGCATCAGAAATAAGAGATAACACTAACATCTTACCAGGAGACTTAAAGGATTGTTGTTGATTACCTTATCATTTGGAGTCCATACTCACCTACTTGACAACTCCTTAATAATATAGGATAGCAGAAGCAAAATATCTTTTCCTTGCATGTAAACCCAGCCTTTTCCAAGCTCATGACAACTGACAGCCTTCATTGTATTCTGCCTTGAAATGCCAGTGATTTCCTAGTGGCAGGATGGGGAGTGGGCTGCAGAATTGGGACCATTATTTAATAAACAGCATTTCACAGCTGTTCCCAACTGGAAGTGAGGAAGAATGCTACAGACAACTGTTAGGAACCCAGACTAAGATACCACTATGCCAAAGTTTTGAATACAAAACTTCCATTGCCAAAAGACCTTGAAACATTTTTGGAGAAGGATGTCAAAAGCTGTTTGGACATTACAAAAGAAAACAGCCCCATTTTATCTTCTGTTTTGATTTAACTGTTTGGTGTTTGTGTAGGGAGGATGGAATGTATTGGCTAGATGTAGGCAGATTGAAAAACCAGGGACTCAGAAAAGGAAGAGACAGATGATCCAGTGCTCTGTCTTCGGGCCATGAGTGTCCAAAGTGTTATAACTGATTGGCATTCACCTATTACATTATTGTCCGTGTGTTCTCCCCACTTAGTGAGAAAAAGAATGGAAATCTAAGTGTAGTCCAGACATGAATGGGCACAAAATGGTTACAGGATAAACTACCAGGCTGCTATAGTCCCAAAGGGGTGTGTAATAGAAGGATAGAGGAAGTTTCCAGGCTTTCATGTTTCTGCACAATTGTGGGGGGAGGACCCGGATTTTACCAATCTGAGAGTTTCTCTTCCATTTTAGGGAGTATGATAAAACATCTTTGCTCACGTCAGAGCTTCAAAGGATGCTTGAGGCAACCAGCTAATAATCATAACATATCCCAAATGGGAGGAGGGAGAGAGAAGGAGAAAGAGAGAGAAGCAGTGTAGTTCTAGATGGAACTACAAAGGGAAAGTCTAGTAGGGGCACCCAGGAAAAATCAAGGAAACATTAGTGCTGCAACATCTAGATGACAGCAAGACAGAATTTCCCGATTAAGCTGGCAAGATCGTCACTTGTTCCTTAGCAAGATGCAATTGGAAATTAACATCAAAATGGTTTCTATAGTATTATTGGTTGAATATAATTATACTGGACTTACCTGTGTAGTAAACTCTAGTACACAGAGGTGGCTCTAGAATTCAGATATAGGAAGGACTTAGTGTTGGCAATCTGAAAGGAGGTGGGCAGCTGGTACACTTAACCTGAGGTTTCATTTGCGTAGTAAACATAAGGCTTTTAATTAGATTGTACATCTATTTAGGATGGCTTGGATTGGGTGGCTTGTAAAGATTCCCAAAGCACTTTTTGGTTCTACTCACTATTCTCATATCATAGCGTGTGCTATGGTTTGAATGTGTCCCCCAAAGCTCATGTGTTGGAAACTTAATCCTCAACACAACAGTGTTGAGAGGTGGGACCTGTAAGTGGTGATTAGATCATGAAGGCTCTGCTCTCATGAATGGATTAATGTTGTTATCACGAGAGTGGGTGTGTTATAAAAGCAAGTTTGGCCCCCTCTTGCATTCTCTCACATGCTCTCTTGCTATGTAATAACCTTCCACCATGTTATGAGACACTGAGAAAAACCTCACCAGATACAGCCCTCCTTTCTTAGACTCACTGGCCTCCAGAACAATGAGACAAATAAACTTTTATTGTTTATAAACTGCCCAGTCCATGGCATTCTGCTATAGCAGCACAAAACAAACTAAGATGGTGTGATTTTAGTTATTTTCAACATATCCTTCTGTTGCCTTTATGAAGCCCTGAACATAAACAGCAATTTGCAGGTATTGATATGGTTAGAAAATTGATCCACAAGGACCCCACTGACAACTGCAGTTGAGATTATAGTGTCTACAGAAGGCAAACCAGATAAGTGACTTTCTGAACCAATTCTGGGTCAACAAGTCTTATTTACATGGGGGGTGGTATGTGTTATGTACAAATAGTAAATTTAGACTTTAAAGCCATTGTGGTCCTCCACTGGGTGGTTTTGTGTGGCCAGCTTTCTGCCTTACAATACACACACACACACAGAGTTTTCTGGGGACTGTCTCTTCCCCCAAATCACATGATAACAGCACTATGAGGCTAGTAACAGTTTGGGATTGCTAACCCTGCACCCCACCCCAGCTGTACTTTGGGTCACTGTTCATTGGTTGGGGAATGGAGACTTGAACAACCTGGGCTGTTTAGAGTCACCCCTCCAGGAATTTGCAATTAGGCAAGCAATGAGAGGTCAGTTTTCCTCTATGTAGTTGGACATGTACTATGTAAATTTGGGAGATGTTGGTGTCTACAGCATGTGGGAGGAAAAAAAAGAAACAGATATTTGAAAGAACAGAGCTGAGAGGTGTAGAGATAGGCCTGCCTGGATTTCTTACAACTTTTCAGTTCCTGATGCTCATCTTTTTCCTAAGGACAGACTTATTATTTCTTGGCTTCTCTGAGCTATTATTGAATCCTTATAATACTATTTTTTGGTTTTATTCCTTAGGCGTGGTTGGAGCAGTTCTTATTACACTTATACCTTCAAGAGTCCTAACTTGGAAAGTGGCTCAAAAAATAATGTTTGCAATCCCAAGAAATTTGAATGTCTGACATCTGAGAAACAGATCCACCATCCTAACAATGTTCAAGCACTTTCCCGTTGGATCGTGCCAATGGTTATATTTGTTTAAGTTTCTAGAGACTTTTCTGGTGATCACTGCTAATAGTTAAGTCCTAATTTTAGACCGTAGGGGTTGAAGAAGAATTAGGTAATTACCAGTGATTCAACTTTAGCCTGGAAATTTGCTCAAAGTTATTTTTATCATAAGACAGAAGGCTGAAGCATAATTGGACATGTATTACAGACGTATGTCCGGGCTGAGTTCTCAGACTCTTTGGTAAATAAGATACTCTTGTGTGTGCTGCTTCGCTCAGCTCTAGTTCCTCTGACAGCCACCCAGTGAAGTTAGTATGAGTAAGTATCAAATTCCCCAGATGGACATATTGAAGCCTAGAAAGAGGTTGTGTTTGAGATCTTTTAGAAGAATACAATGAGTAACCCTGTCTCTTGAGCAGTCCGTGCTTCTCCAGATTTTTAATTATAAACATAATATAAGCTCATTAAACATAATTTTGAAAATAGAAAAAAAACTTATCACTTATTTCCAGTGTAAATATTTTCATTTATTTCCTAACACACTTTTTCTAGACATTTTTTGTGTGGTTGTGGTCACATCCCATATACAATTTCATGATTACTCTTGTTGCTCAACAGGATATTGAAAGTTTTTTTCCACAAGTTGTTACTTATTCTTGCTATTCACTTTTAATAATCACATAATATACCATCCTGTGGATGTACATTCTGTTTACTAAAATATGATATATTGCTGGATATTAAAGATGTTTTGTTATTTTCACAACTGTGGACATCCTAGGCAGCTTCTTTCAAATTAAAAACACAGTATGTGCCTGTAATTACCTCCAAGGCTGCTCTTTCCTCTGACTCTCTTCTCTACTAACCCATGTCCACTGCTTCCTTCAAGTCATTGGAATTCACTGTACCCTGATCATTCCTGATGATTACATCAATTCTGATTTTTCTAGTTGACTGTACTCCATACCCCTTAGGTTGCATGATAAAGCACTGTCATCTGGAATTTGTCCACATGTAGCTTTGCTTGCTTGTTATTTTACCATATTCTCCACACCAAAAGACTTACTCTATTATTGAGCCTATATTAAGGATCAGTAGTTTCTTGTCGAAGGAGAAAGGAGAGGAAAGAGCAAGAAAGCAGGGAGAGAGTGAACTATCACTGCTTTTTAAATCTTTGCTAAACTAGGTTATAGTTTTCTATTTCCTGAATGACTAACCCCAATTTTATTTCAAATTGTGTTAACCGTTATTACTATGCTCCTAGCATAGCATGGTGCCCTTACTTATTATGTTATAGTAAACTTTTATGGCTTGCTGCCTCACCAATATCTACCTTATAGCTACATATATTAGTGAGGCAACATACTGTGAAGTTTACCAATACAATATGTTTATGATGGGGCATATAGTGGGCGTTTCAAGGCTCTTTATCCAAGAACAAGTAATTCAGCACACATTTCTTGCCTCTCAGACTCTGAGATGGTACATTAATTCTTGAAATAAGATTTTCCTTTGAGTGTGTCTCTTTTATTTGAGGCTTTATGCCTACTACCAAGTCATTCTGAAAAAGGCCACCAGACAGTTAAAAATATACCTCTGAAATCGCATGAAATTGATTGGATTTTTAAGGAAAAGCCACTAGTTCCAATTAGCAGAAATGTAGAAAGAGAGGAAAGACTCTTTCTTCAAATTAAAGGATAATTCAACAGATGGTTTTGCTGTAGGGTCTGTGTTTTGAGTTTTCTTCTTCTGCTTTAACGAAAATATTAAAAGTAAGTGTAGGAAAGGAAAAGGGTAGCAGGAATGGAGGTGAAGGTTAGTGTTTCTCCTCAACCCTCTTTTGATGCCATGGACTATTCTTTACCTTCCCATCCAAGCTCCCCATGTGACACCCCAGTAGACTGGGCAGTCTTGGGCTGAACTTACTCTGAGATGCACCTGAATCTACACAAGTTAATCAAAACCACAGTTAAACATTCACCTAAAAACTATTGTAATGTATGGTAATTTGGCTGAATGCTCAGCAGTTTATGTAGATAACTATAATTAGTATTATTTTTATACGATCAACCAAATTTTATATATTTTTTTACATTTTGTTTCTCCAATATCTCTAATCAGTATTAATATTACAACTTTCCCTAAATCCATGTACATTTTAGTTCTCATGTTATTCACATTCTCTCTCGGAATGCCTCCCACTTCAAATGATGAATAACGTGTAAATTCTTTAATTGTCCTGGTATCAACATCCCAATAAATACTCAAAAAAGAAGATTAAAGTCCTATCGAAGGTTTTGGAAGAGTAAGGATGCTGGTGACAAGATAACTACCCTTCCTGTTCAGACCCTCTTGCAATTGGGGTCAAGAGATTTTGGGGAGTCGAACCCACCCACTTTGAATCCCAGCTCTGCTACTGACTAGCCAGGGTGACTCTGCTTACCTCTCTGATCCTGCCTTTCCTCATCTGTAAAATGGAGATGACAGGGACTCACAGCATAGACTTGCCATAACCAGTCAATGAGATAGTTTGAAACAAGCACTGGTCCGTATAAGGGGCTCAGTGAATATTAGCTCCATTGGTGACACCCATGTCTTGATTATGTTTATCCAGTTTAATAACATTTATTGAGCACCTACCACGTCCAAGGCACTAATGCAACACGCTAGAGATATAGAGATGCATAACACATAGTACCCACCCTCAAGTTGCTCATTATATATTGGGAGAGCTTGGGCCATTATTGACTTAAAACAATGATAAGAAGCTGTGTCTTCTGTTTGAAAGATGCCAATGTGAGGACTGTAATGATCTAAATCACCAGTGTCACGTGCAGTGCACTGCAAATGGCAAGAATTCACAGTGACTATTTCAAGGAGGCTCTACTTGACTGGAGCACCTTATATTTTATTTGTTTCTCTGTCTTAACTATTACAGACACTAGATATGTTTGGCTGTGAAATTTGAACACAATTATGAGTCATCTGTGACTTTCCCATCATCTTTCTCTGGTAAGACTCTATTTTCTTTGCTTAAACTGATATTAAAAGGAAATGAAATATTTTCTCTATTATTCCCACGGGGGGAATTAGAAATGGGATGAATTTTCCACAATCTAGTCCTTCTTATGAAGCAGAATAAAAGGCAACAGCATAGTTTAAAATTCTCTCAACAATAAATGGGACTCTTCCCCACGACTTCACCTCTTACTCTCCCCACGCTTGTGGATCTGATTAAATTCCAGAAGCTAATCATGTGGTAGCTAGAAACCACCCATGGTTTCTAATAATTGCATAGGGTCATTGGTGATCTGAAATAAAGACAGGTAGGCAAATCAGAGAGTTTGACAAGTATAAGCCATTAAAATCAAAAAAGGGGAAACACAGCAAAGATATTCAAGCAAAATTTTGGAACCAAAATCCTAGAGATCAAAGAGCCCTAATGAGTAGAGAGTTCCCTACCTTCCATTCTCCAACCCTTTCCTTTTAAACAATAAAATTAAAAAGATACTCATATACCACTCCCTGAACTAACATGCAATTTTTCATATCAATATTTGCCAGTGTAATTGTCTATTTATCGATGCAATCGATCTTCTTAGGACCATTTCAGGAACTGATGGTTCTACATTCTGTCTTCTGAAGCAGACTGACCTGGGTGTTAATTTCACATAATTAATGTCAATTACTGTTTTCCATGATCTAGCACAGTTTTTACCACCCAGAAAGTGCCAATAAATGTGAGAAGCCAAAGACAGAGCTTTTGCTCTCCTCGTAATTCCCCTTCCACATGGCTAACATTTATCTATGTCAGATGAGAGCTTGGGTTTAGGAGGGAATATGTAAATATTTTTCTGGATTTGAGTCAGAGATGAGATTAAATTAACCCAATTCTCTGGTAATTGACCCCGAAGCTGTCCCCATGCTTCCTCTTGCTGATCTCTTGCTCCTGCTATAATGTTGGCAGTACACATCAATGGGAACCAGTTGGCCAGAGGATATCCATTGGGCAGACAAACCAGGGACAGCCTAGTCAATTGACACTTTGACCCAGCTCTGCATCAGTATGCAAAATCCCAACCTCTAATCTTATGCAAGAGTGTGTCCCCAAATTGTAAATCTTTAGGAAAAATCCATTCACTTTCAAACAGCATTTCTGATGAGACTTTAATTCTGTATCATTAAGGTATATGAACAACCTTGACCTTTAATGTATTATTTTTGTTACATATTGCAGTCGAAAGCAAACAGACAACAAAAATATAAAGAAAACAGGCAAAGAAAACTCCATTTTTCTCCAGGAGTGCAAAGTGTGCAGACTATCTAAATGTGTGGGAGGTATGGCCTCTGAGGTCCTTGCAGATTGTTGATAGCCAGGACAAGTTGGTCCATCCTTCTCTGTATGTTCTTGACATGTAATTTTTATTCTTTGGCTATTCAAGACTAGGCAGAAACTTCTCCTAAAATAAAAAGAAGCCCCTCCTCAAACCTGCCAAATGATATATGGTGATAACAGTGTCATTCCAGACTCGTTGAGAAGTTCATGCCATTTGATTCAGAATCTCTGTGATTGTATCCTAAGAATTTGATTTAATCCGAGATATAAGTTAAGGATTTACATAAGAAACATTATTTATAACAAAGGAAACTTGAAATGACTTAAATGTCCAGTGACAGGTTAATGTTTAAATAAACCAAAGGAAATCTAGTGAATGGAATGTCATTCTATTATTAAATGCCGTATTTTCAAAGCGTATTTAGCAACAGAGAAAATAGCTCATGATATAATGCTAAATAAAAAACCATTAACAGAATTTTCAAATTTCTTTCCTCCCTTTCCCCATCTTCTGCTTATCTTTCTCAATGTATCCCTCTTTCTTTCCCAGAAACATGTCAAAATGTTTGCAGTGTTTTCTTTTTGTTATTTTCAATTTTTATTTTTGAGATATTAAATATGAGCATGTATTAAGATTATAATCAGGAGAAAATTTAGAAGAGTGTTTTATCTCTCTGTATTTACTTATGTATTTTTTTCTGACAGGAAACACAAGGGCTCTGGATCAGAAACAGATCATTTCCTCAGATCGTGCTGACAGCATGGTTCCCCATATCTCAATTCCTTTTTGGGAGGGACACAGTGAGAACCAAATGTCCCCCAGGTGCCGTGGTTGCTTCACAGGCAAGGAGCCCAATATTATGACCCCTGAAGCTTATATGAGATGGCCTGCACATATGTCCCACCTGCCCTGCAGGAAGCGGGGGGGAGAGAGAGAGAGAGAGAGACTCTACTACTCTGGAATGTAAACAAATCCTCTCTGGAGAGAGGAGAGGAAAGTCTCTGGGTTTTTATTAGTCTTAGAATGTAAGCAAATGGTTCTAAAGGAGATGAAACTTTAAATCTCTTCAGAGCAATTTACTATTTCTAATTTATAAGGTATGCTTACCATTCAATCATCCTTCAACCCAGGTTGTCAGGAATTTTGCTTAGAAAGCTCTGATGGCACAGAGACAATGAAACTATTCATGAAACATTGTTTCCCAACAGTCTTCCACTCATGACCAATGTGGTATAACTGATACCTGTACCTCACTCAGGGGGATGAGGGAAGAACAAAAGAAGAAGCCACATTTCAGCTTGTTGCCATTTGAACCTGGAAAGAACACCAGAGAATTTACAACAAATCGCCTCTGCAGTTGACATCTTGCAAATACCAGGCCTGTGGTTTAAAGGAGAGGCCAGTGGTCTTGCCCTTCCTCATTTGCTTCACGTGAGGTTTCAGCGAGTTACGGGAAAGCACTTTAGTGAGCTCTGCATCACCTAAGGATCTTGATATAAGGCAGGTTCTGGCTGAGTAGGTCTGGAACGAGCGGGACCCGAGTTTCTGCATTTCTTACAAGCTCCCAGATGCATGGCGCTTGTCACACTTTGAATTGTAAGGCTCAAGGCAGCATGTAAGCAGGCATTCTATTGATATTTATCAGGCGAGGCTCCCTGGAAGAGAAGTTTCGACCAGGTTTTGAAGGAAGAAGGGACATATCGTTTACCAGGGCAGGCAATAATATTCCTGGTAAAGAAGTAAGATGGTCGAAAGGTGAAAATATTAATATGTCAGGCAGGTGCAAACAAATGATAAGCAGACTGGCTCAGCACTAGTAGAGAGGTGGAGACATAATACTGGAAAGAAAGAAATAACGGATCAAGGAACTTTGGTGGTCCTTTTATGACATCTGAATGTGTCACACTCAGCTAGCAATTCTGAGGTTGTGTTCACTGGTGCACTGTCAGTCTGTAGGTTGTTCATAGGAGTCAATCTTGTTGTGCAGTCACATTAGGAGAGGAAATTCTGAGGTTAAACACATTTATTTATTTAACTCAATTTTTAAAATGCTTATCTTTTCCTTGTCAATGCCGGGCACATGTTACCTACCGGTTTTATTTGTTTTGTTTTGTTTTAAGATGGGATCTTGCTATGTTGCCCAGGCTGGTCTCATTTCCTGCTCTTTTAAAAATGGTTCCTGTCACTAGGTACAGGTTTTTTAAAAGTTGCCAAATGACATCTCTTTTTTTCTCTCCCTTTAGAAAGGTGATTTCCAATGCTGCCTGCACATTTGAATGATCTGGGAAGCTTCTTAGAAATGTCAATGTCCAGGCCTAGATGCTTTGATTTAGTAGGCCTGAGGTGGGGTCTGGGAAACAGTATTTTTTAAAAGATCCTCAAATGACTTGAATGTGCAGCCACTGCTCTCTGATCGTTATCTGACCTGACTCTATCTGGCCAGCAGTCTAGAGGGGTAATCACTGATGTCCATGGCTTAACTGGTAACAAGAAGCTGTCCAAAGACTCAAAGGTTAGGACAGTCTCATAAATTCTTTATAAATTATTACCTGTGCCTGACAGATTTTATTAAAACATGTTAGGGATTATATAGCAGTGGTCAGTAGTTGTCTGTGACAGCCAAAATTAGTCCCCAAATTTACAAGGAATATTAGCTTAAGAAACTCACACTTGCAATTTTTAACGATGAACATTGGCATTTTGTTATAAAAGACCAGGAAATAAATGCGTCTAAAATTTTGGAGGAGTAGAGGATTCTCCTTTTTAAAAAGATTGAATCAGTTGCTTTGAATCCATTTGGAAAGGAACTTAGTCTTAACAGTTATGAGCAGTTTGGCAAGAATCAGAGAAACTCAGACATCAGTGCAGACTACAAATAGTTTTGGTGGCAAAGAGCCTTTATTAGGAGCTTTATTTTATTTGTGTATTTTCTTTTTAAATTAATTCAACTATTTTCTTTTTTTAAGTTTATTCAAGTATAATTAACCTAAAATAGGATAGACCCATTTTAAGAGCACATTTCAATAATAGTGATATAGCCAACTATATAACCATCATCCCAGTCAAAACATAGAATATCACTCCAAAATGTACCTTTGTGAACTTTGCAATCACTCCCTCCCCAGCCTTGCCCTAGGTAACTCTACTGGTTCTCATTTCATTTCAATCACTTTCACTTTTTAAAAAGTATTGAATAGTATCGTGGATGTACTGCAGTTTTTTTTTTTTAAATCTGTTCACCTGTTGACTGACATTTGGGTTAATTTCAGTTTGGAGCTATTATGAGTAAAGTTGTATGCAGATTTATTTACAAGTCTTTGTGCTAACCTATGTTTCATTTCTTTTATGTAAATAATTAGAAGTGGAATTGTTGGGACACATGCTAAGTGGGTCACATGATAAATTTATAAGAAACTGTCAAATTGTTTTCCAAAGTGGTTGTAACATTTTACATTCCCAACAATAATGGATGAGAGTTCCAGTTGCTGAACATCCTTGTCAACACTTGTATTCTCAGTCTTCTTAATTTTAGCCATTAGCTGATTTGTAGTAGTATCTCACTGTGGTGTTATTCTCATTTCCCTGATGACTAAAGACTGAACAATGTTAGCCTGTACCTCCAGCCGTGCACAAATATTAACTAGCAATGAATTGTGGATGTAAACATAAAAGGGAAAACTATAAAACTTTTATGAGAAAACATAGGAGAAAATCTTTGTGACCTCTGGGAGTAAGTAAATATATCTTAGACAACTCATAAACAGCACTTGCATGTGAAAAAGAAAAAGTGATCATTTAAATTTCATCAAAATTTAAATCATCTGCCCTTCAAAAGACAGCATTAATAAAATTAAAAGGCAAGCCACAGATCAGGAGACAATATTTTCAAAGAACACATTAAGTAAAGGACTTGTATCCAGAATATATAAACAATTCTAACAACTCAAAAATAAACCCATTTAATAAAAAAGGAGACAAAAAATTTGAATAGATACTTTATTTTTCTTATACATAATTTCATACAAGTGCATAAATGTGATCATATCACTTTTGAAAATACATTCTTTATTTTTCCCAATTTTACTTGGTTTCCGCTTTGTTTTCTTTATTCCACTCACATCAGTACCCAGCCCTAATCCCCTGGGTACCCATGACAACAACCTAGAAGTGTTTCTCTACAAATTTAATCATATAAAGACACACACACACACCACACACACACACACACACGGTTTTGTCAATTTCTTTTACCAAAATGAGGACATATTATTATATTTATATTTTTGCATTTTTCTTTTTTTAGTTTTTATTTTTTAACGAGTTCTCATTATTGGCATTGATCCAAATCAACTGTTGTAATTCTAACCTTTCTATTTTCATAGCAGCATACTATTCTGTGGTATTTGCCACAAATTATTCAGCCATTTCCTTTTCATCTGGTTTTTCCACTTTGAACAATGGGGCAATGAGCGTCCTTGCACATATCCTTACTGTTTGGTATTTTTATTTTAGGAGTGTAATTCCTGCCAGATTGCTTTCCATTTAAAGGCTGTGCTCGTTCCCCACACCCCAACCAGTGATGTGGATGTGGGGAGAGATGATATATCCTTGTCCTAGGTCCCGACAATCGGGGGCCAGATTGCCTGGACTCACATCTTATCTCTGACACTTATTGGCTGTGCCATCCTGTACCTCAGATTCCACATCTGTAAAATGGGAATAATAACCCTTACTTCATAAGAGTATTGTGAAGGTTAAGTGAATTACCACCTGAGAGCAATTAGTGCCTGGCGCATAGTGAGTGCTATAGAATTGTTAGCTATGCACATTGTTCATTTTACAAATGTTGAATAAGCACCTACTATTTTTTCAGAATCCATTTTAGACTCCAGGGATACAGCAGTGGATAAAATTGACAAAAATACCACTCTCCCGGTGGAGCTTTCATTCTGGTGGAAAAATCTGCTATAGTGTTTACAGTTTAAAAATGTTTTTGTCATTCTGACAGATATAAAGTAATATCTTATTATTTCTTTTGATTTGTATTTTCCTGATGTGCATTTGACCATCTTTTCACTTACAAATTTGATGCTTCTACTTGCATTTCTGTGGGTTATCTACTTATATAGTTTTATATATTTTTTGTCCACTTAAAAATTTTCAATCATTTTTGTTTAGTATGGAAATTAATACTTTTCTGTGTATTAAAAATTCTTTTCATCCAAGTCTATGGCATGTCTATTGACTTTGTGTATGGCATGTTTTGTCATATGTTTGTTTTTCATTTTGATATAGTAGTTAATTATTGCCATTGTCATTTTATAGCTTTTAGATTATAAGATTTGGTCAGGTTCCATTGTACCTGTAGTTTCTAAAATATTTCTGACAAAATTTTTAATTTTTAGTTTTTCAAATTTAAATCTTTATCTGAAATTTACTTTTGAATGTGATGCTATACAGGGTACCATTTTTTTTCTTCTACATGAAGATCCAATTATGCTGACCCTGTTTCTTAAGTATTCCATTATTTCTCCTGAATTGAAATGAATATTTAACATCTTATATACACTGTATGTTCCATTCCTGAATTACTTATTCTATTTATAAGTCTGTTTGTTCTTACACCAATACTGCTTTGATTTGCTTGTACTTACTTTTGGGGGGTGTGATATCTGCTGAGGCAACAGTGTCCCCTCACTGTTCTTTCTCAGCTGCCTCAGTGCTTCTTGGACATTTATTCATCCACATTGACTTTAGGATGATTTTCTCTATTTTTAAAAAGCAGGAATTCTAACTGGAATTGAATTAAATTGCTATACTAATTTTAAGAGAATTGATATTATCTTACCCTTTAAGAACATGGTATGCCTTTCCTTTTATTAAGATCTTACTTTTGTATTTTTAATAACATCCTATAGTTCTTTCCATATGGGTACTGTGCTTTTCTTGCTAAATTTATTCCTAAGCATTTCATAGATTTTGCTGCCATTTTAAGTGAATTAAATTTCTCATTTCCATTTCTAGGTGCTACTGTTGAATGAAAGAAAATTTCTTGATGTATTTATTTTATCTTGCACCCAGTCACTTTTCCAAAATTATTCTGGTAATTTTGATCAGAGTATTTTGGGTTTTGATTGGTAAAAAGAGATAAAATTTTCTTTCTTCTTAGTGTTCATATCAGTTATTTCATGTTGTTCTCTTATTATATATGTTAAAACCCCCAAAGAAATGTAAAAATTAATGAGGATAGCAACCGTCTCTGTCCAGTTCCTCTTTTTAATTAAAATCACCTTACTATTTTGTTATTCATTATAATGTTGTTATTTAAGAATATAACATTTGTTATGTTTAAAATATTTCTTTTTGTTCCTGTCTTATATAATGCCTTAATAAGAATGGCTTGTGAATTTCAAATTTCTTTTCAGAATTAATGGGTATGATTTTTCTACCGTAACATATTGGTGAGTAGTTTACATTGATACATTTCTTGGTATTGACCGCTCTTGTTTTCCTGGAATAAATCCTGCCTAGTCATAACATAGGATTCTTTAGTTACAAGTATGTTGTAACTTAAATATGTTTCTTTACCGGGGATTCTCAGAATCTATCATAAGCTAATAATCCTTTGATGCCCTAAGAGGGGAATTGGGTAGAAATATTTCCCAAATAATTTTTTAACCACTTTATTGAGGTATGTTTGACATGTAAAAAGCTGAACATATTTAATGTATACAACTTGATGAGTTTGGGAATAAGTATATACCCGTGAAACTGTAACCACCATCAAGACTATGAACACATCTATCACCTCCTAAAGTTTCCTCCCACCCCCTTTATTATTATTATTATGTATGCAGAGGGGGAGTCTGAGTGCAGTAGAAACACTTAACATAAGCTCTCCCCTCTTAGTAAATTTTAAGTATACAGTTCAGTATTAATTATAGGCACTATGCTGTATAGTGGATCTCCAGAATTTATTTATGTTACATAACTGAAACTTTGTATCCTTTGACCCAAGTGAATTTGAATTCAGAGCCACTTCTTTCCAATGCAGAACCTGTTAACATCTCTCAGAGTGTGGTTTGGGAATGAAACACTGGGAAATACTGTTGTTGTTAATAGTCCCATCTGAATGCAGTGTACTTGGCATCTTGGTCTTTACCTTTTTCATAGGTGAAGGATAATGATCCGAAAATCTCTCATGTCCCATTCATAGTAGAACTATCCCGGTCTCCACGAGTTGTTCCTACAAATGTTCTTCTCCCTTAGCCCGATATGCTCTGGGTAGCAAAATCATTAATGTCAATAAGAAGAGATTGTAATTATTCATCTTCTAGTAAGACCTATAGAATTTATTTTATCTTTTAAAGTTTGATGTTTTAAAGCACATTTTATGGAGGAGGCATAAGGTGATAAGTAACTTTTTCCCCCAAAGTCACATAGCTAAGAAACAATAGAGTCAGCACTGAATCTGGTCCACACCTTTTATACCTTAACACATGGCCTCCATACTATAGACTAAAGGAAGAGAATCCCATTAATCCTAACAGGGAAGACAGGGGAAAACTAGTGGGGGAAACACTAGTGGACACATTTTGTCTGATTGGCTTGGTCATTACTTCTCCCACGTGTTCCAACCCCCACGTGTTTAAGTCACCAAATGGTTGTTCTAAATGGTGACCCCTTCTCACTCACCAGGGCCACACCAAACAAAAATGAGAAGTGTGGGCTCTGAAGTTAAGTGCCTTCCATGGACAAATTACTTAATCTTTTCTTATTGTTTGACCATGGACAAGTTATTTAATCTTTTTGTGACTTTGTTTCCTCATCTATGAAATGGATGTAATAATAGTATACACCTAATAGATTTTATATGAATTGAGTGACATAACACTTAATAGCTTAGAACAGGGTCCAGAACACACTAACTGCTCAGTGTGAGTTGGCCATTGTCATTATCACTGTCATTAGCCCTATTCTAGTAGAGGCATGCCCAATGTCAAGGAGTGACAGATTGGAATTCAGTTCTCCCTCCTTACGCTGCACTCTTATCCAAGCCAAACAATTTTGTTTCTTCAATCATTTGTCATATTACAGGATTTTGAGTCTTTTTCCTCTTTCCAGTTTGCCAATAATTCTTTTAAAGATAATGGATTAGATGTAGCCCAGCCAGAAGAGAGTAAAGCAGAATCAATATACTCCTCGTTCTAGAGGCTACATTTCTAAAGGCTCAAACACCATTAGTTTTTGTGGCAACCACATCACTCTGTACATCAGTAATCCTCCGCAGGGAAGAAGTGAGGGAGGCATATCAGAATTTTGCTAAGGCTTGTGCAGTCTGATTAAACATTCTCAGTCCTGTAAGTATGAAGAACTTTAAAATCTATTATACACACTTAGGCTATAAAGCTCATTAGAATCTTCCTGACCGGTAGCGATCTGCAGGCTCTTCAACTACACTCACAGGCAGGTGCCTACTCCAAATGTGCCTAAAACCAGTCTTGTTTTTGTTTCACATGCTTGACTGCCAGCTTGTTAGCAGGGAGTTCAGAGCGATGCAAAGGATAGAAATCCACTATTCCCTATTGCTATGGTTTGAATGTGTCCCCCAAATTTCATGTGTTGGAAACTTAACCTCCAAATTCATATGTGGATGGCATTTGGGGGTGGGGCCTTTAGGAGGTAATTAGGATTAGATAAGGTCATCAGGTTGGAGGGCCCTGTGATGGGACTGGAGGCTTTATAAAAGGAAGAGAGAACTGACATGCTCTTGCCTTCTCGCCACATGATGGCCTCCACCATATTATGACACAGCAAGAAGGCCCTCACCAGATACTGCCACCTTGATATTGGACTTCCCAGCCTCCAGAACTATAAGAAATAAATTTCTTTTCTTCATAAATTATTGAGTCTGTGATAGTCTATTATAGCAACAGAAAAGAGACCAAGACATGACCTTCATGATTTGGCCACATACAGATTTCTGATTAACCCATGTGAGGTGGTCAATTAGAGGAAACTCCTAGGTATTACAGAATAAGGTAATAATTCCCATTTATGGAGTGGCTACCATATGCCAGATATGTTTTGGTATGCCATCTTACTTAATGTCCCATCGTCTCTATGAGGCAAGTATTGGATTCCATGTAACTGTCCAGGAAATCAAGGCTCCAAAACTGTCAGTTTCTTTCTCAAGGTCTTACAAGTGGTAACTAGCAGAGTTGAGATTTATATCTAAGTCTGTGTCCCTCAAAGTTCTTATGCTAATCTCTCTCTTCTGTGATACAATAATATACCTTTAAAGAGGAAAATAATCCATAAATAACTAAAATATAACCAACTCATGAGCTATAAAAAATGTTGTACTTAAGAATAATGCTGGGCAAGGTTAATGATTGTTGCTTTTTGATAGAATTACAAGATTAATGCATGGGGGAAGCAGTGGCTATAATACATTTTTTATATGAAAATGGTGCTCCCTTTCATTTGTCATGTAATGCAATTTTTCAGTTGGTCTAAATTGCCCTTTTAGCATATCCAGGATGCTCTTATTATTGACAGAAGGAAAAATCCAATTGCCTTAAATGTCTTTTGCAGGATGCTAACTCCTGTGCTAGCTGTTCTTTAGGTGGGTTTCTGTCACTTCTGGCACTGGGATCTGGGGAGAGCTCCTGAGCCAGACAAGGGGACCCGGCAAAGTCTCTGCTGCCTTCTTCACATGCTCATTCCTGAGGGCCTAAAATCTCTCTCTCCCTTTCTGTGTACCTAGCTCACACTTTAAGACCTGGTTCAAGTGTCTTTTTCTTTACAAAGCATCGCTCAAAAATAATCCACACTGAATTTCATTCAAGTGTGTACTGATGGAATCATTTGGTCATTTGCTGTCCTCTATTGTCGTCCTTAATATTATAAATTTTGACTCTCCAATAAGACTTATAGGGTCCTAAGGGTGAGCAGCCTTCAGAACCACATTGAAGCTGAAGAAAGTTGTTCATAAACACTACTGTTATAGACTTGACTTGAACTCCTGCCTATTCAGAAATAAATTAGGGCCTGGTCTGGAAGAGGCTCTGAAAGTTTGAGGAAATCTATGCCTCTTTAATTAGCTAAAATGTGGTGAGGCTTATAGCCAAAGCACCAGGGTATTCTTTTAATCCTTTCTGGAGACTCATCAGCATCCCAAGTAGACTAGGGGTTTCAAATCAGACCATGCATGTCCTCTAACCTTAGCTTTCCCCAGGGTTTTGGTTCAGGTGCAGTGTGTTCCACCTCTATTTAGAACCACAGTTCAGAATGCAGCAGACAGTCTCTCAGCCTTACAAGCCTCCATTTGTAGAGGGGCCAGAATATTTCCAGAGCTCTCGTTGTAAAAGGATATGCCCTCTGAAAGAAATAGAGCAGCACAACTTCCATCATGCTGTGGTGAGGAAAGAAATGTAATCAGTGTTTGGCCTGCCAGGAACAGGTGTGTTACCCATCTTTAGCTCGCTGAGATAGAGTGTGGCTGGTGCATGCTTAGCAGGGGCTGCCACTTCAAGGGGCTTCTGAAGTGAGCCTTTCCCCTCCCTTTTCATTGCTGGAATCATGGCAAATGTCTACTGCAAATGCCAGGCTGTCTTAAAATCTAGGGGGCAGCTCGCAGGAAATTGCTGTAGTTAGGTGATGTTTTGTAGAGGACTGTGCAAATCACAGCATGTCATTCTGGGGATTGGCGTTGCGATGTTCTGGAAGATTTTGAATGCAAAAAAAATACCATGGTTGTCGTAGATTTACCTTGTTTTAATTTTAACCTCTGTTGCAAAATAGTTGCACGACCTCAGTCAACTAACCCTCCTTGTCTGAGAAAGAATCCTACCCATCTCTGCATGAACGGGGAAGTACGAGCCAGTAAGGAAAATCTTCAGCCCTACTGAGCCATGGTTTCTGCAGGGCTTATTATTTGGCTTTTCAATATGCCAGATGCAGAGTAGCTACTCAAAGAGTTGCTGTTTCATTTGCTGATTGATTTTGTAGCTTTTAAATTGACTTGCAATCCTGTAAACAACAGGCACTCCTCTCCCCAAACATCAGTCTAAAAAGTGCCTGCCAAATTTGGGGGGTATCCTGTGGCCCTGCAGCAAATAATGGCATGAGAATGGCCAGAGCAAGAACAGAACTGGGGAGTCCCGGTTTCAAAGGGACTCTCCCAGATAGACAACAGGCCTGTGATCCCCTGGGCAGGACAAGGAGCAAGGTTCTTGAGAATGTCCTCCTCCCTCCCGCTCAGGCTTGGAATCCATTTCCAACCCACTCCAATCACAGAAATAGGCTGGAAAAGACCAAACGAAATGAGATGATCAAACTCATTCCGCAGCCAACAGAGGAGGCCGTCCAAAATGCAAGAACAAATAAAATAAAAACCTTCTGGCAGAGCTAAAAGAAAAAAGAACTACAATTCAAGAGGGAACTGAAATTACTTTTAATAGATCTTAGTAAAGCTGGTGAGAGACCTCAATCTCTCAACTCTACATATTATCTATTGATTGGGCTGGAGTCCTTGCTGAATCTTGAGTGCTTTATAGATTTACACAAGATTTGGGCTACAGAATGCAGCCCAGGAAAGTGAATCCTTTGCTCTGGAGCTGTTTCTTCTGCAGCAATGTGGTTTTGTGGTTTCTCTCGTGCCTCCATTTCCTCATCTGAGAAATGGGGAGAAGCACATGGCCATTTCTCAGCTCTTTTTCTCAGAACTACCTTTACTAGGCAGCCATGGTGCAGTGATTAAGACTTTTGATCTCTCAGATTTAATTAGGAATTTTTCCAAGCAACACTTACTACATTTTACTTGTCGTTTATAAGTCCATGAATCTGCAAAAACAAAGGTACTAAGCATTCTTGAACTTGACTGCAACCAGCCCGTGGCTACATGGGCAACCCAGGATTCTCTGATAAATACCACGTGGTCTGTAAATTGTCCTGAGCAGATTACTTATGTGAAATCAGAACTTGGGTTCTAGTCTTGGCTCCATCACCAGCTTGTTATAATGGCTAGAATGAGTCAATTTATTTATATATTTATTTAATTTGTAAAATGAGAAAATTGGACTAGGTACCTTTCAATGTCCCTGCCAGCTCTTACAGTCTGTAAAGTTATAGTTTTGAAATTGGTGACATTGCTTCTCTTTTAAGAAGCATAAAAGTTCAGCGTTAAAGACACAGAAAAAAAATGATATCTTTTTTTACTCCATTAAGAATAATCCCCTGTTGCCAAATTAGTGACACAGTAAATTGGGGTTACAGTATTCAGTGTCTCTCCCTGGCTGTCACAAGCTGGTAGTCAATCCTAGTTCTGTGAAATAGAATATTCTCTTTAAAACAAAGCACCACCAGTGGTCTAAATAATAAAATAACTTCAGAAAAGGTAAAAGAAATTTTTTTTTTTGCCTACATGTGTTGTTAAACAAGCAAGATTTATGGTTGAGGCTGAAGCAGGAATATATTTTATGAAGTAGCCAATGCCTGTCCGTACGTTCACCTGTCTGCCTGTCTATCTGTATCTCCCCACACCATCCCTCCTGCCTCTAGTCATGGACCTTCAATTGGATATACCTAAAATTCTTAGCTTGAAAAAATAAATCATCCAATCTTGGATATTTTTAATGCACAGCTCTAATATTTCTAAGAGCTTCAATTTAACCTCTGAGCCAAAGACTGAGCTGTGTTTTGTTCGTTTTCTTTTAATTTATTTAGTGATGATGGGGAGAAGATATAACCTCTGGAATTTTCTAAAAATAAGACCTAAAATAAGTTTTCACCAGATGATCATATTTTTTCATTTTATATGGATATTACAGATTTTTTTTTTCAAAACTCAAGGTAAGTGAGCTGAAGCCAAAAGAGCCATTGCTGAGAGGAAATGTTAACTACATTCAGTGTTGCTGCTTTAACTACTCACTGTTGCATAGATTTGGGTGAAAAGGCAGGGAGGGGGACAGGCCAAGGTCAAGGCAGCATGTAATATGGAGAAAGGCACAGCACTACAGTGGGACCTTGAGGGAACACACATGTATGATGGGTAAAGCAAGCAATATAAAGAACAAAGAAATACAGTCCATAAGATTTTTTGGCAGTGAATCCTGTCAACTAACCTCATGAAAATTTTTGGCAAATCAGGCCACCACTCAATATAGGTATTGGGGCCTTCTATGTGCTCAGCATTCTGCAAGACAATGTTGTAGCTACAAAAATCATATTACATTTTCAACCCCAATATATTTCTTCAATGTACAATAAGCACTAAACTCTGTGCTAGCCGCAGGGGATAAAAAAGAAGAGGAAAATCAGAAGTAGGCAGCACCTCAAACACTGATTTAGGCTGTACCATCGCTGAGGGGCTCCCCTACCGAGAAGATCTCTGTGCAGCCTCCAAGGGCTCAGCCAGTGCTATTCAAACGACGTGGCCAAACTGACATATCCTTTGCCATGTAGAGGTGCCTATCTAAACAGGATCTTTCTCCAAATGGGTTTATGTTCTTCTACAACTTTCTTGTGCTCTTCACCTGGTTGGCAATGCCTTGTCCTTGTTTATCCTCCTAAAACTCTCCTACTTACACTGTAAGACTCACCTGCACACCTTTTCCAGATGACATTTCATTAGTTCTCCATCACCAGACCATGGTTCATCCATTCCTCTGTGCATGCCTCATAACATCTTTGAGGAACACTTCATTCTCAGGTATTGGCTTGTGGTTTATAATTAAATATCATAGGAAATTTGGCTAATAACTGTTATGCAAAGCATCATAGAGAAGTCATTGCTGCTTTTGTGTCCTGTGCTCATGATCTTCATCTCCTTATCAACTTTACCATTTTCAGTATAATTTAAAGGCACATCAAGGAACACTGATGTTTTATCAGTGTTTTTTATTTGCTGAAACTTATGTTTTAATTTTTTTTCCTCAATTGAATCATATGTAACTTGAGTTTAAGGAAGTTACATATGAATATTCTGTTCAATATCAGCTGGAAGTTTCAGTCAAATTAATATTTGATGCTTTGACAATGGTCCTGGATTCTGCATGGAAGAGAGCTTTCATTGCTTTGGAATTTATTCTTTATATTCCAAGATATTGGCATTTTCTCCTTTTTTAGGTCACATCACGTAGTGTGTGATGGGCAACTCTTGTCCATGCATTGTAGGAACGAATGTAACATAGCCTCATCTACTTGGGAAAATATTCCTTTCTTAGGTCTAGCAAAGCATTTGGTAGCTGCTTTGCAAGAAAATATGGAACTGTAGCTATGGAACTGTAGTTCTTTGTCTAATGTGGAAATGTACATCACTAATATAAACATGTGCCCTGCTGATCTGTTTCCACATGTTTTTGCAACCACAATAACTTTATTTCAATGCCAAATGATAGTGAAAACTTTTTGAAGACAATTCAAATGGCAATTACCAACAATGCTTGTACCTCAAGTGACGTCGTATACAGTATTGAACAGCTATAGTCAAGTTTGTGCAATGACAGCCACATCTCAATTGCTTCCTGGCCACTATGAGGGCAAGATGCCATTGATACCACAAGCTACGTTTCTACCTCAGAGACTTCAAAATGTGAATAAATGATGAGATGTGGTGAAGACTTATGGAAGACATGGAGATCTTTTTCTCTTAGGAAAATCCATTGCTGAATCACTGACATTTGAAACAATAGAAAAGAATAATGTGATCCACTTAAGATGTTTGAAAAGTGTTAAAAAAAGAAAAGGAAAGGAAAAGAAAAGAAGAAAAGAAAACCTAAGGAAGGCCAAAGGAAGATAAATGGAGAAATTAATAAATTAGAAACCAAAAACAACAGAATTGTTTTTAACAATTTTATATTTTCTGTTATCGTTTTTTCTTGGAATTTCTGGACATAGACTAAGGTCATCTGCAAAAAAGTATTCTCTCTCTCTCTCTCTGTCACTCCAATATGTATGATTTTTAGTAGTTCCATTATTCAATTGTATTGGCTAGCATGCTGCTGGCTTTGGGTTTGGGATGTGTGTTTTAATCATGTTCATCTATCCTAGTTTGCTAAGAATTTTTTGAAAAAACCTGATTTGGAATTGAATCAAACGCCCTTTCCTTTCCTTGTCTCTTGAAATGATCACATAGTTTTTTGGTTTTATCTAGTCATATAGCACATATTATTAACTTCCTAATATTGCAACATCCTTGTATTCATAAGCTTAACTGCTTTTGTGATTTCTTATCAATTTGGCAAAACACAGATAGATGCATTTCACTTAAAAACACAAATATCCAACTTTAACAGATATATCTGAACATTCAGCTTGCTTGTGCCTGGGAGGGCTACTGTCCTGGTGCTCGGAGTTCTTGTATTTCCTCTACAGCAAGCCCAAAACTCCTACAACAGAAGGAATAGCTCTATTTGGTAGTAAAATATATCATAAAGCTAAAGTAGTAAAAACAATAAAGTACTGGCAGAAAACTAAGCAGAACAATAGAACAGTCTATAAGTAGCTCCAAAAAATATGACAATTTAGCATATGATTTTTTTAAAAATTGACTATTAAAATCAGTGAAGTAAAGATGGAGTGAATCTTAATTTATCTTCCAGGAAGTAGCATTTTCCACTCTGAAATTTCCATCCACATCTTCTGTGAACTTTATCATATGATGTGGGCAGCATGGCTGACCCCAGCAGGATGGGAGTCCCCCAAGGCTGTGGAAATAGGAAAAGTGAGAGAGACAAGGCAGTTGTCCTGTCATGTACACTCATCTCTACCATTACACATAACTTTTAAGGAACATTCTTCTGGGAGACGTTTTGACAATGTCATATATTAATGTTCCTTTTCTTTCTCATGGGAAATTGAAAGAATTTATAGATTATGGTCATCTGTCTATTGTCTCAAGCAATTATTTGGGTTCATTTCCAGAAGATAAAATATGTATTTTCAACAAGGGATTAAAAATGTGTAGTATCTGCAAAATCCCTTTGAAAAGTTCCTTTTATCTAGAAAGCTTGTTGTTTTGTAATGTTGCTATTAAAGTATTTTTAAAAATGCTTACCTTTCAGAGCTCCAGGTAAGAAAGAGTTGTGGCTGGACCCATTACTAAATCTATTCAAAATAAACTGATTAAAAAAAGAAAAGGTCAGAACTCTCCTGTCTTGGTGGCAGGGGCTTTTGCCACAGGTAGCAGTCACCCCTCTCTGCTGTTTAATGCCAAAGATCAAGTGCACTGTTCCAGTTCTGGGGATTTAAACTACCCAGATAAGCAGATCCCCATCTTCAGGCAAAGGGCGGGAGCAGGGCAAGTGACGTCAGGACATTTCCTGGCTCTGGCAATGAAGGGAGAACAAGACCCTTTGGGCAGATGTTTATTTTTTGGCATCTGAGATTCATATCTCATTGAAATGAAGATGATCATTACAAGATCTGTCCCAGAGAGAGGAGGCATGGTTAGTATTGAAAGAACCTAAAATGCCCCAAAGGGAGAGACACAGCCAGCCTGGGAAAGGCCTGGGAACCCTGAAGTCCCAGCATCAAGCCGGACTCGCTTGGCAGAGCCTCGGGAACGACTGGTGCTGTCCACCCCCCAGGGCTGTGGGCAGGTTGTTGCGGGAGGTGTGGATCACATGTGGCTTAGTCAGATGTCCTCTCTCAGGTCTGCGTGAATGAAAAACACACTCAAGTCCAGGGGGCCAGTGGCATGGCCAAGACTTTAGTGGCACGGTGCCTTCCTTGGCCTCGTACACCTGCTTTTTCAGAACAGGTCCATTGAGACAGCGCCAAGGTGTTGGTTTCTGGGAGAGAGCAGACCTGTTGCTTGTAGAGCGGAATTTTGATGTGAACAGATTCCCCCGAGAAATAGTAGGAAATGGGTATAAAATCATTGAGTTGTAGGCAATAGAAGAAGAGAAATTTTAAAAAGAGGAGCTGTGTTGTTCAGTTTTCCAGAGGAGGGTGAGTCTCAATTAAAAATCCTCATCGTCGGTTTGGCTGCAGAGACTCCAGATTTGGTGCCATTGCCTTCTCCATTATCAGAATGACTTTGGCCAAAAACATGCTGTGTTTTCCTTCAAGAAGTCCCAGAAATGCCGGCTGTGGTAAGGGACAGGGTGTCAGGGGGAGGCTGGTGGCCAGCAGAGCGGAACAGAAAACATGGGATCATGTGGACTCGCCCGCCAACGCCACCCGGCCTGGCCACTGCCACTTGTCTATGCAGACACATAGCGCTCACCGTCAGCCTGGCCTCTCAAAGCTGCTGTCAGTGCCTCGGGTAAACGTCTCTTCTGAACAATGATGAACAAATCACTTCATCTGTATCACACAAAATCACTCTGGTTTGAGATTATACATCTCCCCCCCCCTTTTCTTTCTCCTTTTCTTCCCTGTCTCTCTCTGTCTCTGGCTGTGTCTCTGTCTCTGTCTCTCTCTCTGTCTCTGTCTCTGTCTCTTTCTCTCTCTTCTTTCTCTCTCTCACACACACGACTTTCTGCATGTCCAAACAGCACGTTTACTTTCTTTATTTTCTGTCTAAACTGGGATAGTTTAGAAAGAATTTTCATCTGGGTATAAAGTATAAGTATTTACACGAGCTGCCGTGGAATTTTTGATATTTAATGAAAGACATTGGGGATTACAAAAAATAAAAGTCACTCAACCTCCCGTAGGATAATTCCTGTTTTAGAAGAGCTAGGATTGTTGAGACCGAATAGACTGAGTGCTGTGCAATGAGAAGAAAGACTACCTGAGCTGTAGGGGGGGACGGTGAGTTGGGGGGAGCCAGGGGAGATCGTGGAGCCTGGCCCCCACCCCCTCGGGGCTTTGTGCCTACTGCACGCTGATGCTGACGGACCACCCTCCCCATCTGCTTTGCTCCCCTGCCTCATTCAGGTGTTGGCTTCAATGTCAGCTCCTCACCCAGACTCATTTGTAGTTCATAGGAATTCTTAATGACTGAAATTACAAAATGTATTTGTTCATCAATTGATTATCCGTGTCCCCCTCAGTGATGTGAGTTCTAGGAGGGCAGGGACCTTGCCTGTCCCATTTGTTGCTCTGTCCCCATCAGTGCCTGGCGTATAGTGGACATATGTATTGAAAGAATAAGATGGATATGGACCAAATTGCTTCACGTATTCCACCTTTACTGGCACTTTAAAAAAATTTTTTTAGAGACGAGGTCTTACTATGTTGCCCAGGCTAATCTTGAACTCCTGGGCTCAGGTGATCCTCCTGCTTCAGCCTCCTGTGTAGCTGGGACTATAGGTGTGAGCCACTGCTTCCAGCTCACTGGCATATTTTAAGTGTTGCATATTCTTGTCCATCTGAGAGCTAGGTGGGGGCCGATGCATGGTGTCCATGCTGCACTGATGGAGTGATCGTATCAATCCACCATTCAGGAAAGACACACAGCCTTCCATCCCTGGAAGTTATTCTTCCAGGGACAACCTACTGTGTCGTGTAAGCCTTCCCCACCATCCTTCTTCAAGCTGTTTCTTTCTTTTCCTCTAACAAGCCCCACACCACCATCATATCTTAGGTAGATTACCTAATAGACCACTAACTAGTCTTCCTTTCTTGGCCTTGACTCACCACCTTCTGCACAGTGATCAGAGTGGTGTTTTAAGAAAGCATGACTGATCCCAGGCTGGCCGTATTCCTTCCACAGCACTTGCCTCCTCCTGCCCATCCTGCCTGCTGTATCACACTGGCCTTCTGACATTCTCAGTGTGATCCAGTTCGGTCCTGCTGAGGGGCCCTTCCTGTTCTGTTTATGGCTGTGGTGTTCTTGCTTGGGCTCATGGGCTGGCCAACATCGTTCTTTTCATCATTTCTCAATTCCAAGGTCACCTTCTCAGAGAGGCCTTCTTTGAACACACGATCTTAACTAGCCCTAATACAGCCCTGTGCTTTTTCTAATACAGCCTTATGCTTTTTTCTTTTTTTTTTTTAAGCTATCAAAAGTTGTAGCTCTTTTGTTTACTTGTTCCCTTATTATACTGTCAGTTCCATGGGGCTTGGGGCCACACCTGTCACAATGACTATTATATCCCCAATGCTCAGCACAGTGCCTGACACATAGTAGATGCTCAGTAAACAAAAATTTTTAAATGAATGAATGAAAAATAGTGTTGAATAAATAAATCTGTTAGATTCTGATGAAAGGCAGTGCCCCAGTCAAAAGGTTGATCACTCAAAGAAATCTAATTGAATAAATTTCAACAGGTTGCTGATAAAGACTGTCTCCTCATCCAAACTTGAGTCAGGCTCCTCTAGCCCACTTCCTCATTAGGTCCCAAACTTGGGTTTAGCTCAGTTTTAGCAAGAATCCTGCTGAATCAGTTTAGCAAAAATCCCCCATCCCAGGTGTCTGATCATCCTCAATATCTGATCAACTTCCTCATTCCTCACCTATATCACATTGGCCTGTCTTCAGAAAGAATTCTGTTGAGCCAGTTTAGCAGGAATCTCCCTAGCCTTGATGTTTCCTCTTAGGAATGTTCCATCCACTGATCCCCATCTTTCTCTTTGGCTATAAATTCCCCCTTGTCCTTGTTCTATTCAGAGTTGAGCCCAATCTCTTTGAGACTGCAAAACCCCCACAACAGTGAATAAAGTCTTTCTAACTGTCTTTAACAAGTGTTATGAAAAATTTTTCCTTTCCAGACTTTTCTTCATTTCTACCTGAGAGTTCTTCCTGTGCTCCTATGCACACATCCTCAGCTGACAAGGCTACACCAAGGCCCTTAAAAATGTGTAGATATGAAACTTGGACCCTCTGCTGGTCTGACCATCTCACATATATCCAGAATTCTGCCCGCAGATTTGTGTTCCTAGCAGAAATAAACTAAGTTGCAGGGGTGCCTTGTTTTATGTCATAACAATATAAAACCCCCCTTTCCTTAGCAGCTATGTTTCCAGAAAAGTTATTGTTAATATTATCATTAGTAGGCGAACATAATTTTAAATGTACTGAATGGCTGGTATCTTAGGGCATCCAGTATATGATATCTCTCTTCCCTGCCCTGCTTACGAACAAATAGGGGGAAGAGGAGTGTCAGATAAAGGCCAAAACTTCAATTTCACTGTTGAGAGAAGTTGGATGGGAAGGCATGGTTTTAGGGCTGTTGGCCAAGGAGGCTTCCTCATATTGAACCCCAGAATTAGGGGGAGTAGTCACTAGTCAGAGCCAACCCTGGCTTCCTGGGGACTGGATTGGAGGGCATCACTTGGGGTATAGTTGGGCCTACTCCCAAGGGCAGAGTTAAGTCGAGAGCACCCATCCTTCTTGGCCAGCTTACCCATCAGTTACCCATTCCAATTCTCTAGGGCAAGTAAGAAAAGATGCAAAAAAAGCATTTTTTAAAAATTCCTTCCTTCCAATATGAGTCCAGTATTTTGAGGAGAAGTGAAGTGAATATTTTAGTCCCCTAATTGGTTAATTATATAAACTATTTGACTCAGGAACTTGGTAGATGATACTTAAACCCTGTCAGGCGTATTTTCTTCATTTATAAACTGAAGGGATTCGTAATATATAATGTCCTTTTAACTGCAAAGATTCTGTGACTACCAGCGCCCCCCCTGCAAAATGACATTTTATTGTTAAAATCCTCACTTGAGAACATTCATAAGAAAGAAAAGACATATTTTTCACAAATTATCATTTTCCTGATAAGTGTGTTTCTCTAGCACATTTTTTTTTGGTAGGAGGGTGAAGGTGGTGTTGGGTGGGAGAGGTGTCAGAGGCAGAGATGGTGTCTGTTCACCTTGGAAATGGCATGAAACAAGGTCACTACCAGGGAAGCGCAGTAAATATTGCAGCAAATGGTCTATTTTCCAGGTTTTGGCACACAAAAAAGGATGGGTGAAGTCAGCCCACGTTTGGTCCCCAACTTAGTTGTGCCAATAGCTTCTTTTTTCATTAACTATTAAATCTTATCCCAAAGCTAAAGCAAATTTGTGATGTGTTAGTTGGTTTGTTTTGAAGAACAGATCTGATTCATTTTCTTTTTCAATACTCAATTTTGGTTGGAGTGCAAATAAGGAGTGAAATAATTAAAAGTCAAGCAGTGAAAGGGGGCGAGAGAGGGAGGTAAGCGCCACCGGATAATGGCTTAAATTCTCTGGTGGTGGGTGAGCAGTGAGTGCACAAGTTGACATTGACACATTGTAGTAAATAAGGTTTAAATCTACGTGTCACATAGAACACACCCCTCTTTGTTATGATAACAGCTGCTTGTATTGTCCTCCCGTATCTACCAAAAATCCTGTTAGGGGCTTTATAGGCTTTATATCTATAAGGGGCTTTACCTCCTTTAGTCCTTACAATTGTTTGCAAAGGATAGAATTAGTACCCTCATTTTACAGAGGAGATAATGAGGTTTAGAGAGCTGAAGTCAATTGTCCAAGGTCACCCAACCCATAAATAATAGACCCAGTCCTTGAACCTAGGTCTGTCTGGTTCAGAGGATGCTGTACCATACAGATAGCTGGTGTTAAGGAAGGCGTCTTATTTTGTTTTATCCTCTCTGGAGCCCAGACTCGACTCTGCGACAGCAGAGACTGCATCTATCTTGCTCACCACACACCCCTTGTGCAGCGAGCACAACCCCTAACAGCCCCTAACACACAGTAGGCATTTGACAAACACTTGTTGGACACGTCTTGGGGGTTGTTTCTCATTAGGAACTATCCCACTTAAACATGCACATTTAACGATACTTAGGGAGGATCTTAAATTTAGAAACTTCAAGAGACAGAAAAAGGTTCACTGAGAATTATTGTAGCTATGCTTGAAATGAAAATGCTGTAACTTATTTAGGTATATTTATATATCTACAGATATTAAAAGATATGCTATAATTTTTAACACATACACACACAAAGAGAGGGAAAAAGTAAAAGAAAATAAAAGAAAAAAATCTCTAGATACTCTTTACAGAAATCCATTACAGTCAATCTCTATTCTGATCCACATGCATGTTCTCCTTTTGTTGCTCAGGGTCTGTTATCATCACTCTCCTGGAGTGACAATATAAAATACTGTTAAGAGCACAGCCTCTGAAGCCAGATTGCCTGAGTTTAAAACTTTAAATCTTAGCTCACCACTTACCAACAATGTTAGTTCAAGTCATTTAAGTAGCAGACATGGAGACTGTATTGAGGGGAGGAGGCAGGAGGGTGCAGGGAGAAAACAGACCATGGTGCAGGCCTGACACATGTAACAGAGAAAGAAGGAAAAGAGGCCAGGATAGGAGGGACCCAAGCTACAACACAGTTCTGAGAAAGCTTTGGCTACAAGAGAACACAAGCCAAAGTTGCCTGTTAGAGGAATCCCATCCCAGTAACCTTCCTCACTCTCTGGGAGCAGCCCTGGGGAAAGTGTGGCCTTGGGACAAATAGGGTGCTAGATCCAGAGGGGCAGCATCTGGGTCATCTGTGCCCTCTTTAGCTAGAGATCCAAGTGGTGCATTTTCTAGGCCACTATATCAACTGTAACCTCCAACAAAGGACTTATTTATTACTTTATGTAATTGTCTCTATACCAAAACTCTTCTAAAGAGCAGCCCATACTCTCTGCCTCTGACATCTGTTTTCTTGTTTACTATTGAACCATTCACATAGGCATTTATTCCTACTACTGAATTCTTCTTCGTCAAGGCCACCAGTGACCTTCACAGTGACCTGTTCAATGGCTCGGCCTTGGTCCTCATCCCAGTAGATCTATTAGCAGCATTTGATGGGGCTCGCTGCTCCCTCCATCTTGAGACACTTTCTGGACTTGGCTGCTGGCTCTCTCTTGTGCATCTGACCTCAGTGCTCACTCATTCTCAGACTGCCTTAGTGATTTGTCCTCATCCTTCTAAAATGTTGACCTGCCCCCAGGCTTGGCCCTCAGACCTCTTCTCTACCTACACCAACCCTTTAAGTAATCTTGTCCAGCTTCATGCTTTTAAATAGATTCTAAATTTTGGCATATTCCATCTCACATCAGTCCAGGCCTCTCTGCTAAACTCCAAAAGTTGATTTTGCCCCCAAACAGTAGCATTTTCCTTGATCGTTCTTTTTCATACCCCATATTTAATGCATTGGAATATTCTGCCAACTGTGCCTTCAAAGTACACCCAGTGTTCGACCAGTCCCCCCTTCCCCCACTGCTGCCACCCTGAGCCACCCCTCTGTTCTCTCTCCTCTGGAATACTGCCGTGGCCTCCTGATGGGTCTCTCTGCTTCTGCCCTCACTCCTCTAGAGAAGATGTTCAACCTAGCAGTGAAAATGAGTCTTTAAAAATAAGAGTTACATTACGTCTTTCATCTTCTCAAAGCCCTTCACTGGCTTTCCACTACATGCAGCCAATTCCTGGCAATGGTCCACGAGGGCCCTGGTGACCTGGCTTCTACTACCTCCTGTCTCCTCTCTTCCTGTGCTCCCCCTTACTGGCTCGCATCTGATACCTGAAAACACTGGTTTTGTTACTCTTTGAACACCAAACACAGCCTTGCCTCAGGACATTTGCACTTGCTTTTTCTTTGACCTAGAATGTTCTTTTTTCAGATATCTGTGTATCTTACTGGCTCACTTGCTTTGAGTCCCTTTTCAATTGTCACCTGAGTAGTGAAGGCTTCTATAATCACTGTATATAAAATAGCAGCCCTCCCCCAATTACTTTCTGACCACTTCACTTGATTTCTTTTTAAGCATAGCACTTACTACCATTTGATATGTTGCATATTCACCTACTTATTTATATATGTTCTCTCTCTTTCTAACACTCACACTAGATTTGCTAGCTCAATGAGAACAGAGACTCCATCTGTTTTATTTATACTACATTCCCAGTGTTTGACACAGAACAAATGAATGACACAATGCACTGCTCCATGTCCTATACTGTGCAGTCAAATTCCAATTGGTGTAGAATGTTGCTTTTGAAAATTGAAGTCCTTATTCTCTACATAGACATTTATTCAAAGTTTACTCTACTAGAGTCTATATCACTTCATTGCTAAAAAGAGTTTCTTTATCCATTAAGCACTCCAGAATGCCAATTACCTACCAGATTTCTCTTTCTTTGACCTGTGGCACTCTTTTCCTATCTAAGCTCCCCGTGTCCCTCTTCTTTGCTTTGTCTTTGCTGCCACTTTGCAGTAAGGGGAACATAATATCAACTTCTTTTTGTGGGAATATTCTCTTCCTGATTAGAATGCAGGCTGATTCTTGGATTCTAATTCAACATATTTTTTCACTGGCTAGGAACTACCTATAGCGTAGTTCCCTACTCCAAGCATATAATAGAATACAATAAATATTTTCAGGACTGATTCAAATTGACTTGAATTTACACCTTTAAAGATTCCCATTGGATACTCCATTTCAGAGCACATATAATTGTTCTATCAGTTCAGGTCCAATACCAGTGAATTGCATAGGTACTACATTTTTCTCTTCTTTTTCCTCTAACCCTATTATCAAAAATTAAAGAGATGAACTTGAAAATAGGGATTTGAAGCAATAATAGTACTGTCAGAATGTAATTTATAGTCATTTATACCAGAACACCCCTCCCAATTATTACTATTTTTTTGGCAAATTTGATTAAGGTATAACATATGTGCAGAAAAGTGATCAAATCATAAGTTACAGCTTGACAAAATTTTATAAAGTAAGCTCACCTATGTAACTAGCATTCAAGTCTAGACGCAGAAACTTATAAACCCCCCAGAAAATCTCTTGTTCCCTTCACAGTCACTAACCCTAGCAAAGATAAATATCCCCTACTCCCCTAACTCCTAATAACAAAGATCCATTTTGCCTGTGTTTAAAACTTTATATAAAGGAATTGTGTGGTATATACTCTTTTGTATTTGACTTCTTTTACTCAACATGATATTTGTGATATTCACCCATGCTCTGAGTATTGTAGTTCAGAACACTTCTCATTTTGTCTGCTTGGCTATGCTCTTTCATCTTTAGACCAGCACATGTTGACTTTGAACGAGGGAGATGAACCTTCTCAAATACACTTTTGTGTTGCTAAGTACTCTCAAATAAAAAGCAGTGAAACTTTCTTAAGTCTGCTTTTCAGGCTTTATGTATGTACTGCTAACATGGAAAACTGAGAAGCTGCACGAATGGTGGTCTAGTTTATTGGCCAATAATTAGATGTGCAATCAGTGAAGTCAGGCTCATAGGACTAGTTACCAAATTTTCCAGGAGAAGAGCCAATGCTGTAAGCTGCACAGTAGCAGCTATGATGAATAAGTCAAAAGTATTCTTTAATTCACAGCCTTTTTCTAGCCACCAGGAGAGTTCCTGGCCCACCCATAACATACTCCTGGAAGAGAGAGCCAGGAGTATTGCCTACCTATGCTGGCTGGGAGTGGGAAGCCATCAGTTGAAAGGAGTTGATATTGTGCTATTGATGGGTAAAAGGTGAGCAGAATTTTCTATCCGAATCCGGAACCCTCAGTTCTTGACCCAGTTTTATCCCTAATTCACTGAGAAAATTTGGGCAAACTACTTTATCACCTGAATCTTAGTTTCCTTCTGAAAAAAAAAAAAGTCAGAACGTAACGCTCTATGGTCTCTGAAGCAGCTGTCATTCCTTGGGTGGCTGCTGATCTCCATTTCTGGGCTCCTCCTTGTGTCAATTCAGCTTCCTGACTGTTAACCCCTGTCCTTCAAGCTCTCTGCAAAGTCCGTCTCTTCCACCAAATGTTTTAGAATTAGCCTCACTCCATACCGTGCACTCTCATATGCAGACCTGTTGGCATCTATGGTTGGTGCTGCTTCACTCTTGATTGATATTGCTGTTTTGTAACATTCTCCTCCCTTCCCCACATACTGTTTTTCAGTGCCTGCTCTCAATGATTAGGTATCCGTCTCAAGATTGGTTTATAATCATCCATGATATCTCACATCACATGCTGAACAGATGGACTACACGAGGTTTGTCCACTGATCCCCAAAGGTCCCTGCCACCTTTAAAGAACAGATTAAGATTCACTCTATCCTGCCCCGGAAGGAACTTCAACTTCTTTCATTCCCCAAACCCAGAAGATGGCAATTGTTTGACAGTGCAAGATCCTTCTGCTGGGATCATCACAAGCAATTGGCACTTTGGGCATCAGGAAAGACAGGCAATGAGGAGCCAGGAGAGAGGCAGATAATAATTACCTAATCTGGAAGGGGGCCAGGGGAACAACTCTGATCCTTATAGCAGGAGAAATTCTGCTCAACTGAAAAAAATCTGGTTTTCCTTAAACTTATTCAATGACCTTGTTGCCCATTTAAAGACCATTAGCTAATATGACATAATCTGTTTTTTCTCAAAACAATTTAGCAGTCAGTTGTTTCCCTTGCTTATATCCAATACTTTTCATAGGATTGGAGGGTGACGTAGGAGAAGGAACAGGCTCCAAGCTTTGAGACCATTGAATGGTGATTCTTCCAGCTTAGGAAGCTTGTATTTTTATATCTTAAGTTCTTCTTTTAGAGATCCTTGTGTAAATATTTAAGCTACGGGCTACTGTGACTACCAATTACTTGCATTTACTTAGGACTTTATATTTTATAAAGTGCTTGTATATGCACTCTGCTTTGACCCAAGGAAAATCCTTGTGAAGCAAACAAGTTAAGTATTGCCACCTCATTTACAGATATAAATCCTAAGTGAAATTTTTTTTTTTTTTTTGAGTGTACTAAAATGTGTGGCTGACCTGGCAAGATTTTAAGAAAAATCCTTAGGGAAGAAAAACAAAACGGAAACAGGATTGCAATGATTGTCTTACCCTAGTGACTTGGAGTTGTGGTTTTAACCTTTTGGTGTTGCAGGTGGGAAGTAGAATCTGGATTACTATATAAATCTGGAACCACTCACAGGGTTACCCCAGTGGTTCACAAACCTATCAGAAACAGCCTCCTCTTTTTCCTATTTTGTAATGTCCCCTTTATTATTCTGAAATAAAATTTATAGTATAACTTGCATGATTTTTTAAAAAGTCATTGTCCTAACTAAAACATAAAGAAGAAGTAAAAGTAAATTATGATAAATTAATATGTATTTAACTACATAAATTATGAAGGCACTAGAAGACATAAGAAAGCAGTCACATGCTTGCTCTTCTCTGTGGACTCTGTGAACGACAGCTGTGGCTGCGGTAGATACAAACACATTGTGTGGTAACCCTAGTTCTGTGAGCAGCATTTCCACTGGCAATGATTTTTAAAAATGGTGACCTACTCTTGCCAAAATTCTGAGCAAAACAAAATAATGAGGGAACCCAGAAATAAAGCCATATAGCTAGGACCAACTGATTTTTGACAAAGCTGACAAAACCATACATTGGGGAAAGGACGTCCTATTCAAAAATTGGTGCTGGGAAAATTGGATAGCCACGTGCAGAAGAATGAAACTGGATCCCTGTCTCTCACCATATACAAAAATTAACTCAAGATGGATTAAAGACTAAAATGTAAGACCTGAAACCATAAAAATTCTGGAAGAAAATGTAAGAAAAACTCTTGCAGACATTGGCCTAGGCAAAGAACTTTTGAGTAAGATCCTAAAAGCAAAAATAGCAACAACAAAAATAAATAAATGGGACTTAATTAAACTAAAAAGCTTCTGCACAGCAAAGGAAATAATCAACAGAGTAAATAAACAACCTACAGAATGGGAGAAAATATTCATAAACTCTGCATCTAACAAATGGCTAATCTCTAGAATCTACAAAGAACTCAAACAAATGAGCATGAAAAAACCAAATAATCCCACCAAAAAGTGGGCAAAAGACACAGACTCTTCTCAAAAGAAGAAAGACAAATGGCCAACAAACGTATGTAAAAATGCTCAACATCACTAATTATCCCAGAAACGTAAGTTAAAACCACAATGAGATACCACGCCACGTTACCCCTTTCAGAATTGCTATTATTAAAAAGTCAAAAAACAATAGATGTTGGCACAGTTGCAGTGAAAAGGGAATGCTTATACACTGGGAATGTAAAGTTGTATAGCCACTATGGAAAGCAGTATGGAGATTCCTTAAAGAACTAAAAGAAGACCTACCATTCAATCCAGCAATCCTAAATGAAAAGGAAAAGAAGTCATTATATCAAAATGTACAAAACACCTATACCTGGATGTTTATCACAGCATAATTCACAATTGCAAAGATATGGAACCAACCTAAGTGCCCATCAACTGAAGATGAGTAGATAATGAAAATGTGGTATATATAGACCATGGGGCACTACTCAGCCATAAAAAGGAATGAAATAATGTCTTTTGCAGCAACTTGGATGGAACTGGAGACCATTATCCTAAGTGAAGCATCTCAGGAATGGAAAAACACACACCACATGTTCTCATTTATAAGTGGGAGCTAAACGAAGGATATATATGATCATAAAGAGCTGTAATGGACATTGCAAACTAAGAAGGGGAGAGGGTAGGAGGAGGGTAAGGGATAAAAATCTACCTATCAAGTACAATGTACACGATTCTGGTGATGGGTATGCTGAAAGCCCTGACTTCAGCATAATACAATTCATCCACACAACAAAAAACACAAAAACATTTGTACCTCCTAAATTTTTTTAAATAAAAAAAAGCCTCATTCTTAGAAAAAAAATCAGGATATTTTAAAGCTGTGAAAAAATATTAATACTTTAGGTTTATATGTCTAATAAAGTTATATACTGTGATCAGATAATTCTAGATAATTTTTTTCATCTATAAGAAAGATAAATTTTTGTTGTGCTATACTGTTCTATACATTGCACAGCATCTAATATTCCTGGGCTCTACCCAGTAAATGCAAGTCGCATTTCCTAATCTAATGAGATAATCAAAAATGTCTCTACAAATGTCCAAAACACTCCTTAGGGGTAAAGACTCCCCTATTGTAAACCACAGGGCTATATTCTCAGTGAAAGAGGAAACCAGACAAAAGGGATATAGGAGAAAATATGTTTGACTTGTACTTAGTTCTTGGTGAAGGGACTCTAACTCTCCTGTGAAGAATCTTAACAATTATCTATTTCTCACATTAGTTTGGGGCTTGGATTTACACTATGTGCATAATGCAGAAAACTAAGCAAATTTTATAATAATTGAATATAGAATTAAAATAAGTATGTTTAATATATTTAAAATAAGAAAATGGAAAATTAAAAATATGAGCAAACATCAAAAAACTATTAAGAAAATGACATGGAAGATATGAAAATGATCCAAACAAAATAATATATATAGAGAAAGACTATATATATATTATATAGATGTAAATACATATCATCTTCATATACACACATATAAGCAAATATGTGTGCATATAAATTTAAGACTTATTGGTTGGAATAAATAGTTTAGATGTAGATGAAAGTATAATTAGAACAGAGAGACGGATAGATGGAAAATGTAAATAACTGAGGTGATAATATAGACCTAATTACATTTCAGAGAGGATAGAGGGAACGTGTATTTGGAAAGATAATGTTTGAACATTTTTTAGAATTGGTAAGAAGACACCATTTCTGTGATTGAGGAAGTACAGTGACATTCAACCCAGATGAAAAAGAAATACACACTGAAATACATAGTAAAATTACAGAATATATGATACAAAGAGAAAATCTTAAAAATAGTCAGAGAGAAAGTTAGAATAACTACAAATGAATGTCAATTATATTTGTACTTGTAATAGCAACAAGGTAAACTAGAAGCAGTGAAAGAGAACCTTTACCATGCTGAGGGAAAACAAATGTAAATCTATAATGATTTACTCAGGAAAACTATCTTTCAAAAGCAAGTGTAAAATAAAAATGAATTCTGACACACTATAATAAAGAGGATTTATCATGAACAAATCCCCAATAAAGAAATTTTTAAAGAGTGCACTTCCAGGAGCAGGAAAATGATTTTAACAATAGCTGAGATGCAGAAAAGAAATGGCAGGAAAAATGGTAAATAGATTGGTAAATGTAAGGAAAGATTAACTATAAAATGTAATAATATAACTGGTTCGTGGGTTTAAAAAATCATCTTAGTACTAAAATTATAGACAAGAATAAGTTTGGAGGAAGTAGTGAATGGAGTCAATGGATTATAATATCCTTGTAGTGTTATGAGAGGGTAAAGATACTGATTAATTTTATATTTATTTCAGTCAAAATTTCCAGGGCTACTATTAAAATAACAGAAATAGAGTATATAGCTTCCAAACCAGGAGAGGATTAAAAGTCAAATGAGAAAACAATACTCCTAATTCGAGCAATGCAAAAGAAGTTAGGAGAAGCTGGTAAACTAAAATAATAATAATAATAATAATAAAACAATAAAAACAAAGAGAAAAAAGAATAAGTGGAAAATACAAACTAAGGTAATAAAAATAAATCTAGACATGTCAGTAATAGCAGTCAATGTACATGAACCGAACTTCCCCTTAAAAGTCAAAGATTATTACAGCAAAATCAGAAATAAGCCAGGTGGGGTGGCACACACCTGTAGCCCCAGCTGTTTGGGAGGCTGAGGCGGGAAGATCCCTTGAGCTCATGAGGTCAAGGCCAGCCTGGGCAACATAGCAAGACTCCGTCTCTTAAAAAAAAAAAAAAGTCTAAAATGGTAAAAAAAAAAAAAAAAAATTTCCTGGTATATGCTGTTTACAAGGAATATACATAAATCCTAAGACCTAAGAACACAGAAAGATTGAAAATAAAAGGATGGAAAAAGATATACCAGGCAAATATTAAATGAAAAAAGTAAGCTTGGACAGCAAAATTACAATTGGAAAAATTAGACTTTGAGGCAAAAACATTATAAAATAAAACATAAAGAGAGTTACTACTAAATAATGGTAAAAGTATAAATTATGTAGAAAGATATAAAAAATTCTAAACTTTTATATACTTACTAAAATAATTTGAATATATATAAAACAAAAATTGTCAAAACTACAAGGAGAAATTGAAAAATTCACATCATAGTAGGGGATTTTAACACCTTTAATACCTTTCTCAGTAACTGTTAGATAAGAGAGACAAAAATCAGTAAATGTATAAAGATTCAAACAATGCAATTATCAAAGTTGGTCTAACGGGTATAGAATAGACACTAAACAAATGGAAAATAAACAATCTCTTTAAATGCACCCAGAACATTTACCAAATGTGGGTTCTTAATAGGCTACAAAGAAAGTCTCAATACATTTTGCAGAATCTGTTTCATCTGTAGTACTTTTCTATCCATAAATTTAATTAGAAATTAATAAGAAGAAACTTACCCCACCTCAACTTTGTAAATACCTACATCATAAAAATGCATGCATCAAAATTTTTAAAAAACCAGCATTAAAATTAGAAAATACTTACCAAGATAGAAAAAAAAATAGATAAAAACTTGTGTCATACAGAAAAAAAATGGTTGGTTGAATAAAATGCACTGCATAAATATATATATTAGAAAAGAAGTGATGCTGTAAATTAATAAAGAATAAATAAATAAAAAGAAATTAATAACTAAAAAATTGCAATAGAAAATAAATATGCAATGGAGATCAACAAACCAATAACTAGCTTGCTCCAAAGGACTGAGAGTATGAGTCTGCGGCAAGGTTCGTCAAGAAACAGAGAAGGTGCAGCTGAATAATATTAGGAATCACAAAGTCGGACCCAGCTTCAGATGCAGTAGAAATTAACATAATAAAATATGAACAACCTTATGTCAATACATAACTTAGATAATTTCTAAAAAATATATCATTCATCAAAGTACACAATAAAACAATTGAAAAGCTTAATAGTGCTATACCCATTAAGTAAATGTAATTGATAATAAAAAAACTACCCACAAGAAAAGTACCAAGCCCAGAAGGCTTATAGACATGCTCTACCAATATTTAAGAAATAGCTATTTCCAAATCTTACATAGACTTTTTCAGAATATAGAAAAATAAGAAACACTTCTTCAATCATTTTATGTGGCTATTATAACTTAGTTACTGAAACCAAACAGACAGTAGATGAAAGAACATTGACAGGGTAACCTCACTCAGGGTTATGCATCTCAAATATTTGCAAACCCAGTCTGGAAATATATAAATATGCCATGATCTGGGAATGAAAAGTTGATTTAATATTAGAAAATCAACTATTGTCACCTACCATACTTACAGATTAAAAGAGAAAAATCCTAAAACTATTTTAAAAGATTCACAAAAGGTACACACCCACTCATGACTTTGAAAAAATATAACTTTTTAACAAATAGGAATAGATTAGTGTATCCTTATACTGATAAAGGGCTTTTATGTAAACATTTTAGCAAATATTATTCTTAATGGCAAAAGAGTAAAAACATTCTACTTAAAATCAGAAACAAGATATGAATTTTTGGTATCACTATTTCTATCTATCATTTTTTAAGAGGTCCTAGCCAGAGCCATAAAACAGGCAAATAAATAAACATATACACAGAAAAAAATAAGTAAAAGGAAAAAAAATCGATTAATAAAGGAAAAACCTGCACATTCTCATTGGTTATATAATTGTTTATAGAAAAATCCAAAAGATTTTTCAGGTACAGTATTAGAATAAATAAGAGAATTTAGTCATAGTGCATGATATAAAATTGATATACTAAGCCACTTGCATTTCTACACACCAAAAACTAAGGGCTAGGTATTCATGAGTGCAAAAATATATAGCACCTATAAACCAACTTATGAAATATGTAGCCATACATTCATAGAAAAATATAAAATATTTTTGAAAGATGTTAATGGAAACAAAGGGAAAGATCAAATTCATGAGGTGAGAATTTTTGCCAAATTACTCTATAAATTCAACCAAAATTCATTCAAAATCTCAGTAAGTTTCTCCACTGAACCATATAGACCAATCCTTGAAATTTTTAATGAAGAAAATGAGGGCCAAGAAAATCCATGACAATTTGGAGGTGGGAAAAAAAGCATGGTGGGCACCTACCCTACCCAAAGTCCAGGATTGTTCTTGAGTATGCTAGTTGTATTGGCACAGGAACAGGCATGCCGACTAATAAACAGAATGCAGAGCACAGAAGTGAGTTCATGCTTGCATGGAACCTTGACACTTAGAGATGACACTGCAGGTCAGAGGGAAAATGTGGGATTAGCCAGTAAATTAGATCAGCCTTTGAATCAAGTGACTGAAGTGTTAATCCAAGCTCCATAAAGAACTATCTGTGCTACTTTACACAGTTTGTTGCACTGGGGCTCACAGAATGAGGAGGATTGTAGAGGATCAGGGTGTCATATGCCTGCACAGATGTCATTGGCAGTGTGTAAGCATGTGTGTGGGGAGCTGTCTGCCCAGAGGTAGGCAATAAGGGTATGCATTGTCTATAAAAAATAACGAAACAATAATAAAACTAACTAAAAGTTAGTCTGTCTTCTATTTTCACAGGGTGCAGGCAATTCAAAAAATGTCAATGATAAATATCTTTCTGAAAAATATTTTTTCTAAGTTCTAAACAATTAAACGGTTACTATTTTGTTTTAATAATATGTATGTATGCTTCAAATTAGCTCATGTTTCTTATTTGTTTTTATAAACATTGTATTCTTTTATAAACATTGTATTCTATTCCAAAGTAACATGTAAGAACTCTCTGTTATGTAGATAGCAGGCAACTATGCTTGGACTCAGCTGCAAGCATTTGTTTTGAGAGGAAGTTTGTCATGGTTTCAGAATCATTTCAGCTTGCTGTGCCTGTAGTTTATCTCCAACCCCTGTGTAGCTACATAGTACTGACTTTGAACAGTAGATTGGAAATAAACAATGAGGGCACAGTGATTATAAAGACAAAGAAATGGAACTTGAGTAACTACAGTTGTCACTTTATGTGACCACTCTAGGATTTTATTTGTGTTTAAAATTTACAATAGTGAACTAGAGGGCAGCCATTAGCAATCCATCCATCACGGCAAACTTTCCACCTAAGCCAGACAAATCATTCATGTCAACATCATGCAGACGGTCACTACAAACTGGGCAGCATTAGTAGGTGAAATACAAACTATTTGCCATCTTCTTTGCAGGTCTTTTTAAATTCTAAAATCTCATATTTTTAGAAGAATAGATCAAGTTAATCTTTATGTATTTTAACTATTCATCTGCAAGGAGGAGAATCTCTACACCACACACACACACAAACACACACACACACAAATTTCAGCATTTTTTTCCTAATTCTTGAATTTTAAGATACTTCTTTTCAATTTCTCCCCATGTAGTGCCTACCAATGTTCCTTCTCTAACCCGCCAATGTTTTATAAATTCAGTCATCTGAGATTTTACACACTCACACTTGACTCATCTACAAATCTGAGGATAGCAGAAATTAATCTTGTCTACGAGAATTGCAACAACTATCACTATATAAATGGGAAAAAATAGTTGCTTTGTCTTTCGAAGCTGTGGGCATTGGCTAGAGGAATAGGGCAGAAGAGGGGAGGGAACGGCTTCCCAGGCACAAAGTAGGAGCTGAGTTCACTCATGTCAGCAAGGAAACATGGCCTCCGGCCATAAAGGCCTCCCAGGATGACTCACCCTGCCCTAAAATGGGATTTGTTTATTCTGAGGAATCATTTTGTCATCCTAGCCCTGGGGTTATTTAAGCTCCTAAAAGCTGGTAGGTAGTAGGTAGTTTGGGCTACCAAGAAAACTAATTGGATTAATGCATTTCTCTCTTAGATTACTGCCAAATTAGTCTGTGATATGTGGGCTTTTTATGTTATTCTGATTGTGGCAAAACACACCCAGCTGCTCCTGTGGCTTTCTTATCCTCTTCACATCAGGCCCATTCATCCAGCGCCCCCCTTGTCTGTTCACACCTCCTTCCTCAACCTTCCCAACTCTGACATTCTGAGAAGCTGTATTTGAAGGTCTTCCATCTTTGGAGAGAGAGGAATTTTTATGTGATTAACAAAATGAGCCCTTCTCTAATTGTAGAGAGACCTCCATGGTCTTTTCCAAAGGACAGTTCTCTTTCCAGAAGGGCTTTCTGTGGAATCAGCCATATACTCACTGAGATCTAAACAGTGAGTTCACAAGGCAACTCCTACACCAGTTAGAACGGTGTGTATCAGTAGAAGCATGGAGGAAGAAAGCGTCCCCTCCATCTCAATTACAGAAACTCCATGTAACCGTTTCTTCTGAGCAGAGAGCGTTTGAATGATAATAAATATAACTTCACCAGCAAATACTGAAACTCATTATTTCACTTAAAGAAAAAAAGACCTTGAAAAGTATCCTTTTACACTTCCTCATTAATCATTTAAAGTGTATAAGAAAAAATAATTGGATGACTTCAGAAAATGTACTAACTACATGATTTTCAACAGATTTTTAAAAGGTGAGTCCTGTCCACGTGCTTATGGATTTTGAATTAATTATTCAATGTCAATAATTAGTGAATTATATATATTCAATGCTAGTATACCATCTTCCAAAGTATACCATGTGATTTTATTAGATATTACTCAATAAAAGAATTCTATGGTTCTATGAATTCCTATAAGACTTCCTGGACTCTGTAGAGTCTTTTAAAGAACCATAGAGTCCTCCAACGGAAGGCAATTATACAGTGCATCCCTGCTTGTGTACTCACACAACTCTTTTATGGGACTAGCATTTTGTGGAACATGGTTTGGGAAATTCTGCCTTGGGATTGATGAGAAATCTATAGTCTATACAGGAAGACTATGAGAATCTTGGTCAATCCTTATTATGACAGAAACCCATATAAGGAACACTTGTCCTTTGAAATATTGATCATCTCTTCACAGTGGGCAAGCTTCAAAGAGAGGTTTATATAAGAAAATGCTTTAACATAAAGATTTCTTAATTTGGCCATTAAAAAAAAAAGTCCCTGTACAGTGTTGCTCATCCCTGTTCCCTTCCTAGTCACTTGCTCTTTCTTTCAGCTTCCCATTTCTTCTCAGGCTTCTTGGTGCAAATAAAACAAAACAAAGCAAAAATCTTTCCAATTACACCAAAGCCTTATCATTTGTGATTTCATGCAATAGGAATGTATAATAATCCAACCCAAACCTGACAGTAGTGTGTCTCTGCAGCCTCCATATAAGAGCATGTTAAGAAGAAACATGGATTAAGACATCAGATGCCACATTTAACCAAGTCACAAGAAGAATTGATTTTATGGACTTCAGCCAATACATTGTTCACTGTCAATGATCTACAATTAGTTAGAACTGGAACAGAGTTTTGTGATGTGAAGAGCCTTGATCTGATGATCAAGATTCAAGGTCTTGCTCAACCACGTACATTCTGCATGATGCTGGGAAATCTCCCAATACTTGAGGCCGTCTTAACTGCTTCCCAGCATTGTAATCAAATAAGCAAACATGAAAATGCCTTATATGTTGGTAAATGTCATACAAATGTAAGGGTGTTGCTTAGGTTTTTTTATTCATTAATTCAGGCCCTACTTGGCAACAATTTACAACTAACTGCAGTTACTATATGAAATAGTGTTGTAATTATAATTCTTTTAGAATCTTCTATAATTCAGAATTTTACTAACTCAAAATGGCTTTTCCTCAGTTATATTCCCAACCATGAAGATGTGCCTATAACACATAAAGTACCTCTTGAAGGTTTGGTTTACAAGTTGACTTTTGGCAGTGGAGAAGGCTGTGAGTATCTAAAGCAATTGTTCTCTTGAAATTTTTTTTGTCAGATAATCTGACATTTCAACCTTGTTCTGTGAATTTAAAAAAACAGATGTAGCTAGACATTCACAAGTGGAAGTGGGCATTATGAATCCAGCTTTGATGTTTTGGGTGTATAATTTATGTGACCTGGGTTCTGATGAATATATTGCTAGATTTTCTGCCCTCTTTTCCTCAGTGACAATTTTTATGAGAGGAGGTACTTCTTTGATCTTTATAGTCCATTCACCAACTTCTTAGACCCTTCCAAGTGACTCTTTCTTAGGACATTCAGTTATTCAAAGAGACTTTTATCCCTGTAACTAACTTCATGGGCAAAAATTTCTTTCAAATAACACTTTCTTTACTTTCATTACAGACATATTTTATACTCATTCTAAAAGTTTAAAAGTCTTAAGAAAGCAAAAAGAAGAAAATATACAACTCCCCTTTTGCTATACATAGAGATAAATAACTGTTGTTTGGTTTTGCTGTATATCTTGCCAAAGTTTTCCTATGCCATCATATGCATTTTATTACAATTTAATGAACTTTTATGACTTTTTCTTATTATAAAAGTAATATGAGATTATTGCAGAAAAGGTAGAAACACATTCAAGTGAAAAGAAAATAAAACTAACCCACAATCCTTTATCCAGAGATAATGGCTATTTAATTTTTGCTATATATTTTTCCAATCTTTTTTATGGTGATATATAGATATACCTTTTATTAGAATTTAATTAACTTTTACTACTTTTTCTTATTATGAAAGAAATATAAAATTACTCATAATCTTATCACCCAAAGATAAACATTAAAACACTGACATACATTCTTCTAGGGCTTAGGTTAGGCCTTTTGTATGCCTATACATGAGTTTTTTTCCCTTCCAAAACAAGATGATACCAACCATACTGCTTTGCAATCTCCTTTTCTTAAAAACAAAACAAAACAAAAACCTTAATTATATACTGTGACTGTGTTTTTGTGTCATTAAATATTTTCCTGTAACATAAATGTTATAACATAATAACATAAATGTTAATGACTCATCATATTATATTGAATTATTGTAATATACCCCAAACTATTGAACCAATTTCCTATTTTGGAGGTATTTAAGATGTCTTTGTTTTCTCACGATTATAGACAACCTACAGTGAACGTTGTTCAACTGTCTTTTGTGTGTATCTTTTGGTGTTTCCTGAGGATAAATACATAGGAACAGAATTTGGAAAGATTTTGGTCTAATTGATAATTTTTTTCATGAATATTTCCATAATTTATACTCCAAGTAGCAGAGTGCCTTTTCCTTGCAGCTTTGCCAAAATTGACCACTATCTCTCTCTTTCTTTTTTTTTCAACTTTGAGTATTGAAATTGCAAATGCTTATATTCTGTTTTTAATTTTATTTGCATTCCTTTTGGTCATGTTTCCTATTAAATCACATGCTTACTAATATATCTATTGAATCTGTGGAAAATTGTTAATAATACATTGATAGTAAGAACAGCAATGGGAGAAGAAACATGTTTGAATCCTGAGTTTGCAGTTGCATGAAGAAACCAGTGAATGTTGCATTAAATGCTCATTAATTCATGTATCCATTTGTTTACCATTTGACAAATATTTATTGAACACTTTCTCTATGTTAGGCCTTTTTCTAAGAGCTGGGAGTAAAGAGGCAAACAATATTGATAGGGTCTCTTCTCTCTTGGAGATTTTTACAGTCTATTATACAATACATACGTTAAAAAATAATAATTAAAAGTGACATAAGGATCATAAAAAAGAAGTTAAAAGTAATCATCCTGGGATAATTACACTTAGGCCTAGTCTGTTCAACAGGGTGGCATTCACTGAAAGTCCCCTACTTAGTAGTAGTTTCTCTTGTAATCAGGTAGTAGTGGGAGATGGTAAATGGAAGGTACAAACAAGGAAAGGTTGGAAGAATTGATTTGATACAACTGGAAAAGTCTTGAACATGTGTATATTACATTCTTATTTCACCAGACAATATCGTAAAGAAGGAGCTTCCTACCAGTCCTTGCATAATATACAGTCAGACCTCAGATACATTTCAGGTTTGGTTCCAGACCACTGCAATAAAATGAAGAATATCATGATAAAGCAAGGCCCACACACTTTTTAGTTTCCTGGTGCATATAAAAGTTATATTTACACTAAACTGTAGTCTATTAATTATACACTAGCATTAGGTCTAAAAATAATGTATATACTCTAATTAAAAAATACTTTATTGCTAAAAAATCCTAATGATCTTCTGAGCCTTCAGCGAGTTGTAATCTTTTTGCTGGATGGAAGGTCTTGCCTTGATGTTGATGGCTGTTGACTGATTGATCAGGGTGGTGGTTACTGAGGGTGGGGTGGCTGTGTCAATTTCTTCAAATAAGACAATAATGAAGTTTGCCCTATAGATCGACTCTTACTTTCCTGGAAGATTTCTCTGTAGCATGTGATGCTATTTGATAGCATTTCACTGACAGAAAAACTTTCAAAATTGGAGCCAATCTGTTCAAACCACACCACTGCTTTATCAATTAAGTTTATGTAATATTCTAAATCCTGTGTTGTCATTTCAATAATGTTCACAGTATCTTCACCAGGAGTAGATTCCATCTCAAGAAACCACTTTCTTTGTTCATCCATAAGAAGCAACTCCTCATCTGTTCAAGTTTGATCATAAGATTGCAGCAATTAAATCACATCTTCAGGCTCCACTTCTAATTCTAGTTTTTAATATTTCCACACATCTGCAATTACTTCCTCCAATGAAGTCTTGAATCCCTCAAAGTCATCCAAGAAGGTTAAAATCAGCTTCTTCCAAACTCCAGTTAATAATGACATTTTGACCTCTTCCCATGAGTCATGAATGTCCTTAATGACATCTAGAATGGTGAATCCTTTCTAGAAGGTTTTAATTTACTTGGCCAGATCCATTAGAGGAATCACTACCTTTGGTGGCTATAGCCTTACCAAATGCATTTCTTAAATAAGAAGACATAAAAGTCAAATGAATGTTATATCAGCAAGCATGAAAACAACACTCATCTCCTTATACATTTCCATCAGAGCTCCTGGGTGACCAGGTGCATTGTCAATGAGCAGTAACATTTGGAATGGAATCTTTTTTCTGAGTAGTAAGTCTCAACAGTGGGCTTAAAATATTCAGTAAACCATGCTATAAACAGATGTGCTGTCATCCAGGCTTTGTTGTTTCATTTCTAGAGCACAGGTAGAGTACATTCAGGATAATTCTTAAGGGCCCCAGGAGTTTCAGAATGGTAAATGAACATTGGCTTCAACTTAAAGTCACCAGCTGCATTAGCCCTACCAAGAGAGTCAGCCTGTCCCTTGAAGCTTTAAAGCCAGTCATTGACTTCTTCTTCTAGCATGAAAATCCTAGATGGCATTTTCTTCTAATAGAAGGATGTTTTGTCTGCATTCAAAATCTGTTGTTTAGTGTAGCTGCCTTCCTCAATTATCTTAGCTAGATCTTCTGGATAACTTGCTGCAGCTTCTCCATCAGCACTTGCTGCTTCACCTTGCAGTCTTATGTCATAGAGATGGCTTCTTTCCTTAAACTTTGTGAACCAACCTCTGCTAGCTTCAAATTTTCTTGTGCAGCTTCCTCACCTCTCTGAGCCTTCATAGAATTGGAGAGAGTTAGGGCCTTCCTCTGGATTAGGCCTTGGCTTAAGGGAATGTTGTGGCTGATTTGATCTCTATCCAGACCACTAAAACTTTCTCCACATCAACAATAAGACTGTTTTGCTTTTTTTTTTAGCATTCCTGTGTTTACTGGAGTAGCACGATTCATTTCCTTCAGGAACTTTTCCTTTGCATTCACAACTTGGCTAACTGTTTGGTATAAGAGGCCTAACTTTTGGCCTATATCAGCTTTCAACATGACTTCCTCACTAAGCTTAATCATTTACTTGGAGGCCATTGTAAGGTTATTAATTGGCTTAATTTCAATATTGTTGTGTCTCAGGAAATAGGGAGGCCAAGGGGAGGGAGAGAGAAAAGGGAACAACTGGTCAGTGGAGCAGTCGCAGCACACGCAACATTATTGATTAAGTTTGCCACCTTACGTGGGTGTAGTTCATGGCACCCCAAAACAATTACAATAGTAACATCAAAGATCACTGATCACAGATCGCCATAACAGATATAACAACAATGAAAAAGTTTGAAATATTTTAAGAATTATCGAAATGTGACAGGCACAAAGTGAACACATGCTGTTGGGGAAATGGCGCCAACAGCATGTATGTAGGGTTGTCGCAAACCTTACAATTGTAAAAACATATCTGTGAAGCATGATAAAGTGAAGCTCAATAAAATGAGGTATGCCTGTAAACATTGTTATGGCTCTGGCTAAATTGGTGTTCTACATTAGCTCTTGATACCATCCCTTGACACCCTATAATCAAAGGCTACTACAGAAAGCGAATGTATCCAGATGACCCAGTCAAACAAATGACAAAGAAACAAATGGGCACTTTGACTGAATGTTTCACATCTGGGAAAATGGCTTTGCTGTCAGATCATGCTAACTCCTAAAGAAGGGGCCAAAGACTTATCAATTTCCAGCTTCCTGGAACTTTTGTTTTGTTTTGTTTTGTTTTGTTTTTTAAGTTTGAAGTACAGTTATGTGCCACATGATGATGTTTTGGTCAATGATGGGCTGCATATAAAATGGTGGTCCCATAAGATTATGATGGAGCTGAAGAATTCCTATTGTTTAGTGATGTCTTGATGGTCCTACTTCTGTGCAGGCCTAGGCTAATGTGTGTACTTGTGTCTTAGTTTTTAACAATAAAGTTTAAAAAGTAAAGAAAAAAGTTAAAAAATTTTAAAAACAGAAAAAAGTTTATAGGATAAGGATATGAGGGAAATATTTTGGTACAGCTGTACAATGTGTTTGAGTTTGAAGCTAAGTGTTATTACAAAAAAGCCAAAAGTTAAAAAATTTAAAAGTTTATAAAGTAAAAAAGTTACAATAAGCTAAGGTTAATTTTTAACTGAAGAAAGAAAAATAATTTTTATAAATTTAGTGTGGCCTAAGTGTACAGTGTTTATAAAGTCTACAGTAGTGTCCAGTAATGTCCTAGGTCTTCATGTTTACTCACCACTCACTCACTGATTCACCCAGAATGACTTCCAGTCCTACAAGCTTCATTCAGGGTAAGTGCCCTATACAGGTATACCATTTTTGTATCTTTTATATCATATTTTTACTGTACCTTTTCTATGTTTAGGTGTGTTTAGATGCACAAATACTTACCATTGTGTTACAATTCCTTACAGTATTCAGTAGAGTAACATGCTATACAGGTTTGTAGCCCAGGAGGAATAGGCTATACCATATAGCCTAGGTGTGTAGTAGGTTATAACATCAAGCTTTGTGTAAGCACACTCTATGATGTTCACACAATGAAATCACCTAAGGATGCATTTCTCAGAACGTATCCCCATCCTTAAGTGACACATGGCTGTATACTGTATATACCAAAGAGTACATAAAACATATATACACTTTAAATAATAATATTAAAATTAGCTTTTGTGCAACTACCATCCAGGTTAAGAAAACATTAACAGAAGCTCCCTTTGACTTTCCCAGATGGCTTTTTTCATCCTCTTTCCCACAAATACTGTTTTTACTTTTTGATAATCATTCCTTTGCTTTTTTTAAGATACCTTTACCACCTATGTATGCATTCCTCATATATATAATTTATACTCCTGCTCATAAAAATTATATAAATAGAAACACACTGAATGTGTCCTTTTATTCTTTTTTCTTTCATTTAATATTATGTTTGTGATTTATTCATGTTTATGTATATAGCTATAGTTTGGTCTTTTTTTTAAGAAAAAAATCATGAATATACCACAAATTATTTATCCATTCTGCTACTGATGTACCTTTAGGATGTTTATAGTTTCTGGAAATTGCCAACAAAAATGTTGTGAACCTTTCTTGCTAGAAATGGAATTTTTGGTAGCTGGGAATGTACATTTACTAAATAATTCCAAGCTGTTTTCCAAAATGGAAGACACTTACGCAGAAGATGAGAGTTCTCATCTTCACCAACACTTGGTATTGTTGGGTATTTACATTTTTGCCAAGATAGAATATGTTGTGGGCTTAATTTGCATTTTTCTGACTAATAATAATGCTAAGCCTTTCTTCAAATGTTTATTTGTCATTAAAGTTTCTTTTTTGTGGAATATCTATTCAATTCTCCTGCTTACTATTCTGTTGGTTTACTTGTCTTATTGATTCATAGTTCTTCATATATTTGGGATAGTAGTCTTTTTTGGATATATTTTTATAAACTTTTCTACTATATAGCTTGTATTTTCACTCTTTTAATAATATTTGTTGATTAACACAGTCCTTAATTTAATGGTAGTCAAGTTTATATTTTTTCCTATATGATTTATGTTTATTATATCTTGTTTAAGAAATATTTTCACTTCTGTGAGTCATGAAGACATTATCCTATATTACATTCTAAACGTTTCATACTTTTATTTTTTACAACTGTCTTTATTCCATCCAAATTTGATGTTTCGGTACGGTGTGGGATTTCTAAATGGAAACCCAATTATCCCAACATCATTTGCTTAGATGTCTGTCCTTAGTAATCTGCTGTAATATTTCTGCCATAAATGAAATGTTTATGCATGCATAATCTATTTCTGGGTGATCCTTTATACTCCATTGTTGTATTTGTATATTATTGTGCCAGAGGTACACTGTCTTAATAATGTTAGCTTAAAATAAGTCTTGGTACCTGGCAGTCAAGGACTCACACCTTATTCACCTCCTTTAGACTGTCTTGGCTATTCTTAACTGTTTATATTTTTATATCAATTTTTAATTAGCTTAACAAGTTCCTCAAAAACTATAGTTGGCAATTTTATTGAGATTGCTGTATGTTTGGGGGAAAATTAACATCTCCACCATAAAAATTTCAAACCAATGAATTAAATCTAGTCCTTGAGTAGCTTGGGTAAGATTTTACATATCTGGTCTTTGAATATTTTATAGAATTCTCTGGTGTAGCTATGCAGGCCAGCAGTTTTGCTTTGTGACAAAATTTTTTCAGATGCTTGATTACATTTCTTTAATAGCTTCAGGATCTTTAGGCTTTTTGTTTATCATTTGGTTTGCTTTTATAAGTTATTAATTTTCCCATTTTATGTACATTTTCAAATTTCTATAAAGTTGTACATACTATCTTTTATTGTCTCTTTATACGTGCAGCATTTTTTATTATTAATATCTATTGTGTTTGCTCTTTTGAATAAATTTTACTATAGTTTTGTCAATTTGATTGATCTTTAAAAAAATATTTTTTGGTTAGTATTACTTACAAAAATCTCAACTCTATCAATTTTATTTTGTTCATTTTAAGTCATTTTAAAATTTTCTTCATTTCACTATGTTTGGATCTGTATTGCTATTTTTTTTTCATATCTTCCAATGGTTTCTTTACTTATTAATTTTCAGTCTTTACTCTTCTAATACACAACTTAAGGTTAGAATTTTTCTCTAAGAATTACTTTATTTGCCTTCCATAAGTTTGCTATGTGGTATTTTTTTACTGCAGTACAAAATATTTTTTCAACCATGATTTTATATTTTACTACAGATAATTTTAATCTGTGTATTCTATCATTTATCTAGATGACTGTAGATTTGTCTATTACTCCTTATAGTTCTTCAGTTTGTTTTTTTTAAAACGTATTTTCAGATTATGCTTAGAGATACACACACATTTTCCATTTTCAATTGTTTATCTTTTCATGGATTTGAAAATTTATGGTTTGACATGATCTTCTTTATCTGTAAAATGCTTGTTTTATCTTGAAGTCTATTTTGTATAACATAAATAAAGTTGTATTATCTTTCCTTTGGTTAGAATTTTCATGATCATTTTTTTCATAGTTTTACTCTCAACCTAACTGTGAGACGGGAATTATTTCCCTTCAAATCCGTGGACCTCAATGACTAAGCAAATTTTCAACAGGTGGGAGAAAGCTGAGAGTTGACTTTTTCACTAACTTCAAGTTCTTTTAATCTTTTCATGATAAATTTTTAAGCACATGAGAAAATGCAAAGCAATGTAGCAAACTAGTGAGTACTATCAGTCAGTTACCTAGCTCTGTTAAATTCTAACTTTTTATTACAGTTATATTTGCTTCATATGATTTTGATTCATTATAAGTGTTTTATTAAAGTAAAATATATCCATGGTAAAGTATGAAATCATCAGTGTACAGCTAGATAAAATTTCACAAAGTGAGCACAATCTGCACCAAGACAGAGAGAATTACCAGGACTGCAGAAACTTGGTGATTTCATGATACCTCCTAGTCACTACCTTTATCTTTCCAGCACTAACAATTATCCTGACTTCTAACACTGTAATTTTTTTTTTCCTATTCCTGGGATTTTATGAGCATATTCATACCACTGTGCATACTCTTTGTGTCTGCCTTTTATGGAATCCACCCATGCTGTTGCATATATCAATGGCTCATTAATTTTTATTACAGTTTTATATTTCATTAATTTATCCATTTTACTGTCTGTGAATATTTGAGTTGTTTTCAGTTTGGGGCTATAATAAATAGTGCTGCTTTATCATTCTTGCCCATGCTTTTTGGTGGGTGTCTGTATATATTTGTTTGGCTATTTATCTGGGAATAGAACTTCTGGATTGTAGGGCATGCACATGTTCATTTTTAGTAGATACTACCAGTTTTCCAAAGTGGCTATACTACTTTTAATATTCACTGGTGAATGGTTTGAATATTTTTTGAGCCTGGCCATGTTCTTTGGTTTTCTCTTTTTAATTTAATCTCTCATTTCTATGTGTTCTGAGCAGAGGTAGAGAGGAAAATTGTGAACTTTGGATGATCCAGAAAGGCTATTTTTTAGAATGAGATGATATTTATTTCACCTCCACATGCAGCACAGTGAACAGAACATGGAGAAATAGAGTTGAGCTTCTTTTTCAATTCAGGATGATGCTGGCCCAAGTCCCTGTGCTATAGAGGGGCCCCAAGGTATTTCCATCTCTGCAGTGTTGTCAAGAAGGCAAGCAAGTACCATATTTCATCAAGTTCCAAGATATGTATATTTCCACATTTTAATACCTCTGAAGTGGGATGCAATTTAAATTGATGGCCTTTTATGATTGTGTTGTTTTGTGTGTGTGTGTGTGTTTCTTAGTGGTACACAAACCAATGGTGCATCCTATAATTAGTGGTATCTAAAAGCAGAAGAAAGACTGATTCTTCAAAGTTCTGTCTGGCTTCAGTGTCTATGATTTTTCTTTTTGGTAGGTATAGAGATACACTGCCCAGATCTCCCTTCAAAGAAAGACTTTCTGACTAGCTAGCTGTAAGGCGTGTGGTTAGCCGGCTGCCTCCAGACAGACCCTCAGTGTCTGTCTCAGTTTTCAAGCCAAGGTCACCTCTTTTAGGGTGGCCCTCAGTGAAGGACAGAACAAAGTGGTGACAGCTGAGGTCATTCTCCTCTCAGGACAGCCTGAAGCCAAGAGTTAATGATACAGATGTTCAGCACAATGCAGGACTCTTTTAATAAGAGAGCTTTGCTCTGGAGCTCCTCACTGGGCTGGCAGAGATTTTTTTAGACCAGCATCGAGGTCTGGCAATTTCCCTCTGCCCAATCCTGTCTCCTTTCTTTTCTTTTTATAGATGATATTCCCCAAAAGATCTCACTTCTAATTCCATCTCAGAAACTCCTTCTCAGAGGACCCAACTGGTACAGTTGGTACTAGGAGTATTATGAGAAAGCAAGCAGTAAGATAGAGTTTGTGGATTGGGATATTTACCTTGCAGCTAGCGAGTAGGACCCCATCATGGGTGGCAAGTAGAGCACAGATGGGCTTGGGCAATGTGTTGGTCTAACTGTTAAAACTTTCACTGATGGTATCTTGGGATAATGTGCTGGTAGGGGAGCATACACTGGCTGGTGATGATTTTAAGCATTTGAAATGTACAGGGGTGCTGGTGGTAGAGATGGTGATATAGATAAGGATAATGATGTTGGATGATTGTTACTAAGTTGCACTGATGTCCTGCTTGTGGATAATGAAATGCTGAGGGCATTTAACAATGGAAACAACTAAAAACTGAGCATGAGAGCCAGCGAGTCTCTTTGGAAGGTTACAAAAAGCCCTCTTCTCATGCAGTGGTAAGCAGAGCATGAGATCAAATCCAGGACCTAATAATCAGAGCAGCTGAACTTCAAAGATCATTGAATATTCAACCAAGGACAGTCTGTTTTGGCAAAGTCAAGGACCTGGTTGGGAAAACCCATGTCTCTGACACATGGGTCAGGGCCATATGGATAATGCCCTTGAAAATTTTGACTCCATAAACTTCTTTGAAAAATTTCAGCCTGCACAAGTGGGAAACCCCTTCCCAATAAAAGCAAGTGTTTCCCTGTATGGGGAGAAAATGAGAAGTCTTTTCCCCAAAAGACAAACATAATTCCTCCCTCAGGAACTGCCACCATCTCTTCTCCTGACCTCCAGGCCTACAAACAAGGTTGTCACAGCACAACCCAGTTGGGGCATGTTAGTCCTAATAAGAGAGGAGAGGAATTGTACCCCCAGAGAAGCTTCAAAAAATAGTGACTGTTGTAGGTAGACTAAATGTGCTGATTTGCCTGAGGTTGACGGGTTTCCCGGGATACAGATTTTCTGTGGTGAAACCTGAGCAGGCCTGGGCAAAGCCGGATGGTTGGTCCCCTTACCATAGGGACTACCATGGCCATAGGTCCATTTGGGAAAGGACTGGGAAGGAATTAAAAGGCTCAGGGAAGTGGGCATACTAGAATAGATGTATTTATGGGAGGCCCCATGACCCACTAGAGGGTTAAGTTACATGGCAAGGTCCAGGGAACACACCATTCACCAAGGCCACAAGTGGTGTACTGGTGAGATTGGCAATATAGGTGGGCAGCCAGCAAGGGTATTTATTATATAGACAGAGTAAAAATGGGACAGCAGGAGGCCAAGAACTGTTGCCCCACTAAAACATCACAATCACTTGCCCAATTTCCAGACCTGAGTCAGTTTTCAGAACCAAGAGCTATTGACTAAAGAAGTGGCCACGTTCTCAGTGGGAAAGAACCTGCAATACCATGGCATGTATACATTGCAATGGTCATTTCAGTCCTTTCCCAAATGGACCTATAGCCATTTACTGGAGTGACTGTGCACCAAAGGGAAGGGGATGCCAGATATTTCAATGAATCTTGACCACAGAGACTCAGAGTGTATGGTTCAAAGTCCAGCCTATGTTGGGCCCACTGGATCCACAGATCCAAATAGTGGTTCTTTCTCCAGGTGCTAAATGTATAATTGGGATTGGCATACTTGGAATTTGAGTTCTTGGCCTGTGGGATAAAAGCCATTATATGAGGAAGGCTGAGTGGAAACCTCAAAAACTACTCCACCTCACTCCTGGACAAGATGGTCAGACACAAACAATCATGTTCTCTGGAAGTGGGGGTTACTAGAGATTAGTGTCATCCTTAAATATGGTAAGGTGGCAGTCACTATCCATTTTGCTTGCTGGTCTGGCCCTGAAGAAATTGGATGGGCCCTGGAGAATGACTGCATAGCCTGTCACAGGTTCAATCTGCAGCAGCCCTATGCTAGCTGCTATTCTAGATTGCAAGAGCAGATTAATAGGGCCACAGGAACAGGATATGTAGATAGTGATTTGGCAAATGTATTCTTTCTTACTGTAATGATGAAAGACTTTCAGAAATAGTTTGCATTCATGTAGAACAAAAAACAATGCCTATTTACAGTTTTTCCCCCTGTTAATTTTGTTAACTCCTCCAGACCTTTGTTATATCATCTGAAGAGTTCTGTGCTATCTGGACATCTGCAGAATATCACATTGAGGATGAGGAAAAGGTGGTTAGTATACTGGAGGCCTTGGTAAGATGCATGCACTCCAGAGGCGGGAAATAAATGCTATAATAATTAATGGGCCTGCCATCTCAGTAAAATATTTGGGGTCTACTGGCCAGGGCATGCTGAATCATCCTGTGCAAAGTAAAAGATAAATTGTTGCATCTTACATCCTATTTTACAAAGAAGGATGCACAAGTCTGATAAGGCTTTTTAGCTTCTGAAGGCAACACATTATAAATGTAGGAATATTGCTATGGCCCCAATACTGGGTAACACAGTAGGCTGTCGGCTTTGAGTGGGGTCCAGAGTAAAAAAAGGGCTTTGAAAAGGGCTCAGACTGTGATACAAGTAACTCTGCCCCTTGGGCCATATAATCTGGCAGGCCCTAAGATGCTGGAGATATCAGTGGTAGAAAAGAATGCAGTGTGGGCTTTATAGCAAGTGCTGGTATAAGAATAGCAATATAAGCACCTGAAGTTCTGCAGGCAGTCCATGCCCTCTCTGTCAGTGAATTACACAGCACTGGAAATAGCTCTTGGGCTCTTAGGCTATTGGGCTCTGGTAGATAGGCAACACTTGACTGTGAGACACCAAGTGACTATAAGTCTGAAATAGCTGGGTCCTATTGGACTTACTAAGTCAAAAAGTTGTGAAGATGACCACAGAAGTCCATCATAAAATGCAAATGGTATATCCACACCTGTCATAAGCAGGAGACCAGAGGGCACCATTAACGTGCATGAGCAAGTAGCCCAAATTCCCATTCACCTACCATGATTGTACCAGTGTTCTTTTTTCATCTCACTATGGCCACATTGGGTGGGGCCAATTACAAAGGCCATATTGTAAAGCCAGGAAGGAAGGACAAAAAGCCAGAGCCTGGCGTTCAAATGGGTCATTTTAGTGAGTGAGTACAAGCCAAAATTCATGGTGACTACATTATATCCTCACTCAGAGGAGAACTTGAAAGACAGCAGTGAGGAAAAAGAACTCCATGGTCAGTGGCAAATGGCCTGGTCAGCTGGTCCAGAGCCAGGAAAGTAAAAGATTGGAAGCTTGGAGAAAAAAACATCAAGAGTAGCAGTATGTAAATGGATATATTAGAATGGGGAGAAAGCATCCATCACGGATAAGGCACTAAACAACCAAACTGAAAAACGTGACTTGGCCTGTTGGCATTAACTGGTCTTTGTCAGCAGCCACTACAGTGTTCGCACATTGGACAGGTGAATCAAGTGACCGTGGAATCAAGTGACCATCTCCCACTCACCAAGTCCAGTTTAACTATTGCCACCTATGAATGTCTAACCTATTAGCAACAGAGACAAATTTGATACCCCCAGTATGGCACTATTCCTTGAGGAAACCAAATGATGGTGGCAAGTTTATTACAGTGGCTCCCTCAGGGGTAGACACCTCTTCCAGGTATAGGTTTGCCATTTCCACCTGCAGAGCCTCAGCTAACATCTATATCTTGGGGCTTAAAGAATGTTTGATTCTGAGGTACAGAGTGCCACACAGCCATAGCATCTGATCATAGAACCCACTCTACAGTGATGGAAGTGTGGGAGGGAGCCCAAAACTATGGAATCCACTGGAAATATCACATAGCACACCACCCAGAAGTGGCCAGTCTTGGAGGTCATTGAAAAGGCCTGCTGAAGGCACAGATGAAGTACCAGCCCAGAGGCAAAACTCTGTAAAAATTGGCCACCATCTTTCAGGATGCAATATATGCATTGAATCAGAGATGTTTATATGGCACTGGGTTCATAATAGAAAGAATACAGAAGTTTGAAAACCAAGACATGTATAAGGAGTTGACCCACCAATTACCACTCCCACAAATTAATGGAGAGACTTTGTGCTTCCTATTTCTGAAAGGTCACTGCAGAAATCGAGGTCCTCATCCCCAAAAGGGAACACTCTTGCCAGCACATACAGCAAGGGCCTAATTGAACTGTGGGCTACAGCTACTGCCTGGGCATCTTGGGCTCCTTGTGCCCAGGGACTGGTAGGCAAGAAGAGGGTTCAGCACCTTCTCCGGAGTAACTGATCATGATCAGCAGGAGGAGAAAGGGCTGCTGTGACACCCTGGGAGCAGGGAGGAATCCACGCAGAACTCAGGTCACCCACTTGGTGCTTCTTTATTCTTCCTTGACCAATTGTGATTGGGAATAAACAAGCAAGAAGGAGCTCAAATCCCTCAGAAATGAGATTTGGGCCACCCTCCCAGTCAGGCCAGTGAGAGCAGCAGAGCTGGTAGCTGAGGATGAGGGCAAATTCACATGAATTATTCATTGTGCCAGCTGTGGTCTTTACACCAAGGGCAGCCACAGGGGCTGGAGTTTGTTACACTAACTTCCCTTTTCTAAGTTTACCCTTAGGAAGAGAGGCGCTGTTCTCTCATGTGTATAGACAAGTAGATTGCACAGCACAAGCTTCCCTGACATACAGAGGGACACATTTTGCATATGGGAGACAAAGAGATATGCCACCATTCTGTTTCCCCTTCAAAGGAATTGCTGCCCAGATGCAAGCAGCACAGTGAGCTACCAGTCTCCAGTGGTTAGCTCTTTTTGGAGTTCACTTTAGCTTTTGAATTGAGGTCATGCTTTTTTTGAGGGGACTCTAAGCCAATGACTGAAGCAGATGGTGGCACGAGGACATAATCATTTCTGCCCAATGCAGGACTCTCTTAATGGGCAGTCATTGGTCCAGAGCCCTGAATTTGGCTGGCAGAGACTCTGTCAGGACTGTGTCACAGGTGGATGACACCCCAGCCCAATCCTGTTTCCTCCTCTTTCCTTTCACAAGTCTTATTTCTCAATAAACCTTTAGCACTTCTAATCCAGCTCAGCATCTGATTCTCAGAGAACATAACCAGCACAATTTTATGAAATCATAACTAAAAGGACACAATTCCATGCCTCCCCAGGGTACTAAGATACCATCCAAAGCCCTAGAATGTTAGAACTGAAGTAGCCACAGTTGAACCAGCTGAAAGTCTCAGAGATCCAAATTCATACAGCTGCTAAGAGACAGAATAGGGATCAACAGATATTCAATACATCAAAACTATTTATGAAACAACTGACAGGCCTGAATAAAAATAGGAAATAATAGTCAATCTAATTAATGCTACCATATAGCTCCAGGTATTCAAACATATTTATTCAAAAAGAAAGGAACAAACAAAGCCACAAGCAATCATCAGCCAAATAATGGAGCATATAGATAATCTCAATATGAAAGGATTTGAACCTCGGAATTATTTCCTCAAATGCCCACTTCTAGAGTAGAAGAGAAAATGTTCTTATTAATAGTAAAATATTAAAACAGGCTGATTGTGGAATTAAAGGAAAAAATTGAAGAGAGATAATTTACCTCTTGAGTGCCAAAGAGATTATACAAAATGATGTCAGCTAAACAGACCGAGGTTCCCACTCAAATAGATCAAAGACACATGTTACAAGCTGCAAGACATTATCCAACAGCCAAAATACGTTCTCCCTCCCAGCCCCAATGGAACATCAATGATCCCAGCCCAAAAAGTACAAGAGGCTTTGGACTGGTTCCCTGAAATACAGAGGGATGCATTTTGCATGTGTGACCCAAACAGACCACTGCCTAGGTGGTCTGTGCGGTTGATAGATGCAGCAGCCAGGTCCCCTGTGATAGGGTTCAGTCTTCCTGTAATCTGTCTTGCCCTTGTGCCAATCCATTTGCATATGGCAGTCAGAAAGAGCATTTGAAAAGTAAACAAGATCGTGTTACTGCCTTGCTTAAAAACTTTCAATGATTTCACAGGGCTCATAAAATCAAATTTGAACTCTTACCATCCCCTGCCTTCATTGCAAGCCGCTCACACAATTACCCACTAAGCCCAGATTCCACTGGACAGCCATTGTCCGCCCTGGGGGCCTTCACATAGTCTGCCCCCTGTGTCTGAAGGGCTCCTACTCTTCTTCTTCAGTAACTGGCTTCTTTTCCTCATCCAGGCCTTAGGTTAAATGCCTCCTCCTCAGAGAAGACTTTCTGGTGGCCAAGCCCAAGCCTCTTCACCCCTCTTTCCCCACCACTAACATCTTTGCATTCTCCCCCACTATATATTCCTTTCCCTTGCTGGTATATTTGACAATTTACTTAAAAAAAAAAAATCTGTTTGCTTACTGCTGCTCTCCCCCAGTAACCTCAAAACGACTTGTTTTATACATCAGGATATTCCCGGTGCCTGGCCTAGTGCTTAGCATAACATAGTTGCTCAATTACTATTTGTTGAATGTGTAGAGGGGCAATTATAATGACAGATGACGATTATATAGCTCTAACGACATGCTTATTCCAAGCATTCTACATATATAACTCTAAGTCTATGGCGTAGGTCCTATTTTTTTTTACTGCTGATGAAACTAAGGCCTAGAGAGGTTAAGGAACCCACAGAAGGTAGGGCAGAGCTAGGATTGGAACCCATGTAATTTGATGCAGTGACCACAAATCTCTTCTCACACGTTTCTATCTTAATTAAATATCAATCTCTTCAATACAGTGTTAAACATAACAGAGATTTCAGGATGTTAGATAGATATCTGGGGTCAGAAGGGTATTCTGGTCCTCTTAAATCCATTGCTCACTCTGCCTAGAGCCATGCTGGCTAGAGAGAGCACACTCCCGATTAATCTGAAAAAGTCTTCACTGCATACATCAGGAGATTATTTGGCAGAGTCTAGTTCACATGTATGTGCATGTATATGTGCAGATGTATGTGTGTTGAGGGGTCAGGGACGGTTGACCAGTAGTGTGGCCTAGTCAGCTCAAGGGCTTATGAGAGACAGAGAAGGGTGAGACAGGAGAGAAGAGTGAACAGGAGCATTACAGAATACAGTAATGGAAAAGGAACCTAAAACCTCATCATTTAAAGGGCTTTGTGTAGGAGATTTAAAACAATAACTAAATGTCTTAAGTACTATTTTCTTGGGACAAGTGCTTTATAGTATTGACTCATTCAATCTTCACAATGCAGTATTTATGCTCTTTTCCTGGGGAAAACTAAGACACAGAGAGTTTAGTAACGTCCTTATGGTCTTACCACTAGTACGTGGTGGAGCCTGGTTAAAACTCAGAGACTGGTTAACAGCTTGTCCTCTTAACCAATATCATAATTGCCATCAATTATTCGAGCAAACATTTTCTGATGCAGCAAGGAAGGGTCTTTCTGTCCCTGGAGGCGGTGGGTGAAGGCCTCTGCAGTGTGTGTTGACAGCATTGATGCTATCTTGGCATAAGAAGCTCTTTTGTTTGTTTTCCTTCCCATAGCTTTCCCCTAGGAGGAGCTTATTGGGAAAAGAAAAGACATTGGGAGTAGAGTGTTCAGGGCCTGCCAATTCCAGAAAATCTGTTAGAGGCTAACCTACCCTTGCATGGAGGTGTTCTGGAGCCCTCAAGGGCAGATCAAGCACCTCATTGGACACTCCAGGATTTGTCAGAAAGGAAATGGCTTGGGAAGAACAGCATCAAAAAAGATCCAAGAACTTAGATATGGGCTTCTGCATTACTAAAGTTTACAGGAAGTCCTGGGCCTGCTCAGAGAGCTGTCCTCTGTTCTCTGATCCTGAGCCATTCTGAGGGGTCATACGTAGCCCACACTCAGCTAAAACCACTCCAACTTCACCCCGTGGGCTGGTATGAAGGTGCATTTCCTCTCCCCACTATTCATGCTGGGTTTTTATTTTTTGATTCATTAAATTTTATTTCATTAAATTTATTCCAACATTTAATTTCAGGAGTCAAGATTTTTAAAATACTTTTTATTTGGAAGTAATTTCAAACTTACAGAAAATTAAGAGTTAGAAAAGTTTAAAAATCACCCCTTTCTCCCTTTCAATTAATAAGTGGTTTATAAAGAAAAGCTTTAAGATCATACAAATATTCTATTCTTCATCAATATTTCCCCCGCATTTGGTATGCACTGATGATTCTTGCCTGAACCGATCTTTACTACGATGGTTGCAAAAAAGGCGGAAAGGTGATTTTCCAACTACAGCACACTCCACATTTTTCTGTTGGCACTCAGCATTCTACTACAGCCCTCTGTCTCCCCTGCTCCTTTACTGACGCATGTATCTCTTTATCTAATCTATCAGCATTTATCTATTTATTATTAGTATGAGCTCATGGTTCCTTTTTATATTACTATCCTTAGTTTTTATTTTTTGTTGTTTCTGCTGCTCACATTGTCTCAGATTAAGCCAGTCAGAGCCCCATTAAAGGTTCCTATGTTATTGAGACATGCCCCATAGATTTTGAGCACTTCCTATCTTTCTGACACCACAAGATGTTCCAAAATCACCTTATATGTATCCTGGCCCAGCCCTGGAATCATCAGTTTCTCTGAGGACTCCTGGTTCCCTTTAGTGGTATTAAAGACCAAGATCTGGGTGGTAGGTATGCTCATCGCCTTTACTTTAAGGACCTTTCTGTGGACAGTGCCAGGCTATATAAACAAGTATAAATATACGAGGGCTGTCCAGAAAGTATCCAGCCATTGTTAATGTAATGAGAATGGTTGCACACACATGTTTACATACATGCACACACATTTACATATCTATGCATATACATAATCATGTCCAAATTTTAGAAATTGTAAGTTCACAATGATACCTCCCATTCTAGTCCATCCCTACAGGGTTCTTTCTTACCTTTTCCATTCCCTATGTGTAGGTCCTTTCTTTTACAGTAGAGAGAACTCTGGATCCCAACAACTTTTTTTTAACAGGGTCTCGCTCTGTTGCCTAGGCTGGTCTCAAACTCCTGGCCTCAAGAGATCCTCCCTCTTCAGCCCTAAAGTGCTGGGATTACAGCATGAGAGGCCATGCTTAGCCCAACAACTTAGATGCATTTACTCTCTTGCTCAATCCTATAATACAGCGGTTCCCAACCTTTTTGGCACCATGTACCGGTTTTATGGAAGACAATTTTTCCATGGACAGGGATCAGGGGGAGGGAGAGGGAGAGGCAGAGTTCAAGGAGTTCAAGTGGTGATGCCAGCATGCCAGTGATGGGGGGGGAGTGGCCTTAAGTACAAATGAAACTTTGCTTGCTTGCCTGCCCTGCTGTCCCCACCCCAGCCTTGCTTCCTAAGTTTCATGGAAGACAATTTTCCAAGGACAGCCAGCAGAGCAGGTCCACGGCCTGGGGCTTGGGGAACACAGCTATAATAATACATTTGAATGATTTCTAAATTGCCTTGCCTATACCATTATAAAAAAAAATCTACTAAAATAGTTCAAAATTTTTTAGTGTTTTGAACTCGCACCCCACAGTCAAATGTTGTGTTAATAAGTGACTTGAATTAGTTTATCTTTCATGGTTTTACTTTTCAGTGAGGCTATGGTACTCGTTTGAAACACTGCGTTAATTTTTTTTCAGTTTGCTTTCAGTTTTAGTCTTTTTTCTCCTTTCCTATCTTTGTTGATTTAATTTTATTTTTTAATGAGTAGATCATTAGCATGCTTCCAAAAGTGAAAACTATTTTAAAAACTATACTCAGAGATTTGTCATCTAGCCTCTATCCCTTTCATCCCATACTGGACTTACCTGTTGTAAGTACCCAAATTTATTATCTTCTGATTTTTCTTTCCTGTGGCTTTTTTTGTGAAAATAAGCAAATATATATATCTTTTCTTATTTCCCCTTCTTTCTTACCAAAACATAGCATAGTATATGATATTTTTCAGTTTTCCTTTCTCCACTTAACATATCTCCTAGAATCACTCCATATCAGTTTAAAGAGACATTCCTTATTATGTTTTCAGTTGCATGGTACTCCATTGTGTATATATAGCATAGTTTGTTCAATTTCTTGGATATTTAGGTTGCATCCAAAATTTTGCTATTATAAATAATGCTATAATTAATAGCACTATGAATATGTATTTTCAAATTGTTATAAATTATTTTTGGATTAAATTCCTGTGTAGTTTTGTTAAATATTGCCATATTCCCCTCCATCAGGGTTGTATCATTGTGCATTCTTACCAGCAGTGTATGAGAAGGCTAGTTTCATATGTTTAAATGTCTTTTTTTAAATCATGTTTCATAAATTGTTAGTTTGGGTCTTTGTCTAATTTTCTGTAAGATTTTTGGTGTTTTATTTCTCAATTAAAATTTGTTTGTATATTAAAGATACCAACTCTTTCTCCATGACATGTTTTGCAAATATTTTCTCCCAGTTAGTAATTTGCTTTTTGACTTTGCTTATTTTTTTGACCAGAGTTCTTTTTTATTTTATATATAGTCATATTTATCTACTTAATCTTTTATTTTATTGAATCCAGGTTAAGGAGGAATTCATCCATGTTTTATTCTAGCTTTTACATGTTTTCATTTTTTACAATTACACCTCTGATCCATTGGGACTTTATATTGGTGCATGGTATGGTATACACCTAATTTTATTCCTTTCCACCATTTATTCAAAAGATCATCTTTGCTCCAGTGATTGAGATACCACTTTTATAATATATCACATTTCAATATGTTTTTGGTCCATTTCTGAAATTCTGTCATATTCTTTTGGACTGTCTACTCATACATCAGTATAACACTGTTTTAAGTATAGTAGATTTGTAGTATATATTAATATCTAGTGGGAATAGTCTCCAGTCTTTCTTTTCAGCGTTATTCTAGATATTCTTATATGTTGATTTTTTCATGTGTATTGTGATATCAATTTGTGTATCTCCATGAAAAAAATCTCATTGGTTTTTTTGTTCTTTTTTTTTTTGAGACAGAGTCTCTTTCTGTTGCCCTGGGTAGAGTGCAGTGGCGTCATTGTAGCTCACTGCAACCTCCAGCTCCTGGGCTCAAGCGATCTTCTTGCCTCAGCCTCCTGAGTAGCTGGGACTACAGGTGCATGCCATGACATCCTGTAATTTTTCTATTTTTTGTAGAGATGTGGTCTCACTCTTGTTCCGGCTGGTCTTGAACTCCTGGCCTCAAGCAATCCTCCCACCTTGGCCTCCCAGAGTGCTAGGATTACAGGTGTGAGCCACCACGCCTGGCCTCATTGGTATTTTTTATTGGGATTATATTATATTTATAAACGAATTTATAAGAACTGATATCCTAATAATGCTAAGCTTTACTAACCAAGAGGAGATATCATTCAATTTATTCATGGCTACTTTGTGTCTTTCAGGAGAGTATTACAATTTTTTAAAAAATATAGATTTTGAAAGTTTCCTATTAAGTTTATTCTTATGTTTTTTATTTTTTATTCCTCATGTAATGGAGTTTTCCTTGTTTACTAGTTATTATATGCATATGTTAATAGCATTGTTCTTTGCATGTTAATTTTATTGAAATTGACTGTTTTGTTGAAATCTTTTATTGTTGAGTTCATTTAATCATTAATTCTTTAGGGTTTTCCAGATATATTATCTTGTCATCTCTAAATAGAGATACTTAAATTTTTTCCTATTCTTATGCTAATTGTTTTATCTTATTTAATTGCATTGAACAATAATTCCAGAGTAATGTTAAATTTTAGCAGAGATAATGGGTATAATTACCTGTTGCTTACTTTGTGAGAATGCCTCTAGAATTATTTATTAATACTAAATAACTCTGTTCTTCCATTTGTTTCATATTAAATTATGTTTTACTGGCACCGTACTCAATTGTTGGTGATTTATAATGTGCTATGACATCTATAACTACACATTCTATATTTATACTATACTACTACACATCTATAATTACACATTTATCTAACTGATATTTTATAAGTATTTATTAACTTTGTCTCATTCTTAAAAGGTAATTTTGCTCAATTTATACTTTTAATTGATAGTAATTTTCTCTTGGCAGAAGAGATTATTTAGCTTCTATTATTGCTCTTGATATGTCTGCTATTAGGCTACCTGGAACTTTGGGGGGAAGAAATCTGTGTTTCTGCAGTGTTCTCTGGTCTCCCTACAATGTACTGGAATTCATTTCTTTTTATTTATCCTGCTTGTCATGCATTGTGTTCATTTGTTCTGTTTATTCCTGTATTTCAGCAGTTTTGGATAATTCTCAGTCATCATCTCTTTGTTGCCACTCCTTCGTTCTTTGTATTCTCTGTTTTTGATTAGACATATGTAAGACCCTCCCTATTTTCCATGTTTCTAACCTCTTTTTCATATTTTCTGTCCCATTATTTCTCTCTGTTTCATTTGGAGTAATTTCTTTGGCCCTGTGTCACAGTTTACCAAATCTCTCCTTAGCTATATCTAATATGTTATTTACCTCATTCACTGAGTTTTACATTTCAATGACAATGTTTTCCTTTTCATAGAAATGTTCTTCTGGGAATGTTCTTATTCAAATCTGCAGGGATTTTGATAGCCTTTTGTTCTTTATGCATTTTTTTTTCAAAATTTAATATTTTATTTCATTTAATATTTTAAGCATAAATATTCTTTACCTGGTAATTCCAATATATGAAGTACTTGGAGATCTAAATCTATTGCTGCTTTTCCTGACTGTCATTCATGGTATCTTACTTCCTTGTTTTGTGTGTGTGAGAGCTCTTATTTTATTAAATTTGATCTGTGCAAATCCTGAGGGCGTAAATTGGGGTTAATTTCCTCTAGAAATTATTTGAGTATATATCTGCCACCACTTTAGTCCCTTTTGAGGATCCCTAAATAATGAAGAGGTCTTGGGTTTATTCTAAGATTAGATTTTAAATCCTAGGAAGATAGCATCCTTTTCTAAAAAAACAATTTTTATAGTAGGGCTTGAATATTTTCCCTTTAAAAAAAATTTTTTTGTGTGAGTTCCGGCAGTGTCTTAAGAGGTTAGCTTATTAGTTTATCCAGTTTTTAGTTAAATCATAGCAAGTTTAATCATAATGACTGGAAGTTTACCATACTCTGTATTGTATGTCTTTTCATTTTTTAAAATTTAAGTTTTGAAACATCTCAAATTTACAACAAAACAAAAAAAATAAGTAAAGCATGTTTTATGTATCACTGGTCAACATTAACAAGAAATAGCATTTATGTAATTTTATTTGTGTCAAGCTCTTATTTTTGAGGAAAAATAATCATAGATAAGGTTGAAGTCCCTTCCCTCTGTCACATATCTTTTTGGAGCTCCATAGGCATGCCTAGGTATTCAAAATTGAGCTTACCATCTCTTCCATAAAACTGCTCTCCTCTGTATTCCTTGACTCAGTTTCTCACAATAGAAACCAAGGAATAGTTCTCAAGTCATTCATATCTCAAATCCCACTTTCACTGTCTTGGTTCAGGCTCCCATCATCTTTTAATTTGACAGTTGTTTTACTCTCCTAATGGAGCTTCCTACCTCCAGTCTTGCCTTCAGTCCTACTCATTGCAGAATGATTTTTTTTCTACATCTCACACATACTTTGCCCCTAATAAAAACCCTTCAATGGCATTCCATCACTCTTGGTGAGGGATACAAACTTCTTAAAATGGCCTGGGGGCTTTCCTGCTTTCATCTCCTTTGCTTGCCCACGCCTCCAGGACTCATTCTCTAACTCCCAGTCATCCAGAATCTTTTGTACTTCCCCCAAATTCCATTCTCTCTCACCTCTGACCATGTACACATATTGTTTCTTTTGCATGTAGTGCCCCTCTAATCTCACCAGTAGTTGTCTGGCTGATGCCATTAAATCTCAGCTCAGCTTTCCCCACACCAGGAAGACTTCCCTGAACTGCCAGGGTTGGCCAAAGAATCCCTCTCATGTATGCCATTATCACCCTTTGCATACATGTATCATACTCTATTGTAATAATCAGCTGTGCACCCCAAAGACTATTTCTTATTCATATTTCAGTCCCCAGCACCTAGTAAAGGGATTGGCTTAGTAAATGAATACACACATTGATAATCTTTTGAGTTCCACTTTAAGTCCCTTGAGAATTTAGCTATATTTCCTAATTATCATGCACAGATCTTGATATAATTTGAGTTGAATAGTAGATCAAAAGACAGCCAATTAGGTGATAATATTCCAGAAAGGCCAAATTTGAGAGTGCCTAAAAGCCAATAAATCATATGGATGAGTCATGTGAATAATTGTTTAACAGTTTTGTTGAGTTATAATTGACATACAATAAACTGCACATATTTATACAGTTTAATAAGCTTCCACATGTGATACAATCATGAAACCAACACCACAATCAAGATATCAAACATATCATTCACTCTCATTTGAATTTTTTCAGTTTGGGTTATTTAAAATAAAGCAATTATGAATATTTGGCACAAGACTTATATGGATATATGTTTTCTTTTAACTTAGGTAAATATCTAGGAGTGAAATACTTACATTGTATGTGTGTTGTATGTTTAATTTTTTAATAAACTAACTGTTTTCCAAAGTAGTTGCACCAATTTATATCCCCATGAGCAGTGCAAAAGAGATCCAGTTCCTCTACGTTCTCACCAATTTTAGCCAATCTAGTAGGTGCACAGCAATATTTCATTGTGGTTTTATTTTGCATTTCATCAATGCATATTAATTGAGCATCTTTTCATGTGTTTATTTTCCATCTGCATATTTTTTCTGATGAAGTGTGGTTCAAATCTTTTGCTCTTATTTGGTTGCTTACTTTCTTATTACATAGTCTTGAGAGTTCTTTACAAATTTTGGGTACAAGTCCTTGATCAGGTACATCACTTGAACATAGTTTCTCTCAGTCTGTGGTTTGTCTCTTTTTTCTTTTTAACTTTTTTACTATGAAAAATTTCAAACTTACACAAAGAATAATATTGAAATAATGAACTCTCATGTACCCATCACCCAGATTTAACAATTATGAACACACAGCACTTTTTCAAACTGCAGGCTCCATAATCATTTCAGTAGGGGCTGCTGTCTTTATTCAAATAAGATAAATTAGAAAACATCACAGCACTTTGCACAAAGAAATGTTCATTCATTAAACTTTTCTTTTGCTTACATAGACAAATGGGTGGACTTGATCCCAATGAAGAAAAACGTATTTCTTCCTAGGGATTGCTGTTATAAAGTTTAAAAGAGACTGCAAATTCTCTGCTTTGGCAACTTTTAAGGACCAAAAAGAGTAACAGACACTTTCAGAGATGAGTTTTCCTTAATCAAAGCTTAAAATTGAGTTAACAAATGGAATCTTCAACAGAATATTAGAAATGTTTATGCAGAATAATACCACAAATTGTTTTTAACAATCTAGAAGCCTTAACTTTCTCTGTGCATGTACTACATATTGAGTCCCATCCTCCATAGGATCTAGGGCAGCTCCCCATAACCAAACACTACTATATCAGTAGTAAATTATATACATATTAACACTAAGTAGGAAAAAATAAAGAAAGTAAAGATGATGAAAAGCTTAGTGTCAGGTCTTGCCAACAATTTGAAAAAAATGCTTTTGGTTTTCCAGATCGTGGCACCACTCTAAATTATGAATAAGAGGTGTGGCCGGAGATATGCTAACAGGGGGTAGAAGTAGCAGCATGGATGGGGATGGAGGAGGAACGCAGCTAGGCAGGGACTTTGACATGTTTTGTCTTGATAAGCAGATAAGAGTGGTAGGAACACTGGCTACTGGTTGTCATTTAATATGCTTTTCTTTACATACCTGAAGAATTCACAGGAACTTAGTCTTAAAAGCTTTCTGAAAGAAAGCAAATAGTTTTCTGTTAAAGTCCCTAAACCTAGAATGTGGGACAAAGGTACAGGGGTAGTATCAGAGACCTGCCCTGTTCTCAACTTTTTACATTTAATACTCCTAACCCCTCTGTTAGACGAGTCTTGTTATTCCCATCTTATGAAGGTGAGGCAGAGAAGAAATTAAGGTAGGAAGCAGGGCCTGATAACAGTGATTTCTGGCCACATGGCTACACGTGAGCTTGGAATTCAAAACCAACTTGAAAGTGTGGCTAGTCTCTTAGCAGTATCTTTTAAAGAACAAAAGTTCTTACTTGTGTTTATGAATTTTTCTTTTGTGGATTGTGCTTTTGGTATTGTATGTGAATTTCTACATAGTGAACTGCAACTTAACTTAATATGTAAACAAACTGCTACCTAACTAAAAAGTATATCCTTGTAACAAGTAGCTGAGCCTCAGCCAATCACAGCAGCCAAGTTATAGCCAATTATAGGCTTCCAATTGATCAGATCATATCCATATAAGGTAAATGCTGAACTGTAACCAATCAAGCTGTTTCTGTATATCCTTTTTCTGTCTATAAATACTGCTTGCCCACATTGCTGGGTGGAGCATTCTGAACCTGTCCTTATTGAGGGTGCTGCCTGATTCATGAATCATTCTTTGTTTAAATTAACTATGCTAAACTTTACTGTGTAAAGTTTTTCTTTTAATATTTATCACTATCCTTCATTGTCTGGCATCCAATATTTTGAATGACACTGTTTCAGATATTATTGCCACTCTTTATTTATTTAATTTAGGAGGATAAATCTATTCCCTGTTACTTCATCTTTTCTAAAAGTCCAGGCTAAACTTTGTTTTAGAAGTTTCCTAGGTATTTCTTATTTGTAGACACTTATGGGGACAGTGTGTCTACAAAATCAAATGGAATGATTGATAAATAAGTGTTGATATAGATTAAGCTATGAAAAAACCTTGTCAGAGTCACTTGTTATTGATGTAAGAGGGCTAGTGCTTCAGAATTATTACAGAAAGGGGAGGCAAAGGGAGTCTTCTTGAACTCTGATCAACTCATTATCATTGTACAAGTTTTGACTTATAACTTCTTTTTGTTCTACAAAGTTGTATTATTCACAAATGAGAAAGTGATTCCTGAATATGACAGTATATGACAGACGTCCACTCCCTTTAGATAACAAACTGGAGGCTGAGTCTGCTTTTCTCATTTATGAAGGAAAAGGAGGAATAAATTTCAGGACAATTCTCAGATATCCTATCTCTACCTTCTTTCTTCCTCTTCCTTGGGATTTATTGGCAGAGGGAACTCTCATTAATATATATTTGTTCTGTGATGATAAAATAGCTTCCAGTTGCTCTTAGTCAATGGGTAACCAACCAAATATTCAGCATCCAAAATCTGAATCAGAGACAACAACTTCACCAGCAAAGGGCATAAAATTATAAGATCCTAGACAGGGGAGGTAGAGGTAGAATAAAAGCAACAGAATGAATTAAAGAGATATGGCAAAGGATAACTTCCCAAGACTTGATCACTGGAGTTTAATTGTGTATTTTAAGAAAATGAAAGGGAGGAGGCAGATATGCCTGGGATCCGGACTCTGGCTGATGGGGAAGAATACATGGACTGTGAATTAAGTGAAAAGGTGAAAGGTGAAAGGTGAGGTGACTTAATACACTATGTGCTCTTCTCAGCAATACCAAGGCATGTAAATGACATTCGATTCATTTTCTTAGCAGCAGGCAGCAAGCACTTCCTACCCTCTACTGTGTGTAGAACCGCTGGAAAGATTACCAAAGGAAAGAGAATGAAGTACAAAGCCGGGCCTCTCCCCTGAGGAGGTTAGAACAGAGCTGAAAGTGCCTCTCAGTAAGACAGCTCGGGCACATCCTAAGCCAGTGTAATTAGAATAAGTTAATACTGAAAAAAAAAGGGACCTTGTATAATATGCCACATACTTTACATGGCATTTAATCTTCACAGTTAACTCTAGAAGGTAGCTATTGATATTATTCTCATTTTACAAATAAGGACAATGAGATGCAGAGAATTTGAGTAACTTGCCTTCTAACATGTAGCTAGTAAGTGGCAGAGCCAGGATTCAAGCCCAAAGAGTCTAACTCTGGGTCCTTACCTCTAATTTACTATACTCACTGCCTATCACAAAGGGATATCAGGAATAAGATTTTATTCTTCAGAAAGAGGACTTCGATTGTGCTAAGTTGGAATAAGCATTCTCGCTTATGTCTCATGTCCTCTACTTCTCATATGAATTCCTCTGGCCAAGAGAAACCCCCAATTAGAAGAGAAATCCATGGGCAGCTGCAGCAAACTAGGGAAGCTCAATGAGTGCTTTGGAAGGGTGCCCACATGTGCACACCTTCTCCACCAGAAAGCAAGTTCCATAAGGGACAGTTTGTTTTATACTTCATACTACCCCCAGCATTTAAAATAGTGCCTTATATATATATAGCAGCTGCTCAATAAGTACTTGTTGAATCAAAATAATGAATGTGCACAAGCTAGTCAGGGCTAAGGAAGATTCAAAATAATCCTGCATGTGCTAGCTTCTCTTTTCTCCCCAGTGTCTCCATCACATGCCACCAATTTGGGATCCTGGTCTATTGAAGAGTTGCACAATATAGAAATGCATTATGTCACAGAGGACCTGATTTTCTTCATACATAAGGCCACTTAGGGATGCCTAATGTGGCCTCACATGCCCTGAGGTTGGCCTTGCCTCAAGCACAGTGAAGCCAGCCTTACTGAGTTGTTGGAAGCTCTGGAAATAGCAGCCTTAATTCTTGGACCTAAGCCCATCCCAGTCTCTCCCCATTGGATCAAGTTTCCTAGTAGAGAACAAATAGGACAGCTCTAATACTCCCAAACGCTACCTTCAAATCCGCACACTTGAGCAAATAATTTGCTTCCTGCTTCCCAAAAAAGTTCCTAGTAGACAATGTGACAAATTTTACTCTTGCTGCCCTTGCTAAAAATGTCCCTGTTAAGTTACAACCAGATTTCCAATTCAATTTTTCACTGCCTTGCCCAAGAAGATATATAAACTCATAGAAAACCAGGATTATAGCTATGAAACCCACTTTCCAGCATTATACATAAGGAGACATTTAATAAGTGCTTAATGGTGATAATGATTTACATTTGGGCATGGACCAAAGAGAATGTTACTGTAGAAAGTGCTGAGCAGTGCTTGACTCCCTCACACATACAACAGTTTGGCAGCCAGGGCAGAGAGGATTGGTGTGCCCAAGGAACCAGGAGTCATGAGGTCAAACAGAGAACAGGCTGCTTTTTGTATCTGGCCACTGATAACCACAGAAATTATGGATACAATAATTTGATCTCCTTGGAGCTACAAAAGTCCTTTTAAGTAAATGTTTTCTTGTACATCAATACTACAAAATAGCCTATGATATAGATTTATACATGGAGTAACTGGAATTCTAGTGTATGAAGAATCAGGTTGTTTACTTAATAGTGGACAAAAAAAAAATTTAACCAAACCTTACGATTTAAACTTGCCACACAGTGTCAATTTTTAAAGAAAATCTATTTAATGTCATCAATTAGCCATTTATTTAGAGAATAAGTCTTTATTAATAAATTACTCTGTAGTCTATGCTTTGAGAGACATGTAAGATTCAGAATCTAAGTTCCCTGGACTTAAACTTATAACCAACACAGACCAAGAAAAATACATACTCTGGAATTTATATATGTAAGCCACAAATAGACAACAATTAAAGAGTAATATTATGTTTATTATAAATCAAGATTAAATCATGTATTTAGATAAATTCAGGCATTCTGATGGTATGCATTTTTTCCACAGATGTGCATAAATTCAACCCATATCTACCCCATCACTCAATTGCATGCTGCTCAAGGACATCAGCAGCATGCGTCTGATTCAGGCCCTCATGCACAAAGCAGCTGCTATACTCCAGACGCTCAGGAATGCAAAAGCTCCTGATGAAATGAAATGGTATAGTCCGTCCTTCCTTCCTTCCTCCTTTCCTTCCTTCCTTCCTTCCTTCCTCCCTCCCTCTTTTATGGAGAACCTACTTGCCATACAGCACAATGCTTGGTACTAGGAATTCAAAGGCAAATAACAAATGTTCCCTGACCTGGTTGAGCTCATGATTGAGCGCAGAATACTGACAAGTAAAGAAATAACTGCAATAAAAAATAAGTTGGGCTGAGATTTGAATTGAATACTCCAGGAGTTTAAGGGAAAAAGCTATTTATTTTAGGAAAATACAGTGAGGTTTTATGGTTTTTAGGGAAGGGATCTATAGCCAGCATGGTCACTGATCAGTCCTTGGCTAAGGGGATGGCAAAAGCATATGGTCTTCATAATGACCAAGAGTGTCAGGGCACCTTACATTGAATGGAGTACAAAAGAGATAATGCCATGTTGTTGTAAATCTACTTCTTTTTAAACAATTTTATGGAGATATAATTCACCCATTTAAAGTGTAAAATTCAGTAGTTTTTAGCTTATTCACAAGTTGTACAATCATCTCCACTGCCAATTTTAGAACATCTTCATCACCTCAAAAAGAAACCGCAAACTCTTTGGCTATCGCTCCTCTATTTCCCCAGCCTTAAGCAACTGCTAATCTACTTTCTACTTTCTACTTGACTGCTAATCTAAGTAGAAACACACTACTTATTGTATCACCTTCTAAAATTCAAAGAAAGCATTTTCATCCAAGGATTCTTAAGAAGTACTATTAATCAATTCATTAACAAAGATGTTGCTTGAAGATTTTTAGTTGGTCTCATTTCAAGGTCCCAGTACACGTTGAATATGAGGAATGTGGGAGTGAGAAGGATTAATAGCTGGAAGAAAATCTTTTGCTAATCCTCATATTAATGATGTAAAAACTACTGTCACTACCACACTCCATAGTGTTCTACCCAGGAGTCACAAGTGATCCCTCTTTAGGGAAGCACCACTCTATGGTGGAGACTGAAATATCACTGAAGATGAAGGGGGCTTGGCAGAAAGAATAGAGGACTGGACATCAGAAAACATAGTTTTGATTCCTGCTCCAGTTCTTGGCTATGTGTCCTTGGGCACATCACTTACTAGCCCGTGCTTTGGGTTTCTCATTTGGTAAATGGACTATTGTTACCTAGTCTGCATGTTTTGCAAGAATACATATGAAGTTCTCTGTAAAAGGGTGGACTGTAAAAATATCAGCAAGTGTTACCAGCTCCAAATTTTATTAAGTTATTATAATTCTTCCCTGGGCCCAGGTATTCAAGAAAGATTTAACATTTAATAATGGTAAAGATGAAAGTTCAAGAGGTTTCTAATAGCTCTTTACTATCCTTTATGACTGAAGCCTCAAGTAAGGAAATCAAAAAGGACTGGTATTTGTACCAAAGTCTTCTGGAGTTTGAAGAGAGCTTGCAAGGACATTCGCTTCATCTTCTGTCTCCACACAAATTACAAACATGAAAACATGAGGACCCCCAGAGAAGAACACATTGTGGGATGCACTGACTCATTTTCTAGAGATGAACAGTCTTTGAAGGGATAGGAAGCCCTTTAGTCTTGGAAATAATCAAAGTAAATAGAAGAAAGAACCTCCTCTCTTATGCTATGAGTGAAGGTATTTATCATGAGGTCCAAAATGAGACAATTAATTGTCCTGGTTAATTTCAATGTCCTTAGAACTTCAAAGTCTAAGCTGTACTGAAAAAGTTCACTCAGCATTATAAAATGAACATGGCCATCTTGCTTCAGCCTTCTGGAGAAGGTAAGTGTACTATATTTTAGAGAAACTGGAGAAAGAACTGGCAAAATTCCTGAGGAAACCTTGACCCACCTGTGAAACCACTGAAGGCTAGAACTGGAAGACAGCATATCAGTAATATGGTCTGTGTTCCAGAATCACTCCCCACCTACCACATATCCTACACTGTTTCACAGATGAGGCAACTATAGACAGAGGAAGTGACAGGTCCAAGGTCACACATATAAGTTAGTAGGAGACTTGGAGCTAGAAATCTGATCTTCTCTATCAAAGTCCTTTTGACTAAATTCTCTTTTCCTAACCCCTTTACTGACAGATTGAAACCAAGTATTGATAACAAAGAGTCATCTCATATGTTGTGTTTCAATTAGAATTCAGATTATAGAGTTGATGGGTCATATGTCCTCCTTTCCCATATCTTAGATGAAATAGTTGAGGATTAGAAACACTAAAAATTTCTCCAAAGTCATATGGATAGAAAGTGATAAGAAAGGAACAGAACCGATCTCTCTAAATTTTTGTTCACTTTTGTTCAATATTTTTCGCATCACAGTGCCATTTCCTCTCCTGAATGTTCCAGTTATGTCAGTGTGTGAAACATTTCTTCTTTTTAGGGCTAGCTCTATGGTCATCCCAAAGGAAGCCAAAAAACACTAAGATGCCATGCCAGGGTCACTTTTGCTTCCTTACTCCCACTTGGAAAAGTACAATATGGGCTCTGCCATTAGACATCTTCACATTTTTTTGTGATGTTATTTTTGGATAAACGGCCCTGAAAATGCAGTGAAAAGATCTCCTTGAATGTTAGACAAGTCAATTTGGGTATGTGATGATACCTCCCCTTCCATATTTTAACTTGAGGGTAGAAGCTAGGTACAATTCACACCTAACATATTTTTGATGGATTGAATGAATGTGCCACTATGGACAAAGTCACACCCTAGTTTTAGTGGTTCATGTGATATGATGTTTTATAAAATGTGCTCCCAGTAGAAATATGCAACTTTGGTATCTGAAAACCTAGAATAATACATATCAATATCAATAAGTGAAACTGCCTGATCCTCTCTTTTTTAAATAAGTTCTTCTGATACAAAATTAAAGGAAAAACATCAGTGATGAAAAATGAATAAGATATTTGAAGTTTATTCAGTTTGTTTAACACAGGCAAGATACAATTTTTAAAAAGTAAAATCTCTCCAATCTCTTTGACTTCTGGGACCATGATTTATTTCTCCCTGCTCTGGTAAAATTGAGCCCTATGTTTTAAACCTACTGACCATCCCCAGTCTATATATTCCTGTCTGCTCCCTCAACACCCTCTACACACTTTATCCCAGGACCTCCGTGTGGTTTACTTGTTTATCTCTCCAGCTATGGTGAGATTTTGAGAGCAGGGATTTAGTCTTGTTCATTTGTCCATTTCCTTTGCTTATCACACAGTCAAGGAGGTGGCTTAGGCTCAATAAATATTTATTGATTTAATAAAAGTTTGAATGAACAAGTGAATAAATGTCACCAGTTAATAATAACAAACATGAGTGACTATCTGTGTGTTTCTTATTGCTGGAATATGAATATAAGCATATATACATATATTTACTTATGGTAGGTCCTTCTCAATACATAACCCATAAAATTCAAATCTCATAAGAAACAGCATAACAGAAAAGACCAGAAAAAAATACTGTAACATGGCATTCCATTTTCATCAAACTTCAGAAATACAAACTCTCCATCATTTGGTGAATCAGAGGCAGATAATGGTCCAATCTCAGCCAAACAGTGCTATTAAAAACACAAACAACTGAACTCAATGTACATTCCAATTTCCCTTGTGATTCCAATTAAGACCACACCAATTAAGTGAACTTATCATTTTGTATCGTGGAGTTCTTGAAAATTGCATAAAATTCAAGTTGGCATTTTCTCCCTTCCCTGATAAGGAAGGAACATGATTGCATCACACTGATTGCATATTTAGCTCTGAAAGCAGCTGCACAAACATTATAAGCAATAATGGAAAACAAAAAAAAAAATGGGTACAGGCTAGTATCAAAGGACGCATTTCTGAAACAGAGCATGTTAGGATATTATGGATGGTTGATTCTAATTGAGAGATGACTCAGAAATATGGATCCAGCAGAGGAGTGGGCACTGCAGGACAGAATGGGATGAATATAAATCCCCCTGCCACCCCCCACACCAAATCCTAAAGTCAAAGTCTTTGTTCATAGAACCTTAAATGAACTTCCCTAGTGACAGATAGTGACAGCATTACCACTCCCATCAGAATGAATAAATTTCTCCAATTCCAGGATACCCAGAGCATCATCTATGGGTGGGAGTTGAGCAACTGCCTGTTAAACATCTCTGCGAGAGGTCATATTTCCGCTGTTACCATCTTCCTACCCTTTAGAAAACTTCACAAAATGCCCAGATGATCTCTAAAGTAGCCTAGCACAATTTCCTAATGATAGAAGATCACATATGGTAACTTAGGTCCGCCCTTCTGCCTATATATTAACCGTTGGTAAGAGATTGGGCTATGGAGCTGGACCATCAGAGTTAAAATGCTGGCTTTGCCTCAGACTAAGTTGCATGAGCTTGAGTAGGTTATTTAACCTCTCTGTGCCTTGTTTCCTCCTTTATAAAATGGAGAAAATAATTCTAATTATGTGATAGGGTTGATTTGAAAATTAAACATAATAATGTATAGAAAGAATATTAGGAGCGTAATTATCCCTCAATAAATGATAGCTGCCACTGTTACTGCTTCCACATGTTCTGTGGATATATCGTTGTTATCAGATTGCACTGCACATTATCGGATCGAGGGATGCTCTCAAAAAATGAAACCTGTCTCAAGGTTGCAATCTTCCCTTCTTTCTGATAATGCTGCCAATAGATGCCCCAGGACCGCAGGCAGGGCTCTTAGCAGAACCCTTTCTAAGACAATAAAATGTATTTTCTCAGATAAATGAATGCTTATTGGTCCTCAGATAAATACATAGAATTTGCCTTAAAATGCCCATATGATGACTAAAAAGGGTACACTTATAGTGGATAAATAGTAGAAAATCATATTGCTATAAATACTCAGTATGGAATTTCAGCTACCTTTTGGGTTAAATAGGCTTTTGTGACTTAGTCCCCAAACCTGCATATTATTATTATTCTGTATTCCAGGTAATAACTGATTTGTAAAGGGACTTTTGGACTTTGTTTTTGTCTGTAGTACTTAATGCAGCAAGGTGGGCAGGATAAAGAGAATATCTCCATTTTGTAGAGGAGGTAACTGAGGCCCAGAGAGGCTGTTCCTATGGCAAACCTTCAAGGAGAAGCACAATACCAATATTCTAGCTCCAAACCAGCTCACTGAGATCTCAGGTCTGAGATAAAGGAGCAGTTCATGGCTGACAGTAAGTACTTCTTTGTTGCTCTTCTAGAATGGTCTCCCCACTCCCACCCATCATCTCTGCTATGTCTTGTTTCTGTTGCCCTTCCAAATGTAGTTGAGAGAGAGAGAGAGAGAGAGGAAGCCACTGCAATGTTAATTGTGGTTTTCTCTGGGAGGCTGGGTTAATTTTCTTTTTTTGTCCTATTCTAATACAAATTTTCTGCAATAACTTCTAGGACACAGTAATCAAATTATTATTTGTTAAAATTATTTTTTAAATTGTGCTCAAATTCAACCATTTCATAAAGCCTTTCCAAATTAGCCGCATTTATCTCTAACTACTCCATTCAGTCAGAGCTCATGGATTTGGCTTTAGACAATTTGTGTGTATGCTTTCTTTCCCATTTCTATTCCTTTCCTTTCTCCTTCCCTCCCCTCTCCTTCTTTCCCTCCTTCTTTTTCTTTTTTTTTTCTTAAAATTCATATTACATAACAGCCTCTGTGCTGAGAGATTTAAAAATTAGACTAGTGGTAATGAAAACATTCCAGTTGTTAAAAATTCAAACAATACCAATGTTCATAGGGTAAAAGTTAAAATATTCTGGTCTAACTTTACCCTTTTTCCCTAAATCCCATCTTTCTATACCTATAGATTGTAACTGTTGCGTTTGGTAGGTAATTGTAAATCTTTCACAAGTAAATACATATTATATGTGCATATGATTATGTATTTGTATATATGCATAATGTTTTTGTTTGGTTTTGTTTTTAACAAATGAACTGGAAAACCATTTTCCTTCTTGTGAAACAATTCTGATTACCATCTTGTAATGTGTTTGACTCTGAGCCAAGGGCCTGCAGGTGAGAGGGACCAGCAAGAATGTCCTTGTCTGAAGGCTGTGGGTGATGGTGACCTTCATGCAGTCTCAGCCCTCAGCCCCAGCCCTGGCCTGAACACATGGCCACATGTACAATAGCAGCACAAACAGGCTGTTTTGGCTGTTGAGTCTACTAGGGACAGGTGCAAGTGCCGCGTGTCACATGTATCCTCTAAAAATAGGGTGGAGAGAGAAAGGGTCTCATGTCCAGCCCTCTCTGTGGCATATAATAAAATGTTCACCTCATGAACTCTTAGTGGAAATGACACTATTTCAACATAATATCACTTACTGTGTTCATACTGACAACTGTGTTGAGCTCTGTAGAAAATCAGCTAGTTACTTGGACTAAAATGTTAAATCAAGGATCTCTTAAGCAGCCTTAATAATAATAAATCTCCTAAAGAAAAAAAAAGATGAAATACTGAATGTGTTTGGCAGGATGAGATGTGGTGGTTCTTTCAATTTTCTTGGGCAAGTTTTGCCTGGGAGTCTCTCCTCTCCTTTCAGCCTTTGTTAGTTGTGACTTTTCCTTCATTTGTGAAGCTTCTGTAAATATAAGGGATTTTTGCCTATCATTTTGATAATTCTGATGAAATAAAACACCAGACTCTCACTTTCTGCATCCCATTTTCAGGACAAAACAAGAGAAAAGAATGCTTCTACAGGAAGCATTTGGGGAGATGATTTGTAAACCAGAACAACTTAATAAAGAGAAGTCATATTTTCCATCTAGGTTGAGGAAAGTACCTCATTTTGGTGTGTTCAGGGAGAACATGAGTTCAGAGAACTCAACAAATGCTGACATTGCTCATTCAGCAAACATATAGGCTGAGCACTTGCTGTGTTGGTTCTGCCAAATTAGGCATCATGGAAAGGTCCACCATAGTCCTTAACTTAGAGTGGTATGTTGGTCCTACATAATGGGATTGTACAGGTGGCATCTTCCCTTGGATACATTCCAGATCTCCTTGCATCAATAATCCTATTCATAACTGATGTGATATTATGACTAGCAGCATTATTTTTATTGCTAAATAAAAGCATGGAAAAGAGTCACAGTTGGGCAGAACAGCAGATATTTGGTTATCAATTGAAAATTACAAAGGGTAGAATATCAATATTACAGAAAAATGTCACTCTAATCATTTTCAAATGCCTCAGGTGTGTATATATATCTCATTCTTATAGAAGGGTAGTTGTTGCTTCTCTATGAAAGGGTGTTACTTTACACTAGTTTGTTTGGAATAGAAAGCTATCTAACTAACCAGTTGAGAAGGAAGTTGATATTTGATTAGAAGAATTTGAGGTAGTCTGTATTACTGTGGAAGAGGCAGATTTTAGGCATGAGCCACAATATGAATTACCCATGAAAATGTCCTCAATAATTCAGATCCACTTCTGAACTCTACCTCATCTGAATTCTACATTTTAGTGGTATTCTATACTGCCTCATGATTTTTTTCTAGTTGTTACATGTGTTTATCCCTTGTCTCCTCAATTTATAAGTTCCTTAAGGGTAGCCACTATAAATGTCTGCATTTTGATGGTCTTTTATTGGGTCCTTAGTAAATCCTTCTAGATTGGCTTGGCAAGTGGTTGTTGAGAATGACAGCTATGTGTATGTGAGGGTGATGTCTGAGCATTCACATACATCCCCCTGACCATGAATCTTGCCCTGCTCTCTCACGGCGGTTTCCTTACCCCATGGTAGGGCAGTGACTCCTTGATGAGAGGGCCAAGCCTGGTGATCTATGCACAACACATCTAGTCTATGACCTGTGCCTCTAAACTTTCCAATTCACCTTTCAAGTCACAGATGGTTCCCTGAGTGGGGAATTTCCCCCGGCTGGAAACACATGGACCTAGGCCCACATTCCTGGGTACTGATTATTACTAGGCCATCTGTACAGGGAATGTGGGTGCCTGGAACATCTGGGCTGCCTTTGGATCAAAACGTCTGGGTCATGTGCTCAGCCTCCCTCGTGTGACCTCCCCATGGGAGCAGGCCAGGTCACCAGTGAACTGGAACTGTTTTGGAGAAGGCCACTGGCAGAGGTCTCCTCATCCACTGCCCAAGTACCCCACATTCTTTGTTCCCCATGCCAAGACTTTGTGGAGTGATTGAAATAGGAGTAAGAGAGGGAGCAAAGCCAAAGGAGAGGAGGGAGAGTACGCAAACTGGCATGGTGGGAGTCAGGAGCCAGGGCTATCTATTCCTGATCCTGACACTGGCTCTGGGTGTCTTTGGAGGAGTCATTGCTGGGTCCTGTGCCTTAGTCTGCTTCTGTAACATGGAGTTGGACAACTGTTTTTACCTACTGGAAAGTGGGGAAAGACAGTTAAAAGAATATTACACTGCACAAGTAGAAGTGCTTCCTACATTAAAAAAAAAAATTCTAAAAACGTATTCAATATACAGGAGACTTTTAACTTATTTGACCAAAGAACAAGGGTTCTAAGGAATATATTGGAGAAATGCTGCTGTAGACACTGGGAAACCTGGAAAGTTTTGAGGGGGTACAAAGTGATGGGATGAAAGAAATGTGGCCCAATTGCCAGTTAGGGGAGAAGCATAGATTGTTTCTCTTAGGTTTTAGGCATGGAGTATTTATTCATTATCCACTCCATCTGTATGGTGTTAAATTGAATAAGCAGCTGGCAATTAGCCTGAGGCTTTTCGGAACTATGAGTTCCTATGTAACAAATTGCAACTTAACTTACTACATCAAACAAATTGAAACCTAAGTAGGAGTATATTTTTTTGTAACAAATAGCTGAGTTTCAACCAACACAAACAGCTCAGATTCAGGCAATCACAGGGAGCCAACTCATTGCACCATGCCAAAGTCAGGCAGATGCCTCACTGTAGCCAATCAGGTGATTTCTGTTCTTTGTTTCCTGGTTTGGCCTATAAAATCTTTCCACTCATACTGTTGGGTAGAGCTCTCTGAACCTCTTCTGGTTCTGAGTGATGCCCAATAAATAAATTGTTCTTTGCTCAAATAAGCTCTGCTAAATTTAACTTGTTTAAAGCGTTTCTTTTAACAATCATTATTAAAATGTTTAGAATCGCATTTATATTTATTGATTCATTGTACTGAAACAACAATCCTGACAGAGAGAGAAAGAGACAGAGAGCAGAGAGAGAGATTCCTCTTTTTGTTTTGTAGAAACTGAGGCATAGAAAGGTGAAGTGACCTACCCGGAGAAAGTTCATGAAGGGGGCAGGACCTGATCCCAGAAGACACAGCAATGCTGTTTACTTGGGTTCTTTTGGGTTTTTTTGAGGGCTTGAACCCATTTTAATTTCAGAGAGTCATTAGTAACTACTCATAAAAAACTGGCTTTCCTCTCCTCTAAGTACATGGAAGACTAATTGCCTGCCCTTCTTGTGGTAGAGTGAGTCTCAAGAGAACTTCCAGGTAGGCCAGAAGCCTTCAAGAGCAGTGCACAATTTACTGAATCCCTTCGGTGCTGACTACCCAAGCCAAGTTGCTTCATATTGTACAGCTCCCCATCAACCTGAGAACAAGAAAGAAACCTTTGTTGTTTCAAGCCACTGAGAATTTTGGAGTTGATAATTGTTGCAGTATAACCTAGCTTATCTTGACTGATAGAGGACAATAGGAATGAACATAAAAGTCACAAAACATGATAGCATAAGAATTTTTTAATTAGAAAAAGCCCAAGAGATAGTTTTCCACAAAGGAAGCTGAAGGCCAGGTTTCCCGACCTCTGCCTCTACTCAGAGTTCTTTCTACCTTCATATACCTTGGAGTACATTTTGTCCAACTAAATTCTAGACATGGCTCTCTTGAAGATATGACCAGGTGGTCTTGGAGTTATCTATTGGAATATCTACTTGGATACCTCCAGTAATGAGAAATTTGACATACGCCCAAAAGATTTCCTTTCATTTTTTTTCAGCAATCAGTGATTAAAAAATTCTTCTTTAAGTCAACATTTTCCTATAATGTATATTTAATTGTTCCTGTTCTTTCCTCCAGGGCCACAGAGAACATGTGTCATTCTCTTTTTATGTAATCCTTCTGAATAATTTAAACAGCATGAACTCCCTAAGTTATTTATCCATGTTGAACACTCCCCAGCTCCTTCAATCACTCCATATGTTGAATTATTTTGAGGCCCTTTATCATTTTATCTTTTTTACCAGGACAGGTTCAGCTTTTAAATATATTATTAAAAATTTGCAGCAGAAGTACACATAGTATTATTGAAAGTATGACCTAACCCACGAGAATAAAATGACACATATTCTAAGTGTTCTAGTTAAGTTAACCCTAAATTTAACAATAACAAAGACTCCAACTTAAATCCATCAGTTTTGGATCCTGCTTCTTTTACTACAGTATTAGGTTCCATTCACCAATTGCAATGACAAGCTATTTATGAACTTATCACAGACCATGATATAACATTGAACTGAACACTGGCCAGATAGAGTTTTGAGAAGCACCAATGAAGACATCAGTCTGATAGTAAAGATTCTTTGGGTTTAGTCACTAAGAATTTGCATTTTCTACCAGCCATATTATCATACAATTGCACTACTCTGTTCAATACACCAGGTCATCCATGAATTCTTTGTCAAATTACAGACACGTGATTACTCTATTCCACCTTCCCATCTAGTGATAACCTGTCACAAAAAGACATATGATTAGTTTTTTATGCTCTTCTTTTACTAAAACCATACTTGTTACTTGCGATCACTTCTTCCTTTCCTAGCACACACAACATGTTCTAGAATCCCTACTTAGAATTACTAACATACTTGTTGGTTTATCTACATTTTCCCCTTTGGAAATATTATGGCATCATTTGTCCAACGTGTGCCCTATTCTCCATGTTTTCTTGAAGAAAAGAGACTGTGACTTGGCAGTGTTATTTATATATAACTCCTGAGTATCCTGAGATGACATTTGTTACAACCAATAGACATAAACACACTGAAAGCAGTTTGTGCTCTCTTACATTTTTTCACCTATTCTAGTGAATATTTGTTCTATTTTTTCTTGTCTGAAAAATCATTCTCCTATAAGAGAAGACAGGTGTGAATTGGGAGTTCAAGATTAGGAGTTTATAATCTAGTGAATTAAAGTACCTAGGGGTCCCCTACTTCAGGGGCTCATGAATTTGCATGCAAATGTTTGTAAATATTTACTACATGCTGCTTCTCTTTCACCCCATGGCTCCTCTTCCTCCTTACTTGCTTCCCCCTAAACCCTTTGCCATCTTTGTTCTATAGCTTGATCAGATCTTCTAAGGGGTCAATGACTCTCTAACATCCTAATGGAAAAGATAAAATGTCTCTTACCTTTGTCCCTGGTGCTTTTCAAAAGAATTCTCAGTATATAGAGGGATATTCAATATATTTTGGTTGACTGACTAAATGAATACTTTAATGTTGTTCCATCTTTCCCAAGAAAAAGAGCTACAGTTTTCTCATTCTTATTCATGCTCCAAATGTGTCTTAAAAAGAGTTCTTTTCTCCCTTGAGCTCTTTTTAAGCTGTAGCTTTTCTGACATTTTGCCTGCATGCATGTTGTACTCCTTTTTAAAAATAAAATCCATTGCTTTTATGATCTTCTTATCTTTGTTTGCATGGGTTCATATTGATTTCTCTAACTAAAACAATTCTTCCCTGTCTTCATGGGATGAACTTTATGCATAGTTAAGACCCATTGGTGGCCCCTGATGGTGCACTACTCAAATCTCCCTTCCAGGAAACCTTCCAGTAACCAGGAGCATGGCTACTGACAATCCCCTGGCTGCTGTGCCTTCAGATCCACCCCCATGGAAATTCCCTCAGGCTGCCCCCCAGCCAATGCCCAAAATGGTAAGGCTATTAGGAAAATGGTGGGGCTTCTAGATCCAGGCCATTTCAGCCCAATGCAGAACTCCCTTAACAGGCACATTCTGCTCAGGGATGACCCATTGACTTGGTTGAAAGTTTCTAAAGTCACCTTGTGTAGCTGTCTCAGTATAGTCTAGCTTAATAACTCCACTCATTAGGGTGAATTTGTCCCTTCCATGTTTCTCAGATATAATGAGCTGTGATGAAATGGAATAAAAGAGGTCAGAGGCCCTGGCCTGTGAGTTGATTTCTTACCTTTCGGGTCTTTGGGGCTTTCCAAATTGTCACTGGGGAGAATTGGGTAACCCAAGCCAAGTGCTGTTTCCATAATCTGAGCCATCTCATCTTTTGAGGAGCCACGGGATGATTGTTCTTTTGCTCTGGGACCTTACACTCTTTTTCATTTAGTTTTCAGCAGCAAAACTGTAAAAAAAAAAAAAAAAAAAAAAAAAAAAGGTTACTTGAGGTGATTAAATCTACCATTTTCTGGTTTTAGTATGTCTTTTTCTATTCCTGTCTCATGTCTATGTGGGGAAAAGTGGCCAAACCTCAACAGGAGTTTTGAAAGAATCAGCCATTGAGGATTCTTGTGTTTGCACATAGATAGCTCTTTAAAAATTTCCTTGGATGAGAAGCCAGCTTCTAACATTGCCTAAGATGGGACCAGTCAGCTGGATGCCAAAGGCCAGTGCTGGTCAATGAGCATAGAATCCTCTTTTCTAGGAAAGTCAGTTTCCAACTGATGTGGCAACTAGGATAAAACAATAAAAATATAAAAGAAAACAAAACCCAAACCACTCACATTTGAAAAGGCAGGTGCTTTTCTTTCTCCATCTGACCTTTGGGGTACTGATTATTAAAGGGAAAGTGGTGATAAAACATAAAAGCCAATATTGAAAAAAAATGTGGTTTCAAAAAGACAAACTACTCTATTACTTGTTGCCACGTTTGGCTGTTGTGAGGCCATTGGTGCTCAAAAGGCTCCAAAATGCAGGCAATTATTTTTAATTGCTCTAATTCTGGAACCAAATTCTTTGTTCCATATTATATAAATTTCTATAATAAGTGAGCGTGATGGGGAGGTTTTGTAGTCTAAGGAATCATCTTAAGGCTCTGGAAATCACTCCATTTGGCAGCCTTCTATTGTGCTGATGACCAATGTATATGGGTCACTCAGGCCTGCTTCTCCAAATCCTCTATTTGTTCTGGTCTCTCTACATGTAGATCCGCAGAGTAGATCCACATATGCAATGAACCAACTACTTTCCCTCCCTGTAATTTCTCCCCTCAACTTGCTTCCTGGAGATAAGTGGATTATAACTCTTTTTGCAAGACTTTGGAAAAGTACCAAGGATGAAGGCACATTCCAAAGCATGTTTTAAGATCTGCTCAGTTGAATAAAGTAGCAAAGTGGGTTTCATTTCCTCACCAAAGAAGCTCATCCTGTACACCTAGTATTATTTAAATCAGAATGCCTATTTTATTAAGCATTCCTATCATAAAAGGGTGCTGAATTTTGTTGAATGCTTTTTCTGCATCTATTGAAAGGATCATATGGTCTTTGTTTGTACTTCTGTTTATGTGGTGAATTACATATGTAGATTTATGTATGTTGAACCATCCCTGCTTCTCTGGAATGAAGCCAACTTGGTCATGATGGATTATTTTTTTGATGAGCAGCTGAATTCAATTTACTAGGATTTTAATGAGAATTTTTGCATCTATATTCATAAGGGATATTGACCTGTAGTTTTCTTTTTTTTGTTGAGTCCTTTCCTGGTTTTGGTATCAGGATGATGTTGGCTTCATAAACTGTGTTGGGGAGGATTCCTTCCTTCTCAATGTGTAGAAAAATTTATGCAGGATAGGCACCAATTCTTTCTAGGTCTGGTAGAATTCAGGCGTGAAACTGTCTGATCCAGGACTTTTTTTTTAGAGAGTTTTTTTTATTGCTGCTTCAATTTCTGTACTTGATATTGGTCTGTTCAGGAATTCTATTTCTTCCTGACTGAGCCTAGGGAGGCTGTGTGTTTCTAAGAATTTGTCCATTTCCTCCATGTTTTCAAGTTTATGTGCATAGAGATTCTTATAGTATTCAGAGATGATATTTTGTATTTCTGTGGTATCAGAGAATGCTTAACAAAATAGGCATAGATGGGACTCACCTTAAAATGATAAAAGCCATATACGGCAAACCCACAGCCAACATTATATTGAACGGGGAAAAATTGAAAGCATTTCTGCTTAGAACTGGAACCAGACAAGGTTGCCCTCTGTCACCACTGCTATTCAACATAGTGCTGGAAGTCCTAGCTAGAGCAATCAGACAAGAGAAGGAAATTAAGGGACTCAAAATGGGGGCAGAAGAGATCAAACTATTGTTCTTTGCTGAAGATATGATCTTATATCTAGAAAACACCAAAGATTCTGCCAAGAGACTACTGGAATTGACAAATAAGTTCAGCAAAGTCTCAGGTTACAAAATCAATATATGCAAATCGGTAGCATTCATATACACCAACAACAGTCAAATTGAGAACCAAATCAGAGACTCAATACCTTTCACAATAGCAACAAAGAAAATAAAATACCTAGGAATATATTTAACCAAGGAGGTTAAAGACATCTACAGGGAGAACTATGAAACACTAAGGAAGGAAATAGAGAGGATGCAAAGAGATGGAAAAATCATACCATGCTCATGGATCAGCAGAATCAACAGTGTTAAAATGTCTATACTACCCAAAGTGGTCTACAGATTCAATGAAATCCCTATTAAAATACCAACATCATTTTTCACAGATCTGGAAAAAATAATTCTATGCTTCATATGGAACCAGAAAAGACCTCTATAGCTAAAGCAACCTTAAGCAAAAAGAACAAATTGGGAGGCATCAGTTTACCAGACTTCAAACTATACTACAAGGCTATAGTAACCAAAACAGCATGGTACTGGCACAAGAACAGAGATATAGACCAATGGAACAGAACTGAGAACCCAGATATAAAACCATCCTCATACTGTCATCTGATCTTCAACAAAGTAGACAAAAACATCCGCTAGAGGAAGGAATCCCTATTAAATAAATGGTGCTGGGAAAATTGGATAGCCACATGTAGGAGACTGAAACTATATTCACACCTCTCATCTCTCACAAAAATCACCTCACGATGGATAACAGACTTAAACTTAAGGCATGAAACCATAAGAATTCTAGAAGAAAACATTGGAAAAACTCTTATAGACATCAGCTTAGGCAAAGAATTCATGAAGAAGACCCCCAAAGCAATCACAGCAGCAACAAAAATAAATAAATGGGACCTGATCAAATTAAAAAGCTTCTGCACAGCCAAAGAAACTATCATTAGAGCGAATAGACAACCTACCGAATTAGAGGAAATATTTGCATGGTATATATCTGATAAAGGGCTGATAACTAGAATCTATATAGAACTCAGGAAAATAACCAAGAAAAAATCAAATAATCCCATTAAAAAGTGGGCAAAGAACATGAACAGAAACTTTTCAAAAGAAGATAGACTAATGGACAAGAAACATATGAAAAAATGCTCAATGTCTCTAATCATCAGGGAAATGCAAATCAAAACTACAATGAGGTATCACTTAACTACAGTGAGAATGGCTTTTATCAAAAAGTCCCCAAACAACAAATGCTGGTATGTATGCAGAGATATAGGAACACCATACACTGCTGGTGGGACTGCAAACTAGTACAACCTCTATGGAAAGTAACATGGAGATACCTCAAAGAACTAAAAGTAGAACTATGATTTGATCCAGCAGTCCCACTACTGGGCATCTATCCAAAGGAAAAAAAGACATTCTATAATAAAGACCTCTGCACTCGAATTTTTATAGCAGCACAATTCACAATTGCCAAGATGTGGAAACAATCCAAGTGCCCATTAATCCATGAGTGGATTAATAACATGTGGTATATGTATACCATGGAGTACTACTCAGCCAAAAAAGCAATGGTGAACTAACTCATCTTGTATTATCCTGGATGGAGCTGGAGCCCATCCTCTTAAATGAAGTATCACAAGAATGGAAAAACAAGCACCACTGGTACTCACCATCAAATTGGTGCTAGTTGATCAACACTTATGTACACATATGAAAGTAACATTCATCAGGTGTTAGGCAGGTGGGTGGGAGGAGGAGGGGATGGGTATATTCGCACCTAATGGGTGTGGTACGCACTGTCTGGGGGATGGGGCATGCATGTAGCTCTGACTCAGGTGGTACAAAGGCAATATATGTAACCTAAATGTTTGTACCCCCGTAATATTTTGAAATAAAAAATAATAATAAATTTTTAAAAATCAGAATGCACACACATTGTTACCTAGAATTACATAATCCATGTGAACAACATGTCTGTTATGTCTGCATTTTTGTCACGCTAATAATATCAAAAACACTTTCATGGTCTACAACCTGAGGAACTGACTTCTCCAGACTTAATTTTCAATCTGGAAAAGTGAGAATGGCTTACATTTAGTCTAATAATAAACTGAAGGTTTAAGAAGAATATAATTTTGATTCCTACATACAGGGACAGAGGAATCTATTGTGTGTGTATTGGGGAGTGAGGGAGTGGCCACATATATGCATGAATGAATTATAAGAAAACAATCAGAGAGCAACACCCAGGTTAAGTGTGCCATAGTAAAGAGTAAGAAGTGAAAGTGTGGAGAGCCGGGAGCTTCTGTTCCTGAGTTTTGTCACCATCCACTTTCTCCACTCCTTGTTGTCATTTCTTTTAGCTTTTGAGTTGAATGTTACCATCTAGGAAACCCTCCCGACTAACTGTGTCCCATCGTGATTATTCTCTTATTGACTTCTATTTAGCATTTATTCAAGATTTGGCACTGGATTATCACATCCTTGCTCAATGGGTATTTTTTTTCTCTAGTTGTTTCAGGTAGGTAATTTTGTTGTTGTTTTTGGTGGTGGTGGTGGTGGTGGTGGTGTCAATGATGATGTTTTTCTGATCAATGAGAATTTAAGAGGAAAAAAACCCAAAACTCCTTGGGAGTAAGGGCTTTGTGGCTTATAGCTCTTGCCTTTCTTTCTTTTCTATTTTTATCTTTCTTCATGTTTAACACATAATAGGTATAAAATAAGCAAGTGGTCACTGGGTAGGTACATTAGCGTCCTGGAACGTATTCCAACATCTCTCTCTCTAAGTCCTTGCTATTTGATGAGTGGTCTGCAGACCAGTAACATTCACATTACCTAGGAGCTTCTTAAAAATTCAGGATTTGAGACCCCACCCTAGGACTGAACCATGCACCATATTATTAGGAAATCCCTGGGTGATTGGTATGCACATTACAGCTGGAGAAGCACTGGTTTGAAAGACACTTATTTTTCATCTCCACTTCTAGCACCTACTTAAATATAACACTTAATTGATGATAAACCACAGTATCTTGAATTGTTAAGCAACTTTTCAAGACTATGGGCTGTGTAAACCCATGCAAAACTTAGTGCGTTCCATATACTTTATACTGCCCTGGGCTGTTCAGTATTGGTTCACCTATGTTAATCGTATAACCTCAAGCAGACTGCAAGTTCCTGGAAGGCAGTTTCTATTCTATTCTTCGTGTCTCTAAATTCTGTTGCTGTTATGCCCATTGCCATACTCATTAAATACTAACAGCTAATATTTGAGAACTCACTATGTGTTAGACATTTTGCAATGCACTGCCATGCGTTATCTCATTGAAAACTCACTATAACTCTACAAAGTAGCTACGATTCTTTTTTTCATTTTGTAATTAGAAAACGGAGGCTTTATGGAATGTAGTAAGTCATTGAGGTGGGACTTGAATCCATGTCCATTTGACTTAGGAGCCTGATTTTTAGCCACTGTGTTACACTGTCACTGAATGTTGATGAATAAATAAAACCGTGCTTCTGGAGGTAAACAAATATATGGGTGTTAACGTGATCCATTGGAAGCCAAGACCTGCTTTCTTCTGGCCTTGGTACTGTCCTGATAAAAATATTTCTCAAAGAAAGAAAAGCAATTCTTCCCCTCTCCTATCTCCCCAGTCTTTTCCACATTCCTCCGGTCCCAAATTTCTCCCTCCTGCTGTATTTATTAACTCCCTTCTCCCATCTTATCTCTTTTTTTGGTTTAAGGCCCTAGTCCAAGTCCTGGCCTTGCTAGATGGCCTTATGAGTGAGTCCTTCTGACTTCTCAGCCCTGTGAGAAAAGTGTTTGGATCTGGCCTGGCCAAGGGGCACTGCATGCAGAGCTTTTTCAGGTCACAGACTGTCTGGGCTTTCTCTGCCCAAGTGGGTGTGTTTGCAGAGTGGATGAATGACCTTTCATTCCCGGACACCCAGAGGGCCAATCAGTTTGTTCTTGCTCCACTGAGAAAACTGAATAAAGTGCTCGCCACTTGAAAAGAGAGTAAAGCATAAATGAGTATAAAAATAAACAAACCCCAACCCCCTCAAAGCCCAGACAAAGCTGAAGCACTTTGTGTTTTAGGGCACCCCGAGTCTGGAGGAGGAAGGAGCCTTTTCTCATGTTTCTTCTCACAATTTGAAAAATCATTTCCCTGGAAAAGATTTCTGCCAGGTCAGAGAGCATGTGTACATTTGCACCCCAGCCGCACACTGCTCCCGGCATGTTCTCTTCTCTCAGAAGTGCTGGGGCCATGGTTTCCACTTGGGTGGCTGGCAGGATGCTTATGTAATCATCACCTGCCAGGAGCCACTGATGCACATTATTGTCCTGGACAACCACACTTGACAGACATGATTGTGAGACCACAGGGTACCCAGGACAGCTTTGTCAGAATAATTCCTGCAGGAAACATGGACTCCAGAATGCGAGAGACAAAGATCTGAGAGAGCCCCCCATGTGAGATACAGTTCTTCTGTGGGCTCTCCCGCCTGTCAGGTCTCCCAACGATGTGCTGATGCCACAGCAAAACACAGGCAATAACTACTTTTGTCTTTAAAGACTAGTGAGTCAGACCATATATATAAATATCCATAATAAATGATTTCAGTGTTCGATAGCTTTTAATCAGACAATCTTCCTTAAATCTGTTTGGGAAATACCTAGAATTAAGAACCAGGGAATCTAGATGGAACACCCAGCTCTGGCATCCACTATTTGTACAACCTTGACTAGATCACTGGTAGGTTGGACTCAATTTGTTGGCCTCTCAAGTAGCTTTGAATTCTAGCATTCTCAGATTCTAGTGACTCCCAATATCAGGCACTGCTTCGCGAGCTCATTTTGTCCATCCCATCATCAGGAGACAAAGAGATATGACTAAAGTCTGTAGCTTATATTACAACCTCTTTCTGCACTTGTCTACATGTGTAAATTTTCCAGTGACCACTAAATACACCCTAGCAACCTTCCCAAGCTTGTTGGACTCAAGTCAATGTACTTGTCCAAAACCTATTACATGTTCATTTAATAGTTCATTCACATTGGGCTCTATCACTCCCCTCCTGTGAGTAAAGAGGGAAATTAATTTTAAAATAATAATAAATCCTTTCTAGAAGAAATTGCCTATGTACTCCAGACACTGACCTAAGTGTTGAAATTTGATTAAATTGGGAGAGCTCACAATTAAGATGCAATTTAATTATTCCTCATTTTATATAAATGAGATTTCTGATTGCAGTGATTCAAAAAACTTTGTTTAAGCAGCTTATCAGTTGCCTATCTAAGTGCTTTTTTGTCACTCCTTTGCTAAATCTGTAATCTCACAAGCCAAATGGAAGAAATGTTTCTGGATATCCAAATACTAAAATAATGGTACCACTCAACTTTTCTCCAGAATGCAATAGATAGACTGCCACACCAATTGTTTTCTAACTTTGAGCTTATTTGATTTCAAAGTCCACATGTAGCCAAGTGAACTTCCTAATAAAGGCTACTCTTATTCAAATGCCTGAAAGAATTCTACAGTGATTTAAAGAAAGTTTCTACATCTTATAGAAATCAGTCCTTGTAGGAGTCTGCCCTCATGTAGCCAATTTTATGCTCTATCAAAAATATATTTTGATCAGCAACTCAACACAAAGAATAGTAGTCATTATTCCCATAGGAAAAAAAGATTAATTTGCATATATCTACTTAGAATTTCACTTAGAATTAGTGAATTTATTTAAAAGGAAAATCATAAAGACACTTGGTGATCTATTACCACTATTGCCATCAGAATGTTGTATAACAAACCACTGCAAATCTTAGTGGCTTTCAATAACAAACATTTATTCTCAGATTCATAGGTATGCAGGCATATCCTGCTTCAGCTGATGGAGGCTGAGTTTGGCCAGGGAGCCCTGCTTCAGGCTGCAGCCTTGGCTCTAGGCTGGAGATTGGGTTCAGTGTGCTCTGTATATATTTATTTGGGTCCAAGCCAAAGGAGCAGCATTCACCAGAGCATATTGTTCTCACAGCAAATCACTAGAGGACACAGGTCAAAGCAAACTGCACAAGCATATTTCAGGCCTCTGCTTGGATCATGTCTGCTAATGTTCTGTTGGTCAAAGCAAGTCACGTGGATAGTCCAAGATTAATGGGGTGAGAAAGTAACCCCATCCTTAGCGGGAGAGGAGAGAATTTTTACTAAATGATAACCTAAACTATCCCACATGTCTTTGGTTCAGACCTTTAAAAGCCCAAGTGTAATAGCTTGGATATCTCTGATTCTACTGATGTACTTTTTCTAGGTTTTTTACTGTGTTTATTAAAAATCAGTAGTATATAAAGACATCTAATTAAAGTAGCTACTTTTTCAGCAGTTTGTTTTCATTTAAAACTTTCTTCTTAAAGCTCTCTGCTTCATTTTCCAGTGCATATGATTAATATTTTAATAAGGAATACATAAATGAAATGTTTATTTCAACTCAGTCTTAGGCTTAAAGTTAGACATAGCCTAAGATGGCTTCAAGACTTCTCATCAACTTGGTGTCAAAAACTCCTGTAAACGATTTTTCTTATCTATGCGTGACTGTTTCTTTCATTAGGGAAATAAGCATTTTACCCTTTTAGGGTTGGAGGGGTAGTTAAATAAATGCACTTATTATTTCCTCTTCTCTTTGCCTTGGTTCATTGGAAACCCTCCCCACAAAATATTAGCATAGAAAAGCAAGCTTAGAATCATATATCAGCAGCCAGCATATATCAGCACAATAAGCCTGTCTTCTCCAGGCTGCATGTTTGTCTTCACCTAACTTCCTTTTGAAGAGAAATTGTTCTCTTGTTTAGTGGGAATAGAGTTGTTTGCTGGTGATTTCTGTTTACTAGGTCCTTTAGGGTAGTTTCTCAATCTTGGCACTGGTGACATTTGGCGCCAGATAATATTCTGTTGTAAGGGGGTTGTCTATGTATCCTAGCAGCATACCCCTACCCACTAGGTCCAGCAGCACCCCTCAGTTGTGACACCCAGAATGGCTCCAGTCACTGACAAATGCCTCCTGGGATGAAAATCATTCCAGGCTGAGAACCACTCTTTTAGGGTAACCAACATTTAATTCAAATACAGAGCAGAACACTTCCAAATTTATACCAGAAACTTTTCTTGAAGAACAGTTTGAATTAACCTTAAAACAGAAACCTAACTAAATTTGTTAGGCTGAATGCAGAGGCTAGAGGGAAGTTCCATAGGAACTTTGCCTTTAAGACCCCCTCTTGCTTTGGGCCCACCCAAACTCCACCCCTTTGAGGGCCCGCCAAAAAAACCCACCCATAAAAACCCTAGACCCCAGCCATTTCTGGGAAGATGCCATCTTGGACTCAGCACATCTGTAGGCAGACGTTAAAATAAACTTTCTTTTCCTTCATCTCGACCTCATGCGTTCCTCCCTCAGCATTCCTAACAAAACTAAACTAAAGCATGTTATCATATAAGGCTTTTTTTCCCAACTGAAATGTATATGTACTCATTAAAAAGTTTCAGAAAATATATAAAAAGATAGTCCTGCCACCCAGCAGGAGTCCTGAAATGAGTGATTATAAGTCATGGTCACTAACAAGACAGTTAACACCCACTGTGTGCCAGGCATGTCCTGTGTGCTTTACATACTCATTTAATCCTGACAATCACATGAACTAGCTACTATTGATAGTATCATTTTACACATAAGGAAACTGAGGCACAGAGGGCGTGAGTAACAGAGCTGAGGCCCCTCAGCAAGTCAAGGTTGGAGCTAGGATTGGAACTGTCTATGTTGAAAGTCTCTCTGGAAGGAGGCTCTGCCCCCTGCATTCCATTGGATTGGCTATGGTGTCAGAGTTTAGAATTCTCCTCAGAACATTTAGCACATTCTGTACATCACCAAGTGTATCAAACAGAGGGGTCGAATAGGCACCCTTTGAAAGGAAGCAGAATGATATTCTACCAGGTAGAATCTGCCACTTCCTACCTTAATACTCCCACTTTAAGCACTAGTGATGCTACTTCCCCAAGGGTCACCACATGGGCAAAGCAAAGAGATGCCCCAAGAAAGTGATCTGAAGAATTCTAAATCCCTTGTGAATTAAACTATCTACCCCTGTGCTACCGTAGGCCTGAATTTCTTACCAGTTGCGATTTGTGTGTCTTCCAGAGTCCCTTATTGGATTGGGTGGTGGTGGTGGAGCAGGTGCATGCTGACAGTGGCTGCTCGCCTGGAAGCTGATGAGTGCACCCCTCTCCCCGGGGGGCGGGGAGGTAGGAACTGTGAGAATCACCACCAGGACCCTTCACAAACTGCTGGTGTCCATCTGCATCAAGTTCTTCAACAAAAGGAGCTCCAAAATGAGCTTGATCCTGGTGCATCTTGTAACCACCTGGCTGGGCTTGTACATCTTCCAGAAGTTGGCCATCTTTGCCTCCAAAAGCTCTTCCTTCTGGCCTTCAGTTTCTGCAGCTTCATGGTCTTCACCAAACTCTCTTTGCAGGACAACACCACAGACACCTATCAGCTGGTCAAGGCCATGACCACGCTGGTGATCATAGTCATGCAGACCTTCTGCCACAAGAAGACCTTCTCCACCAGAATACAACTCAACCCTGATTCCTGTATTTTTAAGTATAATCCTAAATTCTTATTATGATGTGAAGTTTAATGTCCTTCGAATGGTGTTTGCCACTCTGGGTGTTTTAGTTACATCCCTTTATCCAGTGTTGATAGCTGCAAGTAAATTCAATGCAGCTGCAGTACTACCAGACATCAATATCTTCTGCTGTGTAACTGGTTGCTGTGCTGTTCTTTGAGTCAGTGTGTGGATAGCAAGGAATATTTGGTCTCTGATTAATTTCTGCTTTGCCTATGGTGAGGCTATCTGAAATAGTGGTTGTCATGGTGAACTTATCAATTTATTGGATAACTGGGTGCACTTCACCAACCACCTATGACATGTTTGGACACTTCAAGTTCTGACTTTTTTTATTTGGAGAACATGTGTTCTTTAAAGATCCTCTGTCAATTAATCAGTCTTGGCATTTTATGTAATTATTTGGTATTCTTACCTATACTCATTCTAAACTCAGTAAACAGGAAGGAAGGAAGTCTAAATTGGTACAAGGTAGTCAATTGGGTTTTTATGGAGAAAAGAAAGTCATCCCAAGAAGATAGAAAGTGTTAAACATGCCAATTATTTTCAAAGCAGTAAAACAAAATTACATTGCAAAATGTATTGAATGGTATTTTGCAAGATGTATCAGAAAGCACATTTTATTTGGAAATGTGATCTTCATTTTTAGAGTACTTTTTAAAACTTAATTCTTTAAAACCAAAATGGTTCATGCTTATTTTCAAATGTGAATATAACTGCATTCATATTTGAGAAGAATTATATGAATTTTAACCATCCGTGCACTATCCTTCATTCATGTATTTACTTACCCTAACATGCAGTCTTATCAATTCTTACCTGGTGTCGGGTCCTGTTCTGGGCACAGGAATGAGTTAGGCCATCCATGGCCTGGGGAGTTCCTGGCCTAGCAAGCCCAACTGTCTGAGTCTGGCATTGGAGGTTCTCTCACCTGTTCTTCCCCAAGCTGGCCCCATTTTAGTCAGTCTCCAGCTTTGGCAGCCTCACAGTACAGCCTGCTCACACATCTTTCACCTGACTTTCCCTGACCCTTCTCTGTCCACACAGTTCACATGCCCACATCTCAAAATTCAGCCTACAGGCGGGGTAAATCATTAGAGACCTTCTAAGCAGGAAGTCCCAAGACCTGCATTTGCCCTGCCTCTCTTCCCCTCATCCAAGTGACCATGAGGTCATCAATTGTGTTCCACCTGCTCCAGCAGTGTGATGCTGTGGGTCCTCCAACCAGGAACTGGAGTCAGTTTCTCCAATCCCTGAACCTCCATGGGCTGTGGGAACCTGCTTTGGCACATGGGATTTTAGCAAATGTTACCCAAGCAGAGGCTTAAGAAACATTTGCAGTTTGGGGTTTGTCCTCTTGCTGCTAATTGAATCCCTAAGAGGACCATGGAACTGAGGCCGAGCTAGCTTGTAGACCATGTAGCAAAGCTAACTGATAGAGTGAATCAATCCTTTCTATTTCATGGTCCTTGGTTTTTGGTCGGACTGGAGACTGAAAATAAATGTAGTATTTAGAATATGAGTTTTGGAGTCAGACAGACCTGGGTTCCAATCCCAGATCTACTTCCTACATGAACAATACACGAAAAGTTGTTTCCCTTCCCTCAACTGAGCTTCCACATACACAAAGTTAGGACAAAAATATATATCAACCTCTTTGGGATACTGTGAGGATTATATAAAATGTTGTAAATAAGGTCCCCAGATCCATACCTGGTTCTTATTAAGAACTGAATGAAAATATTGATTCCTGTTATTATTATTATTTCTAACGTGAAAGTTGTACTATTCAAGTCTCTCCCATGGCCATCTTCTCACTCAGGAATGTTTTTCTCCATCACACCGAAGCTCTTAGCAAGCTCTCCGAACAGCTCAACTCTCAACTCATACCTATTTAACCAACCATAATTTTCCAAACTTTTAACTTTGGAAAAATTTAAAATTTACAAGAGTGGCAAAGATAGTACTGAGAGCTTCACCCATCACATCATAATGTTAACATCCCACATAACCATGTTCACTTATCAAAACTAAGAAATTATCATTAACTAAAAAGTTAACTTGGGTTTCACCGGTTTTTCCATAAACATCCTTTTTCTGTTTTAAGATTTAAGCTAGAATAATGTGTTGCATTTAGCCATCATGTCTCCTTAGTCTCCTCTAATCTGTGACAATTTCTCAGTCTTAACCTTGTTTTTTATGATCTAAACATTTGTGAAGAGTACTGGCCAGGTGTTTTGTAGCATGTCCCTCAATGTGGATATGCCTGATTTTTTTCCCATGGCTAGACTGAGATGATGGGTTTTTACAAGACCACAGAAATAAAGCACTATGTTCATCACAGCATATTAAAGGTGATTGATATCCACATGACTTATCCCTGATGATGTTAATCTTTATCATCTGGCCAAGCTAGTGTTGGCCAGGTTTCTTCATTGTGTTGTTACCCCCCACACACACACCATTCCCAGCCTTTTCTATACTCTGCTTTCTGGAAGCAAGTCACTAAGCACAGCCCACACTCCAGAGTAGGGGAGTTAAGCTTCATCTCTATAAATAACACAAATTATTTGGAATTTTTCTGCATGTAAGATTTGTCTCTTTACCCCATTTATGTATTCAATCATGTATTAGTATAAGTACAGACTCATGAATATTTTACACTTTAGATTATAATCTAATACTATGTCATTTATTTTGTTCCTCAAATTGTTTTAGATTTGGTCATTAAATCTCTTTAAATTGACTCCTGTGTCCCTTTGACATATCCCCATCATTTTGTAGTTTTGAGCACTTCTTTACTTTATGACGCTATAAGATGTTCCAGGTTTATCTTGTGTATTTCCTTCCCCAGACATAGAATCAGCCGTTTTTTAGAGAATGGTATTAGAAACCAAGATCTGGGTGCTAAGTGTGGTCATTGCTACCGGGGTGTCATTGTTTCTAAGCCCCCCTCAGTCGACAGAGCCAGGAAATATATGTATGTATACCACATATACACACACATTTTACATATCTTAAATATTTCTGAATCTGTGTGTGTGTGTGTGTGTGTGTGTGTTTATATAATCCTGAGTTCATAGAGATTCTTTGACTCTAATCTAGCCTCACAGGATTCACTCTAGCCTTCCATCATTGCCTATGTGTGACTTCTTTCTTTGACAGTGAGAGTGCTGATTCCCATTATCTGTAATTTATTTACTTATTTGTTCAGTTTTAGCATATATGTAAAGTGGTTTCAGAATTTAGCAACCATATTTTTAACTTTCAAGTTTGCTTTCCTGTTCTCTGATCTTTCATTTTATGTAGTAATCTGTTCTTGTTTTATGGATGTAATACCCTCTTTCATTTTTTTGAGGACATTATTTATAATTTTCTTAAGCTTCCTTCTCTTTTGTCCTTTTTATTCTCTCTCTGTCTGTATTTCTGGGTGTGTGTGTGCATTTTATATGTGTTGGTCTCTGTTTACGTGATGAATTTTTCCAATGTCTGGTAAACATTTTTGTCTATTCATATTTAAGAGTGGGACCTTAAAGGATAATTGGAATTTCTTTGTGTGGTGGGGGCATGAGTGGGGATGCAGGAGACTTACAGTTTGGAGGGATTCAGGTAGGTTGGCCTTTTACCAGGGAACCTCAAGTGTCAATATCTAGCAGTATTTTCTTTGGGGCCATTCAATATCTCTACTGGAAGAGGTATAAAAGCATGGCCTAAAGAATATTAATTGGGATATGTCAGCTGATTTGTTTAATGTTTTCATCCCTTAGTAGAATACAATCTTTGATTCAATCAGGATCCTGACAAAAGGCACACTTAAATGGTGAATTTTTCTCCTGTGGTGGCTCTAATAATTATTGCATACTTGGTGCTTAAACCAACAGAATTTTATTTTTTCACAGTTCTGAAGGCCAGAAGTCCAAAATTCAAGGTGTCAGCATAGCCATGCTCTCTCCAAAGGCTCTGGGAGAAAATCCTTGGCCTCTTCCAACTTCTAGTGGTTCTAGGTGTTCTTTGGCTTGTTGCTGCATAAGTCCAACCTCTGCCTCCATCTTCATACAGCCTTCCCCCCTGTGTTTGTGTCTTCTCCTCCTCTGTTTCTTATAAGGACACTTATCATGGGATTTAGGACCCCCTGGAAAATCCAGGATAATCTCATCTCCAGATAACATCTGCAAAGACCTCTTTTATACACAGGTTGAAGAGATTAGGGCATGGATATAACATAACCTGCCCTCCAGTCTGTTGATGGTGTCTCCCACTGGCCAAACACAAATGGAAACTAGAGGACCTGGAAGCTGGAAGATTCTGTCCATGGGATCATCCCCAGCAGCACAGAGCAGGTCAGAGAAGGTGAGGAGAATGGGTCTTGGCAAGGGCAGGAGATGGAGAATAATGAGTTCAGTATCTGTCTACCTTCTTCAGTACTTTAGCTTTCATTTCTACAACATAAACTCACTAATCCACAAGTTTAATGAATAAATGAAAGCAAGGTTGGATGAGAGACCTATAAATTAGATAAATGTCTTGGCAGTGAAGTTATATAACTGGGATGCAACCAAATCAAATGGAAATATTTTTCTTTATTAGATTTTGGGTATCTGGACACATTTATAGTTATATCGTTTATTTTCTGTTCTTTTTACCTGTGTATTTTAAAATAAAATATGAATGTAAAAAAAACTACATACAACAAATTTATAACACAGTGACTTATTTTAAGGTCAAGATCTTTGTAACTCCCACCTAGGTCAATAAGTAGAACTTTCCCTCCCCCCCAAAAAAAAAGCCTTTTTATGCGTTTTATCCCAATCACAGACCCCTCCATCTTCCAAATATAACCAATACCCTTTTAATTTTTAGAGTAATCACTTCCTTGCATTTCTTTAGGGTTTGATCACTGAGACACTGTACTTTAGATTTGCTTGATTTTAAAATTTGCTTTGTCTTCCAAGTGGTTTTTTATTAACTTTTTTAAAAATTGCAGTAAAACATACACAAGATAAAATTTACCATTGTAACCCTTTTCAGTGTACAGTTCAATGACATTAAGTATATTACCATTGTTGTGCAACCATCACCACCATCCCTCTCTTTTCACCTTGCAAAACTGAAACTCTGTATCTATTCACCAACAATTCCCCATTCACCTCTTGCCCTAACAGCTGGCAGCCACCGTTCTACTTTCTGTGTCTATGAATTTGAATGCTGTAAGTACCTTATATAGGGGAAATCATGTAGTATTTGGTTTGTTGTTGTTGCTTGACTGGCTTATTTCACTTACATAACATCTTCAAGATTCATACATGTTGTAGCATGCATATATTTGTGCTGACAAGGATGTTTAGAATAATGTAACTTAGTCACTTTGAAAATGGATGAATAAAAAGAAAGCATCAAGCACGTATCCTGCTTTTCCTCTATGCACTACACCACTGGGTAACTAAATAGCAGAGGATGGGAAGCATCTTTGTATAAAACATTTTAGCTAACAAAACAAAATGAATTGGAATATCACCATTTTGTAACCCCCAATGACTTTATGCTATTGATGGTTAATAACATCAAAACCAAAAGCAAGCGCCATACTTCACACATGTAGCATAAAAGAATTTTCTGCCCTTTTAAGGCCAAATAACATTTTATTATATAGATGTGCCACATTTTGCTTATCCCTTCTTTCATCAGTGGACACTTGGGTTGCTTCTACCTTTGGCTATTGTGAATAATGCTGCTATGAATATAGGTGTACTCTTTTAATCTAAACTTTTCCCCTCTGATCTTCCATTTCCTCACAATTATTTGTTGAAGAACTGGTCATTTGAACTCTAGCATTTCCCATTGCCTGAGTATTTCCGATTGCACACACACGGTGCAGTTTAACATGTTCTTTGGTCCTCTATATTTCTGCACATGAGCAGCTGGGTCCAGGGTCTTCATTAGTCTCAAGTTCAATTCCTTCAGCAGTATTATAGATGGTGGTGTTGTGATCTCTTATCAGAGGGCACATCATGTCTGGTGTTTACTTTTGGTTTCGATGCTATTAGCCGTTGATAACATAAATTCATTGGGGGTTACAAAATGGTGGTATTCTAATTCATTTTGTTTTGTTAGCTAGATATTTTATGAAAAGATGCTTCCCATCATCTGCTATTTAGTTACCCAGTGGTATAGTTCATAGAGGAAAAGCAGGATACCTGTTTAATTCTTTCTTTTTATTCACCCAGTTTTCAAAGTGACTAAGTCTTTACATTATTTTAAACATCCTTGTCAACACAAATATTTAAAATTATTTTATGGGCTTCAACATATTATGATTCTTATACTTATTGAAGCTCAAATTATCCTGTCTTTGGCCAATGGAAGTGTTCCCTAGTTAGTTCCCGAGTCCTTTTCACATGACCTAATAGTCTTCACAGTTTCCTTGCTATTTGGTATGTCAAAACGTTCCAGGCTCTTTTTGTCTTTTACTGCCTCAGATGTGGAATCAGCTAGTTCTTCATAATCCAGACATTTGTTACTGTTACTGACTAGTCATTGTTTCTAGGCATTTACAGTGGACAGATCTATCTATCTATCTATCTACCATCTGTCTATTACCCTGCAAATTCATACTGGTATTTCCAGTTCAGCTCAGGACTAGAGAGTTTTTATTTAATTCTTTGATATTACATCTGCATCTCCTCTCTACCATACCAAACATCCTGGTTCTCAAGGGCACAGGGGATTATAGAGTTAGAATAACCTAAGATTACTCTTTGCTTTATTTTACATTCAATATAATAATCTCAAAATACTAATAATAATACCACCAATTAAGATTAGTGAAAAGTTTAAAATTTGTATGTGATATCTTCCCATCTATTCCAATTTTTTAAAAGTTGTACTATATCTACGTTGTCAGATGATATATCCATTACATAGTGTAAACTTCCCATGTTAACACTTATTTAACCTTAGTTCTCCAAGTAACTGTATAGTGAGTACGTGCCACCAATCCTCATATTGATGTCTCTCTAGCCATTTTGGCTGTTGGAAGCTTATTCTCTAATAGATTTCCTTAGGAAGCGGTCATAGGAAGAATATTTTCTGAATGTTTGCACATCAATAGCAGTTTTGTCTATACCCTATTCTTTCTTACCTGGCTTTCAATTACCTGCTACTTATTCTCAGCTGTTCATTTTCTTTTTGTAGTATATCAATGGTGTTTAAAAGGACCATTTAACATTGTTATCTTTTTATCTACTATTGGTTCCAAACCTCTAAATTCCCTGATACATCATTCCTGCCAGTACATTCCCTTGGCCACAAAATTCACACTGGACGACAAGAATATGTCTAGTCTTTACTAGAATGTGTCTTCTTGATCAAAATTCTTAGAAACATAGTGCATCCTTTTAATATTTTATTTAACTTTTTAATTTTAGGAAAGTTCTTTGAAATTATATTTTTACTTGTTCTGTTTCCTTACTTTGGGTTGTTTTTTTTTTTGAGACTGCTATCTCTGCATTTTTTCAATATTTGTCAAAACCTTTATATAACTTTCTTTAATTCTTTTATATTTTTAAAGGTTTTTTTCTTTTCCTTTTCTATTTCTCTTAAGGCATTATTTGTTGTGTTTATTTGCTATCGCATACTTTCTGGTTATTTTCTGAAAATAATTTTTTCTTTTATTCTGAAGTCTTTCTTGAGTTATGTCACCCATTTATGAATTTTTTACTTATGAGTTATGTGTCCCTCATGTTTTATACACTGTACTTTTCTTAATTCCCTTTAGTTGTTTTGCAATAGTGTATTACAGTTTTAATCTGTTTTCGGAACATATCTTTCTGGGATGTTTTCATTGTCTATAGGGGTGTTAATCTGCTTTTCTTTTGATTATATTAATTTTGTGTGATATTTGACTTTGATACTTTCCTGTTGTTTATTTTCCTATAAAGTTAGTTTATTTGCAATTTTAGGCAAAGACCAGGTTTGGATGACTTTTATTACTTTTTTAAGCCTTACAGAGCTCCCTCTTCTGTTGCTTCTGTGAAATGTTGCAAATAGAGGGCTCTGTTCCCCATGTGGCTTTTATTTAGACTTTCTCTTTCTTTTGTTGCTATTTTCCTTGTGCCAGTCAATTTTGATTCCACCTCCACCCAGTAGTTTACTGTAAGTCTGGCACCCTGTCATAGAAGGCTGTTCTGGCTGGCTAGGTTTAAGAGTTCACAGGGACTAGTTTGTGTCTACCCCTCAAGAGATCCCCTTGAGTCACCTGTTTGTGGAGCAGTAAAACCTCTGCCAGATTGAAATTGTCCACAATACTTTCTAGTGAATACCTTTTAGCTATCTGGGGGTTCTCCTCCCCTCGGGTCTATCCAACTCTTCACGGCTTCCCTTTTTGCTTTTCCCACACAAATGCCAATATCGCACAGTTGTTTAGTTGTTGACCATTTATCCTCAACTGCTTGTATTTTGGGATTTATGGGGATACTTTGTCCTCTAGTTATGTTGTAAATGATTTCCATATTTTTGTTTTCTTGCTTGTTATCTATTGCTTTTTTGGTTTTAGTGTGGGAATTCAGGAATATCCAAAATCTGTACTGCCACCAATTCATCATCCTTACAGAATCACACATCATTTAAAAAATATTAGTTTTCTCCCTCTGTGCAAATATCTTACATGCAATTCATGGCCTAGTCTTGCCATGCATTTGCACCAAGATTTCTTCTGAAGCATAAATGATACCTCTGTCTGGTAGATGATCATTGTGTTTCCGTGGTTTTTCCCCACTCCTGTCTTCCTTCCTTCATGAGGTAGTATAATGTCCCTACCATGCTATGAAAAATGGCATTTTTATTCTCAGATTGTTTTTGCTTTTGAGTTCTTTGTGGACACTTCTAAGTTCTAGGGTTTTCCAAGCTCTTCTTCTCTTCCCCAGGAACTTCTAACTACCCAACTGTCCTCAACTCCATTCCTCCTTGGACCATACTCTCAGCTCTAGTTAGGAACAACTGCTGCCCTTGCTGTTTGTGTGACTTTTCTATTCCTTTTGCTCTTTCTTAGCAAGTGCTGTTTTCCTCACCTACTAAGTCATGTCTTTCAAGATATGCTTAAAGTACATCTTTCCAAACTCATCTGGTAGACTCTTGCTGACTAATTTTCATTAAGTCAAAGAACACCTAGTGAACCAGTTTATGATTCTTCAGCACATTTTAGTACTTCAAATCTAGATTGTTTTGAACACTATGTCTTTGATTTCTACTCATTTATCAGACTGTTAGACATTCTTTCCTGTGTTTCATGACTAAAGTCTGACCCTCCAATCCCTGCCAAACTTATCTTAAACATTTTGCAGTGATTAAAAGGAGAGATTGTGTGGGAATATGAAGAAGTCAGCAAAATTCATTAAGACTACTGGAAAAAAAATCAAAGTTTACGTGATATCTCCCAGTTTACTTGGAATTTATCAGTTTCCCTGGGAATGACCAATTGAAAAGTGGGGAACCATTTCATTTTGGAAGGCTGCATTAATTTAGCTGCAATCAAATAAGGCTACATTCAAGAAACTTCAATTAGATATACTTAAAAATGTACATTATTTTGTAAAAAAACTGACCACTATATGCTTAATAATCTCAAAAAATGAAAATTATTTGTTAATTTTAAAGTTACTAAACTTTTAATGACTTTGTTGCATCTGCTTTTTGTTGGAAAGTGTTTGAATATTTGGTTGCAGCATGGAGGTCTGCAGTTTCAATTCATCCTTTAGGTGGGTATCAGTCACTTGTGACCTTAAGGGTGTCTTGATTTGGGTTAGGTAGGAGAATGTAGTTGGCAGCAATAAGTGGTTGAAAAGCAAGAAAGCATTTTTTTGGGCATTCATGAAGGCCTGGGTATTCTGCATTTTTCCATATTTCAATTGGATCTTTCTTAGAATTAAATAATGACTTTAAAATGTCATCTACTGAGAACTCAATCAATTCAATCTGTAGTTCTTTAGGTTTGTTGGTGATATCAAGTAGGTGAGGCTAAAGTGCTAATTTGGGTGTGACGTTATGATTCTCAAAGTCAGTGAAACTTTCATTGAATTTTCCAATTAATAGGTCTATAACGGCTGCGTATTCTTCAAATGATTTACATATATCATCCTGCTCATCAATGACCTTTGCTAACTGGGGAAAATGTTCATCTGAAATTTCCTTTTGAAAAAGTGTTTTGGAAAAAGATAGCTTTTTTTGGAATGCTTGGATTTTTTTGCCACATAGCATATATAGACTTAGTTTTACCTAGAAAAGAAATAGTCAAGTCGTTTTGATTTGACATGATATCACACAAAAATTCTGCATTCCTATAGAAATCTTCTTTCAATAATTTACATTTCTGATTCTGTTCTTCATAAAATTTAACTATCTGTTTTTGCAGAGATGAAATTGTGGCTACCACCTGTCCCTGCAATAGCCAACACACTAGAATGATATGGCAAATCCACACTGAATACCTCAACATCCAAATTTAGCTTGTCATGAAACTGACACGAAACTGACAGTTTCTGATAAATGCTTGTTGCATTTGCACAAATACAGTTAACAATACTTATAACTTGTTGCAAAGTGTCACTTAAAATAGTAGCTTTAGCAGAGAGATTTTTTCCAATGCAAGATACAACAAAAAGAAATGAGAGCATCTGGATCTGTTAATACTTTTTTTTATCTGTGCAATAAACCCTTCATGTTTTCCTGACAAGGAAGGTGCACTGTCTGTACATACACTCACTAAATTTACCAAATTCAGTCCCACTTCACCACATTTATCTTGAAAGTTGTTGAAGATATCTATTCCCATGTTCTGTTCACAAGAATGCTCAGAGCAAGTAATTCTTCATGGCAAAGAAAATCTTCTGTTATGACCCAAAAGAAGTATAAAACCTGCACCATCAGCAGTGTCAGTTGATTCATCTAAAGCTACCGAATAATATATATTTTCCTTTTGAAATATTGCATGAAGTTGTTCTGGTAAGTTGAAGGCTAATTGATGCTGCCGATCAGTTATGATTCTCCTAGAAAAAGTCAGTTATTTGTTATTGGGTCCAAGCATCCTACAACTTCGACAACGCATTCTTTCACAATTTCTACATCACCGAATGGCTTCCCTTTTCTCCTGAGAATATAAGTTACTTTATAATTTGTTTCAGTGGTAGTACTTCCAGGTCTTATTGCTGCTTGAAAGAATTGGCTTACAACCTTTCATACCTTTCCTTCTAATTTAAAATATTTGTGGTCCTCATGAGTGTTACAATGCTGATGAGCATTGAATTTCTTTAATGTTGATATTGCAGTATCACAAAGCAATCAAATCATCTTATTTTTAGCAGAAACAAGATAATATTGTAATTCCCAATCCTCATTAAAAAATGTTTTCTTCCTTCAGTGTTCTCTTGGTCTTCTTTGACATAATGGGCTGTTAAGCAGACAGAATTTAAAAATACTGTCAAGTTGTGCAACTATTCACAAATTCCACTTCAAACAGAAACACAGTGCACCATTATCTAAAGTTGATAACAGACTGGTGTACTCGACCCCCATAAACTCTTACCAACCAGCCTAGTGCAGTAGTGGTGTCAGTCAGGTGGGGGAAGTTAGAAGTAAGTCATGAACACAGCAGCCGTCAATCCAGCCCTTATGGCTTACTAATGTTTTAATTGTGCCAGTCTATCTGGGAGGATTATTTTGTTGAAACTTATTTTATTCTTTGGTATTTTAAATACGTTCATTTTAAAGATACAATAAAAATATAAAAGATGAAAAAAATTGTATTAATACAAATGAAAAGATTTGTTCTGTAAAATTTGGATTCAGTCAAAAGGCTGCATTTAAGGACCTAGAAGGCCACATGTGGCCTTAAGGTCTCAGGTTCCCCACCCCTGGACCAATCTGATTTATACTCTGCAGGTAGCAATTTTAGTCTCTAGATTTCTTTGTTTACTTATTTAAAGAGAATATCCCATTTGCCTCCAGAAAGGACTGAAGTGGCTTACAACAAAAGAGAGGTATAACAACAGGCAGTTAAATGAAAAATAGAGAATCTAAAACTTTTTAGAAGAAAAATGTGGTAAATATATTAACCACTTAGATTAATATTGCCAGTAGATTAAAAATAAATAATTTCAACTCAGATTTATAACAGTCAGTGCAAAAAGGAAAAGAATGATTGCATAAGCCAAATTAGCTGGTAAAAGGAAACATGATTTTATTCAAGATAACACTTTTCATGAGATTCTGACAAGTAGGAAGGGTACAGGAAAAGATGGTAAATCAAAAGATCTACATTTTGATCCCCTCTCCATTACTTACCAGCTATTTGATCATGAGCAATTTACCTAGCCTCAGCCACCTCACAAATGCAATGGACATAACAATCCAAATATCAGTGGGTACTTATAAGTATCAAAGAGAAATAAAATGCAAGTTATTGTTACATTGTAGTTCAGAGATTTCTCCAGTACTCTTCTTCTTTCCCATCTCCCAAGTCCTGCAGAACATCCAGACATTCTCTGAGCATGCCGCTTATCCCTAGATAATTGCAAGTGGTGCTTCTTAAATGCTCATGGATAAGTCCCTCACACTCTCTGCCAGCAAAGCCATGTGGGAGTGCACAGGGCATCAAGACCCCCTTCTGCTGACACTTTACCCAGGGTCCTGCCTTGGGGCATTAGAAACATTGTTTCTACTACTGTGGCTTTGCCACTTACCTCTGTAATTGGGACCTGTGTCCTGCCAATAAGTCGAAGCCTTAATAGATCCAAGCAGCACTGTGGTTTCTTGAATTCTCCATGCATCAGTGCCAACTGGTGGAGAGAATATGTCTCTTTTCCTATACTGTGCCCCCCAGGTACCAAAAGCCACATTGCTTTGGACTCAATGTCTCAAAGACATGGGGGCAAACCATTCATTAGAACTCTGCTACTTGCAGAGCCTGTACCTATTCCCCACTTCCCCTACTCCCATTCATCTTGGAGTCCATGAGGTTGAGTCAGAAGAAGAAAAGAGCCACGGAACACCTTGCAGTTCTCAGAATTGCTGCCCCCTCTGACATCTTACTTCAGTGACTGAGGTAGTATTACTGGGACAGGTTTGTGGGCATGACCCCCAAATCCCTTAGGATGAATTTTTTTCCCAAGTGGCCTCCTCAGTTCCACATGCAAATATAGCCTGGAAGAGCCACCTCAAGCCTTACCAGGAGGACCTGATATGACTGAATCCCAGAACGCACTGCACATTGGGTCAAGGCAGGGCGCCATGTGCCAGATACCCAGAGGTAGATGGGAGAGAAGGCACAGATAGGAGAAATGAAGGAGAAGGGGAAGGACCCTCAGATGCGCTGCTCCAGAAGGAAAGGGACATTTCTTTAAATGTTGAGTGGTAGAAGAAGAACTTATTATTGCACAATGAATGTGGATATGGAGTCTGTATGGCTAGGCTGCATTTGGAGGTTTTCAATTTTGTTAAATGCCATAACATTTATACAATAAAATTCAATTGTTGATGCAAATAAACAGGGACATTTAAACTTAGATCATTTTTGTTTCAGTTGCTATATTTAGAAGAAGTACACTATAGAGGTTAAAAGTATGGGCTTTTGGATCAATTAGATGTGGGGTTGAACCCTTCCTCAACCACTTACTGACCATATGTAAGGTGATTAATTCTTTAACACTCATCTCTATATAGGAAATAGTAAGAACTTATTTATCGTAGGGAAATTGTGAGTATTAAATAAAACAATGTATGTAAAACTCTTAATATGGTGGATGAAAAATAATAAGCCTTGGGAATAATCTTTCTAATTTTCTGTTTTTATTGTGTGTAGAAAATGGAACTATATTGGGGAGGGCTGTCAGATACATTCCATTGTTATAGGATACACAGTAAAAAAAGTTATGAGTGCAGGATCTTTTCCTAGCAGTAGGTTTTATTTATTCAAATTCTATGCTACTGAGAGAAGCTCCAAAAACATGTAGGATTCATAGGGCCTTTGGAAAAAACCTCCAATTCTCCCTTGGAAATATTTCTACAGAATAGAATTTGAGAGAATAGAGTCCACTTCCAGGACAGCAAGCTTCACTGAGACTAGCCATAGTCCAATCATTGTGGTCACTCACCAGGTTTCTAAAAAGTTTACATTTTTTAAAGCATAAAACAGTAGTGCTTGTTGCTAGACTTGAGTATGTGTAGATAACAAAGTAGGTCAGAGGCTGAGAAAAAAGATGTGATCTTGACAAATCATTGCCTTAGTCTGTTCATGCAGCAAAAACAAAATACCTGAGACTGGGTAATTTATAAGTAATAGAAATTTACTTCTCATGGTTCTGAAAGCTGGGAAGTCTAAGATCAAGGTGCTGACAGGTTCTGTGTCTCGTAAGGGCCCATCTCTACATCCAAAGTGGCACCTTGAATGCTGTGTCCTCACATGGCTAAAGGGACAGAAATGCCAAAGAGGCAAACAGCCTCCTTGCACCTTTCTTGTAAGGTCATTAATCCCATTCATAGAGTTCCACCCTCATGACTTAATCACCTTCTAAAGGCCCCACCTCTTAAGACAATCACTTTGGTGGTTAAGTTTCAACATAGGAATTCTGGAGGGGCACATACATTGGAACCATGCAAGCTTACCCCTTTTGTAAGCTCTAAAACCATGAGCTAGAAATTGTCACCATCAAAAACACAAAACTCAGCTTCCCTCAAAGAACTTACATAGGATTCCTGTGAGAAGCGGGTTCCAGATAGGAAAGTGCTCACTGAACTAAAAGGAAAAAAGTTGTAGAATAAGATGCTTAATGGGAAAGCACAGTTGCCTCCAGTGATTTCAAAACTATGACTAGCAGTATCTTCACAAAGGAAGAAGAAGCCATAGCTCATGGTTCTGACGCTTGTTCCCAAGGTTCACTTTCATCTTCTCTCACTGATTAACTCTGCTTCAACCTACTTGCCTCAGAAAGGTGGTTTGTGAAAGACTGCTTCTCAGTTAATGCCCTGGCTTTTCCTATTCTTCCCTATAGCACACTAACCCATGTTACCAAAGACTCAGGGATAACACAGAGTTAACAAACCCAGGCAACACTGCCACATTATGTAGGCACAAGCTGTGCACTGTCCAACTCCAGGGGGTGCCAGGCACACAAGCTGTGATGACAATAGTGCCCCCTGGAGTTGTGCAGTGAGACAGCCCTGCATCAGGATATCTCAGAATTAGATACTCTCCTTTAACAGACATGACTTTCTCTAGGCATATTCCCACCTAACGGATCTACCTCCTAGGGCATCACTAGGCTGGAGCATACACTTAGAATTTAGTCCTTAACAGCTCCAAATCCTAGAGAATGAGAACCGGAGGGAAATGGGAATTTCTACACCCACTCGTATAAGAGCTATCATGCAAGTTTTGGTTTTCTATCTGAGGAACTAATTTGTCCCAAATTGACTGACAGGAGGAATGTTCCATTCAGAAGAAATTGTATTCAATGATTCCAACGAGATGAGATGAGTTTTAACAGCCACACAATATATACTCAAATGAACAAAGGAGGAAGTGGTTACATTATAGAAGGTATATGCCACAAATGAGCACCCAGCATAAGTCAGGCACTTCACATGGATCATCTTGACAACAACCCAATGAGATACATCTTGTCTTTTTGTATTTTTGTTGTATAAAAGAAGAAATCATCTAAGAAGTTAAGTAGTCTTCCTGATGTTACAGTTAGAAAGTGGCAAATTTATGATTAACTCAAGTTCAAACACCAAAATTAGCACCAGCTGCTATTATTCCTACTTAATCTAAAAGGTGGCAGAGGAATGTTGAAAACAAAAATGGAATTGGAAGTGGAGAATATGTTTGCAGATAGGTGCAAAACGTCAATGTACATATGCAGTTCTGACATAATTAGGCATGAATGGGGTAGATGGAAAAACAGAATGATTTAACCCTATGATTCAAATTGCAAATGTGATTAAAGAGCTGAATCACATACATCAATGGTTCTAAACTCCAGTGGGTGAATTAGAACTCTCAGCAGTAAGGACATTGAAATGACAGGACTATCTCAAATCCTGGTTGTAAAGCAAATAGTTGGGAAACTGTGGTTCCAGGCTGCCAGAGAGTTTGCAGTGCACTGTTGGGCCTGAGAGAAAGTTTATAGTCAGGAGAGGCTGTGCTTCTAGCTCATGGAAATACCAGCTTGTAGTTCGGAGGGAGCTTGTTTGCAACTTAGAGAAGTTAGCATGATCAGTTACTGAGGAAATGGAGCTTTACCAGCTCAAAGGGAGTTCACTCAGGAGAGAGACCTAGAACTTCTTATCCTTAATTTCTCTAACTGGGTGGATATGGCCTCATCTCTTCATACTCCTTATCTTTTCATTCATGATATCACTTGGAATTTTCAAGAATGCACTGTGCACTCACTTTCCACAGTACCTTATATATAGCTCAGTCCATCATGCTACTTCTGCCAGGAACTCTTTCCCCTCCCTATCAAAACTCCTTACATCCATCCGACAAACTCCTACTTAGGTTTTGGGCTCTGGGGAAGCCTGTTCTCCACACCCAAGATTGGAATAGCCACCCCCCACACACACATACACTACACACATGCACACTGTGCCAAAGCAATTTGCCTTCTCTTGTATTCTTTATACCACATTGTAGTAAATTATACAGACCCAAACACCTTATCCACAAACAAAATCCAAAAATCTCTAAAATCTAAATATTTTAGGGAGGAGGGCAACCTGGCAGACTAGAAGCAGCCTGCACAAGTTGCTCTTGTGGACAGGATTGGAAGTGGCAAGTGAATATTCACTTTTGGATTGATCATCTAGGAGAGAGCACTGGGAATCAACAGAGAGGCAACAGGAGGCTCCAAAGCGAAGGATGGGGAAGCAGGGAGACCTGCTCGGCAGGATTGAAGGTACAGGGGTAAGGCTTCTGCACATGGGGAAGGGACAGAGGAGAGAATCCCAGGAGTCCACACTTCCCTCACTGACATTGAAATCTGAGCTGCATGAGGGCCCTCTCACAGCAGTAGGCCGCCAGACTCACACCGGGAGCTGACTGGAGGCTGTGCAGCAGTATTGCTCTGGAGAGAAGACCCAGCAGGGTCCCACTGACTTACGAACCCTGGGTGCTGCACCAATTTGAGGTCCCAGCCCCAGAGTGCCACATCTAGCTGGAGGTCCGCTCTGTTACTGCTGCCTCCCCATCACCCCTTACAGGACCAAAGAGGGAACAGTGATGCCAGGTGCTCATGCATATCCCATGGGCAGGTGCTACATGACCCCACTGCTGGCAGGGGACCTGGGAGTGGTGAATATTCAGACTGCTGCAAGTTTATCACCTCCCCTACTGACAGACCTGGTTGGGGCAGCACCCAAGCCACCTCAGGCCAACAAATGCTGCTGCCAATGGACCTGGACAGAGTGGCTGCTCATGCTGTAGCACACCAACTGCCTGTGACAACCACAGGGGAACAGGAAGATGCAGGAAAACAGCAGTGTTAAAGCCTCACAGTACAACTGCCCCTCTCCTTCCTGGTAAATATTTCAGAGCAGGACTCAAGTGCACTATCCAGGGACCACTCCCTCTCTTCACTAAGCAACAGAGTTCCCAGCAGAGAATAGGTGTACCGCAAAGCTATCTTGAGCTGAGAGAATTTGTTTCAGAAAAGGAGGAATTGGCATAAGAACTCTGGAAATGTGAAAAAACAGGCTGTTTTGACACCCCCAAAGGATCACAGTAATTCTCCAGCAATGGACTCCAAACAAAAGTAAATTGTTGAAATGTCAGATATGGAATTCAGAATATGGATAGCAAGTAATATGAACAGGATTGATGAGAAAGTTGAAACCAAAAAAAAAAAAAATCAAGACATGAATGAAAAATTCACTAAACAGATAACATAAGAAAAGATAAAATAAAACTTACAGAAATTAAATAGTCATTCAGGGAATTTTAAAATACAGTAGAAAGTTTTAACAACAGACTAGACCAAGCAAAAGAAAGAATTTCAGAGCTTGAAGACAAGGCTTTCAAATTAACCTCATCAGTCAAAAATGTATAATAGAAAAAAAGAATAAGAAGAATGAACAATCTCTCCAAGAAATATGAGACTATGTAAAGGGAATAGATATAGTAATCATAGGTATCCCTGAGGGAGGAGAAGAAAAAGCAAAAAGCATAGAAAATCTATTTGAGGGAATAATTGAGGAAAACTTCCCTAGGATTGCTAGAGATTTAGACATCCAGGTACAAGAAGGTCATCGAACACCTAGAAAATTAATGGCAAACAGGATATCACCAAGGGACATAGTCATCAGTCTGGCCAAAGTTAAAGTGAAGGAGACAATTTTACAAGCTTTGAGATGAAACCAACAAGTAACTTACAAAGGAAAACCCATCAGACTAACAGCACGTTTCTCAGCATAAACCTTACAAGCCAGAAGGGATTGGGGTCCTATCTTTAGTCTTCTTAAACACAATAAACCACCATCCAAGAATTTTGTATCACGCAAAACAAAGTTTCATAAATGAAAGAGAAATAAAGTCTTTCCCAGACAAACAAACACTAAGGGAATTTGTCACCACTAGACCTCCCCTACAAGAAATGCTTAAAAGTACTCTCTACATGAAAAAGAACAATTGATACTCACCAGTGTAAAAACATCCAAAAGATAAACTTCACAGTTCTTATAAAACAGTAACACAAGGGAGAAAACAAAGCAACTATTATGAGGTAACAATCAACATGATAAATGAAACAGTATCTCAAATATCAATGCAACCATTGGACGTTAATGGTCTTAATGCTCCAAATAAGATATAGATTGGCTGAATGGATAAAAAATGATAGCCCAAATCTACGTTATCTCCAAGAAACCCATTTATCTGGCAAAGATTTTCATAGATTCAAGGTAAAGGGATGGAAAAAAAATTACACACAAATAGAAACCAAAAGTGAGTAGGAGTAATTATTCTCATATCAGATAAAATAGACTTTAACTCAACAATGGTGAAAAAAAAAAAGACAAAGATGGTCATTATATAATGATAAAGGGAGCAATTCAACAGGAAGATATAACAATCTAAATATATATGCACCCAACACAGGAGCTGCCATATTCATAAAACAAATTCTACTACCTGTAAACAAAGAAATAAACAGCAACACCATAATAGCCAGGGACATCAACACTTCACTTACAGAACTGGACAGGTCATCAAGGCAGAAAATTGACAAAAAAACACTGGACTTAAATGGGATTCTAGGACAAATGGACCTAATGAACATTTACAGAACATTCCACCAAAAACTGCAGAATATACATTCTTCTCATCAGCGTATGGGATATTTTCCAAGATAGGCCATATGTTAGGCCACAAAACAAGTCTCAGTAAATTGAGAAAAATTGAAATCATACCATGTATATTCTCAGACCACAATGGAATAAAACTAGAAATCAATTCCAAAAGGAACTGTCAAAACTACAAAAATACATGGAAATTAAGCAACCTGCTGCTAAATGAGCCCTGGTTTAATGATAAAATTAAGATGGAAATCAAAAGATTTTTAGAATTGAATGATAAAGACAGCACAAGTTTCCAAAGTCTCTGGGAGATAGCAAAAGCAATGCAAAGAGGAAAGTTCACAGCCGTAAATGCCTACATCAAAAAGACAGAAAGATCACAAATTAACAACCTCCTACCACATCTCAAGGAACTAGAAAAAGAAGAACAAATCAAACCCAAAGCTAGCAGAAGAAATGATAACAAAGCTCAGAGCAGAACTAGGCAAAATTGAAACTACAAACAAAAACAAAGGATCAATGAAATAAAAAGTTGGTTCTTTGCAAAGATAAACAAAATTGATAGACCACTAGCTAGACTAACCAGATATAAAAGAGAAAGGACTCAAATAAACTCAAGCAGAAATAAAAAAAGGAGACTTTATAACTGATACCACAGAAATATAAAATATCATCCGTGACTACTATGAAATCCTCTATGCACACAAACTAGAAAATCTAGAGGAAATGTAAAAATTTTTGGAAACACAACCTCCCAAACTTGAATCAGGAAGAAATAGAGATCCTTAACAGACCAATAATGAGTAGTGAAATTGCAACAGTAATAAAAAACCTCTCAACAGTAAAATCCCCAGACCAGACAGATTCACAGCCAAATTCCACAAGACCTACAAAGAAGAACTGGCACCTATCCCAGTGAAACTGTTTAATAACATTGAGAAGGAGAGAACACTTACTAACTCATTCCATGGAACCAGGATTGCCCTGATACCAAAGCCAGGAAAGGACAAAACAAAAAAAGAAAGCTACAGACCAATATCCCTTATGAACATAGATGCAGAAATCCTCTACAAAATATTAGCAAACCAAATCCCACAGCACATCAAAAAGATAATTCACCATAATCAAGTGTGTTTCAGCCCAGGGATGCAAGGATGGTTCAATATATGCAAATCAATAAATGTGATTTACCACATAAACAGAAGTAAAAACAAAAACCATATGGTCATCTCGATAGATGCAGAAAAAGCATTAGATAAAATCCAGCATGACTTCACGATAAAAACCCTCAATAAACTAGGCACAGAAGGCACATACCTAAAAATAATGAAAGCTATATGTGACAAATCTATAGCCAACATCATACTGAATGGGGAAAAGTTGAAAGCATTCCCCTAAGAACTAGAAAAAGACAAGGATGCCCACTGTCACCACTTCTATTCAACATAATTCTGGAAGTCCTAGCCAAAGCAATCAAGAAAGAGATAGAAATAAAGGTTATCCAAATTGGGAAAAAGGAGGTCAAACTATCCCTGTTTGCCGAGGTTATGATCTTATATCTAGAAAACCCCAAAGATTTCACCAAAAGACTCCTAGAATTGCTAAATGAATTCAGTAAAGTCTCAGGTTACAAAATTAATGTACACAAATCAGTAGCATTTCTATATACTAATAACAGTCAAGCCAAGAATAAAATCAAGAACTCAATACCATTTACAATAGCTGCTAAGAAAATAAAATACATAGGAACATATTTAACCAATAAGGTGAAAGATCTCTTCAAGGGTAATGACAAAACACTGATGAAAGAGATAATAAATGATGTAAACAAATAGGAAAACATCCTATGCTCGTGGATTGGAAGAATCAACATTGTTAAAATGACCATATTGTCCAAAGTGATTTACAGATTCAATGCAGTTCCTATCAAAATACCAACATCATTTTTCACATATCTAGAAAAAAAAATTCCAAACTTCATATGGAACCCAAAAAAGTGCCTGAACGTCAAAGAAATCCTAGGCAAAAATAACAAATCTGGAGGCACCACATTACCTGATTTCAAATTATACTACAAGGCTATGGTAACCAAAACAGTGTGCTACTGGTAGGAAGGTAGACACACAGACCAGTGGAACAGAATAGAGAACCCAGAAATAAAGCCATATAGCTTTGACCAACTTATTTTTGACAAAGCAGACAAAAACATGTAGTGGGGAAAAGATGCCCTATTCAATAAATGGTGCTGGGAAAATTGGATATCCACATGCAGAAAAATGAAACTGGATCCCTATCTCTCACCATATAGAAAAATTAACTCAAGATGACTTAATGACTTAAATGTAAGACCTGAAACCATAAAAACTCTAGAAGAAAAAGCAGGAAAAACTCTTCTGGATATTGGTGTCGGCAAAGAATTTATCACTAAGACCCCAAAAGGAACAACAAATATAAATAGATGGGAATTAATTAATCAACAAAGCTTATTCACAGCAAAATAAAATAATCAACAGAGCAAATAGACAACCAACAAAGTGAGAGAAAATATTCACAAACTGCACATCTGACAAAGGGTTAATATCCAGAAGCTACAAAGAACTCAAACAAATCAGCAAGAAAAAACAAATAACCCCGTCAAAAAGTGGGCAAAAGACATGATTTTTCTCAAAAGAAGATAGAGAAATGGCCACAAAACATAGAAAAAATGCTCAACATTACTAATTATTAGGGAAATGTAAATTAAAACTACAGTGAGATACCACCTTACTCCTGTCAGAATGATCATTATTAAAAAATCAGAAAAAAAAAGATGTTGGCACAGATGCAGTGAAAAGACAACACTTACACTCTGTTGATGGGAATGTAAACTACAACCGCTATGGAAAGCAGTATGGAGATTCCTCAGAGAACTAAAGTATACCTAGCATTCGATCTAGCAATCCCACTATTGGGTATCTACCCAAAGGAAAAGAAGTCCTTATATCAAGAAGACACCTGCATCTGAATGTTTATTGCACCACAATTTACAAATGCAAAGATAAGGAATCAACCTGAGTGCCTATCACTGATGAGTGGATAAAGAAAATCTGGAGTACTACTCAGCCATAAAAAGGAATGAAATAATGTCTTTTGCAGCAACTTGAATGGAATTTGAGACCATTATCCTAAGTGAAATATCTCAGGAATGGAAAAACAAGTACCACATGTTTTCACTTATAAGTGGGAGCTATGCGAGGAATATATATGGCCATTAAGTGGTGTAATAGGTGTTGGAAATTAAGAATGGGGGAAGGTGGGAGGGGGTGAGGTATAAAAATCTATCTATCAAGTACAATGTATACTATTCTGCTGATGGGTACACTGAAAGCCATGACTTCGGCATGATACAATTCATCCATGCAACAAAAAAACCACTTGTACCCCCTAAACTTTTTGAAAAAAAAAATTTTTAAAGTTACGTTCGGTGCAAACTTATTCCATTTGATGAGAATAGTCATGCATTTTGCTGTATTAAAGTTGATGTGTATGGCGGTGGATTGCTGCCTCAGATCCCATTTTGAGTGTTAAAAAAATACAGTATTGGCACCAAATTATCTTTCACAATCTGAAATTATGCTTTATTTTGGACTCTTTCTAGCCCTAAGAGTGTTAGATAAGGGATGATGGGTCTATTCTGCACTATATTCCATCATGTGCTGACTTGTATTATACTGTGCATATTAGAGTTCTTTAGACTCTAAAATCCTCCAGGACAGGGACTGTACCTCATTTGCCACTATCTCCTTTACCTAGTACAGTGTTTGTACATAATCAGTGTGCTAACAAATTACTGAACAAATAAAGAGAAGAATGAATGAATGAATGAATATATGGCAGTCTTTTAACTAAAGATTGAAAAGTTATAGCCAATCCCCATGTTGATTTGCTGTCCCTAGACTTCCCAAGACAGAGAATTTCAAGTCAACTAAGAAGACTGGAAAAACTAAAAGACATTTTAAAATAATTTTGCCACCTGAAATATATCAGTTTTCATTCATGCATTCATTAATTTATTTATCCAGTCAACAAGCACTTATTAAACAACTACTCTGTGTCATATAATAAGCCAGGCCATAAAGATTTTGGAATAATAATAATAAACAATAACAACAAAAATAGAGAAAACAGGGAAATTCAGAAAGAGATGAAAGACTGACACAGAGCAAGGGTTCAGTTTAAACCAGGGCACTTATTCTCCCTGTGTATGAAACATAACATCTATTTTGAATTCTTAGCTTGGAAAAAATTTGTGTTAGCAATTAACTGCTAGTTTTTATACCACTTTACTCAGAGATAACAAAATATCTTATACTTATTTTATAAGAACTAAATAGTTCTTTCTCTTTCTAATGTATTATTTCATAATGAGTTATAGTTCAAATATTATGAAATCAGGGAACCTTTTATTGGTTAGGTTTTGGTCAGAAAACCAGAAACAACTCCAGGTTTTTAGAGGTGGAAGAAATTTAACACAGCCTGTTAGAGGCTTACACTCATCTTAGAAGGCCAGAGGACTAAAGGTCAGGAAGGCTGCTCTCCAGATGCACAAAAGTGCTAGGGTAGCAGGGGAACTAACTACCAATGTCTCAGCTTGCTATTCCAGCAAAGTGGGTGATTCTTAGGAGGACACGCAGAAGCACTGAAAATTGATAATTGCAGCTACCTCTTGCATCAAAGTGGGTGATTGCCAGAAGGCAATCTGACACACCCTCCTGCATCTGCCTATAGCAGCCAAAGTAGTGTAATATCCTTTTTTTCTACATTCTGTGTCTCATGTAAGCACTTCTCATTGGTGGAATTTACCCAAAAGGAGTCTGGAAAATGTAGTTCCTAGGCTTTATGCCTCTTTAGTACATATGACAGCTGACAAATAATGGCATCGTATTAAGTATTGAGAAATAAAAATAAAATCCCAAGCTCCCCAACTGACTGAACAGATCCCCTCTTGGCCAAGAGGACCCCAAAGTAACCTTAAAAACTGAAATCCTGGCCATGATGGGATGGGAGGTCAGACACACCTCGTTGTACCCTGTCCCTCGCTAACCACCACTAGGCTTCCTCCCTAAGGGTTAAACAGAAACCAGCCCTTTGGAAAGACTTACTACACTGCTGATTTCAACCACCCTCATGATTGCGCCTCACTTTTGGGGTTTCCAAATAACAACTGACCGGCATGCCTTCCTGATAAGAGACCAGTGACCATGAGCGGTTCTGGCCAGTCTGAGGAGGCTACGCATAGAGGGACTTTGTGTCCTCTGCTTCAACTTTGCTTTTGACATCAGAGGGCTGAAAACCCCACCACCAGATCATGCTAACATTGCCATTTTTTGAACTTGGGACCCATGCAGTGGCAAGAAGCTTAATTGTGCATGTGCATGTTTCTCCTTACATAAATATTCATGACTCCTCCTATAGTTTATTGAACATGTATATTTGGCCTGCCTGCTCAGCATAAATTCCTGTTCCCTTTACCCCACCCTCAAAGTGCCTGTTTTTGGTTTCTGGCCAGAAGCTAAGTTTCCCAGCCTGTCAGAATGGCCACCTGCAGGATGCAACCCTTTATGAGAAATAAAGCTCTCCTTTCAAAATTTATGAACCTCATCATTCTCCAGTTGATAGACTCAATAACAATAACAAAAATATCCACCAAGGTCCAATAAATTTGCTAACTTAAAAAAAAAATTCACCAAGGCCAATCTTTCTCATAATTGTTACATGTTTACCTAAACATTTTATCTCAATTCTTCTCCAGATCTCCAGGAATTAAAAAGGAAAGAAGAGAAAAGGAAATAATTTTCTTCACTGAGGTAGTTTATTTTGTTTTCTGACTTTTTTTTTTAATGACTTAAGAGACTTATAGTGGCAACATGAAAACAGTTATAATAGAATGATCTCTTGGTAAAACGGCTTGTGGAGCTGAAGTGGATTGGGTCCCAAATATAAACTAACTTATTTGGGGGAATGGCAGGCTTGTGTACAGAACACAAAGTGGGCTGAGTTTGTGTGGCTATTTCTTATATTTTAGGTGCTTTTAATACCTTTAAAAGAATGTAACTACATTGTGTACATGCACCCTGAGATTTTCTTGGACTTCTGATAAAATTTTAGAAAACTGGGGGAAAAAACAGAATCATAGGGGCAATGAGAGATTATAATCAAGAAATCAAATATTCCTTAGTTGTTTTAGAAACAGTCTCCTCTTAGGGAGCTATAGAAATTTATAAAAATGCTGTTAAAATATATAATAAAGGACTGATATTTTCCTAACCTCAGCTTATGTGATATTGTGAAATATATTTGTCCTCCTCCCCATTTCCTGACACACAGCTCCTAATTCCTTTGGAATTTCAGGGGTGATAGAAGCATTGTTTATTCTAATGAGGTGACTCTTGGTGGGGCCCTAAATAGCCTGAGGATGGGAGCTGGTTGCCAGAGGAACCAAATATGGGATTAGAGGGTTGGAAATTTAAACTCCACCCTCCAAACTCTGGAAAGAGGAGACAGGCTGAAGGTTGAGTTTGTGGGGACCATTGGTCTTTGGTCCCCTGGAGGTTCACTGAAAATCACTGACACGAGGCAGATAGATTAATAGGATAAAAGGCACAAAAATGTATTTAATGTGTATGCCTGGGAGCCTTCAGAATTAAGACCCAACCCCCCAATGGGGTTCAGAAGCTTGTATATAATACCCCCTTGAGGTTATAGAAAGAATGTGGCTTAGAGCATAGCCAAAAACAGGTTAAGGTGGTAAATCAGGTTTTAGTGGCAAGACAGGTTATGGGTGGGAGAAAGGAAGAGGCTAGGCAAGCAAAGGTGGTCTTGTTAGATGGTAAATATCTCTTTTTAGATCTTTAAAGGTGTTAGACTTTCAATTAATTTTTCCTACGTCTGGACAAGGAAAGGGTTGGTTGCATTACTGCAATCTCCACAGATCTATATCAAAGAAATATATTTGGGTGTAAAATATTTTGTTTCCTTCAAGTTGATCACCAAAGGTCACTGATTTAATCAATCATTCCTACGGGGTGGAGAGCCTGCAGCCTCAAGGTCACATGTGGCCCTCCAGATCCCCAAGTGCGGCCCCTCGACTAAATCCAAACTTCACAGAACAAATCTATTTATTAAAAGGATTTGTTCAGTAAAATTTGGATTTAGTCAAAAAGCTGCACTCAAGGATCCGGAAGGCCACATGTGGCCCCAAGGCCGCAGGTTCCCCACCCCACACTGGCTATCTGTATCCTCTGTAATCCTTTGTAATAAACCAGTAAACATAAGTAAAGTGTTTCCCTGAGTTCTGTAAGTCACTCTCGCAAATTAATCAAACCTGAGGAGAAAGTCGTGGGAACCCTTATTTATAGCCAGTTGATCAGAAACACAGGCTTGTGACTGGCATCTGAAGTGGAGGGCAGTCTTGTGGACTGAGCCCTCAGACTATGAGGCCTGACACTATCTCCAGGTAGACAGTGTCAGAATTGAATTGAATTAGAGGGCGCCCAGCTGGTATTTGCTGGAGATTCTGCCAGAGAATTGCTTAGTTTGGGGAAAACCCCCTACACATCTGGTGTCAGAAGTGTTCAGTGACTGTGTTGCGAGAGTATAGTAGGAGAAACTGAATTTGTTTTCCTGTATCCTCACAGCTTACCTAAACTCAAACCTAACACAGTTAAAGTATACTTGATTATGAGTTGGAGAGAAATGGGTGGACTTCCCTTTCAGGTTTTGTGCAGATTGACTATTCTCTAGTAACATAAACCATCTCTAAGCATTAACCTAAACCTGAAGCAAACCCTGATCATTAGATACGATTCAGATGCTTGAAGTCACGAGCAGTAAGCAACTTTCTGCCAGTGTATTTATAACGAATGTGTATTTTAACCAACTCTGCTTTTACATTTTTCAACCCCTTTAAAGGAAAGGCAGCTTGTAAACTAAACCCCATAGATTCTGCAAATTATCCAGGGTATATTCAGCAAATTAAAATTAATATTAAACATGATTACATTGAAAAATCACATTACTCAGCAAGCCTCCAAAAGGCTCCAGATTCTTTGAAGTGATCCATTTTTCTCCAAGATTCATAAGCTGCCTGTCAATGAATTTAATTGGATATTTATTGAAATTAATGGCAGCTGCAGCTGATTGAACAGGTTTTACGTTAGGTTTCACTTCTATTTTTTATGGCTGTTTTCCCTTCTCCTGCCTTTCCATGTCGCATGCTGATGAAGCCACGAGCAAAATGAATGGGGAAAACTCTGCCATGGAATTGAGAAACAGCTCTTCTCACCACCCCTCACAAAATGGGAAAATATTGCCAATAATACATTACCTTCTATCTCCAATTCATCACTGTTCAGATTATTTAAAAGCTCATTTTCATGGGGAGCTACGGGTACAGCCTTGGGGTGAAGGGCAGAAGCTCTACAGGCTGTGAGCTTGTGTTCAAATCCCTAGCACCCATGCATTTGCTCTGTTATCCGGAGCAAGTTCCTTAGTGAATTTCTTTGCCTCAGTTTCCCCACCTGTACGTTAGAACTGATAGCAGTACCCATAGGCTTAGAAACTGTCTAGAACAAGACCTAAAACCTGATGATAGCTAGGTAAGAGTTAGTTATTATTATATGGTTTCCTACTGGGAAAATTTAATTATATGGCTATGTTTTATTCCTCTTGGGATTAACAAACAACTATACTTTTATAACTACAATGAAAATACTACAAAGAAAATACCAGACTTTGCTTTAATGTGACAAATAAAAGCCTGGAGAAATGGAAAGTCTTGCTGTAAGAAAAGGGGAGATGCTTTTTTTTTCCCCCTGTTTCTTTATTCCTCCATTCCCTCACCCTTACTCCTGTTGTGCTGTGTTTTACACACTTCTCTCTGGGGTTCTGAAGATCCTGCAAATACCTGAGTATAAGGGGCAATGCAGAAGAAGTGGAAAGAAGTAGAGAACCCCTTTCTAGAATGGATTTAATGAGACTTGTGGTTAACCTCATAGCTACTTTTCCAATCTCTCCTGCACACCTTCACGTCTTTCTTTCTTTATTCAGTAAACATTACTATGTACCAGGCATAAAACTAGGTGATGGAAATAAAAGTTGACTAAGTGAAAAATCCAGTCCTCAATAATCTTGCTCACTAGTGGAGGAAGTGATATTAAAATCTTAATCCTTCTAGAGGCACGTAGCATGGCGGTTACAAGCTCAGTCTTTCCATCCAAACTCTCTTGGCTTGAATCCTGGCTTCCCGCTTAAGCGTTAGTCATGTTACTTTACCTCTCTGTGCTTCTGTTGCCAATCTGTAAAATAGGGTTATAATAGTGCCTATTACTTTAAATATAAAGTAGGTTTACATATATGTAACCCCTGGAACAGTACCTGGCTTACAGTTAATGTTAATAAATGTTTGCCATTATTACTATCATGACTCTAAAGTCCCTATTGGGAAATTGTAGAATGAAGAGAAGAGGAAGCAGAATGCAAGGAAATGATAAATTTATTTTTGAACACAATAAAGTGCTTTGTGGACACACACCTGGAAATCTCTATGAGGCAGTTAACTGCTCACACGGGTCTGATGCTTATGTGAGAACTGTTGGCTACAGAGAAAGATTTGGGCATCAGCTTCACTGCAGATGGGAGGTTGAAATCATGGGGATGAATGGAGCCACCAGGGAGAGTGTGAGAAGGGACAGGATAAATGACTTAGGGCAAGGTCTATCAAAGAGCTGGGCAGAGTTAGAGGAGCTCGGGAAGGGGGAGGTTTGACTAAACAGGTGGTGACCAGGCAGGGTCTGGGAAGGGGTGCTGCCCTGTCAGCCTGTAACATGTTTAAAAAATATATATCTGCACTTTGAGGTCCCTTTCGAATGCCATTTGCTAAACTGTTCAAGCAATTTACTTTATTTCTACATCCAAGCACCTCACGAGACCAGGATGCTGGGTGCTGGATGGCATCAAAAACTTAAGACTTTGGAAAAAGCTTGTGGGCTTGCATTGGGGGTGGGAAAGGAACAAAATTTGTACACTTCTTTGTGTAATTTAGAAATAAGGCATCAGAGAGATGCTATTATTTTCTGTGTTTGAATTGTTGTGCCTTTGAGTTAAACTTCATTTTTGTCTTTTGGTTGAAATATGAAATATACTGTCCCAATATAAAACAATAATTATTAGAAAAACATATATATATATACCGGTTGCCTCGGCTTCTTTGCATTTTCTTTCCTCTCAATCATCTCTGGCCCTGGGTTTGGCTGCCTTGGTAGAATATAATTAAGGGCCAGATAAACTTGTCCAGAGAGGGGTGGAAGGAGATGGGGAGAACAGAGCAATGACCCAGGTGCTACCTCTGTGACCCTCTCCCTGCACACACACATCATGCCCTTAAGAGCACCTTTTGGGAAAAACAAAAACAAAAACCCAGACAAAACACTTCAGTTTTCTTTAATAGCTTGGACAGTCTGGACCTCAAATATTGGTTTTGTCAGACTATGTGTCAAATACTGTATATATCATATGTCCCAAAACTTGACTTAGAGGTATAGTCACTGTGCACATGGGGAACTTCTAGTTCTCTTAATTTTCTTGCAGCATTTAATTAGAATAACTTCTATGTGCCAGAAATTGGGGAATCAGTGGTGAATAGAGTTTAGAGGAGAAGATGATCTATTATATAATTGTAAATCTTAAATTATAGTAGGGGAAGGACAAGACCTTAGGAGTAGACAGAGGGGGAAGGAGGGTCCTGAGCTTGTCCAAACTATTCAGAAGAGGTTTCTAGATGAAGTGATTTTTACATTAAACAAAATAAATACATGTCATTCAGATAAAGGGAATGAACAAAGGAAAGAGAGCTCTTGGTAGAAGGGTGGGATATGAGCAGGCCTGGAGGCAAGGGAGAGTAAGACATGCTAGAGCAGCTGGAGTTAGTCCAGTGGGGCGGGAGCATCTAGGGCTTAAGGGAAGATGCTGCAGAAAATGCTGAAGAGGGTAGCACAGGGTGGATCATCAGGGCTAAGGGGCTGGGTTTACGGGGCATGGTGATTAATGAGAGAGAAGAAGTTGAGAGTGACTCCCAGGACTTTGCATCCAACAGTTTGGTGGTTAATGAGGTTGTTTGCTGAGACAAAGCACAGCAAAGAAATGCCCAGAGAAATACTAACATTTAAGGGATGAGTCAAGAGGAAAATCTAAGACATGAAACTAAAAAGGAATGCTCAGAGAAATGGGAGGGACACCAGGAAAGTGTGAGGTTATGGAAGCCAAGGGAAGGAAGGGTTTCAGAAAAAGGAACATGGTCACCAGAATCCCTCGCTGCAAGCAAAGTATTGATAAAAAGTTACCCATTGAACATAGTAACACGGAAGTGGTAGGTAACTTTGGAAAAAACAGTTTTAGGGTGTGCTGAGTACAGAAGCCACACTTCCTGGATGGGGAATGGGAGATTAAGACTCAGGGACGATAAAGTAGACAGATCATTGAAGAAATCTCTCTGCAGAGGAAGAGGAGATATGGATCACAGAGTTGAAGAAGAATGATTTTTTAATTTTGTTTTGTTTTTGGTTTTGATGTGGGAAAGTTGTGAGTATATTTAAATGCTGAAAGCACAAAGTGAGTAAAACAGAGGGATGAGGATCCAGGAGAGATAGAGCATGACTGTTAGGGTGAGATGCTTGAAGGAGCAGGTAGGTCTAGATCCAGACATAGGAAGGTAGACGTAGGGAGGTGGCACTTCTGTCACCTTCACATGAGGGGAGCAGTAAGATAGGGATGGATGAAGGTGGGCATATGTTAGGGCAGGGGCAGGGTGCACGAGGACAGTGTTTCTTCTGCTGGCACACCAGTTGGGATCCTGGCAAGAATCAAGTCATCAGAGTGCTTCATGGGGAGACCACTTAATAGATATGAGACTGAGGTTAAAGGGAGTAACAAGGTGTGCTGAAGCACCCAGAGACTAACAGCATGAGAAGCTGTTGCCCCCTTAGTGTTGAAAGGACAAGGGTAAGAAAGGGTGCAACTGAAAACCAATGACACCAGAATTTTTAGAATTGGGGCCTTCCAGCAGGAGCTGATGTCATGAAATGATGCAGATACTACCAAAGATAGCACCAAACCAGAATGACACAGAGAATATTGTTCACCTACCCGTGACTTCCACTAGGCAAACTCAAAAACAAAGCAGATCACAAGAGGCCTGAGGTCCAAAGAAGGGCAAAGAATGTACAAGTAGGCAAGGGAGCAAGTAGAAAACAGCCATCATGGTGAAATACAAAATAAAAAGTCATCTTCTGAGAATGTAGGTGAAGGGTCATCATTCTAGATACTGGATACTAGAGTATCACGTGGTTGTTGCCCAATCTGCTAAGAAGAGTGAATGTGACATAAATTACAATCTGTACTGGAAGGTTTAAGACTTTCAGGGTCCCCACATTCCAGACAAAAGATCTTAACGATCTTCTTACAAAAATTTTCTTACAGATAACCACTCTAATCCCGACAGTTCTACCCCTGAGGGACAGAGGTTCATAAAACCTCTGTATTTTGGGGAAAAGAAAATTTCTACTAGTACTTTCAAGTGTGAGTATTATGGCAGTAGCTTGGCCTCTGAGCTGTTTTTAAGGTTATCAAATCTCTCTAACATTTAAGCAAAGGGCAATATTTCTGGACAAAGTAAGACTCTCATGTTATTCTACCTAGCTATAACGCATGACACAATGTTTCTTGCTCTTTGACTCATACCTCCTGGTATTCACATCTTTCTGTAATCTCTTCCCACCAGGGTCAGTTTGTAAAGCTAATAAAATATGGCACAAATGATGGTATACATCCCTTCTGAGATTAGTTTTTACAAGAACTGTGGCTTTCACTTGGTCTTTCTCTCTCTCCCTTTCTCATCACTTGCTTTGGGGAAGCCAAACCCTGTGTTATGAGCAGTCTTGGGAAAGGTCCACGTAATGAGAAACTGAGGCCTCCCGCCAACAGCCATGTGTGTGAGCATGGAAGCAGATCCTTCAGCTCTGGCCAAGTCTTCAGATGACTGTCACCAGGGCCAACATCTTGACTGCAACCTCATAAGAGACCCTAAGCCAGAATTACTGTTCCCAGATTCTGAGTGAAATTTCATGAAATATTACAATAAGTGTTTATGTTTTAAGCTGCTAAATTTTGGAGTACTTTGTTATGTAACAGTAGATACCTAATATAACAACTGACAATCCTCCCCCGCACTGACCACATCCTCTGCTTTCCTCCATGTGAGTTGTGCAGAAACTCTGCCTCACCCTGCAACTCCACCTCCCTGAGCTGGTGGCCAGTTTATCTGGAACACAAGCAGATCAGGAGTATGAAAGCACTGCTCACCACCATCCACCTGGGCCCAGGGCACTGTTGCTCAGGGACCAGTGGTACCAATGTCTCGCAGTTAGCATGGCAGCTTCAACAGGGGCGGGTCCCTTGCTGTGCTCCACCTCTCAGCCCCTCTGCTCAGCATCACCCAGCCTGAGTCCTCTCCTGAGATCGTCCAGGTTTTCTAACCCCACATTCAAGACTCCTACTGTATAAATGATCACAAACTTACTCATATCCTCTAGTGTTCCAGATTATAGATGCACAATGTCGACTGAGGAATTTATAATAAGGATGATTCCTGGGTCTTCCCTAATCTGCATCTCTGCATATGAGATCCAGGAATTTAAATTCTTAATAAGTTCTTCAAGTAGTTGTGATGCAGGTGATCGATGGAGCTCACGTAAAGAGACAGCATTGTAGTTATTTCTCTGTGCTGTCTTGCTTCTCCGACTCCGCACGAACCTTCCTGAGGGGAGAAGCTATTTTCTATACTTTGTGTTTTCCAAAGACACCAAGGCCTGCTGGGCATTCAGTGAGCTTTCAATAAAGTAACTTGCAGCAAGAATCGTCATGTAAATGGATATTGACTGCAGGCTTATTTATGTTCTGCCAAGTGTACCGTGGCTATAACAGAGGTGGGTGGCACAGTTCCTGCTTTTAAGGAACTTGCAGCACGGGTAATGAAACAAGAGAGAGGCACAAGAGACGACGGTGAACAACTCCCACAGGACTGAGGTGGCCAGCTATGTTAGAGAGTAACAGCCAGCCCCATTTTTAGAGGCATTGAAAAGACTCACAAAGTAGGAAAGCTACATGCAGAAGCAACATCATGGAGAACACTGAATTAGGAGACAAGAAACCTGAACGTAGGTCTCTTTTTTTTTTTAGCAGCCAAGGGCCTTGCAGCCACCACTGCGTTTCTCTGGCCTTCAGTTCACGTGTGTATCAAGTCAGAGCAGTCTGTTAGAATCTGGTTTCAAACTGCCCTGCCAAGTTCTGAGGGGGTCACTAGAAAAAGAGGGCATGAGATCAGGTAAGACTGTGAGTCCTGCATCCCTGATCTTACCTGTTTAATATTTTGGGGTTTCATGAGAGTCTTAGTGTCACAAAAAGTTCTGCTGCTAAAACAATAATAGCAAGAAGCCTTAAAAATCTTAGATGGTGATTTCTAAGAGTTTTTTTATAAGACATCAGATGGAAGGTAGATTAGAAAAAGAAAGGCCTCGAAGTTGGGGAAAATACATCTTCTTCAGCATGTCTGCCTCTGTTGTCACAGCCCCTGAGTTTTCTTGGTTTTGTTAAGGGTGCTGCTGCCTCATTAAAGCCCCTTCAAAGGCAAGGATGGTTGGCACATAAAGGTGACCTTGACAAGCTAGAATCAACACTCCAGTGCTCTAATTATTTTATATCACATTTTTTTCCCAATTGGATAGACATTGTCAAATGCTCTACCTAAAACTACACCGGAGAGCTGTGCTGTCCAATCAGACAGCCCCTCATCACTTGTAGCTATTTCTGTTTAAATTAATTAGAACTAAATAAAATTAGAAATTCATTTCCTCAGCTGCCCTAACCACATTTTAAGTGCTCAAGAGCCACATGTGGCTAGTGGATACCTGATTGGAGATCTGGAACATTTTTGTCATCGTAGATGGTTTTATTGGACAGCACTAGAACTGGAAATATGCCAAGAAAACAGGCACAGTTACCCTCTGGCAGAGTCCTGAGTCAGTTCTGTTTCCGAGACAAAACTGAATCTCTCCCTCAAGAAAATCAATAGAGGATGGGACAATCTCCAGGTCTGCTGGGGTTATTTATTTATTTAGGTGTCAGCTAGAAAGACCAAGACATTTAAGCTGTACAGGGCAAGAGGCCAAAAAGCAATGGAAAAGAAGTGCTTAATAGAAAAAAAATAGGAGTTCAAGATATGCCATGGAGGATTGGCCCTAAAAACAGCACTGGCTCTCAATTGTGAACGTGGAGGATCATCTCTCAAGCGTAGGATGAACCAGCAGTAAAATAAGCCTTATGATGACAATAACCCAGACTGAAATCAGCCCAATACCTGATTGCAATGAGATGATCGGCCCTCATCTAGCTGCCCATCAGGAGGTAGTGCAACTTCTCTCTGGAGGATAACATCATCCAGAGGCTCTACAAATTGAAGTTTAGGAAGCATTTGATCTATAAAGATTTTATTTCCTGCTTTTCAATTTCACATTATATGGTGATTCTTGATGCATGTAATTAAATATTCCAAAAATTTCAGTGGTTTCTATGCATCAGTCAGTGTCCCAAACACTTTACAATCATGACCTTAAATCATCGTTCCAACAACTGTATGAGTAACAGATAAATTAACCTACTCTCAAAGCTAGTATGTTCTGAAACCGAGGCATAAAGCTAGCTGAGCTGGTTCTAGCATCTACACTCTAAACACCACTGCCTCTCTACCTTGGGTCATTACAATCACACAAATTCCTCCATCAAATAAGGGGAGAGAAGAATAATTTATGCCATGTTTTCCAATAAAGAGATTTCTACTTACTATTTTCTGATTCACTATTTGTTACAAGTTTAAGAATATAAAAACTGCATTAATATTAAAGAAAATAAATTTTATATTCATTCATTGATAATCATTTTGGTATTGTAGATATGGATTTGCCTCTTGAAGCTTAAGTAGAATATTCCTTTATATTTTGTTTATAGACTGTATTATGAATGAGGGTTTAGAAACTTGGGGCCTTTAAAGTGTTGACTCCATAATGAAGAAGGTAACTCAAAAAATGAAGATTAAGCATCACTGAAATAGAAATGTGTCAATGGGAAACACATATTTGATTATGAATGTTTCAACTGACACATTATTTTTCAGAACTAAACTTATTGTGTAAAACTGTCCTATGTTTGGGAACGTCTTTGAAATGCAACAATGTTAAATGAAAAAAGAAAAGGAAAACTCCTCTGGACCAGAGAGTCATTAACATGGACTTCTCTAGGGATGCTTCCTGGGCCACCTTCATTCACAAATGACATTTGCCCTGCCCATTCCTGATTCTTCATTTCTGTTCCTAATCTAGGCATGGATTAGCTCCTTGTTATCTTCCCTTAACCACCTGTATTCATACCTGGTTGGCCCCTGTAGTCTTGCCCCATGACTCATGAACTACATCCAAGCCTTTCCCACTGATTTCTGATTCAAATTCTGCCAAATTATATGTCACTTGGGACAGAGTGGAAGGAAAAATGGGCTGCCTATTGAAATAAGTGATCACTTAATTTCTGATTCTACTTTAAATTCTAACTGACCAGAAAATTCCCCAAATAAGCCATTCTTTTTTTTTAAATTCACTTCCTTTGTTCTTGGAGACAAAATCCCTACATCAAAGTGTTTAGTTATCACAGAACTAATCTTAACATTGGATCTTAGATCTGTTCTTAGATGAGAAATAAATACATTAGGAAAAGATCATTTCCACCAGAAATGGCTTATTTGATGTTTTATTTCTCCAAAATTGATGGACTGTCATATTAGTATGAGGAGATACTGGTTGTCTGTTGAAAGACAATTTTCCATAAATCTTTTATGTTTCTGCATGTCATCCACACAAGGCTCTCACTAGCTTTCTTTCTTTTTTTCCCACGTACTATCTTTGAAAGGATGTTTGTAAACAGTTTTGGAAGATAGAGATAGTACCTTCCTCTAGAACAAAGAGCAGATTTGAGTACAGTCTGGGATGATAGAAATAGCATCTCCCTCTAGAACAAAGGGCAAGCGTGGTTACTCCCCATTATAAAATATTCTATTCCATAAACTCAGGGTTCCTCTCCTGTGATGTAACCCACAACATATGCAGACATCATCTGGCTCTCTTGGTGTCATCTTGTGGGAGTTGGTGCTTGAGGAATCAGCACAAAAAGCTTATACCCTGGCCCCTGCTGTTGCAGTGAATAGTAAACTGTCCTTTCTCCCTGAGCCAGAAGTCTCGTGAATCCAGCCATCCCTCATGAAACTGTGGCAGTCTGACTTACTAGCTCGCAAGTAAGATAAAAGCAAAAGTCTCAGAAAGGACCTCATTATCCTATGTAAACTTCAAAATAAATGGACCCTGTTAGGCATGCAGCATCTATTTCACAGTTATTAGTGCTTAAAAGAGGAAGGGAAAAGGCAGCTCATCGTGTTGAGCTACTGGCTCTGGTCCAGCTTTACTCTAGATTAGGGGATGGCAAACTCCAGCCCACAGGCCAAATCCAGCCTGTGGCCAGTGTCTTCACAGCTGAGCTAAGAAAAGTTTTACATTTTTAAAGAGTTGTAACAAACAAGGAATATGTGGTAGTGACCATACGTGGCTTGTAAAGTCTAAAATATTTATGGTCTGGACCTTTCACAAAAAAGAAAAATGTTTGTCAATTCCTGTTCTAGATACCTACAGCTTTTCCTTGTAGATCCAGAATCAGAAGAAAATACCTCTTATGTAATTTCCAGAAAGTGTGTCTTATAATTCTAGCATGGCTCTGAGCAAGGGTGAGCTCATTTTTACCCCTGTCAAGATCAATGCTCAGGAGTCCATGTATGAATCCACAAGGCCTCCAGAGATGCCGGGAAGGACACTGTGAGACTGGGCTCAGGGTCTAACACTCTCAGAGATGGAAGACAAAGACCACCCCCACCTTTGTGGGAGTCCCTGAGCAGACAGGGCACTCCCCTGAGTGAGGTGAGCTGGAAAATTGTGTCTGGCTTGGAGCACTGGTCAGCGTAGTCAGAAGGGAAGAGTGTCACTAACACACTGAGACCACTGGTACCTTGACTCACACCCTCTATGCTGCCTTCCACTGACCAGGATGCCACAGACAGGCAAGGACCAGAGTTTTATTCCCATACTTGATTGCCTCTTTACCCCAGAAATGAACCTCACAACCATGTAGCAGTGTTAGCTTAGAGGATGCATGTGCATTTAAGTGAATGAGGTCTCTTACCTCTAGAGTCTCTTTTCATGGCTCTGTCGAGGTCCTGATGGTCCTTGGCATATGTCTGGTGACAGTTTATACAGCTCTGTTAAATGCAGTTTTTCTTTTAATTTCTCCATAACACCATGTTGTAAATAACCTGCACTGTTCTCTTCCCTTCCAGACCTTTCACACATGCTGTTCCCTAGGCCTGGAATCTTCCCAACATTCCAATATCTGATAATTACCTACCTGTCATTCCTGTCTCAACTCAAACTGCATTTCCTCAGGGAGCCTCCCCAAACTTTTCAGAAGAAGTTAGGATGCCCCGTTTCCTATTCCTCCCGTGGGCTAAATTCTTTTTCTTCATGACTCTCAGCACACTTACAATTCATGTTCAGTATCTCTCTTCCCCAGTAAACCTCCAAACCTCATGGGTCCAGGAACAAAGAGTCAAAGAGTACTTGGTCCAGTGCTGTATCCCCCGTATGTAGCACAGCACTGGGCGCAGAGAAAGAACCCAGACTCTGTGGAGTGAATAACCAGAACAGGCATTCACACACACATTTTATAGATGCGGAGAATGAGAACAGCATAGTTCAGAAAGATTACAAATAGCCCAAGGCCAAAAGGTTGCTAAGTGACAAAGCTGGGTTCAAACCCTGGTCTTCTGACAATGATAAGCCTTGTTCTGCTTTTCCACAGCTTCTCCTGTTGACTTTAGCAACACCCTGGTAGGTAAAAGCTACTTCTGTAGCTGTTTCCCTGTAAGTCTATATTGGGATCCTCTGGCCTCTGAGATCTTAAGATTTGTAGGGGTTGCTTAGGCAATGAGTAATGTAAGAGCTTTACTAGAAGGAAGGAAGGAAGGAAGGAAGGAAGGAAGGAAGGAAGGAAGGAAGGAAAGAAAGAAAGAAAGAAAGAAAGAAGGAAGGAAGGAAGGAAGGAAGGAAGGAAGGAAAGAAAGAAAGAAAGAGAAAGGAGGAAGGGAAGGATGGAGGGAGGGAGGGAGGGAGGGAAAGAAAAGAAAAGGAAAGAAAAGAAAGGAAAAGAAGAAAAGAAACTGTCCATCCTTTCACTTCGGAAGCAACAGGAGTTATGACAATGCAGTTCGGGATGAGCTGTCTGGCCCTGTCCCATCGTCCATATTTGGAAGACATCATGACTTTGATAAATGCCCGCAAAGAGTCCCGGGTTGATGACTGGGTGACACTTCTGTAGATTCATAGGTTCAGAGCACACGGGAGTTTAACAGTCCCATAAATATTAGGTGCTGTCTCTTCCGGCTCAGAAGGCTCCAGATACATTCATCTCAGTGCTTTCCTGCCTCCTTCGGCACACTGCAGATTCTTCCAGCAATGTTTTACGGTTCATTTAAGTTGCCACTCACGTCCCCAGGCCAGGATTGGGGGAAGAGAAGAGAGCATAAAAGAGCAACCTATGTATAGTGTTCCGAATGCCCACACACTGCTGCTCACATCAATTGACCCCTCTTCTTATTGCCTAAGTTGCTCCAGAATCGTGACAGGTGAAAAACATACATTAACCCTTCCATGTCACTGGGAGACAAGAAAGTGCCAGGGTCCAGATTCTCAAGGAGGAAAATGTAAATCAGGATCTTTTCACTAGAGTATTCCTCTATGGATGGGGAGATGACTTCACATTTCATATGGGTGAGACACACAGCTATCACGAGTGATTCAGAGCAACAGTTATCTCAGAGCCTGGCACAGAAACATCCAAAAACTAGGGGCTTAATAAGATTCTGTTGGGCAACTAAGTGAATAGAATGCATTCATGGCTCCGTGGGATACGCTTAGCAAATTCTTCCCCAGCATCAAGCGCTAAAACCCCTCAACTCCAGCCAGCTGCCTCAATAATAGCTCTCCCAGGTCTCCATTGTATCCAGAATCCAAGATCCTTGTGGAAGATCACATATAAAAATTGTGAACTTCAAAGCTATGTAGGCAATTGATTCTCATTCCAAACCTAATAATGGTTTTAAACAGACTGCCTAAAATATAAATGTCTGCTTCATAAAAAAATTGGGTTCCTGAAATATAATCACATTGTTATGTATAGAAATGGGGATGGTGCTTTGCAGATAAGGATTAAACTATGCTTATTTCTTTTAGTGAATTCATCTTTTTATCATGTTGTCTACATCTTTCCACATGTAGCATTAGCTGAACTTGAAAGGAAAATATTAAACAGATGTAAGGACAAAAAATAGGAAATTTAGGGGAGTATATCAACCCAGATATTACCATTAATTTTTCATGTTACTACAAGTGAATGTTGCCTAAACCTAACGTCCTACCTTAAAGTTGATTATTAGTCACAATCCTGATCTTCCCCTTCACTATATTTATGTAATACGTAATATATACAATAAAATTATGATGGTCAAATGATAATGATGATTAATAATAACTACTATGTGTTTATATAGCACTTAAGAGTTTCCAGATAATTTTTGATATACCACTCTTCCAACCACTCTGGGATGAAAGGGAAGTATTTAATGGGTGAATAAAATGAATCTTAGAGATGGTGGGTGATTTATATATCCCTAAGATCATCACCAATAGAATAGTAATCCCGCATGCTGGGTTTTATTTCCTTCTTGAACACCATATTCCCTCTCCACAACCATGATCAAATCATTGATAGATACTGCTATAATGAATTTCTGTACTTTCTATAAAATATTGTCACAATCTAATGCTATATAACAAAAACACACACCCCTAAGCTCAATGGCTTAAAACAATCTTTTATCCTAACTCATGTATTTTGGGGTCAGCTTCAGGTTGAGTATTCCAGGCTGGTCTCTGTTGAGCTTGACTCCAATTTGCAGGTTGAGTTCAGATCTTCTCCATGTGTGTCTCAGCCTCCTTGGAGCATCACTAGCTGAGGCATGTTTTTTTCTTGGCAGTAGCAGAAACACAAAATGAAAAAGTAAATGAATGAATGAATAAATGAATGAATAAGTGAAAGAAACACAAGAGGGATGAGGTTAAACATGTGAGACCTCCTAAGGCCTAAGCTCAAAATAAGAGCTCTCCCAAGCCTATCCACATTCTATTGCCCAAAGGAGGCCAATGGCCAAATGCAGCATCCATGGAGTGGGAACTGCATCCGCTTCTATTGGGGGGAACTACAAGGACATCCACGAAGGAGGACATGGATGACGAGCAGAGTACAACCTACTGCATTGCCCCAAACAGACCTTTAACCTTCATGGAGATTACTGTCCTTGATCAAGGTGAAAAAAATACCATATCATTAAGGTCTCCAGGCATTTCTGTCAACTTGACTGGCATGATGGATAGTTTGCAACATCAACACATGAAATGCATTGTCCTGGAAAGGGACATGTTTACCAGAAAAAAGAACTCCCTGAGCATCAGGCTTTGCATAGAGAAGCTAAAAATGGTGAATCAACATTTGATGGAGTCCACCGGCTCTCCCTCCACTGTGTCCATTTTCTCCAACCTGCTCATCTAGATGTTACAAGGATGTAAAAGTTGTTTCCTTTCTTGCTCTAGGGTAGTGCTAACTCCATTATTCTGGCAGGAGCTCTAACACCTGGGTCCTGAAATGAATCATCATTTGAAGCAATACTCACTGAAGCACAGTTCTTCTGGGCAGAGCAGTTTCAAAAAAGATGAAAACTGGCTTTCTGGCCAAATGGAGGAGGCAAATTTAATGATGGAAATGTGGAAGTAAAGCTTCAATGTCACTGGAATATCCTACCTGATATCTCTTGGGGTATAGCAATGGGAAGCAAGATAAGAAAGTCCCTATGTGTCCCACAGTGGCTGCTGTATGAATGCATGGAAAGAGTGACCTTAAGTTTTCCAGTGATTCTCACCTAAACAGTTTTGTTTTCATGTGTCCTAAATTATCCATTTGCTGCTGGTGTGGTGATGATTTGCATGCATGTATGTGTTTCAAAACTATCTAGCCTAGCCTATTCAGTGCTTTTCCTTGGTTCATAGTCCTGTATAGTTTCATGTAGCTACCACAATAAATTGACACAGAGTGAGTGGCTTAAAACAACAGAAATTTATTCTCCCACAGTTATGGAGGTTACAAGTCTGAAATCAAGGTGTCAGCAAGGCCATGCTCCTTCTGAATGCTCTAGGGAAGAATCCTTCCTTGCCTCTTCTTAGTTTTAGTGGTTGCTTCCAATCTTTGGCATTCCCTGGCTTGTGGCTGTATCACTCCAATCTCTTCCTTGGTCATCACATGGTCTCCTCTGTGTCTCTTTGTCCAAGTTTCCTTCTTCTTTCTCTTATAAACACACCAGTTATTGGATTTAGGGCTACCCTGATTCATTATGAACTCATTTTAACTGGATTACATCTACAAAGACCTTATTTCCAAATAAGGCCAAATTTCCAAGTACCAAGTGTTAGGACTTGAACATACCACTTTGGGGGACACAATTTAACCCACTATACTCCACAGCACAGTCCATGGTGTGATAGAACCTCTTTCATGAGACCAACATGAAATGTAGAGTGACACAATTCTTTATGTGATCAACAAGTGTTTGTGGATAATCCAGACTATGCCCAGAGAATATTATGGCTCCTCCCTTACTTATTTAGATCTCTTTTCAAAAGTCAGTATATCTAGGAGATGTTTCCTGATTATTCTATAGAAAACATCACCATGCCCCCAACAATCTCTAGCTTCTACTCTGCTTTATTTTTCCTTATAGCACCCATTACCACCTGTTAGATTTTCACATTCACTTGTGTACCTATTTTCTGTCTTCCCTCATCAGGATGTGAACTCCAGGAAAGCAAGGAATTTGTTTTGCACATTTCTGTTTTCTCAAAGCCTTGTTCATAGCCTAGTACATCAGAAGCACTCAATATGCATTCATTGAGTGAAGGAAAGAACAACTTAATGAATATGTTAGCAAACAAAGAATCCTTTTAAATGCATTCATTTTTATCCCAAATAGGTTTCCATGATTTCTAATTTGCCTCTGCTTCTCATCTTCTCCCACTAATAGCATGATAACTAGAAACGGATGGCCTAGTGATTCAAACATAGCTTTTAAAGGTAATGAGATCATTCTATGTTACTTATTTTAATGCAGGAATAAATCATATTCCTTCTATCCACATTATTTGTATGTGTACAACTATTAAATTTTTTTTAATTACTTAAGAAAAGCAATAAAAGCAATTGTTTCCATTCATGAGAATCATTAGTGGATGTCTAGTAATTTTAGCACTTTGGAATAATTTTCAATCCAAATTAAGTAAAAAAAATACTCATTTATTAAGCAATAAATGAAAATAGTCAAGTGCCAAAGACTAGAAAATTACTGACAGGATGATATGATTGCTCATCTCATTGGCTAAACGTAAGTAGGCCCATCCTTGTTAAATGACTAAACCTTGTTAGTGACAATGCTGAAAAGTACAAGTGAAGTAATGGGGAGGAAAGGGAAGAGATAAGCAGAAAAAAGAAAAAGGATAATAAAAGACAAAAAAGATCTATAAATACAGCAGAAGTGATAGCAGAAAAGATGGCAGAGATTGGGTATAATGAGAGGCCAGTGAAAAATAAGAGATGACCACTGACGTATATGCAGAAGTCATCTTAGAGATGGTTTAGTGCAAGGGGGGAAAAACACTCTGGTTGAACCAGACTAAGGAAATCAAGTTCAGGGAATGTGCTGGGACTTCACAGGAACTGGAAAGGCGTTAGACAACTGATTGCTCTGTACGTAGCTCTCTCTCTTTGTGAGTCTATTGAGTCAGCTCCTTACCAAACACCCGCTTACTCCTTCTCGTTCCAAAGCTCCAGTGCCTAAATCCACAAGACCTTCCACCTCAAATGCCCAACCCTGACTGACCCACTTCTGAGCCTGTGCTCTCGGTTTCTGGGACAGAAATCTAATTGACTCAGCTTGGGGGTTCTATGGCCCTCGGCCAACCAGCAGTGGCTGGGCAGGGGGCAGGTTGTCAGCTGTACTGAGGGTACCCCTTCTAGGCTGTGGGTGGAGAAGTTCATTTAGGAAGGGGGGGAGGAAATGTGTGGTGGTGAATATTATTCACATTTCTAGTACAAAATCAAACAAGAGCACCACGGGGCCATTAAAGCAACCGTTTTTTGAATTGGCATTGTTTTATGCTCATTCCTTTCTCTTTGCACAAGCTGTGCCCATCATTGGAAATATACTTCATATTTTCCAAAATTCAATCTCTCCTCAAATTTATCTCTAGTTCCCTCCTTCATAAGTTATGAACTATATCAGGCCACAGTGACTATGTAGCTTTTTTGTGACCCATAACCACATGATCAAGTTCATTGTTCTCAACTTAATTATAATATTTTTATTGACATAAATCATATTTCATAGGTTTTTTAATTGCTTATATTCTATTTGATGTTAGAATTGCAAGAAAGGTTGATTAATGGGATGAGTGTGTCAGTTGAGGCCCTTCAGATCTCCACTGGTTTTAAAGGAATTATCCTGCTTCTCTAGAAATGCTCAAATTTAAAAAGGAGAGTGGTTTGGAAACAATCTACAAAAGGAAAATATAAATTTTACATATTCAATACTCTTAATAACACCATTATGTTTAGATGGTGCTACATAGAAGGCACACAAACAGCACACGAGAATTGTCTATGAGGCATTCGTGTAATTTTTGCTATGCCATTCTTGAGTGAAATAAACACCAGGTAGAAATAAAAATTATTGTGGTCATTGCATGTATGCAGTAAACTAAATATAGGTTTAAATTATTTTTTATATATTCTATTTGGATTTATTTTGTGTGTTTTGATTTTTGTTTATCAAAGAGAAAAAGCAAATATAAGATATCTATGCTAACATTAAAATATAAAAAATAGTTTTGTACATGTAGAAAAATAGCAAGCATAGAAAAATGTTATTGAATAGCTACAAGATCATCTGTATTATATAGACTCAACTGACAAAGAGAGTTGGTCAAATTTGAAGTAAAATAAAAATGTGCCAATATTATGTTAGCTTATATCACATAGAGTTTATTTATGCTTGGTCCTCTATAAAATGCTTAGAGCATACCCTTCACTTTGGAAAAATAAGAAGGTAAATATTTATAGCTGAATAATTATGTGACTATTCAGAAGGCAGTTTTCATTATTTATAAAAATGAAAGGCAAAAAAAATTTTAAGGCAGATAAAAATTTATTTTAAAAGTTATAACATTGCAAGAAAACAAGTGACTTTTTCATGAAACTCACTTATGAATTTAGTCTATTTATTAAATATTTTTACAAGGCTGATGTGAATTGTGATAACATTTATAAAATGCTTCCCTATCAGATTCCAGCTAATCCAGAGTTGCATTCAAGTTTAAGAAAAGGCCAACTGTCTTTGCAGGAAGTACCATAAAAAACTGCAAAGGAAGCAAATCTTTAATGACTAGAATATGCAACTTTCCAGCTTTGAAGAAGATCGCAAATACTATTGCATCTTTCCTGTTACAATAAGATTAGAAGTGTCACCTGATGCCCGCCGGAAGGATCAAAGCCAACTTTAAAAAATGGCTTAGGGAAAACTGTGACCTGTGTTATGTTTTCCGAAGTGTTTGGTGATGATGAAGCATGTGTAGGCTTTGAAGTAATGCCTGTCCAAATTGCACTAGCACAAATTCTTGGAATGGTAAGTACTACTTTTCCCTCACACTCCATCTATGGATAGAATCCACAAGAAAAAAAAAATAGGATGAAATTGTCATGGAAGAGCAATTTGTTAGTAGTCTTCAGAATATCTGTTTTCCTCCATGATTAGCATAAGGAACAACAACAGTGATGACATAGAAACTTCTCTTGAAGATTAAGGAAAAAAAAGTATGTTTGAGCCCTTGATTTCAGGGTCTAATTCAGTAATTGATTTTGGAAGAAATCATCCACATTGCAACAAATAGGTCAAGCAACTTATGACACCTTCTTCCTTATTAAGAGAAAGAGGTAAAATGGCCAAAAAGCAAGCTTATTTTAATTCAAGAGCTATTCATTGAGTGTTTCTTTATCACCAAGGCATTTGCTAGTTGTTGAATATATATGACAGTTTAAAAAAAAAAAAACAGAGAGCAATAGATGCCACAAGATAAACCACTACCTGGTTTGGAGTTCCAAAGGGATAATGTTTACTTTCAGCTTGAAGAGTCCAGGAAAGGATTCATGCAGATCACATTTGATGGCCTCGAAAGATAAGGAAGGTTTAAAAGCATACAGTTGGTGGAACAACATTTTAGGTAAAGAAAGCTGAAGTGAAGAGGAGCCGCATTAAAGCACAGAGGAACAAAGGCAGCTAAAGGGAAGGGGTCTAGGAGCAATGAGGGCAGATCTCAAGGGCCTCACAGACTGGGCTGAAGAGTTTGTTCCTGATTCTGTAGGCCATGGGGAGTCTTTGAAGGCATCAGAGCACGGGAGTGACACCATCAGGGCCTTGCTTTAGAAAGATTTATCCAGCAACAGTGGATGAGTTGTGCTGGAGGTAGAAGAATGAGCTGCAGGAAGATCAATCAGGAGCCGGTTGCCATGGTCTAGATAAGAGCTAATGAGGGCCTGAATTAGCCTGGGGACAATGGAAACACAGGTGGGTGATGAAAGTGAGAACTACTTCACCACCAGACCTGTCAGATTTGCACCTGAGCAGGTGTGGGGACAAGGATGAGGTAGGAATGAAATCCATATTAGGTTATTCAGCCTGTGATGATGGCGCCATTCACAGAAATAGGGAAGGATTTGGGGGATGAAAGATGATGAATTTCATTTTGAAAACTTTGACTTTGAGGGATCAGCAGGATGTCCAGACAGAGATATCTAATGAACAGTGGAGAAGACAGTCCTAGAGCTTAGGCAAACAGGCAGTGCAAAATAAATGGGTGGGTTGATTAATCCCCACCCCCTGTTCCTGAAATAGAAAGGAGCCAATGTGAGTTGGAGGCATGGAGGTGGCTATGTGGTACATGAGTGACGGTGTCCTCGGGGAAGAGAATAGTTAGTAGAGTTCCCACAGATGGAACAGCCCAGGTAGGACCAAAGTCTGTCTCAGAGCCCGGCTGCCAGGGCTGGCTGAGGCTCTGAGCTCCCCTCTCTTCTCCTTTCATTAACAATTAACCATTGGCATCTCTCAAGGGTGCACCCTTCACTGCTTATCTTTGTCCTTGTTTTCTCACACAGGGTCCAGGATCTGACTTCAGTTCCGCAGCATCTGAGCCAAATGCAGCTCCCTCCTTCCCTCCTCTGAACTCCTGCAAGACAGCCAGTCTCGCCTGTGATCCATCAATCGCTGAGGCAACCTACCCATTTGATGTCTGCTTTGCCACGTTCCAAATATTGCAGCTCTGAGGTCATCCTCCTCTTGGAAAGTGAAATGTAGCATTGGGCTTGAATGACTGTCCAGGGAAACTTATTTCTGGAGCTACTCCAGGTTTCTGGCTCATAGTCTTAAGAGTGGAGGGATTTTTTTTGCTGCTCTGTGCTAAGAGTGCAAAGTCCATGTTCCATGTGGCTTGTTTTCTCCATGCACACAGGGCAGCTGGCTTTGTGCATGTCGAACAATTGCAGAGGCACTGGGCAGGGGCTCAGAAACATAAAGCAGGCCCCAAAAAACAGGAAGCATGGCTCAAAGAGGAGGACCAGGAAGGTTCTTCATCGTTCGTATCAGTCTAGTAGGAAATAAGGACTGTGCATATGTTCTCTCTTTGTAGCCCTGTAATCAGTACTAGAAAAAGAAACAAAAATACAAGTCTTAAGTAAAAGAGCCATTAAAATTCCTTCTTTTGGAATAGTCTTTCAGAAGTCAAGGCAGTTTATATATACCCGTACAAACTGTGCCGTATAGACTAGTGGTAAGGAGACTAAACTGGAATCAGGTTTAAACCTGCCACTCACTTGCTGCTTGACCAAGAATAAGTTATTGAAACTTTACAATTCTTAGTTTCCTCATTGATTGACTGGAGATAAAAAAGCACCTGTCTCAAAGGGCTGATGTGAAAATAGAAGGAGGTAGTACATAGACAGTAGTACATGCACAATAAATGGGAGCTATCATTGTCATATTTTTTATTATCTTTATCTAGGTATAGTTTCTTGTAAACCATTTGAGAGACTCTCTGCACATAGAGTGCAGGATGATGTGGAGCTGTAGTCGTCTCTGATTTATAGAAAAATATTTTGCTGTTTCTTTCTTTTCTGAGCTACAAAAAAGCTACAACCCTGAGCCAGGAATTTTTTCCCAGGCCTAAATAGTCATATCTTTAAATTCCAGAGCTCTAAAGCACATTAGGGGGAGTCCTGAAGCTTGGTAGGTGCTGCTTAGGCAGATAAGTTTTATGACAACTCTTAACAGGTTGTCTCCAGCTAAGAGAATGCCCATGATGCTCTGTTGGCACATACAACTTTGGCAAAATTGTGAAATAGGCAAAGCTCATCTTTAGAAATTGTTCCATTTTTAAATTTCATACCCTTAATTCATATTGGCAACTTTAGACCTCCAAGTCTTTTTTTCTGCTTCCTGGACTTGCTTAACATAACTAATACATGTTATTTTCTTGTTTTGTTTTACATATGACTTATTTCAAACATTCAGAAAATAATATAATTTACTCTCATATTATGCCCATCATAAAGATTTAATAGATGTTAAAATTTTGCTACATTGGCTTCATATTCTACTTCTATTTCTTCTTTTGCATATTATTTTGTAAATGAAATAAAATATCAGATACAAGTCAAAACTTCGTTTTCCATTGCTTTTCTCTCTCCACCCCTAGAAAAAACCATTATCTTATGATTGGTATACATCACTCCCAAGAATTTTTTAAAAATAACTTTCTATATAAGGATATATTCATAAATAGCATATAGTATTTACATTAATTTAATATCATCATACATATCCTTTTGTAACTTGCTTTTTCCACTAAGCTTTATATTTTAAAATTTTGATTCATTTTAAATGCTGTGAACATACACAGTTTATTTCTTTTCCTACTGCTTTAAACATTTTTGCTTGTCTCCTGTGTGCTTATACAAGAGTTATCCATAACAAAAAGCCTAAGAATGTGTCTAACTATACTAGATATGCCAAATTCCTCTTCAAAGTGGTTGTACCAATTTATAGTACCACCAGCACTGAATGAGTGTTTTCATTTCCCTATACTTTTGCCAATATTTGCTATTATCAGACTTTTAATTTTTTTGCCAATTTTGTGGGAGTAAGAGTATATTTTTATTGTTTTAATATGCATTTCCTGCTTACTCAAGGATTTGAGAAGTTTTTATATATTTATTGATAATTTATATTTCTCTATTTGTGATTTGCCTGTTTTTGTCCATTGCACATTTTTCTAATGGATAGTATGTCTTCTTACTGATTTGTAGGCATCATGTAAAGTTTGTTATCTTCTCCTTGTCTTTTTTCTCTGTTCATATAAAAATTTAAAGTTTTAAAATACTTATATATATCAATATTTTCCTTTAAGATTTGTGGGTTTTGTATATTGTTTAAGAACTTCTTCCCTATTCTGAGATAAGGATTGAAATTGTGAATGTGTGATGGTTAATTTAATGTGTCAATTTGACTGGGCTAAGGGATGCCCAGATAGCTGGTAAAACATTATTTCTGGGTGTTTCTGGACGAGATTAGCATTTGAATTAGTAGACTGAGTAAAGAAGATCACCCTCACCAAAGTCGGTGGGCATAATATAATCTCTTGAGGACATGAAGGTCAAATTCACATTTTATGCTTGAGCTGTGACATCCATCTTCTCTTGCCCTCAGATATTGGAGCTCCTGGTTCTCAGGCCTTCAGACTCCAGGACTAAGTTCAATGACCCTACTAATCATTCTTAAGGTCTCAGGCTTTCTGATTTGACTGGGAGGTACCCCATTTCTCTGCTGGTTCTCAGGCTTTTGGACTCTGATTGAATTACACTGGCTTTCCTGGTTCTCCAGCTTGTATAAGGCAGATTGTGGTACTTAGTTTTCATAATCATGTAAGCCAAATCCCACAATAAATCTCTCTATATATATCTATCTATCTATATACATGTACACATATGTACACACACCATACACACACCCATTTATCCTATTGGTTCTGTGGTTCTGTTTCTCTGGAAAACTCTAACTGTATGCGTGTATATATGTGTGTGTAATATACGGACTTAGTTTTTAAAATTTTCATTAGAAAAAAAATCACTTCAGGACCATTTGTTTTTAACAAACAATGGCCTTATTTATATGTATTTTTTCCCTTAACAAAAATCCACATGACTGTTTAAAACTTGAGTTTTCCTTGGGCCTCCCTGTGCCCTTGCTCTCCAGGAGTGGGGAAGACTATCTCAGCAGACTTGGACCAGCACGGGAAGAACTTACTCCTACAGAACTTTGCTCAACAGCTCTCCAGGGCTGAGGCTGCTTTTCTGGGAAACAGGGAAAGCTGTGAACATACACATTGTACTACTTGCTACAGCATTTATTCCATGGTGCTTCCATGAAAAATAAACAACATTGGCCCTATATACACACAGAGGTTAAAGGAAAATGAGTCAAGACATGAAATCACCTGCTATTTTATCCTTGAAACAGCCCTACTGATGAATTCCTGGAATGAAGGGAGACCTGTTGATGATCAAGGGACTCAGCCAGTTGTAGGACAGCATCAGCCCAGTCCAAGTTGGGGCTTCTAGTAAGAAATGTGTGCAAGACCAAATAACACCTCTAGACCCTGCAGGGCTGGTTTGTGCTTGTTGAATCCAGCAGCAGATGAGTCTAAAGTACAGAACCATTTTTAAACCAGTCTATCCTTTCCCCACTATTTTCAATGCCACCTCTATTATATAGCAAGTTCCCATAAATTCATGGGTCTCCTTCTGAGGTCACTTGTTCTCTTGATCCAAATTTGTGCCAATAATATTCTGTTTTAAATATGATGACTTTATAAATAATATTAATATTGGATAGTGTCGATTCTCCCTTGTTATTCTTTCTCTTCAAATTTCCTTTGTCATTCTTGACTCTTAATTCTTTAACATGAATTTTAGGTTCATTTTTTCAAGTTCTGTCATGATTTTTGTTATAATTATATTGAATTTGTAGATTAATCTGGAGATAATTTCCATCTTTGTGATATTGAGCATTCCTACCCATTAATATAGAGTTGGCCCTTTGTATCTGCAGGTTCCCCATCTGTGAATTCAATCAACCAAGATTGCAAATATTTGGGAAAAAACAATAAATAATAATGTTACAACAATAAAAATATATATAAATTTAAAAATACCTTATAGCAACTCTTTACAAAGCATTTACATTGTATCAGGTATTGTAAATAATCTACAGGTGATTTAAAGTATACAGGAGAATGTGTGTAGATTATATGAAAATGCTATGTCACTTTATATAAGGGACTTGAGCATCTTCAGATTTTGGTATCAGTGGGGGGTCCTAGAACCAGTCTCCATGGACACCAAGGGATAAATGTAGTTTATTTCCCCATTTACTCTAGGTCTTCTTTTATCTGCTTGAACAAATTATTTTAGTTTACTCTCTATGGTAACATGTTTTGTTACATTTACCCCTATGCTTCTTGTTGACTTGTTGGTAGTGTAAGACATATTGTAAGTGTATTATTTTTCCTAAACATTAAACAATTTTGTTGCTAATGTATAAGGATGCTTTGATTTTTATGTAAAAATCTTGTATCTAACAACCTTGCTTATTAGTTCTTATAATTTGTATGTAGATGCTGTTGAATTATCTAAAAATAATCTTAGAGTGTAAAAACAGTATTTGTGTAATTTTCTTTCCAATTGTCTTACTGCATTTTATTTTCTTATGTTATTACACTGGCTAGGATCTCAAATACAATGCTGAATAGAAAAATCACTAAAAGGCTTGAAATTGTTGTTCTCTGACTTTAAAGAGAATATATCTAATATATAAGCATTGTTTAATTTAAAAGTTTTTCTGAAATAAACTAAATTAGTAATTATACTTTATCATTCTTTGTTTTTTTAATTACTGGATTCAATTTACTTTTTTAAATCTGTTTTCATAAATGAGAATGAACAAAGTTGGGTCTTTTTTTTTTGGATTTTTTTTGGACTAATCTTGACTGATTTTATCATCAGTGATACACTTGCTTCATAAAATATATTGGAATATTTTCCTAATTTTTCTATATTCTAACACATTTTGTAGATGATACAGACATTTTTCTCTGAAGTTTTTATAAACTTGCCTATAAAACCAGTATATTTTTGTTATTGTTGTTTTGTTTGTTGACTTGGTTTTTTAGAGAATTGATTTTATGATACTGATTATTTTATTTAATGGTTATAAGATTTTTAAGATTTTCTAGTTTTTCATAACAGAAAATTATCTATTTTTCTAGTATTTCAAATTTCATGTTGTAAAATTGTTCATAGAATTTTAAAATTTATCTCTAAATAAGTGTCCTTTTCTATGTTCTTGTATTATTTATTTGTGCCTTCTCTCTTCTTCACTGATTTGTATTATCAAAGGTTTGTTTATTTTATAAATCTTTGCAACTAAACATATCGTGGCTTTGTTTATTTTTATTTATATTCCATTTTCTTTTTTATTATTAATTTATATATTTATTTCAGAGTATTACAGGGGTACAGACATTTAGGTTACATGTATTGCCTTTACTCTGCCTGAGTCAGATCTACAAGCATGCCCATCTCCCAGAGAGTGTATTCTGCACATCTTAGGTGTGAATTTACCCATCCTTTCCTCCCTCTCCCACCTGCCTGAACCTGATGAATGTTACTTCCATATGTGCACATAAAAGTTGATCAATTAGTATGTTACTTCCATATGTGCACATGAAAGTTGATCAATACGTATCAACTTGATGGTGAGTATATGGTGCTTGTTTTTCCATTCTGGAGATACTTCACTTAGAAGAATGGACTCCAGTTCCATCCAGGATAATACAAGAGGTGTTAGTTCACTGTGGTTTTTGGTGGTTGAGTAGTACTCCGTAGTATACATATAACACATTTTTTAAATCCACTCATGTATTGATGGGCACTTGGGTTGTTTCCACATCTTTGCAATTGTGAATTGTGCTGCTATAAACGTTTGCATGCAGACATCTTTATTATAGAATGTCTTTTTTTCCTTTGGGTAAATACCCAGTAGTGGGATTACTTGATCAAATGGTAGTTCTACTTTTAGTTCTTTGAGGTATCTCCAGACTACTTTCCATAGAGGTTGTACTAGTTTGCAGTCCCACCAGCAATGTATAAGTGTTCCTATCTCTCTGCATCCACACCAACATTTGTTGTTTTGGGACTTTTTATATAAGCCATTCATTCTCACTGGAATTAAGTGATATCTCATTGTGGTTTTGATTTGCATTTCCCTGATGATTAGAGATGTTGAGCATTTTTCCATATGTTTCCTAGCCATTAGTCTATCTCTGGTCTATGTCTCTGTTCTTGTGCCAGTACCATGCTGCTTTGGTTACTATAGCCTTGTAGTATAGCTTGAAGTCTGGTAGATTGATGCCTCCCAGTTTGTTCTTTTTGCTTAAGATTGCTTTGGCTATATGGGGTCTTCTCTGGTTCCATACAAAGTGTAGAATTATTTTTTCTACATCTGTGAAAAATGCTGTTGGTATTTTGATAAGGATTGCATTGAATCTGTATGTCATTTTGGGTAGTATAGACTTTAACAATGCTGATTCTGCTGATCCATGAGTATGGTATGGTTTTCCATCTGTTTGCATCCTCTGCTATTTCCTTCTTCGGTGTTCTGTAGGTCTCCCTGTAGAGATCCTTCACCTCCTTAGTTAAATATATTCCTAGGTATTTTATTTTCTTTATTGCTATTGTGAAAGATATCAAGTCTTTGATTTGATTCTCAGTTTGACTGTTGTTGGTGTATGTGAATGCTACTCATTTGTGTAGATTGATTTTGTATCCTGAGACTTTGCTGAACTTATTTATCAATTCCAGTAATCTCATGGCAGAGTCTTTGGGGTTTTCTAGACATAAGATCATAACATCTGCAAAAAGTGATATTTTGACCTCTTATGGTTCCATTTGGATGCCCCTGATTTCCTTTTCTTGTCTGGTTGCTCTGGTTAGGACTTCCAGCACTATGTTGAATAGAAGTGGTGATAGAGGACATCCTTGTCTGCTGCAAGTTCTAAGCGGGAATGCTTTCAATTTTTCCCCTTTCAGTCTGATGTTGGCTGTGGGTTTGTCATATATGTCTTTTATCATTTTGAGATAAGTTCCATATATGCCTATTTTGTGAACTGTTCTTATCATAAAAGGGTGTGGAATTTTGTCAAATGCTTTTTCTGCATCTATTGAGAGGATAATACGGTTTTTGTTTTTGCTTTTGTTTATGTGATTGATTATGTTTATAGATTTGCATATGTTGAACCATCCCTACATCTCTGGGATGAACCCCACTTCGTCGTGATGGATTATTTTTTTGATGAGCTGCTGAATTTGATTTGCTAGTATTTTATTGAGAAATTTTGCATCTATATTCATAAAGGATATTGGTCTGTGATTTTCTTTTCTTGTTGGGTCCTTATCTGGCTTTGTTAGCAGGGTGATGTTGGCTTCGTAAAAGGTATTTGGGAGGATTCCTTCCTTCTCAATGTTGTGGAATAATTTCTGCAGGATAGGCACCAGATCTTCTTTGTAGGTCTGCTAGAATTCTGGTGTGAAACCATCTGGTCCAGGACTTTTTTTTTTAGGAACATTTTTTATTACTCCTTGAATTTCTGTACTTGATATTGGTCTGTTCAGAAAATCTACATATTCTAGGTTAAGCCTAGGGAGGCTGTGTGCTTCTAAGAATTTGTGAATTTCCTCCATGTTTTCAAGTTAGTGTGCATAGAGATTTTTATAGTATTCAGAGATGATATTTTGAATTTCTGTGGTATTTGTTGTAATTTCTCCTTTATCATTTCTAATGGAGCTTATTAGAGTCTTTTCTTTTCTGCTTCTGGTTAATCTAGTGAGAGGTGTGTTAATTTTGTGTATATTTTCAAAGAACCAACTTTTTGTTTTATTAATCTTCCTTATAGATCTTTTGTTATCAATTTCATTTCATTTAGTTCTGCTCTGATCTTGGTTATTTCTTTTCTTCTGCTGTGTTTGGTATTGGTTTGCTCATCCTTTTCCAGGTCTTTGTGACGATTCATTAGATTATTGATTTATGATCTTTCCACCTTTTGGATGTAGGTATTTATGGCTATGAATTTTCCTCTCAGGACTGCTTTAGCTGTGTCCCATAGATTTTGGTAACTTGTGTCCCCATTATTGTTTACTTCAAAGAATCTTTGATTTCCACCCTAATTTCCTCCTTGACCTGAAAGTCATTCAGCAGAAGGTTATTTAGTTTCCATGACTTTGTGTAGAGATGAGTGTTTCTGTTGCAGTTGATTGCTAATTTTATGCCACTGTGGTCTGAGAAGATGCATGGTATAATTTCTATTTTTTTTTTAATTTGTTGAGACATGTTTTGTGCCCTAGGATATGATCAACCTTAGAGAATGTCCCATGTGCTGATGAGAAGAAATTATATTTGGTGGTTTTTGCTTAGAATGTTCTGTAAATGTCTGTTAGGCCCGTATAGTCTAGAGTTCTATGTAAGTCCCTTGTTTCTTTATTTGTTTTCTGTTTGGTGGATCTGTCCCCTTCCATCAGTGGCTTGTTGAAGTCCCTAGCTATTATGGTGCTGCTGTCCATCATTTTGTTTAGATCAAGAAGGATATGCTTTATGAATCTGGGTACTCCTGTGTTAGGTGCATAAATATTTAAGATTGTTATGTCTTCTTGTTTAATTGTTCCCTTTACCATTATATAATGACCGTCTTTGTCTTTCATTACTTTTGTTAATTTGAAGATTAAGTTATCTGCTAGGAGAACTGCTACTCCTGCTTTCTTTTGGTTTCCAGTAGCATGGAAAATTGTTTTCCATCCCTTGAGTCTGTATGCATCCTTGTGGGTTAGATGCATTTCCTGAAGATAGCAGATACTTGGCTTGTGTATATTTATCCATTTGGCCAGTCTGTGTCTCTTCAATGGGAATTTCAAGCCATTCACGTTTATTGAGAGAATTGATAAGTGGGGTGGATTTTTGTTCACCCTGTTAAGTTGAACTTTGTTGTTTTGTTTTATCTCTTGAGCCATTGTGGTATCTGGCCTTCAGTCTTTGGCTTTTGGGTAATTTTACCCTGGTAAGTGTTTCCTGTGATGCTCTGTGAATAACACATTCTGAGAACTTCCTGCAGGGCAAGTCTTGTCTTGACAAATTCCCTCAGTGTTTGCTTCTCTGGGAAAGACTTAATTTCCCCTTCATATATGAAATGTAGTTTTTCAGGATACAAAATTCTAGGCTGGGCATTATTCTGTTTGAGAAGATTGACGATTGGGCCCCGATCCCTTCTGGCTTGGAGCGTCTCAGTTGAGAAGTCTGCTGTTAGTCTGATGGGTTTTCCTTTGTAAGTTACCTGTTGCTTTCACCTCACAGCTCAAAAGGGCACCTCTTTCGTATTTGTTTTGGCTAGTCTGATGATTATGTGTCATGATGCATTCCTCTTTGTGTTGGGTCTTCCAGGAATCCTATGAGCTTCTTGTACCTGGATATCTAAATTTCTAGCAAGGCCAGGGAAATATTCCTTAATTATTCCCTCAAATAGATTATCCAACCCTTGTGTATTTTCTTCTTCACCCTCAGGGATGCCTATGATTCTTATGTTAGGCCTTTTTGCATAATCTGACATTCTTATGGGCTTTGCTTGTTCTTCTTGCCTCTCTGCTCTATCTCTGTGACTGACTTGTTTAATTGGAGGGTGTTTTCTTCAAGCTCTGGGAGTCTTTCTTCTGCCTGATCTAACCTGTTCTTTGAAGCTGTCCACTGTGTTTTGTAATTCCTTGAAAGAATCTTTCATTTCCAGAAGTTTTGTTTGATTTTTATTTAATACTTCAATTGCTTTAGTGAATTTTTCATTCATTTCCTGTATTGTTTTTGTGTTTTCTTTATGTTGGATTTCTATTTTGTCATGTATTTCATTTAGTTTTCTTACAATCCATGCCCAAAATTCTCCATCTGTCATTTCAATATTCTGCTTTTGGTTGGTGTCCACTGCTAGGGAACTGGGGTTCTCTTTTGGGGGTGACCTTTTGCTCTGATTCTGCATATTCCAGAGTTCCTTCCCTGGTTCCTTCTCATCTGGGACAGGTGTTGTTTTTTACTTTTTGATTTTCTTTTGTTTAGATATTGACATGCCCTGTTTAAATTCTGAGCAGTAGGTGGTGCTTGTGGGTGAGAACCGACCACACCCTGTGTGATAAGTCAGTAGATGCAGTAAAAGGGCATGCAATTTGACCTCCCTGTCAGTAGGTGGCGCTTGCCAGAAAGGACAAGCTGCAGTGTTATTTTTGGGTCTTGTGATCAGCTCTAATTCCTCAGGAGGAGCACTCTAATGCCCCTGGTGGTGGGTGCAGTGCTGGGACTTCCAGATGAGTCCTTTATTCACCACCTCAACAGAGGTGGGTGGGGGCATTAGGCTGGGTGGGGTAAGGTTGGGTGAGCCTGTCCTCAGGCTCCTCAGATGTTGTTAAGGGATATGCAGGGGTTAAAAGTCAGTTCTCTATCTCTGAGCTTTATTGCCTGGGAAGGGTTAAGAGTCTGCTCCCTATCCCCAAAAGACTCTGCCAGGGGCCTCTACCCCAAGGGGAATACTGGCTGCTCAAGAAGCTCTTGGAGCAAGCTGACCTCCCTTTCAAAGTGAGTGGTGGTGGGGGCAGCTGCTCTGATTCAGCCTGTGGCACCAGAGGTATTTGGTTGCTGTGGGAACCTGTACTTATGCAAATTGAGTCTCCTAGGTCCATCAAACTCCAATCTGGTGTTTCTCTGAGGGAGGGGCTGATTCATCAAACTTCAGTGAGGGTTCTCAGGGGAGGGGTTAGTTCAGCAAACTCTGGTATGGTGGTTCTCTGAGGGGGGCTGCACTTACAGATCCCTACTCTCCTGTGCACCTCCACACCCTCCCGATGGACACTCGCCTACCTACCTGATCTTGAATCCATGACCTCTCCCCCATGTCTCCAAGCCCTGCTATCTGCGCCTTCTGCAGGCAGACTCACCCAGCACTGCTGTGCCAGCTCTGGGTGGAGACGTGACCCCTGCGCTGAAAGGGAGCCTCTCAGCACAGAGATCTCCAGCAGCTGCTATGATGGTGGGGGAGGGGGTCACAGTCTTTCTGCACTGCTCTCGTGTTGAAGGGCAAGAACCTGTGTGCCCTCCTCTTCTCCATAGCCAACCCATTAGAGGCAGGCTTGCCAGGTGTGCACTCCCTGCCAGAAATGGGCCCAGACCCTCAGTGCAGGCTTGGCTGGGGAGTGCTCTGTCTGTAGCAGCGGAGTCCAGCCATTCAGCATGGAATCCACAGGAGGGCACTTCCCACCCCGGGGCAGCGTGACCTTCCCAGTCACTCAGGACAGACGCACCCTGGGAGCACCCTGCAACCAAGTGGCCCAGTCAATCAGCGTGGGATGGGGGGAGGGCACTTCCTGTGCCCAGTGACTCCACAGGGGCATGGAGGGAGGAAGCTCCCCACCGTCCAAGTCAGGCAATGCAAGTCTTGGCTGTTGCTATAGGGTAGATGTGGCCATAGGGCTTCCAGAAGCTTGAGCCAATAATACTTTCTGGGGTGCAGAGGATGGGTCTTCCAGATGCAGGAATGCTGATTCTCTGGTTCTTCGTGGCACTCCCTCCAGTATGAGAGCCCTGTAGTCTGCTGCAGGCCTGAGGCACCCCAGTGAGGGTAGGGGAAAAAAAAACCCTCACCCTTTCCCTGGTCTTGGCACTCTCTTGATTTGGTTTGTTTCCTGCCGAGTTTTCTCTTTCCTCCTGTCTCTCAGCTGTTTGGTTCCTGCTGGTGGTATCCTGGACTTCACGGGTGTCAGACCCCGTGGTCCACTCCCGATCAACTATCCTCCTCCACCTGTATTCCATTTTTTTAATGTCTGATCTTAGCATTATTATTTCCTTCATCTTTTTTTTTTTTTCTGTTTTCTTTATGACTTCTTTACTTGGAAATTTTGTTCATTAATTTTTTATTTTTTTACTTGTAATTTTATATACAAGGCTTTAAAATTTTCTCCAAGTACCATTTTAACAATATTACATATGTTTTGACATACTGCATTCTTATATTTTACCACTAAATATTTTTAGTTTATAATTTGATTTCTTTTCTGTCTCATGAAGTATTATTATTTTTAATGTTAAAAGAATTGGGTGTTTCAATTTCTATTTGGTATTTATGTCTCCTTTTTTCACTGTATTTAGAGAATAGGGTTGGTATAGCAGCTCTTTGGAGTTTGTTGAGTTTGCACCAATCCATTATTTACTGAACCCTGTTTAAGATGCAGAGACACAGTCTGCCTCATGCAGATTATCACATAAGCTGTGTTTTGCTGATATGCTGTCTTTGGGAAATCAGAACCAAATCTTTAGCTTCATTTTTTACTGAAGACTCCAAGTATTCCAAATTTCATGAGGGAAAGAAAACATTTTTTCAGTCCAGGAATACCAAAACATCAGTGATCAAAACACTTTATTACAAAAAAAATTTTTTAAAAGATTAAAAAAAAGCCCACCCTGGACACACACAAAAAAATCATATAATAAGCTCACCTTTTTGAAATATTATTTTGTACATATTCTGCTCCATGCTAGTGCTAGTTGTGGTATCACGACCAGTGGTTGTAGACAAAGGGGTGAGAGAGTTCTCCTGCCCCAAATAACCTTATCTCATTAATTTTAAAATACGCACTTTTATCTTGACATCTTTGAGTAGGAATGTTTCTATTAGACAATGGTGGGCTGTAGGTTAATCAGCAGACCCTCCCCCCCAATCTTCACAGTGGCATATAAAATAATGGTCAAGCTTAAACATTTATGGCTTTTTAGATTAGATGAAATATATGGTGTTCCAGGCACCTGGGATTCCAAAGTGTCAGATTTTCTTCTTCATCTTTCAGATCCCCAAACTGAATCTGTGATCTTGTTATAGCACTTAACCAAGTTCAGCATCACCTTCACCTTCTTCACTTTATGTGATTGTTGTGGGGGAAAATAAGTGAATGTGTCTAGAACACTTAGAAGTTTACCTGGGACCCAGTGTGTGCTACACCAGAGTCCTAGTCAGGCATAGCCTTGAAGAGCCCTGAGTGAGGAACAGCACCTGAGAACCTTCAACGCGGGGATGCCCTGGGATGAAATTAAAAGGAGAGAGGAGACTACAGCTCTATTTTAACACGCCAGCAGCATGTAAAAGGTTATTTCTTATGATTTTCCTTTCAGATCAATTCAAGTGCATATTGGTAGAAAATGTAGGTGTTATCTGATTTAAAATCATTAGTTTTCCTCATCCCCTGTAGGGGTTTGCCATGTTTACTCTTGCGATTCCTTCTTTTCATCAGGAAATCTAATCCCCTCGTTCCCCTCCCTTCCCTACCCTGCTCCAGATTTGCTGTCTGTGCAGTGGGGCAAGTCCCCTTAAAGACGTGATGCAAGCAGTTGGAGGAGTCGGAACAATTATCATTCTTGCCAACATGTACAGTTGACGTCTCTTCACCTGTTTCTTATCAGACTTGTAGTGCAGTGGAACACTTGCTGCTGACAAGACTAAAATTACAAAGTGGTCCTTTTATTTATTTATTTATTTTATTTTTTTTTATTTTTATTTTTTTTCTTGATACAAACCAAAATGATATTTTATTACACAGTACAAAACATTTTACATTGTTTCCTCCCTTTTCCTATACCTATATAAGAAGAATTTCTTACAGAAAACAAATATTTTCCATTGTATTATTATGCTTACTGTTAAATGTACAATATAATGTCAAAGAGTATGTTTTGCATATATGAAAAAATAGCAATTTATTAATGCATATCAAAATATTTTGCTTCCAAGCAATAACTTAGGCTGTAGGAACTCTATGTTTAAAGTTAATCAAATTTATGATGATTTTTCACCCTACATATCTACAAGAGTGCCAAACCAGATAATTTATAGGTATGAAATTATTAGTAACATTAGTTATAAGTGTTTATTATTAAATGAGTTGTACCATGACAAAATAATTTTTGAATTTTAAAAGAATGGCACGTAATCAGTGCTCAAGCCAGATTTTATTAAAAAGTCTTATAATTTTTCAAGAAAAAAGAATCTAAGAGAGATGTTAGTTGTACCAACCTCTTTTCTTCAAAGATAAATAGAATCTCAAAAACAACTTGAAGAAAACATCACAACTGTTTAATGAGGGAAAAAAAATTGGTCAGTTCTACTCCACTTTTGAAGAGAACTTATGTCACTAATGGATATTTAAAATTCTCTGGTCCTTGCATGATGCACTTTAGATTTTGTTTTCCATATTAAAATAATCATATTTTAATGTTATATTCACCATAAATTACTTGCGTGGAAGGTTACAATTGTCTTTTAGAATATAGCATATATCTTAGTTTTATTCTTTTATAAAATCAGAGAAATGCAGGTGATTACTCTTGTCACTTGTTGTAGTGACCCTATGGTAATAGCAAAATGCCTGAATAGTGGTATCATATTAAGTAAAGAAGGATAATTTCAAAAAATTGCCATCACATCTTTACCTTCAAATTCTCTGTCCAAACCACAGTTATGCTCTGAATGGCTTATAGGCTTAGTTGCAACAACTCCACAAGGATTCTACTCTTAACATTCTTATTGTAAGGGATATTTCTAAGGCACAGGCTCCTGAACTTGTTATAAGATATCCTTACCTGTCTCTCTGTTTCTGACCTCAGGTTTGCTCTCTTCTAAACTGGGCCTCTCTGGGAAGAGTAACCTATGAAATCAATTTTAATTCTCTATGAATGTCTAATTCCATAATTACTTTACCAAGTTATTGAGGAGATACCATTAGTTTACCATTCCAATTGTGCCCTATTTATAGTCTTGGACACTGAGAGTAAAATAACTCTAAAGGGCACTCAGTACAGTATAAAATGGGTTCACTCATCCAGACATAAGCTGTAAAAAAATATGTGATAAAAATCTATTTATTAGATGTGTTTTTATGTTTGATTTAAGCAGTTTTCTCTGGGAAAGATGGACTACTGAAAATTCCCTTGACATCTCTTCCTGACTTCCCATGAACGAAGTTGTGCTAGTTCCATAATTACTTATTTTTCAAATTACCCTAAAATCCATAAGTACTTTATTTGAGAATAAAATATTCATTAGAATATTACATCTTGTCCCTCTTTGTTTAGAACCCCTTAAACTCGTCAAGCTGGAATTGAATTCTTCTTTATCTTAGTTTTTACATTGTATGTTATATTCTACCTTCAAGTGTGTGTGTCTGTTTGGCTCCCTATCTTACTACAGGATCCTTAAGGAAAGGGTTTTCTTTTTTTTTTTTTTTTTAATTTATTTTTTTAATTTCAGAATATCATGGGGATACAACACTTTGGCCATACACATTGCCCCTGTTCTGCCCATGTCAGAGCCACAATCGTGGTCATCCCCCAAACTGTGCTCCCCACATCCATTCAGTGAGAGTTTTTCCCATCCCTTCCACCCCCCTCCCGCCCGCCCGCCCTCTGATGAATGTTACTGCCCTGTGTGATGTAAGTGTTCATCAGTTAGTACCAGTTTGATGGTGAGTACCAGTGATGCTTGTTTTTCCAATCCTGTCCTTTTATTTATTCCTCAGTGGAGGGCTGGAACTAATATTCAAGATAGAAAAATCAAACTACTTAGATACAACATCACTTATAGACTAAGAGCTGAACTCTCCTGCCCCATTCTCAACTCTCTTGCCAGCCAGTCTTCGTCAGGCTTTTGTGCCCACTCTGAAGGCCCAGGAGCCCGGCTCCTGCCCACCCAAGACTCGCCATTCCTGCAAGCCTCTTCCCTTAGAGTTTGCTTCATCTATGCCTTCCTGCTCACTAGTGGAGAAATGTCATTTTCCCTTTTCTATTTTGTTTGCCTCATAATTATGTTTCAAAATTCAATGAAAATAGCATCTTTCCTATCCTTTTTCTATTTATCAAAAAATTTATCAAACACTTAACCTCAGCAAGGGTTTTGCCAAGAGCTGAGGAGACAAGGCTAAGTAAGATACAATTCCTGTCCTCAGGGATTCCCACAGTCTGCTGGACTAGAGCAACTAGTAAACAGGCAAAGTTTTACACAACAGGTAAAAGCTATTACAGAGACATTACAAAAAAGAAAACTCTCTGAAAATATAAAGGAATGAAGCCACAAAGCAATGTGAAGTTTCAATGAGGTAATGTTGGAGTGCCGTCTAGAGAGAATACTAGAGGTTTATATCATTTAGAGGGGAAGGTATCTTCCTGTGCAGAGCAGAATGTGGTAAATGCAGGGCCATGAAAGGAGATGTCAGTGTTGGTATGAAAGGCCCATGTGGTAGGAGGCAAGGAGTGACAGAAGACGGGGTGGGAAAGAGACAGAGGCCAGAATGCAGCTGACTTTGTATATTAAGCTAAAAAATTGGAATATTATGGGGCTAGCAGTGAGGAGGTATGAAGATTTAGAAACAAGAGAGGGATGTCATCAGTTTTATTTTTCACAAAGATTCTGGGGCTAATTTTGGTTTATTTGCCAAATGTTGCCCTGGACTCCCACAGATCACCTGTTTAGCTTATCGGAGATGAAGATCCCAGATTTACTACATCAGCTTCTCCTGGGGGCCAAGGAATCCTTATTTTCAAGAGCCTCCTAAGACATGTGTAATGGTTAATTTTAGGTGTTAATTTGACTGGAATAAGGGATACCTTGCTAGCTGGGAAAGCATTATTTCTGGGTATGTCTGTGAGAGTGTTTCCAGAAGAAACTGGCATTTCAGTCAGTGGTTTAAGTAAAGAAGATCCGCCCTCACCCAATGTGGGAGGGCATCACCCAGTGGGCTGAGGGTCTAGATAGAACACAGAGCAGAAGAAAGCTAAATTTGCTTACTCTATCTCCTTCTTCTCTTGTCCTTGGACATCAGAACTCCAGGATTTCTGGCCTTCAGGCTCTGGGACTGCCATCACGGGCTCCTGAGGTTCTTAGGTCTTTGGCCTCAAACTAAGAGTAACAGCTTTGACTTCCTTGGTTCTCAGGCCTTTGGACTTGGACTGGGCCACGCTACTGGTATTCCTGGTTCTCCAGCTTGCAGGCAGCCTGTCCTGGAACTTCTCAACCTCCATGAGCATGTGAGCCAAGTCTCCTAATAAATCTCCTCTCATATATCTGAATATATCCTATAGGTTCTGTTTCTCTGATGAACCCTAACAACACTGTATGATAAAAAGCTGATTTGGGGATCCCTAGATAAAGGATAGCCTAGAAGAGGAAAATCAGTCAGTAGAGACTAGCAAATGATTAGGACAAGAGTGGAAAGAGATGAAGAAGCCCTCAAGGAGGGGAGGAAAGGCCAGATTCAGAGGCTTGCTACTGAGGCCTCAAAATGGGTCAGGGAAACTTTTTCTATAATATCGTGGACACAGTCCTTCCTTCATTTCTATTTTATTTGTTCATTATTTTATCCAAAAATATTTATGGAAAATAGGTTGCCTTCTAGGCACTGGAAATATAACAGTGAACAAAACAGGCAAGGAGATAAAAACAAATAATTAAACAAATACAAGAACAAGGTACTTTTTAGACAATCCTAAAATTTTGGAAGAATTTAAAACTGGGTGATGTGATTGAGCCTGATGGGAAAAGCTTCTCTGAGGAGAGGAACATTGATCTGAGGTAGGAGTGAGGGAGAGTAAAGCAAGAGCAGAGTGAGCTAGGCAAGGTGGAGTAGAAGGTGAGATCAGGAGGTGAACAACTCCCAGATTTTATGGGGCCTTAAATCATGCAAAGTGAAGAAAGGATGGGAAGCCCAGATTTTATTCTAAATGCTATTAAAGTATAATTTCCAGAATTTAAAATTACGACTCTCCTACAAAGATGAAATGAACATACATGACTAATTTCATTTAGTTCATTACTGAATAAGGAAGCCAGTAAGATGTTAAACTGGTTCAAACAGAATCTGAAGAAAACACACACACAGACACACACACATTCTGAATCTGAAGTACACACACATACAATCAGGAATTCTGAAATAAATTTGCTAATAGAAGTGACTCTGTTAATAACTATAAGACATACAACTCAGTGCTCAGAATAATCTTTTCCCCAAGATAGAAATCAATTGTATTTCTACCAGGAAAAATTCCTTGCATTTCTATACAACAAGAATCATTTGTATTACTATATACTTTCAATAATTTGTAAGTTGTAAAATAAGCCTAAACTCTATAGAATGATATAATCCTGAACGGTCAACTAGAGAACATCCAATATTCCATTGGAAACACACCCAGTAATCTCTTTCACCATTTCAAATTCTTTTACAATTTTTCCTCACAGAGCAATGGGAAAACCTTTGGAGACTTTTAGGCAGGAGAGCGACATGATCTGTTTTACATTTTGAAAAAGTCACCTTGACTGTACATTTGACCCTCGAATAACATGGGTTTGAACTTTGTGGGTCCATTTATATGTGGATTTTTTTCAATAAATGTATCAGAAAAGTTTTGGGATATTTGTGACAATTTGAAAAAACTTGCAGACCAACCGTGTAGCCTATAAATATCAAAAAGATTAATAAAAAGCTAGGTATGTCATAAATTCATAAAATATATGTAGATACTGGTCTATTTTATCATTTACTACTATAAAATATGCACAGATCTATTATAAAATGTTAAAATTTGTCAAAATTTACACACAGATCATACATGGGATCTTTTGCAGTCCAGAGAAATGTAAACAAAGGTAAAGATGCCATATTAAATCATAACTGCATAAAATTAACTATAGTACATACTTTACTACTGTAATAATTTTGTAGCCAGCTCCTGTTGCTATTGTGGTGAATTCAAGTATTGTGAGTATCCACTTAAAATACTATGTGATGCTGATCATCTCCACGTGATCAGTTCATTTCTTCAGTAAATTGTGTTTCACAATAAAAAGTGATCTTTTGAAGTTCTTGCATAGTTTTTGTCATGTTTATTGCAATACCATAAGCCTTGAATAATACCATGGAAACCATACAAGTGCCACTGGTAATGCTGAAAGTGCTTTAAAGAAGTAGAGAAAAGTCATGATATTACAAGAAAAAGTTGAAAGTCTTGATATGTACTGTCAATCGAGGTCTGGATTGGAACAGCTTCAGTTGCCTGCCATTTTGAGATAAAAGAATCTGGTGTAAGGACTGGATTCTCTTTTTTGTGAAAAAAAAAGAGAACAAAATTTGTGAAGTTGTTGCTGCAGCTATGCCAGTAGGAACAAAAACCCTGTACTTTTTGTACAATAACTTTTTATCTCGTTTTGAAAATGCAGCTTTTATGTGGGTGCAGGATTGCTATAAGAAAGTCATACCTATAGACTCTAATATGATTTCAGAAAAAAATGAAGTCAGTATATGACAACTTAAAGCAAAAGGAAGATCAAGGATCTAAAGCTGGAGAATTTAAGGCTGGCAAAGGATGGTGTGGTAATTTAGAAAGAAGTTTGGCTTAAAAAATGTCAAGAGAACAAGATAAGCACATTCCACCAACCTGGAGGCAGCACATGAGACACCATTAATAAAATCATTGAGGAGAAAGGATATCTCTGCCTAAACAGGTTTTTAATACAGAGAAAAGTGTCCTATTCTGGGGGGGAGAAGCCATAAAAAACATTTTATTACTAAGGAAGAGAACTGAGCACCAGGATTTAAAGCAGAAAGAGGTAAGCTAATTCTACTGTTTTATCCAAATGCTGTCAGGTTTATGGTCAGGACTGCCTTTATCTATAAAGCTGCTAACACCCAACATTGAAGGGAAAATATAAAACACTAACTGTCAGTTTGGTTGTACAAGAAGGCCTGGATGAAAACCGTTTTTTTGGATTGGTTCCATCAATGCTTTGTCCCTGAAGTCAGAAAGTACCTTGGCAATAAGGGACTGCCTTTTAAGTTCTTTTGATATGGGGGACAATGACAATATCAAACCCAGAACCCCATGAGTTCAACACCAAAAGCATCAAGTGGTTTACATGTGCCAAACACATCTCTAATTCACCCTCTAAATCAGGGTAATAAGGACCTTCAAGGCTCATTACACACAATTCTCTATGAAAAGGATTCTCAATGCTATGAAAGAGAACCCCAATGGAGAGAACATCATGAATATATGGAAGGATTACAGCATTGGAGATGCCACCATTGCTATAGGAAAAGCTGTGTAAACAGTTAAACCACCCAAAATAAATTCCTGCTGGAGAAAACTGTGTCCAAATGTTGTGCATGACTTTGTAGGATTTACAACATAGCCAATCAAGGGAATCATGAAAGAAAATGTGTGTATGGCAAGAAAAAGTGAGGGGTGAAGGGTTTCAAGATATGACTCTTTCAGAAATTCAAGAGCTAATAGATACCACACCAGAGGAATTAACAGCAGATGACTTGATGGAAATGAGTGTTTTCCAACCAGTGCTAGGTGATGAGGAAGAAGACGTAGAAGAAGCAGTGCCAGAAAACACGTTGACATTAGACGATCTGGCAGAAGGGCTCTGATTACACTAGAGGGCTTTTGACTTCTTTTATGACATGGACCTTGCTATTACAGGATACAGGGACTGAAACTAAAGCAAACAGTATAAGAATTGGTCCCATGTAGAAACACTTTTTATTGAAAGGAAAAAGCAAAAACCCAGAGAGAAATTACGATGCATTTCCATAAAGTTACAACAAGTGTGCGTGCCTCTTCTGTCTCCCCTTCAACCTCCTTCACTTCTTCCACTTCTGCCACCCCTGAGACAACAACACCAACCCCTCCCCCTCCTCCTCCGCCTCAACTGACTCAATTTGAAGACAATGAGGAGGAAGACCTTTATGATGCTCCATTTCCTCTTAATGAATAGTAAATATATTTTTTCCTCCTTATGATTTTTAATAACATTTTCTTTTCTCTAGCTTACTTTATTATAAGAATATAGTATACAATACATATAACATGCAAAATATGTGTTAATTGACTGTTTACATTATCCATAAGGCTTGCAGTCAACAGTAGCTATTAGTAAAGTTTTGGGAGAGTCAAAAGTTATATGTGGATTTTTGACTGCACAAGGGGTTGGTGTCCCTAACCCCTGTGTTATTCAGAGGACAACTGTATTTTTCTTTCACTTACATTTCTCAGTTGTTTTGTCATTGACTGATAAGTCTTGTTTTCCACACTAGACTGTGAGCTTTTTAAGAGCAGAGAGATCGTGTCTGTTTCACCATTATGTTCCCAGCCAAATAGTTGATAGCAAATGTTTGCTAAATGAATCAGGAATCAAATGGACTTAGTGACTGACATGATGTGGCATTCGAAAGAACAGAATTCCAAGTTTTTGGATTGGAAAATTAAGTGGATGCCGATGCCATTTGCAAGGTGAGTATAGGATTTGGAGAAGAATAGAGAGAGAAAAATAACACTGCTTGTCTTTAATGCGTTTTGATACCTCTTTGAGAGACTGGCTAGATCTTCGTTAAATCTGCTTCCTCCTGGGAACACTGCTGGGATTCACGCTTGCCGGACTGCCTCACGGTTGGATGTGGCCACGTGCCTGAGTCCGGCCAAGGGCATGTGAGTGGTGGTGCTGTGTGCCCCCTCCGCACTGACTCGCACGATCCCCACCACACAGTCCTCTTCCTCTTTCCTCTTCTAATGGCTGGACGTCAACAACCAGAGTCACCTCGGAAGCCACGTGTTCAAGATGACAAAGCCTCCATCAGCCTAGGAAATCCAGGGCTTAGTCTCTGCTTTCATTGTGTTCCTGCAGTGGTTTAAAAATACCTAAACAGTATTTTATTTAGCATTTACTTTATTTCATTTCACAGTGTAATTATTTACCTTTCTATCCTTTATTCTCAATTGTAAGCCTATAGGGTAATGTTTCTCAAAGGGGTTCTATTAGCATTGGGCCGGCAATTCTTTATTGTGTGGGATCATGCTGCACATGATAAAACACTTACTTTTCCTGAGTTTCATCCACTAAATGCCACATATACAAGGCAACATGACAAAGAACTTCCCTCAGTTAACAATGACTTTAAAAGGGTAATGTCCAGGACATTATTTATTCATCTTTTATTTTCCATAGCAACTGGCACAGTGTCTTTGACTGAATGAACATGAAGCAGAAAAAAGAACTTGAGTTATGAAGAATGGATATCAAATTCTAGCTCTATCATTTATTAATTGTTTGATTTTTGGTAAGTCTTTTATTCCTCCCTTAGCTTCTGTGTCTTCAACTGTAAATTGAGGTCAATAGAATCTACTCCATAAGGTGATCGTAAGAATTAAGTAAATAATGTGAAAGAATGTGAGCAAAGACTTTTTTTTTTTACCATACTAGGTGTTTAACACATTTTTTTCTATACCTCCTTTACTCTTATTTAAATTAAATAGAAATTCATAAATGTTTATTACAACACTATTTCTTCTGTTAAAAGTTTGTGGCTCAAATATTTTTAAGGAAGATGTGTACTTGTGTAAGATTGTAGGTATATGTGCATATTGGCATGAGATTCAGAAAGGTAAGTGTGTAGGGATAAACCAAATATTTAACATAATGTCTTTGTTTTTGTTATATTATTTCATTTGCTGCAACAGCCAACATAGCATAAATGACTTTTGTAGTTGAAAATAAAAATTCAAGAGAGAGTCTAAAAACAATTTTAAATCAATTGGATTAGATTAGAAAGCATACTGCTTCATTTGGTATGAAAACAAAGGATGCAGTCATGGGCTGTTTTTGACTGACAAATCTTTGGTTTGTATTTTTGGTTTATTTTATTGTTAGGGTTGAAGTTAAAAGAGAAGAAAATGAGATCTTTCCAAGCCTGCCTGAAAGAAAATGAGAAATACATCATTGTCTCTCAAAGTACAAATGTGAGGAGGCTGGGACTGGCTCTGCAAGGAGGGCTGGTTGACAGGACAGGACGTTGACTCGGGACCATTTGTTGGGGGTGACACCGAGGAGCTGTGCTCTGCAGCCCGAGTCTGTAGACAGAGGAAAACGATCACAGAGGACAGCGATGCCCCTCACCTGTCCCTTTTGTTGTCTTTCTGTGAGCCTGGAGATAAGAGGACTCCATTTGTGTTTGGGGCCTGTATTTCCTTCTCTGAGTAACACAAGGCAGTAGCGGGGTCAGGACAGCAGACCAAGGAGAAGGAAGCATCTTGCTAACCAGGAAAGAGAGTGGACTTGGGGTATGTTTACAATTTAGAAAGTCAGGGTCTACATACCTTGCTTGCCTCATAACAGATGTTCAACAAACATTTGTATTTTAAAAAAATGAATAGATGAATCTACTTGATATTACCCTTCTGACACAAAGAAATGTATATATGTACATACAGAGTCCATGAGATGGGATCATTTACAGCTATAGAACACCAAGAAATACAGGGCGGTACAAGATGATAGCATATGGCATGCACTGACATGCGTTTAATCAGTGTTGTAAACCAATTCTTTTTTTTTTCTTATTGTTTTCTTTTTTTTTCCAATTCTTATTCTTATTTTTTCAAAAAATGGGTAGAAACTAGAGAGTTAGGCAAAGACTGCTAATAAGAGTTGCTATACCAAAAGGAAATGCATTACAGAATTAGGCGACCTTCTTGGAACTTTTCCTAAGATATGAGTAGGAGTTGTTCTGAGTGTAATGGGCCACTCTGCTTTGAGATTTCTGCAGTGCTGTCTACATAATCACACAAAAAGAAGCTTAGCCACCCAATTATTGACAGTTAGTAAATGCTCATCAAATATCATTGCATACATGCTGATGTCTTTGGAGTTTGTAGGCATTTCTTACATAGGGAGGCAGGGGTGCACTTAAGACAGGTGGACAGGAGGGAGAATTGATTGCCCCCTTTCCACATACTTCAGGCACTCCTCAAATAGAAGTGACAGTATTTGGCAGGATGACATGCATGTTTGTTGTCCCTCAGTCAAATTCCCAGAGCATATATTGTTTCTGGCAGCATTCTCCCAGAAGATGGAAACTTTTTTACATTCCATGTTATAGCATGCTGTGGATCCCCTTCCACATGATGTTCACATGGGAAAAACACACATTAAGAAAATATCTAGTGATAGATGTGCACCACAAAATCATCACAGGGCTGAGTAACTCCAAGAGGGGTTGAACATTTGTGGCTGGAAATTTCTAGATTGGAAAAAAATACATTTGTTAACACTGAACAGTTTAGTGAGCTCAAAACCCAGCCACTTCCTATGGGTGATAAGTCTGTATTTTTTATTTCATGGCCAGTTTTCCTCCTTCCGGGACTTAATTATCCCATGCATAATGCTCCCGGCAGAGGCACAGGGAGACACACAACAGTCTCATTTAATCTATTTGATTTCTTTTCTCCACTTCCTGAAGGTACAGAGGCAAATTTCAATTTAGTAATCAAGACCTGAGTCATCGAATAAATAACTCAATTTCTCATCCTTGTTGAGCCAGTGGTATAAACAAACACAACGTCTTTTATGTCAAGTGTGCGAATGGACTTACCAGGACATTGCATTCAGAGTTGCATAGAGATGCTGAAAAACATTCAGGGTGGAAAGAGCAGGGAGTAGTTAAATAGCCAATGTTCAAAGTCAGAAATATATCTATCTCTGGAGATGGATTTTTTTAAAAAATGCAGATGCCACAGATTAGTTCTTAAATTGGTATTGATAAACTAACAGGTAAAAGCAAACTTAAGGTTCTAGGCTAGTGCATGAGAAACAAGGATAGAGGCTGTTGTTTCAGAAAGATAATCCATTGACTAGAAGTGGTTAGGGTGTTCATTTATTTGTCCATTGAATGAAACCTTTTTGAGTGCTTAGAATGTTCATAGGGATACAAAGATGAATAAATCAAAATACTTGCCCAGAGCTTTTCATATAAACAATGTATAGATAGTTCAGCAAGGTTATGATGAAGATGTGCTCAGGACATTATGGAATCAAGAAAAGGCACCAGCCCAGCTCAGAGGGTCCATGAAGAACATTCCACAGAAGCTGATGCATGGGAGGAGGTTGCAAGGAGTAGCCAAAGGAAGAACTGGGGTGGGGGGCCAGGGGTGGGAGAGGTAGTGAGGAAGAAGGCAGTGAGAACCATTACTTCTCCTTCCTGCTCTTACTCAAGGGAGACCTATCTACTTTATCAAGTTTCCAGAGACAAGGGACTGTCAGTAGCATTTTAGAGAGAGCAGGAGCTGATGAAACGGCCATCAAATAACTACCTCTTGGCCCTTGCCGACCAAGTAAGCACTGTGCTAAGTGCTTTCCACACATGGCCTCGCTTCATCCTTATAGCAACCCTAGCAGGTTGATATTTTTATCTCACTTTATAAATTAGGAAACAGAAGGTCAGAGCTGTTAGGTAATGTCACACAGCCAAAAAGTAGAGATTAAAACCCAGATTCAAGCTTGCCTCAAAGCCTTTGCTCTTGACTCTGACATTAGACTCCTCATTATTCTGTTCTGTGAAGATTTTAAGGTGAGGCTGCAGCCTGAGAACCTAGCAGGTTACATACTTGTCTAGACAACTCAAAATATTTATATCTGTCCTCTGGATTTGTCAATTGTGTAAAAATTTTATTCAGTGATATGAGCACCTGTCACATAGAAGTTGAATTGATCATTCTCTATAGGATGAAGGTATGGACATACTAAGTAATGGGTGGAAGCTAGAGGAAGACAGATTGGGTCTCTGGCAGGCTGCAGAATCAGAAAGGGCCTCTATGTTGCACTGTCAAGGCCCAATTCTCCATCATGAGAAGTGTCTACATCAAGCTCAACTATTGCAATGTTGTAATAAGGAATGTCATAGTGCGGTTACAAGCATCACTAGGGTGTCTGCTGCACTTGCAGCATTCCCTTTGGGGAGCTCCAAGATGCTTGGCACCCCTGCAGTCTCTGGCTGAGAAGGTTTTATCCTACCAACCCCCAAAAAGGGATGATTGCCATCTACGGGCTGGCTGGACCCCTGCAAGGGGGCTGAGCTAAAGCTCTTTCCAATGTAGAGAGTCTACCCAGGAAAGTGATGCATTCAAGCAAGAAGCTTCTTTCTTAGAGAGTCAAATAAGACAGAGAGAGAAAGAAAGATTTCTGTAGCAGGGCAGAATAAGACAGAGAAGGCACAGAGAAGCAGGAGCCACAAGGCAGACAAGCTAGGAATAGAAAGAAACCTTGGGTAGCAAAAAGAGTGGAAAGAAGTTAGTTGGTAGTGCAAGGAGCAATGTCAGCAGTCAAAATTTCCCCTAATGGTAGAGCACCAGAGTACAAATTGCCTGGTTTTTCAAGCAACACTGTAAATTTATGCTGAACAACCTTCTTTGGGTAGAGTTGGATGGGAAGAGGGGAACTTATTACTCTACTCTTCTGCTTTTGTATTAGGATAGACTTCAACTCACTTCCTTAGAGGCTGAGCCAGGGATGGACTGGGCTAGATAACACAATTATTATCAGACCTTGAAATCCTATGACTCTACATTCTGTCCAAAACTTAGCTAAATTCCTGTGTTTTCTAAACCTCTGAGAAATGCTATGTAACCCCCTCCAGAGGAGAAAGTGTGGTGTATTGTAATTTAATTCATGAATTGTAGGCATTTTTGCTCTCCAGTTGAAGAACAAACAGCAACCTCTTTCATAAAGCTTTGGCTTCAGATACGGCTATGGCAGATTTGTTTAATTGTACAGGATTTTTAGAATATGGTTTTGCTATGGTGACATACAGAGAAGAAGTTAAAATGTATTTCATGTTAGTTAGAAGCTAAACTTCACTGTTATTTTAATTTTACATGCTTCTGTATTAATCATTTTTCTGTAATTGTCCTATGTAACATTCTCAGACTTATTTTAGCATGCAACTTGAGAAAAACTATCGAGTGAAGACCTGGTGTTTATGTTTACATTTTACAGCTCACAAAACATGGACACAGAAGTTAAATACTCATCGTAAGATCAAGCCATATATCTGTATACTTAGAACCATGGAGCCATGATTGTCTTGTTGTCTTGTTCCATTTCTAGGACCCATTTCACCAGCTCTAACTCTCTAGTTGCAAACTCTATCATCTCTCTCTCCCTCTCTCTTATAAAGTAGCACACGTGCATGGTTAAAAATTCAATATTAAAGACAGATATTAAATTAAATGTAAAATTTTCACAGTTTATCCCCCAAACCAGTCTACTTTTTTTTAAACCCCTTCTAGTGTTTAGCTCTTCTGTCATCATCCTACATAACATGCTTATATCCTTATCTCTTGATTCATCCACTGTAGACTGTATATATTAACATTTGCTCTTGAGGAACATATATTTTTGCATAAAAGTTTGACAATTCTCTACAGTGGCAAATAAGAGTTAAGAATTGATGCAATGCAATCGTTAAATATAAAGGCTAGGTATAAGGGCTACCTCTCCAAGCACCTTTATTTTTCTAGTGATAGTAAAACATACAAAAGAAAAAAAACCAAAAAGAAATGTAAATGTATTCTTTTTATGTGGTTACTCTATACATATTTCCAGCTATCTTCTTCCTTCCAAAGAATGGGATACAAAACCATCACTAAATGCATTTTTCTTCTATGAATCCTTTAGTTATTCATTTACATTTTTAAAAAATTTATTTTACTACAAGAGTCATTCCTGTAGAATTTTATCTTACTGTAGACATTCACATTTACTGCAGACATGCAGCCTAGACAGATTGGCTCTGGCCCTTTCAAACAATCATAATAGATGTCTTGGGGTCCTACTAATGAGAGAATTGAGAATGTAGGTCCTGGCTGCTCTGGACTCATCCCTAAATCCCGTTTTCCAAACAAGCAGCCTGTCTCTTGCCCTGCACACTTTCATAGTCATTGCCATTTTGAAGACTTATGCTAAAAATCTGTTTATGCACCCCTCTTTCAAGATAGATAATAACTGCTATGAGTGATGACAATAGGACTGTCCTTTGGTTTCCACACTCCCCACACTATGAGCATTGAGTATGCAGCTCGTGTAGATGGACTATTTTGTGATGACCACTAAAGTCAGGTCACTGGCAATGGCAGCTCTGGGCTAGGACAGGGAGGTAAAAACCATACATTGGCCTTGAAGCCATAGCCACTAATGCCCTGGATTTATACAACCACAGCTTGAGGTGAGCGCTAAGAGAGGCCACCAGCCTTCAATGAACTACTCATCCATCCACCCTGCTGACCTGTGTCGAGGGGGGAGGAGAGAAATGGGATGGAAAGGAACGGAGGAAATACACTGTAGGGTTTTCTGCCCTTACGCTCCGAGGTTTTCTGCCATTGTGATCTGTGTTTACTTAGATTTTATATTTGTCTGTTTGCCTTGCATTAATCACAGAGCCAAACTAATGGCCAAACATATTTATAACTCCCTTATGATCTAGCTTTCACAGGTGTACAAAAATCATATTCCAAACCCTCTAACCAATCCTAAATGCATACCCCCAGCCACCTCTGTTATCTAACTCACACGCACCAAGCCAATGTTTCCCCTGCCCTAAATCAACCCAGGTAGGGCCAGGTACCAAACAACTAGGGACAGTCCCTATGCCCCGAAGCTTGTTGGAATTATTCAAACTAGCCAGTCATAAGCTGTTTGCCCTGCCCTGCCTTGCCTTTTCCATGGAAACCCCAATAAAGTCTGTGGCCTGTGTCTCTCCCCTGCTCCTGTTTCTTCTCCTCTTAACCAATTCTCATGCTTCCCCACGTGGGCCTGCGTGGTGTGGTGTTCCCCCTTCTATTGGGAACTGTAAGTAATAAACTCTTCTTTCAATGACATTGGCCTCTCTGTGTCACCACTCAGTCACCTTTATATTAATAAGCCTTGCCAGCTTCCCACAAAGGACGCCTCCCTCCTCAGCTGATTGTGCAGACCCTGCTCTGCCACCTGGCATGTTCCCTCCATCTCATCTTGTCCCTATGGCAGAATCTCTGCTCCTGATCCAGTTCTTGCTCTGTGCCTGCCTCCCCATCACCTGTCCTTGCAATATCAAATTATTTCTTGCTTCCAGAGGCTGTCTCATGTTGGATGAAGACACTGGTTCTTCTCAGCCTGTCCCCAAAGCCACCTTTACCCACTCCCACAATCAAGGCTGCCTACTGGGAATCCAGCCCCTGCCAGACCCCTGAGCAGAGTCTGTCCCAGAGGGAAGTCAGCCACACTTCATGCTTCTGCTGCTGCTTCATCTTTTCTCTCCCAAATTACTATAACGGCTTTCTGAATGGTACCCTGGGTCTCGGGTTCTCCCCATTCTGATCCTTACCTACTTGGTTTCTGGAGTGAATGTTCCTGCTTTGAAGCCCTCAGCCTCTGCTGACCTTCCAGTTCTGCCAAGTCAAGCGCTGCTCCTGCTGCTGCATACAAGACGCTTCTCAGTCAATTTTTGCCAGGTTTGGCAGTCTCTTTCCGTGTTCTCAGTTCTTGGTGTGCTCTTGGCCAAAGAATGACCAGACACACTGAATTAAGGCAAGCATGAGGTGAAATTTTTGAGGGGGAGCAAGATAGGATTATAAAGCAAGAGCAAGATACAGGTTTACAGAGCAAGATACATATGCCACAGATGATGACTGGACCCCTTGTGGTAGCAAAAGAGACCTTGGTTATGGTCTGGGTCTTGTTTTATAGCTTCCGGATAGCAACCTCCCCGTGGTTCAGACGTCATCATGGAATCACTTTGATGGACAGTTGGGAGTTGTATGGCCTGAGCCTTACTGCGCATGTGGATCTCCCATGAACCTCTCTGAAAGCCCATTTGGGGGAGTGAACCACAACATAGATTTAAGCTAATGAGATGATAATTAGCCTTACGTTGTCATAAGTCACCTTCCAGACTCTGTTGTACCTATGCCACTTGGCCGATGGGCTAGAGAGTCCTCTGCATTCTTTTACAGTTGGCGTGCTAAGTTCTGATTGGTAGATTGGTAGGGTGTTCCCTCCTCCCCCAGGTGTGGCAGTTGCTTGGGACAGGATTAAGGTAGGGTGGCACCAAGATGGGGGTCTGGGGCCAGCTCTTGTCCTTCCTCCCAGGTGGGGCAATTGCTCAAGGTAGCACCAAGGCAAGGCACCCACTTTCGTTCCTAGGATACCTGGAATCCCTGACTATCTACCTAACACTTTCCATTCTTTGATACGCTGACTTTCTTGCCATTTCTGGAATATGCTGATCCCTTCTGGCTCCCGCCTCAGCATACACTGTCTGATCTGTCCTGCAAGTCTTGCTTCCATTTGATCCCCTCTTTACTGCCTGAGTGATCCCTCACTGGCTCAAATGTCTCCTTATTTTAAAGCCTTTCCTGACGCCTCCAGAAATAATTAGGCTTTTACCTTTCCATTGTCTCATAACATTCTGTTAATATTGCCTCTCAATATTTTTTCATTGTACAATTGTTTAAATTTTTTTACTTGTATTTATTTCATTCAAAAATACATATTGGGCATTTATTGACAGCCTGACACTCTCCTGAGCTCAGGGGACAGAGAAATAAGCACAACAGACTGTCGCTGCCTTTGTGGAGCTCACATTCTAGGAGAGACAGGCAGTAAACATGTGACAGATAAATAAACAAGGCATGTACAAGTGGTGGTAACTGCTGAGGAGAAGATAAACAGGAGTAGGTTGTGGTAATTAGGGAAGGACAATTGAGATGCAGGCTGTGATGGCTGATTTTATACATTAACTTGACTGGGCCACAGAGTGCCCAGATATTTGGTTAAACATGATTCCGGGTGTGTTTGTGAGGGTGTACATGGAAGAGATTAACATTTGAATCAGTAGACTGAGTAAAGCCTCATCCCAGCCATGGAAGGCATGAATAGAACAAAGGGGCTGAGTAAGGGAGCATTCTCTCTCTCTGCCTGTCTTCATCTGGGAAATCCGTCTCTAATGCCTTCAGATTTGGACTCAGACTAGAATTACACCACCGGCTCTCCTGGTGTCCGGCTTGCCAATTGCAGATCTTGGGACATCTTAGCCTCCATAATCACAAGATCTATATCTATATCTGTATCTCCTATTGGTTGCTCCCTGGAGAACCCTGACTAATACACACAGGCTTAGGAAAAGTCACTCTGAAAACATGACGCTTGTGCTGAATTCTGGAGAGTAAAAAAAAATAAGAACCAGAAAAAAAATAATTCTAGTAAAATAGAATATAAGAGCAAAAGCCTGAGGCTGAAAAGGTGCAGAAAGAAGTCAGTTAGCATGAGATTAGATCGAGAGGGAAGAATCAGGTCATTTGGTTCTGATTGGTATGGAAGGAGCTTGAATACTTTCCCTAAAAGCATTGAAAAAGCTGAATAACTGGCCCTCAATAACTATTTGTGTGACAAATGAGCTAATGGATATGTAGTTATTTTCCAAATGGTGAAAGCAATTTGAAAACTCTAAAAAGGATGGCACTATTTTTGTCCTTATTTCTTGATAATTTTCATTTAGAGGGCCCTGGCAGATAGGATAAAAGGGAAGGAGGCTGATAAAAGTTGGCTATGTCATATCAGAACAGCAGAGGATGATGGATGTGCAGCCTCCACACGAATGCATTTCCTGACATTTTTGCTGTTTGGGGTTTTTATCTGTTTTACAGAATATGTGTGCACTAACGCAGACTACATTTACCAAATATCATAAGCAATGAATCATCCAGTCAGCAAGGAACAAGGAAACTCCTTCTCCTCCCAGAAAGCCAGCTGCAGCTTTACACAAGAGCACCCTCTTCTGTGCAGTTGCAGCCCCAGCCTTCAGAGAACAGGAGCCATGGCCTCGTGCAGTCGCCCCCTCCCACCCCATGATCCCTCTTCTGAGGGAGTCACAGCTAAGCAAAAAATAGTCCTTATTAGTTTCTTTCTTCTCCTCCAATATCCAGAGGGTCATATAACACAGAATTCCTCTGGAATTGCCTAAGAAAGTGGGAAAAACACGGGAGCAGAGTTCAGGACATTTTATTGAAAGGGGAAGGGAAGAGCTTTCCACCCAGTAAAATTTTACTTCATCAACTAACATTACAGGGATTTCCCAGGATGGTCAGGGGAACAAAGTGATGTCCGGAATCCACAAGGCAGAAAGATGCACAGAAATTAAAAAAGAGGAACACAACACAAGCCCTGCACATGTAGCAGATTGTGTTATGCTTTGTGTGTAATAACTTAAAGACAAGGGAATTGGGACTCTAGTATAATTCTATACTGCTTTCAGTGGACTTCTTCAGAGCAAAGTCCTCTGTACAGTGGAAAATTAACTACAATGGGGGCATGTGGTACTCACTTAATTATTTATATACAAATAAAAGTATTGGCTTCCCATGTCTTTCAGGGGAGGGAAACATTAAACCTTGTCAGCCACTTATGTCTTACTTCACTGATTATTTCAGATAACTATGGTCACAGTAAGGGGGAAGGGAAAACTTACTCTTCACCCCAGGAAAGTTTGCTGAAAGATCAACTCACAATAAGGTACATTAATAAGAGAAAGAGATTACAAATTTTTGTACTGTGCACACGGGAAGAATCACAGACTGATCACTCAATATCCCAGTGGGGTCCAGAAGTTTATATACCCTCATGTTAGAGGAGAGAGGGCGATGAGGAATATAGGAAATTCTGTTTAGGGGCAATAAATAGTTACTAGGGAGGATGAAGATACTTGGGGGAATGAATGAATAGGGGGAAACGGATTGACTTGTAAATGATTCTTTTTGGAAATTAAATTAACCTGAGAGACAGGTATTAAAAAACGGGTTGTGCCAAGTCTGGTTGCATTTTTGATCAATTTTCCTGCAATATTTTGATATAACAGGGAGGAGAAGAAAAGGCAATTTTTCTTTTTGGTTTTATACAGATAGAGGGAAAGCCCCTTCCAAGGGCCTTTCTCTAAGGGCCTTTAATTCAAAATACTCTTTATCTCAAGGGGTCATATATTGGGGTGAAATTCCCTAAGCTCCTTCACCACAATAATGCTGCATATAAAACAGCTATAAAACTTCAGGAGCATACAAAAATGCTTGTATTGATCTTGCAGGTGTGCTGGTTGGCTGTGCAGTACTGTTGGTCTCAGCTGGGCTCACTCATGAGCCTGCAGCAGGCTGGGGTCAGCTGGGGGACCACTGATCGGGGTTAGCCTTGGCTTGGAAGGTGCAGCTTCCCTCCTCGTGACTTTCATCCTCCTCTTGGGTGAACTGTTTGTTCTGGGCATATTCTTCTTATGGCAAAGGCAGAAGTTCAAGAGTGCAAGTTCAAGCAGAAAGATGTTTTTCAAGAAACATCATGGATGCTGGCATCCAATTGGTCAAAACAACTCACATGGACAAGTTCACCTTCGAGGGAGCAGGGAATTCTGTTCTTCCTATGGGGTTGTGGAAAGGCGTAAATATTTCTGAACATTAATCTAATCTACCACACAGAACATTTCTTATAAAGTGAGTAGAAGTAGGACAAGTTGGCATGAGTAGGGAAAAGACCCCAGGGAACAAAGTTCCATGCCTGGACAATTGAACTAATGGCTTACCTCACTTATTCCTGAAGAGGACCCTATGAGGTTGGTAATGTCCACTTCATTTTGTGGAGGGAGGTGCTAAGGCTAGGAAGAGATGCATAAAATCACTTAAGACGACTAAACCAGGAAGCTGCATTGTCAAACTTGAACCCAGATCTGTCCTGTCCCACATCCTATACTCTTTACCTCTGTGACTAAGATCTGGAACCTCCCCTCTGTGACTGGTCTCAGTCCTTCTCTTTAGAGCAACATAGAACAAATGTAGCTCCTTTTATAGAAGTCTATGTTTCATGTTTTGGAATCAGCTCCCCTGTCTTCTCTTCCTGAGTCCTTGAGGCCAAGCTAAGCATGTCCACACTCTTGCCCATCTGTCCCGCCCCATTTCTAGGGTGGCCTCCGCTCGGGTGGTGCACCTGCTTCACTCCCACTGTCCTGAGTGTCTGAGGATTATAAGAACAAGGGAGATTAACAGACCTGGATAAAAATACTCAGAGAAGACTCTCATGAAGGAGGAGATTTTAGAATGAAGATAGATGACAGGTGGCAAAAAAAAAAAAAAAAAGAAAGATAAAGACTTGGGGAAAGGTAAGCAAATGTGGCAGATGCAAACATCAGGCTGTGTTGTTAGACACACTGGTCATACCACACCTGGATATTCAGTTGAGGGAGACACACTTAAAACAACAACAACAAAAAAAAAATAGAAAATAGAAATATTTAGAGCTGACCAATTAGAACGATGAGGAAATCCAAAATCATATCACTTGAAGAATGTTTGAACACATTCAGGCACCCCAGCAGGGGAAAGAGAAGATTTAAGAGCAAGGCAAGAGCTCTACTAAAATATGTAAAGGGCTACCATGTTGGAAAAGGGACTGGAGGCCCAAGACAGAACTAGCACTAAAGGATTGAAGCTAAAGGTTTCCACTCAACTTGATCATCAGAGCAGGAAATGTTAGAGCTGCCCATGTGGCTCAGATTTCCTTGGAAGGCAGTAAAACCAACTGAAGTTTAAGGAAAAGGTGGACAATCACTTCATAGAGAAGTGGTCAACAGACCAAAATTGGAGGACACATTGGGCTAGCTGAACTTCAAGATCCCTTCCATATTTGGAAATTCCATAAAATTGAAGAAAATAGCTTATTATTATTATTAATAACAATAATAGGAATTCTTTATTTTGCCCATAATAAGTCTATTATGCTTTATATTTTGGAGTATGCCATCACATCATCAACACAATTCTGTGAGGCGGGTAAAATAGCTTTCTTGTTTCCATTTTGCACTCAAGGAACTGAGGCTCAGAGAATTAAGTGATTTCCCCAGGGCCACACAGTAAGTGGAAGAATTAAGATGAGCACCTGAGAGAATTCTGTACGTTGTCCTGTTGGCTGCCAAACTTGATACTGAGGAGAAAGTTAATGACCATTCTAGACATTACTGGAGGAAGGAATAGCTGATTCCTCAGCTATTCAACCAAATAGATCAGTGAGGACTTTGAATTTGGAGGGCTCAGGGTCAGTTCTCCTTTGATTATCTAATAAGGATACATCAAGGAGTTTCAACAAGCCAGTGTACATTCTTGTACAACCACACACTTTACAAGGGCTTTGCTTTGTTTTGCATCTTTCCTGAGACATGGCAAGAAATGGGTTTCTTTGTGATACAGCATGATTCGAGGCAGGGAAATCCATTTGGGAGCATGTTCTTTGCCAAATTTTAAAATACAGATTTGATTTACTTTACATAGTTTTTCCCTGTTCTCACCATTGAGGGCAGTAGCTCCCCAATCCTCGTGTGTGTGTATGTGTATGTGTGTGTGTGTGTGTGTGTGTGTGTGTGTGTATGTTTTCTGCCTTCTCACTTTAGACTGCATTGAAACATCCATAGAGATTTGCCCCCTCTCTCCCTCCCCACTGCCCTACCTTCCCTACAGCTCACCCTGGGATGGATGAGGGGCAAGCACGAAAAAACTAATTCAGCTCCCCCCCAATCTTCCTGACAGCTTTACCCACCCCCGACCCCAATTTCCCCTTTCTGCAGTAGATGGCTTTTCCCTGGGCACCCTCCCTGTCTCTAGTGACCTGCCGCACTCTAAAGCCAAAATTCTGAGACTGGCTCAGGACACTTGTTCTCAGGTAATTTTTCAGCTCCCTATCAGCATTTAACAGCCTTGACTTCCCAGACTGAAAGAAGACTAATTAAAATGACAAATCTCACATTGATTTATTGCCACTTGGGTGAAGACAATAAACAACCATGACATTGCTAATGTGTTTGGTTCTCTTTCCCATCCTTTCCCCATCTCCCACACCTGTGTTGTGACAGAGACAGTGGGAAAATGGTGACAACAGTACAGTGAGTCCTCTCTGCCCTTCCCTCCCATCCAGGTCTCTTCACCTTATCCCCACCCTATCTCCCATTCCCTGCGACAGAACGTGGAACCCCCTGCAAGGGTGCAACAAGTTAGCGTGGTTGAGGGCTTTCTCATGCATCCTTGCTTCTAGTCCCAGGGGAAACACAGGGAGGCCATTGTTATCGTCTGCATTTCACAGATGAGAAAACCGAGGTCCTGAAAGGTTAAGTGATTAACTTGAAGTCACATAACTGCCAGACAGATTATTTATTAAACTCTATCACTTGAAAGGCCCAATAATACTTTGCTCTCTAAAAGCATTATTTTTTAGCAGTTAAAGTACTTGAGCAAAGCTCCTTAGCAAACATTTTTTGAACACCAACTGGATGAAAATGCTGCTCTCAGGGCCGGGAGAGGAGCGAAATAGTCAAAATGGGGCCCTGCAAGAAAGGAGCCGGGCACTCAGGGGCAATCCTCTGACCTGACTCTAGGAGCCCCAGTGACACTCCATGGCCCTATGTGTTGGCACAAGGGACCAGAGACACCCAATGCCTTAGTGCACTGCTGTACACTCTTTATTGTTTAAATCATTTCTTTCATTTTTTCATTTAGACCCTCTCTTGACCTCACCCCCTCTCCTGCTGCCATCCCATTTCTTTTCATTTCATGGTAAAATCCCCACAGCACGATGTACATCCTTCCAGGCTCCGGTTACTTTGTCATGAGTACTCTTTAGCATTAATAATATGCATTTAAATTACACAATGTCAAGTTTCAACACGAAAGCTCCTTCCAAAGACTGCCTATGACCAACCAATATATTTCTCCCTGCACACTAAATTCTCTCTACACTACTACCCTGTTTTGTTTTCTTTATAGCACTTACCACTCTTTGAAATTATCGTATTGGTTTGGTTGTTAGTTAATTGCTTTCCTCTCCCTATACAAGGACTAGTCTTGTTTATTGTTATAAACTTAGGACCACCTAGAACAACAGCAGGAATGTAGAAAGAGATCAAGAAATACTTGTTGAATGAATGAATGAACAAATGTCCTCACTCCAGGCATCAATTAATCACCCTCCACCATCTTATCCAAATCTATTTATCCAAAATCATCCGTGATTTCTCTATCACACACCCTACTATTCAGTCCTATGAGGCTGCTTAAGGATTACTGATAATACGTATAAACTATCTAACCAGACACATGATAGGCACAAAATAAAAGCTAGCTACTATATAGTAATTATTCAAGGGACAAGGAATATTTCCGTCCTTCCAAGACCTATTCTGAACACTATGAAGTGTCATTAGCAAATCAAATAACATTATTTATTAATGATAATTGTTATACTAGGTACTCAGGTAAGAGACCAAGATAATTGTAAGCTGGTAGTCCAGGTATTAATAACCTACTTAGGTTAAAACGCCTATGAAAATCAAATGCCAATATGACTTGAATAATTGAAGATGTATTTGCTTAATAGGACAGTATGATAATCATTGTTATATAATCATTATAACTAACATTTATGGAACTCTAGTTATGGGAAAGTACCTTATACACAGGGTCTCATTTAATTCTCACACTACCTCAGGAATTATTATAATCCCACTTTTATAGATGATGAAAAGGATTTAGGAAGGTGATGTCACTTGGTGGGAAGATAGAAAATGAATGAGTTTGGGCATAAATCCAAGCCCATCTGTCAATAAAGCTCATTCTTTTAGTGTCCATGTAAAGCTAATGCAATAAACTGCTAATTTGCGTGATGTTGACAATTTTAACAAAGCATGGTGCTAATTTTTCAAGTTCGGAGAGAGTGGACTTTGAGCTACTCTGAGCTGCATCATTTGGGAAGACTGAGCAAAGACCGATGCAGGAAAGGAGCTCTGCAGGATTGTTTCAGGAGTGTCTGGAGGATGGAGTAAGGTGATGGTTGAAGTTGATTCCTTCTGTAGAATCAACTACATTTCTCTCATTATATCTATACCAGTACTGATTTTTCCCTAGGGCAATGAAAGTCAGGTGCACAGTTTAGAGCTGTTATGCAGAGAAATGAGAGCTCATTGCAAAATACACTTTGGGAAATTACCCTTCCATGTTCTTCAGCAGGTGTGCACATTCCCTCATGTGTTTCATGCTGGACATAAAGGCATGTTCCCTTTCACATGAGAACCTACATGTCTATGGTCTTGAATAGTCAGCCTTTACACACTTGGCTCTAGACTTTGTCTAACACCACGATTGGAAGACACTGTCTTGAATGACAGAAACCTTGTTATTGCAAGTTCCCTTAAGAAAATGGGGGTGGAGCATAAGGGAGACTTGAATACCTTCAAAAGAAGTGAAAAATAGATATGTGACCTGGGACAGGTTGATAAAGAATTTTAAAAGCACTTTTCACAGAGTTTAGAGACCACCGGAAATTCTGATGCCACATTTGTAGATACCGTGTTTTTGTTTGTTGGAAATAATTGGCTTCCACAAGTGTAACAAATTCCTTTCAATAATAACAAAAATATGTCTGAGAAGGCCTGAGGCATAGTTAGGATTGATCAAGTAATTTTTACCTGAGACATTATGACTTTTTTCACAGTCAATTAATAGGGAAAAATGATTTGACAAGCAGGCTTTGTAATTATCAACTAGCTGGTGTTGGAGTGGATCAGTTTAAGGTCTTGAGCTTCAGATTATGCTGAAGACAGTTAATCATGTCCAATGGTTAGAAATATCCAGAATGCGCATTTGTGTATGGTTGGAGTCAGGGGAGAAAGACAGAGAATGGATCAAATCCTTTAGAAAAAGACTTGTATAGACAGCATAACAAATTTAAAACTATCTTGGCCCAAGGTGGAAATGAATCCATGATCACTAAAAATGTGTAAATTTAGCCCAACAGAAAAATTATTTCCCAAATGTTCTCTCTGAAGAGGATTGCTTTGCCACAGGGCACTTCCTCAATGTTTGTGGATAAAATGCTTTACCTTTGACAGATGCCACCATCTGGGAGGCATCCTTTAAAACCAGCTGTGTGTAGTGCAGCAGAAATCTGTACCGCTGCTGTCTTCCTCTCTCTTCTGCAAGCCTCAATGAAACCCACGTTTGTTTTATAACTGGAAATGATGTTGATTTCTTATAATAGAGGTAAAGACATATAACATTCGCTCTTCATTGTGAAATTTCACAGTCCAGTCCATTTCCTATTGAGTCTTTCTCATCATTACCTAAAAATGTTGTCTTTTTCAAGACAAAATTGTATGTGTTTGACATTCCCTTAGAATGTCACTGGTCAGACAAATCAGGGCAAAATGCTTCCCCCCACACACACATTCCCACTCAAGACAAAGGTCAGGGAAAAGCCATTTCTCTAATATTCAATGTGGATTTTTGTTATATTTTGAATAACATAACACATTTTTGACAATTAAAAATAGGGCATAAGAGAAAGAGACAAGTGAATGATAATACTAAGATTTTCATTTTGAGACCCTGGATGGGGCAGGATGAAGGAGGCATAAGTATAGAAGAAAAATATGGAATTCAGTTTTGGACATCTTCATTTTGAGATATCACTTAGATTTCCCAGTGGTAATGATGAATAGATCATCGGATATTTCAGTCTGGAGTGAATGAGTGAAAGCTGGACTTGTGATATAAATTTGGAAGTCATCAGTGTATAGATAATATTCAAACCATTTGATTAGATAAGATCACCAGAGGAGTAAATGAAGATAAAAAAAGTGATGAGTTTCAAGGATTAACCCAAAAGTACTTTAATATGAAGCGATAAAGAAAAAGATGAATAAACAGCAAAGTAGATTGAGAAGGAGTGTCCAGAAGTTAGGAGGAAAACCAAGAGTGTATTATTTTGGAAGTAGAGAAAGTATTTAAAAGGTTGAAAGTAATCAATTATCTCAAATGCTGTCAATTGGCCAAGTTAGATAAAATCAGTGATAATTGACCATTGAATTTGGCAATAAGGAAAGTCTGTGACCTTGACAAGACATTTTCTCTGGAAAGGTGGGGGTGAAAACTCAACTGCAGAGTAGAAAAGAACGGAACAACCAGTCTAGAAAACAACTCTTAAAGGGGTTTAGTTGCACTGGAAAGTTGAGTGAGTCAAGAAAGTGCTATTTTAAGATAGAAACGATCCAGGAAAGAGGGAGGAGAAAGAGGGCAGAATCTCTGGAGCAAAACCCTTGAGTGCACCAAAGGAACTGCCTCTAGATAGGAATTAAAGTTACTTTTTTTTTTTCTTAAGACTTGAAATCCTTTTACAATCATCCCACTAGCTTCAACAATGATATATCCTCTTTATTAAAACTAGAGAAGTGGGCTCTCCTTAAACAACTCTCAGTCCCACAAAAAGGTTAATGATTTCTCATTGATTAAGACATTAATTAAGGAGGTTAGTGGTTATTGCTGGTGAGAAGCAGAAGCAGCCATAATGACCAGTTAGTTCCATTTTTCAAAGCACCACCTCCGGCAACCAGGTAGTTGTATGCTCCAGGTCACAAAATGGACCAGATGGAGACAGTGTGAGTAGATCAGTGCCAAATTCTCTGTGCAACTAGAAAAAGACTGCAAAGCACATATTTTGCTAATAGTTTGCTGGTATCTTTATCTTCATATATCTACATATATATATATATATATATATTATGAGTAATTGCTATTATAATGAGCAAATCTAGTATGACTATGGGCACTCTTTTCCAAATATTTTCCAGCCTGACCAACCCACATGTTTATTTTCACAGCAACATGGGTCCACTTGACATTTCTGATCATACTTGCATTTTCCTGACTCCTGCAATTTCTTCCATTTGCAAACCCTCCCATCTTCTTTCCATGTCCTACTTAAATTTACTGTTTGTGAAGCCTTCCATAATCATCACGCCAAAGTTCTCTTCTTCTCTAGACTTCTAGAGCATTCTTTTCGTAGCACTCATTCAGCATTTGTAATGTGATGTTTTGCTTTAGTTATGTATGTAAATATTAAAATTTTCCTCTTAGTAGATTCAAATCCATTGAAAAATAAGGATAATATAACATAAAATATTGTACAATTTACAATACCTTATCTAGTAAATACTTAGAAGATACATGTAGAATAAATGACTAAAGAAGGGAAGGAAGAAATACACTTCTATAAAGGTAATGGTGATCATTATTTTGTCAATAACATAAACAAAATCTGCCAAAGGGGCTTGTACATATAAAATGTGAATTTTATCTATATACACTTTCTGGCCTTGGCTAAAAGAAAAGTGTTTTGAAAGTCTTATTGCCTTTTTTTTTCCTCTTTTTTGTATTTCATTCAAGGGAAGATTCATTTTTAAAGCACGGTGAGGATAACCAAGAGCTTCCTAGCAAGTCATATTTCAAGCTGATTAATGTCAGCAGTTACTGTATGGAGGGAGGGAGGTGCAGGGAAGAAAAGGTGGTAGGGAAGAAATTCTTGGGAGCATTGATTGATATCATAAATTGGATTAGGTGATCCGAAACCATTACATTTTTCAGCGATAGTTTTCTTCTTTCAAAATCATAAACTGAAAGTCAACTGCCAAGTAGAACAAGGGAATTCTCTGAGGTTTTCAGAGCCAGTTCTTTTAGCCTATTACCTGTGGTGTTCATTAATAGTACCTCTTGTGTATACACATGCAATTAAATAGTTACCACTTACTGAGCATTTATTATGTGCCAGACATTATTATGAGCATTTTTTAATATGTAGACCATATTTAATCATCGCCACAAATGTATGAAGTAGGAGCTATTACTACCCCATGTTACTGATCCCAAAACTAAGGCATAGAGAGGTTGCATACCCTGTCTAAAGCTACAAGGCTTATAAAAGGCAACCAGTCCCAACCAGTTCGACTACTGGCTGTACAGGGCCTGAATGTTTCCGGCAGCCTTACTTTTCCAAACTACAGCTAGAACAAGCCTAAGCATTTGGTCATAACCAGTCATCCTCCCCCTCTAAACCTCATTAATACTAGGGCAAGAGGGGGAGATAGGAGGAGGATAAGCAGTAAAATAAAATAAAATTTTAAAAAATTAAGTAAAGTAGAATAAAATAAAATCACTTCATCCATATACTGACCATACAACCCAACAAATCTACTCCTATATATAGGAGTAGAATTCTACCAAGAGAAATGAAAACATATGTCCACATAAAAGACATGTACACAGATATTCATAGCAGCATTGTTTATAATAGCTCCAAAATGGAAACAACCAAAATGTCCACAAACTGATATATAGATTTTTAAAAAAGAGATATAGAATGGAATACTACTAAGCAATAAAAAGGAATAAAGTACTGATATCATGTTGCAATGGGGATAAACCCCAACAGCTTCATGATAAGTGGAAGAAGCCAGATGCAAAATACCATGCAATTTCATTTCTATGAAATGCCCAGAAAAGGCGATCCACAGAGACAGTAGGTCTGTGGTTGCCAGCAAGTGAGGATTGACTGCAAATGAGCCTGAGGGAACTTTTGGGGTTATGAAAGTATTCTAATTCTGGACTGTGATGATTATTGCACAAACGTACCATTTTACTCAAACTCATCAAACTGTACACTTAAAATGGGTAGATTTCTGGTTGTTAAATTATATCTCAAGATAGTTATTTTAAAATTGTGTGAGAGGAGAGGCAGATAAGAAGATGTATTTGAAAGAATCTAGGGAAGAAGAATATAGAATATTCCAGATCCAGTGGCAGGTTTTCCATGGGGAAATGGAAGAAATACAAGACAGATACAAAAAAGATTATGAATTAGTTTCAAGGAAACAACAGTTAAGCTAAGCCTATCCTCTTTATTTTGTAAACAGAGAAACTCTCTTTTCTAGTCCCTTAACACATTAACTGCCATGTGAGTTGTGTTTCACTCACGCTAGTTTTGAGCCCAGGGCCTCGTGAAACACATGTAACTCACACATCTCTTCACCTTGGGAGCCGTAAGAACTATTTTTCAAGTTGCATCTAACTCATGCACAGAAAACAATAAATAGTAACAAATTTTTCATTAAATTAGAAAGGATCATTTTGTTTTTGAAGTTTTTATGCTATTTTCATAATAAAACAAATAAAAAAATAAAAAAAAATTTTTCTAGTGTGGCAATGTGTTAAATGCTTAGGATTAAAAGGGATTTTGTGGCCTTTTTTCATTCAGTTCCACCAGAGTCTTGGTTCTTTAAAAGAAGCACTTCCAGCATGTCTGATACAGAGAAAATAAAGAGCATATTAAATCCCAGGCAAGGCTGCTCTAGTCAGGGTTACATTTTATTTTAGGAACACAGTGGCTAAGATACCTTTCGAAGCCTTGGCCCATAAGGGATATAATAAACCCCTTCCTTTTTTAGCCTCTTCCCTGAAGTAATTGAAACTACTTCTCAGAGTTACATGAGTCAAATAGTACGATATCTCAGGGAGGAAAATCTCTACTTATAAACCAGTTAATCCTAGCCATTTCTGTCAATGACTTAGTTTGGACCAAGGCTAGTCTCCCCTAAGTTTTGAAGAAGACTAGCTTTCTAAAAGGGAATCCTGAGTTTTTGGGTTTTTGTTTAAGAAAAACTCAGTACTTGATTGCTTTCTCAGAAGCTTCTCCAAGTGAATTTTTCATCAGCCTATGAAAGAATGCAGTCTGATCACAAAGCTACCTAGAAGCATTTCTCTACCAATACACAGAAAACAAACTTAGCTGGAAAGATTTGATATAAAATTATTTGGCACTGTTTACAAATGAATAAATGATCTATAATCACAGACTTTTTTAAAAATAGAGAGAAAACATTATATAGGACATATTTTCATATTAACATTCCCTATCACACAAAAACACTACAAGTTGGCTCTTTTATTACTAGTTTATTTCATGCAATTATCTGAAATCATACACCATTTTGTTTTGAAATTTATTTTATGTTCTGACCAGAACTAAGCTTGGAAGAAGGAAAAAAAACCCTGAATTTATTACTAAAAGGTATAAAAAGTTCTGTTTGTCTGATACAGACTCATTTTTGAACAAAAGTACGCTTCTTGTTTAGGTGGAAATACCCATTTATTATTCTGAGATGTTGGAATACTATGGAATATGCTTACAGCTAGCAGTAATTACCTGTCTTGTCCTTGGCAAGAGGGATCTAGAATCTCTTCTTAACTGTTACCTACCAAGGAGTTACAAGAATAATTTAGCCTTGTTAGTTAGCATAATTAAATTTTGACTCAAGCCACTTACTAAAAATTCAGCAACAACAAACTTCTGGTCTTAATAATTCCTGCATGATCTCTACAAGGTAAGTCTTGAATGAAGTCCTGCAATCTTCACCTATTTTTTTATCAGGTGACCAGTTATAAGGTCTCGAGAGATAATTGTTACTCCTTTACACTGGCATTTTCCTAAATAGTTTGTAAACTATTTTCATATCGGTATATAACATTTTTTTCAGAATAAATATAAAAAGATAGAAAGAAGCTCTTCTCTAGTCTTGCAACTTCTTTTCTCTTTATAAATCACAATTAAGTCACAATTCTTTTTAACTCCCTCAAAAATCCAAGGGAAGTGTATCTACCAGTTTAATAAGCAGGTATCAAAAAGAATAGAGTCTTGTACCTTAAGCAACTGAGAAGGTTCTCTCAATGTAATCTCTCTCAGCTGCCGAGAGGACCAGAAATATTTCCTGATCACTAAATTTAATGGAGAAACTCAAAATTTAGGTTCTTACCTCTAGTTTATAGGTAATGAGAGCACAAAAGTGCTTCACTTTAAGGAAATCCGATATACATGAAACTTTAATTCAAGCAATCATTGTTCAAATTGCAAAATGATTCTTTCCTTTAAGTGGAAAGTTTTCAATAGATATTTGTTACTGATAGTTTCTTTAGAGAGGCGTTGGTTCAAAAGAAGACAAAGAAGTTCATAGCTAAGATAAGTAGGGGATTAGACGTCACTGCTCATTGACGATAAACCTGAAGATGAACTGCTTCTGAAACTGGACCATAAACACTTAGAAAAAAATTTGATTAATCAAAATTGAATTCTCTGTGACTATTTTATAAAATGAGACACATCCAAAACTTCTTCCTTATTGCAACAGTATCGGCGCCATTGCCTGTTACATCTCCCCAAACAACTGTTAATAACTTGGTCCCACGAAAAGCAATACTATATTTCTAGCTTGTGTGGTGGGACTGGTTGCCTAGCATTGCAGTAAATTTTACACAACAGTTGGCAGATGGATCAGACCAGCTCGGCTAAATGAATTAAGCAATCACATAATACTGCAGGGCATATTAAGGAGGAATGTCCAAATTAGACCACTTGATACTCCCTTTTCACGGGCCGACTTCCCCCAGTATAATGCTTTGGCTGAGCAGGCTGTAATTTGATATTAAACAAGGTTCTTATTAAGTAGATACAATGAAATAATGCTGAGTTTTTGTTGCATTAGTGGAGTTAAATGCATTTTATTAGCACTCATTAGGAGAAGGAAAAACGTGGAGCTAAGGATTCATTAGCCAAAAGCGGCCCCTGTGAGGTAGAGCGATTAAACTTCTTGGGGCCAGTGAACAGGATCTGGGCCACACACAGCAGATTCTGAAAGTGTGTTCTCTCTCTCCTCCATGACTAAAATGTCTAAGAACAGTTGGGGGAAGAAATGTTAGGTCCAACTGCAGGTCAGCTGAAAATATGTGCTTCTTTCTAGAGCTGTTAATTTGACAAAAGGCAGAAGCCTCAGAGAGAAAGCACAATTATGATTTATGCTTTAGATTTGAAAGGAAGTCTTTTACTTTGGGGACTTAGGGAAAAAATGCTACCAGCTATCCAGTTTTGAAGGACACGTCATGAAAATTGCTTTTATTCTGTTTTTAGGGGGAAAAAACACATTGAGTAGACATATTTATACATAAAATAAACTTTATTTCTTAAGCTTCTCTTTAGGAATACCCACCACAGAAGAAGAAAATCTCAATTTAGCCAACTGAGTAGCTTTACTCAATTATAGCTTAAGTTCATGTCTTAAATGACTTCACATACAGGTTCTTTAAGGCCTCAGCAGTGGCAGTTTTTATTTTCTTCTCTTATCATTAATACTCAAAATACAGAGATAAGAGCTGGGCCCAAAGGCAGTTAAGTGAGATGTTTATACACAAACCCCCCCCCATTGCTCTGAAATCAAAGTTTCCCCAAAAAATAAAATAAATATTTTGAAGAACTATTCTTGCTTAATTAAAATTCACTAAACATAATTTTGAGCTAAAAGGTTATATGATAATAAGTTTCAAATAACCCTGGAAATTCAGAATTTTGGAGTTTGAAAGGCCTATTATGTCTCTGTGATGCAACCTTATGCAGTGACCAATTCTGTGAAATGTGTCCAGTTACTGGCCTATTATTAACTCTTATTACATTTCTTCTCCCTAATTTTTATCTCTTGGGTTCTAGCCTCCTATTTCCCATAATCTGTTAGAGATCTACTTGTGGCTGTTCCAGAAACCTAGTATGTTCCAAACCAACTCCATTGTCAATCCTCCTAAGGTCTTCCTATTCTCCCCCTGAAAAGTAGACGCCAAGTTAATTTTCTGGGAGCACAGCTCCAAATTAGTCATTTTTCTAGCCTAAAGTCTTCAGCGGAACTCTATTGTCCCAATCTGTAAAATTAGCATGATATGTATGATCTATCACAGTGTTGTAGAGTTCAAACAAGATGGTACATCAAGCCTCTACTCAGGAGTTACCACATAGTCAGTGCTCAGTAAGAGTATTTATCATCCGTTGTCCACACTCTTTTCTTTGGCCGAACTGAACTGTTTCCTCCTTTCCATACATGCCACTCATAATTCATTTTTCTTTGCCTGTTCTCACTCAATTCTCCTGGCCTGGAGTTCAGTGCCCTCACCCACTCAAATTCCAATTCTATTCATCCTCTGGGACTCAACTCCAGTTAAGCCTTTCCATACTCTCTGGATGTAAAATTTATTATCATCCCTACTCTCAACAACTATAGCACTCCAGTTAGAGTTCCTTAATTATTCTTGCAATTTTCTTATCAGTTTGACAAATGCTGAAAGTTAAGGAAAGGATTTACACCTAATTTACCTTCATATCTATTCTCACATAATGACTATCAGAAGTCCTGTAACTACCTCAAGGACCCCTGTGCGCAACTCAAGGAATCTGTCTATGCCTCTCCCCTCTAACTTCATCTTATGATCTTATGTCTGTGCAGAAATGGATTGAAGTGGAACTTGAAATGAAATAGAGTTTGTGTTTGATAGAGTGGCGCTTAATGCTCAGATGCTCACAGTAATGTATACAAGTCAAGTATACATTTTCTTTCTGTTCTCTTAGCAGTTCAGCATAAACAGCCAAATCTTCCTTAGAATGCTACAGAAAGTGTATTTTGGTTATTGTCTTGTACTTTTTTAAAAAATCAAGAGAGCTCTTTAAGCCAATATTTTTTCATGTCCATTTATGTTGCCTATTAATTCCCTTTTGCATGGGCTTGTACCACCCATATCCTCTGTGTGCACTACATATAAGTCTGGCATCTAGCACAGTGCCATACTCATAGTGGTATTCAGATCATATTCACCAAGCAATGAAAAATGCTCAAGAATATTCCAGTTAAAATCCTTGATTCTGTAAGTCTTGATCTTATAAATCCATTTTAGTTATTTAATCTATTTGATCTGCAAAAAGGAGTACTTTGAAAATGCAGCAATAGGGAACAATTAAATAAACTCTATTATTAGAAGAAGTGGTAAAACTAACACCAAGAAGTTACACTTTTTGAGTGGTTACTATGACAGGTGCTCTGCTGCTGGTTTCAATGAATCTTCAAAATATCTACAATAAGTATGCCTACTATACAGATAAGAAAACTGACTCTTAGGAAGTTTAAATCATTTGAGAAGGAAATAAAACTCATTTCATTGAGTAATGAGGTAATACGTGACTAATATGATGATATTAGACTATTTAATGACTTTGGCAAATGTTTACCGGATAGTTTTATATGAAAAAATAAAACTGGTTATAAAACAATTTTAGGACTCCATAAAAATGCAAAATGTAAGGGGAAAAAAGAAAGGCTAGACAGACAACATACCAAAACATCTCGAATGCTTATCTTTGAGTGATGGGACTATAACTACTTGTTTTGTTATTGCTATTATTGTTATTATTAATTATTACTATGTACTTCATTGTATTTTATAAATTTGCATAAGGATTATATGTTATTTTAGCCATGAAAAAATAAATAAGACCAGTTTTTATTTGTTGTTAGTGTGTGTGTATGTGTGTTTTTAATTAAAGAAAAAAAAAAGAAGGGTTGATGCAGTTTGTGTCCCCCTGAATCATTCTGGGCTGGCACTAAGGTTGTATAGGTAAAATGGTCAAAAATGTTCTAGACAAAGACTGACTCTTTTCTAGAACAACGTAGGGTTGTTCCCGTGGTGTGTGCCCTTCCACGACTTTCTGCACAGCAGCCTCTGGCAGGGGCAGTGACACCCCCAGCCCCCCTACTTTTGCCACAACCCCAGGTGACTCTCAGAGCTGGTGCAGGGAGTTTTAACAGCTCTCTCCAGGCAGCTGACAGGTTCTCAAATATTTCCCTACGTTCCCAGACCCTCTTTAGCTGTTGCTCCTGACAAGGCAGGGTTTCCTGGCCTGCCTCCCTTTTGAGAGGCAACCTTATACCATACTCAGTAACACTGAGACCAGCAGTACCAAATGATCAAGTTAGACAGCTTATGGCTTCCTTCCAAGAATCAAGTCCAAAGACAGTCAGAGAAAAAAAAGTAGCTTCAGGTGTAATCTTTCAAGGGGAGGAGGGGAAGTTTCTGTGCCACTTCAAGCAGCCTAGAGACCAATAGGTACAAAGCATAGTGCCTTTATCAAACTGTGACATCTTTGTTTCTTTTATGTGTTTGTTTTAATATTATAACTTAAAAGAAAAGTTCTACAAATCACCAGAATGAAGTTCCCACAGTGAAGAAGAATAAACCAAAGATTGAGTCATGTCCAAATTTAGGAGACACCTTATAAAGTCCCCAAGGCTTGCCCCCTCCACATATATACCAATGGTTGGTATTCACAAGGACTTTCAAAATAAGGACCTTGGGACATTAAGAAGACCTCTCTGACCTCACAACATATTGAGGATCGCAAGAAGTAATGACTAGCTAATTTTCTTACTTACAGAAAGAGAGGGTCAAATCTTCAAGTCCCTTCAAACATGGGATTCTAAGAAAGAAGCTGTGGATATCTCCCTTTTCTGGCACTGGGAAGAATGTTCTTTAAAAGCAGGGAAAATGAACAGTACAAAAGGAAATTAAGAAAATAATCCCATTTATAAGAGCATCAAAAAGAATAAAACAGGAATAAACTAAACCAAGGAGGCAAAAGACTTATACACTGAAAACTATAAAACATGGCTGAAAGAAATTAAAGACACAAATAAATAAGACATCTCATGTTCATGCATTGGAAGACTTAATATTGTTAAAATGACTGTACTACCCAAAAAATCTGCAGATCCAATTCAATCTTTACCAAAACACTTTGTACAGAAATAGAAAAAATAATACTATAATTCATATAGAACCACAAATGACCCCAAATAGCCAAAACAATCTTGAGAAAGAAGAACACACTGGAAGCCTTATATTTCCTGACCTCAAAACATATTAAAAATTTACAGTAATCACTTAAATATGGTACTGGTATAAAGACAGACATATAGACAAATACAACAGAATAGAGAGACCAGAAATAAACCCACACATATAAGGTCGAATGATCTTCAACAAGGATGCCAAGAATACACAACAGGGAAAAGATAGTCTCCAAAAACTGGTGCTGAGAAAATTGGATACCCACATGCAGAAGAATGAATTGAACCCTTACTTTACACTATACATAAAAGTCAACTCAAAATGGATTAAAGACTTAAATGTGAAACCAGAAAATATAAAACTCCTAGAAGAAAACACAGCAGGAAAGTTTCTTGTCACTGGTCTTGGCAATGATTTATTGGCTATGATACCAAAAGCACAGGCAACAAAAGCAAAAATAGTCAAGTAGGACTACCTCAAACAAAAGCTTCTGTGCAGCAAAGGACAAAATCAAAAGTGAAAAGGCAACCTACATAATGGGAGAAAATGTTAGCACATCATATATCTAATAAGTGGTTAAAATCTAAAATATGTATATTTTAAAATGTGGCATATATATACAATGGAATATTATTCAGCCTTAAAAACCAAGGAAATTCTGACATATGCTACAACATGGATGAAATTTGAGGACACTATGCCAGTGTTTTTTTAACCATAATTAAAAAACAAAGAAACAAAAAGAAGAGCAGAAGACTACCTGGTTGCAGTAATGTGTGTGATATCCAAATTCAGTTGCACAAGAAGTGCAACTTTGATATCACTTTCTATAATCATACTTACTTTATCTTTTGGTCTCCTATCTGCACAGTAAAGGAAGGGTTATCTCAGGCAATCCAAGAGTCCTCCTCATCCCTGGCACAGTAGCTACATAACCAAGGTGGTAAGGTGTGGGATGTAGTATATATTTTAGACCAATTACAAGTTATTGTATATTAATATTTATTCTAAAATAGTTAATTTACAAACCTTTCTGTAGAAGAAGTCACAGTGGAATTCTGAGCTAGGTTTCTCTTAGCCTCTGCCAAAAATGAAATAGCAGTTTCTTCAGCCTATGAGCAAACCAGAGAGAAGCCAGTTTGCTGGAGGCAGCCATCTGGAAAGCACAAAGAACATTAACCTTTCTTTGCAGCTTTAGGATTATGCTAACTACATGGAAGCAGAAATACAGAAAGAATCTGTGTCCTTGGTGACAAAAGTGAAGCACTGGGACAACTCTTACCTGGAATACTTCTTACACTGAACCTCCATTTATAAAAGCCAATAAGTGAGCTGAGCTGCAAATTGAATGTAAATCAAGAGTCGATAGAGCGGAAGAAGAAAAAAATCAATAAAGGAAGTAATTTGCATATGCTATGGATCATCAAGATTCACTAGTCAGCCTGAAATAGGCTGCCATCTAATTAACGTTTCCTTTCTCTATCTTGTTTTTGTTTTTTTTTTTGGTTACGTAATTAGGATGCCATGTTAGAAATCTCATGGTAATTAATAATATGATCAGAAAATGTTAAGGTTAGAAGAGATCTTCTAATTCAATGATTCTAACTTTTTGTATTTCCTTAGTAGTGAAACTCTGTCTTAAGTGATCTATTACATGAGAACTCCACATAGGAAACAGATGAGGATAGAACTGCTCTTGATGAGGGGAAGGCAGAGCAAGGGATTCTGTCACTTCTCACCCAGCCCTACCTATCTCTGTGGCTGTAACAGACTATCTCGGCTCCCACCTATTTCTCCGTGGTCTTTTCTATTGGAGAGCATGCCCTCCTGATATCCAGCTTCCAGTACCTGCATGCCTTTCCTTAGTTGTTGAAATCTGTTCTGCCCAGGTGCATAGTAGGTGAGAAGTGCCAGGAAAGCAATGCCCATCTCTGGAGCAGTCTGATCTACAAATTCCCAGCTCACTTGCCTCTTAGATGGGAGAGTTCTGACACTTATGTACTCAAAGTATGCTCCATAGATGCCTGGGATCTTTAAGAAACTATTGTCATAATAATTTTAAAGTGCTATTTGCCATTTTCACTGTGTTGACTTTTGCACTGACAGTATAAAAACGACATTGACAAACCTGCTGGCCCTTAGCATGAATCAGGCAGTGAAACCTGTTGTACTAGTTGCACTAATAGTTATTGTATTCTATACCATCTTTTACTGATGTGGGGGAAAAAGCCAGTTTCACCCCTAGGCTGACTGGAGGTGTCTGGCACTTGCCTCCTGCACAAAGAAAGACCAAAATCAGTGACTAGATAACTACACCTCAAATAGAGCATCTAAGAGAAAACACTGGAATTCATCAGGGAAGTGACTGGGAACTTCTGAGGCATGGAAGGAGAGGGAAGCACAGCAACTTGCCTGGCTGGGATCAACTCAGAGCCAGGAGGAACTTTGCATTGAGGGGGAAAAAGTAAGCAAGAAATCCCCAGTGGTCTATATTCCCACCACAGACTCCTGCAATCTTAGCCACAGGAAAGCTTATTGGCCCTCTCGGGCCCTAAGACTAGTATAGGGAGCTGCCTGGAGTCCATGCAACAGTATTGTTCCAGAGAGGGAGTTTGTACTGGGTCTCACAGTGAAAGCATGACATATTTTAAAAGCCCAGCCCCTATCAGGCTATATGCTGCCCTGGGTCCCAACAGCCCCTGCATCCTCTTATCCCCAGAGCCCTTCTAACATTATTCCACATTCACCCAGAAAACTGCAGCATTTTAATACTGGCTTGACCCAGCAGAGTGACTGAGTCCCCAGCAGTCTATCTCATGTACTGTCCTATACCCCAGGGAACAGGCAATATAGCAAATCAGAGAGGCTGCCTAGGGAGCACAAAGGGAGCCAAAGCACATGCTTCCCAGAGCCTAAGAGCTGCCTGCCCAAGGCTGCTGCTACTGACAGCAACCCTGTCCCCTCCAGTGGCAGAAAAAATGCACACACCTTCAGGAGGCCTGGGGACCAGCTGATCTGTATGCTGTTCCAGGACCTGAGTATAGGCTCACCATGCCCTGCTTTCAGTGCCTGTGCATGCCATCTGGGGCCTGAGAACAGGTCCATCCTGCTCACCACCACCATCATGGCACCTGAGTACATCATCCAGGGGCCTGGGGATTGACCCACCCTGCTCACAACCTCTGGCATCCATGAACACCATTCAGGGGCCTGAGATTAGGCCCACCCTGCCCATTGGTGCCACCACTGGCACCCAAGCACACTGCTTGGTAGCCTAAGGACCAACCCACACAAATCTGCCACAGCTAGCACTCCTGTATACTGCCTGGGACCCCAAGGACCAGCATTCTGGGCCCACTGCCATCTCCACCACTGGTGCCTGAGGACTAGCCAATCTGGCATCCCTTTCCCCAGAAAAGCCTCACTACAGCCTCCACAAACAACCATGGCCTAAACCACCAAGGAACATAGAAACCACTGATGCTGATAACAGTTGAAGAAATCATATGGAGACCACACTATTGGACCCACCCAGAACCAAAACCAAAGCACCCTACCCAACCAACACTATTGATACATCTATAGGAAAAAAGTCATTACCTAATCAAACCAAACCATAAAATTGGAAAAAGTGATTGTTACACTAGCTGTACAGATATCAATGTAAGGGTACAATAAACATGAAAAAAAAAACCAAGGAAACATGATACCTTCAAAAGAACAAAATAACTCTCCAGTAATAGATCTCAAAGAGAAGAAAGTCTATGAAATGCCTGAAATCAATTCAAAATAATATTAATGAAACTCAGTGAACTGCAAAAGAACACAAATAAACAATATAAAGAAATCAAAAACACAATTAATGATCTGAATAAATCCAACAAAGAGATAGATATCATTAAAAAAAGAACCAATCAGAAATCCTGGAACTAAAGAATTCAATGAATGAAATAAAAAATACATTTGAGAGCTTCAAGAATAGAGTAGATCAAGTAGAAGAAAGAATTTCTGAAATGAAAGAATAGTTGTCTGAAGTAACCCAATCAGACAACAAAAAAAAAAGAATAAAAAAGAATGAAGAAAGCCTATGTGACATATGGGACACCAAAAAATGACCAAACATTTGAATTTTAGGTGTTCCAGAAGGAGAGCTGTTTAATGAAAGAATAGCTAAACGTTTCCCAAGTCATCCAGATACAGGAAGTTCAAAGATTCTCAAATAGATTCAACCCCAAAAGGTCTTCTCCAAAGTACATTATAGTCAAACTTTCAAAAGTCAAACACAAAGAGATAATGCTAAAAATAGGAAGAGAAAAGCATCAGGTCACATATAGGGGAATCCCATCAGACTAAGTGGATTTCTCAGCAAAAACCTTACAGGCCAGGAGACAATGGGCTGATATATTCAAAGTGCTGAAGGGAAAAAAAAAAAAACTACCATTCAGGAATACTATACCCACCAAAGCTATACTGCAAAAATGAAAAAGAAATGAAGTCTTTCTTAGAAATGCAAAAACTGAGGGAATTCACCACCACTAGACTGACCCTAGAAGATATGCTTAAGGGAGTCCTACAACTAGAAGTGAAAAAACAGTATCTAATATCAAGAAAACATATGAAAATATAAAACTCACAGGGAGAACAGATACACAAATGAGAAAGAGAAAAGAGTGAAACCTTACCATAACAGAAAACCACCAAATCATAAATGTAAATACTAAAAGAGGATGAAAGGAACAAAGGATATACAAAATAATCAGAAAACAATTAACAAATGACAGGAGTAACTCCTTACCTATCAGTAACAACCTTAAATGTAAAAATTTCAATTCCTCAATCAAAAGATATAGACTGGCTAAATGGATTAAAAAAACAAGACCCAATTATATGCTACCTACAAGAAACTCACTTCATCTGTAAATGCGCAAATACACTAAAACTAAAGGAATGGAAAGAAATATTCCACACATACTGCAAGCAAAAGCATGCAGGTGTAGCTATATTTATATCAGACAAAATAGACTTCAAGTCTAAAAACTTAAAAAGAGACAAAGAAGACCATTATATAATGATAAAATGATTAATTCTATAAGAGGATATAACAATCATAAATATATAGCACCCAACACTGGGCTGTCCAGATATATAAAGCAAATATTATTACAGCTAAAGAGAGAGATAGACCCCAATATAATAGTAGCTGAGGACTTCAATATCCCATTTTCAGCATTGTACAGATCATCTAGACAGAAAACCAACAAGGAAACATTGGGTTTAAACTGGACATTAGACCAAATGGACAGAACATATATATATATAGAATATTTTATCTAACAGCTACAAAACACTCAGTATTCTCACCACCTCATGAAACATTCTCCAGGATAGATAATATGTTAGGGAAAAAAACAAGCCTCTAAAAAGTTTTTTAAAAATCAAAATCATATCAAGTGTCTTCTCAGACCACAAAGAAATAAAACTAGAAATCAATAACAAGAGGAACTTTGGAAACTACAAATACACGGGAATTAAACAACATGTTCCTGAATGACCATTAAGTCAATGAAGAAATTAAGAAAAAAATAAAAAAATTTCTAGAAGCAAATGAAAAGGGAATCACAACATTTCAAAATATATGGGGTATAGAAAAAGTAGTGCTAAGAGGGAAGTTGATAACAACAAATGCCTGTGTCAATAAAGCAGAAAAATTACAAATAAATTACCTAATGATATACCTCAAGGAATTAGAAAAACAAAGACTAGGAGGAACTAGAAAAGCAACCCAAAATTAGTGTAAAGAAAAAAATGATAAAGATCAGAGCAAAATTAAACAAAACAGAGACTTCAAAAACACAAAGGATCAACAAAACAAAAATTTCGTTTTTTGAAAAGATAAACAAAATCAATAAATCACTAGCTAGACTAACAAAGAAAAGAGATAAGGCCCATATAAATAAAATCATAAACAAAAAAGAAGACACTGCAAACGATGCCACAGAAATACAAATGACCATTAGAGAATATTAGGAACTACTATATGGTAACAAATTGGAAAACCTAGAAGAAATTGATAAATTCCTGGGCACATACAATCTACCAAGATTGAACCAGGAAGAAATAGAAAACCTGAGCAGACTAATAATGACTAATGCAATTGAACCAGTAATAAAAAGTTTTCTAACAAAGTAAAGCTCAGGACAAGATAGCTTTACTGTTAATTCTACCAAACTTATAAAGAAGTACTAACACCAATTTTTCTCAAACTATTCAGAAAATTGATGAGGAGATAATTCTTCCTAACTCATTCTATGAGGCCAGCATTACCTTGATACCAAAATCAGGCAAAAACGTAACAAAAGAAGAAAACTGCAGATCAATATCTTTGATAAACATAGATGCAAAAATCCTCAACAAAATACTAGTAAACCAAATCCGATAGCACATTAAAAAGATTATACATCAGGATCAAGTGGGTTTTATCCCAGGGATGCAAGGATGGTTCAATTCAACATATGCAAATCAATAAACATGATACATCACATCAATGGAATGAAGGACAAAAAACATATGATCATCTCAACAGATGCATAAAAGGCATAATTTCATGATGAAAACCCTCAACAAATTAAGTATAGAAGAATCCTACATCAACATAATAAAGGCCATATATGATAAACCCACAGCTAACATCATAGTGAATGGGAAAAAGCTGAAAGCCTCTCCTCTAAGAACTAGATTAAGACAATGATGCCCACTTTCACCACTCTCATTCAACATAGTTCTGGTAGTCCAAGCCAGAGTAATTAGGCAATAGAAAGAAATAAAAGACATCCAAATTGGAAAAGAAGAAGTCAAATTGTCTGTTTTTGCAGATGACATGATCTTATATATGGAAAAATCCAAGACTCCACCAAAAATTTCTTAGAACTGATAAACAAATTCAGTAAACGTGCAGGATACAAAATCAACATATAAAAGTGAGTAACATTTCTCTACACTGATGACAAACTAGCTGAAAAAGAAATAAAAAAGGAAATTCCATTTACCATAGCTACAAAAAAATACTTATGAATAAATTTAACCAAGGAGGTGAAAGACCTTATAAGAAAAACTACAAAACTGATGAAAGAAATTGAGGAGGACACAAACAATTAGAAAGGCATCCCATGCTCATAGATTGGAATAATTAATTTTGTTAAAATGTCTGTACTACCCAAAGCAATCTACATATTCAATGCAACTCCTATCAAAATACCAATGACATTCTTCAAAGAAATAGAAAAAAAATTATAAAATTTGTATGGAACCACAAAAGACCCTGAATTGCCAAAGCGATACTGATCAAAACGAACAAAATTGGAAGCATCACACTACCTGACTTCAAAATATCCTACAAAACTATAGTAGCCAAAACAACATGGTATTGGTATAAAAATATACAAATAGATCAAAGGAACAAAATAGCAAACCCAGAAATAAATTCACATATTTATAGCCAACTGATTTTTGACAAAGGTGTCAAGAACATACAATAGGGAAAGGACACTCTCTTCAATAAATGGTTCTGGGGAAACTCTATATGCATATGCAAAATGATGAAACTAGACCCCTATCTCTCACCATACACAAAAATCAAATCAAAATGAATTAATGACTTAAACATAAGATGTGAAAATATAAAAATACTTAAAGAAAACATAGAAGAAATGCTTCAGGACATTGGTCTAAGCAATGATTTTATAGCTAAGACTTCAATAGCACAGGCAACAAAAACAAAACTAGAGAAATGGGACTATATTAAACTAAGAAGCTTCAGCACAGCAAAAGAGAAACAATCAACAGAGTGAAGAGACAACCAGTAGAATGGGGAAAATATTTGCAAACTATTTATCTGATAAGGGATTAATATCCAGAATATACAAGAAATTCAAACAACTCAACAGCAAAAATATAAACAATACCATTAAGAAATGGACAAAGAATCTAAATAGACATTTCTCAAAAAAAGACATACAAATGGCCAATAGGCACATAAGAAAATGCTCAACATCATTAATATCAGGGAAATGCAAATCAAAACCACAATGAGATATCATCTCACCCCAGTTAGAATGGCTATTACCAAAAACACCAATAACAAATGCTGGTGAAGATGTGGAGAAAAGGGACCTCTTATACAGTGTTGGTGGGAATATAAATTTGTACAGCCATTGTGAAAAACAGTATGGAAGTTTCTCAATAAACTAAAAATAGAACTACCATATCATCCAGCAAATCCACTACTGGGTATTTATCCAAGAGAAAGGAAATCAGTATATGAAAGGGATACTTGCACCCTCATGTTTATTGTAGCACTATTAACAATAGCCAAGATATGGAATCAACCTACATATTCATCAATGGATGAATGGATAAAGAAAAATGTGGTATATATATATATACCATGGAATACTATTCAGCCATAAGAAAGAATTAAATCCTGCCATTTGCAGCAGAATGGATGGAACTGAGGTCATTATTTTATGTGAAATAAGTAAGGTACAAACATTGCATGTTCTTACTCATACATCAGAAGTTAAAAAGTTGACCTCATAGAGGTGGGGAGTAGAACGGTAGTTATTACAGGTTGGGAAGAGGGGACAGGCAAAGAGAGGTTTGAATGAGTGCAAACATAGTGTTAGATAGAATAAGTTCCAGTGTTTGATAGCACAGTAGGGAGACTATACTTAATAATCTATTATATATTTTATAATAGCTAGAAGAGGTTTGAAACTTTTCCAACAGAAAGAAATGATAAATGTTTGAGGTGATGGATATCCTAATTACCCTGATTGGATCATTATGCATTGTATGCATGTATCAAAATATCACATGTACCCCATAAAAATGTGCAATTATTATGTATCAATAAAAATAAGAGCTTAAAAATAACAAAAATGGGCTAAGAATATGAATAGATGTTTCTCCAAAGAAAACATACAAATATCCAATAAACACATGTAAAGATGCCCAATATAACTAGAAATCGAGGAAGTGGAAATTAAAACCCCAATGAGATAACACTTTATACCCACAGTGGTGTATATAATAAAAAAAAAAGACAGTAACAAGTGTTGCTAAGAATGTTAAAAAGTGAAACACTTACATACTGCTGGTGGGAATGTAAATGGGTGTAACTTCTTAGGAAAATAGTTTGGCAGTCCCTCAAAAGGTTAAACATGAAGTTACCATATGACCCAGCAATTCTACTCCTAGGTATATACCAAAGAGAAAAAAACATACATCCACACAAAAACTTATATGTGAATGCTCATAGCAGCATTATTCATAAGATCCCCAAAGTGGAAACAACTCAAATGTTTATCAACTGGAGAATGAATAAGTTAAATACAGTATATCCATAAAATGGAATATTATTAGATAATTAGAAAGAATGAAGTACTGATATAGGATGCAACATAGATGAATGTTGAAAACATTATGCTAGTGAAAGAAACTAGTAACAAAAGACTGTAGGATTCCATTTCTATCACATGCAAAACAGGCAAATATATAGAGGCATACATTAGATTAGCGGTTGTCTAGGGCTTGGGGATAACGGGAATCGGGCAATGATTGCTAAAAGGTAGACGGTTTCTTTTTGGAGTGACGAAAATGTTTCAAAATTGATTGTGGAGATGGTTACACAATTCTGCGAATGTACTAAAATGCATTGATTCCAGTTCAACACTTTAAATGTATAAATCATATGGTATATGAACTATATGTCAATAAAAGCTGTCATTAAAAAACTGTCAAAAAAGTCAGTTTCACCAAGAAAATCCTCAATGAAGCAGTAAAAAGTTATTACATTTTGTTAAATATTGACCCTTGAGTGCAAGCCTTTTTATTAATAATATTCTATGTGATAAAATAGGAACTACATATAAGGCACTTCTGCTGCATACTGAAGAATGGTGGTTGTTTCAAAGAAAAACACTTATGCAATTGTTTGCGTTGAAAGAATTGACAAACTATGGTTATTCAGACTTGGGTACTTGGTAGACTTTTTCAATAATGAATGAAATGAAGCTGTCACTTCAAAGAAACCACTGACAGTACTTGTTACCTATAATAAAATCTGAGCTTTCAAGAGAAGATTAGAATTTTGGAAAACTTACATCCACCACTGTGAGCTTGATGATGGTGCTTAATGGCTTTTCTGATGAGATGAGTGGAGATATTAATGAATGTAAATTTTTGAAGTTATATAATGAAATAGTTCAACATTTGGAATATTTGCCTAAGGTAACCAATAATTTCCATATGACAAAAGCATAATGTTACAAAATCAAAAATGGATAAAAGATTCCTTCAAAGTGCAAGATTTTAAAAAATGGGTTTCAATGAAATAGAGTACAAAAAGTTCATGGATGTGATTTTAATTTCCATGTTGAAACTACCCTTTAAGAAATTATCACTTGTCAAGTTTTGGTGTAGTATCAAAGAATATTATACACAATTATCTGAGGGGCTATTAAAATACTCTTCCCTTTTTCAACCATGTATCTGTTTGAAGCCAGCTGTACTTTAGCCAAAACATGTAGTAACAGATTGAATGCAGAAGCACGTATGAGAATCCAGTTGTTTTCTATTAGACCAGATATTAAAGATATTTGCAAAAATTTTGAAATATGATGCCATTCTCACATTCTTTGTATTAGAAGATTTAACTGTTTTTCATAAAACGTCTGCTGTTTAATTAACATATAATGTTGAGTAATATTAATAAATAAATATTTTAGAATTTTCTTAGTTTTGATTTCTAATGCAATCAATATTTTTAGGTATAACCCACACAAACAATAACTTTTTGGGGTCCTCAAGTTTTGAGATGGTAAAGGAAAAGTTTGAAAATTGCTATTTCTCATTGTTTCTGAGTTCCACAGTGACATCAATCTCAAGCTGCTCACAGAGATAACGTTCTTGGGGACACACACTTTCTGGGCTTACATGACTTCCTTGTGTCACTTCTCCAATCCCCGACCACATTTCCGGGATCTCAAACAACTCATACGCAAATCCTTATCTTGGGGTCTATTTTTGGAGAAAGCAAATGAAAAGAGGCCCTTCCTTAGAACCTTTGGTTCTTCAAGACACTATTTAATAGAAATTGAGTTTAATTCTTTTATTTCACAGAGGGGAAACAGAATGCCAGGTAAAATGACATAGGCAATGGTCAAAAATAGTCCACCTGACTCTATTGACCCACTCCATTTTCATCAGCCACATTTTTCATAAAGTCAGTATGGTTCCAAGGCCCACCACATTTACTCATTATTGCTTTCCCATCACCACCACACAACTTTGGAGAATAAGCATAGTCATACCATGTGTATTCCTTTTTATACTTGTGTCCACATTTGAAGTGCCTTTTATTGTAATATCCTTGGAGAGCTAGAGCATGAGACTTCTGCTTACAGCTCTTGTTTTATCATCAGTCATTTTATGACCTGTAAGTCCTGAGGGCTCTCTTATATCTATGAGGGGTAGGAGGATAAGTAGATGGGTAAAATGCTCCCCCTCCTTTCAAAAAGCTTCAAATCTCATATTTACTTTGTCATCCAAGATGAATATGGTACTATGTTCTAATACTAGGTGAATTTACTCAGTGGATTCTTTTATTTTCTTTTTCTTCTATTTTCTCTCTGGACTGTAATTTGCTTAAATTAAGATTTTCGAAGATCAATCTGAGTGGCTGTGCAAGTGAAAGAATAGACAGAAAACCATAACCGGCCTTGATCTCTTCTGTTTCTATGGATTATTCTTTTTTTTTTTGCATCGTTTCATGTCCATACTTCTAATAGCAAATGTTTATTGATCACCCATTCTGTGTCATGCTTGCCCTCCATACAGTTTGCAAGGGATGAAGCTGAAATTCTTTCTTTTGTTTTCAGATAAAGGCTTGTTTTATTTGAATGATTGATTACATAATCACTGAGGCCACTATGTGCAGGCAAGAGAGGGGGAGCTTTATTTCTTGGTCTCTTCCTCCTTGGACAGAGTCCTGATAATCTCCTTCTTGGCGTGGAGGTGTTCTCTATAGTGCTGTCTGCTTCCTGGGTCTTGGACCTGCCGGCCTCTGCCTGGTCAGCAAGGAGCTTCTTGCGGGCCTTTTCTGCCTTCAGCTTGTGGATGTGGTCCATGAGAATCACCTAGTGTTTGAACACATTCCCCTTCACCTTCAGGTACAGGCTGTGATACCTATGGTGGACAATCTTCTCAGATTCACGATATCTTCTGAGCAGGTGGCACAGAATCCTCACCCTCCTCATCCAGGTTACGTTCTCTGGCATTCAAGCACTGGCTATTCCCTCTCACTTATCTCTGTCCATATGCCTGCCCTTCTGGCAGGCCAAGGTGTTTTTTCCACACTGAGCCCAGGAATGGACAGTCACAAGCTTGCAGATGATCAGCCCATCTTTGATCAGCTTGTCTATCTGCAGATGGGAGTTGGCATTGGTGATTTCACTGGTCTCACTGGGGTCCACCCAGACCTGCTTTTAGCCACAGTGGGGAACACTGGAGACAAGTCTCTTATGAAGGAAGAGCTTACTCATGGCTTTGGCTGCAGCAGCGAAAGGAAAGCAAAGCTAGGATCCTTGTTAAGAGTTCTAACTCCAGAGACCATGCTATCAGCCTTTCACTGTCAGTGAATAAGATTCACCAGCCTTGCACCTGCCACTTTTATTTTTTTGAAGTCTGAGTGACCAGCCTGATACTTTTCCCAAGTGTCAAAAAAATTTTGTTATCAGATTCTCCCCATCTGGCTAGTTTGGCAGCTCATTTCAGATGGGAAGTTCAGTTGTTTCAAGGGTTTAGATTTCCATCCCAATCTGGCACCATCACCCAAAAGATTTTTATAAAGTGAACTATTTATGTATTCTAGAATTATTCACTACTAATAAGACAGCACTACAATACTCTTGTCACCCATAAAAGGAGTAAAAATTGTTCTTTAATTTAAAAAATGTGAATCCTGTCAACTTTCTTTGGACTTGGTCTTTTAAAACTGATTTGGGACTTAGAGTTCTGAATAGAATAACTATTTTGGAAGCAAATGCAGTGCTCTCTTTCTACAAGATTCTTCCTGGAAGCCAAGAATTTTATGCGTTCAGCAGAGGTTTATATTCTACTGGAGAGTTCACAACGGGCCTCACTGGCACATCAACCACAGTGGTAGAACTCTTTTTTTTTTTTTTCTTATGAGCTCAGGCCTTATAGGGAGGAAATAATATACAATAATTAAAAACTTCTGAGATTCCTGTTTGAAAACTATGGACGAACACTATTTCCAACAATCAGAGCACAGGATTTTATTTCCAAAAATGTCTTAAGTCAAGCCCACCTTTTTTCTCATAGAAAAGTCAACCAGAAACATAACCATTTGAGCTGCTCCTTGTAAAATGCTTTGCTGAGTATATTTAGAGCTGCTGAAGAGAACACACATGGATGTATAGCATGACCTAAGAACTGAGTTGCCTTGGGAATAAGAATTAAGACATATTACCAGTGCATGCTAGGACTGGGATGAGGTGGTGGTATTCATTACTTAGTTTTAATGGCAATATTGAGGGTTTGGTTTGTATAAAATCCCCATGTGAAAATTCTGACTCTAAGTTTAACTGAGTGCTTCACTTATATTAATTATTATTATTTTTAATACACGGTATATTTTTTCTTTTTGATTATAGGTCAAGTACTCATTCACTCACTCTTCATTCCTTTAATAGTTTTGAATACTTTCTATGTGCCAGAAATGGGCTAATTCTTGGGATACTAATGCAAATAAGATAGAATCCTTGCATCAAAGTGCTTACAATTTAGTGAATATATGCTTCTGGAAGAAAATACCAAAATTTATAAAAAGTATAAAAAAGGAACTTTTAAAAAGTAATCTTGTCTCAAGTACCTATTACTGTGTAACATGCCTTCCTGCTAGGATGGCTGGAAAGTCAATGATGCAGCTGACAACTGGTGCTGGGTGCTGAATAGGAAGCTTAGCTGGGGCTATTCATCAAGGGCCTCTGTTCTTCACACATGCCTCTCTAGGGGCTACTCTGCTTCCTCATAGTGTAGCGGCTAGATTCTACAAGGCAGGAGGTAGACACTGGAAATCCTTTTAAGATTTCGATCTAGAAGTTCCAGAGTGTTATTTCTGCCACATTTGATTGATTAAGGGCAGTCACAAGTCTGGCCCAGAATTCAAAGACACGTAAGTGCAAAAAACAGAGGAATTGTCGGGAACAACATCGGAGAGCAGCAGCCACAAATGCATTATTAATGAGGGAGACATATGTTGACTTCTAGCATTCTGGAACTGTAAGGACTCATGTGATTAGGTTGGAATTCACCAAAATAATCTAGGATGATATCCTCATCTCAAAGTCCTTAGCCTTAATCACACCTTCAAAATTCCTTTGCATGTAAGGTAACATATTCATAGGTTCTGAGACTAGTATGGCAAAATCTTTGGGGAAACCATTATTATTCTGCCTACCATATTTCTCTTAAAATAAAATCAAACCAAAAATTTCTTCTTTGGATATTTGAGAGTCACAGTACCACATTTACTTTTCTATAATGCTTGCCTAGTGCTCTTCTTTTTTCATGCGATTATACAAATCCATGTATCTCGACTCTAATCTGCTTCAAGACACAAATTAAATCTGACTACCTCCATGAAGTCTTCCTCAACTCCTTGATTCTTCATTGATCTTCCTCTCCCTGGAGTTCCTTTCCTGCTTGATCAGTTTTGTCATGAAACAGCCTTTCTGTTTCATATGTGTCATTCACTTCTTCCCAGGATTTGCCAGCCCCTGGAAGGCAGGGAATAAAAAAATAACAATGCAACAATAAAAAATAATACAAATAAAAATGTAAACCATTTATATAGTGTTTACATTGCATGTCCAAAAACACCACTCTGTCCTAGCTTGTCTTTGTTCACACCTTGATTGCATTCAAGCTCCCTTACTGCCCTCCATGATTTAGTCTCTTCATTCTTAAATCCATCCTACACATTTCAGTCTGAATACCCTTTTTAAAATGCCCTTCCAGTTATGACACATTTCCATTGAAAACTTTTACAATGTGTCCTGTTGCCTTTGTACTAAAGACAAAACTCCTTGTGCCTGCAGTCAATGTCTACCTTCTCTGTAGTCACAGCCTTTCCCTCCTAACAGTAACCTATTCACCAGCCAAAATAGTATTCTGAAGACATGTCTTCTCTTGCACTCAAACAGGGGGAGAGAGGAAGGGAGGAAGGAAGAGAGGAAATATGAATCATTTATTATTTTCTTTCTTTCTTTCTTTCTTTCTTTTTTTCTTTCTTCTTCCTTCCTTCCTTCCTTTCTTCTTTTTTTTTTTTTAATATGTATGTCCAATTGTTCTAGCACCAGTTTTGAAAAGATTGTCCTTTCTCCATTCTCCATGGAATTACCTTGGATCCTTTGTTGAAAAACAATTGTTCAAATATGAGTGCTACAATTTCAGGATTCTCTATTCTATTTTACTGATCCCTGGGCCTACCCTATGCTTTGACCACATTGTCATGGTTATTTTAGCTTTATAATAAAACTTGAAATCCTATGATGTAAAAGCTCCAACTTTGTTTCTTTTTCAAAATAATTTTGGCCATTCTGGGTCTTTTGTACTTCCTTACAAATTCTTAAATCAGCTTAGCAATTCTACCAAAGCACAACAAAAACAAACAAACAAATTAAAAACTCTTACTGGGATTTTGATTGTGATTGCATTGAATCTATAGATCAATTTGGGCAGAATTGACATTCGAATAATATTGAGCTTTCCACCTCACAAGGACTTACTTGCTTCAGTCTTTCTAATTTCTGTTAGCCATGTACTACAGTTTTCAGTGTACAGTTGGCCATCTATATCTTGCTTGATCTATGGGTTGATCCGTGGATGTAACCAATTATGGATTGAAAATATTCAGAAAAAATAATGATAAAAAATAACAATGCAACAATAAAAAATAATACAAATAAAAATGTAAACCATTTATATAGTGTTTACATTGCATTAGGTATCATAAGTAATCCAGAGGTGATTTAAAGTATATGGGAGGATGTGTGTAGGTTACATGCAAATACTATGCCATTTTATATCAGAGACTCGAGTATCCTTGGGTTTTGGTATCTATAGGAGTCCTGAAGCTAATGCCCCATGGATACCAAGGGACAATTGTATATGCCATGAACATATTTGGGTAACTACATAAAATGTTTTGAGAAGTGTTCTCTTCTGTTTTCTAGAAGAGTTGTGTAGAGTTGGTATTATTTATTTCTTTATTAGTAAAACTCAAGAATCAGAAAACTTCTTTTGTGCAATATCAGATATTAAATACTTTAGGCTTTATAGGCCACATCATCTCTGTCACAACTATGCAACGCTGCTGCTGTAGCATTAAAGCGGTCATAGACAAGATGTAAATGAATAGGCATGGCTGTGTTCCTAGAAAACTTTACTTATGGACACTGAAATCTGAATGACATAACTTTCACATGTCAAGAATTGTTCTTTGAATTTTTTTCCCCCAACCATTTGAGAGTGTAAAAACCTTTCTTTGCTTGAGGGCTATAGAAAAGCAGGTGGGGTGGTGGGTCAGATTTGGCCTAAGGGTCATAGTCTGCCAACCCTTGTTCACCAATGAAATCATTCTGGGCCTGGAGTTTTCTTATGGGAAGGTTTTTAATTTTACATGCAATTATTTAATAGGTATATGGTTATTAAGGTTATCTATTTATTTTTGAATAAGATTTTAACTTTGTATTTTCTAAAGAATAGAATTAAAATGTCATTGGTTGTTCATTTTTGTTAACCAGAAGGCCTTGGTATGAAATTTTAAAGTATGTTCTTCATTTTTTCAGTGATGGCTTTTCTGACTTCATTAATAAAAAGCTCCTTCATATCATTCTACTTGATTGAATCAAAATTCTAGTTATTTACTTACTTATATTTCAGTTCTCAGAGGAAGAAAACATAACGTGATGAAAGAACACTGGACATAGAGCCAAGAGGCTGAAGTTTTAGTCCTAAAAGCTGGTGGCTTTGGGCAAGTCATCCAATATGCATGGCATTTTGTTTCCTTACACATAAAATGTGGACATTGGAAAAGGTGATCGCCAAGGGCTTCACCAGCTCTAAAGTCTATGCTGCTGCTTCTGTATATCTCTGGTAATATATTTGGAAACTGAACAAATACTATGGCAAAAGTGACACCCACCATGCAGGTTGCTGAGGGGACTGAAGAAGTCTGCAGCACACTTGGACAAGGGCCTGGCCCTCAGTAACCACTGCGTAAGTTCTAGCTAGTATTCTATCCAGTCTTTCATTCAGTCAAGTCTTGCTTGTTTTCATTATGTCTCTGTTCATCAATTTCCCTATTTGTAAAATAAAGTTCTTGGATTAAATAGATAATACTGATTGTGCCATCACCAAAAACTTGAGTGATTTTCCTTACTCAAAGAATTCATACTTTTAAAGATCCTATGTATCCCAAAATTATATCTATTGAGTGATAATTTTATTATTTTCCCACTTTAAAAAAATACTGACAACTGTGCATATATAAATTTTTCCTCTGGTTTTCTCCCCTATGCTTAAGACCAGAATGTTCACAGGCTTCGAGAACAAGGTCTGAGGTAGGGCTTGTCACATCCAGAGCTATCAGCTGATGTTTCCCCTTCAGGGACATTAGAAAATGTGCTGCTGTTTATTGTACCCCAGGACTAAGGGTAGCAGGAGGGGAACGAGTTATCTAACAATTTTTTAAAAAGAGAAAATTACGTTTTCCAACTATAATGTGCAGACTGCAAATTTATGGTAATTATTAAAACTTTTTCTAATGATAAAAATTAAAACATTTTTGTTGTAGCAGAGTGTAGAAAAGTTGAAAACTTCTCTCAGGAACACCTACAGTGTTCAGGCAGGTAACTTAAATATACAAAGTAAGAGGTTACTTAGGTAATAGTGTAAAGTGGCATAATATAGAATGGGAAAGGTTGGGAAAACAAAAATGTCTAAAAAACAAATGTAGTCCTAGGCTATCAGTTGGTAGTCACTCATTTAAAACCATCATAATTTCTTCAGTCATAGACAACCACTGTTAAAAATTTAATAATGTGTGCTCTTTCAGGTCTTTACTTATATACATCAATGTTGTTTGTATACGTTTAATTTTACAACAAAAACAATATCCAAATTAGCTAATTTTCATCCAGCTTAGTTCAATTAATATACCATGAGCGTTTTTTCATGTTGTTAAATAATCTTCGAACACATGATCTTAATGGCTGCACCATTTTTAACTTGTCTTTAATGGTTTCCTCTTTTGGGACATTATGTTGTTCCCCCTCAAAATGTGCTTAAATGTTAAAATAAACATCTGAAAGGCTTTGAGGAGACTTGGTTCCAAAATGATTATTTCTGTCCTTTTTCACTCAGATCTCTGTGGACCCTAGAAAGCTGGATCGTTTCTTGGAGGCAGAGAGGGCTTCAGAACCGGAGGTGCTGTCTGGTCTGACATTTAGGAAATCATGGGCTTGCTTTTTGTTAACACACAAGGTGATCACTGATGGAAAGATACCACATCACATGTATGTTTTGTCCCCAAACACATAGTGCTCACTTAAATATTTGATTAAAAATTGGGAATTGATCAAGGATGTAATATAGCATGAATTTATTTATGTCCTACCTGAAAGTTTCTTGATATAACTTGAATTTTATTTAAAATAGAATAAAAATGTTCTGATAGCCACGTGCCATCATCCCCAAATGAACCCCTTCCTTCTTCCCATTTTCTTAGTAGAACCATTGAAGCAACTGCCGGCTAATTGGACTGCGTTCTCTCTTTCTGCTCCTAACTTGCTCTTCATTGTTCTGAAAACAGCTCCACGATCATGGCACTCTTTTGTTCACTGACCATCAATGGTTCCTCACTGTTCACAGAATAAAGCTCAACTTGTGTACACAGACATTCAACGCACCATATTTGAGGCTCCAAACTGCCTTTGCAACCTCATTTTCCATGCTTTCCTCCATAAACTGTTTGCTATAGGCAAACCAACATAATGTCAAATAACTATCATTTACTAGCTGCCTGCCGTGTGTTAGGTACATTACATATATTATCTTGAACACCTACAACAACTCTGAAAAGTGCAATTGTTATTTTTAGTTTGTATCTGAAGAAACTGAGACTCAGAGGGTATAAGGGAAAGAGGTGGCACTTGAATCCTGAGTTTTTCCAGTATACCCTTTCTTTTTCCAATTTTTTATTGTGGTAAAATACACATAACGTAAAATTTACCATCTTAACCACTTTTAAGTGTACAGTCCAGTGTTATTAAATGAATTGACAGTGTTGTGCAGCCGTCATCACCACCATTCATCCCCATAACTTTTAGTCTTGTAAAACCAAAATTCTACCCATTAAACAATAATTTCTCTTTCCCCCTCCCTCCAGCCCCTGGAAACCACCAATCTACTTTCTGTCTCTATAATTCTGACTACTCTTAACTGTGTCGTATAAGGGGAATCATACAGTATTTTCTTTTTGTGTCTGGCTTATTTCACTTAGCATAGTGTCCTCAAGATCCATCCGTGTTATAGCATATGGCAGGATTTCCTTTCTTTTTAAGGCAGTTCCACTTATGTACATACTACATTTTGTTTCTCCATTCATCCACTGATGGATATTTGGCTTGCTTATCATTTTGGCTATTATGAATAGTGCTGCTATGGACACTGGTGTATATACAAATATCTCCTGGAGACCCTGCTTTCAGTCCTTTTGGGTATAGACCCAGAAGGTCCCAGTATGCCCTTTTGCTTTGAATTTACAACTCGGAGCCTTCTAATTGGCCTTTTGCTTTCCTGCACCTGAGCTTTTCCTTCTGCTGCCCAGCCTACCTGTCCTGCCGTATTTGGGTTCCCTGCCTATTGAAATCCTATTCATTCTGCAAGGCTCTACCATTTGTACCTTGCCCAATGCCTTGCACACAGTAGGTGCTCAATAACTAAGGTATAATTAGATAAAAGTTTGCAATAGCTCTGCTAAAACATCTTAAAGTGGTAGGAGGCACAAATGATGTCTTATTCCCCATATGGCCTGCACACGGTAGACAGTTTAGAAAAACTTTATTAAACAAACGAAGGCGTCATATCCCCAGAACAAAAAATATGCAGGACCATGTACCTCATGGGCTGTCCAAGACCTCATGTCAGAAATGTATGTTTAGGCAGCAGGAACACACAAGAGGCAGGAGAGTATGAAAGTACACTGGAAAATTTTGCTAGCTGGGTCAATTCCAATTTGGCAAAAACAGGCCTGCTGCTTTTTCTCTGGGGTTCTTTCTCCCAGCATCACTTGTTAATGCTAATTAGTCAAGGGTGTGCGGTGATGCAGAACACTTGTGACCCATAAGGATTAGAGAGAAACTGTCATTTCTCAGAAGACCCATGAGAGGCAGCAAGAGGCAGCGATGGGGAAGGAGAGGAGGCGAAGAGGAACTCCTCTCCAAAGAATTGCATTAAAGTAAGTGCAAGTAAAAATAAATCCACATATAAAACAACTGTACAAATGTTAACAGTATTTTCACAGCTGGGTTTCTTTGCCTAAAATACTTAGCACTTACTTTAGAAAACTCCCTTCTAAACAGAAATGGTCTGACGGATCACAGAAGCTGAACCCTGATACAACTGTGACTTTGAACTTCATTTTTGCCCAGATAGGAATAAAAATAACGACTTCTTATAAGCAAAGACCTTAATTGTCATGAATTCACACCAGGCTGTGGTGGGTGACCTCTACCTCACAGATGAGGAAATTGAGGTAGGGCTTAGTTTGGGAAGCTGGATCCATAACAGTCAGCATATTTATATCCAGACTAGGACTCTGGCTTTAGAACACTTTCCCCTGGAAAACACCAACTTTGTCTGTTTCCATGGCACTGCAAACACCCTACTTGAATAACTGCCCAGTCACTTATCACAGCAGGATTAGTGGTCTTCTCAAAGCATCTGCATTCACAGTCCTGGTATTTATTTCCTGTAGATATTGGTTTCAAAGACTGATGCCATAGGACATGAATAATCGCTGTGACTCATGTTTAGGGACTTTCCCCTTGGGAGTGCCACCCAAACAGCATAGGATGGACTGTGTACCTGTTAATGAAAATGCATGTTTCATCTCCAAGTGACTATGACAGAAGCTATACTGATGAATATGCCAGTTAAATAAAAAATAATATTGTAAACACCAGCAATCATTAAAATATTGTGTTCATGATGTCACCTTTCATTCATTTATTTAATGGATATTTAATGAGTGACAAGACTTTGATCTGTCAGAGTACTAGTTGTTGGAATCTGTAAGTGGAATTAGACTCAGGCTGTGTTTCAATAACTTTACAATCTAGAAAGTACCTTTCCTATCAACTATTGAGAATTTTTTTATTTAATTTTTTTTGATCAAAGCAAAGGAGTCTTTAAAATTACCAAAAAATAAAAAAACTTGGTAAGAAAACAGTAAACACAAACAATTATTCCTTCTTGGTCAAGTTAAGAAGAAAACATTCTTTGTGCTTACAGCCTCCTGGTGATCAGTGCTTTCTCACCCCTTGAATTTTGGTGGCATAAATCATTGACATCTCTTCACATCTCTGTCTCATTTCCCTGCCCAGGTTGTGAACGCTGAGTGTCAGGGCCTCTGCCTGACTCATCCTGGCAGCCACAATGCCTCACATATGTCTCATCCCTCCCAGCCATGTTGAGTGTTAGCTAAAACAGGATGTCACCAGTTAATTAAAAGATGGCGTTGACAACAAAGTGTGAATATAGAAATCAAATAGGAATACATTGGCTTTAAAAAAAAATTTATTTTCTAAATTATCATTTAGCAAAATTGACTTTTTTTCTTTGATGTACGGTTCTATGGATTTGTGTAACCACCACAATGAGGATACAAACAGTTCCATCCCTCCCCAAAAACTCCCCCATGCTATCTCTTTGTAGTCCCACACCCTCTCCAACCATAGCCCCTGGCAATCACTAATCTCTTTTCCATTGCTATGCTTTGGTCTTTTGAAACTGGCTTCTTTCATTCAGCATGTCTGAGATTCATTCAAGTTGTTCTTTTTTATTGTTGAGTAGTGTAGTGTCCTACCATAGGGTGTACCACAGTTTGTTGATCCATTCACTCACTGAAGGACATTTGAGTTGTTTCCAGTTTGGAACTACCACAAATAAAACTGCTTTGAATATCGGTATATCAATTTTCATGTGAACATATGTTTTCATTTCCCCGGGGTTAAATGCCCAGGAGTAGGCTTGCCAGGTCATATGGTAAGCATATATTTGACTTTATAAAGAAACTGCCAAACTATTTTCCAAAGTGGCTGTGCCATTTTCCAATCCCCACAACTATGTATATGAATTCCACTTACTCAGCATCCTTGTCAACACTCAGTATTGTCAGAATTTTTTAAAATTTTAGACATACTAATAGGTGGGTAGTTTTATATCATTATTGTTTAAATTCACATTACCTGAATGGCTTATGGTGTTGAGTCCCCCCTTTTCCAAGGTTTGGTTTTCTGCAGTTTCAGTTACCTGCAGTCAACTGCAGTCTGAAAATGTTAAATGGAAAAGTCCAGAAATAAACAATTCATAGGTTTTAAATTGTGCACTGAGTATTGCAATGAAATCTTGTGCCATCCCTACCCCGTGGAACGTGAATCATCCCTTTGTTCAGGTTATTCACTTTGTATACTTTGTTAGTGACTCAGTAGCCATCTTGGTTATCAGATCAACTGTCATGATACCTCATCACATAGACATTTTATCATCTCACATCATCACAAGAAGAAGGGTGAGTACAGTACAATAAGATATTTTGGGGGGCCACATTCACATAACTTTTATTAAAGTCTATAGTTACAATTATTATATTTTATTATTAGTTATTGTTATTAATCTCTTACGGTGGTGACTTATAAATTAAACTTTACCAGTATGTATATACAAGAAAAAACATAGTGTATATAGGGTCTGGTACTATCTATGATTTCAGACACACACTGGGGGTCTTTGAACATATCCCCCATGGATGAAGGGAGACTTCTATGTCTTCCTTGGTGAAGCATCTGTGCAAGTCGTTTGCTCATTTTTAATTGGGTTGTTTGATCCTTATTGTTGAGTTTTTAGGGTTTGTTATATAATTTGTATACAAATTCTCTGTTAGACGTGAGATTTGAAAATATTTTTTCCTAGTCTGTGGTTTGTCTTTTTATTCCCTTGACAGTGATTTAGCAGAGCAAAGGGTTTTAGTTTTGATAAAATTCCACTGTTCTTTTATGAACCATGCTTTTGGTATCATTTCTAACTCTTTGCCTAACTCCTAACCATAACCATGCTTTTGGTATCATATCTAACTCTTTGCCTAACTCCATCTTATCCTATGTTTTCTTCTAAAAGTTTTAAAATTTTATGATGAATGCATTGACTTTTGATGAGCAAAGGAAATGAGTTAAATGAAACCAAGTTTCCTTTGTACAGTTTGTCCTATTGATTCCAGGGAGTTATAGAGGCTTCTGGACAGAACTACATGTCTGTGAATGGTCTGCATGTCTATCATCACATACAGACAGGACCACAGTCTGTTATCCATCACTTAAAGTTCAAAAAAGTCTGATAAACAAGTTTTTTCACGTGTGTTAGATTTATCTGGTGACAACACCGGATCTGAACGAATGTGAGGCTACTTGTAGTCTTCACTTATCTTTCTTAATGTGACCACTACACATTCTGTTACAGAACTTTTCATATGTTGAATTAGGGGTTCTCTTCCAGTCCCTGATTGGAGTATTCCTTAATATTCAGGAATATGGACTGTATCTACCATCTGAAAAATTCTGAATCCTGAAACACATTCGCTCCAAGGGTTTCAGAAAGAGGATTGTATATCTAACTTTAAATGGCTCTTGCTCTGTAATAGTCCTCATACTCACTACAGGGAACATCTTCTTCAGGCATCCCCTAATCCTTGTCAAAAGTTCTCAAAGATGTGATGAAGGATGGAGAGAGGTCATTACATGCAATGCTTCATGCAACATAAATGAATGTGTTTATCTTGGAACAAAGGGTATCTTTTCCCATTCTCCTTTCTGGTGACAAATAAAAATACTGACCAATCAGCCCCTAAATATCACAGAAGTCTTTAGCTTTCACATTATGGTGTCCACGCATAAGTTAGAAACAAACAGGATGGGAGACCTGCATTAAACTTCAGCACGGATATCTCAGCCTTCTACTTGCCGGGACTGGGGTGCTGCCATGTGTCCATCTGGGCCAACCAGAAACAGAAGCAGGAAGACAGGATGTGTGTGGCATGACTTGAGGCAATCTATGTACAGTGCCTGGCACAGAGCAGGGGCCAATAAGTTAGGCAAAGAACATTCTGACCACAATATCTTGTCATTTCAGGTGTGACAGTGCCTGTAATTGTATCATAAGGAATTCGGCCCATTAGATTAAGCTATGCCTTCTTCTGGGGTAGCTTAAGGTAAAATCAAGGAATCTCCAGCACTGGAGTGTGTCACTTTATCAGACGCTTTGACTGATTGGAAGACACACTGTGTCTTTCTGATGTGTGTCTTTCCTTCTCAATTACTGCTGCCACAACATGATATGATTTCATTCTCTGTCTGAAACCAAGTGTATCCTGAGAAAGTTCAGGAACTATTCTCTATCAGCTTCCAGAAGCTTATCTCAAAACTTAAAAATTAAAAAGAACAAAACTAGGAGCCAGGAACTACAAGAAAGAGGGATTTTTGGCTTTCCATTTCTTTCAGTTATGTATTTTTGTCTTGCAGAGTTCAATTTGGAGGAAAGCACTTAGACATGAGGCAGGGTCGGTTCAGGGGCAGGGCCATATTTAGAAGCTCAAGATGCTTGTTTCTGTGGTGCCAAAGAAATCAACACTCTTTTTCTTCCCAAAAGAAAACAGAAGCTTATTATCCTGACAGAGGAAGTGCAGAAGTTTTTAGGTGGAGATTAAACCTAACTCCCAAACACTGAGGCTCCTGTTCAACTTATTGTTTAAGAGATTTTAGTAACTTCAAAAAATTGTTAACATGTTATATTGGTAGGCTTTCTAAATAATTTAGAGAACTTGTGACCTGAAGCTTTCATGGAGTTGATGTAACTGTTCTGGAGATCTCTCTACTTGAACTTGAGACTCACTTGCACACAGCTGCAGTATGTCCACCGCCAAAAGCAGTCTGTACCCAGAAAGCAGGGGGAAATTAGGGGAAAAAAACAACAAAACAAGAGCCATCCTCAAAGAAATCTAGGCCTTTCCAGAGCTGCAGTTCTACACATTGACCACCAGGTGTCTATCTTCACACAAGCAGTCTTGCTTGAAGGATGGTGTACTACTTGTTTATGGGATTATTTTTAAAATCAAGGCAAATTTCTGAATGTTGGTACAAATGAATATGAATATGGAGATGTAAAGTGAGGTCTCAAAGCCAGGCTAAATAATTTACAATTTCTCATCTAAGTAGAGTAATCAACTGGGCCTTGTGCCGGGTCTTCTAAAGTTGTTTGAGAGTACTAATTGGAGCAATAAATGGCCGATGGATTTCGGAAATGGTGAGAGAAAAAAACATGTGTTCTTTTCCTAAATCTCATCATCTTGTTTTGTAAAATTCAAGGTTCTTAGCATGCAAATAAGTTTAAGTTCACAGGAACATTTATTTTGGTAAAAATAGACCAATATTATTTTGAACTGGCTTAAGTACTCTGTAGTTAAATTTGATGGTTCAGTCTCTACATTAGCTTACTTTCCAATTTCCTAGGCCCTAAAAGAGTTGAAAAATATCTCTACGAGGAAGTGCGGGAATAAGGTCGGATTTCTTTCTTCCCAGAATTGGGAGTGACATTGCAATAGAATTAGATAACTCTAGTAAGGTTTAGAATGTACACCTTATGCATTTGAATTGATCCTAGGCAAGAAGTGTTGTTCTTGTGGTCTGCAAAGAAAGGCCAGCAGATTAAGCAGTCTCTGAGATATCTCTTTGTATCTCTTATTCTACTTTTGTTTTTTGATTATTTTGTTACCCCAAAAATAGTTTCCATAAGTTTAGAGGTCTTCTCTTTTCATTCTCTTGCTTGCCAAAATACAGAAGTTCCTGAGAACACTAGATGCCCTTCTTTATATTTTTATTAAATTATACATAGACGTGACTAAAAAAAAAATCAGCTAGCATAGAAGACATACTTTAAGAGAAAGAACTGTACTAATTCAACCATTTTAGTGGGAACTGAGGAGCAGGACATAAACATACTATATATCAAAGCACTGTGTTGAACCTGAAAACTTCCTTTGGTTGTTATTATTAATTTTTATTTGATTTTGTTTATTGTTTTTGATACCTTTAGTTCATTAAAATAAATTTCTCCAGCAACCATATTTTCAAGCTATTTATAGGATGGTGCTCTCACCAATGCTGGCTTGCCATTTCTGTTCCCTCAAATATTTATAGATATATTTACTAAAGCTCAGTTTGCTTGCACATTTTATGTTCCTTAACACTATTTCTTACAATATATTCATTTGTACATTAACTTGATTAATTTTTTTATTACTCACTGTGAACTTCATGCCGTGAATAAAATAAAAATGACTAGGAACCAGTTGGTGCTCTCAAAAAGCTCTTAAACCAGTGAAAAGAATGTTATAAGCTATTTCTTAAATACACTTCTGAATCCTATTGAATAAAATAGAAATATGCTGCTTGTATGTGTGGTATAGAAGAAATTTCTGTTTTATGTAACATACTTTCAATATATAATAGTTATGTTTAAAGAGCATTGGCACTGAAATACATGAAAAAATGAGTCATATTGCAGTGGAGGACAAATACAGTGATCTACATGTTTACATGAAATTACCATACAAATTATCTTGTCAATATTATTTCATTAAACTAATGGATGCAAGCAGAGAGGTAAGGATTGTTATATCCATTCTATAAAAAAGAAAATAGAAATCCACTTTGCAAAATTATTTTCACTTGGCTTCAGTTGTCTGGATATAATTATTTTACTTTTATTATTATAATTAAGTCATTACATCTGTTTCCAAAATATTCTGGAATGGAAGAATTAACAGGAAGCAAGTTCTGCAACTGAAACCCCTTTCTCTCCAAGCATAGCATCCATGGTGATGAATGAACATAGAAAAAGAAATAAAAGCAGCATAAAACTGGAAGGAAAACCTCTAAATGCTTAGGTTAACTTTAGCTAGAATGAAATGGACAGGAACCATCTCTCTGTTTCCTCTGAAAACCATTCTTTAAAATCCCAGAGTGTAAGTTATAGCAATAAACGAAAGGCCAAATAAATGGATTTTTTCATTAGGTAAGATAAAATAGTAGAGAAAAATTTGTATTTTGGTTTTTTTGAGGATGTCAAATCTGGTCTAGTTATCATGATTTGAAAAGAAACCCAGCAAGGTACCATGCTGCTTTGTAAAACTGTGAAAATAATAAACCTGATTAAGCAGAAAAGGCCCCTGAAAAGTCTGTATAAGATAAATTTAGGGTCAAGGAAGTTCTCTGTACTCTTTCACTTACTTGCTGGACTCCAACTAATTTGCTGACTATAAACTTTTGCATTCATCTTGCTTTTTTCCACTTAAGGAGGTCATTCATGTATTCATTCACTTAATGTTTATTGAATGCCAGCCAGCATTCAATAATGGGTATGTAAATAAACAGACATGGGTCTTAACATCAAGGGGTTCCTTGTCCAATGGGATAGCAAATGGATTCCTCAACTCACCCAAAATACCAAATTATTGAATTATAATAATGTGAACACAATTTTAGTAGCTAAGAGAGTTGATTCTGACTATCACACATAAGGAAGCATTTGAGCTTGTTCATAGAGTATAACTAGCTTTTGTATAGCCATCAGGTGGTGGAAGGCATTTTAGGGAAAAATGAAGAATACTATGAAAAAAATGTATAATTTTATGCTTGAGGATGAAAGATAGAATAATGTGGCTGAAGAATGTGCACATGGAATAAAATAGCAAGAGATGAGAGTAGAAATGGTAAATTGAAACTAGGTTATGACAGTTCTTGATACCATTGCAATGAGAAAAAAACTTATTATGTAGTAGCTACATTTAGAGAATGCTTTACAGTTAAAAAACCTGCATCATAATTTTATCACTTTGGGCTCTTCAGGTTGTAGGTAACTGAACACCCAGTCCAAACAGTTTAAGAAAAAAAAGGATTTGTCAATTTGAATAAAGGAAGAAGCCCATGGGTAGACTTCAAGCACAACTTGAACTCAGTGACTAAATGACATTACCAGGATACATCTATCTCTTTGTTCTAGGGTGGCTCCATGCTTGGGATCCTGGTGGTAATGCCTTACCTTATCCTGTTGCCACGACCTCAAAAGCACAATATTGAGAGTGACATTAGCAAGATGGTAGAATAGAAAGCCCCAGAGTCTCTTTCTTCCTGTGGAAGTACTGATTCACAATACATGAATCAGTTCCCCTTACAAAAAAATCCAGAAACCAGTTAAGAGGCTTCTGCACCTCAGGTGAATGCAAAATCAGCCACATCAAAGCCAACAGAAAAATTTATGACACCCTGTCACCATAGTCTCTCCCCCTGTCACAGCACCACACTATTGGAAAGAAACTCCTAACTCCTGGCTTCTCCCTGAGGAGGGAAAGAGAAGTTTTGACTGTACATCTAATGTTCTGACTTTTGGTGGGGGTGCCTGAAGGACTGGCTTCTGTCTCACCTGTCTTGTAACACTGATGGGACCCTGAGTACTCTAGATGCCTGGAGACTACTGAGAACAAAAAGGAGCTGGAGAGTATGCTGCAGCTTCAGAGGGCACATGGGAGAACAGATAGAGTCTGATAAAGCTTAGTAGCCTCTCACTCAGGAGAGAAAGAGAAAAGTGGAGTATGCATCAAACATTCCAGCTTTTGGGGGATTTCCTGAAGTATTGGTTTCTGGCTCGCTCAACTCAGGGTGCTGATGGAACCAAGCATACTCTAAATGCCTGGGGGATGCTGAGAACAAAAAAGAGCTGGGCAGGGCAGCATGCTGCTGTTTCATAGGACCCATGGTACAGCAGGCAGACACCAGAGGGAGCAAGAAAGTATGAGCTCTTGAAAAAAAGAAATCAGCAAATATCTATAATTAAGAACCTACACACAAAAGTCCAGAGAAGATACATGATAGGAAAGGTTTGAGAGGCCCCCAGAATCCTTAGCTAAGCTTATGGTGAATGTCATTCCCTGTACAAATCCATTCTGTAAAAACTGGGACAGGTGGCTGTTTGTTCAAATGCATGGATACTAACACAAAGTTACAAAGAGCATGAAGAAACAGGGGGAAATAACCTAATAAAAGGAACAAAATAGATTTCCAGAAATCAACCCTAAAGAAATAGAGGTGTATGAATTATCTGACAAACAATTCAAAGTAAACTTCATAAAGATGCTCAATGAGCTCAGAAAAACAATTACTGAACAAAATGAAAATGCCAGCAAAGAGATATAAAAAGAAGCAAACAAATTTTGGAGATGAAGAATACAATAAATGAACTTAAAATTTCACTAAATGTGTTCAACAGCAGACTTGATCAAGCAGAAGAAAAATATGAGTGAACTTGAAGACAAGTCATTTGAAATTATCTAGTCAGAGAGCAAAAAGAAAAAAAAATGGAAAAGACTGAAGAAAACTTAAAGGACTTATGAGATGCTATTGAGCCAAATAATATATACATTTTGAGAGTTCCAGAAAAAGAACAGTGAAAGGGGTAGAAAACTTATTTAAAGAAATAATAACAAAACACTTCCCAAATATGGGAAGGAAATAGACATATAGAGTCAAGAAGTCCAACTGAACCCAAATAGGATAAATTTAAAGAAGGCAGCACTGAGACACATTATAACCAAATTGTCAAAAGGTCAAAGATAAGGAAAGAATTTTGAAAATAGCAAGAGAAAAGTGACTCATCACATATGAAGGAGCAATATAAGACTATCAGCAGGTTTCTTAGCAGAAATCTTGCAGGCCAAAAGGGAGTAGGCTGATATAGTCAAAGAGCTGAAAGAAAATAAAATTAAAAAAAAAACTCTTGTCAACAAAGAATATTGTATTCAGCAAAACTGCTTGTCAAAAATGAAGCAAAGATAGTGGCTTTCTTAGCTAAACAAAATTTGAGGGAATTCATCACCCCTAGACCTCCCTTATGAGAAATGCCAAAGGGAGTCCTTCAAGTTGAGACAAAAAGATATTAAACATTTTTTAAAAAGCATGTGAAGGTACAAAGCTTGCTGGTAAAGGTAAATATATAGACACATACAAAATACTGTAATATTGTAAGAGTGGTGTGTACATCACTTTCAATTTTGGCATGGAAGTGAAAAAGACAAAAGTATAAAAATAACTATAACTATAAAATATGTTAATTGATACAATTTAAAATATACAATTTGTGATATTAATAACATGACATATGGGGCAGAGGAGTAATATGTAGATGTGTATGCAATTAAACTCAAGTGGTTATCAACTTAAACTACATTGTTATAACTATAAGATATTTTGTTTGAGCCCCATGATATCCACAAAGAAAATATCTATGGAGGGTATACAAAGGAAAATGAAAAATGAACCAAAGCATGTCATTAAAAAAATCAATAAAACATGAAAAGGAAGACAGTGATAAAAGAAAATAGGGACAAAAGAGCTATAAAACAGACAGAAGACAACTAACAAAATAGTAAGTCTTTCCCTATCAATAATTACATTAAATAAAAATGAGTTGAACTCCCTAATTAGAAACACACACATGAACAAGCAATGGGCCAAAGAAAAAAATAAAATTGGAAATTAGAACATGTCTTGAGACAAATGAAAATGAAAACACAACACATCAAAACATATGGAATGCAGCAAAAGCAGTACTAGGAGGGAAATGTATAGCAATAAATGCCTACATTGAAAAACAAAAAATTTCTCAAATAAACCACCTCAGTCTAGATGTCAAGGAACTAGAAAAAGGACAAACTAAGCCCAAAGTTAGCAGAAGGAAGTGAATAATAAAGATTAAAACAAATAAACAAAATTGAGAATAGAAAAATCAATGAAACTAAAGGCTAGGATTTGGAAAAGATAAGCAAAATGGACAAACCTTTACCTAGACTAAGAAACTGAGAGAAGACTCAAACAAAATCAGAAAGGAAAGAGGGGACATTATAACTGATGCCACAGCTATAAAAATAATTATAAGAACTACTATGAACAATTTTATGCTAACAAATTGGATAACCTAGAAGAAATGGAAAAATTCCTGGAAACATATGACCTACCAAGACTGAGTCATGAAGAAATGAGAAAATGTGAAAAGATCAGTAAGAAGAAGATTGAATCAGTAATTTAAAATCTCCCAATAAAGGAAATCTCAGGACCAGATGGCTTCATATATGAATTCTACAAAACATTTTAATGAAGAATTTTTACCCATCCTTCTCAAATTCTTCCAAAAAATTGAACAAGAAGGAACACTTCCAAAGTCATGTTATGAGAATAGCATTACCCTGATACTTAAAATAGGAAAAGATGCTACAAGAAAATAAAACTACAGGCCAACATCTCTAATAAATATAGATGCAAAAATCTTTAATAAAATCCTAGCAAACCAAATTTAACAGCACATAAAAAGAATCATACACCATAACCAAGAGGGATTTATCGCTAGAATTCAAGGGTGGTTCAACACACAAAAATCAATCAATGTAATATGCCACAGTAACACAAAGAAGAATAAAAATCACATGATTGTCTCAATAGATGCAGAAAAAGTATTTGACAAATTTCAACACGATTTTATGATAAAAAAAACTATGAATAGAATAAAATTACTTCACTGTAATAAAGGCCACATATGAAAAGCCCACAGTTAACACTATACTCAATGGTAAAAAACTGAAAGCTTTTCCTCTAAGATCAGGAACAAGGCAAAGATGCCCATTCTCACCACTTCTATTCAACATAGCAGTAGAAGTCCTAACTAGAACAATTAGGCAAGAAAAAGAAATAAAAGGCATCCAAATCAAGAAGTAAGAAGTAAAATTATCTCTGTTTGCAGATGACATCATCTTATATGTAGAAAACTATAAATATGTCACAAAAAATGTTAGCACTAATAGATGAATTAAGGAATTTTGCTGGATACAAAATCAACATACAAAAATCAGTCATGTTTCTATACGCTAACAATGAACAATCCGAAAGGAAATTAAGAAAAAAATCCAATTTGCATCATAAAAAGAATAAAACATGGACAGTCCCCAAGTTATGATGGTTTTATTCATGAATTTTCAACTTTATGATGGTGTGAAAGTAATTCCATTTAGTGGAAACCATACTTCAGTATAGTATTCAATAAATTACATGAGATATTCAATACTTTATTATAAAATAGGTTTGTATTAGATTATTTTCCTCAACTGTAGGCTAATGTAGGTGTTCTGAGTACATTTAAGGTAAGCTAGTCTAAACTATGATGTTGAGTAAGTTTGGTGTATTGAATGTATTTTTGACTTACAATATTTTTAACTTACTGTGGGTTTATCAAGATGTAACCTCATTGTAATTTGAGGAGTATCTGTAGTCAGGAATAAATTTATCCAAGGATGTGAAAGACTTGTACACTGAAAATTACAAAACATTACTGACAGAAATTAAATAAGACATGCAAAAAAATGGAAAGTCATTCCATGTTCATGGATTGGAAGATTTAATATTGCTAAATGTTCATACTAGCCAAAACTGTATACAAATCCAATAAAATTCATATCAAAATCCCAATAGTAATTTTTTCAGAAAGAGAAAAGCAATTACAAAATTTATGTAGAAGCACAATGGACCCCTAAGAGGAAAAAAAAAAAAAAACTTGAGAAAGAATAGCAAAGCTAGAGGCCTCACACATCCTGATTTCAAAACATATTACAAAGCTATAGTAATCAAAATGGTATGATAATGACATAAAGACAGACAAATAGACCAATGGAACTGAATAGAGAGCCCAGAAATAAATCCAGGCATATATGATCAAATGATCTTCAACCAGGATGCCAAGACTACAAAATGGGGAAAGGATAGTCTCCTCAACAAATAGTGCTGGGAAAACTGGATATCCACATTCAAACAAATAAAATTGGATCCTTATCCTACACCATACATAAAAATCAACTCAAAATGGATTAAAGACTTAAATGTAAGACCTGAAACTGTAAAACTCCCAAAAGAAAACATAGGGGAAATGCTTCATAACATTTCTCTGGGCAATGATTTTCTAATATGACACCAAAAGCACAGGAAACCAAAAAAAAAGTAGCAAAGTGGGAATAAATCAAATTAAAAAGCTCCTGAACAGCAAATAAAAAAATAAACAGAGAAAAAGAAACCTATGGAATGGGAGAAAATACTTGCTAACCATATATCTGTTAAGGGATTAATATTCCAAATACATAAGTAACTCCTACAATTCAATGGCAAAAAAGAAAACCCAATTTAAAAATGCCAAAAAATTTAAGTAGACATTTCTCATGTCTCCAAAGACATACAAATGGCCAACAGTATATAAAAAGATGTTCAACATCACTAATCATCAGGGAAATGGAAATCAAAACCACTATAAGATATCACTTCTTATCAATGAAGATGGCCATTATCAAAAAACGATATAATAAGTGTTGGTGAGAGTGTGCAGAAATGGAAACGCCTGTGCACTGCTGGTGGGAATGTAAAACGGTGCAGCCACTATGGAAGACAGTATGGAAGTTCCCCAAAAACTTAAAAATAGAACTACTATATAATCCAGCCATCCTGCTTCTGGGATTTATCCAAAGGAATTGAAATCAAGATCTAGAAAAGATATTTTCATACCCATGTTCATTGTAGCATTGTTCACAATAGCCGAGAGGTGGCAACAACGTAAATATCCATCAATAGATGAATAGATAAAGAAAATGTGTTACATACAAACCATGGAATGTTATTCAGCCTTAAAAAAAAGGAGATCCTATCGCATATGATGACACCTATGAACCTTCAAGACACTATGACATGTGAAATAAGCCAGTCACAAAAGGACAAATACTGCATCATTTCACTTATATAAGGTATCTAATATACTCAAACTCATTAAAGAATAAAGTAAAATGATGGCTTCTAGGGACTGGAGGGAAGGGGCAAATGGGGAGTTGCTTTTCAATGGGTACAGAGTTTCAGTCACATAAAATGAAAATATGCTGGAGATCTGCTATACAACAATGTGCTTTATCCTTAAAAATACTGTACAGTTTACTTAAAAATTTGTTAAGAGGATAGATCTCATGCTATGTGTTTTTACCATAATAGTAATTTTAAAAGGGACATTATCAAACACCCAGCAAGAAAACCTCACACCTCTGATAGCTTAAATGACAATGTCTCATTTAGTCTCAATTAGCCGAACTTGGTCACATGCCAAATCCTAAAGCAAGCACTGTGGCCAGAGGAATGGGATGAACCGATTGGATGTTTTGCCAAGTACATGAACTCCACCCGTAAAGCCTGGCCTCTGTCAGAAGTCATGATGACCTCAAAGTACTGTGGCCAAAAAGAAGAAGAGTCAATGTTGGGCAATAAAACAAAACAATAACTATGTTATGAGAAGCTCAGAAATTTGCCCAATCTCTCTCTGCTCCTAAGTGGCAGAACCTCTAATTCACAATTTGTTGCTGCTGTTGTGGTCTATCATTTTGGATTAACCCTAAAAGCTGAACATTAAAGACTTTTGAAAAGAGAGTGATATGGCCAGATAGGCTTTTAGAAAAATGACTTGGCAGTATGGAAGACAGACAAATGGCAAGAAAAACTAGAGACAGGATGACAAGTTGGGAAGACTTCTGCATCTGAAGTAGTGCAGGGACTGCAGGGGAGAAGATGAGGGAGGGAGGAGGCATTTCAAAGGCACAATCAAGTGAACGCAAATAGATTGAATGAGAAGAGGAGGGAAAGGGAAACGCACTCTTTATTCCTTGTTCCTCACCCTGAAGTGTTTCCCCAAGTGAAGTGATCAGTTCCTTTCATATGAGCTGAAGGCTATTCATTTAAATTTAATAAGTTATTTCCCTAATAACTAGTCACAGAGGTTACATTATGTGTCTGATTCTGTGCTGGTAATGGAAGGAAACCCACATGACAGAGACCCTCTCTTCCTTCAAGAAGCCCATCAATCAGAAATTTTGGCATAAGAAATTAGATTATGGTGGTGTCATTAATAAGGAAGACACATAGGAAGAGGAACAGGACTAGCAAGAAGGAGAAATAATGAGGATGGACAGAGTAGATGCTGTGGGGCTGCCCTGATCCCCCCTTCAAGTCTGAGGCACCCTTATTTCAATGTTGCTGACAGTGTTGGTGGCTGACAGCTGTCAGCTGAGTCTCTCTCCAGGAACTACCCTCTGCTGAAGAGAGGCACCTCACTAAAGGACATGCCCTTGGATGGGATGGGGAGTTCACATAATGGCTGGTCATTATTGACTGTAAATGTCCAGCCCTGATGTCTCAGAGAAGAGCTCTGAAGGGCCACCCAGCTTCAAGCCTTCCATTGGGATCAGCTGGGGCCTTTGCTGCAACTGCATCACAGTTCAGCTCCTCCCTCTGCCTGATGATTTTTCCTTCACTCCGCTATTAATGTTGATCCCAAGAGTTGTTGTCCCCAATAAACCTCCTGCATGTACACCTTCTCCTCAGAGTACTGACCAAAGACAGTGGACTGGGCATGTTAAGTGTGAGATGCCTTCAGGAAGTTGGCAAGCGTTACTTGGATATGGAGTTCTTGTTCTAGCTGAGAATACAGGCTTGTGAGTCACAACAGGTGATGCTGAAGTTTGGAATTAGGTCAACTCATACAAGGGAAGAAGGAGATCAAAAATTAAAGACTTGGGCTGGGCGCAGTGGCTCACACTGCTAATCCCAGCACTTTGAGAGGCTGAGGCAGTAGGATTGCTTAAGGCCAGGAATTTAAGACCAGCCTGGGCAACATGGCAAGACCCCATCTCTACAAAAAATTTTTTAAAAATTAAAGAAGAAAGTGATTTCTCCACAAATATATGCTTAACTATAATCCTTTTGCATCCTATACTCCTTTGAATATTCATGTACTATTAAAACAATTTTTTATTCTGAAGAAAGACCGTAGGTGCTTTCAACTTTATATTTATTATGAGCTCTATCATACATGCAAAAGAGTATATGTATGCTTAAATAATAATAATAACCCTAAATTAATTCTTCTTCTAGTGTAAGAGATGAAACATTACCAAGAGCTCCAAATTTCCCTGTGTACCTCTTCCTAATACTTTCTCCCTCAACCCCCAGGACTAATGCTCAGCTAGTGCACACTGAGATGACCATACTTGAAATAGTTACACATTGTTTACTAAAACATTGCCTCAACATGCTCCAACCACTCAGGTGTCTTTCCTGGTACCCTCGGGACAATTTCATCATCCGGCATCTTAAAGGAGTGCTGCCTGTCATGGCAGGACGAAGAGTCCATTCTGAAATTGTCAGTGTCCATGACACAGTAGGGACTGCATAATATGAATAAATAAATAATTTGGAAATAACTGTATTGTATATTGGGTTCGTAATTCTTCTGTTTTTCTTTGAATACAAAAGTATGTGTCCTTAAATGATATGTTTTGTTTTGTGTGTTTTTAAGATTTATATAAATAGAATCACGCTGCATATATTATTCCTATACTTGCTTTTCTTTCACTCAGTATCACATTTGCAAGATCCATCTCTGTTAATGTTTGAGGTGTAGTCATTCATCTTTACTGATGTATAGAATTTTGTTGTGAGTATATAGTACAACTTATTTATTTTCTTGCCAATGGACTATTTCTTTGTTTTTATAAACAATGTGACAAAGAATGTTTTTGTATATGTCTTCTGCTCCACATGGGAAGAGGCTTCTGCATTATATATGCATACAGTAGAATTGCTTGGGGGTTGATTATATGCATCTAAAACTTTACTAGAGAATGACAAATTGTTGTAAAAGTGTGTTATTCATGCTTAGCAGCAGAGTATAAAAGCCCTCAATGATTTATATCCTTGCCAAAACTTAGTATTGTCAGACTTTTTAATTCTTGTGAATCTAGTGTCAATTAAAATCTTAGCATTTTCATGTGTACTAAAGATATTTAGCTTATTTTTTTCCGTATACAGTACATACATATATAAACATCATAAACAGATGGGAAACAGAAATACCATATGACATCCTCATCTGTGAAATGCCTGTTTGTGGTTTTGTTTATTTTGCCATTGATGTGTGTCTGTTTCTAATTGATTTGTGGAAGTTATTTGTGTTTCCTTAATACCAATGTATTGCTAGTTACATGTGTTACAAATATCTTCTCTGTGTTTCTGGCTTATCTTCTTTATTTTCTTCTTGAAATCTTTTGATAAACAGATGTTCTTAATTTTATCATATTCAACTGTATCAGTATTTTTATTTATGATTATACGTGTGTCTGTTTAATCTTAAGATGTCCTCCCCTACTTCCAAAGTCATAAAGATATTTTCTTATATTTCTTCTAAAGATTTTATAATTTGGCCTTTTACAGTTAAGTCCTTAATTTATTTCAAATTTAGTTTTTGTATGATGTGAAGCAGGTATTCACTTTAATTTTTTTCACATTGATAGTCAATTTTTCAACACCAATTATTATTCACCCAGGTGCAACATCACATTTGCCATATATCAAATTTCTACATATGTACGGGTCTATATTTGGAACATCTATTGTGCTCCCTTGATCTTTCTATCCCTGTGCCAGTACAACTCAGCATCAGTACTAAAGTTTTATATAAATGTCTCGATATATGCTTGAGAAAGTTCTCCTATTCTGCCTTCTGCAGGGGCCTCTTGACTCTTCTTGTTCCTTTGCTTTTTCATATAAATTTTAGGATCAGTTTGTCAAGTTCTATGAAAAACTCTGTTAGGCTATTGAAAGGAAGAGCATTAAATCAATCAATTAAATTTATGGAGAATTGACATAGTCATAATATTAAGTATTGTTAACCATGTACCTGGTATTTATCTTGATTCAATTGGGCATTTAAAGTCATTAAATAAAGCTTTGTAACAGTTTTACATATATTTTGTTATCTTTATTCATGGATGTTTTATTTTTTAACTGATGCTGTAAATGATGTCTCATCATTATATTTTCTAATTGTAGCTGGTATGTATAGACAACCTGCATAACTTTCTTCTAAGTCTAAAAGTAAATATCTTCAGATTCCTCTGGGATCTCTATATAGAATATGATATCATCTGAAAATAATAAGATTTTTTTCTTCCTTTTCATCAGTTACATCTATTTTCTTTGACTCATTATATTGGACAGAACCTCTAATATTATGTTGAATAGAATTATGATTATTATGAACTATATCATACATGCAAAAGAGTATACGTATACTTAAAAATAATTACAATAATGACACTAAATGAGCTCTCCTTGCAGTGTAAGAGATGAAACATTACCAAGAACTCTGAATGAATGTTGAATAATACTGCACACTTTTTCTGCACAGATTGAGGCAATCATATGATTTCTTTGTTTGATTTGTTTGTGTGATGAATCACCTCAATAGATTTTCTAAGATTGAACCAACCTTGTATTCCTGGAATATACTCAACTCAGCCAGCAAGTATTATTGTTCCATACAATACAGGATTCAGGCCAGGCGCAGTGGTTCACACCTGTAATCCTAGCACTCTGGGAGGCTGAGGCGGGAGGATCACTTGAGCCCAAGAGTTTGAGGTTGCAGTGAGCTATGGTGACACCACTGTACTCTACCCAGTGCGACAGAGTGAGACTCTGTCTCAAAAAAAAAAAAAATACAGGATTCAGTTTGCTAACACTTTCTTTAGAATTTTTGCATCTATGTTTATAAATGAAAGCTTGTCTGATTTCCTTCTCAAAATGCCCTTATCTTTTGATCGTTTGTTTATTATGCAGTTTATATGAGCCTCATAAAATTAGTTGTGAGTAGTCCCACTTTTTCTATTCTTTGGTGTAAGGATGGAATTATCTGTTTTTAAACATTTGAATAACTCATCTCTAAAATCATTTTGTGTCACATGGTGTTCTTGAATCAGTTTTTATAATTTCTATTTTACATAAAATCTGTAATTTCATCTAAGTTTTAAAATATGTTGGCATAAACTTTTTGTAACATCTTACCTTTTTTATTTCAAAATATTAAGAGGGTACAAATGTTTTTGTTACATGGATACATTATACAATGCTGAAGTCAGGGCTTTCAGTGTGCCTGCCACCAGGGCAGTGTTCATTGTACCTGATAGGTAAGATTTTATCCCTCACCTACTCCATCCTATCCCCCTTCTTAGTTTCCAATGTCCTTTACGTCTTTTTGTGCCTGTACATACCCATCATTTAGCTCCCACTTATTAGTGAGAACATGCAGTGTTTGTTTTTCCATCCCTAAGATGCTTCACTTAGGATAATGATCTTCAGTTCCATCCAAGTAGCTATGAATGACATTGTTTCATTAGTTTAAATGGCTGAGTAGTACTTCATAGTATGTATGCACCACATTTTCTTTATTCTTTCATGAACTGATGGGCACTTAGGTTGATTCCATATCCTTGATTGTGAATTGTGCTGTGATAAACATTCAAGTGCTGGTGTCTTTTTGCTAAAATGATTTCTTTTTTTTTTTTTTGGTAGATACCCGGTAGTGAGATTGCTGGATTGAACGGTAGGGCTACTTTTAGCTCTTTGAGGAATCTCTATAGTGTTTTTCATAGAGGTTTTACTAATTTGCAGTCCCACCAACAGTGTATAAGTGTACCTTTTTCTCTGCGTCCACACCAGCATCTGTTGTTTTTTGACTTTTTAATAATGGCCATTCTGACAGGGGTAAGGTGGTATATTATTGTGGTTTTAATTTACATTTCCATGATGATTAGTGATATGGAACATTTTTTCATAGGTTTGTTGTCTATCTTCTTTTGAGAAGTGTCTGTTCATGTCTTTTGCCCACGTTTTAATGGGGGTGTTTCTTGCTGTTTTGTTTGACTTCTTTGTAGATTCTGGATATTAGTCCTTTGTCAGATGTATACTTTGTGAATATTTTCTCCCATTCTATAGGTTGTCTGCTTGTTGATTGTTACTTTGCTGTGCAGAAGCTTTTTAATTTAATTGTCCCATTTATTTATTTTTATTGTTACTATATTTGCTTTTTGGATCTTAGTCATAAATTCTTTCCCTGGACCTATGTCTAGATGAGTTTTTCCTATGTTTTCTTCTAGAACATTTATGATTTCCAGTCTTACATTCAAGTCTTTAATCCATCTTGAATTAATTTTTTATATGGTGAGATATATGGGTCCTGTTTCATTCTGCATGTGGCTATCCAATTTTCCCAACACCATTTACTGAGTAGGGTGCCCTCTCCCTAGTATGTATTTTTGTCTACTTTGTCAAAGATCAGTTGGTTGTAGCTACATAGCTTTATTTCTGGATTCTCTATTCTGTTCCACTGGTCTATGTGTCCACTTTTATATCAGTAACATACTGTTTTGGTCTCGATTGCCTTGTAGTATAATTTGAAATCAGGTAATGAGATGTCTCCAGATTTGTTCTTTTTGTTTATGATTACTTTGGTTATTTGGGCTCTTTTTTGGTTCCAGATGAAGTTTAGGATAATTTTTTCTAGATCTATGAAATAAGATATTGTTCTTTTGATGGAAATTGCATTGAATCTGTAAATCACTTTGGGTAGTATGGACATCTTAACAGTGTTGATTCTACTGATCCATGAGCATGATATGTTTCTCCATTTGTCTGTGTCATCCATAATTTCTTTCCTCAGTGTTTCATAGTTTTCTTTGTAAAGATCTTTCACCTCCTTGGTAAAGGTATATTCCTAGGTATTTTATTTTCTTTGTAGCTATTGTGAATGGTATTGAGTCTTTGATCTGATTTTCAGCTTGACTGTTATTGGTATATAGAAATGCTACTGATTTGTGTACATTGATTTTATATCCTGAGACTTTGCTGAATTTATTTATCAATTCCAGGAGTCTCTCTGTGGAGTCTTTGGGGGTTTCCAGATATAATATCATATCATCAGCAAAAAGCAATAGTTTGACCTCCTCTTTCCCAATTTGGATACACTTTATTTCTTTCTTTTGCCTGATTGTTCTGGCTAGGACTTCCAGCACTATGTTGAATAGAAGTGGTGACAGTGGGCACCCTTTTCTTGTTCCACTTCTTAGTAGGAATGTTTTCAACTTTTCCCCATTCAGTATGATGTCGGCTGTGGGTTTGTCATATATGGCTTTTATAATTTTGATATGTGTTTCTTTTATGCCTAGTTTGTTGAGGGTTTTTATCATGAAAGGGTGCTGAATTTTGTTGAATGCTTTTTCTGTATCTATTGAGATGACCATATGGTCTTTGTTTTTGCTTCTGTTTATGTGGTGAATCACATTTATGGATTTACATATGTCGACCATCCTTGCATCCCTGGGATGAAGCCCACTTGATCATGGTGGATTATTTTTTTGATGTGCTGTTGTATTCAGTTGCTAGTATTTTATTGAGGATTTTGCATCTATATTCATAAGGATATTGGTCTGTAGTTTTCCTTTCTTGTTGTGTCCTTTCCTGGCTTTAGTATCAAGGTGATATTGGCTTTGTAGAATGAGTTAGGGAGGATTCCCTCCTTCTCAATATTATGGAATAATTTCTGCAGTATGCATACCAGTTCTTCGTAGGTCTGGTAGAATTTGGCTGCAAATCCATTTGGCCCAGGGCTTTTTTGTTGTTTTGGGAGACTTTTTATTACTGCTTCAATCTCATTGTTCATTATTGGTCTGTTCAGGAGCTCTGTTTCTCCCTGACTAAGTCTTGGAAGGTTGTGTGTTTCCAGGAATTTGTCCATTTCCTCTACATTTTCTAGTTTATGTGAATAGACATTTCCATAGTATTCATAGATGATGGTTTGCATTTCTGTGCTGTCAGTTGTAATACCTCCTTTTTCATTTCTGATTGAGCTTATTTGTTTCCTTTCTCTTCTAGTCCTGGTTAATCTAGCAAGAGGTCAATCAATTTTGTTTATCTTTTCAAAGAACCAACTTTTTGTTTCATTGACCTTTTGTATTATTTTTTTGTTTTCCATTTCATTTAGTTTGGCTCTGACCTTTGTATTTGTTTTCTTCTTCTGGCTTTGGGTTTGGTTTGCTTTTCCTTGTGTAGTTCCTTGAGATTTGATGTTAGGTTGTTAATTTGTGATCTTTCTGGCTTTTGGATGTGGGCATTTAAGGCTATGAATTTTCCCCTTATATATGCTTTTGCTGAGTCCCAGAGATTTTGAAATCTTGTGTCCCTTTTGTCATTCAGTTCAAAGAATCTTGAATAGAAAAACTTAATTTATATTTATTATAATAACAATATATGCAGATTTATTTCTACTTTAAGCTTTCTATTTGTTCTGCTGTTTCTATGTTTATTCTTTCTCCTTTTCTTGCTTATTTTGGAGTGCTTGGTTTTCTTTATCCCTATTTTTCTATATCCCTAATGTATATAAAGTATACATTATAGTATTTTTAGTGGTTACTGTAGAAATTTCATTTGTGTGTACAATTTACCAACATTTATAATTAATTGATTTCCCTATTGAAGTATAGTATAAGAAACTTTGAAAAATCTTAACTTAGATTATCCTTTTTTTTATTTTATATATTACTATTGATCAATACATTCACTCTTTTCAACCTTATGGGTTAAACTCAACTACACATTTTAAAGTTTTTTAAGCATAATTTATTCATTATAAGATTTTTTTTGTTTGTAATTTTAATGATATTTTACTCCTCATATTGGTATAAATAGAAGCCCAACTCTAGATTTTTAATTTCTCCCAGAGAACTCCTTAAAATATTTATAGGCTTGACTTTCACAATACCTATTCATCACATGATTGTGACACATATATATTAATATTAATTCTCTTCTCCCTTAACAAGAGTCTCTTGGCAGGAGTGAGCCACCATGGAGAAAGCAAGTTTAAAATGTTGGCTTTGCAGTAGAAGTAAATGCTCAAAGCTTTTTGAAGCCTGATATTTTTTGTTTGGTTTAAGACCACAATTGTTTTTCTCTTGTTTATCATAATAGTAATATTTCCTTCTACCAACTATCTTCTTCACTCAAAAGAGATTTTTAATGACCTTTGGATTATAACAATGCATTTGAACAATCTGTTTGTTATATGTCAATTCCATTTTAAATCTGTGTTTTGTGCTAGAGAAGAATCAAAACATACCCCCACCCTATAGAAACACATGCAACATCTGAGCATTATCTGTAGCAAGCACATCTGGTACCTAAAAAAGCGTGGAGAACTCAAAATGTACCTGCCACCATTACAAAGATTATATGTAAGCACAGAGCATGTACAAGCTGATGGAAAAATATCTCTGGTATGAGACACCACTTGTGGAATATGGAACTTATTACTGGGTTTTCAGCTATTAACAATTTCACCAAAGGATCTTGTGACTAGGCTGCACAAGCGGTTTATTCTTGACAGAATACAATTTTGTCAACATACCTATTCTGAGTGTAATGTCCTCAAAACCCAGACTCTTAGCCAAATTTTCCCTGGGTCTCTAAGACTCATAAGGTCTTACTTTTAACGTCTTAATTTTAAATACAACCCTAACCAAAAGTGACAGAGCCTGGATAACTACAGTGTGGAGGAAGAAGAAATGCCCTGTTACCCCAGAAAGGGTGGTAATTGCACATGTACTCATCTCTGCCCCAGGAAGATTTTGCTTATAGGAGCCAACACTGGGGATCTGGGCCAAGTTTCACCCTCCCATATAGGAAGCATATCTATGCTGCCTTTATGAAAAATCATGGGTATTAATATCATAAATCTCAGTGGTTGCTGAGACAGTCATGCATATTGGGGCCCTATTGTTAGTTTGTACTTTTCTCTTATTACTGGGTTTTCAGCTACTAACAATTTCGCCAAAGGATCTTGTGACTAGGCTGCACAAGAGGTTTATTCTTGACTGAATACAATTTTGTCAACATACCTATTCTGAGTGTAATGTCCTCAGACCTTGCCTGAGTGCTGGGCTCCTTTCAAATTATTTTGGCAAGTGTGTTGGGCTGTTCAGCAGTTACTGGGAAGAAGAATGAGGAGAACAGAGATTGGGTCTCACTTTCTTCTTCAGTTCTGTGGCCTGTCTCCTCCCCCACACCCCGCCCCTGTGCTACAAACCAGATAGGAAGGGCTGAGGTGGGAAGTAGACCTGGAAGTAGAATGTGAGAAAGGACTTAAGGATTATCATATCCCCTCATCAGAGCTGACCTGAAACTTAATTTGCCATTACATTTCCCCACATATTCATAGTGGTTATATACCCTGGATGTTCTAAAAATGGTCCTGCTTGAAAATAGCCCATTCTATTGTCCCTAAGAGAACATTTTATACTTACGAGACCAAATATGTCTATTTGGGTTTGGAAACTGTTTTCAGTACATCCTCACTCTGCTATACCTTCAACAGATAATTTCTCCTGTCATTTTTCCTTTTTTGAGTTGAAATTGATGACAAGGCAAAGTCCCAATTTATACATATTCTGGCCCTTGTGATCCTAGTTCTCTTCCTTCTGATTTGACTTCCAAGGACATGATTTAGGGTGGTGAGCCTAGGGATCAAGGGAAGTGAAGAGAAAAAAAAAGAGATTGGTCCAGCATGCAGTCTGTGGATTTGCTTTTTTCTCACCGAGGGCACCCTCCCTCACTGGGCACAGCCCACCCATGCTGGGCCCAGTTGCCAGGCCTCAAGGACAGCCTCCTGGGCATGTGAATTGATCCAGATCCATCCTCTCCCTGCGCCTGTGCCTTCCTCTCTTCCAGTGCCAGCTGGTGCCAATTTCAGATTTAGTCACAATTACAATTTGCCCCTACTCAGGCATCATTTAATCCTGTTGTGTCTGGAATCTAATTTGAATCACAGTTTAGGAGTGGGCATGTCAGACATATTCTCCCCACTGTGATTTCCTCAAGACTTTAGCCTTACCCTCCAGCAATTCAGGAAAGAGTATCTGCCCTGAGTGATAGGATAGAATTGTCCACTGGCAAATTAAAGTGTGCATACTGGTTGAAGTTCATTTCTGGCTCTCATTTTGCTGCTTTACCAGTATTTTAATCTCTTAATGGAACCTCTTTCTGCTGTCCTTTTCCCAAACTGCTTTATGAAGAGTTGCTTCTGTGACCAGATATAAATTTAAAAAAATTAATCCAGTCTGTTTTCCAAATTGGCTTACAATTTTGCATTATCATCAGGAATGTATGAGAATATCCTTTTTTGCCACATGTCTGCCAGAAGTAGGTATTATGAACCTTTTTAATTTTTGTGAGTATGATAGGTATACAGTGATAGCACATTGATACTTTAATTTGCAGTTTGGGGGCTTCTACAGAATTTGAACATATTTTCATGTGTTTGGTAGCCATTTGCATATGATTGTTAATGAGTTGCTTGTACATTTCCTTTACCCAATTTTCTGGCAATTTATAAGAGCTATCTGGATATTATTAATACAATAAATATCCCTCTTGCCCATCATCTACATTATAAACATTTTCTAAAAGTAAACATTTGTTGACATTGCTTATACTTTTCCATACACATTTTTAATCTAATTTAATTAAATTAATTTAATTTAATTTTTAATTTAAATTTTATTTAATTTCAAGCATCTATCTTCTCTTTTATAGATTTTGAGTTTCTAGTTTTAACTCAGAAGGTTCTCTTACCTCTGGATTTACCTGGAATCTTCCAAATTTTCAAATATACAACCCCACTTCTAAGAATCTGTCCCATGAAAATAAAAATACCAGGACATAATGATATTTTCAAAAGGATATTATTTTGGCATATTTCTCCATGTAAAAAATAAAACATGGAAATAAATGTCCACCAATAGAAAAATGATTAAGTAAATTATGGTAGGTAAATACTGTTAAAAGAAGGAGGAAAGAGGGCTGTGACAATTGCCTTGAAGAGATTTCCCATGAAATAATTTTGAATGAGAAAAGCAAGTTGTAGGAACTTACGTATAATATGAATCCATACTTGTAAAACAAAATGCAAAAATATGTAGGAGTATGTATAATGCATACACATTTATGTCTTTACATCTATATGAACATAGAAAACTATGGAAGGTCATATGCTGAGGAGCATGGGAAGCACTCATGGGGAGGTCGGAAGAGAGGAGGATAGAGGAGAACAGAGTCATAAAAAAATCAGGAAAGATTGTATTAAAGACAAGCATAAAAATAATAATACCTACCTCAAAAAGCTCAAGCTACATTTTTAATCTTTGTTTTCTTGAATGTCTTACCCCCCTGTAAATTCACCTTTCATTTTTCTTCACATTGTGTCATCAAGAAGACAAAACTAGATTATGTATTTAATAAAGAGAGTGTAGTGGAGTAGAAGGAACCTAGTCTTAGCTCACATCCACTTATTTGGTTACTACATCAGTCACTTGCATCTTGAAACCCAGCATGGCCCTGATGGTCAACAGGGACTTCCCAGCACCAACAGTTCCTCATCTATGACCCAATTCTCAGGAGCACCACGATCGACTTTTTGGTGTGACTATTCTTTACTGGGTGGGTAGGTAGGGGTGGGACACAGTCCTGTGCAAAGTAGGATGTGAAGTTACCATTTCCCTGGCCTCTACCTACAAGATGTCAGTAGCAACTCACCCAGTGGTGACAAACCACAAATGTCCCCAAACATTACCATATGTCCCCTAAGGAGGCAAAACCACCCCCAGTTTGGAACCACTACTCTAATTTGACTGATTATTATATCCTCTTCCTGAAATTTGTTTTTCTGGTAACTTAAAAGGACACTTCTCAATAACTGCTTTGAAAATTGACCTCAGAATTATTTCCATGCCCTTTATTTTGATTAAGTGTGTGTCACCTTATCATTTGTGTGTGAGAGAGATATGAGCTTGTTGTTTTCCTCTCCATGTTGCACAAACAAATTTTAATGACTCATTCATTGCAGGCACAGGGACCTCAGCCTTCAGGTGCTGAGGGAATGTTCATAATAAATCATAATTATCTGAATTGTTTTAAGCTACTATTATATGGCTAGGAAACAATGACTGAGAATTTTTTTTAAATGAGGGAAGTTCCTTTCTATTCATTGCTTTATTCCTACAGTAATTACACATACACAGGAACTGCTTTATTCTTTATTGCACTTTTTTACCTTCAAATTCCAGGCTTTTATGAAAGTGATAATCCAGGATAAAGGACTAAATCAGGAACCAGGAATGTAAAAACTCTTAGGCTTTGATAGCTTGCTTTAAGGTAATCACTCTGAGTTTGGCTAGTCCAGAGGTCTCTGGAATTCTGAACAGCCCAATTGTTACAGCCTAAAGAAAATTCTTCCCAAATGTCATACATAGATTAATCCCAGTCAAAGATACTCTTGTATTCGTCCCAATTATAACTTTCAAGCAGTTTTCTTAGACAACCAAGAAGCATAGAGAGCTATGAAACCATTGTGTTGACAGAACTGATTGTGTAATTTTTGTGTGTGAGCAAATGTAATCTGAGACTTGGTTTTGAGATAGGAAACCAGCAGGCCCTGCTCAATAAAAAGTCATAAGATCTGAACCAAGGTCTCCAATAAAACAGAAGGCAGTGGAGAAGCCAGCCGAAACCGGCTAGAAACAAGATGTCCACAAAAAACAACCTCAGGGTACCTTCACTGCTCATTATACTCTCATTATAATGCATTAGCATACTAAAAGAAACTCCTACCAGCACCATGACAGTTTACAAATGCCAGGGCAACTCCTTAAAGTTACCCCCTATAGTTTAAAAAGGGGAGGGACCCCTTTCCCAGAAATCTTAGGAATAATCCTCCCTCCACTTAACATAAAATTAAATAGAAGGTAAAAAATAAGAACCCAGAAACCCACAAGGTGCTACTCTCTGTTGCTCTGATAGAAAACCACTGCTCTGTCTATGGGGTAGCCAACTTATTTTTTCTTTTCTTATCTCAGTAAATTGTTTTTGCTTTACTCTGTAGGTTTGCTCCTGAATTCTTTCCTGCACGAAGCTGTGAACCCACTTGGTCTTCAGGCTGGAACCCAGTTTGGGGTCTCCTTTCCTGTATCAGTTTCATTATAACCTATTCGTGAGGTTGAGTGGAAGCAACCAACCCCACGACCTCCGGCAAGTTGGTGGCTACTGAGATTTTTTTTTAAAAGAACTTAATTATTGTGTAAAACCAAATAGCTTAGGCCAGTTCACAACACAAGCGAAAGTTTTCTATGTCCGAAGTTATCTAAAAAACATTCACTTATTCATTTAAAAAAAATTTTCTAAGTACTATGTGCCAGGCATTTTTCTGGGGATTCTCCTTGCCCTTTTAGAGTTTATGGTTTAGTGGAGCAAAGAGACATTAATTACATACTGTCATAAATCAGTGCCACACGTTCTGAAGCAGAGGCATTGGTGTTGTATGAGATCTGTGCTACTTATAAGGTCAGGGAAGACTTCCCAGAGGGAGTGAGGCTTAAGCTGGGATTCATCAGGAGTTGGTGAAGAAGGGAGGGAAGAGCGTTTCAAGGAGGGGACATTGCATGTGCAAAGTCCTTGCGATGAGGGTAGCCCAGTGTGACTGGAATAGAGATGGGAAATGGAGACAGCGATGTGAGATATGCTTGATGGGTGGGCAGAAGCCGGACCTTCTAGTTCAAAATAAATTCCACCTAAATCCTATAAGCAATGAGAAGACCATGGAGAGTTTTAAGGAAGGAGTTGACATAATCAGTGTTATTTTAACAGAAGGTTAGCACAACCATATTTTGAAATTATTCTGGCTGAGTTTAAAGAGTGAGTGTAAGATGCGGCCAGAGGGAAAGCTGGTAGGGAATTTAGGAGAGTATTTAACTGGCCCAGGCAAGAGAGACACTACTTTGCATTCGAGTGGGTACAGCAGTGGTGGTGGAGCTGGAGACAAATGAGCAGATTCAAGAGATATTTGTTGGGTAGGAACAATTGGAATTTGTGGCAGGTATTGGTGGGGGGTGAGGATAGGAGGAGGGAGAAAGAAAATATGAGAATAACTCTAGGAAAACTGGATTCATGAGGTGAATACGTTTTTTCTGAATTTTAGATGAGACTCAGATCATGGAACTGACTTTCTCAAGGTCACAGAGTCAATCTGTGACACAGCCAGAGTTGAACCCAGGTAAGTCCAACAGCAAAGCCAGTGGTTTATTCATGGCTGAAGCAGTTCTCCCATGCTTTGTAAGAGAGTAGATCTGACCCAGAAAATGAGAAACTTAAAAAAGGATTGGTGCCCTTTTGGGTAAAAACTAGAATGCTGGTACTTTTATTTTAATAAATATAAAATACATCTCTTAGCATCACATTTGCTCCCCCCACATTCTTTTGGCATGTGACTTCCTTTAACCTGTAATAAGCCAAATAAAATGCAATTCTGCAATGAGTATAGCAGTGTTGGCTGCATTGCTTTCCAGTCTTTCCAAATCCTAACATGAAAAAGGACAGAAGAACCAGATAGCAAAACAAAAACACAAGGATGATAGTTAAAAATAAAAGTAAACAGCAGGTTATCTCCACAATTCCCAAACCACAAGAGGATGAGGACAACTGTCAGCACCCACAAGCCGTGCATTGGTGTTTGCGTTGCCTAAAATACCTGAGACCAGGGGAAATCCAATGTAGCCAGGCAGGAGAAAGTGTCATGAGCCAAATTTAGATTAGCTCCAGGAGGGTATTGCCCAGTGTAGCAGTGGATTACAGAAAGAGGCCTGTGGTATGTACTAAAGGGGCTGGAGCAGTCAATCTTCAATAAATTCTCAAAACTGACCCCCAGTTTTCCCTTCCAAGTAGATCCACACACAAAGGAGAAACTCCTGGAAGCAGAATCAGTATTGATTACAAAATTGTGGATGAGGGGAAGGTTCTATCATAAAAGCTTTCCACCTAATAAATGAAAATTAATGATGGCATTAGAATGGGCCCTTACACAATACCCCAAAGTATTAAAGGATCTAGTCATCAAGCGTCAATGGCTGCTAGCATCACAAAAAGAGACAACCAGATATTAAATGCCTGCCATTGTAAAAACACACCACCACCTACGGTTCTGACAAGTGGATAGAAACTGGGTCTGAGCAGGGTCTGTCTGATCTGATCCAATGTGCAGCAAATACCAGGAATAGAGGAATGTGCTGAATTGAACCTTGTATTGGTAATTAGCAAAATCAAGACTATAGGGGAAATATCCAGGTCCATTGTCCTTACCCTTTAACAGATAAATTACATGGAAAAGAGAGGGATGAAAGGGAAGCCTTAAAAGACATAAAAAGGTTTTCTTTAAGTGGGTCAGACTAACTGAAATTCCTGGGGATACTCACTTAAGTGATAAAAGCATAAAGGAAGTCAAAAAAGTGATCAAGAAAGTACAAGCTCATAGTTAAGTTGAGGGCAGGGAGCGTGGCGATTGGGATGGCTTTTGAGGTGGTGGCAAATTTTGTCTCTTGACATGAGTGATAGCAACAAGGATGTCCGTCTTGAAATAACTCATGAAAGCCTGCATTTGCTTCATGTGGTTTTCTGTTCCCGTTTTTCATTTTACAATACATAAACAGGAAAGAAAAGGCAATGTAATTTACTTGGACAGGCCCCAGTTTATTCTAACAAATAAAACACGTAGCTGGAGAGATATACTGTTATTCTTGCAAACGTAAAGTATTCAAGGTATGGTTCATATTTCCTAACTATCTAAAAGAATTGTTTCAACTGAGAATTAATATAGGAGATTCATTTATAATTGCAATCTATAGTTTTACCTTATATTCACCTGAGTTAAGCAACATAGTAGCATGTCTCAAATTTATCTAATGGATGGAGTATGTGTCTGCAAAGCCCCTTCTCATTGTGATCAAATCTGTGTAGTTTAAATGGTTGGCTGGGCCAAAATAATCAACATCTGAGTGAATAGTACCCAGCAGGTAACTTTCCACAACAGCTGAGAAAGGAAAATTGCTATGGTTGATGCCAGAGGCAAGGACTTTCAGTGGAAAATGTTCCTTGATCCCCAGATCATATCAGTAGACATTCCCCAGATCAAGGAATAAAAGGATAGTGAATGTTTAGGAGCTTCCCTGGGTGCCCAGAAGATGTTTGGCTCATTATTGTGATGTTTCCACAGCTCTCTGTTTGTAGAAAGAGTGGCAGGAAATCTGTCATCCTTCTTAAAAACAAGCAAGGGTCACTAAAGCCCCATTATTGGCCCAAAGCAGGAAATGCAACAAAGCCCAACATAATATAGTTCTACTGGAAGGAACCTGACTTAGGAAAGAGTGATGGGTTTTTCTTAGGATTGCTAGTCCAAATGACTCCCAGGCTGGTCATGATTAAAAGACATGCTTATTTAATGATCAGCAGTTTATGACAAATTGTAAAGGCTATCATTAGGAGAAGGAAGCTTGTGCATCAAGATGGAATCCTTTCCTGATGTGCCAGGAAATATGAACCACTGATGACAAAGCAAAATAAAACAAAGGTGATTGTTGACATGCCATTTTTGGATGCATTCCAGGACAATGTTACTGCCTATGGAGATGGAAAGGCCAGGCACAGTCATCCATAAATACAATTAGATTGGTTCTTGTGCTGGCTGCTCTACCAAGCTGCCTTTGTGACCTCGGGCAAAGGATTAAACTGCAAAAGGGTGGTTTCTTTTCTAGTGGGAAATGAAAAAAATTAGGTTAGTAATCTCCTTGTGATATTCATTAACAAGGTCATTAGTCAAAATAGCAGGTCACCTTCCAAAGTAAGGAAGTCAAGTCATGTATATTCTAGGAGGTGTATAAGCCCTTTGGTTACAGTGCTTTTAAAGAAAATATGTGCATTGCCCATGTGCCCAGTATAAAATATCACTGGATAGTAATTGACAATATACAGTGAAGTCTAAACTTTTATTTAAAAACAGATACTTAGAATTATTTAGTGGTTTTCTTGGGAGAAGTTAAAAGTGATTTATTCATGTTTGCCCATTTTATGCAAATAAATGCTTTGTGAAATTGTAAAATTGGTAGTTGTCATGCATCTCTCAATCCCAGAGTGCACTGGATCCACTCAACTCTAAGTATTCATCCTTCCATGAGGACACTTGGACCTACCCAAGTCTTGAGATTCTGAGAACCAGGCTTCCTGGTAATCTGAGAAATTCAAAATTGACCTAATATCCTAAGGCCCATATCCACTGTGCTAGGGGTAGCAGAGACCATCTAATCTTCTTTCCACCATGTGTGTCCATTTTGCCTATCTGTTTGGCCTTTTTTCTACATCCTTAGATCAACCCCCTCTATCCAGGCCAGTCAGCTATATCTTTCTTTCTTTCCTCCCTTCTCTCTCTTACTCCTTCCTTCTTGTTTTTTCTTAAACTTTTATTCAATCCAGCTGACCTCAAATTCCCCACAACTTCTTCCCTGTTTCATTCTCAGTTAGAACAGTTCTTACTGTCTAGGGAGAACAAAGTTCCTGTGGCTTCCCTAGCCTGGGCTGTATCTCCTGGGAGGTGGGAGGGACAGCAGCTCAGCCAGGCTTAAGACTATATAATAGCTCAACTCTGAGTTTCTGATCTTCTTTACTTTTTTAAGACGCCTAAGAGCAAATAGAACAAACAAGATTATGTAGCACTGGTCCTGCACATACCAAACTTAGAAAACAAACTGTCTCCAGCTCTAGAGCAATATCCTAGGGATACTTGTATTCCTAGAATCCAAAACTGTGTTCTTATCCATAGTCCCTTATCTACATTTCCAAAATTCAAAAAGAATTTGATAGTAAATATTCAGCTTAACTGACTGGTCTGATTTATTGTTTTTATATATCATGCCAAGTATGAACATTCATATACTTTGCTTCAAAATATGAATGTTAGACTGTGGGGTGCTTTTGAAGACTCTATTATTAGTTCTATGTGATAGTCAGTATACATAATCTCATAACTCTGAATTCAGAAACACACATGGCCCTAAGAGTTTTGGAGAAGAATTTGTGAATTTGTATTGCCAAAGAGCACTACAATGCTGGTAGAATTAAGATAGATGGAGATTTCATTTTCTTCAGCTACACCAAGGTGCAATTCAGTCTGTCGGAATTTATAACTGGAGAACCCAAAATCAATTGGAAGAAATTGCCTAGTAAAGATTAATTTTGGCACAATACATTTATCAAATCTAGAGAGGAAATCTTTAAATGCATTCTGTCCTTTTTCCCCAAATGGCATTGAAGACATTATTGTCCCCTTGTGAACTTGAGGAATTTGTAATGATGGCAGGTCTTATTTGAGCTACCTTTCTTTCCCATGGCAGTCAAGTGGCTACCAAGAGCTGCAAGAGAGGACCGGTCCAATGTGAAAGTGTTTTTCAAGCTTCTGTTTGAGTTATGTTTGCTGACATATCATTGTTCAAAACAAATGCAAGGCCAAATCCAAGTCAGAGAGGAAGAGCACTCAAAGGTACATTGCAAGAGGTATGGCTACAGGGAGGGAAAGAATTTATGCCGATTTTGGTACCTGTCACAAATTCCCTCCACATGGAAGGAAATATCAGGAGGAGGAAAAAAGTGTTCGCCATTGACATTCACTGTCACACAGCTAGAAAGTGGTGAAGACAGGCTTTAATCTGATTCTAGAACCTGTTCTTAATTCCTACACTAACCTGCCTTGCTCCCTGTACTTTGTGGCTGGTTGACTCCTAAATCCTTTCCAGGAGAAATGTAGTCTATTACCAGGATGGACTCAGCCAGCAATATAAGTCTAAGAGTAAATAGAGGCTGACACATGGCTGCTCCATTGTCCTGGGCATTGCAGGGCACATGGATTACAAGCACAGGGATGGTATGAGAGATTTCAGGACCAGCATATCCTATAGTTCCTGCTTTTGGCTGAGAAAGGACTCTCTCTCTTAATCTCCTATCACTGTCCAGGTATTTAGGCACAAATACCACAGGGGTACAACCCTCAGGTGTGAAGCAAAAGAATTCAGGACAAAGATTCTGATCAATCCTCTGTCCTCAGCATGTTACTCTAAGGAAATCCACTTCATGACAGCTTCAAGTAACTCATGTCTTAGAAACCCAAAATAGATGTACTGAAATTTAAGGCCACCTGAATTTAAAAAAGAAATGACTACATCCAAATGAAACATACTTTACTTAAAAAAAAAAATACCTGGGGCTTCCTGATTGTTTTTTGCTCCTTCTCTGTCCTGTGACTCAGACTCACATTGTAAGATGACTATTGATTTAGAGTTCCCTTGAATGAGATTTATCATTCCATTAAAGAGTTTTCTTTGGCTACTAAGTATCAGTTATAATTGTGACTCCATACCTGTTAGCTTTCCATTCATTTCAAAGCTACAAATATGGAATTTAGGAAGAAGTCCAAGAGTATACAGGATGATAATGAAGGAGGGAGGGAAGTTTCAGGGGAGGGGGAGATGAGGGCGGAGCTTCGGAGGCCATATGAAAAGTTACGTGGTTTGAATTATACAGCAGCACACAGAGACATGCTCTAATCCTGCGGTCCCCAACCCTCTGGCCACAGACTGGTACCAGTCCACGGCCTGTTAGGGACTGGGCCACAGAGCTCCCCTGGCATCCCCACCCCCACCCCATCCATGGAAAAATTGTCTTCATGAAACTTAGGAAAGGGGTAGGGGGACCCGTTGGGGGATGCACAGCAGGAGGTGAGTGGTTGAGTGGTGGGTGAAGCTTCAGCTGTATTTACAGCCTCTCCTCATCACTTGTATCACCGCCTGAGCTCCCCCCTACCACCACCCCCGTCCGCGGAAAAATCGTCTTCCATGAAACAGGTCCCTAGTGCCAGAAAGGTTTGGGATCGCTGCTCTAATCCAATTGCACAATGTCTCTATTTTAAGGAGGTGGGGAAAAAGTGAAACAAAGTCTGCAGGAAGTGTATACAAAGAGCAGGAAAGCTTCAGATGCCATGAGAAGGAGAAATATTGGTGACAGATGTTCTTGGCTTACTGGAGGGCCCTCACTCCAGACAGCATCTTCATCAACTCTCTGACACTGCTTCTTCCTTCAAGCTTGCAACAGGCACCATAATGGCTTTTACAAGTGTGCTTAACAAAGGGATGCTGTGAAATTGCAGCATCCCTTACACCCAGTACCTTTACAGCAGCCTTGTAAATGTCTTCCTTTAATCCAGCCACCCAGCAGGACACAACTCTATTGAAAAAGAAATCCTAGACCATACCAAAGATTCTCCAAAGAAGACTAAAATTTAATCCTATTGTGGCTGGGTCATCTTAGCTTTTAGGCTTTTAAATATCTCTGCCAATCAGCTTACTACTCAGTATAGTACACAGAACATCAAATATTTGTGTGTATGTGTATATATATATATATGTGTGTGTGTATATACATATATATAACTATTAGTTTATTTAATTCATTAAATTAATAAGCTCTGGTGAACAATACCAATTCCTGAGACTATGAGGAGTTTAGATGCACCAAAGAGATCTTTTCCCAGCTCAAAGAGGAAAGATTGATGTTACAAGATTTCTTGGACAAGCCAGAGGAAGGCAATGAGTAAACCAGACTGTGAAGCTGAAAGGATAAGAGAGAAACACAAAATAAATTATATGTGTTAGGGAATGTTCAACTTAAATCCATATCCCAGATGACCAATATCTACCAAATGGTTATTTAAACTCATTTTCCAATGGATTTCTGCTTCTGACTAAGATGGAATAACAGGGACTGGATTTATTCTTCCACCCTTTATTCACCATGTAATAAATGAATACATACATATATAAAAACATATATACATACATATATGCATACAGGGCAAAATATATTAAGTAACAGCTTTCAGGCATTGGACATCAGGTAACAAAGGGCAGTGATTTCTAATAGACAGTAAGCAAAAAAGGTGAGCCCTATGATTACCCCAGTTTACTGCCTGGACTGAATTCCAGGTTGTACCACAAGGAGGTGAAAACTCAGGCTGAGTCCGGTGGTTATGCTGAGTTGACGAGATGAACCTATCAATCCAGTGAAAGCAGCTAGAGTTCACAGTCAGAGTACCACTGGGAAGAGAGCTTCAGAGAGAGAGAGGAGGTTCCCACTTGAATCTTCAGCTGAGCACTGTTAAGAACAAATGTGACAGAAAACTACCTGGGGATAAGAGAGGGCCTACCTGAAAGGATTAGAGGGAATAATCCTGGAGATAACACAGAGATAGAAATAGTTCATATTCCCTCCAGACAGAGTAGAAAAACTTGTAATGTCTGAGCCATGGGATAGAATACTCAGAATGGTTTTACCTCAGTAAAAGGACAAAATTGGCTCTAGACTAAAAACTACTCTTTCCCCAGCTAACAAAGTTTAAAAGTAAGATCCAAAAGGGACAAACTGTTTCCAAGTAACTTGTCCAAATCACTGAACAGAACTCAAGAATATCAATAGACATACAAAAATATTCAGTACCCAACAAGGTACACGTGAATACATCCAATAAAAAATTGCTAGTCATTCAAAAAGCAGGAAATATGACCTACAATGAGGAGAAAAATCAATTAATTAAAACCCATTCAGAAATGGAATAAATGATAGAATTAGTAGACAGGATATTAAAATAGTTATTATAACTGTATTTAATATGTTCAAGAGTTAGGTAAACATGTAAAAGATATAGCAAAGGCAAATAAAATGTCTAGAGATGCAAACTAAAATACCTAAGATTAAAAATGCACTGGAAGGAATTAACAACAGATTAGACATTGAAGAAGAAAGGGTTAGTGAACTTGAAGGTACGTCAATAAAAACAGATAGAAAGTACATTTTTTAAAAAATGAAAAGAGCATCAGTGAGCAATGGGACAACTTGAAACTGCCCTGAAGGACAGGAGGGAGAGAAGAGAGAAAAAATATTTAAAGAAATAACTCATGGCTGAAAACTTTCCAAATTTGAGAAAAACTATATACCCATAGATCTAAGAAGTTCAATGAACCCCATGCACGAGAAACATCCACCAAGGCACATTAAAATAAAATTGCTCAAAGCAAGTGATAAAGAGAAAATCAGTCAAAAAAAAAAAGCCAAGTTATATACAGAGGAACAAAGATAAGAATGACATCAGAAACCGTACCATCAAGAAGAAAGTTTAAAATACTAAAAGGAAAAGACAACTATCAAACCCAGACAAAAATGCCTTTTAAAAACTAAAGCAACATGAAGGTGTTTTCAGCCATATAAAAGCTGAAAAAATTCATTACCAGCAGATTGGTGGTACAAGGAATGTTAAAGAATATCTTTGTGCATAAGGAAAATGATACCAGATGGGACTATGAATCTACACAAAGGATAAAGAATACTAGAAATAACTATTCTTATAACTTAAGATATAATTTTAAGGATAATTGACTAATGAAAATATATTAGGTTTATGAAATATGTAGTAGCAGCAACTATGACAACAATAGCATGAAGGCCAAGCAGAGAAATAGAATTATACTGCTGTGAGATTTCTATACTAGAAGTAAAGTAAAATAATTTTACTTGAAGCAAGACCATGACAAATTAAAATGTATCTAAGCCATAAGACAATTCCTTAAACCAATAATAAGAGTTACAATATTAAATGGAAAAAGAGATAAAATGAAATTCATAGAAAATAATTAATAAAAAAGAGGGCAGAAAAATAGGAAAACATAGAGAACACATGGGACAATAGAAAATAAATACCAAGATGTTAGTTTTAAGCCCAACCATGTCAATAATCACATTAAATGTAAATGGTCTAAATATTTCAATTAAAAGCCAGAGATTGTAAGATTGTATAAAAAAGCAACACCCAACAATTTGCTGCCTACAAGAGATCCACTTTAAATATTAAAACACAAATAGGTTAAAGGAAAGAAAAAAGATATAACAATCAATAGAAAGCTGGAGGAGCCAATTAATAGCAGATAAAGTAGATTTCAGATCAAAGAATATTGTTAGGAATAAAAAGTATAATTTTATAATTAATAAAGGATAAATTTATTAAGAGGACATAACAATCCTAAATATTGATGCACAGTGCTTCAAAATACACAAGAATTGATAGAATTAGAAGAAGAAATAGATAAATTCACATTTATAGTAGAATATTCCAACAGCCCTCTTTCAATAATTTATGACACAAGTAGATAGAAAATCAATAAGTATATAGAAGAGTTCAATAACACTATTAACCAACTTGTCCTAATTGGCACTTATAGTACATTTCACCCTGCAGTAACAGAATAAAAATTTTTTGTGTGTGCACGTGTAACATTTGCTAAGATAGACCATATTCTATGCCATAAAACAAGTCTCAATAAAGTATTATATTAATTTTAAAAATTATACAAAGAAGGTTCTCTGACCACAATGGAATTAAATTAGAAATCAATAACATAAATATATATATATGAAAAACCTCCAAATATTTGGAAATTTCCTAACACTGAAAATAACCCATGAGTAAAACTCTTGAAGAAATCAAGAGGAAAAATAAAAAGTAACTTGAATGGCTTGAAAATGAAGGTACAACATACTAACTGTGTGAAATGCCAATAAAACGTATTTAGAGGGTAATCTATAGCATTTAATAACTTTATTAGACAAGAAGAAGTGTCTCAATCAATAACCTTGGTATTTGCCACAAAATATCTAAAAAGAAGAGTGAACTAAACCCAAGGACAACAAAAGAAAGCAAATAATGATTAGAGCAGAGATCAATAAAATACACTTTCCATGTCACAAAAGATCAGAGATCAAAACCAGATTAGTGCTGTGGGAATATTGCTTGGAATTTCAGCCATGTGTGAAATGATTCTCACCACCATTTTACAGAGGTGATGAAAAAGGAAATATAGGCCACTTGACTACGGAGAGGAAAGCACAAAGAAAGAGAAGAGGAAACCAAGCATACTTGCTGGTTATCTGCCCCAACAGACACATGTTCCTCTTATTTGATGGGAGATGGTCAAGGGAGAAGTCTAGTTTGGAAAGAGAATGTATTCTCTGGAACTGCTATTTGAGTGTCAGAATTTATGTAACACAATAGCTAAACTTATTTCCTTTTCTTTTATTTTTCTTGGCCCCATCGCAATGATAAAATGAGAACCATGGACACAGTGCTTATTTCTAATAATTCTTTATAGCTAATGTTAATTTTCTTTGCTGTTTACCTTCTTAGGTGACTTATCAAAATCCATCATCCTTTTTGTTCCTCATGTCCCTCCCACTCCCAGATTTAGAATCTCAGAAATGAAAAACAGAAAAAGCAGAACTCATAAATGGAATATTTTTGCATGAAGTTACCAAACACATTTGTGACAATAAACATGGGAAAAAAACCCTGTGTTCTACCATATGTCCTGCTCCTATAGGAGTAGCCAACCTTCCCTTCCTTACCTAAACTCTTGAGCAAACTCCCTCATGTCCCATGCACCAAGCTGCTGTTGTCTTCGGCAATGAGAAAGAAGAAGTAGCTTTGATTTAGTGTTGGCTGAAACATCGTGAGAGAGGTATTATTATTAATCTCACTTTACAAATGAGAAGTCTGAATTCTAGAAAAGCAATTTGACTAATATCACATAAGAGTACGAGAAACTCAAACACAGATTTCTGACTGGATTTCATGCTGTTCTGCCACCCCATACAGGTTTTAAATGAGCTATACTTTATCCTATAAATTTTTTTTATTATTTATTTATTTCATTATTCAATTATTTATTCAACAATTATTTAAATTATTATACAATTATTTATTGAAACTTGCAATGTTTCATTTTTCATAAAATTCCATGTTTAATATTATGAGGAACCACTATATTGTTTCTACAGTAGCCACACCATTTTACATTTCCACCAGCAATGCACAAGAGTTCCAATTTCTCCTTATCCTTGCCAAGCCTTTTATTTTCTGCGTTTTGTTTGGTTTGGTTTCTCATAATAGCCATCATATGTATGGGGTGTGAAGTGGTACCACATTGTCATTTTGATTTGTTTCTCTATACTGATTAGTGATGGTGAGCATCTATTCATGTGCTTATTGGCCAGTTGTATATCTTCTTTGGAGAAATGTCTATGCAAGTCCTTTAGCCATTCTTTTAATTGGGTTTTTGTTGTTGTTGAGTTGTGGGAGTTTTTAAAAAAATGTTCTGAATATCAATCCTTTATCAGATATATAATTTGCAAGTATTTTCTCTCATTCTGCAGGTTGCCTTTTAATTCTGTTGATAGTGTCATTTGATACACAAATTTTTTTTATTTTGATGAAGTCCAATATATCTACTTTTTTCTTTTTTTGCCTATGATTTTGGTATATATGTAGTGAGATATGGAGGTTTTATGGTGGGGAGATGGACAAGGGAGAAAAAAAAATTATTTGCCAAAATATCAAGCAAATTCAAATTTTACATTAGTCATGTTTCTTTTAAAATGTGCCTTAGTCATCTCTCATAGGTTACTATCCACTGGCTGCCTTCCCACACAGACAGTTCCCTGCCTCCCAGGCAGACTCTGAGTTATCTCTCTTTTCTCTCTCTCTTTCTCTCTCTCTCTCTCTCTCTTTCTCTCTTTCTTTTATTATAAAGCAAACTATTCTTCCCATGCACAACAATTTAGCCATTTTTCTCAGAAGCCTTGGTTCTTGCCCACAGAAACTTCAACCCCTAGGGGCTCAGAAATTTATCTTTACAAATGAAAATTCCTTCCCTAAGAGGAATTCTGCCAGCTATTAAGATAATCAATTTTCACATCCTTAAAGATGAAAAGAAAATGGGGCAACGGAGAGAAACAGAGAAAGAAATCTTTGTTTTGGAGATTGCAGCAGGGTAGTAATGTGCTGGAAGCCCAATGGCACAAAGAAAGTTATGGGAGGAGTAAATATAAATGCCAGATTTGGAGGGCACCTTTAGTTATCTGCACTGCAAAAGACCTCTCCACACTTAGCATGTGAAAGCGATAGCCATTTATTTGCTTTCAATTCAGACAGAGCATAGTGGGGATGGCTCATCTCTGCTCCTCAATGTCTGGACATCGGCTAGGATGGCTTGACCAGTGAGAACTGGCTGGGACAATTTGACAGGAGCCATATGGCTAGAACCTAAGTTCTCACTATCTTGCTTCCTTGGTTCTCCTCCACGTGGTCTCTCCTTGAGGCAGCTTGTGATTCCTCACAATATGGTGGTCTCCAGGCATCTGAACTTATATGCCAGCTGGCTTTTTTGGAGATAGAGTGTGAAAGCTGCCAGTCTTTTTTAGGTTTGGGCTCAGAATTCTCAAAACATCATTTCTGCTTAATAGAAAGTCACAAGAGGGGAGCAAACAGACTCTGCCTCTTGAAGGTTGGGGACTTTCTGCCTAAAGGGAAAGTAACATGGAAAAAGGTTTCAGTTAGACACCTCTGATTATAAAGGAGGAATGCCCTAGAATGAGAGTCAGGAAGAAGCTTTCTTTCCAAGTTGCATCCAGGCTTCTTCCACACTTAAATTCTTAAACGTTTCACTTTTTAGTAGGTATGGGCACATTGTACTCTCCTTTTCTGAGTCCTGAACTACCAGTAAATATTACCTTACTTGAAAGCGCTTTGGCAATTATTCTTATCCTCTCCAGTGTGGTGTCGTCTCTGGTGCTGGGGAAATCAGGCTTTCCACAGTGGGGCCTGGAAATCTGGGGTGGGCTTTTTCCTTCTTGGCCATTCTGTTGTGGAAAAGCTTCCCTCAAGATCACAGACAGAACCAAGGGTTCCACTGTGGAACAGAGAGTTCCCATTGTTCTTGCTAAACGTCCAAGCTGTTTCTATAGGTCTGTAACAGCTGCCAGCCAGGATAAAGGATAGGAGCTCATGAGGCGGAGCGTTTCCCCCGACTCATTGTCCTTTATTGGTATAACAAAGGATCTAGCCAGCTGCTGTGTGGTGCAGAGTAAGATGCTCAGAAAGCCCTCTCTTGGTCTATTATGCGAATCTGAGAAAGGAAGCTCAGGGAAGATCAATACATCCTCTGTGTGGACGTCAAATGGCTTATGACGTTGGTTCTTTGGGGCTGTTTTTCATGAGGCTATTCCAGTCTTATGAGTTTGACATGAATTTGGCTTGGTGCCCCGACAGAATGCAATGTAGGCATAATTTGATCTTCCTGTAATTGTCTATTTAACTTGGCAATCCAGACTAATTTTTTCCTGTGAAGTGAGCCCAGGACGTCACTAGGACAGCGGTTGGGTTAATTAATGAGGCACAATAATGTGCATAATAAAAGCTTATGATCTGAGTTCTCTTCCCACTATTTTCCTCTCTCCTTCCCATAGAGAACTGCTGGTCTCACCGGAATCTGTGAGTCACGTTTTGTTAAAGGAGTCTCTTCTTGTAAACAACAGCAAGGGGAAAATAATAACTTGAGAACCATCTGTTTGATTGAGTCCTTGACTTTTTTTCCTATTTCCCCTCATTGCATGTTAGAGGAAGTAAATAGGAAAAAAAATTCTAATTATATTGCTGTTTACCGATTACAGGATAACTTTTATTGTATTTATTTTAAATACCATTCTGATCCACACCCAAAGCCTTAATCATATTTCTGCTTACTGCTCCTTCCCACTCCCTCTTCTTTTCCTCTTTACTATGTGACTAATTATATTTAACCCTATTCTCACGCTTGTTCAAATCCTTACAGCTCAGTGGTACCCGGGATAGCTTCAGGGATAGTAGCTTGCTTTGGTATCAACAGTCAATTGGGGAACAAAAGTGTTTTCACAAGTGCCAGTGACAAGACCAATGGACACAGGGTATAAGATATGGCTCGAATTCTTAGCAGTTTCACCTCGTATGGCTGAGTTTGCAGAAATCATTAAACATTCTTTCCTCATCTGAAAAATGCGGATTCAACAACTTTCATTCTGTAAATAGTCATTAAGTACCAACTATGCATGCAGCAAACAATAAGCTAGACCTAGACATGGTAATAAGAATATCAGGTTTTCCCATCAGAAGGAATCACTGTTAGGATCAAGTGAGATGAATTACATGTAACTTCTCTGGATGTTATAAAGCATTCTCTAAGTCTGAGATATTAATGACTTTATTACAGTAAGGCATCTGATAGTTGAATTGGCCCCTTCATGATCTTAGGACCAATTGGTTACCTCATCTTACCATTCAGGGTTGGGCAAGGAAATTAACAGTGCACCAAGCAAAGCTTAACTTCAACATTTCTATACCTAATTCTTCCTCGGAAAGCAAAAATGTTTCCTCTATATCAGGATCTCCAATTGATGCCATTTGCTGCTGTCATTTAACACATGATTTGCTTCAGCTGAAAATTCCTTGATTTCATAACTCCAAAATTTTTCTTATAAATAGTGCCATTCTTGATCAAAGTCAAAATTGGTCTAAAACAATTTGATAAAAAGAGAGCATAACATTTGATAAAAAGAGAATGTGCTGCCTGGCATACTACATTGCATGTTTACTGTTGGAGTTCATCACTGCCAGTGTCTGGAAGTTGAAATCTTACTAGAAGAAAAGGTTTGAATAGAAAGGGTGAATTCCATGTGAGTCATAGATTATGAAGTTATAATCCAACTTCTAGCCTGACCAACTTTTTAAAGACTAGGCACATCAGAAACAACAGTACTCATCAAAAAAAGATTTAGCCTGTTCTGCTCCTGAATCTCATCAATTAAATCACTTTCATACACTAGAATAGTAACACTATTAGCTCTGTTATCTTCTCATTAATCTATTTTCAACTTTTGGCAAGTTGTGACAAATATTTGTATTGCTTCCCAATAACCTCTTAGAAGTACTCTCTGGCACATAGTATTTTAAAATTATAGTTAATTGAAAAGAATTTTATTTTAAGAATTAGTCATAGAAATATAATTTCCAGAGAAAGAAAAGTGGATATCACTAAAAGTATCACCAGGATATTGCAAAATTAGGGCTTAGTATCACTGTTCTAACTCAAAGGACAGAGGTACAAATATACTAATGAATATAGTGCTTATCTTCTATGAGTTACAATCTGCACAAATATATGAAAGAACCCAAGATTAAGATAACAAACATGGCTTAAAAATTCAGGACAAAAATTACAGTGGTGTGTGACAGGAAGAAAAAGAAAGAGAGTTGAAATTGTGAACTTTTTAGTAAAATTATTGTTTGAGGCCCCGAAGGAGTCAGGGATGTATCAATTTTCAATTATTTAAAAATGTTTTGCAAATGACATTTGAGGCATGATTTAATCAGCCTATCTTTTTCATGGAGTTGGTCTCACAAAATTAGGCAAAACCATCTTGTTGAAGACAAGTTCAGTTTACAATCTAGTACTCCAGGTAAGTACTGAACACAGATTGTTCAAAACACAAGGCAATGAAAGCTAAATGCCATAGAAGTGGCTAGTGGAGTGGTCAAGGAAAGCTTTCAATGGAAGTAGTATTTGATATGGGCCTGCGAGTCATTTTTCTGGGGCTGCTCTTTTTCTCTACTCTTTCAAATTTTGCTTTTCATTGATCAGTTTCTAGAACCAAAGTTCTAGCCATGCTTCCAGGCAAGAACTCAGTCCTTAGGATAGAATTGTCCTGTCTGCTTATGATCTTGCAGGGGATCCTAACTGCCTCTCATGCACACAGCCTGTTCCCACAACATGCTGAGATCCTTCCCTGTCTTCTGCATTAGAGCCATATTCTCTTCTTTTTTCTCCTTGGCCCTTTGATGCCATGACCTTTCACATCAGCTCCATATTCAGGTCTAAACCCACTATGTTGGTGACCCTCAGCCCTTCCTTCTACCTACCCTCACCATATTCTCACCATTGTACTCCCCTTGTTTAGTGGATCCTCTCTGCTTAGAGACCCTTCTACCACTAGCATCTTCCCCATGGACCCATATCAGATGGGCTAGCCTCAACCATGTCCTTATAGCCAGGGAGCAGGATTGATCCTTATCAGATGCACATGTGATCATTCTGTCATTGAATAATTATTTCTTGAGCACCCACTATACACTGGGCTTTATTTTAGTTATTAACAAGACAGAAAAAGCCCCTGCCTTCATGAGGGAGTGAAGGAAACATAAGGAACAAGTAAATCCATAATAAATAATTTCAAAATTTTATAACTAATATAAAAAACAACTGCTGTGAATAAATAACAGCTGATAATAACAGCCTACATCTATTGAATGTTTTCTATGTGCACTGTCCTAAGCACTCTATGTGGATTATCTCATTTAATCATTGGAATCCTAAGAAATAGGGTAATTTTTATCACCATTTTACAGATGAGGAAGCTATAGCTCAGGGAAGTTAAGAAACATCCCCAAGGTCTCACAGCTGCTAAGTGTCAAGACTACTAGGATCTGTACTCTAGAGCCTATACTCGTAACCCACCAGGTGAAGAAGGAAGGCTGGGAGGGGATGCATTTGAACTGAGACCTCCACGAGGTATAGCAGAGAGCACAAATGTTCTTGAATTTTCCATTGTTGAGTGGTGTCTTTTTGGTGACTGCACCCCCAAAAGAACCCTAAAAGTTATGAATACAGAGACCCTTCTCTTCTGTTTGTTTACTCAAACCCTTTATTCAGGTGGAATTAATTCTAAACTAGGAAGACCTCAGGATCTCTGCAGATCCCCTTCTACAGAGCACAAGTCCCTTTAAGTCCAAGCCAAGAAACTAAGCTTAAAGGGAAGCCTCAAGAGCTACGTCAAGAGAGATAACTTCCTCTATCCCTTGCCTTCCCAGGAGAGCTCATAGGCAGCTACAACATGGCTTCTCTACCTGCTCTTTCTCTGGAAGAGCTGTGAAAACCCAATGTCCCCTTTGAATTTACTGTTCTTATTTACAAAGTTATATATGCTCATTACAACAACTTTGAAAAATGCAGAACAATGAAAAGGAAAAAACTTTGCTCAATTCCAATCACCTAAAAAAGTCTTTATTCTCCCTGCTGTGTATTTCCATTTTTTATTTTCTAAATAGATTTTATTATGTGTTGAGCTCATACTGCACATTTTACTTTATATTATATAACCTTCTAATATACATTCTCCCCATGTTCTAGCATATTTAAAGGCTGCTTAATATTCCATCATGTGGATATATCACAATTTATAGGTAACTCCCCCACTGTTGGACATTTAGATTGTTTTCAGTCTTGTACTAATATAAACAGTGTTGAAATTGACATCTTGATGCATAAAACTTTTGCTGTATTTCAGATTAGTTCCTTAGAATAAATTCCCAAAGCTAGAATTATTGGGTCAAAATGTGTGAATGCAATAAGATTATTGATGCATATTATTAAAATGCTTTCCAGGAAGATTATACAAATCCCACCAGATTGTATAACACTGTTAGCAAGACTGTGTCATTACTGGCATTGGACCTTTAGATAGCGAACTGCAAAGCTCTGAAGAAAGTTTCCCCTAGTTTGTAATTTTCTTTAGGCCCAGTCTTGAAGCACCTGTCATAGAGTTTCATCTAGAGATCTTGGAATTAACCAAGAGAAGGGGATTGGCTAAATCTCAACAGAGAGACCCGGAGAGTAGGTGGGGGTCAGTCAACATAAGGAGTCTAAACAAGAAGGACATGGAATCCTGGAATTTGTGGACATATGAATACTCTAAAAGAACTAAACAGAAAGCAAAAATAGGTAACCAATGACCAATAAAAACCAAGTCCCTGGACTCATTTGGCTCTGTCCTGCCAAATAGTTTGTTGTTTTACCTCAGGGTGGTTTGACTTATTGCATTGAGTTGTCTTCAGCTATTTTCCATCCACAAATTCTTCCCAAAATGTGCTTCTCCTCTGAGCCCAAACCCAGGAGGAGCAGTGATTAAGCAGTAGGATGAGAATGGTCTTGGAAACGGTGCCTTTTAGTCACTGCTGAAGATTTTCTTTAATGTGCTAATGCCCTGCAGATCCATGCAAGATTTAGAAAGGGCTAGAAATATAGAGCTATCTTCACTGAAGCAAACATCTTTATTTATTTTGCCCTTGGCAGCAAGACAAGTTTGTTTAATAATTACATCATTTATTATCAACTTTGAGATTAAGGACACCTGAAAACATCTCTTTTGCTTGTTCTTTGAATTAGCCAAGGGCAAATCAGGGATTTTGCCAAACAAGGCAATGGAAAAAAAAATCATCTACTGGGAAATAATAGGGTTTGGATGAGTCAAATTAAAACCATTCACTGTCCTCATAAATGATTTAGAAAATGAAATAAAATAGTTACCACTGCTTTGAGCCATGACACGCTTTCAGAAAATTTAGGAGGCAAAATGCCAGAACCTTAATCAGTCACTAGGGAAAGCAGGGAGTACTGGAGAAAAAGCAAGAACTGATGGCCTTTGAAGAGAAGCCGAGAATCACTCACCTAACCGGGAGGAAAAGAAAAATGCAAGATCTTCTGACCCATCGCCCTGCCTCCAGAAATAACCAAATTTGCAAGAGAAACAGAATCCCCAACAATTACTAGCTGGGACATAATCGCCCTGGCAGAAGTCCACCATGGAGGAGGACTCTTTCCCCAGATCAGGGATAGCAAGTAGATTCTTTTGATTGGGGACTGTAGGCCAGTTGTTGCCAGGGTGGCCACATGCCTTGGGTTGAACTGGACAGACTATTTTAACTTTTAGTCCAGTGAAAATATGAAAATAGGTCACGTAACTTTTTTAAACAATTTTTTAAATGTCCCCATTTCATGGCTAGGCGCTATGAGGTTAAACCTTAATATATCCAAAACCTTGATGAATGGAGTTAAGCACAAAAGAAGTATTCAAAAATTGCCAGGAAAATCATGTACCACCTGTGACTCTGACGGTAGAAACAGGATTTCTCTATAGGGCAGCCTCTTTAGTGCTTCATGAGTCCTCTCGGTCAATGAAGTTCTCATTATCCTTGGTATTGACACTGGGCTTCAATAAAGTAATACAGACACAATATTTTTCCTATGACAGTGTTGTGTTTTGTTTAACAATGTGCCCCAGAGGGGGGAGGGATTCTGTAGAAAACTCACCCCAGAGTGCTAGCTGGAGGTCTGGTATTTTGGTAGAGCACATCTGGGAAGCCTTGTCCCCAAAATGGTATTAAACAGATCTGAGGAAAGGAACTAAACTGAGAGTCAGTGTTGATAGAGAGGTGGGGAGAGGAAAAAGGTTTGAACAAGCCAAGAGGGCAAACTGGGACAAGGATCAAACAAAAGAAGTCAAAGAAAATAGAAGCCATCTCTGACAACTTGGGATATTTGACATCATGGTTTTTCTGGACTTCGTCTGTTTTAATTGTATTAAATTGTCATGTGAGGCAATTTGTGGGGACATGGTAATATCTCCCCAAAGCAGATGCCACTGGCTCAGAATGAATAATAATTGAAGGCCAATGTAATGTTTAAAGACAGCACTTGGCAAATCTTTAGGATATCCTTTGTACTTAATTGGAATCCCATTGAAAGGCAGTAGAGCTTCTAAAATAGATTGCTTAAGAAATGAAGAATTTTTTCCATAGGATTTCATAGGTTTCATGCAACATAAGTTTACTGTGAATAGCAATGATTTCATTATTTTATTTTACTAATTAGTGTCCATGTTAGTATCTACTTACTTAATGGCTACTAAACTAGAATAATTCTCAATTTATTTCAAAACCTCACATGATATAGACTTTCCACTAAATCATATCATTTCCTCCCCCACTGACTCCCCGACCTCCATGACAACCACAGTTGCAACTTCAGAAGACCATGAATATTCTCTTAAGACTGTGGATTATGTCTTTTGTTCTTAACCTTTAATTGTACACTTCATGCAAACTACTAATATTGTGTAATTATTGACTTCACTCCCAAAGAAGGGTTTTTCCCTAATTCCCTCAGATACTTCTTTCAAATCTGAAAAGCCCTCATTAACCACAATCACTTCTACAGCAAAGTGTGTATATACAGGGCGGAGTGGTGAATAGCGGAGGATTTACAACCCAACAGACCCAGGTTCTGGTCTCAGCTCTACCATTTACAAGACATGGACCTTGAGGACTTATAACATTTCTGTGCCTCAGTTTCCACATCTGAAAAATGAAGAAAATGGTAGTACCTACCTCATAGGCTTGTTGTGAACTAAAAATGAGAACACCAGTGCAGCTCACATAGCCAATGCCTGGCACACAATCGGGATTCCATCAGGGAATGCACTACTTTTCGTTCAGCGCTTCAGCCGCAGTGATACCCACTCTGTTCTCCTCAGCTTTCTAGTCTCTAAGGGACATAATTATAGATCTTTTGACCCACTTTGTTGGTGGGTCTTGTTTTCCTAAGTTTTGCCCCCTTGGGTAGATGTTGCCTGACTTCTGGTTCCACACAGAACTCCATCCAGGATCTGGCCAGGGCAGCATGATAGGGAACTGGTTCATGGTACAGAAGAAGACAGTGTGGTTTGATGGAAGTCAGGGGAACCTGGTTAAGTGAAGCTTCTGCCACCCATTAGCTCCTGAGCTTCAGTCCTTCTACTGCAAATCAGAAACACAGTGCATACATCTGGGGGTTATTAATCAGAAAATTTGTATGAAAGCACAAAATACTATAGAGATATAGGTGTTTATTATTACCTAAATGTAATTCCCTTATTTATGAACTAAAGCAGCCTTTTGCTGGTTCTGTTGTATAATAATAATGTAATTATGTAATAGTATATTGTATATTTAGCTTATTATATGTCAGACTTAAAAATCTGTTTATCATGTGTGTCCACAATTATTCCTCTTTGCAAATGCAGTCCCCTGGATTCTGTTCGTGCTCACCACATGTGGACAAATTGCTCTCAATATTGTAGTGAGCAATTATCTTTCCCCAAACTCCCACCACAATGCACAATGTAGTACTTGAGACCACATTGCTTCCTACTTTATTTGTTCCTCTTTTCCTGGACCACATCTTCTAGTACTTGTTTGTCCCTTCCATTTCCTAGCACAATAACGTTTAAGGTACTCTTTTCCATTTCTAAAAGTCATTTGTTAATTCAGTGGTAAAAAGAGCCTAATTACTGGCTTCTTGTGGTTGGAGTTATCACTCAAACCATCAACACTACTTATCCTCTGATTCTGCTCAACTCCAGTGTACCTAGGTTAAACCACACTTGTATTTGTTTGTATTCCTGTCTTGCACACCTGTCTTTTCCCAGGGGCAAGGCTCCTCATTAGATTGTAAATGGGGCACCCAACACAGAGAAGGGTTCATCTCCGAATGTAACTGAACCACTGAGCTGTTCTCCTCTTATCAGGGAAGAGAGTTAAGACCTTGTCAGGAAAAAATTATGAAAGGCTTTGAAATGGACCAAAAAGATTACTGAGTACCTTTTCAATAGAAAACTAGGCATTGCTCGGGTATTTTTTCAGATCATCTGATTCTATGAGGTCCCTTACCTTTCATTGTGTTTGAGCTATGTTTCAATTCTTTAAATTTTAGAGAACTGATATTTGTGCAAATTATTCTGGTTCATAGAAATGCAAGTGAGTTTTTTCCTGTGGGGGTGCAATTGATGTAACCTTGTGTCTGTGTAATAAGTGAATTTTGCACCTGTTACACAAATTCATTTCAGTATCTCTGATTGCCTGTCTATGTGTCTACTCTTGGGATTCTTTCTTTTCTTTTCTTTTTTTCTTTCTTTTTTTTTTTTCTTGAAATAGGGCCTCCCTCTACTGCTGGAGCTAGAATACAGTGGCATCATCATAGCTCACTGCAACCTCAAACTCCCGGGCTCAAGCAATCCTCCTGCCTCAGCCTCCCAAATAGCTGGGACTGCAGGCATGTGCCACCACACCCAGCCAAATTTTTAAAAATTTTTCTGTACAGATGGGATCTCACCATTGCCCAGGTTGGTCTTGAACTCCTGGGCTCAAGCAATCCTCCCGCTTTGGACTGCCAAAGTGCTAGGATTATGGGTGTGAGCCACTGAGCCCAGCCTTGGGATTTTTTTTGAGCAAATTTTTTAACACCTTACTAGTTCCTTTATTAATTAATGAGTTAGATAAAATCTTTGACACATGTTCATTTCATGATTGTATGAAAGTCAGGATTTATCTTTTTTTAAAAAAATTAATTATCATATAACAGCTTTATTTAGCCTTTGTTCCCCCAGGTCAGTAATCATAGGACCTCCAGCTCATCTTCACAGGACACACTCTGGACTCAGTAGAGTCTCTTTATGTTGCCCCACGTTTTATACTCAGTTGACTTATTTCTAAATCAGGCCTGCAAGCCACCATGGGTGGAATTTTATGCCTTCTTGAATTCTCGTTCAAGAAGTTGTCTTCTTTAAATTTCCACTTTTGTGGGCCTAAAATATCCAGGTAAGCACACTTACTACTTCTTCCACTATCTTATTATCAGTATTTGTATTTTATAATACATGAATTAGTTAATAAATCTAGGAAGGTCTAGAGTTGTGGTCCCCAACCCCTGGATCGGGGGCCTGTTAGGGACCCAGCCACAGAGCTCCATCCCTCTGCCCCCCGCCCCTTCCCATGCAAAAATTGTCTTCCGTGAAACTGGTCCCTAATGCCAAAAAGGTTGGGGACCACTGGTCTAGAGAATCCAGTTCTATGGGATGGAATCAGAAACTAGGCAAATTTCTGTAAGGGAATTCCAGGGACAGTGGCTAGTAGGGAAAGGAGAAAAACACAGAGAGCTGGCCTGAAATGCATGCCCCAGAGGGTTCCCTGGATCTTTGGCAGCTGGGGACTAAGAATGAGTACTCTTTTGTTCCCTGTACATTTTTCCAAACAGTCTGTAATACCTGTGAGAGTAGAAACTAAAGCTATCTTGTCCATTGTTATATACTCAGCACTTAACTCAGTACTGGAACACATTAAGTGCTCAATAAATATTTATTTAATAAATGAATGAGTAAAAGAATGAATTAGTGAATCAGAGAATACAGATTATGGGACAACTGGGAATATCAATTTCCTGGGTAATGCAAGGGCTAACTCTAACTTTCTAACTTGAGAGTTTCTTGGCTGTAACACTTCTAGCTCCATAACCTTGGGCAAGTCTTCTATGACTTTGTCTAGAGATGGGAGTACTGGACCATGGAGTGTCATTAGAAGCTACACAATGACTTGATCATGGTTTACAATGGTCAGTAGAGAATAATGAACAGATGAGGTGGGAGAAAGAAGGGGCATGTGCTCCTTCCATTGAGAGAGCTAGAGTATTATTCATTCCTCATAAAAGAAAGTTCTAGAGAAGGGTGACATCACTGGGCAACCCAACCAGTGGAATTAATTGGTTTTGACCCAGGTTCATGATGTAACAGAGTAGCAGTTGTCCCCGGAATAAAAAATTCTTTTTGATATAGGAGTTCACCATTCTTGTGCAGTCTTAAAAGCAGTTTTTGCCTAGCACTTGGTTGGGGAATTAAATCAGCCTGGACACTTATGCTTGCCAATCAACTTCTTCTATAATATTAGCACCAAATTACCTATATAATTTCATCACTTACCACTCTCCTACACATATGGTATGACTTAATCACATTGAACTTTTCACTGTTCTCACACCTGCCTTGCATTTCTCCATCCACATGCTTTTATTTGGGTATGCCTTTGCCTGGAATACCTTCCCACACCTCCTGACCTATTCAGCTACCATACCCCAATATATTCTTAGTTATAATTCAAACCTTTTTATGACTCCTTCCACTAGATCAGTCCCAATAATATACTATCTCCCATCTTTTTAATTTCTGAATCTGATACAGTTTGTGATGTTTATCTCAGTGCACCACACATTACCATTATGTCCTCATGGATTCTCCCCTTTCAAATACACAATAAGATATTTGAGAGCAAGGACTATCTTGCTCGTCTCTCTATTCCTTGAAGTACCAAGACTGTTTTCTTAGACATCGGAGACTTTCAATAAAACTATCTTTAATTAGTGAATGAATAAATGAACAAATAGATATATCCATACCATTTGTTGTTGTAATTATCTCTGCCAGATGTTGAGGAGCAAACTTAGACCATTACTAGAATTTCACAGATTGAAACAAACTTCAAAGTCCTTCTCTGAGGAAATTTAGCCTCAAGATCCAGACTGGCTTGTTCCTGGGAGTTCGGCCATCTAGAGCTTTTTTAACATTTCCACTTTTCTCTGTTTTACCGCTGTTAGTAAACATGCAACTCTTCAAAGACCTTGCATAGAGTCTTCAAGAGATGTGCTCCCCTTGCTGACCCTGACAGGCAAGGCTGCTGTACAGAAAAGGTTCCAAATACATTGCATGCTCTGCTGACACCAGCCCCACATGTTCTACACTGATGGATGTTGGTGTATAAAGTGCTGCAAAGAATTTTGGAAGGATAATATTAGAACACTAAGTATGGGTTTTGTTTTCAGGCCACATGGTGAATTAATGGAGTTATTTCTCAGTAAGGTTTATGTTTTTTTAACGATAAATTTGTTTTAAAGGATTAAAATATTTGAAATAAAGGTGACAAGCTATTTGCTTTGCCACCTCAAAACAAAATGCTTTCAGTGGTTTGTTATGTTTCTTTTAATCATGGATGCGATTAAAACATAGAGAAGGAGTGCCTGCACACCAAGAGGCCCTGTAACTGTATAACAGCCTGCTAACCACAGGCTAAAAGCGGGGGAGCTCTCTCATGACTACTAATCAGGGCTCCCACTTGCAATGGGACTACACCTTCAATTTCATTATTACACCTTCCCTCATTGACTTACAAATTGTCTACACCACAAAGGAACTCTTTGCTGGTATTTTTATTTGGTCTACTTTGAACAATAGCCAGACACATGTTACTTCATTCACTGTTACATTTGTCAGAGCTGCCACCTTAGCAAAATATAAGTCATCAAGAAGTTTGGAAATGCAGGTGACACAGGCTGCCTTTTTTTGGAAAAGCCATCTACCTTCTTTTGCAGGAGTCTGACCTCCACTGCAGCCTGTTAGCAACCCTCTCCCCTCTTCCAAAAATAACTGGGGCAAATGTGTTAGTTCTCTGGTTTTCAGGGATCCAGGCCATGCAAGAAATACCCGATATGTGGGCTGCTACAAGCTGTCTTCCTGATTTAGAAGACTCAGGGGGGAAACAGAAGCCATCTATAAAGCCTTTTTAATTTTTAACATAAGCGTCAGTTTGAGTCGTACAGTGTATCTCACTGGTCATCTTGGATCTGAAGTCCATTCCATTCCCTAAATTCATCAGTGTGTAACTGCTGCAGCTGCTGAGACTTTGGCACCTGCAGGGTACCCCTGGGAGGGTCTCTGCAAACAGACGAGTTTATAGGTAGTGAGCCTAATGGCCAAAATTGCAAGATTTGTTTTTCAAAAAAGTACATGTTAAGTGAAAGAAAAAAAACTTTACAATATCAATAAGGCAGAGATTGAGAGAAGCCCCACGAGGAATCTGCGATACAGCCTCTGATTTCAAAAAGTGAAGAGAAACAGGTTGGCCCAGATCTAAATAAGAGGCAAAAAGACAAGAAAGACTAAAAGCTTCAGTGAGTGTGATGTCTGTGTTCAAATCAATGACTCCGTCCAGCTGTGATGTGTACTTCTAATGAGGGAGCACTTCTTAATGTAGAGGCTAATTCTCAGAAATCACTTTGGAGGCCAGAACATTGCTTGGGTTTAGGTCACTTTGCTTTAAATCTCTGAGGGCCATAAAACCAAGTGAAAGCAAGACTGGACTGGAAATCAGCAGAGTCGAGCTCTGATCCACCTTGTGCTGATCCTTTGCTTCAAGGTCCTCGATTTCTACCTTTCATGCTATAGTTGTCACATGCTATATTTGTGGCAGATTGGGAGCAGAACCACAGATTAGTGCTGAGATCTGGGCTCTCCATCATGGTTGGGCATCCCGGTCACGACTGTTGGCATAGAAGCAGCAGGTGGGGCGTACTACCCTAGACCATGCAAAGCCTGTGAGCATACCCTCCCAACACAGCCATTCCAGCAACACACAAAAACACACACGGAATACCTGTGGGTAGTTCCTTTCAATAGTTTCCAAAGATAAGAGGTCCCTACACTCTTCTCCCTTTGCTCCATCCAAATATGAATGGCTGCTCATTTCACACATAAAGGTCCCCGAGGATAGATTTTGCTGAAAAAAATCAATATGATGCAAAGATTTTTTTTCCTTTTGAAATTTTCGTATGAAAAAGTCAGGATATGTTATGGAGTCTGGTGGAAAACTTAGCTGCATTTCTGTGAGAAGACAGAATATTTCAAAGCATTTTGGCCTCATTAGACCTTAGACCTAAATGCAAATGTAGGTTTCAAAGCTTGTTAAGTTCCAGGTGTATATTGCAAGATGCCAAGTAAGCAAATATTAGCATCTCTAAATTCTTCACTGCATTCTTAATACAAATTCATATTTGCATCTTTAATAAGTGAACGATGTTATAAACCACACACCACGGAAGTGTAGTATTGTGTACTTTTTAGTTTGAGACCGTGCAGAATAGTGGAGAAAGGCAGAATAAAAAACACAAGGAAATTGGGATGATGGCATCTGCTCTGTCATACCCACCAGCCAGGTTACCTTCAGCAAGTCTCTTAACCCCTTTAACCTCAGTTTTTTCATCTCTAAAATGGCTTTATTGCCCTACTTATCTCTGAGGTTAAAGAAGATAATATAAGGTATCGTTAAAATATATTATATACATACTATATGGAATTCTATAATAATGCCTATGCATCTTTCATACCCAGAATCTCTCTGAAAAGGCAGATTTGGTCGAATATTGGTTTCATGATTGAGTCCTGATGATTTTTATGGCAGAAGAATAGACACAGCCATTCGTTGGTGAACTCTTATGCCAGGTTTATGGACACACAATCTCCAGGTGATAAATTTTTAATGAGCTCATTCTTATGTTTTTCCTAATGGTTTATTAGAGCAATATCCCCTCTCCTGGGAGGTCCTCTTTCCTACCTGCAGTCCCCATCAGCCTCACAGGGGTCCCCATCTCTGAGCTGGTCCCCTCTAAGGGCCCAGGCAAGGTGTTTCCCCGATGCTCCCCTTGCACACCTTATGACGGGGTATAGCTACTGGCATTCCAGGGCACATAGCCCAAATCAGCTTAAAGTCAAGTCCAAAAGTCTTTGAAGTATCCTATTCATAATATATCCTGATTTTTTAAGACAAAAATTTCAAAATAGAACAAAAATTTTTGAGTAATATTGATTTTTTTTCCAGCAAAAGGAACCACATTTATGCTGTAGCTACCTTTTCCCCACTCCCAACACATCCTCTCATAGCCTGAGAGTATCTTTCTTATGAATTCACTCCCAAAATGATATTTCACCTTAGGGACCTTGTAGTTCAACAAGGACTTTTAAGGCTAAAATTTTAGAAAATAGTAGTTAGGGAAGGGAAAACGTGTGTATTAAAAACACTTTTGATCACCTCAAACTCCCTCTGACCATGTGAGCCTGATCCCTGGGCAGTTCAGCTCACAGATATAGTCCAGCCACCTGTGTAGGGGAGAGCTGCACATAGCTGTTCGTTTTCACCTGGTCAGTAGGGAGTAATTAATCCAGATGTGGCATTCCATCTCTGAAACGTGGCTGTCCATGGAAAGATAAGTTTCTGATGTGGCCCTGATTGCAGGTGAGGTTCCTGCATGGAATCCCAGATTTTCAAAACTAATTCCTTTATTCCCCAGGTAAAGACTGTAGACTCACCCAATGTGCTATTGGTCAGAAGAGGGCCAGGATGGAAAGTGCTAAGGGCTCTCAGCACTGCCCATTGCCACGGCAGAAAAACAGCCTGATGGCCAACTGATGAGGGGTCATTTGTGGCCTTCTCACATACAAAAAATACCACATGTGCAATGTGAAGGCAGGCCTCCATCTCCCACTGAGGTCCTTCAGACAGTGTCTGCCTGCACAATCCATCTCCAGGGCATGTGAGAGGGAGGCAGGGAAGAATGGGTAATGTGAAACATAAAAAAGTACAGCTGAGACAGAGTTGCAACTGCAAATGGCCCTTAACCAACACCAGGCCTCATCTGCTGTGAGTGTTTGAAGTCTGTAGACAGAGGCCTGTGCCATTCCCCTCTAATTCCTCGTGCTGGAGCTCATCAGAAGTGGAATGCAGAGAGACTAAGCCTCTGGCTAGAGTCTGCTGTCAAAAACCAAAACCTGGTCTGTGAGATGAGCCAGCTGTCTACCAGGGGCAAGAGATTCACAAGGTGAGTAGGAGTGGTGTCCACTCAGGGGAGGGATGTGACTGGTCTGTCTGCCTCATGCAGGAGATGCACATCAGGATGTGAAGAGGGAAAAAAGTACCTTACAGAGGAGGAACAATGAGGAGCTAGACCAGCAACTTCTCAGGGATATCCTCAGAGCTCTGGACCTCAGAAGGGAAGGTCAGTTATTTGGGTCCACTGAGAGAAGAATGTAAGCTTGGCATGGGATGGTACATTTTTGTCTTCCTCCTAAAGGCCTCTGCATGTACTTTGGTGTTTTAGTAAAACAAAGGGTGCTCTCTTGGGAACGGTCAATCAGTCTGAACTCTGTCCTTTGTTGGTCAGATAGTACAACTGCCTTTGCCTTTCTGCATTACCAGAACAGTAGGAGCTCCAATTGCTAAGGGCAACTTAACAACTAAAATCTCTGATTCAGGCCATCCTAAAGTTACTGGTAATTAACATTGCAGTTTGGCTTAAGCCCCTGAGCTGGACTAATCCACCAAACCCCAGATACGCCTCAATCTCTTCTGCACAAAGTCTGAATATCTCTGGGATCTACCCTTTTCCCTTCATTTTAAGAACTTTCTGATCTTTAGTACAATGACATGACATACAGGTTTTCTTTTCATTGTGTTAATTATAGATTGATAAGGGATTCTTCAATGTACAGAATCAGGAAAATAAATAACTAGGCAAATTCAGCAAAAACACATGTGGTATTCATTCCAAACTATCTAACTTTTACTTAAACCACCTGAATTATCAAATAAAACTGGGGAAGAGATTCTTTGATTTTGACCTATTATTCCACTCATTCAACAAGTATTTACTGAGCATCCACTGTGTGTCAGTTTCATAGTTCTATGACTGATTAGAAGCAGATTCATGGAAAGTGATATGTTTCTCAACAACTAGTACCTCAGCTCATTTGTTATAAGCGATTCCTAACAAAAATAATTTGGGGATCTGTATGCCCCAACCAACCCCTCATGTCCTGAAGAAAATTTAACAAGTAACCCATTCATTTTTAGGCAGAAGAAGGTGATCCAGACCCCATGTTTCCTGATTCCCAACACAGCAACAGAAGGTGGCTCAGATAGGTTTATTCCTCTCCCATATTGAATGAGAGTTCTGACATCAGTACTAGGCAAGCCAGGCAGCACTGGCAAGGGGACTTCAGCTACTACTTGAACATGCCTGAAGCCTCTTTGTCTCCAGAGCCCTGAGACTCCCCTCTTATTTAGATACACTGGTAGCCAGGCAGCACCATGAAGAGGTTCCTCAGCATAACAAGTAGCCTGGACCAGAAAGCCTATTCATACCAGTGTGCCAGACACTTCCTTCCCCACCTAAATACAGGCAACCTGGAAAACTCTTTACACCTCCTGAGCAGGGACCAGCGGGAGTCTTACCTCTACCAGACACAGCAAGCAGAACAAAGGAACAAAGTAGCATGGCAAAAATTCTAAAAATAAATTTGTCACTGGAATGACAGCCCATGAAAGTAGGCCATGATCTGCTGAACCTGAACAAGGGAACTGCCTGCTAAAATAAAAGATTTAAATAAGATCCAAAATTTCCTATAATAGCCAAAATGTACAGGATATGAGTGAAAATCACCTATCATAACAAGAAACAGAAAAATCACAACTTGGGTAGCAAAACACAATCAAATGATGCCAACACCAAGATGACAGAAAAGTTAAAATTATCTAACAAAGATTTTAAAACACTCATCATAAAAATGTCTCGGTACATGATTACAGATTCTCTTGAAACAAAATCTCATGAAAGAAGTAAAATTATAAAAACAGAACCAAATGAAAAAATTCCGGAACTGAAAAATACAATAGAAATTTTAAAATTTTCTAGATGTGTTCAATAGTAGAGTTGAGATGACTGATGACAGAATAAGAGGATTTAAATACAGATGAATAGAATCTACCCAACCTGAACAACAGAGGGAAAACATACTGGGAAAAAAATGAACAGAGCTTTAAAGACCTGTAAAATAACAAAGTTCCAACAATGGATATCCGAGAAGAAGGGGAGAAAGAGAATGGGACATAAAAAGTATTTGAAGAAACAATGTATGAAAAACTTGCCAAATTTGTTGAAAGACATAAACTTGCCAATTCAAGAATCAGAACAAACTCGAAATATGATAAACGCAAAGAAATCCACATCAACACATTATCATAATTAAAGTTCTGTGAACTAAGCACAAAGAAAATAATCTTGACAGCATTCAGAGAGAAACAATGTATTACCTGGAGGGAGGAAATAATTCAAATGACAACAGATTTCTTCTCTTAAACCACAGAAGCCAGAAGAAAGTGGAACTTTGAGTGATGAAAGAAAAGAACTGTCAACCACAAATTCTATGTCCAGAAAAACTAACCTTCAGAACTGAAGGGGCAATAAAAAAATTCTCAGGCAAAGGGAAACTAAAAGAGTTTGTCACTGACAGTCCTACCTTCACGTAACGGCTACAGGGAAAGCTTTTTTCTAACAGAAAGAAGGAATCTTAGTGCATCATGAAGGAAGAAAAAATAATGGAAAGGGGAGAAATATGGGTACATGCAACGGACTATCCTCCTCATCTTGAATTTTATAAAGCACACTTGACTGAAACAAAAAGCGTGACATTATCTGATATGCAAGGCTGATATTTAACAGTGATAACATTATCTGATATTCAAAAGTGATAAAGGTAAAGGAACATAAATGGAAGTAGGGTCCAAATTTTACTTGAAGTAAAAAATGCTGATATCAGTAGACTACAACAAGTTGTGTATATATATTGTAATACCCATGGCACTGAAAAACTAAAGAAAGAGAAACACGCAAACACATTATAAACAAATTAAGAGGAAACCCTGGAAAATATTCAAGTAACCCATGGGAAGGCAAGAAAAGATAAACAGAAGAGCAAGAAATAGAGGAAACAAATAGACAACAAATAATAAAGTGGTAAGCCTACACTATAAGCCCTAACATATCAATTACTCCCTTAAATATAGATGGTCTAAAAAGGTTAATGAAAAGGCAGAGATTGGCAAAGTGAATTGAAATAAAAGACCAACTTACATGCCATTTACAAGAAACTGACTCCAAATTCAACAAAGATAAAAGTGACTATATATAGAATGTAAAAGGATTAAAAAAAAACCCACACAAATATTAATCATAGAAAGCAGGAATTATTTCATTAGCATTAAAATATGATACAGTTTAATTCAGAGAAAAATATTACTAGAGACAAAGAGGAGCATTATGTAATAATAAAAGGATCAGTCTACCTGGAAGACAAAACAATTCTAACAATGGAATTTCAAAATACATAAAGCAGATTCTGATAAAACTGAAAGGAGAAAAAGACAAATCCACATTTATAACTGGGGACATCAACATTAACCTCTCAGCAACTGATAGAACTACTAGAGAAAACATCAACAAGGATATAGAAGATCTTAACAACACAATCAAGCAACAAGATCTAATTCACAAATACATACCCTAATGACAGCAGAATACACCTTATATTTCCCAAGTAACTATGATATGATCACAAAGATAAGCCACATCCTGGCCATAAAATAAACCTCAAAAATTTTAAAAGGATTGAAATCATGCAAAATGTGTTCTATAAACATGCTGAAATAAAACTAGAAATTAATAACAGAAAAACAACAGGAAATTCCCCAAATTTAAGGAAAGATCTTAAATTAATAATTTAAATGTAATTCTGAAAAAATTAGAAAAAGCAAAATAAATCAAGAGCAAGCAGAAAGAATAAAGATAGCAGCAATCAATTAAATTAAAAATTTTAAAAAAGAGAAAACAATGACATGAAAACTTACTCTTCAAAAAAACCAATAAAGTTGGCAAATCTCTAGCAAAACTGATGGGGCAGCGGGGAGAGAGAGAGAGATATGTTAACTAAAAAAAAGACTGACAAGGAGGTCAAAGGAAATAGCATTTATTTGGAAAACAAAGAATTGCAATGCAGGTACACTGAATAAGGGCAGCCCTGAAAAGTTTCCCATAAGGCAAGCACAGGAGAGGATTTTTGTAGGGGATTTCCACAAAAAGTTGTTTTGGGAGGCAGTTCATTGGATGGGCAGAAATCCTAAATCACAAAGCCATTCTGATTGGTTAATTAATTAGAGTACTCCCAGCTGAGAGATGTTGAAGGCCTGCAGTACTTCAGTTGTTTATCCAGGTCTATGGGAAATTCTGTGGTTTGACTTTTAGCGGGTGTGAGTGCAGTCCTCGGGTAATCTCCCGACTCTTATTCAGAAAGCCTTGGCCTTAGTTATTTCATTTTCCTACACATTTCCCCCTATTGATCAAGATCTTTCTCCAGAAAGCATCACAGATCTATTGGCAAGTCTGATTTTCTCCCTCATCACTGGGATGGACCTGTCCCAGGGATTCATGTCTCTTATCTGTCAGGGGCTCTCAAAGTCTAAGGGAGTGTAAGGCTGGACTGGGCCACATGAGAGAAAGAATGAGGTTTTGACAGGAGAGCTCTCAAGCCTGCTTAGGTATTGCAAAGGTTATCAGATTGGATGTCTTCTCTGAATCATAGGGTTAATAGATCATGCTGAGCTTCTAAGCAACCATCACTCTCATTAAACTGTTATTTCTAAGCAAACTTGGGTAAGGAGTAACATAAGTAACTTTAATATTACAACAATAGCAACAATAATCACAATAGTGAGTATCAAAAGTTGAAGACTGAATTTTAGCCACATTGTGACTTTAGAGGGTAATCAGCTGAAGAGATCAAAGAGCCAAAATTTTAACAATAGTTACTCTATTTGGCTAATTCGCATGTGCACACATTTTCCCAACTCGGTCTCTAATTTTTAAAAAGTATTTATCCAGGTGTAACAGGAGGTATTGGTTACAGTGAAAACACCTTGCTTGGTCAATATATAATTCAAGGCAAGTCGGTTGTACAAGGGAGTAGAAGGCAAAAACCAAGAGTATAGAGAAAGCAACATTTAAGAGACCAAATATTTCTGGGATCTTAATCATATATAGGTCCGGTCCAGAGGTCTTGGGTGAGCAGTCAACTTCAGCTGTCATCTGCTTCACTTCAGAGCCAGTTTTAGCCTTAAGTCACTGAATGTTTCTGAATCCCAGGAAAGGGTAGGAGCTTTCTTTAAATAAGAAATATGAATCCAAGAGTCAACACCTTTTAGTTTGGCAACACAAGGATTGATTAAAGAATATCTGATATAACCTTTTCATTAACTTAGAAAGAAATTCTTTTGTACATGCCTCTTCCCATACACTTCACCCGGCTGAAAGTTATCATGTTTGGTGTCTTTGTCTCCTGGGAGCACACTGTGGAAAGATTGTTCTACCAAGGTATGATTTTGTCTACAGCCTGAATTTTTCCTTTACAATATTGGAGAATGTCTCCTTTAATCAACTGAATATCAAAAGCAGAGGAAGCTAAATGCAAAGGTCATCCTGTGATAACCTCAAAAGATAACAACTTACATCTTCCCAAAGGTGCAGACCTTAGATTTAATAGGACCAGAGGAAGTGCCTTTGACCAGAGCAATTTTAATACTTCCACACATTTTGCCACTTGAGTTTTGATAATGCCATTTGTTCCTCCACCAATCTGGAAGATTGGGGATGGTAGTCACAATGAAAGTGTTTTAATATAGGTCAAACTTTGCAAATTTATTTTACAAAGGGCTAGTGAAGTGAGTAACTCAGTTGCTGTGTAACTCTGAAGGTATGCCCCATGTAGGAATAATCTAACATTGGCAAAGAAATGCTTCTACCTAGTGGGAAAACATACAAATCATAACAAGAACATATTTACAATCTTGTAAGGGAAATAGCTCAATGAAATCCATTTGACAAACCTCAAGGGTTCTTTTAGGCAGGTCAAAATGACCTGGAACTGTCTTGTGTTTCCTGGGTCGAATTTTGTACAAGTAGTGTAAGAGAGTTGTGCCTCTTTGGTGGCCCTTGAAATGTTTTCCACAAATACTATTTTATAAAACTTATAAGTTTATGACTTGCCCGATGAGTCATCTGATGTGTCATTTTGAGCAGTGTCTTTTTTTTTTCATAGATTCTGGTAATACTGGTTTATTATTGGGACCATACCCTAAATTTGTCATTGGGCAAAAAAAAAAAAAAAAAAAAGATAAAATAAAATCTTAAGGCCCCCCAACCCACTGACTGAATGGACCCCCTCTTGGCCAAGGGGATACCCTAAAACTGAGTTACTGGCCATGAGAAGGGAGATAAGACATGCCTCATCATGCCCCCCTCCCGTCTTGGAGATATCCTTTGTAACTCACTAATAGGCCTAAGGCTACACAAGACTGCAGGTCCTCAACTTATGCAACAAATATATGCCAGGTAGTTTGTCTCTGATTAACAAACTTCCTTATCTTAACTTAAAACATTCCAAGCCTTTAGACAAAGCTTCATTTCTTTAACCAATTACAAGTCAAAGAGTCTTTAAACCCACCTGTAACCTCCTATAACCTGTAAGCAGCCCGCCCCCACCCTGCTTTTAGATGTCTCAACTTTTGGGACCAAACCAATGTATGCATTCCATGTATTGATTTATGACTTTACCTGTAATTCCTGTCTCCCAGAATTGTATAAAACTAAACTGTAATCCAACCACAGCGAGTCCACTTGCTCAAGACTTCTTGGGTGTGGCTCCGGGCCATGGTCCTGAAATTTGGCTCAGAATAAACCTCTTTAAATTATTTTACAGAGTTTGTCTTCTTTTCCAGTGACAAATGCAGCTATTATCAGCCTGATACATTTTTTTATGTGGTGCTTGAGACTAAGCATCTTTATCAATATCATTTAAATTATTTTTTGGGAAAGAAATCAATATTAACTATAAGATTTTTAGTATTAGTAGAACTCAAGGCAGCTGCTTTTACTGTGTGATCAGTCACATTGTTTCCTTTAGCCTCATCAGTTGAAATTTTGAGTGCTGAGAAATTTTTATTATGGCCAAGGCAGAGAGAAGTTAAATTGAATTGAATAAATTATTGACAAAAGTTTCATTTTTAATTTGGTTTCCTCTGGAGTTTAAAATCCTCTTTATTTCCAAAGTATACCAAAATCATCAACAACCCCAAAGGTATGACAGCTATTGGTGTAAATATTTGCAGTTTTACCTGTCACCAGAATACAAGACCTAGCTAAGGCATAAAGTTCTGCTTGTTGGGCCAAAGTAGTCATCAGCAGTGGGGCTGCTTCAATTGATTCAGAAAGGGTGGTAATAGCATATCCAGCATGACGTTTCCCTTCATTATTTGTCCTATATAACCCATTGGCAAACTATGAAAGTTCTGCATTTGCTATAGGGGTTTCTTGTAAATCAACTCTAGGTTTTAGTAGCTGGTCAGTTAGATTTAAATAGTCATGAAGTGTCTCATCATTACATAGAAGAAGAAGGTTGTCAGATTAAGATTGTTGCAGTGAGAAAAATATTATGAAAAGAAGACAAGACTAACATCTCACAAGAAGTGAGTCTGCTTACAGAAACATATTGAGTATGATGAGAATTGAATAAAGCTTCTACAACACGAGGAACATACATAGTGAGAGGAGAGCCCATGAATATCTCTTCCATAGATTTAGTTAAAGCCACAGTGGCTAGTATAGCTGTCAGGCAGGGAGGGAGTCCTTTAGCTACTGAATCCGATTGCTGGCTATAATAGCCAAGGGGTCTGCATCAATCCCCATGTTTTTGGATAAAAACCCCAATACATTTCTTTCTCTTTTCATACACAAAAAGGAAGAAAGGGAGCTGATAATTGGAGTGCCCCAAGGCAGGGGTAATTAGAAGTTCTTCTTTTAATTGATAGAAAGCTTATGGGAATTCTTTTCCCAGTCCAGGTGATCAGGTTTGTTAAATTTCAAAAGGGCACATCAGAAGAGGTTTTTTTTGTAGAACATTTCCACAAAAAGTTGTTTTTGGAGGCAGTTCATTGGCTGGGCAGAAATCCTAAATTGCAAACTCATTCTGATTTGTCAGTTAATTAGGGTACTCCCAGCTGGAAGATGTTGAAGGCTGGTGGATACTGACTTCAGTTGTTTATCCAAGTCTATTGGAAATTCTGTGGTTTGATCTTTACCAAGTATGAGTGCAATCTTCTTGCAATTTCCCAACTCCACTTTAGAAAGCCTTGGACTTAGTTACTTCATTTCCTTTCACAGTGTGCACACACAAATTATCAATAACAGGAGTGAAAGGGCATATCACTACAGATCCTGCAGCCATTGAAAGGGTAATAGGGCAATACTATAAACAACTTCACAATCATAAATTTAGCAACTTAGAAATGGACCAGTCCATTGAAATACAAACCACCAAAATTCAACCAAGATAAAATAGATAATCCAAATAGTTCTATAACCATTACAAGAATTGAATTTATGGGATGCGTACAGTGGCTTATGCCTGTAATCCTGGCACTTTGGGAGGCCAAGGAGAAAGGATAGTTTGAGGCTAGGAGTTTCAGACCAGCCTGGGCAACATAGTGAGAATTTTACTCTACAAAAGTAGAAAAATTAGACAGCCGTGGTGGCACGCATCTGTAGTCCCAGCTACGTGAGAGACTGAGGTGGGAGGATTGCCTGAGCCCAGGAGTTCGAGGCTGCAGTAGCTATGATTGTGCCACTGCACTCCAGCCTGGGTGACAGAGAAGACCATGTTTCAAAAATAAAAAAAGAAAGAAAGAATGGAATTTATACGTAAAAGCATCTCTAAAAGAAATCTCCAGGCCTAGGTGGTTTCAGTGGAGAATTCTACCAAATTTTCAAAGAATCAACGCCAATTTTACACAGTCTTTTCCAGAAAATAGAAGAGGAATGAACACTTTCTAATTCATTTTATAATGTTAATATTACTAAAATACATAAATCAAATAAATACAATAAAAAAGAAAGAAAACTACAGATCACTATCTCTTATGACCTAGGAAGCAAAAATCTTTAACAAAGTAGCAAATTAAATTCAACAATGTATTTTAAAAATCACACATGGAATCATAAAATATGTGGTCTTCCAAGTCAAGACTTTTTTCCTTTTACTTAGCAGTAGATTAGTGGTGCATAGACTGGGGATTTGTAGAGCATGGGGAATGTCTTAGCCCATTCCTGCTGCTATAACAAAATACCACAGACTGGGTAATTTATAAATAACAGAAATTTATTTCTCATAGTTCTAGAGGCTGAGAAGTCCAAGATCAAGGTACCAGCAGGTTTAGTGTATGGTGAGGGCTGCTTTCTGCTTCCAAGATGGCACCTTCTTGCTGCATCTTCTGGAGGGAATGAATGCTGTGCCCTCATATAGCAGGAGGTGAAAGGGCAAAAAGGGCCTAGCTAGTTCCCTCCAGCCCCTTTATAAGGGCATTGATTTTATTCATGAGTTTGGAGACTTCATGTCCTAATCACCTCCTAAAGGTTTTGTCTCTTAATACTGTTGCATTGGGGATTAAGTTTCAACATGAATTTTGAAGGGGATACAAACACTTTAAACTATAGTAGGGAGTAACTACTAATGTATACAGGGTTTCTTTTGGGGATGATGAAAATATTTGAAACTTAGATTATGGTGATTGTTGCACAATTCAGTAAATATACTAAAAACCTTTGAATTGTACAGTTTAAATATTAAATATTGTGGTAGGGAATTATATCTCCATAAAGTTGTTTCAAAATTTGTACACTATGACCAAGATAGGTCATTCCAGGTATGACAGTCTAATTTAGTATTCAAAAACCAAACAAAATTATCTGCCACATCATGAGGCCAAAGAAGAAAAGTCAAGCAATCATCTTAGAGAAATGCATTTGACAAAAATCCAACACTGTTTCATAATCAAAATAAGCTAAGAATAAAAGGAAATTAACTCAACTTAATAAAGAGCACTTATAAAAATCTTACAGCTAACATCATACTTAATGGTAAAAGACAGAATGCATTTCCCCTATGATAGGGAACAAGGTAAGGATGTCTACTCTTACTGCTTTTATTCAACATAACACTGGGAGATCTAGCCACTATGATAAGACAAAAAGAGGAAATAAAAAGTGTGCATATTAGAAAGGAAGAAATAATATAGTCCCTATTTGCAGCTGTTACAATCGTCTATGTAGAAAATCCCAATGAATCTACAAAAAAGAACTTCTAGAACTAAGTGATTTCAGCAATGTCACTGAACGAAAGATCAAACTGTAAAAATCAATTGCATTTCTATTAATATATACTAACAATGAACATGCAAAAACCAAAAGTAAAAATAATACCATTTATAATTACTCCAAAGAAAATGAGTTGCTTACGTATAAATTTAACAAAACATGTATAGGATCTGTATGATGAAAATTACAAAATGCTGATGAAAGAAATCAAAGAGCTAAATGAATGCAAGACATACAGAAGTTCCCCCCTTATCTGTGGAAGAGATAGTCCAAGACCCCTAGTAGATTCCTGAAACCACAGATAGTCATGAGTCTAACTCAGGTCTCCATCCTGTCTCTAACTCACATATGGACTCACACAATATGAAAGCTGAGAACTTCTCTGATAAGCTCAGACCAGAGGCTGACAGGTCAGTATTTTTATTTATCACCAGAAAGAAGAATGGGAAAAGATACCAAAAAACCTCCTTTGTCACAAGAGAAACACATTCATTTGGGTTGAACGAAGCAGTGTGTGTAACGAGCACTCCTTCCAGCCTCAGTCACAGCAGTGAGAACTTTTGACAAGGGTTAGGGCACACCTGAAGAAGAGGGTCCCTGTAGTGACTATGAGAACTATCATATCACAAGAGCCATTTAAATTATAGGTACAGGGTCCTCTTTCTTAAACCCTGTGCTCAGATGTGTTTCAGGATTCAGAATATTTCAGATGGTAGATATGTGATACAGTCCATATACTGAATATTATGTAATACTCCAATCAAAGATGGAGGTAGGACCCCTAATTCAACACACGAAGAGTTCTCTAATAGAATGTGTAGTGGTCACATTAAGGAGGATAAATAAAGACTACAAATCGTCTCACATAAGTTCAGATCAGGTGTTTTCATCAAATAGATCTCACACACATGAAAAAACTTGTTTAGAAGAAAACATAGAAAATCTTCATGATCTGGGGTTAGGCATAGTTAGAATGACATCAAAAGCATGATCCATAAAAGAAAAATGGGATTTTATCAAAATTAAAAACTTTTGCTCTGCTAAATCAATGTTGAAAGAATAAAAATCAAGCCACAGACTAGAAGAAAATATTTTCAAATTTCATATCTAACACAGAACTTCATTTCCAGATTATATAATGATGTCTCAAAACACAACAATAGCAATCAACCAAATTAAAAATGAACAAAGGACTTAAATGCTTCACCAAAGAAGATGTAGTAATGCCCCTTATCTGCAGGGGATGTGTTCCAAGCCCCTAGTGGATGCCTGAGATGGGTACTGAGCACTACATATGCTATGTTTTTCCCTATGCATACATACTTATGATAAAGTTTCTATTTATAAAGTCAGCACAGTAAGAGATTAATAAAAATAAGTGATAATAAAATAGAACAATTTTAACAATATGCTGAAATAAAAGTTATGTGAATGCGGTCTATCTCTCAAAATATATACTTACCTATTGGGAACTATGGTTGACTGCAGGTAACAAGCCATGGATAAGAGGGGACTACTGTGCTGTGTTCATGCACTGGAAGATTCAACATAGTAATTGATATACAGGTTCAATGTAATTCCTGTCAAAATGCCAGCAAGCTTTGGATAGTCATAAACAAGCTTATTTTAAATTTATATGGAAAGGCACAGTCCTTAGAATAGCTAAAACAATCTTGAAAAAGAAGAATTGAAGTATGAGTAAGCACTCTTCCCAATATTAAGGACTATTTGATAGCTACAGTAATTAAGGTAGTATGATATTGACAGAAGGATAGATACATATATCAATAGAACAGAATACAGAACCCAGAAATAGACCTACATGAATATCCCTAATTGGTTTTTGACAAACGGGCAAAAGCAATACAATAGAAGAAGCATAAACTTTTTAACAAGTGGTGTAAATGGTACTGGAGTTATGGGATATTCATAGGTTAAAAAAAGAAGTAAATGAGCCCGATGCAGTGACTCATGTCTGTAATCCCAGCACTTTGGAAAGCTGAGGTGGGAGGATCACTTGAGGCCAGGCATTCAAGACCAGCCTCAACAATATAGTAAGACCCCCATCTCTACAAAAAAAAAAAAAAAAAAAAAGCCAGTTGTGGTGGTACACACCTATAGTCCCAGCTACTGGGGAGGCTGAGGCAAAAGGACCATTTGAACCCAGGAATTTGAGGTTACAATGAGCTGTGAAGCTATGATGATGCCACTACACTGTAGCCCAGGCAACAGAGTGAGATCCTGTCTCAAAACAAAAGCAACAACAAAAAACCCCAAGTAAACAAAAACCTCAAACTAAGCCTCACGCCCTATACAAAAAATTAACTTGAAATGGATCATGGACTTAAATTTGAAATGTAAAACTGTAATACTTTCAGAAAAATAAGCATAAAATAAAATCTAGAGCTATGCAAATATTTCTTAGACTTGACACCCAAAGCATGAGCCCCTCCCCCCCAAAAAAGGTAAATTGAACTTCATCAAAATTTGGCTCTTTTGCTCTATGAGAGATCCTTTAAAGAGTATGAAAAGACAAATTACAGACAGGGATAAAATGTTTCCAAACTACATATCTACCAGACTATAGTAGAGTCTAGACTATATAATGGACTTTCAAAATAAACAGTCAAAAAACAGAAAACAAATGTCAAATTAGAAAACAGGAAAAATATGAACAGATATTTCATTAAAGAGGATTTAGAGATAGCAAATAAGCACATCAAAAAAAAAACATTATTAGCTATCAAGAATGCAAATTAAAACCACTACATACCCATCAGAATGGCTAAAATAAAAAATAGCACCAACACCACATGCTAGTGAACATGAGGAGAAACTGAATAAATCACACATTGTTAGTGAGAAAATAAAATGATATAGCCACTCTAGAAAATAGTCTGGCAGTTTCTTGTAAAACTAAACATGTAATTATTGTACAACTCAGCAGTTACATTTTTGTGCATTTACTCCAGAGAAATATTACATTCATACAAAAACCTGTATGCAAATGTATGCAGCAGCTTTATTCATAATAGCCAAAAACTAGAAACAACCTACATGTCTTCCAATGGATGGATGGTTAAACAAACTGTGATACATCCATATCATGGAATATTACTCAGCAATGAAAATGAGTGATCTATTGACACATGCAACAACTTGAATGAGTCTCAAGGGAATTATGCTGAATGAAAAAAACAGTATCAAAATGTTACATGTTGTATGTTTCCATTTATAATATTTGTGAAAAGAAAAAATAGAAGGGTTGCCAGGGTAAGGGGTGGGGAGTTGGGAAGCAAGTGGGTGTTATTATAAAAGGTCAACACAAGACATTCTTGTGGTAAAAAACTATTTTGTGTCTTTACTGTGATGGTCATTGCACAAACCTATGCATGTGGTAAAATGCCATAGAACTAGGTGCACACACACATGCACATATACAAGTGAGCACAAGCAAAGTCAGGGAAATCTAAAGAAAATAGTGCAAAAACCATTATCTCATGGGCCATACAAAAACATGTGCATGGGGAAGTTTGTTGGAAGGAAATGAGAGAATTCACGTCCCACTAAGACATAAATAAGGCCATGTTGCCATGGAAGGATCTCAGGCAAGACATACAAACTACTAACTAATGGCAAAAGATGGAAGACAATGGTAAAAACTACAGAATGGGGGCAGCCATGGGGAATGGCTTAGAGGAAACAACCTCTCCCTGCCATTTGTGCCACTAGTATTGAACTTTAGGAGATAAGGAGTGGGGAGCCAGTTTGAGAAGACTCCTTAGGGAGTGCTAAGGAAATACCTCCAACCACAGCTTGTTGGCCTTCTCGGCATCTCCACCCCCGTAAGGGTGTCAGAAGTGTTGTTTTGTGAGATCTAATCCCCTCATAGCCATCATTGGCTAGGGGAGCATCTTGCTGACCAAACAAAGCTGAAGGGCCGTGGCTTCCTGCTGTCTTGGGGAGGGGTAGATGTGTGTGTGTGTGAGTGTGTGTGTGTGTGTTTATATATATATATATATATATAGAGAGAGAGAGAGAGAGAATAGGCCCCTATGGTAAACATGGCTGAGGTAATCAGGAAACCACAGGAGCCCAGAACATTGGGGTGACCATGAACTATAAGCACCAAACAGCGGAAGAAGAGGAAGATCCCCTCTCAGTCCAGGTCAGATGACCCTACCCAACCTCCCTGTCTTCTTCCCCATCAACCCCCATCTCCCAAGATTGCTATCCTGACTTTGACGGGCATCAAGCCTTCCTCAGCCTGCATTCTTCCTCATCATCCTTCCCTACCCAGTCCCATCATTTTCTCCCAACTTCATATCCTTCTGGGCTCGTCTTGTTGGCCTATGTCTTAGTCTGTTTGTGCTGCTGTAACAAAATATCATTGACTGGGAAGCTTATAAACAACATAAATTTATTTCTCACATTTCTGGATGCTGGGAAGTCCAAGACCAAGGTGCTGGCAGATTCAGGGTCTGGTGAGGATACACTTTTTCAATGGCTGTCTTTCCTTTGTAACCTCACATGGTGGAAGGGGTGGAGGGTCTATCTCAGGCTTCTCTTGTTAGGGCATTAACCCCATTCATGAGAGCTCATGATCCTTACCTTACGACCTAATTACCTCCCAAAGGCCCCACCTCCTAATATCATCTTAGGGGTTAGGATTTCAACATGTGAATGGGGCGGGGGGAACATTCAGACCATAACATCCTGACAGTTGCTAAAGACACACAGAAGGATAAAAAGGCTGTTTCCCATGACTTCAGGAAAAAAATTCCTGAGATACAACTCCAACCACTTCAAGTAGGTGGAAGAGAGTAACGAGGGCTATTACCACAGACTGAAATAGGAGCCTGAGCCAAAAGCAGTCAGGACGAGTCCAACAAACCCTGCAGAATGACACCACTCCAAGACCTGTGCAGCCAATAACTGCAGAGCAAGCACTAAAAACCTCAGAACCATCTGCTGCATTTCTAGAAGTCTGGCCACTCAGAAATGGCCAAACACATAGAGACTGACTTGGATTCCAACATGCATCATGAAATGGTGATGATTAAAGTAAAATCAAAAAGGTGTAAGAAGCCCCTTAAAATAATAAAATGTAGAACTCTGCAGTGAAAAAGACTGTGTTGCTCTAGCCCTTAAGATTGTTCAAAAGGCTGAGAGTTCCAATCACAGAGATTCTCTACACCTCAACATCTCTGCTACAAAATAGTTCCAGGTCCTCCTGCATGCACTGGAGGAGAAAATGTGCATGCAACCAACCAGGGTGGAAAACTATCCTTTCTTGACCCCATCTATGACAGAACAATTGAATAACTTCTTTACTTTGTACTCAGCACTCATCTAAATATTAATGAAATCAGCAGGATACAGCAATGTCCCCTCTGTGCCTTCAACAGTCTTGAAGGCCTGGGAGAAGGGAGAAAGCAGAAAGCAAAGATGTCCCACGAGGCTGTGGCCAGTATCAGTTACCGTCCTGTGCATTGCTGAGCAGCCCTGGCCACTTGGTAGTAACTCAGGTTGGAAAGTGAAGGTCCGGGAGATTTACTGACTTCCTTATCCTCTACCAAGTGGTGATTCGGCATAAAGGTTAGAGCCAAGAAAGGATGGCCATGCAGCCAAATCAAGCAGAGGCCTGACTAAATGCTCTTCTTTGGACAGATTCTACCCAGGTCCCCCATCTCACCTCCTCCAACTATCGTTCCTCACCTATAAATCCAAGAATGGGGCTCTCACTCAAAATTCAGACCCACCAGAGAAAGAAGTAGTTGAGATTTGTATATGTATGGATTATAACAGTGATCCTCAAAAATTTGTTTTGTGCATCCCCAAAGGAATCTTGTAAAACTGTGTACCGCTTCACACAGTTTTAGGTGAAATACATAATTTTTTATTATGAGTCTAAATATTTACCAAAGATACAATTTCTGGTTAATTATAAATCTTGATAATTTAAAATATTGTCAATATTGATATTTCTGGCTTATTATCAATATTGTATACATTTATATAAGATAAAACTGTTACATCAGTCTTTTAAATATAACCAATGAAATTTATATACCTCAGTGATTTGCTGCTCAGAACAGGATATGTAAAAAGATGTAAATTAGCTCTTCTTCACCTAGAGTAAATCTTATTTTTTCCTTTCCTCCTTGAACTGGTATTTCCATTCTGCTCTCTTTATAAAATTTTATCTTAATACATTTATGCTTAAAAGTCTTACTTTTATCACTCTACCATATCTTTATAGCATAAGACGCTAAATGTTAAAATTTTCTTTTAGATCTTTGGAAATTTTTCTCATATATAGATGGGTTTTTAAAAAATAAAAAATAGTTGATGTATCCATGGAAGAATATCCATGGAAGAATGAGAAAACATTCAACATCAGTTTTATTCTAACTTTGTAGTTCTTTTTTATTGCTGAGAAACTTTATTCACATAAGTAAGTAGGTGGAAATAGAAGCAGCTTTGGTATACTTTCAAGTTTTTTACCAAAAATCACAAAGAGAGAGAGTTAGCAACACAAATATTTCAATGACCCTTCAGCTGACAATTTTCTAGTTTTCCCCCCAATTTTCTTGAAAGCAAAGTCTTGGAAACCATCTAACTTGCAAGAGGACTTTTTATGCTATTATAAGGTTCATTTACTTTCTTGATTTCAAAGAATTAGTCCAAAAAGTCTTTATTGGTCTATATAACAATTCACTATATGTACTCTTTCATTTAAAGGCACCTTGTTTATGAAAATGCAATTAAATGAAACTATGGTTTTTTAAAACTCATATATTTGGAGTTTATGACATATTCTAATGTTGGCAGTTACCAAACTTCAATTTTCTAGGTAATTTCAAAGTACATTAAATGTCGTGACAGAGAAACAGAGAGAAAGACATTCAAGAATCAATATAGGGGTAGATTGATAATGTCTTGGTAAAAAACAATTGCATTTACACATACACATTTGACAGAATTAGAATAGAATATCAGCATCTGAGAGGAATTAATCTTAATAAAATAAAGCTGTTTCTAGAGCTTCTTGCATATTGTCTTCAGAATACCAAGGAAATGTAGGAAATACAGAAAAGAATAGTATTCTTCCCTGTACCAAGATAAAAGTAGATATTCTGCTTTTAAGAGTGCAGTTTAATTTACTTCATGGAGTTAACAGTCAAAAGACAAGAAGATACTAAACCAGTGTAATTATGGGACTTACAAGAAGGAATTAATTACTGAAATAAAGTATATCATTTTGAGCATAATTCACAATCTTGTCCTATTACTTTAACTCTACTAAGTACAAGGTAGGAATGAATTAATGAGCAGAGAAACAACTGACAATGATAGCAGAAGAACACTTGTACCCAGGAAACAACAGTGAATATAAATTTACATCATCAAGTAATCTTTTCATTATTCAAGGAATTAAAAAATACTTTTAACAATAACTTTAAAAGTTAATGAAAATATTTCTCCTATGCCATTTAATAAATGTTCAAGAAAATAAAAAACACTGTCTTACCTCAATATATGGAAGATTTTACTTGAAAACATGTAGATCTACAAGACATAAATATGGAAATTTTCACCCTCCTTGAAATCATGCAGAATACACAAACAAGACATATTCAGGTCAATGTGAATATGCATAAAATTCTTTCTTTTTCTTAATAGTAAAAACAGAGGATACCTTTTTTTGTGGATTCATAGAATGTTTTTTGTAGATATACAGTCCAACAGGAAGGAAGGCAGGAAGGAAAGAAGGAAGGAAATCTTAAAGATTAGCCAAGAAATGCAAGCGGCAATTATTATATAACTTCAAGTATCACACTGCACAATATATTTCAATTCAGAACGTCTTGACAAAGGTCATCTCTACCATCATTTTCTCCTTTAACAGAAATATGTACGAGACAAAGACAGAGGCCCTACAGTGAGTCATGGTGCCTTGACTGAAAAAGTCTTTGCTGATACCTATATTTTAAATTATCTTTTAATTTAGTGCCCCATAGATTCAGGCTAGGTGGGTGGTGTGTCTTGGGTAAAGTGGGAAAGGAAGATGAGAAAGGAAATCCCGTTTGAGGCCCCATTAGCAGGGGTGATCTCAGATGGCTCTGTTTTAGGATATTATTCATATGGAAGTTGAGAATCTGCCCAGACACCGTCACTTTGTCTTTGACAATGATTTATAATCAATCACCTACTCAGTGAGATGAACGAAATAATAAGTTGAAGGTGTCAATACTAACATGTAGACAGCTGATCTCAGTTTAGTAATGTCTATACCGGGAACACTTACATTTTAATAAGAGATCACGCATTTTAAATGCCTTTATTTCAATTACATCTAGGTATCTTTAGGAGATATTTTTGGATGGTGAGATTCTCAGACTTCCTCTAAAACTGTGCTCAACTTAACATATAAAACCAGTAAAGGATATGAGCACTAAACTTGTCTATTGTACTTAACTCACGTTGTTAAAATATAGCCTCACTTTTCTAAGAAAGTAAAATTTGTTTCTCTAGTAACACCCATCAGAAAAGATAACATATTTTACTGTTAGTAGCTTCACATGTGGCTTCTTCTTGCATAAAATGGTAATAAAAAGCAGAATAGGAGGTGATTATGGATAGCTTAAAAGTATAATTCACTGGACTAGAGTTTATAAAATCCACATTTAAGTGATCCAAAATAATTGAAATAAATAATTAAATGATAAATTATACCAAATAAATGATCAGTCTTCTATTTCAGTCTCCCTACCACCCTTCAAAAAAAAAAGCATTTCTTTCTTGATATCACAGAGAACAGATGACCAGCTGAATGATTAAATTTCTCACTTTTCAACTCTGTAAGCTTCAAAAATCTGGACAGAAATTCAAACATGGAAGATCTAAGACTTGAAGCTTTGTATTAACCAATTTCAACCATAGTATACTTACTTAAGTACATATTTATTAACTTGGTCCTAAAAAGCTTACCAGTATGAGTCCATATCAAAGATCCCTCACCTACCACTCAACAACAACAAAACACCCAATTAAAAAATGGGCAAAGGACTTGAATAGACATATTTACAAAGAAGACATACAAATGGTCGATAAGTACATGAAAAAATGCTGAGCATCACTACTCATTAGGGAAATGCAAATCAAAGCCACAGTGTGATACCACTTCACAACCATTAGGATGGCTATCAATTAAAAAAAAAAGGCAAATAAGTATTGGCAAGGATATAGAGAAATTGAAACCCTCGTGCATGGCTGGTTGGAATGTAAAAAAGATGCGGCCACTGTGGAACAGTTTGGCAGTTCCTCAAAAAGTTAAACTGAATCACTGTATGATCCAGCAATTCCACTCCTGGATATAAATACAAAGAAATCAAAAGGAGGGATCTAGACCCCTGTACAACAACGTGCATAGTAGCAGTATTCTCAATAGCCAAAATATGGAAGTAACCCAAATGTCCATCAACAGATAAATGGAAAAGCAAAATCTGTGTATGTATAATATATAAGATAATATCATTAAGCTTTATAAAGGAAAGAAACTCAGATACATGTAGCAAAATGGGTGAACTTTGAAAACACTATGCTAAGTGAAACAAGTGGATACAAAAGAACAAATATTGTATGATTCCACTTATATGAGGTAGCTAAAAGTAGGCAAATTCATAGAGAAAACAAGTAGAATAGTTCAACAGGGCCTGGAGGAGGAGGAAACGAGGAGTCAGTGTTTTAATGGGTACAGAGTTTCTGTTTGGGGCGATGAAAAAGTTCTGGAAATGGATAGTGGTGATGGTTGGGCAATATTGCGAAGGTACCTAATGACACTGAACTGTACACCTAAAAATGGTTAAATGGCTAGTTTCATGTTTTTTATATGTGTGTATATATATATGTACACACACATATACACACACACACATGTTATATATATTTTACCACAATAAAAAAAGAAGAACCACAATGAGATGCCAGTACACACCTGTCAGAATGGCTAAATTTTAAATGACTGAACAGCAAGAGGTGGTCAGGATGTGGATCAGATGGAACTACTAATGGACTTGTGAAACTCTACAGCCATTTTGTAAAACAGTTTGACGTATCTTATAATGTCAAATATACACTCATACCTCTTAAGTATTTATCAAGGAGAAATGCAAACACATGCACATACAAAGACTTGTAAAAAAATATTTTATAGCAGCATAATTCATAATAGCCCCAAACTAAAAACAGCCCACATATCCATCAACTGATGAATAGATATTATCTTCATTCCATGGAAATTACACAGCAATGAAAAGAAACAAAATATTACCCAGGCAAAGAATTTATGACTACAACTCCAAAGGCAATCACAGCAACAACAAAAATAAGTGGGACTTGATTAAATTTAAAAGCTTCTGCACAGCTAAGGAAACAATCAACAGAGCAAATGGACAACCTACAGAATAGGAGAAAATAGTTGCAAGCTATGCATCTGATAGAGAGCTAATAACCAGAATCTACAAAGAACTCAAGTAAATCAGCAAGAAAAAATCAAACAACCCTATTAAGAAATGGACAAAAGACATGAACAGAAGCTTCTCAAAAGAAGACAGACACATGGCCAATAAACATACGAAAAATGTTCAACATCGCTAATCATCAGGGAAATGCAAATTAAAACCACAATGAAACTACAAAACTAAAAGCCTTACCCCTGTTAGAATGGCTTTTATTAAGAAGTCCAAAAAACAATAGGTGCTGGCATGGATGCAGAGAGAAAGGAATGCTTATACACTGTTGGTGGGACTGCAAATTAGTACAACCTCTATGGGAAAACAGTATGGAGGTTCCTCAAAGAACTAAAAGTAGATCTACCATTTGATCCAGCAATCCCACTACTGAGTATTTACCCAAATGAAAAGAGTAATTTTATCAAAAAGACACCTGCACTTGAATGTTTATTGCAGCACAATTCACAATTGCAAAGATGTGGAAGCAACCCAAGCGCCTGTCAACTCATGAGTGGATTAACAAAATGTGGGCCATGGAATACTACTCAGCCATAAAAAAGGATGAATTAATGCCTTTTACAAACATTTGGATGGGACTGGAGACCATTACCCTAAGTGAAGTATCTAAAGAATGGAAAAACAAACACCACATGTACTCGATATTAAATTGGAACTAACTGAAGAGCACACATACGCACAAAGGGAAATAAAATTTGGTGGAAACCAAGCAAGAGGAAGGGGGGAGGAGGGAATGAGTGAAAACCTACCTAATGGGTACAATAAACGTTATCTGCATGATGAGCACACTTATAGCCCTGACTGAAGCATTACAAAAGTGATCCATGTAATCAAAAGCATTTGTACCACTGTAATATTTTGAAATTTAAAAAAAAGAAATAAAATATTGATACATACCACATGGTGGATCTTAAAATAATTATGCTAAGTATAGGCATCTAGACCAAAAAAACCAAGAATATATACTACATGATTTCATTTATATGTAATTCTAAAAAAAAAAAAAAAGCAAACTCCAACAATAGAAGGTACATCAGTGGTTGCTTGGGCTGAAAATCAGGGTTGAATGAAGCAGGAGGGAACTTTTTGACATGATGGGCTTGTTCTATATCTTGATTCTGGAGATAGTTGCACAACTGTATAAAAATATTTAAATTCATTAAACTGTACACTTACAAAAACACCCCAAAATATGCCATTCACCTTTCTTGTGTGCAATGTTAAGCACCCTGGACTCCAGCACTCCACTGTCCCCATCCCCACAGGGCTCTAGGGAGGGCAGGGACAATGTTTGGGTTTGCCCCTCTGCTCTGCTCAAATTTCTAGCCTGTGTGGTTTTCCCTAATTCCTTATAGTATTTCTCTGAGTCCTATGATCTGAACATTTGTGCCCCCAACCGAAAATTCACATGTTGAAACCTAATCCCCAATGAGATGGTATTGGGAAGTGGGGCCTCTAGGAGGTGATTGGGTCATGCGAGCTTCACTTTCGTGAGTGGGATTAGTGCCCTTAGAAAACAAACCCCAAAGAGCAGCCTTGCATTTTCCACCGTGTGAGGACACTAAGAAGGTGCCATCTGTGATCCAGGAAGTGGACCCTAACCAGATGCTGAATCTGACAATGTCTTGATCTTGGACTTCCCAGCCTGCAGAACTGTGAGCAATAAATTTCTGTTGTTTTAAAGCTACCCAGTCTATGGTGTTTTGTTATAGCAGCCAGAACTAAGACTGAGTCTTCCACTTTCAATTAAAGATGGTAATCACAAACCTACACTTAGTTTTGGCTTTGGCTTCTGCTTCAGTCCACTTTCTTATCCCAAACCCCGCTACTGCTTCTTTAAAAACCTTTAGGACAAGGCACCTAGCCCACAGTCCTCTCTTGACTCTATAACCATTATGTAATTTCTGTCATCAGACACATTTTAACTAAGTTCTGAGCACATTTCTCAGTGCTGCTTAACAACAAATGGAAAATGGCTTTTCATTCTTTTGTATCAAACTTATTTAGCACAGTACACCAGTTGGAGGCTAAAGTAAAAGTAGAAAGGCCAGAGAAATAAATAAAGGAAAGGTCATAATGCCAAATTATATGAAGCAATATATTACCCACTGTCACATGAGTTCTAATATATCTTTAGAGGACTGCCATAATAACACTTTCCCTGAAGAGTTGCAACACCTGCTACTGATTTTTTTTTCCTCCCCTCAAATTGGAAATCATTGGAGTAATTCTACAAACAGAAGAGGACTCTGGCTATTGCTTTTAGACAGCTGGGAAATATGCTTTCAAGATGTCCATGAGCACCCAGATGGTAGCCTGAACCCAGAGACGGATGGGGGAAGAAGATCAGGAGAGACAGACAAACAAAAACAGAGAAGGACAGAGACAGAGATAAACCTGGAAAGATGGGAGGAGAGAGGAAACAAAATCCCAATTCAATTTCTCATGGCAACCTGGCCTATTGTAAGTGAAATGGGAAAACATTGCAGTGTTTTAAGCAGTAATGGAGCAAGTTTTGCTTGCTGACTATCTAACCACTATTTCCATATTTTGGATTTAATAAAGCCACAGCAAGCCTTTTGCCCCAAGCACCTTTTTGTACTTAATTGTCAAATTCATATGCAATTGGATGGAAATATAATCCATATGTTTTGCTCATTTATGCTTAAATCATCCAAATATGGTGTTTTAACCCCAATTTGTCATTCACAAAAATTTTGGAGAATGACAAATTGAATTAACTTCTGGATGCCTGTCTTAATCCTCCACTCTTTTGTGGTCCTCAAGTAAATACATATATTTGAATTCAAAAGTTTAAGAGATTCATAGGAAGATCCAAAACAAAGTTTTCCTCCCTTTGTTGGTTCCCCTCCAACCTCAATGAACAGTCTTCCTCAGATTCCTTTGCTGGCTCTTCCTCTTCTATGCAAAGTCTTAATGTTGGACTGCTCCCAGACTCAGCCATAGGTCTTCTTTTTTAGTGCCACTGTCTCTCTAGGGATATCTTTTAGTACCATGGCTTTTAGTACCATCTGTATTAATATCAAATTTATATCTCTGATGTTGATCTTTCCCCTGAGCTTCCGTCTTGGATGCCTGCTTTCAATTTTATATTTGTACTTGCAAGTCATGTAAGTATCTCAAATTTAATTTTCCAAAATGAAATACGTGGTACCATTTTTGCAATATCTTGTGAGTCTATAATAATTTCAAAACAAAAAGTTAAAAACATTTGTGCTGAATAAATAAAATATTTGACTTCTGCCTACCTAAAACATATTCTTCCCCCAATCTTTTTTCCATCTCAGTAAAAGGCACAACTTTCATCCAGTTGCATTTGAAAAAATAAAGTTATTCTGATTTTATCCCTTTTCCCCACTGACCTCATCCAGCCCGTTAACAAATCCTGTTGGCTCTGCCTTACAGTTGTCTACTTCCTCCATTACCACTGGCACTACCCTAGTCTATGCTGTCATTATCTCTTGTCTGGATGTATTAGTTTTTCTATTACCACACACCAAATTACTATAAATATAGGGCAGTTTAAAACCGCACAAATTTATTATCTCAGTTTCTGTAGATCAGAAGTTCAGGCACACGATGGCTGGATTCTGTGTTCAGGGTCTCACAGACTAAAATCACGGAGTCCACCAGACTGACAAATACAAAGTCTTCTGGTTGGTCTTCCTGCATCCATTCTTGCCCTCCACTATAATGTCCCCACAAAAGTAAACATGTATATTATATATTTTTGCTCCACTACAGCTTCAAACACTGCAATCTTTTCCCATTGCACTTAAAATAAAGTGCAACCTTCTTGTTGTGTCTGACAAAATCATCTACACCTAGACCCTGCCCAAACCATGAAGTTAATGAAGCTTAAGCTTTAGGACTTTCACTTGGATAAGACTTTGTGAGTATTGGAGGTTGTAGGTTATACTAAATGAGGAGAGAAAGTCAGGTTATAAATAGGAAATATTTCTATGTAAGTAGTATTGATAAGTTGCCTGCAACTATTTCAGAAGAAATACATCTAAATCTTCAAAGTCTTGATAATTTCATTTCTTTCTTATTCTGAATCAATATCCATTCATACTTAATTTTGTATTTGTTATTGTTCTGCTTTCTTACTCCTAAAACTGTTGCTTCGATTTTGTAAATGTTAGGGACCACTGCCTCTGCCTACTTATCCAGCCATGTCTTAAACTGTTCCTCACCCTACTTACTATACTCCAGCCGCATTGATTCTTATTTTGCTTCTAGATCAGCTAAGCTTTTTCCCACCTCAGGGTCTTTGCATTTCCTGTTCCCTTGCCTGAAATGCTCACTCTCCTTGCTTTTGTAGAGTTGGCGTCTTCTCAATATTCAGATCTCAGCTTAAATATGATATGCCTTCTAAAGTAACCCCTACCCCATTTATTCAATACGATCACGTCTGTCATGTCACCTTTTTTGTTTCCCTAATAGCACATATCACTCTCTAATATCGTCCCATTGTCCCCATCGTTGTGACTTTTAACATGCCCAGAAGGGAGTATTTCACTGAGCTCCTGATACTTTCAAGTGTCTGTAGGATGAGTCATAGAGCACAGGCTTTGGGATCAGACAGAACTGGCAGCTCTGTGATCTCTCTGAGATTCCACTTTTTTAACTATAATCTAATACCAAGCAAATATTGTCAGTCTTACCAAATGTTTTCATTTTCTTTCTAGTAGATGACATGGGGCCACATGAGACCTGGGAGGTAGGAGAAGCAGTCTGTGGCAAAGGGGTACTGTGTTTAGCACGTTACAGTTCCTTTAGGAAGCAAACCCTGATGCAACACGCAGGGCAACCCAGTAAAAGAGTATATACCATCTCTGTAAAAAGGCCTAAATTCTTTGACCTAACCCACCGTTCATGGGCACCAACTTTTTCCCGTGCCTAAGACAGTGCCTGCCATATATTGGGAGCTCAATAAATGTTGAATAAATCAATGAAGGAATGAACATTTCCCATTTCATCCCAACCTTGTCCACCTGTCTTCTTGTTCATGATTTAACAAACAGATTTTGCATTCTATCCTGCATCCTTAGGCTACGGTAAGTCCAGCTTCCCCCAGTTTCATTCTTCCCACATGCACCTTCTAGCTCCCAGGTCTGCTGGGCTGCAACTGGGAAATTGTACAAATGTCTACTTCTTTTAGAATTTTGTCATAGGCAGATCCTGATTGCATCATCAATTATAATGCAACTATTTACTATTTTTATAGTGGTATATATGAATTTATAAAGAGATTATAGCACGTGTTTCTATAATAAAAGGAAAATGTGTTCTTTTAAGGCCAATTATTTGTATTTCCATTGCCCCTCTGACCCCTTTTGGTCTATTTTCTGGAGGCAAAGTAAAAGTAAATTCTTTTACTAATTTTACTTTTTCATTTTTCTCTAAAATTGGGAAGTTAGATAGAATGAGCCTCCTGGAAAATGTGGCTCAGGGTTAACTTCTGGTAGGGCGCATGTCTCCTTTAGCAAGCTCCTGACATGAATGTATTGGATGTGGAAAATTTACTCCTTTGTTTTCATAAAAAGAAATCGATTCCTTTTGTCCATTTGAAGGGAGTTTTCTGTGTATGGTATCTGTGTGATTAACAACACATACTATCAGGTTCTGTTGACTCCACTTGTAAATTTTCACAGTTTAATCTGATTGGAAATGCCCCTGGATTTGTGTTTGGTGGTTGGGTAATAATCACTTTTACTACCAATCTGTTCCACAATCAACCCCAATCTGAGTTCCCCTCAAATCCTCCTGCTTAGCTAGTGAAACTGACTTTCTTTAGTGCTGTTGTCCTCTTAAATCAGCTCCTCTCCCCATGTGCTCTGAAACTCTCACTCAATGTCCTATCCCTGGCCCAATGCCACATTTTACTTTGTCACTACACCAAGAGACATACAGGAATAAAAGATCATTTGTCACACATCTTTGTATCCCTGGCTCTTTGCATGCTGCCACATGGATGCATGAGCACATGGATGCACTCAATAATGCTTCATAAATACTGTATAAGAGCAAGTCTGCGTGAAAATGCTTGCTTTCCTTCTTTCCCATCTTGCTGAGCAGAAAGCTGATGTGGTACTTTAAATGCTAAAAATTCCTTAATATTAATGATGAATGGTTGTTGATTAAGAAGAATTAAGCAAGTTAGACAATAAATAATTAGTAATCACATTTGGAGCCTTCTGTCAATCCCAAACACCCTTCTGAGAAAATCAAAGATTTTATAAAGTGCGAACTTCCTGATCTAATTTGCGGTAGGGAATGAGAAGATTGTGGATTTCATTCCATCATGTACTGCCATTTACTAAATTTCCATTCAGTTCAAATTCCCAAGTCATTTTAGTCCCTGGGATGGACCTACAGCCTCTGCCCTGTCATTCTGGGTTAGGAAGGCTCTGGCAGTGTTTCAGTGGGGGAGGCCACTGACACCCCTTGCAGACATGCACATTGGGCCTCCCAGCTGAGCCATAAGAGGCTGTTCTATTGTTTCCACATGGATCAGATTCTAAACGGAGTGTTTCAAACCTATACATTCAACAGAAGCTGGACTTAACCTTTTTGCTTGTGTCCCGACAAAGCCAAGCAGACAGAAAAGTTTGGATCTCCATTTTGTGCATAGTTAAGTCTGAACCCTGCTTCATTATTGCACATAGCACATGCAGGTGGTTCAAAGTAAAAAAGACAAACCGTTGCATTAGATTCTGGGTTTCCTAGGTCCTTCGGAGCAGGCCAGGGGATGGGGGAGAATGCTCCCGGGGCAATCTCCTGAACAGGCTAAAGAGTACTGTCTATACAGCTCAGATGATCAGTACAGAACCCCTAATTATTATTACCAGAGTGAATGATCTAGATAGATATCTAGATAGATATCAGATATCTGCTAAATATGATCAATGTTAACATTTAGTGATGTATGCTTTTGCCACTGTATTGAACACTGTATTGATGTTATTTATGAGATAAAATCTAACTGCATCACCCTAATTCCAGTCAGCTCAAAAATGGCTTTCTTGAGCAGAAGCTTTCATATATGTAGCATTATGGGTTTTTTAATGTTTGTATTGGTGGATTTACTATATTTAATAACAATTAGTTTCTTTCAATTTGTTTCAAGGAATTCTTTATATTCCAAGATGTATTACTGTCTAGGCAGGAGCTGGTATGTTTTTTAACAAATAACATGCTTTATTGTGTTATCAGTTTAAATCTTGTCTTTAATTTTTTAAAAATATTATGGAGGTACAAATATTTTTGGTTATATGGATTGCTTTTGTAATGCTTGAGTCAGGATTAAAAGTGTGCCCTCACCCAGATAGTGTCACTGTACCCATTAGGTAGGTTTTCACCCATACCCTCCTTCCCTCTTCCCCCTGCTTGATTTCCATTGAGTTTTACTTCCCTCTATACATATGTGTGTTCATCAGTTAGTTTCAATTTTATAGTATGTGTGGTGTTTGTTTTTCCATTCTTTAGTTACTTCACTTAGGACAATGATCTCCAGTTCTAAGCTGAGTAGTATTCCATGGTCCACATTTTGTTAATCCACTCATGAATTGATGAGCACTTGGGTTGATTCCATATCTTTGCAATTTTGAATCGTGCTGCAATAAACATTTGAGTGCAGGTGTCTTTTTGATAAAATTACTTCTTTTTCTTTGGGTAAATACCCACTAGAAGGATTGTAGGATCAAATGGTAGGTCAACTTTTAGTCCTTTGAAGAATCTCCATGCTGTTTTCCATAGAAGTTGTACTAATTTGCAGTCCTACCAACAGTGTATAAGCATTCCTTTCTGTCTGCATCCATGTCAGCATCTATTGTTTTTTGGACTTTTTAATAAAAGCCATTCTGACTGGGGTAAGGTGATATCTCATTGTGGTTTTAATTAGATTTCCCTGATGATTAATGACATTGAGAATTTTTTCATGTTTATTGGCCATTTGTCTATCTTCTTTTGAGAAGTTTCTGTTCATGTCTTTTGCCCACTTTTTAATGGGGTTGTTTGATTTTTTCTTGCTGATGTTGATTTGCTTGAGTTTTTTGTAGATTCTGGTTATTAGCCCTCTATCGGATATGTAGTTTGCAAATATTTTCTTCCATTCTGTAGGCTGTCTATTTGCTCTGTTAATTATTTCCTTACCTGTGCAGAAGCTTTTTAAATTTAATCAGGCCCATTTATTTATTTTTGTTGCTGCTATGATTGCTATTGGGGTCTTCTTCACAAATTCTCTGCCTGGGCTGATATCTAGAAGAGTTTTTCCAACATTTTTTCTAGAATTCTTATGGTTTCATGTCTTATATTTAAGTCCTTTATCCATCTTGAATTAATTTTTGTGAGTGGTGAGAGATATGGATCCTGTTTCATTCTTCTGCATGTGGCTATCCAATTTTCCCAGCAATATTTATTAATAGGGATTCTTTCCACAGTGCATATTATTGTCTGCTTTATTGTAGATCAGTTGGCTATATGTGGATGGTTTTATATCTGGGTTCTTTGTTCTGCTCCATTGGTCTATGTCTCTATTTTGGTGCCAATACCATGCTGTTTGGGTTACTATAGCCTTGTAGGATAGTTTGAAGTCTGGTAATGTGATGCCTCCTGACTTGTTCCTTTTGCTCAAGATTGCTTTGGCTATTCAGGCTCTTTTCTGTTTCCAAGCAAAGCATACGATTAATTTTTCTAGATCTGTGAAAAGGACGTTGGTATTTTGATGGAGATTGTATCAAATCTTTAAATCACTTTGGGTAGTATGAACATTTTAACAATGTTGATTCTACTGATCCATAAGCATGATATGTTTTTCCATTTGTTTATTTCATCTGCAATTTCTTTTCTCAGTGTTTCATATCAGACGGATTTACAGCTGAATTTTACCAGACCTACAAAGAAGGGTTGGTACCTGTTCTGCAGAAATTGTTCCATAACATTGAGAAGAAGGGAATCCTTCCCAACTCATTCTATGAAGCCTTGATACCAAAGCCAAGAAAGGACACAACAAGAAAAGAAAATTACAGACCAATATTCCTTATGAATATAGATGCAAAAATCCCCAATAAAATACTAGCAAACTGAATTCAACAGCACATCAAAAAAATAATCAACCATGACCAAGTGGGCTTCATCCCAGGGGTGTAAGGATGGTTCAACATATGCAAATCAATAAATGTGATTCACCACATAAACAGAAGCAAAAACAAAGATTATGTGATCATCTCAATAGATGCAGAAAAAGCATCTGACAAAATTCAGGACCCTTTCATGATAAAAACCGTCAACAAACTAGGCATAGAAGGAATCTATCTTAAAATTATAAAAGCCATAACAACAAACCTACGGTCAGCATCATACTGAATGGGGAAAAGTTGAAAGCATTTCCACTAAGAACTGGAACAAGAAAAGGGTGCCCACTGTCCCTACTTCTATTCAACATAGTGCTGGAAGTCCTAGCCAGAACAATCAGGCAAGAGAAAGTAAGGGTATCCAAATTGCGAAGGAGGAGGTCAAACTATCACTTTTTGCAGATGATATGATCTTATATCTAGAAAACCCCAAAGAATCTACCAGGAGACTTCTGGAACTGATAAATAAATTCAGCAGAGTCTCAGGTTACAAAATCAATGTACACAAATCAGTAGCATTCCTATATATCAACAACAGTCAAGCTAAGAGTCAAATCAAAGACTCAATACCATTCAGAGTTGCTACAAAGAGAATAAAATACCTAGGAATATACTTAACCAAGGAGGTGAAAGATCTCTACAAAGAGAACTACACAACACTGAGGAAAGAAATGGCAGATGATGCGTTATGTTTTTATTTTTTGAATATGTATGTTAAAAGTTTAAAAGGAACATGATTAAATTCTCTATATTATACTTTCACTTATTAAAATGGTCTAATGATCTATAGTCAGATTATGTGAGTACAGTTAGGGTGATAATTAATATTGGATAATAATAAAAATACACATGATATGCTATCTCCTTGACAAACTACCCCTTAATGATATCTGCCTGGCAAACTACCCCACAATGATGTCTGCCTGGCAATCTTTAATTTGCCTTTCGTTTCCCAACTCAGGCATTTTGTTTTCTTTATAATCTTTTTGTACTTTGTGCTTAACACTGTTAAATATGTTACCTTATGGGATTATAATCATTATAATCATTTATTTACCTCTCTGTCCTCCCACTGTACTTCCACTTCTTTGAGGTCAGAGAGTGTGCTCCTTACCATATTATCCACAGCCTCTAGCAGAGTTCCTGGCACAAAAACTGACTTGAGCTTAAATGTTTGTTAAACTTGCAAAGTAATTTTATATATTTTATCTCATTTCATGCTCATAACAATCTTGTTATGAACTGGCTATGAGGCAGGCAGTATAATATTATCCCCATTTAAGAGTTAAGGAAATTAAGGCTTAGAGAGATTAAGTGATTTTGACAAGGGTGCACAGTTAATAATGCAATAAACTTCACTCTAACCAAGATCTTCCAAATGCCAAATCCTATATCATTTCCAATGTGCTACATTTGCCTTTTAAGATGCCATTTCTTTCTCAACTGAGGAAATGACCATTGTCACCATTTTGCAGGTCAAGAAAAATAAATCCTAAAACTCTGCCAGATAATTCAGTTCTCATCTTTGGCAGCAACAGGAACCAAGAATAGAAAACCAGTATTACTATTCTGCTTCATAGCCAGTTCACATGTATGTAATGAATACCATGTGTTCCTTGATCAAATGAGCCTGCAAATAAGACAAGCATGGACCAACACACCAGTCTAAACTTAGCATTGTGCTGGACATAGAAGAAGTAATTATAAGATGTGCCATTTCCTTTTTCTTTTTACCCAGCACATTTAGGAAAATATCAATCATGCTTATGATGACAGTTCAGTCCTGTGATATCCTCCTGTCATCATCCCCCTAGCTCCACTTTCATATTCTTTGCATCTTGGCACAATTGGGCAAAAAGAACTTCATCCTGAATTTAGCTTCTGAACTCCTTCAGTTTTGGTTTAGAACTAGGATGTACAACAAGGGTATATATATTCTACTCATTTCCTTGGTTGGGAGATTCTGAAGGGAACTCTCAGGAGTCCTGAAATAGTCAGGGCACAGGGAGCATTGTTTTAGTCTAAACCACCTGAGATCCTTCCATGGTAAGTCAGAACTCCCTGGGGTCCTCCTGAACCCCAGAAGTCATTTTAGTCCACTCTTACCTCAATCTCCTTAGCCTTCCAGCAGTCCCTGGCTCCTGTCTTCTACAGCTCCATCTCAAAGCTCAGTGATCATAGAGTGCTTGTCTTGTACTGGAATTATAGAGCAGCTCAAAGGACTGAGCCCAATCACTTCCATGATAGCAAGAAACAAAGGAGCTGTATAGTCTCACTAAAAATCCATGTTAAAGCAAAGAATGGTCTCACATCTATGTCTTCTAGGCTCCCATTTTAGAAATCATACATTGACTTACTTCTAAATCTGAAGAGTCAGTTTAGCTTTGGGGTCAGAAAATTGCCAGTGAAATTTGAGATGTGATAAAAGTCTTGAGATATTAGTCAGGTTTTTGCAATGAGAATGTAATGAAAACTGGCAAAGATTAGCCACATTCTGGGAATAAGAAAGGACCAAGGAATAATTCTCCAACCTTAAGAAAGAATAAGAGATCATCCTGACAATGATGTTGTATTTTACCACAGACATTTAGAAAAAAAGACTTTGAAGGAGTCCTGGAATCTACTAGAAGTTTTATAATTTCAAAAATGAGAAAATTTGAGAATTGACTAAGAATGGGAATGATAGACAAAGGCAGAGGAAAGCTAATGGGTGTTTGGGGATTTTCCACCAAAATAGCTTAAAGGTAATGTAATTTAGAATAAAATTATCATACTTCTATAATACTTTTAAAAGGATGAGCATTTCATTGTGCCTAGTGTGCAGGGACTTCTTGCCTTGCCTTCCTGGCTGGTTTAGGAAACTGATTGGCCAATGTCTTATACCATGAGGATATAATGTCTTTGCCAAATTCTATTATCCAGAAGGCTGCTCACCAAGATTATTGGTCCTAAGTGGTACAAAACTCCCAGAAAAAAGATGAGAATACTTTCCTTACAAAGAGGTAAGGAATAAATATTGAACACCAAAGGAATCACCATATTTGTCTCAGTACCCTGGTAAAGACTCAATAAATGCTTATTGAATGAATGAAGGATTGAATGAATGCAGAAGGGCAAGGAATCCTGATCCCACTGATAAGAGATAATTCTTCTCTGCCTTAGGAGGAAGAGTTTAACTAGCTGGTACCTGAATACTAATCATCACTGCATTTGGTACCTAATTTTAGTATTGCCTATATTAGTTTCTGTTACCTTCATCATGTGCATATTTGTGCTAGACAGTGAATATCTCAATAGCAGAGATTGCTTCTGTTCAGTCCAAAAATATTCACAGAGCACCTTCTATGAGCCAGGCACTGTGCTAGTCACCAGTGATCCAAACGTTTACCTTTATATACATTACATTTTAATAAGTAGACAGACAAAATGTCATCATTATAGAAATAAATTTCATAATAGCAGTAGGAGAACTGTGCAATGCAAACCAAAAGAAAAATTCTTAGCCCATCATCTCCTGTGCCTAGCACTGGAATTTAATAAATGTTTGATAAATGAATGATTGGATAAATAAATCAGTATTGAATTTTAATAAGCCATGTGTTTATGCAAATATAGCTAGCTCAGTTTTTCTTGGGGAATGCTAGAGACTTCCATTGGAGAGGTCAGCTCAGAGGCCTCCAGTCCCAACCTAGTGGTATTTCAGGATAGGAGGCATTATTCTCTCCTAAGACCTCAAAGTGGCATGGTAGGGCAAACTTCTCCTCAAGGGAACCTGGAGGCTTATCACACCCTTGCCTCCAGGGAAGGAAGCAAAATTGAATCTGTCCTAGAGAATCCTGTGACTTTTAGGACTCTGGATGACACAGGGAGAACAGCATTTATTTTTCAGAAGCTCTACCACATATATGGCTGTGTGCCAGGCCTCGATGAAAACCATACCTTGGGAACCACCAGAAAATTAAAGGACCCCACAAAAGTAAGTATATAGCCTAAATCTAACTCTAGTAAATAGTCCAAGAGTTGTATGCATCATCTTTTAACTGGGGGTTGGTGGGGTGGAAGTCAATCAGATCAGGAACTCTTCACATTTACCAGCACCTCTTAATGAACTTCAGCAGATATCCTAGGATACAGCCAAACTCACCTCCCCCCAAATTCCTTCTCTGAAATTTTTAAATCAATGCCACATCAATATCACAATATGAAAACATGAGCTCAGAAAGTTGCTGGTTAGCTAATAATCAATCCCATCCCTGGAACTGTAATTATGACCCAGACAACCACGTTGGCTCTGGGCATCTGTCCTGGACCACAGCCTTCTCATGCTTCACCTGCTACTTTTACTCTCTTCTACTCACTCACAACCTGACTCATCTACCCTCTTCCTGTCTTTGATACACTTTCTAGCACCTTTGGTTTTGGAGATTATCACATTCCTCTTTGGATCTGTGACTTTCTGTTCCACCCCCAGTTTTTATCCCTGCTTGCTGGCACAGTTTCTGTGGCCTCCTCTCCTTCCTTCATTTTCACCCAGCCTCTGCCTTGCCCCAAGACTTGGAGAGAAGATCTGAGACACCAGGAACCATGTAAATGCTTCTCTGGAAGTCTGTGGGCAGAACTCAGGACCCTAAACTCTCAGAAGTAGTTATGATATTCCAGTAGCATCAGCATATACTCAGAGGTGAAGGACCTGGGTTCAACTCCTGACTGAATTAGTAGCTGGGTGATCTTGGGCAAAATCAATCTTGTTGAGCTACATTGTCCTTGTGTGTATAATAGCAATGTTGTAATGATAGTATTAGCCCAAAGGACCTCCTAAAGCACAAAAGAATAAGATGTATGAATATACTTTATAAGTGTTATTCATTGCTATTTGGTACTCTAACCAGGTCCAAATGAAGCTTATGAAAACAAAAATCTGCAAGTCTGGTCTTTGTAGGGGACAGCTGGTCCTGGTAGTAGAGCATCCTTCAGCTGATATTTGGTGAGTTAAAGTGAGATTAAAATGGACAAGCTGGGCACAAGAACTACACTTACATTGACACATGACTTCTATGGAGCAACCTAAAAGAAACTATTATTAGAAAAACTAGGAAAAACTTTTAGATCAACCTTCAGGGGAAAGAGCAGAATTGAAAACCATGATTGTAGCATAACTGCAGACCAATGGCAGACCTCACCTGCAGGGCTGGAAACAGAGATCAGCTGCACCATGATCTCTTCAGACCCATCCACACACATAGCATAGAGACACCAGCACTGAGATGACGGAAGAGTGAGTACTAAATATCAGGAAGAGGCATGCAGCCCAGAGGTTGAGTGGCATGGGCTAGGTTCAGAGGGGCCAGCTTCCAAGCGAGCACCTGTGCCCATCGTGCCTGGCTGCAGCCAGCCCTATCAATCATCCATTTCAAGAGGTCTAGATTCATCAACAACTTGGAAAAAGAATTAACATAATGGTCTTGCCACTGATGAAAAATACACTGACAGGCTTGGACCATTTCATCCAAATTTGCCTCTATTAAATTTACATGTGCAGCAAAAACAGTTGGTGCCTCATATCAGTTACAACATATGGATTTTGGAAAGTGAGAGCATGGCAAAAAGGAGGGGGGTGTTAATTGTAAATGTGCTTTGTAAGCAGCCCTAAGTCATCAAGGAGGATTATTTCCCCATTGGGAATGTTAACATGCATGCATGCACGCGCGCGCGTGCATTCACACACACACACACACACACACACCCCCTTAAAACACAAACTCTCTCTTTGCTTCCCCCATGCCTAAAATTATAAAAGGGAAAAGAAAAGAAAGAAGAAAAGAAAAAAGAAAATAAAGAACAAGTTAATTAATTGCATCTCTCACCTCTGTCCTCAGAAAAAAATAGATCAAAACAATACTTTTTTCCTATTGCCTATTTGGCTCAAAGTTTTCAAGCAGTATCATGGGGGGAAAACTTTAAGCACAAAATGAGAGATCCTATTTTCATAATGGTTACATACCAAGTACACTAAAGCTTAGGAGTTTAAATACCATCCACTATTTCAGTTTGTACTTTTGCTAATGTCTTTTCCCTAGACTTTCTCCAAGAGAAGACTGTTCTTGGTGATTGGCAATATTTTCATTCAGACTGGAAACATACACTTGTCTCACAGTAAAGGAGAGAGCTAAATTTTGGTATTTGACAATAAGACTATCTCTATTCGAAAGACCAAATGGTTTCCATGTATCAAGTCCCTAAGTAAGAGTTGCCAGGAAATAAGTTTGTGGAGGAGAATTCTGATGTCCTGGGTGGGATCATATCCATGCAGCTGTAAATGAGAAAAAAAAACACTCTGAATGCAGTTATTGCTGTTATTATATTCCTTAGGTCCTCAGCCTTAGACAAAAATAAAAGAAAATACATTATCATATGGGCTAGAACACCTTCAAAATTTAATACTTTTACATAAAATATCAATTTATTAATAATAATAAAATTACTATTTTGAATGTTTAATATATGCCAAACATCTTGCTTTCATTTTTCACATATTATCTCTTTGAATCTTCACACTAACTCCAGAAAGTAGATGTAATTAGTGACATCTTACTGATGAGAAAAATGAGGCTCAGGTAAGGGGCTTCCTCTGGCCACAAGGCTAGCAAACAGCGAGAGATAAAATGTAATGCACAATTGTCCAACTTCAAAGCCTATTTTCTGAAATACTACATAATTCCACCAATAAATGTGTTCACTAATAACATATAAACAACAGTCAAAAAATAGAAGCGAGAGGAGGCCCGAGTTGCAGTTGTGTCGAGGGTCCCCGATCCATTGAGCTCCATGATTCTATGACAGCAGCCAGCTGTCAACTGCACAGGAAAGAGTTTCACTTCCAGTGTTTGAGTTTGAAACCCTGGGAAGGACACTGGCCAGAGTAGCAAAAGGCAGTGACTCCAACAGGGCAAGAACAGTTTGGGAACATGCACCTTATTTTGAGTCAGTCATTTCTCCTGGGAGGACAAACCCTGGCTTGGGATTACGTCCACTGAGGACTCATGATGGTATCACACTGTAATGACACTTGTCCCAGAGGCCAGAACAGCCACAATCTGCTCCCACGTATTGACCCCAGCAAGCTTATTATCCAAGGAGTAAAAGCTTTGACTTCACTAGGTTAACCTTCTTCCTAAGAGGGTGGGTGGATGCTTCGATATTGACTGAAATTGCCTGCTTTTCATAACTGGGCAAAGGCAAAAGAGTGCAGAATGAAGACAGAGGCTAAACACCAATATTTAAATATCCCGAGCCCATATTTGTAACAGAGATGCTATCATCACATGGTTTGTGTGTTTGTGTTTTTTGGGGGCATGGGGGCAGGAGAACAATGCATTTTTTTTAGTAGGGCAGGATTTGAATAGTACCATCATTATACTGCAACCTGAGGCAACTACTATTCACTGGAGAAATATCAAGGTTCGGGCACAGTCAGAGGCCACAGAACAAAATGGTTATAACCAGTTTGTGCCAACCCCCAACCCTCCAGCTTGTTGATGGAAAAATCAGCCAAATGACTCTCTGTTGACCTAGTCTTTGAGAGGGAGGTATTAGGTGGCAGTTATTCCTAAAAAAAGGTCACTGTTAAAGACGACAAAAAGCAGCTGGTAGAGTCATTAACCACTGTGGTTTCAAAGCCTTGGTATTAATATAAAGCCTACTGCTTGTTTCAAATGTAACCCAGAGTTCTAGAAAAGACTAAACAGTCTCTGCAGATGTAAGAAAGTCCTATTTGAGGAGATACATAATCACAAATAAGGAGGATAATTTTGACCTTTTAAAACTGTCAGCCAAGAAGCTCACAGTAAGTCTCAGAGCAATTGATGGCAGGCTGATGATCATTGTGGAACAGAGAGGGAAACTGAAGCCCCGAACTCTACAATAACTGTCTTTAGATCTCTTGGTGATGGAGGCTGTTTCTGCAAATGGACACTGTATGACACATAGGGCCTGTGGCATCTGTGAGAGATAATCTTGATTTTGACAATGAGGAGAACTTAAAGAAAAACATGTTCTTTTGTAGATCATGCAATAACTTTTAAACTCATTTTGTGTTGAACTGCCACCAAGTGGGGGGGGCGAGGGAGGGGGCGGCACCACTGAAGGAGCTGGGCCAGGGTGGTCTTGTCACTCTGACACGCCCCCAGTTCTCTGGTACTGACCATCATGTCAGGTGCCAGATCTTAGCTTTCTCCTGGATCCTGACATCAGGGAAAAAAATACAGTGCCATGGGGGGTGGAGGGAAGTCAAGATGAATAAATAGGAAGGAAAATAACTAGTGAGTTTTGGATCTAGAAAGGGCACTCATCTGTTTCCAAGGAGGAAAAGAGACCAAGAGAAGGGAGCGATTTGTCCATGTAGTGAGTTGTTAGCTTGGATGGTGGCCTGGTCTTCTGAGCTCCCCATACTCCCTGATCTCAACCCAAAACAGTTTCCAGTTCCCATGCTGCCAGTCACTTTGGAGGCTTTTCTAGGGAAGACAATTCATAAAATGACCCAAAATTCATCCTCCATGGGTGATAGGACAATTACTCCTTATATATCTTCTAGGTCTTAGAACCTAGAACAAATAATTTCCTGAAATTGCCCGTGAACAAATAATTTCCTGAAATTTTTTCTCTATCTACCCTGTTCTAAAAAATCAAATTGGATTTTACCAACAAATGGAGCTGCTTTCTGTCCCTGACCCTGAGAGCTCATGGCTTCCCAGAGATCCCTTGCCGTCCCCTGCAGACAGAGGGGATACAGAAGGCAAGTCTCTTGGGGCCACTTATGGACTCAAGGTTTGTAACTTGTTGTTTTTTATTGTTGTTGTTTTTCGAAATCCTAACCCTTAGGCCAATGGCTAACTGATTTATCTTCCCTGGGTAGTGTTTGCCAGAAAACAGTCACTATGGCTAGAAAGGGGAGGGGCTGTGTCTAAATTGGAATGTTGGAGGTTTTCAACATTTTATCTCTGTCATTTTCTGCTATAATTTCCATCCAACCACAAAAATGTGGCAGCTTTGATCCTCCCATGTTATCTTTCTATATCTCCCACACCCTTTTAGGTAGGAGCCTTTAATTCTCCAGACTGAATTGCAGTACAAACTCACTCCTCACCAGAGTGGATTATTCAGTCCTGTTCTCTCTGCTCCATGCAAGCACCCTGAATCTGAGGATCTGAGATCTGGTTTAAAGGCTTTCTCCATTCAATCACCACTTCTTATTAGGCAATGGCAATTTCAGTAATAGTCTGTAGAGCCCTCCCTGAGCATGCGTGCTTGCTCTCCCTCCCTCCTTTTCTCTCTCCCTCCCTCCCTATCTCTCTCTCTCTCTCTCACACACACACACACACATGCACACACACACCAGTTTGCCACCAAAGTTCTCTTTTTTTGTCCAGATCATTGGTCCATCATTCTGATGGTTTCTGCATCACCAATTGGGGATAACTGTATTAATAAGACATCCCTATCTTCCCAAAGCATGAGCTGCTTCCAAAAAGAGAAGCCAAAAGAAAAACCTTTGTATTTGGCAGTTTTTCCCATTCAGTCACCTGCTTCCCTACTTGGATTCAGGAGCTGGCTTGCCTCCTGCTGTCACCGTGCTGATTGGGTAACTCCACTCTCTCCAAGAGTATCCTTTGAGGGGACACATGCCTTTGCAGCAACCCTCCCTTGCTCTTCCTCCTCTTTTCTGGGTGGGAATGGAGCATTGTTGATTTAAGGCTTTGAGAATTTAGACTAGGGACTGCCAGCCTGGACATGTGTTTAGTTTCCCTTGGGAAGACAGCCCAACAAGCTACCTGGGTGCCCTAGAAATTATAGTTACAGAGGCCCAGGGTGATGACAGAGCACTCTGAGTCACCATCTGCCCTTTTTAGTCCATTCAAGAGGTCTTTCCCCTGATGATATGAAAATGCTTTTTTTTTAAAAAAAAAATATTGCTACAAACCTATAGCTCACCAGCCTTGTGAAGTATTAGAGAAAACATCCCCTATCCCAGGAGAGCTGGTCCTCAAATCTTAGCTGTTTGTCCAAATACTTGACATCAACTTCCTTGTGGAATGTACTCTATCTCAAAGAGAAGGAAAAAATAAACCAAACAGTTTGCTGCTTATAAGTTGGTAGGAAAAGGCCTTCCCATGATAAGCTTGGACTTCTATTTTAAGGCTTTATTTTTCCAAATAAATCCATATAAACAAGGGTTTCAGAACCTAAATAGTCACTGAAAAGCTACTTCATTGCCTGTTTGCCGGAAGCCAAGGCTGGAGTTCCTTGGGCTGGATTCTGGTAAGACAGATCTCAGGTTGCAGTAAAAAAACAAACAACAAAAACCTTCTCTCCCTAAGTCTGAGGCCTTGCCATGAAGCTGGCAGAGGAGTATGCATGAGCAAGACTAGAGGATGTCCCAGATCGTCTTTTCTTTGTGGATACTGTGGCTCTGCATGAAATAGTGTGTCTGTGTGTGGCCCTGTGCTTTAGGACAAGTAAAGGGGTAATGGAAAAGGACACCATGCGGGTTATCACAAAGCCATCAGTGGGACAGCCTATAAAAATATGCTTATAGGATGAGGAAATATCTGTGTTCATATATCTCTTTTAGTTCTGCCCTCCCTTCTCCACCCCAACAGAGTCTTAAAACATTGGTTTGGGGGGACTGACTTTGTTTTATTTTAAAATGTGTGCACAGTAATAGAAGTGAGAAAGCTATTCCAGTCTTCACCCATTCACCTGAGTAAAGACTTTAATTCAGTTTCTTTTTGTGCTCAAATCTTTGATTACAAGAAAATTTGCAAAAATAAACTCCTAAAATAAAATTACAAATAGTTGTGCATTTTGGAGTAGTATTAGACTTGAGACCTGCCATAAGGAGGTTGTTATCTAGAATGCTTACTCTCTTTACTATGTCCCAGGTGCTTTACATGCATTTGCCCATTTTATCTTCACTGCAACATGCAAGACTTTATTTCCATTTTATGCCAGAGGAAACAGAGGATCACAGTGAATAGTTATTTGCCTAAGCCTAGTCAGCTAGTAATCAAAAGAGCTTGAAACCCAAATTCATGGTTGTCTATTTCCAAAGCCCATATTTTTTTTTCTTTTAATTTATTTTTTTAATTTCAGAATATCATGGGGGTACAACACTTTAGCCATACACATTGCCCCTGTTCTGCCCGTGTCAGAGCTACAATCGTAGTCATCCCCCAAACTGTGCTCCCCACATCCATTCAGTGAGAGTTTTTTCCATCCCTTCCACCCCCCTCCCGCCCGCCCGCCTTCAGAGGAATATTATTGCCCTGTGCGATGTAAGTGTTCATCAGTTAGTACCAGTTTGATGGTGAGTACCAGTGGTGCTTGTTTTTCCAATCCTGTGACACTTCGCTTCAAAGAATGGGTTCTAGCTCCAACCAGGATAATACCAGATGAGTTAATTCACTGTTGTTCCTTATTGCTGAGTAATACTCCATGGTATACATATACCACATTTTATTGATTCACTCGTGTATTGATGGGCACCTGGGTTGTTTCCACAACTTTGCAATTGTGAATTGTGCTGCTATGAACATTCGAGAGCAGATGTCTTTATTATAAAATGTCTTTTTTTCTTTTGGCTAAATACCCAGTAGTGGGATTGCTGGGTCAAATGGTAATTCTACTTTTAATTCTTTGAGGTATCTCCATATTCTTCTCCATAGAGGTTGTACTAATTTGCAGTCCCACCAGCAGTGTATGAGTGTGCCTATCTGTCCACATCCCCGCCAACATTTGTTATTTGGGGATTTTTTGATATGAGCCAATCTCACTGGAGTTAAGTGATATCTCATTGTGGTTTTGATTTGCATTTCCCTGATGATTAGAGAAGTTGAGCACTTTTTTAGATGTTTACTGGCCATTATTCTGTCTTCTTTGGAAAAGTTTCTGTTCATGTCCTTTGCCCATTTTTTAATAGGGTTGTTTGATTTTTTCTTGTTGATTTTCCTAAGTTCTGTATAGATTCTGGTTATCAGCCCTTTATCAGAGGTGTAGCATGCAAATATTTTCTCCCATTCTGTAGGTTGTCTGTTCACTCTAGTGATAGTTTCCTTGGCTGTGCAGAAGCTTCTCAATTTGATCAGGTCCCAGGTATTTATTTTTGTTGCTGCTGTGATTGCTTTGGGGGTCTTCTTCATAAATTCTTTGCCTAGGCCAATGTCCATAAGAGTTTTTCCAACGTTTTCTTCAAGAATTCTTATGGTTTCATGTCTTAGGTTTAGATCTGTTATCCATTGTGAACTGATTTGTGTGAGAGGTGAGAGGTGTGGGTCCACTTTCAGTCTTCTACATATGGTCATCCAGTTTTCCCAGCACCATTTGTTGAATAGGGAATCTTTTCCCCAGTGTACGTTTTTCTGGAATTTGTCAAAGATCAGGTGACTGTATGAGGTTGGTTTTATATTTGGGTTCTCAGTCCTGTTCCATTGGTCTATGTCTCTGTTCTTGTGCCAATACCATGCAGTTTTGGTTACTATAGCCTTGTAGTATAGTTTGAAGTCTGGTAGATAGATGCCTCCCAATTTGTTCTTTTTGCTTAAGATTGCTTTGGCTAGACGGGGTCTTCTCTGGTTCCACACGAAGCATAGAATTATTTTTTCTAGATCTGCAAAAAATGATGTTGGTATTTTGATAGGGATTGCATTGATTCTGTAAATTAATTTAGGTAGCAAAGCCATTTTTACTATGTTGACTCTGCCTATCCAAGAGCATGGTAGGGCTTTCCATCTATTTACGTCCTCTGCAATTTCTTTTCTCAGTGTTTCATAATTCTCTCTATATAGGTCTTTGACCTCCTTACTCAGATATGTTCCTAAATATTTAATTTTCTTTGGTGCTGTTGCAAAAGGTATTGCATCTTTAATTTGTTTCTCGGCTTGATTGTTATTAGCATATATGAAGGCTATGGATTTGTGTGTATTAATTTTGTATCCTGAGACTTTGCTGAATTCATTTATCAATTCCAGTAATCTCTTGGTTGAATCTTTGGGGTTTTCTATGTATAATATCATATCGTCTGCGAATAGTGAAAGTTTGACCTCTTCTGCCCCCATCTGGACGCCCCTAATTCCTCTGTCTTGTCTAACTGCTGTGGCCAGGACTTCCAGCACTATGTTGAAAAGAAGTGGAGATAGTGGGCACCCTTGTCTGGTGCCAGTTTTAAGGGGGAATGCCTTCAATTTTTCCCCATTCAGTACGATATTGGCTGTGGGTTTATCGTATATGGCTTTAATAGTTTCTAGGAATGAGCCATCTATGCCTATATTGTTAAGAGTTCTTATCATAAAAGGATGCTGGATTTTGTCAAAAGCCTTTTCTGCATCTATTGAAAGGATCATATAATCTTTGTTCTTGCTTTTATTTATATGGTGAATTACATTTATAGATTTGCGTATGTTGAACCATCCCTGCATCTCGGGAATAAAGCCCACCTGATCGTGATGGATTATTTTTTTGATGTACATTTGAATTCGGTTTGCAAGGATTTTATTGAGAATTTTTGCATCTATATTCATAAGGGATATTGGTCTGTAGTTTTCTTTTTTTGTTGTGTCCTTTCCTGGCCAGAGCCCATATTTTAGGAAAATTTTTATTTCTGAAATACACACAACATAAAACTTACCATCTTAATCATTTTTAAGTGTACAGTTAAGTAGTGTTAAGTACATTCACGTTATTGTGCAACCAGTCTCCAGAACTTTTTCAACTTCCCAAACTGAAACTCTGTACTCATTAAGAACAACTCCAATTTCCCCCTGTCCCCATTTGCTGCCAACCATTACTCCACTTTCTGTCTTTATGAATTTGACAATTCTAGATATCAAGTGGAATCGTACACTATTTGTCCTTTGGTAACTGGCTTATTTCACTTAGCATAATATCCTCAAGATTCGACCATGCTGCATGTGTCATAAATTACATTTGTCATGTCACAAATTATATCTTTATTTATTATGTACTGATTAACATAGATTCATAATTATTTTTTATTCTTTGTCTTCTAAATTCTGTAAAAAATATAAAATTGAGTTACAAACCAAAATTATAATAATAGTTTTTAAGTTTGTCTATATTTTTGTCTTTACCAGAAAGTTTTTATGTTTTTATATGGCCTTGAGTTACTGCCTAGTGTTCTTTCATTTCAACTTGAAGGACTCCCTTTAACATTTCTTGTAGGACAGGTCTAGTGGCAATGAACTCCTTCAGCTTTTTTAAAATCTGGGAATGTCTTATTTTCTCCCTCACTTTTGAAGGGCAGTTTTGCTGGATATAGAATTCTCAGTAACAGCCTGGTTTTTGTCCCCCACCATTTTAAATATATCATCCCACTGCTTTGTTGTCTGCAAAGTTTCTGCTGAGATCTGCTGATAGTGTTATTGAGGACTCCTTGTATTTTTTTAAAGGAATTTTAATACAAAAGATGTCTTGTCTTTGAGGAGAAGCTGCTTTAAATCCATCTCCAAGGATCTCTTGTATTTCACAAGTCATTTTTCTTTTACTGTTTTCAAGATTTTCTTTGTCTTTGACTTGACTGTTTGATTGTGTTCCAGTATGAATCTCATTTGATTATCCTACTTGGAATTTGTTGAGCTTCTTATATTTGTAGATTCATGTTTTTCTTCACATTTTAGAAGGTTTTGACCATTATTTCTCCAAATACAGTAGTCCCACCTTATCTGCTGTTTTATTTTCTGCAGTTTCATTTACACACAGTCAACCACAATTTGAAAATATTGAGGAAAAAAATTCTAGATATAAACAATTTATAACTTTTAAATTGCATGCCATTTTGAGTAGCATGATGAAATCTTGCACTGTCCTACTCTGTCCTGCCTGGCACATGAATTATTCCTTTGTCCAGCATATCCATGCTGTGTGCGCTACCTGTCCATTACTCACTTAGTAGCCATATCAGTTAACAGATTGACTGTCATGGTATCACAGTGCTTATGTTCAAGAACACTCCTTCTAGAACTTCATAATGTGTATATTATTATACCTGATGGCATCCCACAGTCTTTTAGTCTCTGTTCACTTTTCTTCATTCACTTTTCTTTTTGATCCTCAGACTTAATGATTTCAAATGACTTGTCTTCTAGTTCATGTATTCTTTTTCTGCCTGTTCAAACCAAAATTGTAATAATAATTTTTAAATTTGTCAATTGAACATTTTCTATTTGCTATTGAACCACTCTAGCAAATTTTTCAATTCAGTGATTGTATTTTTCAGCTCTATAATTTCTATTTGGATCTTTTTTATAATTTCTCTCTCTTTGTTAATATCATTTTCTTTATGTATCTCTTTCATGATTTTCTTTAGTTGTTTGCCTGTGTTCTTCTTTAGATCATTGAGCATATTTAAGATAGTTGTTTTAAAGTCTTTGTCAATCAAGTCTGAGTCCTATGTTTCTTTGGGGTCAGTTTCTGGAAATTTATTTTGTTCTTTTGTATGGGTCATTTTTCCCTGTTTCTTTGTATGCCTTGTGATCTTTTGTTGAAACTTGAGCATTTAAAAAAACAGTCACCTTTCCCAGTCTTTGTGGACTTCCTATGTGCAGGAGTAGACTTTCACTATTCAGTCCAGCATGAAGGCTCAATGTCCTCTCACACCGTTTCTTGGGAGTGTCTTGCCTATGTCTATGTGTATGCTTCCCCCTACCATTCTTCTCTACACACAGATACTTTTAAATGTCTTAATTTCCTTATGTGTCTCACATTTGCTTCTTCTCAGTGTCATAGATGTTCTATTATTTTTCCCCAGGCACCTACAGATCCATTGCAGCTTTCATGCACCACAGCACCATCAGTGCATTCAACAGCCTCCAACCTGATATCCAAACTATGCCATCATTCCCATCAGCACTCTGAGTCAGGTGAGACAGAAACTAGTCCCTTGGGCAGCTTCCAGATATGTCAGAATGTTATAAACAAGTTCCACTGTTTTCCTTCCATCCTGGGAGAGGAACCAAGAATTAAGCACCTTTCTCTCAACTGCACTACACTGGAGGGAAGTGGGAGGGCCAAGGTGAGCAACAATGCCATGAAATTCCCTACCATTTTGAATGTGGCTTTTTCTGGATTAAGAATTTGCTTAGTTGCTGCAGATTCTTAACTAGTTTCTAGCATTCCTACAAAGTTTTTTTGTTCCATATATTGTTGTTTATTTGGAGTTTCCATGAGGGAGTGAGGCTTGGAGCTTCCTAGTCCACCATCTTGCTGACATCACTCTCAAGCCCAAATTTCTTAATTACACCATATTGCTTCCCATCTGGTAAGGGACACACACACAAAAAACACACATCTGGTAAGACACACACACACAAAACACAACCAGTCAAGCAAGTATACACTTAAGCAGAAAATCATGAGTACAGGTTAAGGATAGAAGAAAATTATTAAAGCTAGAATAGTTAGAGTAAACTTCATGGAAGAAGAGAGGAAATCGGACTGGGTCTTATGCAAATACACACACAAATTCACAGAACAGGCCAAATTTTCGTTGTTGAGGATCTTCCATAAAGGAAGAAATCTTGAATCTCCAGATCCTTCTAAAATCATTCTGATACATTTTCCTTGAGTCCAAAGATGAGGAAAAGGAAATTGGTTTTATCATAATAAAGTGTGGGAACAATTCGTTTATTTACTTACTTTGTAGACTGATGGTTGACATCTAGAGGTAAGCTCTATGGTCTTTAGTATCTGTAGGGGACATAAACATTTTGAAAACCCATCACTCAGCAGACAAGAAGCTCTGTCAATAGAGAGGCATGAGTGGCTGAAATACTTCTGGCATGGCATAATTCTGGAGCACAAACAAATTACTTAGATTAAGGTCAAGCTGACATTTGGAGTCTGAGATGGTGCTGTGGTTGGGGTTTAATAGCTAGTTTGAAAGGCTTGTGTTTTACTTCGTATTGTTTTTAATTGTTCCATTTTCCAGATGTTTATTCCTAGAACATTTCCCACAAAAGTAGGGGAAATCCTTTTGAAAACCTGGATGGCTCAGACCCCTTTGGGCCAGAGATTTTAGACTAAACTAAATAATACTGGGAAGAAAAAGGTGCTCGCAATATGTTTGAAGATTCTGAAGAAATCCTTTACACAAAAACAACAAAGGCGGGACCAGGAAACAAAGTATTAATTTCATGTTCCCCCATTAGCTTACCACCTGTTCTGTCTGATTGTTACTCAGCACAGAGGGGGGAAAAGGCTAATCTGTAGCACATTTTTATCAACAAACTTGCAGAAAACCCTGCCTAATTATCCCATTGAACTTGTGTCCTCCCAATGGAAGGCAGTTTCCCGACCTGGCTAAGAGCCAACTGCAGCAAGCTGGTGTCCATAAGCATGGCTAATGACAGCCCACTTTCACTCCAGGAGTGCCATAATTGCCCAGAGAAGTTTACAGATCCATTATTTTATGGCCATATTTCAGAAGAAGGGGTCGGAGGTTGGCAGAGTAGGATTCCTGGTAGCACAGTATATGGGACCAGCTTTACTTTGGACCCCAGATCATTTCCTGTTAAAAAAATTCAATGGGCTCCCACACACACACAAAATAGCTGCTTTCCTGACAAAAATCTACCAAGGAGCCATAAGTGATGGCAAGATAGTTTGGGGAAAGAGAAGGAGAACTGGACAGGAAGTCAGAAGCCCTTGCTCACCCCCTCTCCAGCCCTGTGCAACTTGGGCAAGACACAAAATCACAGAGATCAGAACCTCATCTACTTCCAGACTGGCAGTTCTGTAGGATGCTAGTCTCCTGGGTTAGAGACTTACTGAGTAGACATGCAACAAATATTTCTTGTAAAATATATTATGCACCAGAGACTAATCTCAATTCTCAGACTATAACTTTAAATATTAATAAAACAAAGCTCCTGCCCATCACAGACTTACAGTCTCATAATAGGGAGACAATAAATAAACATATACATAATGCAGTGTCAAGAATTGTAGTACTATAATTAGTACTGTGGAAAAAATAATGGAGGAGAGTATAGAAAGAGGATAGGGCTATTTTATCCAGGGCTATGAGGGACATCTTGCAGAGGTAATCTGTGAGCAGAAACCCTATTGAAGGAGGGAAGGAATCATATGGGTATATAAAGCCAGAGTGCTCTAGCTGAGGGAACTATTGGGCATGTACCAAGTACAACAAAGGGACCAGTGTAAGCACAATGATCAAAGAAAAAGATAGGAGGTGAGAACACAGAGGAAACAGGGGTATGACACATAGGGTCTTCCAGGGCTTTTCCAGAAGTTTTGATTTGCTCTGAGGTGGGGGCTAATGAAGAACCTGGAATGGGGGAATCCCACACTCTCATCTTGGATGCGAGCTTCTGGCTGCTCTGGAGGCATAGACCACAGGAAGGCAAGTGTAGGAGAGAGAGACCGGGAGTGCGGGGGTTCCCAGTAAGATGTGACAGGGCTTGGACTGTGGTCATGACTTTGGAGGTGGTGAAATAACACTCAAAACAAATGATGCCTAAAGCCACCAGAAATTGCTCCTACTACTCCATTCAGCTTGGTTTTTCCTAACACTCCCTTTCTTGTGCTTAAAAACATTCAAGCTGTGGTAGAAGGCTTGTCATTTGGCTGTTTCTGACCAGGTGCATGCCTCCTGATTTTTATGGAAACACCAAGTGAATTACCACACTCCATGGCCCCTGTTGCCTGTGGTGATGTTCACTTACCTCTTTTGTTCCCCCCTCCCCCCGGCTGCTGCTATGCTGCTTGAAGGAGGACAGTAGGACACCATGATGGTTACAAGTCCCAAGACTGGAATGAGAGAGGCTGGGTTCCAGTCCAGGCTCTGACACTTACTGGGTCACCTTGGACAAGTTACTCAACCTCTTTGTCCTTCAATTTCTTCGTCTGTAAAATGGAGATTACAGTAGTGCCCTCTTCCTAAGGTTTTGTTGTGAGGATTAAATAAAATATGCAAGAGCCTTAGAATAATGTCTAGAATAAAGGAAGTGCTCAACAAATAACTATTATACTCACAAAATGAATGATCCGCCCACCCCACACAAAGTCAGACTCTGCTACATTCTATCTTAGAGAGTCACAAAGGGACAAACCACATAAGTAATCCTTCCAGATGCAGCCTTAAAGTTTGGGGAATATAACACAAAAATCTTGATTTCCCTTGTTACCCATCAGAAATCCATCTTTTACTAATAAATTTAGATTAGCTTTCCTCAAGGTAAGCTTAACATTCTGCAGAATCTTAGTAAGATTTGGGGCAAAAGGTATTCTTTGATAAAATAAATGTGGAATAATCAATTAAAGTTAAACAAATTTCTTTTCCAAGAGATTTCTCAGACCCTTTAATATAGTAATTTATATTGTAACTATCCAAGGATCAGATGCATATGTGGCAATTTTTTAAAACTTTTAAAGCAGTACCAGACTAACACTTTTGAAATACATTTAGTAAAACAGTAGTATCAATTACATCAAATTAATTTTCAGCCTGTGTCACTGGGATATAATTAATTTTAAAAGTTACTTGTGTTTGCTGTTCCAAAAAAAAGAAAAAACCTGTAAATAAGCTACTATGTAAAAATATTTAGTAACTGTAAAGTACATTCATTGTTGTTATTAGCTCCCTCAAATTTTAATGGGTGTCTCCTAATTCCATTCCTTGAATAGAATGAGAGTTATTCATGTTCACTTTATCCAAATCCTTTGTCCTTCATCATGTTTTTTCTTTTCCCATAGGCATAGGCAGTCCTGAGGCAACATCCTTTTCTAAACTCTTCCCACTCCTCTGCTAATGGTAGTTGTCTTGTTGAAGATTTTCTTCAGGTTCCCTGTTTCTGTCCTAAAGGAGCGGTGATCACAGGTCCAGACTCTGCACAGTTTTGACCAAGGGTGATATCAGATCAGTTCAGCCTACTGTGACCTTTTTGAGGAGATATTTTATGGGATTTCTGACTGAAAACCCTATACTGAGCTGATTTCCTCGAGGATAGCCTTATAGAGATGCCCACACCATTCTCCTGAGTTGCAGCTGGAAACCCAGAGTTAACCCTATTTAATTTTTCCAAATGCATGTGACCATACTGCCATATTCCTGCCCACTCATATGGTTGATAATGGCTTGGCATTTCACTGGAAGAAACAATTTATGACAACCTCAATCTTGATCTTAGTCAGCAGAATCACCACCCTGTGCTATTTTTCACTGGTCAAAAAGGACCTGTGTAAATAACCATTTGTGAATAAAGGAGAAACAATTCAAAGTGCATTTCCTACTAAAAATGGGTTAGTCATAGCCACTCAACAGAAAGAAGTCAAGTTTGACATTTGAACTTACATCTTTCTATATTAGAATATATCTCTGTCCTCTCTGACAACCTAGCTGTACAATATTCATTCACAAATATTTGTGTGGGTCTAAATACTATATTTGCTGCTAGATAAACCAGAAGTGTATGTACAACATGGGATCTCTCATATCACAATAGCAAGCTGGATAATTTATCTGAAAGCTTCACTTTCCCTAATGTTCATTCCATCCATTGCTAATGGTCTTTAAAATGTTCCAGAAAATAAATCCAACTTTCAGGTGTGAGGGAAGTCACTAATTTTCTTGGTGTCTGTTCTAAACAAGCTCTACTCTCCACCCTCCTACCCATGTAAGGTCCCAGATCACAGAAAGTTAATGACTTCTTACAGGAACAAACATGAAAAAAATTTCTGTTTCAGGCTTGGTAATGTAGCCTGGAACATCCAGAATCCAGGATGGAAATGTGACTGTTTCTCTTTCTTCTGGGTCAAAGGTCATGAACCTGAGGCTGAAATGAACTGCTGGATCTTTTCTTCATAAAATTTGCATTTCTCAAAATGTCAGGATTTAAAAAAAAAAACCCAAAAATGGAATCATGAAGGCAAGGCAAAACCGTTCCATAAAATAGGAAGTTAATTTCCTAAGGTAACCTCCAACCTGTCTCCAGAAAAGAGAAATACGAAGTACAGGTGGCCCAATGTTTGGGGCAAATGCTCAGTAGTTCCCTTAGTCACTCCACCCAGGTCAGCCATCACTTAGAGATACCAACTCACCCAGAGAAATCCAGATGAGAATAAGATGTTATCATCTTGGCCCTTAAGGCATTCCCATTCCCATTGAAACTACGCATCTATTATGTTTACTAACACAAGGCAACAGCAATAGTGTGGAATTAGTAAGACTAAGACCCAGAATAAGTGCTACTCAAACTCAGAGGAATCCAAAGTACTAGGATGAGGTACAAGGTCCTCTGAGACTGGACCTGCACCTTTCCTCCCACCTCCTCCTGACATTCCTCTATTGCATCCTGTCAGTTTCCAGGCAAACCGGATGAGTTACCCTCATGCCATAGAACTGTCTCCTACACTGAGGTGGCTGACAGGAGGTTGGGGGGAGGAAAGAAAATGAGCGGAAGACAAGATCCTTGTCTCAAAGAGTTTGTGCTTGGTGGTGAAGACAAGTCTAAAAAGCAGACCCTAAAAATGTTAGCTTGCACATTGATCTGGAAAATAATTAAACCAAACAAAATAGTTGTTTTCAAAATTTTGGACTATCAGCTTTGTGGTTCAAATATGCAAATAGATAGGAAAAGAAAACATGATATTGATTTTCATCTAAAGTCTCTGTTCCTTGGGTTAATGTGGATAGCACCAATCACTTCTTGTGTCTCTCAAGAAATGGATTCAATTTCAAGCATGTTATTTCCAACCGTGATCGCAAGTTTAGAGCTAAAACAAAAGCAAACCTCTCCTTGCAGTGATAAATTGATGATTTCTCTGGCTAGTGTCTAGTTAGGTTAGATTTCAAGTCAAGTTAACTCAGTTTTAACTTAACATTCTCAAGAATAACAGCAAGCAAAATGACAGCCAACAGCCTTTTTCTAGACCACATCAGACACTTCAATGCCAAAATCACAAGCTTAAATACACCATTGTGTATAGGAAAGTCTGCAAAATACATTAAGATCCCAAAGGTCTTCTGAGATATTTTCTCTCCTTCTTAATATTTTTAGCCAGTGTTTCTACAAGAAGTTTGGGGCAGTGGAAAGGGTGTCACTTTTCCTCATAACCTGTCTTTTTCCTTTGGTTTAATTCCACACTGATTCTGTTGAAACCATAATCATTTTAGTGCTGAAATACTTAGATGTTTCAAGGATTTTTTCACGTCTATATCATAGGAAACACAAGGAATCGGAAGGTGAAATATTATTTTCAATGATGATTTCTTCAGCTTTTTTCAAAAGTCAGATTGCTTAGTGAAAATAAATATTTTTAAGAAATGCATCTTTAATTCTTTCTATTTCAAAATATATACCCATGGAATGATCTCTTTTTCCACAACTATGCTAGGATTATAGTTACTATAGTAAAACTCCAGGAGTTATGTACTAAACATAATAAAACTGATAGTTTATTAAGTTTAATAACAAAGCTATGGGCAAAGCAAAGGTTAACATAGTAGGGAGGTAAACCATTCTGACCCAGGCTATAGCTTTATAGATTTTTAGCATCTGCAGGTAGTTATGTAGGATTTTACTATCTCCAGTTCAATATAGTCTTCTGATTAAAAGCCTACTTACTACTTATCTGGTTATTCTTTTATTAGCTTGAAGTCAGCATGTGTCACAGAATGCAATTTAGTCAGACACCTTGTCTAGGAGCAGATGGGAAGAATGCTTTGAAAAGATGAACAGTTATTCATTTAAAATTATAAAGAAGAAAACTGAGAAGCCAAGGGGAGCCATGATCCTCAGAGAACTTTGGCTGTGGGAAAAATCCATCCCTTGTGTGGGGAACCTGGTCTCTGCAGACTGAACAAGCTCTTCAACCATGTTCCACTGAGGAGAAGGGAGAGGTGGCTGGAATAAAGCAATGGCTGAGCCCAAGGCACTCACAGTGCATGCTGGAATGTGGTCAGACATCCCCAGTGTCTCCACACCTGCCTTTCCTGCCAATGTTCCCTGGTGCACACTGAAGGGTGTGATGAAGGAGCCACTGAGGTGTGATGGAAGCGTCACCAAACTAAGATGGCACACGTGGGGAATAGAGAAATGACGGTGTGTGTTAGAAGAACTGTATTGGTCAGGGTTCTCCAGAGAGAGAGAGAGAGATGAGAGGGTATTTATTAGGGAAATCATCTCACATGATCATGCAGGCTGAGAAGTCCCACCACAGCCTGTCTGCAAGGTAGAGACCCTGGGATGCTGGTTGTGTGGCTCAGTCCAAGTCTGAAGGCCTCAGAGCCAGGAAAGCCGATGATGTAACTCTCAGTCCGTCGCTGAAGGCCTGAGAACAGAGGGGGCTGCTGGTGTAAGTCCCAGAGCTCAAAAACCAGACAGCCTGGAATTCTGGTGCCCAAGGGCAGGAGAATAAGAGTGTATCCTAGCTCTGAGAGAGAGAGGAAATCACCTTTTTGTTCTTCCCAGGCCCACAGCTGACTGGACAGTACATACCCACGTTGAGGGCAGATCTTTCCCACTCAGGTCACTGACTCACACACCAATCTCTTCTGGAAACACCCTTAAAGACACACCTAGAAATAAACATTTACCAACTCTCCAGGTAATCCTTAGTCCAGTCAAGTTGACACCTAAAATTAACCATCACAAATCTACCCCTCATCAACTTGGCACCCCATACACATCTCCTTAAACCATACTTAATCTCCAAAAAATACAATAGCAGTAATAGTTCTGCCTAACATGATGCAACTAATCTGTGTACAGTGAAAAATGCACTAATCCTTTCCCCAGAAGAAGAGGTAAAGTCCTTGGGTGATGTTTACTATTCTCCTGCTATTTTACAACTTAAATACTATGATGTAAAATTAACAATAAATACTGATATGAGGTCAATAAATCTCATGTCACATAGTAAAGGAATAAGAGAGGGACAAAAACAAAGATATTTTCTTAATATTGTATATACACACACACAAACATATTCTTAACAAAATAGGGAGGAAATCCTCATGACAATTACAGTCCTCCTTGTTTCTGCAACTGGTCATGTGGTCATAGCTGGTATTTATAACTACCTTCTACCACTCATTCTGCATTCCCTTTGCCTTCAGCATGCACCTCAGCTGGTCCGGATTCCCTACCTGACTAGGTGGCCCAAGCGTTTATTCCTAAAGAGTCTGGGCCCTTCATAGTCTTGACTGGATTGGGTTGTTGTAATTTCCCATTGACCTTAATCACAGGGCATGGTAATACTAAGAGGCATGCTGAAGGAGCTCCTGTACTCCAGACATACTCTTTCTTATCTCCATTGTGGAGTAGTAGTCCAATTTCTCCTGGGAGTCCAGATCAATCACCCCAGCCAGCACTGTGACTCTCCTCTTGGCCTGTCAACTCAGAGGAATAAGGAGCCCAAAGTGTTCAGCTGCAGTCTTAACTTCCAGTTCAATGGAATCATTGTCGTGACTCCTCGTGGCACCATCCCTCCTTCTGGAACTAAGACCTCTAGGCCAGCAGAACATAAAGTCATGGGAACAGGAAACAAAAATATTGCTAGCGGGCCCCTAGGGGTAATGTTGAGTGGTGCCACTCCCATTTCTATCCCTTGATTCTTGGGCCTGTGAATTCTGGTTATGAGAAAAACAGTACCATATAATTGATGCTGATCCAGAGCATATGCAGCCTTCTGGAGAACCTTGCCCCAGCCCTGCAAAGTATTGTCACCTCGCTGGCTTTGTAATCGCAACTTCAAAAGACCATTTCACCATTCTATCAAGCCAGCTGCCTTAGGATAATGGGGAACATGATAAAACTAGTGAGTTCCATCAGCATGAGCCCATTGCCACACTTCTTTGTATATGAAGTGAGTTCCTTGGTCAGACCAATGCTGTATGGGATATCATGGCAGTGGATAAGGCATTCTGTGAGTCCATGAGTAGTAGTTTTGGCAGTAGCATTGTGTGCAGGGAAAACAAATCCACATCCAGAGTAAGTGTCTATTCCACTAAGGACAAAACACTGCCCCTTCCTGGAAGAGGTCCAGTATAATCAACCAGCCAGTAGGTAGTTGGCTGATCACTCCAAGGAATGGTGCCATACTGGGGCTTAGTGTTGGTCTCTGCTCCTAGCAGATTAAATGCTCAGCCAGGTTGGCCTTAGTGAGTAGAAGTCCGTGTTGCTGAGCCCATGCATAACCTCCATCCCTGCCACCACAGCCACTTTGTTCATGAGCCCATTAGGCAACGACAGGGATGGCTGGAGAAAGAGGCTGACTAGTATTTACAGATTTGGTCATTCTATCCACCCAATTATTAAAGTCCTCCCCTACTGAGGTTACCCTTTGGTGAGCATAAACATGGTACACAAATATCTTCATATCTTTTGCCCACTCAGAGAGCTCTATCCATATACCTCTTCCCCAAATTTCACCAATTTTCCAATCACGTTTCTTCCAAGTCCCTGATCATCCAGTCAAACCTGTGGCTACAGCCCATGAATAAGTATACAATCACACATTTTGCCATTTCTCTTTGCAAGCAAAGTGCACAGCAAGTCCACTGCTTAAAGTTCTGACCACGGGAAAGATTCCCCTTCACCACCGCCCTGCAGGGATTCCCAGAAAGGGGCTGTAGTGCTGCAGCTGTCCACTTTCAGGTGGTGCCTGCTTGTCATGCAGAACCGTCTGTAAAGCAGGCCCAGTCTTCTCTTCCTCTGTCAGCTGATCATGGGACCTCCCCGTGAGGCCAGGGGTGCAGGGCTGGGAGCCAGAAGGCCGTGCAGCAGGAGTAGGAACCGTGGGGATTCAGGCCACTTCTTCAGGTAACTTACCTGTGCCTTCAGGACCTGCTTGGGCCCGATCACATTTATGCCACTTCCATATGATGATGGAGCGCTGCTGTGCACGCCCAACTTTATGGCTTGGTGAGTAAGATAACACTCAGAAATAATCCTTCACCAGTTCTCTAGTTAATCCTTAATTCAGTCAAGCTGACCCCTAAAATTAACCATCACAGTAACTTTGAAGGACTAGAGCAACGAGGCTGGTTAGTTAGAACACCCTCTGCAACAGGCTTGGGGACTGTGACTTCCTGAGATGGCAGGGGTTGTGCACAGGAAAGGGGGAAGCAGCTGGAGTGAAATGAACCTGCGGTTCCTTGTCACATTTTCAGTGCTTGTTGAAAACAAATATTGAGTTATTGAGTTGGAAAGGATCCCAAAGGGTGATATTATCTCCTAAATTCTAGGAGTGCTGGCAGCACACTAGGCTGGTGTGATACCATGACACTGCTAAAAAAAAAAAAAAATCTTTTCATGAATGATGCTGGGTTTTTGGTGTTTTGGGGTGGGTGAGTCATTTGCAAATATCTGTTACAAAGAAATGGTTTCAAACAAACAAGACCTGATTCTCACTTATCAACTATACCTAAAACATTGTTTTTTAGGTTGTACAACTATATACATCCTTTGAAAGGCAAGCAAATCATAAGCCAAGTTCTTGATCCACTTTAACTGAAATATTTAGTCTGTGGACGAGTGAGTCAATGACTACTGTAGAACCTTGAAAGTCATCATGTTTCTGCTCTGCCTGAAAAAAGGAGAGAGACTATATGGATATAGTAATGATTTATGTTTGTATAGTACCTCACAGGCTATAAAGTGCAATTTGCATTCATTATTAAACACTTGCATCAGCCCTTAGAGCTGAATATCGTCCCAGTTTACAGAAAAGAAAAACTGAGATTCTGGTGAGTTACATATGCATATGTAATGTTGTTTTTAGAAAATCATAAAATTTATAAGCTAAGGAAATTTAGAGATTATCTTCTATAGCATCTTCATCTTACAAGTAGAAGATTTGGGCCTCTCCTTGCCCTCCCATGCTGCCCAGCCTAGAGGTTAAGGGTTTAAGGTCTGATGGCTTGTGATTCTGCAGTGACACAGCAACTGGCCCCAAATGGAATCCAGATCACCTGACTCCCCATCAAGGCACTTTTTCCTGAGACCTGAGACAAGGCGATGTGCAAGTGCTGGCAGTGTGGATATGCCCCATGTCATGGACTGAAAAATAGCATGATATTGATTAGGAAAGGGTAGCAGAGACAGTGGTAGCCAGGAGACCATTCTGAGTTCCATAGTTGCCATCCAGTCAGCAATGGCTCTACCATGCAGACATAAAAACTACATTAACTAGAGTCCCTGCTTTATGGTTGTGCCAGTTAGATTCCCTGAGACGTCAACTCAAAGATGCAAATTAATATGCAGGAAGTGTTCTGTGGATCCACACACCTGTAGGAAAAGGGAAGGCAGCCAGATTGGGAGGAGGGAGAAATGGTGCTGTGATGTAGTCTCGACAAAGGCCACAGCCAATCCTGTAGGGAGCTCTGCTGAAGCCGGGATGGCCCTGGAAGGTTGTCGTGGTTGGGGTGGGGGTACAGGCCTTTGTCCCCCAACATCGTCTATCTAGTCATTGGATGTAAGCTGCCTGTGGGCACAGCATATCCCTTCAGCTGACATCAATTCCCAGAGAGGGCTGATGAGGGATGCTGGTCAGCCGGCAATACTCCCTGCCGCTAAGGAACAAGCCTGTCAGTCCTGAAGGGGGTTCGGGGTGATGTACCTCAGTGTCCACTATAAGGAGATAAACAAAAAACCCTGAACACAATTTACTGCTCTGACCCCATATTATCTTTCCTGAACTTGACTCCAGCTGCTAAGAAAACCTCGAATACTTTCTTTGCTGATTACATGACATGGTACATATTAAGCACTTAGACTTATTCCTTGCATATTATACACATCCATTAAATATATTATTGTTATTATTGTTTTTTTTAATTAATAAATGTCTCTTCAGGGGCTGCACGTTGAGTCTAAGGAGGCACATGGAACTCACTGATAACCCTATTCTCGTAATCCTGGGCCTCACGCTTCTGTAAGAGAAGACACGTGAGCATGACAATAAGCTATTGGGACGGTATTCTGCTTTGCCTTAGTTTCTATTTCCTGTGAATGGAGTGGGAATGCAGATCATTGCTTGTGTTTGAGAGTATTTTTATTTTGTGGGCAACTTTGATGAGTAAGGGTAAGTTAATTCATTCTGTGCAGCTGAAGTCAAACAAGCGCCAGGAAAAGTGCACACTCTACTATTTATTACCAGTTCCTAAATCCCCTTTATTACCAGGAAAGCATTTGTTCCTGACAAAATGTGAGCAAACTCTTAGGACGTGGTGGGGAGGCATGCAGTGGGGTTTAGAAGGACGTCTGTTGTTTTTGACTACCCACCATCCATTTCCCCTTTTTCTGGTACCCGTGCCTGGTCTTTCCCCCAGGAGCAAACCTCCCTACCACTCCTCATCACATGGCCCATCACCGTGCCCTTTGCTTCCCCCAGCTAAGGGCATGGCATGAGAGAGCCAACCCAGGCTAGCCTGTCTCTCTCTCCAGGGAATTTAAATGTAGAGACAAGTCAGAAAAGGTTTGGAGCTAATTCATCTTATTGGTGGTTGCCCAAATAAACTTTCCATTAGTTTGTGCTGCCTAAGTACTTTGTTCCAGATCTTTTTGAAGCCTCACTGTCTCACACTCCCGTTGATTCTGTAAGAGACCCTGTACTCTGCCAACAAATTGCTTTTTCTTTTTTAGTTTAACAAAGGTTAGTTTGTATTGCATGTACCAAAGACACTAACTGGTGACAGGACTAGATTCTTTTAACTAACCAATTTCTTCTCTAATGCTACAACTTTGGAAAATATACTTGCTTTTAATAAGACAAAGAAACACAAAATCTTAGCTTACACTTGGTTTCTTCATCTGGAAGATTTTATAAGTAAGGCTGAAGTGAGAGATCAAAAATAAGGACACCACCACCAAACCCTTGAATGAAGGTGTGTTGTAACTAGAACGTATATTTTATTTTAAACAACTCAGGAATTTGGATATTTTAATGCAGAGTTTTTCTTTTCTTATATATAGAAAAATCTGTAGGGTAACTAATATTTGATTAAAAATGCCCACACCATCCTTCAACAGTGATACTGAGAGAATGACATTTTCATTGTATCCAAACTGGTCTACTGGGCTAGAATTCTGAAGAGTTTGGGTTTTGCTATTAGAAAGGGGCATCTTTTTCCAGAATGTCATTTGCTTAGGTGTTTGCTTGCATTCTGCTGAAGATTAGTCAGTAAACATCAAGAAGTACATTATCTCAGATGAGGTAGGACATGGCGGAAAGTTCTAACAACAAAAAAAATATTTCCAAACCCCTGACCTGGAATAAAATTCAATTCAGTAATCCTTTATTGAGTACCTTCTGTGTGAAACTTGCTATACTAGCTTCTTTGAGTGGTTTTAAAGTGGATAAGACAAAGTCCTGCTTTAAAGAACTTGCAAGATGCATATCAAAATAAGACAGGGAAATAAGTATGGGCTTGATGAAGGAAGTAGCATTTGTGTTAGGACTTAATGGATAAGTACGACATCAGCCAATACAGCAAAAAGGACTGAGGTCCCAGAAATAAGGAATAGCATAAGGAATTACGTAGTGTTGGAAAATCCAGTTCTCTGGATTACCTAGTGTATGTATAAAAGTTATGATAGACAACATTGCTGGAGTAGATTGGCATCATCCTGAAGAGGATCTTAAATACTTCAGTGATGCTCTTGGATGCATTTCTTCTTTCAGTAAGACAAAGGTGTCCACAAGATTGCACTTGAACAATTGATTCTAATTCCCTGAAAGTGGAAGCTGGGCTACAGAAAATAAGTCCACCCCTTTGTCACCACACACAAAAATTAATTTAAGATACATCACAGACCTCAACATAAAAGTTAAAACTATAAAGCTTCTAGAATAGGAAAGCATAGGTGTTTCTTCATGACCTTGGAGTAGGCAATGATTCCTTAGCCAAGGCACAAAAAGCACTAACGATAAAAACATTGAACAGTTAAACTTTATTATAATCAAAAACTTGCTAATAAAAGGCATCATTAAAAAATGAAAAGCAAGCCACAGACTTGGAGAGAATAGTAACAATCCATATTTCTGAAAATTGACTTTTATCTGGATTACATAAATAATTCCTACAATTCAATAACAAAAAGACAAACAATGACAAAACATGAGTAAAATTTTGGACTAACATTTTACAAAAGAAGATACGGAACAACAAAGTAGTATATGAAAAATTACTTATACCATCTTTATTTATAATAAGCCCCAAACTGGAAATAACCCAATAGAAAAATGTATAAACAAAATTGTGGTATATGAAGTGAAATGCTACTCGACAATAAAAAAAAAATGAACTACTGCAGAAAGTATCAGACATTTTGTCTTAGGACCACTTTCCACTCCAAAAAATAATTGAAGGCTCCAAAGAACTTTCCTTATGTGTTCTATGGCTATTGATATTTACCATATTAGAAATTAAAACCAAGTTAAAAATATGTATTCATTTATTCACCTTAACATAGCAATAGTAATCTTATTATATGTGAACATAAGTGAAATATTTTTATGGAAATAACTATATTTGTCAAAACAAAAACATTTAGTGAGAAAATGTTGCTTTACTTTGGGGGAATCTCTTCAATGTCTAGCTTAATAACAGATATTTAGAGTCTCCAATCTGCTTCTTCATTCAGTCTGTTGTACCATACTTCATTTAGCCTTGGGAAAACCATCCTGCACATTTGTGAAAATATAAGAATGACAAAGGTAAATAAATACCTTAGTTAATTATAAAAGTAATATTGACATCATGGACACCCTGAAAGGGTCTTAAGGACTTCCAGGAGTCTACTTTGGAAATCACTAAACTATTAATATCCATAACAACATTACTTTGAAAAACATTTTGAACAAAGGAAAGCAAACACAAAAAGTAATACAGTATTATTCCACTTATATGAAGTTTTAGACTGGGCATAACTAACTTGTGGTGATGGAAATCAGAACAGCTTTGGCCTAATGGGAGGTGAGAACTGGCTGGAAAAGGGAATAAGGGAACTAAATAGAAATGTTTTATATCTTGATTTGGGTGGAGGTTGCACCAATAAGAACATCGATTGATTCTATGTTTGATTAAAACACACACAAAGCTTAAAATCTGTGCATTTCACTGTAAATTTTACCTCAATTTAAAAAATCCAGATAGAACTAAAACACTGGACAATAGTAGAATATAAGTTGAACAGAAATGTGATTGGAGTTTAAATTGTTATAAGGTCTCTTAGAATGAAGGTAAAGATATTTAATTAATCTTTTCACTTTTAAAGTTAAACATGCATGTTAAAATTTCTAATTGTTCAAAGAATAGAAGTAAACAGTGAACCTCCCAGAACAGTAGCAGAGGGAGAACAAAACCGGTGGATGTAGTGGGAAGAAGGTAGCAAATTTGCAGGCTCGTGAAATCTCAATATTTTCAAAATAAGCGAGCTGGCAGAGGCAGGGGAGAAAATACAAAATAACCAAAAAAACATGGTAAAAATTATATCATTGTGGCACAACAACAAGGGTTTAGCCCATGTCATTTCTTAACCAGACGTTACATTCATTTGTATGAATTTACACATTTCACTTAACTTTCCTTGTAAAATAAAGAGTTTGAACAACTTGATCTCTAAAGTTTTTCCAGTTAACTCAGGGCCCAATTCGAAATAAATTCTCACATGAAGGAGACAAAAATCACAACATAGACAAATATTCATATATAATCATAATGTATACACAAATAGTTACCTTTATGAGATTTAAATTGCCTTTTTTCCCCTTCAGAATGTGAACTCCAAAGCCCTTGGTTTGTCTGAGATTCCCTAGTGTAGCTAAGGGTTCAGCTTGAAAATGCTTTCAACCGAGATGAGAGATCCTCCCATTAACATTCATTTAAGAACGAGATAAATAAATCCTCCACTCCCTTCGGCTCACTCAGTCCCAGGGGCTGCCCATACCCTGCCTCTCGCGACCTCTTTCCTAGTGTTTGCCTCATTAATAGATTCATTTGATACTTTCCCTGGGAATTTGTCACCTTTGTCCGGAGACTTGGGGCAAACAGCTTATCAGAGTCCTGGGTCCCTCCCAGATGGTAGATTCTGGCTGGTGTTAGTGAGCAGCTAGCTCCCTCCCTAGAGGACCCTGATAAGTCCTTAATTAGCGTGTTAGCAGAAAGATGGCAAGCACTCCCAGACGGTATCAGGAAGTTAAATGAGTACTTCTAGCTACTCACCTTTCAAGGCAAACTAAAGAAAGAGAAGTGCATCCCTAAAGACAATTCAAAGGAGAAAGCTTTGCAAGTAGAAGAGCACTATGAATTTTTAGAGGATTTTTCTTTTCAGTTATTTCTTTATTACAAAGAAAAGGCATACACATCAAGGAATCACAATGCAGTGCTACATCAAGAGATGAAACATTTAATTTCCTTTTTATTTGTCTTTCCAGGATGACACGACTCAGTTCTCTGTGCATGTTCTCCTACAGAAAAGATTTACAGCTGGGGTTGCTGAGAGATTCCCTAGGGATCAACTGCTTCCGGAGAACACTCCAGGGGACACTGGACAGTACTAGTGTGAGTCCCCTCCCCTGGGTGGTCAATAGCCTGGCCTCTAGCATAACCCATACAGTTTCAAAATTAACATCACCTACTCAGTATCTCCTTGACAGGGGAGATAGGCATCCCATTCATGCTGACAAGGGGCTTAGTGCCAGGTGGCCCAGAAGGTCTTTCACCCCAGCAAAAGTAATCTCCAAATCACAAAGTATCATTGCTTTCAACAATACCAGAATACCTCAGCTTAAGCTAAACTATGAGTGAAATTTGTCATTTAACATTAGATGGGTGCTTGGCACTATTTTTTTTTTAACTTTAACTTCTTTCAAGCAATGTAATATATTTCCAAATGTTAAAAAGTCAAATCATATTATAAACTTCAGACTGAAAATGCCTATTTTGGGGACACAGACAATTCTGAGGCCAGCAAATTAATGTGAAGAATATATTCGTACCATTGAGGGAGTAGGAACAATGTGACTGCCCCTAAAATGCCAGTTTGGGGAGTAGGGAGTGAAAGGGTGGAGGTGGTTTGTGTATAAATACTTCCACACACCCAGCCATGAGGACAAGGTCAGTTCAATCTTCACATTCAGAACCAAGGGGAGTTGTGGATATTTCTTCTTTTTTGTTTTGCAGTAAAAGAGCAGCTTAACCAAAGCCAGAAGACATCTTATGACGCGGATGAGTGCACCAGCCAGTCAGGGAGCATGCTGTGCACATGTGTAGAGAGCAGTGGTGGTGCGCTGCTCCAGGCTGGCTTCTTGGCTTCACAATGTGGCAAGCGCGTTTGAGTGCTCGTGAACTATGCAGGCTACACCCTGCTTCTCACTGAATCATACATTGAGGAGTACCCGAATTCATTGAAAAGGCTTTGTTTTCCTTTTTGCAGGCTAAATGGGGTTTTCTTGTATTTCTCATTGCATATTACCTCATCCAACGAACACCATTCCATGTGGGAAGGATAGTCAAAAATTTTGCCAAATATATTTTCATATGAGTGGATTTTACCGTCAGAAGAAAAGCATCTTCCCTTCCATTGGAAGCCTTTGCCTCCTTCCCTTGCTTATTCCACTCTATCACATATTTCCATATTTCTGTAGGCCCACAAAGCACTTAAGGTGGAATGATAAATAGATCCCTGTCCAAATGCATTCTTTTCTATTCACATCTTCTTCCATCCATTCACATCCAAGAGTGTCTTTCTACCAGCTGATTAATTCTGTGATTTTGAGCACTATGGTGCAATGCAAAGCTGCCTAAACCAATGATGACTTTATCTACCTTCAGACTCATGTTGACAGGCTATTGTTCATTCCTGACCACAGTTACAAAGACAATGAGAAGAAATCTGAACATGACAGCAAATCTCAAAGACCACCTATAACAGCTGCAAGTGTCAGCCTGACTTGGGGTCCAATAGGAATTATTTCTATCAGACCATGAAAAGGTATCTATACAGTCCTTCCTAGGAGGTGTGTGGATATCTTTGTGTACTGATTCTGCTCTGCATAAAATAGAATTGGCCAATTACACCTCAAGGATATTTCATAGTTATCTCTGAACACTTTGGTCTCCACGCAAACATATGGGCCAATGCCCAGGAGAAGTAAAAAAAGAACAGGACTTCCCGTGCCTTGTGGACTGTCCTAACGCCAGTTATAGTTTTAGTTTTCCAGATCATGTAGTTAATCCCATGGGGTTTCAGGCACACGGTTGTTTTCACTAGAAGGAATTGCTCTGAGTCATGAAGGTGACAGCATTCACAAGGGGACATTTCTTTTATTTACCTCTTCAGAATGTTCAAACTGCTTTCCCTTACATTTCCTCATTTGATTCTGATAACAGTGCCAGAAGAAGCTCAGTATTATTAGATCCATTTCATTTATGAGAAAGGACGACAGAACGTTTGAATGATCTGCCTCAGGTTATGCATCTTCTGAGAGGCACAACTTGGGACTCCAACCTGGGGAATGCCTGTCCAGATCCAAGCGTCTTTCAACAGCACCAATTATTCCATTAAGATTTATTGAGCACTGGAGAAGTGCCAGGTACCCTACTGGGTTCCACAATAAGAGCCTTCTCACATTTTCACAGCCCGGGGCTCCCAACCTAAGATTTCAGAAAACTTTTTATTAGAACATTTAGCATATTCTACTCACCTGGTAATTTTCATATCTTTCTCCCGTGACCCTGTGATTCTCACAACCCTGTGATTTCCTCAAATTCAAGCAGTGTATCTTATTCAACTTTGTACCTTCACCACCCAACCCAGTGCCTGGAACCCAGGAGATAAGGGATGTTGAATAAACGAACAACTATCCTAATTTAATAGATCCAAACATACATAGTGTTAAAATAGAGGCATGAAAAAAGTATTGTTGAAACAGAAGGGAGGAAGGGACTAAGTCAGCCTAGGAGCTCAGGAAGGCTTCATGTGGAAGGTAACATTTGAGCCACACCTTGACCGATTAGGAGGATTTCACGAAATAGAAAGAAAGACATTCTAGGTGTGAACTGTAGGGAGAGATCAAAATATTGTTAAATGTGGCCCTGCATGGCCTGACTGAAAAGTAGTACATGGTGGCTGGAGGAACAGAGCCTGAGGAGGGGCACAGAAGATCACAACTGTAAAGGAATTAATTAAATGAATTAAATCTTATTTTATTTAAAGTAATTAAATTACTGAAAATAATTTGTTATTTTAATTTAATTATAATTAATCAATTAATTTCTTAAAGTAAGCTTTAAGAATATTGTTTTAAGAAAGCCAGTAAATAAGAGGAAAATCCCCATTCTTTTTTTATTGCTATATATTTGAACATATTTATGGGGTACCTGTGATACCTTGCTACATGCATAGAAATCCCCAGTCTTTAAGGTTGAAAATGATGAGGCGGAAGCAGGTGGCCCGTGGGCATGGCTCTCCCTGGTCCCTCCTCCTCCCTGACCTGGGAGGAGCTGGCCTGGCTGTCCAGGCTGGTGCAGCAGGCTGGCCACACCTGGCACACATTCCGGGTGCAGCCTGCAGCCGCACCTCCAGGAAAGGCCGGTGTCTGAGCTGCAGCGCCTTTAGGGATCCCCAAGGCCCCCTCAATCAATAATCCCCGGGGTTTTTTATGAGGGTTGGATTATGAGGATTTGGAAAGGAGACGATTAAGCAGTACTTCAAAGAGGTGCTCTGGCCGCACCTGCAGCATTTATGAAGATCTATTAATAGAAAGCACACGATTTAGCAGTAATCCCTAATTCATAGAAAATCGATGATTTATGCCTTGGGGCCCAAAAGGCACTGAGGACTTTGGTTCATGGGCTGCCTGGAGACAGTGTGCTGGCCCCACATCTGGTCAAGGCTGACCTGGGTCACGCGGGTTGGTGTGGGACCCTGTAGGCCATACCAGTAAATGGAAAACAATTCTGCAGACCCGCAGTCAGTCCCTCCAAGACCTGATTTCTTCTTTTTTTTTTTCTGTCCTAAGATGTCAACCAATCTGTTGAAGGACTCTGGAAAACTGATTGAGCCCTGGGAAGAACAGGACTGATGCCAGTTTGCAGGGAACTCGCTGTCAGGCCAAGGGTCTGTCCCTAGCCAAGCTCCTCCCCTCTCCCTCTTCCTCACTGGGACCTCCGTTTTGTCCTTTGGAGAATGGTGGCAGTCATACTAACAAACATCAGAGTACCTCGCTGGTGGCTTAGGAATTCTGGAATCCTTCTGGGTCCTATTTGATCCTAAAAATTTATGGATTTGAATTTCTCATTGAAAGAATCATGGAGCAGATCCATTAATTAATGCCTAAATGTACCTCAGAGAGCCAAAGGCCACCTTCCTTTGGGGGATACTTTTGCTGAATACACAAAGAGAAAAAAAACATGTTTGAATCACAGAAAGAAAAATTCATGTTATACGAAACTGAAAAGAAAATTCCACAAATAGCAAGGATAGTTAAATGATCTTTTGTCATTCTTTAAGAAAGAGACATTCAACAGACAGGGAGAGGTGGGGGGTGGATGTTCTGTTAGTTAGCAGGGAATTAGAGGCTGGGCTGTTCCATACTTACAGTTGGATGATAATCAGTGTGCAATAGACCCAATGATGTATTTTCATTGATATTCCATTAATCTATTTATAAATGAACAAATGTGTATGGTTATTTCTAATACTAAAAGGCTTCATGTCCCTTTCCCCCCACCCCAGCTTAAATGTAAATATACTGTCCACCTGTTACCAGTTGTGTCAAATCCTTCAATTAAATCTTCACGCATATCTTAACTCAGCCTCACAGGTAAAACCTCTGCTTTGTGAGCAGAAATCTGATACACGGAATCAAAACTTCAAAACATCATAATTTAGGGAGTGATTAAAATCACTACAAAGAAGTTTGCACCATGCCAGAGTTCACCACAGGGTTCTCTTCTGTGGACCAAGGTAAATGTTTATAGAGCACTGAGCTGGGAGGAAGAGAGGAATGGGGGATAGGGGGCAGCCCTACCTCCCCCCACCCTCATGGTGAAGAGCAGCCAGCATTGAGAATAGCCTGTCTCAGGACGGAATGCACTTAATGGGAAAGAAGAAGTCAGATCCAACCACATCATTTCCCCATACAGTAGAATTTTTTCCTTATTATTAATATAAACATATTATATGTAGATTGCTTTTTAAAAAGTGGCAAATATATAAAATCTTAAAGAAGAAAACAAATATTACCATTGATTCCACTACTTGGAAATAGCCATTGTAAAGATTTTAGTGTATTTCTTTCCAGCATTTTTTTCTATGCTTATCCATTCAGAGATAGATGATACAGAGGTAGTTACAAACATTTTTGTTGTCAAACAAAGTAGGGACAACACTCTATGTCACTTTACATTGTGCCTTTTCTCTTGATACTATGTCATGAAGATTTCCTGTGCTATATACATATTATTTTAAAATATGAATTTTCATATTTTGAAAATATTTCATATTTTGCCTCTAAAACTTAGGTTATAAGCTAATTTAACTATTTTCCTCTTTTGATGAAAGTTTATTATTAACATTTCACTATTTTAAATACCACAGGCACAAACATCCTTGTTTAGCCCTGACAGGTAGTAAAATGTAATGTTAAAACCACACTGTAGAGTCAGAGTGCCTGATTTTGAATCCCAACCCTACCACTAGCTGTGTGCCTTTAGAAAAATTACTTAACCTCTCTGCACCTCAGTTTTCTCACCTGTAAAATGGGACTGTAATAGTGGCCACTGAAATGAGTTAATTCACTTTTACATTCGCTTAGACCCTTAAGACAACACCTGATACATCATAAAAGCTACACAACCGTTGATTGTCACTATTACACTAGGGCAAGCTTGATCAATTCTTCTCTAATTTATCCAGGATTCCCCCTGGCAATGCACCCATGCTGGTGTTTCAGTCAGACTGTTAGTTGCTGTTGATCCTCTGCACTGGGAGCAGCGATGGGTACTGGGAAGGTGGTACTCATGGGGCATGTTCACCTGGACTTCGTTTGCTTCTCCGTGACTCTGTCATCCTTTCAGCACTTAGGGGCTTCACAATTCAAAGCACTATCACTGAAGACAGAAGTCCACAATCCCCTATTTCTTGCTTCCCTCTCCCCATCCTGTCTCTTACATCCATGTCCCCACCCCAGCACACACCCCTCCCTCCCACACACCCTGAGGTGAACCCTCAATCCCAAGCAGATCAAGAGGAAAGGAGTCAATCTTGGGTCCAAAGACTAGTCTTTGGAGTAATTTTTAGCCATAATGTCCAAAGGTTTTTTTTTTTTCTTTCTTTCTCTTTCTGAGTTTCTTTTGTTCTCCTCAGGACTGTGATTTATGTTTTAGGCTCCATTCTATTTTGAGGACACTATCCTCCTTTTATTGGAGGGATTGGAGGGATGAGAGGAAAAATGTACTATACATGTATATACACAGGAAATTAGGAGCTCGCTCTCTCTCTCTCCCCCCACCCCCTTTTATTCTTAGAGCTACAGTTTGGCAAACACCTCACCTCAGCATTTCTGACATTAATGAGGTAGCAAGAAATGGAGAATTGCCTGCTGAGAGACAAACTTCAGAAATATTGTTCAGAGCCTCTTGCTCAGCAGAACTGATCAGATTAAACCAGTCGTAACCCAGTAAACAAACCACATGGCAAAGACCAGAAATTTTTTATGGTTTTGCTCCAAGAAATGTAACTTTGGTGCTCTGTGTGTTGGACAAATCGAGTTATGCAGAAGAGGACTAAGTCAGAAAGCAAACCAAGGGGCTGATTTTTGTTTGAAAATCTCCAGCCTGGGGTTAGCTTTTATAATCTTATGGAATAAAACTCCCAGGAAAGGAGACTCCTAAAATATTTCTCGCTGAAATCATTCTTTCCCTATTACATGCTCTCTTCTCCTTCCTTCTTTTACCTTCCCTTGAGTCCCCCACACCCTTCTGTAGGCCTAAGGCTAAATTCCCAGCTGGCCTTAATCCAGGCAGACATTTTTTATAGGGTAATTCTACACTCTGGGCACTCAAATCTGTCTGTTGTCCATCATTCTAAATAATGTGATAAAATGAGTCATCAAGACTACCAATTTTGTGTTTATTTGCTTGCTGATAAGGAAGGTCATGTTCCATCATAAAAATAGAGTATGTGGATATTTGTGGAGCCACAGAAGGACCTGTATTCAAGTACTGATTCTGTCAACAATGTCGTTAGAGGAAGCCACCGAGCCTTGGCTTACTCATCTGTAAAATGGGAATCCTGCCAGCCTTGCTTACTGCAAAGGATCATTGCACAGTCAAAGGAGGTAATGCTTGTATAAAGCACTTTATAAACTGAAAATAGCTTTCCTATAGAACATACCAAATGTTCCTAAAAGCAGCTAAGTGTTCTGGGGTTAGCTAGTCCCAAGAAAGAATTTGTATCACATTTTACTCCTGGCCAGATGGCAAACCCCTGTCACTTGCCCAGTCTTAGTCTTAATTGGCTGTCTCTGTGAGTTGGGCTTCTTTCTCTGTTCCCTAAAATTGTTGGAACTTGTGCCTTTTCATATAGTTTTTTCATTGCTTCTGGCCAAGTAAAAAAAAATTCACTAGAAGCCAGTTAGCTCTATATTAGCTCTGAATGTCAAATTTGCTGGTCGATTGGCTTCAGGGGGAAATGTATCTATATACCAAGGAAAAAAAGTTAAAGTGTGGCTAACTTCTGGATTTCATCACTATCTAACATCTCTTTGCCACAGTGGAAAATAATTTTAGAAGCTGTAGCTCTTTCTAAACAATTACAGCCTTGGAAGTTTGCTTCTTTGAATGTGAAAGCTGGTATAAGTATACATTTGTACCTAAATACTTTTATATTCAAATAAAGGACTAGGGATGACAGTTGGTTAAAACCAATAAAAACTTGATTTATTTACCTAAGGTTGGTAGAGAGAATAAAAGGGGATCAATTTCTTTTCTATGAATTTCAATTCTTTTTGCCAAGCATTGCTATTTACTGAAGGAGGTAATGTCATTTTCATGTTGCCCACAGAAAAAGCCTGTGCTATTGAAGTTCAAAATATCTCTTAGCACTTAAATTCTAAGTTGTTGGTTAGTGTTTGAATTGTGTATCTTTTTTAATCTTTCTACTTTCTGCCATTATATTTAAAATGCATAGCTTATAAGCAAAACATAACTGTTTTTCTTATGTAGTCTAAAACCTTAGCCTTTTACTTGAGGGCATTTACCCATTTACATTTAATATAATTACCGACCTATTTGGGTTTAGATACACCATTGTACTATTTATTTTCTATTATAACTTCAACTGTCTCCTTTACACTCCTTTTTCTCCCCTTTCTTGTCTTTTTTTAATCAATTGAATTTGTTTATTATTTCAATTCTCCATTTTAACAGATAATGGACATATGAACAGACAAAAATCACAAAACAATGAAGAAAACAATCATTGTGAAAGAGACACACCAAGAAAAACAAACAGAACAAGAGAAAGTGAGATAAAAGCAGAGAAGAAAAAAAAAGATATTAAGAAATAACCTACAAGTAGTTATTCAGAAAGATTCAAGAATGCAGTGCCTCCATTAAACAAGATTAGAATGATTTAAAAGGATCTTAGAAGTTAAACATATGGTTACTATAATTTTTAAAATTTTAAGAGCATATAAGGCCTAAGAAATCTTCTCAAGGTATATATAGCATAAATTCATAGAAAGATTGCATAGCAGTGTAAACGTACTTAATGCCACAGAACTATAGACTTAAAATGGCAAAAATAGTAAATTTTATGTTATGTATATTTTATCAAAATAAAAACAATTATAGAAAGAAAACAGAGAAGACATAGGGGATTAATTCAGGATGCAGAAATTATCAAATCAATAATGGATGTCCTTTAATTCCTGATAAGATGGCAAACTAGCAAGCATCCTTTTCTGTCTCTCTCCAAATCAACTCTGGGAAAACTACAGAAGTCACAAAGGAGCATGGCTTTCAGGAAACTCAAATAAACAAACAGAATAAGGAAACTCTAAAGAAAACCCTGAGGAGAAACAAAGCCTACCTACAACTGGTATGTGTGGTACAGAGGAGTTAGTGGCTACAACCTTGAGTGGAGAGCTGTGGACAGCAGCTGTGAGAGGCTAATTTTCAAAAGGGTTTTTAAGTTCTCCTCTTGCCTGGGACAATCACTGGATGCCTTGTGGCCAAAAAATTGTCAGTGACACACCTGGCCACTTGTCAAGGTACTATCAGGGAAATATAAAAGCCCTACTGGGTGATAAGCTGATGAAAAAGAGGTGATTCCTTACTCTCCACCCTTGAACATTCACTGCTACATCTCTTTCCCATCTGAACCCCCATTATTGGTAAATTATAAAGTCACTTGAATGATTAAAAGTGAATTAAGGAACAGAGGATTTACTTGGTGGAGTGGAAACACGTGGACATCATTGATAATGGATTCATAGTGTCAAGGTCTTTCCAAACTGGATCTTATCACCTTCACTATTTTTTAATTTACAGGGAAAGAGAAACATACCAGGACTTAGCCTTCAGCCCTTCTCTGAAGCATGCTCCCTGATTGGGTAGGTGACATGCCCTAGAGAACACAAGCTTGCAGACAGATGTATTTATTTACCTGAGGAATGTGTTCACTATAAAATAAAAACAACCAACCAAAGAACACATAACTCCTGAAACAGAATAACTGTTATGGACATACCAATAATGTAAAAATAAACACAATAAAATACTCTAAGAGATAAAGTAAGATATTAATAATACAAATCAGGAAAAAGAGGTAATAGCAAGAACTAAGTAGAAATACTAAAGATAAAAAATATGATAGGTGAAATAAGGAATCCAATAAATGGAAATACAAAATACAAAGGACAAACTAAAAGATATGGAGGATATAAGTAGAAGTATCAGTGTACCGATAATGAATGTGTCAACAATAAAAGAAGTAAAATGAGGGTGAAACATAAAGAAATAATGAAAGTTTTCAGAATTAATGAAAGATGAAATAAGCAGGGTTTTTTTTTTTTTTTCTTTTTGAGACAGAATCTCACTCTGTCACCCAGGCTAGAGTGCCGTGGCATTAGCCTAGCTCATAGCAACCTCAAAGTCCTGGGCTCAAGTGATCCTCCTGCCTCAGCCTCCTGAGTAGCTGGGACCACAGGTATGCACTACCACGCCTGGCCATTTTTTTCTATTTTTAGTAGAGACAGGGTCTTGCTCTTGCTCAGGCTGGTCTCAAACTCCTAAGCTCAAACAATCCTCCCATCTCAGCCTCCCAGAGTGCTAGGATTATAGGCATGAGCCACTGCACCCAGCCAAAATAATCAGTTTTAAAAAGCTCATAGCATGCCTAAATGCATTATAATGAAATCTAAGAACATCAAAGACAAAAAGACTATTCAAAATGTTTCCAAGAGTAAAAAAAAAATAACTTACACAGGAAAAAGAATAAAATTTATATTATGTCACTTGGCAATAACATGAATGCAAGAAGTAGATGATTTTTTTGTTAGGAAAAAACCTAGAATCTTAAATTTTATATTCAGGGATATTGTCATTTAAATATAAGGATATAGTAAAAATAGTCTTAGGCACATGTGCCTCAGAAAATTTTTCACATAAATTTTCCCTTTGAAAGAAATTACTGAAGAAAATATGCAAATAAAAATAAAAAGATAAATCAGAAGGATGCTGTAAAAGATACAGGAATTAAAGGTAACCAAATGGTTTGTCTAAATGGAAAAGTTATATATGAGGGAGAGAGACAGAGAGAGAGAGGAATTATATCCATAACAATCAAAACTAAAATTTTAGACAAATTATTATAATGAGGTGAGGGTGGGGGAAGAGTTTCCTCATGGTAGATAAGACATGCCAAGATACTTGCATTGTTGGGTATAGATATAGATATAAATATAGATATAGTTATAGATGAGCTTAAGAAATTCATAGAGAAAATAAACATGGAATTGATCTTGAGTTAAGAATCATCATTTTTTAAAAGAATGTAGTATATAACTTTAAATCAGAAGAACAAAATTTAATAGACCCAATTGAAAGCAGGAAAGAAATCATTTTTAAAATGAAGGCACAATGAACGGAAAATGGGAAATTAAATGGCAGAGATATGTTTTGTCATAATTATTACAATAAGTAAAAAAAGGAGATCCTCATACTAGCTAAAATTAAGCAAAATCTAACAATTTATGGCTACAAGAGACATGGTTCAAACAAAAGGCTATAAAATGGTGAAAATAAAAGAATGGAAAAAGATATACCAACCACAAATAAACTACAATAAGTGGAGTGACAAACCATATTTGATAAAAGAAAATGTAAGGCCACAATGTCATAAAGAACACAGAAGAATGTCATACTTACTAAAGAAACAAAAGAACACGATGACACAACAAATACCAATATAAGTATACCTAACAACATAGTTCCAACATGTCAGAAGTAACAACTGTCTCAACTGTAATTGGAGATTTTAACATATGTCTCTTAGAAATTGATGACTCCAGTAGACAAAAAACAAGCAGATACATGGAAGACCTGAAAAATGCAAGTAACAACATTGACCTCTTATCTATCTATCCATTTATCCACATATATACACACATATATATTCAAATCACACTGTATATTATATATACTACATATGTATGTATAAATTAACTCCCAATAACTAGGAAACACACATTTTTCTAGTATATATGGGATATTTACAAAAATATATCATGTACTAAAACAAAAAAATACCCAATATTATACCAAAGAACAAGAATCATACAGACTATATTTTAAGATCACAATACAAAAAATAAACAATAGCTTTAAAAACAAGCCATATGCCCAGCAAGAATATAGCATATTACTAAATAGTTACTGAGATAAAAAGAAAATCATAAGCTGTTTCAGTCAGAATAAACTAAGCTATGTTGAGACAACAAGCAACTGCCAAATCTCAGTTCTGTGAAACAACAAACGTTTGATTTTTGCTCATCTTATAACATGCCCGTGATGGACTGGCAAGGGTCTCTTCTCTAAGTCATCCTCACCCAGAGAGCCAGGTTGAGGGAGGTTTCATCTTTGCAATTCCTCAATTGCTGTGGCAGGGTACAAAGATTGTGGTGACATACACTCACTCTTAAAATTTCTGCCCAGAAGTGATGTCTGCTCACAGTTCACATGGCCAAAACAAATCACATGACTGCATCTAACTTCAAAGGATTTGGAGAAAAGCAATTCTGCCATGAACTCAGAAGGGAGAGAGCCAGAAATATTTGATGAAAAGCAGTAATAATTACCACATTACCACAGAAATAGTGCTTAGAATTTAGAACATTTAGAACTGATCAACACTGGAAACAGTATAAAATGTGTGAAACACAGATAAAGCATTGAAAGATAAATTTATAGCTTTATATACAATTAGCATGAAATTTTAAAAATTGAAAACATATTAATCAGGCATTTAACCCAAAAAAACAAAAAGGAAAGATTTAAGAAAAATAAACATAAGAATTAATTAAATGAACTCATGGAAGAATGGAAAGAAGACAATAGAATAAATTAACAAAAATAAGCTGGCTCTTTGGAGGAATTAATAAGATAAACCTCTACCAAAACTAATAGGAATATAAAAGAAAATATTTTTTAAAAATAGAATAAAAAGCAGAAACATAAACCCAACAGATGTTAAACTAATATTTAGAAGTATTATACATACATACTAATAAATTTCTGGAAAAAATGTGCCGTGGCAAAATTGAGAAAAGAAAAATGAAAATAGTCTAATAAGTATTAAGGACAATTAAATGACAATTAAAGGCCTCTTCTCCAAAAGAACCTCAGACTCAGACTTTTTTTTTTTTTTTTAGAGACAGGTTCTTGCTCTGTCACCCAGCCTGGAGTGCAGTGATCACAGCTCACTGCAATCTCGAACTCCACCCTCCTGAATAGTTAGCACTACAGGAGCACACCACCATGCCCAGCCAATTTTAAAAATTTTTTTGTAAAGATGTGGTCTCACTATGTTGCCCAGCTTGGTCTCAAAGTCCTGGCCTCAAGCGATCCTCTTGCCTTGGCCTCCCAAACTGCAGGGATTATAAACATGAGCCACTGTGACTGGCAGACCCAGACATCTTTACAGATGAGTTCTAACAAACTTTCAATGGACGATTTATTCTTACCTTATTTTCCAGAAAAAGAAAAAGCTATGCAGCTCATTTTATGAAGTAAGTCTTGATTCCAACACTGAATAAAGAAAATCAGGAAAGAAAACCGTAAGCCCATTTCACATTGACATAGATACAAAAATCATAAATAAAGTATTAACTAACCAAATCCCCAAATCCAGTGGTATACATTTTTATTTTTATTTTTTATTTATTTTCAATGTTTATGTATACATAACAGTTGTACATATTTATGGGGTGCATGTGATATTTTGATACAAGCATACAATGTGTAATGATCAAATCAGAGTAATTGGATACCCATCACCTCAAACATTTGTCATTTCTTTGTGTATATTTTTTAAATTACCCTAGGACTAAGTTCAATTTATCTCATATAGGTAAGGATGGTTTAGTGACAAAAAAAAATCACTCAATACAATTTACCATATTAATAGATTAAGAAGAAAATTCATAGTTATTTCAATTGGTTCAGGAAAAGTATTAAATAAATTTTAACCTATATTTATGATTTTAAAAATAAACAAGCTAGGAATAGAAACAAACTTTCTTAAATTTGTAAAGATTATATCACAGAAATATAGTAAAAATGTTATTTTATACAGAAATTTTAGACAAACATTATCAGGAAGAAGATTGACAAATATTGCTACTATAATCAGATATTTGTTACTGATTAAATATCTAATGTCATCACCGGCAAAATCTACGATGAAATAGAAGAAAAATAAAAGGTGTCCAGATTGGAAGGGAATAGATGTAACAGTCATTAGTTGCAGTCATTATTCACAGGGGGGTCAACTTCAGGGACATGCCACTTTATGATCACACAGGGCCTTGAGCTAAGAAGGGCCCCATGCTTGGTTTAATACTCTGCTAATTACTCTGTTTACTTGGTTTAATACTCTGCTAATTACTCTGTAATTCTGGAATTCTTAATTTTATTTTTGAATTTGTGTTTTTTAAGTGAAGTCTGACGGGACAATTAGGCATGTACATGAGCCAGAGAAGAAACATGCATTGTGCTGCCTGCTGTCCCTTGCCACCCTGTTGACATATGGTAGTCTTGATGCCTCATGAGTTCAGTATTTTGGTGGGCCCGTGATGCATGGGAGTTGAGCAACACTCAAAGCAAGTATAAGGCAAGTATGTTACCTGCTTACCTGAACATGCTTTTAGTTCAAATCAGAACTTCCTTCAAATGCAGAAAGAAGGCAGTGGCATTCTAAGAAACACAAATGACAAAGGAAATCTATTGTATTCTTTCTTACTCGTGTTTCTTCCATATTAGCTGGCAACTTACATTGGTGATTATGACATAGAAGAAAAGGGAAAGATAGGGTAACCCATAATTCCTTTCTCTTTGAATTCTTCCTTACCCGTCAGTAAGCAGAAGGTAAAGGGTGTTGGTAGAATACCCAGCACATCTCAAAAAGTGAAATACGAAGAGTGAGTTCGTTTTGTGCAACAATTCTACTGTTCTGGTAATATATGAGTTATTAGCCTGAATTATGTAATTTTGAATACAAGTCAAATGCTTTTTTATTTGCATTTAAAACTGGCATTGCACAGTATAAAGATGAATGGTAAAATCCACACTAATTATTTAAAATTTTAATTTTACTTTACTGAGAATAACATTTAATAGCAAATATGAAATACCATAACCAGTAAGAGAGAGCCTGTTGAAAAAACTTTATATTTTAGAACATTTAGCAGCCCTTTTCTTTTTCCTGCTTTTTGAACAAGAGGCCCTGAATTTGCATTTTGCCCTGGGCCCTGCAAGTTATATAACTGGCCTTATTTGAAGATTGTATGATCATCTACATAGAAGAACAAACAGAATTTTAATAGCAAAATTCACAGAAGTAATAAAAGAATTTGGGATACAGGATAAGTCTTTTAAAATCAATATCATTTCTCCAAACTATCAATAATCAATTAGAAAATATATTTTAGAAAATATAAAATACAATTTATAAAAACTAATAAATAAAATAATCAAGATATAACTTAACCAAAAGCATATCAGGCCTCTAGAGAAAATTTCAACACTCTAATAAAGGACCTAAAAGAAAATATGATTAAATAGACAGTCCAAGTTTTTGAGTAAACAAATATTACAAAGGCGCTAATTCTCCCCCTAATCAATCTAAAAATTTAACACAGTCTTCATTGCAATCTCTGCTGGAGTTTTTGAATGATATTTAATAAACTTATTCTAAAATTATATATGAATAGCAAAGACAACTTAGAAGTGAAAAAAGGGAGAACTAACCAAAGTATTAAAACATACACACACACATATCTCAATGAAGTCGAATAGAAAGCTCATGGATAGATCCATGTAAAACCTACTACATGATAATGATGGCACTATAAATCAATAAGGAAAGAATAGGCCGCTTAGCAGATGATTTGGGGGGAAATCTGGCCACTATATGAAGGGAAAAAAATACTAAACCTCTATTTAACATCTTATACAAATGTAGACACAAAAAGATTAAATGTGAAAAGCAAAACAATTATACTTACGGAAGATGACGTAGAAACAGAGCCAGCTTTAGGGATGTGAGACGTGTAAGAGGCCAGTCCCCAGAAGGGTTCAGTACTTGGTTGAATATTGTTGCCATCTTGAAATTCTTAATAATTTTTTAACAAAGGGCCCCACATTTTCATTTTGCACTGGGCTGGCAATTTATGTAGCCAGTCCTGTGTAGGACTGCATCTTTGTGATATAGGGGTGGGGAGAAGACTTCTTTTAAAAAGGCCAAATAATAATGCAAAAATTTATTTCTGCCCTTAAAGAATAACATGGATAAAGTAATCGGACAATGTAACAGATCAGGAGAAGTTATTCGTAAGGTCCAAAATTGACCAGACACTAATATCTAGAATATACAAGGTACAAGGTAGCCACCAGCCTTAATTAAGTTTTTCAAACTTTCAACTTTATTTTCATAGGAATGATAATTCTGTTTTACATTGTTGTTTGTAATTGGTTTACGTATTATTAAGTTAAATTACCTAATTTCAGTAATAATTATAATAGACACAGAAGCTTGTTGGGAAGTATTGAATTCATTTGGTGGCAGCAGCAGTTACAGGGCACTCTGTAGCGTGACCCACTATGGAGAAGGCCATCATGCCTTGGGCTTCAGAAGGTATATTTTATAGAGGGACTAGAGTGTCAGATAATCCCATAAATCAGTGAAGTGGAGGTAATTTAACACTCGTTCAATTACAGGTCAAAACATTCTTAGATATTTAAGCCAGCTTGTGCTGGTTCCAAGAACTTCCCCTCCAAGACATTGGCTTGTTTTTAATTCTCAGTAAGGATGTTGATGCTCAGTATGATTACATTAGGCTCAGGGCTCCATAGCCAGTGTTAATTTGCATGGCTTCCATAGGGTATAAGAGCCCACAGAAACATCTGCTGACTCATTTGAAGTGTTCTCCTGCGATAAACCATGCTCCTAAAGCCAACTATAAATTTATTCATTCAATATTACTCCTTTTCTATGAGCTATACTGTATAAGAATGTGTTTATCAAATTACAATTATGCAAAAGAAATTTGTGCCTTGCCTAAGAATAATTTTCCTTACTTAGAAGGGAGCATTTTTAATGATATCACAAAAATAGGTAATTACTTAGGTTAAAAAATATGCACGACTCTCTCTTGAAAGTTATGCTTGAAATAAGCATGATTTGTAGAACATCTCAATGATTTTCTCTTCCTTTCTCCAGTCAACAAATTGTCTTTTGATAAATGTCATTTTGGTGACCTGTCATACATTGTCCCATTTTACCGCCAATAGAAAACTAAAAAGTCATGTAAGTAGTGAAACTAAAAGTTCACTATTTAGTTTGATATCTGCAGCAGTTTCCTAGTAGATATCCTTTATCAAACTAAAGATGAACTCTTTCTATTATCTTATTAGGAATATTTATTATGCAGGTATTGGTGTCCCTATTAAAATTGTAATGTAGTTGTTTCTCTTTTAATCTGAAAATGTAAAGTCTTGCATTAACAGATTTCCTATGTTGAGCCACTTTTGCATGATGTATAATTCTTTTTACATGTTGCTGGATTTTACTTGCATGTGTTTATTTAGGATTTTTACGTCTATGGCCATGAATAAGATTGACCTATAGTTTTTTGATACTCTCCTTGATCAGTTTAAGTGTCAAAATTATGCTAGTCTTAAAAAATGAGTTGAAAATATTCCATATTTTTCTATGCTCTGAAAGAATTTAAATAACAGAGAAATTACATGTTTCTTGAAGTTTGATAGAATTTCCCTCAGACTTTTCTATAGAGATAGGTCTTTCACAATCATTTCAACTTCTTTTATGATAATTGCTCTTTTCAGGTTTTATACATCTTCTGGAGTCAGTTCTCTTACTTCCTATTTTTCAAGAAAGTCATCAATTTCCACTACATTTCAAATTCAATGATGTAAATATAATAAGCATATTTTTCTAATTTTAAAATCTTTTTGTATCTATGGATATTTTTCCTTTGCTGATTTATAATATGAATTGGGGATTTTTAAACTTTAAATAGCTAAATATTTTCTATTTTACTGACCTATAAGAAAAAAAGCTCTTTAATTGAAGGTTGTGTTATATTTCATTCATTTCATAGTTTTATATTTCATTAATTTCTGCTTTTATCTTTGTTACCTCTTCATTTACTTTATATAGGTTTGTTTGTTGCTTTTACTTTTATAATTTTAATTGAACACTTAATTATTTTATTCTTCATTCTTTCTTATTATCTAAAAATGCACTTGAGTAATACATAGTCATTAAAGTACTGATTTGCATTTGAATACTATCATATATTTTATATGTGGTAATTTCATTTGCATTTATTGCTGAATGATCTGCAATTCTATTATGATTTCTTCTTTAATCCTAGTTTTACTTAAAAGAGTATTTTATAAGTTTCTAGATGGATACCATATTTGGCTATCTTTGTTTTTCAATATCTAGTTTTATTGCATTATAGTCAGAGAATACCCACCTATTGATTTGTATTTATAGAACTTATAATTTTTCTTCATGGATAATAGAGGGCTAATTCTTAAAAAGTATTTTATGTCTGTTAGAGAAAAATGTGTTTTTCCTGTTTCTTGCTTAACAAGTTATATACACATATATTTAACCAACATTGTTCATTCAATTTTTAAATGCATATCCATGGCTCTATTACATTTATCAGTTTCTGAAAGACAATGTTAAAGCAACTCACCTTCACAGTATTTCTGGATGTGTTCTTGTATTTCCAACAGTTTTTGCTTTATCTATTTTGATTTTATTTTGATGGATTGCTCTTGACTCAGGTCCTTTGTATTCTGCATATATTGCATACAGAAAATACACTGTGCTGTTTACTTTGCCTAGGAACACTTTCCTGCCCATTCCCACCTCCTACAGACGTACGACTTGCTCACTTGGTTCAGATCACCTCCTCAGAAACGCATTCCTTACTACCCTACCAAAACGGAAGGCCCCCTCGTTCTCACTCTCCTTGACCTGCTTTATTATTATTCATAGCCCCAACCACTGCCAATTATATTTACATGTCCCTAAGTTTATTATCTACTTTCACCGGAGTTAATCTCCTTGAAGTCAGGGGATGTGTTTGTCTAGATCAGTGTTATAGTTCCAGCACTTTTATAATGCCTAGTATATTGCAGATGTTCAACACATAGATGTGGATATTACTAAATAAGTGAATGAATGTACATTATTTTCCCGTAAAATTTCTGTTTAACTCATTTAATGATTTTATTTGAGTTTGATTTTGCCTGCTATTAATAGTTTTAACATTTGCCTGGTGTATCCTTTTTATCCATTTTCAAATGTTCAGTGGCAGTTTGTTTTAGGTAGATCTCTAGTAAGTAGCATATAGCTGGTTTTTGCACCTTTACTCACTTTAGGACTCTGTTTTAACATGAAAATTTAACCCACTCACATTTATTATGGTTACTGATATGTTTGGACCTATTGCTGTGATTTAAAGTTGTTTATTACTATTTTTCCCACCACTTATAGTCTTAATAGCTGAGATTTTATGATGTTGCAACCCATATTCCAAATACTTTTTGGGTTCTACCTTATTTAGTGCTCAAAATAACCTTGCAATTCATGTTGCAAGTGAAGAAACTGCAGCTCATTAAGGTTCAGTAACTTTTCCAACATCTCATAAGTGCTGAATTGGCAAACCAGGACTCAGATGTTAGCAATTTGTCTCTAGAGGTCGTGGTTTTAACCTCTGAGTTATGCTGCTTCTCTTGTCAGAGTCTCTCTCTCTTCCCCTCTCTTTCCCTCTCTCTCTCTCTCTCTCAAATGACTTGAATGTTACATCTTCTATTTTTATAATCCTAATGATAATATGTGAATTTTGATTGATTACATTTCAACATATTCTCAAACAAATGTGGTAATTATTCAGCATCTACAACCCATCCCTCCTGAAAAATACAAAATTACCAGCATGCTTCTTCCCCTCCTGCTCTTATGCCTAAAGTTTTGTTGAAATAATCTGAAATTTTTTCCAGGTTGCCATATTGTTATTAATTTTATTTTGCATTATGCTTCTTCAAATTGCTGGCCAACAATTTTTGCCTTATATTCTGGAAAATTTCTTCCACTTATTTTACATATAACTAATATGTTTTTCATCTATGTCCATTCTATTACTTGGCTCCTTTTCTTTAATTTTTGGGTATTGGTAGCCAGACCATTAATGTTTTGATTTTCTAAATTTCTTTCTTATTTTTTGACTGATTCTTTATCATTGCAAACTGTCTTGTTTGGGCTGAAATAGACTTCTAAATTTTCCTAAAGTTACTTGGTAGAATTTTTATCTAGTTTTCTCCTTTTCAATGCACCATTTTTATTTCTTCCAATATCAGTTATGTTTTTTCATTGTATCTTTCTTATATGTATTGATTATTCTCAAATAATTTTTCACTGTCCACTCAGATTTATGACTAGGGTGATTAATATTGACAGCCATTTTCTCTGTAGTCCTGGAAGTCTGTTTCCCCAACCAGTATAAGAGAAGGAAGACTTCAGCATTGGCGTAAATGCGTAGGTATGCTAATAGTCAGGCTTCCTTAGATACATGAATAAGGAGCAGGAAATTCCCAGTTACTAAAATGAAAAAGGCCTTTTCTTTGGGAATGTAGTGTTTTAAAGCATTTCATTCCTAAATAGAATTGAGTTTCCTTTATCACCCTCTACATCATTGCGCATTTCTAAAATTATCTCAAGCTCTGCCTTCACTTCTCTCCTGAGTCCATCCAGTATGAATATACTAGGATCTTAGGATCTTTCCAGATAATATATGATATTAATAATTATCATGATGATGCATTTTCTCTAAAATATGTTAAATGCTTTATTTGGATTATTTTGTTTTATTCTCAAAACCACTGTATGAAATTCTAACTTTTATTACTCATGTTTTACAGATAACAAGACCAAGGCTCAGGGTGATAATGAAAGCCATGGAGATTAAATACTTTGTCCAAGGTTACATACCTAGTAAAGAGATGGAGCCAGGATGTGGATCCAGACAGGCTGACTTGAATACAGGTCCACAATACCTCTCTCTGCTATGCTGCCACTATTCTCTAATGTAGCGTGGGATATGGAATCCTCTTTAACCCTTGATTAGGTCATGGAGCTTGGAGGAAAATTCCAGAAAAAAAGTCTGGCTGAGACAAAGGAATGGATTATGGGGAGGTGTGCCTTAAGCCCTGAGGCATGGAAATCTTATATCTGAGAAGGCAGAATTCTCATAATGGCTTACCCAGGCCACACTTTGGAGATTTAAGAGTCTGTGATAGCTCAGTTTCAGGCTGTTGTGGCTATGATTTATAACCAGGATTCAGTCCCTCACATAGCAGTCATGTGCCATTCTGTTCAGACTCTAGTGCTCAAAAGATTGCCCCTCGTCATTTCAACCCCAGTTTAATAGGAAACACAAACCACCCTTGAGATGACAGACCTTCTAACCATTGACTAGTTCAGCTCCTCAGTTCTGCAGAACTTGAGATTTCTGTTTTTAGAGTTTGGCAAGGCAGAAGACATGCTGAGTGAGTTTTGTTTAAGGCCCCCTGCTAGACTCAGTGTGTCATGCAAACCAGACAAAGAGACAATATAGCAGGCCAATTAGCCAGCAACAGTCTGTCAACTGAATAAACGATGTGAGTGGACAGCAAGGGGCTGTCTGTGCCACAGACAGTAAGCAGAACACAGCATTAACCTTTCTGGTCTTAAAGCTCTGTAGGGCAATCTGTCATTTATTCTATCTGTATGGTCAGACTCCTTGATTTTCACTAAAAAAATTTGACCAAGCTACCTTTGGCAAAGCAAAGGGATCTCACCTTAATTGGCCATGGAGGAAATCTGTTTTTCAAGTCATCATAAGGTAATGCTAACATGAACCTGCTATCAAACCTCTAGTTGTAAGAAATGATTTTTATCAAAAGTTGCCGCACAGTTGCATATTATAGAACAGAACGCTTTAAGAACGTGAAGCCACCATGAGTCTGCAAGGGCTGATATTTCAGCTCTCCCCTCTTCCTAGCTCTGTGATTTTGGACTATTTAACCTCTCTGATCTGAGTTTCCTAGTTGGTAAATGGGAATAACAATAGTACCCATGTAATGAAATTGTGAGGATTAAATCAGATAATCCATATAAAGTGCTTAGCACAGTGCCTGGCAGAGTGGAAAAGTTTAATGGATGTTGGTTATTATTGTTATAAGATATTCTGAATTTTAACAAAACTATAGAACCAAAGGGTGCATATTATCATCACAGTCTTTAGAGTTAGTCAAACTAAGGAAGAGAAAGTAACTAGACCAAATTCACATGTCTTATGTTTAAAGTAACCAAGATTCAATCTTCGGCTGTTTGATTCCAAAATCTTGGCATTTTCTGTGTGCTTTACTGAAATCTACTGCTTGTAGAACAGCTTTAACTGACTTGTTCTTTGGCATTATGCCAACTACCCACAACAAAGGATATTATGAGACAGACTCATTATGTCTATGATTGTAGCTATTGAAGGGATCACGTTAAGATCATTGTCTTCCACATCACACAGCAGTTTCTGCATTCATGTGAGAAATTCCTTGGGAATTAATTTTCGAAAAAAAACTATGTTTCTTTCTGAACAAGTCATTTGTTTTATTTTTCTTATGCAGAACTGTGACTAATCATAATCTTTCTTTGTTTTGGCTGTTAAGTAGCTTAGAATCAAATTTAGCCTTTTTCTACTGTTTCCATGTACTAATGTTATTTCAGATTTATGATATTCTTTTTCTTATTTCCCCTTTACTCTCATTCCCTTGATAATATATTTTAATCCAGTTAATAGTGTGTATTTTTATAAACTTCTACAATGCCTTTGTGGAATTAAACAAGAATTAATATATTTTTAAAAATCTAAAAATATAGTTCATTACATGTTCATCTATTTTCTTGGGTTTGGTATTTGATAGTCTTGTTGGGTCAGATGCCATTATTTTCCCAGGGTTGGATAAGCCCTTCTAGAACACATGAACACAGTTACTCAGAGTTTCATGATATCTAGAATGTCAATAACAGGCAGAGGCTAGGCTGATTTAAAATACAGAAATTTATGAAAATAAAAAATTTCATAACCAAACATATGCTGATTTTTTTTTGTATACACAAATGTTTGGCTGGCAGGAGTAGAGAAAATAAGAGAGAGAGAATCGAGAGAGGGAGCAATTACATCTGCTTATATACATCCTCCTCCAAAGCCTCTCTGTTAATTCAAGGCTGGTTCATGTTCCCCTTCACTGTGCTCTCTGCTATCTTTGCATTTATTACATTGCGGTGTTATAAGGATTGTTTCTTGCTCTTTATTACTTTCCTAATGTCTGGCATAGCACCATAGTACCTAGTAGATAGATAGATGGATAGATGGATGGATGGATGGATGGACAGATAAATAGATAATACAGACTCAATATATGTTTCTTGAATGAATGAATCAAGGACACTCAACAGAATGGGGTAGGTGAAAGACTTGGAGGATTTATGGAAGAGCAGCATGCACCTTATGTCTAGTAAATAAAAATGTCTAAGCCAAGCAAAAAAGGAAGAAGAAGGAAATTCTAAGCAAAGGAAAACTGTGTGCAAAGTCACAAAGCTGTGAGAAAGCATGAGGTGCTTGAGGAATTGCAAATATTTCAATGTGGCTTCACTCTGGGTACAGGGGGAAAAGAACAAGAAGAACTTGGAATGTGAACTTTATCTTGAGCACTACAGAGAGCGGTTGATGAATTTTAGGTAGGGGAAGGGGGCAGGTTATGAAATGATCACATATGTGTGTTATAAAGATTACTTTGACTCCAGTGAGAACTGTGGATTGATGGCAGACATTGAGGAGGGTATTACATAAATCCAGGAGAAAAATGATGAAGCTTTTCATTAATCAGGTAGTGTGAGTTGTGATGGAGAGGAGGCGTACACTTGAGAGGTTTTAAGGTGGTAGAATCCACAGCCTTAATGATCAATTGCACGCAGAGGATGGGGGAGAGGAAGGAGTCTCTAATGCTCGCCCTGTTTCTATGTTGATTAACAGGATGTATGTCGGAGTCATCTTCCCAAATAAAAAATAAAAGAAGGTGAGGGGGAGGGTGATCAAGTAAACTTTGGACACCTTGAGCTTGAGATGCATGGGTACAGCCAAATAAAGAAGACCTGTACATATAGGGATCCAGAGCTCCAAAGACTGATTTGGCTAGATGGTGCATAATTTTGGAGGCATGCTTGCACAGTTGATAGCTGAAGTCATGAGCAGGGTATTTCCCAAGCAGATTAGAATAGGGTAAAGGATGGAACACTATGAGACATTGTCCTGTGGGTGATGAGCAGACAAAGAGAATCCAGCGACGAAGCTAGGAAAGATTGTCAGCATCAGAGGGAAATATTAGGGAGGTCACAAGCCAAGAAACAAACAAAAATCAGCAAATCAGGGGAATCTTGCATTTCCAGAAATTTGACAGACTAGACATCTTGAACAATCTTTCTTGTGAAAACAAATGGTGGATAAAATTTTAAAAACATATTTTCAAATGAAATTTTGAACTGGTAAATAAGGAATCCTTGGAAGCAAAAATCATAATGATGATGTGGCTCCAGAGAGACAAGCTGGCACTGAGGTCTATTTTCTCAGAGACATATCTGTTGAACCGCAGAGACCTTGAGATTTTTTTGATAGCCATGCAGGGTACACAAAGTAAGAGACAATAAGGTGAAAAAGTTTCATAATAAACCCTGTAGAAATGTGAAGATCCTAGTATAAAAGTGAAAAATAAATTAGCCAGCCTAAGGAAAGAGGGAAACCAAAAATCTTGTCTACTTTGATATATTCCTATTTGATAAGAAGAGAAGAAAAATTTCCCCTAAGAAAATAAGTCTACCCTCAGAATTTGGAACCAGAAAGTGGACCTTAGATGGTTTGAATATGAAATCATAGTAAAGAAAAAAAAGGAAAAACACAAAACACTAAAATAGAAAGTAAATGTGGCACTGAAAAAATAATTAACAGAAACAGCAGAGATCTGAGTCACACCAGCAAAGACTATAGATTCCAGAATTATCAAGCAAAGAACAAAAATAAGTATGGTTGATATGGGAAAGAAATAAAAGTAGGCATTGAAAATAGAGTAAAAAGTCCAAAATATTATTATTCTAATCAAAGTTATGGAAGGAGGCAAGTAAGAGACTGAGGAAGAGGCAATATTTCAAAATATTATAGCAAAATTTTACAGAATTGATGAAAGAAACCAATCCTTAACTTTAGGCAACCCAACAAATTTCAAGCAGGATGTGTTCCAAGACACAGTAGTGATATTCAATGCACCAAAGGAAAAAAAGAACATCTTAAAAGTAGACAGAAAAATACACCCATAAACAGTAAGACCAACATCTGATTTCTCAAAAGAAACAGACAGTACCATAATATATTCCATGTACTGAGAAAACAGGGCAATGGATCTAGGGTCACTCACCCAGAAAACTAATTTCCAAGAAGGAGAAAAGATTAATATAACATTTTCAGACAAACAATAGTTTTCCATCAACAGTCTCTACTTAAGAAAGTTCTAAATTATGTCCTTCATAAAGGAGTAGGATGTGGTTCCAGATGGAAAGCATGAGATACAAAAAGGAACAGTATACAAGGAAATCAATAATTATGTGGGTGAACATAAGTCATTGATTCTTTAAAAACAACACTAATATCTATTTCTCGGGTTTTCAAAAAAGATCAAACTGAAAAAAGGACCAATAAAAGTGCCTGTAAGTTACAAATTGGAGGGGACTGACTGGAGTTAAAGCATTCTTAGATTCTTGTATTATCAGAAGACAGTGAACAGTATTGATTATCTTTAAGGTTTATTAAGTACACATGTTAAAAGCTGAGATAATCACTAAAATACTTTTCAAAATTTTATTTTATCTTTTCAAAGTATTTGTATTTTGACAAGATACTTTAAAATCATTTCTGGGACTTTGGCCTGCATGAGGCCCTGGTTTCAGTCCCCAGCACCTCACCTGAGTTTAAAAAAAAAAAAGAAAAAGAAAGAAAGAAAGAAAAGAAAAAAAAAGTCATTTTTGGAACAATATAGGGAATACATAAATAAACCAATAAATATTCTTTAAAATTAAGGGACTGGTCAATTGTGTCAAAAGCACAGGAAGGTTAAGTAAGTTAAACAGTAAAGAGTCCCTTAAATTTGGAAACTGGAAGATCCTTTGGCAACTAGGAACCTTGGTGAAAGGAGTTTCAATGCAGTGAAGGGGATGGATATCAACTATGTGGGAAGGCAATTGTTGGTCAGGAAGTGGAGACAGCAAGTATCATTCATTCTTTTGTGAATTTTAACTATAAAGGGAAAACAAAATAGTGAGGTGGATGCAGGATTAAGGAAGGATTTTGTTTTAAGTTTAGAGAGACTTGAGTTTATTTATGGGTTGAGACAATAACCAATTCACTGGGAGTACTTGAAGATTATGGAAAAATAAAGATAATTGAAGGATCCAGGTGAAGGTTCCATGTCCCCAGGACATTAAGTGGAGTGAAATCCAGAGCACAGGATGGAGAAGATAGACAAGAGAGGTGACACCCCTCCATTAGCACAAAGTAAGGACAGGTATGGATAATTGTTTGTGGGTGTGCATGTATGTATAGTGTGTAAGGGACACTAAAATAAGTGAGAGAGAAAGCAGCCTAGGGTAAGTGCTTAAGAATAATGGGGAATGTTCAAAACAGCTGTTCAGGAAAGTGGAGAGGGAACTAATTCAAGACTCATAGAACTACTAGACATTCAGTGGTAACTGAGGTTCAAAAGGCCATATTTATAGGGGAAATATCGTGCATGGTAGTACGAATTTTCTCGAGCAATACTCAGCATGGCATCCATGGAGAAAAGAGCAGTTTGAATTTCGAGTTGGGATTTTGCTGGCTATTGGGTCAAAAGTACATGGAAGTACATAGAGGTGCATTGATAGTGAAGCTAATGAAGTTTAAGCTCCAGAGCCTCCTCCGTGCATGCCTGAGAGGGCTCAGCAGACTGTTGATGTGATCATATGGTTTCTTAAGTTTTGCAAGAGATACCATATTTCATTGGTAAGGCCACCCTCTGTTTCCACACTAACTTCGTGTCTGCCATACTTCCCCTCATGTCAAGTCACAGGCATTTTTGTGATTCAGTTAAGGGAAGTTGAGTTAAGGGCTGGGTGTAGTAGAATATGTTTATGTGATTTGCAGACACTTCCACTTATAGTTAAGTTACAGTTATGTAGTTAATTCCAGCCTAGGATTGGTTTTCAGAAAACTCCTGCTGCTCCTTGACACCTGACACTGTAATGTAGATTTAGGGCCAGGGGTCGTCCTGTGGGATATATGTATTCTACAGTGCCCAGCACCACAAGGATGTGGGTAGTGGTTAATAAGTGTTGACAATTCAGAGAGTATTGAAGATTAGTCATTGCACAAGAAAACCTGAAATGTCAGGAAATTTTAAAGCTCATAAATGAGAGAAGCTTGATAGAAATTTCCCCTAATTTGACAATAATCCCCAAATTTACATGACATTACCATAACAAGTTGTCAAGCTGAAAGAAAATTTTCTAAACTATTAATGATTAAAATTAACTTATGATCAACCACACTAGGTATCAGCCTGTATTCGTAGTGACCCCATTCACAGTGATTCTGCCTGCCAGCAACTGACTGCTTCATTTTCTCTTCTAATGTAACTTGTGCCTGCATATTTATGTACTGCAATTAATTTATCATAATTATTGGTAAATGCTTCCATTTTATTATAGTTAGGGCATTATATTGATTTTTGAATAAATTATATGCTCAGATAGATCATATTATCTATGATAATTTAGGATAATGAGGGGATCTCATAAAATATTTGCTATACTAAGATGCATTGATTCTGGTTGGGTTGAGAACCACTGATCTGGGCCAGCTATGAATTTGGAGCTTAGATTTCATCCTTAGGACCCTGCTCTGTGTCTTTCACCTCCACCTTCCCTCCTTCAACTCATAACCTTCAACCCCCCTGGCCAACTTTGGAGAGAGTGGGCTGTGTACAAGGTCTGCCTTGGGCCACTCTATTCCTCATTTTGGGTCAACATAAATCCATCTCAAACCACTTTTCTCACTCACTCTGGCCTTCTCTCTATTCCCTGGAGTCATGAATTTGTTTCTGTCCTAGGACTTTTGTATCCTTTCCTACCCGGATCTTTGCATGGTTAATACCCTCTTTATTTCAGGTCTCAGCTCTAATATCACCCCTTGAAAAGGCCTTCTGCTGAACACTCTATCCAAATGAGCCCTACGTTTTCCTGTTGTCTCCTTCTAACCCTTAGCACTCTCTAAAATTAACTTGTGCATGAGTTTGCCTTGTCAGTGACCTTTCCCCCTCCCCCAGGAAAACATGAACTTTACAACAGCAGGGATCCACTCTCTTTTTCAGCTCTGTATTCCCAGCATATAAACAATATCTGGCACAGAGTAAATGTTCAGCAAATAGTTGTTGGGTGAATTAATGAACCCTTTGTGTTAGTTTGCTAGGGCTGCCATAACAAAATACCACAGACTGGGTGGCTTAAACAGAAATTGATTTTCTTGCAGTTCTGGAGGCTGGAAGTCTGAGACCAAGGTGCTGGCATGGTTGTGTTCCTCTGAGCCCTCTCTGCGGCTTGCAGGTGACTGCCCTCTTGCTGCCCCTTCACACGGTCGTCCGGGTTGTCACTTGGTGCACGTATGCCCCTAGTGTCTTTCAGTCTATGTCCTAATCTCTTCCTATAAAGACACCACTATATCGGATTAGGGCAACACCCTAAAAGCCTCATTTTAAGTTAATCACCTCTTTAAAGGTCTTATCTCCAAATACAGTTTCATTCTTAGGTGGAGACCTCAACCTATGAATTTTGGGGGTCACAGTTCAGCCCATAACACCATGAATACGCCATCCCTATCCTAAACGCATTTTCAGCATGGGAGGCAGGGATGACTCTAGCCTCAGGAAGCCTTCACAAAACAGCCTTGGCCAGTTCATCATTAAGTCTCCCCAAGTGCCTAGGATGAAGCTTTAGTTTTTAACTCTCCTGAAGCATAGATAGAATGCATTTTCCAGAGACTCTGAAACAAAACAAGGAGCACTACCCCTAACTCTCCCTCCACCCCAACTATGTCTTTGCAGCTGGAGTCAAGATATTTGCCTGGCTTTCTGTGTGCTTGGCCATCATTGGACAGGTGGGGCCAGCTCACCAGGCAGTGATAAGTTGTGAGGGGCCACACACTGCAGAAAGATGCCAGTGGAAGGTGGTCTGGCAGCAGGGTGCAATCTGCCTGCACCATCTGCAGCTGTCTGGGGATCGGATTTCCAAATCACCTGCTCTGGCCCAGGCTTCAGGAACTGAGCTGTCAGACAAAGCTCCATAATTACCCCAGACTCATCTACACCTTCCCTGTCTATCTCCTAATTGAGGTTTAATGGCTTTGGTCACAGGAGGGGGCTTTTCCTGCCTTTCTAGACTTAGGTTCTTTCATCTGAGCATCAAGCCAATTAGTTTAGCATCTGGGGTAATTGACAGAAATCAGGCCTGACTGCCTGGAATTCCCAGGCCAGGAGGTCTTTGTGGTGGCTGGTGGGAGGGTGTGTGCATGTGTGTGTGTGCGTGTGTGTGTATGTGTGTGTGTTCACTGGTATTAGGATGCAATTTAGAAAATGGGAACCAAGGTAGAGATGTGGGAAGTTGGAGAATATGAGGCTTTATGATTTAAGTACCACATGATCTTTACTTACACGTTCTCTTTCTATCTTAAATGCTTCTTATATTCACTTCTTAGACAATAGATTCACTATAAAAATTAATATGATGACTGATTTGAGCCTCCTAAGATCTTATCCTTCTAGCATAATTTATAATCCATTTGGAGACAAAATTCAGAGACTTGATTGTCACACTAAGTGGGGTTTCTTCTTGCAATCACATAATCATTATTCCCTTTTGCTGCTCCCCCCTCTGCTGCCCAACCACCAACCTCAACAAAGGCAGTTCAACTACACAGATTGCTTGAGATCAGATGAACTGAGCCCAGGACTAGGAGGTTCCAATCTCTGCAGAAATACTTGGCTCCCTAGAACCTTTGAAGCTCCAGTGATGAATGTGGATGTTGTCTCAGTAGTCAACAAGCACACATTATGGATTCAGGACAGTCTGCTGGGCCCCCTTTTGTTTGGGTTGGCTCAGCACTACACTGTACAGGCAGGCAGCAGCTTGGAGATGGTTTATAGCCGGGTAAATGGATGCGCTACAGCCAGCTCCTGATGAGATTTTAGCTCTACTTTAGACTACGGAGCACACACTGTGGCCTTAAGCAGCCCCTGAAATAGTCTTGCCAAGAGCGAGATGATTATTACCATTAGGACCTGGCTGTGGGGCCACTGGTTAGCTCAGGTTTCCCTTAAAGTGTGAAACAGAAGATTATAACCTTCCGAAATACTGTTTTAAGAAGGTGTGTGTTGGTGCATACTTTTTGAATTATTGGGAGGTGTTTTAGGACTGAATGGAAAAAGGAAGTGGTGGGTGGATTGGAAAGTCTGTGAATTAGTGTGTCCTCTGCTAGGTCATATATTTCACCTTGATCCCAAGGTGGCTGCTTACAGGTCATATCTTAGGAGGGAAGTAACAGACATGCACAGGCTTCTTCTTTAGATATTCAGACATAGATGAGTGAAACACCATGAGGGTCATATATAGTTAATCCTTGAAAAGACCATTCCAATCAATCAACCTGTAAGTATTTATTAACCTATTCAGATACCCCCAGCACCACGCCAGGGCGCTGTGGAGCCTATGAAGAAGGATAACACATGGTGCCTTCCCTCAAGGGAAGAGAGGAGCACAGTAGGAAAATGAGCAAAAATTACAGAATCAGACAGGGTCCGATTAAATATTAAATCACGTAATTCAGAGTAGAAGTACTGTAGGGAGTTCAGGAGGAAGAAAGATGAAGACAACCACTAACATTTACTGAGTGTTTACTGTATGTCAAGCACTTTGTAGATACCTGATGGGCATTATCTTACATTATTAACCCTCATAACACTCTATAAAGTGATTACTATTATCATTTTCTACAAATGAGGTAACTGATGCATAAAGAAGAAGCTTGCACAGGGTAGTACACTGAATAAGTGACTTGCTCCTTTTCTTTTATGAAATAACTTATTCATACATAGAGATATGAACTATACTAAAAAATACTGTATGCCCATCACCCAGCTTGAGACATAACATGTTACCAATGGATGAAGCCCCTAAACCTCCCTCCCTAATCATATCTCTCCCTCCTCTCCCTAGAGTTAACCCCCCTTCTAAATTTAGAGTCCAATTTTTAAACTATTACACCAAATTATATCTCAAAGAAATCAACAAGGACACTAGCCATCAGAAAGACGTAGTGGAGGTGGAGGGCTTGACTGTCACGGAGGTGGTTGGGATTTAAATCAGCAAAGAGAAGGAGCTTCCAGGCAAGGAGAGAGTATAGGGCAGGCAGGGCCAGAGGCTGGGGTGGGAGGAGAGCTGGTGCAAGGCTACACTAGAGAACAGGGGACACGCTGGGGATGCTCAAAATTATAGCTCTCACTGGGCACGGTGGCTCATGCCTGTAATCCTAGCACTTTGGAAGTCCAAGGTGGGAGGATCACTTGAGGCGAGGAATTTGAGACCAGCCTGAGCAACAGCAAGACCCTGTTTCTACAAAAAATAGAAAAATTAGCCAGTCATGGTAGCGTGTGCCTGTAACCCCCACTACTTGGGAGGCTGAGGCAGGAGGATCACTCGAGCTCAGGAGTTCGAGGTTGCAGTGAGCTATGGTGACAACACTGCACTCTAGCCCGGGCAACAGAGAGAGACTCAGTCTCAAAAAGAAGAAAAAATATATGGCTCTCGTACAGTCAGATCATGAACATCCCTGACCGAGGCACATGCTATGCAGGAGAATTGATAGAGCAAAATAAGGGAGCCATGAATAAATTGTGCTTCTCCAAACTTCCCCACCCCATCGCTCTTGTTTAGCATTGCACAGAGGGCCTTCCTCAGGAGTGGCACAAAGAGGACATTCAACACATGTTTGTTCAGTGGAAAATTACTTGATGAGCTGTGGAAAGCCTATGTGTCCCTTTAGTACATCAGAGGTGCCAGATGTGAGAGAGCTAGAGAGGAAGGCAACAGGAGGGGAGGAGAGGGAAAGGGAGAAGGAAGGAGAGGGAACTGGCAATATTGAGTGTGAGGAACTTTATTGGGGAGGCAAAGAAGTTTGCTAAGAGGCAGATGCAGAAAACCTGGACCATTTTACAGGGAACATCGATACATCCTAAGTGTGAGTCTGAGGGAGATGAATCTTTGTTCCACTGATAGCTGTTGGTGACGCCTGAGTTCCACTGTAAGAACCAGGATTCTTTGCTTCCTAGAGAGACCTAAAGAGGGGACACAACCATTCCCCTAAGGGCCCCAAGTCCATAATGTACCAGTCCCATGGTCTCTTGTACGTTCCTTATTATTATATTCTATCATCAAATTTCCTAGCAGAAGCTTTAGCCAGAATCCTACCTTTATGACTTTCCATTGTCTATCAGTTAAAATCCACATTTCCTAGCCCAATATATAGGGAAGGATTTTTACACTTTGTTCTGCGTTTACCACTCCAGCCTCATTGCCCATCATTAAATTTAAACCACTCCAGGGATCCTTGTTCTCCACCCAAACAGGCTGATACTTTCCTCCCTCCAGATCTGTGCTCATATGGTTCTCGCTAGCCAATATGACCTCCCACTTCCTTCAGCACCTACAGCAATGCTACATCCTTCTCAAGGTAAAACTCAGATGGCGCATCCTCTAAGATGCCTTCCCAACCTTCTTCAAGGCTGAATTAATTTCTCCCTCATTTGGGGACATATTGCTATGACAGCATGTATCCCATTGCATGGTAATTACAGGTAGCTATGTCTGTATGCAAAGCTGTACTATAAATCCCTCCAGAGCAGAGACTTTGTCTCTGAGACACCAATGCCTTCCAACACATAAAACATTACGTATTTCTTTCTAAGTACCTATCTTGAAAGATAACAGAGAGCATATAATCTACTCAGTTCTAGGGCAGTGTTGAAGAGGTTTGAACATACATCCAGAATCACCTTTTACTCACTTGATCAACCTTCAATCTATTCCAAGGACACCCCTTTGTAGTGATACCTCTTTGGGAAAAACACTGTTGCGGCCATACTAAGAGAAGCTGCACCTGTGAGTGTGAGTCAGAAAGTTCATGTGCAAACTGTGCCTGCCCTTACCACCATCGGACATAAATTAGGTTGAGACTATTCTCTGCCTGCACCAGTGCAGGATGAGGGTATTACGTTCAAGGGCTATGTTCATAATTTAGCTCCATAAAGCCATAATTCTAGATTCTCTAGAACTGTCACGAAGACCCAGGATTTGGTTATGTTTGAGCAAATGCCTACAAACTACACAGTCCAACTGCTCACCAAATATAATATCAAGGCAACAATTTTTAAAACCTAATCTGCATTCAGTGCCAAGGAACTTGTGTTGTACATTTTCCCCACTAAATAGACCAAAATATCCATCTGTTTGGAAGCTCTAGGTGTGACTGTGCATTTTAACTTTTTTAAGAAAGGACAAAGTTTTTCAATCACAAACACATAAAACCTTCATGAAGGCAACTAGAGTTGTATAATGGGAAGTACAAGGTGTGCAGGATAAGATCGTCTCTGATTTACCAGTGACCCCAGCTAACACAGCAGGAGCCATGGAGCTCCCCTTTCATTTTCTTCTCCTTTGCCTCCAAAGCTGTGCAATTCTGCACCCATCCCCACCTCTTCTTTACTATGTCAGCAGTAAGTCAAACTTTGGAAGCCTTAGGAACTTAGTGCTAGGGCAGAGGGTTGCTTAAGAAGACTAGTGGCTGTGAGTTATGCCATTTCAGGTTTGCTTTCAGTAGACTTTTGCCGGTGACCTTGGGAACCTAAGCTTGACTTGTAGCATTGTCACTATTGGAAGATGTGTTTTCAGTTGCAAACAATAGGCTTATAAAATAACCCTTTAAACATAACCCATTGCCAAGACTGCCCGCATCCAACTCATGTTGAGGAAAATAAATTCACAGGTCTGTTGCACCTAAACTGAAGGAGACCTTTCATAGTGAGATATGAGGTGGCTGACTACTATAGTGCATTCCTGTAGGACAGACAGTTGTTCATTTTGGCAGCAGTTAATATTTCTGCCCAGGAACAGATTTCTACATTGCTAATGAGACATATGATGCACTGTTGAGGTTCTCAACATTTCAATAAGTCACTGACTTGTTATATGGCTGAATGTAGGGTAACTGGTTCAAGATGAATGGTTCTATTTGCTTTTAGAAGATATGTGTCTTCAGAGGAAGATAAACGGCCACTTTTTAAAAGGATGACATCTGGGCATTTGATTACCTTGTGGGAGCTTTATTAACTTCACAAATACACATGGATTTTAATTTTCCATCAGCAAGAATTTTAAGATAAATTTGGTGGTGTGAGAACTAAAATAATAGAGTAGGAATGGATCACTCTGAATATTGCACCCTCTGTCAAAGGTCCTCCTAGACATCAAAAGAGAAGGTTGTCCAGATGCTTGGAAGCTACCTCATTGGAGAGGAAGAGAGAATGTGAGTAAAGCTTTTCCAATCAGAATTACCAGGAGAGATTCAAATTGCCTTGCTCAACCTGGTTGTCCCACTGCTGCTTGGACAAGTCTTCATAAATATCTAAGGAGGCAGACAAGGAGAAGAAAGGAGAAAAAGAAGGAGAAGAAAGAAGAGAAGGACACAGAGAGGGAGGAAGAGAGTCGGAAGAGAAAAAGAAAAATATCACTAAATAAGATAATGTTCTTCATTTTTCAGACTCTATATTATTTAAAATAGTTTTATGAGTTCATGATTTTCTTTATACTTCTTGCATAGAGATTCCTGCCTTTGTGAATTGAGATGTTAAGACCTGGTGAATCCAACTCATTCATCCCCAGTTGTAGAATAGTTGAGCCTCTTATTTTTAAAGAGGGACACTCTCTTGAGTGAAGTCTCACAGCTAGCTTGGTGGCAGATAATATTTCTTTTTTCTCAATTATATTTTAAGATTCTCGAGGAAAGAACAGATGCTCCACTCATCTTTGAACCTGTCCCGTAGCTAGCAAGCACTGTGTCTTATCCATTGTATATGACTAACAAAGTCCCACTGAATGACTGGAGACTCGATTATGATTTGCTCTCCTCCAGAAAGATACCAAATGCAACTGAGACTGGGCAAGTTGGCCCTTCTGGAGCAGAGGGAATATCTCTTGAACTCACGACATCACAATACTTGGCCAACACTTCTTATATTTCAGGTACTGTTTCAAGTGCTTTATGTATGCTAACACACTGAATTCTCACAATAATCTACGTGGTGGCCACTTTTCTCATGACACTGTGATCAACATCATCAACTTTGTTGTACAAATGAGGATGGAGGCAAAAAGAGTTTAAGTAATTTGTCCAGGATCATATTGCAGGTAAGTGGCAGAACTAGGATTTGAGCACAGATCATCTCCCTCTGTGGGCTGTGCTCCTAAACACCATACACTATTGCCTCTTGATATGCCATGTGTGAGAATGGAAACATTCTCAGAACAGCATCAATAGCAACAAAAAAAATCTCTGGGTTTTGAAAAGGAACCTAGTCCTGATGAAATGTGGGTGAGTGCTCAAAATTATGGCTCCTTCTGTCAAATGTCTCTGCTGGAGGCTGACACCTGTTGTTGGGTTTGTATGTTTGTTTGTTTACTTGTTAAGTTTTGCTACAGTGCCCCATACATACAAGGCTCTGGCCATATTCAGTGTTTACTGACAGGAAACAGGGCAGAGAGGGATGCTAACACACTGCAAGTTTAGAAATGTAGACAATGCCAGTACAGGTGACATATTGTCTCATTCCAAGGGATAATTAAAAAAACAAAAATTTTAATATATATCTTGTATATGTATCTCATATATGCATATTTTAATATAAATCCTATGTGTGTACATATGATCTGTACCTACTAGATGCTGAGTACACATTTTATCTTATTTATTCCTCCCTTACTAACGGACAATCACTAAGTAACACAATAAAGATTCAAAGTGAAGATTGCCTGGTTTCAGCCTCTGTGGGTCTCCAATCACCAGAAGACATGGCCTCCATTAGTTGGTAAAAAGTCAATTCCTCTTACTAACTCAACCTCTGGAAGCCCAAGTTTTCTCCTATGTGACACATAAATGAGAAATGTTACTCTGTCATATTGTCATGAGGATTACATAAGATAAAAATGAAGAAACATCCAGCACATAGGGACTACTTAAATTTTAATATCCTTTCTTAAAAATAAGACACCTGAAATTCCCAAGGATCTTACTTTGTCCCCAGTGTCTCCTTCCATTTGCTCGCCCCCTCTTCTATCCAGAAAAAATAAATATGAGGAGGGCCTTGATGTTGTTTACAGCTTCTAAAAACCCCTCACCTTAATCCCTTCCTCCAATATGATTACCAAGGCACAAAGGCTAGACTTTCACAAAAGCAAACTTCAACTGCATAGTTCAAGCAGATGGTCTATGACCCCATCTCATCCAAATACCAATACTTTTCCAAAGTCAGCAGTTCAATCAACAGGTCAGCACTCATCAGTGAGTCACAAAATTCATTTCTTAGATTACAACCAGCATTTTTTGAAAAGAAAAGGAAATAAAAATAAAACCAAATAGATTTTGAAATATCAGAGTTTAGCACACTCTGGTAGATGAGAGCTTTGTTTTGTGTAACTTTTATTTCAGTTGTGTTTAGTCTGTCCACGCTATGTTCCAAAGCATTTCTTATTTCAACACATCAGTGGATTTCTTGGACACGGGTGCCAAAAAAAGGAGCTCCTAAGGAAATAACTTATACGTTGATACCTGGATATTAATTTTGTTCAGGAGTTGCCTAAATCTTATTAGCCATACTAATCCACCTGTGACAGAGTTTGGGACCCAAAATTAATTTATCAAAGAATTGGAATCCAAAAGTCCTGGAGGATTGTTGTCTGACTTCTCCATCACTGATTTCTAGTGTAGTTCCTGTCTTTAGTGCCTGTCACTTCACCCTGGGTATTCTTTAGTATAAATACTAAACATTGTAAATTTAAGAGGGCTTTACAACTTGATGGACTTTACAAGGGTGTTAGGAGAACCTAACACAGGTGTCTTTTTAAGTGGTGCTTTGAAATCCATGACCCTTAAGTTTTTCACAAGGATAAGTTCCATGATTTTCTCAGTTATCCTGTATTCCCAACCCCATTAATCACCCTGCATTCTCAAAGCCCAGCATAGAGCCTGGTACATTATAAGAGCTCATTAATATTTGTTGAATGAATTAACAGGAAGTCCAGCTCCAGATGCCAAAGCAAAAATGACGATTGCCCGCAATATTCTAATTCATTTTGCTGCCTAAGTATGTTTCTTGTTCACTTTAACAGTGAAAAACTCAGTCAACTTTTTTCTACCAGAAATAGCCCTAACAAGCTCAATGACACCACAAGGAAACAGTCAGTCCAATCTGTAGTATGAACTATTTCTATAGACAAAAATCTGGGTATCACCAACAAATCTATAGGATAAAATTGGAGAAGAAGGAGAAGGAGGAGGACTTGTAGAATAAAAGAGACTTAATAAAACAACTAATGCAATGAGTGGGTCTTGTTTGGATTTTGAACCATAAAAAGATATACTGAGGGAATCAGAGAAAAATAAATATGGACTGGGTATTAGATGACTTTAAAGAATGATTAATTTGGGAAATGTGATATTGACATGGCGATTATGCTAAAAATAGGAAGCCCTAATAGTTAGCAAAGAATGCAGAACTGTTTACAGAGAAAAAGACATAGTATCTACCATTTGTTTTTAAATCTCCAAGTAAAAAAGATGTGCATGTGTGGGAAGAGGATTAGATTAAATAAGATTAGCTGAATGTTGCTTGCTGTGAAAGTTAAAGGACGGGTACACAGACATTCATTATACTATTAACTCTACTTTTGTATATATTTGAAAACTTCCATAATAAAAAGTTAAATATGGTTAGCCCCAGCAGAACACAGACGACCGTGTAAAACTTCAAGACTATGATTTCACACTCTCTTCTATAGTCATATTCCAGGAGGACCCAAGACGGCATTTTACTGGGCTTTGTACATGGACTTTGAACACTTTCCAAATGTGGTAATCTGGTGTAACTTGCTCATTATATTTTAAAAATAAAAGATCATATGCGCCGTTAGGGGCATCAAAATTTCATTCTACTCATCCTGAGCAAAATGTTCCTCCCAGTACAGCTTTTCCTTGAAAGAGGAGGAGGGCAGAGAGAGCCTGGGGTGAGAGGTCTGGAAGGAGAAACGACCATTGAGTTTTCCACTTTCGACAGAATGGCAAGATCCTTGGGGAGACAGTAAATTGAAATTAAGGCTGTTTCAGGCAGCCTACAGGATGTGCCTGCAAATGTAGACATATCGAAATGGTGAAAAAGTCTGTGTGTGCCCATTCATGGGAAGTGAATGCCTTGTAATGTGCTCCAGCCCCTGGGAATGGTGGCTGGATTGAGCCACGGAGGAGGCCGGAAGAATGGGATGGATTTGACATAAGTACTTTTAAGTGCTCGGAAGGCTTGGCTCCTCCCTGCGGTTTAATAGCGAGGTCCGCTGGGAGCTACAAGGAAGGAGCCCAGTGAATCCCTACAGCTTTTCTTTTTAAGGATAACAAATCCTAAAACAGGTGTGAGCTCAGAAAGATCCTTTTACTCCTTGTTTTTAGAGTCTTCTGTGGCCGGCAGGCTGTGTCTTATTATCATTCCACAGAATGAGGTCTGGCGTAAGGGAAGGGAGGAGGGGAAAGAGAAGCTGAATAAACAAAAATTGCTTGGAGTGACTAATATTCATTAAGTCCTCTGGTCATGCGCTATGAAATTTATTAAACTGCGGTTTCCAAGAGAATGTATTAGCGGAGCTAATGAACACAAATAAAAAAGAGGCCTCCAGGAAATGGCTTCCTGGGCCTAGATGAGACCGGTGAGTAATGTGACAAGAGGTTATAACGTTAAAAGCGTCTATTATAGTCTAGAAGGCTGACTATGGAAAGGGTTGCCGTCAGTGGGGGAGGGAGGGAGGGGAGAGACTAAAAGTCTGACCGGTCTGAAGAAGGGGCCTAAAGCTTCCATTTATCTTCAAGAGGCAAGAGGCTGTGCGCCGCGGGCCTCCGGGCTTCCGTGCTGCCACCTGGTGGGGAGGACGCTGGAGCGACTGCAGGAAAGGACGGCGGCCGCCATCTTTAGGCCGTCAGGGATTTGAGCCCAGGACGCGGGGTAGAAGCTAGGGGCACACCTCCCTGTTCCCTGAGTACCGAAGGTGGCCTCCTTTGTCACTGTGGTGTCAGGAGCAAAGACAAGCCTTTGCGCGGTCACCAACTATGCAGAATCTGCCTTAAGTGCTACATAAAGAAAGCACAGTTATCCTATTCTGTTCCATTCCGTCGGCATCTTAGCAATAAATTTTCAACAAGATCCTACCTGCAGTCTTAGCCTAAAATGTGACCCCTCCCGAGGACCTTTGCGTCATAACCTAGTCAAGTTGCTCCAAACAGAAACCCTGGGGTCATCCTTGACTCCCCTCTTTCTCCCACACCTGCATCCCATCCTTCAGCAAACCCTGTTGGCTCCGTCGTCGCAGTATCTCACAGCCATTTCTTGGCAGGTACGCTGCTACCACCGGATGCGAACCACCGGCATCTCTCTCCTGGATGACTGCCATCGCCTCCTAACTGCCCCCAGCCTTGCAGTCCACGTCTGTTCTCTACCAGCTGCCAGAATGAACTATTGGAACTTGTTAGAACATTTCGCATTTCTGCTCAAAACCTTGCCATGCCTTCTTACCTACAAAGTGTTTCAAGGCCCTAAATGATCTGGCCCCAGCTCCCTTTCTGACCTCATCGCCTACATTTTCTGCTCACTTACTCTGTTGCAGTGATGCTGGCCTCCTTGTTCATCCTCAAAGGGGCTGAGCCTGCCTCTGATTCAGTTTCCTCTGCCTGAAATGCTCTTTCCCGGACATCTGCATGGCTCTCCCTCGCTTCCTCTAGGTCTCTAATCAAACGTTGTCTTATCAAGGAAGCCTTTCATGTGCATCCTATTTAAACACTGCCCTCTCATCCCTCTAGCCCCATCATTCTTTATTTCTTTTCTCTGATTTATTTTTGCCAATTTTTTGTTGTGATAAAATATACATAATATAAAATGTACCACCTTAACCATGTTTAAGTGTATAAAACACATTGTATTGTATTAAATATATTCATAATTGAATATATTCATAATGTTGTGCAACCATTGTCACCATCCATCTCCAGAACTCTTTTCATCTTGTAAAATGGAAATTCTGTATCTATTAAACAATAAATCCTCATTCCCACTTCCCCCAGCCCCTGGCAACCACCATTCTACTTTCTGTCTCTATGATTTTGACTACTCTAAGTACCTTATATAAGTGGAATCATGTAGTATTTGTCCATTTGTGACTGGCTTATTTCACTTAGCATAATATCTTCAAGGTTCATCTATGTTGCAATATGTGTCAGAATTTCCTACCTTTTTAAGGCTGAATAATATTCCATTGTATGTATATACCACATTTTATTTAATCCATTCATCCATCAGTGGACACCTGGGTGGCTTCCATGTGTTAGCTTTAGTGAATAATGCTACTGTGAAGGTGGATATACAACACTGCTTCAAGACCCTGGTTTCAATTCTTTTAGGTGCATACCCAGAAATGGGATTCCTGGATCATATGGTAATTCTGTTTAATTTTTTGAGGAACCATCACACTGTTTCCACAGTGGCTGTACCATTTTATATTCCTCCCAAAATGCACAAAACGTTCCAATTATTCCACATCCTCACCAACAATTGTTGTTTCTGTTTTTTTGATAGTAGCCATCCTAATGGGTATGAAGTGGTATCTCCTTGCAGTTTTGATTTGCATTTCCCTAATGATTAGTGATGTTGAGCATCTTTTTATATAATTGTTAGCCATTTGTATATCTTTTTTTGAAAAATGTCTATTCAAGTCCTTTGCTTATTTTTGAGTCAGGTTAATTTTTTTGTTCTTGGGTTTCAGTCCTTTGTATCTATGATTTATTTTTATTAACAGTACTTACCACCTCCTAAAATGTATTTATTCATGTTTTTATGTTCTTATTTTTCATCTCCCCCAAATTCTACAATAAATATAAGTTCCATGAAAGCAGGGTCTTTGGGGAATATCATATATTTTAAATGGCTTGCTTGTTTCTGCAACTTCAAAAGCAGATATTGCTAACCTGCTCAAGATCCTGTATGGACTCTTTCAAACTGTGAACTCCATGAGGGCATGTATTTTGTCTCCCTATGTCACCAGTGCCTAGTGCAGTGCCTGCTAAGTGGTCTATATATACAATGACTTTTTTTTCTTAAACAGCTTTGTTAGATATTAATATAATTTTAAGTATCAAATTTACCCATTATAATGTACAATTCAATGATTTTTATCAGAGAGTTGTGCAACCAACACCACAATCCAATTTTAGAATATTTCCAAACCTCCAAAAAGTACACTTATGCCCATTTGTAGTTCATTCTTACCACCACCCACAGCCCCAGGCAATCACTGATCTGCTTCCTGCCTCTATAAATTTACCTTTTCTAGAGATTTCATATACATGGAAGCATACAATATGTAGTTATTTACATCTGGCTTCCGTCAGTCAACATGATGTTTTTGAGGTTCATCCATTTTATAGCATGAATCAGTAGAGTTTTCTTTTTTCCTTTTTATTGCTGAATAGTACTTCATTATAGGGATATACCCCTTTTAAAAAATCCATTCATCACTTAATGGACATTTGGATTGCTTCCATTTTTTGGCTATGAACATTCATGTATATAACATTGTGTGGATGTGTGTTTTTATTTTCTTGGTTAGATTTCTAGCAATAAAATTGCTGAGTCATACACATTTATTACAAACTTTAAAAAATTGCTACATTGTTTTCCAAAAGTGGCAGTGCCATTTTACATTCCCCACAAGATGGCATGATGGTTCTAGTTTCTCTACTTTATCACCAACACTTGGTATTGTCTGTCTTTGTGTTTATAACCATTCTAATGGGTATGTAGAGATATATTATTATGGTTTTAATTTGCATTTCTCTTACAGCTAAGATAGTTGAACATTTTTTATACAAGATACTTATTAACAATTTGAATATCTTCTTTGGTAAAATGTCTATTCAAATCTTTACCCATTTAAATTGAATTGTCTTATTATCGGGTTATTAAAAATTCTGTATATATTCTAGATACAAATTCTTTACCAAAAATACAATCTGCAAATATTTTCTTCCTATATATGACTTGTCTTTCCTTTGGCTTAATGGTGTCTTTTGTAACACAAACACGTTACCTTTTTTGAACACGAACTTTTTTAAAGTTCAATTTGTCAATTTTTTTATGGACCACACATTTGGGGTCATAACTAAGAACTTTTTGCCTCCCCAAGATCACAGAGATTTTTCTCCAATTATTTTCTTCCAGAATTTGTATAGTTTTAGTTCTTGCATTTTGGTCAATAATACATTTTGAGTCAACTGTTGTATATGGTGTGAGGTAAGATTCTAAGTTCAGTTTTTGCATGTGGATATAAAATTGTCCCAGCATTATTTTTGAAAAGACAAATCTCTCCCTACTGATTGTCTTGGCATCTTTATCGAAAATCAATTATCCTTTAATGAAATGGTTTATTTCTGAACTATTGATTCTGTTCCATTATCTACTAAAATGTATCCTTTACCATAGTTTTATCCTTTATCACACTGTGTTTTTACTTTGGTGTTATAATAAATTTTGAATTCAGGTAAAGTAACTCCTCTAACTTCATTCTTCTTTTTCAAAAGTGTTTTGTCTCTTGAGATCCTTTGCATTTCTATGTAAAGTTTAGAAAATTTTTGTCAATTTTTACAAAAATGCCTGCTGCTATTTTGAGAGGGATTACATTGATTTTATTGCATTAATTTGGGATAAATTACCATGTGCTATAGTTTGAATGTTTGTCCCACTAAACCTAATGTTGAAATTTGATCCCCAACATTGGAGATGGGGTCTAATGGAAGATGTTGGTGTCATGGAGGTGGATCCCTCATGAATGACTTAGTGCTGTCCTCGCAGTAATAAGTGAGTTCTTGCTCTATCAGTTCCTGTGAGAGCCAGTTGTTAAAAAGTGCCTGGCACCTCCCCCTCTCTCTTGCTTCCTCTCTTGCCATGTGATTTCTGTGTACACTGGCTTTCCTTCACTTTCTGCTATAAGTGGAAGCAGCCTGAGGTTTTCATTAGATACCCAAGCTTCCAGCCAGTACAATTGTGAGCCAAATAAATCTCTTTTCTTTAGAAATTACCCAGCCTCAGGTATTCCTTTATAGAAACACTAAATGGACTAAAATACCATCATAATCATATTGAATTTTTTGATGCTACTAGAAATGGAATTGTTTTATTGATTTCACTTAAGACTGCTTATTGCTAATGTGTAGAAATGCAGTTGAGTTTTGTATATAGATAACTCCTATATTAATTCTAGTATTTTCTGTGAATTCCTTTGGATTTTCTACATTCAGTATCTTGTCATCTGCTTGAAAAGACATGTATTCTGTAATTGATGGTTAGACTGTTCTTTTAAAACAGAGGTTGAGTTGGTTAAAAGTGTAAGACAGATCTTTTATATGTTTGATGAATTTTTGTCTAGTTGTTCTATCAATTTTTAAGAACAGGGTATTGAACTCTCCAACTACTATTGTTAAATTATCAGTTTTTCTTTCAATTCTGGCTGGTTTTGCTTTCTTTATTTTGAAGTTCTGTTGTTAGGTGTGAGTATATTTATAATTTTTATATTTTCCTGATGTAGTTACACTTCTAGCATTATAAAATGGCCTACTTGTCTCTAGTAATATAACTTGTCTTAGATTCAATTTTGTCTGAAGGTAGTATGACCACTCCAGCTCGTTTATGGCTACTATTTTCCTTGTATATCATTTTCCATCCTTTACTTCCAACCTATTTCTGTCTTTGAATCTAAAATGTATTCCTTGTAGTCAGTATACAGTTGGATCCTGGTTTTTGATCCATTGTGAAAATCTCTGCCTTTTGATCAGGGTGTTTAGAAATTTAATGAAATTATTGATACAGTTGGATTTACATGTGTCATTTTGCTTTTTGTTTTCTATACGTCTCCTGCATATTTGGCCCTTTGTTTCTTTTGATGCCTTCTTTAGTGTTAAAAAATAATTTTTAGTGCACCATTTTAATTCCTCTGCTGAGTTCTTATTATAATTCTATTTCTTTAGTGACAGCTTTAAAGATTACCATATACATTATGGTTTATCACAATAAACTTCATAGATTTATGCTAAATTCTAATAAAATATAGTGACTTTAATATAGCTCCATCTCTTCTCTCCTTGTTTGTACTTGCCACATATATTGCATCTGGATATGCTCCAAACTTAACCATATAGTGTTGTACTTACTGCTTTATTTCTATTTCATGGCAGCTAATTCAGGCCAATAGAGATGTAGGCCTTCCCAATGCCTATTTCATCACTTGTACCATGCTTAGTGTGTGCATTGCCCGCCACTCCACATCAAGTGATAGCCCTTCACCTGTAGCAGTGAAATTGCATATTTTCATGGCCTGCCTGACCCTGCCAGACCCTCTGTGCAGAATGAGCTGGAGAGTGGGTGGAGTGGAATAGAGAGATTCCAGGCAAGAACATCACAGACTCCCACAGTTCTTGCTTGAACTTCTTACTTGAAGATTTTTAAGCATGGAGGGTTCTCTAATTGTTGTATGTTTTTGGTTGAGTTCCAGAAACTGGTTTTTTTTTAATCAATTTTGTCTACATTCATAGTTGTTTTTGGAGAGAGGGTTTGCTGACTTTCTCACTCTACCATGTATGTGAATTCTATAACCTCAATGAAACTTTAAGTTCTAAGAGGCAGCTACCATATTTTCTACTTCTTTTAAGCTCATTAAATGAGGTGAATTGTATTTCCCTATCACATAAAGTCCTGATAGGGAAAGGATCTGATACACTTCAGTAACACTGGAGACTATATTGTTTGAAAACATAGCAGAAAGAATTCCAGCAAGAGCATTGTCAGCATTGCTATATTTGGAAAGAGAACTATCTGACAAGCTTTACTGACCAAGGTAGGGCAAGGTATGGGAAAGAAAAGGCGTGGATATCAATCAGGGTCCCAGAATTTACCTCTTTCAAAGACAGGAAAAAAGAAGATAAACTTAAATTCCTGCAAAATGGAATCGGGTTAGTTTTATGGGAACCTCCATAGAGGAGAAAACATAGGAACATTTTTCTTAAGTATGCTATAGAAAATTTATCTAAGGCAACATTTAAGAAATGGAACTATAATTATTTTTATGCCATGCTTTATATTGAGACATATCTGAGGCTTGGGAATGGGTTAGAGAGCCTTTCAAAAAAAAGTCCCTTCTAAGAATCTTCAAATCTTGATTTATGGACCCCTCTACCACATCTATGTCCATAGTGGTATTTTTTGAGTTAAAGCACAGAAGATTTATCAGTTCTCAACATACAAGAACCTCACAGATTTATCTCTCAAGTGTCATGATGGTGGACTTTCACGAGGCCTAAGAGTTTTGTACAGACTTTGAATCGTGTTTTTATTTTTATACCTTTCCTATAATGCAAGACAAATAATAGAAAGAAAAGCTAACTCTGTAAGAGAGGGAACACAGCTGATACCCAGGTTGGGCCACCCACAATGCACCAGGATTAATGACAACTTGGTCTGACAGCATCCTGACCACAAGAGATGAAGTCACCCTAGGAAGTGTTTTGTAGAGGAAAATAAAATCAACAGAGTAAAAAAGGGGGAAAAAAAACCTAAAAAGTCTGAAATACACATTGTCCAAGTATTTTCCCCCCATTAATTTTGGAATCCCTCGAGAGTTTTCAAGGAAATTTAATCTTCGTGTTTCTGAACCATTTACACTTAACTCACCACATTGTTGTTTTGTAACAGTCATTTGTTGTCCAAGAAACCTTCTGAACTGTGTTCATAAAGATTTTTATTAAAGCAAATGTTTTCTTTTTGCTTAAAATGAAATTATGCTTTTCCAGATTGAAAGGCACATTGAAATGAACTCTAAACTCAAAATTTGTGAGGCACAAAATGGATACACTTTTGATCAGAGTATGTCACTATTCAGATTTCCAACCCAAGGTACTTTGGTCTTGGCAGCATCGCAGTAAAAGGTTCAGTTGAAAAGATATAGGTTTATTACTCTTTGGTTAGCCAAAGTGAGCCCTCTCAGGCCTTTTTAAAAAGCAAGGCTTCTAAGGAATTCCAGCAGTCCAACAGTCAACTCTGCTTTAGAATCCAACATGAATGAAGCTCTGAACTAGAGTGTGTGAACTGAGACAATGGAAGTATAAGAGATGCTTCATGGTTTTAAGGACTTTGTAGTTCAAGGGACTAAACTGTAAAATGAGGGCTCATAAGATTGCAGTGGAGATTAAATGAGATAATTGTGTAAGCTGTTTAGCATTACCTAGACCACAATATATTTTAGCTACAATAACAACTAATGTTTACAAGTATTTGTATTGACAATCAGATCCTAAACCAAGCACCTCAAAACAAAGCATTTATTAAAATAAGAAAACCACTCTGCAAAAAACACTCACTCATGCATTTGCTCAATTGCCAGCTTCAAGTAACCCCTGTGAGAATGAATGACTTCTGGTGCTCAAAATAGTTTTGTACTGAATTTGTAAGCCATGGTTAAAGGACTAAACTAGAAAATTACCAAGAGAAAAGCCATGTGTGTTATGAGAATCCAGGTGAGCCTGGCTCACGAATCAACTGATGTGATGTATACTATTAATATATATTGAAAGATCGCATGAATTTAAGCTGGTTTGGTTTGTATGATTTAATCTTTAATACCAATAAAGAGTATTTGAAGAGCCCTTTATTAAATCAGCTACAGGACATTGATGTATTGTACTCATATATCTGTGATGGTTAGTTTATGTGTCAACTTGGCTAGAGGATGGCTTAGAGTTATTTAATCAAACTCTAATCTAGGTGTTGCTATGAAGGTATTTTGTAGATAGAACATCTACAATTAATTCACTTTAAATGAAGGCAATTACCATCAATAATGTGAGTGGGCCTCATCCAATCAGTTTAAAGCCTTAAGAACAAAAACTGAGGTTTCTTAGAAGAAGAAATTCTGCTTCAAGATTCAAAGAACTCCTGTCTCCTTCCAGCCAGCTGGCTTGCCCTGCAGAGTTCAGACTTGCCAGCCCCCACAATCTAACAAATACCCATCCATCTTTAAAAATTCTGATAATTTTTTTTTATCTGAGTAGCAGCATGACCCAGAAAGTAATAGGCTGCTCTGCCCAATAACTTCTGATGTAACCTAAATTGTTTTAGTTTTCCATCTAGAGGAAGTAGCATCATCTTTACTGCCTACTTGTCACATTGTAACCCAAGGGTACAGAGGTTTACCTGCCCTAGTTGTTGTACAATGTTACTAGGCAGAGCATGATACATCATTTATTCAGTCAACAAATGTTTATTGAGGGCCTACTTGGTGCCAACCTAGTCATCTAGACACTGTGGGATATAGCAGTAAAAAAGCCAAAACCCTTGCCTTATGAAGCATATGTTCTCATGAGGGAGATATGGTGAGTAAACAAATAAATAAGTAAAATATATTATATATCCAATGGTGGTAAGTCCTTTGGTGAAAATCAAATTAGGGAAGGAGATATGTAATGCTAAAGGAAGAGTATAATTTTAACTAGGTTGCTCAATGAAGACGTCCCTAAAAATATGGCCCTTGAGCAAAGACAATGTGTCAGTTATGCTATTTAATATACTAAAATATTTCTATTTAGAAAAGCCTGACTCAAAATGTCTTAAACAATAGTAAGACTACTTTTTCACATAATAGTAATAAGAATAGTTAACACTTACTGAGTATCTACTATGTGCCAACCACTCTTCTAAACACTTTACATATCTTAATTCACTTAAAATTCACAACAGCCCTATGAACTAGGTGCTATTCACTGGTAGGGACACCAAGGCTCAGAGAGATCAGGAATTTTCCAAAAGTTACATAACTGGTACGTGGCATACTCTGCAAGTTTGTCCTTGGCCCAGGCTCCTGCTCACCAGGGGGAAGGCAAGTTCCAGGCACAAAGCATCAGAGCTCTAACTCGTGTCTTCAGTATCTCTCCTACCTCAGATCTCCTCTTTGTGTTGCCTTCATCTTCAGATGCAGTGAGGCGGCCACAGTATTTCCATGGGCTTTATCTAGACACAAGGAAGAAAGAGACCACCCTTCTTGTATCTCCTCCTGGGAAGGAGGCAGTCTTGCCAGGGGTCGCTGGCACACTTCTCTTCACAGAGCAAGGGCAAGCTGTGGGTAACAGTTCCATCCCTAAACCAGTCATGATCAAGGGGAATGGGATTAACAGGTTTGGGTCAAGCTAATCCTTTGGAGGAAAGGAAGAGATGTTGGCGATTCAAATGCGAATACTACCCCAGTGATATAATCAGGTGTGTGTTTGTGTTGTTTTCATCTGCAGCAGCCCAGTAAGAGAGGACAGTGGATGCCAAGCCTTTCCTAGCTGGAGTGCATGCCTGTATCTTTCTGTCCTTCTGAAGGAATCTGAATGATCCACTTGCTCCTGTTAGTGGATCTCAGACATGACTCCAAGGGTAGGCAGAGGATAGGGCCGCAGAGAAAAGGCCACAGCTCCCTTTGAGGCATATCCTGCAAATTCTGTTTTTCCTCCTTGAGATTTCAGTGTTTAGCCATTTTATAGTACACTCTTTTTCCTTCCATCACCAGGGATGTTGATCAAAAGGAGGGCTGTTCGCTTTGCCCTAGTGCTTCAAAGTGACTGAAGTGCTTATGAGATTTTTTCCAAAAGCTTTTCGTCTGACCATCAAGAGATTATTGGCTATATGCTAAAAATGAGAGCAGAGAAGGGCCATTGGGTATATTTCTAAAGCCAAAATTGAGTGGAAAAGCGGGAAATACTCAACAGGAATTTATTTTGAAATTTATCTGAAGATAATACATAGTTATTTCAGCAATAACTTGTTTTATAGGCTGTACTTGATAAAGTTTATCTGCTCCATTATAAAGCCAACCAGTTAAAATGCCCAATTGCCAATTTCATTTGATACCAAACATGATAGGGAGATTTTCATTATCAAACAAGCTTGGGTTTTATCCCTGTTCAGCATTTGTCTCCAATCAAGCTTACTGTCTCCCTTCTCAGTTTGGCATAAGCGTATGAGTACTACAAATATCTATATTGTCCCAGCACCCTATAATGGTATTACAATGACAATTTTATTAGGTTCATAAAAATTTTGCAACTTCCCTGCAGCACACTGTAATTTCACCAACAGTTGTAAAAAGGTCTTAAATTATATTTGTGCAAAATTGAGATGAATGGGCTTGAGCATTAATGTATTTCTCATTGTGTAATGGGGACTTTTTCTTCCCTCTATCTTTGCCAAGTGCAGAGAAAAAGCTATCCTATTCAACTATTTGTCAACTCCCATTAGGAACATTTAATACTAATAAAATTTATGGGTTCAGTTTCCAAAGGATACTGCCAGAAGACTTTAAGATTACTACATCAGTACTTAAATACAACCATTGTTCACCTTATAAAAATCTATATGCAGCCTGACAGGTATAAAATGTAGCTTTGTATGCTGAGTCAGCATCAGAGATTTTTTTGGTTGAAGTGGAGTTCATGAAATAAAAGTAAATGTGTTCTCAAGTCAGTGAGGAAAGATTGATCTGAAAACATTCCCCCAATAAATATGAAACTGGCAGACTGTGATGCTATATGCACATTCTCAACAGAAAAAAATAAAGCATGATTCAATCTACTCCATAGGTAGGAAATAGGTTAATTCATTTTAAAGTTTTTATATACATAAACTCATAAATGTAAGTATGATCATGTGAATTACCAATTTGAAATAAAGCTCTATCTTTCAAATAAGAATATTGCCCAACATGTCCTTTGGGTTGTATTTCTAGAAGCAGTGATGGGTTTGCATCTATCCATACTCTCACACATTTACATCACTGGGACCTGATTCTTCAGGCCACAACTAGTTGTTGCAAATTCTGTACATCTTTAACATAGCTTTCCAATTTGTACTATAGTTATTTGTGTACAAATCTTCTCATTCCTGCAAAATATGAGCACTTTATTTTATTTGGTCTTTATCTTCAGCTGGGTCACAATGCCTTGCAGAAGGTAGATGTTTAACATGTATTTGCTAAATTGACAAATGAAAAAAATGAATGAATGAAGTGTCTGTCACACAGAGCTATGCAGTCTATAACCCATGGAACTAACTAGTTTATAAGAAATAGCATCATGGAAGTAAGGAATTTACAACTGTAACACAATGATAATTGTTAGTATGTATTAAGCTAAGTGGTGAGGGCTCAGAGAAGTATAAGACAGTGGTCTCTGAGCTGCTTTCCAAGGGGCACGTGGCATGGGTAGTTTTTAGAGAATATGTTTTCTGAGCTTCACCTTCATACTTGTTCTTTTAAAAATTTGTCTGCTTGAGAAAATGCCTGGGGTTCAGATTTCTTGTTGGTTCTACCTTTTGTCAACTTATAAAAGAGAGACATACTTCTCATCCTGAACTTTTATGATGGTGCATTGTCCTGAGGTGCAACCCCACCCACCCCATGCCTGGCAAAGACACTATTTGAAATGTTGGTGTTGGTGAAGGTGCCTGTGCTCATCATAGGCACCATACGCCAGTGAGAGGGCTTTTTGTGTTTGTTATACATACACTTGTAAAAGCAAAGTGTGGCATTAGAAACAAAGTACTATCAGTCCATAGGAGTGTTCTCAATTCAGATATATTTTAGAGTGGGGTAGTAAGTGGAACAATTTTCATTTAATTGCCTACTCTTTTCTGTCCTCTCACTATTTTAAAAAAGCGTACTACTCCTGAGGGAGAGTCCTGTGACAGCAAAGCAAAGAGAATGCTGGTAAATACACACACACACACACACACCCCCCAAAGGCAACTGCACCTTTTTATACCCAGGTGCAAACTCATGGGAAAGTTTCATTGCCTTATCTGTGTGCCTTAAAACTAGAATTCAGAAGTGAAATTTTCAAAGGGAGCAAATTAACAAGTTCATTTGAATCAAAACATGAAGTCAGACTTTCTCATAGAAAGTAAATCTGATTTGAAGAATTCATCTGATAATAAGAACTGACTTTGCCAATTAATTATCTGAAGATGGTTTTCACAAATTAATAAAACTACATATGAAGCCCAAAGGTTTTGATAAAAATATATTTAAATTTGTGATAAGATAAAATAATTTTATTTAAAAATATTATTTGGGAGAAGAGATATCATTTAAATTCACACTATTTTTATTCCTCTAAGAACTTCTATATTAAGTTAATTATATTAATTATATTATACTATATTACATTAAGTTAACCAAGTTGCCTCTAAGTGAAAGAGTAACAGGTATAATTAATAGTCATTTTCTAGGTCTTGTTAATACTTTTTTGAGAAGAGATATACTTCTAAAAAAAAGTAAGAAAATGAAGAACCCAATTGAATTCCTATCTGATTAATTAATTAGATGTAATTTTTGATGATAGACCTTCAATGTGATTTTTACCATTTAAATCAAAAGGAGTCATTTCCCATCTAATTTATTATGTGAACAAGATGTCTCAGTGCTACATCTTTTAAAATGAAAAATAGAAGTAGAATTGATTCTGAACTTTGTTTCATTCTGGTAATAAGAGAACAAACTGAAATTTTTGAAGTTCCTATCTCATTGAAATGTACTTCCCATAAAATTGTGTATTATTGTATGAATAATAAATATACATAATAATATTATAATAATAAAATTATGATATACTTATGTTATTTAATTGATTGTGCTCTAATGTGATAATTGAATGATGATAATTCAATCTAGCAGAAATTGTTTTCAACCTTAAGCCTTATGGTAACAGAAAATTTAAAATTTAAAAAATTTTAAATGTATGTTGTTGTCAAGAAGAATGATAGGTGCTCAAGAAATGACTTTCAATCATAAAAAAATTTTAAATTAGGTCAAAATTTTGTGAGGGAAGTGGAATGAAAATATAAGTTCAAGGGGGAAAAAGAAACAAAGTAAAATATTCAACCACTATAATAAGGCTTATTTGTGTATTTTAAATAGATGATATTACCAAATTGCTATGGTATATAAAGTTCTATTGGCTATATTTAAAAGAATGACATAATTTTATTTTTAAACTGTCAATATTTGCAACATACAAGAAATTTCCTTAGGATTGCTTAGCTTCTTATGCAAAATTTTGGATGTCAATATAAAAATGAGGCCGGGCAAGGCAGCTCACACCTGTAATCCTAGCATTCTGGGAGGCTGAGGCAGGAGAATCGCTTGAGGTCAGGAGTTCGAGACCAGCCTGAGCAAGAGCGAGACCCCGTCTCTACTAAAAATGGAAAAAATTAGCCAGGCATGGTGGCATTGGCCTATAGTTCCAGCTACTTGGGAGGCTGAGGCAGGAGGATTGCTTGAGCCCAAGAGTTGGAGGTTGTGAGCTATTATGATGCCACTGCATTCTAGCCCATGTGACAGAGCCAGAATGTGTCTCAAAAAAAAAAAAATACATATATATATATATAAAAATGAGCAAAGAGGCATTGTTTTTCAACTTCCTTAAAAATATCTAAGTAAAAATGTTTGAAGTCCACCAATTTTAAACTGGTCCCTGTACTCAGAAAATACCCAGTCTAGTGGGAGAGAAAGAAAACATAGTTAAAAATCAGTTCATAATAAATACACTCAGCATTCTAGGTTTAATTTCTTTTTTTCTCTCAAGTACTAAAACCACAAATCAGATAATGAAGTCTGGTCAATCCATTCAACAACACTTCACACAGCTTCCTCTGGGCCAACAGATGCCAAGGATTTAAAAGTTAACACGACAACACAATGAGGATGTTAACCTGACAGAGCTCCACAGTCTAGTGGGGTGAGCTTCCCAGCACAAAACAAACTGACCAGGAAATGGCCTAAGAATTACAGCTATATCAATGAATGGGAAGGATTCCTATAATATGGATTTTTCCTGAGCAATGTTTTGTTTCTTATAAAGATGGTAAACTTTGTACCATGTGCCACATTCACAGCAGCATTATTCACAATTGCCAAGAGAAGGAAACAATCCAGATATCCGATGAATGAATGTATACATGAATTGTAGTATATATATGCAAGGGAATATTAGCCTTAAGGAAGGAAATTCTGACACACGCTATAAAATGTATGAATCTTGAAGACATTATGCTAAGTGAAATAAGCCAGTCACCAAAGGACAAATACTGCATGATTCCACTTATGGGAGACACCTAGCATAGTCAACCTCATAGAGATAGAAAGTAGGGTGGTGGCTACCTGGGACTGGGAAGGTGGAGGATGAATGGGCAGTTATTGCTCAATGGGTACAGAGTTTCAGTTTGGGAAGATGAAAATGTTCTGGAGATGGATGGCAGTGATGGATGGCGGTGATGGTTGCACAACATTGTGAATGTACTTAATGCCACTGAATTATACTTAGAAATGGTTAAAATGGTAAATTGCATGTTATGCATACTTTACCACAATAAAAAAAATGGTAAAAATGAACTGATAAGCTATATGATTATATACTCTTTTCAAAATACATTTATTAAGCACCTGCTACATTCAGGCATTGTGCTACTTGTACACAAAGAATAAAATATGATTCCACCATCCAGGACCTCTTAGTCTGGTCCTGTTTGGGTATAAATCCAGAATCTATAGTCAAGGAGTATGAATTTTTAACATGGGAGCAAACACATGAATCAAGTTCCTGACCTAAGCCTGAGCCTGACTTCTGCAACCTGATTATTCATTTTGAGTAAATTAACTAAAGCACTAATAAAGACAAATTCATGGTCAGGTATTTTTACCTACCTACAACATTTTTTTTAAAAGGAGAAATTAATCAAAGGAGAACTGGAATTCTTCAGAATAATATCTGTTTCTTAAGCTACGTACTAGAATCCAATAAGTTGTCTTTAAAACAAAATGGTTAGTAATTGCACTAATATCAACTTTCCTAAAAACTACGACTAGTGTCAAGCCAAAAATAAAACAAGAAATTAGTCCCTGTTTAACTCATATCAAATGAGCTGGAGAGCTGCCAAATCTTGCTTTGTTTTATATTCCATGGAGACAGCCTAAGTCCCTTAGTCCCTCATCTTTTCAACATTTGTGGGAAGTAGATCGCTCATGAGTATTTTTCTGCTTGCATAGATGGAGGGGAACTAGTTCTGTTCTTTGCCCCAGATCATACGACAAATTATTTAAAATGTAATAAGAAAATCCTACCCAATTCCCTTTTAAATTAAAAAAAAACAAGGTCATCAAATGTTATTATAGAAAGTGACCTCAGAGAGAATCAATCAATACTTTCAAATCACAAACAGGGAAACTGAGGCTGAGGGGAAGTAAATGACATCTCTGAGGGACCAGAAAGGCAGAAACACAGATGATTTGGTCCTGGTGCCCAGTTCTATGCTTTAACAACTTCTTCCTGCTGAATCTAAGGGGTGAAAGGAGGAAAACTCATCCCAACCAGTTCCTTAGACTCACAGAGAACAAAACAAGTATCAGCTGATTTCAGTGGGTGGTTGGTTCTGTTTACTACATTTAGCATCAACACCAAGTGGGCCCAGAGTCTGGATGGCTGTTCTTTTCAATTGCTACGAGCATGGGGAGGAAAATCAAGAACGAGCGCGCCTCGCAAAGCCCATTTCCATTGTTTCTGAGGCCTTTCCCAGTAAGGGACGCTCTCCTGATCCCCGTATATTGACCACCTGTGGTCAGGCTTATTGGGGGAAGAGGGTGATCAGCCACAGTAGAGCCCGTGGAACCCAAACAACTGTGAGCCAGATACAAGGAGGAGGTGAAAGACAAAGCGGAAAGGATTGGCAACACCCTCACAAATCTACACAAACTGGGAAAACTAGGGAGAGAAACCTAGCTTCCAGAACACATCAGGGAGAGGGGAAGGAGGTTGAGATTGTCTACACACCCTCCTAACCTAAATCCCACTTGCCAAATGGAGTTGCTATAAAAATAGACTTCAGGATAATGGGTGCCTTGTAGTTGGGGGAACGGGAAGGTGTAGCTGGCTAAATTTAGAAAAAATAGTGACTTTCACAGTGAAGTTTTTCTGTTTTGTGATTATCAATGCCTTACTCTAATATTTTTTCCTTCGAAATATTCCCCACAATAAATCAGATCCCACGTGATTTTCCTTTCTCCTGCTATAATTTACAGGGAGGCAGTGTAGCAAGAAAAACAAATCATTCTGACTCAGATTGCAAAGGACCCAATAGGATCACATTTCTAGGCAATAGTTGTGAATAGCATTTATCCAACCATATAAATGTTTTCAGTGTATGACTGCGCGTGTCTGTGTGTGTGTACTAGACACACAGATCAGGCAAAGAGAGGGTACCAACAGGAGGGTAAAGGGAACAATAATTTTCGAAGAGAAGTCTTTTATGCTATACATAAGTGCTATAAATCCCAAAAAGTGTACTCAGGGCTTAGAAAGGAGAAGACGGGAGAAAACAAGGAAAGGGAGGGGGGAGGGAGGAAAGGAGGGAAGAAAAGGAGGAAAGCAAGAAGGGAGGAGAAAGAAAGAAGGAAGGAAGAGGGATAAAGAAAGACAAAAAAGAAAGAAGAAAAGAAAAAGAGGCATACTTAGGTGAAAACTACTACTGGAGGGAAAAACGAAGTTGAGGCCACATGTGGGGGAATAAATGCGTTTCCACATGTGAATGCCAATATATTATTGACTTACCCTGAGTCATAAATATGACAATTTGCCTCATTTCATAGTGAGGTCAGGCTTAGCCCAAATAAGCAGCCATCCTCCTCTGCTTCCTTAATGTTCCTAAATATGAGCTTTCCCCAAAGCTCTCCGCGCATATAATATAACGCCATGTGCATGTGCAGTGGGGAGGAGGGATCGGAGAGGTGACAGAAAGCAAGCTGTGAACACAAAGATACTTTTAAGCTGAATACTTGTACATGATATATAGAACAGAAGATCGTCCATCATGGTTATTGAAACTGTGACCAGCAAAGCTATAAACCTGACACAAAAGAAGAGAAAATATGACTTGTTAGGTTGAAAAAGCACCAAAGAGGGAATTATAAAAGGGAAAATTTCATGACAAATTAGTTTGTATTTTTTGTTTTCATTTCTGACATATGGAAGGAAATGCTATATGTTTGCTTAAGGAAGTGAAAATTTCTCCACTTCATCCATTTAAAATCCTCACCCTAAGGCCTTTTGTATTGAAGCATAAAGTTTGGAGACCTTAAATAGTCATAATGTTTCCCTGAAGAATTTGGCCTCAGAAACATATCACAATTCAGAAGGGCTAAAAAGGAAAACCATTTTACAGCAATCTGGAGGTGTCTGCTTACGACGGCTCAGAAGGAGCATCAATTCATTCTCATGGTTTCTTTACCATATTTGATGAAATATTGGATTCGATTGGAACAAGCGGCTCAAGCAAGAAGGCCATAAACTTGGCAACAGTGTTGTAAAACAAAAGTGTGTTAACATGAAATAAGTTTCAGATTGGAAAAAATTGCCCACTGGCTTGCTCATAGAACAGGCACACAATGGGCTGGAAAGTCACAGATGTTGAGGGCCAATCTGGTGTTTTCATACATATTCCCCTTCTGGGAACTAAGATTTGGAGCTGATTAACAATTTCCCAGCTCTGCAGAGCAGGTAGAGCAGAGCAAGTGAAAGAAGAGAGCTCAAGTTGAAGAGAAAGTACTGAAAATCCCCTATTTTAAAGTGCTCTGCAATTTCTATGTGCGTGTGGGCAGGGGAAGGAGTAGAAAGAAGATAAGACGATAATAAGGAAATTCCTCCAGATGCGACATATTAGTAGTTGTAACAACAATAGTACATATCATTGGTACAATAAAAATATCTTTCAGTTACAATTTCAATTTAATTTTTAAAGATGTCGGTTCTCCCCAAATGGGTCTACAAAAATTTATATAATTTTGCGATTTCTATCAAAACTCAACAAAATGTTTTTAACTCAAAAAGTGATTTGAAAATTTAGCTCAAAGAACAAGCGAGCAGAAATAGCTAGAAAAAATCTGAAAAGGAAGATTAATGGGGCAGGGAGTACTTACCCTAACAGATACTAAAATTAACTCTAAAATTGCTATAATTAAAATATTTTAATTTTAAGGCAGGAATGGAACTGAATACAAAAATAGTCCCAAGAATATGTGTAAATTTAGTATGTATAAAAGGTGGGATTTCAAATCAGTGCACAAAAGGTAATGTGTGCTTAAAATAATGTTGAAACAACCTGTTAGTAACTTATAAAATAAATTAAGCTACATCCCAAGTCACTCCTCATTCCAATATCAATTTTAAATGAATCAAACATTTAAGTGAAAGAAAAATGCAAACCTAAAAGCACCAGGACAATATGAGTGAATACTTTTATAATTTTTTGATGGAGAGAACTGTTCTAAACATAGCAGAAAATTCAGAAACCACAAAATATGATGCAATTTTGCTGGATAAAAATAAGATGAAATGTTACTGTGCAAAAAAAAATCAACAATGTCAAAATATCAAAGACAAACTTGGAAATATTAATACGTAGAATATATTTTTATATTTAATATTATAAAATTATACTTGTATAAATAAATTAATGTTTAAGTTAATATACCTATTATACAAAGAGCCCTCATAAATCAATAAAAGGACAACTCCCAGTAGAAAATGTATGAAGAATATGTACAAGCAATTCACATAAGAAATTTAAATAGCTGATATAATTAAGAAAAATATTAAATCTCACTATAACTAAAGAAATGCAAACAAAATGCCAGGAAGACATTATTTTCCACCAATAAGATTAGCTATGAATTTTTTAAATAATTAAAAGATCATTGAGAATCTACCAGCTAATCCTTCAAATCACTTCTCACCACCTTTACAGCTACCAACAAGTCCAGTAACCCTCCTCTAGGCTCCCTCAATAGCCTCCGAAGTGGCAGCTCCTCCCTTCTATTGCTGTAGTCAGTTCTTACAAGAGGCATCACTTTAAAACACAAATCACATAATTCCAGGATCTGGAGCTTGATTGCCTAGATTTGAATCCTGGTCCTGCCTCTAACTCACGGCGTGAATTTGAGCAATTCATCTACTCTTTTTGTGTTTCAGTTATTTCATTTGTAAAATCAGGATGATAGCAATGGTACCTAACTCTTGCAAGAGTTAGGTGAATTAATACATGACACATGCTTAGAACAACATCTGGCATATAGTGAACACTTAATAAGTATTGATGATAAGGAAGATGCTATTGCTGCTGACATTAAGGATGATGCCACTCCTCTGCACAGAATCTTCCAAAGGCATCCCATCACACTCAGAATAAAATACAAAATGCTATCACAGCCTATGAGGCTCTACACAATCTAGCCCCTGCCTGTTTGCAACTTAATTCCTGTGTCTCCTTCACTCAGTTGCAGCTATACCAGCCAACACCTCATAACCTTCCAGTCTTAGTTTTTTGTCATTTGCTTTTTGCATGCTTGGATCACTCTTCCTCCGACTACCACATGGCTCATTGCTCTACTCAATTTAAGCAACTGCTTGAATGTTACCTCTCCAAAAAAGACTTCCCTGACCATGCTATTTGAAGTAGTCCCTGCCTCCACCCCTAACTATGGTGGATACTCTTATACATGATTGACTAAAACATAAATTAATCCTACTTTCTAGAGAACAATTTAACTATATGTGTAATAATTTAAACTGTACATTCCCTTTGATACAGCAGTCTCACTTCTAGGCAATTATACTAAGGAAATATGTGAAGATCTGTTACTGGTTTTTCATCAAAGCATTGTTTATAATAAAGAAAAATTAGAAACAACCTAAAAGTTAACCAATAGGTACATCAATTATCAATTTACTATAAAACAAACCACCCCAAAACTTAGTGACCTTAATGATAGCCTTTTTTTGTTTTTGTTTTTGTTTTTTTATTTTTAGCTAATGAGACTGTGTGGGTTGGCAATTTGAGCAGGGCTCAGCTAAGTGGTTCTTCTGGTTTGGTCTAGCCTCACTCAGGCATCTGCAACTAGCTGACAGCTGGGCATATTCATATGGCAGTTTGACAGGATTTCAAAAGAACAAAAGCATGAAAGGTCCTGGAGGCCTGGGGCCAGATCTTGCTTGATATCATTTCTATTTCATTCTTTCAGCCAAGGCAAGCCACAAGGGCAGCCCAGATTCAAAAATTTGAGAAATAGACTCCACCTCTTCCTGGAAGAAGCAGAAAAATCACACTGCAAAGGAGCATGAATATAGGGAGGGGTTGAAAATTGTAACCATTTTGCAATTTACCAAAATAAGAAACTGGTTGAATAAATTCTGGTAATGATTACATTAGAATATTTTGCAACTATTAAAAATGGTGATGTTGATCTATACTATTGATTAAGAAAGACTTCCTTCCTAATTCTTTCCCTTCATTCCTTCCTTTTTTCTTCCTCTTTTCCTTCTTTCTTTCCCCTTCCTTCCTGCATTTCTGACATCATGGCATCCTTACTAGGGTGGGGTGACTAGACTCAGCTCCTTATATATCTTCCAACAGCAGGTTAGTTTAGACATTTTCTTATGGCAGTAGAAGAAGAGCAAGAGCATAAACAGGAACTTGCAGGCAAGTTTCAATTCTCTGCCTCAAAACTGCCCAAGCAAGTCACATGGCCAAACTCAGGATCAAGGAATGGGGAAACAGTCTCCACCTCTTGATGGGAGGAAATGCAAACTCACTGTACAAAGGGTGTGGATAGGAGAAGAATTAGAACTGGGGCCATTAACGCAATGCATTACTGCAAGGATAGAGTGTTGATCTAGTCAGAAGGAGAGGGCTAAGGATCTCATCTCGGAGCTATATTTGCACAGCAAACACACTGATTTTTCTTAGAATACTTATTTGTGAATTTAGGGGAGGCTACTGGGGATTATATAAGGCAAAGCACTCCCATGGTTTGACATCCATGTCTGCTCAAAATGTTACTATAAAAAGAAAATAAGATAAATTTTAAAGTGCTTTGAGAATTTTAAAGGTACGTGCAAATGACTATGTTGATTTCTAGTTACCAGTTAATGTCTTCTGGGCCTTCTTTCCTTTCCTTTGATTATTCAGGCAATGCAAAAATCATTTCAGTAATAGAATAAGCCAAACGTGATTGGATAGATAAGTACATTGCTGCAACACAAAGACAACATCCCACAATGTCTACCAAAGCCAAATATAAACTACTTTTGGGATATTGACAACATTAGTGTGGATAATTGAAATTTAGCTAGATTATTATCATTTATTCCTTCTAACACTGCATTTTATGCCTATCAAAGGGCTTGGTGATATTTAAAAATCAGATAAATTACACCAAAACTATTGCTCTCATTAACATAAGTCTCTTTGCCTGCAGGGATTCTAAAATGAGTCATTCTTCCTTGACATGTATCCAGTTGCTGTAGCAGCTGTAAACTGTAGGAGTTGATGGTCCCTAATATTGAGGTGAAAGAGTCACTGAGCCCCACCCTTTGGAAACGACTTTGGCTACAATGCTCATACAAAGTTCATGGCCTTCCTGACGAGACCTAAAGCCTTTAATTAATCTATGTGTCTCTGCAGCTCCTGTGGTCCCTAAGTATTCCACACTGCATAGCAACAACCCTTTATATATACTCAGCTTCTCTCTCTCTCTTTCTCTCTGTCTCTGAACAACAGTAAACATTTTTAGATATCTTACCCAGAGTCTAGCTGTGGAAAAAATAAGTTGGCAAAAATCTGACCAGGAAGATTTCCGCCCCAGGAAATGTGGAGATTTTTTACAAAGCCCTCCTAAGATGTAAATGGTCTTTCCCTTTCCCCAAATAATTACCTATCCCTCAACTTCCTTTTCCATTCACTTTTTGTTATCATTCTTTAATTCAATAAATATTTATTGAGCACTATCTGTGTGCTGGACATAGTGCTGGGCACTGGCAATAAAATTTATGTTGTAGTTTAAATCAAAGCCTAGGAAGACTTCTCACATTTGTTTCATCTATCTTACACCTCAGCAAAACCAATCGTGTCACCTTCTTCCTCGCTGCACATTTGCTCCTACTTTTGTGGACTATAATAGGTACGGTGCTCCACTCTCCTCTGCCCTGGGAGAGCAACCAAGGTAAACTGCCCTGAGCAACGGCACAGGTATGCTGCCTCTCACCATCCATCTCTCTGGCTCTGCTTGTGTTTATTGTAGCCGCCTGTTGAAAGAAACAAAGAAAATAAAGAAAGAGAGAGAGAGAGAGAGAGAAAGAAAAGAAAGAAGGAAGGAAGGAAGGGAGGAAGGGAAGAAGGAAGGAAGGAAAGAGGGATATATAGATTAGAGACACAGATGTGGGCACTAAAAGGAAAGTGGGATAAATGGAACCGGCTAGACTGCTTTGGTTTGTAATTATTTGGAACTAGATAGCGTATAATAAAAAGAGCCTCTCAAGCGGTATAATTTTTGTGTTAAAATTCCACCCTGGGGGTTATAGCTAAGTTCCAACTAGTAACAAAGCATTACTTGATTTCCTTACTTGTCAATGTTCTTGGTACAGATGCTACCTAGAGACACAAGTCAGATATCTATGGCAATTCAGGGCATTATGGTATAATTCCATCTATAAAGGCTCTAATCTCACTGCCCTCTCTAACAGTATATAAATAATCTCCTTCCACACACACCCTTCATAGACCACCACCAGCCATATCTAAAATGTATTTCTTTTACTTTCACTATTGAATGATTTTTATCAAAATATACAATTCTAAACTAACAGAGATTTTCCCCCCATTTTTTGAAGACATGATCCCACCTTTTTCTGGCTTCTATTAATACTATAAAAAATCAGCTGTCTAATTGTTCTACTTTTGTTGATAATCTCTTTTTTCTTTGCAGCTGACTTTCAGTTCTTCCCTGAAGTTTAACCATGACATATTGATGTGGGGTTTACTTTTATATATCTTGCCTGAAAGATTTATCTCTTTTACTGATTATGGAACATTCTTGCCTTATCTTTTTAAATATTGACTCTTCTTCATGGTGGTCAACTGTCTCATCCTTTTCTCTTTATCTGTACATACATTTTTTTTTCTGTTCAACTGTCCCTTTATCTGTACATACATTTTTTTTCTTTTTTTCCAAATTTTAATCTTTTATATTACTATGCTGCCTCTGGGTAATTTCTTCACGTCTATCTTCCAGTTTACCCATTCTCTAATCAGCTATATCTAATCTGTTGTTTAATCTAGCTATTGAGTATATTTTTAGATGACTTTTTTTTAATTTCTAGAAGTTTTATTTGATTCTTTTTAGAATCTGCCTATGTTTTATATGTTTTTGATCCTTTCTTTTTAATATATTTCATCATCTAAAACATACTTATTTTATAATCTCTAAATGATAGTTTTGTTATTTGAGTATCTTTGTGGCCTCATCCTTCTATTTTGTTTTTTAAATCTGACTCCTGCTCATGATAGACTGTTTCTCATGTGTTTTGTAATTTTTCATTGTGAGCTCATCTTCAGCAGGGATTATTATAGAAATCTTATATAGCCTAGATTGAGAACATATCCCTCCAAAGAAGTATTTTACCCTCTGCCAGTCAATCTAGGTCTATCACCAGCCCAGGCCTGTTTTATGTTGATGTCTTAGTCTGAGTATCTCTGGGCCACACAGGTAGTTAAAAAAAAAAAAATTGAACTATAATTCTACATGAACAAAAGTATCTATTTTTCAAAGGAGACATTTTGAATTTGTCATTGTTGTGTGTTGTGTTTGTTCTCTCATAGGTTTTAAAACCCTGGCCCTTAGATCTTGCAAATCAATCTTCACCCCAGGACTGAAGTGACCAGAGCAACAATTCAAATGCTTGCTCTCTCATTGTTATTTGCTTGTATTATTTATTTTTTTATTTTCCTAGAAAATTTCCTTTCCTTCTTGTAAACTTTAATATACACTTAATACAATGTTTGTTATATTTTAGTCTATACTTCTAGGTGTTTCTAAAAGAGGTGTTCATATACCTTAATCCAAACTATGGCCAGAAACTGAAGTTCTCCACCATTTTCCTGATATAATCAATTCAAAATATCACCTAAGCAGCCTGACATATGTATGACTATGTAGAGTAGTTGCAATTGTGAATCAATGAGTGACTTTCTTATAGTTAGAGGCAGTGCCTGTGTCCTAGTTCAATTCTGTGCTGGACAGATGCTTAATAAATACTTACTGACTGAATTAATTAAAATATTTTCACTTATAAGCAGCTGATCTGTTATGGCCACCCTTTGTTTCTCTATGGCAAGAAGGTTTTTAAAATTTTTTTTTTATTTTTAAATAGGTAGTGAGTGACTCTAAAGTAATGGGACTGATTCCACAAACCATGCATGAAAATTCATGTTAGTCACTCCTTATACAACCAAAAACTTAATAATAAATCACCAAGTGATACACTTTTGCTTTGATAAGGAGATATAGAGATGAAGATTATATTTTCAGTTTTTTATGTTTAAAATAATCCATAAATCTAACCTAAAGATGAATTTCTTATCAAAGACCACCATAAAACTTAGATGTAGAAATAAAGATTACTCACCTCTCTGATAAACTGAAGATACTAAAACAAGTCTTCTATACTTGATTCCCTATTGGCTGGGACAAATATAAATCAATTGATAGTCAAACAAATAAAACAAATATTTTAAACTCTTACCTTCACAGAACGTAGGCCTATAGCTTAGTCACTAAGCAAGCTACTGTTTAATTATTTCCTTGCTCTGCATGTGCTAAAAATAGGTCTCCATGTTTTAGGCTGTGTGGCAAGTGGAATGACCGATGTTTCTATTTCCCAGGGTTGTGGCAACAGCCCAACATTTAGATTGCTGCTTCCTTTCCAACAGGATACAAGAGGGCATAAATTTACCACCAAGCATAGATGCCAGGGAAACAAGGAAGCCTGAAGCTAATGCCCTAGTCCAAGTAGGAAATTTTATCCTTTGGGCAAGTACAAAAAGGGTCCAATGAAAATGGCCAGAGACTAGTGAGGAGATATGCAACTTTCAGTTGCTTGTTTAACAACTTTGAGATTCAATTTATCCATCTATTAAGATAATTTAATAAAGCCCATTCATCTCAACTTCTTTTCCAAGGTCAAAAAGCACGAGATTTTTGAGTCAAACAAGCCTGGGCTGAGTTCTTATAATAATTTACTATTTGAGTGAACCCCAAATCTTTAATAATGGTTTCCCCATCCTTAAAATGAGAAGAATAAAAATACCAATCTCAAGAGGAATGTTTTTATAGAACTATCAAGATAATGTAAAACAACTAACACAATGTCTGACATTACAAAGCATTCAAATATGAGCTATAACTGTTACATCTGCAAGTGTATGAATACTTACTGTGAGCAAAACTTTGTGCTAGATACTTTGGTGGACATAAAGATAAATTAGACATGTACCCTGCCTAACAGGAGCTTAAATTTTAACAGAAGCAATGAGATAAAATGAAGTTATAAATTCTATGAGAGCAAGGACTTTATGTGTCCTGTTCACCTTTACATCCCTAGCACCCAGAACGGTTTCTAGTATATAGTAGGTATCCAATACATATTTTATATACATTTTTTATATATGCAAATAAATAACTCTTTTACCTGGTAGAAAGTGCTAAAAGTAAAAAGAGAAAATATAGGTAAGAATCAGGACCTTGAAAGCCAATCAAAGAAAGAATTTACCCACAATTTCTCATCTGCAAGGATAATAATAATTACACTTGTCCTGCTTCCCCCATGAAAGTTATTGCAAAACTCAAATAAGAATACTTTACCTGAAAGCAGCAGATGGAGGAGGTGGGTAAAAAAAAAAAAGGACAATAAATTAACCCACAGAAAATTAATGATATTTGCCAAGAGTCATGTAGTACTTACTATGTGCTAAAGACAGTTTTAAATATTTCACATGCTAACAAATTTAATCTGTGTGACAGCTCTGTGAGATAGGTCTTATTATTATCCTCATTTTGCAGAAGAGGAAACTGAGGCACAGAAAGATTAAATAACATGCCCAAGGTCACAAACCTAGTAAGTCACAGAAGCAGGATTAAGCAAAGGGATCCTTGTCTCCCAACTAGTGCAGCCAAGGGCTCAGACTCTGCTCTGTTATTTTGACTTAATGGAAAATGCTGGTCCTTTCCATTCAAGACCCTCCGAATTCCACGCTCAGAATGTGTCCCTCTCTTTCTAGTAACCTTCTCCAACACTTTCTACACAAGCTTAATTTCATTATTTTGACTGCTTCCTGGGAGGATGAGGAAGGGGAAGAGTAAGCTATAAATATCCCTTCTTAAGTGCCCCCCAAAGTGGAACCACCTGTGGGTCTGTGTGAGGTAGAGGGAGAAGCAGAGCCACAACTGTGGAGAGAGGTTTGCATCCCATCATTCAACAGACGGTTTTAAAGACCTCCTGCAGGGCTGACTGCTGCAAAGGGGAGTAAAGTAAACAAGCCATAATGAATGGTGCCATTACAGGGTTTTATCATCTACCTGCTTAATTATGTCAGTAAGAACTCCAAAGCAAGTGTTGGGCAGATAAAACATCCTGAGAGAGCTGAGCTTTGGGTTTACTGGACCCCAAGCTATATCGTACCTTTTGAGGTTCTGGGGTGCTCAGGCACTTCTTAGGAATATCCTGTTTGCTCTCACTACGTCCCTGGGTATGGAAACACTTGGTAAACTGGAAACAGAACAAATATTCCCGTGACCAAGGAAAGGCATAGATGAGGTTGGGCTTTCTTTTCAACTGGAACAGCAAGTACATTTCCACGCTGCAGGTGTCTGGGTGCAGCCCCTTATACAGTCTAAAAGAAAATTTGCCAAGCTTAGAGAGTAAATCAGTGATTCACCTTCGTCCACAGCGTTCTTTAATCTGCAGCTATATGAGGCCGGCACAGTGATAAACCAGCCAGCTTTTCTGAGGATTCACTCACTCTGGACAGACCATCCTGGAGGTCAACTCTAGGGCAGAACTGAGTTAGCAAAAAGCTGTGCTTGCTTTTGCCAAAGTGCAAGGTTTCTCTTGAAACACCCACACACAATCTCGGGTGCGCCACACACACACACACACACACACACATATACATATGCACAGACAACCACAAGGAATTTTTATTTTCTCCAATCCCAATCCAGAGTCAGAAACAGCTGCCAAATGAGTCCCTCTGACAGCACCTCCTACACAACGAGACTCCTCCCGAGCTGCAAACAGCGCTCCGCAAGCGTTTTAATTGTGAATCCAGATGCTCTACCCCTTCGGTTCTCGGCACTGACCTTTCACTTGAAAGTCAATTTGTCAGTCTGCTCCATGTGTCTGAAGAAATCATCAAAGCCGCCCTGCCGAGGAGCTCCCCATAGGTTACTCATATGTGACTGTAACACAGCTACACTGCACTAGGGGAAGAATGTGGGGTTGGGCGGACAAGGGAGTGCCCCAAAGATCCTCGTCCCCAACCAGGGCTGCTTGGGTGCATTCTGTCTTTCAAGAGAGACTGCACAACAGGGTGGACACTGAGTATCTTTGGGGAGGGAAGGAGGAAGCAAAGGCAAGAAGCCATCTGAGCCATTGCTTCTAGCCCCCACCCCCACCAACTTGCCCAGCAGGAGCCCCATGGACAGGGAGGAGACAGAGGTTATCCAGAGGCCCCATAAGCCCATGCACGTCTGATTTAGAAAATGGAGTTTCCATTTTCTGCCAGCACTGCCAAAGGCTCAAGTTTGGAGATAAATATTCTTCTGTGCAGAAGGCAAGGGAGATGGGTATCACCAGAGATACTGTAAGTGTGAAAACAACTAGAGAGGCACAAGGAGATGACTGAAGGCAAGTCCACCACCTTAAATTAGGGACTCTCATAGACCTACTTTCCAGTTGCTAAAAAGACCTAGACCAGGCCAGTTTCAAATAGTACCCCTCCACCATCTGCAGGTACTCTGAGCTGCCTTTCTAGTTCATGTCCACCCAGAGCAGCAGCCTTAGTGTAGGACTTTCCTACACCACCCACAACTACACCCTGCCCACCACTGCACATATACACTATGCATGTGCACACATACACACACATGCAAATCACCATCATCACCATAACCAAACTATTTAATATAACTCCTAGGTCCTCTTCCCAATCCCATTTTAACCCTGACAGGTGACTGGCCAATCTGAGAAGCTAATTGTTGTAAAGTGCATGCACTGGAAAAAGCACCCACTGAAAGTAAAACAACCAGGATCATAGCTAGGTCTGTCCCTAGCTAGCTGTGTGAGCTAGGGTATATCCCTTAATGATTTTGAGCCACTGAATCTTTACCAAAATGTAGTGGAGTGAGGTTTTGTTTGTTTTTTTTGTTTTTTGTTATTTTTGCTTTGCTTAAAGTTAGAGAATGGTCATTTGAACAGCCTTCTTAGCAATGTTAATATAGGTCAAATAAGCACCCACTGCCCTGGAATTAGGATTTCATAGGCCCCTTTGTTGTTTTTGTTGTTTTTATATTACTGGTTTGCCATACAGAGTAGTGAAGAGAGGGGAAGTAGAGAAGAGGGGTCGGTTTGCATTAGAAGCCCAGGTATTTCTGGGAGGAAAGGGATAAGAAACCCACAGCTTGAACCAGGATTTGCAGCTTGGGAGCTGATTTGGGTAGGTGAGGATGACCTCAATGAAAGTCCAGTAACAAAGAAGAGCTATAAGACCTACAAAATAAAATTTCCTATAGGAAAAGAAGAGGCTAGTTGTCCAGTCTCAGAACAGTATCTAAGGCAGTGTGGCCCACAGACCAACTGTATTAAAACCATGGAGGGGGAGTGGAGAAATATACTAAAAAAGAAGATTCCTTTGCATAGCCATTTATGGAAAACAGTATAGAGGGTCCTCAAAACATTAAAATTATAACTGTTATATGATCCAGCAATCATACTTCTGGGTACATACCCAAAGGAAATGAAATCACTATGGTGAAGAGACATCTGCACTCCCATGTTGATTGCAGCACTATTCACAATAGCCAAGATATGGAATCAACCTAAGTGTCCATCAGTGGATGAATGGATAAAGAAATGCGGTACATACACAGTGGACTAATGTTCAGCCTTAAAAAGGAAATCCTGTCATTTGTAACAACATGAATAAACCTAGAGACATTATGTTAAGTGAAATAAGCCAGCCACAGAAAGACAAATACCATATGATCTCACTTACAATTTTAAAAGTCAAACTTATAGAACAGAGAGCAGAATGGTGGTTACCAGAGACTAAGGGGTGGAAGGATTGAAGACATGTTGGTCAAAGGATACATAATTTCAGTTAGAGGAATAAGTTCAAAATATCTATTATATAACATGGTGACTATAGTTAATAACAATATATTATGTACTTAAAAATTGCTAAGAGAGTAGATTTTGTTTTCTCATCACAAAAAAAATGGTAAGTGCGTAAGGTAATACATATGCTTGATTAGCCATTCCACAATGTATACATATACCAAAACATCATATTGTGTACCATAAACATATACCATTTTTATCTGTCAATTTAAAAAAAAGAAGATTTTTTTGCTTCTGGCCATAACAAAATAACTGTTATCAAACTAGCCCTCATACTATAATCAACCATAAAACTAGATAAATACATGGGACAATTGTTATCAGGCATTGGACAACAAGCAGAGAAATATTGTGATCACTAAGAAGAAAAGGGAATTCATGTGGTAAGTTACACAATTGTGCTAGGAACAAGTTTGCAGTCATAGTGCATTGGCTGGAATCCAAGTAGAGTACAGTAGTCCTACTGAATTGACTAAGCAAATATCAGAGTTCAGGATAATGAAGCAGTGGAACCTAAAGGATAGGTAATCAGAGAAAAGGGAACTGTTCAAAAGTGCAAGTGAGGGAAACTGTGAGTCCTTGGTTAAAATCTCAGCTAAGTATGCACAGGGAAAAACTAGTTGAGGCTATCAAGAGAGTGGCTACTATGGGTTTGAGAGTGAAACAGAGGTAGAGGAATGAGCAGTAGTTAGGGATATTGGAGTTCTGCTACAGCCAGAGTGAAGAAATTCTCTTAATACCTCATTAACATCCCAGGAACTACCTGAGATGACAGAAAGGCCAAGCCTTAAGAATTAGAACCACACTCTCGACTAATTTTTACTTGCCCTAAACATGCTTAAAATTAAGCTCTTATTAAGCTTCAAAAGAGCTATCATTTGGAGATTTCTTTCCCTCACTGCAAAGTTAGCGGGGCTTGCAAAACGCTTTGGGCTCTCTATAGATCTGCCATATTAAAACACAAAATCAAGCCTATACAAGTTCAGTGCAAACAGCTAGTCATGGAACTGCCAAGAAAAACTCAGCATACTTCAGATTCTCTGCAATTTACTAAGTTGAGTACACAATCAGAAATATTAAAATATGCAAAGAAAAAAAATGTGACCCACAATCAAGGAAAAAGCAATAGATACCCACCCCAAGATGGGCCAGATGTTGGATATATCAGACTAAAGACTTTAAAATCGCTATTATAAATATTGTCAAGGAAATAAAGGAAACATTTTCAAAGTATTAAAGGAAAATATGGCTTTATTGAGGGAATATCAACAAAGAAATGTAACTATAAAATAATCAAGTAAAAATGATTAATCTGGAGTACTAATTCAAATTAAAATTCAATGGATGACAGAGATGGCAGAAAAATGGCAGACTAGAAATGGCAGAACAACAGAGAAATAATTGAAGACAAATCAATAAAGGCTCAAGTACTCATGGAACAATTAAAACCATCTAATACACATGTATTTGGAGTCACAGAAGAAGAAGTTAAAAACTTACAGATCAAGAAGCTCAGCAAACCCCACACAGACTAAATACAAAGAAAACTACACCTAGGCACATCACAGTCAAGCTGCTGAAAACTAAAGATAAAGAGAAAAATACTGAAAGCAACCAAGGGAAAAAGACGCTTTATATGCAGAGGAACAGTGACACAAACGATAGCTGACTTCTCATCAGAAACAATGTCAGCTAGAAGATAATGGAATGTCATCTTTAGAATAACAAAAGCAAAAAGCCCACTGTCAACACCAAATTCTATAACCAATTAAAATAAAGGGAAATAATGTCATCTTCAAATAAGCAAAAGTTGAGAGTATTTATTACAAGAAATACCAAAAGATTTTCTTCAGCCTGAAGGTAAATGATACCAGATAGACACTAGAATCCACAGGAAGAAATAAAGAACACCAGAAATAATAAATAAGGGCTTACTATAAAATATAATGTTTATTTTCTTCCTTAAAAGAAACTGACAATTTAAAACCTTTTGAATTTTATCCACATAAATTTTTTAAATTTCTGGGGTGACGAAAATGTAGTTTATTTTAAAATGTAGAGATGTTGATTACATGAGATGCATGCATTTGACAGATTCACCTGAGAGTGCACTTAAAATCTGTGATTTTACTATATGTAAATTTTACCTCAACTTTTAAAAATTATACTTGTCCTTGTGAAAAAATGTAAGTCAAATAATATCATTCATTGACTCAAAACCTTCAAATGTCTTTCCCTCTCAAAGCCAAGGCCTGAATCCTTATAATGATCTCAGGGCGCTACACATTCTGGTTCCCCACTATGTCTGATATTCTCCCTGCTATTCACTCTGCAGTTATAATGGCCTTTGCTTAGTTTCTTGAATATCCACGCAAGCTCCTGGTACTCCCCCAAAGCCTTTGCCCTGTTCTATTTCTCTTGATAATACTTACCACCATTCGACATAGATTCTTTATTTATTTATGATCCATATTCCCCAAAGTAAGTGAAACGTATTTTATTTTGTTTATATATAAATTTCCAGTGATGGTGCAGAATAGCTGCTCAACAAATATTTGCTGAATGAAAAATTTAAATGAATGAATTATAGGGTTTTTTCCATTAAAAAGATTTTATATTTCCTTTATTTTCAATAGGCCCTTTCAGTTCAAGAGGTCTAAGGTAAATTGTATTGCTCAGTGTATCTCTGTCTATCTAAAACTATATATCTATGGTGAGGGTTCTCAAATTCCCTGTGTTTTCACTGAGGAGAGTTTAAATGTGTCAGAGTAAGAAACACCAAGAAGATAAAATGTTTAATGTTCAAGGGGTTGTGTGGGACGAAGAGGGTTGGAATATACCATGGTTTATTGCTAGCTCCAGGAAGTGACTTTACATTATAAAAATGGAAGGTAAATTAGCATACTTTCAACAGATGGGAAAGGAACTAACCTTGAATCAAGGTAGTCAGAGTTCATCTAGTCAATCCCCACACAACAGCTGGAATTAACTTCATGGACACTTTTGCTTGCTTCATAGTGATGATTGCTTCATATTGTTTCCTAAACATGTTCTAAGAAAAAAACATACCATGTTCTTGGAGAGAAAGGCCCTTTTACGCTGAAAGAAGGAGGAAGGCTAGACAGCCACTACATGGAAAGCCACAGTAGTAACAGGCCTTTGGTGAAAAGAGGAATGTTGTACCAAGGCAGTAACCAACCCCACAGTCTCTGCCAATTTCATGAGAAAAGGCTGAACTGAGGTTATCCAAGTGGGATGAATGGCACCTTGAGCCATCGTACCACTGCACAGATAATGGGAATTGATTCTGGCCATCTTAAGCAGGAAAGGTATTTAATGGAAGGATATTGGATAGCTCCCAAATCAACATGAAGGCTGAAGAACTTGATTCAGAAAATGATGTGAATCAAGGAAGGTTGGGCAACCCAAAACATAGCTGAGGTCACAGCACTGAACACTCTGGTTAAAATGTCACCAGCTCTGGACATATGCTTTTGCTTTCATCGTCACCACATCCATCCTGGACATTAGCCGACCCCACTTCAGGACTCTGTACTCTGCTGCCTTTGCCATCACAAACAGCTTCTTACCTGCCCCTTGGTCTTTACATCGCTCCCTCAGGTTTCAAAGTCCTGGGCGAGATCCTGAATATGACCAAGCGTAGGCCACATGGAAGCAGGAAGAGGAAATAGCTGCCTTCTTTATTTTCCTAGTGGAAATGGGGTCCTGCTGTCTCAACTATTTTGGGATCCTTCCCAAATAAAAATGTTCAGATTCTAGATAGTTGAGTCTATTATAATCTATCCCTTTGACTGCCTTGCATCCTCATAAACACTCCCTCCCAAACTTTTACTTCCAAAATTATTCTACACAATGTAAGTAGCCCATCTCACACAACCACACCCTCACCCTTCCCCAAACAGAGAAAATACAAAGTTTTATATTTTGCTTGGTTGAGTTTCAGTCCAAGTTCTTTGGCCATCACCCATTCTTCCTGTTACAAACTCATCTTTAGTTTCTAAAATTAAAGACTAAATAGAAAGTATAGCCACCGCCAATGTATTCTATATACAATATGCATTTCTACAGATAGACATAAGACCATAGCTAGTATTTTCAGCTTTTCCCCCATGGCCATTTCATGTTCCCTCTGCCTCAGCCAGCACACAGTAGGGCAACCTAAACCTAAATATTCACCCTTTAGAAATATGAACATTTATTGTTCTCTCTTGTATAAGCTTCTGTTCACCTTTACCACTCAAAATAATAGTATAAGAGATGTACTATGGTCCTTTCTTTTTTTCTTTTTAGTAGTTAGGATCCATCAACCCAGTAAAAATTCAACTTCCTCTTTTCATGATTTTCCAATGGCATGAGAATCACTGAATGCCCAAGTGATTTCAGCTTCCAATTTTATGGAATTATTGTAATATCTCTTGATGGAAGCAGTTCTCCATTTGGTACTACAGTCACTAAACCAAGAGAACCCAGGGGCAGAATGAAAATTTTGATAGTGAATCATGGGAAATAATTGTGAAGTGGTACCCTGATATTTGTTCCATAAAGCTTCTGAATCTGTGTGTTCAAGAACTGGGAGAAAGAGTGCCATGTATTCACCATTAATTCAAAGTAAATGCTTCATCCTAAAGAAGAGCTCCCCAATTTTGCCAGATGTTGTCTACCAGCTGGTACCATATCTGAGTCTTCAATAGACCATTCTATCTATAAGGCCAGTTGCTTCTGGATAGTAGGACACATGGTTAGACCAGTGAATTCTACGGTCATCAGCCCATTGCTTTATTTCTTTATAAAGCGAGTTCCTTAGTCAGAAGCAATCTATTTACAATTTTAACTTTTATTATAGATCAGTTTGTTTAAATTATTTCAAAAGTTTATTTGAATGGCATTATCTTATGTTAAAAGCCATCGTAAATTTCATTTCAAGAAATTTGGAAAGTCAATGTCAAAGAAATCATAGTAGCTATAAAACAAAAGAATGTAGAGTAGGGATTCAATTATGATGTTTGAGAATTTAAGTTCTGCTGATGAAAGTGTTAGCTGAAGCACACAGGGGCAGGGAAAGCAAACTTAAATACAGAATAGGTATTTATTTCAGTGAGGGTAATTTCTGACCCTTCCGTGATGGAAAAGTCTAATATAATCAAGTTTCTACCAGGTAGTAGACTGATCCTCCTAGATACAGTGCCATCCTTGTGCTCAGGCCTGGTGACTACTCCTGGCCACTGGGGGATTCAGCTGTGGCACTAGCCAGGTCACCCTGATGGGAGGAAGTCCTTGTCTTTAGGCTCATGCACACCCTTCATCCCTGCCACTGTGGCTGCTTTGAGTCCATTGATCAAGCCCCAGGGACAGACACTGATGGATATCTATAGGACAAAAAAAAAAAGTCATTTTGTCCTCCTGATTATTTAAAGCTCTTTCCATGGTGAGGGGAGAGGGTTTTGGGGAGTATACAGATATTCTTATACTCTGGCTCATTCTAACGAGTTTGTCCAGCTTCTTCCCTAAACTTCTCCATCACCAATTCTCCGATATTATTCCTTCCAAGCCTCTGACTGTCTGGCCAAACCATTAGCCACTGTCCAGAAATTAGATCTAGATCATTGCCTTAGGCAATCTCTCCTGGATAATTAGATGTACCACTAAACATCTGCTCCCAGGAGAACTTTTATTCTCTATTGCGCTTTGGGACCACCCTTGAGTGCAACACACTACAGCAATTTATAGCCAAGAAAATCGGCTGCTCCATTGGATACGCTAGGGAGGAGAGTTTGATTAGCCACAGGAAGAGCACTGAATCTGTCCAGGACCCTGCAAGGAGTGGGACTGGGATGGGGCCTGCTTGGGGTATAGGCCCAAGATTCCTACAACTGCACTGGAAGGAACCCTGGGCTGAGGCTACCAGTGATGTGGTTCACATTCCCGGTGGTTCTTCCCTGCATTCCAGAGTCACTGGAAAACCCCATCAAGCTCCCAACACACTTGGGAGGTGTACCCACCAGTCCTCATCCCAGGTCTACACTCCAACACAAACAGAGGCTGCCAAAATACATCCTGCCTCTGTGGTGGGCAGAAATCTGGAGAAATTTAGGGGGAAAAAATGCTTTGGAAATGGTTTTATTTCTGAGAACTTTAATTTCCAAAACTTCCCCCAATAACCACATTTTCTTGGAGTTTGAGATCAGAGATAGACTATCCTGGTGGCCTTTTAACCCTAATTAACCCACTAGCCCATTTGGTGCCCCCACCCCATTTAACTATGTGATGTAGCTTATAAAAAGATGTGGCCTCTAGTCTGTCAAATACTGCACATTCCATAGTCCTTGCACAGGCCACTTCCTTCCCCATGGAGCCGCTGCCTGACTTTTCCAAAGCTGATATTAATATCACAGACCATTATAATATAGTTATTTTCATGGAAGGCAGGGAGGAAGTCACGTGGCATTAATTGGTCCCATGGGGTCTTGAAAGTCTCCATTTAGCATGTTGTTTTTACTCACATAAGCAGCAATGAAGTGGAAACAGTGAGGAAGTCACTGTGATTGTATTAAATGAGTATTTTTTTTTCTAGAACTTGTTTGGTTAATGAGTCATTATTCCTTTTTTAATTGTATGAACACAGATAGTTGCTGGGTCAAAGGTACATGCACATTTTCTTAAATGCACACACACAGACATACACAGACACACATACCTAAGCCACTGCCTCTTTGCCTTACTTTAACCTCTGCTGTGATGTCAGCTTGTTGAAGGACACAGAAAAGCTAACCAAGGTCTATGAGTTTTTACAGTTTGGGGGAAGGGAATTCAAAAGCTCTTGAGAAAAAAAAGATATATATTTCATCCTCTTTAAATTACTGAACCAGGAGGGTTTGGTATCAAAATGCTGATGATATTATAATCTCTACTTTTTGTTTGTATCATAAATTTTACTTTTCAAAAGTCCATCATAGACATCATCCTTTTTGACCTTTATAATGGGCATGTGAAGAAAGGTAGGTATTCTGAATAATAACAATTATTATTCCATCTCTTAAACTAAGAACTGATGTCATAAAGGCGCAGTGAATTTTTAATGATCACGTAGCTAATAAGTGATGGTCCAAAAAACCATGGGGGCCCAAGAACTAAGTTGGGCCTGTAAAGAGGCTTTGCCATGGTGTAAAGGCCTTCATGGGTCGGATGGGTAGACACGGCGAATTTTAGATAGTGAGACTGAGCTTTTGCAAGTTCTGCAAGCCCTCTTCTTCTCCCCAAGTAACTGGACACACTAACTCTATGTTGTTAGGAATGTATCCACTAACTGTAGTGATGAAATTCTATTTTTCAATCAATAATTCATAAGAAAGCTAACATGAAAGCAAGAAGATGGTAAAAAGCCCCTTGAAACATTTTCTGTTTGAAGATGCTGATATTAGAAAAACTCTTAGCTTCCTTTAGCATGGAAAAAATTCTTTTAACAAAAATGTGCCAGAAAAACATCTATTAAATATTCCCCAATATGGTAGTGGTCATGGAGTGTGACTTCTCCCTCTCGTGAAGATTCTGAAATAAGAAAAATCAGATTCCGATAAGAAAAAATATATGATTTTTCTCAATCAGGGAAAGCTTTAGTGTGGGTTCACTATGAAGGCTGGATGTTAATATGGATAAACTTTCACAATGCTTTATACACTACTAATAAAATGTCATTCTCATGGTCAGCAGGTCAATCAAGCAAGTAAACAAGTGCACATTGACTTAATGTAGTTAGACCAAGGTGCTAAAAAGCCATTCAGTTCACACAAGACCCACTCACTTCAAAACCACAACAAATAAATGAAAACAGCTCCATGACCACAGATGTGACAACTCCTCCTGGGACACTGTCACCCAATCTTCACACAAATGCGTACATGTGCTCCCACCAGGATACAGGGTGAGAGAGGAAGCACAGCTCCAGTCAAGTCATTGCCATTACCAGAAACATGACTAAGAGGGCAGCTCCTACAGATGCCTCTTAACTGCCTTCATCTTTACAGAGGACAGCATAACACCTCACCGACCTTCAGAGCTCGCAGAGGTTAAAAACCACTCCACAGAGGAAATCCAGAATTTCCAGTGGTACTGAATGCGCTAAAGCCATGCGCAAGCTAATGGGGAATGAAGGGCAGCTCACTAGCAATTCAGGACTTAAGCCTTTGACTCTCCTCCTCCGTCCCCTCCCTCCTTGGTCATTGAATTGCTCATGAAAGCCATTGCTCATAACAGCTCTATGAGGTCAGCTGGTGCAAGATTCAAAGAAAGAGTGCAAATAGTCTGTTAGGTTTATTTTCAGTCACTCTACTTAAAGTGCCTTAAGAGAAGATTGAATCTATTGGCTAACTAGAGGTTTGGGATCATCTGTGGATTTTGGTTGCCTATACCATCCGTGTCCAAATCAGAATGAGAGTCACAGAAGCAGAGAATGAGGAACTATAAGCGATTGAATAGAATTATTTTTCTGCTCCTCACATTTTACAGATGTAGAAACTGATGCCCAGAGAGCATGAGGGACTTGGCCAATGTCACATAACTCATTTTAAGTAAAATGAAGAAGCACAAAGTCATTTAATATTTGATAACTAGGATCAAGTATCTTATATTGAGTATATTTAATATACATATTCAATAAAATTTCATCTTTGGCTCAGTTTTTTAATAACAGTTGTTTTCCATCACAGAACTGCAAGAACAATTTTATAAGTCATCTGTTAATAATATTTTGTTTCAGAGCACACTATCCATCAGGCAATCACAAAGTGCGCTAGGAGGTGGCATGTCTTTTTTTTACAGAGGGAACAGAGTGAGATGTATCTGATGACTGAAGCACGGAAATGCCTTTGAGCCATCAGCCAACTTGCTACTGTTCCCACAGAGAGATCTTACAGGACTGCACAAAGTGAAGGCAACTGCTCCTCTTGGGAGGTAGGAAGGGGGAAGGAGAGGGCAGAGGAATAAAAATAATGAATCTCTCTGTCTACTCATTTTCTTGTCGCTGTGCAAACTCTCCCCTCTTACGTCTGAGAGGTGTGATTTTAAATTTTACAAAACCTGAAAGAAGGAAAGTTTCTCTGTTGATACTGGAGAGGTAATAGGGCTTAATGTGAGGAGAGATGAAATTCTAGTTACACTTGAGACAGCTTTAATTTCAATTTATAATAAAACTCTATTACAAGGCTATACTACAGACAGTCAGTAGAAGACTCAACTCAAGAGCAGAAAGGTCTCTGGAGGAACATTGTAGACATAGAAAATGACTTTTGCATGGAAGAAGACAGGAAGAATATAAAGAAGAAGAAAAATTGAAGCCTCCAGTGAGTAAACCAGGTTCTCCTTAACCCTCAGAAACATCAAGAAAGGAATATTAACAGTACTGTGGATTAAAGAAAAGCCAAATAAACCTCCATAATGATAGTTTGCCCTATAAATTTGCCAAAAGTAACCACTGGAGAAAATGACAGGACCAGCATAATTCCAGAGGAAACTAAAGTAAGAAAGACACCTTTCATTTTCTCTTATGGACACAGAAAATAGGTTGTGGCAATACGGGGTTGTCTCAGAAATCTTACTGGCCACATTCACTCCTCTCATTGAAATTTTGATATGTGAGATACATGACATTTTCTGTTAATTGAACTCCTTAACATAACTTTGTGGGTAGAGTCTTTATCTGGTATTTCAGAAATCCTTAGGATTCAAGGGAAGAAGACTACAATCCAGCAAACTTCCAAGAAAGAAAGTAGTTACCTAAAGGAATTCATCAAAATGTGCTTGGTTGACTAAGCTGCCTCACTATTTTAGAGCAGGTGAGAAACTCCTGAATGATGTTCTGTTGGTTTTGTTTTCCCCTTCTTCTCCTTGCCCCAGTTTGCATTCAAACTGTGGAAGGTGGAGGGAAGTCGGTAAGTGTTGAGGGACATTAAAGAGAGTGTGAAGCTAGAGGGGAAAGGACGCAGGAGGAAGAAGGCGTTTTGCTCAGTGTGACACAAAGGGTCTGGGAGAGCTGAGCTCAGAGCCTCATGGGAAGCTGCTGCTCTTAGTTTATCACATCCAGGAAAAGTCCTCAGAAGAAAGAACAAATAACGGTTCCAGTTTCCTTCAGTCTTAATATAGAAGGACCTAAAGGTCCAAAATAATTTTAGAAAGAGAGGCACAGGGCGGGGAGGGAAAAGTATTGTGCACCTCTGAGGAAATGAAGGGGAGGACAAACAATATTGTTTTAATGTGGCCGTGAGGATCTTTGTGGGCTCACAGCTCTGATCAACTGCATCCTTCTGACCCTGAGACATTTATTGTTAAATTTTCTAAAAGAAAAAAAAATCTGCTTTGGAAAGAACTCCCTGGGTTATCCTACTCCACAACAAACTACTGAAGGCCACACTGTTAGTACTTTGATGCATCTGTGTCATTCAGAGTGATGAATAGACAAAATCACAAGTCACGTTTCCCTTCTCACTGAGTCTTTACATAAATAAAATGATCAAAGAAAGATAATCTGACTTGACTTTATAGAAATGGAATTTTGTAAGTGCTCTGACAAATATAACTTTGGGAAAGTCATCAGAAATCAATTTTAAAAATACTCCAAATGTAGGTGTCCTGCCATTTGTTGTTCCGTCATCTTCCTTTTTATTATATGATTTTGAGGATGATCCAAATCTCATGTAAAATGAGGCACTGTCATTGCATATGCACAATATGTTTACTTACTCTAGAGCCACATAGCTCCCAGCATTTCTTCTTCTTTGGGACCAAGTCCTGGTTATACTGTGGATCTATGTATTTGATCACTGACTATGGTCAGGAATAGTTACTCTGTGATATTTAACCATCAGTAGAAGTAGAAATGCATATTAGTTATCAATTGCTGTGTAACAAATGACCCCAAAACTTAGCTGTTTAGAATAACAAACATTTACTTGCTCACATGAGTCAGGAATCTGGGCATGGCTTAGCTGGGTGCATTCTGGCTCCAGGTCTCTCACAAGCTGCAAGAAGGTGTCAGCTGGGGCTGCAGTCATCTCAAAGCTGACTGGGGGAGGATCTGCTTCCAAGCTCACTCATGCTGCTGTTGGTTAGCTTCAGATGCTCACTGACTACTGCCCAGATTTATGAGTTTTTGCCATGTGGGCTTCTCCATAGGGCTGTACATAATGTGGAAGCATATTTCCCCCAGCACAAGGGTTCCAGGAAAGAAAGCTTGAGAGAAGGCACCTAAGACAGAAGGCACGGTCATTTTCTAACCTAACCTTAATGGGACAGCCCCATTTTCTGCCATATTCTATTCATTAGAAGTGAGTCAATAAATTCAGCCACACTGAAGAGGAGAGAATTACACAAAAGAGATCAATACCAGGAGTCAGGGATCATTGGGGGACATCTCAGCAGCTGCCTACCACACAGTACACAATCCAGAACAGCAGCCTGCAATAGCAAAACTTTGTGAAATTAATACATAAAATCAGGCAACTTCTATTAACACTGGAAAATACCAGCTGAACTGAATTTAGAATGATTTATATACAGGTAACTTATAAAAGCCATAATCTGAATGATCTGCCAAATATTGGAAACAAAGTACAACAAAGTCCCTGTTATCATCACTATCAAATTAAGAGACTAAAGAGAAATAGTGTATTCACTCTGATGCATCGGTCATGCTACATTGGTTATGGTTACACTTCAGTCATTTGGTGAATGTAGCAACTTGACATATGAACTACCTTTGAGGGAAATTTGGTTTAGAAGCCTCAAGACTTCATCTCAGAACAATTTATCACTGAAAGTACACAGTACAAATGTAACTAATCCTACCTCAAGTCATGCATGTGCATGTGTGTGTGTGTGTGTGTAAGAGAAAGACAAAAAGGTTAGCCATATTCTATATATGAGGTTGAAGATCTTTTCAACATATTGTAGCCATAAGCTCCACATTAAGGTAAAATCTTATCAACCACAATTCAGAAGTTGTGAACCTTGGCCATGTCCTCCTGCATTAATGGGAATTATAAAAATCAAATGGAATTTAGAAGTAGCTAAAATATTATTCTAAAAAAGAAAGAAAACAACTACAAAAAACTTACTAGCCTATCAGATCTTAATTTCCTAATCTTTTAAGGAAATTTGCACTCTCTAATTTGATCTTCTCAGGATTTATGACTTAGAATGTACTTCCTTATTCTCTAGAACGTTTTAGGACAAGGCTAATACAAGCACAATGCACTTTCCTACAGCTACAATGATACCACACATTTATAAAGTGAGGTGCAACATGTTTAGGGCTCATTGTGTTACCTTGGAGAAACCCAAATACACAAGAGCATCCAGGCAGTAAGTAAGTAGCCTGACTACCTGTCCTAACTACCAACCACTTTGTCTAATCCACATATTCACATTTTCCTTAACCAGGATACCTATTGTCTCTCCTATAAGTATGACATGATTACAACTCCAAGGTGGCTTTTGTTCTCTAGTATTTGGAATCCTTAAAACTATTTCATTTGGTTGTTAGAAATGAAGCAAAATTGCACAGTTAAGAAAATTGTTGGGACTATAAAAGCATTTGGCTCTTTTCCCCTGATCCAGAAGGTACTGTGTGTTCTTTGGATCCCACACAACATTTTGTGCAGTTCCAGATAAGGTATCCAATAACTTCACTCTGTGTCCCCATTTTTTTTGCCCTCATTCCAGAAAAAGTTGGATAGCTGCCTCCCAGATAATTTTATTGTGAGGAAAGTTATTATGAAAACATACTCCACTGGTTTTCACTGACCTCCAAAACACACTCCCTAATTAAGTGCAAATGGGAAACTGACTTGGAGCAGGTTGTCTCTGATTTTGGACTTGGGAGAAGTATTAAAGTTTATGAACTCAAGCTCCATCTGCCAAATGAGGAATTTCTTATTTCATTTGGTGACCACACTGAGATTATATAATGCTCCTCGGAAAGCTCTTAATGCTGAAGATGAGTAAACCATCTGTCTGTGTTGAAAAGTCAAAAAATGCACTGCCTCCACAATGTGTCTCTGGGCATAACTAATTATTTATCCAGAGAAATTTTATCATAGAGTTCTTTTTTGTTTGTTTGTTTTAACATTGAGTTTCTACATAACCATAAAATTTTACAGTACTAAAGAGGCAATGATCATATTCATGCTCTCATGTCCTTTTATAGGAGGCTAGGGTTATTCGGCTTTAATATTTAAAGAAACCTGAAGACCTGGCAGAAGGAAGTGTGAGAAGCCTAGGGAAAAAAGAAGGCAAATTGAATTTCACCTCCACCATCTCGTCTTTCCCTTCCCAACCAGCAGGGGGCAGTAGTAACAGAGGAAGTGAAGCACGCTTTCTTCCCTTAATGTGAAGATACATGAACAGGGAAAGACAGTGAAAGTTGCATGAGGTTTCCCTGCTTTTCCCCCACCAGCATGAGTAAGCCTCAAGTGTAATTCTGAATTCCAGTTCTGCCACGGTACTAGCTTAAGTTATGACAAATATTTGTGACAATAATAGTAACTAACATGTTCTGAAGCCATACTCTAAGCCAGGCACTGTGCTAAGCAGTTTATATGCATTAATTTATTCCATCCTTTGGCAAAGTAGGATGAAGTAGGTTTTGTTATTATTTGTGTTTTAAAGATGAGGAAACTGAGGTTAACAAATGGATTAAGCAACTTGCTCAAGGTAACCTAGTTAAAACTATAACCACTAACCAGCAACAAGAACTGGAATATTCATCTTTGACCCAAGCATCAAGTCTTATCCTTATTCAATTTGATTTTGTGTATTTTTTTCATTTTTTAAATTCTTTAACTTGGCAAAGCAGATAAAAGTATGTTTAGATGCTTTAATACCCAAAGTGTAATACATCAAATGCATAATTACTAGGTAAATTTGAATGCATCTATGTCACCAATCAGAGTCACTCAAGAGAAGGACAATTTTTGGCCCAAATTACCAAAATGGCTAACTACAGTGATATTACTGGAAAAATATTAATAACTTAGATATTGTACAGTTTCCCTTTTTTAAAAAAAATAGCGTAGCTACAAATTGCATATATACCATTTGTTGCTCTCTGTAGTTGTTCTGGCAAAATGAAATACAGCTGACAGCCCAGGGTTTATAATCATACAGACAGGGTTCTCTCTCAGCTCTGCACTTCCCTCTCTGGGCCTCAGTACCCTAATCTTAAAAGGAACCATTAGTATTTCAGGACTCATTTGACTGTTGTGAGGGTTAAACAAGCTAATGCAGGTAAAATATTTAGCCTGGCTCTGGAACATAAGAAGTACTTCATAACTATTATTATTCTGACACAATGTCACACTTGGAAAACAAGTAGAGAATTCAAACAAATGTCCAGATGTTTTGGTTCAGGGTGCCAAAAGTCCAGATGTTTGAGAAACCTCAGATAATTAATTGTATTTGTTGGTGTTCACTAGTATAGTCGACACAATGTGATCACAGGTTATGTTTGAGGGAAAAGGCGGTTAATGTTCTCCCCATTCACGCACAGTCGTCCTTTGTTGGGAACTAAAAATACAAAGATATAAAGGCTTCCCCTTTCCATGTCTGCCAAAAAGATTACAGACAGTCAAAAAGCAACTGTATTTTTTAGGCACTTAAACTCCTTTTAAAATCTGAAATTAAAAAAAATGCATTTCATTATTTCCTATACGCTATACTTTCTTTTCAGCTTCAAAATACATCACAAAAATCTAAATATGATTCAGTTTTCTTCACTCTAGTTTAATGCTGAACAGCCCAACATTGAAAATAAAGATCCAAAATTTACTAATCTCCCTTAGAGTTTTTATTTCCAGGACCTTCAATCATTTTTTAATCATTATTCAAATAAAAAAAAAAGTCAGAAAGAGTTACCCCTTGCAAAAGGCAAAATACAGCAAATGCACCTCCAACTCCTGTGAATTGTCTGGGTTATATGAAAAAGAAAGAGAGGTAGCTGACTCATCCACATAACCCATCTGTTTTCTGACTGGTGTCAGCATCTCCTACACTATCAGCCAAGTTCAAACAGGATTAGCATTAGGTCCAGAAACTAGTCCTGGTTCTGTGACCTTGAGAAAGTCCTTCAACTTTTCTGTGCCTCAGTTTCCAAATACATAAAAACAAAAAGTTTAGAATATGGCATAACCGCTAACGGTGTTCCTCAAACTCTTATCTTCTATAATCAAGATCTGTGGAGGTCACGGAAAAATGGCGATCTGATAGCGTCCTACCACCGCACCACTCCCAGGGAAGGAGGTGAAGAACGCCAGCGGCTGTCTGCGAGCACGGACCGCTCACTCCGAAAACAGCATTGCGAATTACAGAGAAACAACGCTGAACGCCCAGCCCAAGAAAACAGGTACAAAATTTTCACAAAGATCGGAGGGCGCACGGAGCACAATAGAGCCCAGAGCGCGGGAAGGACGCGCTCGCCAGGTCGGCGCAGCGTGACCTGCCCCGCAAGCAGTTACGCGCCTCCCCATCCACTCAGTCAGGGACAAGCCCAGAGTTGGAACAGAGCGGTTGCTAGGGACGGCGAGCCCTGTGGAGAGGAGGAAGTAGCCAGAGCCAGACACAACTCGCAGCTGCAATATACAGAGACTGCTGAGGGCTGGGGAGGAACGGGCAGAGACCGAGCGGAGATACAGCTTCCCGGGACAGTGCGCGGGAACCCGCAGGCCGCCACTGCGCCACTAGAAGTCAGCGGGACTGGGCCCAGGAGTTTAACGGGGAGCGGGACACGCCCTTAGAGGCTGCTAGCAACTGCCGCTGCGGCGGAGAAAAACTGCGCTCCCGGCGTGATCGGAGCCCGGCTGTGCGCCAGGCTGGTGGCGGCCGCCATCTTTACAGTCGCCCGCGCGGAGCTGTGAGCCGCGTCTCTAGCTCCCCCTGCCCCGCCCCGGCCCGGGGCTCTTCCGCTGGGGCGAGACAGGCTTTGCCTGTGGTGGCCAGGGACAGCTGCATCCGTGGGTTCCAGGTGGGACCAGATCCCGGAACTGTAGCGGCGGGACCTTTGGGTATTGGAAACAGTTTGCAGCTCGTCCATCTGGTTCTGCTACCCCGGCTCTGGCCTCCGACAAGTCCGCTCCGTGCTGGTCCTAGTGCCCGCCCTTCAGGTCCCAGCCCTCCTGTACCCCAGAGATCGCTCATTTTGAAGGTTGCTGGCTATAGTGACTCATTTGGTATAACTGCTGGTTCCCATGACAACCAAATACCTCAAGAGCCACAGGCTGAACCAGAGCAGCTCCCCATAATCCTGCCCACTTCAATAGGGAATTTCGCGCCACCCAAGAGCGCTTCCAGCGGCCACTACTCCCCCCTCCCCATGGGAACATCCCCCCGGTGGAGACTGCTGGGGATAGAGACGGCCACCCGCCTCGCCTTGGGGTCTAGTGGTGGAAAACGGGTGCACAATTGGAGATCCCCCTATCAACCAGTATCACGCGGAGACGCACATCAGAAGGGCAGACACACGTGGCTAGATGAGCAACCTCTGAGCTGTGTAGAATTTTCCCAACTCAGCTCTCACACTGCAGCCAAAGGAAATTGTGTTTCTACCTGCACCTCAGGAGGAGCACGGTCAAAGTAACCCCTAGGAGCTACAAGGCCCCTCCCAAAGCACGGGGCTTTCGCATACCCCAACTGGGGGATCAGAGTCTGCCACGGACATAACAGAGTACCTAGCTAATAGGGAGCGGAGGACTCATATCCTCAAGTACAATTCATTAGCTCAGAGCCCAAGCTGGGAGGTCATTCTCACCACACTCCACTGGGAAGAGGAGAAGACCACAGGTCAGAGTTAACTCAAGATCCACCAAACTTGCTAAAATACACCTAAGGCAATACAGGCCACTACTTCTCTCCCTGGCTTTGCCAAGCAACAATAATTGTGAGCCTGGTGACAGGGCCATAAACTAGCTCTAACACCCCCAGCTCTCGACCAAGAGGCCAGATGAGAAAAACCAGCGAAAGAACTCAGGGAACATGAAAATCAGAGTGAAAAGTCACCCCCAAAAGAAATTATCAGTTCCTCAGCAATGGATACCAACCCAAATGAAATGGGTAGAATGACAGAAGAGGAATTTCGTTTATGGATTATAAGAAAGCTCAATGAAATTCAAGAGAAAATTGAATCCCAGCACAAAGAAACCACAAGAAAAATGCAAGAAATGAACGAAAAATTCTCCAAAGAAATAGGAATATTACGGAAAAATCAAATAGAAATCCTAGAAATGAAAGAAGCATTTAAGGATCTACAAAACACAGTGGAAAACCTTAAGAATAGGCTAGACCATGCAGAGGAAAGAATTTCAGAGGTAGAAGACACCTCCTATGTGCTAAATAAATCAGCCGAAGAGAAAGAACACAAAAACAAGAGGCAGGAAAAAAGCATACAAGAAATGTGGGATTATGTAAAGAGGCCAAACATAAGGATCATAGGTATCCCTGAGGGAGAGGAGGAAAATTTGCATGGGCTGGAAAATTTATTTGAAGGAATAATAGAGGAAAATTTCCATGGCTTAGCCAGAAATCTCGATATCCAAGTACAAGAAGCACACAGGACTCCTGGGAGAGTCAATGTGAAAAGGCATTCACCACACCACATAATTATTAGACTGACCAAAGTAAACACAAAAGAGGCACTCCTCAGAGCTGTAAGACGAAAAGAACACGTAACCTACAAAGGGAAACCGATCAGATTAACTGCAGATTTCTCAGCTGAAACCTTACAAGCCAGAAGGGAATGGGGAGACATCATCAATCTCCTAAAACAAAACAAAGGTCAACCCAGAATTCTGTATCCTGCCAAACTAAGCTTCTTATATGAGGGAGAAATAAAGACCTTACCAGATAAGCAATCAATGATAGAATTTGCAAAATCCAGACTGGCCTTGCAAGAAATGCTTAGACCTGCATTATACACTAAACAGAGCAACAGACACCCACCTATGTAAAATTACACAAAAGCTAAAACCCCAGAAACCAGATTCCACAATGACGCAAGAGGTAAAACAAAAGATACCACCCAACAGAATAATCAGAAATTTACCCCAAATATCAATTCTCTCAATAAATGTAAATGGCTTGAACTGCCCATTGAAGAGACATAGGCTGACTGAATGGATTAAAAAATACAAACCAAGTATCTGTTGTCTTCAGGAAACACACCTTACACACAAAGACACATTCAGACTCAAGGTGAAAGGATGGAATACAATTTTCCAGGCTAATGGAAACCAAAAGAAATCCGGAGTAGCCATCCTCATTTCAGATGACATAAACTTTAAAGCAATAAAAGTAAAGAAGGACAAAAATGGACACTATATAGTGGTGAAGGGAAAAATCTCACAAGAGGATTTAACAATCCTAAACATTTATGCACCCAACACAGGAGCACCCAGGTACATAAAGCAAATACTGCTAGATCTAGACAACATAATAAGCAGCAACGCCATAATAGCAGGGGACTTCAACACCCCACTGACAGAACTGGACAAATCCTCCAAACAAAAAACAAATAGAGAAATAAAAGACCTAAACAGGACTCTAGAACATTTGGGCTTAACAGATATCTACAGAACACTCCACCCAAATAACACTGAATATACATTCTTCTCATCAGCTCATGGAACTTTCTCTAAAACTGACCACATCCTAGGCCACAAAACAGATCTAAACAAATTCAAAAAAATAGAAATCATACCATGTATCTTTTCAGACCACAGCGGAATAAAATTAGAAATCAATTCCAACAGAAACTCACATCGTCCTCCAAAAATGTGGAAACTAAACAATCTATTGCTGAAAGATTATTGGGTCAAGGAGGAGATTCAAATTGAAATCAAAACATTCTTTGAACTAAACAATAATGGGGACACAAGTTATCAAAATCTGTGGGATACAGCAAAAGCAGTCCTGAGAGGAAAACTTATTGCCCTAAATTCCCACATCCAAAAGACAGAAAAGTCACAAATCAGTAAACTAACGAATCATCTTAAGGAAATGGAAAAGGAAGAGCAAAGCAATCCTAAAGCCAGCAGAAGAAAAGAAATAACCAAAATCAGAGCAGAATTAAATGAAATCGAGAACAAAAGAACAATACAGAAGATCAATGAAACGAAAAGTTGGTTCTTCGAAAAGATAAACAAAATAGACAGACCACTTGCCAGGTTGACCAGAAGCAGAAAGGAAAGGACTCTAATAAGCTCAATTAGAAATGAAAAAGGAGAAGTCACAACTGATACCGTGGAAATACAAAACATCGTCTTTGAATACTACAAAAATCTCTATGCCCACAAACACGAAAACGTGGAGGAAATGGACAAATTCTTAGAAACACACTACCTCCCTAGGCTCAACCAGGAAGAAACAGAATTTCTAAACAGACCAATATCAAGCACCGAAATTGAAGCAGTAATAAAAAATCTACCCACAAAAATTGTCCCGGACCAGATGGGTTCACACCTGAATTCTACCAAGCCTACAAAGAAGAACTGGTGCCTATACTGCAGAAATTATTTGAAAATATCCAGAAGGATGGAATCCTCCCAAACTCATTCTACGAACCCAATATCACCTTGATACCAAAGCCAGGAAAGGACACAACAAAAAAAGAAAACTACAGACCAATATCCCTTATGAATATAGATGCAAAAATTCTCAATAAAATCCTTGCAAACCGAATTTAAATGTACATCAAAAAAATAATCCATCACGATCAGGTGGGCTTTATTCCCGAGATGCAGGGATGGTTCAACATACGCAAATCTATAAATGTAATTCACCATATAAATAAAAGCAAGAACAAAGATTATATGATCCTTTCAATAGATGCAGAAAAGGCTTTTGACAAAATCCAGCATCCTTTTATGATAAGAACTCTTAACAATATAGGCATAGATGGCTCATTCCTAGAAACTATTAAAGCCATATACGATAAACCCACAGCCAATATCGTACTGAATGGGGAAAAATTGAAGGCATTCCCCCTTAAAACTGGCACCAGACAAGGGTGCCCACTATCTCCACTTCTTTTCAACATAGTGCTGGAAGTCCTGGCCACAGCAATTAGACAAGACAGAGGAATCAGGGGTGTCCAGATGGGGGCAGAAGAGGTCAAACTTTCACTATTCGCAGACGATATGATATTATACATAGAAAACCCCAAAGATTCAACCAAGAGATTACTGGAATTGATAAATGAATTCAGCAAAGTCTCAGGATACAAAATTAATACACACAAATCCATAGCCTTCATATATGCTAATAACAATCAAGCCGAGAAACAAATTAAAGATGCAATACCTTTCGCAATAGCAACAAAGAAAATTAAATATTTAGGAACATATCTAAATAAGGAGGTCAAAGACCTATATAGAGAGAATTATGAAACACTGAGAAAAGAAATTGCAGAGGACGTAAATAGATGGAAAGCCCTACCATGCTCTTGGATAGGCAGAGTCAACATAGTAAAAATGGCTTTGCTACCTAAATTAATTTACAGAATCAATGCAATCCCTATCAAAATACCAACATCATTTTTTGCCGATCTAGAAAAAATAATTCTATGCTTCGTGTGGAACCAGAGAAGACCCCGTCTAGCCAAAGCAATCTTAAGCAAAAAGAACAAATTGGGAGGCATCTATCTACCAGACTTCAAACTATACTACAAGGCTATAGTAACCAAAACTGCATGGTATTGGCACAAGAACAGAGACATAGACCAATGGAACAGGACTGAGAACCCAAATATAAAACCAACCTCATATAGTCACCTGATCTTTGACAAATTCCAGAAAAACGTACACTGGGGAAAAGATTCCCTATTCAACAAATGGTGCTGAGAAAACTGGATGGCCATATGTAGAAGACTGAAAGTGGACCCACACCTCTCACCTCTCACAAAAATCAATTCACAATGGATAACAGATCTAAACCTAAGACATGAAACCATAAGAATTCTTGAAGAAAACGTTGGAAAAACTCTTATGGACATTGGCCTAGGCAAAGAATTTATGAAGAAGACCCCCAAAGCAATCACAGCAGCAACAAAAATAAATACCTGGGACCTGATCAAATTGAAAAGCTTCTGCACAGCCAAGGAAACTATCACTAGAGTGAATAGACAACCTACAGAATGGGAGAAAATATTTGCATGCTACACCTCTGATAAAGGGCTTATAACCAGAATCTATACAGAACTTAGGAAAATCAGCAAGAAAAAATCAAACAACCCTATTAAAAATGGGCAAAGGACATGAACAGAAACTTTTCCAAAGAAGACAGAATAATGGCCAGCAAAGATATAAAAAAGTGCTCAACTTCTCTAATCATCAGGGAAATGCAAATCAAAACCACAATGAGATATCACTTAACTCCAGTGAGATTGGCTCATATCAAAAAATCCCCAAACAACAAATGTTGGCGGGGATGTGGACAGATAGGAACACTCATACACTGCTGGTGGGACTGCAAATTAGTACAACCTCTATGGAAAAGAATATGGAGATACCTCAAAGAATTAAAAGTAGAATTACCATTTGACCCAGCAATCCCACTACTGGGTATTTAGCCAAAAGAAAAAAAGACATTTTATAATAAAGACATCTGCTCTCGAATGTTCATAGCAGCACAATTCACAATTGCAAAGTTGTGGAAACAACCCAGGTGCCCATCAATACACGAGTGGATCAATAAAATGTGGTATATGTATACCATGGAGTATTACTCAGCAATAAGGAACAACAGTGAATTAACACATCTGGTATTATCCTGGTTGGAGCTAGAACCCATTCTTCGAAGCGAAGTGTCACAGGATTGGAAAAACAAGCACCACTGGTACTCACCATCAAACTGGTGCTAACTGATAAACACTTACATCACACAGGGCAATAACATTCATCTGAAGGCGGGCGGGCGGGAGGGCGGTGGAAGGGATGGGAAAAACTCTCACTGAATGGATGTGGGGAGCACAGTTTGGGGGATGACCACGATTGTGGCTCTGACACGGGCAGAACAGGGGCAATGTGTATGGCCAAAGTGTTGTACCCCCATGATATTCTGAAATTAAAATATAAATTAAAAGAAAAAAAAAAAAAGATCTGTGGCTACGTGATCCACTTGTGAGATTTAGATGAAATAGACAGATGTCAATATGGTGCCTGAAGTTCACTCTTCCAAGGATAACTCAGAGGAAAATATATCAACTCTATCCTTCTCAAACTGAGGTATATGTGCCCTCCTAGGTCCTTGGCATTCTGGACAAATATGCAAGGCCCCATATAAGCATGAAGTATCTTCCTGGCACATTAATTTTTCTTGAAAATGTTTGAGAAAAAGCTATTCTTTAACGTTAAAAAAAGAATTTATGATGTAGAATTTAAAATCCTCATAAATGTTTAAGATAAAACAGGAGGCAGTAAAGATGTTTGTCACTAAGGATGTGGCATTCTACATCACTTACATCTTCTGCAATAGGAGTTCTTTGGTGAAAAAGTATGTTAGGTTGTCAATGGTAATATTTAGAGGGTAAGGACACTATTACTTAGCTTACTCTCTGAGCCCATGGCAGCTAGCAAGTGGGAATTTTGTTCTAGAACAGTAAAGAACCCTAGAATGGAATGGGGATTTAGTAAAGGCCTGTAGAGAATGGTGGAAAAAAACCATAAAAACTGGCTATTTCTCAATTTTATCAAAGGCAAATTCTTGGACAGGGAGCTTGGCTTTGAAACTCCATTCCCTAAGACTCTTGGCTAAATCTTGATTTATCCCCAGAGTCAACTTCTAAGTAGATTTGGTCATCTCTGAAATCCGCAATTAATATTATGCAAAACCATAAAGCCATCCTCCATAACTGAATCATTATCTTTACTGGTGAAACTGCAAACTCATATGGTGCTCCCTTTGTTACTCCCTTCTGCTACGCTGGGCAAGCATATGCTAAGTAACCTTATTCCAAGTTCAAACTCTCACAGAATCCTAGCCTGTTTCTTTGTCCGGTGGGAACAGAAAGTGATGAAAATGGTGCTGAATGGTGTGAAGGAGGAAAAAATGTGTGTGTTCTGCTTGTTCCCTCTAGAAATCTGCAAGTGGGAGGGAGTGGGAAAGGGGCCAGGCTGCAGGCAGATAAAACTACCCATAGTGTGGACCAAAGCAAGCTCACTGCCATGGCTCCAGTCCTGTAGGCAGACTTGCCTGAGTTAGCAGATCAGTATAGGTCCACAGCCCCTTATCCACTTTCCAAACTCACAAGTTTCTTTCTTACTCATTTGGTTGACAATACTTAACCTGACCTAAATTCATTTGGTAGTGAAACCTGACCTGAAATGATGTGAGGCTGTTTATAGTCTTTATTTTTAAAACCTAGTGAGAGTACTCATTGATTTTACCACAGAAATATCCATGTATTTGATTACAGTTGGTTGCATCAAACCCCACTGGGGGGTTTTAATACAATATACCATATATGCACCATATTAGCTTTCTAAGATTCCAAAATTTTGAATTCTGAAATGCATCTTGCCCAAAGATTTTATATAAAAGGCAGTGAGCTTTTACTACCCCTGCTACCACCTGGAGCAGTGCATATAGGCTAACCCTGACCCCTCACATGTCAAAGCATCTTCCTGGATATGACCTCATTTAATTCTAGGATGCAGTGTGAATAGGCAGGAGTTAGAGGCATGACCTGGAAGAAGAAGTGATGGCCCAAACAGGTCTTCTCAGGGAAGGAGTACATTCAACAATATTAATGCTGAATAAAAGCTCACACTTAAGCCTCCATTCAGCATTAACATTCCCAGGCATTTCAGGGTCTGGAAGATTGCCTGATGCTTATCAAATTCACATAAGACTATTGTACTTGATTTAACCACATGCAGTTTCCATTTTTGTAATCAAATGGTCAAAGGCGTGACAAAATTCAACAAACTTTCATGCTTAAAACACTCAACAAACTAGGAATGGAACCTTTTCAACCTGACAAAGGATATCTGTGAAAAACCCACAACTAACATCACAATTAATGATGAAAGACTGGATGCTTTCCCTCTAAGATCAGGAGGGAGAAAAGAAAGTCCATTCTTGCCATTTCTATTTAACATTGTACTAGAGGTTCTAACCAGGGCAATTACAAAGGAAAAAGATGTAAAAGGCATCCAGATTGGAAAGGAAGAAATAGAACTATCTCTACTTTCAGATGATATGATCTTATACATAGAAAATTATAATGAATTCACTAAGATTATTGGAACTAATAAATGAGTTCTGCAAAGTTGCAAGATACAAGATCAATATGTAACAATCAATTGTATTTCTATACACTTGCAATGAGCAATCCAAAAATATAATTAAGAAAATTTTATTCCATTCACATGGCATCAAAAAAATAAAATGGGAATAAATTTAGCAAAAGAAATGCAAAACTTGTACTCTCAAAACTATAAAGCATTGTTGAAGAAATTAAAGAAGCTCTAAATAAATGAAGTAACATCCCATGCTCATGGATCAGAAGACTTAACATTGTTAGGATGGCAATACTCCCCAAACTAATCTACAGATTCAATGCAATATCTCTCAGAATCCCAGATGACTGATTTAAACAAATTGATGAGCTGATTCTAAAATTCATATGGAATTTCAAGGGACCAAGTATAGCCAAAACAACCCTGGAAAAGAATAATAAAGTAAGAGGACTTAGACTTGCCTATTTCAAAACTTACTACAAAATAATGGCAATAAGACAGTGTGTTACTGGCACAAGTATAGCATACAAATCAATGAATTAGAATTGAGAATCTAGAAACAAACCTATACATCTGTGGTCAACTGATTATAAACAAGTGTGTCTAGACCATTCTATGGAGAAAGAATAGCCAGCCTTTCAACAAAAGATAGCTGGGACAACTGGATAGCCACGTGTAAAAAAATGAAGTGAACCCTCATCTCACACTGTATTAAAAAATAACTCAAAATGGATCAAAAACCTACATATAAGAGCAAAAACTATAGGACTCTTAGAAGCAAACATGGGAGAAACCTTCATGATCTTGGATTTGGCCAAGGATTCTTAGATAGGACACCAAAAGCATTAGCAACAAGAGAAAAAATAGATAAATTGGACTTCATCAAAATTAAAAACTTTTGTGCTCCAAAAGACACCATCAAGAAAGTAAGAAGACAACTCACAAAATGGGAGAAAATATTTGCATACCACATATTTAATAAGGAACTTGTATCTAAAATATATAATGAACTTTAACTCAATGATAAAAAAGAACCCAATTAAAAACTGGGCAAAGGATCTGAATAGATATTTTTCCAAAGATATGCAAATGACCAATAAACACATGAAAAAATGCTCAATACCATTAGTCATCAGGGAAATGCAAATCAAAACCAAAATGAGATACTACTTCCTACCCACAAGGATGGCTAGAATCAAAAAGTTAGAGAACAAGTACTAGTGAGGATGTGGAGAAAACATAACCTTCATACACTACTGGTGGCAATGTAAAATGGTGAGCCCATTTTGGAAAACAGTCTGGTAGTTCCTCAAATAATTAAATAAAGCTATATGAGCCAGCAATTTTACTATTAATTATCTACCCAAAAGAAATGAAAACATATGTCAGCACAGAAACTTGTACACTCATGTTTTTAAGCAACATTATTCATAACAGGCAAAAGGTGGAAACAACCCAAATGTCCATCAATAGAAGAATAGGTAAGCAAAATGGAATATATCCATACAATGCAATATTATTTATCCATAAAAAGAAATGAATTACTGATACATTCTACAACATGGATGAACCTTGAAAATATTATGCTAACTGAAAAAAGTCAGTCACAAAAGAACATACACTATATTATTTCATTCACATGAAAGTCCAAAATAGGGAAATGTCTAGAGATGGAAAGTAGATTAGTGGTTAAATAGAGGGATACAGGGGTGAAGCTAAAGGATATAGGGTTTCTTCTTGAGGTGATAAAAATGTTCTATAACTGACTGTGGTGATGGTTGTTCATATCTGTGAATATACTAAAAGACTTTTAACTGTACACATTAAATGGGTGAATTATATGGTATATGAATTATATCTCAATAGACTTTTTTAAAAACTGGCCAAGGACTAGTAATTTCATATGGCTCAACCAAAGTAAAAACCAGAATAATATTAATTTTTCATGAGAAACATCAGTGGAGCATAAACTAGAGCCCACTATTTATTTCATTCTTTCCTTGCAGCCAAATCAGCATGGAAAACACATTCTAAATCAGAGCACATCTAACAATCTTCCTGTGACAACAATCTTGTGCCAACATTTCTTTTTTACTTTATCAGTGGAAGAAATCAAAATTCAGAAAACCTTGTGATCAGAAGTTAGAGTTCTTGGTCTTTTGATTCTATTACTAATAAAATAATAATTTAGTGTGTACTACCAGACACTGTTCTGTTATCGTATATTATTACATTGAAATCTCATAACAATCATATGAAGTAGGCTGTACAGACTGAGGAAACTGAGGCATAGTGAGATTAAGTAACAGGTTCAAAGTTACCCAGTATTAGATTTGAACCCAGGCAATCTCAAGTACTTAAGCACTTTGCCATGCTGCCTCTTGGCGTGGTCACTTCTTTGTTTTCTTCGCAAAGCATACAAATTACCTCTAGCTAGTGATGGATTGGTAAATATTTAAATATTTAATAAGCATGTCTCTGAAAATGAAAATGTATGTATATACACATACACACACACAAGTTCATTATAAATTTTACAGATTTAAAGCATGTGTAGCACACAATTTACAAATAATGAATAAAATATATAATATTCTTTATTATAATTTCCATATAGCCAATTGAGTCTCACAGAATACTTTAATCAATTTTTGCTAAACTTTTTTATCCATAGCCAATCTATGGCTGTAATTAACCAACCAGTGTACTTCCCACATAAATTTTGGTTGACATTTTCCTTTATGTTATTAACAAGTTATTAATGAGTAAGAGAAAAGTGAAACAGTGAAGAACTTCACTCATTTGTCAATTACTTGAGTGACTTTTTTGCTGAATTAAATTGTAATTTTCAAATCCTGGAAGGGTATTGCATCAATTTTTTTGTACCATTCGTAATGTAACAGCTAAAGACACTATACCCTCTTTAATATGAATTTATTTAATTAATTTTTATTTAATATAAACTACTAACATTTTCTCCATCACTTTCCTAAGGCTACACAATAAACAAAACAATGACTCTTTTTTTTTCCATTAAATCAAACTTCTACCATGACATTACTGAACACAGAGTAAAAAAAACATGCAGTAGCACAACTGTATAATATTTCCACCATACAATTACAACAGACATAAATAATCTCCAGAGCCTACATAATAGTGAAATGTGGTAAAAATAATTAAGAACTAATGAGTTTTGAGTATTTATTAGTTTGTTTTAAATATAATTTATTTGATTGTAAGCTTTTATAATTTAATTTTTAATAATGGCTGTGTTTAAAAACTGGCTCACAGAACTCCTGGAAATTTAACAGTAGGCACTCCAGAGCACACGTCTGTCTCCAGCCACTGAACACTTAGCTGGACCTGATCTGCTAGATATTCCCAGAAATCATTTGACTCAAGGCAGCATTTAGTAAAATCTACTTTTCAAATAACTGTTTTGCCCCTTCTTCTGGTACCAAGAGGCTCCCTGGGCCATTATTTCTTCCTTTATTCATTATTAAGGCCTCTCTCAGACACTGTCCTAACCTTTTCAACATTGGAAAATGTATTATTTAAAATGCAATTCTTCCGAAGTCGGTAGAGGTTTCCCAATAATCCTCTTTGCTAGGATGCCTGGATTTCAGGCAGTTTGGTTCCCTACTTACATCTACATTAAACATTTTAAAATACAGGAACAGACTAAACAATAAAGTGTTTTACTCAAATTTTCTCAGTGCTGGAAGAGCTGTTAAAGGGGGCTATTTAGAATATAATCTGGGCAAAGCTTCTTTCTTGTAGTAACTTTAAAAAGCGTGACCTCCTTAGAGGGGCCCCCCTACCACCCACTCTGAGCCATAAGATGTCACTAAAGTTGGCTTACTTACTAATTCAGGGCCCTCTGACACGCTTACCCTTGACTTTGTCACCTCATAAATGTGTCACTTCCACCACCACCTTCCTTTTTAAGAAAATTTTCTGCCCACCCTGAAGACATGAAAGTATCTTAGAAACACTGAACCTGAGCCAAGGTAAAGGAGTTAATTTACTCGACCAACTTACACTAAGCGGCCCCAGAGCACCAGGTCCTATGATAGGTCCAGGAATAACAAGAAGAATCCCCATTTTCAAAGAGTTAACAGTCTCAACCAGTGGTTTGCAACCCAAGGGTCATGTTCAAGCTTTAAAACCTACCAGTGGCCGGGGTCCATTCCAAACTAGTTAAATCAGAATCCCACAGGGTGGGATCTAGACAACAGAATTGGTTACAAAGTCTCCTCGTGTGATTCTAATGTGAAGCCAGAACTGAGGTCCACTGGAGCAACACTGAATGTCTCCCTTTTCCAATAAGCACAAGCAGTCATGTTGTTCCGGATCCTGAGAGCACAGAAGAGCACAAAAAAGCCTTGCTATTCAAATCGTGGACCAAGAACCAAGGACACTGGCATCATCTGGGAGTTTGGTCAAAATGCAGAGTCTCAGGCCACACCTCTGGCTTACTGAATCAGCATCTGCATTTTAGCAAAATCCCCAGCTAATTTGCATACACATTAATTTTGGAAAATGCTGAATTAAGGCAAAAATCTTGTTCTCAAGAAGCTTGCAGCCCATAGGGAAAATACTCATAAATAGAGGTAATTACAAAATATTGTGAAAAGTTCCATGATAAGAGATGTACAAGTTATTCCAGGTGGACCTATCTCCAGGAAGATTAATGGAATGGATGGTGCTGGACAAAGTTGTACATGATGAGTACAGGTTAACAGGTTAACCAGGCAAAACAGACAACAGCAAACAGTCCAGTGTTCCTGGAACATAAAGTGGACACAAGGAGTAGGAGAGCTGAGGCAGGCTGCACATGTCCAGATGCTCAGGTAGCCATGCAGCGGTCCCAAACCTTTTTGGCACCAGGGACCGTTTTCATGGAAGACAATTTTTCCATGGACCAGGGGGTGGGAGGGAAGCTTTCAGGATGATTCAGGTGCATTACATTTATTGTGCACTTTACTTCTATTATTATTACATTGTAATACATAATGCAATAATTATACAACTCACCATAGGTTGAGGAACCCTGATCTAGAGGACTCAGGAGTCAAACTGTGGTCATCCCCTTCTGCTCTGAAAGAGAATACACTTCCAGCTGGTGATCTTCAAATTCTTCAAGTTTGTTCACAAAAGTACCTTGGAAATAAAAGGAAAAAAATAACTTTTTTAAAATAGTGGAAAAATGGATGGGCTTGGTATACCAGTGAATTTTCCTAAATATTTCCTTATGCTAATGGTATTAGTCAGCTAGGGCTGCCACAAAAAATCCCCACAGACTGGGTGGCTTAAACAATAGACATTATTAAAATTGTCTCACAGTTACAGGGACTGGGAGTCCAAAAATCAAGGTGCCAATGGGGTTGGTTTCTCGTGAGGCCTCTCTTCCTGTCCTGCAAACAGCTACCTTCTCTCTGTGCCCTCAAATGGCCCTTCTTCTGCACATGTGCAAAGAGAAAGAGATCTCTGATGTCTCTTCTTATAAGCACTCCTGTCCTATCTGATTAGGGCAGCCCTAGTAGACTAACACACCGCCGGTTTCCATTCTCAAGGGAGCATCAGTGGAAAGGTAATCAGGCCTAACAGAAACAAAGATGTTTCCCCCAGCCCCACCCAACTCAGAGCCCCATTCAGTATCTCCCCACCCCCCACTCGCCTATCTAAACATTCATCTATTAATCCATTAATTTCTTTATATTAATACATTTAACCAAACTCTATTAAATGCGATTCATTGCCAGGCACTGTGCTTACGTTGGAAATACAAAGGTATCTATCCTGTCCTCACGGAGCTTGAAATTCAGGCGTGTTCATTGGTACATTGTTTTAGATTAATTTTTAATTGCACAAGTAATACATAAATATAGTTCCCTTTAAAAAGCCATAGCCAATAAATTTAAATTTCTCTTTAACATCAACTCAATCACTAGAGGTAGCCCTGTTATGACTTTTAAACTTACGTTGTTTAATTTTTTTAATCTTATATATAAGATTATATATATAGAAATTGCCATTATATGTGTTGGTCAATACTTACTTTTTTCACTCAACAATATATTTTTAGCTGTATCTGTATTTTTATATAAAGATCTAGTATATTCTTTTTTACTGTTGTGGGGTATTATGTCTTGTGAATGCAATTGTTAGTTTTTCCACTATTTATGGGTTGTTTAATTCACCATTGTTCCAAAGAACATATCTCATTACACACATGTGCAAGTGTAGGTTAGATATAAAAAAGGGGATGTACTGGGTATGTGCATTTTTAATTTTAATAAATACTTCTATGCTGTCCTCCCAAGTGGTATACTAAATTATGCTCAGCAATGTATTGGAGTACCTAGTTCTCCACAATCTTCCCAATATTTATTATGCTTTATTTTTTATTTATATAGTATTTGGTTTTTTCCCAATTTGAAGGGTAAAAATGATGTTTCATTCAGTGTTTTTACATTTTCCTAGTTAGTGCTTAAACTGAGCATCTTTCCATATTTTATTGGCCAGTTGTGCTTCCTTTTCTGTGTATTGGCCCTTTATAGTCTTTGCCTATTTATTCTAGTGGGATGTCTGTCCTTTTAGTATTGGTTTGTAGATATTCTTTATATATTTAAGGTATATTTTGTCTGTAATATATGTTACAAAAAGCTTCTCCCAGTCTGTTGCTTGTATTTCATCTCTGCTTATGATGTCTTTTTGTTTTATTGAAGTTTTCTTTCTCTTTTTTATTATAATATGTGAAATTTATCACTATTTCCTTTTATTTTTGCTTTTTGTATCTTTTCTTCTTAAGGTTTTATAACACATGTATAAACATTTAGGTGTTTAAGCTAATTGTTTGTTTTTGCTTGGGGTGGGTTTTTTTGGGGGTTTTTTGGCATAAAATATGAGGAGGTTGGAATTTTTTTCTATGTCGAAAACCAATTGCCCCAATACCATTCTCCCCTGATTTTCAAATATCATTTTTCATTCCAAATTTCTATATATACATGGATTTTTCCCTATTTTATTCTCCTGATTTATTTCTCTCATCCTAATTCATACTAATACTATAGACTCATGTTCTGATATCTAGTAGGACTAATTATTTTTCTTTGCTTTCTATCAATTTTATCTTTATTAAAATTATTGCATATGAATTTGAGAATCATTTTATGAAGTCCTATGAAAATTCTGGCAATCACATTAAATTTATAATCTAGTTTTCAAAGAATTGACATCTTTACAATATTGAGTCAAACTCCCATAACCAAATTACTTGAAACATACTCATCCCCATTGCATTCTGAGTGCATCCAGCTAGAAGGACACTCCCAGAACACCCACATATTTCAGTTCTCACCAATTGAGTTGAAACCTTACATATCTTTTAATGACATCTGCACTGGTTAACATTATTATGCAACTGAATTAAATATACAAACCAATGGCACACAAAAGAGAGTTCTTGTTCCTACCAAAGCTAAATTGAATGCTTTGGAAAGAGTCCATGAATGGAAGTTGCTAAAATAAGATGTAAGTGAGAAATTGGTCAAATATTAGAGCAAGCAAATTGTGAAATTCTAGAAGGAGTCTTCTCTCAGATTGCTTCACCAGTTGAAACCACTAGTTTCAAATGAAAGGCAGTGAAACTGGACATCCAAGATGATACCTCAATGAATATGATTAATGCAAAAAAGTCAGTGAAGAACTCCAGTCAATGCCCTGGCTTAAAGAAAAGATTTCAGCTCTAGAGCAAAACATTGCTGAGTAAATATAAATTTATTATATTGCAAAGTTGAAAGTTGTAAAAAAATGTTTTAAGTCTACATTTATCTTTTTCTTTAATTATTCCATGCTTTAAGAAACTTACTGTAATCACCTGACCAATTATCAGTCCCAGTCATGACAGAACAGAGGCTATCCACAATATTTCTCTCTACTTATCCAAGTCTTCTTCAACGTTCTTCAATAAAAGTTTTTTATCATTTCTTTATAAATATCCTGTGTATTTAGATTGATTTTATTTCTAATTGTTTTATAGTGCTACTATTGTGAAAGAGATCTTTGTCAATCATATCTTCTGTTTTTTGCTAATTAAAGGAAAATTGCTGATTTTTGTGCATTAATCTGGTATTGGACTACTGGTCATTTTGAAGGACCATCTTATTAATCTTAATATTTTGCTGGTTTATTTGAGATGAGTTAAATTATATCATGAAATCCTCAGTATGAGTTTCAGGACACATTTTCTAGAAAGCAGATTCTAAGACAAAGATTTTCATGCAGGTAGGTTATTAAGAAACTCTTTCTGGATCCATCTTTGTGAGAAATGGGAAGGCAGAATAATTGTACAGAGGAAGAAGTTGTGTTGTGATATTGTCACAACAAAGGTCTCAGGGTTTCCTCCAGAAAGTTGGAATGGGCTCGCAGAGTTGCAGAGTCGGAGCAACGGGACAACAAGGCCTTTTATCCTCAGCTTATTTTTTTTTAATTTATTTTTTTATTTGAGAATATTATGGGGGTACAACACTTTGGTTATATATATTGCCCATGCACTGCCCATGTCAGAGCTACAATAGTGGTCATCTCCCAAACTGTGCTCCCCACATCCATTCAGTGAGAGTTTTTCCCAGCCCCTCCACCTGCCTCCCTCCTGCCCACCCCCTGATGAATATTATTACAGTCTTTATAAGTAAGCCACACCTAGAAACAGGGTGTGACCTTGAGTAAAGCAGCTGCCTTCAGTCGAGAGCTACCATCACATGGGGGGATTCAACTCTAAGCTGTCATTCATCAACTTCAACAGCAGCTGGAACAGTGGGACTTCAGTCCTGAAAAGAGGAGATCTGGGTGGCACACCACAGTATCCACTACGTATGATAGGAAAATTTTATCCTTTCTTCTCAAATATTTACATCCCATTTAATTTTCATTGCCTTCCAGTATGTGGCTAGGCCCTCCGATACAGGGCTAAATTAATAAGGAAGAATAAGCATGTTCAGCTTTCTTAGACTTTAATGGGACTTCTTTTAAAGGCTCACTGTTACATGATATTTGCTGTAAGTTTCTAGTAGACATTCTTCTTAGATTAAGAAAGCTGTCTTTATTCCAAAATAAATTAATACAATTTTTTATCATTTATAGGTGTTGTAATGTAGCAAATGCTTTTGTAACTTCTACTGGAATGAATATATAGTTTTCTCCATTGATCTGTTATTGAAGTAAATTATGTTGATACTTTTAAAAAATATCAAACAATCCTTGCATTCCTAGGATAGACTTTACATGATTATAATATAATATTTATAATTCTATTAAATCTCTGTTAGATTCTTTTTTCACAATCATTTTATTTAGGATTTTTGAGTTTTGACTGCACTTATAAGTGACCTGTAGTGTTTTTTTGTGTTGTTTCCCCTTTTTGCTAATTTTGGATTATGGTCATGCTGATCTCATTAAAGTAATTGGGTAACTTTCCATCTTTCCTATGCTCTAAAATAATTTGCATGATGAGAACTAGCTGGTCTTTATATTTTTAGTAAAACATACAATTACTCTGGCTCAGTGGTGTTTGAAGATTGCTAACTACAGTTCTGATTCCTTTTAAGGTCATTATGGTCACAGGTTTTCTGCTTTTCCTTGGAACAATTTTGATAATGTATATATTCCTAAAAAGTTGCCCATTGCACCCAAGCATTTAAATTTATTGGTATAATTTTTCTTATTCTTAGTAAACCCTTAAATTTTTTATTTCTTTTGGCTGTAGAACTACATATTTTTTATTTACTTCCTGATATAGCTTACGACTTTTCTCTTTGTCTTTGTCATATTTGCCACAGCCTCATGTCTTTAATTTGTTTGCAGAGATCTAGCTTCTGGATAATTGATCAACTTTATTTTGACATTTTTCTTTAATTTCTGCTGTTTCTTTACTATTTCCTTCTTAATCACTTTGTGTTCGTGTTTGTTTTGTTGTTTGCTTGTTTGTTTTTTCTAAATTTCTAGGTTAAAAATCTAGTTCATTTGCTATTTGTTCCATTGTAAATGCATTTCAGAGTATAAAATTTCCCCTCAGAATTATTTTGGCTTCATTCCCATAGTTATTAGAAACTCCATGTTTTCTTTCAGTTCTAAAAACTTTACAATTTCCATTTTAATTTCCTCTTTGCTCGTGAATTTATTAATAGTTTTTTTAAATTTACAAATGATGTCAGTTCTATGGGAAAAACAGAGTTAGAAATCTTTTTGTGTTCATTTCTGAATTTACTGAATTATGATATTTTGAGAGGACTTTTGAAACTTCTTTTATGACCTAGGACACATTCAGTTTATGTAAATGACCCATATAGGTTGAAAAGAATATATTCTTTCTTGGATGAAGAAAAAATATGTTTATATGTGTGTATATACACAGTCACATATACATAAATATACATGCGTGCCTTTAGATATGCATGTACTTCTGTATTTATGTATGTTATATATGCATGTGTATATACATTCAAAAAAGATAATTATGTTATTCAAATCCCCCTCCATATATATATTTTTAAAATAGAAAGATATTTATGAGATTAAAGTGCTAAAAATGGCAGAAATACAATGTTGGTTCAGTATCTGATAATTAATTAATATGATTCACCATATCAATACACTGAGAAAAATATGATTATCAACAGATGCAATTAAGCATTTGAAAATTCAGCATCCATTCATCATAACAACTCTCAAACTAGAAATGTAAGGACACTTCCTTTGCTGATAAAAGGTATATGCAAAATCCTACAGCTAAAATTATACTTAATGATGAAAGACTAAATGCTTTCTCCCTAAAATTGGGAATAAGACAAGGACATCTTTCCCCATCACTTTGATTAAATATTGTCTTGAAGGTGTTAGCCAGGGCAATAAGGCACAAAAAGTAAACAAAAGGCATAAAGATTCTAAAGTAAGAAATACAATTGTCTCTATTCACAAATGACACAATCATCTATATAGAAAAGAGTTTGAGAATGGAATCAAAGTTATTTAATTCTTCCTCTTTTATCTATAATTCTTTCATTTTCATCTAATCTCTCCTGGGGACTTTCCCTGCAATCCTCACAAATTAACAGTATCAAAAGGAACCATAGATTTGGATAGTTAAAGGAAATGTAAGTGACTTAAAAGCAGAAATCTTTTAGGAGGAAAAGATATATTTTATTACATCAAAATTAAGAATTTCTGTTTAGAATGGGAGAAAATATTTGCATGCTACACATCTGATAAAGGGCTGATAACCAGAGTCTATACAGAACTTAGGAAAATCAACAAGAAAAAATCAAACAACCCCATTAAAAAGTGGGCAAAGGACATGAACAGAAACTTTTCAAAAGAAGACAGAATAATGGCCAACAAACATATGAAAAATTGCTCAACTTCTCTAGTCATCAGAGAAATGCAAATCAAAACCACAATGAGATATCACTTAACTCCAGTGAGATTGGCTCATATCAAAAAATCCCCAAACAACAAATGTTGGCGTGGATACGGAGAGATAGGAACACTCATACACTGCTGGTAGGACTGCAAATTAGTACAACCTTTATGAAAAGTAGTATGGAGATACCCCAAAGAACCAAAAGTAGAACTACCATTTGATCCAGCAATCCCCCTACTGGGTATTTACCCAAAGGAAAAAAAGACATTCTATAATAAAGACATCTGAACTCAAATGTTTATAGCAGCACAACTCACAATTGCAAAGATGTGAAAACAACCCAGTGCCCATCAATACATGAGTGGATTAATAAAATGTGGTATATGTATACCATGGAGTATTACTCAGCCATAAAAAACAATGGTGAATTAATTCCTCTGGTATTATCCTAGATGGAGCTAGAGCCCATTCTTCAAAGCAAAGTATCACAAGAATGGAAAAACAAGCACCACTGGTACTCACTATCAAATTGGTACTAACTGATCTATACTTATGTGCACACATGGATATAATATTCATTAGGAGTCGGGCAGGTGGGGGGGATGGAGGGGACGGATAAACTCACACCTAATGGGTGTGGGGCGCACTGTCTGGGGGATGTCCATGATTGTAGCTCTGACTTGGGCAATGCATAGGCAATATATGTAACCAAAGTATTTGTACCCCCACAATATTCTGAAATTTAAAAATAAATTTAAAAAAAGAATTTCTGTTTAACAAAAGACACCATAGACAAATGTAACAGAACATAACAATTAGGAGAAGATATTTTTGACACCTAAAGCACTATATGATGAATACCTAGAATACAGAAAGACTTTCTGAAAATCAATATGTAAAAGATCAAAATAGAAAATTTTTCAGTAGAAAAATGGGTAAAGGGTATGATTACAATTCAAAAAATGTGAAACTCTCATGGTTAACAAGTATGTGAAGTGATGTTAAAACACATGACCAATCAGAAAAATTTGAATTTGAATTAACATAAGACACTACTTTACATCTATCAGATCGACAAAAGTGGGGAAGTTGTTTAATACTAAGAGACAGGAATTCTCACCCCTGCAGCTGGGAGTGTTCCCTGGTACAGCCTTTCTGATGAGCAATGTGACACTGTAGTCAGACTGGGTCTGCATGCACTCTGTGACTGAGCAGTTCAACTCTGAAAAATCCACCCCAAAAAGCTGCATACACAGGTCCATAGCACGCAATGATGTGTAGTGTAGATTTGCACTGTGACAACTAAACTGGAATTACTTTTCCTAGAATTCTATTCTCTGTATAATTCTGAATTTGCTCGGAGCCATGGGAATATTTCACGCAAGATCCGGAAGACAGAATGCAAGCATCTAACATACTCTCTTCCATTTGGGGAGTCGGTGCAGGGCCCCAGGCACTAATAGTTGCTCATGCACCTTGTCACTGATCTGCTGGCTCACCTTGTTGGCCAGGCTCCTGCACTTCCTGCCAGATTTTCTACTTCGGCTTCTCCATCCCGGGCCAAAAATGAACATCTCCTGGGCAGCAGCTGGGCCTACAGCTCCTCCAACTTTTGCTAAGTCTCCTTCTTCTCCTTATCCAAATCTTGGGCCAGGTGTGCGTTTAGCTCCACAATAAAGGGCCCCAGCTTCCTCTGCAGTCACCACATCATCAAGAGGCTTAGAGGTAGCATGAGAGGTTCAGGTCATCCTTGCAGGTTCCCGTTTGTCCTTGCTCTCCCCTGCTTCCTGCCCAGCTTTCCTTCCCAACTGCCTGACGTGCTGACTTCGGGCCCAGTACCAGACATGGAAGCAATAGCTGTGTGTAAACCATTTAGCCAGCCACTGCAATTGCATAAGCTCAAATCCTGATAATAAATCCCTTATTTACACCCTTCTTAGTGGATCTGCTTCTCTGACTGAATGCTGACTGATCCAGAGGAGCATGTTCATCCCAGGGTTTTGTAGTTATCAGGAATGAGGAGGCAGTCTAGGGGCTCATCACTCGAGGAATGGCAAAGCAGAATGTGATGGATGCCCACTCAGAAATACTACGCTAAAGTTAGAAGTGGTATCTTGTATACAGACAACATGAATAGATCTAAAAATCTGTGTAATAAATAAGAAGAAGAAGAAACAGTGTGAAATCTACAGTGCAATAACTTTTATGAAAATTTTAAAATGCATACATACATAGAGAAAACAACACTATTCCAGGATACATACAATTTCAACGACATGTAACAAATCCCTTGGGGGAGCCAGTGGGGAAGGAAGAATAAAATAAATAGAAAAAATAACTGAATATATCTAGCACACCTATATAGATCAAAGCAAGAGAGAACCCTTGCCCAGGGCAATGATAACAATGTGCCATTAACTGGGGATTAAAAGTAATTCCTCTCTGCCCCTAAGGTCGATAAAAGGAACCTACATCTGGGGATTTCTTTGCTCCCTATTCTTGTTGACCTTTCCCTGTCACTTTCCCTTCTCCAAGTATGACCCAGGCTTCTGAACTCACCTGCCATCGCTGTCCCTTTAAGGAAAGATTTTGTTTAGCTGCCTCAACCTAATGTATTCTTTACACGGTGGGTGAAGTCATTCCTGCCCGGTTTTCTCCCTCCCAGCAGCTTGGAAGAAGGCTGTTTTGGGACCACGTGGAGGAATACCTTTCCTGCTGCTAAAAGTCCCAGATGACTGGACTGTAAAAAACAAGAGAGGGCGGCAAGAGTTGGAACTGGAGATTGGGGGTGTGGTGAATTCAGCCCTAGTGGCCTACCTGAGCCTGCCTTTAGCAGGTTCTGATGACTCCATGGGGTCTTTTTTTGTTTTTCTTTAAGACAGGGTCTCACTCTGTTGCCCAGGCTGGGGTACAGTGGCATGATCATAGCTCACAGCAGCCTCAATCTGCTGGGCTCAAGCGATTCTCCTGCCTCAGTCTCCTGAGTATCTGGGACTACAGGCAAGCACCACCACACCCAGCTGATTTTTTTGTATTTTTGTACAGACAGAGTCTTGCTATGTTGCCCAGGCTGGTCTCCAACACCTGGCCTCAAGCAATCCTCCTACCTCAGCCTCCCAAAGTGCTAGGATTACAGGCGTAGCCACCATGCCCAGCCCTCCACAGGGTCTTGGTAATGTTGTTCTGTCTAGAACACTCTTTTCTCCCCTCCTTACTTAATTATCTCTTACTCATCCTATTTCTGAAGCCAATTTTCACTTTGTAGTGAGAGACATCTTCCCTTTACTCTTTAGACTATGTTTAATATCTTTATCATACATTTTCATAAACTCTTATTCAAAGAACTCATCACAGTTCCAGCTTTACAATTTTTTTTTTTGTGGTTATAGTCTAATTTACCCTATTAGACTACAAGCTCCAGGAGGGCAGAGACTGTTTGTGATTTTGCAACCACTGCATTCCCAAGACTAGCCAAGTAGTACACTGTGCTTAGTCAGTGCTCAATAAAAATATATTGATGAATGAATGAATCTAATTTTTGTTGGTGGGTTGATTGCTTCATTGGTTTAAGTTCACAGTGTGACAGAGGATTAGAAAACTGGCTTCAATTAAAGCCATCATTGAGCATTCCCAAGCCTAGTTGTATCGCCATGTATATTCACAAGCTAAATCCACATCTGTACACTCTAATTTGGGACTTTGCTGTTTATGAAACTGCTGACCATTGTGAAGGCTGCTCTCTGTCTTCCCTTCTCTCTGTGCTTTCTGTTCTCTTCCTCCAGTCTCCTCCCCTTGCTCTGTCTATACAAGACCATGGAGATGTGCTATTAGTTTTGTTAATCACCCTTCATGCTAAAGAGACTAAATTATAAACTCCCTATCTAGGAGACGGACCACATTTTGTTAATAATTCTTTCTAGACACATAATTTGATGATTGCATATCACTTCTTTAATGCTCCTGCTACGAAAATAATAAATTAAATCCTTATTTTAAAAAAGATCGCTATTTCACTAAGCCTGCTGTTCAACGGAGATTAATGTTCTATATCTAAACTATAAATTACCTAATAGTTCCTCCCACCACACAGCTCAGGAATTTAGAAACCCTGTATCAGGATTTCCTCTGTAAATGTATGTCATGAATCTCTGCCTTCTTAGAACACATACCAAAATGGCATGTTAGAATTGTCTAGCACAGCTAATTCCATCCCAAAATGTCTCAGGTTCGATAAAACCCAAAGGTATTCCATGCCAGCGTCTTTTCCTTCCCACTTTTCCTTAATTCTTTCTCCCTCCTTGTTTAATTCTTGAGAACATGCAGAAAACTTATATATTCATATATTTTTAATTCACCTATCTTTCCTTTTAAAAATAGTTAAATATTCACATTTTTTAAAAGTAATTGAATCTATTATTTATATATAAAACAGTTCCTAAAATTAAAAAAAAAAGAGACAGAAAGAGAGGGACACCCTTTCCATTCTTGGTTGTAAGAAATATGGAAGCACGTCCTGGACTGGATTTCAGATTCTGAGTCCAAGGCTCAAAGGGACTTAGGCTCAGGATTTATTATCTCTGAAAAAAAATTGACAAAATTTTACATAAAATATTAAAGTATTAATTCTATCAAAATACACACTGCCATGTAGTGACCCGTGTACATTTTTACTAAGATTATCTTTCATTTATTCTACATATACTAAGAAGGCTTCTTTTGAAAGCTGATAGTGACTCATTTAGTAAAATGAGGAAGTTTCTGGCAATGCAATGATTGGCTTCTGGTTTATCTTTTAAAATACAGGGAGTATTAAAATGGTTTATAAAACAGAGGCACAAAGTCAGCCTATAAAATGTTAAGGATAGAAGTAAGGAAATTAGGGACCCCTTCTTTTTTCAAGAACCATCACCAACTGTTCCCTTGATTGCTCTGTAACAAACCATGCCAAAACTTCATGGCTTGAAACAACAATAGCAACACATCTATCTTCTCCATGGCATTAAGGAACTCTAAAAAGCTCACTTTTGAGATATATCCCATAGGCCACGTTCCTCAAATGGAACAATGAAATACAGTGAAAGTCTAATAATAAGATATCCTTCTAATGAGGCTGTTACTTCCATCAACGCATATAGATATAGACAGCAAGGTGCAAGAGGCTATTTTACCTCAAAGGGTCCATGCTGTCATGCCCACCGCAAGCTACATTCTCAGCTGTTGCAGCTCTTATACACCTATGAAAAGTGGTTTGTGGCAGAGTTCTGTCGTTTGACCAGGGCTCAGCTCTGTGATTTTCCCTTGGGGATCTCTCATGGGGTTGTTTGAATTAACATCAGCTGGAGCTGCATGCTGATGGCTCACTGGGCAGGGCATTCAAAATGGCTCCCTCAAATGGTTGTCAACTGGAAGCTTGGCTAAGGGGTCTTGGTTCCCCTTCTTATGGGCCTCTCATTGGAGCCCTAGGCTTCCTCACAGGCAGAAGGCATCCAAAAGAGAGCATTTCTAGACTAAGCCAACCCACCAAGAGATCCAGGTGGAAGCCGCAAGACTTGTGATGGGACCTAGTCTCAGAAGTTGCAAAACAGTATTTGTGCTGCATTCTACTGAGTCACTGAGAACAGTCATGACTGAGGAGGAGAGGAATTAGACCCCACCCTTTGATGGGGAGTGGCACAGCCATATTGCAGAAGAACATCTAGGGATAGAAATGTGTTAGCTCTTTGAAAAATACAAAATGCTTTACCAACTCAGCTCATCTTCAAACCTAAATGAGATAGAACTCCTTCCTCATGACAGAACAGACTCATCAGAAGCAAGCAGTTTGATCACTACATTTTACCCAAGATGATGTGGAAAGGCAATGTTATGGGTTGAATTGTGCATGCCAAAATTCATATTTTGAAATCCTAACTTCCGGTATCTCAGAATGTGGCCTTATTTAGAGATACGGTGTTCACAGAGATGATCAAGTTTAAATTAGATCATTACTTTGCGTTCTAGTCAAATATGACTAGTGTCCTTACAAAAAGAGGATATTTGGACACAGAAATAGGCACACACAAAGGGAGAATGACATGTGAACCTTATAGTAGAGATAGGGGTGATGTGTCTACAAGCCAAGGAATGCCAAAATTGCTAGCAAACCCCCAGAAGCTAGGAAAGAAACCTGGAACAGGTTCTTCTTCACAGCCCTCAGAAGGAACCAACCCTGCCAACACATTGATCTCAAACTTCTGGCCTCCAGAACTATGAGACAATACATTTCTGTTGTTTAAGCCACACAGTCTGTAATACTTTGATACGGAGGCCCTAGCAAACTAGCACAGGTAACAACAGTAGATCAACAGATCTGACCTTTCCCCAGGAAGAACACACACCCATACTAATATTGACCCACTTTTCTATAGCCACTAATCTCAGGCAAACACAAAATGAAACAGAATATTTAAAGGGGTTTTCTCCTGAGCCCAGTAAAGGATCTGAAAATTTTCCAGCTACACTTGCCCACTAATCCTGAATTGCATGGTTAATTTCTCTTTCTCTCCTCCCCATCCTCTCCTTCTTCTTTCTCTCTTTTATCTGCCCATCTGACCTTAGGAGCAACTTTTTTCCTTTTAGAATATCTGGCTGATACACTTACATAGAGCCTTTGGTTTTCTTCACTGAGTTTCACAAGATGACTATTAGCCATGGTTGGGTAACCACAGAGAGTGAATCAAAGAACTAAACCCGGATTTGGAACTCCACGGTTTGAGGAGTCAGTGTTAAACTCTGGCAAAGACCAGAGCCTCCCAGGAATGTACATTTAGTACCTGGCAGTTTCCTGAGGGTGAGTCTTTTGGATCTGGCATTAAAGTTGAGATTCCTCCCAGATGTTAAGAGGGCAGCATTCTCCCAGGACCTAGAATCATTTCGGCTGGAGATTATTAAAAGTTGTCAGGGTGTGTGTTGACAGGACATTGCAGGTGTGTTGATTAACACCTGCAGGCCATTGTGTAGACACCCGAAGGGAAGACCTCAGCAGGATGGCTTGCAACCCTTCTCCCTAAAGCATGGGAGAAAGTTTCACTTGGCATTGCTGTCCCAGAGAAAAACCTTACCTCTTCCTCAGCCTAACTCTGCTATTGTGTTGACGTATAGTGGCTGGATTCTGATCAAAGCAACTCTTGTAAGCATATCCTTCTTTAGCATACTCTATAATAACTACTGTTGGCAAGCTATACATTCAGATGACATTGGTAACCAGGACCACTTGTGAATCTATTTCTTATAAATATTTATTGAACCCACCAGGGCCTAAATTAGGTATTCCAAGTATGAATGGCAACTTCACATGTTCAAGTTCATAAAGAGACTTAACTTTCACACAGAAAAATCATCTTTCTCCAATTAACTGACTCAGGGACTGTAGGATAAATAGGATAATCATAGACTGTCAAAGAATCTCACAGGTTCTCTTGTCCAATCTCCCCATTTTACAGATGAGGAAACAAAGACCCAGCAAATACCCAAGATTACAAAGCCAGTTGGTGGCAGAGCCATGAGGGCCAGAAACTTCCATATATATTAAGACATTCCACAGAAAAATTTGGTTAAAGTTCATAATGTCCCCCTCTAGCACATCTGCCATTGTTAAAGGACCTGCCAGGAGATTCAGGAAGTTTTATCTTGCTCTAAGATGCTGCCACATACAACCTTCCATAGGAGTACGAGAGCTGCAACAGCTTAGAATGTAGCTTGCATTCAACATAACATGGACCCTTTGAGTTAGAACACCCCAACTTGCTGTCTATATCTGTACACCAGAACAGGGGTAACAACCTCAGTAGAAGGATGCCTGATTATCAGAGTTTCACTGTACTTCATTGTTCCACTGGAGGAACATGGCCTATGGGATATATCTCAAAAGTGAGTCTTTTGGAGGTCCCTAACACTGCGGAGAAGATAGACACATTGCTGTGGTTTTTCATAAATGAAGAAAAAACACCCTTCATTTGCCAGGATCAAAGCAGTCAGAAGTAATTTTACATAGTTTATACTTTTCTTATTTTATTCTTTTTGAAAATACTTGGCATCATTGTCATCCCTGTGCTGGAAGTCCTCTTCTACCTGAAACATGATACTTCTTTCTCCCCAGCTAATGTTCTCCTCCACAGTCAAAATTAAATAGGTGATTAAGAAAACTTTGTTGGTGTGGAGCAGCTGCCCTTAAACTTGCATCAGAATCACCTGGAGGGCTTTATAAAACAGATCGCCTGGCCTCACCCCCAGAACTTCTGTCTCAGTGGGTCTGGGATGGGGCCTGAAAATTTGAATTCCTCACGTTTCCAGGTGATGCTGACCCTGATGCTGTTGGTCTGGGGACCACACTTTGAGAACCACTGGTGTAAGTGTTCAACCCAGAGCTCAGAGGTCACAAACCAGACTACCCTTTTATAGACATTCACCTGCTTCCCACATGCACATATATTTTAAAATAATGCACATTTACTATAGCTCCCTTTTTCTATGCTCCTAACCCCTCTTATTTACTTTCAATTGTCATTTTAAACTCAAGAAAAATGGGAGAGAGAGACAGAAGAAAGAGAGAGACTGAGATTTATATCACCCTTGAAATCTATATCTAAACCAAAAAGGTCAGACACTAGTTTTGCTTTGTATACTGTGGGTAAATATCGCTCACTCCCTGAACAGTCCAGTCCAGACTAAAAAAGAAATGTATTCCATAAGCAGATTCATCCAAACAACCCTCCATGAAGGTCTGATAGAAAAGAAGTTAGAAGGAGTGGCAGAGGAGACTTCATTTCTCTTGGACTGACTTCCTTCAAGACCAGTTGAGTGTCTCTTAAGCATTGGGTAGAGTACACATGACCCAACTTTTGTGTCTGTGAGGAAGTCAGTAATGAACCGGTTGCCTTTGCCTTTAAACCTCAGCTGTAGAATAGGAAAAAATGGCGGTGTGATAGGGTCCTCCCACCATACCGCTCCCAGGAAAGGAGGTGAAGAACGCCAGCGGCTGCCGGCGAACACGGACCGCTCACTCCAAAAACAGCATTGCGAATGACAGAGAGACAGCGCCGAACGCCCAGCCCAAGAAAACAGGTACAAAATTTTCACAAAGATCGGAGGGCGCACGGAGCACAATAGAGCCCAGAGCGCGGGAAGGACGCACTCGCCAGGTCGGCGCAGCGCGACCTGCCCCCCAAGCGGTTACGCGCCTCCCCATACACGCAGTCAGGGACAAGCCCAGAGTTGGGACAGAGCGGTTGCTCGGGATGGCGAGCCCTGTGGAGAGGAGGAGGAAGTAGCCAGAGCCAGACACAACTCGCAGCTGCAATATACAGAGACTGCCGAGGGCTGGAGAGGAACTGGGCGGGGACCGAGATTCAGCTTCCCGGGACAGTGCGCGGGAACCCGCAGGCCGGCACTGCGCCACTAGAAGTCAGCGGGACTGGGCCCAGGAGTTTATCGGAGAGCGGGACGCGCCCTTAGAGGTTGCTTACAACTACCGGCGGAGAAAAACTGCGCTCCCGGCGCGATCGGAGCCCGGCTGTGCGCCAGGCTGGCGGCGGCCGCCATCTTTACAGCCGCCCGCGCGGAGCCGTGAGCCGCGTCTCTGGCTCCGCCCCGCCCCGGCCCAGGGCTCATCCGCTGGGGCGAGACAGGCTTTGCCTGTGGTGGCCAGGGACAGCGGCATCCGTGGGTTCCAGGTGGGACGAGATCCCGGAACTGTAGAGGTGGGACCTTTGAGTATTGGAAACAGTTTGCAGCTCGTCCATCTGGTTCTGCTACCCCGGCTCTGGCCTCCGACAACTCCGCTCCGTGCCGGTCCTAGTGCCCGCCCCTCAGGTCCCAGCCCTCCTGTACCCCAGAGATCGCTCATTTTGAAGGTTGCTGGCCATAGTGACTCATTTGGTATAAATGCTGGTTCCCATGACAACCAAATACCTCAAGAGCCACAGGCTGAACCAGAGCAGCTCCCCATAATCCTGCCCACTTCAATAGGGAATTTCGCGCCACCCAAGAGTGCTTCCAGCTGCCACTACTCCCCCTTCCCCGTGGGAACATCCCCCCGGTGGAGACTGCTGGGGATAGAGACGGCCACCTGCCTCGCCTTGAGGTCTAGTGGTGGAAAAGGGGTACACAATTGGAGATCCCCCTATCAACCAGTTTCACGCGGAGATACACATCAGAAGGGCAGCCACACGTGGCTAGATGAGCAACCTCTGAGCTGTGTAGAATTTTCCCAACTCAGCTCTCACACTGCAGCCAAAGGAAATTGTGTTTCTACCAGAACCTCAGGAAGAGCAGGGTCAAAGTAACCCCTAGGAGCTACAAGACCCCTCCCAAAGCACAGGGCTTTCGCATACCCCAACTGGGGAATCAGAGTCTGCTACGGACATAACAGAACACCTAGCTAATAGGGAGCGAAGGACTCATATTCTCAAGTACAATCCATTAGCTCAGAGCCCAAGCTGGGAGGTCATTCTCACCACACTCCACTGGGAAGAGGAGAAGACCACAGGTCAGAGTTAACTCAAGATCCAACAAACTTGCTAAAATACACCTAAGGCAATACAGGCCACTACTTCTCTCCCTGGCTTTGCCAAGGAAAAATAATTGTGGGCCTGGTGACAGGGCCATAAACTAGCTCTAACACCCCCAGCTCTTGACCAAGAGGCCAGATGAGAAAAAACCAGCGAAAGAACTCAGGGAACATGAAAAATCAGAGTGAAAAGTCACCCCCAAAAGAAATTATCAGTTCCTCAGCAATGGATACCAACCCAAATGAAATGGGTAGAATGACAGAAGAGGAATTTCGTTTATGGATTATAAGAAAGCTCAATGAAATTCAAGAGAAAATTGAATCCCAGCACAAAGAAACCACAAGAAAAATGCAAGAAATGAATGAAAAATTCTCCAAAGAAATAGAAATATTACGGAAAAATCAAATAGAAATCCTAGAAATGAAAGAAGCATTCAAGGATCTACAAAACACAGTGGAAAGCCTTAAGAATAGGCTGGACCATGCAGAGGAAAGAATTTCAGAGCTAGAAGACAGCTCCTATGCACTAAATAAATCAGCTGAAGAGAAAGAACACAAAAACAAGAGACAGGAAAAAAGCATACAAGAAATGTGGGATTATGTAAAGAGGCCAAACATAAGGATAATAGGTATCCCTGAGGGAGAGGAAGAAAATTTGCATGGGCTGGAAAATTTATTTGAAGGAATAATAGAGGAAAATTTCCATGGCTTAGCCAGAAATCTCGACATCCAAGTACAAGAAGCACACAGGACTCCTGGGAGAGTCAACGTGAAAAGGCATTCACCACACCACATAATTATTAGACTGACCAAAGTAAACACAAAAGAGGCACTCCTCAGAGCTGTAAGACAAAAAAAGGAGGTAACCTACAAAGGGAAACCCATCAGATTAACTGCAGATTTCTCAACTGAAACCTTACAAGCCAGAAGGGAATGGGGAGACATCATCAATCTCCTAAAACAAAACAAAGGTCAACCCAGAATTCTGTATCCTGCCAAACTAAGCTTCTTATATGAGGGAGAAATAAAGACCTTTCCAGATAAGCAATCACTGATAGAATTTGCGAAATCCAGACCGGCCTTGCAAGAAATGCTTAGACCTGCATTATACACTAACCAGCGCAACAGACACCCACCTATGTAAAATTATGCAAAGGCTAAAACCCCAGAAACCAGATTCCACGATGACGCAAGAGGTAAAACAAAAGATACCACCCAACAGAATAATCAGAAATTTACCCCAAATATCAATTCTCTCAATAAATGTAAATGGCTTGAACTGCCCATTGAAGAGACATAGGCTGGCTGAATGGATTAAAAAATACAAACCAAGTATCTGTTGTCTTCAGGAAACACACCTCACACACAAAGACGCATTCAGACTCAAGGTGAAAGGATGGAATACAATTTTTCAGGCTAATGGAAACCAAAAGAAATCTGGAGTAGCCATCCTCATTTCAGATGACATCAACTTTAAAGCTATAAAAGTAAAGAAGGACAAAAATGGACACTATATAGTGGTGAAGGGAAAAATTTCACAAGAGGATTTAACAATCCTAAACATTTATGCACCCAACACAGGAGCACCCAGGTACATAAAGCAAATGCTGCTAGATCTAGACAACATAATAAGCAGGAATGCCATAATTGCAGGGGACTTCAACACCCCACTGACGGAACTGGACAGATCTCCAAACAAAAATTAAATAGAGAAATAAAGACCTAAACAGGACACTAGAACATTTGGGCCTAACAGATATTACAGAACACTCCACCCAAATAACACTGAATATACATTCTTCTCATCAGCTCATGGAAACTTTCTCTAAAATTGACCACATCCTAGGCCACAAAACAGATCTAAACAAATTCAAAAAATAGAAATCATACCATGTATCTTTTCAGACCACAGCGGAATAAAATTAGATATCAATTCCAACAGAAACTCACATCTTCCTCCAAAAACTTGGAAACTAAACAATCTATTGATGAATGAGTATTGGGTCAAAGAGGAGATTCAAAATGAAATCAAAAGATTCTCGAACTAAACGATAATGGGGACACAAGTTATCAAAATCTGTGGGATACAGCAAAAGCAGTCCTGAGAGGAAAATTTATCGCCCTAAATTCCCACATCCAAAAGACAGAAAAGTCACAAATCAGTAAACTAATGAATCATCTTAAGGAAATGGAAAAGGAAGAGCAAAGCAATCCTAAAACCAGCAGAAGAAAAGAAATAACCAAAATTAGAGCAGAATTAAATGAAATCGAGAACAAAAGAACAATACAGAAGATCAATGAAACAAAAAGCTGGTTCTTTGAAAAGATAAACAAAATAGACAGGCACTTGCCAGGTTGACCAGAAGCAGAAGGAAAGGACTCTAATAAGCTCAATTAGAAATGAAAAAGGAGAAGTCAACAACTGATACCGTGGAAATACAAAACATCATCTTTGAATACTACAAAAATCTCTATGCCCACAAACACGAAAACGTGGAGGAAATGGACAAATTCTTAGAAACACACTACCTCCCTAGGCTCAACCAGGAAGAAACTGAATTTCTAAACAGACCAATATCAAGCACCGAAATGAAGCAGTAATTAAAAATCTACCCACAAAAAAAAGTCCCGGACCAGATGGGTTCACACCTGAATTCTACCAAGCCTACAAAGAAGAACTGGTGCCTATACTGCAGAAATTATTTGAAAATATCCAGAAGGATGGAATCCTCCCAAACTCATTCTACGAAGCCAATATCACCTTGATACCAAAGCCAGGAAAGGACACAACAAAAAAAGAAAACTACAGACCAATATCCCTTATGAATATAGATGCAAAAATTCTCAATAAAATCCTTGCAAACCGAATTCAAATGTACATCAAAAAAATAATCCATCATGATCAGGTGGGCTTTATTCCCGAGATGCAGAAAAGGCTTTTGACAAAATCCAGCATCCTTTTATGATAAGAACTCTTAACAATATAGGCATAGATGGCTCATTCCTAGAAACTATTAAAGCCATATACGATAAACCCACAGCCAATATCATACTGAATGGGGAAAATTGAAGGCATTCCCCCTTAAAACTGGCACCAGACAAGGGTGTCCACTATCTCCACTTCTTTTCAACATAGTGCTGGAAGTCCTGGCCACAGCAGTTAGACAAGACAGAGGAATCAGGGGCGTCCAGATAGGGGCAGAAGAGGTCAAACTTTCACTATTCGCAGACGATATGATATTATACATAGAAAACCCCAAAGATTCAACCAAGAGATTACTGGAATTGATAAATGAATTCAGCAAAGTCTCAGGATACAAAATTAATACACACAAATCCATAGCCTTCATATATGCTAATAACAATCAAGCGAGAAACAAATTAAAGATGCTATACCTTTTGCAATAGCAACAAAGAAAATTAAATATTTAGGAATATCTAACTAAGGAGATCAAAGACCTATATAGAGAGAATTATGAAACACTGAGAAAGGAAATTGCAGAGGATGTAAATAGATGGAAAACCTTACCATGCTCTTGGATAGGCAGAGTCAACATAGTAAAAATGGCTTTGCTACCTAAATTAATTTACAGAATCAATGCAATCCCTATCAAAATACCAACATCATTTTTTGCCGATCTAGAAAAAATAATTCTACGCTTCGTGTGGAACCAGAGAAGACCCCGTCTAGCCAAAGCAATCTTAAGCAAAAAGAACAAATTGGGAGGCATCTGTCTACCAGACTTCAAACTATACTACAAGGCTATAGTAACCAAAACTGCATGGTATTGGCACAAGAACAGACATGTAGACCAATGGAACAGGACTGAGAACCCAAATATAAAACCAACCTCATACAGTCACCTGATCTTTGACAAATTCCAGAAAAACGTACACTGGGGAAAAGATTCCCTATTCAACAAATGGTGCTGGGAAAATTGGATTGCCATATGTAGAAGACTGAAAGTGGACCCACAACTCTCACCTCTCACAAAAATCAATTCACAATGGATAACAGATCTAAACCTAAGACATGAAACCATAAGAATTCTCGAAGAAAATGTTGGAAAAACTCTTATGGACATTGGCCTAGGCAAAGAATTTATGAAGAAGACCCCCAAAGCAATCACAGCAGCAACAAAAATAAATACATGGGACCTGATCAAATTGAAAAGCTTCTGCACAGCCAAGGAAACTATCACTAGAGTGAACAGACAACCTACAGAATGGGAGAAAATTTTCATGCTACACTTCTGATAAAGGGCTTATAACCAGAATCTATACAGAACTTAGGAAAATCAACAAGAAAAAATCAAACAACCCTATTAAAAAATGGGCAAAGGACATGAACAAAAACTTTCCAAAGAAGACAGAATGATGGCCAGCAAACATATAAAAAAGTGCTCAACTTCTTAATCATCAGGGAAATGCAAATCAAAACCACAATGAGATATCACTTAACTCCAGTGAGATTGGCTCATATCAAAAAATCCCCAAATAACAAATGTTGGCGGGGATGTGGACAGGTAGGAACACTCATACACTGCTGGTGGGACTGCAAATTAGTACAACCTCTATGGAAAGAATATGGAGATATCTCAAAGAATTAAAAGTAGAATTACCATTTGACCCAGCAATCCCACTACTGGGTATTTAGCCAAAAGAAAAAAAGACATTTTATAATAAAGACATCTGCTCTCGAATGTTCATAGCAGCACAATTCACAATTGCAAAGTTGTGGAAACAACCCAGGTGCCCATCAATACACGAGTGGATCAATAAAATGTGGTATATGTATACCATGGAGTATTACTCAGCAATAAGGAACAATAGTGAATTAACACATCTGGTATTATCCTGGTCGGAGCTAGAACCCATTCTTCGAAGCGAAGTGTCACAGGATTGGAAAAACAAGCACCACTGGTACTCACCATCAAACTGGTACTAAGTGATGAACACTTACATCACACAGGGCAATAACATTCATCAGAGGGCAGGCGGGCGGGAGGGGGGTGGAAGGGATGGGAAAAACTCTCACTGAATGGATGTGGGGAGCACAGTTTAGGAGACGACCACGATTGTGGCTCTGACACGGGCAGAACAGGGGCAATGTGTATGGCCAAAATGTTGTACCCCCATGATATTCTGAAATTAAATAAATAAATAAATAAAAATAAATAAATAAATAAATAAATAAATAAATAAATAAAACCTCAGCTGTGCTGAAGGAGGACCCCCGCCCGTCAGCAGTGCACTGGCTGCTTCAAGGTCATCACTGTCTCCCTGCTATTTGCCATTTGGAATCATACGCTGCAGTAGTGCATTGCCCAAAGTCAGACTTACAGGCAGCAGTGTCCAAATGGAGCTATAAATAAAATAACAAATATATTTCAAAGGGACCTAATTCAGCTTCTGCTGGCATCCTGGTAGAATGATGTGAGCTCCATATGGCCCTGGGACCTGCACAGTCTTTCATTCTGTGCCTTCCTGGCTGAAGGGCCCTGTGCACATTAAAATCCAACAGGTGCACTGCCGAGGTTGTTTTTCTTCCTTAGCTCCTGAGGAAATCATAAACCAAATATATTACTAGAGGATGGTTTCTGGGGTGCCCTGTGAGCAAACGGAGAGGAAAAATGGATCAACAACCGGCCAACAGGGACAGTAAATCAACAGACTAAAGGAGGAGTTTCAATAGACTCTCACAGGCCTCCAGGGCGCAGCCAAGGACAAGTCCCCTGTCAGTCAGGGCCTCAGCACTAATGTCAAAGCCAGCTGGCGAGCTGGCCCTGAGGAAATGATTGAGCCGTCTGTCAGCTGCTTGTAAGCCACTAGAGGCCAACGTGATGCAGAGGGAGGGAAGGGTGGTGTTCTTCAACCCTGAGCCACACTTCCCCCAGAGCTCTCCAGCTCTGTCCACGGTGATCCCATTTGCTCCATGCCTGCTATTCTCAGCTCCTCAACAATCACCTAGGAAAAAAAATGAATAATCGCTCCTGCAGCAGAGAATGTGACAGCTGCAAGATTGATTGGTTCAGGTCACCCATACTCCTTCCAGGCAGATGAAAACCATTTTCTTCCCTGATTACAGAAGAGCTCGGCACAGGGGGTTACTGGAATTAAAGAAAGTTGGAAAGCTGACCAGAAAGAAGGCTATCCTGCCAATCAGGGACTTCCCAGGAAACCCTCATCCAAGACCATGGGGTTTGAGTCTGTGCAAACTGTTAGAGACTTGACACAACTTTTACATTTTTCCTATCTGCAGAGATTTTACCCCAAATGAGACAGAGTAAGAAGAGGCAGATAACGTCCAAATCAACCTGGTCATTTCTTAAAGATATAATTAGATGTGTGATCTGAAAATCAAAACATTCTTGATACCTTAGTTTCATATTTATATAGAATGGAAGCAATTGCCATGACCATAACAATTATTGTATTTACATTATATTTTCCATATGCCAGACACGATACTAAGGATTTTACCTGTACTAACTCTTTGAATTCTCATGTCTGCAGGAGGTAGGTATTATTCTTATTTCCCATTTTACAGATAAGAAATCTGAGGCACAGAGAGTTTCAGTAATTTGTTCAAGATTAGCTCTATATTCTTTATCACTTTGCTCTAATGTCTTCATTCATTTATTTATTCAAGAAATATTTATTGAGCTGCCACTATGTGCCAGAAACTTGCTAAACACCAGCTTTAGAGTATTGTTAAGGAGAAAGAACTACCTTTCAACAAAGGGACCCTTTGTAACCTTGTTGAAGGGGATCCAAACAAACTATCCCTCCAAAAAAGAATTACTTCAAAAAATTCTAGCTATTATAAAAATCACCCATTATTTTCCCAATGCTTTCTATTTTACTTACAAATTATTTTTATTGTGATTTTACAGTGGAAGGACTGCAACCACAGCTGTATTTATCATGTTGACAGAAGTCTATTCAAAAGTGAAAGAATTGACAAAGTAAGAGGGATTTGGGCATATTAGGAAGCCCAAAGCAAAGCCATTGCTTCCCAATACAGCCTAAAGGATGCAAGCATATGTATACCATATCACATGCACACAGCACACACATGCACACACATACACTTCCACCACACACACATCCATACACACCATATGCATTCAACACACATACATCATCACAGTACATACACACACAACACATGCATATATACGTGCACACAATGTTAAATACCACCACCACCACACACCATACCACATACACATCACACACATACACACATAGTGTGATTCTTTGAACCTGATCCTAGGAACATCAGTACAAGTTCTTGAGCTGTCTGTTTTATTACAGTCACAGAAATTTGGGGGATCAGTAGATCACCATATCAGGAGACCTTGTAAACATCACTTTTCATAGTCCCTGTATTTGGCTCACGAAAACTTTGAGAAGGTTTTTCAATAAATTGAAGCAAATTTCTCATAAACCTGAAGGAATTGAGCCCAACCATCCAGGACTTCATTCTTCTATTGTGTGTGTGTGTGTTTAGGGGAACTTAGTTACAAATGGCTGTCAGCAGTAAGTCTAAAACTCAGAAAAGAAGGAAGTCCTGACTTATGACTCAGAGCACCCATTTCAGAAATGTAAAGGGTATAGGCATAAACATACCACACGCACATGCTCGCACATACCCCACTCATGTACATACTCACACACACACACATAGTTATACATCCCTCCTATATATACTCAAATACACGCACACACTACACATACCACATACATACATATATATACACACACACACACACACATACATGCTCAGAAAACATATCCTGATATAAATGTTCAAAAACAACCTGGAGTAGAGACAGTTAATACTCAAAAGAAGATGACCTGTTCAATGACAGAAACATAGAACTTAGCCTTAGTCTTTGTTATTACAAGATTTATAGAAAGACTGTCTTAAAAGGTTGTCTCATCCATGCAACAGAATATTCCTCTGTCTATAAGTACTAAAAAAAATCCTTTATGGTGAAAATAAAACAGTAGTTATTATTTATATAACCACTTACTATGTGCTAGAAACAGCCAAACTGAGCTTAGTTTGTTTTTGTTTGTTTGGAGGTTTGTTTTATGTGAGAAGGGGCAGAGAATGATTATTTCCATTAACTTGCTTAGACAACTATCTTGCAGACAGGATAAAGGAGACATACCCTATTACCCTATTCCTTGAGGTTTACAAAGACACTGACCATATTGAAAATTGTACTGCTAATTAGAATCAGGGAAAAAGCTATAGGCATAAGAAGTAATGTAATTTCTACCCTTTTGCAGGTTTCAGTTACATTATGAGAACTTGAAACCCTAAATCTCTTCTCTGTCATTTTAAAATTTTTTTCTATTTCCTGTAGATATTTTCAAGCCTTTTGCTTATTATTTTAAACTTGGTGAAGTTACTTGTTTTATAATCTAGGCCTGATAATGCCTAGACTATCTGTGGCATTATCAGTGCTGACCTATTTCTGCTGTTGTCTATTGTTTTTGCTGCTTCTCACTCATATTGCCTTATTTCCTTGGGTGTCTAGTTATCTTTGAGCGCATGCTGATATTAAGCCCTTGAAAAACAATCTGCAACCTAGAATGACTAATTCCCTCCACCAAAGAGCCTTTGTATTTGCTTCTGCCATGCATCTGGGGAATTTCTAGGCATGGACTATCTCAAACTAATGCTTGAGGTTCTAGGATTAAGCCAGATTACATATGTCCAGGATAAAAATCTATACTAGCCTGTAGCCACCTCAGGGATAGGGTCCCCCCCCCTTTTTCTTCTCTTCTTCTGCTCTGTTCACCACTGATGAAGTCTTTTCTACACCCACTAACATTAAGGGGAAGAAAGTGAGTTAAGTTTTGGGTCAGCCCTAAAGTATATAGTTCTTTGGGACCCAACTTAATTAGAAAGCACATCCCATAAAACACTTCATCTTTAGCATGTCTGGGGCCTTGACTTTTGTCCCACTTACTCCACTGAGCCACTGACCCAAAATCTAAATATGCTGCGTAGGAAACCTGGGTATTCCGATAGTCTACCTACCTTTCTAAATACTGACTTTCATCCATGAATTGACCTGGAATTTCCTCATTATTTTTTCAGACTGCAAAGATATTAATTTTTAAATAAAAATTTTATCCAGCATTTTTTAATTGTTTTTAATAAGAAGGTAGATCTGAATAACCTAGACCACAATTACCAGAAGCAGTTTGTAAGAAGGCATTTTCAATTTGGAAATTATATGGGAAATCTACTACTTAAATGAATCCAGACTGTATGTCTCCCACAATATTCTGAGTCTCATTAAAGAGCTTTGTGGTATACTGTACATAAGTTCACACTAGCATCATACCTGAAACTCTTGACTATACTGATTATGAATGATTCATAGATAGACGGATGGAGGAAACCCCAAAAATAAATTCCAAAAAAGCTCATGCATTTGATACATTTTATGTACTGCATATCTCCCACATGATGTAAAATTCGGGTCTATTGACAGAGACCATCCATATCATTTTCCAATACTGGAAATTTTTGAAGGCACAATGTGGACACTTTGTAAAATGGCCTGTTTTAGAGCAATTTACCTGCTCAAGGTTTTTCCCCAGATTTAGCTTAGATTATATTTTCTCATGTAACCACATGGTCCACTTTGACTGGGTTGACTAGTAACTCATTGAAAAGGTAGATATCATTTTACCTTACAAGTAAAAAAACCTGTGGAGCTGGATAGTTTCTTTAAAAATGAATGAATTTCGATTATTTGCTTACTCTCACAATTCTAATATTCAAAACAATAATCCCTGAATAAAGAAAATGCTAAAGAGTAAAAACAAACCAACACATTTAAATTGTTAGAATTACTTTTTAAAAATAAGACTGAACCGAACTGCAATTTTATAACTGAACCACATTTTAGTTCTAGCTTGCATGGGGTCATTGCACACATGATTTGAGTTCTCCTTAGAGCTTTCCCATCTCTTCCTAGGAGGCTGAAGAATTTATAGATGCAAAATAGGCAAGGACATTTCTTAGAGAATATGCAATGTGGTTCATCCAGAATGACATCTTGGAGGTTATTTTGTCCTCCCTGGTCTCATATAAGTCATGCTGATGAAGTAAAATATTTGTAAAATTCATAACCAAAGTGTTGTGATATATAAAAAATTAAATACTTCTAGCCAAAGTCCCAATGAGACCAGCTTCAGCTTCGCATCCACCATGACTAATGAAAACACTCCCCTTGAGAAAATATGAGATTTTAATTTTATTAGTCCTGATACTAGAAGAATCCCCTAATGTATTCATCCTTACTTTAAGGTACCTCTGTGATTATTACTACATAACTCAGGACTGAGCATTTGAAAATACAATGCTTTTCACAAACCACTCAGTTCTTTAATCCATCTCAGTTCTAGTTTCTAACTATGGCAGTCACAAAAAGATAGATTCCGTCAATATGTCATATGAAAGAGCAAGAAACTGGACTTCTTTTGATTTACCTTCTACCACTGAGCATTTCCAGAAAACCATGCTTTTACAGAGCGCATTAGGATCATAAATGTGTTAATGCATAAAACATCCCATTATTCTTGTTTTCTCCTCCAGAGAAAGAAAAAGTGATAGAGAGAGATTAATGGATGCACCAAAAGCCATCCAGGAAATTAGTAGCAGGCAGGTCTGGGATTAAACTTCTGAGTTCCTGCCACCCACTGTTAAGTGGAAGTCAATAGTCCAAGCAGCCTCCCCAGATTCCATTTAAAGTGTCCTGGAAATGGAGGAGGGGAGGGAACTGCTAGTTAGCCCTGGCAGCTAGGTATGCAAATTATCAGCTAAGATACAATTGTGAAAACAATCTTGGAGCATGTTTGCATTCCAAGTCACTTCGAAGCCTCCTGCCGTGTCAAAGGTGTCATCCCAACAAAGCAATCTGAAGCTGAAACTTGGAGAAATGCTGAGGTTATTTGAACCGCAAACCCTCAAACTACATTATTTCCATCTCTACGCAGAATGATTCTATGAATTGTCTCACCGAGGAGGGAACGCCCAAGAGTCACATTAAAGTCATAAACAGAGTATAGGATGGGGAAATGAGGGCCCAAGATTACCTCAATGCTTCTCCATTGACTTTTTTATAGGATGGTCTCTTGATAGCTCACCCTGGGCTCATACCAGTCTTTAGGTACATGGGCCAAGTGCCTTACATAGAGAGTTATTTATGAAATAGTAAAGAGTGAAGAGACCTGAATGAGGTCACCAGGTCTGCCTCTTTCCAGCAGATGACCTTGAGCAAGCCACTTACCTTTCCATGACCTCATTTTTACCATCTGTGTCTGGAATCAAAATAGCTTAAGCTTTATATACTACATAGGATTATTGTGAATATAAAATGAGATAGCAGAAGATACAGTTCTTTATAAAATTGAAAGCCTTAAATCCATAAAAGGAATTATAATAGCTGGCTATTGAGCATGCAGAATAATTCTTCAAACTCAACCTGTTAAAGCAGCATTTGTATATCTATGCTGAAGTAAATGTTTTGTTTTATTTTTCTTGGTTTTAGAGCAGTAGTGTCTTTGGTGACAGGAATACAAGCCCTGCTGCCCTGGGGTGGGGAACCTGCAGCCTCAAGACCAGTGGCCCTCCAGATCCCTACGTGTGGCCCCTCGACCAAATCTAAACTTCACAGAGCAAATCCCTTTATTAAAAGTATTAATTTTGTAAAATTTGGATTCAGTCAAAAGGCTGCACTCAAGAATCCAGAAGGCCACATGTGGCCCCAGTGCCGCAGGTTCCCCACCCCTGCCTGGAGCCATGGAGACATGAATTCAAATCTCAGTTCTGCCACTTACTAGCTATGTGCCCTTTAATTAGTGACTTAGTCTTTCAGAGACCCAATTTCCTCATTTGTGAAATAGGAATGCTCATACCTGCCCTCAAGGGTGTTGTGAGAAAAAGTGATAGTGTATATATGGGTTTGGACCATGACACATAGTTGGTACTTAAAATATGTTAACTACAATGATTATCAAAATGAGTTCTATGGAAATGTATTCATCTTGCACCTACCAACATGTCAGTGGAAGTGGTTCTTTACATCATCCAGCTCAGAGTTCTGGATTCTCTTAAGGATTTTGGTTTTGATGGTCTTATTTACTAGCTGCTGGCCCGCTACACTAGACACAGGAATATAAATCACCTGCAGTGGGTGGTGGCAGGATTGCCCTGGGGTACATCTGAAAAGGCAGGATTGTGGAGACAAGGCCTGGGGGCAGAGTGAGTACACCCAAACCTAGATTCTTTGGGGAGTGAGCTTATATTAATATAGGAATTGCAGAAACTCTGATCTGAAGCTATCTTTCATCAATTCATCAAGTGTATCTTAAGCAGCTTTTATGTACTGTGCCAGGTATACAGAGATTTTTAAAAGAAGTGACATAAATTTTTGAAATATAAAGCATATCTTCTGCCTTCCAGACGCTCACAATACTGTCAGTTAAACAAGACTAACATTCATGAAACAGCTCAATAAGAGCCTCCTACTAACCTTGGCCAAAGTGAGACCAGGCAAACCATTGGGTCACTCCTTCTCTGCAGGTCAAATGCAGAGCTCAGAAAGTCACTGTTATGCTATATAGTGACACATATCAATGTTTCTTCCAGTCCATGGACCTAACTCTAGCTCCCCAACAAAGTCAGCAGAAACTGCATGTTCTACCACCCCACCACTCACTGGAGGTATAGGATTGTACCTAAGATTTCCATGTTAGGTCAAAGACTAGCCAAATGATGAGATACTAAGAAAAACAAGTGTCATTCCAAGTCCGGCTAAAGCACACAAACATACATATGTGTGCACACGTGCACACACACACGCACTCTTCCAGCTGCTTCCTTTAATGTGACTCAGCACACACTGGGATGCTGGGGCACAGTCCCCCTAAGCAAGTGCTTTCTCTGAACTCACACAAACCAGGCCTGTCCCACTATTTCAATGGATCAGATCTTCGGCCTTCAAAAGACACAACTTTCCTATATTTTCATTACATTTTAACTATTTTCTGTATCAGTAGTTGGAACTTTCCCACAACTTCAGAGTTACAGCTATTTTTTTCTCATCTACTAAAATTTTCTCAATTTTCCTCAGTAGCCTGTCTTGGCATTGAACTGCTTACCTTTATCAAATACGAAAAAGTGGGGGTTGAAAGGACCAGAGCATTTGGGGAAGTATAATCATTTGCTAAGCCTTGCATTTTAAAGTGTTAGCCAAGGTTTGAGAAATTTCTCAGAGTGACTGTCGCATGGAACCAAATAAAAAACCACAGGGATATTTGTAGTTTAAATGTTCTTTAAGTAACTGCATTATTACCACAGCATCTCTGAGGCTTCCCCTTTTTGCAGATTGCACATTGTCACCACTTCCTAAATAGCTGGCCTTATTAAAACACTACAGGCTTTTGTAAAAATATCCCATACTTTGAATAATTTAATAACTGTGCAAGGGGAAGGCCTGGTTTTGTTTCTACAAAATCCTATCTTTGGGTTTACCACCCAAAAGAAAGAAATCAATTTAAAACATGTGTTTGGAGTGTGTACTACACACCCAATCCCATGCTTGACAGAGAAGCAGATGGAGAAGAGCCTACAAAGGAGAAGGCAGAGATCACTAACACTCTCAAAATAATATAATGAGAGTTTCAGGGACTGGGTTATTCAAAGGGACAGAAAAAGGAGAAACCATTGGGTGCCAGTCTCTTCACCAAGCCTTTGTGCCCTGTTGTTCCTTTCAGTTATTGGCTTTACCCTCAACTGTTCTAATGAAACCAAGTCATGACAATCTATAATGGGCAAATGTTTTCAATCAGCCCAGTTGCATTCTTGTGCTGCATCTTGATATGTATTGGTTTCCCACCAAGAGATTAAAGATGGTCAGAATGCCCAGCTGTGTCCCTGCAGGAGCCATGTCTAGTGAAGGATGGAGACCCCTGGATACAGGAAGAAATGTTGGTCCTTTCCTTGGCAGCCTTGTGTCCAAATGAATGATTTCACATTGTGGGTTTGTTTCTTGGGAGAAAGTGACCCGTTAGGAAAGGGGTGGGAGGGTGGATATTCTCTACCTTTATGGCAAAGTATTTGGCAGTTAACTTTTTTTTTCCTTTTCTGCTAATTCTTGGCCTCAGCAGACAGGTAAAAGTGAATCTCAGGTAAGTTAAAAATAATTTTAAAGACTTCCCCCAGAGGCAAATGCTGTATAATACAAGACACAAAGAGAACACTTCTGCCTGAGTCCTGGCCTTGGTCTTGGTTCCACAACATGCTAGTTAAAATTCTTATCGTCATCCAATGGCAATCAGTCCCTGGGAATTCTGGAATGGTTGCAAATCCGCCATTTCCTGCAATCCATCAAAACCTGGTCTCTAAATGGTTTTGACTTTCTTCAGAAATATCATCATACATCACAGTCACGGGAGTCCCTTGTGTTCCTCTTCCTCACTACAGCTGGGCCACCTTTCAGAGAACTTATTTTCACCAGAGGAAAATGTAGGCCAGAGTGACCTCTGATGAGACACATCTAATCTAAGAGGGATGGTTGTTCATGATCTAAATTGCAGATAAATTGAATGAGCTTATCCCCCAGAAGAGCTAGAGCAAGACAAAACAAAACAAAACAACCCCCCAAAATGGGGTGAGTTTTTAAACACTCTGTGGTTTAAGAAAGAAAGAATAAGAATGCCTTGATTGGATGAAAACAGGAAAAAGACTAAGGGCAAGCAGAGCATTCTTGGAGCAACATGGAAAAAAGAACACTGGACTCAGAGGAAATACAAAAACCAGGGTTCTTGTTCTGAGTTGCTGAATAACTGAGGCTCCATCATCTCTTTCCTCTAAGGCAAGAGAAGGAAATAAGACAAAAGTAGATGTTACACTGAATAGATGGGTTCTTCCCGCAGGAATGGCCACTGCTCACACCCTACCTGCCATCCTGCCGTCTTGTCCAGGGACTTCTTCAGAACCTACTTGGGCTTCACTAAAGAAACAAAAACAATTCAAATTCTTATTCTTCCAAAAAGGCCCAGAGCCTCCTCCCTCTAGTTCCAAGCTAAGAACAATCTATGGCCCTTTCATCCTGTTATCCTTTCATTGCACAGTTCTTGGATACCTGCTATATTTCATTCCCTCATGTTAGTTTGAGGTCAGAGGTCAAATTCAAGACTTGTTAGAGAAGCAGTCCAGACCTCATAGGTAAGAGTCAGCGCTTTTGGTCCAAATCAGGGGATCCATTGCTCTTGCTCCATTAATCCTCATTTCTGCCTACTACGTAAAGAACCTTACAGGAAGCACTGGAAGGCTTGGATCATGCCATGAGTAAGTTGCCATCTAGTTGGAGGGAGCAAAGCAGAGGAAATACTGACCACCTTACAAGTGGAACATGAATCCAAAATGCTGGCTGGGAAGAGCAAAAAACAATTAGGATGTGTGTGAATTGTACTTCTATTTATGTTTGTATTCCCAAGACCATTTAAAGCCATTAAGCTCATAGAATTGGAAGTAGCCTCAGAGCCATCTAGTCATCTCTTTTATATTAAATAAGAGTTCTTTAATTATAAGTTCTTATTTATATGTTTTATGCAAATTTATAATATTTTCAAATATGCCTGAATTTAATACTTTTTCTAATTCATATCTGGGAGTCAAGTTGAGTGATTATCTAGTGTACTTACCCATAATTATACAAACCAATGTTTAAGTTTCAAATGGAAGTATAGCTAGAAACAAGAATATATATATATACGCTAACTATTGTTTTCTGCTAACATAAACTATAGAGAATATTAGACCACAGACAGAAATTATACTCCTTATGAAAATCTGTGTGCTATATGAAAATTAGATCTCTCTGGCTGCTTCTGCTTTATTTTCCAGTTATCTGTGCTTTTTAAAGTTGCCTTATTTCCTATTTCTTTAGTTATATCTCATTTCTTACTTGTACAAACTGATATGTCTTCTGATTAATTACTTTATAAGACAGTTCAAAATTCCAGTGGCATGAGGAAGAGCTTTTAAATTCTTAGCTTGTCTTTGTGGAACTCAGCTTTTCCCTGCCTGACCTTTTCATGTTCACAAGTAAGGCTACCCGAACCACGAGTCACATGGCAAATCCACTATGCCTGACCCCCCAGCATCCCCTCATGCTGTATGGAAAATCCCTAGCCATACACAAGACCTTTGCTGCTGTAATTTACTGGCTGATAAATTAGAAAGCCAAAGCTCTGACTTGTTTAGTCCTGGGTTAGGAAAGTGGAAGTTGCACTTGATTAAAGTGGTTCTTAAAAAAAAAGGAATGCTATCTAATTTATATTGCAGTGGGGCCCTAAACCCACCTGGGGGACTCATCCACTGCAAGGCATGTTTCAGGAAATCACATCACATGCTATAGCGACACTCAAGTTGGGATTTGGGCGGTCATTTTTTTAATAAGGCAAGTTGTGAAAGAAAGAGGGTTTTATTTAGCTCAGAATAAAATTGCATAGGTGTGTACTTATTCATCTATGAACTTTAATTGAATGCCACAATGTGACACACATTACTGGTTGTTGGGGATACAGAGATGACTGGAACATCACTTGACCCCAGGGAGCTGACAGTCTGGGGCATTCTCTACTGAAAGTTAGGCGCACATCTGAACTTATCCTATCAGAAATAAGCTCTTGAACAAGGCTCTTTAGCTCTTGGTTGAATGCAAACAAAGATTCTGTAAATTAATCAAGGCCAGTTAATAAAGAACAAAAGCTGGCTGAGCGCCTTTAATCCTAGCACTTTGAGAAGCAGAGGCGAGAGGATCACTTGAGGCCAGGAGTTCGAGGCCAGCCTGGGCAACACAGCGAGACCTGTCTCTACAAAAAATTTAAAAAATTAGCCGGGCGTGGTGGTGCACATGTAGTCCCAGCTACTCAGGAGGCTGAGGCAGAAGAATCACTTGAGCCCAGGAATTTGAGGTTTCAGTGAGCTGTGATAGCACCACTGTACTCCAGCCTGAGCAACAGAATGAGAACTTATTTCTTCAAAAAAAATTTTTTAATTTTTAAAAAAAGAACAAAAACTTATGAACTAACTAAATTTTATCCCTTCCTCTTCTTAACATGATCCCCAAGTATTAAAATTTAAACACAAAAAAGCGTTTATTTTTCTACTTATACAAAATACATTTCCATTTCAGCCGCAATTGGGTGAGACCTTGTTTGGAAAGACGAACCATGTATGTCAAAGCCTGAATTCTTTAATTCTCTTCTCCATTTCTGCTGAGTGCTGAGGAGACATGGCTGGGTGTTGGTCTTGCAGCTGCTTCTTAGTGTCCTTATTTGGGTCATAAACACACAAATGACTCCTTCCATATATTCATCAAGTGATCTCTACCAGCTGCTTGAGGGTAACATACTGGGCAAAGCCCTGGATTTGGAAATGGGAGGCTAAGTTTCTAGCCCCAGCCTTGATGCTAACTATCTTTGTGACCTTTTAACAAACCATTTCATCTCTCTGCAACTCAGTTGATTTACCCACAGAATAATGAGTCATATTAGACAATCCCTTTACTCCCTTTCCGTCCTAGGAGTCTAATATTTGTACATTTAAAAACAATTTTAACTTTGGGACAAAGTATGAATCCTCCACTCTCCCTGGTAGTATATCAAGTGCTGGCAGGTAGAGACAGGGGACTTTTACTCTCCATTCACATTAGAAATAGACAAGTAATTAGAATTACTACCCTTGTATAACTTTTCAGAGCCACCATCCATGTTTCACAAACACTCTTACTGACCAGGGAGCCCTGGGTTACTACTCTTTTCTCTCAGTCTTCACTCCATAAGCTCCTCTGCTGACCGATTTCTGTTGACATTTACCATATTCCAGGGCTCAGCTTCAAAGCCACTTCCCTCAAGAAGCCTTCCTCAATTGCCCCTGCCAGAAAAAAGAAATCTCCCTCCTTTGCATTCTTCCCCCATTGTCTTACCTTCTCTATGTCATTTAACTCTTTCCACTGTGTTTTATAAGAAGGATGTATGTTTTCCAATGTTTTTGGGCTTCCTAACAGGAAAACCCGGGGAAACCATGAAATCCCATTCCCTGGCTTTTGCTGATGTTCTACTTAGACACTGAGCAAATGTTCAATGGCTTCCTCTGATTAGTGGCACTATTCAAGGCTATGCTAGTTCTGAGCCATTAACAAGCTCACATTCTATACCTTGTTTGAGTCATAGTCACTTAGAGCCTTGTCCCCGGATGTGACTCGGTCCCCAGAGGTGAACCAAATACCCAGCTGACATGCTGGTGTAAGGCTTAGAAGTCTGATTTGATATCTCCAGAAAAGCTACCTTTTAGCCCCCTTTTTTTCTTTCTTTCTCTTTTTTTAGTTATTTTTTCTTTTTATTCCTCCCTCTTTCCTTCCTTCAGTTTTTCTTTCATTCTTTTCTTTCTTTCTTCCTTCCTGTCTCTTCCTTTTTCTTTTACACAGAATGAACACAGTCACAGTTCTGCTGCTTCATTTTGGATTCTACCCCACAAGAAGAGGAAGTCAAATCCTGCAAGTAGCCGACAGCTGGGCTCCAACTGATTTCACCAAATAGTTTAAAGATTTCTCGGGGCTGATGGTTCATCTTCCAAGTCTTCATCATGGAATTTGGTGCACAACAGCAAAAGCGACAAACAGGCTTAGGACCAAGCAGCCAGGAACACTCGGACTTTCTGCATTTTCAATTATTTAGGCCAGAATGAATCACTTGCTTTCTTTTCTTTTTTCTTTTGGAAACAGTTTTACTTCCCATTTCCTCACTGGACACATAATTTTGATTTATAAACCCAACAGGCCCGAGTAAAAGGAAGTTTTAAACAAAGCTGATGCCCTGCCCTGAGTTGTTTTTCTCCTTTCCCCACAATATTTTCAGAAAACACTTTGACTGGCCTTTTTGAAAATGCAAATCCAACTTGTGCCTAGCAAACCTCATGAGCAAAACTCATGGCTCCCCAAGGCCTCTGAGTTCTTCTCATTCAAGGGCTTCATCTTATAAATTCCACTGGAACTCGCTTCAGTGGCAATGCACTTTCAGCTGGGATAAATCTGTCTTCCAATATTATGTCTTGTAAATCTCACTTTGCAGGGGTATTTACAATTCAGCTACTGCATGCTTTCTTTATTGACTAGGAATGAATAAATCCGTTTTCCATTTCCCTCCATTCTCCATTGCTGATACTTTGATTTGGGGGGCTGTTCAGAGGTTTCTGATCAGAGTACATGATTATAAAAACATCTCTTGACCTTAAAATTATTTAAGAAACAGACAGTGGAATTTACATCTCCTTTTCCTAGCTTCTTAAAATGAGTCTGCCTATGTCAGAATGGAAGGATGACTGTTAGATGGGAAATTTGCCTTGACAGCCTAAAAACATCAAATCCATTCTGCTGTACCTAGACGTTGCAATGGATTTTGATATAAATAACATTTACTGAGTGCTTAGTATGTGTGCATGTATTAACTCAATTAATGCTCACAATAATCCTTTGTGGTAAGTATCATGATTTTCTTCATCTTACAGATGAGGAAACTGAGGCACCAAAACTTAAATAACTTGGCAAAGGTCGCATGGTGAGTAAGTGGCAGAACCTGGCTACAAACCCCAGACAGTCTGGCTCCAGCATCCTAGTTCTTAACCACTGTACCAAGCTGTCTCTCTAGTTTTAAGTGCTCAAGAGGGCAACCTCAATTCTAGGTCTTGAACATAGTACTTAATAATTATATAATGTTTTTTGGTCCTACACCATTACCTCATTTTTGCCTTAAAACCTAGGTGGCAATAAGCAAACTGAGGCTAAAAGAAGTTTAGTAACTTGCTCAAGACTAAATAGTAAAGCTGGTTTCTGTGCCCCCATCTTCTGACTCCCAATATGGTACCCATCCTAGGGCCTCAATTTCCTCATCTGTATACAAAATAGCCAAGAAATCCTCCAGTTCTCAAAGGTCCTGGGTCTGCATAGTAAGCATTCTCTCACTTATTTATTGAACACCTTCCCCAGACTGTAAACTCTACAATAGCAGGGGCAGGACCTAACTTGTTACCTCCTGTGGCCCCCTCACGCTGCACAGAGTAGATGCTCAGTGAGCATTCATTGTAAATATAAATGTGCCAGGCACAGCACTAAATGCGGGGGTGCAAACTTGAACACAGGCTGGCCCTTAAATCACAGGTGAGGCACTCAGGAGGCCCCTTGCAGTTACATGGGCCCTGCAAGCCCCACAGTCATTATGTGGACAATGGCTCCCACTGTGTTGAAGTCCACCAAGAGATAATTGAGCGTGACATGAGTTATGTGTCCCAAGCTAAATGGTGTCAGGGTAGATTACTTTATTTTAGAGGCCACAGCAAAGAAGACCATTTGCAATGTGGGGTCACATCATTAAAACAACATTTAGAGATTTTATTTTAATCTAAAAGATGGGTTTCCAGCACGGTGCAGCTATCAAAGTATAACAACCTGTGCACTAAACACACCCCCCCCCCAACTCTCAACATGACTTGGAGAACCCTAGGGAATATAGCTGTGATTGATAGAAGCACCACGTCTGATCTATTTAACCCAGTCCTAAGACAAACTTGACTGGCATTTCATTTCCAATCCAACAAACTTAAAGCAAGTTTGTTTTTTATTTTCTCTAACATCTCCAAGAGATGAGAGAGTGATTTTTGTAGTGCTGGAATTCGGGTTTGAAGTTCAGCTTATTTAGGGTTACCAGATAAAATACAGGACACCCAGTTAAATTGAAATTTCAAATAAACAAATTATTTTTCATGTAAGTATGTACCATGCAATATTTGGGATACACTTATACTTAAAAAGAAGTATTTGTTGTTTATCTGATGTTCAACTTTATCTAGGTATCTTGTATTTTTATTTGCTAAGTATAGAAACCTCAAACTTATGTCCAAAATTAATAAAAGGAAATAAAAATCTTCTTTATATGACTGACCTTGTCTATATGGAATTGGTTAAGATATGGAAGCCAAGGAAGAAAGGGAAATTAGACCCTGGCTTAGGTCTATCTTTTTGAGGACAAAGACATATTGCCCCAGATGTTGTACCTATCATTCTTGGGTGCACCGTGGTGAAGGGTCATTTGGGGTATTTAAGGGTAGTAGTTAAGAGGTGGGCTCCGGCACAGACTTCTGGGATTGCAATCCAGCATCCATTGGTACTAGGTATGTGAGCTTGGGCAGGTTACTTTGATTTTGCCTCAGTTTCCTCATGTGTAAAATGGAGACAAAAATAGTGCCTCTCTCACAGGATTCTGTGAGGCTGAAATGAGTTACTACAGTGGCATGAGTAAGCATTCGGTCAATGTTTACGACCACCGCTACCATCCTTCCCACTCCCACAGAGAAACTGTTCAACAGTTGAGCTAGCTGCTCAACTGGCTTCAACTTTGCCTTTAGATGTCTCTATGTTTCCTCATTTAAAACATCTAATTGGTAAGAAATAGCTGATTCAACTGTTGGCTAGTCACAGAAGTTTGATCTGAAAGTCCTCACAGAAGGAGGTGATTATGTTGGGTCTACATTGTGCTAAAACAACCAGGTGAAATATGAAAAGTGCAGCTGACAAATTCAGTAGAGATAGCCGTTTGGAACACTTTCAGTCTCCCAAAAGATGTTTTGGTTAAGATTTAGTATTTAGGGAAACAGGTTTCTGAAGCCAGACACAGCCCTCGAGTAATTCAAGCATCTGTACATCACTAAGGACGGCTAATATACTGCTGGCGCGTTTGTTCATGCCTTCAAACTCACACCTTCTGTTCAAATAAGCAGAGTCCAGTAGTAATTCTCACCGGAAGGCTGCAAAAGTGTGGGAAGGAATATCACTTTAAGGGGCTCCATTTATGTTATAAGAAGCCACTATAGCATGTTGTTAATTTTATGCACATGGGGGACTGCTGAAAAGCAAGGAGCGCTTGTGGGGAGCCGGAAAAAGATCTCCCAAGATCGCTCCATTAGGTGATTGAGTGTCCATGCCTGGTGCTTTTCAGCAGTCAGGACTAGTTTGATATGCGAGCTACATGCCGCACACTACTTTAACCTTTTGAGTCAACTTGGTCACTCCAGCTTTCCCATAATTCTTTAGCGTACCTCATAAACCAGTTTTAAGATGCCAAAAGGCTTTTAGCCAAAAACACTATATTTATACATATTTTTAAACCGTATTGTGTGATATTTTTTAGTCTTGATATCTTACATTTTTTTAAATAAAATGAAGCCCAGCAATATTTTACTATATTCAGATTATACAATTCTGATACCTTGTGACTAGGGTGAAGGAAACTTTGATTAGTTTTCAAAAGTGCCTTGCTTTCTATTCATTTTTTTAAGATCTGCCTCACAACAAACAGTATGTGGACTTGACTAGTACTTCTTTCTCTAGACTACCATTGTTTGAATTTAGTGAATACACAGTTATATGTAAATGTTTTTAGTGGACTAGCAGGTACAATAACAAAAATGATGTTTAAACAGTCTTTGCAGATATCACTGTCTGAGGAATCACTCATATGTTATGTCATTAACTCAGCTAGAAATTAAAAAGTGAGAAGTGGTTTATAATTTCTGCATTTTTATTTTGATATGTACTAAATATGCATTGCATAATTCCAAATGCATCTTCTAACATTTTCTTCTAACACAGTATTCTTTAAAAGCATACCTTAACACTTAGTAATATCTATGCCAGGAAAAGAAAATATTTTTAAATATTAAGAGCCAATGGAACAGGTTACAATAGAGATCTTAGGCCTCCCAAATACCTTGAACAAGATTTGCCATTTGGGGAAATTGCCTGTGAGGAGCTGTCTAGCTTGCTTTCTGCAGCTGTGGTCCTAATTTGTAGCCTTTGCTGATTGCCGTGGTGTAAATATTCCCAGCAAAGCCAATTTTAAGTTATCAATGGGTCAACAACTGGCTTGCAAAATTTGTGAATACTTCATCATCTACTATGAAATCCATGCAAGCTGGCTCTAGCACATCAGCAGAAACTTTTGTTAATAATGTTTCTACAGATAACCTGTGAAATTGTGAATTATTTCTTTACATTGGACATTAGTTGACATTTGGTTCCTAATTATGGCACAGATGATTTTAATTTATTTAGCAGTAAAGAGTCACTGCTCTGCTAGCTCTGGGGGAAATGCAAAGATCCCAAGATGGTTCCTGCTTTCCAGAAACCCACAGGCCCTCAGAAAGGACAGACAATATACAAGAAATTATAATACAAATACAAATATGACCATGAGAGGTGCTATATTAAAAGTACAAATTTAAATAGGAAAGGAAGAAATGCCATGTAAACACAGCAGAGGAAAGTACTTCTAACAGTTTTAGATCAAGTGCAAGCTGGGCAATGAATTAAAAAAAAATTGGAATTAGAACTTTTGTGCATACTTAAAAAAAAGGAAAAAGGAGGGTTTACAAACAGGTATAAAACTTTTTTTTTTCTTTTAATTTATTTTTTTAATTTCAGAATATCATGGGGGTACAACACTTTGGCCATACACATTGCCCCTGTTCTGCCTGTGTCAGAGCCACAATCGTGGTCATCCCCCAAACTGTGCTCCCCACATCCATTCAGTGAGAGTTTTTCCCATCCCTTCCACCCCCCTCCTGCCCGCCCGCCTTCAGATGAATGTTATTGCCCTGTGTGATGTAGGTGTTCATCAGTTAGTACCAGTTTGATGGTGAGTACCAGTGGTGCTTGTTTTTCCAATGGGTATAAAACTTTTAACCAAATTTTCCAAAAGACAAGGTGGTGATCCCAACCCAAACTGATACTCATAGTGAGACAAATGTTCCTTTTTCTACTTCCAACATCAAAGTCCTATTCTTTTCTCTGTTCTTAGAGTTAAACTTAAAATGTCCTATGACTAGATCAACATGGAATTGAGTTTCACAATCTCCAAATATTACAAGGAATTCCTATCCCAAATTCCCCAAAGAAATCCCATAATAAACCAGTACTGAATTGTACTAATTATTAAACATTAACATATGTCAGGACTGTGAAATGGTTTGTACATATTATCACATTTAAATGTGACAGATCCTACTCTCTCCACTCACCTCTCTCCCCTAGGCACTACCCTCTAAGAAATCTTCCTGGCAATACTAACCCATGGTCACTAGAAACAGGAAAAGTGCCTCCTGCAATGATTGTGAGCTGGGAATGGCTTATAAAGAACAAAAAGAGTCTGGGGACTGCCAGTGGTAGAGAACCCAGGAGACCAAAGACATCCCAGGAACAGAAAGCCAAAGTACTTTCTGGAGATGGCATTAAGGGAAGACGACAGCATCCAACCCAGAGCTGAAGAGTTTTCATTGTGCAAAATTACGGGATCCAAGATGGAAGCGACCAGTAAGACCTTTGGCAAAATCTCTACAAAAACAAAACAATTGATAAGAAGACAAATGATGCAGACATGGAAACAAAATAGAGGAAGTGGAAAGGTGGGAGGATATAGAAAATGTCAGGGGGAGGCTACTAAAAATGCTCCATTCGACAATTCAAAATAAGCACAAGCAAGTTTGAAGACAGATGACGATGGAAAAACCTCAGTAAAAGCAGCAAATGTTTTCCCTCAAGAACCAAAGCAGACAGGAGACCCTAGAAGACATGGTGTGTAGGAGCATCCGAAGAACCTGTCTTCCTCGGCCCTGCCGACACCAAGGACGGTGGAGAGAACAGAACAGCCAGCCCCCCAGAAAAGGCAGATCCTGGGCCCGGTAGGGAAAGAGCAAAGCTCTTAACTGATGCTTTTTTTTTTTTTTTTACAAGGGAAGAGAGCACGGACCTAAATCGAGTATCTTTCGTGCCTGTTAGCTCACACAAGCCTACTACCAACCCTGGAACTGATGTTATTATGCCCATTATAGAAATGAGGAAATTAAAGCTCATAAAGGTAAAGCAACTTGCCCCCAATTATTTCCAACTGGGGATTGAACCCAGATCAATCTAAATCCAAAACCCCTAATCTTTCCTCAAGAACACACAGCTTTCCAATCTGGCCTGTGATGATTCTCAAAGCCATTTCTTGTTTGCTGCTTATTTTCACTCTCCTAAGAGCCTGGTAATATCCAGGACAGGTACCACAATCCCTTTTTGAATGGTTGAGGAAACGGAGCCTCAGAAAACTACAGAACCTTGTCTGTGGTCAATGTCAGGTTGAAGCAGGGAAAGGACTGCCACCAGCATCCTCTCATTTCTAGGCTTTGCTTTTTCCAGGACAATATATCCCCCTTGTCACAATAAAACTCAGTATATAGCCATATCCAGAGAACCCACTAAAACCCAGCTAAACTCTACAGTATTTTTTACCCAAATTGAAAATTGCAAAGTTTACTAAAAATGCACCATGTTCCTGGTAATGTGCTAGATAGAGTCCAGTCACTTGCACCAGTATCATGAAAAGATTCCACTGGCATCCAACATGAGAAGACAAATACACTCTTTTACTTTTAGAATAATCTTTTCTTGGCCAGGCATGGTTGCTCATGCCTGTAATCTTAGCATTTTGGGAGGCTGAGGCAGGAAGCTCACTTGAGGCCGGGAGTTCAAGACCAGCCTGGGTAACACAGTGAGACCCTGTCTCTACAAAAAAAAATTTTTTTTTAAATTAGCTGGGCATGGTGATGCATACCCGTAGTCCCAGCTACTCAAGAGGCTAAGGGGGGAGGATCACTTGAGCCCAGGAGTTCGAGGTTACAGTGAGCTGTGATCCACCACTGCACTCCAGCCTGGGTGACAAAGGAAGACCCCATCTCCAAACAAATAAAAGGAAATAGTCTTTTCTTAAGATCAGTGATGATTTTTTAAATGATCTTCTTTCCAAATAAATATTAACTATTTTCTACCATTCAAAAACCAGATCACATTATGATTGTGTATTTTACCAAACACAAAATCCCTTCCTTTCTTTTCCATCCCCTCAGCCACTGCCCTTGTTTAGAACCTCCTCACTTCCCAGCCAGATTCCTCACCTGAACTCCTGAAAGTCTCCATGCTTCCTTCTGCCCCGATCTACTATGCATAGAGCTCGTGTGCCATCCTTTAGAACATAACGCAATAAAATCACTTCCCTGTTGAACATTCTCTGACAAGCCTCTCCCAGCTTTGATGAAAAGTTGAATTCCCTAGTTAGGTGTGTGAGACCCTTCAAGACCTCCTTGTTCTCATCTCTCATCTTCCCATTTACACACTTTTTCTTTAGCCACCTGGAATAGCAGCTTGCTAATTGTCAAGTCATACTGTTTCTTGCCTCGTTGAATTAACATACATGGTCTTTGCATGTAATGCCTGTCCCATTTCTTCACCTGGCTATTTCCACTGATCTTCAGAAACTTAGGGAGGGTATGACTTCCTGCAGAAAGATTTGCAACAACTCACATTTCAACCCCTCCCCCTGTGCTCCTCTGAGACCTGGGCAGACATTCTATTCTATCGTAGTTCTCCTGCTGCTCTGATCTTCTATTGCAAGCTTGCAGTGCTACCCCTAACACCCCAACCACGAGCTGCTTAAGGACTGAGATAGTCCTCTTTGTGTTGTTGAAGAAACCTCCCCAACAAGTTGACTACAAGCGTATATCAGACTTTCCCCAAACTTTCCACAAGGGAAGAAATTTTCCCAAAAATCCAATTTAAATATGTCTCTCTTACAGAGGAAAAAAGTGGAACTATAGATAAATATCTGATTGTTTAATTAAAATAAACAATTAGTTATTTCCCAACTAATGATCAGCTGGGAAAGAAAGCAACACTGAAATACTTTTATCAGTTATACTAATAGCATCCCGGAAGAAGTTAACATATTGCACCATGCAAAACCTTCTGTCCCAGAGTTCTTTCTCAGTGCCCAGCAGGGTGGCTACACGAGTAGGCACTTGATGAAGTATGTGAATGGATAGAAGATGTATCTAGTACTTAGTTTACAAAAATCCCAATAAAATGAAAACATAAGGGGTTTATTACTCCTTTCACAATGAAAATCTTACTGTTTTTAAAATACCTGACTTACAACCATGCAAATTATACACTAATTTCAAGTTGTACACCTATTACATAAAGCAAAGTTACCTGCTCAGCCCTCTAATAGTATGAATGACTCCTTAGTAATGGTTGATGCTGATTTATAAAAGTAATCAAGATTCAAACTCTCCTTCCAGTATATTTTCACTCATTTTTTCATAAGGAATGGTAATTGTGTGAAACTTATGTAAGATTTTTAGACTCCCCAGCGTTTGAAGGAAGAAATGGAAGAATATAAGAAAATGATAATATGGTTGGTTGTACAATGACTAAATTTCATAGCTCCATGATTAGGGGAGACTATTTTTAAAGCTATGTTATGGGATTTGACCTAGAAGGATATGGGTAGGGTGACCACGTAATATCTCTTCAAAATCAGGATTGTACCCTGACAGTCAGAACATATGATCACTCAAGACATGGAACAATAAAGGTTTACAAATTTTGAACTCGGTATCTTATAATTTTTTAACAAGTATTTAAAGGCAGAGGTTCTAATTTTTAAGATGATTTGTTGCTAAAAGTAAGTGAACTATTACATTCTCATCTCAAAGTTGGGATTTTAGCTCATCCAGGCCACCTCTATTAAATCTCATCATGGTGAACTTCTATTTAATAACCCATCAACATATCAACTCATATTAAAATAATTCATTCAACAAGACAAAAACTTTTTTGTGTGGTAGACAGAATAATGCCCCCCTCAAAGATGTCCACATCCTAATCCCTAAAACTTGTGAATATGTTATCTGATGTGACAAAAGGGACACTGCAAATGTGATTAAGTTAAGGACTTGAGACAGGGAGATCTTCCTGGATTATCTGGGTGGGCCCAGTGTAATCATAAGGTCCTAATAAGAGAGAGGCAGGAGGATCAGAGTCAGGGAAGGCAATGTGACAACGGAAGTAGAGGTCAGAGGGAGACATTGAAGATGCTACTCTGCTGGCTTTGAGCATGGAGGAAGGGGCCATGAGCCAAGGAACACACACCGCCTCTAGAAGCTGAAAAAGGCAAGGACAGCTTCTCCCAGAGAGCCTCCAGAATGAACCAGCCTCACTGACACCTTGACTTTAGCCCTGCGAGACTGATTTTGAACTCCTGACCTCTGAAACTGCAAAATATAACAAATTTTTGTTGTCTTAAGCCATTAAAGTTGTAATTTATTACATCAGCAATAGAAAATTAATACAGCAATTCAGAAAGTGTTGCAAGTTAGATAGCATGCTTAGCACAGGGGACACTCAAATCAGTAAAATGTGGTCCCTGCTATCAGTACTCTTGATGGGAGTATTACACTTGGTGATTAGTACGTGTCAATCACCAAACTTCAAGAAATACACTGTATAACTTGAAATCAACAGAAAAAAGTAAGCAAAATGCTCAGGAAGAAGAGCAATTTTGACTTGAATGCAGAATTTAAATTCTTAGATACAAGTCTGGATAGATAAGAGCTAGAAAAGGAATATTATCAGATTATATAACTGCTATATTAAGGAATAGGAAGGGAACATGAATTTAAAACATGACTAGCCGAAATGGCATCACTTTCTTATCAATCCCAGTGATACTAAAACCACAGGGATCCCTCCATATTGTGTAAATCTGGCTGCCAATGACTAAAATCTCACTTTGTTCCAAAAGCCTTAAAACCCTTTCATCATCTTGAATTCGCCATTCATACCTGGCCAATCCATCCTCCACAGCATAACTAGAATGAAAACATAGATCTTATCATTTAACTCCTAGGTTCAAAAACTCTTGATAACCCTAAAGCACAATCTCTATCTTTCCTATTTTCCCCTAGCCTTCTGTTCATACTTCAGTTTTGTAACTTAACCATACTACTGTGTCTAATTTATCTTTTTCTCCCCACTGCTTAACACAGTACCTGGTACAGAGTAGAAATAGTGTATTAATAATGACATTTTTACTTATAAGTAACAGAAACTAAAATCAAGCTCAATTGAGCAAAAAGTGGAATTTGGCTTATGTACCTGGGAAGAGTTATGGTATGGTTTTTGGAACCAAAATGATGTAGTCAAGGCTTTGTCTCTGTCCATCACCTTCCTCTTCTTCCTTTTGTATGTTGGTTTCTGTCCACAGACAGGCACTATGTTGCAGAGAAGAAGGCTAAACATGACCCTCCCTACATTTGTAACCTCTTAGCAGATAGTGGACTTCTCTTTGCTACCATGGCCCTGTTTTAGTCACAATCTCATCCTTGATCAGTCATCACAAGTGGCCCAGTCTGGATTATTACCCAATTCTTTGGCTGGGTTGAGAGCGGGGAATAGCTGTAACAGACACTGCCACAGACCACTAGAACCTGGTACAATTGGGGGAGGGAAATTTCCCAATAAACAATAGAGGTACTAAGCAGACAAAAATAACAAACATCCATTAAACTCAATAAGTTTTTTATTAACAAACAAATAAATCAATGCTTTAAAAGAGTTTGTCCACATATGTACAGAAACCACATAGTGTGGCCATGATGGGGACTGAATATCACTGTATGTTTGAATTTGATGATTAACTTCAAAAATTTTACTTGGGACAATACTACAGGAAGATCTTTCCTCATGGAAAAACATCGCTGAGAACACTCCAAACAATGGCCTTAGTCAGCCAACAATGTGATGAGCTCGTGCTTTCCTCAAGAGAACTATCTGAACCTAACTCTAACTTGAAATGTTGTTATTGAAGTGTCTCCCTTTGGTTGATACTCTGGGCTCAAACAAATACCCTCTCCTGGGTTAGAGATTGTGAGTGTGGAGAGGTGACTAAGATTTGACTAAGCAATTCAAATCCAATCCAAATGCCTCTGAACATTTATATTCAGCTGTCAAGGGAGAAAAAGGCATTTATGATACAGAAATGATAGGGTTCAGAGGCTGAATTTGGCAGCCTGCTCAGCCACCTCTGAATAGACCTTCCAGATGAGGTTGTATGGTCACAGAGTTCACAGAGGTGTTAAGTACAAAAGCATTCCTGGAAAGAAAAAAAAAACACTCTTTGGAATGCAATGCAAGTTTGAAAATTACACTTATTTGAAAAGTGAGGGAAGCCTGAAAAGAGAGACCCTGAGGCTGTCTTCCTGTGACAGATATAGCAGCATCATTGGTCCATGGAGGACAAATCCTGGCAGTGATGCCCTTGTTTGGAGGTGCCCTTGTCTACAGGCCAGTCTAGTCCCCTGTGGCCTCCCACAACCACCAAGAGAAGGAAGGACACTCAACAAAGGGACAAATGACAGATTTTCTGACTCACCAGTCTTTTCCTACCCAGTAGCCATCAAAACTTTATATAGTCAGAGAATAATCAGAGGCAAAGTATATTTTCATAAAATATTCCCAAAAGCCAGACATTTTCTAAAAAAATGATTTGCTCAAGATGATAGATTTGGTCATCTTGAAAGAAATTTTCCAGACCATAGCTTCACAAGCTATCCTTAGTACCTTTGTTTTAAGGTACTAAGACAACAGAGGTGAGAAATACTCTCTCTGAAAAATCCACTTTATTTTGTCTGTTTCCTGCTATATAAAATGTGGATCACTGCTTTCATCCAAGAGCATCACAAACCACTGTGGTTAAGAACCAAGCCTTCATTGATGGTAGACCAGATTTCAAGTCCCACCTCTGCCATGAGTTAACTCTGAGACCTTGGACAAGTTGGAGAATCATTAACTTAGGAAAGAAAATAGACAACCACTGTGCTTCTAGAGCAGGTGGTGACTTCAGTGGGAAAAGTCCAACACAAAGATTTTGAAACATTTTTCAAAAGCCATACTACAAAAGCCTTGTCCTATGCAAGACCCCAGCAAGGGGAAGTTAGAACTTATCTCTACTGATGATGATTCTAGGTAAATGACCCCTGTTGGTAATTAATACCACCAGGGAATGAAAAGCATGTGTTTTCCTTCAATAACTAACGCAGACCCTTTGGGGAATAAGGCAGGCAGACAGGCAAGCAGGAAGGAAATGCAAGGAAGGAGGTGAGAGAGGGAAGAAAAAACCTGAAGACCTTTAGCTGTAGGACACAGACTTGCTTTTTGAATATTGGGAGTAGAGTGGCAAGACCCCATTTATACCTTTTCAGCTGATCCCCCTGTGATTAACAACATAGCACAGCTAGTATCTATGAAAGAGATCTTTTTTCCCAGTTTTGTGTACCACGTTAGAGATAAGATTCCAGACTTGGGTCCCATTGGCTTTCTTGGTTAAATATGATGGTAAATATTACTTACATCTGTCACGAATGCTGTTCTCCATCACTCTCCTGTGGTGTTTCCATGGAAATGCAGCTCCCTGTTCCTTTCTAACATGGGACAACCACCCCTGCCATACTAGCTGCCCCAGCCTTATGACTCTTCATTCTCATTGCTACCAAAGTTGCCCTTTTCCTTCCCCTAAGACCTGTGCCATCTTATCAGGATTCCAGGATAGATCCCGAGCCAATCCAAGGCCTGCCTTTTGTGACTAGATTATTGGACCCCAGGGAGAAAGAGGAGAACAAGAAAGGTAGTGCAACCGCCAGCCATCCCTTCCATTCTCTTACTTGTAACTTCCTGACTCACCACCCCTGTCTCCGAATATTATCAATCACATCTCAGAAGACAATAAAACTACAGGAGTCAAGACAGTGTGGTATTGCCATAAAGATAGATAATATACATCAATGACACAGAAATAAACCCTTAATTTGGAGTCAATTGATTTTCAATAAAGGTGCCAAGGTAATCCAATGGGGTAAGGATAGGCTATTCAGCAACCAGTGCTGGCACAATTGAATATCCACATGCAAGAAAAAGAATTCAAGCCCTTACTTCACACCACATAGAAAAATTAACTCAAATGGGTCACATTCCTAAATAAAAGGTTCAAACTATATTCTAGAAGAAAACATAGGAGAAAATCTCTGTGACTTCAGGTTAGGCAAAAAGTTCTTAGATAATAGGTTACCAAAACTGTGCGCCATAAAAGGAATAAAATTGATAATTTCCTTTTCAAAATTTAAAAGTTTCATCCTTCAAAAATCACCATTAAGAAAATGAGAAAACAAGTCAAAGAATGAAAGAGAATATTTGTAAATCATATACATGATAAAGGACTTGAATCTAGACTATACAAAGGAAACTTTCAATGCAGTAAGACTAACAATCTAATTTTTAAAATGGCAAATTATTTGAATAGATATTCACCAAAGAGTAGATATATGATTAGGTAATGAGCACATGAAAAGCTGCTCAACATCATTAATCATCAGGAAAATACAAATTAAAACAACAGTAAGATACCACTTCACATTTGGTAGAATGGCTATACCAGAAAAGAATAACAATGTCAAATGTGGCAAGAAGTTATAGAAAACTGGAATATTTTGTCAATTTCTTAAAATGTTAAATATATTCTTGTCATATAACCCAACAATTTCTTAGATATCGCCCCAAGAGAAAAGAAAGTATATGTCCACACAAAGATTTGTATGAGAATATTTGAAATAGCCAAAATTGGAAACAATCCAAATGCCCAGCAACTAGTGAATAGATAAAATGTGATATATGCAAATGTACTAGGTTGAGTAAGTAGTGTCCCTCCAAAAGTGCATGTCCACCCTGCACCCATGAATGTGGCCTTATTGAGAACTAGGGTCTTTGCAGATGATCAAGTTAAGAGGACATCAGACTTGATTAGGATGGGCCCTAATCCAGTAGCTGTTATCCTTATAAAAAGAGGGAAATTTAGACACAGACACACACACACAGAAGACAGCCAAGTGAAGACAGAAGCAGAGACTGGAGTTATGCTGCCACAGCCAAGGAATACCAAGGATTGCAGACAACCACGAGAAGTTTAGGAAGAGGTTCTTCATCAGAGACAGCATGGCCTGGCCAACATCTTGATTTCAGACTTCTACCCTCCAAAACTGAGAGTTAATAAATTTCTGTTGTTTAAGCCACATTTAACTTTGTAACTGCAGTCCTAAGAAACTAATATAGTATACATTGATACTATTCAGCAATAGAAAGAAGCAAATGAGTGATACAAGCAACAATATCAGGGAACCTCAAAAACATTATAAGTGGAGCAATTCAGAAAATTTTTAAAAGGATACATATTGGATGATCCCATTTTTATGAAATTTCTATAATAGGCAAACTTTCGAGATAGAAATCAGATCAGAGGTTGCCTGGGACTGGGGTCGGAGTTGGGATTGACTGCACACGGGCACCAAGGAACTTTTTGGGGTGATAGTTGTTGGTTCTGAAGCTGAATTGTAGTGAGAGTTACAAAACTATAAAAGTTTACTTGAAATCATCAATTGTACATTTTCAATAGGTCCATTTTATCGTATGTAAATTATACCTCAATGAAACTTTGAAAAGTGAACTAGGAAGTTTTTGTTCCTTTCCTATTTTCTATTACAACTAGTATAATATAGAATTTACCATTTCTTGAAATTTGGGTAAAATTTACTTATCATAGGAACCTGGAGTTTTTGGTTTGTTTGTTGCTGTTGATGTTGGATAATTATTTGAGAATGATATCAGGTTATTATTTATTTGGTCTATTCAAGTTTTCTTGTAACAGTTCTGGTATTTCATATTTTTCCAGGAATTTATTCATTTCATCTAAAATTTTAAATGTTACCTGTTTCAAATCTCTGTTGTATCTGCAGTGATATCACTTTTTCATTATGTGTCTTGTTTATTTGCTTCTTCTTTTTTCTTGATTAATCTTATCAGAGGTCTACTTTGTTAATCTTTTCAAAGAATCAGCTTTTGATTTTGTTAATCTTCTCTATTGTTCTTCTGGGTTTTTTTTGTTTTTGTTTTTGAGACAGAGCCTTGCTCTGTCGCCCTGGATAGAGTGCAGTGGCGTCACTGTAGCTCACTGCAACCTCAAACTCCTGAGCTCAAGCGATCCTCTTGCCTCAGCCTCCTGAGTAGCTGGGACTACAGATGCGTACCATGACGCCGGGCTAATTTTTCTATTTTGGTAGAGACAGGGTCTCACTCTTGCTCAAGCTGGTCTCGATCCTCCCGCCTCGGCCTCCCGGAGTGCTGGGATTACAGGCATGAGCCACTGCGCCCGGCATGTGTTCTTCTGTTCTTGATTTTCTTTATTTCTACCTTTATCTTTATCATTTTCTTCCTTCTTGTTTCTTTGGGTTTGCTCACGCTATTTTTCCAACTTCATGAGCTGAGAGGTTAGCTCATTTATTTTTAACCTTTATTGTTTCATGTTATTTTTAAAGCTATAAATCTTCTTAACTGAATCCATAAATTTTGATATATAATGTTTTAATTTTTAACATATAAATTATTTTGAAATATCTAGCATCCACATATACACGATATATTTTAGCTTTTTTTGTAATTTATGTTTAATTTTATTGCATTATGCTCAGAGACCTTAGTCAATGACATTGATTTACAGTTTATTTTTGTAAATGTCCCATGTGTGCTTGAAAATAATGTGTATTCTCTGTTGGATATAGAAATTTATGCATATATATTTGCATATATATTAGCATGAGTTTATTTATTATATTGTATTGTTCAGGTCTTTCATCCTGCTGCTATTTGTGCCTGTGTGTGCACAAGTGCACTTGATTTATGGGTTTTTGAGAGGTGTGTATAAAATCTCTGGCCACACCTGTTGATTTACTTATTTCTTCCTAAAATTCTGCTTGTTGGTTCTTGATATTACTTATAGCTGTGTTATCGGTGCATAATAGGTTAAAACAGTTTTATCTTTTTGTTCTATTGCTCCATTTACTGTATATTGCATTCTCCTTTGTCCCTTTTTAAATTTTTGGTTTTCATTTTTATTTCATCAGTTATTAAGTTGTCTACCGCAGATTTCTTTCAACTCATATTTTCCAGATGTCTTTTTTCATTTTATTTTTTACCTTTCTATGTCTTTTATTTTATGGTAACTTTGGAGATCAACATACCATTGCATCTTTTTAAAATACAATCAGTGGCTTTCAATAAATGTGTTTTACTCATTACATTTAATGTATTTTTTATTTATATCTGTTCTTTCATTTTATATTTCCCATTTACTGTATTTTTTTTTTTTTGGCCTTCTTTTGCTCCTTCCTACTTTCTATTGAATAAACCAATTTATTTTTCCGTTTGTTTTAAAAGCTATACATTCTATTTCTGGACTTACAGTGATAGTTCTTAACCCATATACATCATTATTGGCTTTTATTTGTTTCTTAAACTTACCTATATGTAGAAGTGATATTCAAAATACTATATAACAATTGGTAATGGCCCTGACACTGACCAACAGAGCAATCATTGATTAGCGCGCTTGTGGGCGTGTGCTAGGAGAATATCAGTGCTATCGGCTGCGTTGTGTCCCCTAAAATTCATATGTTGAATTCCTAATGCCCAGTACCTCAGAATGTGACTGTATTTGGAGATAGAAGGTTATTAAGTTAAAACGAGGTCACTAGTGTGGGCCCTAATCCAATATGACCGTTGTCCTTATAAGAAGAGATTAAGACATAGATGGTTAAGAGGGAAAACCACGTGAAGACACTGGAATAAGACAGCCATCTGTAAGTCCAGGAGGGAGGCCTAAGGGAAAATCAGCCTGCCAACACTTTGATCCAGACTTACAGCCTCCAGAATTTTGAGGAAATAAACTTCTGTTGTTTAAACTACCCGGTCTGTGGTACTGTCTTATGGTAGCCCTAGCAAACTATTACAATCAGTCTGTCAAGATCTGTATATTCCGCCTGAACATAAAAGTGGCCTGGAACATTCACATGATCCCTTAGTGTCCTACTATCCTTGCCCCATCATGTTGATATTGTCTAGGATCCCAAGAAATTTTATCATTCTTACTTTCAATTTGTTTCTTTCACAAGCTCCTGGATTTATTCACTTCAGAACTGAGCACTTTTCCAAAAAATATTTTCAGTGTGTGCTTTCATAAAACAAAATTTTTTGAGACCTTACAAGCCTAGGAATATTTTTATATTCACATTTGAATCTCAGTTTTTGCTGGATGTAAAACTTTATATTCAAAGTTATTTTCTTTTAATATTTAAAAAATACTACTTCATTGTCTTGCATTCTTGCATTCAGTGTTGCCATTGAAAAGTCTAATATTAATCCAATTCTTGTTTACTTTAAATGATCTTCACTTTCTGAAAACCTGTAGAATTTTTTTCTTTGTACTTGATGTTCTTAGATACTATCATAATACGTGTAGGTGCAGTTTCCTTTCCTTTCATGTTTTACAATCCATTAGCCCTTTCAAATGGAAGTCTTCCCTCTTTTTTAAGTGTGAGTAATTTATCTCCATCATTTCTCCAGATTATCTTCTTCTATATATCTCCACTTTCCTTCTGGTCATGCTATTACTAGATATGGGCACTTCTACTTCCATATCTATTAGCTTTTTTATTTGTCTCTTTGTTTTCTATTTCTTTATACATTCCTGCTACTTTCTGAAAGAATTTCTCAACTTACCCTTCCACTTCATTAATTTATTTTTTAGTCATATCTATCCTCCTACTTATCACATATATTTTTCTTTCTTTTAACTTATACTTTATATTTCCACTTTGTTTTATTATTTTGCTTTGTACCAATAATATATTCCCTTATCACCTTAACTATTTTTATCATATTTATTTTAAGTTCTTAGTCCACCTCTTCTAATATTTTCATTTCAGAGAATGCATGCACCCCTCTCAGATGTCAGTTATTTTGGCCCTGGAGCTCGTTTTTCCATGAGGATACCAGCTACCCTATTATTACTAAGTATAGAAGAGTTAGAGAAGAGACAATGAGCCTTGATGTGGAAATCCCAGACATCACCAAACCACTGTGAATTACTCTGATTTGCAGCCAACCCATCAGGTAGGTCTCCTGCTCAGGACTTTACCTTAAATCTTAAGGAGAAAACACATTAGGAGGAAGCAGCCTCCCTGGGTTTTAATCCATGAGCCCTGTGGGTCTGAAGGGTGGGAGTAAGATCAGTACTGTCATAAGCACCTGTTGTCATAACTCCTCCCTCAGCAGAGTTCTGCCAGGCTATGACCCCAGGTCACCACTGTCATGAAGGGGCAGGTGATGACTGTCCTGAGGCAAAGCCACAAAAGACAAGAGCAGAATGGGGAAAGCTCCTCTACCACTTTGAGCCACCTTCCTCCTCTAGCTGAGACTGACACACACACAAGTGCAAATAGTCTTCTGCCCCTCAGGGAGCTCCTAAAGTTTACTTGTTGGTTGGTTCTATTCATTCTTGTAATTCATGGTTCCCTTCTGTTTATTTATATTCTTTTCTCCACCATTAATTTGAGAAGGGAGGGCACCATCTTGGCAGGAATGAGAAACCTTCCTACACAGGTTAAAGACAGACTTCTCACAGTTTATAAATGCATGTGAAATTGTTTGTTCACCTATAACAACATAAGTAAATTATTAAGTTAAATGATAATTATACCCCCGATCCCATACGTCCTCACTATTATTGTCTCTTCTCTCCTATTCAAACATCAGTCTCTAAAAAGTACGTGTCCTTTAACAGCCTAGCCCTGTCAGCCTGTCCTTCATTCTCTGCCTCCCTGTCATGAGTTCCACTTGCCACATTCCTGACAGGATTCTGACAGGTTCTAAAATGTCAGATACATTTATTAGCATTCGATTTTCCCTTTAGCCTGTTAAGCATTTGCTAATTGAAATGACTTTAAAATATCTTTTAGTTACAATTAGTCACTAGCATAAGGTTGCCCACATTTTTTCTGCTATGGCAATAATTTTCCCCTCAGATCCATCTCAAACTGTCATTTCCTCAGGACTCAGTCTCAAGTGTCCTCAGTATTGGCCATGCTCACTTAACACAACTTGGTTCCCTCAGTTCATACCCCATTAGCCGAATTCCTTCACGGGAACACTCCCTCTCAATTGGCTTTGGAATGTTGCATAGAGGAAACAACACTAAACTGAGGGGTCAAGTTCTAGTCTGTGCTCTTCCAGAAACTAGATGTATGACAATAGCAAAATCATTTCATCTTCCTTAGTTTTTTTCCCTACGAAATGGGGTGAAAGTTGGAAAAGGTTGAAATAAATTATCTTCAATGTTCCAAATTCTAAACCTCTGTGATTTAGTTTAAGGTTATCCAGTCTCTACTTAAGCTTGAGCAATACACACATATTTCTTGAGACTTAGTTCAAAATAATGTAGCTTTCTGATGACTCTTTCAAGTTATCCTTTTTTCTACTTGTACAATTGAGTATATCTCATCTCTAGAAAAGTGGTATAGATGGACCTTCTATCTATAATTTCTTTTCATCAGTACAAAAGTGTATACTTAATAAATTAATCAAAGCCTGACCCAACTGCAAAAATATATTAATATGATAAATTCAAAGTTAGAGTTTTTATTATCATAACTTAGCAGTCCACTGGCTCTAACATATAACCAGAACCTACTATTAAAAACATCACTATGGCTGAGCTCCCAGCATTATCTAGACACCATCTCTAGCCAGTTTGAAAATTTAGGGAATATATTTCTTTATGTCTTCCTTAAGCCTTGATCAATGAATTAGAAATCAGAATAGCCTACTTGCCTGGAAATGCTCTTGGAAAAGCATTGAATTATCTTGAAAATTCTTAAAGAGGGTTTGAGTTTAGTGCAAAGGATGGCATTTGTTCCTATTTTAGTACAGGAAGTTGCCTGTTTCAAATATGACTGAGCCAAACTACCACACAAACTGCACTCTGCCAGGCTCTTAGCACAAAGCAAATACTACTGCAAATAATGTATTTTTCAGCAGCATAATGCTTGTAGCTTCTGGAAGCTGCAGGGAGAATTTCCTCTGCTCTCAGGAATAATTGGATTCATGATAGCACTAGTCCAGTACTTTTATCAAAGTAAAACAGAGAAGTCTCAGCCAGGCAGTCCCAAAGCAACACTCAGTTTCCCTTTCAAGTATCTCTTCCCAAGTGGTTCTTCAGGCCAACTCCCAGAATTTCAATACCAAAGACATTTTTAAACTGTGCTCCAAAGTCCTATTATATATGTTACATTCTCTATTACTTACAAAAATTAATAATTCCCTTATGACTTTATTAAGTAAAATATACATACTCTCTATAATATTTGGAATGTCATTCTGATTACTATAATCTGTAAATTCCAGAATTGCCTTACCTTTGATTAAACATATCCTCCCTACATATGGCTATATATGGCTACACACTATACACATTTTTTAGTGTAGGCCAGGATTCAGCAAACTTTTCCTAAAAGGCACCCAATAGTAAATCTTTTTGGCTTTGTGGGCTATAGGGTCTTTGTCACAACTATTCAACTCTGCCATTGTAGCTCAGAAGCAGCCACAGACAATACACCCATGGATGGACCTGGCTATGCTCCAGTAAAACTTTATTGACCAAGTAGATGGTGAGCTAGCTTCAGCCCATCAGCCAAGTTTGCTGTCTGCTTGTCTAGGAAACCTTCCCGTAACAAGCAGATCAGATAATATTGCATCTAATCTAAAAATGGGCTGGGTTTTTTATTTAGCAAAGTATTGAACTCTCTCTAAAGACAGAGATTATTTTGTATTTTTATTCTGACATAACCAAGCGAGATATATTCTAGATTTAGACCTTCTTATCATGGAAATTTAAACACGGTTTTGCCAAAAAACATAATAACTAGCATTTATTTAAGGCATAATAATTTATAAAGCTCTTTGATATATTTTATTTCATCTAACTATCAAAACAACTCTATGAAATAAGTATTTTTTTTCTTTCCCTTTTGTAGCTGAGGAAACTACATAAAACTAAGTTTAATGATTCACTTAGAAATTGTTAGAGTCAGGAATTGTTGAACCCAGGTCTGACAACAAAACCATGTCAACTTCACTGTTCCAAAACTGAACACTAACGGCAGCATTAGTCATGCTTCAAACAATAAGCCTAATGACATTGTTCAATGAGTTCTGAATCCAAGTGAAAATCCCATTCATTCAACATTTCTTCATTTTATATGTGAGGTTGTCATGAGAAACTGCAAATCGGTGTATGCTACTGTGTATATGCAGTATTCACTACACAAAAGCACTCTCCTGATATGCATCTGATAATGCATCAAAATTTTAAAATAAGGTTAATTGTAATCATCTGTTTTAGTAGACAGTTCCTGCTCCCTTGGGATGACCAATTTCTTTTCCTAAATATTAAATAACTATATTCTAACAACCCACTTAAGAATTTTTTGTCTAGAAGAAATTTCAGACATATTTGTCTATAGTTTCTATATTATAGATTCATGTGTTTTGGCACGTCTCCAAGTCTTCCTAGTTAGTTGATAATCATTGAAATGATTCTGCTATCCTATCTTCTAGTTTTTCTAGTACACAAAAGCTAAGTGGTGTCTAGACCTGAGACAGGAATGTATTGTGAGCTGCTAACCTCTCCAAACTTGAATCTCAATTTCATCTTAAGCAAGTGAGTATAAAATTTTATCATTTGAAGACTGTCCTCCTTGAAGAAAAAAAAGATGAGAGAAAAAAATTTTAAATGGTTCTCTGCTTGGTTAACTTTATGCCATCTTCCCCAAGTGGAAATATAGCTGTTTTAAAATGTCTTTCTATAAAGATAACTATTTCTATGGTTTCAGAATTTTTTAAAAACCTCAGCTCATTGGCCATCCTTATGCCCCAGATCTCACTTTGTTGGCAGTGTAACTTTCATCTATTCACCCTAAGATCTATACTTCTGCCCTTATCTTTTTAAAATATGCTGTATATTAATAAATCCAAAGACCAAGGATAAAAATGGTTTTTTCTCAATAACCACTGTGTTTTTCATAAAAAATCAAATAAAGTCTTTTTTTCAGTTCCCTGCGTGTGTGACACAACAGTAGTGTATTCAGCAGAAAAGGTTTGTAACCCTCTCTGCCCCTTAAGTGCTATGTGCCCTTGCATGAATCTCTAAACTTCCGAGAGTCTTATTGTCTTATTGGAGTCCTTCTAAAACCAGACCCCAAGACAAGGATTTTTGTGTGAGTAGCTTATTTGCGGTGGGGATGGTGGCGGGGAGACCCCAGGAAGTACTACAAGCTGGTGGAGAGCAGGGCAGGGCAGGGCAGGGAGTGTTGATGAACTGTTGATGGCTCAGTGCAGCTGGGGCTCAATCCACCTCTAGCCCCGCTCAGGACTCTCTGAGACACTGTAGGACACAGCCCAGAATTGTCCCACCAAAGGGGGAAGAAGCTGAGAATTTACCTACCTACTCTTGTCCTTTATTAATTTGGGGTAGCTCCTGAGATGTTAGCTCGCCAGCACTTCTGACTTGCCCCAAGGTCAAAGGGCACCCTCACACAGAGACCCCAGGAAGCCAACCTTGTGTAGGAGAACCATCTGCAGGTAACTTCCCACATAAGAGAAAGGCATGTGGACAGGGTGTAAACAGCATTTGCTATACTCGGTCTTCTTGCTTTTTGATGAGGATAAAAATATTGGCCTCAGTTACCTCATGGAATAGTTGAAAAGTTCATCACCACTAATATTTATACACTACTTCATAGTTCACAAAGTATTTTCATAGGCATTCTGTAATGCATTCCTCACACATCCCAGCAAGAATGCTCTACATATGTATAATAATCATCTCCATTTAATGCATAAAAAATCTGAGGCTCAGAAAGGTTAAATCATTTGTCTCACATTAAAGAGCTAGCAATTAGCAAAGACAGGATTTGAACCAGACACACTAGCAATCCCAGACTTTTTCCACCATGGTACATGTGAATGTGCTCTGTCAAGTGTAAACTACCCCAAGTATGTAAGGCACAGTTACTCCTTATGAGGGGTCACACTAACAGAACAAACCTGTAAGTAAAAATTCTTTCTGTTTATCAACTATATGTGTGTATGTGTGTGTGTGTGTGGGTAGTTTTCTAAAAAATCAATTAGTAAAATGTGTGAATGGCACAGATATGAGTGCTTTCTGACTCTTAACCCTGGTGTGGCCATCTGCACATCAATGTGCAGCCATGTGATCAGCTGCTTTGGGAACGACTTAATTATGTTGAGGAGGGAGCAGAACAGAAGCTAAGTCCACCAAGGCACACCCAAGGACAAAGTTCACAACCAAATGAAGAGGATTTATGGGTTTATTAAGAACTTCACCATTGGTGTAGACTCAGTGTGCACAATCCTTTTCTCAGTGGAGCCAATAAGAGAAAATTAAATTAACCCACAATCTCTATATAACCCTGGTCACCTGAGAGTTGAATGGAGCAAAAGGCTGACTTACCTTGGCTTCTGGTCAAGGAACTTCATTCACCAGAAGAAGGTCATAAGACTCCTCCTATGAAGCAAAGACCCAGGAGTAGGTTAGAAAGCACAGACCTAGTATACTTACTAAGCAAAATGTTTTTATTCACCTTGTTTACATTACTGACTTGTTCTAAAATTATTCATGTTCCTGCAAGCAGGCAGTCACTTTGGGGTTTTTCTCCAAATAATATTGGCCCATTTACTTTTTACCTTGTAAATTTATTTCTCTTCATTTATTAGATTTCTTTAAACATGCCCACTGTCCACAGGCATCTGGGCACAAGTTCAAAACTAAATGCTACAATTACATGAAATGTAACAGCCAAAGAACATAATTTCACATAAGAGAAGGGTGGGAAGGTGGGTGGGGAGTGGAAGGAGTTCATCAGGGAAGCCCTTGCCAAACCAGAAAGGTACATCTTGTACCACACCCTGTAGGCACTAGGCATGAGGATTTATTTGCTGGACTCAGTAAATTAGCAGACCCTTAAAAGCCTGAGGTTGGATTTAAATTCAGATGCCAGTAGTTTAAAGTGAAGTATAAAGCTGGCCAAAAAACTATCCCTCTCCCCTAGTCTGTAGCTGTATATATATGTTCAAGAAAGCTAAAATTGAGTCCTGGAGAGAAAGCCACTGGTCTCATCACATAGAGACAGGGCTGATATGTGCAAAATGGCGAAGAAGAATGGGTTACAATAATAGCTAGCATTTATTGAGTGCTTACTACATGCCAAGCACTATTCTACAAGTAGATAGATAGATAGATAGGGAGAGACATTCGTCTAATCCATACAAGAACACTTTGAGAGGCATTTTGTCAATGAGGAAACAGACACAGTTCAAGTTCAATAACTTGCCCAAAATCACAAAGCAGATAGGTGGGAGAGTATAGATTAAATTCAGACCATCTAACACTAGCGATGGCTGTACTTTCCTGACTCTAGGAACTAAAGATGATGTGTAAGTGAAGGACTTGACCATTTAGATGATGGCACTTTTCTTCTTTCTTTCTTTCTATTATTTTTTTTTTTGGTAAGGACACACAAAAACATCATCAAAATGAATTTAAGAGTGAAAAGAGCTGGTTCCCAAGCTACTTTTTCATGCTTGTTTGTGGGCATTAAAATGCAAAACAAGACAAAAATCACTTCTTACAGCACTTTCTTCCCTGGTTCTTCCCTCTCCTTTGCTCTTTTTTGGTCCACATAGTCTCTTCTTATCTTAAAGGCCAATGCAGTGGCTAAGCAAGTAGGGAAAAGCCTAGAATAAGCATGGAGAAGGAAATGACATTATGGTTATGCTATTCCTACCTGAGACACTAACCCTGTCTTAACTCCTCTGACCTCAATATTAGTATATGATGTAGACATTTCTGTTTTAAATGAGCTGCATTTAAGTGAGTTCAGTTTAAGCGGAAACCGTTTTTTTGTAAGTGAGATGGTACCAGACTAGAAATCTCTACCTCCAAAACAGCTGACCAACCATGAGATGCTTGAGCAAGTCACTTCATGTCTTTGAACCAAGTTTTATATAGAATATAGTGAAATACGATAAGAAGGTGTAATTTCATTCTGTACCCTAGAGACGTTGAGTATTATTTAGCTAAGAGTTTGTATTGATTACAACATCTAAAAATAAAATAACATAAAGACTTCCGGTTTCTGCTCCAACAGACAAAGAGCTTAGAAATCGTCACTCCCATCCTTTATATAACAGGAAAAAGGCTGAACAAACTGAAAGCCAAGAATTTTCCTTGGACCCATCAGAGAATTGAGGTCGCAGGGCAAACAACACCAAAAATCTGGAGAGACGGGTGAATACAAAGAATCACAGCCGAGCTCTGCTTATCTGGAGCAAAAGCCGCTGGACTCATACACTGGTAGGAAGCTGTAAGTGGTAATTTTGAAGAATTCCTGGAGGCTAAGTGTGGACTAGCATGAGAGTTAGAAAGTCTTAGGGAGTCCCTTCACTTTGGTGACTGTTACCTTTAGGGTTCCCACCAGGTTTTCAAGATAAAGAGCTGCAAAATATCCCCTGTGGTTCTGGACAAGGGTGGGGTTTGGTAAAAAGTAACCATATTTAAATATATCCAGAGCAGTCTCATAATGCTTACTCTCCAGGAAAAAAGCATTTATCAGAGTCCTACTTAGGCACAGGGATATTTACTCACTCCTCTAGCCTTCCTGTCTCATGTAACTAGAAAAGGTAGGAGGGCGAGGAGGAAGACAGAGACCAACAAACACTTGTGAAGATAATAGCCCAGGGACACAGACCCACACAAAAAATTAAGATTTAGTCATGAGATTATATAATGCCTCCCCTCCCCACACCTTACCACCTTATCAGCTGGGTTCTAGGGTAATAGCACTTTACAGCTGAAAAATCTGCAAGCTCCAGGCTTTATTTAAAGAAGAGTTCTTAGGAAAGCTCAAAGACAATAGGGGGGACAAAAACTAGGACATTTGAGGAATTTGAAGTCTCTGCCATCTTACATAGCCCAACTCCTGGCCTTATTAACATAAAACCTCACACTAAAGGCCTGTTTACCTCAGTTCCTGTTACCTGATACATCACATCCATCTTTCAATGAAAATTACAAGGCATGCTAAAAGGCAAAAAGGAAAAAAAGAAAAAGAAAAAGAAACAAACAAACAAACAAAAGCTAAAACACAATCAGAAGAGACAAACAAATGTTAGGATCACACTCAGGTATGACACAGATTTTGGAATTATCAGACAGGGAATTTAAAATAACTATGATTAATATGTTAAAGGCTCTAATTCAAAGTGTACACAATGTGCAAAAACAAATAGGTAACATAAGCAGAAAGATGGAAACGCTAAGAAAGAATCAAAAGAAAATGCTAGAAATCCTGTCCCTCATTAATCATGGGCCACTCCTGAGATATTAGCTCAGATTTTCTTTAAAAAGTAAAGGAATGAAGAAGGCCTTTGATGGGCTCATCACAAGACTGACTGTACATGGCCAAGGGGCCGGGGGGGAAAACAACGAGCTTGAAGATATTAGTAGAAACTTCCCAAACTGAAAAAAGAATGGAATAAAAAAGAACAAAACATCAAAGAACTGTGGGACAATTTCCAAGGTATAATATGTATTAGGATACAAGAAAAAGAAAGAGAAAACAGAGCAGAGAAATATTTAAGGTAATAATGGCTGAGAATTTTCCGTAGTCAATGAGGACACGAAACTATAGATCTAGAAGACTCAGAGAACACCGAGCAGAAAAGAGCACCTTAGCTATAGAGAAACAAGAGCAAGAATTAAAGTAGACTTCTTATCAGAAACCATGCAAGCAAGAAGAGAGTGGAGTGAAATATCCAAGCATTGAAAAACAAAAACCACCCAGCGAGGGTTCTATATCCAGGGAAATTATCTTTCAAAAGTGAAGAGGAAAGAAAGACTTTCTTAAACAAAAACTGAGGAAATTCACATCCAGCATTGGGCCCTGCAAGAAATGTTGAAAGTTCTTCAGGAAGATGAAAAATGATATAGGTCAGAAATTCAGATCTACAAGAAGAAAGGAAGAACTGGGGAGAGAAAAAATAAATGTAAAATATAGTCTTCATTTTTTCTTATTCTTAATTCACCTAAAAGATAACTGTCTGTTCAGAGTAATAATGTGTTGGATGGTGTTGGTAAGTGCAATGAGGGAAAGCAGTGTTATAATGGACAGGAGGAAGGAACTGGAGCTACACTGTTACAAGTTATCTGCACTACAGGGGGAGCAGTATATGGTCTTACATTGGTTGTAAATATATATTGCCAACTCTAGGGGACTATTAAATGTTTAAAGAAAAGTATAACTGTTATGCGCAGAGAGAAGAGAAAATAGAATCATATAAAATACTCAATTAAACCAGAGAACATAGAAAAAGAAAGCAAGAGAGGCTGAATTTTACCCCATCCCCACCCCCAGAGTCATATGATGAAGTTCCCAGTATCTCAGAGTGTGACTATATTTGAAGATAGGGCCTTTAAAGAGGCAATAGGTCATTAGGATGGGCCCTAATCCAGTATGACTGATGTCCTTATAAGAAAAGATTAAGACACATACCCAGAGGGAAGACCATGTGAGGACACAGCAAAAAGACAGCTATTTGCAAGCCAAGGAGAGAGGTCTCAGAAAAAAAAAAAAAAAATGAACCTGCCAAAGTTCTGGACTTCCAGCCTTCAGAACTGTGAGAAAATAAATTTCTATTGTTTAAGCCATCCAGTCTGTGGTATTTTGTCAAGGCAGTTTTAACAAACTAATTGGGGGGGAAGAACAAAAAGAAACAGAGAATAAGTACAATGATTACAAAACAGTTACGAATAAGGTATCTACATCAATAATTCAACCACATCAATAATTATTTTAAATGTGAATGACCTAAATAAACCAATTTAAAAAACAGAGATTGTCAAAGTGGATGAAGAAAAAGAGAACCAACTATATATTGTCTAAAAGAAAACTACTTTAAAGACACAGAAAGCTTACAAGTAAAGAAGTGGAGTAAAATATATCCTGTTAACATTAACCAAAAGAAAGCTGGAGTAGCTATATTAATTGCAGACAAAGTAGAGTTCAGAACCAAAAAAATATTGCCAGAGATAAAGAAAGGTATTACATAATGATAAAGGAGTCAATTCTCTCTCTAATAAGACATAACAATTCTTACCATGTCTAACAACAAAGCATCAAAATACATGAGGCAAAAACTGATAGAACTACAAGAGATACAGAGAAATCCACTATTATAGTTGGAGACTTCAACACCCCTCTTTCAGAGACTGATAGATCAAGCAGGCAGAAAATCAGTAAAGATATAATTGACCTAAATAGTACTAGTAAAAAACTTGATCTACTTGACACTTACAGAATATTACACCCACCGACAACAGAGTACAACATTCTTCTCAAGCTCCTGTGATACATTCACCAAGATAGACCATAATCTGGGCCACAAAACACACTTCACCAAGTTTAAAAGAAGAAAAATCACACAATGTCTGCTCTCAAACTCAAACCACAATGGAATTAAACTAGAAACCACTAACAGAAAGATAGCTGGAAAATCCCAAGACATTTGAAGATTAAACAGCACACTTCTAAGTAACATGTGTTAAAGAAAAAATCTGAAGATAATTTTAAAAGGAAAGAAATAATATAATTAGAGCAGAAATTAATAACATTGAAAACAGGAAAACAACAGAAAAAATCAAATAAACCAAAAGGTGGTTCTTTGAAAAAATCAATAAAATTGATGAATCTTTAATAGTCTCACCAAGAAAAAAAGAGAAAAGACACAAATGACCAATTTCAGAAAAGAAAGAGGGTCACCACTAATGATCTCATGAATGTTAAAGAGATAATAAAGAAATACTATGAACAATCCCACACTCACAAAAAGGACCAGTTCCTTGAAAGACACAAATTTATCAAAACTCACCCAAGGAGAAACAGATCATCTGAATAGGTCTAGAACTATTAAAGAAACTGAATCAATAATTAATAAACTTCCAAAACAGTAAGAACCAGACCCAAATGGCTTTACTGGTAAATTATACCAAACATTTAAAGAAGAAATATCAATACTACACAATCTCTTCCAAAAAATAGAAGCAAAGAGAATACTTCATAACTAATCCTATGAGACCAGCATTACCCTAATACTAAAACCAGGTAAGGATATTACAAGAAAGCAAAACTATGGAAAAATATCTATAAAGACCGTAGACACAAAAGTCCTCAACAAAATATTAGCAAACTGAATCCAACAATGTGTGAAAAATACTATACACCACAACTATGTGAGATTTATCCTAAGTATGCAACAATGATTCAACATTCAAAATCAATTAATATAATCCACCACATCAACAGGCTAAAGGATAAAATTATATGATCATACCAATTGATGCAGAAAAAGCATTTGACAAAACTCAGCACCCATTCATGATAAAAACTCTCAGGAAACTAGGCATAGACAAGAATAGGACAAAAAACCTACAGCTAGCATTATACTTAATAGTTAGAAACTGTATGCTTTCCCCTCTAAAACTGGGAACAAGACAAGGATGTATCCTTTCACCACACCTATTCAACTTTGTACTGAAACTTCTGGATAGCGCAAGTAGATAAGAGAAGGAAATAAATGGTATAGAGATTGGGAAGAAAGAAATAAAACTATCTTTGTTCACAGATGACATAACTTTCTATGCAGAACTTTCCTAAGAATCTATTTTTTTAACCCCCAGAACTAATAAGCAATTATAGGTCACAGTACAAAAGGTTAATATACAAAATGTAATTGCTTTCCTATATATGAAAGAACAATTGGAAATTGAAATTAAAAACAAGACACAAATTACAATAGCACCAGGGATATGAAATACTTAGGTATAAATCTAACAAAATATGTAAAGGGTCTATATGAGGAAAACTACAAAACTCTGACCAAAGAATTTAAAGAAGAGCTAAGTAGAGAGATATTCCATATTCATGTATTGGGGAAAAAATATTCTTAAGATGTCAGTTATTCCTAACCTGACCTCTTGATTCAACACAATCACAATCAAAATTCCAACAAGCTATCTTGTACATATTGACAAACTGACTCTAAAGTTTATATGCAAAGGAATATCTACAAAATATTAAAGAAGAAAGTTAGAGAACTCATATTACCCAATTTCAAGACTTATTACAATGCCACAGTAATCAAGACAGTGTTGTATTTGATGAAAGAATAGACATAGAAATCAATGAACAGGATAGAGAGCCCAGAAATGTACCCACACAAATACAGTCAGTTGATCTTTGACAAAAAAAGTGAAGGCAATTTAATGTAGAAGAGACAATCTTTTCAACAAATGATGCTGGAACAATTAAAGGTACATATGCAAAAAATAATAACAATAATAATAATAATAGACACAGATCCTACACCTTTCACCAAAATGAACTCAAAATGGATCATAAACCTAAATGTAAAATACAAAACTATAAAACTTCTAGGAGAAAACATAAGGAAAATTCTAGTTGACCTTGGGTTTGATCACCTAGCTACAACATTGAAAGCATGGTCCATGACAGAAAAAAATGATAAATTGGACTTTATTAAATCAAAATTTCTGCTTTGCAAAAGACACCATTAAGAGAACAAAGACAAGTGCTGGACTTGGAGAAAATATTTGCAACACACATATCTGATAAAGGACTTGTATTTAAAATATACAAAAATTCTCTTAAAACTAAAAAAAAAAAAGAAAACAAAAACCCTATTTAAAAAACAAGCGAAAGATCTGATATATCACCAAAGCATATAAGAAGATGCTCAACATTTATTTGTCCTTAGGGAATTGCAAATTAAAACAACAAGATACCACTATATACATGTTAGAATGACTAAAATCTTAAAAAATATCAGTTGCTGGCAGGATGTGAAGCAACAGGAATTCATTGCTAGGAGGGTGCAGCTACTTTGGAAGACAATTTGGCATTTTCCTACAAAGCTAAACATAGCCTTTCCATATGTCTTAATCCATTTGTGCTATTATAGCAATACCACAGACTAGATAATTAATTAAGAATAGAAATTTATTTCTCACAGTTCTGGGGTCTAGGAAGTCCAGGATCAAGGTGCCAGCATTTCAGTGTGGGCCTTCTTGCTGTAGCCTCACGTGGCAGAAGGCTGAAGGCCAAAGAAGAGGAAACTCACTTCCACAAGCCCATTTTATAATGGCATTAATCCATAATTGAGAGTGTAGACCTCATGATTGAAACACTTCCCATTAGGCCCCACATCCCAACACTGTTGCATTGGGGATTAAGTTTCCAATACATGAATTTTGGGGAACACATTCAGACCATAGCACCATACGATCCAGCAATCAAGTTCCAGGGTATTAACCCAACTGATTTGCATAATTATGTCCACACAAAAACCTGCAGATGAATGTGTATAGCAGTTTTATTCATAATCACCCCAAATTGGAAGCAATCAAGATATCCTTCAATAGATGAATGGATAAACAAACTGTAGAATAGCCATTAAATGGAGTATTATTCTGAGACCAAAAAAATGCACTATTAAGCTGTGAAAAGACATAAATGAACCTTAAATTTATATCGCTAAGTAAAAGAAGCAATCTGAAAAGGCTTCATACTGTATGATTCCAATTATATGATGCTTTGGAAAAGGCAAAATTATAGAGACAATAAAAATATCAGTGGTTGCCAGAGGTTGGGGGAAAAGAGAGAGAGTTGAATAGGTAGAACTCAGGGGCTTTTTTAGGACAGTGAAACCATTCTGTATGATACTATAATGTTGGATACATGGTGTCATGAATTTCTCAAAACCCATTGAACTTTATTGCATAAAGGGTAAACCTAAATGTAGGCAATTTTTTAAGAAATATCGTTTAGGATGTTGTGAAATCTCAGAAAAGAATGCAGATAGCGATAAGAGAATCTAAGTATTACAAATATATGAAACAACCTCACTGAAAAGAATAGGGGGAAATGGTGTCAATTTGAGTAACTACAGAAATGATTTGGGTCCATAAGACTGGAGTCAAAAGAGACTGCACATAATCACTGTACTCTGCTGGTTGAAGCTGTTTCCCATGGGGGCATGGGTTAATGATTCTGATACTTCTATCCATGCACACTGGAACTGAACAATTAAGAAACTGAATTTTATAGCACATAGTGTAAACCTAAATGGGGATGGAGGGGAGGAAGGTTTCTCACTGTTGGAGTGGGATTATACACATAAGTAAGGGGAACAGCTAGAATGATCCATGTGGCAATGATTAGCATTAGCAGCCAGTTTGAACTCACAGTTAGCTCAATATATATACAGATGGTTACACATAGAAATATGTATAGATATGTGTCTATACATGGGTTAGTATATCCATATATATTTCCTTACTTTGTCAGCTGAGAGGACCCAGAAGCAAAGACACTCCAATAGCATCAAGTACACTCTACAGCAAAACTTAGTTTCTAATATCATTCTGCAATAAAAGGAACCAGGACTCCTTGAAGAATGACTAATTCTAGGATTAGTATAGGAAATCAAGATGATGTGATACACACACACAAACACACACACACATTGATGGGGTTATGTCAAAGGAACATGGGAGCTACCTGCAAGGACTCCTAATGGCCCAAGCTGGAACAATTTAAGCAACAGAATAAAAGCAGTATTGGATTGTGACTAAAAGTAGAAAATAAATATCTATTAGTCCATACTGATATAAGTAAATGATTGAATGAATAAATAGGGGAGAAGAGACAAATCTCCCATGCAGAAGAATTGTAGATAATCTGTCCTCAAGGAGGGAAAGCATAACTCGCCACTCCTCGACTGTAGACTGGGCATGGTACTGCCTTCCAAAGAGTACAGTATGGAAAAGGAGGGGGGAAAATGACTTTGCAATAGAGAAACGTGGCAAACATTACCTGAGTCAGGTGATTAAGGTCACCATCAACAGTGACAAATCATGTCGAGAGAATATACCCTATATTGATGTAATGGCAGTTTTCCTCTGTGGTCTTCCTCTCAAGAACCCATAACCCTAGCCTAATCATGAAAAACATCAGACAAATTCCAATATAGGGACATTTTACAAAATACCTGACCACTACTCCTCAAATCTGTGAAGGCCACCAAAAACAAGGACATCTGAGAAACTGTCACAGCCAAGAGGAACCTAAAGAGACATGACAACTAAACACAATGTGGTATTCTGAATAGGATCCTGGAACAGAAAAGGGATGGTAGGCAAAAACAGGAAATTAGAATCAACTATGGGTTTTAATTAATTGTAATCTATCAACATTGAATCATGAATTGTAGCAAATGAACCATACTAATACAAAATGTCAGTAATAGGGGAAACTGCTGGGTGCGGTGGCTCATGCCTGTAATCCCAGAGACTCAGGATGCTGAGGTGGGAGGATTGCCTGAGGCCACTCAAGATCAGCCTAGGCAACATAGCAAGACCCCATCTCTAAAAAAAACTTTTAAAAATTAGCTGGGGTGGTGGCACATACCGTAGTTCCAGATACTTGGGAGGCTGAGGCAAGAGAATCGCTTGAGCCCAGGAGTTCAAGGTTACAGTGAGCTGTGATTGTGCCACTGCACAATGACAGAGTGAGATACCGTCTCTAAAAATAATAATAATAATCGGGGAAACTAGATGTGGGGGTGTATGGTAGCCTCTGTACTATCTTCATAATTTTTCTATAAATCTATAACTGTTCCAAAAATAAAGCATATTTTTAAAAAATAAAGTAATATGAATAAATAAATAATGTAATGAGTGAGCTTTGTATTGGGATGTATTAAAACCTCCGTCTATCTGAACCAAATTCAGGTGACAAACTAATTACCTGGTTCTTGACTCGAAACCTTCAAACTTAGCCTAAAAACTGTACTTAGAGAAAAAAATTAAGAAATCAAAGAGGGTCATACTCTAAGTCATTTGTGAGAATGATCAGGTAGTGAGGAAGAAAGTCTGAAACGGAATTATCCTGATTATCCAAAATCATCAAATTCATCAAGGAATGGCTCTGTTCCCTTTGCTTTCAATCCTCTTCTGAACGTTTGGTGACATGGCCCATCATCCCTGAGACATTCCCACCGCGATAACCTGCCAGTAATGGCTTTGGCTGTGCTGACCTATTCACACTCTCACCCACGGACATGGGCACAAACTCACATGGTGGCTGCCTCGGACCCGTGAGGGGAAGGTTTCCCTATGGGAAGGAAAATGAATTTAACAGAACTCTAGCCAATGCCACTGGATTAGTTAGCTTCAAGCTCTAACGAGCTCACTACGCCAGACTCCCAGTTGCCGCCACCGCATAGGGCCATAGATGACAACTCAGGGTTTACACTGCCACCTGTCTTTGAAGTTGTTGTTCCATCCCAGAGATGCCTGTCCTAAATAAAAGACATAACACAGTTCCCAGCCACGCTAGAACATGGAGAAAGCAATGACATAGAATTACTACCACATACAGGCTCTAAGACACCATTGTTTGGTGTACAGATGTGGAGTGCCCAAAGCCAAAGTGATCTGAGATTTCCTGGCCTAACCATGGTGGACTCATTTTTTCCAGTTCACTTTCTACTAAGGCCAAAAATGTTACCAGGGTTCCCTCAGGGTCTCTAATTGCCCTGGTGGCTTTGGTAATTGCTCTAGACTCTTTCCCCAAAAGAGTAAACAATGATGTGTCCTTTTAGATTTCCCACATCCTCTCGGTCCACACTCTCCTCAAATAAGTACTTATGGAAGGAGACAAATACACTCATCATTTGCATAATGGTGAGTTATTTTCCACATAGTGTCAATTGTTTTTATTGTTCATCTGTTTTAATTATCTAATTTTCCTTCTGTTATATATCCTTTACTCAAGAAAGCAGAGAATTCACCTTGGCCTAGATTCAAAGAAGAGTGTAAAGGACCTAGGCGAAATGTCTCAGGCAATTGAAAATATCACAGATAACATATTTCAAAGCCCTAAAAGTCATCCCCTGTCTTTCAACCTAGATGCCCCTTGTCAACTAATGGCCACCTACTCTCAGAAATTCTATTTGGCTGACTGTTTGTATCCTGAGTCAAAGCTCATTCTCAGTGTGCTGGCCCTCCCAGATGCCTTCCATATTAGGTGACAAACTCGTCTGTGTGGGGAGGAGTTTCTTCAGCCTTGCCCCACTGTGATTTTCTGCTGGATTAGTTTCCTGTACAGGCTCCGAGGTTGACTTCCTAGAGGAGGCACAGCCAGGGATGTTCCAAGTAGCCCTGATAAGTGGCAGTGAGCATAGAATGGTAAATTTTGATCGGCTTTGGAGACAGAGCACACTTTGTCCACTCTGCCACTTACTGGCTGTGCTAATTGTAACAAACAATCAACTTTATTGAAACTAAGATTCTTCATCTGTAAAATGGTAAGAATAATAATTATCTCAGGGTTTTTGAGAAGGTTAAATATGGTAATGTGTGTAAAGTACCAGGCACATGGCTAAGTGCTTAATCCTTGTTAACTGTTAACTTTTTCCAGAGCAGAGTGCAGGTGGTTTCAGTGTTATTCAGTGGTTGCTTGTTTGGTTGGTTGATTGCCTGTATCACAAAAAAAAAAATTAAATTGTTCTCAAATTTGTAATGTTTAGTTCAAAATCTAAGGACAGCAAGTTTCTTCTTCTATGGTTTTGTCTTAGTCTGCTAGAGCTGTCATAACAAAATACCACAGACTGTGTGGTTTAAACAACCAGAAATTTATTTTCTCACAGTTCTGGAGGCTGGAAGTCCATGATCAGAGTGCTGGCAATTCGAGTTTCTGGTGAGGGCTCTCTTCCTGGCTTGCAGGTGGGCACCTTCTCACTATGTCCTCGCATGGCCTTTGTTCATGCATGTGTATGAGGATAAATCGAGAGAGCAGCTCTCTGGTGTCTCTTCTTATAAGGGCACTGATCCCATCTGACCAGGGCCACAACTTTATGACCTCATTAAACCTTAATTACTTCCTTAAAGGTCCACACTAGGGGTTAGGGCTTCAACATGAATTTGGGGGGGTCACAAGCATTTAGTCCATAACAGGTTTTCTGTAATTTCTTGATCTCAGGAGAAAAAGAAATGTCATTTGAATGATGGTATATATGCCCCTTGGCAACGCAAGAGATACTATGTTTATTCACACAATAAATGATGAAAGTAGAAAAAATCAGGTACCTCTTAATTCTTATTATCAAACAAACTTTTTAAAATAAGTAGCTACTCTTGCAGATTGACTGCATTAATGGCCTGAATTTGTTCACTCTCCCCTGTATCCAAGCCCTTTGGCAGTGTGCTCTCACACTGATCAGAGATTTGGCTATGTGACTTCTTTAGGTGCACGGGTCATTATCAGTTATGATGCAAGCAGAGGCACGGAAAGTGCTTGTACATTGAAGCTTGCCTGCTTGCAGCTCTTGGAACCAGCTGCCCTGAGAGCAACACAGGCTATCCTGGTGGGAGCCAAAGGATCCCCTGGAGGAGAGCTAACAATCAAGCAGCTCTCAGCTATTGTGATAGCTGACGGAAGAAACATGAATGAACCCCTAGTGAGACCAGCTGAGACGAGACCCAGATAAACACTACTACCCAGTGAACCCAGCCTAAATTGCTGACCTACCGAATCATGAACGAAATAGACTTTTATTGTTTTAAACTACTAAGTTTGGGTTGGTATGTTACACAGCAATAGCAAACTGATACATCTATGAAGTATTCAGGACTTCCCTTTAGGAAATACAGAAGAAATTTAAAATAGAATTATAGGTGAGAAGACAAGACATACACATATGGTGTATATCCTGCAGCTAATAAGTAAGGAGACAAATTTTACCTTTAGTTGAATTAAACATAATAGTTTTTTGATACCAAAAAGTAATAAAATTATACATAACCTGGAAATTATAATTTTTATGTAATTCCAACATTTTGTATCTTATTTAGGATGAAAATTATTGAGGCTTATTAAGAATAAATAACAGGGGGAAAAGATATCAGGGACATTTATTTTGCATCCAAAAAAGTTCTCTCTCTGGTTCAATTCATATTTTGGGAAGCAAGTCAGATCACTTTTTATCCAAACTGGTTTGCCCATTCCTTGAAATTACATATGATGACATAATCCAAGTCTAACTTGGCAAAATGTGCAGCTCAAGTCTGGTTTCTCTTCAATTTTCATTTCCCTTGGGGCCCATTAATATTTCTTACAGACACTTTCCCTTGTGACCCAATCTAATTTGATTCCCTACCATATCTCCTCTACCAAGAGCATCCAAAGCTATTTTGCAGAGGTCCTATAAATAATGTTTTGATAATTCTTAAAAGATAATATTCAGGGGGAAAAACCACTTTAACTCTAAAAAGAAAGGGGCATGTAAAAAAAGGCTCTTTTCAGGACAATGTCTAAGATTGTACCCAGATGTTATCAACCAATTTGTATGATCTATTTTTCCAACTGACTTAACAGAATTGACAAATTATTTTGGCTTCATATAGAAATAGCCACAATGAGGTGAAATTGGAAGGAAAAACTGACCAGTTGGAAAAAAATTATGGAAATAGAGAAGGCCTCCTGTGAGAGCTGATATTTGATAACAAAGCAAAATGACAAAACTAAGGAAAATTATCCAGGTACAATATTCCACTACCATTCTATAAAGTTAGAGAAGGAGTTGGCGTTCTTCTTTGTAGAGAAATCTGACATCTGGAAAAAGGCCATTATTTGACATTTGGACAAGTTTTGAATTTTCTCTTTTGTATTGTCCCTGCTGTGGTTTCAACATTTAATCTTCTCCAAAATGGGTGTATTGAAACTTAATTGCCAATGTGATAGTATTAAGAGGTGCAACCTTTACGAGGTGATTAAGTCATGAGGGCAGAACCCCAGTGATTGGGAAAAAGGCTTCACATGGCACGCAGCCTTTTTCCCTTCGACCATGTGAATGTTCAAGGCCCCGTCTTGGAAACAGAGAGCAGCCCTTACAGACATTGAACCTGTGGCTCCTGATCTTAAATTTCCCAGCCTCCAAAACTGTAAGAAAATAAATTTCTGTTCTTTATAAATTACCCAGTCTCAGGTACTTTGTTATAATAGCACAAATAGACTAAGACAGTCTCCTGTGTCCCCTTCTGGCCCCATGTGTCTCTTCCCATTGGCCCCACTGACCATCAAGCTCACTTTAGTCTGCAACTAATGACACCTTGTATTAGTTTGCTAGGGCTATCACAACAAAGCACCACAGACTAGGAGGGTTAAACTGTGAGAAATTTATTTTCTCTCAGTTATGGAGGCAGCAGATCAACATCAAGATGTGCTATGGACTGAATTGTGCCCCCTCTTAATTCGTATATTGAAGCCCTAACCCCCAGTGTAATATTTAAAGATGGGGCTTTTGGGAGATCATTAGGTTTATATGAGGTCATAAGGGTAGAGCCTTCGTGATGGGATTAGTGCCCTTATAAGAAGAGAGAGAGACACTAGAACTTTCTATCCATCATGTGAGGACACAGGGAGAACATGGTGGTCTGCAAACCAGGAAATGAAACCTCACTGAGGAACTGAATCTGCTAGTCTCTTGATCTTAAACTTCCCAGCCTCCAGAACTGTGAGAAATACATTTCTATCAGATAAACCATCCAGTCTATGCTATTTTGCTATGACAGCCTAAGCTGACTAATCAAGGTGTCAGCAAGTTGGTTTCTTCTGAGAGCCTCTCCCCTTGGCTTGTGGATGGCCATCTTCCCCCTGTGTCTTCACAGGTTTTTCCCTCTGTGCATGCCTGTGTCCTTCCTAATTCATTTTCTTATAATGACAGTATTCACATTGAATTAGGAACCACACTAATGATCTCATTTTACCTCCTAAAGACCCTTTGTTCAAATACAGTCACATTCTGAGGTACTGGGATTAGAACTGCAGCAATTCAGGCCATAACACACCTTAAGGTCCCTTACTTCATAGGTCTATTTACTTTTTATATTACTTCCTGGATATTGTACAAGAGGAATGACAACAGTTCCAGGTTAGATACACATATCGATCCATTTCAAGATGCATCCCAATTTTGGAAATGTGAAATGTAAAAGAAAAAAATTGTCATAGAAGAAATACGGTAGTAGATGACTTTGAAAACTAAAAAATTTCTGCAAGATTTAAATCACTGAATCTCTAATGGCTGGAATCATGGTCCATGAAAGAGACACTAGATAGCGCTCCACTATCTATGGGTAGATGGTGCCCCGCTGGGCGATCCATTTAGGTCAGTTAACTTCACATTCACTTGTAACATCATTGAGGAGATTTTCAGTGTGAGTTGGAGCAGAGGGTGAGGAAGGCGTCAAGGGAGGTTGCTCGGTTTCTCCCAGAGTTTGTTCATTAAGAAATGGTATGCTGAGCAGTGACCGCTCTGTTAGCCACAGGCCTTTGCCTACAAAGTCCTTTTTTCTGAGTCCCTGCAGTGTTCTAGTCCCTTCTCATAGTAACTACATAAATATCAAGTAGGCAGCCAGTCAATGCTGACTGGCTGATTTAGCACCGTCATGTCAGGGATATTAACATGAAAGCCATAGTAATTCCAACTGCTCTTTGTTTTTATTTTGAAGGTAAGGATGTATAGATGTGTTCCCTTTTATTCCTATCACCCACTGACTTCTAACTGAAAGGAAAACTTCCCTGTATGGACAGCCACCTTCCAGGGATGAATATGAAATTAAAATCCATGGTCTCTTCCAAGTACTTCTCCTCCTTCTGCTTCAACACTTTACTCCTCATCCCCAAGTAAATAACTTTAATGTTCACATTGAACATTGAACAGATAGATAGAAACTGACCTTTAAATATTTCTTTTGTCTGACTTCCCCCAAAGTATATAACAGACTCCACCCTGTGTTGTGCTTTCTCTGTGAGCCACTGTCCCTTATCTCCCAAATCCTGTCACAAATTTCATCTTACTGCTTGCTTCCTTCAGAAATATTGCTGATCACTGAGGAGAGGTAAATATCAAATTCTATTTATTCTTTCCCACTCAGAGCATTTCCTTATTTCTGCACTTTCTGTCTAAAATAACCCTTCTGGAAATCATCATAAAAGATTGTCATCCATATTTTGATGTCTCTAACCCCTGGGGCTGCCCTGTAACTGTTTTTCTTTGGTAAACTGATCAAAAGTCCCCTGGCTAATTATATCATCTGGGAAGCAGACAGAGGCAACAGGGGCTGGGGGGAGCCAGTGCCATTCATACGAATCTGGCTTCAGCTACTACATCGCCACTGTGCAAAGAGGCTAATTCTTCCTTGGATGTTGACCAGAAAGAAACGAGCAGGAGAATGAACACAAGCAAGACAAACAGGCTGCTATTCCTGGATACACAAAAATATACCTTTGGAAGTGGTTAAGCAAGGAAAAAATATTTTTTAACTCCCACCACAACATTTGTCAGTCTAATTTTTTCCTGAATAAACAGTTCTCTGTTGGAGCAAAATGATACAAGACGTTTTTCAGCTAAATGGCCTTTTGTTTGTTATCAAGGTTATTTATCCATGTGGATTGTCATCTCTGGTCACTTGCTCCTCCGGGTTTAAGGCAAAGGCATAAATTGTGCTCATATAATCCCTTCATTTTAAAAGAAAGGGAACAGGGACAAGTCATAAGACATTTAAGTGCTGGGAAACTTCTTAGCCTGAGTTTTCTTTCTCAGGAGTCAGCTTACTCCACCAATGCCTTTATTCATGTGGGATATAATGTTATTTCATTTTCCTCTGGTCATCTTACATCCCTGGAGAGAGCTTGACTCACGATATAATTATATGCTTGGCCGGTTCCCACTGAGAGTCACTCCAGACTGCCACTGGCCAGCCCCCCGCTGATCTTCCATTCTGATGTCAAAGAGAGCAGAACTCTGCCAGAAACAGAGCGACACTTTTTTTCGAAACAGCTAATTATTAGGTTCTCAGAAAGCAGTTTGCAATGGCTGTTCTCTTTCCTCCAAGGGGGACGTTGGGCCCTGGAGGTTAGTGACTCACAGCAGAACCAGCCCGATTTGTGGTCTGTGGGGCTGGTCAGCACAGCCTGCCTAGTTCTCTTTGTTGGTTCGTAAAAATGTTTCCTGGAGGAAAGATTTTTAAGTGTTTGGGTATTAAGACTTATTTTACAGAAGATATGAATACTGCCTTTAGAGTTGTGCACAGCATAGTCTTGTCTAAGGCCACTTTGGAGATGATCGAGACAATCCCTCATAATCAATGGTTTGTTACCTGCCCTTTCATACCACTTGTCCTGAATGAAGATCATTCAGGGCTGCAGAATCCCAGCTCTGTAGGGGATATGGGGAAATCATCTTGTCTAGCTGCTTGATTTCAGATAAGTAAATGGTCTTCTCACTTTTGGCAATTACTTCTAGGACTGGAAGCTCCTTAACGAAACCATTTAAGAGCCATACCAGAACTTATCTTATAGCTCTTAATGTCTTTTTCTTTTTTTATGCCTACCATAGATCCAGATGTTTCCATTGGATCTATTTTTTTCTGGTCTCCAAGGCTTTAAGGCTCATGTCAAATCTCACTTCCTCAGAGAAACTTTTCCTGATCCCCTAATCCAATTTACATGTTCCCTGTCATTTTTTTCTAAATCATAGCACCCAGTTCTTTCTTCATAGTTTTTATCATAATTTGTAATTGTATATCTTATTTGATTAAAGTATGTCTCTTTCTGCTAGATTGCAAATTCCATGAGCAAAGACACATCTGGTTCTTTTTTTAATTTTACTACTATTAAACCAGAGGTTTCACATAGCACCTGGCACAGAGTTAGTTCTCAATATACATTAGTTATAATTAACATTATTACTATTATCATCATAATCACTAATTGAATAAATAAACTTTTCAGCATCCACCCAACTAAATTCTTCATGCTTTTGAAAAATATGACTATTCCTTTCCTCCATTTTTTCCCATTTTTCTCTTACACTTATTTCTGCAGGTGCCATAAAAGATCCTGGATTCTGTCCATATGGAAAACCATGAGAAAAAAAAGTCCACATATTTCTATCACTTTAATGTTTTGTCCTCCTCATGGCCATGGGGCTGAGCCACATTGCCTCATATTCATAGTGCAATTGCGTTTAGAGTACCCAAAACACTGTGTCAAAATAGCCCGTTTTTTCCACCCATTATCTTCTTTACCCCAGATGATCTCCCTGAATTGGCTGGAAAGCATGCCACTGGGTGACCTTGTGTTGCCACTGCCTGAGACTAGGCCATGGGGCTCAGTAAGAAAAGTCAAGTGGTCAGAAATAAAGGTTTCAGTCCAGCGCGGCTCCTCCTGGGGAAGCAGGCTCTGAGTTACTCAGGGCTGTTGTCTGAACACAGTGTGACCTTACACCCTCCCTATCCACTCCTCAGCTGTCCTTTACTAACTCATATTTCCTATAACACACTTCCTTCCAAGACCCCCCCAGGAGGAAGGGGCCTCATAGTGCTTCATGCCAACTGGCCTCCTCAGCAGTGCTCTTAAGATCTCACAGTCACCTTACCTGCCTATTTCTGAGCAGCTATTTAAAAAGCTCTGTTCTTGGAGGCAAGATATCTGGGCTTTCATCTCAGCTCTGCCACTTATGAAGTGTGTGTGTTTGAAACAAGGATTTTACTTCTCTGAGTCTGAGATACTGTAACTATAAAATAAAGATAAAGTTAACTCCCTCATAAAGTTATTGTGATCATTTAAATAATAATTATAATATTATACTAAGAACAATAATAATGCTTCTGAAAGCATAGTACCTAACACTTCATAGAATCCCCACGAATATTTATAGTACCTGTTGAACCAAGATACCCAGGATAATTCATAAGCTGGTTGAAATGTGATCTTTAAAATGTTTATCAATATCATCAAATTTTTTAACTACCATTCCGCCAAAGCACTGGGAATGCAATTATGGAAAAGGCACTGCCCTTAAAGAGCTTCTGATTTAGTCAAGGAGACATATCAGATAGATCATGTGGCCCATGGCGATACAACGTGATGTTCATTGAGTATCCAATGAATGGCCTAAAAAGTAAATGTCTCAAATATCACAGATGGCAACTATTCCTGCAGGTGGAGCTATTGTAGAAATCTGGGGGTAGGATATTAACAATGCTTTTGTTTCAGTTAGACTCCAAAACTCAGTGGCTTAAGAAAAATGATTTATTATTGTTCATGATTCTGTGGGTTGGCTGTGATGTCCTTCTGCTGGTCTTCTCCAGGCTCAATCCTGAAGCTGCATTCACCTATAGGGTCGCTGGTCTAGCAATTGCTGATGGCTGTTGACTAGGGGCCTTGGTTCTCCCCTGTGTGACCTTATATCCTCCATTAAGCCACCCTGATGTCTTACACGGAGGTCTCAGAATAGCATTCCAAGAGGGTGAAAGTGGAGGCTGTAAAGTCTCTCGAGGCTCAGGCTGCAAAACTTACATGATATCATTTCCACTTCAGAAGTCTAGTCCAGATTTAAAGGTGAGAAGAGGAGTGGTAAAGTCACATTGCCGAGAGGCATACATAGTGGGATAAGAATTGGTGACCATTAAAAAATCTATCAGAGCTTAGTTTTGTAATTATCTGTATATAAATTTTCCTTATCGCTACATTGCCCAGCCTTTGGGGGAAAGTAAGATGACTTATGAAGTGCTTTCAATGACTGATGTAGAGTCTAGAACAGAATAGCATCTCAATATTGTAAATAAATAAATGAAGGAACAAGTTGTGAGCAGATATATTATTGTAAGTATGCATACTAATAGTGCAATAATAAAAATAATACTGCTAACCTCCACTTCTGGCATGACAAAGTAACAGAAACTAGATAGTCTCTCTTAATTGAAACAATGAAATAATTTGGAAAATATATAAAACAACAGTTTCAAATGACAGGCAATACAGGACAGTAATCCCTGAAAGAAAGGAAACAAACAAGGTGAGCTCTATGGGTGTTTGAGATTACTGCCCATAACGAGTCTCCAGGGTGTAGTCCAGGGAAGGGAGAGCTAAACAGAGCTTAGTGAGGACCCTGAGTTAAGAAGACAGAGTTCAAAGTTCAAGGAGTCCATAGTAGGTAGAACTCATAGAGAAGAGTTCCAAAGAAGAGTGCCAGAGAGCAAGCCCTGGAGATATGCAAGTTCCCTTGAGTCTTCAGCTGAGGAGTGATTAGTAAAAGCTTACTAAGGCAGAACAATTCCCAGAGTTCACACAAGGCTTGAAACAGTTAGTAGTTCCACTGTCTAGAGTGGAAAGACTCCATAATGTATGAGGCATTAGATAGAGTTCTCAGAACAGTATAGATTCAGAAGTGGGTCCAAATTAGCCACAGGCTGAAGTCTGTTCTGGATCCATCGAGCAAAGTTTTAAAGCAAACCACAAAAAGATCAAACTATTTCCAAGTAGCCTAAGTACATCCCAATACAAAACTCAAAAATATATAAAGGAATATTTAAAAAAAGGAATCCAGCACACAATAATGCAAAGTCTGACATCCCATAAAATATTACCAGGCATGCAGAGACACAGGAAAATGAAATCCATAATAAGGAACAAATTCCATCAATAGAATCAGAATGTGATCCAGAAGGGACACAGATAATAAAACCACTATATAAAAACATAAAAACAGCTATTATAATGAAATTCCATATGTTTAAGGTGGTAGAAGAAAGCAAGAACATAACAAGGATACTTATGGAAGATATTTATGGGAGGATAGTTACAGAAAATATTTTTAAAGGCACAAATTGAAGTTTTAAGATCAAAAATATTTGACTTCATTTTTTTTTTCCAATATGGCAGACTAGAGAGGCTTTTCTAGCATACCTCAACCACTTGGGAGAAACAAAAAAGTGTGTAGCGATTCCCACTGTGAATTTTTATCCAAGAAGAAACACAGGAATTCAACAGAAAAAAGCAAAGGACACTTCAGATTCTGGGGAAGAGAAGGGGAGCAGGCAGCCTGTGTGGTAGGGTCCCGCTGAGAACTGTGAGTGAAGCCCCAGTATGGGGTGGGACGCAGTGAATATTCCTCTATGATCCATCTTTCCACTGGGGAACCATGCAATCCAAGCCACAGGAGAGCACCTTGTCCCTCCCGAGCACTGGATCTAACTTGCAGAATGGCCAGGAGATTGTGAAAAGGAAGGGCACCAAGGAGCGCCCCAGGCATTTTCCCAGACCTGGGAGATGACAAGAGTACACCATTTTTGATCTTAGCCCCATAGCAAGCTGGATGTGATCCTGTGACCAAGCAGTGGAAGGAGCCATGGACATTAGAGAGTCTCGGGCTGAGGGTTGGAGTGCAATATTGCAAGCAGGGGAGGTGTCCCCATAGCCAGAACTGAGAGGTGAATGTGGCATGGGTTCCAGCCACTTGTGCTGGAATTGGACCCCCCCCAATTCACAGAAACAGAGCAAGAGGAGATTTGCCTGACAGGAATGGTTTTGGCCCAGGTGGCAAATTTTGTAGTACAGGCAGTTTTGCAGACTAAAGGCAAACAACACGTGACTTTATTGAGTGTCCCAGCTGGCTCCCTTGGTCAGGACAGGGGAGTGAGGCCCACTTGGTCTGCAGAGTGAGAGGGAGGGGGTCTTACTCCTGCTCACAAGGCCTAGGCGCTGGAACCACTCTCTCCTTCCCATGCTGGGAAATTGGTGCAGCAGCAGTTGCTCTGCTCCTCTCCTGGGCACAGCTCCAGGGGCCTGGCAACTGCTCCAGACCCCCTTCAGGGCCAGGGCTCACACCTTCTATGGGAGACCTAAGTGCAAGCTTGCCCAGTCCAGCTCTACCCACCTTAGCCACTGTCCCCTATCCCCGTGAAGGCTGAGCACAGGATCCCCACCACTGAGCATTCCACAGCCCATTACCTGGTACACTGGAGTGCTTCTTCTGATAAACAAAGTTCAAGCATAAACCCTACTGCTGCCATCGCAACTGGCTCTTACTTTCACGCACCACCTACTGACCTGGAAGTCGACCCCTGCCCAGCCCAATACAAAATCTGCTAACAAAAGTGAACAGTGCTTGATAATGAGATAAGCTTCTTGTGACCTCTGCTGCCACCATCACTCAAGCCACCCCGGCTACTCAGGGGATCATGAGCCTGCTTACCTGCCCAGTACACTGCTACTATAACTGGCATTGGAGAAAGTCACCACACTGAGGTAATTTATAACCAAGGAAATCATACGGGGTCTTTGCCACTGAATGCACCCAAAAGCAAAGCCAAGCAGCCCTACTCAACATGCATTATAGTCACATCCTCAGATTAAAAAAAAAAAAAGCATGGCTCCAGCGAAAGTATATTCAAAAATAAGAAGAGACTCTGTTTCTCCAGATGAGAAGAAATCAGCATAATAATTCAGAAACTATGAAAAGTAAAGTATTATGACACCCCCCAAAGGAACACAGTAACTCTCTAGCAATGAATCCTAACCAAAAAGAAATTTTTGAAATGCCAGATAAAAAATTCAAAATATTGATTTTAAAGAAGCTCAATGAGATGCAAGAGAAATTTGAAAACCAGTACAAAGAAATTGGAAAATCAATTTAGGATATAAACAAAACATTAACCAAGGAGATAGATATATTTTTTTAAAAAATACCAAACAGAACTTCTAGGAATGAAAAATTCAATGAAGGAGTTACAAAATATATTTGAAAGCTTCCATAATAGACTAGACCAAGCAGAAGAGAGAATCTCAGAACTTGAAGGCAGGTCTTTTAAATTAATCCAGTCAGATAAAAATAAAGGAAAAAAAAAAGTATGAACAAAGCCTTTGACAAGTATGGGACTACATAAAGCAACTAAACTTAGGAATCATTGGTATTCCCAGGGGAGAAGAAAAAAGCAAAAAATTTAGAAAACCCATTTAAGGACATAATTGATGAAAACTTCCCAAGTCTATCAAGAGATTTAGACATTCAGGTACAGGAGGCCCAACAAACATCAGAAAAATACATTGCAAAAAGGACTTCACCATGACATACAGTCATCAGACTGTCTAAAGTCAAGGTGAAGGGGAAAAAATCCTAAAATCAACAAGAAAAAAGCCTCAAGTCACCTATAAAGGAAAAGTCATCAGAATAACAGCAGACCTCTCAGCAAAACCATACAAGCCAAAAGAGATTGAGATTCTATTTTCAGAGTACCAAAGGAAAAAAACTGCCAGACACTAATTTTATATCCTGTTAGAATAAGCTTCATAAATGAAGTAGCGATAAAGTCTTTCCCAGGCAAACACATGTTGGGGGAATTCATCATCACTAGACTAGCCCTACAAAAAATGCTCAAAAGAGTCCTAAACATGGAAATGAAAGGCTGATAACTGCCATCATAAAAACACAATAAAGTATAAAACTCACAAGTGTTATAAAACAATTACACAAAGGAAGAAAAGAAAGAAATCAAATGGCAACATGACAGAACTCCACTAAACCACAAAGACAAACAGAGAAAAAAAAGAAACAAAGAACTTATAAAACAACTATATAACCATTAACAATATGACAAGAAAAAATCTCACATATTAATATTAACCTTGAATGTAAATGGATTAAATGTTCCACTTAAAAATACAGACTGGGAGGATGGATTAAAAAAGCATGAACCAACTATATGCTGCTTACAAGAATCTCACCTTATCTGCAAAGACACTCAGACTGAGAATAAAGGGGTGGAAAAAGATATTCCATGCAAACAGAGACCAAAAGTGTGCAGGAGTAGCTATACTTACATCAGATAAAATAGGTTTTAAATCAACAACAGTAAAGAAAAGGACAATGAAGGTAATTATATGACAATAAAGGGATTAATTCAGCAAGAGTGTATAACAATCTTAAATATATATGCACCTCACTCTGGAGCACCCAAACTTATAAAACAAATATTATTCGAACTACAGAAAGAGACTGACAACAATACAATAATAGTGGGGGACTTTAGCACTCCACTCACAGCACTAGACAGATTGAGACAGAATATCAACAAAGAAACACTGGACTTAAATTGGGCATTAGAACAAATGGACCTAATAGACATTTATAGAATATCTATCCAACAACCACAGAATATACATTCTTCTCATCAGCACATGGAACATTCTCTCACATATACCATATGTTAGGCCCAAAACAAGTCTCAATAAATTTTTAAAAACAGAAATCATATCAAGTATTTTTTCAAACCACAGTAAAATAAGACTAGAAATCAATACCAAGAAAAACTTCAGAAACTATACAAATACATGGATATTAAACAACACACACCTAAACAGTCTTTGAATAAATGAAAAAATTAAGACATAAATTAAAAATTTTTTTGAAACGAATGAAAATGGAAACATAACATACCAAAACCTCCGGGATACAGTAAAAGCAGTGCTAAGAGGAAAGTTTATAGCATTAAAAAGCTACATCAAAAAAAAAATAGAAAGATCATAAATAAGAACCTAATCTCACACCTCAAGGAACTAGAAAAACGAGAATAAACCAGAGACAAAGCTAGAAGAAGAAAAGAAATAACAAAGATCAGAGCAGAAGTAAATAAAATTGAGATAAAAAATACAAAGGATCAACAAAACAAAAAGTTGGTTCTTTGACAAGATAAACAAAATTGATAAACTGCTACCTAGACTAACCAAAAAGAAAAGAAGAGAGAAGAGCCAAATAAACAAAATTAGAAAGGAAAAAGGAGCCATCACAACGTATATCACATAAATACAAAATATCATCAGAGACTATCATAAACAACAATACACTCACAAATGAGAAAACTTAGAGAAAATGGATGAATTCCTAGAAACATACAACCTCCCAAGATTGAACCAGGAAGAAATAGAAATCCTGAACAGACCAATAACAACTAGAGAGACTGAATCAGTAATCAAAAACTCTCCCAACAACAACAACAAAAAGGTCCAGAACCAGACGGATTCACAGCCAAAGTCTACCAAACATATAAAGAAGAATTGGTACCAATCCTCCTAAAACTGTTCCCAAAAATTGAGAAGTGAATTCTCCCTAACTTTTTCTATGAAGCCAGTGTTACTCTGATACCAAAACCAGATAAGGACACAATAACAACAACCAAAAACAAAACTATAGACCAATATCCCCGATGAACACAAATGTAAAAATCCTCAACAAAATATTAGCAAACTGAATCCAACAGCATCTCAAAAAGATGATACACTGTAATCAAATGGGTTTTATTCCAGGGATGCAAGGATGGTGCAACATATGCAAATCAAAAAATATGATTCATCTTACTGAATGATTAAGAATTAAGAGCAAAAACCATATAAGCATCTCAATAGATGCAGAAAAAGCATTTCATAAAATCCGACATCCCTTTATGATAAAAACCCTCGACAAACTAGGCATGGAAGGAACACACCTCAAAATAACAAAGGCTATATATGAAACCCAGAGCCAACATCATACGTAATGTGGAAACACTGAAAGCATTTCCTCTAATAACTACAACAAGACAAGGATGCCCACTCTCACCTCTCCTGTTCATCTTGGTACTGAAATTCCTAACCAGAGCACTTATGCAGGAGAAAGAAATAGAAAGCATTCAAATTAGAAAAGAAGAAGTCAAAGTATCTCTGTTCACTGATGATATGATTTTATATCTAGAAAACCTAAAAACGCCACCACAAAATTCTGAGATTTGATCAATGAATTCAATAAAGTTTCAGGATACAAAAATCAACATACAAAAATCAATAGCATTTATAAACACCAATAATGAACAAGCTGAGAATCAAATCAAAAAGGCAATCCCATTTACATTAGCTACAAAAAAAAAAAAACCCTAGAAATATATTTAACCAAGGAGGTAAAAGATCTCTACAAGGAAAACAACAAAACACTGATGAAAAAGATTGTAAACAAATAGAGAAACATCCTATGCTTATGAATCAGAAGAATTAATACCATTAAAATGATCATACTGCCCAAAGCAATCTACAGATTTAATGCAATCACTATCAAAATATCAATATCATTTTTCACAGAATTATAAAAAATAATCCTAAAATATATATGGAACCAAAAAAGAGCCCAAATAGCCCAAGCCATCCTAAGCAAAATACAAAGCTGGAGGCATCACACTACTTGACCTCAAATTATACTGCAAGTCTATATTAACTAAAACAACATGGTACTGGTGTAAAAATAGATGCATAGATCAATGGAACAGAATAGAAAACCCAGAAATAAAGCCACATATCTACAGCCAACTAATCTTTGACAAAATCAACAAAAACATACACTGGGAAAAGGACACCCTTTTCAATAAATGGTGCTGGGAAAATTGGATTGCCATATACAAAGAAACCAGACCCCTATCTTTCACTGTATATAAAAGCAACTCAAGATGGATTAAAGACTTAAATTTAAGACCTGAAACTCTAAAAATATTAGAAGAAAACCTAGAAGAAACTCTTCTGGACATCAGTATAGGCAAAAAATTCATGACTAAGACCTTAAAATCACAAGCAACAAAATCAAAAATGGACAAATGGGACTTAATTAAACTAAAAAGCTTCTGCACAGCAAAAGAAATAATCAACAGAGTGAAAAGATGACCTGCACAATGGGAGAAAAATACTTGCAAACTATGCATCTGACACAGCACTGACATCCAGAATTTACAAAGAATTCAAACAACTCAACAACAACAAAAAGAAAATAATCCCATTAAGAAGTGGGTAAAGGACATGAATAGACATTTTTCAAAGGAAGACATACAAATGGCCAACATGCATATGAAAAAATGCTCATCATCACTAAGCATCAGAGAAATGCAAATTAAAATTACAATAAGATATCATCTTACACCTGTCAGAATGGCTATTACTAAAAAGCAAAAAAATAAAAGATGTTGGTGAGAATGTGGAGAAAAGAGAAGGCTTATGCACTGTTTTGGGAAATGTAAATTAGTACAACCTCTATGGAAAACAGCATGGAGATTTCTCAAAGAACTAAAAATAGAACTACCATTCATTCCAGCAATCCCACTACTGGGTATCTACACAAAATAAAAGAAATCATTATACCCTAAAGATACCTGCACCCATATGTTTTGCAGCACTATTCACAATAGCAAAGATATGGAATCAACCTAAGTGTCCATTGATGGATGATTGGATAAAGAAAAAATATATATATACACACACATATGCACACACACACAATGAAATGCTACTCAGCCATGAAAAAGAATGAGATCATGTCTCTTGCAGCAGCATGGATGGAACTGCAGGCCATTATCTTAAGTGAAACTGCTCAGAATCAAGAAAGTCAAATATCGCATGTTCTCACTTATAAGTGGGGGCTAAATAATGTGTACACATGGACATAGAGTGTGGAATAATAGAAATTGCAGATTCAAAGGAGTGGGAGTATGGGAGGAGTGTAAGGGATGAGAAATTACTTAATGGGTACAGCATACATCATTCAGGTGATCATTACACTAAAAGCCCAGACTTCAACACTACACGATATATCTCTGTAAAAAAAAAAAAAACTGCACTTGTACCCTTTAAATTCATACAAATTTTTAAAAAGAAAGAAACAGAAAGTCTTTACAATATTGAGACAGGCAAATCGTTCTTATATAGGACCTAAACATATACCCATTGTAAAAAATAATAAATTGACCTTCATTAAAATTTAAAATGTCCTCTCTTTGAAAGGTACATTAAGATGAAAAACAAGCTATATATTGGAAAAAGGATGCAAAAGACAAATGTCTGAAAAGGACTTATGTACAGAATATTTAAAGAACTCTTATATCTTGACAAATTTTTTAAATGGACAAAACACTTTTCAAGAGAAGATACACAAATAGTTAATACACACAACGAAAAGATCATGAGTCATCAAGGACTATAAGTTTACAGGAAATTGAGATAACATGGCACGCCAATTATGATAACTAAAAATAAAGACTGACAACAACAAGTGTTGACAGGAGGTGGAGCAACCAGAACTCTCATACGCTGCTGGTGGGAAGGTAAAACAACGTCACCACTTTGTAAAAGAGTTTGGCTGTTTCTTATAAATTAAACATACACTTACCACATAACCCAGTGATCTCACTTCTAGGTATTTACCCAGGAAAAAGAAAAACAGATGTCCATACAAAGAGTTGTGTGCAAATGTTCAGAGCAACTTTATTCACAGTAACCAAAAACTGGAAAGTGCTCAAATTACCATCAACTAGTGAACAGATAAATAAGCTCTGGTGTAATCCATACAATGACATCATACTCAGCAATAAAAAGAAACAAAATACTGTACTGATAAATGCCTCAGCATGGATAAATCTTAAAAAAACACCTTGCTGAGTAAAATGAGCCAGAATACAAAAGAATAAATGCTATACAACTTTATTTATAAGTTCTAGAAAGGATAAATTTAATCTAAAGTAATAGAAAGCAGATCAGTGGTTGTCTGGGGCCAGTGGTGGGAGACAGAGTGGGGAGAGTAACTGAGAAAAGTCACAAGGAAACCTTTAGGGGTGATGGAAATGTTCTATATATTGATTGAGATATTGGTTAATGGGTATATCCATTTGTCAAAATTTATTGGATTGGTCATTTAAAATGAGTGCATTTTGTTATGTGATAATTATACCTTAATTATTAGTAAAATAATTTTTAAAGCAAAAAAAAAATACACCTGAGATAAAAATATACTAAATGGGATTCACAGCAGATTAGACACTGCAGAAGAAAATGAGCCAACTATCAGTAAGTGCTAGTACAATATGAAGTGAACTAATATATGTATAATTAGAGTTCTAGAAGAAGACAGAGAAAAAAGTAGGGAATAGAAAATATTTAAAGAAATAATGACTAAAACATTTCCAAATTTGATGAACATTATACATTCACAGACCAAAAGAGATCAGAAAATGTCAAGCAGAAGAGAAATGAATACAATTACATCAACACATACCACATCAAATTGTTTAAAATGTGTAGCAACTGAAAATCTTAATAACAGTCATAGAAAAAAAAAGACATATTGCATACAGAAGAAAAAGATAGTAATTATAGACTTCCTGTCAGAAGAAATGCAAGTCAGAAGATAGTGGAGTGACATCTTTAAAGTACTGCGGGGGTTGGAGAGGGTAGGGGAACAATCAACTTAAAATTCTATACCCATAAAAGGTATCTTTTAAAAACAAACATGAAATAAAGACTTTCTTAGTCAAACAAAATCTAAAAGAATTCATCACTTTAAAATTACACTATTAGCAAAATGAAAGAAAGCCATTCAGGAACAAATAAAAGGATAGTAATTAGAAACTTAAATGTATACAAAGGAATCAAGGGCACAAGAAATACAAAACATAGATTTAAACATAAAAAGTCTTGCTTTCTTAAATGTCTTTAAAAATTGACTGTTTAAAGCAAATAGCATTTTAAAATATATTGATGAGCTTATAACATATGCAGAAGTAAAATGTATGGCAATAGTAATAAGGTACAGAGGGGAGAAATCGAGGTATATTCTTGTAAAGTTCTTATACTAATGTAAAATATAAATTATTTTATAATAAGTTAACCTGTAATAACTTAATGATATACATGATAAACCATAAAGCAACCACTAAAAGTACAAAACAAGAGATATAAATAATAAGCCAACAAGAGAGATAAAATGGAATCATAAAATGTATGTAACTAATCCAAAATAAGGCAGAAAATGTAGGGGAACAGTGGAAAAGCAAACAGATAGGACAAATAAAAAACAAATAGCAATTATATTAATAATCACATTAAATGTAAATAATCTAAACATACCAAGGAAAAGGCAGAGATTGCCAGATTGGAAATCAAACAAACAAAAAATAAAAAGCAAAGACAGACTACTTGCTGACTACAAGAAACAAACTGAAATATAAAGACACAGATAATAAAAATGAAAGCATTGAAAAAGATATTGATATATCAGTTCAGTAAAAATCAAGGAAAATAGAAGTAGTTACATCAATATCAGACGAAGTAGGTTTTTAAGTAAAAAATATTACAAGAGATAAAAGGGGTCATTTCATAATGAGAAAGCAGTCAGTTTATCAGAGGGACATAGAAATCCTAAATGTTTATACAGCTATTAATAGAGATTCAAAATATATGAAACAAAAACACAGAGAAGTAAAAGGAGAAATAGATAAATTCACAAATATGGTCAGATATTTCAACACCTCTTTCAATAAATGATGGAGCAAGTGACAAAATATTACTAGGATATGGAAAATGAACACTTTCCAACAACTTTTCCTAATTAAATTTATAGAACACTCTATCCAACAACAGCAAAATGCACTTTCTTTCCAAGTGCACCAAGAACATTTATCAAGATAGACCATATTCTAAACCATAAGACAAATCTCAATAAATTGAAAAAGATTCAAATCATACAAAATACATTCTTTGACCACAATGGAATTAAATTAGAAATCAGTAACATAAAAATTTCTGCAAAATACTCTGATATTTGGAAATTAAATCACATACTTCTAAATAACCCATAAGTCAAAGAAGGAATCAATGAAAAATTAGAAAGTGTTTTGAATGGAATAAAAATGAAAACAAAATATATCAAAATTTGTGGGATACAAATAGTACTTAAAGGGACATGTATAGCTTTAAATACTTATGTTATAAAAAAGAAAAGTCTCAAATCAATCACTGTAACTTGCACTTAAAGAATAAGAAAAAACAATTAAAAATATAAAAGAAAGAAAATAAAGATACGAGCAGAAACCAATGAAATATAAGACAAAATAATATTGAAAATAAGTTTAATCAAAAACTAGATCTTTGAAATTATCAATAAATTTCATAAACATCTAGGGAAAAAAGGTGAGAAAATATAAACTACTAATATCAAGAATGAGAGAGGGATCATCACTACAGACCATGCGGACATTAAAAGACTAATAAGGGAATGGTCACTGGCAAATTCTCGCAAACAAGACAATATTTATAAGATGTAAATTCTCCCTAAATTGATGCCTAGATACAACATATTCACAATCCACAAAATTCCAACACACTATTTTATGCAAATTGATAAGCTGATTCTAAAATTTGTATGGAAATTTCAAGGCCCTAGCATAACCAAAAAGTTTTGAAAAAAAATAACAAAGTTAGAGTACTTACACTACTTTAAGACTTGCTATAAGTCTGTAACAATCCACACAGAGTGGTATTGTCATCAAGACAATAGACAAACAGATTAAATAGAGAGTTCAGAATATATATAAATTGTTAATTGTCACCAATATATAAAAATTAACTCAAAATTGTCAAAGACCTAGATGTAGAAGTCCAAGCTATAAAACTTCTAGGAAAAAAATGAGAAAATCTTAGCAACCTTGGATTTGGCAAAGATTTTTAAAATACAGCATGAAAGATACCATCTATAATAATAGATATCTATAATTTATAATTTATAATCTTAATAATGTTGGACCTCCTAAAAATTAAAAACCATTATTCTTCCAAACACACAGTTATAAGCAAGCCATAGGCTAACAACAAGATTTGCAAATCTTATGTCCAATAAAGGACTGGTATCTAGACTACATAAAGAACACTTACAACTCAATAATAAAAATATAAAAACCCAATTTTTAAAATGGGCAAAAGATTTGAATAGATACATCACCAAAGAAGATATATGGACCACAAATAAACACATGAAAATGCAAATTAAAATCACAACAAGATAACACTACACATCCACCAAAATGGCTGAAATTTTTTTAAGTCACCATAGCAAATGTTAGCAAGGACATGGAGGAGCTGAAACTTTCATACACTAATGTTGGGAATTTAGGGAAGGTGAAATTGTGCAACTATTTTGGAGAACATTTTAGCAGTTTCTTATTTACACATTCACTTATAATACACAGCCATTCCACTCCTCTGTATTTATTTAAGAGAAATAAAAATATATGTCCACACAAAGACTTGTACATGAATGTTCATAGCAGACTAATTTATAATAGCCAAAAACTGGAAAAAACTGAAATGTTCACCAATATGTAAACAGATGAATATATTGTGGTATATTCCTAGCATGGAACATTACTCAGCAATAAAAAGGAACAAACTCTTGATACACACAACAACATAGATAAATCTCAAAATAATTATACTAAGTTGAATAAATAGAGTCACAAAAGAGTATATACTGTATGATTTCCTTTATATAAGATTCTAGAAAGTGCCATCTACTTCTCATTGACAAAGTAGATCAGTAGTATGGGGACCCTGGGGAGGGAGAAATGAATTATAAAGAAGCATTAGAAAACTCTGAGAGTGATGGATGTGTTTATTATCTTAATTATGGTGATGGTTCCATGGAACATTCATATGTCAAAACATCAAATTATACACTTAGATTTATGTAGTTCATTATACACCAATTATACTTGAATGAAGATTCAAAAGTTAACAATAATATTAATACCTAATAATTATATGGTGCTTATTATGTGCTAGATCAGCGGTTCTCAAACTTTTTCATCTCAAGACCCTTTCACACTTATAGGTTATTGAGTATTCCAAAGAGTTTTTGTTTATATAAATTTTATCAATCAGTATTTACCATATCAGAAATTAAAACAGAATTTTTAAAAATTTATCTGTTAATTCATTTTAAAACAATAATAATAAAGCCATGTCCACAAAAGATGATAGCAGTATCTACCCCAAAAAGTTGTGATAAGGATTAAAATTCAGCAGAGTGCCTATGACCCAGGAAGGCTCAGTAGATAGTAGCTATCAAAATATAATCTCATACTCTAAATAATCAAGAAATGTGCTACATTGTATTGAGCTGTGTAGGACAGATTGTGGAACCAAAACCCTACTCTACATATAGACTTAGCAATAGCCTTAAACATAGATGGAACATCATAAACAGAATTTATCATCTATAAGAACATAGCATATGATTTTTTAAAGGTATTTATGAAGGCATTTGACATTAACAAATTATTCAACAATGGCATAAGAAAAAATGGCTAACAAGGCCAAAAAAAGGCAACATAAAATTCATCTCAGATCACACGTTAAAATAAGTTCTGTTTACAAAAGTTCTATAAGGAAGGGAATTCTAAGTTTAAAAGCAGTAGAAAAACTTACAAACAAAAATAATTTAACTTTTACAAGGACAAAAAGCCAAATTTCTGTAGGTAAAAATTCATATCATAAACAAGTAACCATGTGAGAATTATTTCCACAAAATGAACATATATACCTTCAGTATGAAATGAAGCAAATTGTTTGTTACATCAAATTTTTATTGTTTATGACATCTGTCAATAAGATGAAATCTATAAAATAACTAAAGAATTGTTATAGTCGAATAACATTGGAAAATTTAAAAATATTTTACTTGGTAAGATAAAACTAATCTTTTAGAAATAAAGCCCATTTTTATTTTTAAAATGATAAACCTGTGGCAGTTTCTTTCTTTTCTTTTTCTTTTTTTCTTTTTTCTTTCATTTTTTTGGCCAATGGAAGATTCAATCTTTCCATGATTTTATTTTTTTTAATTTTATTGTATGTATTTAAGGGGTACAACATGTTTTGATATACTTATACACAGTGAAATGATTCCTACAATCAAGCCAGTGGGCATATCCATCATCTCACACAGCTACCCTTTTTTGTGTGTGTGTATGGTAAGAGTACCCAAGCTCTACTCTCTTAGCAAATTTCTAGTATACAATACAATATTATTAACTATAGTCCTCATGCTGTACATTTGATCTCTAGACTTTTTCATCCTGTCTAACTGAAACTTTGCACCCTTTAACTTGTCTCCCCATTCTTCTCCCAACCCACAGTCCCTGGCAACCACCCTTCTATGCTCTGCTTCTTTGAGTTCAACTTTTTTATATTCCACATATAAATGAGACCATCAGTATTTTTCTTTCTGTGTCTGGTTTACTTTACTTAACCTAATGTCCTCCAGGCTCATCCATTTTGTAACAAATAGCAAAATCTCCTTTTTTAAGGCTAAATAATGTTCTATTTTGTACATGTGCGTGTGTGTGACATTTAATCTATCTATTCATCCACTGATGAACACTTCGGTTGATTCCATACCTTGGCTATTGTGAATAATGCTGCAATCAACATGGGAATGGAGATATGTCTACAAGGTGCTGATTTAATTTCCTTTAGGTATATACCTAGAAGAGGGATTGCTGAGTCACATGCTGGTTCTATTTTTAATTTTTTGAGGAACTGCCTCAAAAAATTATGCACCTGTAAATATTTTTAAACTAAGAACTTATCAGATAAGTGTACCAAAACATTGAATATGTAATTCACAAATGAGAAAAAAACATGCTCAGCTCACTAACAAGCACAAATGTGTGTGTATATGTGTATGTGCACACAAATTTCAAACAAAGATATACAGGTTTCTTTGTCCAAACAGGAATTTTTTTATGTTAATAATATTTTTAAGGGTGCTAAAAATGACTTTGAAGATACAATAAGGACTCTCTCCTTTGCTAGCATCAGAAACTCAATTCAAACCAAATTAAACAAAGAAAGAAAAAGAGAAAGAGGAAGAAAGGGAGGAAGGAAGGAAGGAAGGAAGGGAGGGAGGGAGGGAGGAAGGAAGGAAGGAAAAGAAATTAATTTGTTGGCTCATCCAAGTGAAAAACATAGGAGTAGAATTATCTGGCTTTACTCACAGGTGGATCCCAGTCGTCCCACAGTGTGATCAGGGTTCAGCCCTTCCCTCTCCACGCCTCAGCTCTGCTTTCCACTGTGGTGGATCCATGCTCAAGCAGTTCGTCTCCATGTGGTAGGAAATATGATCCAGTGTATCTGGTTTTCTTCACAGCTCACAATTTTGAAGAAAAAAAGAGAAACTCCCCTTTTTAAAAACCTCTGATGGCCCAGCGTGGGTAACATGCAGACCCCAGATGAATCACTCAGTTGTTGTTGTTGTTGTTGTTGTGTTTCCGTTTGGGGAAGCCAGGGAGGAAGCTCTCTAATTGGCTGTGCGTGACAGAGATGACAGCCTGTATTGGCAACCCCACGTGATCCCCAAGGTGGGAGGGAGAGGGAGTTCTCAAAAAGAAGGGATACCAGAAAAATGACTCAGCACAGATTTTCCCCTAGAGTAGAAGGGTGAATTGATACAAATTTCCGGAAAGCACTTTTCAAATGTATATCAAGAACTTTAAAATGTGCCTATCCTTTGACCTAACGCAAAGCTGAATCTCCTTAAAGACAAGGATTGTATTTTATATGTGTTTCTGAATCATCAGCCCCAAGAACGTTAACATAAAAGAAGAAAGCAATAAATAGTGAATAAAGGAACAAGTAAATTATTTCTCTTCTTGGACTCTACCTTGGGGAAATTAATCAAAACAGATGCAAGGATTTAAACACAAAAATGTTGATCACACCCAAAATGACGAACAACAGGGGACTCATTAGGTAAGCTGTGGAATAAGAATATTAATAGCCATCAAAAAATAATGTTTACAAATAATTTAACTGACATGGTAAATGCTTATTACACATGTTAAGTGAAAAATGTAGGATAAAAATATATTCTATATATATTAATATAAATATGTAATATATATTTATATACTGAAAGAAAATACACAAAAATATTTGTATTGGTTATTTTTACATGTTATAGGTAATTTTTTTATATTTCTGTTTCTTCTGTATTTCCAATTTTCTAAAGCTAATATGTGTTATTTGTAAAACCAAAGCAAAATTTTAAAAAACATTTAAAAAAGGTGGCAAAATAGCTGTTCTTCTTCATACAGTATCACTTGATGGTCACCATATAGACATGACTGCCCAGGTCCACTGAAAGATGAACAGGTAGGTTACTGTCTTCAGAACAGCCTCCAGGGGCAAAGGCTATAGATCAAAGAGAGAAGAATGTTACTCAAGACTACATGAGGTGGGTTCTGTGGTGGGGAGTGGGAATTTCAGAGGAACTGAAGCTATAATGAAATAAACAATAGAATTGGTTAAATTTAAAAGTCAAGGAATACAAACAAAGAAGTCAAGCCCAGTAGGTTCTGTAATGAGAAAGGTGTCACTTCTTTCAAAAGGCCACACTAGCTTAAGGCAAATTTAACTGAATGTTCCATGTTTCTGTAGCTTGAAATGATATACATGAGGCCTGTTTTGTGGTGTTTGTCTGAAGGAAGAGAAAGAGATTTATGCCCTTGGGACATGGAAGAAGAAAGACAAAAATGTGCTTGAGGGTCTTTTATGTGTTTCTGCCCTACGCCCCCTTACACTCATTTTTTTGGAGGTAGGAAGGGGGAGTAGGTTGAAAGATTAGATCTGGAAGGTAAAGTAACCTTTTACCTGAGAGGCCATGTGAGACTTGGAGCACAAGTGGCCAAACTGGTTCCAATATCCCAGTGACAAATTTCAGTTCAGATGCGATGAAAGGGAAACTCTCCACCCCCTCCACACCTCCACAGAAAAACCACAGTATGGTTTTGGCTGAGAGAACACATGCTTTTGTACAACCTGGGTCTCTAACGATTTAGGATATTAAGTACAAAATGCCCGATTTCCTTAAGTACTAAGTTTGACAGTTGATATCTCCGACATTTCACTTTGACACTTCTTGTTTTATTTTGATTGTGAAGGTACGTCCTCAGTCTTTCCAATGCACGTTTTGGCTTCTGATTATCTCCCAAAAGTTTTTTAGAGAGATTTTTGTGAAACCATGGATAAGTCAAAAGTTCGTGTTATTTTCCAATGTGAGTTCCATCATGGAACCAATGCAGCGCAGACAGCTTGGAATATCAGCAAAATGTTTGGGAAGGACGTGGCTAATGAACACACAGTACGTCAATGGTTTGAGAAGTTTCATTCTGCTGATTTTAATCTTAAAAATGAGCCACGTGGGCGACCTGAGACCAAGGTGGATAATGATGGGCTGAAAGCTGTAGTGGAAGCGAATCCATCTCAACCTATGCACAAGTTAGCAGCAAGGTTTGACGTTACTATCCCAATAATATTAGACCATTTGAAACAAATTAGCTTTGTATCTGCTTATCTCACTGGATAAACCCCTCACACATACACATTTGTGTGAGATTCTATGGTGTCAGTTGTGAGATTTTACCCCGGTTCTTGGCCCTTGAAATAAATCTCACAAAACTGACTCACCAAAGGGGAATAAGAAGAAGGAGAAAGAGAAGGAAAAGAGGAAGAAAGGGAAGGAGAAGGAAGAGAAAAAGAAAATAGCTAAGTAGCCTAAGTGACCTTTTGCCTTGGTTAATCTCTAAGTTGATCACGAGGGCAGAGATGATTGCAGTGTTGACGGTGGTGATGATGATGATGAAGAGGAAGAGAGGATGGGCCGGAGGCAGGCCTGTTTCTAAGCTGCTTACCAGGTACAGCAGGCAAAGCCTTAGTCAAACACTAAGTGGAATTATTATCATAACAAATCCAGAATGAAATCTTGAAACTGTCCTACTTCAAAAAACCGCTGCAGAGTTTGCTGCTCAGTCTTTCCTGGGCTAAATCCACATCTTTCTGACTTCAGGACTGCTCCTGCTATCCTGTGGCCTGTAGGAAAACCCGTATCTTGCCCTGCCTGAAGATGACTTCTATATCACTGCTTTCTATAACTAGAAGCTAAAATTTTGAAGAACGCTTTGTAAAATTCAACTCATTTAGACAAGCATCTGAGTTTCTACTACCCAGAAATAGGTTAAAACTGAAGTTAAATGTGTTGATAACTATGGTTTTCTTTAACCCTGCTGTAAGTTAAGTGTCAACCTAAAACTAATGTACCTGGTCTTTGAATACCTTTCAGTCTTTCCACGAAAAACAAAGGATTCAACCTGGTTAAGCGGTCTAACTAGCTTAACCAGTATTTTCTTCTTGCATAATCTCTGGCGTTTAAAATCCCATGGACAAATGGCAGACATTGAATAAAATATGGGAAAAGCCCACAGAGGCAATGGAGTCCATGTCATAATTCAAGTCAGTCCTGGGCTCCAAACTCATTCCCTTGTAAGGAAACAGCTTTTCAGAATACAGAAATTGGCTATTTACCCTTCAAATTTATTTTGTTTTATTGACTTGAACATGGAAGCCAAAAAAATGCAACCACCAAAACTTTTAACTCTGTGGATCTATGTTGTACCAATTTTAGGTGCTCTACCCAACGTGCCAGTATCAATGAAGAACAACAGCAGTGAGAAGAAAAATGAAAACACATTAAAAAAAGAAAATACCTCTTTGCAAGCAATCTCTTTACTTAGTAGAAGCCACAACTTTATGACTTTTTCAGCAGAGACAGAAGTGTATTTTTTAATTCTCTCATTCCTTTGGGGCCTTAAAGCCACACTATAAAGCAGTGGGCTGTCAATCAGTCATAAAAAGCTTCACAGATGATGACATAGATGACAAGAATGTGATCTATAACGTTTTTAAACCATAGACGAATTCTTAATTCTCCAAACTCCTCATAACAGAAAGAGCCTTCTGAAACACAAGGAAGAGTTAACGTCTTAGAAAGGAGAGGGAATACTTTGTGTTGTTTTCCGACCTCCAATGTCATCCAAGCTGAATATTGCATACAAATCTGTATTTGTGAGGCACCCTCATCCACCAGTTAATCAAAGCCCTGGAAATTCAAGGAAACCTGTGTTTATGGAAATCTGGCATTTCTGTAAAGTTTTGAATGAGGGATAAATAGAGCAGTTCATCTCATTTTGAAACTAATGATTCCTGCCAAGTGGTTTTCCAATGCTGGGTCTTCTGGCTCAGTCAGCATTTAGGAATTCATTTATGAGTTGGGTTAGTCGGAGACTCTGGAATTCAAATTTATGTCTGCAACTCACTGGTTTTCTCCTGATAGGTCTCTGAAAAGAGATTGTAATCAATTTAGCAAACCCAGACTTCAGGAAAATTTTCATATCCCAAAAAGTTGTTCTGGTTTGGAGCTTTGTCCCGTTTCTGAAGCAGCCCCCTCCCCCTTCATTCCATGCTAAGGGCCCAGTCTTGCTGGGGAGCTTGTTTAACTGTCCATAGTCCTTTCCCTGTGCTCATCCCTCCATTTCACACAGCCACACTGGGTGCGCTGGAATTTACCTCCCTTAATAGACTTGCCAGCGGTTTATAAAATGGTAGAATATATGTGTGGTTTGTCACCTCAGACAGTTTCTGTTCTGTCTGTTTCTTGATGATAGAAGTAACAAAGGCTCTGATAATTATTCACACAATTTGTTTTAAAGATTTATCTGCCCAGTAATGTTCCAGGAAATTTGAATATGGGCTTGGGGTGTGTGCATGCATGTGTGTATGTTTGCAGGCATGTATGTGTGTTTCCCCCAGTCTTATAAACCCACACTTTACTTTTTTGCAAGGCAAAGAGCAAGATTGAGCAGCCTTTCAATGTAACCATAAATTTACTACTTTTTAAAAATTTTCCTTTGAAGTAGTCATCAAATAAATTAGCAAATCTGGAAATGTGCCTCTAGTTTGTGTTGGCTTTGGGTTTTAGGGAGTTACTTAATAAACAAGAGTCAGTGAATTCAAACAGTAACAAAGTAATTTCAATGATTAATCAAGTGCTAAAACTAGTTTAACCTCTCCTGTTTTACAAACTCTATATCACCCTGACTAAACTAATAGAGGAATAAGACACCCATCTGGAAATCTCATCTGAAATATTAGATTGGGAATCTAAAATTCAGCCAAATAGTATGGCTTGTAGGGATATCCTGTCGGATAATAAATTGCATTAATCTTACTTAAATTTTCCATCTAAATCATATCCTGAGGCCATATTACTCTGAGGAAACTATGCCTTACTTTAAATGCATTGAGCTACTGAAAACGATATTAAAAAGAAGGGGGTGAAAGAACTTTTCTTTTTTTTTCTCCTGCCTGGTTTTTCGAACATTAAAAAATCCATGTGAAACTTTCTGACTCTTCTGGAAGAACTAACGTCCACTCAAGTCAGCACCAGCTCTTTCCAGTCGCCAATAGAAAACAATATCCATCACAGAACACTGTCAGGAACTTTTCTCTAATTTATCTATTTCTTCCCATCTGTGAACTCTGAATCATGGTGGCTTACAGCAAACTTTTTTTTTTTTTTTGGTGGAGGGCGGGGAGCATCCTTTCCTTGGCCTCTTTTTGACTTTCACATATACAGAACTGCAACCAGTGCCCTTCCTGAAGATTCTATGATCTTCATTTTCCTTTCATTTTTTAATGGAAAACATTCTAATCTGCTTAAATGTTTCAACTATTTGAAAACTTGCCAAGAAAGGAAAAAAATATTGTGGCTTTCCTAGAGCTTCAAGAAAGGACTCTGCTGGTCCCAAAGCCCCTCCCAGCTCTGTGCCGCTGTCTGCCGCCTACTGTATGCTGTAAATATCGAGCGCACTAAAAGGTGTTAGAATAATGTTGACTCAAAGTTAAAACCACAAACCCTCGGAAATGCTGAGTCGTCTCTACTGGTTCAGAACATCTGTTCTGTTAGGATTTGCAGAGGGAGGGGATTTTGGGGACAGAGTCCCACTATTTCCTAACACTCTTGAAAACAGCTGAGCAGAAAAAATGGAGAGACAGCTATCTCACAAATGATGCCATCCATCGGGGGCTCAGGTCTCCATGGCCCTTCGTGCCTGTCTCCAGGTGGGTCCTCACAGCACCCTCTAGAGCAGGCATCACTATTGTCACCTGCAGATGAGGAAGCATCTGTGAGCAGTTCACCCACCCACCTGCGGTGACAGGAATACCAGGAAGGGATGAAGCCGGGACCAGAGTTGAGGTCCCCAGTGCTCTGACCCATCAAACGACTGGTGAGTGGAGTGAAGAAGATTCCCATCCAGTCCTCTGTAGAATAGGTGCCCCAGAGGCTCCTCAAACCCATCTTGTCAAACCCCAGGTGAGGGGGAGGCAGCACCATTAACTCAGCCATCAAAGCCAGAGATCTCATGCTTAACCCCGCCTCCTTCCTCTCTCTCATTCAGATGAAAGATGCTCCCATCTCTTCATTTACCCACACAGAATCCTCCGCTTTCTCCCTGCCACCACCCCAGCCAAGTCCTCAGAGCCTCTCACCTGAACAGCCTCTTCACTGTTAACAGCCGCAGCCCTCACCCTACCCTTCCTCACACTATTGCCAGAGCAATTTTTCCAAGACCCCACCATGCCGGTGCCCTTCTTGGGACCCCTCTCAGGCTCTCGCTCCACACGAGATAAGCTCCCAGGACAAAAACGCAGCCCCTGCCTGTGGTCCCAGGTACACCCCCCACCACTGTCCCACCTCAGCTCAAACCCAGCGGCCTTGCAGTTCAGGCTTACTAAGCAGTCTCAGCAAATATCATGTCGTTTCATGCGTGAGAGAGTCCCCTCAAACTACCCCTTCCACCTGCAAACACGTTTCCCACACGCGCCCTCTCCACTGCCCCGCCACACACAGACGTCTTACCACTGACTGTCTTAGCATTTTTCAAAGACAAAATATATTATCATTAATATACTTGTACTGTGCTGAACAATAAATTTCTTGAACTTATTCCTCTTATATAACTGTAATTATGTATCATTTGACAGACATCTCCTTAAGCCCTCCTCTTAAAAACCCCAGCCTATGGTAACTACCATTTTACTCTCTATTTCAATGAGGTACCAGTTAGGTTGCACATAAAAGGGGAGATCATAAGGTATGTGTCTTTCTGTGCCAGCTTGTTTCAATTAACTTAATGTCCTTCAGGTTCATCCATGTAATTGAAAATGACAGGATTTTCTTTTTTTATGGCTGAATATTATTCCATTCTGAATATATACCATTCTTTATCCATTTGATCAATGATGGACACCTAGGATGATTCACTGTATCTTGCCTATTGTGGCTCCCCGCCATCCCCACCACCCACCGCCCTTCTTGAGGCCAAGCCAGTCCCGAGCTCTGTGCTTCCACGGCACACCGCGCACACTGCCAGCCCAGCACTCATCACAGCGCGTTGAAATGATCCATCTGCGGCCTGTCTGCGATGTGACTGCACTGAGGTCCTTCAGAGCAGGACCACTTCTTGTTCACCCTTGTCCGCCAACACCTAACCCAGTGCCTTGCCAACAGCAAATGCTCAATAAATGTCTGCTGGACAAAGCATGAGTTCTGCTTCCCTTTTGGTGTCTTACCCAAAACTCTTTGGTTATTCAAAGAGATTGTAATCTTTTTTTTCCCTGAGGGAATTTTAGCTGGGCTGCTTATCTCATGGTTTCATTTCCCTTCCAGTTCCCACAACTCGTTGCTCCTTCCTCCTTGACTTCCCATCTGACCCTCCCCAGGCCAACTGGAACACTCTGTCTACTCCTTGCTATTCACCATAACCTCTATCCTTCCATCCACTAGTCCAAGGCTCATCTCCCTCAAGGTTTCCCCCGCTAACCCTGACTAATTCCACCCCACCCCACATAGCCCAGTCATTCCAGCCCTCTTTGAGCTCAGCTCTATTTGCTTATGTGCTTGTTTTTGGGTTCCTGCCATTCGTGAGGTTGAGTATCTCTGGGAGCTTGTTCAGTTATCTTAGACTGTATGCCCTGTGAGGGCAGGAACCAAATCTCAGCTTGAGTCCCTCAAGAAGCACATCTTCAAGGCACAGGCTGACCCTGCAAGTGACTAAGACCAACTCCAGAAAACATTCTGCTGGTTTTAGTCACAGAAAACTCCTGGGCCTACTGTGTCAGAGCTGTGTTAGATGTGAACAGTTTAAAGTAGAAATATTACAGACCACCAACAGAGAAGAAGCCGTCTGCTCAGCTATCACACAGCCCTGCCAGTAGAGGATTACTGAGAGCCTACTGTCCATTACTCTGTTTCAACAAGCTACTCTCATAACATTCTTTGAGGTTACATGCCCCCACTGAAATGAATAATGGCATGGTTTATGGTAAAGGGTGAAGTGAAAAAGAGTAGTGTCATTATTGCTGTAAGTACCCACAAAAGATGTTTATTATTACACACAGACACGGCCACAAACATACAACTCATCGCTAATAAACTCATTTATTTCCACATAAAGTTGCACAATGTTGTGCAATTCAGCGGAAGGCTCAGAAATGTCAGCAATTCAGACCAAGACTATTTGTCAACAAAACCAATCCATTTCACCAGCTTCAGCAAACCATTGCTGCAAGGATCTGCCTTTTTTTCATAGAATAAAATTGTCACACATAACCTTAAATAGAAAGGACAAATGCTCACAACACCATAGACAAAGCAAGCAAGTTGAGGTAATATTCAAGGGAAACTTGGGGGTTGCAAGGTGGAGGAAGAGGACACCATTGTGTTGCCTGAGGTATCTAGATCATCATTTTATCCATTACTAAAGGAAAAATATCAAAGAAAAATTAAAGAGAAAAAAAAAGAGTCTTCTCACTTATGACAAAATGGTTATTTAAAGAAATCTTAAATTTTTTAATGTTTTATACACGTTTATTGTGGCCCTTGTACACACCAGACACTGTGTTAGGTACTCAGCACAAAAAAAAAAAAAAAAAAAAAAAACAGATAAAGCCAAGCTCACAGACTAATGGGAGAAAGAAACACAGGCACAGATCACAATAATACAAGATGACTGATTATGATAGAGATGTGTCATTGGGAATTATAAGCTCAGAGAAGAGGCATTTATAGTTTGCCTCTGGCAGACTTTTTACTCAAGTCAGCCTGTCTGCCTAATTTTTTATTCTTACAATAGTCCTTATAGATCCTGAAAGTAAATACCTAGGACAATTTGAGGGGGAAAATATATATGAAAAGCAAATAATTGTTACCATGACTCAAAGAGAAACAAGATCATTCAGAGGAAAGAGACCATGAAATAAAGCCAGAGAAACTGGGGAAATGAGAATATCCCAGGGGCTGTCATTTCACTATGGTAATGAGAATTCAAGAATCAATACAGTGAGAGCTGTGCTGAACTTGACTGGAACAAAACCTGTGACAAGAAATAGAAGCAGCTTCTCAACTTGATTCTCTCCCTTCCCCACATTTGCCTGAATTTTTTCCTTTTCAGTTTATTTATATACCTTACTATAATCTAGTATTCTTGAGGACACTTATGGGGAAAATCTTGCATTTCCTACAACAGCTTAGTTGGGGAGACAAGGCCAGATGGTGTAAGAATCAAGGTAACATGAACATGGAAGTGTGGCCCCTGGAGGTTGAGAACCAACAAAGACCAGAGCAGACTAAAGATGTCTGTGAGAAGGAGGTAGATATTCCAAGGACAGGCACAACATGAGTAAAAAGACTTGGGGGTCAAAATTAGCAAAGTTTGGAAGACTTTAAAAAGTTGAAATTAAGTCCACTAAAAGCAGAATTCCCGTTAGGGATGAGTGAAAATTTGAAGTTACTAAGTCAAGTGGGGGCAGACTGAGAAGATTACAGAAAGCCAGACAAAGAGATTTTGACAGGTGGATCTTTTTTGTCCCCAATTTTAATAACAACCAATCTGTGGAACTGTTCAGACAGGTTGCAGAAATGATCAAATGTGGATATTCGTATTTTTGAAAATGAGATTATGATCAGCTCTGGTACTTTATTATTATAAAATTTATTCCTATTAAATATTTACCTATAAATGACAAAGGAGATATACAAGACCTAAGAAGAGACTCTTCAAGATGCAAATATGGTTTTTCCAATGTTTCCACTTCTTTCAGGTATGTAGGGGACTCAAGTCTGATGACCTTGTGAGTTGGTACATTTAGGATATTCAGTCATGGCTATACCTTTTCTCTTCCTGGATTACCCAGCACATTCTAATACTTTGCGTTTCATTGATGTTATATTCAGAACGGTGCAGTGTCAGAGCAGTGGGGAGAGAATTTAGGAAGCTAGACTCTCTTCTGCTCCCAGCTCTGCCACTGACTGGCCACATGGCATGGGAAAGTCGCCATCTCTCTGAATCCAGCTCCTCATTTGCAAAACAAAAGGGTTAAGCAAGTAATAGATCAGTCTCCCCCAGATCTAAAATTCCATCATAAACAGTGCCATTGGAGAATGAACTAAATCTTCCTGGCCCCAGACTACATTGCAAAAGTTACATTTTAATAAATCCTGCTATCAACATGTTTACTTGTCATGTGTCTCCTGCACGAAAAATTAGAGTGCAGACTGTGCCCTCAACAAATTGGGTCTTTTAAGCTTCCCAGATGTTTAGATTCCAAATAAACAGTAGTAGGTAGTTTGAAAATGACAGCAGAAAGTCATCACTCGAGGGGAAGAAGCTGAGCTTCCTAAACCACAGACTGGGGAGAGTGAGCTCTCTTCAAATGCCTTGGGCGAGGCAGCCCCAACCCAGACAGTACAGTGTGGGGCTGCCAAAGCTCTGTGTGTACCCGCGGGTGATCAGGGTTGGACACGGTCTAAAGGAGGTAGATAAGCTCAAGATATATGATCTGCTTTCCTGCCAAGAGCAATTTGCTTGACAGGCCTTCTGCTTATAAAATGCTAAGGCATTCTTTTCTATATTAAAAAGTTTTGGTCTTTGTAAATGAACTATATCTGCAGGGGGAAAGAAAAAAATTGAACAATTTGATTTTTAAAAGGACTAGATAGATAGATAGTGAGCATAGTTTATAAGTTTCCCAGCTGAAGGAAATGAAAATCAGTTGTACTTTTCAGATATCTGATGCTAGTATGTCCATATGCAGCAAATTTTGATCTTTACAGTGATCAAACTAATTTAACTCTTAAAAATACACGTTTTAATATTTTTAAAAGCATTGGTAATCCTACTCTTCCTTAATCCTCACAACAACCTTATGAAGTAAGCAGGGAAGGAATTATTCCCATTTTACAGATGAGGAAATAAGTTCACAAGTCTTAAAAGACTTGCTCAAAACCTCACAGCTAATAAATACGTGTAAGTAAGTGAACTTCACCCAAGTTCACTTTGGTTGATGCCTTTCTACAATACTCTGAGCTCCTTCTACACCACAACTTTTGGTTTTAATTTTGTATTTATTTGTAAAGTAAATAATTTTGCTGACATTTATGTTAAAGTGATATTACTATGACAATTCTTCCTAAATTAATATATAAGCTTAATACAGTGATAATCAAAATCCCAACAGAAAGTTTTTTTCTAATTTATTTTTCTAATTGTTTTTAAAGTCTTTTGGAAAAATAAAAAAGTTAGACAACCTAATTTCAAAATGGGGGTAATAATGGGGCAAATAGAAATAGAAGTTATAAAAGTATTATGAATCTATAATAAATATTAAAAATGGTACTGACATAAGACTAGACAGAAACATGGAACAAAATCAAAGTTTTAGGAAGACATATTCCCAAAGATAAAAGTATGTTTAAAAATAACTCTTTTTGTAAAAACTTTACATGAAAAAATGATTGGAAGAAGTCAGATTAAAATATTATATATATTGTTACATCTGATGAGTGGGAATATGGATGATCTTTTTCCTTTGTGATTTTCTGTCTTTCAAAGTTTTCATGGTTTAGCATGTATTACTTTTGTAATTTGGAAGAAAAATAAAGTTTAAGGAAAAAAATTTTTTTAAAAATTTTCAGGAACAGACTTTAATATAAATGAATAGTAAATGTTTGTAAACTGGAGCATCACAAATTAATGGAGAATAGAAGCATTATTCTACAATTGGTCTTAAGATAATTTGTCAGATATTAGTAAAAATTATTCATATCTTTAAATTATATTTATACACAAGTGAAGAGCAAACAGAATAAAGAGTTAAATATTTAAAAAATGAAAGTCACAAAAATCAGAAGAAAATATAGATAAATATTTATCTGATCTGAATGTGGACTAACTTGCTAAGTTCAAATTCAATGGAAGAAATTACAAAGGGAAGATATAAATAAAGATGACTTTACTAAACACTTCAATTTCCACATATTACAAAAACATGCTAACCAACATAAAAAAATAGTAAACTGGGAAAAATACTTGCATCAAGTAAGAGAGACAAAGTTATATACTCTCACTACATATAGAACTCAATCAAACCAATTTTAAAAGTCTAAGATTTCAGTATATAAATAGGCAATGGATATGAGCAGATAATTCATAGAAAAAATGCAAATTACTAATAAATGTACAAAAAAGTTCAACGTCACTAGCACTCTAAAGGCAAATTCATATTATATAGCACTTCTTGCCTATCAGATAAGCAAACTCTAAAAACTTATAATCCTTCATGCTGAAAATGTGCTGTTGGGTAGCACCGTCACTGCTGAAAGGTGGGCTGAGAGCATCACACCGCAAAGCAATTTGATTTTATGTTTCTAAAGTCCTTCAATTGTTCATATCCTTGACGTCAGGAATTTCTCCTCAGGAAATAATCAGACATATAACCAAAGATTTGTAGACAAAGATCTCTCCTGCAGTATTATTTACAATAAAAGAAAAATGCGAAAAACCACTTAGATGTCTAAAATTGTAGAATGTTTAGAAAAACGATGGCCCACACAGAAGATGAACTATCATGTACCTAATTGAAAGGGTGACAAAGAGTTTTCATTACATGAAGAAATACTTTTGACATGATGTTCACTGAAAAAAATTCAAGAAGCAAAATCTATATACAATACGAGTTCAACAACTTGTTTAAATGCCTTAAACAATACAAAAAAGAACAACGCCAAAAACGTAGAAACTGATTTTGCATGGTGAAATTATGATTGATTCTTTTTTTTTGTTTCTTTAAATTTTTGTATTCTAATCATATTTTCTAAAATGACCATTCACTATCACTTTTGGAAGAAAAGACAAAATTAAAATATTCATACATACTACACATATACAAGTATATGGAAATCCTGTTGACCTGTCATCCATAGGGCTTATGTTGAATTTTTTTCCAATAGTGAGAAGGAATTATACTAATTCATCAATTCCCCATTACCCATTTCCCTTGTGACACTACAAGATTGCTGACCTGCCTGTAAATGCTAGCTCCAGCCATGCAACAGAACTTAGGGTACTAAATCCTAATTTTAGTAGACTACTCTGATCAGTTGATGTGAAGAATGTGCCTTATATTAATGGAATGACACTAATTTCACCACCATACAGTTCTAAACTAACTAACATCTATGATGAACTAATATCATAGATGTACACTGGTCAATGGTTGGTGTCCAAGACATGAAAATGCACAATTTCATTTCCATATTATTTTCAAATACCTGATTACATGGTTGAAAATTATTAACTAATCATTTATACTGATCAAGTTTCAATCATAGAGTTATCTGTGTCATCATAGAAATGGAAACTGTGTATAGAACTAACATAAAATATCCAGCTTTTTTTTCTCACTGCTTCACTCGATTAGAACTCCAATGTATTCCCTGAATGAAAAAATAAATCAAATCATCTTAAGTTGTTTTGGCAAGTTAGCTGAATCTTTCCACTTTCATCTGTTACTAATATCAAATGGGGACTTCAAAAAGTTCATGAAAATTTAAATTAAAAGATAAAAATAAAAATATAAACTTTATTTCTCAACATAACCTCCATCAAGTTCAAGGCACTTTTGTAAGCAATGATGCCTACCATTTAGTCCATCCTTAAAGGACTGAAGGTCCTGGGAATTTAACCATGTCAATGCCATCTTTTTTACATTATCAACTGAAGAAAAATGGGTGCCCTTTGCAGATTTTTTAAGATGGGGGGGGAAAAAGAAGTCAGAAAGTGCCAAATCAGGACTGTAAGGTGTATGCCTAATGATTTCCCATCAAAATTCTTGCAAAATTGCCTTTGTTTGATGAATGAGTAGGAATGAACAGTAGCATTATAGCGGTGAAGAAGGACTCTCTGTTGAAGATTTCTGGGCATTTTTCTGCTAAAGATTTGGCTAACTTTCTCAAAACACTCTCATAATAAGCAGATGTTATGAAGTCAAACAAGCAAAATGCCCTGAGCATCCCAAAAAACTGTTGCTGTGACTTTGCTCTTGACTGGTCCACATTTGCTTTAACTGGACCACTTTCACCTCTTGGTAGCCATTGCTTTGATCATGCTTGGTCTTCAGGATTGTACTGGTAAAGCCATGTTTCATCTCCTGTTATAATTCTTCAAAGAAATGCTTTAGAATCTTGATACCACTTGTTTAACTTTTTCATTGAAAGCTCTGCTCTTGTCTGCAGCTGAACTGGGTGCAATGGTTTTGGGCCCCATCAAGTGGAAAGTTTGCTCAACTTTAATTTTTCAGGCAGTATTGTGCAAGCTGAACCAATTGAAATGTCTATGCTGTTAGCTATTTTCTACTGTTAATTGTTGTGTTGCTTTGATGGGGGCTCTTTTCAAACTGATGTCTTATCCTTCTTAATGTCCCAAATTAGATCCTGTTCAAACATGTTATAACAAGTTAGTACAAGTTTATTTTGGTGGAAAAAAATTTTGAAACCCATGCATAATTTTTTCATAATTCACATTTTCCATGAACATTTTGAAGACCCTTTGTGTGTGTGTGTGTGTGTGTGTGTGATTAACACATAGGATCAGAGGTGGGGTGGAGATGGCTCAGGTTAGCTTGACAAAGCTGATACTACTCATCTCTTTCCAAGTCTGTGTTCAATGACATTGCATTGGGAACTTGAAATCAGCCACAGGGGAGGGTACACACCCAGAAGTCACCAAATGTTGCAAATCAGGCCATTTTTATTCCAGGCAGTTGCCTTACCAGCACACCACTGCATAGTAAGCATTATTAAAAATATTTGTTATATGAACAAAATTAATTAATAAATTGAAAATACTTTATATTGTCATTAGTAATAGATCCCTTAGGAAAAAAGGCAAACATCAGGGGAAAATTATCCCATTTACCAAAGGTCCCAGACCTTTTTGTAACTATTTACAACTTTTATTGTAACTAAAATTTTTGTAACTATTAGATTCTACTTTCTTAATGGTTTCATCTAAATGGGTGGATGAAATCATGCTCCCTTTGGGGAAAACAAGCCTAAAATGTTTAGGAATCCAAACTAATGGTTTACATGATGGAAAAAATACACTACCTCTCTCCACATATGTCTGTGATATAAAGATTTGTCCCCATAGGAAACAGAACAAGAACTACAGATATTTATCACCTTTTCTAGGTTCTTAAGCATCTTAAATTTGATCTCAGAGAACATTAGAGTAACAGAAACTATTTTTTGCAAAACAAATAAATAAATCACTGCCACATGATGGTTATTCAATTTCCAGATGATTTAATGGCTAATCCCAGGGCAATATCTAATTAGTTTCAACCCCTGCAGTGTGATGAAGTTTTGACAGTCATAATCGTATAGCAAGCTATAGTTTAACATGATTAATTATGAATCAGGCATTATCAATCATTATCTAATAATCTGATATTATTAATAAAATATTGGATGTTGCCTCTGAAATAATAAAAAATTCAAAGTATTCATATCAAGTGATTCTCTAATACTTCTGGGAAGCAAAATAAAATTAAATAAAAGATTCAAGTTCTATTAAAGTTTTAGCATCACAATGAGACAGTACCATGAGTCAACCATGCCATGGTCCAGGCTGCCAATGAAGTTGGTGGGGGCCAGCTTGCTCACTCTTCAGCTCATGCCTCCTGGAGCACATGGGGCAACTGTGTGCATCTCCAACAGAGCAGCTGATGAGGAACTTAGAGCTCTGGTCCTGACTCGGCAGCCCAGGTGAGATCATAGGTAAGTCACTTAAACTCCTTGGCCTCAGTTTCTATAAACTTAGGATCAGTCACCATTCTCCAATTTATGTCAAGGACAACAGTGACAGCAATAATAATTGTTCCAAATAAATTGAACACCTGCAATGTGCCCAACACAATGCTAAGTATTTATCATAAACTAATTTCTATAATGGTCATATATGGTAAATATTATTGTCTTAATTTGTATATGAAAATAACTAAAGTTCAGGAAAATTAAATAATCTGTTCTAGGTCATCTAACCAATAAGTGTTGAAGCTATAATTCTTCCCTACTACAGCCTGACTCTAAAGCCTAGGTTATCTTCACAGACGATGTAACCTATAATTTATAGGATCACTGTAAGGATCAATGGGACCAGGATTAGGCAAGCACTTTGAAAATTACGAATTGCTCCATAGCTGTTTTCAACCATGGAACAGCCCTTGTTAATTACTCAGGAAAAGACTGGGTATTTGCTATACAACTAGCATAAATATCCAGTTGGTTTCTCTATTCTAGTCAATCAGCTCCAGTCACCAGTTAATTTCTTCCTTGAATAAAAAATAAGTCTCAGACTCAGCTTTTTCTGCTCTCAAACACACAATCAAATAATAAACCTTTTCACCAATCTCAATGCCCAGTAGAGTCTGTTAGGTGTTTAATAAGCATTTATGAGTATTTACTGAATCCTAAAGAGTGATTTCTGAATTGTTCTGACTTTTCATCAGAGGACTCAGTTCTAGTCAAATAGACTTGCAGGCAGGATTAATAATTTAAATCCATGTGGCTCATGCTCCCTAGCAGACATGTAAATACTAATTTTTTAAATTGTGACTTTTTAAAATTCTAATGTAGTATTGAAACTATTTCCTTTTTTTAGGGAAAGTATTGCAAACTTCCCTAAAAGGCTATTTATTAGATGTTTTGTTTTGAGGAATCTTGAGGACAGCAGGACGGAAGTTACCATTAATTAAGCACCTTCTATGTGGCATTCACTATATTACAAATTTAGTTCAGATATTTTGACCAATCCTAACAACCCTGCAAGATCAATATGATTAAATGATAAATACCGATAAGTGTTGCAAATTGAAGCATTCTAATTATGACACAGCAACAAGAGTCAGAGCCACAAGTGTACTAAAACTGTGGCTAATCAGCTGAAATGAAAGAAAAAGCCAAAAAAGTATTGTGACCCACAGAACAAATTTCTATAAGGCACAGTTCCATATTGCATTGCTATGCCTCAGTTCTCAGCCAATTACAAAGAGGTTTTCTCCACCACCACCGCTCATCTCCTGCCTCATGTGCTGAATATTGATGCATTTTATCTGACTGCTTTTCACATATACCAGAAAAAAAATAAACAACAAAAACCTTCCATGAGGCTTATATTTGTTTGAAAATCGGATGATTTGCAAATACGTCTTATCCTGAGGAGGGTATAATACCCCCACTTAATATAACTGGGGATATAACCCCTTATATCCCAAAATCAAGGTTCCAAAACCCAGCCTGAAGACTGAAATCAAATTATTTGTAAGAGGAAACATATTTCTCAAAAAGTTCCTAAAATTGACTCCTTGGTTGTCTCTCCAACTGCTCAGTGGCTCCTGGGGTTGCTCATTTATTAGAGTGACCAAACACAAGTGTCATGTCCTATGACTAGCATGTCTCTCTAGACTTTGGGGAGAGAGAGAGAGACCACACAAGCTTGGGAGCTGGATTTTCTGCCACTCTGGGCACCACTAGCATCTCCAACCCTGCCTTGACTACAGAGCTTTTATTGCTTTCGATGGCAACAGAAAACAGAAAGACGGCAGCTGGGCCTGAAGTCCCAAGTGGAGTTCAGTGTGGCTGCGGGGGAAAAAGTCGTGTTCTAACTCGTGAAATGAGAAAATGTGATGTAGCAATCATTAGGGGAAAGAATAAACATGGGTGGTGCCTAAGCATCAAATTTGTGTACAAAACTGCAGCTCAATGAAACCAACAGAGGGGAACATCTATTTTTCACTCCTTTAACCACAATAGTTTAATAGCTTCAATTATTTTTGATGGAGTTGCAGGTCTAATAAATGTCACATTCCAAAGTTTGAAAATCTAAAAGCTACACTGGATCCCTGCAGTTAAAACAACAACAAATATCCACAACTCAATCACGCAAAGTTCAAGTGCTCTTATGAACCAACCCAATTCTGCTCCCTTGAGCCAATGATACGACTTGTTAGACTGGTCTAATAAATCACTTGGTCAAATTTAATCTCTACTTGCACAATATTATTTAGCACCTCATACATTCTGTTCCCTCTTTAGGGCAATCCATTAATTAGACATTGTCATATCTGTAAAATCAGGGTTATACTTGCCATCCTCATTCTTCATATAAAGGAACGAAAAGCAAAGACATCTTTGTGGTAACACTTGAGGCAGAAAACAATTCACATCATGTGTATTATGCCCTGTGCTTGGCTCTACAGATTTTTAAATTCCTATGTTCTTTTAAAAATGTTTTGCATGCTAAAAAAAGAATTCTAAAAACCAATAAGACAGAGGGCTTCATGAAGGGAATGGTGAATAGTGTCAATACAGCAAAGAGATCAATGCTTGAAAACTGAAACGTTCCCATTAGACCTGGCAGGTTGGAAGTCACTGGTGGCTTGGATAAGAGACAATGAGGTAGAGAGACGATGCTAGTGGATCAAGAGTGATTGGAGATGAAAGCAAAGGCAGTGAGTATAGATTACTGTTCCTAGAAATGCGGCTCTGAAAGTAATAAAGGATTTTTGTTCTTGGCACCTTGATTCCACTAGTTACCTAGACTAAAAACCTGGTCACCTCTGATACTTCATCTCCCTCGTCCCCTACATTGCAATCACCAATTCACTGACATTTTTCCACATCAATGCCTCTAAAATAAATAAACTTCTTCTGATTTTCACTGCTACATCTTAATCCAGATCATTATTATTTCACACCTGGACATTTCAAGAACTTCCTAAATTTTTTGTCCAGGATTCCACACCCTTGGCAATCTGCAACCTAGCTCCCTTGTCAGATTTATTTACCTTGATGACCACATGTGAGTGCTTTGCTCTAGCCAAGACCTCCACCAAAATTGCCCCACATTTTCCCACATCCTTGCCTTTTTGCCCCAATCACCCTGTCAAGTGCTTCACCATTTTTCAAGACCCATTTCAAGTATCTTCTTCCCCATGAAGTTGCCCTGCCCTCTCCAGCCAGAGATGATCTTTCCAGTCTCTGGCTTCCTTAGACCAACAAGCCACTCATCATTCATCATACATTGCCTCATCAAGGCTTCTTAAGTTCCTTCACAACAGGGACCTGGTGCGTGACATAGTACTGAGCTCTTGTAAACCTGGACTTGAACAGTACTCTTCGTAGTATATAAGAAGACACCGGGAACAAGGTTTTTGAGTGGTGTTTCTTATTTGTGCCTATATGACACAGAGATAGCTAAAAATGTGGCTTCTGGGTGTTTTTGTTGGTTGGTTGGTTTTGAGTTTTGTGGGTTTTTTTTTTTTTTACAAACTGTTATCCATTTTGTACCTGGTTCCTGATTGCAAAGTTATAATGTTTTGAAGAAGAAACAGCTACCTTCCTAAGACTCCAGAAAGAACAAGCTTCTGTGAACAAACTGCTTTCATCACTTGTTTTCATCACTAATAACAAATCTGTTGAAAAACCAGTTAGGTGGCTAAAGACAATTATCATTTGAAACAATAATATTATTGGGTGACACATTTCAGTTAATAAAACTCAAGGCTATGCAGGAAACTATGTGTGGGGTTCTTAACTGTTAGAGATAATGTGTTGACATCATTTAAATTCATTCCCTTACATTTACTCAATTCACTGAATGTGTATTGGTTGAATATCATGTGCCTAGCACTGTATTAGGTATCACTTTTTCTTCCACTTTTTTAAGTTTCCAAGACATGCTGATATACAAAATGTATGGAGCAAAACCTGGTGCCCAGAGCCCCAGCCTTGGATTCAGAAGTCCCTGAACTGATCTCTGACTGCTCCGAACTCACAGCCACATCGGTCCCTTTCTGTGCTTTTCCATCCTCACCCACTTACTAAGATGTGGAGAAAAAACACAAAATAATTCCACTTGTTAAACATGAATCACTATGCACGAGAATAGATGCACAAATGGTATATTTGGAAGTAATTTACAATGACCGTAGTAAGTGTGTTTCAAATACATCAACAAAAACAAGAACAATTTGAAGTGGTATGTTTCAGGAAAAGTAATGGAATAAATATAAAATAAATGAAAGAGCAATTTTTTGTCTTGCAACCTGCTGTCTAGTTGGGCAAAACTATACATATATATACATATATATATATATTCATGTATATATGTGTGTGTATATATATTCATGCATATATGTATATATATGGGAATATTCCAATATATCCAGCACCAAGATCAAGAAATAGAACATTAACTGCAGAAAAGGTAGCCACTATCCTGGCTTCTAATACAAATCTATATCTTTTTTAAAGCTTCCCAGCTTACTAGCTAGGTTTTGGAGCAACTCACACTCACTGTTTTATGAAAGTTAACAAGGAATAGGTTACAGACTCGAATTTATTTTCAGGTTCTTTGTGTGTGTGTGTGTGTGTGTGTGTGTGTGTGTGTGTGTGTGTGTGAGAGAGAGAGAGAGAGAGAGAGAGAAATTATCAGACATCTGTGGGTCACCTTCCTCTGCCCCCAAATTCCTGACAAAATGATACATGAATGACAACTTCTTATGTGTGAACAAGTGATGGAGTTCTTTAGCAGAGGTGGAGAAGGGGGTGACATGATAAGAGTAATGCCTTGGAGTCTTATTCCATTAGCCAAAGACGTGGGTTGAAATTGGGGACAGTTGGAGCCAGTGAGACAAGGACTAAGTTATTTTTATAATACAGGTGTGAGATGACAAGGGCTGATATTAAGCTAGTGACTGTGGAAATAGAGAAGAATGGCTGGTTAGAGAGACATTGCGGGCACTCAATAAATTCCAGAGGATATATTGGCAGATGCCAAAAGACAAGGTTTCCCAGAATTAAATCCCAATGCTCATAAACTCTGTTATGTTCCTTTATCCCACAGTGTGAGTCTGTGTGTTTGTGCGTGTGTTTGCACGCCTGGACTTTCACCCCAAGAGATCAAAGCCTAATCACCATACAAACAGACATATACCACATAAACTGTCTCTGTTAACTGAGAAGTGTTGAAGATGTCCTTTTAGTAAGTTTCACACTTCTTAGGTAGAGTCCAAAATACATGCCATCTAATTCTGGAATCTTCATTCCAAGGTGAGACAGGATGCCCTGTTTCAATTCAGAGCTTGTAAAGTCAAAGGGGGTGGGACTGCATATGCTGTTTTCTAAAAAATTGATGTAGGTAGACACTGTGAAACCTTCCACACACACCTCATTCCTAACCTACAGAATATGTATCATACCACTCTGGAGGCCTCTCCCTAGAAACTAGCACATTGTGCCAAAACATGCAGTGGTTTAGTGAAGTGAACAGACATCTGAGAAAAGGATGAGACCACTAGACATATTTCCACTAATAAGCAGTGCCAAGCTTTCCAATGAAACCTCCAGAGGCAAGCAGCTGGCTTGGTATTTACCACCATGCCACCTACAATAGCCCTAGCAGGGTTTCTTCCCATAAATGAATGTGTTCATTGGCTTCAATTAATGTTTGTTGAAGGAAAATGGTACTGCTCAAGTAATGGAAATGATTCTTTAGTAAATTCAATGAACACACAGATATAACATTAGATCAGAATCCAATTTAAGAGAAATTGTTTTCTGAAAGCAAATGGAGTATGGAATTCTGAATAAACAAGGAGCAGGGATGCCCAATTGCACTATTTTCCAAACATTGATAAAGAATAACCTTACCACCACAAAAATTAAAACACAGAAATTGTTACTCTCTCTGGTCCTTTTACAAACCATATAAGCAATACTTATGGCCCAAATCGGCCAAACAAAACACATTTAATCCTTAAAGCTAAAAGCTTATGCATATATATATATATGCTTTATGAATTGTACATGTATAAGTGTGTGTGCATGCACATGCATGTGTGTGTTATCATTTGTTCATCAAACTATCAATAGCTGTCTACTTCCCTGCCTACCTGCCTCTGGGCTTGGCCACATCACTTTCTTTGGCCAAAGGAATATGAGTAGATGTGATGTGAGTAGATGTTTTAAATGTGTTCTGGGTCTTGGTCTTTTGTGTTCCAGTGATCTTCCATAAAAAGAACATGCTTTGGGTAATCATTACACCTTTATCCCAGGCCCAGGGCAAATGCACATGGAGAAGAATTGAACTCAATTTGCAGCGTGGAATCAAGAAATATAGATAAAGCAGGGAGCAGAAAAAAGTCTTAAAAAGCTATTATTAATATTTCAGATAGATAATAAAAATACTGTACTCATTACAAATCAGGATATTATATAAAAAGGAATATTCAGAGAACAAGAAAAAATCCTTCAAAATAAAAATTTATCACAACAGAAACAGAATATTCAGTAGAACGGTGGGATAATAAAGTAAAAAAAAACACTTCTAGAAGTAAAACTAAGACATAGAGAGACAGAAAACAGGGGATAAAAGATAAATCAACTAGAAGATCAATTGAGAAGGGTCAACATCCAACCAATAGTATTTTCAAAGAGAATAGAAAAAATAGAATGGACTAAATTGCCAAAGAAATAATATGGGTAAAACGTCCCCAAACTACAGTTCTGAGTGTCCAGATTGAAAAACTCACAAAAAGCCCAATAAATGAATGAAAAAAAAAATGACCAGCTAAGAACATCATTGCAAAATTTTAGAACACCAGGCAGAAAGAGAAGATCCTAAAAGTTTCCAGATGATAGTTTTTGGGTAAAGCAGATTGCCTTCCATAATGTGAGTAGGCCTCATCCAATAAATTGAGGGCATTAAGAGAAAAGACTGAGATTCCCCAAAAAGGAAGGAATTCTGTCTTCAGACTGCCCTCAGAGTGGCGACTGCAACATCAGCTCCTCCTGGGCTCTCCAGCTCTGCAGATTTCACACTTGCCAACCCCAACTATTGCTGGCATGAGCCAATTCCTTAAAATCTTAAATTGATCTCTCTGTCTCTCTCTCTCTTTCTGTAAATATGCAAATATATGTGGTTATATTTACATATATTTATACAATTACAGGATATATGTAAATTGTGTATATGTAAATATATATAAAAATCAATCTCTCTCACTATATATATAAATATAATATTTTATATGTATATAACAAAATGTTCTGTTTCTCTAGAGAACTAATACACCTGGCATTATACTAACATCAACCTCTGGAAGAGACATCTGACCTCTTGCCATCTGTAGAGTCCTATGTACCCAATTCTAGAAGGAAAAATTATTATACAAACTCATTGCGGTTTTGATTTGCATTTCCCTGATGATTAGAGAAGATGAGCAATTTTTTATATGTTTGCTGGCCATTATTCTGACTTCTTTTGAAAAGTTTCTGTTCATGTCCTTTGCCCACTTTTTAATAGGGTTGTTTGATTTTTTCTTGTTGATTTTCCTAAGTTCTGTATAGATTCTGGTTATCAACTCTTTATCAGATGTGTAGCATGCAAATACTTTCTCCCATTCTGTAGGTTGTCTATTCACTCTGGTGATAGTTTCCTTGGCTGTGCAGAAGCTTTTTAATTTGATCAGGTCCCATTTATTTATTTTTGTTGACGCTGTGATTCTTTTGGGGGTCTTCTTCATAAATTCTTTGCCTAGGCCAATGTCTATAAGAGTTTTTCCAGTGTTTTCTTCTAGAATTCTTAGGGTTTCATGTCTTAGGTTTAAGTCTGTTATCCATTGTGAGTTGATTTTTGTGAAAGGTGAGAGGTGTGGATCTAGTTTCAGTCTTTATGTGTGGCCATCCAATTTTCCCAGCAAAACCACAATGAGATATCACTTAACTCCAGTGAGACTGGCTCATATCAAAAAGTCCCAAAACAACAAATGTTGGCATGGATGCAGAGAGATAGGAACACTCATACACTGCTGGGGGGACTGCAAATTAGTACAACCTCTATCTATGGAAAGTAATATGGAGATACCTCAAAGAACTAAAAGGAGAACTACCATTTGATCCAGCAATCCCACTACTGGGTATTTACCCAAAGAAAAAAAAGACATTCTATAATAAAGACATCTGCACACGAATGTTTATAGCAGCACAATTCACAATTGCAAAGATGTGTAAACAACCCAGGTGCCCATCAATACATGAGTGGATTAATAAAATGTGGTATATGTATACCATGGAGCACTACTTGGCCATAAAAAACAACTTTGAATTAACACATCTGGTATTATCCTGGATGGAGCTACAGCCCATTCTTTGAAACGAAGTATCACAAGAATGGAAAAACAAGCACCACTGGTACTCACTATCAAATTTGGGGTACTAATTGTTCAATACTTATGTGCACACATGGAAATAATATGCATCAGGGGTTGGGCAGGTGGGAGGGGAGAGGAGGGGATGGGGAAACTCACACCTAATGGGTGTGGGGCACACTGTCTGGGGGATATTCACGATTGTAGCTCTGACTTGGGCAGTGCATAGGCAATATATATAATCAAAGTGTTTGTACCCCCATAATATTCTGAAATTTAAATAAATAAATAAAAATAAGTTAAAAAAAATTATTATACAAACTCCAAAGGCCCTGATGTTTATCATCAAAACTCAAGAACACTGAATGTAGAAAGGGGCAAAGAAGCAGAGCCCCACAAAGTTGAACATTACTGCTCCCAGCATTCCTCAGAGGTCAGCGTTGCTACCACGACAGTGTGGCACCAAAAATTAATTTCAAAAATCTTTCCTTCCAGACAAATGAGTTTTTTGTATCCTTTTTCACCCACAAGAATTTGGGCTTGTTTATCCTCCAACCTCAAGATTTTCTTTCTTTCTCCTATTTTTCACCTTAAGAAAGGACACTTGTTTTGAGTACAACCGTTAAAAAGGAAGAAAGGAAGAAAAGGAAAAGAAAAAAGCTGTGGCTGTTGCTGGTGGCCATTTGAGAGCAGCACTTAGACGTCAGTCCGGCCTTTGCCCGTCAGAGTCCCCTCCCCACCCCCTTCTTTCCCCGGGTGGTTCTCTGCCGCCCTTCCTTTAAGAATGTGTTCCAGAACCACCATGGGAGACTTTCCCAGTACCCTTAGCTATAGCATCCTGTTCCTTTCCTAACCTCCTTGAAAAAGCTATTTTGGCACTACATGGAGTACTGATGATATCGCTATTCATTTTAAAATTGCGTTGATGCACTGGGAAGACATTGTTAATAATTTTTCACCGGAAAGTACATGAAAACACAAAGAAGTAAGTAAAACTTACTCAACAACATTCCACTTTCAAAAAGTATACCAAACACAAAATAAAAAGCTCCTTCAGGAGACATCTTTGTAAATTATTTAGAGTATATGCTTCGTTTCTATACTCCTTATAATGTTATATAAATGTTTTGTCAAAAACCTTACCACCCAACTAAACCGTATGGTTTTTGTGAAAGGAGACAATGTCTCATGTACCACTGTCTCTGCACGTCATTTTACGATGAGCTGAATATTTAGAAGTCACTCAAACAACAACGAAACACCTGTTGAATGAAAGCAATCAGTGTATTTAGTTCATACGCTTTTCCTTCATTTCAGGTCTAGACTTTCAATATCTGGACTGAAGTTCATGGGGAGATTATTGCAGATAGGCTAGTTGTATTGCTAATCAAACAATTCTTTCTCATAAACAACAGGCTTCCAACTATCAGCTGTGTCTCTAATTCAGAAAAGAGCCCCTCAGTGCTATAAGATTTTTACTGGTATCTTGGTCATTGAACTCTTAAGTAAAATAAAGCCAAAGTGTAAGGCAAAATAATGCACAAGCTCTCTTTCTTCTCCACATCTGGGCAGTCTCTCTCCGGCCCCTCAGACTGCTGGCTGCCTTTCCCCTTGATCAAGCAGTAGCAGCAGCAGCCCCTGCCTCCCTGGTGAACTTCTCACCAAGCCCAAAGTGTATGGGATAACTCCAGAAGGCGTAATGAGAAGTTACAGGGCCCAGGGCAAATGTCAAGGCAAACATAATTGGAAAGATATTAACTGAGACTGATGGAAGGCTTCCCAAAATCTTTAACATGACCTAATCATAAAGTAACCACCAGATGTTTATAATTACTATTCTGCCTTATTCTCCTCCTACCCCTTACATAAAGGGAAAATAAAGGGATAGTTATCAATATGCTGTGGGCTTACGCTGGGAAAGATGAGACTTGTCTTCCCCACTGGCTGGGCCCAAATATGACAAATTAGTCCAAATATGACCAAATGTTACTAAGATACTAAATGGAAGCCTGTAGCTCTCCCACGCCCACATCAAAGCCCAATTAATTTAGGAAAAGTAGGTAGCCACTTCCCATATTGTGTGTTTTGGGGAGCACTAAGAAGGAATTTCCTACCAAATATTTCCTTCAACCAGTTTCCAGACATTCATCTATTAGAAAATGATTCCCTGTGTTCCTGAGGCTTTGTGAGATTCCCATGACACTTTGTGCCTCTCTTCCAGAGCATTTCTCACACTCTCAAAAGCGGACATTCTACAGCCTGGAACTGGAAGTTGCCAGTCAAGTCGTGAAGAGTAGGAGAGGGCAGGGGAGATCTGTCCAGTTGGGCGTGGGGAGAGAGGCTGCTACCGAGAGAAGGGAGGGCTGGAGGGAGGTATCAAAGAGCCTTTACAATTTGGTTAGACTGACTCAGGCAATCGGCTTCCCCGGGATAGAGAGTCAAATCCATGTTTTATCCCTATTTTACAGATGGAAGAAATGAGGCACAAGGAGATGAAGTAACTCTCCCAAGGTCACAAGGCCAAGAAGTAGGAAACAAGATTGTGCAACGCCAGAGCCTGTGCTCTTAACCACTCAGCAGCATTGCCTGTTCCACGTAAGGGAAAAATGATTCCTACTTTTCAAAGTGGTGAGAATTTAAAGTAATTTAGGTAAATCACCTAGCCCATGGGCCATCACATAAAAAATGCCTGATAATTAGAACCTATAGTTCCTGTACTTAATAATATTTTAACAGCCTTGTTCCTGCATTCTATGGGCTGCAGAAGTCCATGTAGTCCTCTCCGAGGCCAGACCTGCGCAGGCAACCACAGAACCAAACAATCTTCATTTAGAGGACTATACCTTCTAGTGCTTTCCCATGTTGCCTCATCTTCTTTCTAACTATAGAAATAAACTGAAAGTTACATACAGAAGAAAAATAGCCATGGGACAGGAAAAAAGTCAATGTCTTTAGCATTCAGGGATTAATGGATTGACTTTGTATTTCCACTGAGAATTAATTTTTATCTTCAGCACAAGTCTTCTGCTGAGAGCAGAGTTATAGTCTTACTTGCAGCAAGTGTGCTGGCAAATTCAGCTTTCCTACAGGAAACATGAGACTTGTGACAAAGTTCTTGTGAAATCCAAACTAGGTTTCTCGCTTATGACTGCTATTGGCTTGTAACCAAAGGAAGACCCAGCAATTCAACAGTCTTCAGAACTGACATGTAAATAGAAGGACAATGTGCAAGTTTGCTATGTTTCCTCTTTGCCATACTCTAAACCTAGATTCTAAGAAAACAAAAATGAAAATGAAAAACTTAGTACTTGAGGTCCCAAAGTAGCAAAGGTCTAATTGCCCCGTTAGCTTATATAAAATAAATTCTTATTGGGATCTTCAAAATGTCCCATGTGCAGGTACTAATTCAAGTCAGTTGTGATGTTGTAGAACAGGGCCTCTTTACCTATAGGATCTACAGATGCATTCTAAGGGCCTGAAATCATATCAGAATTCTCTAGGGACCTCTACAAGTAGTTTTCTTGGAAGAAGTGTGCGTAGTTCACTTCATTTTCTTAAATGAGATTTGCAACCCCCAAAACATTGAGAATTATTGATATATACGTACAATTCACACTGAAAAAATGTTCACAACCATGGTTAAATAATTTTTTTAAAGTTGCAAAGTGTTTTTGTGTTACATGGTACTTTTGTTCAAACAATTCATATATTTATGGAGGAATATTAGAAATGTACACCAAAAATATCAACAGTGGTTATCTTTGGATGTCAGGTTTATGAGTGATATTTTTTGTTCTTTTTGCTTTTTGCTTTTGTTTATTTTGCCTTTTTTCCTACAATAAATGTGTTAGTTTTAGAATGTGGAAAAGCGTGATAAATTTTATTTCAAACTAATTTCAAAAAGCATTTATAAATCTTAGCTGTACCCTCCTCTGTATGATTATTTCCCAAGTCACTCCTGAATCCCTCTCTGTCAGTATCATGGGAGCCGGGCAATAGGAATCCACTCTCCAGTCTAAGAAGGCCTTTCATGGACTGGTCAGACGGCAATCTCTGAGTTGCAAAATCTGGATTCACAAATGTTTGGCCCAGTTGAGACTGGAAGAGAGAAAACCATTAATTTTGTAGGAAAAGAGGACTAGCAACTTTGAAGAGAAAGAAGGAAATAGAAGAAAAAGCGTGTAACCCAGAAAGAGCTCAAGCTACTTTTTAAGTCTGTGAGCAAGCACTTCATTTCCGAAAGGTGGATGTTTCAAACTCTTCAGCTCTGCAGCCAAAGCAGTCAAAAAAATAAGGTTTATAACAAATGCCCCATTAATGTTTTGTTTTAGTGGCGCAACTAAAGAACCCATTCAAGTGCTCAAAGGCAAACACATTGCTCAAGGAGAATCTGGTAGGGTGTCTAAAGGTTGGCTTATTATTGAAGGTCGTGTCAGTGTACAGGATTTGGAAAATGACAGCCTTGGAAGTTTTGACATGCAGGAAGTATCCACACTAAGGTTGCCAGATTTAGCAAATAAAATACAGGATGCCCAGTTAAATTTAAATTTCAGGTAAACAACAAGCAATTGTTAGTATAAGTATGTTCCAAATGTTGCATAGGACATACCTATATAAAAGATTTGTTGTATATCGGAAACCCTAGTCCCCAGAGAACAAAGGAGGGCCCATCTGCATGGGCATATTATCTCACCCAAGATAGACACTGACATATTGAAGTGAGGGGGTAGAGGTACAGACAGCCTGGGGCTGAGCACAAATTCTGTCTGGAGCTAGAGAAGGCCCCTAGAAATAAAGTGAAGCAGCAGGTTGTATAAACCTCTCTTGCTCTCATGTAAGAAAATTGGGTCTTTCTAACGTTGTTCTTCTTGGCTTAATATTGATTAAACCAATATTACCCCAAAAGCAGAAGGTAGAGAAACCCAGGAAAATCCCAGTGTTCATAGTGTGCAAGCTGACGGCAAAAGGAACGTGCTAAACGGCAAAGGCTAAGCCTTAGAAGTGTTGCACTTGGGGTTGAAGTAAGTGTTGGTTGGTCATGCTTAGCTTTTCCTACAGCCAAGATTTCAGCACTTCATCTGAATACCTTGCACCTTGCAAAATTGTTTTCCAGAAAAAGTACACTGAAAAATAAAATAATATATTTTTTTAAGTTAAGGGAAAAGAGACGTGTGTTGATGCCTGGATCTCTATGACACCAAACGAATGAAAAGTGGAAAAATAATATCTTCCAGATACTTCATCTAGGTCATAACAGAGCACACTTTCATTTTCCACACAGATGTTTGACATGCAAACATATGCTGTGACTAAGATATTGAAAAGCATTGATTGGGAAATCAGAAAAGTATCATTTTTATGTTGTCCACAAATAGCCACTGAAATATTTTTTCATCAACTTATTTTTGGCCCATCTTAAACACATAGTTGGCCATGAAATTACCAGCTCTATAATCTGATAAGCTAAATGAAAACATTGAAATAACTTGTTAATTTTCTGTTTTGCATCAAGTATATCTCCCCACTTTGTTTCTGAGCATCTGATTGAGAAAGCCAGAGCATTCCAATCCCACTAAAACCAGCTTGTCCCCTCACCCCTAGACTCTCCCAGTAAGTGCAGTATCCTGGAAAGTTTGATAGAAGAGGCAGACCTACCATAAATGATCTGAAATAAAGGGTTTATTATAGAGGTTATATTGGACATGACTGTGAGGACTTGTACAGAGGTCTACGGGAGGCTGTTGCCTCTGCATTTGGTAGTAGCCGTGGAGTCACTATAGGCTGGTAAGTCCAGCAATCAGGAAGATAAGCTGGACATGAAACAGGTAGACAAAGGACAAACTGGAACCCATGTCTGGCTCACATAGCCTCCAACCTCTACAGTACAGACAACTTGCACAAGAGGTGGTGCCCTTTTCCACTAAGCTGCACAAGCCTCCAGTTTTAACCTGTGGACCCAGTTGTTCTTGCCCCATGCCAACAAGGTGAACCAGCAGGTCAGTGACGATGTGTAAGCTGTCCCTGTTACGGCACCTGGCACCCTTATGTTCACCCTCTGAGCATAATGGCTGTTGCCTCACTTCCACCTTCCAAATTCCATGCAAATTTCTCTTGTGACCAACCCCGAGCCGGAGCCACACAGGGAAGGGGATTCTAGGGCACTGAGCCTCTGGCACGGCACAAAATCACCACACAGTACCAGGGATGATTCCCTGTTCTGCCATTATCTGCCTGGGTGAACTTGGCAGAGTATTTAATCTCTCTAAACCTGGGTTTCTCTATCCATAAGGATAATAGTTATTAAATGATTTAGAAATCAAATGTGCCAAGTGCTCAGTGTATACAAGTGAACACAGGTTGCTACTCATGATTACATTCTTGTTGATAACAATATCTTCTTTGAAATGTTGTTTTTTGGATTTGATAAGAAGGTGACAAAGAATCTAGCACATAAAAATGGCTCCATATGTGTTATTTACTCTGTTTGCGTGCTCATGACAAGTTCATTTTTAGAGTAAGCTGATCTTCAGTGCATCTGATGAGTCAACCTTCCTTCAGAGTTGCCTGTACATGAACCCAGAAAGCTACCAACAGGGACAACCGCTCATGAGTGGATTCCCAATGCCATTTGTGGTCATTCCAGCTTTTTAAAGGAGTGCCCCATTATGCTTCCTTACTATAGGCAATCTAGATAGCCTTGGCTCTCCTCTGTTTAGATTCACACTCAGAGAAGAATCTTCTAGGGAAAAGGAATAGGTTGAAATCCACCAGGCAAAAAGTTCAGGTGGGAAAAGTGCTCACATTTCAAATGGCTCCTGAAATGTTGTTGTTAATACTGCATAGTCATTGTCAGGTAGAATAGCTAGCACTGAAAGAAAAACCGGTCTCCAGCCAGGTCTGGGAGGGCTCAGAATGGAACTTCAGGGAGAGCATAACAAACACCCCACACGCCTACCACTTACCTCACTTAAAGTCTTGTTAGTACCATAATTTCCAACAGGGTAGTAACCACGTCTGCTTCTCTTCCTCTTTCTCTGCCATTGCTAGTGGCAAGTTTGTGGTTGGATGTTGTAGGTGGCTTCTATGCAGTGGTTTTCAACATTTTGTAGCCTAAAGCTTAGCTTTCCCCTCAGCATGAAAGAGTTGTGATTTATAACGAATTGTCAAAATAGTTCCTCAATTAGAGAGTACTGAAAACAGGGAGGGTCTCTCTGAATAGTAAGTCTGATTCTATACTCTTACATAAATGTACTCCAAACTGTACAACCATATGCAATTCTGGACTATAGGGGTTATTAGGAAGTGCTATGCTTGAAAATATCTCAGGCTCACTTCTGTGCTAGAACCATACCTTTCTGGTATCAGTCAACTGGTCACAAAAGGAGAGGTCTTGCCTTGCTCTTAACAGTCTCCGATCTTGTCATTTTGAATAGTCACGTAGGCAAATATTCTCCTTCTTTCTCTTTTGTATGTGGTCATATTGAAACTCCACATATAACTGCTCGTTTGTGATCTATAGTCATATTTATAAATTCATCATCACAGGGCGATTCACAGTCTGGAAGTGATACAATGTTTGGATGTCAAAAAGGAGTCATCATTCTTCGAAATAGACGCCTGCTAGCTTTCTCAAGAACTCATTTTACGAAGTCGAGTTAAAACAAATGAATACATGTTCCCCTTTTTGCTTCCTCTTTTGAGCAATTTTATGATTGAAAAAAAAAGGCACTTTACCACAATGGAAAATACCTCATTTTTCCACTAAAATGTACTCTTTTTTAACAGCTATCCCACCCACTTCCCTGTTTACTGGGTTAAAAGGAGCCATTCCTAGGAGACCAAGCCAAGGTCTCAGTAAGGAGGTGGAAAGTGAGGTGCTTGGAAGACAAGTCTGACCATGGAAGTGTCAACAACAGCACCAAAGCAGCCAGCTGAAAAGTGAGAACAAATCATGCTATTGACTGACAGTTTGGTCTCCTCTGTGCCAAATGCAAGGCCAGGCTGATTTTCCCTGTAGTTGGAGGCAGTGGTTCAATCAATCAGGCCTTTTTGTAGCCAGTGGGCCCAGATTCAGAATGTTCTTTTACACATGCCACTTTGCAGCATCAAAAAGAGAGAGTCCACCTGGCCCTAAAACCTAGCTGAAACTTGGTTGCAAAAGTGAAACCAAAATTACTGGTAAAGTGAACACCAGTGTTCAATTAGTTGAATTTTAAACTTTTTGTATATGCCCAATGGCTTCCATCTCTTCGAGTTAAATATAGTCTCCTCCCCACGTAGGTATTGTAAAGACAAATGGAAAATTGAAACAAATATGCTGATGTGTAAAAATAGTGTAGACAAATAGTTTAAAGGATTGACCAAATATTTTGGTCTTTAACTTGATTTTTTTTTTCTTTTTAGTTAGGAAGTCACAATGTCATCAAAGAGAACATAAAGAAGCTATGGATTGTTCAGGATTTGGCTCCATATACTAATTTCACTCTCACAAGTTAAGATTTTCTTTATGCAGAATAAGACTCTTCCTCTTTTGTTCACCTTTCTAGAAGGTTCATGCCTTCCTAAGTACTGGGCTATCTCTGTAGACAGCTTCATTCCTATAATTATGTCAGGACTTGTGCCTGTTCTCCACACATGGTAGTATTCATAACATGCACATGGGTTATTCCAATCCTTAATAGTTTAGCTTTGAAAAGTACATTATGGATAAAATACAGCAATCTCTTAATGATCTATTCTACATGAATAAGAGGGAGAGGTCCTCATAAGGTCTAAGTAATTTAAGTTTACAGGTATTAGAAAATATTACCAAAACCTCCCAACCATCACTCTCCTGGCACACACATACACATATACATACACACACACACTATAAAAGCATCTAAGTAGCATTTCCCACATGAAATCCATTAATTACATCCCAGCAACCCCTCGTTGGGGATTGCTACTATGCAGGAACTTGACCTAAGATGGGAATCACTGAAGATGAGGAAGAGAAGCAAAAGTTTGGGATAATCTTTGTGCTGGATTATAACTTAAATCTTGAATAAATTGGACTTGGCTGAACTTCATTTTTTTATGTTGTTTCCTTTTTTCAAATAAACTTCAATGCATGAGATCGTGGTACTAAAACAGAAATATAGTGGAATCCTGTTGTTGCAAAAATTTGGCAAAACTACTGGTGAAATCACGTCCCCTGAAACATAACAACTACATACAGTAAAAGCACAATTCCTCTCAAGGTGCACATAAAGAGGGTGTTAGCTCTGCTCCTATAGTGTCGACACTATAAAAGAGTTCCACGGTATTTAGTGAACCAACATTCAACTCAGTAATTCTTATCTTGCCAATAGCATATGTAGAATGTTAAAATCCATGTCCCAGTAAATTGCTGTGTGATATATAAAATGTATTAAAAGTACATGAATTAAAGTTGTTCTAAGTGCCTACAGTTCACTTTGATGTCTGATCATTACAGTATCATTTTCCCATTGTTATTATTATTATTAAATTTTTCCATGGTGTTTGTCTTTGATGGGGCAGGAAGTAGAAGTGGGGATGGTGGGTAGGATTGTTTTGAGATCTATCAAAGGAGTGATAGACCAAAATAGAGCTGAGATTTTTAAGCCTCCCCACACCGTACCTACTGAGGCCAAGCCTTCTCAATGCCACTCCATGGCTGGGATTGTTCCTCATGGACCACCACACTCACAATCTAATTACCAGGCTCCAACCACAAATGTCCTAGCGCCCCACTCAGAGCGGTAGGCTAACAGTCGATGCCCTGAGCCAGCCTTCCCTGGGACACAGGGGTTTCCAAGTTGAATGGGCGTTCACTGCTTGCTTCCAGTTGTATGGTTCCAGGGCCCCAAACTGTCTGCTGGCCCAGCCTGGATTCCTGCCCCTGAGCACCGTATCATTTCACTTCAGTCAGGCGCGAAGGAATATATCTGAGAACGCGTGAGAAGCCCGCAGATTTTCCACGCCCGTGTTTAAAGCGTTTGTGAACGTGGAAAGAAGTGGGACGGCTTACACTTTCCTTCCCAGCAATGTGCGCTATCTAAGGTGGCGGTGGGGCTGCTCCAGGAGGCAGCGGGAGGAGAGGTGAAGCTCTGGTCACTCTTTGCTCTTGATGTCCGTGGGCCTGAGCCTTCTGAGCTGACGGCTGCCCCGCTCCTTTGCGTGAGGTCGCCTGGCCAGCTGACTTCAAAGAACTGTTAGAACGAGAAGTGGAAGAGCAGCGCAGTTTAGGACGAGGAACAGAGAGAGGAGAAAAGAAGTCATTTCCATTTAATATAACTGTGGTTTAGAGAAAATTTAAGTCAGATGCTTCCGAGACTGGACACTAGACAGAAATTAGGCCCTTTTGGAGGCTGACGGAGTCCAAATGATGAAGGCTTTCTTCGGGGGAAAGCTGGGTCTTTCACGGGCCCTGTGTGAGACCACGAGAGTCAAACAATTCACTGGAAATACGCGACCGCTTTGCTGGCTTCAGCTCTATGAAGAGACAGACAAAATGTATGGCTATTTGAATTTTTGAATTTTAACCACTCAGGATGATGTCACCAGGCGCAGTCTGGGATTCAGAGTGTCTTAAGAGAAAAGAGGATGCTCCTAGAAGGTGAATACACCAACTCCAGAAATCACAAGACCCAGAAGACGCTTGGGGGAAAGGATACATAAAACCCAGAATGCATAGGCTGATGCCTTTCCTAGGATTCAACTAGAAAGCCTTATATCCCTTCTTGAAAATAGTCTTTTTAAGTTTTATTTCTCTAAAATGAAATCTTACTTCCTTCCAAATTTGCTTCTGTCTTCCGTTTAGCAAAATGTGTCTTAGCGTGAAGAATTCCAAAACAATTTATTCTGTAGAAATGGATTTATATAAGAGACAGTGCTTTCAAATTCAGCATGGATAATTCTACATCATTCATTCACCCATTGAGCAATTAATCCCTATGTGCCAAATAATATGTCCAATGATGCCATCAATGGCCTTCTCTTCTGGTATTTGGGAGTTTTGTGTTAAATCAAAAGGTTTGTGTGCTTTCTCTGAGTACTTTGCTTTTTTAAATCTTTATAATTTTTATTTTTTAATTACCAAAAAATACATGTTTTGTGTAAGTAAAAAAATACAGTGTTACTAAAAAAAAGCCAATCCCACCTCCCTAAGGTAACCCACATTAGTAATTTGGTGTGTAGCTTGCTATTCTCTTTTCTCAGGGTCATAATAAGCATATGTCAATATAGAGAAAAATTGCCTTTATCTACGATAACGAGCTCATTCTATGAATGCTACTCTGAACTTGATTTTATTTGCTTTTCTCCACAACAGAATATTACGAACCCGTTGAAAATACTAGCTTCCCAAAAAGCAATTGAATTCCAGACAACTTTAAATTGTTCATATTTGCTTATGGATAAGCAGAAATCCACAACACTAGGGTAAGGAGACACCAATGGTCCCCTTTCTTCAAAGTACTTCTTCTGACTCCTGAAGCTTTTTGTAAACTGCCCACATTTCTGAAAGTTGTTGAAAAAAACTTCTAATGGCCCCCGGGAAATAAGATCATAGTAAGCCATCATCATCATCCGTGACCATCAGGCTGGCAAAACTGGCTGCCAGTCCCTCGCTGAGCCTGCGGGAGCAAGTGAAGGACTAACGAGTATTGATAGGAAAGAACATTGGCCTGAAGGGGTGGGAAATGATGCAGGTGTCTTCTCAGAGAAGAAGGGTGTCTAAAAGAAAAAGGAAAAGAAAGAAGGGTGTTAAGAGTTCTACAGGACCTCCCTTCCTGTTCACCTATTCTGGCGGGTGGGGGGGAGCCATTTTTTAAAAGAAAATAACTTTGAATCTGGACTATATTTTACATAGTGTTGCATCAATGTTAATCTTCCTAAATCCCGTCACTATATTGTGGTTATTTAAGAGAACATCCTTGTTCTTAGGAGATGCAGAATGATGTAATTATGGAGAAGGGTAACAGTGATTGCAACTTACTTTCAAATGGTTCTGAAAGGAAAGAGAAAGAAGGAGGGAGGGAGGGAGGGAGGAAGGGAGGAAGGAGGAAAGGATGGAAAAAAGAAGAGAAGAGAAGAGGAAAAAGAGACAAGAAAAAAGAATAGAAAAGTGTTCCCATAATATTAACTAATTTTTTATTTGCTTCAATGCTTGATCTAAATTAAATCCCTCGTTATCACCATTACAGAGGAAGAAGGAAGAGAAGACAGCAGAGAAAGCACGATAAAATATTATTCCTTAAAATCTTTAAAATTCTTTCATAAAACAAACCACCTCATTCATCAATGATGTTATTTTATGAACAATAAAGTATTTTTAACGGATTTCTGTGGATATTTTTTCAACAAATACTGCTATGCTGTGTATACACCGAACGGTCTTAGGAATTTGGCCAGCAAGATGCGAGAGAACCACGAGCTTAATTGAACAGACCTTTGAGACAATCTTAGCCAGTCCCTTCATCATACATGATGCAAACAAGGAGACTGGAAAGGGAGAAACTTCTGACAAAATTGCAGAATGGTTTCTGATTATTTCCTTTTAGGATGAATTTGCCTTCAAATCGTCATTCTGAGGGCCAAATTCCCGTTTTGAATAACATAGGAAGTACACATTGCATTAACTGTGTATTTTTAATGGGAATAAAAGCTCTTCACATTTGTCTATGTGTGACACTTGCTTCAAAACACTTTAGTGTTAAGTGGGTTTTCTGTTTGTGTGTTTCAAGCATATTTTTTAAAAACTAAACTAAGAGAAGGGAAGTCAATTGTATTTTACCCATATTTTTGTTGACCATGTTCTTTCTTCCTGATGTTTCAAGAATCCTTCTTTCAACGTTTCTTTTCCCATTTAAAGAGCTTGTTTTAGCCATTCTTTTAAAGTAGGTCTGCTGGAGGCAAATTCTTAGTTTTCCTTCATCTAAGAATGCCTTGATTTCCTATTGATTCCTGAAGGATACTTTCACTAGATAGTGGATTCTGGGCAGACAGTTAGTTCTTTCCCTTCAGCCCTTAAAAGATATTGTACCACTTCCTTCTGGTCTCTGCAGTTTCCGGTGAGAAATTTGTTGTTATTAAAATTATTTTTCCCCTGTAAGTAAGGTGTTATTTCTTCCTCACTAAGCACTTTCAAGACTTGTTTATTGTCTTCAGCTTTCAAGGTTGACTCTGTGTCTTGATACGGATGTCTTTGGGTTCATCTTCTTTGAGGTCTCAGTTTCTTTAGGTTTATGTCTTTTGCCAAACTGGGGAAGTTTTCAGCCATTATTTACTAAAGTACTTTTTTAGTCCCACCCTCTTTCTCTCTCTTTCTAGGTCTCTGATGACACATGCATTATTTCTTTTCTTATATTCTCCCGGGTCCCTGAGGCTCTTCATTTTTTTTTTTTCAGTTATTATTTTCTTTATGTTGTTCAGATTAGGTAATTTCTATTGTTCTGTCTTCCATTTACCTGATTCTTTTCTGTCACCTCCACGGTGCTTGTTAGCCCATCTATTCAGTTTCTTATTTTGGTTATTGTAGTTTTCAGTTCTAAAATTTCCATTTAGTTCTTCTACGTATTTTCTACTTCTTTCCTGAGACTTTTAAATTTTTTTGTTAAGGCTTTCTATCTTTTTTAATTTGCAATTTTAGCACATTTTGTAATGTTTTTAAATGCTTGTTGAAACATTTTTATGACAGCTGCTTTAAAATCTTTGCCAGATCATTCTAACATCTCCACCAGCTTGGTGTTGGCATCTATTGCCTGTCTTCCTTGGTTCGGTTTGAGATCTTCCTAGTTCTTCATTTAAGGAATGATTATCATTTGAAACATGGACAGTTTGGGTATTATAAGACTCAAGATCTTATTTCAAACTTCCATTGTAGCTGATTTCTTCTGACACAGTTCTAGCAGGAAAAGGAGGGTAGAAGTGAAGGTAGAAGTCCAGGTTCCCACTTAGCCACCATTGACACACTGGGCAGGGAGGTGAGTAAGCTACTTGTTACTGCTGGGCAGAGATAGGGGTTACTTCTGTCCACATGACCACCCCTAATACCAAAGCTTTGGGGCAGGGGGTAGTAGCCACAGGTTGTGGTGAATGTCCTGACTTTCCACTAGGCCTCTTCTAATACTATCCCATCAGTGGCTGTGGTGGAAGTCCAGGCTCCCCATGGAGTCTCTACTGACACCAAAGATGGGGGTAAAGGGAGGCAGAAGGAGTATTCATTATCACCCAGTGGACATGAAAGTCTCAGCTCCCTCCCTGCTCAGATTTCTCAGACACCACCCCAGTGGATGTGGGGTATAGCATCTCATTACAGCCTCTGAAGGGTGCAAGTCCAGGCTCCCCACTTGGCCTTTGCTGGTGGGGGTGGGATTGAAGCCATAGTTTTTTTCTGTGTTGTCAAAGCTTTCTGTCTTGTTAGGCTGCCTCTTTTCTGGGCCTTTGGCTAGAGAAAGTAGGCTTTTGGGGGGCATTTTTTGTCTGCTCCTATTGGCATTTCCAAGTCTGGGATATGTAAGGCCAAAAAATAACCCAGGAAACTTTCCACAATGTTGTTTCTTGGGCCCCAAGTTCCCTAGATGGTCTGCCTTCTTCTCTAGACTTCTAGAGTCTTCTTTTGTTTGTGTTATATATTGTGTTAGAGTTTTTAATTGCACTTAGTAGGAGGACTAGGGAAAGTATTTCTACTCCATTTTCCCCAAAACAGAAGTCCATATTAGGGGAGATTTTTTTTAAATAATAATGAGTAAATAAGATTTATCCAGAATAGCAAAGCCACATAATTTCCGAATGTCTTAAACTATGTCTAAATGATATCAAAACATGAAATCAATTCTTCTAAAAGTTCAGCTAATCACATTTAATAAGGTAGGAAAATATTCATCACATACTCTGGTGTGAAAAAGAACAGGCCCCCAGATGAAATGTGCATTACAATTCCAATCATGTAAAAGTTATACATGAACTCACACCCAAAGATTAACAGAGTAGATAAACAGATGGATTAATGGACAGATACACACATGCATACATATATGTACATACATACATACATACGTATGTAGACAGAAATAATGTAACCAAAAGATTGAATGAGTGAATGGTGGTAGAGAATAATGGATTTTTTTATTTGTGCCTTTCTATATTTTTAAAACCTTTTAAACTAATAAATATTACTTTTGTAATCGGGAAAAATCTATATATTTTTTAAATCCATGATACAACTATTTAACTACATAATGCCAAAGACTAGGTTAGGTTGAATTTTCATTTAGCTAATACAATAGTTTTCCCCATCCATAAATAAACATCCATTTATGACATTCTTAGAACTTCTCTTCTGTTAGGATTCTTTATGAACTTAAAATAGCAAACATGTCCAGATATAAGATTTAAATATAAAGATCGATGACTTTCTTATTTTCAATAATAACCAATTAAAACAATTAATAAAAAATATGATCCACAGTATCAACAAATGCTATAAAATTTTTAAAAACAAAAATAATAAGAAATATGTGTAAGACTTAGAAATATAAAGAAAACCACGAAACTTTAGAAGTAAATATAAAAGACCTAAGTGAACTATGCTGCTATTGATGAAGGCTCAGTATGTTAAAGATGCCGATTTTCTTCATATTAATACATAAATTCTATATAATCCAATAAAAAATATGAAGCATCTTTTGTGGGAAGGTAGCTATTATGTTACTTCTATGATTCTTCTGAAAAAAATTTAATAAATATTGGCAACACTTTTTTACAAAGAATAATGAGAGGTGCTTAGTTTATCATAAAGCAAAAGATACTATAAAGGTACTATAAAACTAATGTAAACTGTCATGTTAGAATAAAAATTTAGTGAGCAAAATAGACAGACTATAAGACAGGAATACAGGTATTTGTATTTGATAAAAGTGGCGTTTCAAGTCAGAGGAAAAACATAGATTATTTGGTAGATAATATTGAGATAATTGCCCAATAATTTAAGAAACATAGAGTATTACACCTTGCCTCACATCAAACTCATAAGTAGGTTCCAGATGGATTTAAGATCTAAACATTTAAAAATGTTATATTTCATAAGAAAATATAGGAGATAATTTTACATTCTTGGTGTGAGAAAGGCTTTTAAAGAATTACCCAAAACTCAGTAGTTATGAAGGCAATGGTTGATGTTTGACTTCATAAATATTTAAAATTGCTATATGTCAAAAGATTCCATAAGCAAAGCTAAATGGCCAAAAAAAAAAAAAAAAGAAACTTGGAGGAAATGTTTTAACACATATAACAAACTAAATATAATGTTCATAAAATGGGAAACACCCCCGACCATTATAAAATAAGCAAACAACCCAATAGAAAAACCGACAAGGTATAGAAGTCATAAAAGAAGAAATACACACAGCTAATTATAAAATGAAAAAATTACTAAGCTCACTAATATCAAAGAAATGTATATTGAAAAGAGTGACATGTACTCTTTTCATAGTACTCATTGGTGGTAAGAATATCTTGAAATGGACATTTTCACACACTGTTGGTAGAAGTATAAATTATTACAAACTTTTTAGAGGACAATTTTATAGAATTTATTAAAATTTCAAATAAATATATCTGAGACTCAGCAATCCCACTTGAAAAAACCCACCTTAGAGAAATACTAGAGTATGTTTACAAAGATTTATATACAAGGATGCTCACTGCAGCACTATTTATGGATAACAACAGAAACAACAAAATGTTATCAATCAACATCCATCTGCAATGGGGAAATGGTTAAATAAACAAAGTTACTTTTTTAAATGGTATGCAGCTGCAGAAAGAATAATCTTATTTCCTTATATACTGGCCTGGAAAGATGTTCACAATACACAGTTAGATGAAAAACAGAAAGATGCAGAAAAATGCAGCCCTAATGTGCGTAATCCACATACCCCCAAATTCTCCAACCTCAGAGACCATGCTCTCCTTTAATGGCCACATAACCATTTTCTGCATGTTTAAAGAAGTCCAGTCTTCCATCAGATTCCCCTCCTTAGGTATTTCTGAGGAATCTTCAGAGAATACGTCTAGGTTCCATGAGTCCTTCTCGGTTGTTCCTCATCACCTCAGCCAGCTGTCTTGGTTTGGATCACTGCCCCTGTCCCTGAAATATCTTCTTAGAGTCTTATAACCAAGTCTCCAACTGCAGTCCCCCTAAACATAGACTTGGGTCCCAGTCTTATTCTCAGATATAACTGCAACCAGGCAATTAGACGAACAAAACTGTGTTGAAGGCCTGAGAATAAAAGAAGGTAATTATAAAGTAGAAAATAATAATTAATAATAGCACTAGACACTTACACAGCATACTGTTCTAAACATAAAAGATAGATACATACATATATACATACTCACACAGATTAATCTAATCCTCACAACAACCCTAGGAGGTGAACATTATTATTAATATTAGCCTCATGTAGACTTGGAAACTGAGGCACAGAGTGATTCTTTTCTTGCCTGTGGTTGCTCAGGCTGCAGACTGTCTTCAGACTCAGTTGAATACAACTGCTTTGCCCCCTACCAGCAGCTCCCTGCCCAGGTCTCTCTCTCCTTAGTCTTCTGGCTAAGAAAATCACCAGCACTCCATCTCTTCCCCATGCCCAAATCCATCCCTGCCTTGCGATGCCCCTCGCATGTCATTCCCCAGTGATAGAAAGAAATCCTTCACCTCCCAGGCAACATGATCATCTTTTCTAGAGAGATATGACAGCCCTTTACCTGATTTTGCAGTTCGGCCCCTCACTGTCTCTAATTCCCCATTCTAAGACAGGATGTAGCCAAAGGGCCTACTGGAATGTCTTCCTGATCCAAAATGTAGTCTAACACTGCCCCCTCTGCATAAATGGCAAATTGTTAAAGCTTTGAAAGTATAGGGTTCCTTGATTCTGGTCATCAAAGTTTCCAGAATACTGGAGTCTGGTCTTAGAACACCCCTTTGCATTGATAACAAAATGAGTAAATCAATTTTAAAAGATATACCTATTTCATAGGAAGAAAAGGCCAGAATAACAGAGCAATGTATTAATAGTGATTACCTCTGGGGACTAGGATTGGATAGAAAGGAAATTTTCACTTTTTATTATATATCCTTGTATTATTTGTTGCATTAACTATAATTACTTTAAATTTAAGTTAATTAAACTAACTTAGCTTTAACTTAAATTTAAATTTATTACTTGAAAATTCTATTCTTTAAAATGTATGGAAATATGATCATTCCGACTATATCTATGTAATGTAATACCAAGAAATAAAAAATTAATTGTATAAAATCTGACTAGTATAGCAAATAGTTCTTTTTTATTTTAATTTTTTTTTTCATTTTGCTCACTAAATTTAGCAGTACTACCCATATAGTATAGATTTGGCCTTGAAATTTATGTTTCATTTGGTTTGGTTTTGTTTGTTTTGTCTTTTGAGACACAGTTTTGCTCTATCACCCAGGCTAGAATGCAGTGGTGTCATCATAGCTCACTACAACCTCAAACTCCTGGGCTGAAGCAATTCTCCTGCCTCAGCCTCCCGAGTAGCTGGGCCTACAGGTGCGTGCCACTATGCCTGGCTAATTTTTTTTTTTTTTGGTAGAGACAGGGTCTCACCCTTGTTCAGGTTGGTCTCAAATTCCAGACCTCAAGCAATCTTCCCACCTCAGCCTCCCAGAATGCTAGGATTGTAGGCATGAGCCACCGCGCCCGGCCTAAAATTTATGTTTTAATATCATATTTGAATGGGACCCAACTCCAAATTCCCAATTATAACAAATTCTCAATTCTTGGGGCAGAGAATAGTTCTTTATCCTTGGCAATTAAAAAGCAAGTGCTATTTTTGACGTTATGTTAGATGCCAGGGGGCGCAGAGGCCTCATTCCACGGGCAACTGCATGAGCATCACTCAGAAAATACAGGCGGGGATGAAATTCTCCAGAGTGACTTCCCCTGGCCCCCGAGCTTCAGTCACGCAGCAAAAGCCTGACTGACGCCATGTGCTCCAAAGAAAGGGTTTGCCAACCCCAACAAGGCGGGAAGATCACAGAAGGGCTCGAATTCTTGGCTGGGTTGGCTGATTTAACAGCCTCTTTATAGAAGATGTTTTTATTTTTGATTCTATATCCCAGAAATTTGATTTTCTTGGAATAGAAAATATGAACGTGGGTGGGCCTACTTATTTCATATTCTCTCTCTCCTCTCTCTCTCCCTTTCTCCCTCACCCTACCCACTGGTCGCCTTGTTCACACTCTTCTTCTTCTCCAAGCATTTGCTTCTCCCTGGGGACCTTTCTCTCAGACTCGCTCTTCACTCCCATAAATGGTTTCCTCTAGCCTGGACCCAGCCCAACATTTGATTGAATCTCTTCATGGCAACTCTAACTCGGGCATTAAGATGGCAACAGTAAACAAGCAGCAGAATAGTCTTCTTAATTCTCCCAACATCTCAGGATCACGGGACCAATTGTGGCCAAATCCATTTGTTATTTTCAAATGACTGTTTTCCAGCACTCTCAACTCTCCCCCAAAAGGACAACAAATCCGCAGCATTTCTGACAACTAAGCTGAGTCTATTTAGATACAATCTAAGCATTGTCTACACTTTCTATCTCTGCCTCCTTCTCCTTTGCCACCTCCTGGCCAAAGATATAGTAGGAAATGGTTTTCCCAATGATTCTATTCTGGTCACTGCAATCTGGGTGGGGAGAGCAAGGGATTTAAGGAGTGAATCTCACCCCTAATCACAGTCTTCCCAACCCGCCATCCCCGCTATGTCCCCCTACTTTGCATGTCAAGCAAAATGTAGTTTCTGTAGAGAAAAGGGCTCTGGAACCACACTGGCTGGGAAACCTTAGTCAAGTCACCTCCCCTTTTTGTGTCTCAGTTCCTTGTAGTTAGTTATTAAGGCCATTCACAAATATTCCTCTTCTCCTCTCCTCTCAGTTACATGCTGGAACTTCCCTTCACTGCTTCCTCTGAAGTTAGGCACAGCCATATGACTTGCTTTGTCTGATGAAATGTGAGCAGAAATGTCGTGCATCACTTCCAAGTGAAAATTTTCAGAGCCAGTTCATCAGATTCCCTTTTTCTTCCCCAGAGATCATGGAAACACAGCTCACGATGGAACTGCTGTCAGCCTGGGCCCCTGCATGACTTCAGTGAGCAAAGCCCTCTCTCCTGCCCCATGTTTCAGATGGTAACGTTCACATTTTAAACCACTGAGATCTGAGGGTCGTTTGTTACATATCATAACTTAACTCATCCTAACTGATACATTCTTTATCTATAAAATGAGAACAATAACAATAACACCTAGCAACACCCAGCATTGCTCTGAAGGTCAAATGAGATGACCCTCACACAGCACTTGAGCAGCATGTGGCACATAGTGGGTGCCCAGTGACTGTTGGTTATCATTCCTTCTATAAGACACTTCAGGCAAGCTGAACAGAGGATTAGAAGTTAGTGGTCTTGTCTTACAGGTAAAGTAGCAACAAAGGTATAAGGCAGCACCATTCAGAATCACTCTCACTGGAAAATTTCCCACCTTCCCCATTCCCGTCTCCTCACTGATAACCAGTTACCCCTTTACGCACACTTCTGGCCCGCCCACACAACCCACCCTCATGACGAAAATGCCCTTCTTCTTCCACCTCTGCACCTCTGAGGACATTGGGGTGTTTTCTCTGACCAATCTAGACTCATACAGATGATCCCATATTATACAGAAAACCACTCTTTCAAACATATATGTCCATAGTATGCATTGGATGCATTTACACTTAGATTTCCTCAAAAATATCTTTAGTTCATTTCATAATTGTCCAATTTTCCTTTAAAGACAGGAACCACATCCTTTGTTTCTCTGATGCCTTGCCATTTTCATCCTTTCCCAACATACCCCACAACCACGTATCCTACACGTATCCTTAGCCCAACCCCTCTAGGGCAGAGGCCTGCATTTAGCAGATACTCTGCTAATGTTCTTTCCTGACTAGTTTACATGTGCCAAGATCCACAGAACAAGGAGAAACTAAAGAGGACTTACCAGTGATTGATCATGAAGGCGACTGCAAGGCTTCCTTCCCCTGAATCAGGATTTCTTACAATCTGAATTTTTCTATTTTCTTCCAGGGTTGTTGTATAGGTTTGCAAAGCATTTCCCCAAGAGGCCCAAATGGTTTGTCATTTTGCTAACCTCATTACAGTAATTAAGAAAGTATACTAGAACCTTGGCTACTCAAGCATCCATGGGTCCATCTGGGTTCACAAGAGCAGCAGGAAAGTCTTACAATAAAACATTTCCACAGCGTGTCTACTTCTCCCTGCAGGAATTTGCTGTGTGGACAGGCCCTGGTGGGTACTTCCTGGCAAAAGGATAAATCTGAGCCTTCCCAAAGCAGGCAAAAGGCAGCTATAAGACAAAGCATGACTCAAATCACTTGTTTGTTTGTTTGTTTGTGCCAGCAAAGCAGCTCTCAACAACCCATGAAAAAGTGGATAAGGAGATGAACACAGGAATCCACAGATGACTGCCCGACTGACTTCAGTCTTAGACTTCTCCTTTCTCCTTTAAACAGGCAATGCTCTTTGTGTTTGACAACTCAGTGGCGGCTAAGCATGTTGGGCACAAAATCTCTTTCACTTCCACATTGTCTGGTTTCCCAGAAACCAGGCTTAGATCTCTAAGCCACAACAAAGAGATGCCCATTTAGCAAATTGACCTCCTTTATCACCGCAAGAGCTTCTGTATTTTCAAAACAGCTATACTACACCAGAGGGAAAAGAGGACATTTTAGACTGCCTGTTTTCATCCTGGAAATAGTTACCTTTTTGATATGCATGTTCATGAGAGCTAGAAATAAACTGGAAAAATAACCATAGACAGCCCCAATCTCATGTTATCCATACCTTCAACATGTGCCCCCACGACTAAAGTGACTTACAGGAGATCCACTTCCACCCTTCTTTGGTGAGGCTCCTTATCCAGACAACCTCCCCACTTCCTGTTTGGTTAATGAAGAGAATCAATAATGTATATATTCTCCTTCCTTGTGATCAAGTGAATGGATTCTCCATGTATATTGTGATTGCAAGAGACAGACAGGAGACAGATATGTGTTTAGATTGTCTGTCCACATAAAATTGAAGTTAATCATTTTATGTTAGCAAAACTAAAATTTTTTATACAAGTAAAATTTATTTCTGTGGTATCAGTTGTAATATCTCCTTTCTCATTTCTGATTGAGCCTATTTGAGTCCTTTCTCTTCTATTTCTGGTTAATCTAGCTAGTGATCCATCAATTTTGTTTATCTTTTCAAAAAACCAACTTTTTGTTTTGTTGATCCTTTGTATCTTTTTTCGGTTTCAATTTCAATTTCATTTAGTTCTGCTCTGAGCTTTGTTATCTCATTTCTTCTGCTAGCTTTGGGTTTTGTTTGTTTTTCTTTTTCTCGTTCCCTTAGGTGTGACATTAGGTTGTTATCTTTCTGTCTATTTGATGTAAGCATTTAGGGCTATGAACTTCCCCCTTAGCACTGTTTTTTCTGTATCCCATAGATTTTGGAAGCTTGTGTCACCTTTGTCATTCAGTTCTAAAAATCTTTTGATTTCTATCTTAATTTCATCATTGACCCACAAAAATACCAATGTCATTTTTCACAGATCTAGAAAAAATAATCCTAAACTTCATACGGTACCAAAAAAAGAGCCCAAATAGCCAAATCAATCCTAAGCAAAAAGAACAAATTTGGAGGTATCACGTCATTTGATTTCAAATTACACTACAAGGCTAAGTAACCAAAACAGCATGGTACTAATATAAAGATACACACATTGACCAATGAAACAGAATAGAGAACTCAGAAATAAAACAAAATAACAACAACCAACTGATTTTTGACAAAGCAGACAAAAACCTACACTGGGGAAAGGACCCCCTATTCAATAAATGGTGCTGGGAAAACTGGATAGCCACACGCAAAAGAATGAAACTGGATCCCTATGTCTCTTCATATACAAAAATTAACTCCAGATGGAGTAAAGACTTAAATGTAAGACCAGAAACCATAAAAATTCTAGAAGAAAACTTAGGAAAAACTCTTCTAGACATTGACTTAGGCAAAGAATTTATGAGTAAGACCCCAAAAGCAAATACAGCAGCAACAAAAATAAATAAATGGGACTTAAACTAAAAAGTTTCTGCACAGCAAAAGAAATAATAAACAGAGTAAATAGACAACCTACACAATGGGAGAAAATATTAACAAACTATACATCTGACAAGGGACTAATAATAACCAGAATCTACAAAGAACCCAAACAAATCAGCAAGAAAAGAAATAAATAACCCCATCAAAAAGTGGGCAAAAGACATGAACAGATTTTTCTCAAAAAAAGATAGATAAATGGCCAACAAACATATTAAAAAATGCTCAACATCACTAATTTTAAGGGCAATACAAATCATATTGAAACCACAATGAGGTATCACTTTACCCCTGTCAGAATCACCATTATTAAAAAGTCAAAAAAAACAATAGATTTTGGTGCGACAGTGAAAAGGGAATGCTTATACACTGTTGGTGGGAATGTAAACTTGTACAACTGCTATGGAAAGCAGTATGGAGATTCCTCAGAGAACTAAATGTAGCCCTACCATTTGAACCAGCAATCTCCCTACAAGGTATCTACCCAAAGGAAAAGAAGTCATTTTATAAAAAAGACACCTGCACCCAAATGTTTATCACAGCACAATTCACAATTGCAAAGATATGGAACCAACCTAAGTGCCCATCAACTGATGAGTAGATAAAGAAAATGTGGTGTATATATACCACGGAGTACTATTCAGCCATAAAAAGGAATGAAATAATGTCTTTTACACCAACTTGGATGGAACTGGAGACCATTATCCTAAGTGAAATATCTCAGGAAAGGAAAAATAAATACCACATGTTCTCACTTACAAGTGGGAGCTAAATGAGCGATATATATGGTCATAAAGTGGTGTAATGGACATTGCAAACTAAGAATGGGTAAGGTGGGAAGGGGTTAGGGTAGAAAGGTGGTGGAGGGGGGGAGAGGGGAAGGGATAAAAATCTACCTATCAGGTACAATGTACACTATTCTGGTGATGGATACACTGAAAGCCCTGACTTCAGCATGACACAATTCATCCACGTAACAAAAAAAACTTGTACCCCATAAATTTTTTGAAATTAAAAAATATTAAATTCTTGAAAATAAAATTCTGGAAAATACAATAAAAATTATTTAAGACAAAAAATAAATAAATAAAAATTAATTTAAACAAAGATGAGTCAATACAAGATGGGTAAAGAATATATGAATAGGTAATTTAGAAAAATGAATTTCCAGAAGGCTGAAAATATATTCAATTTCATGGATGGTTAGAGAAATACAAATTAAGATGAAATACCATTTTTCCATCCATCAGATTGACAAAAGTTAAAAACAATTGATACTGATGAAGATGCAAGGAAATAAGTTCCCCCATGTATAGTACAGAAGAGGAATATGAATTGCCACAAACTTTTTAGAAAGCAATTGTGTGATATCTTTTCAAATTTTGAAATACATGTCTTTTGACCCAACAATCTTATTGTTTGAACTCCTTCCTATAGAATTAAAAAGTACATATACATAGGAGTGTTTAAAACGTTAATACAGCCTACTTTTTAATGGCAGAAAAGGGGGAAAAAGCTGAAGTCCCATTAATAGAGGATCATTTGAATAAATTTCCTATATCCACATAATGGAATATTTTAAAGATGTTTAAAAGAATGAGTTTAATCTTCACCAACCAAAGGACTATCTATGATATGTGAGAAAGGAAGTTATAGAGTAATATATAATTAATAATCCCACTTTTTGAAAAAGTGTACTATTTCCTCCAAAAACCTTACATGTGTTTCTTGTGTATATGTTGTGTATACATATGTTTATACACACATATATAAATATACACACATATATGTGTATATATATACATACACATTCATGTTTTTTATGTTTGCATGAATGTAGAGAAAAATGAGAAAGGATATACAGACCATCTCTAACTTATGATGGCTTGACTAACAATTCTTTGACTTTGCTATAGTGCAAAACTTTTCTGTTTTTCACTTTCAGTACAGTATTCAATAAATTACATGAGATATTTGACACTTTATTATAAAGTAGTCTTAGTATTAGATGATTTTGCCCAACTGTAGGCTAATGTAATCATTCTGAGCATATTTAAGGTAGGCTAAGCTAAGCTGTGATGTTCTTCTGTAGGTTAGGTGTACTAAGAACATTTTCAATTTACGATATTTTCAACTTACAATGGGTTTGTCAGGAGGTAGCCCCATTGTAAGTCGAGGAGCATCTGTATTCTTAAGAAGCTGTTAACATTAGGACCTCAGAAAAATAGGCTGTAGTAGGAAGTAGGGGAGAAAAATACTAATGTTTTTACCTCTTTGAATTTAACTTATTAAAATAAGAAAAAATCATTTATTGATTAAAAATTAATAAGAAAAAAGATTAAAAAATTAGTTACAAAGAAAACAAGTGGGCTTTCCCATTCACTGCAAAATCCTTAAACCTGGTTCCATGCCTTAGTTTCCCTCTATCCAGAAAAGCCAGCCCTATTATGGACCTGTTTGTTTGTTTGGAAGAAAGATTTCTGTTGGTCAAGATTTGCCTGGTCCCATTCACCCTGAGTAATCTAGACGTACAGAACTACTGCTGTCATGCCATGAGGGGCCAAGTCCTGATCTTCACATGCAGCCCACACTTCCCTGGAGTTTGAGCAAGGCCCACACCAAGCCCAGAGAGTGAAGGAAACGTCATCCCTAGCCTTCTGGGGCGACCTTCCTTTCTTGGCTCAGGTTGTGTGCGTAGCCTCCATTAGACTCCAACCTTGTTGGAAACCTCTCCTGGGAACACTATAACTCCTGGATATGGGGTTCCAAGTCCAAATATTTGATTTGAGCCAGAATCCCAATCCAGAATGCATCTGGCCAGTCAACTGTCTCAACCTCCCAGCGCCTCCACCCCTTTCTCTTCACCCATTCTCCAGAATCACTCCAGTCAGAGAATTTAAGTGGTGATTTATTTTTTTCTCAGGAAAGACCTTCTCTAGAATGTAGCTCCCCAACAACACCCCCAAGTCAGAAAAATGCAGACAGATGAAATACACACTTGAGAAAAAATTATGATTTATAAAGAACAGCTAAGGAAGCTGTTTTGCTTAAACAGATTTGAAGACCCCAGGGAATTGCAAAGTTTTTCATGTCCCTACTAGTTTGTTGATCTGATTCATCACCTAGAAGTAGAGTTACCAGATAAAATATAGGACACCCAGTTAAATTTATATTTCAGATAAACAATAAATAATTATTTTAGTATAAGTATGTCTCAAATATTGCATGAGTCCCATATTTTTATTTGCTAAATCTGGAAATCCTATCTAGAAGGGGATTGTTTATCCTCTCACTCCTATTCTCAGGAATATCTTCATTCTCCATATTAATATTCTTTGTTCACAAATGCCTTAGCTCCACTCAAGCATTAGTAAGAGCTCCATTCCCCCCATCACTCAGAAACAGAAACTTGTCTGTTTCACTCAGATAGTAATAGGAAAATCTAGTCTAAATCCGCCAATTGCTACTAATACGGCATCTGACAATGATAAAACTTTCCATCCTGCGCAGCGTTCCACCTAGAGTACAAGTTTGCCTTGCTTACTGTATTCACCTGATGGAAAGAAAATCAGCTAATTTGTACAATTTGTTGACCATTTCTTCTCAAGAACATTGACAAGCATTTATTTAGATCTGGTGTTGTAAAAAACAAACAACCAACCAAAAAATTAACTCCTCCCAATCCTAGGAAACACTGATAGAAAGTGACAATTGACAATTATTGGGTTTATTTAATGTCTATAAAGAGTTTATTCGAATCATTCAGATGTCAAAGAGGTGTGTAAGACCTACACTGGCCAGAATCCAACTGAGATGTGTTTCATTATCTTTTATAATATCATCATGCTCTCAGCCCATTTAGGGGAGCATATGGTGAGAGTTACTTTCCAGCAGTGTTGGTGCATTGCCATGAGTCACCCCCACTCTCTTCGTGGGTCTCCCTGTGGCCAAGAACACACAATTCTAGGACTAGAAGCTGGGGCTAAAGCAATTGCCTCTGTGTAAATGTTACAAATACTCATGAGGAAGACCAGGTTCTGAGATTTAAGAAACTGAATTAATTGGCTGCTCCTTGGACTACCTGAATTGTCTAATTAGCTAATGTCTACTTTGTCTAGTGAATCTTATTGATTTGTTGTTATCTATTAATAAGCTATATTCCTTTTATTTAAAAAAGAAAATTAATAAAATTATGGATTGAAGGAAGGAGAAAAGTGGATAGGAGGTGGGAAAGATAGTATACAAAAGAAGAAAAATTTAGATGTAAAAATTGAACTACTTGTTGGCCCTTCATCTGTTCTCCCATGACATTCAATGCCTGCCTCAAATGTGAATAATTATGTCAGCTCAAACTATATGTATGATCTCATTTTGTTTAAAAATATTGATATTTAGCAAAATGCTGGCTGGGAACTTCTAAGTTGTAGTAGTAATATGGGTGATTTTGATTTTTTGCTTATTTTGTGCTTTTTAAATCTCCCATTTCTAAGTAGACATATTATTGTTTCATTTTATGTATACATACATGCATACACACACACACACACACATATATGCTACTTTTGTAATGATACTTTTGTGCCATATGATGACGCTTCAAGGACCTTCTCCTTGGGTCCACTCAGGGATGTCATGTTTCATAGGCTGGTCAGACTCAGCAGCACTTTGAAACTTGGAAAAGCAGAGGGAAAAGCAGCAGCCCGTGGAATTCTTACCCAGTTTGGGTAGGAGACATGTCCCAGACTTAGTGGGAGAAGGAAGGAGGCTGGAGACGAGTGACATTCAGGAATGACTTTCAATCAAGAGCAACTTGGTACTTGATAACACTGTAAGTTTACATCAAGAATTTTAGTTGATTATATGCAACATTTAAAGCAGTGGTTAGGAGCTCAGTAATAGACTCAGAAGGTCTTGGATTCAAATCCCAGCTTCACCACTTCTTCCCCTAGGAGTGGCATATAATCTCTGCAAACTTCAATTTCCTCATCTATACAATGAATAACAATCAGGCCACATCAAAGGGATTGAGAAGTAACCCATGTAAAGCAGTGTCCAGCACATAGTGAGCTCTCAGTGAGTGCCAGTGTGCTATTATTATTAATAGGTATTATCATCTCTATTTCATTAGTAAGGACATTAGACCTCAAGAAGTTAAGTGACACTTACTGAACATCATACAGATATAAAGAGAAAATCTGAAACTGGAACTCAAACTTCTAATGGCATGTATAGTACTCTTTCTGCTATCATTCCATGATTCACTGTTTAAAAGCGAAACTTTTATGACACTGTGAATGCACTTTGATTGAGTTTAATAGAACCCCAAATGAAGTTAGCATCTCTGGTGCCAAAAACCCAAGTGATACTTACACAGATCTTTCATTTCAATAACAATTTCTGGACTAGACTCAGAAGGAAGGACAACAATCTCGTAGGTAAAGACACTGAGAAACCCACACAGGGTTTTATTCCTCTGGCCTCCTCTCTCCCTTCAAGTATTGTTTGGGACCAAAATATGTCCAATATCACTTCCTGCCTCTGAGTCACCATCATAGATTAGTATCACTAACCATGACTGTGTTCCAGGAGCTCAGGAAAGAAAATTCTCTGAGCTTCACTTTGGAATTGGCTCCATCTCATAATAAACACTTTCCAAACTTGTCAAAAGAGGTTATAGAAGAGTTAATGTCCCCAAAGAGCTTCATTTATTTTATAGATTTATGAAATAAGTCTTCTTGCCAAGGCCTCGTGTACGTTTCTTTTTTCACTAAAGGTGACACAGAGTTTCTCCCAAAATAAAATTGGCTCTTCCAGATGCTTAAATCAAAGGTCATGAGTCACCCTGGCTGCCCCATATCACTGAAAACACAGCTCTAGGAATCTGTGCAACTTATTAACATAAAAGCTTTAAGAGCATTTAGGCACCTCGCCTTACTACATCTACCCAAGGAGGCTGAGGCACTGGTCTCTACCATTCCCACGACAGCTTCAGGCCAGACAGGTTTAGGGCCATCATTCCCAACCAATAGTTTTAACAACTAACCTTTGAATTTGGCAAGGTCTTGTCATTAAACAAACCCTCTCATCACAGGCCGAGCACTCTGCTGGGCACACAGAACATCCAAATGCGCAAGCACCTCTGCGGTTTTGAAATTCACAGTCCTGCAGGGGAGACAGATACCACTTTTAAGCTGCATTGTATGGAACAAAGGTCTGAGCAAAGGGCCGAGGGGGCAGAGATGGGAAAAACTACTGTGCCAGAGGGTATTACCCGAGTCCCTTCTGAGGAGGTAGTCTTTGGGCTGGGTGGTTTAGGAAGACTGAGCAAAGGAGTGCAGAACATTCGTGACAGATGAGACCACATGTGGAGGGCGTGGAGGAGTAGAAGAGGAGGGTCTTTGGAGGAGCATGGCATTCCAGTGTGGGGGAACATGGTGGGAATGTGGCGAGAGCAGAGGCCGGTGAGAACCAACCTGTATGCTCTGCTGAGAGTTTGGATGCTATCCTCATGCTTTCCTAAAATATGGTCCTTTTGGTAATAATAATACAGTGACTGATAAGTTACTTATCAGCTTATTGATAACCTATGTCTGTGGCCCTGCCCATCCCCCACAGCTGATCACCCTAAGGACACTTTCACTGGGCCTCTCCCCCCTCCATCACTAGAATAGTGTTCTACACACACACACACACATGCATGCACACCCATACCACCTTCAAGCTCCCCTCCCCTCAGGGCTGCAGCTCTCCACCATCACTGTTCCCACGCATGGTCACTACCCTCTGGCAGAGGCCAACAGCCCCACCCTCATCCATGTCATCGAGATACAGCTTCTTTGTTCCATGACAGAGCCACCAATTTGGGACACCAATATCTTCCTAGATGCTAAATCCAATGTTCATTTCTCAATCTTGATCTCTGAACCAGTCACTCTCTTCTCTTCTCTGAGATTTTCTACCGTCTTGACTTCTGGGTACCGCTGCTCCTTTCTGGCTGTGGTCCGGCATCTCTGGGTACCCCTTCGGATCCTCCGTACCCACTCTTATGGTCTTGCTTTTCTCCTGCTGGATCCCTTGCCTAGACTGTTCCTGAGCACCAACCATCTGAGTGGAGTAATGAGCCCAGCTCACATCTGCAACTGAGCTCCTCCTCCCCTGAGGGGGCAAACGGCAAGTCTCATCACTTTCTGTGTGTGTGTGTGTGTGCGTGTGTGTGTGTAAGACAATAGCGTTATCTATTCTATTTTTCTATTTTCCATCTCTTTCTATTTTTCTGATGTTCTCTCATCACCAAAATCCAATTCATCTTTGGGTCCTATCAAATCGAACACCTTAATACCCACAGCCCATCTCCTCTTCTCCTTCCCCACCTACCCTGCCTTGGTACCTCTTCAATTCCCCTCAAAAAGCTCCAACAGGCTCCCAGGCTTTCTCCCCCTGCCATGCTGGTGGCTTCTCCCATCCGGTATTAACACTGTGACCGAGTGAAGTTTTAAAGTGCAAATATGATCGTGTCAGTCCTGTCTTTGAAATCCCATCTCCCGATGGGACACACAAACTCACATCTGTCAGTCCCCATTGATCTGGCCCTCACCTCCATGATAATCAACCTACCCACGTCCTTACTGAGCTAAGAACTTTTAAGAAAAATAAAGAAAAAAAGAAAGAATGAACTAGGATTACAGGCCTGAGCCACTATGCCCAGCCTACCATTGAAGAAAATAAATAAATACATAAATAAAAAGATCTGGTATTTTTAAATATGTTAATTCTTTCATGATTCTGAAATTATATAAATGACATTTTAAAGGAAAAAAAAAACCTCTTAGGTGTTCATGCTGATGCCCTGCCCATACCTAGCGGCTCCCCAGTCTCACTCCCTTCCTTGATTCCATCCTTCTTTTCCAGCGAACAAAATCAGCTCAGACACCCTCTGAGAGCCCTGCCCGAGCTCCTCCAACTCCAGCCTACTGTCCTATGTACTCAAGTAACACACTGTGCTAAATTCCAGCAGGGCACACAGACTAAGGAATGGGCAGTTGCCGTCTGATTCTACAGTGATGTCCTACCATCAGAGACCCACAGTGTCTCTGTATTCCCACCGAGGAAGCACTTAATACATATTTGAGTGAATAAGTAAATGCATATTTCCATAGAAACTTGGTGATCAAGTTCTCTCAGACTAGTTTTCAACTGTATATGGGTTAAGTATATTCTGTAGGCTGACTAGAAAACCTAACTACCATTTATAATTTTACTTCTATGGGAAAATGCATTGAAAGTTCCAAAAGAAGGACTTACAAACAGACTTTGGAACAAAACCCATTTGTAAATTGAGGACTGACTAAATTTATCTCTTTGCATTGCTGCCAGCTATGAAATGGGTCTGTCGTCTTTTCCTTCTTGGTTAGTGAGGTATTAGAATAGAGATAACACAAATATACATCTAATACTAAGTATTCTTTAATTAACCTTGTGGGTGTTTAATAAACACTCCTGGGCTGAATCTATTGGCATGGACTATAGACACACTTCCCAAGTAGTTGCTTAGAAGTTGTTTTTTTTTTGTTTTCTGGCCCTGTATTCATGTGATCCTATTTAGGAAAACCCAACATTTGGAAATCCAAACTTAGAAACCAGATACATTCAGGGGTTATGACTCAGGTTACAAAATAATTTTTCACTTTAGAAATTTAATAGTGACTCATTCTGTTTGTTAAAGAGCAGTAAAATATAATCATGTAACTCTGAAAATAATTTAAAAACAGAATTAAGGCTGGATATATATTGACTACAAAGTCATGAGAATTTCTTTTTGAAGCACCATAATTTACCCACACATACGCACCAATTGGGATTTATTCTGGTGGCATTACTACTCTCCCTCTACGAGGAAGCACAACAAAAGACCATTTGAGTAGGAAGCAGATGTGTATCTTCTGGAGCTTAACACCCTTGGCTCAAATCTGACAGTGAAAATTTACAGCTCTTAAAATATACTATGCTGTGGTGGCTGCGACTGGGAGGCCTCCTCCCCAGCTAAGGGAATAGGATTGCTAAAATGTTAGTGGCCAAAGGGGGCTGGTACTGGGAGGAAGGAGACCGATTCTTCACCGGGAGGAAATGAGCCGAAAGATTATCAGTGGATGATATAATCAAAAACTCATATACCAGTATCCACGTTTTATTACACTACTGAGGAAAACAGTTCATTTATATTGGATTTCCTGTCCTTTTTTTCTTAATAAGAAGAATCACGTATCTATGACTCATCATGATTATTATAGATTTGACAGGACATATCATTGTAATAACGCATATGACTTTAAAAAAAGGGATTATAAACTATAATGGCATGCCTCCTAATTTATTGACAGAATAGTTAAAATATATTTTTCTCATTTGTAAAGTTTCTTGAAATAGCTTTGACTATTTCCAGTAGGCACATATCTCTGTTTAATAGTAACACTCAAAAATTAATAAATAGGGAAAAGGCACTATGGGAATAGACTGTAATAAAGACAAATGGAATCCATATTTCAAAAGTTGGCAAGAGCTAACAGATATGCTCTCATTTTTTTTTTACTTGTGTAATAAAATGTTCTGTATTCAGAGTCATTTCTTTCCTTGTTATTTCTCTTGTCTTGAGTAGGAGCCATAAACGCTTCAACAAACAGAAAGTAAATTGAATGCCCAGTGTTACTGAAGTCTTTTTATGAAGTACTACTTAATGCTGAAATGGTATAATATTGTTTAAATGGGAAGGTTCAATTTGTTTTCTAGAAAGGCCCCTTACACAAATATTCTTTGGAATATTACAACCATCTATTAGTCCTTATTGAGTATGCAGTATTTGGGAGCCATACTGAAAACAATAAAGGGTAGAATAAGCCATACAAGAATAGAGCTATTTTTCAAAGGACAGAAGCATACTTATCAGACAAAGTAAAAATCGGACATTTTCAAAGATGTATCGTCAAATCAAAATTAAAACCTGACTTGGACTTTAGGGTTGTATGAAAATTTCCCTTCATCAATTGACCTCACATTTCTTGCAAACAAATCTACAATTTTTCTCCAACCTAACATTATTATAGAGTGTAAAATCTAAGTCCAACTTCTGAGTAAGAACAGACCTTGGAAAGCTCCTCGTGAATAGAAGATCTTCTGGACAGCAGGCATAGAAACACAGACGTTAACAATGCACTCTGGTCTATACCCAAAGAAGGTCTAACATATTTGTTATCAGTAGAGCTTCTGCTTGGTTAGTTTTTCCAGAAGTGTGATGGTTTACCAGGGTCAACCACCCTCCCCACCTGGTTTGGCTTGGTATGATCTCATATGTTTTGTCCAGGGAGCTGGCCAGTGCTGACTACATAGAATAAGGCTGAAGAAACTTACCTGGAAATTGAACCATTCTTTCCCCCAATTCTGTGGTCTAACTTACAGTTAACCAGCCACAGAGAGGACATATGGGGAAAGGGAAACATGATTCCAAATGAAATAAAAAGAAGTTACTACCCAAGAGAACATGGAGAGATAGTCAATGAATGTGACACAAGCAAACAAAAATTACTCTACAAATTCACTGAGTATGATGAAATCCAGATCAGGTCAAAAAGATTTTTCCTGGTTAAGTCCCAACTCTTACATCAGAAGGTCCATCCTCAGACTGAAAGATGTTATCAGCAAACCAGCAGAGAAAAATGATCAGCTCCATTTGGGTTTAGTGTACACACTATGATCAAAGCTAACCAATTGCCTAAGTAAGAAGCACGGCCTTTCTTAAAGTTGCTAATACCCATTATGAAACAATAACTTGGATTTCACAAGGTTGAATGAATCTCACGTAATAAAACTTTCTTGAGAAACTGAGTTACCACCATGGGTCAGTACACACAATGGATGACTTCTTCCACGTATAAGTGATTCTTCATAACTTTATACAGAAATTGGTCCAGTACCTAGGTCCAAATTCATTATGGGCCCTTCCAAACTGGATCCCATGGGATGACATTTACAATACACGTGCATTGTATATAGTTCCAATTGCTCTGGAATGGCCCAAACTGTTCTGAATGCCCTGCCCAGAGGTGCAGTGGATGTGAGTGTATCCTATAGGAAAATACTTCAGCCCTTGCGTTACCCTAAAGAGTGCAATTAACCACAACTATAACGTTTGAATTATTAATTCTCCCTAATAGGGTGCATACAGCGTCTCTGGAGCAAAGCTGTTTGGAGTTCTGGTAAAGCTCATGCCAAATTTAATTTGAAAGTTCATCTTGAAGAGAGACAATGCTGGCATTGTGTTACATTGATTTAAAACAAGTCTGTCCTAAGGATTTTCTTCATCCTTATCTACAGTAATAGAATATGAAAGCGGGGGGGTGGTGAATATCAAGTGCTGGAAAATATCTTTCTCAGAAACTATAGCAGACGGGTCACAACATTTTTAAACAATGATAGTAACATTTATTATATCAAAGCCATTTTATGTTTTATTTGGAACTCTGGCGCCTTTTTTTTTAAGTTCCCATAACATGACAGTAATTATAGCCATCAAGATGTTCCCTAGAAGATAGCAGTCCAGAGTCCAGATGCTGCTGCCCCGTTGTCCTGCTCACTGGAGCTCAGTGTGCACATTACATCATGGTGTAGTTTATTTTAAAAGTGCTTTAAGAATGTAATGATAGTAATTGTAGACAGGGAAAATTAATGGGAGCATTGCCGGTCTGCAAATTCCATTTATAAAACACTCCCTCTGCTCAAAAAGAGAGTGCTTTCTTGTTAACAGAGGCTTCAAAATACAATTTGGAGGATGTATTAAATAAACTCTGTGCTAAAGTCATTTTCAGCTTGGCCCTGTGTGTACATAGCTCCCTCTCACTTCACCACTAACATACCACACGACTTTCCCTGAGAGGATACAAGATTCTGCAGGGAAGCAGAGGGTGCATGTTCCCATGCTAAAACTACCATGGCTGTGGGGCAAGACAAGGTTAAGTGGTAGAGTTGGTCTTAAGCCAACAAACACACACACACTGTATAAAACAAAGAAAGAGCTGAGAATGTCCACACACGCCTACACCCATACGCCCAGCCAGAGTCCTTTAACAACAGACTATTTCTAGGTTTTAGGGGTTTGAAAGGTTCCATTTCTCACTGATGGTAGATGTTGGACATCCAAGCCAAGAGCATACCCTTCCTTGTGACCTTGTGGCACAGGATAGATGCCCTTACTCAATGCTCTTCTTTCAAGCTCCTCAAATTTATCGCCTTCCTCCCCATATCCAACTTCAGCAAAAATAAAATGAGCTCCTCAAGAATGCTTTTCAGACCTTGTTTGTGGTGGAATCAGCTATTCAAATGGTGACCAGTTTTGTCTTGTGGAGTTGCCAAGGCAATTCCAGTTGTTTCTGAAATTTCAAGAAAGAACATAAAGAGTAGACCAAAATTCATAAGCCTTCCTTTCCTTCAAAATTCAACCAAAAAAAAAAAAAGAAAATGAAAATGAAAGCTTCTCCTTGCATCCAGAAATTAATTTTAAGAGTCTTTTGTTCCAAGCTAATGAGATAGTATTTATACCCAGGGGTGGCTACCTGGCTCACAGCGTTATACCTCATGCACAGGTAGGGAGGCCTCTGCCCCTGCCCAACCAAAGTGCGCAGATGAGTAACTGGACATGATTAGGTAGGGGGAGTCTGCAATAAACATGTCTCTTCTTCAAACAAATACAGACTTTTCTCCCACTTGTAATAACAGTGATTTGGAAAATGGAGAAATCAAGGAATGTATGTGCATGTGCATATGGTGGGGGAAAGTCACAAGAGAAAACATAAGGTATTCTTAGCAGAAGGGAAAGAATGAGCACACTGCTCTTACTGGGCCCTTGGCTATGTATTACAACCTTACTGCATACTCTGATATCACTGTCCTATTCTAAGAGCCCTTTTACAGAGTTCAAATACATGAACTGCATATCTGAGACTTCTTTTTATTGACAACCCTACAGGGTATGTAGCACCTGCATCATCATCTCCACTTTGCAGGTGAGAAGAATATAAAGCCACAGAGAAATTGGAATATCTTGGTGGAAAACTCAGGACTGAAGTTGTTTGACTCCCCAGGTAGGTCAATGGGCCACTTACAGTGGAGAGAAGAGATTGAATTCCTCAACAACTGAGCTAAGAAAAATGGGGGGGTTTCTTTGAAGAGTCTCTCTCTGTAAATAGTAAGAGCTCAGCCTAGTTAGTCTTGAGTCTGGGGCAGGACTGTAGTTTCCATCTCTAAGCACTAACTGCCTTTTAACACAACTTACACTAAGTTTTAAAATAACAGGAGGAGAAGAGGGAAAGTAAAACCAGAACAAATTCTAATGCATATGGACATAATAGTGCCTGATGTATAGCAGTCACATTTTTACCAACTTTACAGTTTAACAACTTTACATCTATCTACTTTCTACAAGAATCCTATAAGGCAGGTATTATTAGCACTATTTTATAGGTCAGGGAACTGAGAATAAAAGGGTACTTCCAGTGTAATAGCTAATACACATTCTGTCTAATACAACACTTCACTGTGCTCTGGACACTTTTCTAAGCCCCTTCCATCTGATGCATATACAATCTTCATCATAACCCTATGGCAGTACAGACTATTATTACCATGTTCTCTATTTTATAGGTGAGGAAGATGAGGCACAAAGACATTAAGTACCTTGTCTAAGGTCACACAGCTAATAAGTGACAGAGCCAGATTCAAACCCAGGCAGCCTAGCACCAGAGTGCCTGCTCTGAAGAGAAGATTTATGCAACCTCCAGGTGACAAGGCCAGAAGCTGTCTGGCTACAGAACTCTTCCCACCACAGCGTGAAGTGCCAAGGATACTCTCCAAGCAAGCAAAACTGGGGCTTTAACAACTCTGTCCTCAAAAACACTCTAGTACCCCAAGTTTCTCTTCTTTGGCATGCACCAGTGTGGAATCCCACCACACCCTCAGTCCTTCACCTCTCCCAACTCCAGGTCACCACCCCTGCCATGTTTCCTCTCCCTTGGGAAATTTTGTGTTCTGTCTCTGAACTCAATAAAGCAGCCAGACAGGGCTAAGGTAATGAACTAATCTGTATTACCTGTGTTGGTCAAGGAAAATGTGAAAACGAACATTAGTTCATTCATCTATTAATATCAGGACCTGGGTGCACAGTAATAAGCCAACCTATCAAGTGCCACACACCCCAACAGGGCTATGCACCATTCTGTCACCAAAGATTTATACGCACCATCTCATTCTGTCTTTACGGCAACTGCACAAAGTAGGACTTCCTACATACGAGAAGGCCTGGGTCCATGCTGGCTAGATAAGTTACCCAAGGTGTCGAAGGTAACCTGGAGCTGAGATAGGACCAAATACTGGATGGATTTATGAGTGAATAAGTGGATGAATGAACCCAAAGCCTCTACCTGTTCCACTACACCATTCATTCATTAATCCAACAAATTATTTTTGAGCACATACTATTTGCCAGTCACCCAGGCACAGGGGTTACAATGAGCCCCTACACCACATTCTGGAGGCCAGAGGCAGAAAATAAATAAGCCTCAGGGCAAGAAGAAAAATATCAGCATGATTTGCATTTGCAAAGATATGAAATCCACCTGTCCATCAACTGATGAGTGGATAAAATATGGTATATATACACCATGGAGCACTACTCAGCCACAAAAAGGAATGAAATGCTGTCTTTTGCAGCAACTTGGATGGAACTGGAGACCAACATCCTAAGTGAAGTATCTCAGGAATGGAAAAACAAATACCACATGTTCTCACTTGTAAGTGGGAGCTAAACGAGGAATATATATAATCATAAAGCAGTGTAAGGGACATTGGAAACTAAGAAAAGGAAAGATGGGGGGGTGAGGGATAAAAATCTACCTATTGTGTACGATGTACACTATTCTGGTGACAGGTACACTGAAAACCTTGAGTTCAGTATAATATAATTCATCCATGCAACAAAAAATATTTGTACTCCCTAAATTTTTTGAAATTAAAAAATTTTGAAAAGAAAAAAGAGAAAAAATATCAGATGGTAGTAACTGCTATGAGGAGAAGTAAAATAAGGTGTGAGAGACTGGGTGGCTATTTCACACTAGGGCAGGAGAGTCAGGGAAGTAACCAACCATGAAGCTGAGACCAGACCTGCAGGAAGGAGGCAGCAGGGTGGGATTCAAGGGGGATCATTTGAATCCATAGGAAGGCTGTGGAAAGTCCCTAAGAAGGAAATGAGCTCTGACCAAAAAGAAGTCAGTGGGTAAGGCAAGAGAACTCAAGGAGGGTACAAGTCCTATAGGGTGGAGCAAGCCAGGATAGAAAGTCTGGAATTTGTTCCAAAGACAGTAGAGTGCACTTGGAAACTTTTAATCGAGGGCATGCCATGACCTGATTCCTTCTTTCAAGTCTTAATCCTGCCATACTACCTGCTCTTGAGGGTCCAGGCAGAGTACTCCTACTTACTTTTCTTGATCCAAACCCATCTGTACCTTGTATCTCATATCAGCCCACTTCCTTACTCTCTGTTGGCCATAAAAATTGGAAAGTAGCTGGTACCTACTACCTACTCAGAAATGACTGCCTGACAGTTACTTAATGTCTCAGCCCCTCCTAGAGATGCCTGTGTTATACAACAGAGACAACTCTGTCCCACATGGTGACAGGCTAGTCTTCCACTGCGCTTGTGTCAAACAAAACACACAGGCACATTCCTACCCTGCATGCCCTAAGCCAGCCTTGACCACCACCACCCTCAATGCTGGTTACTGCATGGTGCCCCACTCTGATAAGGATCACCATAACAACTAGGGCTTCATTAGAATGAGAACCTTCAAAGCCTCACACCAGGAGGAAACCTCACACCAAGAATATCTCATTTGAATAAGGTTGCTCTTTCATGTTACATAAAAGGGAAAATAAATGTAAAATAAGTGGGGAAGAAGGACTGACCTCTCATGAGTGGCAAAAAGAGCACAAGTCTTACAGCCAGACAACTGAATTCTGACTCAGGCATCAACTGTGTCACCTTGGCCAGATAATTTATAAGCCCTAATTTCCTCATCTTTAAAATGGGATCATGCTACTTCATAGCTTAGTTCTGCGGTTCCCAACCCCCAGGCCACGGACCGGGCTGCAGAGCTCCAAACCCACCTTCCCCCGTCCCGTCCATGGAAAAATTGTCTTCCATGAAACTTAGGAACGTGGAAGGGAGGCACAGGGCAGGCACGGTAGGCAACAAGGGAAGCTTAAGCTTCAGCTTCACAGCTCCCCATTTCTCCCATTACTGCCTGAGCTCTGCCTCCCCCCACTCCACCCCCCTTTCCCCACCCCGCTCTGTGGCAAAATTGTTTTCCATGAAACCTGTCCCTGGTGCCAAAAAGGTTGGGGACTGCTGGTTAGTTTGCAGAAGGAATAGAACAATGAACGCAGAGAATCTGTTACAAGGCCACATGGGATCCTCCTAATAGCAAGTGCTGAGTAATTGGTGCCAGAGGTTGTAGTCATTGTAGCAGTTGTCATTGTCCCTGTTGGTGCAGATGCTGCCACTGCAGTTGTGAATACTGGGTGAGCAAGCCATAAACAGGGCTTCATTTTCCCCTTTGAAAAGGAAGAGTATCAAACTAGATGATCTCTAAGACAATTTCACCTCTAAAATGATTCAAAAGTCCATTGAAATAAGAAAATCCTTAAATCTCTAGGGTAGATTTATGGAATACAAGAAAGCATGCCTTGAAAATAAAGAGGACAGAGACTTTGTGTCTGGGGCCGCTGGGTTTCTATAAGCTCTTCCTCTGTCCCAGGGGCCAGCCGTTCCTGTAGATGAAGTTTCTATACCTCACAAGCCTCTGCTAAGAGTAGCCAACCAAGACATGGTTGCCCTCAGTGGCTGCCTCCTTCTCCACTAACTCCCTGCTCCTCTCACAGGGGTCAGATTCTATAAGTCTGTAAAACTGAGCTTACTAAAGCTGTCCATTTAATGTGAGTTTATCTCCATCATTTTTTTTCTCATTGGCCTCCCAAACTTTTTCCATATAGCTAGTGTTTAGAGAAAAATAAATTTCTTTTTTCCACAAGAAGTCAAAGAAAGTACCTGGTCCCTGAGTTCTCTACTCCACACCCAGTCAGGCTCTGTGGGTTCTGACAATAGTTCCCTAGGCTCTGGCTATGCATTGGTCCAGCCAGCCCCTGAAACCAAGGACCAGGAGAAGAGGTCTTGAGCTTTCCTCTGGCCTACTCCCAAACAGTGACTCACAACTCTATGAGCTCCCTTGGGACTCCATTTTTCCATTAACAAAGAGGTTTTTTTAATGCTATTGCAACCACCTCGTCCCAGAGACTGCTCAGAGCAACCCAAGGACTCAGCTAAAAAGTGATCCCAAATCAGCGCCTTTAGTAAGTCCCAAAAGGAGCTAATTTTAATATCATATGCAGATTTATTACCCCAAGAAATGAGCATTTCCTGCTTCAAAAGGAAGCTTAAGCATGCCCAAGAGACTCATCTGCAGAGTACCAAGAACCAATATACAGAGAAAGTCATCTCGTGAAATCCTCCAGGGGAACTCAACCTCTCCATTCCCTTATTCTCGGGGAAGTATGCATAGCGCTCAAGGAAATGAAAAGTCTGTAAGAACATGCTTGGGAATTTCATCATGGGGAAGTTTGCTAATAATTTCAAGAAACACTTTCCGTTAGAAATGAATGGAAACATGGTCATTTCCCAATTGTGTGTTTGACCATCCAGGCCAACCCTTAATGAGGCACCATGCCTCAAAGCCTGCCACCAAAGCGGAAGCTTCCAAGGGCACATGTCTGAGTATCTGCAGTTATTCATAAAACCATGAGAGGGCAGGTATATCGCTTTCGTAGGAAGGTCATACACAGCACATCTGCCAACAAGTTGGGGCAGATTTGTACTTAAGAGGCTAGCTCCACACACCAATACCTCAGCGACCTACTGGCTATGTGATCTTTGATAACTTGTTTAACATCTCAGAGAAACAATAATGATAACGCCAATCTCACAGTACTGTAGTGAGGATTAAAGGTGGTAACGTGTGATCCCAATAATACTTTATAAAATATTATGCCAATGTGCTATTTTTTATTCATTCATTCAACAAATATTTATCGAGAACCTATTCAGTTCCATGTACTGACATAAGTGTTTAGAATATACCAGTGAACAAAACATTTAAAAATAATAATAATAATTGCCTTCATAGAGCTCATATTCTTGGGGAGAGGGTTGGACAAATGATTATAATAAACGCAATAAATAAGTAAATGATGTGGTAGGTTAAGGTGGTGAGTGACACGGAAAAACCACAGAGAGCAAGAGCGACTAAGAGCACCCCAGAGTGGGTCACAGCAGAGTAGGGCGGTCAGGGCAGCTTTCTTCAAAAAGGTGACATTTGAGCAAGGACTTGAGAAAATCGAGGACATTAATCAGGTGGGTAGCTCAAGAAGGAAGTTTCCTGGCACACAGAAGAGAGCCGGGGCAGGGGCCCAAAGGGGCAAACATGTGTGACGTGAGGAGAACCGAGGCTGGAGCAGAGTCAGGGGTTGGAGGGCAGAGCAAGAAAAGCACAGGGGTGACGAGGGGGCAAGGCACAGATCCCAAAGGACCCTGTCCCATCACAAAGGCTTCAGCTCAAATTCTGAGTAAGATAGGGAGGCTTTTGCAGAGAACATTGACGTGAGCTAACTTTTTATTTTATAATGACAATTCTGCTGTGTTGAGAAAAGATCATGAAGAAACAAAGCAGGAAGCCAAGAGACCAGTTAGGAATCTATCAGAATAATCAAGATAAGAGAGATGTCAGTGCTTGGACCAAAAGGGCAGCAGTGAAGGTGGTGAAGAGTGGTTGGATCCTGGATACGATTTTGAAGATAGAGCCTTCAGGATTTCCTGATGGATTAAGTGTGAGGGTGTGGGATGGAGAGGTATAGATTTGGTGCTGATGCTTTTGACCTGAGCAACTGAAAGGATGAAGATGATGCTGTCAGCCGAGATTGAGAAGACCGTGTGGAGGTTTGAGGGGAAAATCAGGAGTTCAACTCTGGATGTGTAACTTAAAATATATGATTAGCATCCAAGTTGAGCTGTAGAGGAGGCAGTTTGAATATAGGAGTCTGGAGATTTAGGAGAAAGGATTGAGCTGGGCATATAGACTGGATGAGTTCACCAAGGGAATGGCTATAGATAGAAAAGAGAAGAGATTCAAGAGCTGAGCCATGGGTGCTCCAGTGTTCAAAAGTCAAAAAGAAGAACAGAAACATTCAAAGGAGACTGAGAAGGAGTAGGCAATGAGTTTGGACCAAAACCAAGAGAGAGTGATATCTAGAGAGAAGGAAGTGATTCAAGTGTCACATAGTGCTGACAGGTCATTGAATTTAGCAAAGTAGACACCATTAGTGAGAGGGACAAAAACAGGAACAGTGCAGTGGAGGGGCAAACGTCTGATTGGAGTGGACTTAAGAGCACATGAGAGAAAGGAGCTGGACGCAGCAAGGATATACAAGAATTTCCAGGAGATTTTTCTGCTAAGGATAGCAAAAAAAGGTAGGATGCTGGCTGTGGGAGGGGTGGAGTAGGGATCAAAAGAAGGATTTTTTTTAAATAGGAAAAATAATAACACATTAATAAGCTGATGAAAATGACCGAGAAGAAAGAAAAAAATATGATATAGCAGAGAGGAAAAATTGTGGGAGCAACATCTTGACTGTACATAAGGGGACCAGATACAGCACATAAGTGGACTATCTGGCTTTCAAGAGGAGCGCAGACAGCTCACCTATGGCAAGGGGCAGGAAGGCAGAGCATGCAGCTGCAGATGGAAGCTCTGTGGTAGGAATCTGTGAGTGCTGCCTTCTGAGTATTCACCTGCCATGGCCCCTAGCTATCCCTTGTCAATATTTACTTCTTTGAATTATAACCTTAACGTTATCTGTTGATAGAAAATCCTCTACAGGATTTCTTTCCACCATAGGCCTGTTTTGGTAGGAAAGGCAGGGGAAGAGTTAGGATAAGTACAAAGATCGTGGAGCGCTCTGGAAAGACATCCTACAGCACAATGACCCTGGATATGGAAAGACAGGTCTTCCAAAGGGAAGGGAGGGACGTAAAAGAGGTTGGAGATGAACAACTTCAGTCAATGCACTTATCCCAGGGCCACACTGTATACAAGAGATTCCTGAATATCTACAAGAAATAACTGCCCCTACCATAACCTCCATTTCCCCAAGCTATGTGTGGTTTTTCTGCCCATTTTCCTGACTGCAAATGCAGCTGGAAGTGTTAACTAAATCCTTAGTTGTCTTAGGAAACCTCTGAATACATATTTGAATGCATAGAAAGACATGATATTCTAGCTCAATAATCCTGTGTCCTGGGGTAAAAGGGAGGCAAGATTGTTTTTCCCTTTCTTCTGGACACTAAAACTATCAGTGAGACTGGCAAAAAGTGCACCACAATAGTCTGAGTCCTCAGGGTGTCTGTGCATGGAGAGGGGAGGGTGGTAGTACTTATAGCCAGGGGACAATCTCTGGGTGGTGGCAAAATATGTGTTACATCCTAGGAATGGTGTGTGGGGAGTTTGTTGAGGGATTTATGCCTGCCCTGGTGCCAAATGTCCTACCAGCAGGTCTGCACTGTAATATTAAGAACCAATCTAATTAAAGAAGAATGCACTGTGCTTGGAAACAACCACCAGCCATAATTCATCAGCTCTAAGAGCTGGAAGTAACCCAGCAACAGACCAAAGAAAGGGGGAGAGAATCGGGAAGAGGGGAGCAAAGGGGGTGGCAAAGTTTGAAACTGCCCAGAGCTTGCTCTGCCTCCAGCCCCCTGAGCCCTTAAGCTTGCCACAGCCTTGACTGCCAACCCCTTCCCAGCAGATCCTCTTTTCTGGTACTGAGGAAGCCTTCACAACCATCAGAACGTTGTTGCCCAAAAAGATCTCTGTCAGAAGCCTTCTCTTCTCCCTGGCAAAGGATTGGTGGCAATTGCCGGGCTGCTGGCGGCAGCGGATTCTGCAAGTGTGGGCCTTGCACTACTTCTTCCTATGGGGGATCCAGGGTTCTTTATCCTCCTCAGTGCTTAGAAGAGAGCAGTGCCTAATCTCTTGTTTCGGGAATGAATAATAGATCTTTAACCAAACCAGATGAGCTCTGGGTAGTAGCTCATGAACAGAGATGCTCCCATCAACTTGTTTGGGCTCGAAAATTTTTCACTGATGACCCACTGTTGTAGATAGTCCTGATTATCAGACAACATCCTCCTTCGTGATCTAGTATCCGGCCCCTCTCTTCCATCATCCCTAGTTCCCCTCCCTCCCAAGCTTACGCTCTCTATTGCTGTCCTTGCACATATGGCTCCATCTGTCTGGAACATTCCCCCAGCCCTCACCCCCATCTTGTTGCTTCTGTTCACATGTAATTCCTAGGTATCACTCAAGACTGCTCAGGGCCACCTCCTCCTTCATTCACACAAACCCACCCTGACCCTGCCCCGTGTCTAACCTGGCTGCTCTTTTTATGTTCCCAAAGCACCTTATGTTTTCCCCTACTTTAGCACTTGCCACGTTGTCTATGGGGAGCACCCTGAAGGCACAGGCTAACTTCCTGGACTTGGGCCAGTTCTTGACACACTGTGGGTGCACAATCATTGTTGAATGAATGGACTGAGAAAGATGGAACGTTTCCAGTTTATTTTAAAGTTTTTTAATATCATTTAACTGACATTCTTTTCTGTTACAGCTAATACTACAGCATAAAAAGGAAAGATAATATTTGTTCTACCACACAACCAAAGAAGCGTGGGCAGCTGATGGACAGAGACTTTTGCATTCTCTCTCTTCTTGACCACATACAAATAACTTTTGACTCTCACTTAAGATCCACAATCCCTTGTCTATAATTCTGAAATGCAAAAGCCCTGAATACTTAAAGTTTTTTGTAACTATTTGGCCACAAAATCTGACCTGATTTCAATTTATATGACAGCAAAACCTGATCCGAAGTAACACTCCTTACAGTATTTATTTCACTTAGTAAGGGTATTCATGCATTTTACTTAAGAAATACATAGTAGATATTTTATAGTATAAGGTATATGAACTGTATTATCTTTGTAATAACTGCAAAAGTCCAAATGCCTCTTGTCCCTAAGACTTTAGGATTAGGGCTGTCGCTATGACTTGAATATTACCCAGGAGCCCAAAGGAGCTCTGGATTATCTAGTAATGGGACCAGTCAGATAACAGCACTTATTAAGCAACTATGGCCCACCAAAAAAAAAAAATAGGTCTTCATTTCACTGCCCTCTATATTTTTCTTCACCAGAGAGGTTTTGAGACTTTTTTAAATTTATCATTCAACTCATGATTATTTCACTGCTTACATCACATGAACTTTCTTACTGTGTGCAGAGGTCTCCAGTCAACAGGAGAAACAGGACTTAACCTCAATCTCCCAATTCAGGTCACTTTTTTGCCATTTTCTTGTGTCTTGATATCTCTACCCACCCGAAGCAAAGTTTTTGTAAAAGGAGGATTTACTGAGCTATAAATGTGTTATTGTTCTCCCTATATTTTTTCTCTTGCCACAACCACTCACCCCCATTTCAACAAAGGGACACACCCTTTGGGCTTCCCTGACTCAGTGATTTTAGCAGAATGTACAGCAGCACTAGAAGCAGAAGCATCACGAAGGCTGAGGTCATTCTACGTGCCCAGAGGAGTTCAGGGATGGAAAGTCTTTTGAGTCCTAGAGTCATCCTGCCTGGCCTGGGAAGAAAAGAGGTGTGGGCCTGGGAGCAGTGTGGGCACTTTCACTCTCTAGAGTGTGCATGAGGAAGTGCCAAGACCTGCCCAGGGCATGGCTTAGCAGGACTTCTAGGGGAAGGACCCCTGGACTCTCAGGATCCCAGAAATCCTTGAGCCCCACACTCAGCATGGAAGCAGAGAGCAAACCAGTATCAAGAATGTCAATGTGAACATGGGAACCTGGAAATAAGAGGCCTTTTACCCTCATTCTTGACTTCACATCACCTCCCAGATTCTGGTACCTCCCTGAGAAAAGGAAAGGGTCCAATGAGTGACCAAGATTTAATTACTACCAATCAGGTAAATTGGGAGCCTTGATATGAAGAAATAAAAAAGGGAATATACTTGTCCATATGAGCTGGTAAACCGAGATTTGTGCCCCTTATATGTAATTCAACAGAAGAGCTTTATCCTACATACTTACTTCCTCCAGTTGCCTTATTCTGCCCCTATTACATTTCCTAAGGAAAGAATTCTAAGTAGATCCCTGCTGCCTGGCTCTTGGTTAGATCCCTGGAAATGCCCCCAAATGAAATGATTTTTTTAAGTACCAGCAGAGCATAAAACATACAAGTACAATATAACCTATGAGTGAGAAGTAGAATTTACACTTAAACAATGTATATTTATGATGTTCCTCTCCTTCCCCCATTGGGGAACAGGACCACTTCTGTATACTTAATCAGAACACATTTTAAATCACACCATGCAACGGGCCTTGTGGCAATCTTTGGTGGCCAAAGTATATAAAATATGATGAAGTTAAGAAGTTGCAGCTGAACCAACAATATATCCTCCTGGAAGGGAGACATTAAATAAATCTTCACTGTTTTTGATAGCCTATTAAAGTTCTTTAAGAGCTCCAGCACATTTGACTACATTTTTTTAGCCATAATGCTTTAAACAACCTTTTGTAATCATAAATATAACATTTTTAAAAAGGAAAGACAAAGAATTAGCAATTAAATATGTCTCTTGTGGGGACTAGCCAATGAACAGAGCCTTCCTCCAAAGGGAAGTAAAGGATTACATAAAAAGCCAAGCTATATAAGAATCATTTTTTTAAATTTCTTTATCCATTTGTAGGGATTGAAAGCCTAGTTTTTATTCTTGCTTGGGGGTGGGGGGGCAATACCTGATAAAAACAGGACCATTTTTCTTCATCAGGTAATATCTCCAGCAGAATAATTGAAGGAGAAATTTCATCTCACCCTGAAGGCAAATTTAGTTTTGTTAGTTAAGCAAATGGTGTGATCAAGATGATTCATAGTCCTATTTATATAATAGCTTTTTTACCCTAACCTTATTAAAACTTGGAATTGAGGAAGGTAGAATCTCTGTAACTACTAGGAAAGAAAAGGCCAGCAAACAAATACAAACGAATAGAAATTCATTCAATATATATTTTCTCTTATGAAATGTCACAAAAATAATTCATCAGCTAAGTAAATAACCAAAATAAAGTGAAAGCACTAAAAAATGTTGTCCAGTCACGTGATTAGTGTCTCAGTCAGCACCTTATAATATTTTTAATTAAGTAGGTAGACTCTGGGTAAAATAAGTCACCCAAAGCTCCTTTATGGCATTAACAAAATTTTTATCACCAACATTGTTTTCTCGTTCTTATTAATGGTCACAGACAGGTATTTATTATAGATGAATGTCACATATCTTAAGAACATATTGCAGCATCCAGAAGAGTTCAAGATTCTGAAGCAGATCCTAATGGAATTAGAGCAGAAGATAGTGGTAAGATAAGAAGAGGCCCCTACATGTAGCAAGGTTAAAATCTGCTTAGGAATATAGAGGTCAGAGTAAGCACCCATATACTTTACCCAAAAGCACAAACAAATTATATGATGGTGAGTTCAAATTAGTATAGCTTGACCTATGAAGCTAAGTGGAAAGACAGGACATGGAGGAGAAGGAGTAACAAGGGATCCGTGCTTATAAAACAGCAGCAGCAGGAACTGAGGTCAAAGCCTCTTCCAGGACAGGTTAAGGGCAAGGGAGTGGAGGTGCTGCCTAGAACTGGCTGAAATGCTCAACTTTTTTTTTAGGTGTTGAAGAAAAAGATCCAATTAGTACACAAGGAACTAAGAGAGCCAACTTGTACTGTTCCAAAAGGATCTAAATGGTATGGAAAGCACAAAAAGTTACCAGTAGGCCTAAGCCACAGAGGTGGAGAAAGGAACTAAAAAAGGAGAGGAAATAAAAGAATGTCGTGCCACGGTGGAAAGAACATCAGCCAGGCTGACTGGAAAGGTGGATTCTAGTCCCAGCAGCGATTAGCTGTCTTCAGACCCTTCAACAGGTCACTAGGCCCTTCATAGTCTGAATTTCCTAGACTGTATCACAGAAGCGTGGGGCTGTTACACTACTTTCCAACACAAATTTCATAAAACACTAGACCCACAGAAAATACTTCAAGAAACCTCCTTAAAAACATGTGTGGCCAAAAATATTTGGAATATCTGGCATGTTCGAACCCAATCTTAAAGATGCACAATGCACATTAGCACATAAAGTTTTTCAGAAGTCTCACCCTAAAGAAATCTAGGTAAGACAGTTTTACTCAATGTTTCCCAAACCTACCTGACCCTGGAGTGCTTTTTTCCATGAAATATCTATTGCCATAAGTTGCAACCTTTGCAAAACACACAGGACTAGATGATATTTCCAAATTTAAGTTTCTATGAGCCTCCAAACGGAGAAACATAAAAAAGACTTGAAGCACAAACTTGCAGTTCTTATATTAACCCCAGGACTGTAAAGCTAGTATAGAGTGATCTTAATCTAGAACTTCCATGAGTAAATACAGCACAAGTGGTTGCTCAGTGGAAATTCCTAGATAATGATTATGGAGACTGAATATAAACCAATCCAGCTTTTGTAGACATATCCGAGTTCTGGTGGATCAACCAATGAATCGCTCCACACGTGTTAAGAAATGTCTGTAATGTATTCACACGGTGCTGAGTCCTGGCGTGTCAGACATAACTATTTCTTATCCCAAATAAAGATACAGTTTGTAATCTCAAAATTATAAGTGTTAGTGCCTGGAGGAAAACCTTTACTTCTTCCCTGTTTCCCTAGCCTGCTTTTGAGCACCCCTCCTCCTTGAGCTGTGCTGATACACGCCATCGTCACGTTCTCAGCTTTATCTCAAAGGCAGTTTCCTTTGCTCTCTGCCCTTGTTAAGCACTCACTCCAGTTCCTCCACTGATTTCAATAGGAAAAGCAGAACAGATATCCCCGCAGAACACTGTCATCACCTCATAAGGTCTATAGCCTGGAACATAAAATACTTCCAATTTCTCAGTTCTCTCTCAGACTGAGCGTATTACAAGTAGGGCACTTAAAATCAAAAGCCAAGAGGGACCAAACCATGACGCTGAATGAGGAGTAGAAGCAGAAGCCATGAACCACTTCCAAAAATTGGAAGTCGTAGAGTAAAAGTTGAGGTGCCCCAGAGACAATGTGGTTCTGATAATTAGAATGTTCCCAAATCCAAAAGCAAGAAGTAGGCCTGTGTTTAAAATATGACTTTACAGCATATGGATTTTGATTTAGCATATCATGAAATAAAAACAAACAAGACAGAGAATTTTGGAAGAACTGCTCAATTGTCATCTTATCTGATGCCAAGAAAGGTCCAAATTATTTCTTTCTTTCAACCCTTCCAATCCAGTAATAGATGACATAGAGTTCAAGTAGATGCAAAGTTCACACTTCACGGGATGCTGGAATCTCACATCCAGAACGAGGCTACCCACCTCAGCACTTTCCTACCGATACATATTAGAATACCCAAATGCATTGTCACATTGACAGAAGAACAATCTAAAAGGAAGTCAAAATTTTGAAGAGGGTTGCATGTAAGCACTGATATGACTTGCCGTCTTGTCCACCATTCTCAGGGTCATGCCATATCACTGTACCAGCTTGTCACTTGAAGGATGTAGAAGAGGGTCTAACTTTCTCTGCTCACTATCCAACCAGGGCAGCAAACAATTTAACAATCTTCTCTCTTGCTTCTTAGTCAATAAAAAGAACAAGATTAGTAGTCCTTTAATTTTATAAAGCATCCTAAGTTTAGAAAGCAGTATAATATCCTTAATCTTACCTTCTGGCCTCTTTTATCTATTTCCTCCCCCCTTGAGATGGGTATTGCACTTTGATCAGATGCAATTTACTCACATCCAGCTGCAGATGAGACCAACACCATTTCCTATTCTGTTAGGTTGATCGCTTCTCAACTGTGTTCCCGCAGTATTGCATTTAGGGTCTCTTCCTGGTTTATGAAACCTGCTTAAATTCCTGCTAGAGAATTGAAGAACCCTAAGACGTAAGACTAAGTTCAAGAGCTATCTCTGAGTGTGAAAGAAAATAATAATCATAATCAACAGTGTGAGACTTCCATCTTTCCTTCCTACTCTGCTGAACATCTAAAAGGCTCCCCAAATTAGCAAAAGTCACAAATTTTCCTTGGATCGTTTGGATCCCTTCCTTCCTATGAGCAGAAGAATTGGGGAAGGTGGGCAACAAATCAGGAAATATAATCTTCCTAGACAGACTTTCTGTCTTCTATTAGACCGGACCTCATAAACACCAGTGCCTACAGAGGCCAGGCAGGTTTGGTGAGTGAGTAAACAGAGCAGGAATAAAGTATTAACAGTAGTGGGGATTGAGGCAAACTAGGAAGTGCATGCCCAGCACTGACAATTTCCCTACGTGTCCAGCCCTAGCCAACTATTGAATAGAAATGCAGACCCAGGGTTTTCAGATCTTCGGATTTTTCATGAGGCTCCCAAAGTCTGGATACTTTAATATGAAATTTCCCAATTTGTAAATGTTGACAACTAATTTAAAAACATTTCAAAACAGGGTGAAGGCCAAGGAAAACATGTCCATGAGCCAGATGTGGCCTGTGAGCCGTGGTGTGCAAACTGTATGATAGGCTCAAGAGATATTTAAATTCACTAAGACAGTTGGGGTGCATAAAGGAAGAGAGAGAAATGGCATAGCCTCCTGGCTTCAGATGGAAGTTTAACAACCTGTGTGGGGAAAGGCAGGTCGCTGGGGAAAGAAACACTTTTGGGCAAACAGCCAGCATGAGTTAGCCCAAGCCTCATGGGTTCACAATTATTTGACTTTGTCCAAGAAACAATCTCCTTGGAAAAAGTTAGGAGATGGAATCGGAAGTCTAATTTAAAGAACATACCAGTATAAGTAGATAAATAATAAGTACACGTGTTTCTGTTCTAGGATGAGAAGGTACAAAAGCAAATGGAAGTAGGATTTCAGGTCCCGGTTTCTCCAGGAGGGAACTGTGAGAAACGGAGGAGCCATGTGCAGTTATGCGGCTGACGCGGAAGTGGGGTGAGAGAAGAATGCAGGGGTAAGGCACAGAGCTTAGGTAAGCAGGCTGGAGAGCAGACAATGTCTTCAGGCTTTGGATTTTCACAAACAGTTCTGTCTCCTCAGAGTCAAGACAATGCCCTGCATTCACTGAGATCTCAGGAGCTCCAATATTGTGCTGAGGAGCAGGAAAAAAACTAGACTTGAATTGAGGATAAATTGGTATTCACTAAATGGCACTTCTGAATTTACTGCAGCCTTCGCCTTTAGAGGGAATTGCCAAGGTGCTCATAAAAGGAGAAATGATGAATATTCAGGATGTCTTTTGAATCCATTAGGCAACCGGGGATGAGGTCTCCATATGTAGACTTCTGGTTCTTTCCTTAGGCTGTTAAGGAAACTGCCAAAATGGCCGTCTGCAGGAAAAATGGACCCTGGGTTTGCCAATGGGGAGAAAGTCTAAATGCCAAAGGTCAAGTCCATGGAAATAAAGCTGGTTTAGGAGTTTTTGCAAAGGAAGACATCTATAAATTTTGTATTACTGGACACAATGAATGAGGAAATGTGTCTGTCTGCTTGTAGGAACATTGATCAAAATGCAGTAGCAGCCTATTTATTGTACTGTCAGCCTTTGTTTCACAGGATCAGATATTCCGCAGATCTAGTTGTGTCCATCTCACACAGGAAAACTCCAGACAATCTATATAGAAGCCTCCGGTAGTTTTGTCAACTGGGCTTACCAGAAGCAGAATTGTTTGTGCATCCCTGAAGACCGTAAAATGTTTATTCCCAAGTATGCTTACTTAAGTCCTAAGCACTTGTCCTTGCAGCTTACACAGAGAGGAATTGTGGGTTCTTTGTGCTAAAAAGAATTTTAAGAAATAATTTAGCACAGACAGTTGGCTTACAGGTGTACTGAACATCAATCAATCAATCTTTAGGAAAAGAGAATTTCTGAAAAAAAGATGATGCAGGTCACTTATTATAGGTTTCCTTGCCTTTAAAATAAAGAAGTGAGTCAGATTCAAAGCAACAAGTATTTCTGCAAGCCTCTGTGCTCTGGGGCTTGGATAGGAATAAGGACCCTTCTTGCCCTCTAGGCACTGACATGTTAACAGGGGAGACATAAACAGAAATATGCCTTCAAGACAATGTCAAAACAGCTGCATTAAAGTGCTATGCCAATGCAAATGAGAGAGTGATTCATTTGGGCAGGGAGGGGTGGAAGGAGGATCAGAGATAGAAAATCACACAGGCAAGGAGACATTTAGGCTGGGACAAGTGAACCAAGAAGGGAAAAAATGAAAGAGACGGCATCCCAGACAGAGGTCAAAGCTGGGGGTAGAAAAGCACAAGGAGGAATAGTTCATCAAGTGGGAAAAGCCTCTAATTATTTTGTAGGAAACACACATACCCCCTCAGGAAGATCATATGCCAATCTCTGTGTTCTAAATCAGGAACCAGAAAATACAGTCCTGTATCTTCAAAGTCCCTTCCAGAAATAACATTTCATGGTTTTTATAATTCTAAGTGACCAACCCAAGATACCAACCCAAAGAAAGCCTTGAACTTAATGGCATCGGTTCTTTGCTGTTTTATGAGCAAACATGAAATTGGTAGCAGTAGGCAGAATTACCACCCTGGGCCCAGGTAAGCTATCTACCGCATGACTTTCCAACTAGGGAGGATCAGAGCCCCCAGAAGGAGATGGGGTGGGGCCCTTCCGAAGTGCCTCAGGCAGAGGCCATCAGGTCCACAAATGCTTGGATGCCATGGACACCGGGTTCTGCTCCTGCAGTGATGCTAATTCACACACACACCAGAATTTCCTGTCATTCTCTATGTCCCTCGTGGTCTCTGCTCTCTCATGTATCATTGAAGAGTCTGGGGGCAGAAATAAATAAAAAGCCAGAAACATGAAAAAATACCTTCATGTGAGCATCTACCTGGTTTTATTTTATCTTCACAACCACCATGACAGGTACTAGTAGGACACAAGAGAAAGCTAAAGGTCAGCAAGGAAAAGTTGACTACTCAGTTCCCAGAGTTGGTCAAGGCAGATCCACCTGATCTAATTCTCCCTCTACCCCTAAAACCACTCTAACTTGCCATCCCTGGAAGCAACAGCTGAATTAATGCAAAATTTTTCTAAAAAGACATTAATAGTAGGAACATCTGGTTTATATTAGATATCATGAAGAATTAGGGCATGAACAGAAGTATGAATATTACATTATAAATATTAAAAATATTAAAAAAGTAGAGTCCATCATGTTATAGTACATTATCAAATAGATTAAATACACTGACTTAAAAGGTGTTTTGTAGCACTGTAAAAGGCCAATATGACATACTAAAAACATGACTCCTCATGAAAAAAAATTGGTATATTAGACTTTATCAAAATCAGAAATGTTTGTTCTGCAATGAAACTGTTAAGAAAATGAAGAGACAGGGCCAGGTGCAGTGGCTCACACCTGTAATCCTAGCAGTCTGGGAGGCCGAGGCAGGAGGATCTCTTGAGGCCAGGAGTTTGACACCAGCCTGAGCAAGAGTAAGACCCCGCCTTCACAATACAAAAATTAGCCGGGCGTGGTGGCAGGCACCTGTAGTCCCAGCTACTCAGGAGGCTGACGCGGGAGGATCGCTTGAGCCCTGGGGTTCAAGGCTGAGTGAGCCATGATGACACCACTGCATTCTAGCCTGGGTGACAGAGCAAGATTCTGTCTCAAAAAAAGAAAAAAAAGGAAAAAAGAAAGAAATGAAAATGAAAAGACAAATCATAGACTTGGAAAAATACTTGCAGATCACATATCACATGAAAAACTTGTATCCTGAATACATGTATATAAATATATTTTTTAAAAAAGCTTATCAAACTTAACAAGAAAATAAACAACCCAATTATCATTAGGGAAATGCAAATTCAAACTAAATGAGATACCCCTATGCCCCTATAAGTATGACAAAAAAATAAAAGTAAAAAACTGACGATTCCAAATGCTAGAGAGGATGAGAAACAACAGGAACTGTCCCTCATTGTTGATGAGGATGCAAAACGGTAGAGCAACTTTGGAAAACAGTTTGCAATTTCTTATATAGTTAAACATATACTTACCATATGACCCAGTGATCCCAATCCTAGGTATAGGTATTTACTTAAGTGAATTGGAAACTTATGTTCACATAAAAGCCTGAATGTGAATGTTTATTTCAGCTTTATTCATAATTGCCAAAAACTGGAAACAGCCCAGATGTCCTTCAACAGGTGAATGAATAAAATAAAATGTGGTATATCCATACAATGGGATATTATTCAACAATTAAAAGGAAGAAACTATTGATTCACACAATATAAATGAATCTTTTGAGGGGGTGGGTATTCTGGTGAAAATCAGAAAAATTGCTAGACAAATTCTAAAAGAGTTGTAACACTTAAATGCATTTTTTAATTGAAAGAAGCCAGTCCCCAAATGCTACATATAACATTCTGGAAATGGCAAAACTATGAGGATTAGAAACAGATCAGTGATTACCAGGGGGTGGAAAGGGGTTATTGACTACAAAGAAGCCATACAAGGGAATTTTAGGATATTGGAACTGTTTTTTATGGGATTGTGGTGGTGGATAAATGACTCCGTGAATTTGCCAAAACCCATAAAACTATACAACACAAAAAGTGAACTTCACTATGTATAAATTTTTTAAAAACCAACCAGGATATTCAAGAGAACCCAGATGTAATGTAAATTGTGACAAATAAATTTAACTATATTATAAATGTATGACAAAGCTTCACTGAAAGAGGTAAGGGAAAGTGGAATTTATCTGAGAAATGTTGGAAAACTATTTGCATATTGTAAGGCTAAAGGCAAGAATAACTATACACAAACACTCTACTCTAGTTGTTTCTCATAGGGGTACAAGTAAACAATTTTGAAACTACCTTACATGTATACTAGGACTGAACAAATAAGTAAATCTAATGTAGATTATGAGATCCAGGTTTCTTACTGTCAGAGAAAGACATTACAAATAAACAACAGAGGTAAGTCTAGAATAAATTTTTGTGGTATGATTAGAATCAGAAATATCAGTATGAACTTATGTTTAATTTAATATATTTACAGATAGATGCAGAAATAAATATAGATATGTGTGTATACAAGGGTTAGTATATATACATATATTTCCTAACTATGTCTGCTCAGAAGGGATAGAAGCAGTGACACCCCAGCAGCAATGAGCATATCTCATGCCCAAATCTTGATTTCTAAATATCAATCTCCAATAAAAGGAATCAGGGATCCTTGGAGAAATGGCTGATTCTAGAGGTAGAAAAGAGAAACTACAAGACAAGCCTAGAGTATCTTATAGTGCCAAAAAGTAAAGAAATGCTAAAAAATAAAAAATAAAATAAGAGAATGGGGGCATATCAGAAGAACACAGGTATATATTCAAAAGAAAGGAAATCCGTATATTGAAGAGATATCTGCACTTCCATGTTTATTGCAGTGCTATTCACAATAGCTAAGCATGGAATCAACCTAAGTGTTCATCAACACATGAAGGATAAAGAAAATGTGGTACATATACACAATGCAATATTATTCAGCCACAAAAAAGTGAAATCCTGTCATTAGAAAAAATGTGGATAGAACTGGAGAATATTATGTTAAGTGAAATAAGCCAGGCACAGAAAGACAAATATTATACGAATGATGGTTACCAGAGGCTGGGAAAAGTAGCGGGGAGAAGGGGATAAAGTGGGGATGGTTAATGGGTACAGAGATACTGTTAGACAGAATAAGACCTAGTTAGTATTCAGTAGCACAATAGGATGACTACAGTTAACAATTTATTGTGTATTTTAAAATAACTAAAAGAGTGGAATTGGAATGTTCCAAACACAAAGAAATGATACATGCTTAAGGTGCTGGATACCCTAATTACCCTTTTTTGACATTACACATTGTATGCCTATACAAAACATCACATGTACCCCATAAATATATTTAACTATTATGTACCCATAATAATTTAAAATAAAAAATAAAAATAAGTTAAAAATAAAAAAGGACACAGATGCCCATCTCAAAGAACTTCCAATGAACATAACTGGAACAATTCGAGCAACAAAATAAACAACAATAGTATTGGATTATAACCTAAATAATAAAATAAATGTCTACAAGTTCATAGTGATATAAATAAGTGATTAAGTAAATAAATAAATGGAGAAAAAAAGGACAAATCTTCTTGACAGAAAAACTACAATTAATAAATATATAAGGAATGACATAAATAGAAAATCACCACTAGAACATACTAATAATTGCTGCAGGTAAGATCCACTGTTGCATGCTAAAATTAGTCAAAGAAACTTTAAGGGGAAACAGGATAGTGTAGAGCCTCAAAGTTTCTGGAAAAAATATATGTTAATTACTGTGGTGGTTTTAACTTATATCCACAAATTCTCTGATATTCCTCCTTCCAAGGAGGAACTTAATTCTCCTCTCCTTGAATGTAGGCTGGAGTTATTGACTCACTCCTAACAAATAGAGCATGGAAAGGGAAAAATAGTAACTTTACAGTTGAAAAACCTGACAGACATCACCTTAAGCAAGTAATTAATGCTAACATCACCACTAAAAGAAAAAAAAATCATGTTGATATCATGATTTTTGATATCATGCATCATGCACCCAGGGAAGCATGGTGCAATTGAGAAGGGCATTTCATTTCTGGTATATTCTTCCCAAACATCCATAACCTCAATCTAATCATGAGATAGCATCAGACAAAAGTAAATTTAAGGACAGTCTACAAAATGCTTGACCAAAAGTGCCAAAAGTACCAAGGTCATTAAGACAAGGAAAGACCAAGAAGCTATCACAGATTGGAAGAGACAAAGGAGTCATAACAGCTAAATGCAACATGGTAGCCTAGACTGGATCCTGTCCCAGAAAAAGAGAAACTGGAGAAACTGAGTAAAGTCTGTGGTTTAGCAAATAGTACTACACCATGTCAATTTCTTAGTTTTAATAAATGTACCAAGGTCATGTAAGATGTTAACATTAGGAGAAGCCTGGTGAAGGGCATATAGACGCCTGCAATTCTATCTTTCAACTCTTATTTTATTGTTTCAAACTTAAACACTTTTTCTTACTGTCCAATATGATATCACGCCTCCATTGTGGTTACTAACCTTCTGTCCTAAGACCATGGTTATAGGAGATTTCCCACCCCACCACTATAGAAATATCATGGCACAAAAAGGGGAACAGAAGGAAAATGCCTTGGAGAGGGAGGAGAATAGAAAACAAAGAAATGCTAAATAATTTTGGAAAAGAAAAGACTAAAATGAAAGGAGTAGTGTCACCTTCCACTCTGAACCCCAACAAGCCACTGGGACCCTATCCTGGTATTGCCATTGTCACCTTCCATCATTCACACCTCTCTCCCATCACCGTATTAGTCAGGGCACAGGCTAAGTTGCTGTAACAAAAGCCCTCAAAAAGTTCACGGAAAATGGAATTAAAATATAAAAATAAAAAATATAAACTTTATTTCTCAACATAAGTTCCATCAGGTTCAAGGCACTTTTGTAAGCAATGATGCCTGCCCTTTAGTTCATTCCTGAAGAACTAAGGGTTCTGGGAATTTAACCATGTCAATGCAGTTTTTTTTACATTATTAATTCAAGAAAAATGGGTGCCCTTTATAGATTTTTTAAGATTGGGGGGAAAAAAAGAAGTCAGAAGGAGCCAATTCAGAACTATAATGTGGATCGCCTAATGATTTCCCATCAAAACTCTCGTAAAGTTGTTTGATGAGAGGAATGAGCAGGAGCATTGTTGTGGTGGAGAAGGACTCACTGGTGAAGCTTTCCTGGGTGTTTTTCTGCTAAAGCTTTGGCTCACTGTCTCAAAACATTCTCATAATAAGCAGACGTTATCATTTTTTGGCTCTCCAGAAAATCAGCAGTCAAAATACCTTGGGCATCCCAAAAAACTGTTGCCATGACCTTTGCTCTTCACTGGTCCACTTTTGCTTTGACTGGACCACTTCCACCTCTTGGTAGCCATTGCTTTGATTGTGCTTGGTCTTCAGGATCATACTGGTAAAGCCATGATTCATCTCCTGTTACAATTATTCAAAGAAATGCTTCAAGATCTTGATCCCACTTGTTTAAAATTTCCATTGAAAGCTCTGCTCCTGTCTGCAGCTGATCTGAGTGCAATAGTTTTGGCACCCATCAAGTGGAAAGTTTGCTTAACTTTAATTTTTCAGTCAGAATTGTGTAAGCTGAACCAATTGAGATGTTTATGGCTTTGGCAATTGTTTGTGCTGTTAATAGTCAATGCTGTTTAAACAGGGCATGAATAAGATTAATTTTTTCCTCACAAACTGAGGTGGATTGTCTGCCACTGCAGGCTTCATCTTCAACATAGTCTCATCCCTTCTTAAAATGAGTCGTCCATTTGTAAACCACTGATTTCTTTGGGGCATTGTCCGCATAAACTTTTCATAAAGCATCAATGATTTCACCGTTCTTCCACCCAAGCTTCGCCATAAATTTGATGTTTGTTCTTGCTCCAATTTTAGCAGAATTCATGTTGCTCTGATAGGGGCTCTTTTCAAACTGATGTCTTGTCCTTCCTAGTGCTTCAAACTAGAGCCTGTTCAGACATGTTATAACAAGTTAGTACACATTTATCTTGGTGCAAAAAAATTTTGAAACCCATGCATGGTTTTTTCATAATACACATTTTGCATGAACTTTTTGAAGACCCCTCATACAAAGGTTAAAATAAGATTATATTTCATTTTTTTCTCATTTTGCAATTCAAAATCAGGTAGCCCAGTTCTTTTGGGTTGACTCTGCCATCCTCTATGTGGTTTCTGTCTCTGGGTACAAGCTAACTTCTCCACCTCTCAGCATCTTCCAACCCCAAGGAAAAGAGAAGAGGCAGGGCAGCTCAGGCCCCCTCCTTGGCTTGCTTTTCCCTTGCTTACATCCCCTGGGCCAGAAGTAAGACACATGGCTTGACAAAGATTATAAGGGAGCCTGGGAAGTGTAGTCTCTAACTGGGCAGCCATGTGCCTAGCAATTCACCTACTAAAAAGGGGAGAATTTTGTTCTGGTGGACAAAGAGCAGTCTCTGCCACTAGTTCTAATTCAAAATCCTTTCACCAAATTATTCCATGCACTGCTGGGGAATTTTCTGTCTATTTAAGGTGATGACAAAAGTAGAGTCAGTCCTCAATTTGACAGAAGAAAATTAAATTTTTTAAAAGACAATACATGACATGAGGCATGGGATAAGGGGAAAACTGTGACATTTATTGAATTTATCTAGAGAGAACATTTGCACAACCAATGGCAGAATCCTAGTAGGGCAGATTTTGGGGGGAAATGGCCACAATTCTTCACTCCTTTCCATGCCTCTACTCCTTTGTAATGTGGCTTTGCATCTCCTCCCATGAAGAGAAAGAGTCTATTTCTCCAGCCTTTGAACCTGGACTGCCCTCGTGATTTGCTTTGTTCAATAAAATGCAACAGAAGTGTCATTGTGCAAAGTCCAAACCTAAGCCCCAGAAAGCCTCCTCTTTCTCTTGGAATGTTGCCACCGTGTGACCAAGCTCAGGCTGGCCTCCTGGAGGAGCGAGACCATATGGAGCCAAGCCAAGACAAGCCATGCCAGCTGAAGTCATCCTAAACCAGCCAGCTCCAGCTGACTTGGCAGCAGGTTACAGAGAGAGGAGGAGACCAGCCAAGATCAGCTGACCCAGATCAACAGGTTGGCTTAGTTGACCCATAGACTCTTAGCTAAATAAATGGTCATTGTTTAAAGCCACTAAGTTTTGGGGTTGCTTGTTATGCAGCAATAGCCACCTGGTAAAACTGGTGGAGCTCAGCTCTTAAGGGATGGGATGATGAAAAGGAGTTAGAGAGACTGCAAAAGAGAGTCAGATTGCTGCAAGAGAACTGGGAAGCAGTGCGAATCACAGAGACCAGAGCAGTTGTGAGATGAAGGAAGTGGTCCTCAAGAAAGATGAAGCCTAAGAGAGTGACAACAGAAATAATAATTTGAAATGCCATTTAGTTAATGAACACATAAGTAGAAAAACTAATATGAATGTCCGATCAATAGCAGAAAATTCAATTCCTCCTTTTGGCTAAACATGCAAAACCTACACCACTGTATACCTTTCAGGCAGGAAAACTTAATTTATAACCCATTCAGAACAAGAGAGACCCGAAACTCACATGATCCCAGGATGTTCTTCTGGGAGACAAGTCCAAGGAGTTCTTGGTCCCGCCTGTGACCAAGTTGCAGGCTGACTTAATTAGCCAATTGTCTTCATAACTTCACAGGCCTCCTTCCTCCTACTCATTAGCTTCAGGGCCCTATCACCCTGGCCCCTTCCTCCTCTCTTTTCCTTATTTACTTTCTTTCTCCTATATTATCCTAAATTATTATCTTCATGTTTCTGAGCCCCACACTGGCCTCTCTCCCTTCTTCAGCCCACCATTTATTCCACAATTTTTGTGTACAAGATATTTGGAGAATCAGATCTTTCCTGCTCCACATCACTAAGGAGTGACCTGAACTTCCAATAGTCCCAAAGCCTGACAATCACCCTCAAAGCCTTCAGGAGTAGAGTGACAAAGTAGGGGAAGTTGGCCTGCTACTTGAATGGGTGAACTTCTTCTCCCTGGCCACAGTCTATCCAGGCATAGTGTGTGGGGAGGGGGAGGAGAGCACAGCCTTTGGGGTCGGCCCTGCACTTAATTCACAGCCCTGACACTTATTAGCCATGTGGCCTGGGACTTGCTTAACCTCTCAGGCAGTACTTTAGTTTCCTCATCTGTACAATCACATCAATAATAATCTTTACCATGAATGGCTGATATGAGCATTAAATGATGTTAAATTTGCTAGAGCATTGGTTCTATGTCAGAGTCAGAGATACTATAAGGAAATCATCTAACAGTGCCCAGCACATGGCAGAGAGCCTCCATAAATGCTAGTTATTACTGTGATCCCTGTCTATTAATCCCCACAGTTTTGCCCCATTGGCCTGGCTAGACTCTCTGTCACTTTGTGTCGGCTCTTCCCATGCCTGGCACCTGCCAGTTTACCACCTGTTCTGCCTATTGGACTCAATTTCCTCAAGTCATCTCTATCCCAGCCCAGTGGGCAAAGATCAGCCTGTGCCCTGGCCTCTCCTGGTGGGACCCGCTCTGCTAGAAGTCACCAGAACAGGCCTGCCTATGTCTTAATAAGGCCCTTTGTTCCTCAAAATGACTCTCTCAATAAATAGAGTAAAAACGCAATGATGATTGGGGAAAAAAGGGGAAATGCATAAGAGGACATGGCGTGGTGACAAGCACTTTCAAGGCCATAAATATGTAGCAATTGCTTTTCTCATCCAGTTCTCTTATTTTGAAATTTTCCTGGCAGGGACCTGGTATTATTAGCCATTGTGATGAGGCAGAAGGTTTTTATTTGCCCAGTCACATGGGGATCATGTAGAACTGACAACCAGTGAGGAAATTATGTCATTCCTGGGAACAGAGGGAGGAAGGGGGAGGAAAAGGCTCTGAGTGAGGACAGAATTGAAGGAGGGGTACTTCGCACACCTATCAGTGAGTTGTTGTGTTTAAACAGCCTCAGCTTATACTTATTTGAAGCCTACTAGTAACCAATTATTTCATGAGCTGTACAATAACACTTAAATCCTGTCTTTCTAATCCCTGACTGGCTACATAGCTGCAAAACCATATTATATAGTGATAATGAAAAAAGTTACACATACATAAGCAATGTCACGACAGATCACTGTTCTTGCCAAGCATTTCCCATTACAAACATAATTTGCCACTCCACAGGTTGCTGGGGTTTTGATATGGTGCAAAGAAAATGCAGGCTCATGGGCGCTATATATCGGGCATCCCTGCACAAGATGAATCCCAAACCAGCCTCTGCACCAGGCCCCACGCTGGCTAACTACACCTCTGTTCATCACATTTATCGCTGCAGCCATACCTGCCCTGTGCTGATGTGGGGCTTGGCATCCCCACCTGAAGAGGGTCACTCCTGAGAGCCACCTGCAAACTTCAACCCACAATGTGAGTCTCCTCACTATTCATCCTCTTGAAAATGCAGTGAGCCCCAAAAACACACTGAAGACCAAGGCTTCAGAGCTGGAGCCACCTGCACTGTCTCTGGGGAGTTGGCCTCTCTCCACCCCATCTCTCAGGGATGTTCCACTGCTCCCACCCCCTGCCAAGTTTCCCTGCACAATCCCTACATGGCCATGCTTGCCAGACCCTGACTGGGTCTGGAGCATTGGCTGTTCCCATTTTGTTTCTATGTCGTAGTCATCTTGGGCTGCCATAACAAAACGCCATAGACTGGGCAGCTTAACCAACAGAAATTTATTTCTCACAGTTCTAGCTGGAGAGTCCAAGATCAAGATGCTAGCAGGGCTGGTGTCTGGTGAGGGCTCTCTCCTCAGGTTGCAGGCAGCTGCCTTCTCACTGTGTCCTCACATGGCCTTGCCTCAGTGGGTATATTAGGAAGAAGAGAGAGATCTCCCTCTCTCTTCCTCTTCTTATAAGGCCACCAGTCCTACCTGAATTAGGGTTCCCCTCTTATGACCTCATTTAATCTTAATTATGTCCTAAAAGCCTTATTTCCAAATATAGCCACATTGGGGGTTAGGGCTTCAACATATGACTTTCAGGGGGACACAATTCAGTTCATAACAGAGATATAGATAGATAGATGAGAGAGAGAGAGAGAGAGGTCTGCATTCACATCATATTTGGGCAAAAAAATGTCTGCTGTCTTTTTACCTTCCGGGAGAGCCCACACTGGTCAGCCTGGCATCCAAGGCCCTCTGCAGTCTGTCTTTGCTACCTGGCTCCTACCTCAGATCCCTATTTTGAGCCCACATGATCTCCATTCTCCCCCCAGGAGCATCCTCCAAGTCAAAATATCATCACCCTTCCCAGCTAGGCCCAAAGTGGTAAAGGTTCTCTTCCCAGCACTGGGGCCCTTCCAGTGGTTCTGTTTACTATCCAGAAACATATTTCTTCCCTGGTTACCAACCAGGGATGACTTCACACATTTGTTCGTTCATTTATTCACGCATTCAATATGCAGGCACCACTAAAGTCTGAGCCGGGCCCTGCTTTAGGAGCAGGTGACTGTCACATGCAGGGATATGGATTTTGTTCTTTAAACCATAACAGCCCATCGCAATATCACAGTACAAGAGCCATTGCCTCTATCTAGTAGTAATGGCAGTGGCGTGGCAACAGAGGGCTTTGCAGACACCTCACAGCTCCCAAAGATGAGAATGCCAGACATGTAGTGTATAGACATCACCTCTCAGCCAGCGTAAGCCACCTCTCATAATACATGTAATGCACGGCTTCTTTCTTTTCATCCTGTGCAAAAATGTCTTCTTGCCCGCCAGCCTCACAAATTGAGCCCTAATTGATGTGAGAAAGCACACTGGGAAATCTCATTCTTTGGATCTGCTGGTCATTTTGTCACATCCTACAAAAGACAGGGCTGGTTAGGTTATTGCTGACGGTGGGACAAGGTTACTGGCCTGCCTGAGCATTCAGCACCTGGATGGTTTGAAAACACAGACCCTTCACAAACAGGAAGATCACAGCAGCCTCCACAGAGGCAGTCTGAGAGAGGAGGACTACTTTCTGCAGCCTGTGGTTGGTGCATGAGAAATTCCCAAGCATTTCATTTCATTTCTGTTTTATTATATCCTTTAGCACTTACTGGGAAATTAAGTAAAGCTAAGCTGTAGTTTACTTTTAGCTGGCCAGCACTTGGACCCAGAAGGTAAAACATTTTGGCTCTGAACTCTGGGGAAACAAATTACCCATTACCCCACATTTTGAAGGCCTGTGTGCTTGTTTGGGGTGTGTTGGTGAAGGAAGGCAGCTAGTGGAAGAGAAGACAGAGATCCCAGTGAGAAAGAAGGCTTTGCCAAACTCCAAATCACACATGATCAGGCCAGAACCTGCCTGCATCCTGCTGTCACCTCCATCCTGACTCTTACCACCACCACCATTAAGATGTAGAGTGGATCTGACCTCTCAATGTCACCCACACTTTTGCTGGCCTCCTTGTGGCTTCAAAGGGGCCCTTGGTTTTAATTGTCACTTGATTTCACATGTAAAAATGTTGCAGAGGGGATCTCTAATAATGATTAGTACTGGCAGTTGCTAATACTTTAAACCTTTCACATAGCTTATCCCATCTCATGCTTATCATAGTTCTGGGAGGTAGGTACTATCCTCCCTGCCACTATGACCCCCTTTTTCCAGGCAAAAAAAAAATGAGGCTTAAGTATCCATTGACTTGCCCAGGGTTTTGCACTAGCAGGTAATAGTTAAGAGAGTTTCAAATTCAAAACTTCACAAAGAAGCCTGGTTGAGCACCTACTCTAGTCTCACCAAATGCAGTGGTCCTGTGGGCATTATTTCTGAGGTTTCTATTCAAACTGTGCACCCTTACTATACTTGTTCCTAGCCACTCTAGCACCTAGGACTTAAGTCTATGATAGGATGTTCAAGGCCGAGGACTTAGAAAAACAAATATGCACATCTTTGCAATTAAAGGGAACCTTTCCCAACTCTGTACCCTGAAGTTAATTCTCATCTTACCTGTACTTTTTGTTTTGTTTTAAATGCAAATAGCTATACATATACCATATACCTGTTTCCAACAAATGAGAAACAAAACACTGAAGAAAAACTTCTGAGGTATTTCCCAGCTGAACAAAATCAAAAATGAATGAGAAGCATCAGAGAGGTTTAGCTTGCCTGACATTTTCAGTTTTATCAAAATTGTTCATTAGGGTGTCTGCTCAACCTCTGACCCAATTTTCATCAAATTCCCTAAAGTTCCTCATTTAAGTCAGTATTTTCTTCCCCATCTTCCCCCACCTTCCCTCTTCCTTATTTGGTTATGATTTGCTTGCCCATAATAGTTTGGTTTTGTTTGTTTTACAGTCTAATCTCAGATTTGAGTGTGGCAAGGCTATATTCCAGTTCTCTGTTAATGGATCATATCATACCAAAGACAACTGGGCACCTTAAATATATTATTAACCTGGATTTTTTTTTCTGAAGTACATTTACAGTTACTATGTGTCTCTCAAGTAGGAGCATTGCCCGTCCTGGTTAGTGTGACCTCAAAAAAGCCCCTCAGCCTCTCTCTAAACTACAATTAAAGAAACATAATAATAAATACCTAACAAAGTTTATGAGAGGGAAAGATGAAATAATATATGTAAAAGTGTTTTGAAACAGTAAGAGCTACAAAATGTAAAAAAAAAAAACTCATTATTTTATTGATATCTTTATTTCCTTATCAGTAAAATAACAATATTAAGCAGCACTTGCCTCGTAGAACTATTGTGAAGATTAAATGAAATAAAACAGCAAAGGTGCTTAGCTCCTTATTTAACACGTAAGTGCTCAAAAATGTTAGCAAACACCAGCACCAGCTTTCTCAAATCCTATATGGTCAGTAAGTCACCTATGGTCATGCCCATTTCACAGATGAGGAAACTGAGGTTCCGGGAGGCCAAGGGGACTCAGACTAAACTGTAACCTTTTATGACTCATTGGAACATGTTTACATCCCTATGACTGGTTAGTAGCAGACACCCAGTGGTTGATGGATAACTTCCTTAGGTTTTTCTATTTTGAAAGGATAAGTACAGAACAGCAAGCTCCTGGTTCCTCCGAACACATAGTTGAGGATCCATATAAGACATTACCTGCCTGACCTGTCTGGGTTGTCTTGTCAGCAACTGCAACGCAATCACATATTCATGTAAAATAAAGTTTAAAGAGAACAAGAAGAATAGGGTGGAAGGAGACAATTATTGCTCTTACTTTTAATCTTCATTTATAAACAGCTACAGAAAGGCAAAAAAACAGTGACGAAGTTTAGCGACAAACACTAAAACTCCAGACATTTAGTACAGAGATACCAAATAAGTCACTTTCAAGACTTTTGAAGCCTTCAGATTATCTCACAGTTTAGGGTTACAAAGGAGCTGGTCCCAGCATGTGGATGGTGGGAGAGGAGTAGAAAAATCCAAAAGACTCCAACCAGTTCCGTGGACAGGTTCCGACGGCAGATTTTAGAGCTGTCGGGAGGAAGAACAAAAGTCTCCCCAGGAAAGCCTCTTACCATCCAGCTTTACTTTGTCCAAAAAGAAGGAGAAAAATAACTCAAGTCTGTCTTCAGCCAAGAACACCAGTAGGGGAATTAAAGAGCGGGGCACACAATAATTTTAAGTAATGTCAGAGGAGATTTAAACAGCACACATCAGCAGAAAAGAATGGGGAAACCTCCAGTACTCCATTGATACCCCATTTATCAGCAATTACCGACTCCATTAAAGGCCGAGTTTACAGCAGAAAGAGAAGCAGAGCCTAAAATATGTCCCAGCAGATGGACAGAGAGTGTCGGTGATGCCGTATTTCAAAGGCATCTGCAACCATTATCATTGAACGTGGAGTCAGAGAGGCAGCAGACAAACAGCGGCCCGAGAGCCAGCAAATGATTTACTTGACCCTGGATGGGTAGAACTGACAGCAAAAACCTCATTAATTCCTCAGGTCACTCTGGAAGACATTAATTTGGTTTGGACTCATGAAGAGGGGAGATTTTCCAGACATACACCAGGAATTATGAAATCTCCATGGCCGGAGAAAGTCTGTCCAAATCACTTTTTGCATAAATCATGCTGACTTTCTGAAGAAGGATAATATGCTTAATCAAGGGAGTTATGGAACTTCTTGTGCTTATTAGACAGAAAATATAACAGTATTTTATTTGGTTATCAGTTCTGAGAGAGAGAGGTTTTTTTTCCCTCTTTAAACTAAAGTCTTCTCCTGCCAGCATGGAAGAGATTCTTTGTAAGAGCTGGAAGAAACTAGACATGCAAATAATTTGTTGATGCAAAGATGGCTTTTCTTTTCTTTCTCTTTCTATTTTGAAATGGGCACGTACATTGTGTGGGTATCTCTTCTGAGTCCCAGACAAGGTGCCAGCCTTCCCCCCTTATCTAGAACATTTCCAATACTTAACACATCCCCATAAATAACAATCACAATGACTGGTGGTTTTATTTTGTATATTTTGGTGGCCTGGGCCAAAATTAAGAACTCTGGTATCAAGGCACCTTGGGTTGAATTACCAAGCATATAATTCTAACCAGAAAAGTTTCTCTGTTCTCTCTTCAAGTCTGTGCAAGTCTAAGCACAAACACACATAGGGAGAACTAAAGTTCTCTGGTCCCCCCCAAGAAAAGTCACTTCCAATCCTGTGTAATTTAATGACTTTTAAGTTCTATGGTTTTCCAAAAAACTAGCTTATTTTTATCATTGTTAACTAGGGAAGAAAAAGGTTTGGAATACTTTTTGGGGAAAAAAATAATTGATTAAATCCAGAAAGCAGTCAGTTGGGTTATTTACATCAGTGAATCACTTCATTTTAGGGACACTGACAGAAAGATTAAGTTATTCAAAATGGTCAGGAGTGAGAGAGAGAGATTGAAATACTGCTAGACAGTGAGCTTATACCTGAGTGTCCAATGCAAAAGCCGCAAGCCCCCTCTCCTGATGATATCTTCCCTTGTAAAAGTCACATTCATCATGTCTAAAGCAAGGTTATCTCTGGCTGAAGAGAACATGCATTAGTACATTTTACTCATTCAACACTGAACACTCCCTATCAACAACCGTCTGCTTAAAGGGGACTGGGAGAATAAGAATTAATCACAGGAAGAGACAATTTAAGGGAGTTGGGCTATAAAATGGAATTCATTAGTAAGCCATAAAGTATTGCTGCCTTAACTGGCCTTAGACTCTGCTTCCTCTGCCCTGGGACTGCACTTGCTCGCTCACCTGACAACCTAAAGCCATCCCCACCTACCTTTGCCACCCCCTTTTCTCTTCCCAGTGGGGACAGGGAGAACAGAGAGCTTGTCAGTGATGTAAGTGCAAGATCACAGGGTCTCTGGCCCACAAAGTTCTGGACAAATATTTAATTAGAGCCTAAAAGACTCCAATGCACACAGTAACCCTTAAATTCAAGGTCCTTGTCTCATCCCACCAGCTGCTTGGAACTGTATAAGTTCTTCTCATAGGAGATTGTCACATCTGAGACAGAAAAATATCCTGGTTAAAACATAGGTTCAGCATTTTTGCAGTCAAAGCTTCACCAGTTCTGACACATCTCAGCTGGGTGACCTTGAATTAGTCACTTAACCTCTCTAAGCCTGAGTTTCCTCAACAGTAAAATGGAGATAATAATAGTACCCATTAGAAAGGGAGAGTGAAAACAAAATAAGATAAAGGAACTATCATTTCAATTCCCTGATTCCAGCATAAGCAATGCACTCCTGAACAGATGTTGCCCTGTTGTAATGATCTTTTCTTGCTTGTTTCTTTTCATTGGTAAAAATAATTTTTCTATCTATGTCCTGTTATTTCAAATTGATTAAAAATATATCTGAAGGAATCAAAACTCATAACTATAGAAAACCACCAAACTGCAAAGATAAACAGTAAGAGAGGAAGAGAGGAAGAAAAGAACAAAAGATACACAAAGCAACTATAAAACAATTAACAAAATGAAATGAGTAGGTCTTCACCTATCAATAATAGCCTTGAATATAAGCAGATTAAATTCTCCAATTAAAAGATACAGATTGGCTGAATGGATACTAAAAAGGCCCAACTATATGCTGCCTACAAGAAACTCACTTCATCTGCAAAGACACATATAGACTGAAAGTGAAGGGATGGAAAAAGATATTTCATGTGAACAGAAACCAAACATGAGCAGGAGTAGCTATACTATTAATATATCAGATTGAATAGACTTTAAGTCAAAAACTGTAAAAAGAAACAAAGAAAGACATTATATAATGATAATGGGATGAATTCAGCAAGAGGATATAACAGTTACAAATATATATGCACCCAAATATATAAAGCAAATATTATTATATTATTATTATATCTAGAAGGAGAGATATACTTCAATACAATAATAGTTGGGAACTTTAATACCCCACTGCCAGCATTGGACAGGTCATCTAGACAGAATATCAACAAAGGAACATCAGATTTAGACCACTCTTTAGACCAAATGGACCTAACAGACATTCACAAAGCACCCAACAGCTGTATAACACACAGTGTTTTCATCAGCCCATGGAACATTCTCCAGGATTGACCATATTTTAGGCCACAAAACAAGTCTCAAAAAAATTGAAATTATATCAGGTATCTTTTCTGACTACAATGAAACAAAACTAGAAATCAATAAGAAGAGGAACTTTGGAAACTGTACAAATACATGAAAATTAAACAACATATTCCTAAACTTCCAATGGATCAATGAAGAAATTAAGAAGAAAATTTTTAAACCTCTTGAAACAAATGAAAATACAAGCACAATGTACCAAAACCTATGGGATACAGTAAAAGCAGCACTAACAGGGAAGTTTATAGTAATAAATGCCTACAACAAAAAAGTAGAAAGATTTCAAATAACTTAATGATGTACTTCAAGGAACTAGAAAAACAAGAATAAACCAAACCCAAAATTAAGAGAAGGAAAGAATAGCAAAGATCAGAGCAGAAATAAATGAAATTGAGATCAAAAAAATACAAATGATCAAAAAAACAAAAATGTGATATTTTGTGAAAAGATAAAATTGACAAAATGCTAGGTAGACTGAGGGGGAAAAAAAAGAAAAGACCCAAATAAATAAAATCAGAAATTTAAAAAGGAGGCATTACAACTGATAACACAGAAATACAAAGGATTATGAGAGGCTATGATAAACAACAATATGCCAACAAATTGGAAAACCTAGAGGAAATGGATAAATTCCTGGATGCATATAACCTACCAAGATTGAAGCAAGAAGAAATAGAAAACCTGAACAGACCAATAACAAGTAAGGAGATTGAATCAGTAATTAAAATGTCTCTCAACAAAGAAAAGTCCAGGACCAGGTAGTTTCACTGCTGAATTCACCTAACCTTTTAAAGAAAAACTAAGACCAATTCTTCTGAAACTATTCCAGACAATTGAAAGGGAGGGAATTATGAGACCAGCATTACTCTGATACTAAAACCAGACAAAGACACAGCAAAAAAGAAAAAGAAAGAAAACTACAGGCCAATATTTCTGATGAACATATATGTAAAAGTCCTCAACAAAATATTAACAAACTAAATCCAACAGCACATTAAACAGATTATACACCAGAATCAAGTAGGATTTATCCCAGGGATGTAAGAATAACTTAATATATGCAAATCAATAAACATGGTATATCACATCAGCAGAATGAAAGACAAAAACCTTATGATCATCTCAACAGAGGCCTAAAAAGCATCTTACAGAATTCAACTTCCCTTCATGATAAAAACTCTCAACAAATTAGGTATAGAAGGAACATACCTCTACACAATAAAGGCCGTATTTGACAAATATACAGCTAACATCACACTAATTGGGAAAAAGATGAAAGGTTTATTTTTAAGAGCTAGAACAAGACAAGGATGCCCGCTGTCACTACTCTTATTCAACGTGGTACTGGAAGTCCTAGCCAGAGCAATTAGGCAGGAGAAAGAAATAAAGTGTTTACAAATTGAAAAGGAGGAAGTCAAATTGTCCCTGTTTGAAGATGACATGCTCTTATATAGAGAAAAACCTAAAGATTCCACAAAAAAACTCTTAGAACTAATAAACAAATTCAGTAAAGTTGCAGAAGACAAAATCAACGTACAAAAATCAGTAGTGTTTCTATACACTAACAATGAACTAGATGAAAAAGAAATCAAGAAAGCAATCCCGTTTATAATAGCTACAAAAAAATACCTAGGTTTAAATTCAATCAAGGAAGTGAAAGATCTATACAAGGAAAACTATAAAATGCTGGTGAAAGAAATTGAAGAGAGCACCAAAAAAAATAAAAGGACATCCCATGCTCAAGTATTGGAAGAATTAAGGCTGCTAAAATGATCATACTACCCAAAGAGATCTACAGATTCAAGGCAATTCCCATCAAAATAACAACGGCATTCTTCACAGAAATAGAAAAAAAATTCTAAGATTTATATAGAACTACAGAAGACCCCAAATAGCCAAAGTAATTCTGACCAAAAAACCAAGCTAGAGGCATCACACTACTTGACTTCAAAAAATGAACTACAAAACTATAGTAACCAAAAGAGCATGATACTGGCATAGAAACAGATACATAGACCAGTAGAACAGAATAGAGAACCCAGAAATAAATCCATATATTTACAACCAATTAATTTTCAACAAAGATGCCAAGAACACTCATTGAGAAAAGGACAGTCTCTTCAATAAATGGTGCTGGGAAAACTGGATATCCATATGCAAAAGTATGAAACTAAACACCTTTCTCTTACTATATACAAAAATCAATTCAAAATGGATTAAAGACTTCAATGTAAGATCAGAAACTATGAAACTACTAAAAGAAACCATAGGGGAAATGCTTCAGGACATTGGTCTGGGCAAAGTTTCTATGAATAAGACCTCAAAAGCAAAAACAAACAAATGGGGTTATATAAAACTAAAAAGCATCTGCACAGCAAAGGAATCAGTCAATGGAATGAAGAGACAACCTGCAGAATGGAAAAAAACTTGCAAACTAGTTATCTGACAAGGGATTAATATCCAGAATATACAAGGAACTCACACAGCTCAACAGCAAAAAAAAGCAAACAATCCCATTTAAAAATGGACAAATGGTTTGAATAGACATCTCTCAAAAGAAGACATACAAATGACCAATAAGTATATGAAAAAGTACTCAAGATCACTAATCATCAGGGAAATGCAAACCAAAATCACAATGAGATATCATCTCACTCCACTTAAAATCATGCAGAGAAAGGGGAAATCTTATACACTGTTGGTAGCAATATAAATTAGTGTAGCCATTATGGAAACAGTAGAGAGGTTCTGCAAAAAACTAAAAATAGAACTACCATACAATCCAGCAGTCCCGCTCCTGAGTATATATGTTTTCAAAGGAAAAGAAATCAGTACATCAAAGAGATATCTGCACTGCCATGTTTATTGTAGCATTATACACAATAGTGAAGATATGGAATCAATCTAAGTGTCCATCAACAGATAAATGGATAAAGAAAATGTAGTGTGTATATACACAATGGAAGACTACTCAGCCATGAAAAAGAATGAACTCCTGTCATTCATGGCAACATGGATGAGCCTGGAGGACATTATGTTGAGTGAAATAAGCCAGGCACAGAAAGATAAAAGCTGCATGTTCTCATTCACCTGTAGAAGCTTAAAAAGTTGATCTCTTAGAAGCACAGAGTAGAACAGTGGTTACTAGAGGCTGGGGGTGGGCAATAGGGAGGGGTTGTGAAGGGATATAAAATTACTGCTGGATAGGAGGAATAAGTTTTAGTTTTCTATAGCACTATAGGGTGACTATAGTTAAAAACTTACTGTATATTTTTAAATAGCTAGAAGAGAGAATTTTAAATGTTCCCAACACAAAAAATGATAAATGTTTGAGGTGATGGATTTGCTAATTACCCTGATTTGATCACTACACATTGTACACGTGTACTGAAATATCACACTGTACCCCATAAATATGTACTATTATTATGTGTCAATTAAAATAATAATAATTTAAAAATAAAATGCATCTGTTCTTTCACATATTCTTCTCTCCTAATCCTCACCAGCATATACATTCACCAGGACCCAGTACATGTTGCTGTTTTTGACAGACATACAGACTGAAAGAGCTGCTAATGAAAGATAGCCCAAAAAACCTGAGATTTTCATCTTTTAATCTCATATTTGAAGGATGCCTATATTCTTTCAGAATGAAACAGAGAATGGAAGGAGAAAGTACGATAGAAGAATTCTCTATATCTTGATTTCTTTTTTAAGTAGCCTGAAATTATTCATCCAATGGCATTGGGTATATAGAGTGTTATAGGTTAGATTTTATTTTCTGATGATAAAATATTGGGAAAAGGAAAAAAATCTATGCATCTCAAAATAGCCTTCTCAAAGTTCTTGAAGTATATCAACCCTACATCAATGATCCTCCAGCTGCTCCTTTTGAAAGCGGTACACGCAAATCAAAAAATCAATTAATGTCACAATGCAGAAGATAAAATCAAAAGCTTAAACAAAGGTGAGTTCATGAGTAGTTTCTCCCTTAAGGCCACTATTAATATCGATATAATATGCACATTTTTTAAATAAATTAAAACTCCTTTCCAACATCTGAGTTCACTTCTGCATGGGAAGGTATAGGCCAGGTCAACCCTTAGTGTTTCTGCACATAGCTGAATTAATTAATATCTCTGAACCTTAGTTTCTCATCTATAAAATAAAATAATCTGCCCTATAAACAGGATTAAACATGCTGATATATGCAAAGCATCTATCTTTTAATAGGGCCTTCAAGAAATGGCAGTGTGGTGGTGGTACTGTGTGGTGTGGTAAGATTTATTAATAATACATGATGAAGTTCCAACTGCTGATGCTAACTTTGACCAACTGTTACTGAAAGAATAGAGATTACCCTACATGAAGTCACCCAGCATGCCAATTATTTTCTTCAAACTTCAATAAATCAGCTCATTGTTTCCTAAAATTCTGAGATATATGGTTTAACTGATCTTATTCACTAAAACAATTGATGTTTTTAATTTACTAAGTTTAACAGATTCCTTTGTGGAAGTACAGAAACAGCCTAAACCATCTCTTTTGCTTCCTAACATACAAACAAGGGTGTTGACACCACTCAGTAATATTTTCTCTCAGGCCACCTGTCAAACACAATACCTAATTCTTAGCTATGTAGGCTTGTGACTATGGAATAGGTAAGGTTTTCATGTGAATAGCATCCCAGAAATATCCAATGATTTAGTCCTTGCAAATAAAACACAGAAAATATTGATTCTTCTACCATATCTTTGACATTATATTTATTGCAGTTTTTCTGATTATGAAAGCAGCACTTAGTGAGAACAAAAAATTAAATGGAGGCTAGGCATGGTGGCTCACACCTGTAATCCCAGCAATTTGGGAGGCCAAGGTAGGAGAATCCCTTAAGGCCAGGAATTTGAGATCAGCCTGGGAAACATAGAAACTTACATTTCTACAAATGTAAGTGAAACAAATTAGCCAGGCATGGTGGCATTCACTTGTAGTCCCAGCTACTTGGGAGGCTGAGGTGGGAAGATCACTTGAGCCCAGGAGTTTGAGGCTGCAGTGAACTATGATCATGCCACTGCACTCCAGCCTGAATGACAGAGACAGACTCTGTCTATAAAAAATAATAATAATAAATAAATAAGTAGGGAATATATCAAAGTATAAAAAAGAAAATAACTACTATCCAAAAAACTCAAAATAACAAGTGTTGGCTAGGACGAAGAGAAATTGGAACCCTGTGCACTTTTGGTGGGAATATAAAATGGTATAACTGCTATGGAAAATAGGACAGCAGTTCCTAAAAACTCAAAAGTAGAATTACCATAATGATCCAGCAATCCTATGGGAATACATCCAAAGGAATTAAAAGCAGTTTCTCAAAGAGATATTTTCATACCCATGTTCATAGCTGCATTATTCACAAAGGCCAAGAGGTGAAGCAACCCAAGTGTCCATCAACAGATGAAAGGATAAACAAAATATGGTCTATACATACAATGAAATACTATTCAGCCTTAAAAAGAAAGGAAATCCTTTCACTTGCTACAACACGGGTGGAAATTAAGGATATTATGCTAAGTGAAATAAGCCAATCATGAAAAAGATAAATATTGTATGATTTCACTTACATGAGTTATCTAAAGTAGTCAAATTCATAGAAACAGAAAGTAGAATGGTATTTGCCAGGGGCTGCGAGGAGGGGGAATAAGGAGTTGTAATTTAGTGGGTATAGAGTTTTAGTTATGCAAGATGAAAAAGTTTTGAAGATCTGTTGCACAACAGTGTGAATGTACTTAATGCTACTGAACTGTGTACTTAAAAAATGGTAAAGATGGTGAATTTTGTAATATGTGTTTTTTACCACAATTTTAAAAAAGCATCCATAGTTCATCATCCATGTATAAATCTGTTAATATTTTGATGTTACAGTTAAAATCCACTGTTCTCACTTAGTTATATATTATTAACATTTTCTCATGACATTAATTATTCTACAACCACATTTTAATGGTTGCATAATATTCCACTGTTTAAATGATCCTGTGTTATCAGATAGTTATTATTGGTTGCTACTATAAATAAACCATGATAAACTCCACTTTTACATTATTTTAAAATGTCGTATTATATTCCTTACATTGTATCTTTATTTATTTATTCCTTACATTTATGTCTTTAGTAATTGAGTGTTTTTTTAATTTAGTTTAAGATATTTTTGCTTCTAAACCTCTATGATTTTGAGAGCATAGATATGGGGATGCCAAGAGAACTGGGGAGGCCAAATCAATCTCTAAAAGAAGTAAAAATCCCAGTTTGAAAACAGCAATGATTTCAGCACAAGGTTCATCAAAACTTGCCTCTCACAAATTGTCCCCTTCCCAGGGACTGTCTGTAAGGAGAACATAAACCAGCAGACCCAATGGTGCCAGTCAGCAGAGGACCCAATGTCAGTCATTCACCCAGGATCAAACTTCAGACCATCTGGACCCAGAGCATATTCTCAAGCCCCTTCCTATAGAATGGAATTTATTCACCAAGACCTTGCTCCCCTTGTAAAGTAACTGATAACACTGCTTTGGGGTTAGTATCATCATCCCCCAAGTTATCAATGACAAAACTACTGCCCAGAGTGGTTAGACAACCTGCCCAGAGTCACACAGCTCAGAGTGACAGAGTGAAGGTTCAAACCCACTTCCCTGTGCCTTCCTGACAACATGATCTTGCCAAGTTGAATATCATGATTGATCACAGGGCTCTAGACACAAAGAACTTGATTTGTAGGATTTGATTATAGGATACCTTGATTTGTAAGATATCTCTAATTCCCAATTTTCTTTATCTAAAAGAAGACAGTACTACTCAACCGGAGAAGACTGTGGGACCAGTTTCAGAGAAGGCCTCCCTGTTGTCTGGTCCACTCCTTTCTCTTCCCTGTGCTGGACTAACCTGAATAATTAAGAAGAGTATTTCTGAAGGAAGAGTATTTCTGAAGGAATTGTTAAATAACTGCAATTAGAGATGCTCTATTTTAGGAGGAACTGGGGCTGTGGATCATATTTCCATATGGCAGTTGCATGTGTTCATTAATGGAAAAGGCTAATGAAAAGTCGCTATTACCATGCAATAGTTATCTTGGGCTAAGTTCCTGGGAACCAGACACAGACTTTTCCTGCTTATTCTCTGCGATAGTTTGTGGCCACTCTCAAAGAGTTTATCCTCAATTCTCCCCCCGGAATGGCTGTTTCTGTAATGTGAGTCCTGACAAAATGACTCACTGGGGCCGTGTTAACTTTTATCATCATCTGTTTTTAACAGTAATTAGGCCTGAGCGATTTTGGGGGCAGCACATGAGTCAAGTTTGCAATCGCTCCCTGTGCTGGAAATCCTGGGGGTTATTATTGGCGTTTTGCAGCCATATTATTCACATGAGCTTGGAGTGTTGCTGCTTAAGGTATCTGGTCAGGCAATTAGGGATGCGTTGGTTTCTTTTGTTTCAGTCAATTCAGATCAAAAGCCTGCCAAAATTCGTCCCTGAAGTCCTTTTCCTAACCCAACTGTGACTGCTGCTAGGCAGATAAATTCTTAAAAACAAAAAGGCCATTCACAACGGCCTTTCTTTACCATTGCTAAATTCTACACAGTTTCTAATACTCATCTGGAGGACATGCAGGGCTTGAAGAGATTTTAATTTTTTGATGGCAGGGCAAATATGCAAACTATTAATTTTTTAATATTGTAATCATGGAGGACAACTCCAGATTCCGAGTGCCCACTCTGATGGGCCACGCCCTCATTTTTGGCAAAATGTTCACCACATTTCCTGCTACTTTAATCCCTCAATGGAGCCCCACAGCTTTAACACAACTATCTCTCCCCACAAAGTGCTTCTTTATGGCTCTCAAATGTCACTTTTGCTGCATATTCATCTCTGATCCGCTTCATTCTAGTTTTTAAACACATATCTTTTTAATCCTGACAGGTATTCTGTATCCCCAGAGCGCCACTTTCTTAGGTCCCTGGATCCTACTGAACTTAAAACATTAAAAAGTGACAACTTCACTGACCAGTTAAGTCCCCGCACTGTGACCCAGCATAGTTTCAGGGGAGAAAGGAAGCCCACCTGGGGCCAGGACTCTGGTGCTTTGCATTACAGAAGAAGCAAGTAGTAAATAAAAGGGAAGAAAACACATTCGGCAGGAGGGGAAATGTTTACAGACTCTACAAAGGGCAGGAAGGAAGGTAGATGTGAGCTGAAGAAAATAAAAAGAGTGAATAAAAAACGCAAAGGACCAAACCAGGACTCCCTTCCCTCACTGATTGGGAGCTGCTTAATCCTGGGTGTCACAGGATTCAGTCCCTAAATCGGTTGCCTTAGAAAAAATTCCCCTGCGTTGCTTTAAAATTCATCTTTATTAGGGATAGATAGTAAAAGCATAGACGTGTTCAAGAATGATAAACTCCTCTGGTTCGTAAGAATATTAATTACTTTGGGGGAGAAAGGGACACACAAAGTGCTTCAAATGTATTTGTCATCACTTATTTCTTAAGCTAGTCATGGGTATGGCAGTATTTTTGTTTTTCTTTATCATTTTATGAATGTCCAAAAGATTTTGGAAGAATTTCTAAATAAACAAATGAGTAAAAGAAGCTCGTCACCAAAGCTGGGTACCTGAAGCCTCCACCCAGGAGCACCAGGGCCAGCTTCACCACAGGCAGTTGCAGAGAGCTCCACACCAGGAGGGTCCCACACTTGGGTTAATGCTCTGTTGTCACCATCTTAAAATTCTTAGTAAATCTATAACAAGGGGCCCACATTTTCATTGTCCAGTGGGCCCTGCAAATCACGCAGCTGGTCCTAGGCTACTTAGTCAAGAGAAGGATGTTTCTGTTTTAAGTTAGATGCGTTGGCACTCAAGCCCAGGATCCAGGAGGACACTCCTGTCACCCTCCCTTTGGAACCTGTAGATCTCATTTTCCACTTTGACTAGTCAGAAACATCCTCAGGACACCTCATAGCTTCTCTCTCATATCTTGTTTGTCTTCCCTTATCTTCTCCTCAAAAAACAAAGACAGCCAAGATGCAGAGGAGGGAAAGGATGGTCAGGGCTGGGTGGCAATTCTCAGGATTGGTGAGAGGAAGTGGTTCCAGGCCTTCCCCACTCCCCTCTCAGCACCAAACAAGAGGGACATGGCTTCCACTTATCTCTACTTCTCACCAGAAGTCACTCATTTTTAAAATTTTGGTAAGGATTTAATCCACCAAATAAGGATGAAAGATCTCTTCTACCCTCTAATTACTGATAAAGCATGCTTTCACTCAGAAACTGATTATTGAGCAGCTATTATGTGCAGGCACTCGATCAGGCCCTGGAGGTCAAAAAAGGAGGAAAGTCGGTGTCCCCAGCCTGCAAATGTTTATAGTCTATTGGAAAGACAGCAACCAACAGTTAGAATACAGGATGGTCACTGCTCTCCTGGAGGATGGTGCTCAGTGCTGCAGAAGCAAAGAAGGAGCACCAGCATCTTCCTGGGGTGGGGATGGGGAGCAGGGACCATGGAAGATGTTGTGTAAGAGTGCAGGGCACTGAAGTAGTCCAAGCAGCAGAAACAGTATGTGTACAGAACAACATGTGAGCATACGTGGTGTGTGTATTTGGGGGACTGTTTCATCCATTCATTCTTTCTTTATAAATCATCTGCAAATTACCATGCTTAAAAATAAATTCAAGAGGGATAATGGTAGAAAAAGTCAGACAGATGGGAAAGGCCACACCATGAAGAAAAGGTTAGATTTTATTTTGTTTGTAGAGGAATTGTTGAAGAATTGGGACAGAGAAGTGACATAAGATTTGTTTGGGGGAAAAAAAACACTGACTTTAAAAGATAATTTCAGGAAGCGTGAATAAAAATCATGTGAGCAGTAAGAAGGAGACTATTGCAATCTCTGTTTCTGTAAAATGAGGAAAGGAATAATAGATAGAAGAAATATTTTAAGAGACAGACTTTAATGGACTTGAAGACCAGAAAGCAGGGAGGAACAGAAGGAATTTGGTATGACTCCAGGTTTGCATCATGAGCAATCAGTGAAAGGTGGCATCATTCGCTAAGAGATGGAACTCAAAAAGGGAAGTGGGTTTGGGGTGGACAATGAAGCGTTCAGACTTGGTGTTGTTAGGTTAGGGAAGTACGTGGGACCCCCAGGTGGATTTATTTCTATCAGGTCAATGGATATGCGAGTTGGAACTCAAGAGAGAATTTTAAGCTGAAGACAGACTTGGGAGTCATTCATGCACAAGGAGTAATTGGAGCCGTAGCCCCAGACAGATTGCCTAGAGAGGAAGAAGGAAGAATGCATAGATCAAGAAGTAACCTGATGATAGGAACCCTAGGGCTGGAAGGTAAAGATAAATCAGCAAGGGAGACTGAAAAGGAATGCCAAAAAAATTTAAAATGAACCAGGAAGGAGAGGCATCATAGAGCCAAGTTTTAAGATGAAGAGAGTGATCAACAATGGCAAATGCAGGCAGATAAGGCAACAAAAATGAGATCTGCAGAGAATCATTGAATTCAACAACTAGATTTTTTTTATAACCTTAGTAAAAATAGTTTAAGTGGAAGAGTGAGATTATTTTAGATGACTTTCTTGACTAGGATCACACAGAGTGCTTTATACAAACATGCTGAGACCAAATGCTTTCGATAAGATTATTGGGACAAAGGGCAAAAGTCTTAACACTTCAATCTCATATTTTGAAATCTACATGTAAAGCCTCCTGATTTGTTATTTAGCCAAATGGACTGCTCTTTCAGGCCACTTCCCCAAATCTTAGCTACATTATTTCAAATAATTTCTGAAAGGAAAACCCTATTGGGTTTTATGTATCACAGTTATATACACGGGGATATGTTCTAATACACAGCTCCAAGGAAAGAACCAGAACTGTGAAAACTAAGGAGGAACTGTTTGGAATTCAGCTGTTGCAATGGCACAGGCACTTGTGTTCTTTGTCTACATTATAGACATAGCTCCCATCTCTTAGATTCAGAAAGAGAGAGAGAGAGAGAGAGACAGCCACCCTATCTACTATGGCAGGCTCAGAGTATTTACGGCCTCAAATTTTATTCTCCCATGAAAATATTCTGTTTAGGGAAAATCATGTCCACTCTCAGACAAGCTTAACACTTACAACTTGTCTAGTTAGGGCATTTTCAGAGTTGAATACCTACACACTAGGCCCTGTAAGGCTTAGAAGCAAGAGCTAATTAGCAGCCTTCCTTTGTTTTATCAGCAAAACCTGGAAATGCGTAGTGAAGAATTTATGATAATAATGTAGGAAATAGAGAGAAAGGTCAAGTCTAAGGACCAAAGGATCATGGAGGACGCCAAAATAAAGTCACACCCAGGAGATCTGATCTCTCAGAGCAGGCCTACTGCAGTGGTAGCAAGGGCATATTTGTAGCAGGTTACTGGATATTATAGTATGTCACTGATAGAATGACTCTTTCCTTCAGGACTTTGTTAGTTTTATTCTCTAAGTTAGTAGCCCTAATACATAGCTTTATCCTTTTCTCTCTCAGATACTATAGAACGGGTTGGCTCCCTGACTTGGGCAATCTTTAAAAAAGAAAAAAAGTTGAGTTTTTTAATGAATTGACCAGGTGGCTTTTCAAAACACCATCAGGAAGAACATTTTGTAGAATCGGATCCAAACATGCAAACCCAAGTTAAAGAAAGCACAGTGTTTAAGATCAATTTATTCAGGTTTTTTTAATTGACTTCAAACTATTTAAAATAATGAAGTCACCAACCCCACGTCCACAATGAGAAATGTCCTAATTCCCACCAATCAGCACAAGGGACAGAGGAAGAACAAGTCAACAAAATGGAAAGTAAGCCAACCCTTCTTTAAATGAATTCTAATTTTTTTAAATTTATATTAGCTTATGGAGCTAAATCAATTCAAAAGTTTTAAGGAAGAACTTAACCACCCAGAAGTGATGGTCGACTTTATATGACATTGCAGCAGCTTTCTTTTACTAAAAGGCAGCAAACTGTGATTTAAATATAATAAATTGACTTTAACTTCCAGCCAGGATGGAGTTACAGGGTCTGGAGTTATCCTTCCACATGGAACAACTAATAAACAGAACAAAATATATGAAACAACAATTTTTAAAACAAATTTTTAGAACAAAATGTATGAAACAATTTTTTAAAACAATTTTTAAAAATTTTTTAAAACATTAAAACAATAAAGGAAAGTGATCCTTGATATGGAAGAAACAAACAGGATGAGCTCTACAAATGCTCAGCTTGCTTCCTGGAGAGAGTTTCCAGGTGGCAACATATGGAGGGGAAAATAAAAATTTTTTTAATTTTTAAATAGAAAAAACTTATTAAAAAAGAGCCATAAAGATAGAAAATATTTTGGTACAGTTGTACAATGCGTTTGTGTTTTAAGCTAAGTGTTATTACAAAAGAGTGAAAAAGTTTTTTAAAAAATAAAAAGTTTATAAAGTAAAAAAGTTACAGTAAGCTAAGGTTAATTTATTATTGAGGAAAGAAAAACTTTTTTATAATTTAGTGTAGCCTAACTGTATAGTGTTTATAAAGTCTACAGTAGTGTGCAATAATGTCCTAGGCCTTCACATTCACTCACCACTCACTCTCTGACTCATTCAGAGCAACTTCCAGTCCTGCAAACTCCATTCATGGTAAGATTCCTATACAGGTGTACCATTTTATCTTTTATACTATATACTTACTGTGCCCTTTCTATGGTTAGATATGTTTAGATACACAAATATTTACCATTGTAGTACAGTTGCCTATAGTGTTCAGTAAAGTACAGTAAAGTAAAGTACTGCACAGGTTTGTAGCCTAGGAGCAGTAGGCTATACCACATAGCCTAGGTGTGTACTAGGTTATACCACCTAGGTTTGTTTAAGTACACTCTGTGGTGTTCACACAGCAACCAAATCACCTAAGGATACATTTCTCAGAACATATCCCTGTCATTAAGCAATGCAGGACTGTATTTAAACTACTAAAAGAAAAAATATTGTCAATCAAGAATTCTATGTCCAGCAAAAATATCTTTTAAAAACAAAAGTGAAATTAAAATTTCTTTCAGCACACCAAAGCTGAAGAATTTCTCACACTGCAACTTTCCTTCTGTGTTTTCACACAGAAAGAAAATGATACCAGATGGAAATCAGGCTCTCCCCAAAGAAATGAAGGGCTCCAGAAAAGATAATTACATGGACAAATATAAAAGACTTTTATTCCTATTATTTTTCTTCTCATTCACCATTGTAAAACTATAATAAATACCTATCTGGAAGGCTTTAGCGAATACTGACAATATCAAATCTACCATTACAAGGTGGTAGGAAGTGGTGGGAGTAACTATCAGAAATAGAGCCCCAACCTTTTGAACACTGACAACATCTGTATGCTACCAGATCAGAAAAATCTGGATATCTTAGCAATGAACATTTTAATGACTGAATTGGGTAATTAAACCTTGGCTAATCAAACAAAATATGCAGACATCAATTATTATAGGAAGCATAATTGAAAAAGTACTACTTTTCCAACCCTATTTTTCCACAACTACCCTTCAATCACTCCCAGTTCCAGCCATATCAAACCACTTCCCCCAATCTGGCAGTTGGCTTCTTATTATAGCCCTTGTCCAGTTTTTCATGGCCTGCTAGATTATGAGGTCATTAGTGGCAAAGATTCTGCCACCAATTTACCTTAACACCCAGCACAGGAACTGACCCGTAAGCTTGTAAATGCAAATATATATATATATATATATATATATTAGGTTTTATTATTTTTGATGACGGAAAATGATTTTGCATTCATACTTCTGGTCACTATTTCTCTTAAACTTTCCTTTTGCATATTTATGTTCTAAAACTGCGGTCCCCAACCCCAGGGCCTGTTAGGAACCAGTGGGCACATCACGGCCTGAGCTCCACCCCCCTCCCACCAGCCCCCTTCCCCCGCCTGTGGAAAAATTGTCTTCCATGAAACTTAGGAAGGGGGTTCCCCCACACACACAGCAGGAGGGGAGCTTCATCTGTATTTACAGCCTACAGCCGCTCCCATCACTGCCTGAGCTCCGCCTCCCCTCCCCTCCCTCCTCCTCCCCCATCCCCGCCCCCGTTGAAAAATTGTCTTCCATGACACTGGTCCCTGGTGCCAAAAAGGTTGGGGGCTGCTGTTTTAAAGGACTTATTTGGCATCCATGGAATGTCTTAGATTATTTTCTAACGTGCCACACATTCTGCACCAGGACAGAACACACTAACTCACTCAAAACAGAGATCATTTTTTTGCTTTGATTTTGGTTTGCTCCTAATTTTTATTTTCATCAGAGTGTGTACGTGTGTGTGTTTATATACATAAACCATAATACACATATAGTTTATGTAAGGCAAACCACATTTTTCACATTTTAACATTTCTGAAATTGGGATGGATCATACAATCAATGGACCATAGATTCAAAAAAGATATAGTTGAAGGCATATCATGAAAAGTAGTCTACTTTTCCACACCACCCCATCCCTGAAGCCCACTCTGCATAGGCAACCATTTTTTACTTTTTAAATATTTCTTTAGATAACTACCTCTGTATTTTGAAAAACACACCTATGTGTCTGTTTTTCTTTTTTCCCCACTTTTGGTTATAGATTGTCCAAATGGGTCTGACCTAATCACATTTGCCCTTAAATATAGTTTTCTGTGACTAGAAGAAGAAGAAAGCGATGGAGAAATACACTTTGGCTAGCCTGGAAGAAAGCAAACACCCACGTTGAGAACTGTTGATGGAGAGGGGAAGCCTGTAGGAGCTGAGAATAGTCCTCAGCCAACAGCTAGCAGGAAAACAAAGACTTCAGTTCTACAGCCACTGGAAAATTAATTCTGACCAACAATCCAAATGAGCTTGGAATTGTATTTTTCCCCAGAGTCCCCAAAAAGGAACACAGCCCTGCTGATTCCCTGCTTTGAGCCTTTTGAGACCCGGAGGAGACAGCCCACTTACTCTGTGTCTGAACTTCTCACCTATAGAACTGTGAACTAATAAGTGGGTGTTGCTTTAGACTACTAAATCTGGGGTAATTTGTTACACAGCAATAGGAAACTAATACAGTAGTTATGTCACATATTCTCATTATACCAATATTCAGTTTTTATATTATTATGAATATATGGATATTTTTCACAAGGGAGTCATTTAATACACTACAATTATATTTCTCTTCTTGAATAATTTCATTTCCCTGTAGTCAATAATTGCCTTATTTTTTTCCTTCTTTAGTGTTCTATGTATTTATCACTAATTTTCTCTCAAATTTTCAGGTTTTTCAGACAAACATACACATTCATCTATTAGATTCATGTTTCCCTCAAGATCTCCCTTGTGGATCCTTCCAACATTCTGCTCAATCTGGGCTGATTGTTTTCTATCTCTCTGTAGAACTGATATAATATTGAATCTTCCTTCACAATTATTCTGGAATTCCCTGTCCTTCACATTTCCTGGATTTCTTATTTGCTTTCTTGGGCAACTCTTTTATTTTAGCGGAACGCCACTTCCAATAGCTTCCTGTGAAAGGGACTGTTGTAAGCAAATTTTTTCTTTTTCTTTCCTTTTTTATTTAATTGTGGTAAGAATACCTCACGTGAGATCTACCCTCTTTACAAATTTTTAAGTGTGCAATATAGTGTTGTCAACTATAGGCACAATGTTGTACAGCAGATCCCTAGAACTTAATCTTCTGGCATAACGGAATCATTATACCCATTAAATAGCAACTCTTGTTTCACTATTCTGCTCTCTGCTTCTATGTGTTTCACTATTTTAGATACCTCATATAAATGGAATCATGCAGTTGTTTGCCTTTCTGTGACTAGATTTTTTCACCTAGCATAATATCCTCAAAGTTGATTCATGTTGTATGTAGCAGGATTTTCTTCTTTTTTAAGGCTGAATAATATTCCATTGTATGTATACACCACAGGAAAATGAGGAAAATGCAAACCAAAGCCACAGTGAAATGTCACCTCACAACTTTTAGGATGGTGTCTTAGTCAATTCACGCTGCTATAACAAAGTAACATAGACTGGATGGTTTATAAACAACAGAAATTTATTTCTCACCATTCTGGAAGTTTAAAAGCCCAAGATCAAGGTGTTGGCATATCAAATGTCTGATAAGCACTTCCTAGTTCATAGATGGCCATCTGCTCATTATATCCGCACACGGCAGAGAGCAGAGAGAGAGAGGTCCTGTGTCTCCTCCTGTTTTTACAACAGCACTAATCCCATTCACGAGGGCTCCACCTGTATGGTCTAAATTACTTCCCAAAGACACCACTTCCAAATACCATCACATGGTATTTAGGGATTTAGGCTTCAACATATAAATTTTGGAGAGGAAACAAACATTCAGTCCTTAGCATATGACTACTATCAAAAACAAAAAAGATAAGTTTGGGCAAGGATGTGGAGAAATTGGAACCTTTGTGCATTGATGGTGGGGATGTAAAATGGTATACCCACTATGGAAAACAATATGGAAGCTCCTCAAAAAATTAAAAATAGAAATGCCTTATGACCTAGCAATCCCACTTCTGGGTACGTATCCAAACGAATTGAAATCAGCATCTCAAAGAGATATTTGCACTACCATGTTCACTGCAGCATCATTCACAATAGCCGAAATATGGAAACAACCTAAATGTCAATGATAGGTAACAGATAAAGAAAATGTGGAGGTAAATGTTTTGAGACTTGTCATGTCTTTCTTCCACATTCATGCTGGGCTGAGAGTTTGGGTGCACATACACTTCCATACAGGTGTTCCTTTACTGTACTTTGGCTTCCAATTTATTTTTGAGAAGCCTGGAACCGTAATGATTGCCAGCCCTCTGAATATGACCTGATGTTCTCCTCCTCTTCTTCTTTCTCCTCCTTTTTCTTCTTCTCTGTCAAAGTATTTAAGATCTTCTCTGAGTTCCTAGTGTTCTGAAATTTCACAACGATGTTCTCGGTATGTGTCTTTTTAATATGCATTCGGTGAGCCCTTTTAATTTTTTCAAACTCATATCCAGGAGTTGCACTATTTCTTAGATAATTTCCTCCCTTGCTGTTTTCTCTCTTCTTTCTTTTTGGAATTCCTGGCCTGATCATTTCATTTTATTATCTTTTCTCTCACATTTGCCAACCATTTACTTTTCTTTCTATTTTGTGGATTTCTTCAACTTTATTTTCCACCCTTTGTATTGACTACTTTATTTTGCTTTTTTATTTACAAAAGCTCTTCTTGGTCTCTGAATGTTCCTTTTTTAAATACAATCTTGTTTTTTCTTCATAGTATCTTTTTTATATTTCTGAGGATACTAATTATTGGGGGTATTTTTTTAAGTCTGTTTTTGTTCCCCGCATTGTCTTTCCCTCTTCTGAGTTCCATTTTTCTGTTTCTGTTGTAGTTTTAATGAAGGTCTCTATTTTCATCTTAGAGGCCTTCCTCACATGCCTGGTGATCCCTGACTATCCATTCCTGTGTAAGTGTGAAACATTAAAATATCATTTAGGGGCATTTTTTGCACAGAATTATTCTCAACTGGTGAGCGGCATTGTAAGTGGAAACCTAGTCATTTCCTTGGGGAACCTTTAATAGTATCTTTAGGTCTTTTGTCCTTGGCAAGTTTCCCCAGGGATGAAGCATCCAATTTCCTGCCAGGAGGATATAATTCTGGATATCCACATTCCAAGAGCTGCTTCAGGAAAGGAGCTGGGGATATTAACGGTCAGTATGAAAACTTTCATGTCATCTTCCTGTTTTCTGTGTGATACCCCTTCTTCTGCAGTTCCTGGTGTTCCTGAATCCAGGGCCTCTCCCTTTCAGCCTCTCCTGAGAATAAACTTTCAGTGGTTTTGAGGTTAAGAGAGAAGCAGGAGCCTGACTGCCCAGGTTGGTGAAGAGGATCTGAGGTTCTTTGTCCAGACTGGTGCCTTCAATTTGGGGCTTTTTCTAAAGTTCTGCAGCCCACTTCTTAATGGTCCTTCTTGTCTACAGGCATTTACTTTTCACCTTTCTTTAAAATGCAGAGTCATTTACCACTGGTTTATTCACTTCCCAGCTTCCAAATTTGTTTTTACCTATTCTTTTCTCTTGTAGGTTTATGCTTTTTTATTCCTTTATTATTCCTTCAGTAGGATTTCAGGAAAAAATTATCATGTTTAACCATAACCTCCTAGATATTTATAGGCTAGAAATTTCCCTCTATTTCTTGTTACATCAGCCTCCTAAATCTGAAAATTTTGAAAGCATAAAAGAACATTATTATTACTTTTTTAATCTCCTCTGTTTACTGGTATAAATATTTTAGGGATTCTGGAATTTTCACAATTACTAATGTGAAAGAGACAAAATTGGAAGAACCCTATACTCCCCAAACTAAAACTTAACACCTGTTCTCCACGTACATACACCACATGGCAGGTCCACAATATATACATGCCACCTTCCAGTTCCCCAGCTTTACCCTCTTTGAAACGGCCAAGAGGTAGAGTAGGCAGATGCCTACCGGAAGTAGTTGCAGATGCCCCAGATGTGTTGGACCTGCGCAGCTCTAAGCCCGCTCCTCCCTCTTCATCCTTCACCTGTAGCTATTTGGCCTCCTCCCTAAGACTGGTCTCTAATCAGGAGAGATTTAAGAAACCCCAGCTCTGCATCAATCCAGTCTTCCTGCAACGTGTCTAGCCCTACTGCTGTCCCCGGATGGCGATACAAGGAATTCTGCCTTGGCCCTTTCTTATATATGGGGCTGATAACTGAGTCTGAGCCTCCACCTGGTAACCTACCTTGAATCCCAACCTGCAGAGAACTAGATTAGGGCTGCACTTCCTCAGAGCCCACAGCACGGCTCCTGCCTAGGGCCTGCTCACTGACTCGGTGCTCAGCTTCCAGATCTTACTTCCTCCTGGGCCCCTCCTGGGTGGTTACCCTGTCCATGTATTAGGACTTCGTCTGCTCTAAAACTTCCCTAATCAGCTTGTTAATACATAATGTTTCCACTTCAGAAATATATTCCCTGACATCAGCTGTTTAAATTTTTGTTTTAATAAATTCATCTGATCTTTTCCTGAGGGCAGCATTTGACAGGGGAGAGAAGAGACAGTTGCAGGGACTTAGGGGTTGAAAGGAGGGAAAAGGGAAGCCAAAGATCCCCCCCTTCCTCACTTCAGAGGTTGTTTAAGACCAGCCCAGTCCACCCCTCCTCTTCACACACTGCCCTCCTCTGAGGTGTCAACACAACACTGAGCTTCCCCTGATTGCCCTGGTTGCCCTTCTGTAGCTTGTGGGCTACTCCTATTTCTCCACAGATAGCTCAATTTTAGAGTTTAATACCCTTGAAGGATATGGTGCTACAGTGTCCACTTTACTTGCTTTTTATAGTTCCTATCCCAGGATACTTCTGGCAATTGTCAATCCAATTCTCCAACCCTTTGGTTCAAAAGTCACTCTGTCAACAATTCTATGGGAAAAAATCTCTAAAGGTAAGTCAGGGGGGAAAAAAGTTACTGTATCACCATCTCTCTGCTCTGGAACAACAGTGAGGAGGTGCTCTCTTCCATTGTGTCCTGGAAGGCACTATTGCTTCCTCCAATTTAACAACTCTTAGCCTCAGTTTGTTCATCTTTCAAATGGGCATAATAATGCCTCACTCACAGGGAGTTGAGAGGAGTAAAAGAGAAAATGTGATCAAAATGCCCAGCATGTGCCTGGCACACATTTGATGAGCAGTAAGTGTTAATTCACTGCCCCAATCACCCTTAGCAAGGGAGCAGGAAAAGAACAGTTGGAAAAGCCCCTCGAGGCAGCCGCCAGGAGGTCCAGTGGAACGCCAGGGGAAGAACCCAGCACTGTGAAGAGGGAGGATTGTTTATTCCAGACAAGATCCACCAGTCCGTTTCCACCAGCCCAAATTCCAAAGCCTGTAAAAGCATTAAGGGACCATCTGCCTGGAGCCACACTGGAGCTTCCTGACCTAAACAAGAAGGCGCTCTGCTCCTGCAGGAGCGTCAGTCCTGGGGTGGCCATATTTCAGCAGGCCTGCCGACCTCTGAGTAAATAAATGTGTGGAACAGATACAATAAACATTTTCTCTTGTCCTGAAATCAGATCTGCAGATTCCTCAGCCCCTGTGTGCCGGGTAGACTGTAATTACAGGATATGTTAAATTTTCTTTATAGCTAGTCCTGATGGTTGTTAAGTGACCACACCAGCCCATACAGCACCCTGCTCTGGTCTGCTACCACGGGTAATGAAAACCAGATGTTTGTCTGAAGTTAATAATCAATACAGCTCTTGGCCCAAGTCAAGTAGGGCTCACCGTTTGCTTGGAGAAGCCATGTAAAGTGGTGATAAGCCAGGTGACCTGCAGCCTGCCTGTGGGGCCACCACTCCAGGGAGAGATAAGCCATTTGACACTCCCAGAGGTGACTAGAGAGAGAAATGAGCCATTGACAAGAGCCAAAAACTCACCCAACACACAAAGTGTCTGGCTGTCAGAGCCCTCTACCGAGGTGCCATAGGAGGACTTGTAGAGATTTAGCAATTTGGATAGAAATGGGCATCTTTGCTGAGAATCTAATTACAGATGTTATTCAGCTTTTAGACAACCACCTCTCTTGGAATTTCTGTACAAAAGTCCCTACTATTTAGAGGCAGTTTCCCTCCCTTACCCAGACACAGTCACATAATGCAAAAATCAGTGAATGCATAATTGAATTACTCCCGTTGGTATCTAACATTGTATATCTTAAGAGTTAGAACTGATCAAGTAAACATCAATATTTATAGTCATTAAAAGAAAGCGTGCACAAAGCTGCTGATTGCGGGTGTGAGGTGGAGCCCTGAAATCTCCACTTCTGATTAAATCTTAATTCTGACACGGAGACATGCTTTTCAGAAAGCCCTTTCAATAGCCATCTCTTCACTACTGAGCTAACCAGTTTGGAGACGCAGACAGAAGAAACGCGTATTTCTCTCCACCAGTTCTAGAACCATAAAGACTCTGAGGAAGACCCAGCCTTCTGCCTGGTCCAAGCCCGAGCGCAGCCTCCAAATACCGCTCAGGGAAAGGGGGGCAGATCCACTTCAGTGCAATTGTTTTAAGGTCCTGCTGGGGGAGAAGGGGGAATAAGAGAGTGTCAAGGTTTTTTCCAGTTACTCATAATATAATACAAGAGATAAGAACGTTTATGAGTAAGAACACTAATCCAAGGGAAGAAACAATGTACTGTGACAAAGATATGAATAAAGTGTTCTAGAAGCAAAACAAAGAGAGATGAATTCTATCTTGAGGAGTCAATAGGGATTATCAGGGAAGGTTGCATTGAAGAGGTGGCATTTGTTAGGCCTGAAAGGTCAATATAAATATTTCAACATACAAGTATGGGGGGGAAAGACACTCTATGGTGAACAGCTATGGTTTGGGCCATGCAATAGCCATTCTGCTTTCTTCTGCACCAGCACCCTGATGCTCCCTTGGGCAATCACAGTTCTCAGATCCCTGAGCCCCACTCAGCACAGACCTCACCTTATCACCATTCCCACCCCCTTGAGTTAGGGATTTCGAGTGTGGTTGTGGGGAGGGAGGGGAATCAGGGATTTTTATGAGGAATGGGCCGGTTGTTCTGACAAACTAAATGGAATCAAAAAGCCATATGTTTTCTAATGCTCAACTCAGAAATGTTTCTATACAAAGGATCTGCTAATCCTTAAGAACTCATTGTTTTCTCTACCTTCCACCTCAAATTTACAATGGTCAAACTCAGTTACTTTCAATTACTAAATACATTTGCTTAATATACTATTTACTCTTCCATTTGATGGACACCTCTTTTTTCTAAGTGTCCTCATTTGATAATAAAACATTAGACATGGGTGGCGAGGATATTCAAGCCAAAATGTAATCCTTTATTCTTAGATCCAGACAGCACAGGAAATTCTCAGTTGGGTACTGCTCTCTTAGTACTGTTCTAGTCTGAAATGTCATATTTAATGTAATTAACCTCCCTTATAGTAATGGTTTAAGAGGTGACAAGTGACGTACCCAAGTGGTAAACCCAGTGTCTTTCGGAGTTTAAAATTTTTTGTTGTTTTTCTGAATATAATAATAATATACACTTGAAATGAATTAATTAGAAGCTGAATTAAATAGAAAGTGAAAGATGGCCACAAATAGGTTGGGAGTTAGATTTGAAGTAAGAGTCAGGAGGGTGATACACACATAATTTGGTACTGAAAACAAAGATTTTGCATTTTTAGCAGGACATTTTGGTGCCACCATCAAAATGGCTCCCCCAAAAAGCAGTTTTAGAAGTGCTATGAGCTGAATTGTGTCCCCACTCCGAAATTTATATGTTGAAGCCCTAACTCAGATTGTGAAGGTATTTGGAGATGAGGTCTTTGGGAGGTAATTTATTTTGGATGAGATCATGAGGGTGGGGCCTTCATGATGGAATTAGTGCCCTTATAATAAGAGATACCAGAGACCTAGCACACTCTCACACACACTCTTTCTCTGCTATGTGAAAACACAGGAAGGAAGCAGCAGTCTGCAAGCCAGGAAAAGAGCCCTCACCAAGAACTGAATCAGCCAGCATTTTGATCTTGAATTTCCAGCCTCCAGAATTGTGAGAAAGAAATGTCCACTGTTTAAGCCACCCAGTCTATGGTATTATGTTATGGCAGCCTGAGCAGACTAAGACAATAAAGTTCAAAATTCACTCTCTAATACTTCATCTATTCCACCCCTCCACTCCCTACTTCCCTTTTCTGCTTTATTTTTCTCCATTGCCTTTAATGCCATATAGATACTAAATATTTTACTTATATATTGTTTATTTACTCACTGCTGTATCCCAAAAACCTAGAAAAGTCATGATATGTGCTAATGGCTCAATAAACATCTGTCAAATGTTGAATGAATAAAACCAACTCAGATGCTCTTTCTGCTCTGAAGGTTTCACTCACTTCTATTATTCTTGACCTTGGCTGCCCAGAAAGTTACATGCTTTCTGTATGCTTCTGTTTCTGTGTCATATCCAGACACCTATAGTTATATTTTTCATACTGTTACCATGTGTTGACCCTACTCAGGACCAGGAGCTCCTTGAGGACTGGGACAAGGATATCTTTATCTCCAGTGCCCATCTCTATGCCTGCCTCCTGGTGCTGGCAATGCTGTGGGGAAAAGATTGAATAAAGTAGAGTATCAATAATAAGACTGCTAATTTGTTTGGAAAGGCACCAGAGCATAGAAAGGGGCAAAAAATTACATTTGTTATGTGGGATGTGGGGGGAGACACATAGGGTATGAACTATAACATTGAATCTAGGTCACAGGTATTAAACCAGACAAGACTCTATTTTAGCCTGAGATGGAAGGTGACTTTGGGTTGATGTGTGATAGCTCCTACAAAGTATGCAGGGGCAAATTCCTAGGATGCTAGGTCCTCCCTGGGTTTCAAAGATCAAGCTGCTTTGTTTACTTCCCTCCAAACAAAGTCTTCACCAAATGTCCACCAGGCAACAGAAGATATAATACATCTAGTTGGGTATTTAAAGACTCATTAGACTTAAAAGCTGAGGAGTGTCAAGGACCCCCCGAGTTTATCCACTGAACCCCCTACCCAAAGGAGCTCATCCACTGAACACTCTGCACCTTAAGAATGACTGCTCACTGCATGTAGGTCCACCATCCTCCATTATACCTTCAAGGAATAAGTTAAGCTGTATTATTGAGTAAAGTATATTCAACTCCCACTTGATGCCTTGCACTTTGGTGGGTAACAGTTTCAGATATGAATGTCCACTTAACTCAAAAGTATCTGTGTTGTATACTTTTTCTAGACCTCCTTAGCGAAGGTTTATCTGTTTGTCCAGCATAATGATGTAGGATATGCTCAATTATCCATAAGCTAGTTTGCATCTTACCTTAGCTCCAACTTTCTATTAACAAAATAAATTAAGCTAGGTTCAAGTATTTCTTAATAATAGCATAATACCACCTGCTACAACATCTCCTTTATTGTGCATAATAACCAAGGGAAGCATCATTATACACTTTTTATGCATGTGGAAACTGGCTCAAAGAACTTCAGAAATCACTCCAAGATCACATAGCTAGGAAGTTTCTGAGATGCCATTCAAAATCAGTTATCTCAAAAGTTGTTAGGCTTCCTCAACATCACTGTCAAAACAATTTCCTACATCTTTTGCTTTATTCTTCCTGTGGTCTGGTACAGGTTCATTAACGAAGAACATTTAGCCATCCATTCCAAGAGAAGAGGTGCAAACCATTCTGTGTATGGGGTAGTACTTTGCATGGCCGTGACAAGGAATGTGCTCCTTTTGCCATAGCAAGGGCAGCTGGGAAGGATTCCATCCCACTCCCACTGGAGGGAACTGTTCAACCTTGCCAGGCCTCTAGAGATGGTTCCAGTCTTGTTTGTGCCTTCAGTGTCGAGTTTGAAATGATCTGATTCCCCAGAACATTAGGAACACCTGCACTGCAATGAAACACAAACATTAATCAAAAACAAATGTAAAGGATTTGGGGGTTGTATGTCATCTGTATCATCCACACTCTGCCCCTCTCCCTCAGGAGGGATGATTAAGAGTTGATTACAAGTTCTTTTTGATAATGCTGCTAAAAACTGTTTGAAAAACATCATCTCCTCTCTTCACAAGACGGGTTATATTGGGCAACATGAAGTCGTGATTACATTGCACCAATTTTAGCTAAGTCAGACATCTTCATGAAAGCATTGCTCATACTTGCCAACCACTGCTGATTGAGTCAAAGTTCACCCAATTCTGGACAAAAGGAGAAACAGTCAATAACATCCTCGCCCTGTGAATGAGCTGCTGCTGCAGCTACAAGCAAGAGCAAGACCAAGCCTGAGGCAGGCAGGCCCATTCATTTCTAGATCCCACAAGTTCTGCTGCCTCTCATGGGGTGTTTCCAAACCATCCCACTATTTGCCGGTTTCTCAGTAACACAGGCAAAGAAGCAGCCATTTTTTGGTCCCTACCCCCATTAACCCCTTCAACAAAGAACCTGTTTTCAAGGACCCATAATGCTAATACCAGCCTGTCTCACAGACTGCTCTCCAAAATTGGAGTGGGTCTTGTTATTCCTCCTCTATGATCTGCTTTGAATTACCTTGTAATCCTGAAAAACTTGTTGCAGTGTTCCAAGAGAGCGATGCCCCTGAAGCTCTTTTAGAATCTTAGTGGTGGGTGGATAGTTTGGAGGGTTGTTTGGTTGGTTCGTTTCCATTTGCTATTTACTGAGGTCTCTCAGAAACTGAGAAGTTTCTAATGGAGTGCTGATGACCTACCCTATTTCTTACTCTTCTGATTCTTACTCTTACTTGATTTGCTGTGAGGTAAAGAGACTTAAGTTATAATGCTTTGCATTTTATCATGGCCTCTCGTATCTGGCCTTCAAGTCATGCACAAGCATCAAGTAAGACTACCAGCACCATGAAGTACAAATATTTCCACAGGCCAAGAAGTATTCGATTCAATGGAAGAATGGAAGTCTCAACTTTTATCTTTCTTCCCCACTGGCAAAACCACAATTTCATTCCTTCCAACTTTTCAGATCTCCTGAAACCTAAAAGAACACCAATGACTTGTGTTCAGCCAAAATTTGGGTTAGTAGAGTGACCGCAAGATTAAGATTGGATTCCAAATCTCAGCAAGAGAGGAAGAGAGAGAGACAGACTTAGACCACATCCTTTAACCACATCCCTGAGCCTTAGTTTCCTCATCTCTTAAATGGGATAATTTTAATAACTATTTTTCAGGGTTTATGTGAAGCTCAAATAAATGAAATAATGTGAAGCTTCTTTGTACACTGCTAAACCAACACTACTTGCAGGGGAAAGGGGAGACTTTAGAAGCTTGATTCTAACATCACCTGTCAAGGCTGGTAGGGCATTGGTATTACCAACATTATTTTAAAGACATAAATTAAGACCAGAAGAGCTTATAGAATTTTCTATATTCCCTCAGCCAATCTGTAGCAGCACCTGCTAAGAAATGAATCTAGATATTTAGAGCCAGTCCTTTAGGCCACAGGCACTATGTATATGTACAGCACTTATTATATGCCCAGGGATAGGCTAATTCTCTATGAGAGATACAGGAAGAAGAAACAGGTCCAGATATCAAGATTTTAATATCTTCTTAAATGTAATACAATTAGCTTAATCAATTAATTAATCAACCAGCCCTTAGTGAAACATACTACATGCTCAGCTCTGCCAAGGTACAGTAGGAAAAACATTCCTGCTCTGTATAAATATGACATTTGAAGCATTTAATTGCTTCCTTACCTTAAAAAATGGGGCAAGGTTTGGGGAGTATTATAAGGCTAGTAATAAGAAGAGGCAGGAATCTTACTGGAGCTGAGAAACCAGGCCTCATCAAAAGTAAACTGTAAGGTGAGTCATCACCCAAGAAGCTCTCAGGACAGGATTATCACATGTTCCTCACACTGGAGCTTGGTGGCTCTGCTACTTAGTGAGGTACTATCAGTGTGACAGCTACTGTCTCAGCCCAACTCTCATCATATGATCGCCTGACTGGCTCTGCCCATCCCAATAAGCACTCAAGAAGGAAAGTCTGACTAGTCTTTGTAATTGCCAGGACCCGTGTTTGAGCAGAGTTCCTCTAACCAGACTACCTGTAAGGTCTCTGACTGCTTTTGAACTGCCTACCCTGAGGCAATGCCTGCTCCTATTTCAATCAACCAGAACCAAAGGGTCACTTGGTGTGGAGTGCCCCTGCTTAAAGAAGAGTCTGGATCTACTTCCCTCAACAAGGAATGCATATAAGATTGTTTGCTCCAGAAAAGGCCGCAAGCCTGGCAAATACCATCATAGTCCTTTTTAGAAAATGACTTATCTCCCTTTCTCCCTCTTCCCCGCCCCTGCCCCTTCCCACACACACACCCCTAGAAAGTAGCAAGAGTATTTTAAAAAGCAGTCCAATGGGCTGTGATAATTGGGAGACACTTTATAAAAGAGGTGGGGAAGGAACTGAACCTAGAAGGATAAGGCGACGCTAGATAGACCAAGAAGGTAGAGACATTTCAGGCAGACGGAACTGGTTAAGTAACCAGGACTCCTGAAATGAGCTTCTGGGTAAGCATGTAACTCCCTTATGTACACTAGCTGGGACTCAGTGCCTCTGCTTTCAAGTTGGGAATAAAATAGCAAAAAGAAAACTGACCACTCTTTATCACATGAAGGGGTTACTTTCTCTGTTGCCAGATACTGATGTATGTCTGTTAATAAAGCTGAAGTTCCTTTTCTGGGTTCATCCACACTAAAAATTATGCTTTCTTCATCGTAGGGGTGTTTTTCTCCCTTTCCAGGGCTTGCCCTGCTGCTATATTTCCTAAGAATAATAATAGTGAATGATAATAGCCAACATTTATAGACAACCTTAGCATTACATACTGCATTGAGCTCTTTAGGTGTATCCACTCATGTAGTCTTCATATACAATGTGTTTTATAGAAGGTGACTTTACAGAGCTAATCATTAACTGCTAAGAGGAAGACAACTTCCCCAAGAAAGTAATATTTAAACTGAATCTTCAAATATGCTGTAGGAGTTCTCCTGGTAATCAAGTCTGGGAAAGACATTCCAGGCAATGGGATTTAAATCATGAAATGTTTCAGAAAAAGCAAGTTGTTCAGCAAGGTTAGATGATAGGGAGAGGTTGAACTGGACCAGACAGGTTGGAAGAAGCCAAATTGAGGAGAACTTTGTATATAGTGAGTTTATGAAAATGAAACAGGAATCCATTGAAGTGCTTTAACCAGGGAAAAGGATTATCAGATCTGCCTCTTAAAAAGATCATTTGGGACAGTCTGGCACATGGATGGATGCAGCACAAAGACTGGTAGGGCAGCCAGTTGGGAGATTGTCTTTGTCCATTTTGTGCTGCTATAACACAGCACCACAGACTGGGTCATTTATATTGAACAGAAATGCATTTGGCTCACAGTTCTGAAGGCTGGGAAGTCCAAGATTGAGGGGTTGCATCTGGTGAAGGCCTTGCTGAGTCATCTTACAGAGGAAGGCAAAAGGGCAAAAGAGTGTGTAATACAAAGAGAGAGGGAATAGCTCCCCATCCTTTTATCAGGAACCCACTCCCATGATAACAGCATCACTCCATTTATGAGCACACAGCCCTCATGACCTTATCACCTCTTAAGGGTCCCACCTGTCAACACTGTTGCATTGAGGATTAAGTCTCCAACACATGAACTTTGGGTGACACATTCAAACCACAGCAGAGACTATCACCACAGTCCACCTGAGAGATGATGAAGAACAAAACTGAGCCAGTGAGGAAAGAGACAGAGGTGGGACCCAGTACAGCGTTAGGAATAAGATCTAGACCCTGCCTTCCAGGGTTGAGAGCCAGAGAGGAAAGGAAAATCCAGCAAACAGATGCCAGTGGCACCAGGCTGTAGATATATGAGGCCAAGTGGATGTTAGACACCATGGGTGCTATGCAAGTTCAAAGGAGAGAAAGCTTCCAGCCTGGAGCTCCAGCAAAGCTCCCAGAGAGGGTGTACAAAGGACTAAATGTTTGTGTTGCCCCTTAAAATTCATATGATGAAATCCTAACCCCTAACGTGATAGGATTAGGAGGTGAGGACATTTGGGAGGTTATTAGGTCATGAGGGTGGAGCCCTCACAAATGAGATTAGCGCCCTTATGAAAGCAAACCCAGAGAGCTCTCTCACCCTCTTTCTGCCATGGGAGGACACTAGAAGTCTGCCATCTGAAAACTGGAAAGAGGTCTTCATCAGCACTCAACCACGCCAGCACCCTGATTTCAGACATCCCAGCCTCCAGAACTGTGAGAAATAAATTTCTGTTGTTTATAAGCCATCCAGTCTATGGCACTTTGTTTTAACAGCCTGAACGGACAAAGACAGTTCTTCCTACCAACAAATGAGTATGATCTAATAGGCAGAAGTATTGTAAAGAGCATTCTAGGAAGGAACAGCAAAAGCAAAGATTTCAAGAGTGGAAAGCATGAAGGTGTAGCGGGGTCAGGAGTAAAATGGAATAGACAAAAACAAACTCCGAAGCCCACCTCACCACTCACTGCCCTAGCCATCAGAATCCTGAGCAGGGTACTGTCTGCCTTCCCACTCACTCTGGAAGACCCTCAATGATAACCCCTTCCTAGCATGGATAGAAGAAATTGTACCTTGACTTTATTGCAGAAATCTGCAGATAAGTTCTCAACGTGATCAGAGCCTGGAATAGCACTCCCTCAACAACACCCAGAATGTGGTAGTGAGACACATCATCAAAAGGAGTTTCTGTTACAAATCTGTTGGGTTTCTCTATGCCTGTTGAGCAACCCCTTTCTTAGTTTCTTTGGGCAAATGGCTCTGTCCTGTGATTCAGTGCTTTATTGTCCTGAGTCATCATCTCAGATTGTTTAAGAATGAGTTTTTTATCCTCACACACACACACAAACACACACAAAGAAACCCACCAAGTAAGGGACTGTGGCAGTTCTCTGTGGCCGTGGCTGTGGCTGTGTCTAAGTCACCATGACTCAATAAGTCTTCATCTTGGAGGAAGCTCAGGCTTCCCGCCTGCTGGCTCTCTGCACATTCCCCACCTGGAACACAAGGACTGCAAACTGAGGACCTTGTTCCCTCCTCCTTCCCACCTCTCTTTATTCAAGAATAGCAGCCCAGAAAGCTGTTTAGCAGTAAATGAAGCATTTATCCTTTAATTCTCAGATGTATGTGATCTAAAAAAAATTACAGAGAAGAAAATATCTGAGGACGTCAGAGGGAAAGAAATGTGCAGAGCAGATGCTGCTACTTGCTTTTGTCCCTGTTCTATCTTTTAAAATACATAAAACATGAGTAACTAGGGAGAAATAGTTCCAGCTTTTGGTAAAATAAAAAAGGGGGTGTTTTATAACTTGGGTCGAACTTCTTATATTTTAAGTTGTTTTGATACTCAACATACTTCGTGGCCTCATAAAATTCTAGAACAGGAATGGAACGTAAGAGATGACTTATTCCAGTTCCTGGCCTTTAAGTTGGTGAAAGAGCATCCAGGCTAGAAAAAAATCTTTTTTCTTCTATTTTAAGTTTAGAAACTACCCCTACTTGCCATGCCAGGCCCACTGTACCATTCAGAAAGGCAAAACATTTTTCTTAGGTACAAATATTCATTCACTCATTTTATTCATTTAGTGATTACTGTTAGGTAGCAGAGACACAAAAACATGATTCCAGAGTTGTGTTTACAAGATTTGTGTTACAATATAATGTGGAATACTACAGTAGAGTTATCCAGAAGTCATGTGAAGGCCATGAAGTTGGGGTAGGACCTAAACCAGACTGACGATGAACCTTGGTTTGGGGTGTAGATCATTTTAGCTTAATTAATATAAATATATAACCATAACAGTATTTGTTTATCATTCTTTAGTTTTGAAAGGATGTTCACAACAATTTCCTTATTCATTTTCATAGCAACTATGTGAGGTAGGTCTTATTGTTATGTCTGATTTGTACATGTGGAAATGGAGACCTGAATTTTCAAAAATAGTAGGTGACTAAATTGGGAGCCAAATTCAGGTCTTGAGACTCTAGGTCCCTTGCTCCCTTCTCTCCCTGACATAACCTTCCCATTATCATTTTAAAAAATAAGCTAATATGATGTTGTCAGGCATGGTGGTATGTTTGTATGAGGCGAAGGGGAGGTGGTACAAAGATGAGTAAATCTTCAAGAAGTTTATAGGCTAAGAGAAAAAGAACCATATGACCACACACAAAGAGAATGCTTTTTTTTTTTCCTGGCAAAACTGAGTGCATCAAGTAAGTGAAACAGACAAGGATTGGCACAGGAGTCCAGGAAGGGAGAAATCTCCACACTGTGGGCTAACATGTAGTGGTCACAAGAAGAATGAACTTGGTCTGAGCTTTACGGATAGAAAGCAAGACCCTGCTGTTTGGGAGTGGGGGGTCAAATAAGAAAAGAAAAAGGGAAAACATTGTCTGTGATATTGGTTAGAAACGTAGGTTATGGAGTTAGGTGGTTTTGCATGCCAGCACTGTCCTTATTTGGGACTTTGTCAGTCTTTAGGGACTTTGGGCAATTCACTTAACCCCTCCAGATTATGAAAGCATTACATGAAATCGTGCACATAAAGCATTTATCATGCTACCTGGTATATACATAATATATATACATATATATATATATAATTCTCAATAAGCAGTGGAGATGATGGTGGTGGTAGTTATATCATTGTTAACATTGTCACCATCAACCTCCACCCTCTCGGACACCCCAGGGAGGGTCCCTCAGGCCACTCTCCCTAATACCATTACCTGCCACGCACCCCATGGTCTAGTCTACAAGCTTCTTAAGAACATGCTGTCCACCCACCTCCCTCTTCTCTTCAGCCCCAGTGTCTGCCTCTCACAGAACAACCCTTTCCACAAATCTGCCTTTCTTTCAGGCTTTCTGTTTTCCAGAACTTTCTGTAGAATCTACACCTCTTGGAAAGGACAGACCTTCTTCCCGGGACCTGGATGGTGCCTGCTACATTTCCCAGGTGGATCCCCAGCAGAGGGAGTCAAGGGGGCTCTAGCAGTTTTCTGCTCTCCCCTGGAGGTTCTCTCTTGGTCTGCTATTACTTACCGCATAACTCTGGACTGTGTTATTAACAGTCAAAGGCTGTGGGGGACCCAGCTGCCGCAAAACAGACATAGAAAGAAAAAAATGTAAAGCCAAAAATGAAGTATTACAGCTGAAATCTGTGAAAGAGGCAATGTTTCTATTTAGAGGCCCACCGCCTTCCTGCCAGGACTCCACGTAATATTCTTCTCCCCCAACCCATGCTCTCTTATCCACCTCCTGTTCTCAAACCATTTGTCAACTAATCCAACCCCACAGCAAGGAGAGGCCATAGGTATGCCTCTGACAGCTAGGAGTCAGGAGCCTGGGGTCCAGGTCAGATTCTGCTGATAATAAGCACATATATGCTTTCTTCACCCCATTTTAAAGCAGCAACTTTAAAAGTGATTGATCACTTTAAACACTACAGTAACCGCCCCCCTTCTCTGCCTCAGTGATGTGAGGAGAACAAAATAGAGAACTTCCATTTCCTTATAATGTCCTCTAAAGAAAGCTTTCCTCACTTGGAAACTAAGATCACTAAACCAACAGAGAACCCAAAGATGCAGACACGCGAAGAAAATTTTTGCAAGTCCTCCATGAGGAATAATAGCTATTAGAAAAAATGTTGCAAGAAGCTATCACCTCTCTTCCCCTCTTAGCTCCTAGACAAGTGTATTCTAGCTATGGGATAACATGCATGATGGATTCGGTCACTGGTTCAAAGCACATAATGCATTTTGTAGGACATCTCTCCGCCCACACAAGCTTTGCCCTTCTTGCCGGCACAATAATCAAGTCTTCACTAAGCCATGCTACCAGATGCCTCTATGAGATGAAGTACAAAATAAGACCCATGAATCTTGTAGGCATGAAACATTACCACACTTTTTCATTGTAAAATTAGTTTTTTGGTCAGAAACAATATTGTATGGAATGCCATATGGTGAAGAACATTCACTAAGTCCACAGATGCTGAAGCAAGCAAAAGCATTGTAGACAGGGAAAGCAAATTCACATCTAGAATAAATGTCTGTTCCAGTAAAGACAAAATGTTGCCTTCTACTTGATGTAAGTGGTCGAGTATAATAAATCTGCTAACAGATGCCTGTCTGAGGAGTGATGTCTTATCACTGCTTCTGCTTTTAGGAGGTTGGGTAGCCAGCAGTGGCATAAGCTAGATTAGCCTTAGTGAAAGGAAGTCCATGTTATTGAGCCCACTCATAACCTCTGTTGCTACCACCATGGTGACTTTATTTGTGAGTCCATTGAGCAAAATCTGGAGTGGCCAGGAAAAGAAGCTGAATGACATCCACAGCAAGGGTCATCTTGTCCTCTGGCACCTTCTCCACAGTAGGTGCTCTTTAGTGAGCTTTTACATGGAGCACAACTATCTTCTCATTCTATTGCATTTTGGAGATCTACTGTCATACCCTTCTCCACACTTTTGTGTCACCAATCATCCCAAGTCCCTGGTCAAAAGACTAGTGTCCACCCATGAATGGCATGAATTCATACCTGCAGACATCTTTCTATCCAGCCAAAGTAACCATGTCCTACTTGAAGTCATGCCCACATGACTTGCCTTTACTTATTCATCCAGTACCAACACTGAGTAAGACCATAATGCTACAGTAATCTCTTTCCAGGTGATGCTAACCTCATGAAAAACTGTATGTAAATCAACCTCAATTTTGCTTTCTCAATCAACTAATCTTGAAGAATTTCCCACAGGTTCATAGAAATGTATCCAGAAAGAAGTGTAAATGAAGCAAGTGACTATTATGGTAGTTTGAGTCACCTTGTCATGCAATACACTTGTTGCCTTAGGAACCTCTTGAACTCTCTCAACTACTTCAATTTGATAAGAACCCTGATGCATATGCCTAACTTTATGACTTAGGGGATCAGATAATTCCTAGTTTGTGTTGAGAAGCTCAGGTTGCATGGCCACTTACAATATCATAATCAGATGTTGAATCTCTACCATGCCAAAAGAAAAGACCTATTTCTCAAAAGAAAAGTAGTGTTTACTTAAGGGCATATGACATTAGTCCAAAATCCTAGGTTCTCTTAAAAATTCTTAAGTTCTCTTAATTGTGGCTTCTCTTATTATACCTTGCCAAAGACTCCACATAGCATCACTACCTACTTAGCTTTTCCTACCTTTGGGTCTGCTGAATCATAAAACCCAAGTGGAAGAACAACTCGTACAGAAGCATGGACTAGCTACAGAGTCTTCTCTTGCTCTGTCTGGACTCCCTTAAAATTGACAGCATTACAGTTTACTCAGTAAATGGGTCACAGGAATACATTCAAATGTGGTATGTGTCATCTCTAAAACCCAAAAAGACTCTCTAAATATTATGCCTTTTTCTTAGTGATAAGGAGTACAAGGTGTGGAGGGTTTTCCTTTCTTTATTTTGGAGCGGATTTCTTGACATTCTCCAGATCACTGGGCTCAGAAACTTCACCAAGTATTAGGCTCCAGAATATTCACGTGTTTATCTCCCATTCTCTGATGTTTGTATGTAACACACCCAGCACCCCATATCCAATAAGCAGGATGCCAGTAATATAGTAGACATGTGTGATATCCAGTGGGATGGGGAAATAGTCAAGACTTCTGCAGACTTGATAATGATTCAGAGACCTCCTACTAGTCAAAAGAAATGGCTTCTGGTGATTTTTACTAATCAAAATAGAAAGAGACTTCTGGAAAGATGGAAAAGAAGCACTTTCCCCTATTTCTCCTACCAAATACAACTAAAGACCCAGGACATTGTATATAAAAAAAATACATAAGATGATTCTGAAAGGTGGAGAGAAGGTGGCAGACTGTCTAGGGACCTCAGGAACTGAGCATTGGTACAGTAGCATATTCCTAGGTTCTCTTTTTGCTTGATATATCCCAGACTTGGAGCTGAAGAAGTCAACAACTATGGAATACCATTGGGTGCAGACCAAAAATGCCCCCAACAAAAGTCTGCTCTCTCTAGCCAAAGAACCAGGAAAGAAGGAAGATGACAAGGCATAAAACCTTTAGACATAATACCCAAAATGTCAAACATCACAGGAGAAGAAAAAACAAGCATGGCCCCCCCACTACCCATACCAGCAAGGGCCAAATGGGGAGCCTAGATGTCACACTTATGAGGCTATAATGAGGTGTCCAAACACCTACACTAGGATGAAGTCAGAGAATGGCAAGTAGGAAGTCAGGACTTTCATCTCCACTGGCTGATAATGAGACACCCCTTGGTGTCAGTAGAGACCATGAAGGGAGCTGGAACTCCCATCCTTACCCAGCAGCAACAAGGAGCTTTCCCCCTTGGATGTCAATGGAGGCTGAGTGGGGAATCTGAATCTTTACCTCCATCTGGCAGTAACAAGGTGGTTCCCCTCTTTTCCTGCTAGAGCTGTGTTGGAAGAAACCAGTTAAAACAAAATGAATGAGATCCACGGTCTCATAGTACCCAAAATGTCCAGATTTCGGTTGAAAATCATTCATCATAACAAGGACCGGGAAAACCTCATATTTAATAAACAAAATCAATCAACAGATGCCAACACTGAGATGAGAGATGTTAGAATTATATGACAATGATTTTAAGGCATCTATTATAAAAATGCTTCAATGAGCAAGTATGAGCATGCTTGAAACAAATGAAAAAGTAGAAAGTCTCGGCAAAGAAATAAAAGTCTCAGCAAAGTATTATAACAGAAGATATAAGGAAGAATGAAATGAAAATTTTAAAACTGAAAAATACAATAACTGGAATTAATAAAAAGCTCATGAATGGGCTCAACAGCACAATGAAAGGAACAGAGGAAAGAATCAATGAACTGAAACAAAAGAAATTACTCAATTTTAACAAGAGAGAAAACAGAGTGCAGATATAGTTGTTAGAGCTTCAGAGACATGAGGAACTGCAACAAAACATCTAACATTCCTGTTGCCATAGTTCCAGAAGGAGAGGGAAAGAGGGAGGGGATGAAAAAGTACTCAAAGAATCAACGGCTGAGAACTTCCCAAATTTGGCAAGAGACATAAACTAGAGATTCAATAAGTTGAGTGAACACCAAAACAATAAACCTAAGGAAATCCATACCAAGAAGCATTATAATTAAACTTCTGAAAACTAAAGGCAAAGGAAAAAAATCTTAAAAGCAACCAGAGAAAAATGATACCTTTCCTACTGTGGAAAAACCAATTTGAATGACAATGGATTTTGCACCAAAAACCATAAAGGTCAGAAAATAAGTGGCACAATATTTTTCAAGAACTGAAAGAAAAGAACTGTCAGCCCAGAATCTTATAATCAGTGAAAATATCCTTTCAGGAATGAAGGGGAAATCAAGACATTCTCAGATGAAGGAAAACTCAAAGAACTGTCACCCTCCGACCTATCGTAAAAGAATATCTAAACAGAAAGGAAACAATAAAATAAGGAACTTTGAAACATCAGTAAGGAAGAATATAGCAAGCAAAATTATGGATAAATACAATAGGCTTTCCTCCTCCTCCTGCATTTTCTAAATTATATTTAATGGTTGAAATAAAAATTATAACACTGTCTGATGGAGTTATAAATATATGTAGAGAAAATATTGAAGAAAATTATAGATGAAGCAGGGTAACAAGATGTAGAGAGGTAAGGTACTTCACTCAAACTGGTGAAATAGTGACCCCAGTAGATTGTGACAAGTTATGTATACATAAGGTAATATCTTGAGCACCTACTAAAAAGAGTATGGAAAGAGATATACTTACACTCAAAAGAACCACAGATAAATCAAGATGGAATTCTAGAAAATGTTGAAGTAACCCAGAGAAAAACAGGAAAAGGAAAACAGAAGAGAAAATGGAGAGAACAAAGGGAAAATTAAAAAAAATTAAATGACAGATTAAATGAAAATCCAATTACAGTAGTGTAAGTGGCCTAAATTCACCAATTAAAATTTTAATTGAAGTAGACAAAAAGTATATTTGTCAGATTAATAGCTGCATGCCAGGTGCCAGGGGTTATATTGATTTGTTCCAATATAGAAAACATATCTAGAATAGCAGTTGCAAATGGAGTCAACATATTATTAAGTTGACAATAATTGATTCTTTCTTTCCTAGACCTATCTATATTCTACATGGACTAACCAGGAGAGTTAAGAGAATGTGATAGAAATTATCACCTCTGAGTCATTCAAGCCTTTGATGGTGACACTAATATCTGTGATTCCGACATGGTAATACCAATTGTCTTACTATTGGTCTATTACTGTATTAGGGAGTGGCTACAGTAGGGACCTCCACTTAGTTCTTTCCTGCCATTAGCTTTGACTCCATGGGTCAAAGAGCCAATGTGGGGATTCTGCCAAGTATGTCTGTTCTAATTATATATTCAAGAACTGAAGAAGTAAACTTCGTTGCCGTTATGAGACAGATTTAGACCAAACCCCCATTTATCACACAATCAAAGTGGTTTGTGAAGTGTCCAGTGATTAGTGTAAGCTCAGAGTCAGATATTCAAAATCTCCAAAAAGTTAGTCTATTTCTTTTTCCCCAGTACACAGTCACCTGGTAAATGTTTTAAAGCCTCTTTGGAGAAGATTAAGAGAAATATTTACAACACATACTTTGTGGCAGGGCTACCAGATCCTTTCTCCAAGGCATCTGTTCCCCCACTTCATTCAAGGGATTCCAGATCTATAAACGTGTTCAAGAATGGGAATTGGATGAGGGACCTTAACCCCCTATTGTGATGTCTCAAATCTAGACCTAGAATATTTTTGTTTATGTGTATCAGATGAGACTTTTACAGCTTCCCATCTATCTATTCCTACGGAACCATGATCAATTTAATAACATCAAAGATTTGTGAGGGTCAAGCCATTATTATTACCATTGCAACCCTGTTTGCCATTTTGGTAACCTGCTCACTTGGCCTCTGGTAGTTGAATGTTGCTATTTGGACTATGCTATTCTGAAGGTAGTGGATTTCAATAGCAACATCTCCTGCCTTCATTCTCAGCTTGCATGGAGAAGTTGCTACAGAGCTTTCAAAGAATGCCAGTGCTTCCCTCACCTATATTTTTTTTTCACGCCTTGCTGAAGGGAGTGTCATTTGGACCCTTTCTGAGGACCAGGTGAGGAAAATTAGTAAGTGAGTTCTGGCATCTCAATTCATTTACTGTGGGACAGCATTGAGTCCAGGCTACAATCAGTTAACTTTTACTATATAACTATAACCCCTTCAAAAACAGGGGTTTCAAATCACAATATTATTTCTATGATCCTCTGGGCTTATTGGGCAGTTATTTGGGTTTAGGGCTAAATGATCTAGGATAGCTGTATTAATACATCCAAAGATTTGCCTAAGACAATTTAGGCTTCTCTCCAAGTGATTACTTATCCAATGGTAGCAGAATGGTTCCTGGCAGCAGGAGGGCACAAACCCCAATGTACAAGTACTGCTTTGATCATATTTGCTGATTTCCCCTTGGCCAAAGCAAGATAACATTGCTATGCCCAGATTCAAGGAGTAAGAAATAGTGAAATCCTTTTGAGGGAAAAAGTCACAAAGTCCCATTACAAAAGGGTAAGTATACAGAAATGGGAAGGATTATTGAGTAAATTTTGCAACAAATTATCACACAGTCAACCAAAAGAGAAAACTGGTAAAGCCATTTCCCAGTAGCTGAAATTGACACTCTAAAGCCATAATCTTTCTATAGTGCACCCACAGCAATACATCTAGTGCATCCCATGTTTGTTTCTATCTCTTTTGTAATGGGGAGATCAGGGAGCATAAGCTATCTCTTCCTCAAACAGAGTCTGTGCTTGTCCCCCTGGGATATACTGGGCTTTGACTTTAGTTACAGGCCTGTAGGTAATGAAGAATGGTAGAAGCACATCTTGAGGAAAACTAGGATCTACTTCTAAAAGGACTGCTCTTAGGTGAGGTCATTGCAGGCTCTTCAAGCATGAAAAGGGTAGTGTCCTCAGACAGGGAAAGAGGAGCTGCTTCTGTTGGCAAGAGAACATCAGTTAGATGTGGATATTTAAGGTAGTCAGATTCATCCAACCTTTCCACATGTCCCCAGTTCAATGTTTATTGTCTCACTCTTTGTGAAACAATGCTATAATTTTCACATATAACATAGCAAAGTTGGAAATGCAACCTGCAATGTAATTCTACAATCTATAGAATCAAATTGTGGATCTGACTTTTTTATACATTGACCCTGCAACTACAATAACAAAGAGATTCATTTATCTCAGTCACAGAAGTATTCTTGTTCCCTGATTATGTTTTAATCCAGTAATTTAAACTCTCTACAGCAGTCGTAAACCATTGTCCCACCCCATAGTCCCAGTAGTCATTATTCCCACAATTAAAGTTTCCAAAACAGCCACTTGGTCACCCAAAGCCTTGTCTTCAAGAGAAAATTTGTTGTAGACAATAGGTGATCATTTAAGTAATGCTTTTGCTATTACATGCTATGGATTATTAATACCCATGTCACTGGAAATTATGTCATTACTGCTTTCAAATATAACCATGTCAAATAACAAATCCCATATTTACATCTAAAAAGATATATTTCCTGCAACCACTACTGACACCAAATATTTTATCAGTCAAAACTCAGGCAGAAAAACACCAACATACTCTGTATTTCATGAAAGAAAGGATTTAATACAGGGAATTAGGTATTTAAAAATTTATAGATTTGATGGAGGAGCAAAGGTCAAGGAAGGATGTTTCTACCTTTCAAAGAATTAGGAGGTTTCTGTCAACCAGGTCAAAACTGTAGGAAATCTCTGTTGACATTCACAGCTGCTGCAGTAAAATGCTATAAAATCTCATCTATCCAAACCCTTATGTCTGCAGGCCATAGATGGTGGAAAATTAATGACATCTGCATCTATTCTGCCTCTCAAATATTTTATATATGCCTCTCATTGGCAAAATATGAAATGGAACCTTACTTTCAAGAGGTTCTGAAAATCATAGCTCCCAGGATACTAGGGGAGAGCAGACAAGAAAGCTAAAATTTTTAGGGTAGGAGTAGAAACCGAAAAAGAAGAAGAAAAGTAAAATAAATTTAAACAAGAAAGAGGCATTGTAGAGATGATGACAATGTGCTCTGAATCAAGGAATATAAGTAAGTTAATTCTCTGCACCTGAGGTCCAGTGGAAAAAAACAAGGAAAAAGAACAAATCTCATTCACTGTATATAGACACAGCCCTTGGGGAAAATAATATGTATATTCACATCAAAGCAAAAAAAATTATACTTTTTACTTCTTCTTTATTCAAAAGAAATTATTCAAGAGAAAAAGAATATTTTGTGCACTTAAAAGTCTTTTTAAGTATTATATACAAGAAAAAAGTACAGTCAATTCTTGACATTTGTAAGAATTGTATCCTAAGAATTTCCAGTATCCCAAATTTGTGTATTGGTTTACTTTTCCTTTCAATTTGGTCAATTTTTGTTTTATGTATTTTGAGATTAAATTATAAATTATTTACAATTTTAGAATTATTCTATGTCCCTGGTGGATTGACATTGTATTATCACCAAATATCACTCTTTTTCTATAGTAACAATTCTTGCCTTTATGTCTACTTTGTCTGGTATTAGCACAGCTATTACAACTTACTTTGGATTATAATTACATGTTATATCTTTTTACATCATTTCATTTTCAAAATTTCTGCATCTTTATATTTAAGGTCTGTTTCCTGTAGGCATAATATAGTTGGTTTTCGTGTTTAATCTGGTCTATGGTGTTAGTCTTTTAATTATGGCATTTACTCCATTTACACTTAATGTAACTACCAATATATTTGTACTGAAAACTACCATCCTACTGTTTGTTTTATATTCATTTCACTTATTATATTTTCTTTTTACTCTCTTTTCTTGCCTTCTCTTAGAAGTATCAATAAAGAATTTTAGAGTTTCAGTTTCTCCCCTATTAGCTTGTTAGTTATACATTCTTTACTGTTTTTTAGTGGTTAAACCTACAAATTACAAGATCCATCCTTGACTTTGTAAAATCTAATATAAATTAGAACTTTTACTTTCCAAGATGAAGCATGGACTTGAAAATATTTTAAATTCCATTTATCTACCACCCTCTTTTGAAGCTTTATTCTCATGTATTTTATTACATATATAGTTTTTAAATCCCACAAGGCATTATTGTTTTTATATAAATAATAGTAGTTTATATTTATTTATCCATTCTATTGCTTTGTGTTCCTTTCTGTTATTTTTTTTCAAATCTGGAATAATTTTACTCTACGTGAAGAACTTATAGTACTTTTTAGTGTGTTCTGCTAATGACAAATTATTTCTATTTTTGTTTGAATATGACTTTATTTTGTCCTCATTTTAAATAATATGTTCCTTGGGTTTAGAATTCTAAGTTGACAGTTATTTTCTTTCACAACTGAATATGTTATACCATTGTCTTCTGGTTTCTATTGTTCCTCTTGAAAAATCAATTGTAAGTTTTACGGTTATTCTTTGGAAGACTTCTTCCAAGGTAGCTCCAGTTGCTTTCAAGTTTTTCTTGTCTTTGGTTTTCTTAAGTTTTACTATGATACGCAAATGAGTAGATTTCTTTGTATTTAGCTAGTCTGAGGATTGTAGTGCTTCTTGAATCAGTGGCTTGATGTCTTTTGTCAATATGGAAATTTTATGGCCTTTTATCACTTCAAACTTTTTTTCTGCCCATTCATGTTCTCTTCTTCTGAGGTTCAAATTATATTGGATTTTTTCAAAAAGCTCCGCATATCTGTTACATTTTTTTCTCTATGTTCTATTCTTTTCTCTACTCCATACCTATGTCTATATGTTTTCTACTGATGTATCTTCTGGTTCTTTAATCATCTTCTCATCTGTATTTTAACCCACTATTAAAATAGGTTTATATCTTAATTTCCATTTGTCTCTTTTTTTTGTAGATTACATTTCACTCCTACAATTTTATTCATGGATTCTGTTTATCTGAACATATTAATCACAATTTTTAAAATGTATATGACAACTTCAAATCCAGGATTCCCAGATTCTTTCTATTAACTGACATATTCCACCTCCCCCCCTCATAGACTAATCTATCTGGTAATTTTTTCTAAATACTGGACATTGTATATGAAAATTTATACAGATAATTTGAGGCATGAGTGGCATTATCTTCTCCAAGACAGGATTTACCTTCTAAAACTATCCTTTTTTAAGGAAATTGTCAAATATATACAAAAGTAAAGAAGGGAATATATAATGAGTCCCCATGTACTCACCACCCAGCTTCAGGAATGTGTCAACTCATAGACAATCTTATGTTAGCTATAACCTCACACTTCCCCCACCATTTCCAGAATATTTTGGAGAAAATCACATAAATGGTCAACCAATGAACATTTCAGTATGTATCTCTCAAAGGATTTTTTAAAAGCATAAGCACAATTTTATTATAAGGAATGCAGATGTGGTTTAATATTCAAAAAGCAAAAAAAGTAACTCACTACATGGATAAAATAAAGGGAAAAAATAAATGATTATCTCAGTAGATGCAACAAAAGCATATGACAATATTCAACATCCATTTATGATTTTAACAAATAAACTCTTGAACTAGGAACAGAGGGAACTTCCTTTCAATAAATATTATTAATATCTTCAAAAAACTTACAGAAAATATCATACTTAATGGTGAAATACTTAGAGTTCCCCCCTAAATCAAGAATAAGACAAATATTCCCTTTATCATCATTTCTACTTAGTTATATCAAAGGTCCTAGCTAGCGTAATAAGGCAAGATAAGAAATGCTATAAAGGTAGAAAATCAAAGATACATTATGTTTTTTAAAAACCCTAATGGATCTGCAGATAAATTATGAGAATTAATAAGAAAATTTAGTAAGGTCACTATATAAAAAGGCCAATAATGCATAAAAAACAATTGTATTCCTTTACACCAGCAAGAATTATAAAATTATATTTTTAAAGACAAAACTATTTGCAGAAACAAGAACATTAAATACATAGAGATAAATCTACTGAAAATGTGTGCAAACCTCTTCATAAAACTACAAAATATTTTAGAAAGAAATTAAAGAAAAGTTAAATAAATTAAGAGATATATCATGTCCATAGATTTGGAAGATCAATATAATAAAGGTGTCAATTCTCCATATTTTAAGCTATAGATTCAATTCTATCCCAATTAAAGTCTTAGCACTTTTTAAAAGATATTGTCAACTTATTTCTAAAATGTATGGAAGGACAAAAGGTCAAAAATAACCAAGACAATCTTGAAAGTTGGAGAATTAAATTACCAGATATGATAATTTTCTATAAAGCTGCAGCAATTCAAAAGTGTGGGATTGGCAAGGATAGATAAACAAACCAATGGTACAAAATAGAATGTCTAGAGACAGATCCATGCATGTGTGAACATTGGTCTATGACAAAGGAGGCATGGTAGATCAGCAAGGAAAGAATGGTCTTTCCAAGATGTGGATGTCCACATAGTAAAAACAAAGCTAAATCTAGACCTGTATTTCACACCATACACAAAAATAAATTTCAGGTGGAGTGTAGATTTCAATGTGAATGGTACATCAATAAAGCAAAATAGCATAGTATCTAGAGTAGACAAAGATTTCTTAAATAGGACACAAAAAGCACGAATCATAAAGAAAAAAATCAATAAATTGTTCTCTATTAAAATTAAGACTGTATTTACCAAAAGACACCAGCTTAATGACAATTACTACCTCAAGGAGGTACCAATATATACCTATCACAATGACTAAAATTTTTTTTAAAAGTAATAATTCCAAGTGATGGCAAGGATGGGGAGCAGATGCACTATCATACACTGCTGAGGGTGTAAATTAGTAAAACTCCTTTGGGAAAGTGTCTTCAGTATCTACTAGAGCTGAATATATGCAAATTCAACGTAACCCAGCAATTCCACTCCTAGACCTATTTCCCAACAGAAAATGATTACATATGTGCACTAAAAGACAAAAATGATCATAGTGGGAACAGGAGCATAGCAAATATAAATAGGTAAATATAAATAAAATAAGCCTCTCCACAAAGGCTATTGGGAGAAACCAGCTTTAAACATGAGTCCTCCTTCCCCTATTTTTCTTTGATCCCAGGTCAGTTAAAGCAATTAACCTGTTAGTTTCTTAAGATTTAAGCACTCTTCTTAGAAGAAGTCTATATGCCTATAATAGGCAAGGAACTTAATTCTGGCCCCCAAGTTTCCTCAAATAGACTCTCCCTTGTCCCCAAGAATGTCAGCCACCTGTCCAAAGCTCACTGTGCTATTTCTTACTGAAGGACAGACAGATAATTAAGTCACCAGCCTTATAGCCTTTGTGTCAGTAAGACTTTTATTGGATGAAGCTATTTCAAACTAAAAAATGATAGATGATGGATAGATAGGCAGATAATAGATAGATGATAGATGTATATGCCAGACTTATCCATGTGATATTTTGAAAAGACTCAGGTATAAGAATCAAAAGGATAGTAACCTTTGATGCTTCCAACTGAATCCCAGTCCTAACTAAAAAAGGAGAAGCAGATAGCCTAGGTCTGGCCGTAACAAGAAAAGCCCAGGGGACATTGCATAAAACTTGACAAGACAAAATGACTAAGTGAACATCTATATACACCGAAGCCATTTCCCAAGTGAACCTGGGTCAAGCAGAGAGGCAGGCATAGGATCCCCGGGAGGGCTGGCCCTTCTCCTTGCACTCATAAACCAGCTGGCCTTACAGATCATCTCATTCAGTTGTTAGCTCTTCCCAAACATTTTAATTTATATATTTGAAATGAGTAGACCTCAATTGTGTGTGTGTGTGTATGTATATACATATATATATACACACACACATACATACATACACATACACACACACACACACATACATATATATCTTACCAGAAAGTCCAAAAAGTAAAGCATGTAACCGAGGTAATGAGGGGTCTCACCTGCTCTCTCATCGTCATCTGTCTAGAGCCCTGATAGGTGGAGTCTAGTTTAAGAACAGCAGGTCTGACCCAACTCCTTCATTTTACAATAAGATGAATCCCAGGCCCTGAAGTGCTGGTGACTTATTCATGATCTCAGAGGTACTCAGCGGCAACTCTGCAACCACAGACCCTAGTTCTCACCTGATTCACAGCCCAATGATGTCTCCATGACACCTGGAATTCCCAAACTGGGAGACATATCCTTCCAGTAGTAGCTAATGAGTGATAAATCAGGGCAACTAGAGAACCCAAGATAAACAAGACACATCCTGGAGCATTTGCTTTATTCACAACTTTGGCATAGATTTGGAGTGAAACAGATTCACATATATTATAGAGTAGAAGGCAGATTTTGCACATTATTTTTTTTAAACCCACACAATTTAAAGGAAATGTTGAGCCTTCTGAGAGCCACTTTTGATTTTAGTGCCAGATTCCCCCGGAAGGCCGTATTCATGCCCCTCTGCCATAATGGAGACATCAGTTAAAAACTCCGTTAAGCACTGCTGCACACCATGCTGCTCTCACTCTCTCACCTTCAATTAGTAGCATAAAAATTGCCAGCTGTGTGACTTTGGGCAAGTTACTTAACCTTTCTGTGTCTCTATTTCCTCACCTATAAAACAGAGATGATAATAGTACCCACATCCTGGGATGGTTGCTCAGAACAACAATGCCTGGGATATTGTAAACTTCCCAATATATAATATTATTGTTTTTATCATTCATATAATTGACACTTATAATTACTGTGCTATACATAACTAGCATAGAAAATAATCCATATGCATATGCTGGGTACACTTTAAAGCATCTTGAATGTATAAGGCATAATTTTTAACATAGTTGGCTCAATAACTATGCTACAGTCATAGCTCATAAAATTAACATGGACAGGATACTTACCCTTTATGAAATCCTGACAGTTGTTCTGTTTGGGGAATTGAAGAGAGCTACCCAAGTAGAATCCCAAGAGAAGAAAGATGCCTCAGAAGAAAGATGACCCCTAGATAAACAACCATAAACAGATTTCAGTATCATCATTAGAGCAACAAATCACCCTTCAAAAACACCAGCTGACAGCTCATGATCCAGTACTGATGGGAAAGTAAACCCTGCTGGGGTGAAATAATTGAGGGAAATATGGCTGGATTAGATGTCATCCGATGAGTTTACATTCTCTAATAATTTAAACAGTCATTGGATCTTCTGGTCCTGCTTTATCCAGCTATGCAATGCTTAACATTTTATGGCTACTCCCCAGTTGCTCTCCCTCAGCCCTCCCTCCTGGCCTAGGATTTGTTTAGATAAACTGGATTTCCTGGGTGTGATGTGAAATAAATTAGCCATGTGGATGGCAGTCTTTCCACCAGGCTCCCACTGGTTTCTTGCACATTCTGCCTCATTCTAAGTGCTTAGAAGCACATTTTAACAGCAACTCAGCTGCACCAAAAGCAAAGAACCACTTGTTGTTCATCTGCTGGCCCAATCAAGCAGGAAGAATTGATTCAATTACCAGATTGTACCGTGTGCCTTGTTTGCCGCTGAAGACAGCACAAAAAGCTGAGAGACTATTTTAGTGTCTGAGTCAGAGCAAAGGAGAAGGACCAGACAGAACCCAAGGCTGTCTCCACTATTCCTTGTGGCCCATTTCAGCTTGGCCACCTCCCCTGAGTTCCCATCCCCATCCCCTGGCCTGGGTTCATTCACTAAATCCCACGTTCATATTTTCATATTTATGATTTTGCATTTGCTCTCTGCCTTCACTTTTGCCCTTTTCCCATCTGTTTATATGAGGCAGCCGCATAAGAGGAAAAAATAAGAGACCTTAGAAATTAATTCCATGAAGTAAAAATCTACTGTCTCAGCTGCATGGGAGGGAGCACAAAACAAAGAGGATGATCGTTCTGTAACTCACTCTTGAACATGTGACCACTGCTGAGCACAGTTCCTTGGTATCTCAGGTCTGGGTTGGGGGCAGTGGGATTGATTTTCCGGAATCCAAAGTTTGTCTTCTTGATCTGTGTAGCAAGGGTTCTTCTGGAAGACAAAGTTCACCAGTTGTTCACTGTGAATATTTGGCTTTCCAGTCTTGGGGATTTATTCACTATTACCACTGCCACCAGGAATAAGAAAATGTAAGAGCTTCAAGGGAGCCTAGAAAGCATCAAATCCAACCACATTATTTTACAGATGAAGAAACAAGGCCAGAGAGGTAATTACTCTCCTAAGGTCACATACCAGGTGACCAGAGCCAAGACCAGAAGGCTCAGAAGTCTTCATTCCCCAGCCCAGCGAATTTTCCCAGTAACAAGCACCTTGAGTCCTACGCATCCCAATCTCGTCTTGAGTCCCCAGTGGACTCACGCTCAGGAAAGCCGTGTCAGACGGTCAGAAGGGGACACTTCTTCCAGGGCTGTAGATTCATATAACCTTTCTGGATGATACAAGTATTCCTTTTGATCTAGAAAAATTCCACTTTAAGAAAATACATTCTAAAGAATAGAGATGTGTATAAAGTTGTATGTAAAAATAGCTCAACAATGAATAATATGGGAAAGGAGCTAAATGTTTAAAAATAATGGATTCATTAAGTAAATTATGGAATACCCATATGATGTAGGAAATACTGTAAAATCATTAGAATAATTTTATTTAAAAAAAAGTTAACTTGCGAAAAGAAAAAACATTATAGTTAAGTGAAAAAAAAAGATCTCAAAGCTATATATATGATGCCATGGCCAGGCACAGTGGCTCAGACCTGTAATCCTAGCACTTTGGGAGGCTGAGGTGGAAGGATCACTTAAGCCCAGGAGTTGGAGGCTGCAGTGAGCTATGATGATGCCACTGCACTCCAGCTTGGGCAACACAGCAAGATCCTGCCTCAAAAAACACTATATGATACCAATTTTCAAATTACAGAGAAAAAGAGAGAAGATTTGAAGGTCATGTATCAGTCATGAATAATGTTTATTTCTGGTTAATTGGATCATGAAAGGCGTTTTCCTCTTTGTACTTTTCTGTGAGTTTTTCCTAAGTTGTATACACTGACTTATGTTTTGATTTTAATTTTATAATTATGAAAAATATTACTTAAACAAACCAAATATTTAATAAACATTCCTCCATTTCTGCTCTTGGATAACCACACTACAGAAAACTTCTTTGAACCCAGTTTTCCAGGTGCTGAGGTAACTGGGCCCACCCTCACCTTCACCTAATTTCTATCCTATCCTAATACCCTGCACCTGGAGGCTGTATCCTCCCTCCTGTACTTACTCTATACATTTTCTCAGCTGTACTGAGTTCCTGCCATAAAGGGCCTGACCACGTGAAAGACCAGTGAGTCAGTCCTCAGAGTTCCAGCACCCTTTGATGCCAGACAGAACCACAATGCTAACTTGCCCTGACCACCCAATTGATCATTGACTTGCATCATTCCGGTACTCGATGTCCCAGTTCTATGGCCAAGTTTGGATTTTCTCTTGTCTTTGTTGGAATCAACTCCTTCAGCTGGGTCAGTTTTCCCAGCTCAAAGTCCCCTTCCTCACTCCAGCTTCCTCTGGTGGCTCTTCAAATCCAGTGGTTGAGAACTAAGCATACCTTGAGTCTGTATGTACTGGAGCCATGACATATGAAATCAATTGAGCTGGAGATTCTTGGGGAAAAACTCCCTGGAAGAGGCACACATCCTCCAACACTCAAAGCATGGCTAAAAGTTAGCAAGAGTTTAAGGATTTGTGTTTAAAGAAGTATTTAGCTAAGGTGGCTGAGCTTTAAATTATCAAATTCTATTTCACCATAGACACAGACAAACTATGGGGGTCTTCTATACTTGTTGACACTATCTAGCTCCTAAAGATGTCATCATGTAAGATGAAACCTTAGTAATTTGGCAGAGACAAGATGAGGGCAGTAAGTCACCCATCAGGGATTCTTGTTCTGGCCCCCTATCATCTAAGTAATTTCAGGAAGTTATAAAATATATTTAAACACAATTTTAGGCACTCATATTTCTAAAGTTGTTTCCAAGCAATCTCCAAAGTAAGCAAGCAAGTTCAAGAAGAAAATCAAAACTTTTGGGCCAGTTGGTTTTCCTTAAGCTCCAGCCTTCTATAAAAAAAAATTTTAAAAATAGAGTTTTCCCTCCAGAGAACTCTTAGATGGGGTTCATCTGACAGAGGCATGGAGAAGGCGCAATGGAAAATGAACATCATTGAACGGCCTTGTGTGAGAGGGGACTGTAACTTTAGTTTTACCCATTAAAATCAAGTCAGCGTACAAATTTTTGGCAGGAAATTAAATGATGCTAACAGATGTAGATAGCAGTATCTGAGTGCCCAAAGCAGTTGCTCTTTAAATATAATGAAATAAAATAGAAACCAAAAAAACCTTGTTTCTGAGCATCTGTTTTTACCTTGAAACTACCAGAGGCAAGGGGGTGAGACTGATCTCTTAGAGCTGTGTGAACACATCAGGCAGAACAGGTATGAGGGAATGATTCTGGGCCTCAGGGCCTAATGAACAGACCAATAGGAGAGACAGCAACCCAGGAGGCAGCTCCACTGGCCTCGGTGGTATGTGGCAGGAACTGGCTGCAACCTTTCAGAATCATCCATTCCCTGGGTGCAGGAAAACCTCAACCCAAGGCAGGCAGTCAGTCACTGAGAGGGGCCTGCTGATTCTGTCACTGAATCCAATTTCCTTGTGGCGTATTTGTTATACCTTTCACAGCTTCAAGAAGTGAGATAACACAAGGGGAGAAAGGCATTTGGGGCCAAGAACAAAAACTGAATTACCTATGAAAATAGCAACAATACAGCAACCTCTATTCCCTGCTTTTCTCCTGTGCAAGCTATAACCAAACTCTAAAGATGTAAGAGAAGCAGCTCAGAGTGGACCATGTGGTCAGTGAGTCAGAGACGAGGCACATACTTCATTGCTGAATAATAGAATACTATATCAGTTATGATTTTTAAAACAATATTGTTTCTATTTTACATATAAATGCATTGATAACACTCTGAAAGGATATGCCAGTCTGGTAATAATGGCTACCACTAAGTGTGTATGCTCTGGGATAGGTGTCCACCAAAAATGCACAACTAACCTAAGCTGAGGAGATTCAAGAAGGCTTCCTGGGTAGACTAGGTGATGCGTGCGGTTGATTTTGAAGTATAAGGAGGAATTACCAAAGCAAACAAGGGAAAGATTCCCTTGTTTTCCTTTGCTGTGTTCCAGACAAAGGGTCCAACTCATGCAAAGCTATGGGAATATAGTAGCTTACCATTTTAGGGTACTTACCAGCAATTCAATGTTGTCAGAATAAAGGATGCACAGCAGGGGCTAAGAGATGAGGAGGAGAAGTAGACTGATATTTGATCTTGGAGAGCCTTATGTTTAATTCCAAATAATTTTATGTTTTTCTAAAGACATTAGAGAACCTATGTTTGAATACAAGTAACAGAAGGATCATCCTAGAGTGATTCAGATCATAAGGACATCTATTGCCTCACTTATTAGTCAGCTCTGAGGCAGCAACAAATGTCCGCAAGATCTCCGTGGCTTACAACAGAGAAGAGCATTTCTTGCTCACACTGCATGTTAGCTGTTAGTTGACAGTGGCCCTTCTCCTCCACCAAGTAGCTTCTTTATCCCAGGATCCTGGCTAAAGGAGCATTTCTCTCCATTCTTATGACATACTCTTATTATACCAGATGGTGGAACCATGCAAAGGCCCTTAAAATTTCGACATGAATATGGTGTCACTTCCCTTCCCATTCCACTGGCCAACGCAAGTCAGGTGACTCAGCCTTACCCAAGTGGTACAGGTAAGAATACTCCTTCACAAGGGGCACCTCGAATTGCATGGCTGTGGGTGGACAATGTACAATCCTCATAAAGGGAGGAGAGAAACAATTAAGAACACGATGTAATTTTCCACACCTCACATAACAAGAAGTACAGAGGTAAATGCTTCCAGGGTTGGTTCAACAGTTCACTGACATCCTTGTGGACAGTCTCTTCCCAACTTTCTGCTTTACTATTCTCATGGTGGCTTTTGTCCTCAAGCTTATTTTCTCATGTCACAAGATGGCTATGGCAGCGCTAAACATCACTTCCTCACACAATCACATCCAGAGGTAGGAAGGAAGGGCTCTACTGGTGTGTGTGCATCTCTATTTCCATTCAGAACCGTTCTCAGAAATCCTCAGCAGACTTTCTCTACGATTGCATTGACCAGAATTGGGTTGCTATCCCACTTCTAAGTCAATCCCTGGCATAGGCTAACAGAATTACCATGACTGGTTTAGATCAGCTGGAGCTGGAGCAGGGAGCCATTTCCCTGAGCACAGTTCTGCCTCATTACTGAACAAAGTCAGAGTGCTGTCACCAAGGGAAAGTAGGAGATTGGCTTGTGGGGAGGCTAACACCACGTCTGACAAAGAGGTTTTTAAACAGGAGAGTTACATGCTTGTATTTACCTTTTACAAAATTCATCCAGGCTGACGAGTGAAGGGTGGTTTTAATGGGGATGCCCTAAGAGTGAATCATGAAATAAAGTACTTTGTCTTTCTAATATCTTTGAACTCAGACATCCGAGTGAGTGTTGTTCCTTCATCATGAATTCTTTATGAGGCTATATTCTTTCTAGTGATGCTGCTTTTGGATTTCCCCTCAGTCTTGAGGGCACTTTTGCAAACATCTTAAGGGAGAGCAAAACTCTCTCTTACAAGGGCTCCTTTGTTTTTGTTTTTTATTAAAAACCAAAACACAGACTTATCTAGTGGATAGAGTAGGCATCCACTGGAACCACAATGTTAGGTCAAAAATGAGACGGGACAACAAAGTCAGAAAGTTTATGTACTTTGACTCTAGTACAATAAAAATATAAAAACAAAAATGAGTGTTGAGGTTGATCTCATTCACGGTTGATCAATCAATTCAGAAGGCAAGTTTACCAGTGGTCAGAACTCTGTCTTTTCCCCTCCTTGCTCCCTGATCTGGAGCCTAAGCAGATGGAATGATCCAACTTATATCTATAGAGTATTTATGGTTCACAAAGTCCTTTCATATACACTGTCTCATTTAACGCTTATAACCATCTGTCAGGTAGGCAGCATAGGAATTATTACTTAACCTCTGACCCTCAATTTCTACATCTGGAATATTGGTAAAATAATAGTACCTGTTTGCATGGTTATTGTGAAGATTAAACGAATTCATACGTACACCATCACCAAGCACAGATTGGACATTCAACAATATACACAATGATGATAAATATTATCTCCATTGTACAAATGAGGAAACTGAGCTCAGTCAGGGTGACTTTGCCAAGTCACCAAATCCGTGTCCGAGTGAGTCTAGCAGCAAAGGTGGCTGATGCTGAGTCATGGTGATCTTGAAGCTGGGCTCTTTAAATTTCCTCTGACTATGGGCAGGACTGGTCTCAATGCCCTGGAGGGGTGGGGGGGACCTGAGTCTGCAGCTTGGGGAGAGGCAGCCACAGCTGGGAATGGCAGTTGCATGAGGACTCAAACCCCATCTGGTCATTCAGGTCTCTGTTGCTGCTCCTTCCTAAACACCTGCCTGCCCCAACAGTGTCCTGGGCGTTTTCTTCCCTAACCTACTCACGAAAGGTGAGTAGAACACCCTGGGACCAGGCTCACAAAACTGTCCTCCTGGGTACACGAGCCAGGCTGGGGTCAACAGGAACTAGGGCTAGGAGAAGGGAGTAGATGGGTCTGGCCAAAGAAGGCAGCTAAAGGACTGTGCACATTCCATGAAGGTGGAAAGGGAAGAAGGGGTTTGGGAACAAGGTGGAGAACAAGAATGGACCCCTCATAAACATATGTCAAAACATCACATTGTATCCCATAAATATATACAGTTATTATTTGTCAATTAAAAACAAAATTTTAAAATAAATAAATAAATAAAAAGAATGAATGCAGAGCAAATGCCCTGTGGACAGAAAACAAAGCCTATGGTTTCTGAGATGTTGCCAAAAGAAACCTCTAGAGCAGTGATGACTGATTTAGAGACAGAACCAGAAAGAACAGGCAAAAATAACCTATGGTGAGAAAAAATCAGAGGTGTTATGGGAGGCAAAGACTGACAGAGAAAGCGCATGAGGGAAAATTCTGCAGTGATAATAATGTTCTATACCTTGATAGGGGCTTGGGTTACATGGGTGTATGAATTTGTCAAAGTTTACTGAATGGTACACTTAAAGATTTGTACCTTTGACCATGCAAAATTCACCCTCCACCTAAAACAAATAGACTAAATGTTGTACTCTAGTTAATGGATACATAGTGATGTATTTAGGAATAAAGTGAACTGATGTCTGAAGATCACTTTGAAATGTATCAAATATGAAGTGGATTTATGAATGAATGGAGAGATGGATTGATATTGCTAAATAAATACAGCATAAATTAATTGTATAATATGGTTGGAGTTCACTGTAAAATTCTTTCAACCTATGTTTGAAAAGTTAGTTAGTTTGTTTGTTTGTTTTTGAGACAAAGTGTCACTCTGTTGCCTGGGCTACAGTGCAGTGGCGTCATCATAGTTCACTGCAACCTGAAGCTCCTAGACTCAAGTGATCCTTCTTGAGAAATAAGAGAAAAAAAAATTCTTAGTTTTCGTAGAGACAGGATCTCACTATGTTGTCCATAGCGAGCTGGTCTCGAACTCCTGGCCTCAAGCAATCTTCCCACCTTGGCTTCCCATAGTGCTAGAATTACGGGTGTGAGCCACTGTACCTGACCGACCTGAAAAGTCTTTAAGATAAAATATGGGTCAGGGGGTGGGAAACAGTCTACAAAAAATATTTTTTCAAAGCCTTAATACCTACATATACTTGATTTCAGACAGGCATGCTCGTGGCACAAGACAAATTTGATTATTTTGTGAAAATGCCACAATATAGTACTCATCTGAATTCCCAGGAAAATCTCTTCACTAGATGGCCCAATGTGTAAATATCACCTCCCAAACTCTGACTGCAATGTTTCAAACAGGATGTTTTCATTTTTAATCAATAATTGTTATACAGTAGTTCTTTACCAATTGTAAGAATTAAACTCTTGAAACCCTAATGGTATGAAAACCCTAATAGTATGAAAATAAAGGAATTTAAAATCTTATTAGAAAAAAAGGACCATATAAAAGCTTGTACACAAATATTCATAGCAGCTTTATTTGTAAAAGCCAAAAACTGGATATAACCCAAATGTCCATCAATAGGTGAATGGATAAATAAATTGTATATTCATGTGGTAAACTAGTACTCAGCAATAAAAGAAATCAATACATGCAAGAACATAGAGGAATCTCAGATTAATTATGCTGATTCAAAGAAGCTAGAACAAAAAAAAGAGTACATATTTTATGATTCCTATTTTGAATGAATGTTTGTATCACCCCAAAATTTATATGTTGAAGCCCTAACCCCCAATGTGATAGCATTTGAGATAGAGCCTTTGGGACGTAATTAGGGTTAAATGAGGTCATAAGGATGGGGTTGTCATGATGGGATGAGTGTCCTTATAAGAAAAAACACCAAAGAGCTTGCTCTCTCTTTCTCCCCAAAAGCACACAAAGTAGAGGTCATGCGAGCATGCAACAAGATCATGGCCTGCTTCAAGCCAAGAGAATAGGCCTCAGAATAAAGCATACCTTTCTAGAAGCTTGATCTTGGGCTTCCCAGCCTCCAGAACTGTGAGAAATAAATTTCTGTTGTATAAGCCAAGAGGAGGAGGAGAAGGAGGAGAAGGAGGAGAAGGAGGAGGAGGAAGAGAAGGAGAAAGAAAAAAGAAAAAAGAAAAAAGGGCTGGGAGACAGAGGTTCTAAAACAACCTTTAAAAAAGAGAAGAAAAAAAACTCTACCAGATATGTTCATATTTAATGAAAGACAAAAACAGCAAAGTAAACAAACTATTTAAATTTTTAAATATTTCAAACTAATAATCATTAGTACCACAAAATTAAATACGCATTTACCATCTTTTTCTCACTGGACCATGGTTTCTCAATCTCAGCACTAGCAGCCCTTTGGGCCAGATAATTATTTTTGGGTGGGGGGGTTATCTTGTGCACTGTAGGATGTTTGACAGCATCCCCAGCCTCCACCCACCCACCTCAGTCGTGACAACTGAAAATGTCTCCAAACACAGCCAAGGGTCCCCAGGGGAGAAATTGCCTCTTGTTGAGAACTGTTGCCCCAGATCCCTTTCCCAGTACTCCTTTCTCAGGGTTTTGATGAAATACTTGTTTTGCTTTGTCCCGGGTAATTCACACGTCAAGAGAAGCCCATTCCATATCAGGTCCTTCAGCCCAGTGCTCAATATCTCTCTGATTTTATGCTGCCAACTTGATCTGCCTGCTCTTATGTACTGGAAAGAATGTAGGAATCTGGGAGCCTGAGACAGAAAAAGCTTTTACTAACCTTTATGTAAATCATCGGCTCAGAAGAATGAAACTGGATCCCTATCTCTCACCATACACAAAAATTAACTCAAGAAGGATTAAAGACTTAAATGTAAGACCTGACACTGTAAAAACTCTAGAAGAAAACTTAGGAAAAACTCTTCTGGACATTGGGCCTAGGCAAAGAATTTATGACTAAGACCCCAAAAGCAATTACAACAAAAACAAAAATAAATAAATGGGACTTAATTAAATTAAAAGGTTTCTGCACAGCAAAAGAAATAATCAACAGAGTAAATAGACAACCTACAGAATGGGAGAAAATATTCACAAACTATATACATCTGACAAAGGACTAATATCCAGAATCTATATGGAACTCCAACAAATAGGCAAGAAAAAAACAAATAACCCCATTAAAAATTGGGCAAAAGACATAAACAGACATTTTTCAAAAGAAGGGAAACAAATGACCAACAAACATATGAAAAAAATGCTCAACATTACTAATGATCAGGGAAATGCAAATTAAAACCGCAGTGAAGTACCACCTCATGCTGTCCAAGTGGCCATTATCAAAAAGTCAAAAAACAATAGATGTTGGCATGGATGCAGTGAAAAGGGAACGCTTATACACTGTTGGTGGGAATGTAAATTAGTACAACCTCTATGGAAAACAGTATGGAGATTCCTCAAAGAACTAAAAGTAGGCCTACCATTCAGCCCAGCAATCACACTACCGGGTATCTACCCAAAGGAAAAGAAGTCATTATATCAAAAAGACACATGCACTTGTATGTTTATTGCAACACAATTCACAATTATAAAGATATGGAACTAACCTAAGTGCCCATCAACTGATGAGTAGATAAAGAAAATGTGGTGTATATACACCATGGAGTACTACTCAGCCACAGAAAAGAATGAAATAATGTCTTTGCAGCAACTTGGATGGAACTGGAAGCCATAGTCCTAAGTGAAATATCTCAGGAACAGAAAAACAAATACCGCATGTACTCACTTATAAGTGGGAGCTGAATGATAGGTATACCTGGTCATGCAGAGGAGCATAATGGACTTTGGAGACTCAGAAGGCGGGAGGGGGGAGGAGAGTGAGGGATCAAAAAATTGCCTATCAGGTACAATGTATACTATTTGGGTTATGGGTACACTAAAAGCTCTGACTTCACAACTATACAATTCTTCCATGTATCAAAAAACCACTTGTATCCCCTAAAACCATTGAAATAAAAAAATTAATAATAATGAAATAAATTATCTGCTCAGTTCTCTACTTAGATTTCTATAACTCCCCCCTCCACTCCCACCCTCACCTCCCACCTACATGCCCGCCTATTGACACAGGGACTTTCTTGGGTGGTTGTTCTCCTTTGGCCACCCTCTGCAGTGCATGATCACTCTTGGTATTGGCAAGAGAACCCACAGGGCTCCTGTTCCAACATAGGAGGGGATTACAACTCTTTCAGCAGAACCTGCATCTCCAGCAATGGTGTGATAGTACAGGAAACTTCCCTCATGTGGCAAACTCTGTGGCCCCTCTGGATATTGCCAGGATATAGTCAGGAACACCCTTTGGATCTCACAGAATTGAAAAAGCCATGACAGCTCCAAAACACCCTTTGGGAGCCTTCTGTCCAAGCTCCGAATGAGACATTAATACTAACTGTGCTTGCTGGCAGGAGAACTGAGTATCCTCCTAACCCACTGCCTCTCTTCTTCAAGGCTCAATGCCCTACTGAGTCAGAGGTTAAGAAGGCTTTGCTTCTAATGTGTTGTAATAAACACTGGATAGAAATATTCAAATTATGCAGGCTCCCAGAAACAGGGGGCAGTGACCCAACACACCCTAGGAGAAGTACCTCTCTCAACCATAGTACCTGCAGCACTGTACTGCACCATCTTAATACACACACACCCCCATTTGACTATAAGCGCTGTGAGACCCAGTGTGTATGCTGTTCAACTTTGATTGTCCAGAACTGATCCAGTGCCTGCAGCAAAATAGGTGCTCAATGAGCACTTAATGAAGAGAAATGAGAAGGGTCACAGTTGCAGGAATATCTGAATTTTGCAATCCCCGCCTTCCTGCCATGAGAACCCAGCAGAGGGAAATAAGAGTTCAGAATACTTGCTCCAGGCAGCAGACTTAACCTAATTGGTTTCTCATTCTGCATAAGCCTAACAAATGTTTACATGACTCGGACATTTGTTTTCTGGTCCTATTTTTGTTTTGTTTAATCACAGATCAATGAAAGTCAAGATGACTGGCTTCTCTCTACTTTTGCTTCAAGGCCTCTCCAAGCCCTAGCATTCAGGGTAGATCCCAACATCCTACGATATTCTAGGTCACATACTTATCCACACTCTTCACCTGCCAAGTCACCAAAACCCAACTGCAAAACTTGAGAGTGCTGTGGGTTCAGACAGTCTGGAGCTGAGGAAGGATTTTATTTATTGCATCCTATCTATCCACAATCAGCCGATAAAACTTCCAATCAACATCCAATACACCGACAGTAAGTCAGCAGATTGACAGTGGATTCAAAGAAATGCCTGCAACTGGGTCCACACTGGCTGTAACTCCCACATGGATTGATTCTAAACCCCTTTTTCAAGCTATATTTCCTTTTAAATATGGACAACAGAAAGATTCAGGCACTCTTATACCACCAATGAGAGCAAAATTGGTAGAGCAGTTTTGGAGAACAATTGGGCTGCATCTGTTAGAATTTTAAATGATCTCATCCTATAACCTGGTAATTCTATTAGTACTTCTCCCCCTGGAAAACACACATGAATAAGATAATAATAAAAGTAATAAGGCATGTTCAAGCTGGTTTAATGCAATGTTGTTTGTAATACTGAAAAACTGGAAACAAACTAAGTGCCCAGCAACAGGTGAATGGTACAGTAAAATGATATATTCTTACCAAGAAATACTTGTTGCATGCAGCAGTTGAAATGAAAGTAACCACTATGTACTAAGCTGGCTAGATTTCTAAGGCATATTAAGTTCTTAAAAAGTGCAAATAACATTTACAGTGGGAGCCCATGTTCTTAAAACACACACACACAACAAAAAAAAATAAAACCCTAAACACTTTCTAAAAGCACACTAGGCATGTAAATCAGAAGGACAATGTGTGGAAAGTACACAGCAATCCATCAGCAGTGTTTACCTGGGGTCTGAGAGCAGAGGAGAAGAGGGAGGAGGAAGGAAGAGCTGAGGGTGTTGGTCAAGGGAGATCATACTCTTATGTCTCTAATATCTTAGTTTTTCAAGGAGAAAATATTCATGTATATCTCGTATAATTTTTAAAAATATTAAAGGTGAAAAAACAAATTTTGCTTCTCTCTGCCTCTGCAGGGGAAGAAAGGGTATTGGATGAAACTGCCAGGAAACAGCAGCTCTTGGAATTGGTGAGATGATCTGGAGCAGAATTTTCCCTTTACACAGTCAGGGTGACATAGTTTAATTGAGGCCACTGTGCATGCTCCCAGTGCAAAAATATAAGTGCTTCACTGCAAGAATTCTTCACCAGGAAGGGATACTATGTATTTGGTATGAAGTTGGACTAGACAACCTTTAGTATTTAATTTTTAGAATACGGTATAGTCATCCAATACATAATAACAATAGTCACAATCAACTGAGCATTAGTATGTGCCTGGCACCTAGCTAAGTGCTTTACAGGCAGCCTCTCAGCCAGTTGTCACAACCCTGAAGTTACGTATAGTTACCCCAGTCTAGCAATGAGGAAACACCTTCAGAATAAGCGGTGGGCTGAGATATGAAGCCACACCTGTCTCATTTCAAAGCCCACTATTTTACCTCACTATGCTATCCTGTATGAAAAAACTAGGGGACTCTCCCCACTAGAGACGTATTGGGTGTTTTGCGATTAAAAATGGATTGTTGGCGCTTTCTAAAATGCTTCCCAGAGTTCTGAATTAGCCCCGCTATTTATTGGGTACCATGGGATAGTCTCTTTCTGTCTGATAAAATGAAGTTACCTCTGTAGAATATTTTCCTGGATGTGACATTCCTCACATTTTCTCCCAGGAGCTGTGTGATAATGACGTTTCTTTGTCGTTTGAAAGAGGTTGGTGGAAAAGGAAAATGAGTCCCAGATCAGGCAGATGTGAATGGTGTAGCAGAGGAAATGCTGTCCCATGAGCACAAGCAGCTGGGTGTCTGGATGCATCATAAAATTTTATTGTGAAATGCACGGATGATGGGCCCAGCTGCAAAGCATCAGGAGTGTTTATCATAATCTCCCAAAGCATTCCGGGTGTGCTCCCATTTGACACTATTTTTGTGGGTTTAACCTAGTTGAGATGAAGACATCAAAATCACTTCAAGGTACAGTCCTACTGGGAGGCATGCTATGGGCTTCCCTCTCTGAGGGTCATCATGCCACTTGTCATGATGGGCTAGACCCACAGTGGGGAAGAAAGAATAAATAGTAAGTATTAACATGAGAAGATGGTATGACCTGGAGTTTAGTGGACCTTCGCTGGTCACGTCCATATCTGACCAACTTCAGCAGTAACCAACCCACGGGGAGGCCGTCCTACTGACGATACTTTGCCATTGAATGAAATCACCCAACTCTACCGTGCTATTCAATTATGTATGTGTGTGTGCTGTGTATCAGAGAACGAGATCTGCAGGACAAAAATAGTTTTACTCTCTCCCCTTCTCTCCACCCACCCCCTACAACTGGGCCCTTACAAAGAGCTCTATCCTTGGTAACAATTCCTCTGTTAGATAAAGCTTTGCCTTTTTCCTTAAAGACCACGACATCCTCAGTCCATGTTCCTCCTCTGAACCACAGAACACAGAATATGTTTTGAGTGACTACTTTCTCTCTTTCAAGGGTAGTACATAATTAGTACTATTCTAGATGCACAGGAAAGAAGTTAAATCATTACATACAATGTATGCTTTATGCATTAGGGCTTAATTCTCTCACTGAACCTCAGTTGAGAAGGGTTAATTAAGACCTCAAGATTTATATAGCTATAGAATTAAGTCATGGAATATCACAATGGAAAAGACTCTTATAAGTTGTCCAGTTCACACCCCCTCCTTAGGCATGAATTCCCAGTGATACCCTGAAAAGTATCCAACAAACTTCTATGTGAACAACTCAGCCATAAGAGGCAGCAAACACCATTAAGGAAAGCCCTCACTGCTAGAAGTTCTTCCTCTGATCATGGTAAAAAGGGTCAAGATGATGAGGATCCTTAAAAGCTAGGTCAAGACATTTGGCCTGCATCTTGTAGGTAGTAGTAACCCATCAATTCCCCAGCTTTCTGCGGGGCCAGCACAATCCCAAGCCTGTTCTCTGATTCTGCCTGATGATATTACATTTTTACAAGGAGAAGCATCCACAGACTTGCTGACAAGTTTAGAAAACTGATGCAGAGCCAGCAGGTAGATGCTATCAACAGGTAACGCCATTCATCTCACTCACAGGGATCTACTTGGCAGGTAGACAGCGCCTCGAGGAATGCTATTGTTACCCATAACCTACCAAGATTTCCTGGTACCTCCTTGGATAACTTGAAAATACCACAAGATAATGTCTTATCTTGTTTTTTCACATCAAGCCCGGGCTGAGGTTTCAGGTGCCGTGTTGCAGTCACAAGAGAGATTTATGGTCCTGTTATCAGCTCCAGACAACAAGAGGCTGTGGTCACATTGGGGGAGGAAACAATAGCCCAGCAGGGAAGGCCACAAGCAGGGCTGCTGGTCAGCACCTGGAATCACCTGTACCCACACAGTCCCCCCTGGTGGGTGGACTAGACTGAGTACTGGAAATAGAAATGTCCAGGATGGGTCCTGGGAAAACAGCCCATCCTCTTGAGTGCTATGAGTTCAATCACCAGCTCAAAGGGTTGATGCTAGGGGCTAAATCCACAGTCATATATTTCTGAAGTGTTAAATCATTCCAGTAATATATAAAATGGAAAACCTATCACAGGTGGTTGGGACTAAAGAGGTCATGATAAATGGAGAAGGAGTGACAGGACCCCTTCAAGGCTTACTCATGCCCATGTTCAAACCACGCTAGGGACATCTTATTGGCTTGTCCAACCATATGACAGATGCATGCACCCACTCTCCAAAGGCAAAAATGAGATTGTGCAAGACAAATTCTATCTGTCAGATGGGGAGGCAGAGTAACAATTAAATTATTATTATTATTATTATTATTATTATTATTATTTTATAGCAACCACAGGTTTTCTCCAGCCCTATCACTTACCACTGTGTGACTCCCCCCTCACCATTTCTAACAAATATTCTCCAATTAAATATAGTATATCTCTCTTTCTTATGGATGTTTTAAAATACATATCCTCTTTGTGTCATTATATGCCTTGTATTATAAACTTCTAAAAGTTAGTGTTTAGTAAGTATCATACAAAATACAGCACCATGAACAAAATGAATAAAGCCCTGTCTTCCCCATCTCTGACTCTTCCCTCATGTTGCTGTATTCTGAACACACAACCCCTGCCACCTTCCCCATTGATGCTATGAGTAGGGTACACTAGGAGAGAGCCTCTCCTATTCCTTTCTGTCACTCACAGCTCTCTCCCAGCCTCCTGGCATGGGCATAAAAGGTGAAATCAGACTTCAGTTGACTTCAGAGAAATCCCAACCCTAGGAAACAGGGAGAACCATCTAGTTCTTACTGCCCTCTGATCAGGCTGCCAGCAGAGAAGTTAGATGTGCCAAAGGATTTTTTTCCATTAAGCGCTAGGCTAAAGTCACCACTTATTCCCCTTGGTCTGCCACACAGATATCATCGCCTGCTGAGTCAGGGCCTGGGCTGAACCTGAGCTGGCTACCCTGAAGGAAACGGTTCCAGTGTGCCCAAGAGCAGCTGTCTCTTTCAGAGCCCTGCTCAAAGCTCAGCCTCTCCAGAGACGCTTCCCTGGTTTATCCTGAGTAATTGAGCAGGGGCTGGACTCCAACCAACAAATATTTGCTGAGCGCCTACCACATGGAGAGCATGATGTCAAGGAGCCATTTCAGTTGTGTTCAATTCAGTAAAGGTTTACCAGGAAGCTTTTTTAGTGAGAGGTGGCACATAATGGGCTCAAGAATAAGCTCTGAGCCATACTGCCTGGTTCACTTTCTGGGTCACCATCTCTTTGGATGTTGTGAAGTTAAATGAGTTAATATATCCAAACTAATTAAAAATTGTGCCTGTCACAAAATAAACAGTCAATGTACAAGGGCTGTCCAGAAAGTATCCAGCTATGGAATACGTTCTCATTATATTAACAATGGCTGGATACTTTCCAGACAGCCCTCATATAATATATTAGTCATTATTGTGATTACACAGTGGGTTCTAGGCTAGGCCCTGGAGATGCAATGATCAATAAGTTAGCCTCCAGCCCTCTGGGAAAAATGCAATCTATGGAAGAGGAGACACTGAGGCAGAGCATTTCAACATGGCAGTGTTTCTCAACCAGTCTGCTACACCACACTGATATACCTCAACCACTTCACAGGTACACTGTCCCACTGTGAGCAATGAGCATAAATACTCTAACAGCTATGTTCATCAGCTAAATTACTAAGTTGAGTAGGGAGAGAATATTATGTAGAGAGGGAACAGTGCCAAGCTTGCACCCCAAAAAATCACATATTACTAGAAAATGTCAGGAATTTGCTTCATAAGTGTATAAAAAAGTGTTACTGGTCCACAAGTAGTTCTGTTCAAACAGCAAAAGTACTCGGGATACTTTTTTGCAGCAGTTCAATTATGTCCTTAAATCCCAGGCTTATTCCATTTTTCCAATCTTCAAACCCAAGCCCATTGACTTAGTCTCTAAGTACCTATTCTCATGGATGCAGAATGTCTACCATAGTTCAAGTCCTCACAGGTTAACCTGATAATATTCAGCAAAGAAGTTTCCAATGCTCTCTTTTTCAGAGTCTCATTTCCCTCAAGTACCATTTACCGGTATTGAACCACATGGCCATGGCCTAGCTGCAAGGGAGTCTGGAAACAAGTATCTGACATTTTTAGCCTCTGTGATTGGAGATGAGTTGCACCAGAAAAGTATGTAACCAACATTGTCTGCATAGTGAATAAGTGAAGTATCCAGAAACTATGGATGCTTATTCAAACACTGTTTTTGCTGTGCTATAGCAGTGATTATGTATTAATTATTATTAGCTCACTGAATTTGGTTTTAAAACATTTAATCCCTTCAAATGTGCAGCCAAATACTCTAGCATTTCAAAAGGGACCACAAACATGGACAGGCTGAACACTGGTTTGGTACACTGTAGTAATGTTACTCATGCAAATGAAATGCTATGGAGGAGACTGGAGAATCAGCCAGGAGATCTATATATAATCATATACTCATTCATTTAATAATTAATTTTGAACATCTACTATGGCTCATACACCATTTTACATTCGTGAATAAGACAAGGTCCCTGCCCTCAGGGAATTTAAATTTTGTGGGCATGACCACATGGCCTTTAGTTCCCAATACCCAAAGATTCTACTGTCCCAAGTTGGCAGGAGTTTTATTCATCTTGTCATGTGTGTCCCTTAGGCTAGTACCTGTGTCCTTACACTCTGCAACTAGACAATTGTCTCTATTGTTTGTAAATATTCTTATATAGTTGACTCTTGAACAACACAGGTTTGATATGTGCAGGTCCACTGATGCGTGGATTTTCTTTTGCCTCTGCCACCCCTGAGACAGCAAGACCAACCTTTCCTCTTCCTCCACCTCCTCAGCCAATAGAATTGAATACAACGTTAAGACAATAAGGATGAAAACCTTTATGATAATTCACTTCCACTTAATAAATAGCAAATATATTTTCTCTTTCTTATGATTTTCTTAATAACATTTTCTTTTCTATAGCTTACTTTATTGTAAGAATACAGTATATAATACCTATAACATACAAAGTATGTGTTAATTAACTGTTTATGTTATCAGTAAGTTTTCCGGTCAACAGTGGGCTATTAGTATTAAATAGTGAAGTTTTGGGAGTGTCAAAAGTTATACAAGAATTTTTGACAGTGCATGTGGTCAGTTACCCTAATCCTGCATTATTCAAGGGTCAATTGTACTTATAAAAGTGTGTCTTGTTTCCATCAGGTCTGCAAAGTATAAGAAAAGCAAGACTTCCGTTAATTTTGTGCACTCTTAAAATGACTAGTAAAGTGCAGATCATTCAGCTTATTTGCAGTGGTAATGTGTCAGGGTAGAAAAAGTACAGACTGCTGCACTCATCCCAGCTTTGTTACTTATTAGCTACATAGCCTTGAGTAAGACATTTTCTGAGCCTCAGTTTTCTCATCTGAAAATGGACATGATGATAATTCCTATATTGCTATATAACGTTGTAATCACAATGCTAAATCTTGCTACAAAGCTTAGACAAAATAAGTGTACAATAGCTGGCCTACTGTAGACACTTGGTAAATGAGAAGCTAGTCATCACTGCTCTTTGACCTTCTAGTCTCATTTGCCATTTGTCAAATAAAGCGAACCCTCAGCAGCAGGTGGTCAGGGCAGCCAATTAATGCCTGCAGATGGCATGGTGATCTGCTAATTGCTCAAGGCTTCCAAAATCTAAATTGGTGTGGTAGTTCAGCTGCCAAGGACATCGAGTCTTCCTCTCTCCCTCCCCCTGCCTAAGCTCTGCTCCTGAGAATTCCAATGAAAACTCTGGTTCTCTGGAGACAGGTCAGCAGTTTGTGCTGTTAAAAATAAGTCGTTTGGACCCTGACCCGACATTTACATGGAAACAGAAGGCACCTAGTGCCATAGTTGATTTCTTTATGCCCACCACCATTAAAAAATACGGAATTTTAGAAACCTATGGAGGTTCTGACAGTTTTCTCCTGACTCAGTTCTTTGGCTATCACCCAGTCAAATTCCTTGACCAAGCAGGAGGTGAACAGAGGCTCTAAGAAGATACAAGGAAACTCAAGAAAATGTCAAATGCAATTATTTATTCAAGTGATAGAGCACAGTGTACACTCACTGCTATGGACTTTTTAAATAACTGAGCATTTCTACATATATAAATATATACTATACTTTTTTCCTAATAAATAATCGACTCAGTCTCCCAGCAACTCAAGAAACCATCTGTTTTTTTGAGCTCTGTCATGACAGATGTCCTTCCTGAGTTTTAAACCACGACCTCAGCCTGGGCTTCCTGCTAGGAAGTATGGGTAGTTCGCCGCTTGTTGGGGAAGAGCCTCAGCACATATTTTCCTCATTGCCATTCTAAAAACGTGGCATGTCACCCATATATCAAAGCATCAATATGTCTCTGGCATTCTCTCCTATATGTTTACTATATGGGGGTTGAATGTAATTACAAGTAGCGGAGAAATGGACTAGGCAGGGAGGGGAAACAGATTGAGAGAAAAAGCTCCCTTTTACAGCCCAGTGGGGCTTGTGTCTGTGGAGCTGTGTTTTCTTAAATGAGAAAAGTAAAAGGAAGAATTTGGGAAAAGGCCAAGCAAAGAGGAGCTGAGTGCTGTCCAATGTCGCTCAAGACCGGCATCGACAGGAAAAAGGATCTTTAGAATCGATAATTGTATGGCAAATCTCAGAAGCAAACACAGCTTTGCTGCTTGTCTTAGTCAGCTCAGTATTCTGTAACAAAATGCCACAGACTGCATGGCTTAAACAACAGAAATTTATTTTCTCACAGTCCTGGAGGCAGGGAAGTCCAAGATTAAGGTGCCAGCTGATTCAGTTCCTGGTAAAGGACCTCTTCCAGGCTGTGTCCTCACATGGCAGGGAGACAGAGAAAGAGCAGCTCTCCAGTATCTCTTCTTATAAAGACACCAACCCTAACAGATTAGGGCCCCAACCCTATGACCTCACACAACCTTAATTACTCCCTTATAGGCCCTATCTCCAAATATAGTCACATTGGGTGTTGGATTTAGGGGAGACACAATTCAATCTATAACACTAGTAAAGAATTCACTCCATCTGAAGTCCCCTTTACATACCCAGAGTCATCCTTAGCACATATTGCATACTCCAAGACACTGTGACCCAGGGGTCTCTAGCTCACTAGAAGTCTTCAACTCAAGTTTTTCACTCCTCTGTGGTCAAAGGCTTTTAAAAATTTCTTTCTTAATATTCAAATTTATTATTTAAAAGGAATTCTCACTTTATCAAAGAATTCCTCTGATAACATATGTGTCATGAATTAAGAGTGGTAGGAATATTTGAGTGGGAAGGGTTTGAGATTCCTTCCCACTGGAGAGTTATTAGAAATGAAGATAAGGAGAAATTAAAAGCGTAATACAGGACAATGGTAGATGGACTTTGAGTTGTACCCTACTTTGGGGGAATGCCCCCATTACCAAAACAAGGCCAACACACTCCTCATCATTAATATTATTCTTAATGTTGTCTTATACAGCTCCATTTTTTTCCCCCATTTAAAGAAAAATAGTGCTTCAAGGCCATGGAGAGGAAAATTCTAGGTTTACATCTCCCTCTCGAATTCCACATATATCCTATTCAAGTCAGCCAATATTTATTAAACCTCTACTACAGGCCAAACATCATCCTAGGCACTGACAAAGCCGAGACTTAGGATCATTTGCCCCGCTAACAGATCTTTCCTCCTCTCTAGCCCATGCTCTGTAGGTTTTGAGCTTGTGCCTGGCAGCAGCACAGAACTGGACAAGTACATCCAAATGTCCCCTGTCTGATAGATCCGTAGGGTGACTATAGCTTACAATAGTCTATTGTATATCTCAAAATAGCTAGAAGAGAAGAATTCAGATGTTTCTAGCAAAAAGAAAAGACAAATATTTAAGGTGATGGATATCCCAATTACACTGATTTGATCTTACAAATTAAATGAATGTATTAAATTATCACATGTACCCTGAAAATAGGTACATCCATTATGTATCAATAATTTTTTTTTTAATTGACCCCTGCACATCCTGGTCCTTCCCCCTCAGGAACTGCCCAGAAAGGGGACTGTGCAGAAAGGACTGCCTCGTCCAGCACTGTAAGAATTCTCCACCCCCAGCCCCATCAGTGCCATGTAGAATACTTGAGGTTTTCTTCTCCAGTTGTGACAATTTTGCACTGAGCCACCCATACCCCCCATTGTTGACCACACAACGACACTTACAAGCCAGTTTTCCAGAGTAGGAATAAGGCAAAGCTCACATGCCAATAGAGGAGTCAATCAGAGGAAATGATGGCAGTGATGTCTCTGAAAAGCCCACCACGTCCTACACCACTCCCAGGTCACTCACATCACCTTCCTTCTCTTCCTCTCCCTGCTTCCTCCTCTTGATTTTCTTTTGCCTCTCACTTGACTATGCCTAAGAAGGTTTGTGTGCCCCTCTTAGAGATTCACAATGCAGTGAGAAATCCTTCAATAGAGAAATTTACCTAACCCAGTGTCTCCCAAGCATTTCTCTTCTGAGGCAGTACATAGCCCTGTGGGTGGCTTCTAGGGGTTGTTGACCTGTTTCAGAGGATTTAAGCCAGGTCGCTAAACTGCCCTAATTATAACTCTAAAGAAGATAGCGTTTGCCTTTAATTCCCTCTTATCTCACCTTCCTAGGAAATTCTCCTCACTTTTGGCATCCACCATGCATCAGCTCTACCCCCACTCTACCCCTCGCTACCTAAAATTCAGGATGTAGGAGACCACCAGGCCCTGTGCTTTCCAAACAGAACTTGGTGCTCTAAGCCAGAATTTCTAGCTGTGAGCTCTAAGGAATACTTATCCTCAAGATATTGTTAAAGAAAAAGGGAGAGTTCATAGTTGAATAAGTTTGAATATTAATCCTCTTCCTAGAGATTTACATATCACATTACTTTATTAAAGGCTCTAAGAAGTCTTGTGTTAGAGAAATTTATCAAATCTCACTTTCCCAAATGCATTTGACCACAGCCCTCTTTTTAAATAACATTTGATAATGGCAGAAAGAGCTCTTATTCTGCAGAATGCATTTTGAGAAACTGCTGCAGAACAATTTTCTCTTCTGGGCTCCTTCTTTCCCATCAAATCTCCCCTGTCCCATGTCTCATTCTGTCAGAATAAAGTTAGATAATTGAACTAATCATGACATGTTGAGCTAACAATAATAGCACACTTATATTGATCGTCTGTTTGGTACTAGTTTCTGCACTCTAAAATACTGCCAAAAAAAAAAAAAAAAAGACAACAGCATCCTCATTTTACAGATGAAGTAACGAAGATTTTAAAAAGGTAAGGAACTTTCTCAAGTCTCACCTAACCAGAAGGTGTCCAGTTGGGATTTGAGCCCAGGTTTTCTAATGACTTCCTTTATACTAGCCATTCTGTCAATAAGGGGTTAATAAGCTCTCCTTCCCAGAACTGTTTACATTTTGAAGTCAAAGAGAAAACGTACTTTAATCCCAGAAGAATGAAATGAATCCTTACTAGCAGAAATCAGGGAAGACTTGGAGGAAGCCAGGGGAGAGAGAACTTGGGGAGGCTGCTCTTCCTTTATGTCTTTCGGATCACAATCCCCTCTCTCCAAGGAAAGCTCCTCTGCTTGGGCAAGGGACCCTCCCATCCTCCTCCAAGCTAAGTTTGTAAGGATATGCAAATGGCCACCTCTTTATATGTGGTAGGTACAGCTATGGAGTGGGGCTGTATAAAAATAACTTTGGATATTCTGATTTGTGCAGCCTGCATACTTTGCTATCTATTAATAGCTTGGCTTGTGGTTTTATTCCAATGGGGCTGAACTGAAACCTACAGTATTGCCCATCATAAATGAAAATTTTCTAACAAAAAGGGTAGGTTCATGTAATAGTAGCTGTATAGTGCTCAACGTGCTACCTTTCAAAACCTTGATTTATTGTACTAGGTATTTTCTGAAAATCACAGCCCTGAAAAATCAGCACCCATTTTCAGCATACATTAGTTCCCAAATGGATGGCAAATTCACCCAAGACCCCAAATCAGAATTTGGGGTGAGCTTCAATTGAAGAGATTTTCTGAGCAGCATCATTTCTAATGCATTATCCATAACCATAATCTAGTCTGCAGTGAAGCAGCAATGGAATCTCATTAGGCTCCAGTCCAGTTCTGTTTGTACTTCTCCATCACCTTTATTTGTTTAAGAGTCCTGACAAGGCAAACGCTCCTGATGTGATGTTTACATTGCAGCTTTCACTGGAGCTTATTAAACTCATCGTTACTTCATATAAGTTGTAGATAGGTGGCTAGGGCCAGTTAGTGTTGACAGTAAGTAACAGACACCCTGCCACAAGGTAACATGTTTATATACTCCATTGGATGCCTGGTGGATTTTGTCCCTGTAAAACTATCACAGATAATGAAGCTCCTATCAGATAAGTGACTATAATAAATGACCACAATTAGGTCTCTGGTTGATGAGAATACTTGGTGGTCTCTCCAGCCTGACTTAGATAAATCCCAGGCTAAGTTCACTTGGAAAAAAAAAAGGAATCAAAAATCAAATTTAAATGAGATTGACTCAATACGACATCATTTGATTTCAAAAGAAGCAAGAGTTAAAAGAAATTGAGTTTTCATCTTCTTCCTCAACCTTCTTTCCCTTACTTTTCTTCCCATAAGAAAAATAAATAAATAAATAAAATTCTAAAATCAGATTCTTGTAAAATTCAAAGCACTCATTATACCTCCTCTGCAAATGTTCCCACGAAATCTAGAATGGTGGAAAACACCATGGGACATCTAAGGTTGGGGAAGCTTCTGCAGAAGGAAGGACTTGTATTGCACTGTTACTGCATCCAGAAGAAAAACTGGACTAAATCATAGAGGGGTCTTGGCATGGACTTCAATCTGGCTGAATGGTCAAGGATCCATTTGGCAGCTCGCAAGGCATGACTGTAATCACTTCTTTAAAGTGATTTTTTTGTTTACACCAGGCAGGCTCTCATTACATGATGGTGAAATAATAGCACAGAATTTAAGTGCTCTGATGAAAAGGTCTTTAAAAGACATTTATTTTCTTGTACGGAATAGTCATTTCCAGGATGACTTACAGATTTACAGTAAGTTTATATATATTTTTTTTTTAAGAATGTGCTGAAAGAAGGTTTGTAGAACCCTTTTAGAGACCTAAAAAGATGATACCAGCAAAGTGAAAAATGATTGGCAGGCAAACATGCCCTGCGGTGCACTGTGGAATTATTTTTCATCAGTGACAACTATTTTGTTTATGTCATGTCACATCAGCCTGCCCTAGATATCTCCCCCCTTCTTCTCCCTGCCATTCTCCCCTTATTTCCCTCCCCCTACCCACCCCAATATTCCTAGCATCCTCTCAGCCTCCTTTGAATCACAGCTACATTTTTAAAATTTGGCTAGAGGGAAAGTGCTTTTCTGTGAAGGTATATTTACTCTGGGGATTTCCATTTTCATTTGATTTAATATTTCCTAATAATAGTTTTAGGAGAAATTACCCTGAATAGTAGAGTGATCCCCCCTAGGAATAAATGCTTTGGGAGTTGGGGGTAGGGTGGGGGTGATTGATGGGACTTTTGTATATCCCTGTTGCCAGAAGACCTCATAAACTCAGGAAAGCTGCCCAGGCATCAGTCTGTTTACCTTTTCACGACTTTAAAGGTGATTTATTTGACCTTTGAAAACCGGGATCATACTTCTTACTGAAAACAGTGCACATTTCAGCATAAATGGTGACTGTCAAGACGGTGAAGTCTCCAGTTCGAGGTCCTTTATCATTTTTTTCCCTGTTCTAATCAGAATAGGGAGTGTCTGCTGGAGTCCTAGTACAAACATATTTGAGGGACATTGTCTAAATATACAGAGATAAGTGTATGCTTATATACCATATGGACATATAGTTGCCATAATGATTTTTTAAAACTATTTATAAATGCCCTGTATATTGGGTAAACAAGAGGTAGCATGGACAGAGAAAAAGGTTGTCGTTTGAGATGGGATCTGAGTCTCTCCCTTACCAGCTGGTTTACCCTAATTGTATAATTTAGTATCTTACAAGTGAGAACTATGGAGCCAAACCATCTACATTGGATTTCCAGATCTACCACTTACTCACTATGTAATCTTGGACAAGATACTTAACTTCTCTGTGCCTTGCTATCCTTATCTGTAAAATGGAATAATAACAGTACCCATACCTCACAAAGTTGGCGTGAAGATTAAATGAGTTAAAATATATAGATTGCTCAAAGAAATGCTTGCCATACAGAAAACAATACATGTTACTTATTATTATTACATAAAGGGAGTAAAATAATCATACCTACAACAAACAACATCAGAACTAACATTAGACTACTCATCTTAACACCTTGTACAAGGCAGCACGCTATACAAATGGTACTCACCCACTGAACTGAAGATCTTTGTTTATATCACTAGTACTAAAGGCTGTGCCTAGATAGATTTTCCAAACTTTTTTAACCAAACTGTGAGGCAATATGGCAGGTCATTGTTTTTACCTATGAAGAAAGTGAAGGTCAAAAAAGTGAACTAACTTACTCAAGGTCATGTAGCTCCTCAGAATATAGTATTATGTACATTCTAATTAAATTCTATAGTATTATAATGTTATTTGTTGATGAGTAAGGGACACTATAACAGCTAGTGGTTCTTTGGGTTTGTGAGGCCTGCTTCTCTGCAGGAACCAGTTTCCCCTTCAGAGAGACCCAATCAGCAGAGGAAATGGCTCCCAGAGCAGAGTGAATGTCATTAGCCAAGGTCAGTGTTTTCCTGAGATCTAACAATCGAGGGAGGAAATGAGGAAAAGCACTCAACTGAAGACTGGATTAAGAGAATTGCTTTACCAACCGTGCTCTTGGTTTTACTTCCTAGGGACATCAGAAAGGATGTTTGGTACCAATAAGATTTTTATTTTAAAACATTTTATGTCTTTTTAGAATCAATCCATCAGTAGAAGAATGGACAACTGCAAAGCGAATCCATTCTGTTAAAATAGAATTGGGTTTATTTCCACTGATGACTTTGCAAGCTTTCCCAAAAACTGGCTAGAAGGAGAGCATGGGGATATGCGAGTGTTGGGGGGGACATTGATACTGGGACCACCATACATTTTGCAAGCCCAGTGGGAACTTGTGGTGTGGTAATTTTTTGGAAAGCTCCTGGCAGCCCCATAGGTGCTGGGTGGGGACTCAGGATACAATGAATTGGTATGGTCTAGAAAGCCACATTTAATGGACAGAGGGGATAACCTTCTGGGGAATCAGAAGACAAGTCCTTGAGATAGCTGAAACTGTGTTTTCCCAGGCATTGGGAGCAGCGGTAGCAATGAATGGTTGTCCCCTAGAAACCAGTTAGAGGCCATTCATTCTGGGAATAGACTCACCTGCTTCCAACATCCTCAGAGCTTCACCAGTAGAAACTGCTTACAGACCATGCCCTTTATATGATCCCAATATCCCAACCGCCCCCCGTACTTCTTAGAGGTGTCAACATTAATGGGTGCTGCAACAAGGTACCCATCCTTGACCCTGCATATGCCTAGCCCAAAACCTCATGAACTGAGAAGGACTCCGGAGTTGCCCACCATTCTCTACGATGACAGCCCATAATTTATTAGCTACTGCATTTCTCTTCAGGACGTGAGGATTGCATGTGTTCTAAGGGGACAGCTGAAGGCCCATTAATCTTCACCCTGGTGGGGAAGAGACTGATGGTAATTTAATTTAACTGGATGGGTGAGGTAGATATAAAAGACCACAAGGTAAAAATGACAAGATTATTAACTGCACCCAGAGCCGTCTGTTTGCCAAGCTGCCTCAATAAATGGAAGCGGGTTGGTTAAACGTGAACCAAGGTTCAAGCAAGGTTTACAGAGGGGAGTTTCTGGCAGATGTGGGTAATGGCAAGGCTCCACGTTTCCAAGGAGAAAGCAAAGGACTTTTGTGGTTAGAAGAGGAACTTGAGCTTCAACCAGCTTAGCAAGCAGGCTAAAGTTTAAAAGGTCAGGGCAAATTCAGAAATATTTCTCTCTTACACCCACAAAAAGGAAACGGTTGAACTTAAGCACCAAGGTCCCCCTTCGAGTCCTCCCTTGACCCACCTCCCATTCCAACTAACTCAATTTTTCCTCCTGTCCAAGTCGTTTTTAAAGGCTCAGCTACAGCTCTTTGCCTGAGGGGAAGCGAGTCCTTTGCAACCACCTTCACCAGCCCATGAAAAGACTTGAGCACCTGCCTCGGGTGATCTCTGGGGAGCCCCATACACCCAGAAAAGAAAGCATCAAGTGAAGGCATGGGAAATCTCCATTCCTCCTTGTCAGCATCCATCATACACAGACCACTGTGAGAGAGGAAAGCCTTCACGTTCCCATTTCCTGCTAAGGCTCAGGATTTGTGCACAGAAACATGAGGACCAGCTTCCAGCTCTTTTCAATATCCCACCTGTGTGCCTAAACTAATTCTGATCCCAGCCCTGTCAAGGGCCTGCCTGTTGCCCACCTCCATGCCCAAATTCCTCATGCCCAACTACAGATCAGGGGCACCACATAGGTTGTCCCAAACACAAACAATATTTGTGTTGAGAAACCAACAGGTATAGGTGTTCAATGCCTCATGATTTACAAAGCATTCCTCTAAATCATCCTTACTTAGCCCTGTATGTGGGCAGAGCCATTAATTTCTCCACTTAACAGATGAGAAAACTGAGACTCAGAAGTGTTGAGTTTACCAAGCTAGTAGGAAATAGACAGATATGAATCCTCTTAGTACAATACACTCAGGATATATTGTATAAGTGATATCCTTGTAGCAGAATATACTTGCCTCTTCAAAAGTTGTTGGCCCCTTTTTCCTTATTCACAGAACCAGAATTTTGTTCAGCAGTGGCCAGAGATGCATTGATCTCCAGAAGTGGACCCAACCACTGCTCTAAGAATGGGTGTGTGAGCCATTTCTAACCTATAAGATGAAAGAGGAAGTCTGCCAGTGTTTTGGGAGATTTTTCCCAGTAAGAGGAGGCAGCATGAGGGAACTCTTTGCCCACATTGCCCATGTCCCTGTTTTGACACAGAATGAGGGTAAGTGGAGCAGATGCGCTTTGCAACAATGAGGGAAAAAGCCAAGGACATCAAAGAGATAACAACCTACAGCCTTTAAGCTGCTAAACTAGCATCAGTAACTGCATATCAACACACTTCTAGTTGAAGCCATTTTTAGTTGAGCGTTTTATTTACTGGAGCTGAAAGCATTCCCAGCTAATATGCTGCCCCCACCAGATAATGAGAAGTTCAAGGACAAAGACTACATTTTATTTATGTTTGAGTTCCCTCTGGAATTTAGTCCAGAAGTAGTCACTTAATAAATGTTTGCTACAATGAAGGAAAGAAGGAAAAAAAAGAGACATACCTTAGTGTGATAAACTTGTCAAAACCAGCAAAATAACACTTTGGGTCTTTGTACTTGCTGATGTTCTACTTGGTTCTGCATTACTACTGGTTCAGCCTTCCCAAGGACTTGTCTTACTACTACCATTACTCTGCCTTCTTTCCTAGAACTGTTATCACTATTTCTACATACTCTTGACAACTAAAAACATATGGTTTGGGGGTTTTTTGTTTGTTTGTTTGTTTGTTTAGAGATAGGGTCTTGCTCTGTCACTCAGGCTGGAGTGCAATGGTCCACTCATAGCTCACTGTAATCATGAACTCCTGGAGTCAAGCAATCTGCCCACCCTGGCCTCCCAAAGTGCTGGGATAAAAACATGTTTTTTCACAAAACACCTTAGTAATACATTTCTACAATGAAGTTATTTTTCCTATTTACAAATAGAATCACTTAAAGGAGACATTTGAAATCAGTAAAGGAAAGATAATTATTCAATAAATGATGAAAAAATCTAATAATTATTTGAAAAAAAATTAAATAAGATTCCTGTACGACACACCAAAATAAATTCCAGATGAATGATAGCTCACTATATTACAAGATAAATAATTATTGAATCCTTAAAAAAATCTCAAGAACATAATAATGAGTATTTATATAATATCAGCTTTAGGAGAACTTTGCAAGGAAGAAACCATAAAGGAAAAAAATTGAAATGCTGACTACATAAAAATTTACATTTTTTGAATATAAAAAACCAACATGAACAAAATTAAAAGAGAAATAACACTGGAAAAATATTTACAAGAGAGTTAATGCTTTAAGCTATATGGGAATCTTATAAGAAATCATGAAATAAACCTAAGTCATGAAACCATAAGAATTCTAGAAGAAAACATTGGAAAAACTCTAATGGACATTGGCCCAGGCAAAGAATTTATGAAGAAGACCCCCAAAGTAATCACAGTAGCAACAAAATAAATAAGCGGGACCTGATCAAATTGAAAAGCTTCTGCACAGCCAAGGAGACTGTCACTAGAGTGAACAGAAAACCTACAGAATGGGAGAAAATATTTGCATGCTACACATCTGATAAAGGGCTGATAACCAGAACCTATACAGAACTTAGGAAAATCAACAAGAAAAAATCAAACAACCCCATTAAAAAATGGGCAAAGGACATGAACAGAAACTTTTCAAAAGAAGACAGAATAATGGCCAGCAAACATATAAAAAATTGCTCAACTTCTCTAATCATCAGGGAAATGCAAATCAAAACCACAATGAGATATCACTTAACTCCAGTGAGATTGGCTCATATCAAAAAGTCCCAAAACAACAAATGTTGGTGGGGATGTGGACAGATAGGAACACTCATACACTGCTGGTGGGACTGCAAATTAGTACAACCTCTATGGAAAGTAATATGGAGATACCTCAAAGAACTAAAAGTAGAACTACCATTTGATCCAGCAGTTCCACTACTGGGTATTTACCCAAAGGAAAAAAAGACATTCTATAATAAAGACATCTGCACGCGAATGTTTATAGCAGCACAATTCACAATTGCAAAGATGTGGAAACAACCCCAGTGCCCATCAATACATGAGTGGATTAATAAAATGTGGTATATGTATACCATGGAGTATTACTCAGCAATAAAACACAATGGTGAATTAACACATCTGGTATTATCCTGGATGGAGTTAGAGCCCATTCATCAAAGCAAAGTGTCACAAGAATGGAAAAACAAGCACCACTGGTACTCACCATCAAATTGGTACTAACTGATCAATACTTATGTCACACATGGCAATAATATTCATCAGGGGGCGGGCAGGTGGGAGGGGGCGGAGGGGATAGGAAAACTCTCACCGAATGGGTGCGGGGCACACAGTTTGGGGGATGTCTACGATTGTAGCTCTGACATGGGCAGTGCATGGGCTACATATATAAACAAAGTGTACCCCCATAATATTCTGAAATTAAAAAAAAGAAGTCGTGAAATAAAAAACACTGCAATAAAAAATGTGCAGAAGACATTAACTCAAAATTGACTAAAAAAATTAAAAACACCAACAATTAACAAACATATGAAATTATAAAACCTCACTGGTAGCAAAAGACATTCAAATTAAGATGATCGCTCCTTTGCCATTTTGCCTATCATATTGGCAAAATTTTTTCTTTTTTATTATAATGTCAAGTGTTTGGGAGAGGTAGAAAAATGTGCTGCTCATAAGCTTTTATTGGAACCAGAAAACAGAAAACAAAAATTCACAGAAAACGAAAAAGCAAAAAGAAAAGAAAAACCTTTGAGTCATAATATTATTTTACAGGAGGCACCCTAAGGTAATACTCCTAAGATGAATACAAAAATTTATCTATAAATATGCTTATTGCAACACTATGTATAAGAAGTTTAAATGGAATTAACCTAAATGTTTGTTAAATGACAGCATATCTGTTCAGTGTTGTTACAGAGCAAATATTGTCACAGGGAAATGCAGTTACATGAAGCAAGCAAAACAGGCAAGCCACAAAATAGTACAAATACCTTAATATAAAATGGAAGTTGATAGTGAGATAAAAGCAGCATGGAATTTTTTCTTGTCTATTCCAAAGTTTCTAAATGTTTCTGTGAATTACATGTATTATTTTTATAATCAAAATAGCTATTTTTATGTACAAAAAATAATCACAACCTCTCTTGTCCCAGTATCACAAGCCTAGAAACATGCTGTTTATAGTAGTATTTCCAGTCATGACACATCACTTTCTAGTTCCTTTACAATATTGGCACATACACCGAACAAAGATAGAGTGCTAACAAAAAAAATGCATATTGTCAATGTATTAATAATCAACTTTTTTAAACAAATTCTGTTCACGATACTGACAAAATTTCCATAGCCACCATGCCTTACATAGACACTATCTTGTATAATTCTACAAGAGACCTCCTAGGGAGGGGAGAGCAAAATGAGGCTCCAGGGCACCTAAGTGACGTATCCAAGGGAGGAAATATTATAGTAACTGCCTGGCCTGAGGGCCTCTAGCTTCACCGCACACTTTGGCCCTTCATGCGAGATTATATACAAATCATGTCCCTGAGTGAGACTCATTGACAGCATAGTTTCCAAGTACTGTGGGCCCAGGAACCAGAGGCCTGAGAGCCGGTTCAGTCACTGCACAGCCCCCAGCCCCTAGCATTGCCTGTGCCCGTGAAGGGGTCTCCTGTACTCTGCCTCTGCTCCCCAGCTACAGGAGAGTAGAGCTCTCACCCACCCCTGCTCCATCTTAATGAAGGGTGGGCCCTCTGAGCAGCACCCATATAGAGCCTGGAATGGGTCAGGGCTGAGCATGGCCAGACACAAAGCCTATGGAAGAGTCCGGTCAAACAAGATAGTAGCTCAGCCAGAACTGCCAAATTGGTCTCCGGTGTTTCATCACCTGGATGCCCTTCTCCTTAACATTATGCCAGGGTCCAGCAAGGGGACCTGAAAATACTGCTCATTTTCAGAATCATGCTCGTTAAAGTTTTCTTCTCCGACTGATGTCTTATTACAGGATAATCCTAAGAACTGACAGAAAGTAAAACAAACTCATAATACAGATCTATTTTTGTCCCATCTACTCTCATGACACAGATACCAAGCCTAAGCCTCAGGCCTTAATCAGTCTTCCCAGATGACCCTTCCCCACTCTACCTACCCAGACAGCAGTGTCTCGCATCCTCTGAGGCCCAGTGCCAGTGTCACCTCCCCAAACCCATCACTGTCCTGCTTGCTTCTCCACAGCCCAAGTGGACTTCACTGCACCTCTCGTTAGTGTTCCTGAGGCACCCATTCACTACACACACGCCCCATGGCATGGCACGTGCTGATTGTGTTATGATCAGCTGCTGTCTCTCTCCTCCACTGTGCTCTGATACCCTGGAGAGCACAGCCCATGTCTAATTCCCTCAGTGCCTGGCACAGAGGCTGGTACGTGGTAGTGTGTTGCATCATTGAGGTGGTTGCTCCCCTTTGGTACCCTCAAGAACCCCTACAAAAAAGCCAGAGAGTAGGAACTCATTGCCAAATGACAGGAAAGAAATTAGAATTACATACATTCCTGCTGCAAGATGAGAACAATATGATACATCAGCAACTACACACACTGCATGAATGGATGAACAGATGCCTACATACACACATACGCACTCTCCCTGGTCTGAGAAGGACCAAACCGGGGAGGGGGGAGGGGCCTAGGTAGGATATCCAGAAAATTATCTTCAACTGTGAAACAAGTTCTACGAGAAGAAGCTTGGTTATTTTGATTACTGAAGCACTGCATAAACCAATCCCAGACAAGGCAGTGCCTGGTGATGCCATGTCTTTATACTTGTTGAATGAGTTTAATGGTGGCCATGCAGCAGCCAAATAACCAACCAGATATTAGAAGAGGGTTAAGGTAGCCTTTATTCCAATCTCCTTATTTTACATATGAGGAATTAAAGCCCAGGGGAAAGAAGAGACACACTTCAGGAAATATTCCCGGTCACCTGGGTCTAGAACTCAAGTCTCCCCACCTCTTGAGTCATTCATTGGAAGAGGGAATTCCTCCCTCAGAGTGAGAGCAATAAGGTAAATAAGCAAAAAAAAAAAAAGAGAGTGAGAGAGAGAAATTACAGAGAACTTGCTTGTGGGGAAACATGGACTTTTGGAAATCAGATGCTTTAGAAGCTATTTTTTTCCTTCCACAAAGACCTGTCCACAACAATTTTTTTTTCTTTGTCCACCTACAAATGTCCAGATCATTACAATACAAGAATTAATGAGGAAGATACCAAATTATACTTGAGGTGGTGTTAGGACAGTTACTCTGAAATGGTGGTTTTCATTATTGTTTTTATAACCACAGAGAAAATATGGGCATGTCTTCATTTTAAACACAAAGCAGGAGGGCTCAGACCCAAAACCAATTCCAGCTTCATCACGAAGGATGGTGAGTTTGGAGAAGTTACTTTACCTCTCCCCAAATTCAATTTCCTTAACTGTAAAATGAAAACAACCATATCTACATCATGTAGATTATTTCTGATGGTTAAATTAGCTGTTGTACAAAGCCCTGGCACACAATAGGTACTTGATTAAACATTAGTTCTCCCCTTCCATTTTCCTCCTCTGCAAATTATTCAGAATGTATAATCAGAGCATGAGGAAACTACCACCACCTGGTGTACGGGTCTCAAAACTGCATAAGCGATAGCAAAGGTAAAATTCAACCTCAACTGCGGAAAATGCAAAACAAAAGTTCACAAAGAACAAAAAGCATCATACATAAAATACATGAATTATATGTGAGATAGAGGCCACTGGCGATTCCAGCATGGTGGGTAGAATTAATCAAGGCAAACTTCCTGGAAGAAATACATCTTATTTTAAAGTGTGAGGGGGAAAAAAGGGTGTGGACTGATTGGAAAGAAGGAAGGAAAATTTTCTGTGCAAAGTTGGTTAAAAAAGAAATCTTGGAAGCAAAAGAAGAAGGTCCTGTTGGCAAGTAGTGTCAACTGGAGCCTTTAGCCCAGCCCTGCCTGTTAAGCCTTTAGGCCCTCTGATCACAGAAGAACAAGAAAGGCAAGCGTGGTGGATGGCTGAGTGTAAGTCACCCCCACTATAAGTCTGGGACAGTCAGATGGTAGCATTCAAAGCACAGCATCTATAACTCGTGGATGCCGGCCCTGTGTTCAGGACTTGCTGCAACGGACAGAAGGTGTTGGAGGCAGCCATGTAGGACCATTCCCCTGCTGAGCCCCTGAAAGTGTGGAAACGTGTTGCTCCAGAGACAGATGTGCCATGGGCAGAGGGAGATCCTTGAAGACAGTAGTCCTGTCTGGCCCATCTTGGTGTTCCCCGCAATACCTAACTCAGAGCCCAGTACCTGGAAGAAGCTCCATACACTGCTGTTAAGTCAACTTTTCCAGTTGATAGGGATAAGAGCTTGCATTATGCAGCAAAGCTGCTAACCTGGCTCTCCACTCTGCACACTTACTCCACATTCTGGGATGCACCATGCCCTCTCTTTCTCCCAGACCTTTAAAGATGCCCCTCCTTCTGCCTGAAAAACACTTCAAGCATCCCAGTTGAGATGTGGCATCCAAAAAGCATTCTTTGACTCCCTGTAGCACCCAATAATCCCCTTAAAGTCCTAGCACGTATTGTCACATCATATCATGATTTCTTGTCCTCTTATCTGCATCTAGGTTGCTCTAAGTTCCATAAAGACAGACACAATGTTTCTTTCATTGGTTAGTGTTTCCCAAGGACCTAGTGTAGTGCCTGGCATATTAAAGGTCAGTAATAAAGATTTAAGTTGAAGTTAGCAGAATGTCCAAAATACCCCCATCCAAGTGGTTCTGAGTAGTAGCCTGGAAAGAAGCAACCCAGGAAAGAAGGGGCCCCCGAGAAGTGTCCATCTCAGCTGCCCTGAAGCTTGTCTCTGACACTTCTTTGGTCCTGGCCAGTGCTGTTGATATAGATTATTTCTGATGATTAAATTAGCTATTGTACAAAGGCCTGCAACACGATAGTACTTGGTTAAAGTTTAGTTCTCCCCTTCCATTTCCCTCCTCTGCAAATTATTCAGAATATATAATCAGAGCATGAGGAAACTACCTACCTTAGTGGGGCTAACTTTGGCCGGTATATCTCCACCTGCTCTGGGCTTATGGGGATCCAAGTTACCACACACCCCACACCTCACTCTGAGCATGTGCTGAACAGCCTTGGCAACTGAACTGGGTATGGTGCTTCAATCACAAGGCTGGCCGAGATAGATCAAGGCCATGCACAATTGTCTCATAGACTCCATTTCTTGAAATGAGGGAAGAGCTCACCCTGATTCTCTAACTCCAACAAAAAGCAGACAAAACCATGAAGAGCTTAGGCAGGAAAGGACTAACTCTAGTAGGACCCAGAACCCAGAGCCCTGTACAGTCACAATGGGCACTTCCATATGTTCCAGATGACATCAGGTTAAAAGTAACATCCAGGATAGTCTGGGAGTGGGAAAGAAGACACATGGGCAGCTTTTGGAGGAAAGGAAGATGAGTACCCAAAAACAGATGACCAGGCAATGTCAGCCAACTATTTGTACATGGCCCCAGGCATTTCTAGCACCAGCTGCCAAAATAACTACCTCCTCCCTCACTCAGCAGCTTCTTTCATAATCACTACCCAGTGGCAGCAGCATAATATTCCACCCCCCAAGGCAGAAAGGCCAGCTATGGTCCTTCTATGGTGGTGCCCTAGAAACACCCTGAATACAGGGGCTTTCCTCTGACCTCACCCCCTTCTCCCTCCTAACAACATCATGAAGAAAATAATTCTATCTCCCCAAATCTAGAGGATGCATGATGGTGCCTCCGAGAGGAAAGAGTCTATTCTGAGGTGCATGATGGGTGTCACAGGCATGTAGCATCTCCCAGCAGCACACTTCAAAATCAACCTTGTTTCTGTGTAATAGCAGTAGTATTTTTCTCTCCTCCTTAAATTCAGCCCAGTTATTTAATACTGTGAACTCATTCATCATGCATTTCCCCTTATGGTATACACTTCCTTTCAGCTACGTGTGATCTAGGTGGCCCATTTCTGCCAGGAGACCTCCCAAATTGTTAGATCCTTTACCCTTTGCAGGCACCAATGATATCATTATGCAGTTCTGAAGCTTAGTATACCCAGACATCCATACGTGGTGGCTGGACTATTGCAATAAGTGGATTTGGCAAGTGCTGGCTGCCATAATACAGTTCGGTCCTCTTGAATTCCTCACCCCAATACCTCCACCCCTTACAACCCCCTAATTCCAGATGTTGCCTTCAAAAATAGACCATAGCTTTGGCTGGGCTCTGCCTCATAGACTGTTTATGACATAATTACTCTTGCCCTGTGACCATGGGTCTAGCCAAGCCTGACCCTCACTCTATCGATTCGCCCTGAGTCATTTATCAACAGGGTGGCTGATTCCCCATGTCTGGGTAAGTACGGGGAGGTATTTCATCAAGACATTTGACACCTTCCTTTGAAGGGTGAATGACAGAACATATGAATGCCTCTGATTAACATCTAAAGGCAGCCTGGCCCCCCTAAAATTGCTCCTCCAATGGAGCAGCTCTCAGTAAATCCACTGTAGGGACCTCTACCATTTCAACTCATTTATCAGCAATTCCATCTGCTTCAGTTTGGGGCACTCCATGTGTCTGTGGGTCTGTCGTGTCTGCCTGGAGTTGCTCCCTCAAGAGTTTCTGGCCTCCATGCAAGTCCTAATCCACACCTGTCATCTTTCCCAGTGATATAGCTGGGGCAGCTGTTGCTTCTTCCTTGATAGTATGGTGGTTGCCAGAAAGCCTAAGGGGCCCACCATCTAATTTCCATGCTTGGAGCTAAATCTGTGTGTGCATGATCTTTCCTTGAAACTGTAGGAGGGGACTATGTCCCTCTACCTTTTACACCAAATTGATTTAATGTCTTCTTAAAGAGTGGTGAGCTCATCTCTGCTCCCATTCAACTTCAAAGGCCAGCAGTCTCATTAACCTAATTGCCTGACTTTAAGTAACTTGCTTAAATTACCAATTAATGGATGGCCATTTCTGTCCAAACAAGACATTTTAAAGCATTCCCACTAAAAAGAAATTGCTTTGAACCATGACAGATAAGTGTCTCCCTTTAGAGAATTATGATATTAATAATAATTATAGTAGATATGCTTTGAAGACCTGAGAAATTTGTAAAAGAAAGATACAAATGACAAATTTATATAGAACAAACTGTGGAATCCTTTGTCAGTGATGGCGTTTTGAAAAGTTTGTCATTCAACCAAGGTACACTAAATTATAAAGGCAATTAAATGTCAGGCCTGTAGAATATTTATCCTTCGGAAAAAAAATCCCTCAGGAAAAAGAGCACTGAAACTATCGGTAGCCCCAGTTGGCTACATTAAAGCCAATAAAATTACTAATGATAAATTCTTTGTCAATGAGGGGTCCCTGCTGTGCTGCTTCTGCTGGCTTTAGTCACAGTGAATGAGGCAAGGAGATTGAATTATTGGCTGGATTCATTTTATTGGTTTGAGCTTTGGTGGGGGGAGGGTTATATGGGAGATTCTTTTTATGTTTCGCTTTTTTCCCCCTCATGAAGCAGCTGGTTTTGTCTTTAGTTTCAAATGTCAATTAAAAAAAATATATCAGGGCAATCATTAGAAGGCAGGAATTTGGACGTGGGTGCTTCCTAAAACACCTGATGTCTATCACAGCCCGTGTGCCAGGAAGGGCCTCTCAAGTCTCCACTGGGAGAGATATGGGGGAGGGGAGACAAAGGGCTGAGGTGACTGCAGGCATGGCTGATAGGTGGACTCTACACGAGGAAGGGAAGGAGTGCCTGTAGGAAGTGGCAGAGAGGAAGAAAAGCTGTGAAATGAGTGGGCTGGGGCTGCAGCCCCTTGGGCTCACTCACCACAATGAGGCCAGACTCCTGTCCCTTGCTGATCCAAGCTCGGTTTTAAATTTCTATATGGAGATAGCAGCTATGGTATGCAAGGTATCACAGTGCTGCTACAAGTCTTGAGGACAGCATGGGGTTCCTGAAGACAAGATATGCAGCCTAAGTTCCTGGGAATGGAACCTTGTGACAAAAAGAGGGGGCTGGTACTGATTTCAGAGTGTAGTTTCCTGAAAGCCTGGGCTCCTCTTACTGTTCAGTCCCTTTAAAGACAACCAAATAGCCTTTTTCCACCACAGACTAGGGCACTGGGAACAACAAAGAGAAAGCCAAACCCTGGACTGAAACCCAGCCTCAAATCTCTCTATCTCCTCTTAACTGGAAGGGCCCAGATCCACGACTCCATGAAAACTCTGGAGCATGTGTCTGTGTGCTGAGCAGCCGACTCTAGCAAAAGATGCTCCTCTGAGAAACACTGCCCAGAGCCCAGGACTGCAATCATGCTCACGACTCAACAGTGGTCTGGTATTTGTGCCCACCTGCATGCTGGTTTTCCTCCAGATCCATCCACTGCTCTTTTCTGCCCTGTGCTATACCCAGGAGGTTGACTTCAGTGGATTTTGTCTTCTGCCTCAACTGATGGGATGCACTGGCAGGAGATTGGGGCAGGGGGTAGGAGTGAGGAAAGGGAGATCAGGGTGTTTCTTCCTCCTGCTCCCTCCCTACAGGGACAAGGGACACCATTATGACAGAGGCTGTATTCTCTGCTCACAGCCACTACTGAGTGCTTCTCTGCCTCAGATTCAGGCTTCAGCAGCAACATTCCTAGTGTGGAAAGCCGAATAATGGCCCCTAAAGGTAACCAGCTTCCAATCCCTGGAACCAGTGGATGTTGCCTAACATGGCAAAAGGGACTTTGCAGATGTGATTCAGTTAAGGAGTTTGAGATGGGAGATTATCCTAGATTATCTGGGTGGGCACTAAATGCAACCACAATGTGCTTATAAGAGGAAAGCAGAGGGAAATTTGATACAGAAGAGAAGTCTATGCGACCAGAGAAGCAGAGGTTGGAGTAACTCAAACACAAGCTAAGGAATGCTGGCAGCAACCAGAAGCTGAAAGAGGCAAGGGACATATTCTCCACCTGGGGCCCCCAAAAGGAATCAGCCCTGCCAACACCTTGACGTTAGTCCAGGGAAACTCATGTTGGACTTATGGCCTCCCGAACTGTAAAATACATCTCTGTCTTTTTTTGTCACTAAGTTTATGTTAATTTGCTACAGCAGCCTAGGAAACTGATACACCTCCTCAGCCTGCTGTTGCTAGTGGCAACGTCACTTGTTGGTTACCACTTCTCTGTAAATAGTCCTTCATGAAAAAGTCTTTTTAAAAAATCCCAGCTGAGTGTGGCTTCTGCTTTCTGCCAGAATCCTATCTGATATATTCTCTTTCATTCCAAAAAGAATTTAAGATAGTATATTTTTAAAATGATACAAGAAAATTTTTGTTTAATGTGAAAATTTGGGAGAAAAAGAAAATAAGGATAAAAGAAATATGAAGCTAAGACTAATATTAGTATCCAAAATTCATGCCATATAGTCCTGAATACTTTTCAAGAATTAGCCTACAGATTCTACTCTAAGTTCCCCAGCAGCCAATACTAACAGAACAAGCATAATCTATTCTAGTTTATGATTTCCTAAAGTAGCCTTATAGTAGGAATCTTCTGAATCCTTGCTAAACATCCAAAATATCCAGCCATCACCTCATCCAAGACCTATCACATCAGAATCTAGTAGGGAAGCAGTAAAAATCTGGATTCTAACTTAACAAATATCTGAGATGAAGTAGACAAATCACAGAATCTGTGAGATAAACACATAACATGGGGATTGTTCACAAGAGGAACAATGTTAACAACTGTTAACACTTGTGAAAAAAAGCCATCATCGCAAGGCTGGAAAGATGTCCCCAATTATATACCTTCTAGCAGTGGTCAAGCACTGTCTTCAATACCCATACAGCATACAGCTTTATTAGTAAGGTGACAAAAGTAGTGATCTACTCAAGAGAAATAAAATTCCAACTTAACTGTGCCTTAAATGAAAATGCATATTGTAGCAGATTCCTGTATTGTCTCTTCAGTTTGCATTACCTGTTCCCCTTTCCATGTAACCTCCCAATGTCCATTCAGGGATTCCTGTGGTCAGGGGTAAAGAGGCAACCAAGGCTAATGCAGTAGGGGTGTTCCAGTCCCCTGATCCTAATGACTGGAGCAAAGAGGGGTATGTGAACTCCACCAATCCAACTGGGCCTTTTCCTGAGGATTCTGGGTTATAGTCAGTTTCTTATTCTAGATCAGGGGTCCCCAACCTATGGTGAGTTATATAATTATTTCATTATATATTACAATGCAAAAATAATAGAAATAAAGTGCACAATAAATGTAATGCACTTGAATCATCCTGAAACCTCCCCCACCCTCCCCAGTCTGTGGAAGAATTGTCTTCCATGAAAATGGTCCCTGGTGCCAAAAAGGTTGGGGACCACTTGTTCTAGATGGTATAGTACCTACAGATGTGAGGCCTTGACACCTGGAGGGAGGCCAGACTGAGCATAAAGTGGATGCAGAAAGAATTGCAGGGGTGAGAACCCCACAAAAAACAGAGCCAGAGCCCCGATTCAACCATGCATGAAACTCGCTCCACCACTTCACTTTCTCAACATGCGAAGCAATAAATTTCCTTTATTGGGTATGCCATCTTAAGTAGGTTTTTCTTTTGCTTGCATCTACGAGCATCCTATGCAGTATGACTGTTGTATTTATCGGATTTTCTCCATTGGAAATCCACCCATAGGAAAAGTTATTAAAAAATGAAATCCTTGGAGAGGGATAAACTCTACCAAAAAGAAGCATTTGATTCTTTTTAGTGACTACTGTTATTTTAGGGAATTTTTTTTTCTCTTTTCCTGCCCACCCTACCAAAAGGATTGCTAAGTAAAGAGCCCAAGTAAATTGTTCTGATTTTTGTCCATGTTGCTAACAATCACCAGGCCTTTCCATGCAACCAGGGTCTAACCTTGAACTTATTTTCCTTTATCTGCTATTGTGCCATCAATCTTTCAGGCATTTTCCAGAAAACACCGTTTCAAAGACCGGGGACCTAACTCACCAGCTGTCATTAACTCCCTAGACCCAGAATCAGCAGTCACTTGGGGAACCCAAGGGTGCATCCATTGTTTGGTCAGGAGGGGGCTATTAGGATCTCTAGGGATACAAGGATAAAGATAGAGGAATCAATGGAAATGGTGTATTCAGTGGAACCTGATTACATTTTTGGGACTCCGGCTCTCCTTTCCCAACTACTTAAGCTATTTTGAATGAGTGACACTGATTTCTTAGCTGGAATGATTAATACTTAGTCAAATAGTTCTGATCTAAAGCCTAGGGTCTGAGTCACGTCAACATAAAAATATGACCGATGGGAGGAAGTTATTTAATGAGTATAGAGTCCCAGTTTTGCAAAATGAAAAAGTTCTCGATATTAGTTGTACAACAGTGCAACCAGTACTTAACAATACTGAACTGTACACTTAAAAATTATTAAGATAATAAATTTTATATGATTTGCATTTTACCAGTACACACACACACACATACACACACATTACTGAAAGGGGCGGGGAATTAAATTTTATTGTCACCCGGTAAGGTTTGCATTTTAGGTAAGTAATAATTATATCCGACACATATATGGTAGTAGTTACAATGTGCCAATTAATGTTTCTTAAGTGCTTTTCACTTATCTAATTTACTACTCAGAACAACCCTGAAGGAGAAAATATTATTCCTACTATTATATTTCCAATTTGCTGATAAGGAAGCTGAGCCACAGAGAGGTTTTGAAATTAGCCCAAAGTCATCTGGGCTGAGCTGAGATGCAAGCCTATTCAGTTTAGCCCCAGAGCTCATGCTGTTCCCGACCAGCTATACTGCCTCTCTGTAATTCATGATCAGAATGTATTAACTCCATCTTACAGAAGCAGGAACTGAAGATCAGAGTTAAGAAAATGGTCCAAGATTATGAAGACAAGTGCAGAATCCAGACACAAATTTAGCCTTTCTAGTTCCAATGCCTCAGTCAAATATGCAATCTAGAATGTTCTAAGGCAAGAATTTCAAACACTAATCTTTAAAATTATTGAAAATTCTAAAGGGCATTTGTTTGTGTGATTGTATCTATTTATATATATAGCATAGGTTAGCACTGTGCAATAGAACTTCCTGTGAGGATGAAAGTATTCTACATCTGCACTGTCTAATATGACAACCAGTAGTCACATGCACCTTTTGAACAATAGAAATGTGGCTGGTGTGGCTGAGAAAATAAATTTTTCATTTTGTTTCATATTAATTAATTTAAATGTGAATAGTCACACAGCACAGGTATAGCTATAAAACCAAAACATATGTTTAAATGCATTTTTATTGTGGTAAATTATAAAACCCAAATATTTGTAAAACACTACAATATGCGCACACTTTCCATAAGCCATCAAAGCCTAGACATTGCCACACCTAACTGGCCTCTGGGAAATTCCATTGTACACTTGTGAAAAAGGCAATAACCTTTTATTGTGAAAATAGTTTTGACCTCAGGGACCCTCTGAAAGGACCTGTAAGGGGCCCAAGACCACACTTTGAGTCTGGGACTGACAATCAGAGCTCAGCTCCTCCATGCCCAGGAGGAACGATCCATCATCCACCCCGCTCTGAGGCTCCTGCCTCCCATTTCTGTGTGGCCTTTGCCCCGCCGCTGCCTTCGCCCAGGTAGTTTGGTTTCTCTTGCTCCCCAGACTTCAGGCCCTTGGCGCTGGGGCGGGCGCGAGGCCCAGGGCCCACTCCTGGTCAACGCACGACCTGAGGGAAGAAGAGCTGCAACGGTGGCGCGACTTGCCTGGAGAGAATTTTCCCTCTGAGGTTCCAAGTCTTCAAGGCAGGCTGATCGAACCAAAAAGTGGAAAGAAACGCGCAAAGTGAAATTCAAGATGCTGGAAAAGATGGAAAGGCCTCTTCTCCCTGGAGTCTCCGCTTCTCCCCTCCTTCCGGCAGGCAGGAAAGAGGAGGCCGCTCGAGGCGGAGAAGAGAGGGCTCCACAGGGTCTTCTGGGGCAATTCAATCAAAGAAATTATTTTCCCACAGACGAAGCCAAGAATATCTTAATGGCTTTTTCCTGATTGAGGGATAAATCTTCTATTAATTTATGGCCCAGCCCCAAGCCGGTTGTGTCAACTCCGCCCACCTCCTAAAACAATGTGAGAAAGGCTTCAAAATTCCGCTTACTTTTATGATTTTCATCTTCCCATTCCTATTTCTTCTTCCTCTTTTTTCCACTCAGTTCTTTCATACTCCACCCCGATCCTTTTACTCCTACCTCTTCTGTTTTCAAATACACCGCCAACTCCATCAGTGCCACGTCCCCAGCCCAGGAAAAATCTCTAGAGGCACCCAAGGAGAGGTGCTAAAGGCTCCGAGGCGCAACTCCCTACCTCCCCCGTGCAGAGTAAAGACAACAATGAGAATAATTAGAGGGCCACGGAGAAAAGCCATTACGGCCCAAGCGTGGCACCGCCTGCCCAAGCGGCCCCGTGCATCCCTCAGCGGGCGCTTTAACCAAGCCTAGGTTGTGGCAGAGCGTCTGGGTGCAGAGACCCGGCCCCCACAGTAAATGAAAAGAAAGCAGAGGGCGAGAAGCGGGTGTAGGAGAGACTCACAGTCACTATTGCCCTGCTTAATGATCACGCCCTGGGGGTAATTGTTCAGTGGCCCTGTTTATCGAATTGGCCACCTCGCTCGGCTGGCCACCCTACGCCCCCAGCGCTGGGGCGGGGGCCCGCGCCCCTTCCGGAAGAGGGAGGTCTGAAAGTGGGTAAACCGACCTGGGGTTTCTGTGGGAATTCAGCCCGTTCTCGTCTGCGAGACTTTTAATGCTCCAGATAAGTATTTTTACTATAGATGATTTAGATAACATAGGCCTGGAGAGAAGGGGATGTGAGTTATTCCCAAATCTACTTGCTAACTTCATGCCCTTAGGCAAGTTAATTAACTCTTAACACAGTTTACTTATCTGTAAAGTGGGGATAATGTAAGTAATGACCTAACTGGAATTTGGTAAAAAGCAAATGAGCTAATACATGTGACGTTTGTAGAACAATACCTGGCACATGGACACGCAACAATTTCCTACGTGTAAACTGAAAAGTTGTGCCTGGTATTGAAGGTTAAACTGCTAGGCAGTTACATTCTGTGACACCAGTTCTGGTGACAACATGAGCACAGGGACCTAGGTAACGCTCACTGCCCAGCTTAAGTCACAGCTCCTTTGTGCTGGTGTGGCCCAGCGAGGGGTGGGGGTCAGTGTGGACAATCCCACGGAGTGACGTGCGAGCCGCGGGACCTCTAGTCTCCACCCGAAATGGGCTTCTTGCCTCCAGACTGAGTCCTGGACCATCTCCCTGCTTCCTCTGGCAGGGAAGGCCCATGGGGTTCTCTCATTTGCCAGGCTTTTTGAAGGGCCCTTAGATCTGGCTCGGACCGACCGGACAAACCAGAATCACACGTGGGCCCCAGGGGCCCCAGGCCAGAGTCTAGGTCTCGAGGTGACCCCAGCAGGAAGCAGAACGGTCCGGACACCCGGGCCCTGATGTCCTGTCTCACTTCTGGCCACGCAGCCTGGAATCCCACCCCGCACCCACCGCCCGTGATTCCAAACAGCCAGTATAGACACGCCCCCACCTCACCCCACCCCACCGGGGAAGACAGCGGGACCTAGACCTCTGGGCGTGTTTTCTACGTTTGTCCTGCAGGGTCGGGGCGGTACGGCCTGCACCCACCTCTCGCCTGGACTTTCGTTTCCAGCCGTGCCCTCCCGGAGAGGTTTATGACTACAGCGCGGCAAAACAGGGAGTCCCGTGGGCACCATACACGGCCGCAGCGCCTGCGGCCCCAGCTCACGGCCTCGGGCTTGCAGGGCCCCATCCTTCTGGTGCGTGGGGCTCTGGAGCCAGAAAGTGTACACAGACCATAAATTTCCCGCCCCGCTCGGCTCAGCGCTCAGAGGTCAGGGGCCGCCCGCCTCCCACCGCCTCCGTGAGCCGACCCCTTCCTCGCGCCGGGGTAACTGCGGCCGGCGGCAGAGCACTGCTGGTGCCCGCAGCAGCGCCTGGCCAGGTCACATCGCTGTCCCACCGCTGCCAGAGCACTATAGTAGCGTTAGGACTTGGGGCACAGCCTGCGGGAGACTCCCCACCGCTGCCTAGGAAGCGGTTTTGCCAAAGCGCAGCAAAGAGGGACCGAGGTGAGGCCCGGGGGGGAGGCCAGGTGAGGATGGAAAGAGAAAGGGATAACTAGGAGCAAGAAAAGGCAAGCGTTCGCGGCCTCTAGACCCATTCGGATCTTTCTATCCTGAGGTCTGCGGTAGGGGGTACACGGTAAGTACACAGTAAGTGCACGTGGCGACTATTTGCTTAAAGCTGTTTTTGCAGTGGGCCTTCCTTTCATTCGGTTGTCAACTTTGCATACCAAACAGAGCATACCATGAATGCTCTTTCCCTGGGGGTGCATCGAGCCAATTCTTAATAGATTTATCTGTGGTTGCATCTACATTGTAAGCTGAATATTTAAAACAATGATCAGAATAATTCATCAAAAATGAAAACAAAGGTTTCTGAGTTTTTGTTTTTTGCTTTTTTTTTTTTTCTTTTTCCTTGGCTAAAGAGAATCAGTACTGCCCACCAGTTCGGGAATTGGAGCAAGCAACTTGCGGATTTCTGAGTCAGAGGCTCGGCCACGCCCCTTACCAGCCACATACCTTGATCAAATTGCCCAACCTGTCTGCTTCTCGAAATGGTCACTTGTAAGAGAGGAAGAATATAATCTTCCGTCCTGAGTTGCTGTGAAGGTTACTTTAGGAGATACAAGACTTTCACCTCTTGTTTAAAGAGTGGAAAAGCTTGTGTCGCTTTCCTCCGTTCTTCATGTGCGCGCACCCATCGGCGATTTCGAACCACTGGTGCGGACCCGCACCCCAGCCAGAAGGAACTAGCAGTGTAGTGATGGTAGTAGTAGTAATAGTTTATTAACAGTTCCCACTTATTGAGCGCCTTCTGTTTGCCAGACCTGTGTTTGTGACTGTGCTCTGTATCAGGTATGCGCCCCTAAGGTATGAACTGCCTCCAGGTTAGTGAGCAAACTGTCGAGAAGAAAATGGGAAGGCGTAATCGGGGAGCTGGAGGGGACACGGGAGGCTGGATGGGTCTCCTCACCACCATTCCTCCGCGATGAGAAAAGCAAGAGAGAAGCAAGGATAAAGAGGTGGGAAAGAAAGTTTCCCGATTGGTAAAGTTTTGGTTTGGAGGAGGTGCCTCAGAGCGCCTTCAGATCACTCTAGCGGGAAACACTGACATCCCCTAACCCAGAGCCCGCCCGGCACGTAGTAGGGGCTCAAACGATGTGTGTGTGTGTGTGTGTGTGTGTGTGTGTAGGTGGGTAACACCGAGACTGTGCGTGGCCCATGTGTCTCGGTTGGCTTTTAAACAATGCCTTTGGGGAGGATGGCACTGTTGTGAGGTTTCTCTTCCTTCTTTTTTTCTTTTCTAACATATTCATAGATCCATTTGTTTTTTAGTTTTAAAAAATCGCTGCCTTTCGTTGCTTTTTGGTTCATAGGCTAGCTTCCATCACCTCTGGAGCAGCCTGGCTGCCCTGTCACCCCTTCTCTCAGGTCACACGCCCAGTCTTCCCTGTCCTCCACCGTGGTCACCCGGAACCAAGCCAGGGGAGCCCAGTTCCTCTTAAAATCCTGAGCAGAATCCTGAACAGCCCCAGGAGGAAAGGAAGGCCAGGGCGCAGGGATTGAAGAGGGAAAAACGAAAAGTGGGAGAAGGTGGGAACATGCAAAGCAAGGAAGGCAAGGGACAGTGAAGACCACAGAGAATGGGAAGATTCAAATTACAGTTCACATTCTGTTTAAAAACTGTTTGTCACAGAGCACGTCTTTAGTTTGACAACTTTTCTTTACAGCTTTTCAGCTTATTTTTTTTCAGCCACAAAAGTGAGCTCTTGGCCTGGGATAGTAGCACAGGCTACAGGCACCCCGCAGGAGGACAGGAAAAGGGGATCTGGCTTAGATCGCTGCAGGTGACCCAGGTGGTGTTAAAGGGACAATCTCCTGGGCGCTGCCGACCCGCACTGGGCTGGCGTCCGTGCCAGCGGGGCGAGGTCGAGGCCCGAGGGCCCACGCTGACGGTGGACTGAACGCTCCGCGGGCTAAGGATCTAAGCCCGCGAAGGAGCCGGGCCCTCCCCTAGAACCGAAGCAGTGGCGAACAGGGGGAGGCCAGGTGACCCCCGAAGGTGTGAGGCTTCGGAGCGAGATCTGCGCCCCGGACCGGGGGGCCGGGTTGCGCCGAGTCTCGGGGCACTCCTTTGGAGGGCGTGAGCAGCCTGCGATTCGCGTCGGAGCGGAATTCGAAAATGGCCGGATTCAAGCGAGGGTTGCTAGAGAAAACAATCCTGTTTGCTCATCAGCTGGTTCTCTTGTTCGTTCACTCGCTCATTTCTTCAGTTTCCACCGCGTGCTGGGAACTGTGCTGGGTGCGCTCTTTTCCCCGATTCTGAGAAACAAAAATAAACAGCCCTGACAAATCAAAGCGAGGCTGAAATTTGCAGACTGGGAAATCTCCGCTTGAGGCGAGCGGGGGTTGAGAGTGGCCACAGAACTCCGCGAAACACACACGCGTTCGCGCCGCAGTGGGAGAAGGCGAGGTGCAGACGCCCTGAAGACCGACTCGCCTCGCCTTCTCCCCTGCTCTGCACTGCTCTTCCCGGTTCCAAGAGAGGCGCTCGCTCGCAGATCCTAGCGCTCTGTGGGGCTAAGGCCCCAGTGGGGCAGACCGGAGAAAACGCAGAAAGCTTCTGACTTCTGTCCTTACGTCGATCGCTGGGGAGGTGACAGTGGGCGAGTCATTCAACCTCTCTGCGCATAGGTTTCCACCTACAAGATGGTCAATGATGCCCATCTGCACTCCAGGTGAATGTGCGCTGACCAGCGTTTCGGCCATCTGTATGAAGTCGTTTTCTTGCTGCTCTGTGGTGGCCGTAGTACCAAGGATCCTTGCGAGTCCTCAACCGGATGATTCGCGGCTCCAGCTCCTGGGGTCACCACTTTGTAGCTGCGTATCTTGTTGCTTAGCTTCCTCCTGTGTTCATAATGCTAACCATATTGTTTCTGAGGATTCATTGATACTAAAAATAACCACAAAGCACACAATAATTATGTTAGTCATTTATTCAGTAAGCACTTTTGCGGGCACATTCCTGGTACCAAGCTCTGTGCTAGGTGCTAGAGTTTCTCCAACCAAGCAGCAGAGCCCAGCCCTGCCCCCAAGAAGCTAAGGGTGCCCTTCCCCTTCAAAGTGATCATTTATGTCCTGTTTCTGTTTCCAAGACCCTCTCTCATTGTGATTAGTTAAGAATTTAATAAAACTCCTGAAGTGCCATTTGTCCTCACATAATCTCCACAGCGGGAGCATAATTTTCCTTCCTGGGACCCCAGTCACTTGCTTAAGCTTCTCTCAGATCCTTAGCGTCAGAAAACTAGCTTTTTCCTTTTCTAATTCCCAAGGGTAACTCCCAGCTACACCTACAAACATTGTATTGAGTGCCTTCTGTGTGCACTGGGTGCTGGGTGCAGTGCCAGGAGCATCAAGAGGAAAAAGTGTCAATGGGGGTCTGATGGAATCGGCGGGGACACACAGCAACCCATGGTGTCAGGGAGCAGCGCATCCAAACTCTCTGGGCTACTCCTTAAAAGGCTTCCTGGGGACACTGGGCAACAGGGTTCCAGAGATCTAATGACTTAATTTTCTTGGAGAGTAAGGATGTCTTGCATTCTTTTTTTTTTTCCTACTGTGCAAACACTAAGGAGGACCTAAATAAATACTGCAATGAATAAACGAATAGGTGAAGGAATATAATAATGTCTAAGCCTATACCTCTACTAGTATACCAGCCTCTCTTTTCATTTCACGTTTTTTACTGCAATTGGTCTTCTCAGCAATTTATGAGTTAGTTAACATTGATTACATCCTATTATACAGTTGAGGAGACTGAAACCAAACGGTTAGATGCATTTCCCAAGGCCATGCCGCTAGTTACGGGTACGTGAGTGAATGAATGAATGTCTCTGGGGCTAGTGTGGGTCCCCAGTGCCTGGCTGGGATCAGGCGCGCTCCTTCCTGCGCTCTCTGCTCTCGACTCCACCTGCTGGCCTCTTGCCATACCTCCTCCCACCCAGAGAGAAGCTATAGGTCACCAGAGCCCCGAGCTATGAGAATGCGTCAGGTGTTGTTGCCGCTGCCGCCTCTGTGGCCTCTCCCTCCGGCTCCTGGCCTGTCGGAGCGGTGGACTGCGCAAGAGAGGGGGGCTTGGTATCTTACATGGCTGGGGTAGTCCGAGGCTAGGGGAAGAGAGAAGAAGCCAGCGCAGCGGCTGCCCGGGCGCTACTGGGCCTCGAGCTTCCCGTTCTGCCCAGAATCCCAAGTGTCAGAGACCACCAACACAAGTCGAAAAGCGCCACGGATGATTGCTTCCTTCCTCAAGCAGGGTGCGGCCAGGGCCCTAGACACTATTAAGAAAGCTACACTTGTTACTGAGGCGGTGCAGGCCAGAGGGCGGGGTGTCAGCCCGGAGGCGGCCCAGGCCTGTGACTTCCAGAGGGACATTCCTCTGGAACCACCGAGGGGAAAAGGAGGGGCTAACGGGAGTCAATAATCCCAGGCAGCGATTGCACCTCTTATGTTCTTTGAAACAAAAACCCATTGATCTTTGAAAATTCGGATCAGAATCGGTTTGTCAGATGTGTTGGGTAGTACCTCTCACGTTCTTGCTTACTGCAGGAGGCACTGACCCCGAGGCCCATCAGGGGGTCCTGGCACTCACTCTCCAGGGCACCTTAGGCAAGTGTCCTTACGTCTCTTGGCCTCGGTTGCCTCATCCCTAAAATGGGGGAGTTGGGAGTAATCGCACCTGCGGAGACATCTATCCCTAGTTTCTAAAATGACAGAGGGCAGGGGCAGCGAAGGGACCCAAGAACCAGCGGTTCTCCGAGCTTGCCTGTCCGCCGGGCCTAGGGATCCCGGCCGAGCCTGCTGCCCCGTTAAAGCCCGAGGTGGGGGGGGGGTCGGGGGCGGTGGATATCTTAGCAAGTGCACCCCGCCCGGCGGAAGCAGTCCGGATTCCCCAAGAGCGGCTGCTGCGGCAGGGGATACGCGATTCGAGCTTTAATATCCTGGTGTGTGAAGAGAAACCGCAGAGAAGGCCACTAGTTTGTCTTTGGGAAGCCGGCCAATTCCATCACAAACTCGAGGGTGGTGTCTGTAAGCTAGACGTGCGCTTGAGCACAGTTAAATCGGGGGACGGGGTGAGGGGGTTTGTTTGTTTTTAATCTCCCGGACCCCTAACACCTGCAGTTCAAGTCCTCCTTAGAACGCAATACTTGCATCTTCACAAAGACCATGGAGTATGCAATGCCTCCTGCGTCCCCCAGAGGCTAAAGAAGGGGGGATGCTATTTCCCTGACTGTTTAGGGTCCTCTTGGCCATCTTTAAAGCAGTATCACTTCGTCATATGGAGAGGGCTGAGCGCGAAGTCCCTCTTCCTTCTTTAAAGTGGATAAAGCTGGCAGGGAGACTGGGGCACGCAAACGGGACGAGGATGCGTGGACCTCAGCCTCTGGCTTCTCTTCCGCGCCAATTCCTGCTCCTGAGCCGTCCCAGGCCCGGCCGGTCCACCGACTGGGAGTCTGAGTTGGCGCCGACTTGAGGAGAGGTAGTGCGGGATCCAGGAGCAGGTTAAAGCTCAACAGATTAAGGTTCAAGTCTTTAAATGGCAGCAGAAAATCCCCTGCTTCGGGCCCTGGTTCCTGCCCCGCCCCTCTTCGGGCCCCAAAGCTCTGGTGTAGAATCCAGGTTCATTCTGCGGTTACTTTGGCCTCTGGTACCTTGAAGAGGAGGCCGGAGGTGCCGGGCACTCTTACTTCGCCTGCCCCGAGCTGACTGCAATCTCCTCCAACCCCTGCCAACATCCCACTCCAGATTGGGTGAAGACAGCAGCCAGAGAAAAGATCCCAGAGCGACTGGGCTTCCTTTATGGTGCCCTCTGAGGTGGGGAGGCGGTCAGAGGGATTTGTGACAACCAGAGTCTGAGCAACTAACCCCCTCCCCCATCCATAGAATCCTTGCAGGGGGTGGGGGACGGGGACAGGGGAGATCTCCTTGGCTGGCCTGACTACCTGAGTCTCCCTTGAAGGCAACACCTCGCCTTGACGTGCCGTGGTGGGACCTCGGTGGGACCCGGCAACCAGAGCGACACACTCCCTGCAGTCGAGGTCTCTGCCCACTCTCGGCTGAAGCGGACAAACGCAGGAGAATGGGGCGCCGGCTTTCAGCAGTTTGGTCCTAGCAGCTTGGCACTAGGAAGCTTTTCTACTGAGACGAGCACCCCACCCACCCCCACAGGCAGAACGAGGCGGTGTGAGGCTCCTCGCTTTGCTTTGCCGTATGGAGGAGAACGGGGAAATTTATTTGCGTGGTTTTACCCACAGAGTGCTGCAATAGTCAGTAGCCTGCCTGTCTCTCACGTGTCTATATGAATCTGCGTGTCTGTGTGAGTGAGTGCACGCGAGGGGGGCTATTGAGTCCCTCTTCCCACGCCCCCACCCCCACCCCCCGCAAGAAAACGCGTCCTGGTCGCGGTCCCTCCGTGCGCCTCCATGCGCCTTGCTCGGTGGGCTCCGCGGGGACTCCTGCGGCGGGCTAGGCGGAGCACTGCTCCGAGCACAGGGTTACTACCGCTCGGGTCCCGGGTGGTGTGCGGGAGGAGGGGGCCGTGAGCACCGCTTCCTCTAAGCCCGGGCCCAGGCGCGTCTGGGCCTGCGGACCTCCAGCGCTCGGCCTGCTCTTCCCTGTCTGAAAACTCTTGGTGTTGGCTGAAGAATTTCTAGCTGCCCGGCTGCTCTTGGTAGCATCAAGCCCCGCCAGGAAGATTCCAGCACGCGGGGTCGAGCGAGCAGCCCCGGGATGTGGCTAGAGGCGGGAAAATGCGGCCTTTCTTCCCGGCCACCTGCGGCTGCTCTTCTTCCAAATGAACTTGAAACTTCTCCGGGGCGTGTGATGGTCCGTTTCTGATGAAAATGTGGAAGAATTCCACGGCCCAGGGTAAAGCCTCGAATGAGTTTCACGGGATAAATGTCCAGGAATTAGGGGGGTGGGTGGCGGAGGCAGGGGCGCCTCCTGCGAGCCGAGACGGAGTTGAGTTTCCGACCTCCCGACTCTCGCCCCCCTACCCCAGGTGCCCGCCGCCGGTTCACTTGGTCCTCAGGCCCCCAGCTCCGCCGCGGCCCCTGGCCTGTCGAAATCTGGACGAGATAAAGCCGAAATCTACTTGAAATCATATCCCTCCATTCCCCAGGTGATGGTTTCCTTCACTTTCCAAGCCCCAGGGGCCTCGGTGAAGAAATACAGCCAGGATTTCTGGCAGCAGGAACCTCGAGGGCCCTGTGAGGAGCCGGGGCAAGTGCAGTTTGCATAAAGCACCAAGCCGTCCCCGTCTGTCCTCCCCAGCCTGGCTCCGGTGTATATGCCGCCACCTTATTCTCTTTAACACCAGAACTGGATTTATGTGCCCCAAAATTCGAGGCTTTGGGATGTCCTAGTTCCAGAATTTCAATATTTGGGAAGTCAGAGGAAATGAATGTCAGTGATGAGGGCAAAATTGAGGTACAGAGGGAATCCCACAGTTGGGTAGCAGAGCCTGTGGAAGGCTTAGAGGAATGACCCCAGGCCAAGCCTGGAGCCCACAGCAGGTGGGGAGGCTGCCCTGGCCCTGAAACTCCTGTGGCACAATTAGGGATAGCAGCTAGCTCACCTTCCTATTTAAGTTGGGATTCCTTGTGGGACAATATACCTTTCTTTTCTCTTCCCCACTCCCTGGTCTCTCACTCCACACTCCTCACTGCTCTTTCCTCTATGGGTCCAGCTCGATTTGGGGGCTTGGGAGGTTGGCTGGGGCAGGAAATGGTGATCCTAGCATCCTCATGCCAGTTCTGGGACTTGCTTAGGCATCTGGCTGCACCCTTGCAGAAGTGGCCAAATCTGTCCCCTTCCATGCACGTGAAGGCTAAAACAGAGGTCCTGGAATGAGCTCCACGGGAATGAATCAAAGTGAAATAGGAGATATGCAAGACTGAGGAGCAGCTCTGGTCAGAGGACTGTGGTGCATCCTAGGTTCTCTACCTCTGCAGTCCCCAACCTCCCCCCCCCATGGGCCCATGGACCGTAGGAACCCAGCTGCACAGCAGCAGGTGAGCAGTGGGCCAGCAAGTGAAGCGTTATCTGTATTTACAGCCACTCCCCATCACTCGTCATCCCACCCCCACCCCACCCCCAACCATGAAAAAATTGTCTTCCATGAAACCGGTCCCTGGTGCCAAAAAGGTTGGGGACCTCTGCGTCCTCTTCATCCCTCCACAGCTCTTTCTACCTGAGAACTGGCTCCCAGACATGGATGCTGGGTCTTTGAGAAGCTTTGTGCCCTCCCCAAAGTCAGTGCCAAATAGATCTGGCTGGTCAGGGTTCTGACATCCATTTGTTTTAAAATTTCCCAGAAAAGCATTTACTGACTCTGGACATTTCTTTGTTTGGAGGGAAGAGCCAGTAAGGACAGGTCTCAAAGAGAGATTTGACCAGCTTTAAAAAACAAAAACAAAAACAAAAAACTTTAAACGGCCCATCTTAGTAGCAGCATCAAGGCAAAATAGGTTTACTATTTTCCAGCCCCAGTGGGATGGGAAAGCTGCTCCACTGGGCGCCTCCAGTGGCCAAATTGCAAAGGAAGATTTTTTTGTGGGGAGGGGTGTGCAGTTTGTAAATCCATCCCTGGCCAAATGTGGGGCTAGGAGGTCACAGTTCTGATTTGGGCTCTGCCTCTGCTTAACCTTCAATAAGGCACTTCCCTGCAGTACAATTGTTTTGGTTATCTTTAAAACCAGGACCCTGGCACTCTAAGACCCAGGCTTCCAGCCCTAACCACTGTGATATACTTGTCCCTTCTTGCACAACATTACAGACCTGCCTGGTGCCTCTATCCCATCCTTGAGCAACTGCGCTGTGAGAGCCCCACAGTTCTGGGCCTGGCACTGAGCAGCCACCTACTGAGTATGGCTGTGCCTGATTGACTCCACCGGACACCACCACCTTCCCCACTCTAACTCTGCATACTCTAGTGCCAAGGAGGGGACACTCATTGCGTCCAGACTCCGGTTGGGGAAACCATCTGCTGCATGGGCCTAAGGGATTCTATGGTCTACTCCGTTCTCAGGCCATGCGCGCGGTTGCACAGCGGTTGATCTGAGGCAGTTGGTGCTGGCTAGGCACCTCCGAACTAGGTGAAACCTCTAAGCCGCTGCCGATCTCTGCAGCAAGGTGGCTCTGAGGTTGAGCCACTTTCCCCCAAAGCTCTAGACCCCCACTTTCAGCTGCTGTTCTGCAATGCCCCGGGGGCTAAGGTCCCAGGTTGGAGATCTTGAGCCTTAAGGATCAGTCACATCGCCCCCAGCAAGCCAAGCTGCCTTTACAAACTGTAATAAACATTTTATTTACAAGTTCAAGGCTTCCTAAGTGCAGCAAGTCTTTGCGCCACAACCCCTGGTGCGGGGAGGTACGGTTTCCTCTAACACTTCACAGTGCGAGCTGAGCTGCTTGTGTCCAAGGAAAAGTGTTCGACGGGCGATGGGAGCCCTTGGCAAGGGGACACAGATTCCCCTCCGCTCTGGGCCGGCTGGGCTGCAGCCAGCCAGGGTATCAAGGGACGAGGAGAGAAGTGTGAACGTCGGGAAAGACGTTCCCCGCTGCGTCCCGACCCAGGCCCAGTCGCCAAAATAAAGTAGGCACAAAATCCACCCAGGGACCGGAGGCTGTACGCAGGGCCCCGGGTCTCCTCCGCCCTAGTCCAGCCTATAAGCCGCCAAGCGGGGCTGGGGCCGGCTCGGGGCTGAGGGGAGCGCTGCTGACTGTGGGCTGGGGCGCAGGGAGCAGCTCCGAGGCGCCGCCACTGCTGCCGAGGCTGCTGGCGCTCCCCGCGCTGGTGCTGCTGCTGCTGCTGCTGCTGCTGAGGCTGCTGGCGCTGCTGAAGCTAAAACTGCTGCCGCCGGCGCTGCTCGCACCACTCCCACCACTGCCGGCGGAGATGAGGACGCCGGTGGCCGAGGCCTTGATAACTGTTGTTTGGTGCAGAGACCGCTCAGCCCCCTCAGTCCGCTCCGTGTCGCTAGGGGCCATGTCCAGGGACTCGGAGTCGCTGCTCTCGCTCTCAGCCTCGCCTTCGGAGCGGCTGGGGCTCCTCTCATCCCGTTCGCCATCCGCAGCCGGGGCTCCGCCTGAAGTCTTCTCGCCGGCCTCCTTGTCCTTGTCTTTCTGGGCCTGGGCCTCCTTGGAGTGCCGCCACTTCATCCTCCGGTTCTGGAACCACACCTTAACCTGGGCCGCGCCGCAGAGAAGACAAGAAGGGACACCGAGGTGAGACATAGGCTCCTTCTGATCCGAGTGGCATGCACCCACGACCCACCCCCTAAGGCGGGAAAACACTGCTTACCATTCCCGAGGCCTCTACCAAGGGCCAGGCACTGTGCTAGGCATAAGTGTGGAAGGGAACAACCCAGCCAGGGATCCTCACCTAGGGAACCCACGTTCTTAACATGTGGCTGTCCCACCTCAGGCCTGAAATGACCTGGGTGCTTGTTAGAAAGGCAGATTCCTGCACCCCACCCGCAACTTCTCTCTCCAATCTAAACTGAAATGTCTTCACTTCACTTGAGTCAGGACCCTCATGAGACTCCGATTAAAGTTAAACTCTTAGCCCAGAAAAATGCACATATAGCCCAAGATTTTGCACACAATTTCAAGGGTTTGGTGAGCCAATGTTAAGAATTCCTGCTCTAAGTTGGCCCTCTCCACTACCCAAAGCAAGCCGTCCACACAAAAGCAATTTTTTTAAAAAAAGAAACTGTGGGAAGCAGAAAGGGGAAAGGGGCTCACAGTTAATCCCAGTGGAGTGGAGGTATTGCTAGACTTTCAGTAGAAGAGCATTTCCTTGGCATGTTTGTACTTAGGAGCTGATAAGGACCCTGCCCCTGCCAGGGATAAACTAATTCTCCTAAAGGCTCAGAAAATGCTGGAATTAAATGTGTGCAAAGCAGAGGAAAGGGGTAGAGATGAGGCAGAGAATCTATATAAATATATATGATCCCCTGGGGGACCCAACACACTCACACAAGTTCCAGCTTCCCTTTTAAAAATAACATCCACAGCTGGTGGAAACCGGCTGGGCTCCTCCTGTGTGTGTGTGTGTGTGTGTGTGCGAGGGAGTTGTGTAATGGAGGACAGAAAGACAGAGAGACAGCAGTCAGGGGACCAGTGAGCTAAGAAAAAGAAGCCTGCCTCTGGCTTTTGCCCTGCTGGGGACAGTCAGCACCCAGGCAGCAGGGGCCACTGCTGTGGGGTGTAGAACAACGGTGAGTCTTCCACAGTCAAAGCTTGGGTGGCGGGGGAGGGCAAGAAGGCCCAGTTCTTGAATTTAAGAAAAAGAAAAAAATTAATTCAGGTACAATAGCTTTCCTATTGTCTTGAAAAAAATCAAATAAGCAGAACCTGCTGAAATGCTCCTGGGCATTCTAAGAAAAAAATTTTGTGTGTGTCTTTCTTTCTTTCCCTCCCCCTTTCCCTCCTCCGGAAGATTTTCTTCAGAGCCTAAGCTTAGAACATTGGACTGACTGGCCGCTCCAAGCGGACTCCCCGCCCTACTAGAGCTAAGTAATTTCGTTTGAAATGATATTTTCACTTCCTCACAACTGGGGATTTCACAATCCAGCAGCAGCAGCAGCAGGAGGAGGAGAGAGGGAGGGCAGGAGGAAAAAACCCAACAACAATCTCTTGCCTTTGGGTTTTTTATCTCTTCTGAAATAAACTGCCTCCTACAGCGAATTGCACTACAGTTGAGTACATAATTATCATCTCCCGTGGCCTATTTGCTTTCTCTGTTGTTCTTCGGCAAGTTCGCCAAAATAAACAAGCAGTGCTTGTTGACATACATCTTCGGGGATGGGCTATTCTCTCTGTCCTTCTCCCTCACCCCCGTCCCCACGCTCTTTTCTACTGCCTCAAGTTTCGAAGTCCACAAAGCCTCGTGAAATTCAAGAAGTTGTGTTTCGACCGCAGGAGGCAAGTAGGCGGTGGTGGTGGTGGTGGAGGTAGCTTTCGGGGCTAGGCCGGCGCCGCTGCCTGCCCGAGGGCGCTGTGCGCTGGACGGCGAGCTGCAGCGTGAGCTGGCTTACCTGTGCGTCTGTAAGGCCCAGCATCGCCGCCAGCTGCTTTCGGTCGGGCTTGGTCACATACTTCTGAATCTCAAACCTTTTCTCCAGGCCTTTCCTCTGCAGGTTGGAGAAGACAGCGCGCGACCATGAGCGCTTCCTCTTGTAGGTCTGCGGCATGGTGTCTTTAGTAAGTACAGCATAGGGACCTGCCACGGGGCGGGAGAGAGAGGGAAGAGAGACAAGAGGGTCCAGTTAGTGCCCAGTCCGCGGCCTGCAGGCCTGGGGCTCACTGTCATGCTTACAACTGTTTTGTGTTAACAGTTGGCTCCACCCTCATTAGAAAGCCAGAAAGCCCTTCACGCACACAAGAATGACCTCTCTAAGGAGGAATTTTACAGCTAAGACTTAGTGGGCAGGCTTAAATCGAGTGTGGATTGGAGATGCCCGTCGATTAATTCAAAGGGAAAAACAAAACCCTAATGCGTTACCGTTAGGCATGCGAAGAGTAGGGGAAAATGGCCCTCGGGCCTGAATGATCTACAGATGACAGCCCTGAATCTCGTGTGTGTGTGCGTGTGTGTGTGTGTGTCTGTGTGTGTGCCTATGCAAACAGACTTAACCTCGCCAAGCAAGTGTTCGAGGTCATCCCCAAAAGTATATTAATAGGCAACACCTCTTGGTGCCCCATTTTCAAACCGTCCTCTTGGTGAAAAGGTAGAGAGAGCACACCATCCGCCCACGCACACACTTTGCTGGCTCTCCAGGCGCCCCCACCCCTTTCCCGGGGAACCATCCGAAGCCAGGGTTAGCTCGCTGAGAAATCTTTCGGTTTCTCTCTCCTGACTTCGTAGCCTCCCGCCCCAACTGCGAGATTGCGACACCACTGCCGCCCCTTGAGAAGTCAGTCCTGAGATATCTGACTGTAAGTTGACCTGCCCGTTGAGCGGTACCCTGAAAGTCTTCCGTACCTGGAAACGTGTCTTGGAACTGATGCTGAACTGAGTTTCTCGGGTTCGAGCTTAAGGGACTCAGGATGGCAGAAGCCTCGTTAATGGGATCTAGAGACGCGAAGAACTGGCCGGCGGAGGGCTGCAGGCCGGGGAGGTGCACCCCCGTGGGCCGCCCACCGGTTAGTAGGGACGTGAGATCTGAGGACAAGCGATAAGAAAAGCCGGTTACACCTCGGGCAAACGCACACTCTCTCGGTGGATTGGTTCCTCCCCTTCCCCTTGCCCTCGATTCGTTCGTCCTGAGTGAAGTCAGCAGAGACCCCTGTTTCTGCGCCGAAACCTCTCTCTCCCAGCAGTTGCCAAGGAGCGATGCACGAAAAGTTCCCCTGTGTGTCTCTCACGCCACGTCCATGCATATAGCAAGGAAGGGCTGCACATCAAAGGGCCTGAGAACGTCACTTTCAAGTGCCTTCCAAGAAGTCCACAGACCCAAAACCTCCGTCCCTAGGAACCCCCCACTCTGCTCTCTCCTCTTGGGAGTTTAGATCCTCAATTTTATCTACGTTTCTTGGGTGAAATTTTACTAGAAATCAGATAAATGAAAGGGAAAGTGTTCCCAAAAGGGCTTTTCCTGTCAGAAAATATAGTTCTCTCTCCAAATATGTGATTAAAGAGACAGATTATAGTCATTTTAGCAAATATTTATAACCATTTTTATGAATATCGACTCCGTGGCGTTTGTTTTTAAAGCATCCCTGGAGTCATTCGTTTTACGTAGAGCAGGTGTTTCAGACCTAAAGTTTTATAGTTTCTTATAATTTGTTTTCTTCTCCCCCATTTTACCGATTTGTCCTTAATTGTAAAAATACTCAAAAGCACCCCAAACAGGCCCGGGATCGGGGGAGTGGGTCAGAGCTGTGGTCAGAGAGGCCTGCAGCCTCCAGCCCAAGACCTACCTCTCAGCGTGTTGCCTTCCTTGACTTTCGGATCAAATTCTGCAGACAAAATGCGGTCAATTCCAAATTTGAGGTCTTTGCTGGAGGGAGCTGGGCCCGAGCCGCTATGGTGGGGATTTGGGACCACTCGCGTCCCCGAGGTTGGGGGCTGCAGGGCGCCGGCCCGGGGTGGAGGCGGAGGCTGTTGCTGGGGCGGCTGTTGCTGAGGCGGCTGTTGCTGTTGCTGTTGTTGCTGTGGGTGATGGTGGTGGTAGGCGGCTGAGAGAGGAGACAGCCGCTGCGGGAAGCCGGCCGGGACTTCGGAGGGCGCCACCACTGGGGTGGGTCGAAGCGGGGATCTGGCGGCAGCTTGGAAAGAGGCGTGCGGGTGAACCGAGCCCAAGTGCGCTGTGAGGGCGGCGGCCGAGGCCCCCGCCAGGCCCTCCGGAGCCGCCCCTGGGTCCCCTACGCCGGCGTGCAGGATGTCTGCAATGACAAAAGGAGGGCTTCTTGACCGCCGCGGGGTCCATGGGGAAGGAGCAGCCGCCTGGGCCCGCCGATGAGCAGTAAGCGGCCGACCAGAGGCTGAAGTTGGAGGCATAGAAGGGAGCCAGCCCGGCTGCGAACATCCTGGCGGGGTGGGCCGCACCGCTGCCGCAGTCTGGCCGGACCGGGTGGGTGGGTGCGCGGGGAGGGACGTGCTGAGCCCAGGAGGAGGCGGCCCCAGCCGAGAACGATCCGCTTTCGCTTCTTCGCCCGCACTGAAGAAGGGAGGCCGGGGAGCCCTAGCGCCGCCCAGGGAGAAGGCGAGGGCCCGATCCCGGCCGGTCACCGCCTCGGTCCGTGGCCTCACTTTCAAGGGCGGCGCGGCGCCCGCGCTCTCCGAGGGCTGGAGGCGAGCGAGGGGCGCCGGGGCGCCTAGGCGGGCGGGGGCCGCGGCTCCGCACACGCCGGGGAAGCCAGGGAGACAGGAGCCGGACACCGAAAGAAAAACCCAAACAGCTAAGCCCTAAGAGCTAAATTTAAAACAACAACAGTAATAATCCGTTAGTTAAAAAAAAAAAAAAGTAATAAGAGAAAAAAAAACTCCTCTCTAAAAACTCCCAAAGTTTTGGCAGGAGCTTTCGAGTCAGGCCCGGGGTAGGGCCTCGATCTGAACGCTCATTGGCCATTCTCTTGACCAATGGGAACGGGGAGTGCAGGGGAATTGGGAAAGATGGGGCGTGGCCCGCCCTCTAGGCCACGCCCCAGCCACGCCAAAGTGTTTGCTGCAGCCGCGTGGGCTGAGCCGGGTATGGCGCGTCGTTGCCGCGTGGTGGCCGCGCGGCAGCTTCAGTGAGCTCTGACTCTCATCTAACTTCAGCTCCGAACCGCCACCGGGCGAGGAGAGTTAGTCAAAGGAGATTTCCCGGCGCTCTCACCACCCGGGGTTGGGGGGTGGGGGCCGAGAGTGGAGGAGGATGGTTGTCCTGCGCTTTGTAGGAGAGCAAAGCCCGCCTCCCGGTGGACAGTGGAGCGCGCTGGCGGTCCCCTGGGTTTCCTCCTCTTTACCTCACTGTGCGCTCATCCCCATCGCTTCTGGGCCCCTGCCTGGACGCTGCGGTCCTGAGTGCCGGCCCTACTTAGCGCCGCGTCCGCCCCGCGGCCTCGCAGGAGATCTTCGGCGAAGTGAGGAGGAGGGGCAGCAGCAAATTAGTTTTATTCTGAGCTGTCACACAGTGACAACTTGAACGAGTGACTTTTCAAACAAAATAAGATGGATGACTCCGACCTCTCCCTTAGACGTAGCCAAACTTTCCCCGGAGCCTCAGCGGCAACAAAACAGGCTGCCTCCCGAAACCCAGGAGAGCGGCACGCGCGTCCCCTCCTCTGCTGTACCTGGTAGGAAATGTCAGCCTCCCTCCTCCGCCACATCCCCGGATCACGTGGGGTTCGTTGTTTTGCAAGTGCCCACAAGAGCAGATTTCTGTGGGGTTCAATACTACTTTCAATTCAGTGAGAGTTTCCTCAGGAACCCCTTGGGCCTGGTCGCAGGAGGAGCTGCAGTGGTGGCCAACGTCCTCCATTTGCGCCTTGGGTCTTTAGAACGCAGGAGTGGGTGTAGTGGGGGGTTTTCTGCAACATCAACATCTCTATTTTAAGAATTCGATGTCATTTAAATTATAGTCAGAATGGATTTCCCCACCCCCTCCCAAACAAACCACAGGCCACCCAGATGAGCTGTTCTTGCACATTTTCAGGAAGACAATAAAATAAAAACAATAATGAAACCACTAAATCTTTTGTTTTCGATTGTCCTAATAAGCATCTCCTAACAGAGCTTCTGTAGCATTTTTATTTCCCTTCAGCACTAAGACATCTCACCAAATAAACCCAGAAAGGCAACTGAACTTGCCATGTCTATCTCGAGCTCAGGATTTGGGCTCATTAAATTAATTTCTAGTGGCTTCTAGCGTCTTGTTGCAGATGCTGTCATTTTAAGCTTTTGACTTTCTCCTTGAAAGCAATCAGTCTTTCGATCAACTAGCACTGAGATCTCGCCCAGTCCCTCTCCCTTTCCTTTTCTCCCCCTCCCTTTCGTCCGTACCCCCATCCCTCTCTTTTACTAAAAAGTTTTCTTGCCTTGTACGGGCGATGGAGTGCTATTTCCTCGGAGTGGATGGGTGTGGTTGGCTGAGGGCAGAGGCACCTGGGGCGAGAGAGACTGGAGAAGGACCAGTCCTGGATCTAGCTGGAGGCAAAGGAATGACAAGTACAAAGCTACAGGACGCGTTGGCAGAGGGTTCTGGCAAGACTCCGGTGGGAAGGCAGCTTCTCTGTAACTTCACAGCCTCCAGGGAAAGTCACTAGCGTGAATGTGTGTAGGGGTGGCCATGAGCCCTCTCCTCTCTTTTTCTAGTGCCACTTCCAATTTGGTTGTGATTCCAATTTGACTGCAAACATTCAGACCTCCGACTAAACTCAAACTCAAGAGTTCTAAAAGATGTATTTACGTCTCACCCTAGGCGGCGCCGCGCGCTTTCACACCCTTCCCTAGAAGTAAGACTCCCCCACCCCCTTTCACCCGTTCCAGGGTTTGGGACCTTCTGGGGGTGGGCGTGGGGTGCAGATTCGGCGGACTCGAGCCATCCAGGTTCCCTGCGGCGCCCACGACTGTGATCCGCCGGGCTTCAAGCCCCGGAGCGCTGGGCTGACGCCGCAAAGACGAGGCCCCGAGGGCGGGTTTTCCCGCCGACTCCTCGCCCCAACGCGCGCCTCTCTCTCCCCGCAAGGCCCGCGGCTGGATTGCAAGTTGCAACTTCGTCCGCACGCCCCTCTGCGATCCCAGGCAACCAGGTCAGCGCCATCCAGGGCCTACCCCTAGCTCCCGGAGGCAAACTCGAAAAGGAAGCCTTTGGAGCGACCCTCACCTCCCGCTACACCCTTTCCCTAGGCCCAGGCCTCGCCCCTATGGGCCCCTCTCCCAGTTCTGAGCCCGCAGACTCCCCTCTTCCTTACTCCATCCCTCAGAACCAAGAAAGCAGCAGGAAACCCGGGGCTCGCCGGAGTTCGGGTCATCTCCTGTTTTTTGATGGACTCAAACTCGGACTAAATGAGCGGATGTGCCTGCGAGATTGGTCTCAAAATAGAAGTGGCCTTAGTATTTTAGGATACTGCAGAAATCCTTATTTCTTCCGGAGAAAAACTCTATAATGACTCCTAGCACTTCCCCTTTCAATATTTGTGCAACTTTATCTCCACCGGCAAGTTGCTCGGGTGACGCAAATCCGCCCTTGTGTATTACAACTACCAAAATAAATGCGCGGAAATCAATTCCCTTCTAGCAATGAAAATATAAATATACAGCCTGCGACTTTCCCCTTTAATCTTTGCTTTCCGAGCGACTCCGGGCTGTGGTGAAATGAACTGGCCCAGAGCTATTGAGACGGGGAAGGAGGCGAGGAGGGCAGTGGCGAGGGCTCCCCGGGGCCTGTTAGCCACGAGGGTTGAGGCCCTAGCAGAAGAGAAAAAGACCTAACTAAACCAAATTGACTTGAACTTGGTCTACACAGCTGCGACTGACTCTAAGTGTAACCGCATTTTTTGGAAGATGCCACATTGGCTGGGGTTTCTGATCATCTCTGACCGCTGTCTTTAATTCTTTCAACTCACCCCTTCACTTTTTCTGGGTAGACACAAAAACCATACTGGAAATGGGCAAGATCAGAGAAGGTCCATTTTATAATTTAACAATATAGCTTATGGGGATTTAGGATTGAAAGAAGGGACCTGAATCAGTGGCTTATGCAATGACTGAGGCAAGAGCTGGGTGGGGTTCTCCCTGTCTTTGGAGCCTCCATACTTAAATCATCAGTTCACATTTTTGCCCTAACCCCAGGGACACGGGTCCACACTGAGCATAAAAGGTCAATGATAGTGAATGCTGAGCTTTGCTTTCAAGAACATAACTGCAAGGGCTTAAACTGGCCTATGCTATCTGCTTTTGCTTTTTCCTGTAGACTATGGGCAAAATAATGTGCAAAGCAGTTGCTCTGTGGACTTGGGAACCCCCGCCCCATTTTAAATATTCTTTCAAACATGAAAATAATTAAATTTTCACAGTCAGAAAAAGAAGGAAACACAGGTTACCCAGCTATTTGAGAATCTGAGAGATCTGCAGCAATGTAGGGATCTGTGTATATTGTGCCTGTCATTCTGCCAGCTGGAGATTTACAGACTGCTGGGCCCACACTCACATTCAGTGGTGGGTTCCGGACTTCTGTTCCTTGTTTGTGCTACATAAGAGAGGTTAGGACTCTAGGGACCCCCTATAGACATACCCCCCCCACTATACACACACACATGCACACACACCTCTTGCATTATTCTGAAAGGCCACAACTCTCTTTTCCTAGAGACCTTAGAGTTATTCCAGACCTAAATATAGTTTCTGAGTTTTTGAGGAGAGTTGGACTTTGCTATGGGGTGAGAAAGGCAAATAACAGTGCAATAGGACCACAAGCATTCACAGCCATTGATTTATTCTTTTTCCTTTTCCCCATTTCCCAGGTGTGGCAGACTTGCAGGTGGCCGCCCTCCATGTGGCCATGGCCCTGCCCTTGAACTTTAGCCACAGGTCGGGCTTCAGAGCCTCAGACAACCCTTTGAGTCTGATCCCATTTGCCCTTTCCTCTCACAGAGTTTCTCGCATATATCCATTCCCACACTACTAGGATATGCCACTTTATATACAGGTACTGCTTCTCTCTCTCTCTCTTTCTCTTTGTCTCTCTCTCTCTCTCTCACACACGCACACACACACACACACACCTCATACATGCTCTCTGGGAATCTTAGAAACTGCAGTGAGAGGGAGCAGTGCAGGCAGTTTGAGATTTGCTTCTGTTGGGAAGAGCTGCTTCTCTGCCCTTCCAAGTCATCTTCTCTACATCCAGCCAAGAAAGACCCCAAACCTCATAAAACCTACAGCAGAACCCATTTCAACATGGCACATTATAACACAGACTTGCATATATTTACAATGAAATCATGTCCCTATAAGAGTAAAATATGAAAGACCATCTGTAGCATATAAGAGTTTAAATACTTCATTCCACCAGCTTCTATTTGATAGTTGTAAACAGTGCTCTCCCACTTCCAATATGTTATCCATTTACCTTGTATAAGCTGGATTTGTTGCCTGAATTATTGAATCTGAATGGCTGGTTGTTAAGGAAGGAGAAGGAAGTGTAAGGGAAAATCATATATTCAAAACAACCCTGGTGTTGGGAGGAAGAGAAGAAAGCCATTCCTAAAGCAGTAGTTCTCTAAACAAACAAATAAACCTTCCTTCTCTTTGAGACACATTTTCCAAGTTAGAACACAAGTTCTGAGGACAGAAGAGGGACTCAGGCCCAGACTAAAAGGCAGGCACGGGAAGGGAACCTTCTGAAAGGGGAGGATCCTGGAACCAATGAGAGGGATTTTGTAGATAGAGCCAAAGGGTTGTGCCCATCTCAGTGGTCCCAGTCTGCCCACCAGCACCCCACCAGAATTAGGAGAGTGCCGGATTTAATGACAGAACCCTCCCGGCCCTGCCCAAGCCCACCAGGCCCTTGATGGGGGCCTGCCCAGTACTGAAAGTTGGTTCTCTGCTGACACCTGCTGGACCAACTCTGCATTGTTTTCTGGCAGTGGCCATCCTGTGCTAGCAAAATTGTTGTGATCAAAGTTGACTCTTCCTTTTGCAAAAATTCAGGTTTCTAAAATTGGCTTTGACCAGCAGCTGTTTCCGTCCATATTGTTGAAAACATGGAAAGATCTAGTATTATGTGTTTAAAATCACCAGACAAGGTGAGGGCAGCAGTCACCCTTCAGTAATAATACTGTGTAATCTACAGATCTCAGTGCCAGTTCACATTTATTATCTCACTTGTTCTTTAAGATAATCAATTGTAAGGATGCAGAGGAGGGATTATTATCCCAATTTAAGTTTAGGAAGTTGATCCTCAGAGAGGTTAAGTGGCTTGCCCAAGGTTACACAGTTAGGAAATGGTATTGGAGGGAACAGAGGCTAGGTTTTCTGACTCATCAACCAGTACTATACTACCCAGCCAATCTCTTCAGGGAAACGGTTTATTCAGAGGAAAAACTCTCTGCACACAGTCAGAATGTGCACTGGTTTCAGGCAAGGAGCTGGCGAACAAAAGACTGTCTAACGTGGAGATTGTCACACAAACACTGTTAAACAAGGGCAGATTGATGACCACATCATGAATTTGGGATTAGAGGTATTAGGAAGACTCTGGGTTCAGAATATTCTCTCTTTTTTTAATTTTAATTTTTTTAATTTTTTAATTTCAGAATATTACGGGGGTACAAATGTTTTGGTTACATGGATTGTTTTTGTACCGCTTGAGTCAAACTTATAAGTGTGCCCATCACCCAGATAGTATGCATTGTACCCATTAGCTTTGATTTCACCCATCCCCTCCTCCCCCTTCCCACCTGTATGATTTCCATTGAGTTTTACTTCCATCTGTGCACGAGTGCTGATTGGTTAGTTCCAATCTAATAGTGAGTACATATGGTGTTTGTTTTTCCATTCTCACGATATTTCACTTAGGAGAATGATCTCCAGTTCCACCCAGATTGTTGCCAAAGGTATGAATTCATTTTTTTATGGCTGAATAGTACTCCATGGTATACATGTACCACATTTTATTAATCCACTCATGAACCGATGGGCACTTGGGTTGATTCCACATCTTTGTGATTGTGAATTGTGCTGCAATAAACATTCAAGTGCAAGCATCTTTTTGATAAAATGACTTTTTTTCCTTTGGGTAAACACCCAGTGGGATTGCTGGATCAAATGGTAGGTCTACTTTTAGTTCTTTGAGGAATCACCATACTATTTTCCATAGAGGTTGTACTAGTTTGCAGTCCCACCAACAGTGTATAAGTGTTCCTCTCTCTCCCCATCCATGCCAGCATCTATTGTTTTGGGACTTTTTGATAAAAGCCATTCTCCCTGAGGTTAGGCAATATCTCATTGTGGTTTTGATTTGCCTTTCTCTGATGATTAGTGACATTGAGCATTTTTTCATATGTTTATTGGCCATTAGTCTATCTTCTTTTGAAAAGCTTCTGTTCATGTCTTTTGCCCACTTTTTAATGGGGTTGTTTGATTTTTCTCTTGCTGGTTTGTTTGAGTTCTTTGTAGATTCTGGTTATTAGCCCCTTATCGCATGTATAGCATGTGAATATTTTTTCCCATTCTGTAGGTTGTCTATTTACTCTATTGACTGTTTTCTTGGCTGTGCAGAAGCTTTTTGATTTAATCAAGTCCCATTTATTTATTTCAGTTGTTGCTGTGATTGCCCTTCTGGTCTTCATAAATTCTTTGCCTAGGCTGACACCTAAAGGAGTTTTTCCAACATCTTCTTCTAGAATTCTTATGGTTTCATATCATAGATTTAAGTCTGTTATCCATCTTGAATTAATTTTTGTAAGTGGTGAGAGGTATGGATCCTGTTTCAATCTTCTGCATGTGGCTATCCAATTTTCCCAGCACCATTTTTGAATAGCGATTCTTTTCCCCAGTGTATATTGCTGTCTACTTTGTTAAATATCAGATGGCAATATGCGGATGGTTTTATATCTGGGTTCTCTGTTCTGTTCCATTTGGCCCATGTCTCTATTTTTGTGCCAGTACCATGCTGTTTCGGTTACTATAGCCTTGTAGTATAGCTTAAAGCCTAGTAAAGTGATGCCTCCAGATTTGTTCCTTTTGCTTAAGGTTGCTTTGGCTATTCAGGCTCTTTTCTGGTTCCAAACAAAGCCTAGAATTATTTTTTCTAGATCTGCAAAAAATAACTTTGGTATTTTGATGGGGATTGCATTGAATCTATAAATCACTTTGGGTAGCATGGACATTTTAACAATGTTGATTCTGCTGATCCGTGAGCATGATATGTTTTTCCATTTGTTTACATCCCATGCAATTTCCTTCCTCACTGATTCATAGTTCTCTTTGTAGAGATCTTTCACCTCCTTGGATAAATATATTCCTAAGTATTTTATTTTCTTTGTAGCTATTGCAAAAGGTATTGAGTCTTTGATTTGATTCTCAGCTTGACTGTTGTTAGTGTATGGGAATGCTACTGATTTGTGTACACTGATTTTGTATCCTGAGACTTTGCTGAATTTATTTATCAATTCCAGGAGTGCCTTGGCAGAATCTTTGGGGTTTTCTTGATATAAGGTCATTTTATCAGCAAAGAGTGATAGTTTGATCTCTTTCCCTATTTGGATACCCTTAATTTCCTTCGCTTGCCTGACTGCTCTGGCTAGGACACCCAGCAATATGTTGAATAGAAGTGGTGACAGTGGGCATCCTTGTCTTGTTTCAATTCTGAGTGGGAATGCTTTCAACTTTTCCCCATTCAGTATGATGTTTGCTGTGGGTTTGTCATATATGGCCTTTATAATTTTGAGATATGTTCCATCTATGCCTATTTTGTTAAGAGTTTTTTATCATAAAAGGGTGCTGAATTTTGTTGTGTGCTTTTTCTGCATCTGTTTAGATGATCATACTATCTTTGTTTTTGCTTCTGTTTATGTGGTGAATCACATTTATGGATTTACGTATGTTGAACCATCCTTGCATCCCTAGGATAAAGCCCATTTAGTCATGGTGGATTATTTTTTTTTTATGTGCTGCTGAATTCGTTTTGTTAGAATTTTATTGAGGATTTTTGCATCTATATTCATAAGGGATATTGATCTATAGGTTTCTTTTTTTGTTGTGTCCTTTCCTGGCTTTGGAATCAAGGTGATACTGGCTTCATAGAATGAGTTGGGGAAGATTCTTTCCTTTTCAATGTTATGAAATAATTTCTGCAGTGTGGTTACCAATTCTTATTTGAAGGTCTGATAAAATTTGGCTGTGAAACCATCTGGTCCAGTACTTTTTTTTGTTGGAAGATTTTTCATTGCTGCTTCAATTTATTGCTTATAATTGGTCTGTTCAAGAGTTCTATTTCTTCCTGATTGAGCCTTGGGAGGTTGTGTGTTTCCAGGAATTTGTCCATTTTCTCAAAGTTTTTGAGTTTATATGCATAGAGATTTCTATAGTATTCACAGGTGATATTTTGTATTTCTGTGGTATCAGTTGTAATATCTCCTTTTTCATTTCTGATTGAGCTTATTCGGGTCCTTTATTTTCTATTTCTGGTCAATCTAGTGAGAGGTCTATCAATTTTTTTTCTTATCTTTTCAAAGAACCAACTTCTTGTTTCACTAATCTTCTGTATTTTGTTTGTTTGTTTGTTTTCATTCATTTAGTTCTGCTCTGACCTTAGTTATTTCTTTTATTTTGCTGGGTTTTGGTTTAGTTTGCTCTTCCTTTTCTAGTTCATTGAGATGATTCATTAAATTGTTGATTTGTGATCTTTCTGTCTTTTTGATGGAGGCATTTAAGGCTATGAATTTTCCCCTTTAGGACTGCTTTTACTGAATCCCACAGATTTTGATAACTTGTGTCCCCTTTGTCATTTAGTTTGAGGAATCGTTTTATTTCCACCTTAATTTCCTCCTTGACCCAATAATCATTCAGCAGTAGGTTGTTTAATTTCTATGACTTTGTGTAGAATTGAGTGTTTCTGTTGGGTTGATTTCTAATTTTGTTCCACTATGGTCTGAGAAGATACATGGTATGATTTCTATCTTTTTGGATTTGTTGAGACATGTTTTGTGGCCTAAGATGTGATCAATCTTAAAGAATGTTCCATGTGCTGATAAGAACAATGTATATTTAGTAGTTTTGGGGTAGAATGTTCTGTAAATGTCTGTTAAGCCCATTTGCTCTAGAGTCTCATTTAAGTCCAGTGTTTATTTATTTTCTGCTTGGAGGATCTGTCCAGTTCTGTCAACGGCATGTTGAAGTGCCCAGCAATTATGATGTTGCTGTTTATCACTTTGTTTAGATCTAGTAGGGTTTGCTTTATGAATCTGGATGCACCTGTGTTAAGTGCATAAATATTTAGGATTGTTATATGTTCTTGATGAATTGCTCCCTTTGCCATTATATAATGACCATCTTTGTCTTTCTTTACTATCATTGATTTGAAGTCTGTGTTATCTGATATCAGAATGGCTACACCACTTCCTTCTGATTTCCATTTGCATGGAATATTTATTTCCATCCCTTCACCTTAAGTCTGAATGAGTCCTTGTGGGTTAGGTTAAGTGTTTTTCCTGGAGACAGCAGATACTCAGATTGTATTTTTTTATCCATTCAGCCAGCCTACATCGCTGGAGTGGTGAATTCAAGCCATTCACATTTATTGAAAGAATTGGTAAGTGGGCTGGATTTCTATTCATCCTGTTGGGTAAAACCTTATTGCTTTCTTTTTTTTTTTTTTTTTTTTTAACTCTTGAGCCATTATTCTATACAGGCTCTGAGGTTTAGCTTTTGGGTGATTTTACACTGGTGAGTTTCTATTGTGCTGATCAATGTATAATGCAGATCTGAGTACAGCCTGCAGGGCAGATCTGGTCTTGACAAATTCCCTAAGCATTTGCTTGTCTGAAAAAGTCTTTATTTCTCCCTCATATAGGAAACTTAGTTTTGCAGGATACAAAATTCTAGGCTGGCCATTATTCTGTTTAAGAAGACTGAAGATGGGGCTCCAATCTCTTCTGGCTTGTAAGGTCTCAGTTGGAAGTCTGCAGTTAGCCTGATGGGTTTTCCTTTGTAAGTTACCTGATGTTTTCACCTTATGGCTTGCAAGAGTCCCTTCTTCATGTTAACTTTGGCCGGTCTGATGACTGTGTGTCATGGTGATTGCCATTTTGCAATGAACCTCCCAGGTGTTCGTTAAGCTTCTTTTACATGGATACATAAATTTCTAGCAAGACCAGGGAAGTTTTCCTCAATTATTCCCTCACACAGGTTTTCCAGTCCTTGTGTGTTTTCTTCTTCACCCTCAGGGATGCCTATAATTCTTATGTTTGGCCTCTTTACACAATCCCATATTTCTTGTAGGCTTTGTTCCTTCCTCTTAATTCTCTGTTCTTTGTCTTTGACTGACTTGTTTAATTTGAAGGTGTTGTCTTCAAGCTCTGAGATTCTTTCTTCTGCCTGGTCTAGTCTATTCTTAAGACTTTCCACTGTGTTTTGTATTTCATTGAATGAATTTTTCATTTCCAGAAGTTCTATTTGATTTTTTTTAAATAATTCTATTTTTTAGTGAATTTTTCATTCATTTCCCAAATTTTTTTGTGTGGTTTCTTTGTGTTGGTTTTCCATTTTCTCTTGTATTTTGTTGAGCTTACTTATAACCCATATTTGGAATTCTTTATCTCTCATTTCAATATTCTGATTTTTGTTGGTATCCATTGCTAGAGAGCTGGTGTTCCCTTTTGGGGGTGACCTTTCACTCTGATTCTTCATATTTCTGGAGTTCTTTTGCTGATTCCTTCTTATCTGGAGCAGCTCTTGCTTCTTATTTTTGTATTTTCTTTTGTTTAGATAGGGCTTTTTCCCCTCACCTCACTTATATGGGTTTGTTTGTAGCATATGTTGAGTAAGAACCTTTGGCTTTGCTTATGGGTGCTTTGATGGTGATCTAGGTTGTGGATGGATGCCTTGGTTATAGATACCATACTGTGGTGGTTTTTTCAGTTGCTAGTTTTTTATAGGCTGTGGCAGTGGTGAGCTATGTGAGTCCAGAATATTTCTCTTCCAATTCTTTCAGGGTATCTGAAATTCTACTCCTGGAGGATTCCTTCTTTGGAGATGAGGCCCTGAGATACACTATGAATTAGTGTATCTGACCCTTTTCATTGCACAAATACTTGAGGACAAAGAGCTGTTTTGACAGGGAAAAGACAAAAGGGTGTTCTGAGCATGAGGTACAACCAAAGAGACAGGTTTTTGTGTGGCACACAGGGAGCAGTGTGGGAGCCTTGGGGCTTGGGCTCCTTGCAGGGTGCTGAAGAGGAATATTGGAGGATGGCATTTTTAAGTTTTGCTAGGGTCTGTCTCCCCTGTCCATGAGTACTCTAAATGGTGAGAGGGGAGCAAAGATAGGTACCCCAAGCCCCAGAGCTCTGCCATCCATTTCTCCCCCAGCACCAAGTAAGATTTCAATGCCCTATTGAACTACACAATAAGAGCAGTCTCACTTTTAAAGCTCATGTTTATACAAGAGCATATTTCATGGCCTGTGGTACTTACGTCTGAGTTTTAGGTATTAAAAATGTCCCTAATACTAGTCTTTATGGGTCTTGGAAGAGAACCAGAGTCTTGCAGAAGTAGAAATGCAGGCCCTGTGTCACAAAAGGCTTCAGTAGGACTGTGATTCTCCTGCTAACCAGTGCTCACTTAGCTCAGCCTGGTTTCAGAGACTTTGTTCCCAAGAGAGATGGGGATGGCCTAGACTTCAGCAAGGGTGGTGGAAGTGAATGGAGATGAGGAGAAGGATTTGAAATGTTTAGTAGATAGGACTGACAGGATATTGCGTGACTTCATCTTTAAACTTTCCCTGTTAGAGAACATATAATATTAGAATATGTATATAACCATATTCTATCACATATGTGTAGATGGAGCCCCTGATGATAATTTAACACCCAACTTTATGACTTATTGTTTTTTCTTGTGTGGCTGCTTCCTCCATTGGGAGATGCTAACAAAATGTGCATGATTCTTCAGTGATCAGTTGTGTCTGAGTTTATACTTTTGAACTCAGGGCTAATTGTGTGTGTTTGTAATTAGGCACACATAAATAAGCTGTTAGGTTCAAAACAGAACTATTTACAAAAGCACAATTTGGTATTTTAGGATGATCATTAGCCTGTCTAAGAAGGCAAGATTGGGAACATAATAGTACTACAATATCCTCACTTTGCAGAAAATAAAACACCATCAGGGTGCATTTAATCTCCAGGGAGTTTATCTTATTTTTCATTTAGTGGCTGGCTTTAACAGAGCTTTACCAGGAAAATGAAAAATCACATCACTTTGAATGTATAAGACCTCTTACTGATGTCTCCATCAGAAAATGATCACAAAACCCACTGCCATTTTGGGACATTAGTTCCTTCCCTTCTGTCCCTTAATGGGCCTCACTTTGTTGTTTACTCGTCATGTTTTTTGAAATCCACAAAAGAAAGAAGTTTCGTTTCAAGAATACTATTACCATTTCCAATGAGAACTCATCTTCATTGGGAAGCTGTGTGAGCAGGAAACTAACACAACAAAAATTAGGCTGGCAAACACAGGTGTGCTTCACATATGGAAGAGAGTGAATGGGTGACACTTTTCCATGTAATTCAGGCCCAAGCTCCCAGCAAAAGTCAGTGTGGCATGTGAATGATTCCCTGACTTCTCCATGTATATCTAGCCACCTACTCAAGATCTCAACTTGCTTCGTCTGTCCCTCAAACTCCACATGTCCCAGACCAAACTCACCATTTACCTCTCCAAACTGCTTGTCCTCCAGGGTTCTTGGTAAAGGCACCACAGCTTCACTTTTGTTTTCTTCAAGCCAAAACCTGATAGTCATCCTGGACTCTTTTTCTCTCATTCTCCACATCTAATCAATCTTCCAACTCCCAAATGCTTCAAACATCCTTCCACCTCCCTCTCTCCCCTAGCCACCACCTCAGTCCTAGCCACCATCATCTCTCTTACAGCAGCCTCCTAACAGGGGACTCCCTGTGGCCACTCTTGCCTCCCTCCAATTTGTTCTGTATGCTAGGAACCCAGTGACCTATTAACAACTCATTTATAATGCTATCACTCCTCCATCCAAAATCTTATGGTGGCTTTTTACAACCCTTAGCCTACAGTCCCTAATCCTTCTCATCACCTACAATATCCTCCATGGTTAAGGCCCCACCCAGTCATCCAGGCCCATCTGGTTCTACTGTCTTCACTCTCTGTATGAGAGCAGAGTGGTCTTCTCTGTGAACACACAATGCCCATCTTCCGCTGTGGGGCCTTTGCAGGCACCATTTCTTGGCCATGGATCAGCCTTCCTTCCCACTCCCCTTTTGCCTAACCAACTCTCACTTCTCTTCCAGCTGTCACTTTAAAGGACACTTCCTCAAGGAAGCCCCCCTTGACTCCCCAGCTAAGTTAGGTCTGCCTGTTCTTCACCCCCTCTTGTAGTTCTAAGTACCTCTTTGAAGTAGTCCTCACCACATTTGTAGTCATTTGTTTACTTTGTATCTGTCCTTTGTCTATCTGCAACAATGGACAGGACTATGTTCATGTATCTAGCAAAGGGCCAGCTACATTATTAGATACTCAAGAAATATTTGTGGACTAGTTAATGGCTGAAATGATGAATTGGCTCATGGCTTTCATGTCAGGGTTGATTCATATCTGGGTTGATTCATTTCTCCCTTCTCTTGGCACCCACATTCCCTCTTGCCTATCTCCCCTTGTTATGTAAGGAACTAAATCAGTAGACAGAGAAGTGCAGAAACATAGAAAGGGAAGCAATGCTCCCTCTGCTCCTTTTACCGTAACTTGACAATTTCCTTAGTTATCACCACTGGATGGGGCTTTTTTATAATATGTAGTGAGAAAGCCTGCTTCCTCATACATAGGTCTTCTCCTTAGCCAGGATGGCTGGCTTGATATATTAGTATCAATACAAAGCAGAAAAATGGAAGGCAAAAGAAAGTCTCTTTTTCTCTTTGCAATCAGTGTCATTAAAAATTGAAAGTCATGAAAAGTTTTCAATAGTATAGGGAAATTTTTTAAATATTAAAATCTTTTTCTTAACAATATGATCTGAACTATATTTATACATACATATGCATAGAGAAAGGATTGGATGGAAATTGTAGAGGGCACCTTTGCAATCTGCCTAGGACCTTTTCCTTTTGGGAACTGCCCACCTTCACCCCAAGAGCTGCAGAAGCAGACTTGTGGCATGTGGCATGAGACTGGAGTGCGACCACTGAGACTCCCTTTCTGAGACTGATGGCGATGGTGAGAGAGAGAGAGGATCTCCCCCTTTCTCTGGAATTACTGGCTCTGAGGAAAATGTATAATTGGATGGCCATCTTGCCACCAAGAAGAGAAGACCTGTCTGAAAGAGAAGCCAAGCAAAGCTGAGAGAAAGAGAGGAAGTCCTGATGTCAATGTCTGACATTCTGGATTCTGTTGAGGCTCATGGCCTCACTTTATAAACTTCCCTATTATTCTATTATTCTATTATTTATTCCCAGGGCTTTATCATTCCTTTTGATAATTATGGGCTTTAACCTAATTGTTCCTTCCTTGCTTATTGCTTTTTATTTGCATAACATTTCACAGTGTGAATGTCTGATAATGTATCCTTGATGGGCATTCATTAGGTTTCCAATTGTTTTCCACTATGATCAATTCTGCAGTAAGCACCCTTGTGTGTAAGTCCTTATATACTGGTGACTATTTCTATGAAATAGATTCTGAAAAGTAGTGTTGCTGGACTAAAGAATATGTGTGTGTGTGTGTGTGTGTGTATGTATGTGTGTGTGTATGTGTGTATATATATATATATATATATATATAAAATTTAAGTAGGAGTTGCCAGATTACCTTCCAAAAAAGCTGTAAAAAAAACACATTTTCACTGGTAATTATGACATTACTCTTCTTCCTCACTTCCCTGCCAATAATAGATGTTATTGGTCCTTTTAACTTTTGCCAATCTGATGAGTGTAAATTGATATTTCATTATTATTTCAATTTGCATTTCCTTGACTTCTGGTGAGAGTGCCTGATTCTGTTGCTCTCTCAAACAGTAGATATTTGTAGTGTTTCATGCTTGCTGCTCTAATTGGGAAACACACAATAACTCTTCAGGTGCCTTCTGTTTTCAACATGATCTTTTCAGGAGGAAACCCAAAGTCCACGAGCCCTCCCCATTACCTTGAAACCTCTTTCTCTCCCCAGCATTAAATGTACAGACTTCCTTGCCTCCCACCTTTGGTAGGAAGCTGCTCATAATCATAATTCCATGAGTGGCATAAAACTATGCCCAATTCACATCTGCAAATGAAATGAAATCCCCCAGTTTACATTCAGTTATATTTGCATTACTGAAAGTGAATCATACTGGATATTTAAAACATTCAACTAACTAGGTAGGGTTTGGAAAACAGGCCTAGGAAGACATTTATCCAAACTGTCTCACTCTCCCCTCTTGTCCTTCATCATAACATCCTAGTCACCTTCTGCCACTGTGCCTGGAGAATGGAGTCTATTTTGGTTGTAGCAAAGCCCTGCCTCAAGCTCTATGACCCTCTGTCTCTGAGAATGCCTCTAGCTTCAAATGTTTCATCTCTCTCTCTAGTGTTCACCTGCCTCTCCCCACCCTGCCCTTCTTCCCACAGCAGCCATGTGCAATGGAGATTTCCACAGGAAGCAGGGCATCTGAGGAGCTCAAGAAGCAGGAGCCCAAGAAGCCTATGAGCAGAGGCTGCTATGCAGACACTCAGCAGCAGGCATCTTTGACAGCATCAGGAGCCTCTACGCAGACATAGTGTGGCCTGTTATCCCAGTCTGCTGGGAGATAAAAGGGTTTCAGTTCCTCTCTCCCTTCCTTTGCTTCTTTTCCCTCCCCCATAACAAATACAGTTTTAGACATCAAGGTCATGTAGAATCTTCTGAAATTTCTCTTAGAATTTTCCTAACCTACTGGCAAACTCCCTGGTTCATAGTCACCTTCCTTCATGCCTAGAAAGATAAAAATTTTTTAGTACTAGGGCCAAGCACTCTGCTAAGCACTTGACAGACATCATCTCATTTGATTCTAAAAACAAGGCCAGGAGGGAGCTATCATTATTATTTCCATTTTACTTGGGAGTTAGGGAGGCTGAGAATGGTTAAGTAACTTTCCTAAGGTCACAGCTAGTAAGTGGTGCACATTGGATTTGAACCTGCATTTTTGGCCACTAGACTCCTTGCTCATTATTGATGATTAATCCTATGTGTCAACTTGACTGGGCTCGGGGTGCCCAGACATTTGGTTAAACATTATTTTGGATATGTCTGTGAGGGTGTTTCTGGATGAGATTAACATTGGCATTGGTAGACTGAATAAAGCAGATTGCACTCCCAATATGGGTGGGCCTCATCCAATCCATCAGAGGTGGAATAGAACAAAAGACCAAGTAAGGGTGAATTTACTCTCCCTGCCTGACTGCTTTCAAGCTGGGATATTGGTCTTCTCCTGCACTCAGACTAGAATTTACACCCATCAGTCTTCCTGATTCTCAGGCCTTCCATCTCAAACTGGAACCCCACCACCAGCTCTCCTGCTTCTCCATCCTACAGAAAGCAATTCATGGGACCTCTCAGCCTCCATAATTGTTGAGCCAAGTGTGTGTATATGTGTGTGTGTGTGTGTATGTGCTATATATACATATCCTACAGTTCTATTTCTCTGGAGAACCCTAATGCATTCATCTCTACTCCAGTCTCTCTTTGCTCTTGTTTTTTCTACATATAATGGACTGGAACTTTCTCTCACAGACACAATTGCCCCCATGTAGTAGCCTGTTCAAGAGTCTTTTCTGGCCTTTTGTATCTGAAATCCTTCATCTCCACTGACTCAACCTCACTCCCTCTACTTACTCAAGTCTGTTCTCCTCTACTCCAGTCTTCCTGCCTCTTTCCAACCCACAGAATGAGGAGAGTACCTCAGCATACAGAGCCCCACTGACTTCATCCGCCTTCATTCTGCCTCATTCACTGCAGTTCAGCCTCACTGGCCTTCTTTTTATCCCAACAACATGCTAAGCTCAGTGACTTTGTACTTGTGGTTCCTTCTGCTTAGAATACCCTTCCCTGGAATTTTGCATAACTGTCTTCTGTGTAACTCAGAGCTCAACTCAAATGTTATCTTATGAATGAGGCCATCCTTGAAATCCACCCCTCATTCTCTATAACTCTATCCTATTTTATTTTTTCAGTGCATTCATTAATACCTGAAACTATCTTACTTGTTTCTATGCTTGTTAATTGTCTGTCTATTCCCACTAGACTGTAAACTCCCTGACAGCAGCTTCTGCAGGCTCACCACTGTATTTCTTATAAACAGCACTAGGCACATAGTAAATGTTCAATAAATATTTGTGGGTTGACTAACAACCAGAATGTATGTTAGTGTCTTGCTCATTCTATCATCTTCTCTGAAATAGTTCTGTCCTCCCAAATCTACATCCACCATTTCTTTAACAATCCAAACTTATGCAATAAGATCATCTTGATTGGTCCCACTCCTGATACCTGTTCCATGTCCCTTTTCTAAAAGTCTACAGAAACTCTCTCATTCTGTGCTCGCCACTTTTCTCATGCATTACTTTTATGATGTCATTCCATATGTGCCACTATTTAAGGGGAAGTCTTATGTAATCTGTTTCTTTCTTGAGTATCCCAAGAAGATGAGACATACTAGGTAGTTGAAAAGGAAACTATAGATGTAGTCATCAAAGAAATTTGTCCAAATTCCAAGAAATACTGTAGGACTCAGTCTTTCATTTGAAAAATAATAGCAATGGATATTAGTTGATCTCAAAGGCCCTATCATGTCCCCATAGTCTATTAAGTCTACGATCCTCCATCCTTGGTGTTGGATGCTTAGGAAATGCAAAGGCTCTGATGTCATTAGTTCTGCATCGTAACCAGAGTCAATAGCAGGTGACTCCAAATACTAAGGGATTATATTGGGTTAGCAACACACTGGGGGAGAAAGCTTTGCTGCCCTGCTCTGCTTTATTTTACCAATAAATATTCAATAGTTAAATGAACTCTCAGTACTCCCTGGAGAAAAAATTTAAGTACAGTTCACAGAGCTGAGACTAAGAAGTAAATGGTTGCACAGAGCTTAGTTTACCCTCAGTGACAACAGAGAAATCAATTTATAGGCCTTAGTGTGCATCTCAATTTGGTGAGGTTATTTATTAGATCATAAACATTAATTAATGAAAGTTGGGTCTAGTTTTCTCCCTATAGGTACGCAGGACCTATTTGTCTCAAACCTGTGGTGTATTCGTTTTCTATACTGCATAATAAATTACTACAAATTTAGTAGTTTAAAACATCATGTCTTAATAGGCTGAGATGTTTCTCAAGGCTACTGCTTTAATTTTGTATTTGATCTTTCATGAAATTGACATTTTCACTTTTTTTGGTTGTTTTAATTTATTTTATCTAGATTGTCTTTTCTTGGTCTTATTTCTTTCTGATGAGACGTTAACGTCTTTCTTACTAGCAGCTGTGAAAACTTTTATATATTAAAGGTCTATTATGATTCTTTGTCATATTTGATTTTTTCCCAGTCTAAGTCTTGCCTTGACTTGCTTTGGCTCTGTTCCTAAACTTCCATGAGAGCTTGGGTCTTGATATATAGGCCTAGAAGTCAAAGTGTCCATGTCCTCCTAATGGCTGCTGTTATGCTCCCTGCACTTGGGGGAACAACTCCCCCACTCATTGTTAGATCTCTCCAGTGCCTTCTGATTCCCTGTGCTGCCCCCATCGGCTGAGACCACAGCTTCTGCATGTAGCAATGGCCTGCTGTGTGCACATGACTATCTAACTTTCCTGACAGCTGAGACTTCACTCTGCTTAGTTTCACTTTCAGCTCTTCCCCATTAACCTCTCTGAAGGCTAAATGTGTCAAAAGTGTAAAAAAAAAAAAAAAAAGGCGGTGGGGGTGGCAGTGACATTTTAACTTACCCTCAACCAAAACATCTATGGCCAATTATATGATGAGCAGGGATAGGCGGTCACAACTCATCATTATAGTTTGCTTTGAAATATATGTTTAACATTTGTTTAATAAACTTGGTTGTAATGTTATTCCTAGTTCTTACTGTGTTTACTGAATTATTTTCAAGAAATGCCTCTTTTTTTACACTCTCAACATAAACTCCATTATGAAAGCTGTTTGGTTTTTTTTTAAGCAGGAATACCACAGTACTTTTGTTAATTTAGACATTACCTAATAACAAGAGAAAAATGTGGGTGTTTATAGAGCTATCACGTGAACAACGTAATTTTAATCCTATGGCCAGAGATGATAATGGGGAATATGTCTCAGAGGGGATGGCAGACTCTCAAACTAAACTCTAGACCCAATATATCCCAGTGGAAGAAGGGAAGGCATCCAAAGAAGCCAACATAGTTGTACAGGGGGCTCTTCAACATGCTTTAATCTTTAAAAAATCATGTACCAAAGGTGGAAGTTACAAAGAAGAAGTCCAAGAGAGTGGCAGGAACCTCTAAGTGTAGTTGTAGAATGCCTAGAGCCCATGGTGAAGCTAGACTTGTAAAATATGTCATTGATAACAAACAGGACTTTTAAACTATGTCTAAAAAGAAGGACGAAAAAGCATCAGGCTTCACTGAAAGTGGTGTGATATCAGCTAATAACAGAGAGAGATCAGAATTATTCAACTATTAGTTTACTCAAATCATCTTCTTTGGGGAGAATGGTTTTCAAACTATAAATAATTTTTAAACAGTTAATATAAGTTTACAGTTCTAATCCAGTACATGCTTTTACTCTTCCCTCTCCCTTGAAGGTACTTAAAAAAAAGTGGGTGCTTTGTATTAATTTGATCCTTGAGCTCAGATTTACTACTTTTTATCCCAAAGTGCTAAAAAGCATCCTGATATGATCTTAGATTCACTGTGAACTATATCTTAGGGAATTTGTGAGGAATGGGAGAGATGCCAAAACCTAGAGGCAAAAAATGGGCCAAATTTTAAAGGGGTTTTAAACTTCAGACTAGTATATATACTACTGTTCCCTGGAAATTCTGAACTGGAGTATAAAGTGGATTATTTGTCTGATTTTTGAAAATCTTATAAGATTCCACTGAAGCAATATGGATTTTTTTAAAGAATCTGTTATGTCACACTGATAACATTTCTTTTCTCTAAAAAGGTTATTAAGTTGGTTGAGTAATTCATACATTACATTCAAAATAATTTACTAAGCCAGATACTATATGCCAGGAACTCTTCTAGAACACTAGCAACCTAGCAGAACAAAACAAAACAAAACTTCTGGCTTTCAAGAAGCAAGCAATCTAGTGATGAAGCAAGCAAAAAGTAAACAGCTATATCATATGTTAATGGTGACAAATGCATTATCACCATTATCAAGCGGCATAAGGGTATAAAAAGTAAGAGTAATATCATTGAAAAACTGCATTTTGAATAAGCAAAACATTCAACAGTGGCTGCATAATACACTTTAGGACAAGAGGATGAAATATGGATTAGTGACTGAATTCTTCAAGCTGATACTCAGTAATTGGCATGGACCCAGAGGAGTTTGTTTAGGAATGTGCCTCAGATTGTTTCTGGTCCAGTCATGATCAACATTGGTACTTATGATTTAGATGGAGATGTACAAGTCGTCATACCAAATATGTAGTACAAAAAAGCTAAGAAGAACAATGGGACAAAATCAATAGGCAAACCCAAAAAGGGCAAAATGATGGTATTAAGGACCTCTTCTGTAAAAACAACAAGAACACTAGAAAATATGGTCAAAAACCAACTTTTCCCAAACTCTGGAAATTAACCAAAACCTTACAATAATTTCAGATGTGTTTATTCAAGAGAAATGGCTGAATCTTTGTAAGACTGGTGAGATTTATGGCATCTTAGCTTTCCCTGTTCTGATCCCCCTATCCTCAGTTACGTGATAGCCCTAAAACCCAACAGCTTCACCATTATGGTACCATCAAAACCAGCAGCCTAGCAGTCACTAGAGTGGGGGAAATAGTTTTGGAGCTCCCCAAAACTCCCATGCCCAGAGAATTGTCACTCTTGATCTCTCTGGCAGTTCTCTGGAAACCGCCACTTGCAGGACCTACTTTTATTTCACCTAACTCAGAGCCCACTCAGTGTGAACAGCCTTTCTCTCAGGAGTATTGGTCAAAACAATCAGCAACAACTGTTTAACATTGCAGCTGCCTGAGGCTGCAATAACATCTGGGGGCAAACAAGAGGCTGACAAAAAAAAATTTAAATGATAGGTTGGGGAATAAGTTGTCCATAGGGGGCTTTGTAAAGCTCTGACATATTCCTGGAAATCTAGAAGGCTATGTGCATATGCAGAGCTGTGCAAATGCCCAGGAAAACCTGAGGAGGCCCTAATCACTCCACTCATTGAACTTGAGGCTATGCAAAAGCAGGAAATAAAGGCTAAAGTATAATTGTAAACCACCTGCAAGAGCATTAAAGATTCACCACTAACAAATACATAGAGTCTCTTGGAAAAGGTGGTGAGAATTATTGATGCAAGGCAATATAAGAAAATCTCTTTCTAACAGTTAGTTAAACAATAAGCTAACCAAGCAGAGACTTTAGTGGCTACACACGAAGAAGAAAAAGACTTTTTATAATTAGTTCAGGAAGTCATTAAACAAACAAACAACTACACAATAAACAGGAAAAAAAACAACAAACTCTGTTGAGGGGTGGAATCTGATTTCCAGAGTTGCCACATTAAATTTTTTTTAATTTTTGAGTTTGAAAGAAAAAACACTACAAGACATACAAAACCCAGAAAAGTATGCTCCATACTCAAGCAAAAGAAGTAGTCAACAGAAATTGGCTCAGAAGAAGTCCATACTTTGGACTCACTGTGCAAAGACTTAAAATCAGCTATTATAAATATGTTCAAAGAATGAAAGGAAACCATGTCTAAAGAACTAAAAGGAAGGGGGCAAGATGGCAGACTAGAAGCAGCCCGCACGTGCTGCTCTTAAGGAGAAGATTGAAAGTTGCAGGTGGATGCCCACCTACGGATGGGCCTTCTTGGAAAGAGCATTGTGAATCACAGGAGATGTGACGGGGGACATTCAGTGTGGAGGAGAAGGTGATGGAGTGATCCATTCTGCAAAACTGGAAGGTACCTGGGGGAAGCATCCACACATGGGGAAGCACAGGAGGAGACAGGAGGAGCGCACCCTGGGTCTTGGCACTCCCCCCCACAAGAACTACAGCCTGAGCTATGAGGGGGCCCCACCACCACCCCAGACCTCTGAACTGATCAGGGAGCTGCTTGGAGTCTGTGCAACGTCACTGCACTGGAGAGCAGGTGCAGCAGGGACCTGGTGGATTCTGTTTCCATGTTGCCACAGCTGACACCATTCTGGGCTCTCAGATCTGGGTTGCCAGGTCTACACAGGGCTTAGCTTTGCTGCAGCCGCCTCTGCATCACCCCTGCCAAGTCAGGGAGAGGGCAGGCAAAGCGGACTCTCCTGTGCTGTGTCCTGTGACTGGGAGCCCCCTCACAGGGGATTTGAGCAGAATGGGCATGACAGACACTATCTGAGAGGCCTTGCCATAACTGCCTTCCATGGGACCTGGGCAGGGAGAGAACCCTGACCACCCAGCAACCCTGGTCCCAGAGCCCTGCCCTTGTGACCCTCATGCTGCCACCAGGCACCCTGTGGCTCCACCTCCATGGTTCCCTCACTGCTATCCCAACCCTTGGCCCTGATTGTGCAGCTCCTGACCTGCATCCAGGCTGGGGCCTCAGCTCTGAGGCTCCCACTGCCCCCGACCCCACAGCTTCATCCCCAAAGCTCCACCACTGCCATTGGGCCCTGTGGCCCCACCTCCAAAGCTCCCACCACCTGCCTGGTGGGAACGCCCCCATGGTCTAATGCTCCGCCAGCGACCTACCACCCTCAAACTGCCATTGCACCTGGACATGGTTGGAGTGAACACTCACAGCCCAGGCACCCACGACCACTGCATAGATAGCCTCACCCAGCTTCCACTGTCACCTCCATGGGGAGACCTGGGCAGAGCAATCCCCCATAATGCCAGCCTCTGTGGAGAGGGTCTTGCCCAGCCCCCAACCTGAGCTTCCAACAGCAGCTTGGGAAACAATCCACAAGTCTGCATGAAGATCATCCAGCACAGGGTTGAACTGTGACAATCACAGAAGAATGAGACAAAACAGAACAACTGCATTACAGGCTCTCAGTGCTCCCACACCTCCCCTTCCAGGTCAGTCCTCCAGAGTAGGACACAAAAGTGCCATCTAGGGACCTCTCCTTCTTCTAAGTAGGAGAGTTCCCAGCAAAGGAGAACAGGTGCACTGTAAACCTATCACCCCTAAGCTGAAAGAAGAGGGTTCAGATGAAAAGAAACCAGCAAAAAACCTCTGGCAACATGAAAAAACAAGCCAGTTCAACACCCCCAATGATCACAATGGATCTACAGCAATGGGCCCCAACCAAAAGGAAATAGTTGAAATGTCAGAAATGGAATTCAGAATATGTATGGCAAATAAGATGAATGGAATTAAAGAGAAAGTTGAAAAATGAAAAAAGAAGCCAAAAAATATTTCAGGAAATCAATAAAAAAAATGAAAACGTCTCTAAAGAGCTAGACAACATAAGGATATAACAGAAATTAAAAAATGAAAGAGTCATTTAGGGAATTTCACAATACAGCAAAAAGCTTCAACAACAGGCTAAACCAAGCAGAAGAAAGAATCTCAGAGCTTGAAGACAAGGCTCTCAAACTAACCCAGTCAGTCAATGATGCAGAAAAAAGAGTAAGAAGAATGAACAATCACTCAGAGAAATATGGGACTTTGTGAAGTGAACCAATATATGAATGACAGGTATCCCTGAGGGAAAAGAAGAAGAAAAAGAAAAAAACATGGAAAACCTATTCAAGGGAATTATTGAGGAAAACTTTCCTGATATTACCAGAGATTCAGATATCCAGATACAAGATGGTCATCAAACACCATGAAGATTCATAGCAAACAGAACAACTCCAAACATAGTCATCAACTTGGCCAAAATCAAAATGAAGGAGAAAATTCTACAAGAAGCAAGAAGAAAGCAACAACTAACCTACAAAGGCTAACAGCAGACTTGTCAGCAGGACCTTACAAGCCAGAAGGGATTGACTGGGACCCCAATTTTAGCCTCCTTAAACAGAACAACTGACAGTCAAGAGTTTTGTATCCTGCAAAACTAAGTTTCATAAATGATGGAGAAATAAAGACTTTTCCAGACAAGAAAACACTAAGGGAATTTGTCACTACTAGATCAGCCCAATTCCGAAATACTCAGAATTGCATTATACATGGAACAGCACAACAGATACCCACCAGTGTAAAAAACACCTGAAACTTAAAGCTCACAGTTTTTATTATATAAAACAATAGCATAAGAGGGAAAACAAAAAACCAGGGTATCATCCAATTTGATGAACAGAACAGTATCCCACATACCTATACTAACATTGAACATGAACAGTCTTAATGCCCTAATTAAAAGACATAGACTGGCTGAATGGATGAAAAAATACAACCCAAATATATGCTGTCTTCATTAAACATATCTAACTTGCAAGGACTCATACAGACTCAAGGTCAAGAGATGGAAAAAATGTTCCACACAAAGAGAAATCAAAAGTGAGTAGGTGTAGCCATTTTAATATCAGATAAAATAGACTTTAAATCAACAATGGTTAAAAAAAGACAAAGATGGTCATTATATAATAGTAAAGGGAGCAATTCAAAAAGAAGACATAACAATCCTAAATATATATGCACCTAAAATAGGAGTTCCTAGATTCATTAAGCAAAGTCTATTAGATCTTAGCAAAGAAATAAAGAGTAGCATCATATTATAATTGCTGGAGACTTCAACACCCCAGTGACACAGCTGGACAGACCATTTAAGCAGAAAATCAATAAAGAGACACTGCACTTAAATGGGACTTAGAACAAATGGACCTAACAGATGTTTACAAACATTCTACCCCAAAACTACTGAATGTATATTCTTCTTATCATCATATGGGACATTCTCCAAGACTGATCATATCTTAGCCCACAATACATGTCTCAGCAAATTCAAATAAATCAAAATCATACCATGTATCTTTTCAGGCCACAGTGGAATAACATCAGAATCAATTCCAAGAGAAACATTCAAATCTACACAAAGTCATGGAAATTAAACAACCTTCTGCTGAATGATCCTTTGGTCAATGATGAAATTAACATGGAATTGAAAAGATTCCTCAAATTGAACGACAAAGGGGACACAAGCTATCAAAATCTATGGGATACAACAAAAGCAGTCCTAAGGGGCAAGTTCAAAGCCTTAAATGGCTACATCAAAAAGACAGAAAGATCACAAATTAACAACCTAATGTCACAGCTCAAAGAACTAGAAAAGGAAGAGCAAATCAAACCCAAAGCCAGCAGAAGAAAAGAAATAACAAAGCTCAGAGCAGAAATAAATGAAATGGAAAAAAACAAATGAACTCTATATATATATATATATATATATACACATACACAAAGGATGAACAAAACAAAAAGTTGATTCTTTGAAAATATAAATGAAATTGATAGACAACTAGCCAGATTAACCGGAAATAGAAGAGAAAGGACTCAAATAAGCTCAACCAGAAATGAAAAAGGAGACATTACAACTGATACCAAAGAAAAGCAAAATATCATCCATGAATGCTATGAAAACTTCTACACTCATAAACTAGAAAACATAGAGGAAATGGATAAATTCCTGGAAACACACAACCTCCCAAGCCTGAATCAGGAAGAAACAGAAAGCCTGAACAGACCAACAACAAGCAGCAAGATTGAATTAGTAATAAAAATTCTCCCAATAAAAACAATCCCTGGACCAGATGGATTCACAGCCAAATTCTACCAGACCTGCAAAGAAGAACTAGTACCCATCCTACAGAAATTATTCCATAATATCAAGAAGGAGGGAATCCTCCCTAACTTATTTTATGAAGCCAATATCACCCTGATACCAAAGCCAGGAAAGGACAGAACCAAAAAAAAAGAAAACTACAGACAAATATCCCTTATGAACATAGATGTAAAAATCCTCAACAAAATACTAGCAAACCAAATTAAACAGCACATCAGAAAGATAATTCACCATGGTCAAGTGGGTTCAACATATACAAATCAAAAAACATGAATCACTACATAAACAGAAGCAAAAACAAAGACCATGTGATCATCTCAATAGATGCAGAAAAAACATACAACAAAATTCAGCACCCTTTCATGTTAAAAACCCTCAACAAACCAGGCATAGAAGGAACATATCTCAAAATAATAAGAGCCATATTTGACAAACTCACAGTCAACATCATACTGAATGGGGAAAAGTTGAATGCACTTCCCCTAAGAACTGGAACAAGACAAGAGTGCCAAACTGTCACCACTTCTATTCAACGTAGTACTGGAAGTCCTAGCCAGAGCAATCAGGCAAGAGAAAGAAAGAAAGGGTGTCCAAGTTGGGAAAGGGGTGGTCAAACTATCCCTATTCACTGATAATATGATATTGTATCTAGAAAATCCTAATGACTCCACCAAAAGACTCCTAGAATTGATAAATAAATTTAGCAAAGTCTCAGGATACAAAATCAATGTACACAAATCAGTAGCATTTCTATATAACAATAACAGTCAAGCTAAGGGTCAAATCAGAGACTCCATACCATTAACAATAGCTACAAAGAAAATAAAATACCTAGGAATGTACTTAACCAAAGAGGTGAAAGATCTCTATAAGGAGAGCTACAAAACACTGAGGAAAGAAATCACAGATGACACAAACAAATGGTAAAACATATCATGCTCATGGGTTGGTAGAATCAATATTGTTAAAATGTCCATACTGCCCCAAGTATTTACAGATTCAATGTAATCACCATCCAAATGCCAACATCATATTTCACAGATCTAGAAAAAATAATTCTATGCTTCATTTGGAACCAAGGAAAGAGCCCAAATAGCCAAAGCAATCTTAAGCAAAAAGAACAAATCTGGAAGCATCACATTACCTGACTTCAAATTACACTACCAAGTTATAGTAACCAAAACAGGATGGTACTGGTATAAAAGTAGAGACATAGACCAATGGAACAGAATATAGAACCCAGAAATAAAACCATCTAGCTAAGACCAACTGATCTTTGACAAAGCAGACATACACTAGGGAAAGGAGGACCTATTCAATAAATGGTGCTGGGAAAACTGGGTAGCCCATACAGAAAATGAAACAGGACCCCTATCTCTCACCCTATATAAAAATTAATTCAAGATGGATAAAATGCTTAAATGTAAGGTATGAAACCATAAAAATTCTAGAAGAAAACATAGGAAAAACCTTTCTAGACATCAGCCTAGGAAAAGAATTTATGACTAAGACCCCAAAGTTAAATACAGCAGCAACAAAAATAAATAAATGGGACTTAAGCAAAGTAAAAAGTTTTTGCATAGCAAAGGAAATAATCAACAGAGTAAATAGAAAACCTACAGAATGGGAGAAAATATTTGTAAACTATACATCTGATAAAGGGCTAATAACCAGAATCCACAAGGAACTCAAACAAATCAGCAAGAAAAAAAATGAAAAATGCCATTAAAAAGTGGGCAAAGGACATCAGCACACCTTTTCAAAAGAAGATAGACACATGGCCAAAAAACATGAAAAAATGCTCAACATCACTAATCATCAGGGAAATGCAAATTAAAACCACAATGAGATACCACCTTGCCCCTGTCAAATGGCCATTATTAAAAAGTCAAAAAACAATAGATGCTGTGTGGATGCAGAGAGAAAGGAATACTTGTACACTGCTGTTGGTGAGACTACAAACTAGTACAACCACCATGGAAAACAGTATGGAGATTCCTCAAAGAAATAAATTTCTTTGAGGAATTTACCTCAAAGTAGATTTACCATTCGACCCAGCAATCCCACTACTGGGTCTCTATCCAAAAGAAAGTAAGTCATTTTATCAAAAAGACACTTGCAATTGAATGCTTATCACAGCACAATTCACAATTGCAAAGATGTGGAATCAACCTAAATGCCCTAATTCACGACTGAATTAAGAAAATGTGGTGTATATACATACCGTGGAGTACTACTCAGCCATAAAAAGGAATGAAATAATGTCTTTTGCAGCAACTTGGATGGAATTGGAGACCATTATCCTAAGTATCTCAGGAGTGGGAAAACAAACACTGCACATACTCTCTAATAATTGGGAGCTAATAAGTGGGCACACACAGACACAAAATAAAGGTCATTGGAAATCAAGAGGGCGGAGGGGTAAAACTTACCTATCGGGTACAATAAACACTATTCTGGTGATGGGCACAGTAAAAGCCCCAACTTAAGTATTATAAAAGGTATCCATGTAACAAAAACATTTGTACCTCCTTAATATTTTAAAATAATAAATAAATAAATAAATAAATAAAATGGAGGTTTCCTGGGGAAAAAAGAAATAAAGGAAAATACGAAAATAGTGTATTACCAAATAAAGAACATAAATTAAAAATATAAATTATTAAAAAGAACCGAATTGAAACAGTGACTGAAATAGAATATTCACTAGAGGAACTCAATAGCAGATTTGAGCTGACAGAATAAAAACAGTGAACTTGTACATAGGTCAATAGAGATTATCTAGTCCACAGAACAGAAATAAAAATCAATGAAGAAAAATAAACAGAGGCTCAGAGACTTGCTGGACCCACCAATTGCACCAACATGTACATAATGAAAGTCAAAGAAAGAAAGGAAAGAAATGGCAGTAAGAATATTTGAAAAAAAATGACTGAAAATTTCCCAAATTTAATTTTTTTTAAAAAAACCGTACAGCCAATAAGCTCAAGGAAGTACAAATAGAATAAACTGAAAGAGACTCGTATGTAGACATGCCATAATCAGACTATTGAAAGACAAATGCAAAGAGAATCTTGAAGACATCAAGAGAGAAGCAATTTATCATACATGAGGAATTCTCAATCAGATAAACAGCAAACTTCTCATTCCTCACAGAAACCATAGAGGCCAGAAGACAGTGGGATAACATATTCAACGTGCAGAAAGAAAAAGACTGTGAACAAAAAACACGATATGCAGCAAAACTATCCTCCACAAACAAAGAAATTAAGACATTCCTATATCAACAAAAACTGAGAGAAGCATCCCTAGCAGACATGCCATACAAAAAATCCTAAAGGGAGTCCTTCAGGCTGAAATAAAAGGATTCTAGACTGTAATTCAAATCCACATGAAAAAATAAAGACCACTGGTAAAAATCAACTACATAACTAAATATGAAAGACAATATAAATGCAATTTTGGTTTATAACTTTTTTATTCTTGTATATTATTTAAAAGATAACTTTTACCACATAAAACAGTAATTATAAAACTGTGTTGAGGGATTTATAATGTATAAAGATGGAATTTGTATAATGATAATAGCTCAAATGGGAGCTATATGGAAGCAAAGTTTTGGTACACTATTGAAAATTAAGTTGATATTAAATCAAATTATATTGTTACAAATTAAGATGCTAATTATAATACCTAAGGCAACCACTAAGAATATAATTCAAACATATATACATAAGAGAAATCATAATGGATCTAAAATTGTGCCCTAGAAAATATCTAAAACAAAAGAAGGCCATAATAAGGAACAGAGAAAGAAAAACAATATGAGATATGTAGAAAACAGCAAAATAGTAGATGTAAATCCTGCCTTATCTTAATCACATTAATTGTAAATGGATTAAAGGCTCCAATAAAAAGGGAGAAAGTGACACAGTGGATTTTTAAAAATCTATCCAACTATGCTGTCTACAAAAGATACATTTGAGTTTTAAAGACACAAACAGCCTGAAAGAAAAAAATGGAGAAAGATGTAGCATGCAAACAATACCAAAAGACAGATGGAGTGGCTATACTAATAAAAGATAAAATAGATGTTAAAACAAAAATTATTACTAAAGCCAAATAAAAACATTTTTATTATGATAAGAGGGTCAATCTAACAAGAAGACATAATTATAATCACGCATGAATTTAAAAACAGAGCCCCAAAATCCATGTAGCAAAAATTGGCAGAATTGAAAAAGGAAATAGATAATTCAAAAATAACTGTTGGAGACGTCAATATTTCACTTTCACTAAAGGACAGAACAATTAGACAAAAGATCTATAAGAAAATTGGAGACTTGAATAACAACATAAATCAACCAGACCTAGCAAATTTCTGTAGAACATTCCATCCAACAACAGGAGAATACACATTCTTCTCAAGTGCACATGGAACATTTTCCAGGGTAGACCACATGCACAGCCATAAAACAAGTCTCAATAAATTTGAAAGGATTTAAGTCATAAAAAGAATGTTCTCCAACCACATGAAAATAGAAATTAATAACAGAAAGAAATTGGGAAATTCACTAATATGTGAAAATTAAGCAATATACTCCTAAATAACCAATGGGTCAAAGAAGTAATCATAAAGAAAATTGGAGAATATTTTGAGATAAAGAAAAATACAAACACAATAACCCAAAACTTGTAAAATGTAGGCAAAGCAGGGCTTATAGGAAAATGTACAGATAAACACCTATTTTTTTAAAAAATATAAAAGAAAGAAAGGTCTTAAATCAATGTTAACCTTTCACCTGAAGACACCGGGAAAAGAAGAGCAAGCTAAATCCAAAACAAGCGGAAGAAAGGACATAATAAATATTGCAACAGAATTAAGTGAAATATGGAATAGAAAAACAATAGAGAAAATTAATGAAACCAAATCTGACTCTATAAAAAGATCAATAAAGTTGACAAACCTTTAGCTAGACTAACCAAGAATAAATGAGAAAAGACTCAAATTACTGAAATCAGGAATGAAAGAGGCAACATTACTGCTGACCTTACAGAAATAAAAACAATTGTAATAGAATACTATGAACAATTGTGTGCCAACAAATTAGACAAAATAGATGAAATGGACAGATTCCTAGAAAAACACAAAGTACTAAAACTGACTCACAAAGAAATAGGAAATTTTAATAGACACATAATGAATAAAGAGATTGAATTTTTATGGTCACCAAAAAACTTCCCACAAAAAAATCTTGCCACAAAGTTAAGGTGCAGATGGCTTCACTGGTGAATACTACCAAATGTTCAAATAAGCATTAACACCAGTCCTTCACAAACTCTCCCAAAAAATAAAAGAAGAGGTAATACTTCCCAGTTTATTCTAGTATTCCCAGGCTAGTATTACCTTGATATCAAAATCAGACAAAGATGTTACAAGAAAAGAAAACTACACAACAATATCCCTTATGAATATAGATGCAAAAATCCTCAACAAAATACTAGCAAACTTAACCCAACAACATATAAATGAGATTAAACACTATTACCAAGTGAGAGTCATCCCAGGAATGCAAGGTTGGGACAACATACTAAAATCAAACAAGATAATACATCCCATAAGTAGAATAAAGGAAAAAAACCACATGATTATCTCAATAGCCAAAACAGCCTTGAAAAAGAAGAAAGTTAGGATGCCTACACTTCCTGAATGATTTTAAATGTTTTTTGTTTGTTTTTTGTTTTTATGAGACAGGGTCTTACTCTGTCGCCCAGGCTAGAGTGCACTGGCACCATAATAGCTCACTGCAGACTTGAACTCCTGGGCTCAAGAGATCCTTCCTCAGCCACCTGAGTAGCTGGGACTACAGGAACACATCACCATGCCTGGCTAGTTTTTCTATTTTTTGTAAAAACAGGTCTCTCTATGTTGCTTAGCCTGGTCTCAAACTCCTGGCCTCAAGCAATACTCCCACCTCAGCCTCCCAAAGTGCCAGGATTACAGGTGTGAGCCACCATGTCTGGCCTCCCTGAATGATTTTAAATCTTACTACAAAGCTACAAAAATCAAGACACTGTGGTAGTTGTACTGGCATAAGAATAGATACATTGACCAATAGAATAGAACTGAGAGTACAGAAATAAACCTTTACATTGGTCAATAGATTCTTCACAAGTCAATTCAATGAGGAAAGAGTTGTCCTTTTAATAAATGGTGTGTGATAACTGGATATTCACATGTAAAAGTATGAAGCTGTTGCCCCACCTCATACCACATATACAAATTAACTCAAAACGGATCATAGATAAAGCTATAAAATTCTTAGAGGAAAACATAGGAGTAACTCTTTGTGATCTTGTATTAGGCAGTGATTTCTTAGCTGTGACACCAAAATACAATGAAAAAAGAAAAAAAACAAACAAATTGGACTTTTTCAAAATTAAAACTTTTGTGTTTCAAAAGACATCATCAATAAAGTGAAAGAGAACCCATGGAATGGGAGAAAACATTTGTAAATCATATGTCAGATAAAGGACTTGCATAAAGAATATATAAAGAATTCTTATAAATCAATAATAAAAAGACAAACAATCCAATTTAAAAATTGGCAAAGTATTCAAATAGACATTTCCCCAAAGATAACATATAGCCAATAAGTACATGAAAAGATGTTCAACATCGTTAGTCATTAGAGAAATGCAAATCAAAACTTCAGTGAGTCAGGGATGCTTGACATTCCTGAAAGCATGATGTTTCCTCTAATTTTCTTGCATTTGCATATACTGTGTTCTCTGTCTGAAGCATCCTTTACCCCACCCACACTCTGTGTTCCTAGCTAGCTCTTGCTTCTCTTCAGAGCTCATCCCACATGATGTCTGTTCCTAGTAGCCTTCCTTGACCTCATTCCCACTCTTTATTTAATTATACTGGGATAGCCCCCCTGGAGTCCAAGAGCAATCTGTATTTACCTTGATCACAGCCCCTAGCACACTATGTTGTAATTGCCCCTACATACACATTCCTGGCTAAGAGTCCCTTTCAAGCAGAGACTCTTAGTCATTCTGTATCCTCTATACCCTGCACATGGACTGACAGAGAATAGAAGATCAGTAAATGGTTATTCAATTACATATTGAGCCAATACTTCTACCAAATTATAATTAATGGAATTGACACAAAACAAAACAAAAAACCAAACTGATTGCATTAAAAATGTCAAGCGAAGAAATGAGTTCCTAGACTATACACTGACCAAACCATCAGGTAGATTTCCAAAGAAAGAAAAAGAAAAAAAAGAGGAAAAAAACAGCAAATAATGGAGGGCTCAGGGAATAACATAGAAGGTGGAAGAGGACACTTCCAGTTCTACAGTGGCCAGTGTAGAAGCAAGCTGGCCTCATTCTCCCTACCCTCCCAGAAAACCAAAAACAAATACATAATGCCGAGATTATCATTGGCAATATTCCAGAACTCAAATATGAGGATGAGACAGTTCCTGGGGCACAGAGAAGTGAAAAATTCCTATCAGATGATAAGAAAATTGGACTTCCATATTCATGATACCCCTCCTCCCCAATCTGCCCAGCAGCAAGCATGTGGAAATTTCCCCCTGACTCATGGTTTCTACACTGGAAAAACTGAGATCAAGGTGGACATCCCGCTTTACCACCATCTTGGTTCCCTGGCAGGATACCTGTCCTTGTCTCAAACCACAGGAAGCATTGGGAGTGCCCAAAGGGAGAAATATCCCTGAAAACAGCCAGAGACAAAGCAGGGAGGTGGGACTACCATCCCCAGCCCTGGAAACTCAGCTCTGTAACTCAGCCAAAGGAGACACTAAATCAGAGTGGCTGTTCAGCTGCAGGAGGTTTACTCTCTAGGTCCCACGGGCAAAAACCCCTAGCCAGCCTTGCTACTTTACCATGATATACCCCTTTTGGCACCTCCCTCATTTGGGATGGGTGGCACTCTGGGCTTAAAGGCAAAGGTGGGCTTAAATTGCCATCCAGTGCCACAAAGGAGGCAGTGACCTAGCAGGAAAAAAAAAAAAAAGCAAAGAAAACCAACAGGTAAATTGCAAAGAATCTCTAAGGAAACATGTCTAATAAAAACCAAAACAAACCAGACAGAGAAGACTGGAATAAATAACTAATCCTTCAATGCAAAGATGTAGACATACATCCATAAGAAACAATAGCAAATAGGGAAACATGACCTCCTCAAACAAACAAAGCAAGGAACCAGTGACTGACCCTAATGAAATGTCAATATGTGAACTCTCTTACGAAGAATTCAATTCAAAGTAGCAGTTTCAAGGAAACTCAGTGATCAGCAAAATAGCACAGAAAATCAATTCAGGAATTTATCAGAGAAATTTAACAAAGAGATTGAAATAATTTTAAAAATTCAACAGAAATCTTGGAACTGAGAAATACATTTGCTGAATTGAAAAATTCATTACAGTCTCTCAACCGCAGAATGCATCAAGCAGAGGAAAGGACAAGTGATCTCAAAGACAGGCTATGGAAATACACAGTCAGAGGAGCAAAAAGAAAAAAGAATGAAAAGGAATGAAGATCACCTATAAGATATAGAAAATCACCTCAAAAGACCAAATCTAAGAATCATTGATGCTTAAGAGAGAGTTGAGCAAGGACAAGGGGTAGAAAGATTATTCAAAGAAATAATAACAGAAAATTTTCCAAAACTTGAGAAAGAGACAAATATCCAGGTACAGTAAGGTGAGAGAACACCAAACAATTCAATCCAAATAAGACGACCTCAAGGCATATAATAATCAATCTCTCAAAGGTCAAGGACAAAGAGAAAAGAAGCAAATAACAGGTAAAGGAGATCCAATTTGTCTGGCAACAGACTTCTCAGTGGAAACCATACAGACAAGGGGGGAATGGGACAACATTTTCAAAGTGCTAAAAGAACACAACTGACCTCCAAGAATACTGTACCCAGTAAATCTAACCCTCAAATATGAAGGAGTGATAGTCTTTTCCACGTGAACAAAAGCTGAGAGACTCACCGCCTGACTCACCTTACAAGAAATGCTAAAGGGAGTTCTTCAATCTGAAAGAAAAACACTAACATGCAAAAATAAAACATTTGAAGGTATAAAATTCACTTTACAATTAAGTACACAGACAAACGTAGAATACCCTAATACTAATGGTGGTATGCAATCCACTCATAACTCTAGTATGAAGCCCAGAACACAAATCTATCAAAAACAATAATACCTACAGCAACCTGTTAAGAAATAGGTAATATAGAAATATGTAAATTAATACAACATAAAGTCAAAATGTGGGGGACATAGAGTTCAAGTGTAGAGGTTTCTTTCATTTTTTTCTTGGTTTGTATTTATTCTTTCCTTCGTGATCTAAGATAAGTTGTCTTGTCTTTAAAATAACATTTTATATCTATAAGATGTTTTTTATAGGCCTCATGGTAACTGCAGTGCAAAAACCTATAGTAGATTCACTAAAAATAAAAAGCAAGAAATTAAAACATACTACCAGAGAAAATCACTTAACCACAAAGGAAGACAATAAGAAAGGAAGAGAAGAGTTATAGAACAACTAGAAAACAAACAACAAAATGGCAGTAGTAAGTCCTTTCTTAGTAACAACACTGAATGTAGACAGACTCAATTTTACAATTAAAAAGCACAGAATGGCTGAATGGATAAAGAAACAAGACTATGTTGCCTACAAGAAACCCACTTCACCTATAAAGACACACATAAACTGAAAGATAGGTACTTCAATGCCCCACTGTCAGAAGTGGACAGATTGTCCAGACAGAAAATCAACAAAGAAACATTGGAGCTAAACTACACACTAGACCAAATAAGCCTAACTGACATTTACAGAATACTTCACCCAACTTCTGCAAGATACACATTGTTTTCATTAGCACATGGAATAGTCTCCAGAATAGACCACACCTTAGGTCACAAAACAAGTCTCAACAAATTCAAAAAAATAAAAATTATACCAAGCATCTTTTCTGACTCCAGTGGAATAAAACTAGAATTCAGTAACAAGAGGAACCTCAGAAAATACACAAACACATGGAAATTAAACGACATGGTCTTGAACAACCAATGGGTCCATGAAGAAATTAAGAAGGAAATTTAAAAATTTCTTGAAATAAATGAAAATTAAAATACAACATACCAAAATGTATGGTATACAGCAGTACTAAGAGGAAAGTTTATAGCAATAAATCCCTATATCAAAATAGTAGAAAGACTTCAAATATACAACCTAACAATGTACCTCAAGGAACTAGGAAAGCAAGAACAACAATAACAAAAAAGAAAAGATAAAAAAAGATTAGTAGAAAGAAATAATACAGACATGAACAGAAATAAATGAAATTCAGACCCCCAAAAATACAGAAGATGAATGAAACAAAAACTTGGTTTTTTAAAAAGATAAACAAAATTGACAAACTTTTAGCTAGACTAAGAAAAAAGAAAGAAGACTCAAATAAATAAAATCAAATGAAAATGAGACATAACTGCTCAGACCACAGAAATACAAAGAATTCTTACACATTATATAATATATGCCAACAAATTGGAAAACCTAGAAGAAATGGATAAATTCCTGGACACATAAAACCTACCAAGATTGAACCATGAAGAAATAAAAAGATTGAAGGCATACGAAAAGCCTCCCATCAAAGAAAAACCCAGGACCTGATGGCTTCACTGTTGAATTCCACCAAACATTTAAAAAACTAATACCAATTCTACTCAAATTCTTCAAAAAAATTGAAAAGGAGGGAATACATCCAAACTTATTCTATGAGGCCAGCATTACACTGATACCAAAACCAGGTAAGGACACAACAAAAAAAAAAGAAAATACAGGCCAATATCACTAATGATAATAGATGCAAAAATCCTCAACAAAATACTAACAAACTGAATTCAACAACACATTGAAAAAGTCATTCACCACGATCAAGTGGGATTCATCCTAGGGATGAAAGGATGGTTCAACATATGCAAACCAATAAACATAATATATCACATTAACAGAACCAAGAACAAAAACCATATGATCATTTCAATAGATGCTGAAAGAGCATTCGATAAAATTCAACATCCCTTTGTGATAAAAACCCTCAACATACTGAGTATAGAAGGAACATACTTCAAAATAATAAAAGCCATATATGACAAAGCCACAGCTAACATCATGCTGAGCAGGAAAAAACTGAAAGCCTTTCCTCTAACATCTGGAATAAGATAAGGTTGCCCACTTTCACCACTTTTATTCAACATAATACTGAAAGTCCTGGCCAGAGCAATTAGGCAAAAGAAAGAAATAATGGGCAAGAAGTTGAATTAGCCTTGCTTGCAAAAGACATGACCTTATACTTAGAAAAACCAAGAGTCTAACAAAAAACTGTTAGAACTGATAAAAAATTCAGTAAGTTTGCAGGATACAAAATCAACATAGAAAAAGCAGTAGCATCTTTATATGCCAACAGTGACCAGTCTGGAAAAGAAATCAAGAAAGCAATCCTATTTACAATAGCTACAAAGAATATAAAATACCAAGGAATCATTTTACCCAAAGAAGTGAAAGATCTCTGCAAGGAAAATTATAGAACACTGAAAAAAGAAATTGAAGAGGACACAATAAAAGGAAAGATATTCCATGCTCATGGATTGGAAGAATTAATATTGTTAAAATGACCATACTACCCAAAGTAACCTACAGATTCAATGCAATCCCTATGAAAATACCAATGGCATTTTTCACAATAATAGAAAAAACAATCTTAAAATTCATATGAAACCACAAAAGACTCCAAATAGCCAAAGCAATCTTAAGCAAAAAGAACAAAGCTGGGGGCATCACACTACCTGACTTCAAAATATACTGCAAAGCTACAGTAACAAAATCAGCATGGTACTGGCATAAAAACAGATACATAGGCCAATGAAACAGAATAGAGACCCTAGATATAAATCCATGCATTTACAGTCAACTCATTTTTAACAAAGGTCCCAAGAACATACAATGGGGAAAGGACAGTGTCTTCAATATAAGGTGCTGGTAAAAATGGATAACCATAAACATAAGAATGAAACTAGACCCCAATCTCTCACCATTTACAAAAATCAAATCAAAATGGATTAAAGACTTAAATCTAAGACCTGAAACTATGAAACTACTAGAAGAAAACATTGGGGAAATGCTCCAGGACAGCGGTCTGGGCAAAGATATTTTGAGTAAGACCTAAAAAGCACAGGCAACTAAAGCAAAAGTAGATAAATGGGATCGTATCAAACTAAAAAGCTTCTGCACAAAGGAAACAATTAACAAAATGAAGAGACAACCTACAGAATGGGAGAAAATATTTGCAAAGCATCCATCTGACAAGGGATTAATAATCAGAATATATAAAGAGCTGAAACAACTCAACTCCAAAAACTAAATAATTCAATTAAAAAATGGGCAAAAGATCTGAATAGACATTTCTCAAAAGAAGACATACAAATGGCCAACAGGTAGATGAAAAAATGCTCAACATCACTAATCATCAGAGAAATGCAAATCAAAACCACAATGAGATATCATCTCATTGAGATATCATACCATCCCAGTTAAAATTTCAGTAATAATTTTATCAGTCTAGAGTTGCAAATTGATATGTTAAGCCCAAAGAATTTCTTCTGGTTTATCTATTTAGGGCCTGTGGTCTAAGGAAGCCATTCCATATTTCAGAAGCTAGGCCATTTTCTAGCTTGTTGGTGGGGAAGGGAAGTAAGAAGGGGGTGGTGGGTGTGGAATCAGGGAAGTGCTAAAATAGATTTGAGCCCTGAGATAACCCATCTTGAAGAAATTTTCCAGTTTTCTTTCTTGAAATGCCCACCCATGACAGACTTTTTAATGTTTCAAGACTACTGGGCTCAACCAACCAATCAATTAATTAACAGTTTTGACTGATGCTTATTGTCTTGATGTAGATAACTAGTATAGACACAAGCTGGATCCTACACTTGGGGAGCTTAAAATTTAGATGGGGCTAAAAATATTCATGAAGTAATTAATAACATGATAAAACATAAAACCAAGTGTACGCCTCAGGATGATCCTTTCGGTCTTAGAATAGTGGTGTTGGGATAATTCACAGAACTGCAACATATATCCTTAAATGGAGCATTATTTACTGCTGGCTGTTCTTTGCACATAGCATTTGAAAAACAGCCCTGTGATGTTAATGGGAATCACACCCAAAGCATGATTTATATTAGCCAACCATGTACAGTTAGTTGTACTGCAGATGAAGAACTAACTCTTCTTTCATTTACTATTTTCTTAATTTTTTCTCCATTCTTAATCCTGGTCAGTCTTTTCTTTCTCTCTCTCCCCCTCCCTTTCCTTTTTTTCTCCACTTTCCTTCCCTCACTCCATCTGATGAAGTATTCCCAACAAGCACCCTGGATGGATAACCCCTCCTCTGTGGGCCTTCCTCCTGAGAAATTAGGTGGCTGTGTCAATGCCTCTGATGCCTATTTTTACACTCATGTTTGTCCGGAGTCTGACGTGGTTTATCACAGTCTCTCCAAAGGCCCATTGTTCAGCACTTCAAGAAGAATGTTGTTATATTGACTGTTAGTGCGTCAGCCCGGCTCTCTCTGGAGGAGCTCTTGGATGAAATTAGATAATTTCCATTAGGAGACCGTGCATTATTAGTCCCTGGTGCCAAACTGGAGAATGAGCCAAGATGACTATTTCTGGCCAGGCTCACCTCAGGAAGGAACCTTCTTGGCTTTAATGGGATTTTGCTATTGTTGGTTGCCTTCTGTTTGACACCAGGCCAGCCCAGAGTTGAAAATTGTTTAGAAAGCTGCATGAAATATAATAGAGCCCCAGCCATTTGCTGAGGCACATTCCTGCACAATGTTTATTTTGAAGAAGGGAAAAAAATATATTGTCCTTGGCAGACAACAATTAAGAAAAAAAAAAAGAAAGAAAGCAGTAACTTGAATCTCTGACCATATGCTTCTTGTTGCCAGTTGTGTTTCAAAAACTCCCTGCCGGTATCAGAGAATTTCACACTAAAGTGATAAAACTCTTGTAATATTTATAAGCATCTTTATTACAGACCCAGGAAGATATTTAAAATCACCAAGACCTTCAAGTTTAAGGCAGTTTGGAATGGGTGGGTGATTAGAAGGGAAGGGCTGAAAGAATATTCCAAGTTCTCACTAGTCCCAGTCTGGACCCCAGATGTCAAGTCCACAAAAATCCCCCTGCCTTTCTCTCTAGTCAAAACCTTTCTCACCCAATTCTAGGAGCTGGGCCTTTGCAAGCTGGTTGTGTTCTGAGCAGAGTTAATCACGGAAGCAGTGGAGGGTGGTAGAAATAAAACTCCTCTTCAGTCTTGTGGACATTCTAAGGATCAGCCTTTGATCAGAATGGTGATGATTTTTTGGCGGGCGGTTGGATTTTGGGTTCAGTGAAAGCTGGCTCACCATCACAGTTGACTTTGGAGCAAAAGTTGTCTCTATTTTGGCATTGCTATCACAAGAGTCTAAAGATATTGAAATATTGGACATTTTTGAATGACATTGAAATCCCTAAATTGCTTTCTTACAGACTTGTTGGGTGTCACAGGCTTGGCCTTCCTTTATTCTCCCACCCCTTTTGGGCTAAGTGCATATGCAAGAAAATGGTAAACAGAACAGAACAAAACAAGGCAGAATCTCAATACACAACCCTTGAAAAAGCAATCCAATTTTATGTATAAAAGTTCCTTGGTTGAATTAAAATGCTGTTTCCCAAGACTGTTTAAAGATAAAATCTTCAAACCTAGAAGCCAATTCCATCAATTGACATTTAGATGTCTTCAGACTTGTTGCTTCCTTTCAATTATTAGGCTTTAGCCTTGGCCTTTTCCTCTTTAGCACTTTCAATAAATAATATGTACAACTCAGTCTTGACTGTCAACAACAATGGGGGAGAGGGGAAGCAGAGATAATTAAAAGATAATCACCAAAGCTAACCACCAAATCAACTTTAGGCATAAATGTCACCCTTTTCCCATGAAATCTTTCATCAGAAATGCTGACCCATGGCCAAAACTGACTGATGAATGGTGTGTGAGCCCTGCATAAGAGGAAATGGAGACATGCAATTCCAAAATGTATGTGGTTCATGTATAGATTCTGTCCTGGCCCTGCCTAGATAATGGGGTCGTGTTGTAACCAGAAGGAGGCCAAGGCATCCATTGTGCTAGGAATGAGTTCCACATGGCAGGCAGAATTCTAAGATGGCCCTCATATTCCTGCCCCATGCTGTGCGTGCTGTACACAATCCCCTCCTGTGAGTGTGGGCAAGTCCTATGAATAGGGTAGGTTATCACTCCTGTGATTAGGCTATATTATAGAGCAAAAGTGAAGAGATTTTGCAGGTGTAATTGAGGTCCTAAGTCAGTTGATTTTAAGTGAACTAAAAAGGAGGTTACTTTGCATGGGTATGACTTAAGTGAAAGTTCTTAAAGGAGGCATGGGTCCTTCCACAGGAGAGAGGCACTGCCTTAGTCAGTTGGGACTACTAAAGCAAAGTAACATAGACTGATTTGCTTATAAACAATAGAAATTCATTTCTCATAGTTCTGGATGCTAGAAGTCTAAAATCAGAGTGTCAGTATGGTTAGGTTCTGGTGAGGGCTCTCTTCCTGGTTTGTAGATGGCTGCCTTCTTGTTGTGTCCTTACATGGTGGGAAGAGAGCTAGAGACCTCTCTAGAGTTCCTTTTATAAGTGCACTAATCCCATTCGTGAAAGCTGCACTCTCATGACCTAATTACCTTTCAAAGGCCCCATCTCCTAACACCATCAGATTGGGGGTTAGAATTTCAGCATGCAAATGTGGGGAGGACACAAACATTGAGTCCATAACGGACACTCTTCTGCTGGCCTTTAAAAAACAAACAGCCATATGTCAACTGCCTGTGGAGAAAGGCAGCATCTAGGAGTTGAGTCCTAGTGAGGAAATGAATTCTGCCAACCACCTGAATGAGCTTGAAAGTGGAGCACAAGCTCCAGATGAGAATGCAACTGGCCAACACTGTTCTTTGTGTGACCCTGAGCAGAGGACCCAGGTTAGTCATGCACAGACACCTGACCCACGAAAACTGTGAGATAGTAATATGTGTTGTTTTAAGCCACTAAATTTGTCATAATTTGTTACACAGCAATAGATGGCCAGTAGAAACACCCTATCGACAATTTGACCAGTTCTGAAATGCTGGAAGCTCTGCCTGAAGTCTGCTGTTGCTGTAGGTCTACACATGGCAGTTCATCTATGGGGACAAAGTTACAGTGGGCTGAAGACTTTTCAGAGTCCATGCCTGAGATCTCCCAATTGCCTTTAGTTGGACACGGCTGGCTGCTTGGGGTTCTTGAGGCCCCAAGGGAGCATTGGGCATTTTGTACTTGAGGTAGCATTGTGGACAGTGGAAATGACACATTTTGAGACCACACATGCCCGGGGTTGAATGCTGCTTTTGGTATTTATTAGCCAGGTAACTTGGTCAAGTGACTTAATCTCTTTGAGTTTCAGATTTGTGAAAGGGCGACAGTAATATAATTTCCAATGTTATCTTGAGAAGTGAATAAATAATCTATGTGAAACATCTGGCCCAGAGACTGGAATGTAGCATGTGCTAAATTTGTGAATTATCTTTAAGACTTAGGTCAAGCTCTGTCAGACTGCCTCGGTTCAATTCTGCCTCTGCTGCTTGCCGGTAAGTTACTTAACTTCTCTCTGCTTCCATATTACTGTGAATAAAATAAAAACAGCATTAGTACTTATTGTATGCTGTTGTTATAAGTATTAAATAAAATAATTCAAATAAAGCCCTTATCATCCACATGGCACATGCTAATGTTAGTTTGTGTTGTTCCCAAACTAGAATTTATCACTTCTTCCTCCATGGTCCCGTGGACTTTCATTGGATTTCTAAAACAGCACTTACAGTCTCAGATACCTGTGCTGTAAGAAGTCACACACACTTCTCCCTCTCCCATTCTACCTTCTGCTTTAGGAGGGCTGGAGCAATGCCTGATTTATTTCTCCGTTCCTTGCCCATTACCTTCCACATAGTAGATGATCAAAAGTATTGACTTCACTGAATTTCAAATTGAATTGAACAGAGCCAGTATCAGCTAGGCATTACTTAATGCAACCCAAGATCATTGTAGGATCATTTGGTCCTTTCTTCTTGGTAGATCAAGTCAGACCAAATCAATGTGTCTTTAGCTTTGGTTGAAATATCCCTACATAAAGGCTTATCCATACCATTCATCAATCAACCAATGGAGCATTTATTTTCTGGGGACACATACATCTAGTACATGCTTTGTTGGTACAAACTGAGAGGCAGAAGACAGATTCCTGCTCTCAAAAAGCTTCACGATATGGCAGGGAACACTCCTTCTAACCCAGGAACTCCTTTTCCCACGAATGTTGTTCCCCACCCCCACTCCTTGCAGCTCTGCTTACACCTTCTCCTCTGAACTCAGGAGACTCCCCAAAACAGCTGCTCGCCATCCTCAGCCACACGGCCCCACATAATTAAGGCCCATTACCGAGTCACCCCTCAGCCCTTGCCTCACTTAGGCTCTGCCTGGAAAACAAGGATATTGATGAAGACCTGTCCAGCTGGGCGACTGTGAGAAATAACTCATTAAAATGGCTGCACCCAGCAATGAAAAGGCCAGAGAACAAGGGCTAGCAGCTTTCCCCGGCACTCCATTCATTTTCAAGGGAAAACAATTCCGGATCGGAGCTATAAAAAGACTGCCTAAGATAAAGTGTGACTCTCTCTCCACCTTGGGCTATTTGTTTTCAGTGAGGACCAGGCACTTGCCTTTTCAGCCTTCATCACAGCCTTTCTCATCTGTTCTTTGATTCACTATTCACGCTGGCTCATTTTCATTGTCTCCTGCTCAGAAATGCTTGATAAGAATCTAGCTGAGTGGCATCAGGAAAATCCGCTGTTCAACAAAGGAACCTGCCATTGTGCCCCAGGCACTTCAAAGCTCTCACAATATCTTATTTTTATTGTTTCTTTGTGTTTTTTTTCCAAAAGTATAAACAATGTGGTTTGCATACTAGACCGTCTGTGGGAAAATATATTTCTCATTAGTTGGATCCTGAGCTGCTGACCACTGAAGAAAAGATAGAGTAATTCATGCTAAGATTTGTAAAAATGCTTAAAATTCTTTTTTCTTCTAAATAGAGTATAATAGCACTGATTAGACCTCACTGCAGGCATCAGTATAAACCAAGACTCAAGATGTTACAACCAGATTTTTCCAGACTTAATTTAGAATGTCTTTATTTAATTATTAATTCGATACAACTGAGAGCTTAATACATGCAAAGTATTATGATAGGCCGAGGGGGGAGCAGAAAGAGCCTACATTTTCATAGACAGGGACTGGTATGTGTACCAGGCACTGTGGCAAAGGACAGTAACAAGGGACCAGTGAATGGTACGGACAATGAGTGTAAAATTCCGGTAGATTTAAGACCCTTCCAACTCAGGCCTCACAATTCTAAGGATTATTTTTAAGGGTACGTAGGGGCTAGTTTAACTGATCAAGTTAGTCAAAACAAAATTGATAACATATGATAGAGACCAGAAATTAAAGGGAATACTGCATATGGCAAGGAAGCATAAATTGAAGGGAAATGGTAAAGTGGCTTCCTGTGATCCGCTCTTAAAGCTGAACTAATAGTGCAAACTCAGCAAAAAGTGGTTATTCTGGACTTTTCTCATTTCAAACACCATCCATGGTCTTCTCCAGTGATATATTGACACTCATCAGAGTTAGTTTCCTGGACTACAAAGTGAGGGCAGGGCATGTTCCCATTTCATTCAAACTGTTTGTCCAGCATCTAGCAAGGTGCCTGGTACACAGGTATGTGTTTTGTGAATGAATCAAATAAAAACCTGAGTCTAAGAGTCATCTTGAAAAGGACTGAGCATTATGTTTTCTTTCTTCCATCAACTCCCCTTTTTGGGGACACCAGTGGCAAATATTTAAATTAATCATATTTCTCTGTCCTTGTCACATCGTCATCATCAATCCTGGCAAGGCTCCTTTCTCATTTTATTTTACTTATTTCCTCCTTTTATTCTTCCAGCCTGACTTTCATTCTTCTCTCTCCCACTCCTGAGTGTCTAATGTATGTTCTTAGGTGCATACCTGTAAATGTCATGGTATTTTTATGCATATGTGTTTAATTTACACAAATAGCATTTAGCTGCAGATCTCATTCTATTCCTTACTTTTTCACTCAATAGTGTATTTTAAAGATCTGGTCATGCTGTATTTTATATATATATATATAAAATTCTGATTACCGCATTGTATTCCACTGTTTGTGTATGCCATCTCATACTTATCCATTAGGAATGGATATATAGTTGCCTTTAATCTGCACTATTTCAAGCACCCCTACTAAACAATCAGTCTTTCCCCCATTGATGTTGTTGGTAACTTATAATTTTGATACAATTTCAAATTTACAGAAAAGTTGAAAGAATAGTGCAAGCAATGCCCATATACTCTTACCCAGATTTACCAATCATTTACATTTGGCCCCATTTGCTTTATCATTACCTATCTACTTATCTCTATTTGAATGCATTGTAAATCATTTGAGAGTAAATTGGAGATAACAGCAGCCCCTTTATCCCTAAATATTTCAGTGTTTATTTCCTTAAGTACACAAACATTCTCTTACATAGCACAGTTCCATTGTCAAAATCAGGACACTTAACAATGATACAATACTATTATCTAATGCAGACTGCATACTTAAATTTCATCATTTGCCCCAAAAATGGGCCTAGAGCTATTTTGCTCTCCCAAACCAGTATCCAAACCAGGATCATGCACTGTGTTGTGCTGGCTTGTCTCTTTAATCTTTTTAAATTTAGAACAGTTTCTCAGACTATTTTCTCAACCTTGACCTTCTGAAGAGTACAGACCAGTTATTTTGTAGAATATTCTTCCATTTAGATTTATCTAAGTTTTCTTGATATAAGGTGATGTCTGCTGTATTTCTCCACTGTCATGGTAGTATTTTTTTCCTTTGTAACTAATAAGTGATATATTGGAAGATCCTGTGAGAGAATGTAAATATTCTGTTCCTCCCCAAAATTTCACTCCTCAGTTTTAGTACCCATTGATTACTTTCTAACCCTATTATTCCTTCTATTGCTCTTTACCCATATTTATTTATTTATTCATTTATTAATTAACATCAGTATGGATTGATGGATTCTCATTTTACTGAATGAGTTTAATTTATTACTATTACTATTTGATTATTAAATTATCATGGATTTAGCCAGTGACGGACACTTCAGACTAGCTTCAATACAGTTTTAACATATCCCTATTCTTGGTTGAGCACTTCCTAACTTTCTGGTGCAACAAGATGTTCTGGGCTTCTCCTGCCCAAGCCCTAGAATCAGCCTTTCCTCCAAGGAGCCCTGATTTATCTTAATGGAAAATGATGTTTAGAAACCAAGATCTGGGCATAGAATCATTGTTACTGATGTGTCATGGCTTCTAGAGTCCTCTCAGAGGACAGCAGCTAGGAAACATATATAATATATATTATGTAATATAATATATATAATAGACTTTATCATGCTGATATTTGTACTGATCCCTCTAATCTCAGTTCAACAACACAGTGTACATTCTCTCCTTCCTTCTTGCTGTATTTGCACCTCCAACAACAGGAAATCTTGCTCCCATTTACTCATTTGCTAACCATCGCAACTTCAATAGCAAACTTCATAACTTATTTTAATGTTTATCGTTTTTTATATAAAGTTTTCAAAAGTGAAATGCACAAATCTTCAGTGTACAATCTGTTGAGTAATGGCAAATGAATACATCCATCTAACCCACACAACTATCAATATATAAAACACTCTCATCACCCCAGAAATTCTCCTTGTCAACCACCTTCCCACCACTAGTAGCCATTTTTTATATTTTTCACCATAGATTTTTATCTATTTGCCTGCTGTTGACCTCATATAAATGCGATCATAAAGTATCTACCCCTTTTTGTTTCGCCTCTGTTGCTCAGCGTGTTTGAGAGGTTGGTCCATGTTGTTTTGTGTGCTAACAGTTCTTTCCTTTTTATTGTTCAGTAGTATACCATTGTATGAATATGCCACAATATATCTATCTATTCTTCTAGTCATAGACATTTGAGTTGTTTCCAGCTGTTGTCTATTATGAATAAAGCTGCTATAAACATTCTTGTAAAAGTCTTTTTGTGGACATGTGTTTCACTTCATTAATCTTTGCAAAGAACCAATTTCGGTTTTGTTAATTATCTCTATTCTTTTTCTATTTTCTGTGTGATTGATTTCTTCTCTTATTCCTAGTATTTCTTTTCTTATATTTAGCATGGGTTTAATTGCTCTTCCTTTTCTAGTTTCATAAAGTGGAAACTTGGGTTTTTTAGTAGGCCTTTTCCCAATTTAAGCATTAAAACTATACATATCTATATCTATTTATATATCTATATTTATATTCACATCTCTCTATATATAATTTTATTGTTAATAATGTCTAATCGAATTCTGTTGTAATAGAAAAGTTTCAATCTTTGAAATTTATTCAGATTTATTACATAGTCCAGCATATAATCTATCTTAGTAAATGTTCCATATGCACTTAAAAAGAATGTGTAATCCACAGATATTGGTTGTAATGTTTTGTAAATGTCATTTAGATTAAGGTGGATTGATAATATTGTTCAGATCTTCTGTATTCCTACAACTAGAACAGCTTTTTATCCTAGAACAACTGGACAAAAAAAGATCTTCTGTAGGATCTTTTTGCCCAATTGTTTCTATTAATTTCTAAGAAAGAGGTTAGAAATATCTCCAATTATGATTACAAAATTATTTATTTTTCCCTTTAGTTCTATTAATTTTGTTTCATGTATTTTATAGCTGTTATTACATGTTTAGAATTGTTACGTTTTCCTGATGAATTTACCATTTTATTATTATGAAATGTATATCTTATCTCTAGTATGTCTTGCCTTATGCCAAAATTATGTTTTTCCTAATACTAATAATTAATGTATAATTAATATAAGTTTCTTATGCTTATTGTTTGCATTGTAAATTATTCACTTTCAGTCTGTGTCCTTATATTTCAGGTACCTCTCTTATAGACAGCAGATAATTTGGTTTTGCCTTTTTATGCACTCTGACAAACTCTGCCTGTTAAATTGATCTATTAACACTTAGTGTAATTATTGATATGTTTGATTCAGGTTCACCATTTGCTCTTTGTTTTCAGTTTCTCCCATTTGTTTTTTATTTCACTGTTCTTCCCTTTCTGCCTTCTTTTGCACTGACTGAATATTTTTTAGCATTCCATTTACCTCCTCTACTGGCTTTTTAGCTTTACCTGTTTGTATTTTCTTGTTTAGTAGTTGTTCTAGGGATAGCACATGCTTCCTTAACTTATCACTTAGAGTTAATATTGCATGAACTATAAGAACATTGCAACAGTATAGTTTCATTTATCCACCTCCAGTCTTTGTGATATTGTTACATGCATATCATATCTTAATACATTATAAACCCCCAACAGAGTACTCTAATTTTTGCTTTAAACAGCCATATATTTTAAAGAAATTAAGAGAAGAAAAAAGTACTTTAAGCCCCACTGGGTTCTTTGTATTTATATTTTTCATATCTCGTATTTCCATTTGGCTCATATTTATAAGTTATTCCTGCTTCATATTTCCCACATGCTTTGTTAGGACTTTGAAGATATTTATTAAGTTTATTTATATTCCTTTTCTTCCCTGGGCATTGATTTTGCTTTCTCTAGTATATGTTGTTCAGATTTTGGCCTTTCTTTCGTGATGTTTGTGTTCCTTAGAGTTATTATTTTGTTTTTCTTCTGAACTCCTACCCACTGGAGACTATCAGCTACCTTTACTGTTAGTGCATACCTTAGAGAAGAGTCAAAAGTCTGTATCTTAAATTTTACAAACGCCCAGTGAGTTGGGAGAGGGGCATGTCTCTAGGCACTTCAGCATAATAATGCAATTCTGCTGTAATTTCTATTAACACTTATATAAACCCACCTCTCAATGAAACACCCAGAACCTCCACTCAGGCAGTGCTCCTTTTCAGAGGTTGTGTTTTTTTGTGGTAATTGGCAAGTCCAAAGCCTCAGCAGGTCAGAGGATACACAGAGAGGCCTGTCCAGCAAGCCTTTACTTTTTACCCTAATCAAGATCTGCGATCTTACTCTGCTGCCTTTGCAATACACAATTATTTTCCTGTATTAGGCCCATGCAGTGGACAGTGATCCACTCAAGCAAATATGAAGGGGGGAAAAAACCCACCTGGAAAGCACTTTCCAGGCACAACCCTTGTGTACCAGTTGGGGTTCTCCAGAGAAACAAAACCAATAGTATACACACATACACATATACACACACACATATACATATATATATACACACATATATATATGAATTGTCTCACAGGTTGTAGAGGCTGAGAAATCCCAAGATCCGCGGTCAGCAAGCTGGAGACCCAGGAGAGCTGATGTGTAGTTCCAGTCTGAGACAAAGCCCTGAGAACCAGAAGAGCTGATGGTGCAGGTTCCAGTTTGAAAGATGGCAGGCTCAAAGCCCAAAAACAGCTGATGTTTCAATTTGAATCTGAAGGCAGGAAAAGACTGATGTCCCTGCTCAGTCAGGCAGAAGGAGTTTCCTCTTACTCAACCTTTTTGTTTTCTTCAAGCCTTCAACTGATTAGATGAGGCCCATCCACACTAGGGAGAGCAATCTTCTTTACTCAGTCTACCGATTCGGATGTTAATCTCCTCCAGAAACGCCCTCACAGACATATCCAGGATAATGTTTGACCAAATGCCAGGGCACCCACCATCCACTCAAGCTGACATAAAATAAGCCATCATATGCTGCTTGTGACACTTTGCCCTCTCCTTCTCTGTGTCACTGTCTCCCACCCTCACCATGATCTCCACAGTTTTTCTCTTACCTGCCAGGACCCATCAACTCCCTCTCACCTCCAGATTGGGCTCTGGGAGGAAGCCAACACCCTGTGCTAGTTCACCACCTTTTGTGGAACTAGAAGTTTTCAAAGTATTTAATTTCCACCTTATTTAGGAAACTCCTAATTGTGGGATTGCTCTACAACATTTCTAAAAAAGGTGTGGAAGACTTATTAGCAATTTTCTTAACACTCTTCTGATCTGAAAGAAATTTAAGAGGAAAACACAGGCTCACTACTAACCAAGTTTTGTCTGCCTAGTTTTTCATGGATGTGTTTTGTTTTTAATAAATGAGTGCTAATAGTTGAAATTCAATATACTAGCCATATAAGAAATGTGGCATGTCATGGGCCAAAAGAAGCCAACTATAGGAAGTGGAAATTTTGAATAAGACAATTAATGAGATTCACTGAGTGACAAATATAGTACATCATGTGAGCCTTTAGTCCCAGTGGAAAATAATTTTATAGACTTAATGTTATTGATAGTACCAGATTTCCCTTCCTCTGGGGAAGCATTTCCCCGCCCTCCATCCAAACCTCCCCTTGACCCACCCCCTGTACTCCTCTTCCTAATGGGTCTCCTAAGCCCCAGTTAGAGAATGTTGCAGGGCCGATGGAGATGCACAGAGGTTCAGCCCAAAAAACTGAAATCCAGATAAATATGCCAAGCATCAAAGTGCTGTTGTTAATAAAACCTGGAGCTGGGCTCTAGTGTGGTATGCTTGTGTTTTACATTGCATTTCGATGTTTGGTCCAGCCGCTTAGTTCTTGAGGAAGAGAGAAGGAGGTGAGATTTCCACTGCACTATTACTCATTTTTTTGTCCCATGGAGAGCAGAGCTCTGGCTCCTCTCACAGAGGGAGGCGTATTTCTTTGTGTTTTTCTTCCTGCCAGGCAAGGTGGTCTCAAAAGAGACAACTGGTTGCCAGGAAGCACAGACTGTGAAAGCCAGAGTAACTCTGGAGATCCTCCAATCACTTCTCACTTTACAGTGGGGGAAACTGAGATCCAGATGGAGTCAGTAGTTTGCTCAAGATCTCACAGTTGCAGAGGTCTAGAAGCCAGGTGATCAGATTCCCAAACTAATGGTTTTTCCACTACAGTGAGACTTCACATTAATATTGATTTTTAAAATCTGTCCTTCAAGGCTCTCCTCTGTTAAAAAGGGATGTGTCTCTCATCTTGACATTTTTTGAATGAATGAATGGTCCTGGCTTTCAGAGATAATGCTTTTATTCCTCTTTACTTCTATGATTTGCTTCTTTAAATTATTTATTTCTTGGTGGTGGTGGTGCGGTAGGGAGTAGAAATAAAGTAGCCTAATTTGAAACAATCAGCATTAGCTTTTTTTTTTTTTTTTCTTTTCTCAAATGCAAGGGTTTATAAAGCCACAATTGAGGGAAAGCTAGAGACAGGGCACAGAGAGATGCTCCCTTCTTTTCACAGCCATGAATGACATGCAGTCAATGGGTTGTTCACTCAGTTGTCAGTCAATATGCTTTTCTGGAGCCACTTCCATGTGTCAGCTGTGTAAGATGCTGGGCATACAGTACTAAAGTATATGGCTTCACTCTTCAAATAGCTGAGAAGACACAGCCCAAGAAATCCTGAATTTTTTGCCAGCATGTTACATGCCATGATGCAGGTATACACAGGTGCCATGGAAGCACAGAAGAGAGACACCCAACCCAGCAGGCATCAATCACGTCACTCTGCCATTGCCTATTTACATGTGTGTTGGGTCTTCATTACCTATTCTCTTCAGCATCCTACATAATACCAGCTCATGGCAGGTGACAAATAATTGTTAAGTGAATGAATACATAGCTAAGCATTGCAGATTTCGTAAATACAGTGTGAAAGAGTGAAGGACCTATTACTTTGCTTACCCCTTCAGGTAGCCAACCAGCAGCCATAGGCTGAATCTGATCCACGGACTCAGCCATGTCTTTTAAAAAGCATGACATTGTCTTTCACCCATGTCATGTTTTTTTAAAAAACAGCCATTTTTATTTAAAAATGCTGATTTCCAGCTTCTCTTGTATGATCAGAATATCTGGCCACACTGTGTACTTATTCCAGAATGACTCTGACTGGTTGGAGCAAAGTAGAACTTAGATCTTGTGAAGATTAATTTTATGTATTGACTTGACTGGGCTCAGGGATGCCCAGATAGCTGGTAAAACATTATCTCTGGGTGTTTCTGTGAGGGTGTTTCTGGAATAGATTAGCATTTGAATCAGTAAACTGAGTAAAGAAGATCATTCTCTCTAATGTGCGTGGGCATCATGCATTGAGGGCCCCAATAGAACAAAAAGGCAGAGGAAAGGTGAATTCTCTATTTCTGAGCAGGGACATCCGTCTTCTCCTCCCCTTGGACAAAAGACCTCCTGATTCTCAAGCCTTCAGACCCTGGGACTTACACTGTCAGCTCCCCTGGTTCTCAGGCCTTTTGGACTCAGACTTAATTACACCACTAGTTTTCCTGGTTCTCCAGCTTGCAGACAGCAGATGGGTTCTAGGCCTCCATAATCGCATAAGCCAATTCCCGTAATAAATCTCCTTCTATATCTACCCTATCGGTTCTGTTTCTCTGAAGAACCCTGACTAACAGAGATCCCCCTTGATCAAGCACGAGCCCCGAGGTGGCCAAGGTCCTTGCTGTTACAATGCATGGGCCTGTGTACCTTGGTCAGATCTCTTCTTTCATTTATGTTATGAATCCCAGAGGCATTTAATTATTGGTCTGCACATTCACAGGAGATCCAGGAAGGGAACGGCAGGCATATCTGGGAAAACTAGGGAAGGATTCCTGGAGTTCTGAGGGCCTATCCAAGTGCAGTGTGGGCAAATGCAGGATGGAGCCATGCTGGAGAGGGAGCCTGGCCTGGGGGAGAGATCTTTGCCTGGTACCTGAACCAGCTCCTTCTTAGAGCTGCTGGCTGACTAGCCTATTTGCTGAGGTTCACCCATGAGAACCATGGAATGTTAGAGCTGCCAGGAAGCCTGAATCCTGTGACCCAACCCCTTGTTTTACATTTGAAGAAACTGAGACTGAGAGAGAGAAAGTGCCTTGGCCAAGGTCACAGAGCAAGATCCAAGACCAGAACCACTTCCTTCTCTATTTTGCTTATTACTACACCAGAGAAATGAAGAAAAAGGGAAAGAGGCAGACGAGGCCAGTGTGGAAAATATGGAACAAGTGTTCTGCTTTTAGAATAATTAGAACTTCGAATTCGGAAGATTTCTTCCTTTCTTTACAGAAAGATACGTATTTTTATGATCCTACTTCTATGGCTGGTGGGAAAAAAGTCCTTCAAGTCCCCAAGGAATGTCAGGAAAACCTCCATTAAATTCTAGTCATCGAATCTGTCTGAGTCACAATGACTATAATAAACTCTGGGAGTGTGTGTTTTCTTAGGGTTTCTCTTTTAGGGTGGGGAGGGGGCAACAAAAAAGAATAGGCAAGTTTTACAAGTATAATTATAAAATGTACAAATTGGCATGGTTTTATAATTAGGCCTATGTGTCTAGCCCAGAAACTCTATCTACAGAGTTCCAGAGGAGGAAGGTGTTGGAGATGAGGGAATAGGATTGGGTTGGGCATAGTTAGACTATCTGTGGCATTATGCTCCTTCCTATGTAAGGCATGAGTATATGCTGTTCCCTTTGCTTGCGATGCTTTTCCCCACTCCTCACCCTAAGCACCACTACACCCTTCACCAAGCTGAGGCAGTTATTCTCCAGGGCTTGGCTGAAATGTTTCCTGGGCACCCTGCGCTTCTGCTTCATAGCACTCACCACATCTGTCGTTAATCATCTGTATAATTCATTGTTCAATGCCAGGCTTCCCTGCTGCATGGTAATCTCCATTAATGAGAGAGGTGCCTGCATCTGTTTGCTCAAGATGAGCCCATAGTAGGTGCTCAATAAGTATTTCGTGAGGCTCAATAAGGCTTTAAGATGTTGTTCCTGTCTCCAATACGTCACCATTCAGAGGGCAGCTAAGCAGTAAAGAGGCTTTCAACAAGGCTGTCCCCGGTCTCTCTTCCCTCCCGATACTAACCTGGCACATCACATCTTCAAACCCAGGAATGTGCTTGAAGAGGCAGGTCAGGCAGAGAGGGGATTCTTTGGCCTGGGTTTAAACAAGCAATGTAGACATAACTTCTGAAGGCATTGACTACTTGGAAGAAGTGACTCCAGTGTGCCGTCCCCACCACTGGTGTGGACACATGGCTGAGCAGGAAGAAATGCCCCACAGGTGGACTGAAAACAAAGTGATTTCAGATGGGAGCTCCCAAGTGCCATCCCAAGGACAGGTGTTAAGAATTACATGACTTGGTTTTCTGTTGAGCTGTTTCTGTCTGGGGTAATTACAGCATGAGCTCTTGGCCAGTGGTGGCCAAGTTAACTGATTTAATCAGGATAAAGATTCTCCCTTAAAGATTCTCTTAAGTAAAAGTAAACAATTCGCAAACTGGAGTTCTTTGAGTTATTGGTAACAATTTACTTTCCACACACCTCCCAGCACACTGGCTGATAGCCCCTACCAAATAACTAATATTTATATTTAGGTATTTTGCAGTTTGCAAAGTGCTTTTACATACAATATGCTAATTAGATCCTCAGAACATAACAGGTAGGTATTCGCATCATGATACCTATTTTATGTATGTCCAAACAGAGGTCTACAAAGGTGAGGAAACCTGTCCACGGACACACAGTCAGTGGAGCCAGAGCTGGGGTGAGGACAGGCCACTCTCCCTGCCACCTGCCAGTCCCTTCTTGCCTGGCTCATGAGGTCTGACATTTTTCCAACAGAACCTGTTGATGTTGATGTTGGAACCCAAAGGTTGTTTCCCAGCAGGCAGGCAGGCCTGGACATTAGCACGTTAGCGTGGGGCCATTCTGATAATTTCCGGTTGGGATCCAAGAAAAGGAGAAGCCCTCCACACGCCAACAACATTGTTATCAAAGTCTCTTGAGCCAGCTACCCAGCAGTAACCCCAACATTTGGTCTCTCCAGCGTGCGGGGGCAGGAAGGCGCAGCTGGGCGTTTAGCCTTGTGTTCTTTGCACTTGGAGAGGCAGGGGCAGGGTCTGACGTGTGGACACCCTGCCCAGGGGCTGGCTTTGGGAGGCGTGTCCAGCAGCGAGTGGAAGTTCACGGCAGTAAGGTGGGTACGCCGATGGGGGGTGGGGGGAGGCACAGGACAAGAAGGTAGGAGTTGGGCCTGGTTTCCCAAATCAGCCTCCAGGCTGTTGTCCCCAGAAGGGGAGGTCTCAGGGGAGAACAGAGTCCTGGACACAAAACAAAAGGATAACGAGGGAGGAAGCAAATGAAGTTGCTCATCTCATTTATTTATTTTTCCTCCCCCATTTCCGCTTAGGCTCCTCCAACCGCACCCCCCTGCTCTCCGGTTTCCCGGCCACGATCTGGCCAATAACCTCCTACACTAGCGTCCTCAACCCCTCTCTGCTCCCAGTAATCTCTTCTCCAGGCTTTGCTGAGAGCTGTATTTACCACCGCACAGGATTTCCGTAGGTGATAACAACAGGGCCTGGTTGGCCTGGTCACTCTGGAGCTGTCCCTCCTCCCCTTGCCAGCTCCTCTCCTTGCGGGTGGCCATTCACAGCAAGGGAAGAATCCTAATCTTGCGCAAGAATGTGACTCTCCCTGCCTTACCTACACCCAACCACCAAGCTGAGCCTCTTGATAAGCAGCACCTCACTCTCACGTCCCTCCCTCCCTGAACGCTGTGGATTGAGACTTTAAGAAACAACAAAAATCTGGACTGTTCTCTCCTGGTCACTGCATATAGGGGCACCCCACTCGGACAGCCAAAAGATCTAAGAGGCACTGAGGTGAATTTCCAAGGTGAGTCGCTCACTCACAGATCTCCAGTCCCAGGAGTATGGGAAGGCACCTCGAATGCCACCTTGTCGGGCTTCTTGGACAGGCCTTGTCAATCCAGGTCCCCACAGAGCCCCTTGATGGCCATTCTCACAGAACACATCTCCACCCCGCCACGGTCACTCACTCCACGCTGCTAGCTTTTCATCCAAAAAAGTATGTACCTCACAGGCTGATGTGTTCTTTCTTTTGTAACTTCTTATTGATGTGTAAGGCACATTCAGAAAAGTACACGAGTCACAAGCTCAATGAATTTTCACCAAGTGGACACACTCAGGTTATCAAGATCACTGACAAGAGTATCTCCCACAACCAGAAGCCCTTTCCTGCGGCCCAGCCTGGTCACTGCGTCCTCCCACCCAGCACAACCATGTCCTGCCTTCTGACACCACAGATCAGGCCTGCCTTGGGGGTTACTTCTAAGAAGCTGGATTCCACAGGTGCACAGAGAAGACTTTAATTTTTCTTCCTCAACAGTATCTGAGGTCGGGGGAGCTAGCTGAGCCTGATCTGGGCGTTCCATTTTATTTTCAACTGTCAAGATCTTTAACTCCTTAACACCACATAAACTGTGAGGAATTTTAGGGAAAGAATTATCTCAGTGAGAAACACAGGAGTGGGCAGAATGCCAAGTGTGGAGGAAAGCGAGATGAGATAAACAAGGCTGAAGGCATTGTAAAGGGAGCTACGAGAGTCTGAGGCCGCCAGGGACAGACTGCAAAGATGGCAGGAAACTTGAACACATGCTAATATTTTTACCAAAGGGAGACAAAAAGAGTTGCAACCTTCTGCTGCAGTCCTGAGGGCATCATTGTCTCTTTCCACTTTTTTCCCCCATTTCTAGAGACACTATTGTAAGCAAAGCCACACCCTTTACTTCTTCACTTAAACGAGCATAGCACAAGAAAAGTATAATGTGAGAACGTATATGTAATTTTTTTATTGTGGTAAAATACACGTAACATAAAATTTACTATTAGTGACATTTAGTATCATACATTCATATTGGATGGCCAACACCACTATCTGGTTCCAGAACATTTTCATTATCCAAAAAGGAAATCCTGTACCCATTACATGATCATTTTACATTCTCAAAACCATGGCTAGATGCAACGAAGCAGGTAGCAACGCCTTAACTACATCTGTGCTAGCCCGAGGACCTCTTCCATCCTTCTCTCCTTTATACAACACCCACATATAAAATTTTAAATGTTTTAGTAACCACATTAAATAGGTAAAAAGAGACTGATGAAATTAATTCTAGTAATTTATTTAACCCAATATATCCAAACTACTACCATTTCAACATGTAATCATTATAAAAATAATTACTGAAATATCCTCTTTCATTTGCACTAAGTCTTTGAAATCTGGTGTGCATTTTACACATACAGCACATCTCAATCTGGGCTAGCCACATTTCAAGTGCTCAGCGGCCACACGTGGCTAAGGGCTACCATGTTAGACAGTGCAGCTCTAATCAATTCATAGGATGCTATCAATATCCTAAATTATCTTTTTCAATGGTGGTTATTAAATATACAAAGGTTCTAAGGCTATAGTTTTATTTATAATATAAATTTACTTTCTTAATTATAAAAATAATGTATTTGAAAAGTACAGAAAGAAAAAGTACCCATAAGCCCCAACACAAGGAAAACTATAACCTGTTTTTACCACTTGTTACGTTAAGACTTCTTTGTAGTTCTTTTCTCGTCATTGTAGCCTGACAAGTCTCCTGTCCCATCAGCAATTCTCTAGCAAAGCAGGAGGTTGCACAGGCAAACCTCAAAACTTGGACTCACAGCCTGGCATCACAGGAAGCTGCCCTGGCAGTTTTAAGTGCTGTGGTCCATCCTTTCTTTGTGGCCTTGTGGAAGGCGAATCCAGAATGGTTAAACCTTTGCTCATCTGCAACCATGCACCTGTGTTGTTACTTCTCTGCAACGGCCAGTGCACCTTCCCTTGTGCTGCCTGGTATTCCCCAAGGTGTCCATGAAAACTCCTTTTCTCAGGGAGTCTTTAAAAGGAGGAGAAATGCCCCTTTTTGTGAGGACTTAAGTAGGAAGAGGAGTGAAAGCAAGGGATGAATTCACTGCCCTTTCAAAATTTCTTCAGACCTCCAGGTCTTTATGGCATTCTCTCTCACACACGTTTGGACCTAAGCTTGAAACCATGACCTGGGTAATGAGGAGGTTGGTTAACTAGCTTGTGTCTAAGAGCCCTTCCAACCCCAACATTCCAGGGTGGTAGGATGCCATCCTTTCCTCCACCCGACAGATACACAGACACACACCCATACACACACTGCCCGATCTCTAGTTCTGCCTCGCAGAAGAGCACGCAAAGGAATAAGAACACCTCTCCTCAGCCCAGTTAACTCACTGGGAAAACATAAAGCGCTAAACAGAAGCATTTTTATTTAGTATCCATGCTCAGAAAGAAGAAAATCTAGCAGAAACCAGACTTGGTATTCAAGAATGCAAAAATATATTTTTTTTTTAGAAGCTTCATGCCAGAATGCCCCATCTTGGGAAAAAAAAGTGTGCCATTTCATATGTTTATAACAACATCTGATTTAATATTATACAGTTTTGCATAGTCACAAACCAGAACAAATACTGTCAGATTTATCACATCCTTCTATTCAGAGACTTAAGTAATCATAGTTAATAATGGAGCCATTCCACAGCCCAAGGAAAAGCTTTACAATTCTTTGGGACCTAAGATTCCTGAGAGGCAGGTTATTTTCAAGAAGGATTTAAGGTTTTAAAGCTCTCAATGAAGCTTGAAATTCATCTTTTCCATTTCACATGAAAAGAGTTTCCTCTGAAGCTTGGCCGGGAAGGAGAAAGAGAGGAAAACCAGTTGGCATATAGACTCCCCCCAAGCTCTGAGAGAATGTGGCGATCATTCATCGGCCTTCCTAACCCCTACCTTGTCTTCAAAAAAGAATGAAAAAGTAAGGACACACCAGTGGCTCCCATGCTTTTCACTTTGTTAATGCCGTATTTAGGGCCCCCCATCTGCCGATTCCTTAAAAGACACTACTTGATTTTTTTGAAAAAGCAAATCTTCTTACAAAACATACTTTCTCATTTATTCCTCCACACTTACTTGCACACACAGGCATTTGTTACACAATTTGTACGCAACTGTTACGCCCCAAGCATTGCCCCTGCTTGGCTAATTAATTCAGGATTGGTTAATGACATGGTAGTTGACTCTGCTACGTGGAGGCACAGTTGCGGGTTTGGTGCCTTCAGGTTTTGCTCTCTTTTGGGACATAGACAGTCCTCTGCTGCATTCAAAATTGGGGTTGTGGTCCCCTGGGGGCTGGAGGAGGTATGTTTGGATCAGTGTTCTCCCATCACCCAAATTGGGCACATCCATGCTTAGCTGTGAGGTATTCTTGTGGGTTCCATTTTTCTCAGAAAGCCAGGATTTATCACTCCAGTATTTCCTTATACACCATTAAGGAGAATGTCAACGTTAATGCAGGGTGAGTAGGAGTGATGGAAACTCGGTCTACAGAAAATCAGGTAAAAAGTTTATAACAGTTTGGAGTCCTTATAAAAATTAGAATTCCAAAAAAATAAAAAATTTAAAAATTTAAAATAAATAAAAATGAGAATTCCTAGGTTCCACTGCAAACCCACTAAATTGGGATATCTGGGAATCAGACACAGGAATATCCACTTCAAACAAGGTTCCCAGGTGATTCAGATACACACTGATGCTTACATACACCAGTCTTACAGTTTTCTCATGAAGTCATAAGCAAATGCTTCAAAACAAGATTGTAGGATCACACCAGTTTCTGGTTGAAGGTACTACCACTCTTTGAATTAACTCGAGTCAATTTATTTTTTAGCACCACATTGCCAGAAGTCAAAAGCCTTGAGTTCTAATTCTAACCCATTACCTATATGATGTGAGTAAGTTACTTAATCTTCCCGAATTTCACTGACATGAGTTATGCATTCAGGATAAGGGTGATTATAATACTGAAGCAGCTTACAAAAGACTTTCACATCCATCCTACATCACTGGATTGTCAGCAAGATCAAATGGCATAGAGTGGATGAAAGTGCCCTGCAGATTTCATGGCACTTTACAAATGCAAGGTACAATTAGAATGTGGTCCTATTGGTTTTTGTTTGGGTTTTGTTTTGGTTTTGTTTGTTTAGTCTTTTGTATGTGGTATTTTTTTTTTGAGGTCAAAATATCTGCTTTATTAACATAAAAGCTATGCTAGAGGATGTAGTTTAGGAATACAGACGCAATGGAATTTTTAATACTGAATCCTGGTACTGAATTTATCCCCCCAGCTTTAGGCAGCACTAGACAACTGCAGGCCTCTCCCAACTAGGGCAGGATCTTTCTGCCAAGATTACCACTCTGACCAAAGGGACCAGAGTCCCAGCACCCTGAAGTCAGGCAGAGCCTATAGAGACAGGCGGAGGAGAAAGAGCAGAGCTCAAATTTGCTGCTTCCAAATTTACCAATCAGATCTCCCCGGAACAGGAGACTGTGAGGAGGCAGAGAGGGGCCAAGACTGAGTAATGTCTCTTCATCTGGACACGTAAGGGATAAATGTGATTATAACACACTTATTACAGCTTATAGGCAGGTTGTCTTCTCTACCCCAAAACTCAGTTTTTTGTTCTTTGAGCCCATCGTGCTTTAACCATTACACTTATAGTCAACCAAAAGTGGGGACAGCACCGTCAGAGAGGGACTCAGCTGCCACCCCCCTCTGCAGTCACTTCCATTGTAGATCTTCCTGAGCAGGCAATGTGGGGTTTTGCCCCGTAAGGTTCCGAGAGCAGTCAGTACAGTACATGATGTTCTTCTGGAACATACCCTTCTATAGTCAAGACAAAAAATGTGGTCCTCTTCTACTTTCCATCTCAAATTATTTCCAGCCACATTGACCAACATAACCTGTCAGAGGTTATGCAATAAAATCAAATAATATCATAATGGTACTCCAACAATAAAATGACAGCAGTAAGATGTTCTAGAACATAAACCTCCTCTCAACAACAAATTACCAGGGAGCCTGAAGTCCAAAATTAAATCCCCTTACAAGTTAAGCTCCAAAGAAGGTAAAATAAGAAATTAAAATCTGAAGTTAAATTATCTCACTCTCAATCAAGTTAAAATTCACAGACATTAAATTTCAATTTCTTATTCTCTGTAAGAGAATTTCTTATTCTCTCTTGCTTCTCAGCAAGAAGAGTTCTTAATGGGCTGGGTGGGGTTGGGGCTTTTTCAGCAGTGGTTGCCTAGGATGTCTTTCCTGAAAGGGCCTTAGAGTTCAGATTAATTTAACTTCAAGTCTCTCATGTGCTTCACTTTTTTTCTTTTTTTTCAGTTGTGGTAAAATACACATAATATAAAATTTGCCATCATAACCATTTCAAGCATACTGTTCAGTAGTATTAAGTATATTCACGCTGTTGTGCAACCAATCTCCAGAACTCTTCATCTTGCAAAACTGAAATTTGATACCCATTAAACAACTAATCCTCATTCCCCATTCCCACCAGCCCCTGGCAACTACCCTTCTACTTTCTGTTTCTATGAGTTCGACTACTCTAGTACCTTGTGTAAGTGAAACCATATGGTATTTGAGCCAGGCATGGTGGCATGTGCCTGTAGTCCCAGCTACTCAGGAGGCTGAGGTAGGAGGATCACTTCAGCCCAGGAGTTCAAGACAAGGCTGGGCAACATAGTGAGACCTCATCTCTTTAAAAAAAAAAAGAAAGAAAGAAAGGAAAAAAATAAGTCATAGATATTTGTCCTTGTGTGACTGGCTTATTTCACTTAGCATAATATCCTCAAATCTCATCCATGTCGTAGCATGGGTCAGAATTCCTTTTCAAGGCTGAATAATATTCTATTGTATGTATATGCCATATATCCATCCATCTGTCAATGGATACTTGGGTTGTTTCTATCTTTTGGCTATTGTCAATAATGATGCTATGAACATGTATTTAAGTGCCTCACTTTTTAAATCACTCAAAAAGTTTAAACAACATGGGAGATTATCAACAGCACAAATTTAGAAAATAATCCAATCCCCAGTCCCAGGGAATTTATCCAGGCAAAATCTCATTTCTAAAGCCCAATACTTGGCATTACTAAAAACTGCAGCAGATTCAGAAGGGAAAATTCCTCTTACAAGATTGTTCTGAGGGAAAAGGGCAAATGGTTTTTATTGAAGTGTTCTTCAATCATTGCCAGGTGACCATAATCCATGGAGAGGCTCCATGTTTACCATATCTGAGGGAGATGAACTCACCCCTCTGAACAGTCTGCTCTCTCAGAGAGTAGCATTTGAGACATCACTCCCTTAAACATATTTTCATGGTTCAAAATAAAAATACTATTAAAAAGTGTTTCTTAAACAAAGATTTATTTTATGCCTAAGAAGCTTATAATGTGAACACTGCTAATAAAAACCAACACCTCTGAGTGTGGCATAACAGAGAGGAAAACAAAGGTGTTCATCCCGTCCTACAGATCATGCCTAGAATATTGTCTGCCCGACATGTGGCTTGCCAACTGGAATGAAACAAAATGTCAGACATACATCTGCAGAAAAGGGACTCATCCCACAGAAAGCAAGACATTGGGGGGTGGGGAGGATAATATAATTAAAAATTTAAGACACCATATAACAGAAAAATGTTGGTTGGGCAGCACATTGCTAAGACTTAAAATCTGTATTTTGTTTTCTTTTCAAAACTCTTGGGAGCATAATGAAAATACAGCTTTAAGAACTAAGATTCACCCCATCAGGCATTAATGATGTCCAGAAACTATGTGAACAATCTTACTCAACATCCCCAAGACGTTTATATCTGTCCAACGCAAAACCAGAGGGGGGAACATGTTAATTTTCTCAGCCTTTTGATAGCGCACATACAAGATCTCTTAGGCCCACAAAAAGTTCCAGATATAGTCTCTAGGACTTCAACTGCCTTAAAATATAGACTTGCATTTATCTTGGCCACATTAACAAGATCTGTTTGACCAATACATTTATATTTATGATGACTAAGGGCAGATTATGGTTGTTAAAATTTGTCCTTGGGACATGAAAACACTCCTCTGTCATTAATACATTTTGTAATATAAACTATGATGTCAGGTCAACGTAAAGGGTAAAAACGTTCCTAAAGTATGCACACATCATTTTTTAAAGCAATTGAGCCTAATGGAATAACAAAGGTCATCATAACAAACCATTACAGCCTTGGTCTTGGCAACTCTGGCCACAGAAGAACCTCCAAGAAACAATCATCATTCCTCCAATGTTATGGCATCCAGACGACAGGAATGGCTCGCAAATGAGTCATATGGGCTCAGATCCGCGGTAGCTATGTGAGCACTGGACGATCAATTATTCATGTGTTTACAAAGAGCTTTCCTGGTTGATGTTAACCAGAGCTGCCTGCAAAGAAGAGCTCTCCAGCTGTCCTCGGCCATCCTGGGCCTCCAACTAACAAGCGGCTTTAATTGCTGGGCAAGTCATCTGGAAGGCACCGCTCCCCTAGACCAAGTAAACTCAATCTCTCTGAGACTTTATTAGGTGTAAAAATGTTAGAAATAATTATGACAACATTATTTTATTTACAGTACTCCCAGCAAGTCCTAAGGAGGGAGACAGAAGTTAGACTTGACTTACAGCTCACAGGGCTCCCCCAGGACTGGAGACTACTGAAGACATGCGTCAGGGATTGGTAAAGGGCACAAGAGAAGAGAATGAAGGGGAGCAACTAGGGGCTGTGGGTTTTCCCAAGGGAGGTACGAGGGAGAGTTTACCTCTGTGCAGCTAAGGGAACATGACTGAGGACCACCAAGCAAGAGCAAATGCATTATATTGGTCAATAGCCAAATGTGAGTGAACTTGACCCACTCATCAAAAATGGCCTTGGAAGAAGAAGTTGGATGGGAAGTCACTTCTCCAGCCCTTTTGTTACTTAACGCAACTTACAGCCTGTCCAAGAAGACTAATAATGTGATGAAGGCAACTGCTCTCTCTGAGCTAGGCCACAAAGCATGGGAGCAGGTGGCCCCACCAGTCCCCTACCAGCTGTGTTTTGAGGGAGAGCAGGGTCATAGTCAGAGCTGCAGCCCGGGCCTCTTTCCCTGAAGAGAGCGCAGTCAGAGCAGACAGGGGAATGCCTCAGGCACATTTTTATTATCCCAATTCCAAGAACATTTGTGGTAAGGAGCCAGATTCTCCCCCTTGCTTTAAATTAGGTAACTTTAGATGCTATCATAACTCATTCATCCATTTCAAAGAAAGTGGCAGAAGCAAACAATGTCTGTTCTTGCTGATAGGAGAGCATGGTATAAAGTGCCTACATAGGCATGGCTGGGGCAATAGAACCCTGGGGTAATTCTGCTTCATGGGGTGGGAGGCAATTCTAGTCGAGAGAAGTTGCAATAGAAAGATAAAGCTAGCAGACAGAAAGAGGGCGCCGGTCCCTGATGGGTGGAGCATCCTGGAGCACTTTCATCACAGAGCATTGGTATAAGGCCAGGACTAGAGAGAGCCTAGGTTTCCCTCCTTCACCCCAATCCACCCTATCCATCCATGAATGCAGGTTTGGAAAATGATCCCAAAGAAAAGGAATGTTTCCCTAAAGCCCACAAAAGAAGAGAGGGTCTAAGACACTTCTCTATGCCTCCTTTCACCTTTCAAGCCTCAGTCCCACCCTTCTGCACCAGTACCATCCTTTTGTCCTAGTCGGAGGAATAAGGGAGAGAGGAAGCACCCTGAGAGAGGCCTTCTCCATGTGGCCGGGTACTTTTAACTTATCTTCCCAGGAATGCACCACTCCTGCTAAATGGGATTCCTTGCCCCTGCTCGGTGCTCTCTCTAGAGATCAGAGCCAGAGTTTCTCAAAAGATGGTCAAAAACAGACCTCTGGGAAGGGTGGTACTAAACACAGACGTCTTTATGCAGGCTTTCCAGAGCCTTCTGTGTTGAAGAGGAGTGAGGCATGCAGGACTTCCCAAACTTATTGGTCCATGGATTATTTTTTAGGAGCAACCCTCCAGGCAAACTTTCAGAATTTCATAGGCCAATAAAACTTTGGGAAATGCAGTGTTGGGGGGTGGTACCAATACCCTGATTAGACCTACAATCAAGGTCTGGTCTGAGAGCCACGCTGTCACTTTCGAGGGACTCTAAAATATGTTCTTCATCATCATGGATTGCTTAACTTGTCACACTCTGGGACCTCTCGGGGCACCTGCCTGGAGCTCCAGCCTGCCACCACTGTTGGTGACAGCCTCATAAATGGTTTCTCAAAATCCCTCTGGGCTAGTCTAGGTCACCTGACCTAGACACACTTTTACCAGATTGGCAGCTGCCCCACAAGCTCATCTACTCACCCTGCCCTATCATCTGTAAAGGCAGAAGGAGAACTATTTCTCATTGTCGGACAACTGCCTGATTCCCATCAGGCCTACCCTGATTTCTTTTCACACTTGTATTTAAGTTGCTGCTTTGATCTCCTGGTTGCAAGTTTCTAACTTCTCTGTAGAATAGTCATGAAAGCCAGCCTTTAAGGAAGCCCACCCCAGAGCCTTTCCCACATTGTCCTCTTCAAGATCTCCAGCTCCAGGTTAACGCTCCACTGCGATTGCAGCATAGAGTCGCCATGCAGAAGGAAACGCCCACCGAGGGTAAATATTTTGGCCTGACCCCAAATGTCCATCACCCAATGTTGTAAGGAGATCCTTCTGAGGGTCTGTGATGGCCTACATTCCTCATCCTATATTTCAAGTGGAATTGTGTGCACATGTTCAGTATCCAAAATAAATGGGACATCAGCTTTGCCTTTGGCATTAACCAACTCATTAAATATAAAATAAACACAAGTAAATGGCTTTTAAATCTAACTGACAGAAAGCTTGGCAACTACTCTGAGATTCTAGAGGTCATTGGAACCTCTCTCTTCAAACAGGAATCTTCCTCACACTCTGAGGAGGAGACTCCCACCCAGTGAAAAGGAAATCAGGGTGCCCCCTACCATTTCAGAATTGCCCTGCAATGCTAGCTGCCCCAAGGGCCTCTCCATAGAGAATGACAGCTTCTGCGTGAAGTGTGGCCTTTGACACACGTTGGGCATGATGAAGTGGATGTTACTTCTTACAAGAGGTTAGAAATTCAGGTCTAAGGCATTCAGCTTGCCACTGATTACAAAAACTTAGGAGTAGCCACCAAACCCAACCTGAAGTTTCTGATCAATCCCTAAATATTGGCTGCTCTCGCAGAGCCAATATTCACATGGCTTCCTAAATCCTGTGTGCATTCATTCTACCATGGGTGCTCGCAGTTCCATTAGTAATGCTGCTTCCTGAACCCTTCATTTTTTCGCAATCTTTCTGTAGTTTCAGTACAAAGTGGATTTACTGGGGAAGGTGATGGCCTAGGTTATGCAGATAATTGTCTTAATTCCCCACTTCACACCACATGGGCAGAAAAGAAATTGCAATAATTCACACCAACCAGAAAACATATGCACACACACTTCTTAACTTATAACTTTACCTCAAAGCTCGGCTAGATTTCAGTGATCACCGACCTCTTTTATAAACTAAAATGAAAAATGCACAGTTTTTGGTAAAAAGCATGTTTACTCGTTAGCTCTTCAAAGACGAGTGTTTATCTGGGATGCTGTGTGTGAGCAGGTCCATTTTGCAGAAAACCCAGCTCTGGTCGGGTGTCAGAATTATTGGCTTTGTCTGTTCCCCTCAGTCAGTTTTCAAAGTCTGACGTTGTGCCAAGAAGTTAGTAAGATCTGAAACTAGTCAAAGGTAGCTTCCATTTATTTACTGTTTTTGAAACATTTTTCATGATTTAGTCAACTTCCTAATACAATCAAAAGACAAAATGGCAATGAAAATACACTTCACCAGATCTTAGAGTTACATAGTTCGATCAGTAAAAAATTAGATATTGGATTTTAAACAAACTGACATATCCTTTCCTTTTCTCCTTTTAAAGGTTTTCAGTGATCTATTTCAAATCACACAATCAGTGTTCTTCTCCTCCACGGACTTCAGAACTTTTTCACCCTGAATTTTACCGAGTCATGAGTTGAGGGGACCAGCAAGGATCCAGAAGGCCTTCATGACAGCACAACCACCCTTCTGAGCTCTTTTAGGAATTGAAAGCTATCTGACCAGTAATAGTGCCAGACCCAAGAAGATCTATGGAAAATTAATATCTGAAGTGCTTCCTGAAAGTCAAGCTTTTTTGCCCTTTGAAAAGCCAGCCTGAGGATTGAGAAGAAGAGTGAAGTTGCATTCCAGCCTTATTTGGGGAGCAATTTAATTTTCACTGCATGCCCCATGCACAGAAGTAATAAAACATTCCAGAACATTCTTCTGGCTCACCCACTCTTCTTTCTCTTCTCTTTCCCTAAAGAGTAGTATAGTGAGAAGATAGAAGTTTGCACTCTCGGTAGATAAATGGAGAAGCAGGAGAAAAAATTATTCCATAATCATAGTTAAACAGGGAGTTTTCAGAATCCTATGAAGTCCCACTAAGTTATCAAAACTATATTTCTTTGCTCTGTGCACAGGGACACTGGAAGGATCAAGACACAAGGAAGTCCAAACGAGGAAAAACTCGAAAATCACAAGTCTAAAGAAAATGCTAATGTGTCAGTTGAAACACTGCTTCAAGTTTTGTCATTTTTGAGGACATTTTTTTAAAGGCATCTGATATTCCAGGACATATGGTTCTCATTAGTGGCCCAGCAGGTACACAGGGTCTCCCACTTTGATTGTCCCTGGGTTTTCCAGAACAAAATACTGTCCAAAGAGAGGTGATTTTCCATATAACTTTTGTTCAGAAGGGTCACACTGGCGATAACTGCAATAGGAGAAAGATCATGATGAGTCACAGCCCAACAGAAGCAAGAGCTCAGCCAGCTTCCTCTCAGCTCAAGTAAGTATCCATCCCACCCAGGGCTGCCATGTCGCACAGCTCCAGTGGGCACCTCTCCCATCACAGTCTAACAGAACAGTGACTCCTGGAGCTGGGCAGCCTGTCCACTGCACAACTACAGGAGTAACCAACGGCCATATTCCCACATCCTTTCTCTGTGTTAATGTTCCCATTTTCAGCATGGAGAGATTAGATACTCAGTATGTCTAGACATACTTTATCACCTTCCTTTTCCCTCGGCATCTTTCTTTCCGACTCCTCCATGTCTGTCACTTGAATTCAGAATCAATACCATTGTCCTCACTTTCCAGTTTGTCCACAGTTGCCCAGTCCTGAGGTTCTTCCTGCACAACATCATCTGACTCTGCTTGCTTTTCCTCATTCCCACCAGCTCCACCTTGCTTCCAGCATGATCAGACTATTGTAATAACTTCTTAACCAACTTCTCTTCCTCATCCTTCACCCCCCTTTCAATTCACTGTTGACACTATACTGTATTACTGTGTTAATTGTGCTTTGCTCCTACCAGTCCTAGGCTCAGAAACCTTCCATGGCTCCCCAGTGCCTAAGGAATAACATTCCAACTCTTCAGCCTGGTGTGCAGGGCCCTCTACCTGGCCTCAGCTGGCTTTTTTAAACCCGTTGCCCTCTGCTCCTTACCTGCACCCATGCAGCATTTGCTGGACTTCACCTTGCTTTACATTCTACTGGCTCTGTGAGTCCTCTGTGATTCCTGTGGGAATCCCCTCCTCCAGGTCCCATGCATTAGAATTCTACCTGCCTCAAAGCCCAACTCCCAGGAATGAAGCCCAGGATCCCCCAGCCAGGATTGATTTCCCCCTCCTCAACTCTCTTTGCCCCCCCCCCGCCCCCACCCAACACTCACATGTCTTGTCCTGTAATGTCAGGGCACAAGTCCATCTGTTCTACAAGACAAGTTCCTGGAGAACAGGAACTGTCTCTAACACCGTTGTACTGCTCACACCAACACTGGGCCTCAATGTCACCCATGACCCACAATTGTTTGTTGAACAGATAAATGTGCCGGTGAGTAAAATGCAATGTAGTGTGTATCAGAGACAGTATGAATATCTTTGTCAGGCAGGAAACTCAAGAAGCTGCAGGGAGAAGGCACATGAGCAGATGTGTGGGGAAAATACTGTGCGATTCCCCCACCCCCCTCCTCTGGGAGAAAGTTTTCCTTCCATCTTTTGTTTAAGGTAACACCAATTTTACATCACTTTTATATTTAAAACATTTTTATAGAAAGCATTAAGTTCATTCTACCTTGCTTTAAAAAAATCTATTGTAACAACTTAGTTGTAATTTTGTTCTTCAAATCAGATATGGCCAACGGGAAAGCGGAGAGAGTCAAATCTAGAACCTCCTTCTGGAGGCCCGCAGCCCCTCGCCCAGACTGTAAACACCACATCGGCACCACCGTATCCATTCTGTTCCCTGCTGCATCCCCATGACCCGGTCCAGTGCCTGGTACACTGTAACCACTCTAGAAAATGTTGGTGGAACAAATGAATGAATAAGCAAATAAATGAAAATGATGAGCTGCTGATCCAGGCTGCCCTGCCTTGCCAAGAGTGTTCCCTCTCTCTGCAATCAGGTTTCTGCAATGACCCTGGACCCGATGAACCCAGCCATCTCTCTCCTAGCCTGCCTCTCCTCTGTCAGCACACCATACCCAGGACATTCTGGGATCCCATGTCTGTCAGAGGGTGGCCTCTTCAGGATCAGGGCCAGATCAGCCATTTCTGTCACTTGGGATTTCTTGCTGCTGCTGAGCTCTGTAGTCTAGGGTCCCAGGCTCTGATTATCTTAGGGAGAAATTGAGAATTGGAGATCCATGCATCACACAGGGACAGTGTATAACGAACTTCACACATATTATCTCTTTTAGTCCTTACAACCCTCCTCTGTGGGGATGTGTATCATCTCCATTTTATAGGTGAGTCTCGCAGGAGTAAATGACTTGTCCAAGGTCACAGATCTAGGTGGTCCCACTGGGGCCAGAGCCCACAGCAAGGCCTCTTCCCACCCAGGATGCAATCCCTGGCCATCTAGATACCTCCCAAGTACGCCCACAGGCCTGGGAGGAATTAAGGAGTCTAAGTAACTTACTCACCTCCACGAAGGTTTAGCCACTCATGGGCATCACCTGTCCCTTCCCACCAACCACACATGTACACGTTCATGCCCTCACCAGGTCGCTAAGGAGTGGGGAACCCAGAAGAGCCGCTGCCCATCCCAGCGCAGCCCCCTCAAACTGCGCGGGTTGGAGGGGGTTGGTTTGCAAAAGTGCAGGTGTGGTCACCTGGCTCACAGGTGGCAGTCCACTCCGCTGTCTAGGAACAGAAATGGGACGCGCTATGGGGGTGGAGAAGTGTTTCCCAGCTGGCCCAGCTGGCCAGGGCTTCCCACAGCCGCAGCGGCCCGCCGCCCCCACCCCCTGCAGCACCTCCGGCCGCTGCCGCGCCGCCCCTCCGGGCTGCGGGAAGACGAGACGAGGTCGTTGGCGACCCCTTGTGGTGACGAGGAGGCATTGCAAGCGGTCTATGACTCCATGCGCACAGCAAGCATTGTTCAGCGGACTGAAAACACGGTATTGTCTCATTGATAGATCGTCTAGGATTTTTTCCTATATATATTCCAGTTGACATTAATAAACCACAAACATTTAAAATCTTTCTTAGTGCATTTTCTCTTTTAATGAATACAAAACATACAACTACTCTAAAGAGCAGGAGGCCCAGGACACTTTATGTAGCTTAAACAGAGGTCTCCACACTTACAGGGTGTAGTGTGAATGGAAACACTTTGCTACCTGTAAAGTGCTGTGCACCACAGAGGGCTGCTCATTATTTACACTGCCTAGTTTACTCATTTACAGGTCAGTGTCCCGGCCATGACTACAGGCAGTAGTCACTGCTCTCTGGTCACTGCTCAGTCCCCACTGCTGGAGTTCATGAGGAGACAAGTCCCCCACGGCACAGGCCACTCCTGAGGCCTCACAACCTACTATCTCTATGGCCAGATTAAGAATGAAGCAGCATTGCGAAAGCTCCCCAGAGAGGGGCCGTGTGGATACCCCAAAGGCTGGCCACTGATCAGGTTTGAGTTAGGTTTCACTTAAAGCAGCTTCAGAGAGTAGAAAGAAGTATCTTCAGGCTTCTCCCTCAGAAGGTGGCAAGTTTATAAACTGAGACTATCAATGACCCTGGCTTACCTGATCATTGCGTACAATATTTTATCATCTATAAAAATATCATATTTATTGCCTTATTCCAGCATTCCAGTATAATACCAGAAGAGGTATTATAAGTTCTTTATACAAATAAAGAAACTAAGACTTCAAGAACCTAAGTGCCTTGCCAATGTCACACAATTAGTAAAGTGACAGAGCCAGACTGGGGCGGAGGGTCTGTCTCCTCCCACAGAGTCAACACCGCTATATCCTTTCTGCCTTTAGCTCAGTGCAGCACAGCCTGACACAAGTGGCTGGTGGTAAATGCCATTCCTGTCAAAATATTCATGCATCCAGAAAAACTATTTTTGAGTATCCATGTAGTAATTGTGCTATATTCTTTCTATTAGGGGCAAGATGTTGCGGAAGCAACAATGACAGACTCCAGCCACCCCTTAGGCCATGGGGATCAGTGTGTACATCACCCTCCCTTAAGAAAGAAAAGAGTAATTCCATCTTCGTATTTTCCCGTTAGCAGACAGGCCTCCACTGTGCCACCCACTGAGTATTTTACAGACACAGGCTCCCCTGTGCCTCTATCCTGTAGATGTATTTCTTTCCCTCGCACTGCTTTGCCAGCCTAGGCTCTGCCTGTGGGTTACTAATATCAGTAAGTAGGACTGGGTGGGCAGAGCAGTCTCCTTCAGAGCACTTGCAACACCAGCCTTGGGCACCACAAGCACACAGAGACAGAAAGCAGTGTGGCTCTGAGCCCTGCCCAACAGCAGAGAGGCTGTTGTGGACACCACTGTTTGCTTCCCTTCCCATGATTTATGTGATGCGCCCAGGCCTTTCTCTTCCCGATTTATGACCACTTGTCCTGGGAGGAACATAAATTACATATCCATGGCAATTTAAATCTCACTAAGAGATAGGAGAAGACACCTACGCTGGCTGCACTGTCTCCCGGGGTATTAGAGCAATTAGGGCCAGATTGTTGGGCTGCATAAAGCCTGCAGAAGATCAGGAAGGTGTGCTGGCTCCTTGCACCCCTGCCTTCCTGCCCTCGCTCTGTGTTTGGGGTCAATTATCCTCCTTCTATAAACACAGGCTCCCAGTGGAGGGAGGAGGACGCTGAAGATTCAGAGAACCAGCCCAAACACACAGAGCACTTTGAGGGGGGCCATTTCTGCAAGCACATAAACTCTCTACATCCATAGGGAAAGGGTGTCCAACGCCAACCGACACGTTGAGGGGTGACAGAAAACAAGACGGATAAAAGATGACAGCCAATTCCCAAAATCACTTAGCTGGCTTGCACACAGAGTCATCTAGCTCTGCCTTGCGTCCCTTATGTTATAAGGAAGAACACCCAGGGCCTGAATCCCGGGGGGTGGGTGGACTTGCTGGTGATCACTATAGTCGGTGTGTTGTGCCCACAGCCAGGTCACCCAACTCCGATGCCGGACTCTTTCCACTGGCCCACCCTGCTCCTCCTCCCTGTAGCTCCTCTGTGGCCACAGAAATAGGAAGACTTAATTCTGGTTCCTTATGACGGTGAGTGCATTTCAAAGAAGAGTTATGGTCTATCATTGCTGTTTCTCAAAACCCTGCTCCTCCCAGGAACGTTCTGTCACACAGAGTGACATTTTCCCCCAGCATTTTATTACGAAAATTCTCAAGCAGACAAACAAGTTAAAAGAATTTTACAGTGAACATCCATTTACCAACTGCTTGGATTGTCCACTTAACATTTTACTATATTTCCTTTATCACATATTTATCCATCCAACAATCCATCGATTTTTTTTTTTGGATTTCCAAATAAGTTGCAGACAGCAGTACACTTCACCTCTAAACAATTCAGCTTGCATATCATTACCTAGAGTTAAAATGTTATTTACTTTTTTTTAATAGGTAAAATTTACATGGAATGAAATGTACCATATTTGTACCAAATGTTCCATATTTACAGAAAAGTCATTCATTATGTTGAGTGTTGAGAAACATCCCTCAAAATGATGGGATTAGCCTTAGGTTGGTCTATAGCCCCCTCTTTGAATGCTCCTGCAGGTCACGCCCAGTGCTGGAAGACCTGGGTACAGAGCAGCCATTTCTATGCACCTGGAGGATTCCTTGAGTCCCACAAACCCCTTTTTCCTTAACTCCCCTCAACCCACCCTGTTTGACTTTTCTCCTGACCACGCTCTCTATGCCAGGTGGCTCAGGCCCTTGATGGCCATCTGTCCTCCTTGCTGTGGCTGGGCCCTCACACTGGGACCCATCTCCCTAGATGACCAGTGCTGGTCAGGGAGGTCAGGCCTGGGGCCTCGTGCTTAGGGGTGCATGTGCTGGTGGGACAATAGCACTCCAGCCCCCCGCTTTGGCTTGCCTGGAGAGAGGGCCGGAGAGTGGCTCCGGGATAGTAGCATTGGCAGGGACGGATTGATGCTGATCACAGACTGAATTGTTGAGAGCTGCGTGGTGAGAGGTGGAAGGAAGCGGAGGTAGCAAGCCTCACGTTCCAGGGCATGAGTCCTGCCGCACACACCGCCAGCACCACCTCTCCGTAATGTGCTCTTTCATGATGGCTTTGACACAAGAGGGGCACATCTCATCTGCATTCCTTCTCCAGGTCTTCCGGGGCTTTTCCCAGCGTGGCCCCTGTCGTCCCTGCCCTCTACTCTACAAGTGATGCCTGGGGACCAAAGCTAGTGTCTCAGGGGCCACAGATCTAAGACCTGACGCTCCACCTGTGACTCTGCATTCAGTGTCAAAGGGACCAATTAAGATAAGCACCATAAGTTCATGTTCAGAGTTTCAGCGATTTCCTGGGTCCCAGATTTGGCAAGCAACAGCAATGAAGTGCTTGGATCCTAAATTGTTATTGTTTTAGCAAAAGTAATGCAGGTTAATTATAGAAAGTTTAGAGACTACATATAAGAATAATTTTTTTCTGTAATTCTATTACTGTCCCAAAAAAGTACCTCCATTAACAGTTTGCTTTATATCCTTTCGTTTTGTTTTTTTTTTCTTGAGACAGGGTCTAACTCTGTCACCCAGGCTAGAGTGCAGTGGCATCATCACACTCTCTACAACCTCAAATTCCTGGGCTCAAGCAATTCTCCTGCCTCAGCCTCCCAAGTAGCCGGGACTACAGGTGCATACCACTACGCCTGGTAATTTTTCTATTTTTAGTAGAGACGAGGGTCTTGCTCTTGCTCAGGCTGGTCTTGAACTCCTGGCCTCAAGTGATCCTCCAGCCTTGGCCTCCCAGAGTGCTAGGAATACAGGTGTGAGCCACTGTGTCCAGCCTTATGGCCTTTTATCTACTCTTGTGCATTTATATATCTTTTACAAGTAAAATCAAATAAACAAAAACAAAAAGGTAAATATTATACATGCTATTTTGTAAACAGCTTTGTAAAATTAATGTTCTCTTGACCATCTTTATATACAATTTAAAATTACTCTCTGTAATTGTGTCTTTCACTTAAAATTTTTTCTTATGGAATTTTAAAGTAAACATAAAAGTAGAAAGAATAGTGCAATAAACCCCAATATAATTATCACCCAAATTTTATTTTGACACTTTTTATGTACTTATCTATCCCTTTTTTTGCTATAATTATATATAGCACATCCCAGACGTCATGTCTCTTCACTCCTACATACATACAACAAGCTTCTCTACGATACTTGACATTTCTTATATAACCACAATGCCATTACAACACCTAATAAATTAGAAATACTCAGTCCATAATAAGATTTGCCAAAATAACTAAGCAATTTTTTTTAATTGATGTATTTGAATTACGAATTCTAAATGAAAAATAAAATTATCTGTGCAAGAAGACATACTGGTAGCCAAAGTACCCAGGAACGTTTCCCAAATTACCTAGTCATTGGGATCCTCTTTATCTTCAAGCCTATATGTGTGTGGTGTTTTCACTGCTCTGTCTTATAGATATTAAGCAACAAATATTGCTTCTGTCCCAAGCACCTAAACCCAAGGATGAGACCCCATCTACCCAGTCCTACCTCTTCAGTGTTTCCAGCGGCTCCTTCCTGCTCATGATGCCAGTGTCTGGGTCCACTGTGGTTAAAACGCACCTGGACACACACACACACAGAGCATCATACAGGAGACAAAGCAAAGTGACCTTACTGCACCCCAGAAGGGAAAGGAAAGAGCCTTACCTGGAACAAGCCATCACCCTTTTCAGTTCCACGTCGCCAATAAGAAGCTCATCCCAAGTATCCTAAGAGACAAAGCAGAAACTCCTATGCGCACCTCTGGGCCCTTGCCCTGACACACACGTGTAGGAATTTCATGGGAGTCTCAACACATAATGACATCCCTTACATCAAAGATGGCAGACTTTTACCTCAGTCCTGGGAAGCCAACCAATACTCACACACCCTCATGTTCCCTCTCTCTCTGCCTGTGATACGTCAGTTCATTCACCTGAGATGAAATATTCTCTTTCCTTTCACTTGTAAAACTGTCATGGAATCTCACCTCCTCCAGGAAGCCACCCTGACTGATCCCACTTGATCCTGACTGATCCTGGGGGGGATGGGGCAGGGGGGAGGTAAAAGGGAGGAGGGGGCATGGAGAGGGGGTATTACTTGTTACTTTAGGTTGTATGAGATCCCTCTGTGCCTTAGGCCTAAGGTTACATGGATTAAGATCCTAAGTCAATGCGTATGTGTATCTTGTATGTCCCCTGGCCAGATATGAACAAATCAAGAGCAGGAGCAACGGCCTTATCTCTCTCTGATCTCAGGCACTTGCCTTCATGCTGGGTCATTGGTGCCTACTTTTCAGGACAAATCAAATCCGTGGACTGAGCCCCTCAAATCCAGCAGGGGAGATCGGGCATGTACACATGAACACTAAGGATCAATATTCTGTTTTAAAATTCCAGAAAATTTGAGGAAAAGCATTATAAGGCAGCTTGCCGTGTGCTGGTTAAACAGTGCAAGCGATAACCATTCTGGGAGTGTAGAGGAACAAACACTCAGGCCGGCCAGGTCAGGGCCAGTTTTGTGGGCTAGGTGAGATGGGAACTGAGCCTCAAAGGACAGAGATCTGAGAGGCACAGAAGAAGGCTGCAGGGATTCTAGGCAAAGGGGACAGTATTTAGATGGAAGGGCACTGAGGGGACAAAGGGCATCTGATTGGGGTCCTGACCTTCTGACCCTCAGAGAGAACTGGGGGCTGAAGGCACTGATCTGGCAATTAAAAGGCACCTGCTCTGTCCTTTGTTGATCTAAAGCCGAGGGACAGACTTCCAAACTCAGGATTTTAACTCTGACAGTGTGTATTATTCTGGATATATGGATTGCAGGGGTTTTGTTTTGTTTTGTTTCAAATCATAAAATGAGTCCCTTAGCTGTTTCTCAACAGTCTGGGAAACTGGGCACAGCCGATTAGAGTAGCCCCGGCCTGGCCTGTGAACATTTGTCCACCAGGGGGCACTGTGGTCACAAGAGCACATAAGGTACAAAAGGTGAGAAATGAGGGCTTCGTTAGGAAATTAACTTATTACTTATTAGAGAGATATTTCCTGAGCCCTTTCTATGTACAATAAAAATTATTGGGGATTGAGTCACAGATAAATAAGGTAAAAATTCCACCATAAGGAAAGTTCTGTTGGGCAAAGCTGAGGAAAAGAAAACTACCGTCTGTTGAACTCACACTGTGGGCCCAGAACTGTGTTAGACACTGGAGAAGAGCCCATGAAAGCCTTCCTGCCAGCACACACCACCTGGAGGTGATGGATTTAAACAGGACAGGCCTGGGTATGGGAGAGGTGCAGAGCAGTGTGGGAGAAGGGAGGAAGCACCTCTGGGTCTGGCAATCACAGCAGGCTTCACAGGGGAGGTGGCTTGTAATCTAGGCTTTTAAAGGTCAGGAGTTTTAAAGGCGGAAGGGAGCAAGATTCTCAGTGACCAGGAGACAGGAGAGTACCTATGAGGTTCCAGGTCCAGTGTGCAGTTTGGAGCTTTTATTGGTAATAAAGGCTGGGAAAACACATAGTGACAGGTTATGGAGGAATTTAATGACAGAGTGGGAAGTGTGGACCTTCTGACAAATGGAGAGCCACTGAAGGCTTTTCAGCAAGGCAGCAACACTGATGATTTGTCACAAACTTTTAGAGTGGGAGAGATCAAACTGGTGCTGTGGGAGGCTTGGCTGAGGCAACATCCGGGGGGACCACTCAGTGGTCCATACTTGAGGTGGCAAAGGTCTGCTCTGGCTGGTGGCTGAGAATGGAAAGTGGAGCAGATGTGGCTGGGGCCGGGAGGAACATGGCAGAGGGAGGAGCTAGGGCAACTCTAACGCTGCTCCAAGCCTGGGTGAAAGAAAGGATGGGGTGCCCTTGACAGAAGCCGTGACATCGAGAGGAGTCCTAACAGGTGGGGGTGTGTGCTGGGGTAGGAGCATGTTAGTCTGAGTTTGCTCTGTTGACAGGTAGCTGGAAATGTGGCCCAGCAGCTCACGGGGAGCCCAGGGCTGGACATGGGAAGGACCTGGCATGGGTGACAGATGGGGATGCTGCAGGAGACAGTGTGACCTCTTCAGAAGGTACAGAGAGAAAAGACTCAAGGCCACAACTTTGGAAGCCCCTACTTTGAGTAAGAAATAGAAGGACAAACAGCACAGAAGCAAGGTCAGTGCAGCCAGGGGAGAAAAGTCCCTAGGAGGGGCCCATCGGTCCGCAGGGCAGGGTGGCGATGGCTGAGGCAGTGTAGGTGTCCCTGCTGTGGCTTTGGGGAGGTGAGAAAGTTTAAGACGTGAGGGTCAGGGGTGCAGATGATGGGCGTGAAGGAGGCAGAGAAGGAGCACAGTTACTGAAAGAGGTCCACTTTCCAGAAGCTTCCATGCAGGTCCCTGGCCCTCCGCCTGGGTGACCGTGCTAGCCTGCTCTCCCCATCTGCACCCTGGCCCCACCTGCTCTAATCCTTCTCCAGACTCCTGCGAGAGGCAAATGTGTACCATGCAAACCAGATTCTGTCACTCCCTGGCCTGAAATCCTTCCCAGACCCCCCAAAACCTGACACCAAGTACCTGTGCTCTCAGCTCCCTTCCTTGCCTGCACCCCAGTCTGCCGGGCGGCAGTCCTCTCGTGCCGTGGCCCTGTGTATGTATGTCCCCTCTCCTTCATGCTTCCCCCGTCTTCATTCACTTAACAAATAATCCGTGGGCGCTTACTCCATGCCAGGTGCTGTCCTAGGACCTGGAGACACAGCTGCCCTGTCCTCAGGCAGCGTGCACGCGGTGTGTGTGCCGGGGGAGGGACTGGGGCTGCAGGGCAGGCAGGGCGTAGGGTGGTCAGCAAGGGCCTCCGCAGGGAACTGAGGGGGGCAGGGAGCAAGCCCCGCAGTCACGTGAGGGGAGGCCAGCAGAGGACCCAGCCGCGGCCAGGCCCCGGAGCGGGAAGGGGGCCAGTGCGACAGGAGCAGGGTGAGAGGGTGGGGAGTGAGAGGAGGTGAGGCCCGGGAGCTGGCCGGGCACAGGGTCATGTCAGGCCTTGAAGGCCACCATAAGGATCCATCTTTTACCTGGAGGACCCTGAGGGGGTTTTGAGCAGAAGAATCCCACGGTATGACCCAGGTTTGCAAGGTCACTTTGACTGATGTGTTGAGAACAGACCACATGCGGCGGCGTGTGGCGGGGCAGAAGCGGAGAGGCCAGCGAAAGTGGATGCTGCCACGAACACGGGTGCGCTGGCGCGCCCTGGTCCAGGGAGGGCGTGGAGGAGAGACAGAGGGCACAGCCACCAGGATGTGTCGATTGTATAATATGAACATGGGACATGAGAAAAAGAGAAGAACAAAGGATAGTTCTGAGCGTGGGGCCTGAGCTCCAGGAAGTCAGAGCTGCCGTGTGCTGAGCTGGGCAAGTCTGGGCAGAGCAGGTCTGGAGTGGAAAGTCCACCCTCAGTGTTGGACATTCTGAAGCTGGATTAGACACTCACGTGGAGATATGGAAAAGGCAGTCGGAGGAGAAAGGGTCAAGGCCTGAGCCCGGGGTGCTCCAGGTTGAGCTCACACCTTGCTGCCGGTGTTAACCACGTCCCGTGGGTGGTCACTCACCACCTTCCTGGCCTTATCTCACTGGGCTGTAACTGTCTGTTCACTATCCAATCATCCTGGACTCTGAGCTCCTTAGGAGAAGCAACTGTGCTTCTTCGATCTTTGTTTTCCTGCATTTCTATTCACAGTGCATGGAACACAGGGACGCTAACCCACTATGTGATGAATGAATTATTAAAAACAAGACCAACTCGGCCACCACTGGATTAACCATTTTGTGGTTAATACAATACCGGTTGGATATTCTATTAACGCACAACTTAAAATACAAAACGTTCCCAATTAGGCAACACTCAGAGATAGACAGAGATAAGGTGCCTAGAATAAGATTCAATTCAAAGAAATCTCCTAGATCTGAAGTCCTCCCAGCCATCTCCTCTCACCTCACCCACATCTTACCATCAGAGAGCTTCGGAAAAGGAAATATCTTCAACACAACCCTTGGCACAAAGGTCACACTGGGGGTAAGAAAGCTTTATAACTCAGGAGAACACTGTTGCCTGAGCCACACCCTTTACTCTGATTATAGGAGTGAAGCTATTCCCTGCCTCACTATGGCACTTTATGTCTTAGAGCTTTTCCACAAATTGTTATCGACCCTGATTCTCACGGCTCCCATCAGGCTGGGGACAGGGGTGGGGAGAGGGACAGTTGAAATTATGAACATTTTACAACTGCAAGAAGCAGAGGCCTTAAGGGGTTCAATGACCACTCCAGGGTTGAAGCAGGTGGGTTAGAATCCGGGGCGTCCGGAGTCCATGCACGTCACCTAGAATTCTCAGGGTTGCCCTGGCCTTGTGGTACTATCTGGGTTGGAAACCCTGTTCCTCCTCTCCTTGCGGTGGTGTACCCTGGGGCTGGCCATCTCACCTCCCCAAGCCTCTCCCTTATCCACTGTGAAATGGGAATGATAACTTCTACCTCACTGCCTTGCCAGGAGGAATAGAAGAGACAACATGCAAAGCACAACACAAGCATCGGATAAAAGTCCTCCCCCCATGCCTCTTTCCCTGAGAACAAAACCCTCGGGAAAAATGGCTCTCCTGGCCATAGCTGGTGCAAGATGAGTATGAAGGAGATGGTCAAAGGCAACCAAACACTGATTTTTTTCCTTCTTGTCTAAATCAGGCTGACCTATGGTGGAAATGAACAGGGACAGACAGAGCTCCCTGGTCACAAAGGAACAGTGAGGGGCGGCCCAACCCAGGATCTTGGGGGATAATGCACACAGTTCACCCACCACACACTAGGAAGTTCTCCGCCATCTTTAGAAGAAAAGATATGCATGGAAGGTCGGGACTGAGCAAAGAGTATTTTATATAAAACATTAGAAGCAGATTTGGGGGTACTTTTATTACCCGCCATCAACTGATACTATAATTTTCATAAATCACCTTATCCAAATAAATCCTTCAACAGACTTATAAGGTAATCCTAGGCAGAAATGATCACCCCATTTTCCAGGGAACATAACTGAGACTTAGAGGGGGCTGTACAAAGTCACGCAGAAGCCTGTGCAGAAGCTGCAACCAGACCTCAGATTCTCTGAATGTGGAAACCAAATTCCCAGGTTGCTTCTCTTTCAGCACATCTTGTTTTCTACCCACAGCAAAACTGAAGGACAGAATTAGTACCCCTGATTATAAGGGGTTAGAATTCCATTGCTTAGATGCCACTTTTCCGTGACACAGGAAATGGGCAGAGGTAAGGATCAATTTCTTGTCCCCTTTCTCCCTCCCTTACCCACATACACACAGGAAGCAGGGAGCACGAGCAGGACTCCTGAATTCCCATCCGAGGGTTAGTGCCTCTGTGGAGTATCCACAGCTGGTGGCCATTCACCAAGCCTCCAGGCCACCAACCACTGCCTTCATGGTAGACCAGGGAGAGAATCAAATTAAATATCCAATGACTATTACAAAGGTAAACCTGCTGCCAGAATCACGTGGAACACTGGAAACCAAGCTTGGGGCCCTTGAAACTAAATAACAATGCAGACATCTGAGGGAAGATTGAATGTGGCATTACAAGTGGTTTAGGGCAATGCCATCAAGCTGAGAGGCAACAACCCCTCCCAACCCATCTTCCCTAAGAGAGCCATCTACTAAACATGAAACCCATCTTTAACAAGAGACAAGCACACACTTTATTTGTTTCGTGGCCCACACAGATCATGTAGCCTATGCTAAGTAAATTTGGCCCAAAAACTAATCTGCCTACTCAGAAGTCTCCTTAGAAGCCTCAGAATTGTGTCCTTGGCAACACAGTCTCTGCCTCATCCATATCTGTATACTCCACAAAGAAGTCTGCACTTATTAGGTGCTCAATAAACCTCAAAATTGAATTGTTGTATAGTACAGCATCCATAAATAGCACACTCCTCAGAATAGTCCAATGTCAAAGTCTCTTTAAAAACAGGAAAAAAATTAAACCCAAGGAAAGAGGCAAAAAAGGCACAGCATTACCTCCTCATAGACACCACATCCTGAAATTAAAATATTGGGCCTGAAGTTAGTTGCTTTAACCTTCTTCTCTAGCCTGGAGTTGAGATCCACCAAGGATGCCTCAGAAAGAACCAAGAATGGGCTGGCATCTGCGTAAGCAATCTGATGAGGAAAGAGAAATTGTTATAATATATGGCACACAAACTTCTCAGGGGTTACATATGTCTAGTTCCGGGAAATACCCCCCCTACCCCACCCCACCCCCACACCATCTTTCTAAGTATTTCTCTAGTTCCTTTTATAGAAAAGTCACATTGAATCAGAAACTTCAAATAACTTTGCAGGCAACAGGAACTGCACGGTGAAGTGGAAGGAACACGCCCTCAAAACCCTAGAGCTGCCACCAGGCATGTGCCCTTGAGGACTTCTCTTCACCTTTCTAAGCCTCCAATTCTCACAGGTTTAATAAGGTGGTTGGGTTTGCTGACCTCATTATGTTTGCTTAGAATGTTCACCAATTCCATGGATAATTATTTTTTATGCAACTTAAAAATTAATGTTAGTATTTCTGTTGACCATAATTTTTTTTATGGCTATGGTAAAAGTAGTGTACAGGGCTGCCAACCCTACTTTTAAGATGAATCCTTACAGCCTTCTTCCTTGCCGGGCCGGCCTGATCATTCGAGTCTGTGCATCTCCACACCCGCACCAATTTGCACAGCTATAATCTGACACACCATTGCAAACAAACTGTAAACAGTCTGGATTCATGTGCATTTACAGAATGGAGTGAAAAAAAGATACTGGTGTAGAACAGTTTTGAAAACCCTTTTGGTACCAGAATGCTTACACAAACTGGATGGCGGATGCTCAAGGGGAAAATGCAAGTACAAAGAGTGCCTTGCATCAAGAAACACAAACAACACTCCCAAGGGAAGAGCTTTATTTCTGTCTATTGCTTGCGATCAGGGCTGCCTGGGGCTGCCTGGTAAAACAACAGAGCCCAGTTCATGAGCGATGCTGCCTGTGCCCTATGGGCTGGGGGTGACTGCTGTCCACCTGTGGAGGAAGCTGTGCCTCTCACCTTCTCTTTGGCTGGGAACAGGTCCTCTATTTGGTGAGGATTTCTCGGTCGCATGTGAGGCTCGAAGTGCACCAGGCGGTAGGGCTTCGTCTTCAGGAAGCTCGTTATCCACTGGGCGGCGGCCTCGCCACAGTCCCTGCCCTCGATCTCCAGGCCATGCACTCTGCAGACGTGACAGGAGCAAAGGACAGGCACAGCTTTGAAAATCTGTACATCCTAGTATGTCTAGGACATATCAGAAAAGCTACTGTCAGGGTGCTGTCATTCCCTCACTACCAGAAGATGTAATTTTAGCGTAAGCCCACGTGAGGATGAAAACAACATTTTAAGCCTTCCTTTCCCCATTTTTAAAATCTAGTGATGCACACCTGTGTCTCCCTGCCTGGAAGGAACGCAGGGAGGCTGAAATGAGACAATATATTTGAAAATGTACTGAGTTGAAGAAAACCACTGTATCAGTATAAAGTAAACTAATAATTATTGCAAAATCTGGTTCACCCAGCTGAATAGCAACCAGAAATATTTATTAACAGGACTGGGTACACTTTGCCAGTAAAACAGCAATGTATGTGGCAATGTTCTATAAAGTCTAAAACACAGATAACAATAATCCACTGAATTTGATTGCTAACAACAACTCTGTAAGATTTGAAGTCCCACTTCCCCAACATATAGTTGCGTGTAGGACTGTTTGGGGTTATATGAATTTCACAGCTGTACAGAAGAAATAAATGCTGTAGTGCAGGCCAGTGTTTCCCAAAGTGTAGGACCATTACCACTGTGGGTATTCAAGATAACTATGGGTAGCACCTGAGTATAGCATTCAATAACTGCAAATTGCACAGAGAAAGTGATTCTCTTCAGTTTAGTGATAACAAATCCTTAACTTTTAGCAACACTTGGTAATTACCTCTTCTGATAAAGGAATAAGATATCTCAGGTCCAGAGACCTCAGTGGGCAACAGTTTCTAGCTGGAATTTGGTAACTTTTTTTTTGTGCCATATTGTTTCAGTTACCTTCTATACCTGGCAAATTATATAGATAGCCATATAGATTTTCCTTTTAAGATAAATGTGTTTAAGTTTTTTTTTCTAAAGCTGAATCAACTTAAAGAAAAATATTAAGTAAATAAGGGTACAGGTATTTGTGGTTTGGCCTATATCAGCGTGGCGTTATGCAAAAGCCTGAAGTTTGGGAAAGTGTGGGGGAATCAGGTAGATCTATTTGGGCGTGCATCCTGTCTCCACAAATGCCTAGGTCTGTGACCTTGGTGATATTTTCTTATCCTGAGACTCAGTTTCTTCATCTATAAAATGGGAATAAAAGCACAACTTTGCTGTGAGTATTAGGGCCAATCTTTAAGAAGTCCCCCAAACAATTCCAGTATTGGGATGTGCTCAGTAGGTGCTAGTAATTATTCTAGGGGGTCCTCCCCTCAGTTATTTCAAGCTATCTTTATATAGTTACTCCATAAATTAAATATTTAATCAAAGGCATCCAATCTCTAATAATGTATAAATGGATTTTTACACTGGAAAACATTAAGAGTATAGGATCCTCTATTTTTACATAATTTTATTTAATTGCTCTTTACTAAAATGAGAAATTATTACTAGTAGTGTCCGGGTTACTGCATTAAGCAGTGAGATTAGTTGTACTCAAAGTTTTCATGAATTTTAGAAAACTTTTTATTGACATATAATATGCATATAGAAAAATGCACTGCCATACTACATGGCTTGCTGCATTTTCACACACTTTCATCCCACCCATTCTAAACTGACCTTCCAAGAGTCAGAGGGCTGAATACATACTCAAGGCCTTTGGAGTAATGAGACTATTTATCCACAAACACCAGGAGCATCTGCCTTACTCTCTTCTAGATCAAGAGGAAGAATAAAATGAATAAAATAAACATGCTCAAATTCATACATCCAAATGGGTATTAACTTTCAAAGCAGTCACCTTGGGAAGCAACATACATTCTAACCTAATATTATCATATCTACTTATTACTACTTTTAAGCCCAACTTCATATTTTAAACCAAAAAATGGTCCTATATAGGTTAATCACCTTATTCACTGCACTTAGCTCCAAGTGATGTTTTTGCTTTTTGCAAAAATTAAATTCACCACAAGAGGGTGATGATTTCCAGAAATGAGTGTTTGTGTATTTTAATGTCTAAAATGTTAACTTCGGACACATCTTGAGCAATGGTAGCATTACCAAAATCTATGTATGGAAACAGCCTTGAAGGTCATCTCCTTTTAGATGTCCCTTCATGGTGTCTGCACAAAAAAATCAGCCTCCTTTTCCCAAAGTCAAACCCTTAGAGCCCACGAAGGACCCCTCAAGGGGGCCCTGCCATCCAACAGCCTGGGGCTTTCCTTAGGTGCTTTTACAGGAAGGTCGGAAGGCATGCAGTGGAGGAGGTAGACAGGTAGGCTGCTTAAATTCCTTGGGGCTTCAGTCGGCAGTAATTATCTTCACTGAGTTAAAGCTTTTGCATTTATCTTGGGCCATTTCAACATCACTGACACTGATTTCCATGGCAATCTCTATGTGTAGTAGGTCCTGGGGTTCAGGTTTATAATCATCCAGAACTTGAGGCCTTTGAATGAGCAGAATTTGTTCTGTGTCTTCTTCCTGCTCCTCCTCCATTTCTCTTGAGTTCTGAGCAGCCTCAGCCATATCCTTGGACCCAGCATTCCACTTGCACACTGTCCCAAAGAGTCCAAGCAAGAAAAGAAAAAAGGAAAAACAATTCCAAATGCTCCTAAAACCTTTGACAAAGATAAGGTAGGCATGCATGGTTTGAAGCTGTTTGCCTGAATAATCCATTTTAAAAGGCCCTAATTAGTAGCAGACATAGTTTGTGAGAAGATCAAGTAACAACCTTAACCACGAAAACGGGTGTACTGGCTGTGATCATGATCTTCTGAAAGTGACCCTAGGGCCCCAAAAGCTCATCAAAAATCTTTAGGAAACTGTGAGCTGAGGTTACAACTCCCTCACAAGAGAATGGCCTGTGGGCTGCCAAAAGCAACCTGAGTCCAGATGGTCCTTGTAATCTTCGCTTGAAGAGTCTGTGTACTAGTAGCATGTCTAAGCCTTTCCATTTTGCAACTTCCAAACATACCTTTGTTTAGTCTTTGCGACACAGACCAAATGCCCATATAGGACTGTGAAAAAAGTTTTCACACAATTTTAAATGAATTAATAATTAAATTTTTAAAAATCTTAACTATAATAAAGTATGGCTAAATATCTAACAATGGCAAACAAACATGAACCAAGATATGGACAAACATGAAATGTAAATTGTAGTGGGCATATTAAAAAGTTTACCTCATACAATCAAAAATGCAAATTAAATTAACAAGAAATTACCATTTTGCCCATAAAAATGGCAAAATATTTTTGAACATAATGGTTAAAATGCAATTAGACAGATATGTTCATAAACTGATGGCTATAGAAGTTGGTAAAACCATTCTGCAAACAATTTAGCAACATGTGTCAAGTCTGTAGGATCCATACTCTTATTTCAAATAAAACCACTGCTGGCATTGTTTCCCTAAGGAAATAATAAGAGATATGAACAAAGATTTATGCCTAGATATTCATCCATTCTTCTTCATACCTGGAAAACATTAAAAACAATCCAAATGTTTAATAATGGGGGCATGTTAAAATGCATTCAAGGTCACCCACAGAATAAAATATTTTGCCAACGTGAAAAGTGATATTTTTGAAGATTTTTTAACAATATGAAAAAATATTTAACATATCAACTTAAGTATATAAACAGTATTCAAGAGGGTTTTCTTTTTTTTCTTTTTTTTTTGTATTTTTTTGTATTACAGTCCCCAGGTTAGAGATGAGATAAATTCCTAAGAATCTCTCTAGGTCAGATTTGTATGTAAATCAGATCCCTGATTAACAGTATATATACAGTAATAATAATAATAATACTATAATGGCTCGCATGTAGTAATAACAATACAGTGTAATACTGTAATAATAACAATACCCCTGTACTATAATAAGTTATAGAAACTATTGTTATCTTTCTTTTAATTCAAACAAACAGAACATAACAACGAACTCATACAAAAAGGCTAGATAGGAGATAGGAGAAATTACAAAAAAGGAATATTAAAGGTTAACACTCTCCTAATGTTGCATCAACGCTAGGCTAATAGGAATGTTACACTTATTTTGATCTTCTAACCAAATCAATAACAACCTTCCCATTTCAATAATTAATCCACTGCGCTGCTTAGTAATAATTGATGCTTTCATTGGAGCACTGCGTTTCATATGTTCCATTATTCTCACTTTATCCGTTATAATTGTTCTGACAGTCAAGCACTTGCTTGTTGGGAAGACTAATGTTTTCCCAGTGAATGATGGCATCTGGCCTTTCCTTGAATTCTTAATTACTTCTATTTCCATTTCCATTGTAGTCACCTTTCTCTTCACTGCAGGTGCACCTGGACTTGCAGTAGACTTTTGCTTTGGAGGAATGGACATAAGAGCAAACCCAGACTCATAAAATTGAATAAAAAAGGTATCACGAGAGTGATGCTATGTGTAAGTGATCGCATAAACAAAGAGACTAACTGCTAGCATCAAGATGCTGTGCCAATGAACCACTTACACCATGCAGCATGTGCAGAAGAAACTAGTTCCCCAATTATTAACTTATTTAATTATAAATTATCCCTATGGGAAGCCTTGAGAGCCTGTTCATAAGTCGGGTCGTCGGAAACCCAGGGACTGCCCATACTTCGATTTGGTATTTAAAGTAGTAGCCATAGAGACAGAAGGAAAATGTGCCAAAATATGAATTATAGCGATCACAGTTTTTGTTTTCCTCCTTTTTTTAGTATTTCCCAATTTTTCAACAATGAATATGTATTACTTTTACAATTAAAAAACCACCAAACTCCAATGAAAACATATTATGTTTAAAACTCTAGGATATAATAGAAATTACACAGGTATTACAATATATGAACTTTTCATAAATTCTTTGGACATTTTTCAGGTAACCACTTTTTTTTTTTGAGACAGGGTTTCCCTCTGTCACTCTGGCTAGAGTACAGTGGTGTCATCATAGCTCACTGCAACCTCAAACTCCTTGGCTCCAGCGATCCTCCTGCCTCAGCCTCCCAAGTACTTAGGACTACAGGCGTGTGCCACCACGTCCTGCTAATTTTTCTATCTTTTGTAGAGACACAGTCTTGCTCTTGCTCAGGCTGGTCTCATACTCTTGGCCTCAGGCAATCCTCCCGCCTGTGCCTCCCAGAGTGCTAGGATTACAGGCGTGAGCCACCGTGCCCCGTGACATTTTTTGATATATTATTTTCTATCATAGGCTATGGACTACATTTAGCATTCCCACTGTATTTTAATTCAACATGCAGAAACTGTAACAAGAGTATAATTAGACCAAACTTTAATTTTTTCCCATAATGAGATAAGAAATCAACCCTAGACATGAGTTCTTAGAGGCAAAGCTAGTTTTCCTAGAATAATTGCTTCCTTGCAGCCCTTCTGATGTTAAGAGAAGAGCTTCTGCACAGAGTGCCCTCCTGGGCTGAATCTCTACCCTCAACCTAACACCCACCACTGGGCAGCTGCAGGTTGGATCACTTTTCTGACTGCACCTGTTCTTTTCTTATTTTGGAAACTTCCTCTCATTAGAACTAAATATAATGGGTCACAGTCATTTGTGACTCCTTTCCTAACTCAGATTTGGAAGGTACTCAGTTTTTCCAAGCAAAGTAGGAAAAGTCCTATGATAATACATAAATCTAACCTCACCTTTTCTAGGATACTCTCCCCCACCATTCCCACCCATTTTTGTGTCTGGGCCTTTGGTGGTGGTATTTTTCTCTTGCTGACATGTCAATATGCTTTTGTTTCCACGGTTTGTTACATGGGACTTTTATGTCTTTCATCCCCACAATACAAGCTTCTGAAGCTGCTTCCTTGTTTCTCCCTCTTTTAGATCTTCATGGTGGAGAGGACTTGGCCCTGCATATGGTACATTGGCAATCAATGGTTAATTATTGATAATGTCTCTAAGGATTCCCTCCACAGTTCATACTTTCTCAAAACTGCATGAATAATTATTCACACAAGGGCTAAGACCTACCCTTTCCTTACCTGCACTTGTGTACTGTATTTGTAGTGGGTGTTTTGATGGGCAGCAGCAGGTCCTTCGTGTAGGCTGCGCTGAGTGTCAGGGCATCACCGTCGCACGTCAGGGAAATCAGGACCAGGCGAGGTTCCTGGCGAGCAGTAACCATGTTCCCCTCCTGGTTGATCACAAGCCAAAACCTGCCATTTTCAAAACACAGGATATGTGTGGACCACCATGACAGGTAGCCAGACTTTGACAGACCTTCAATTATACACTTTCATCATTGATTTCCTTCCTGTAAGCCTGGTGTGTGTGAGTTTGAGTGTGTGTCTGTCTGTATGTCCTAAACATCAACTCAGCAGCATGCAGGACTGACTCTGTCAGTCAATTTCAAAGGGTTTAAAAACCACTCAAGCATCTGACATATAATATCTGCAGAATATTTTGAGCTTCTTGATGGTACAGAAATCAAAGATATTAATTATATTTTCATCTCAATTGCCAGAAAGCTTGATCACTTACTTTCATTAAACATGCCCCAAAAGATGACAAGACTCTATTTTGCAGGGAGACTTTAGGGGCGCAAGGAAGCACAGTGCCTGGCACCCAGTAGGCACTGCGCTCTTGTTAACAGAAATAATAAGACTGTTGCTCTTGTTGTTCACAGAGCATGGGATTCACTTGAGCAGCATTAGTGTCACTTACACCTTGCCAATTCCACCCCTCCACCTGTTAAAAAATGTTGTTGCAATATTCAGTGCTGTGCATTCTGCAATTGGCTCAACGGTCTATTGTTAATCTGGTCAATACTTTTTGTGAGCCAGTACTCCTGGTCTAGAGGTACTTCCTAGAAAAAAAGATAAATGGAGAAATTAGAGCAATAGAAGGAACCATTTTCAGAAAAAGAACAACACATTTGTGTAGGTTACCTCTCAGCTACTGAGGAAGCAAAACATTGGCATTGTGATCATTTCAGCACACACTGATCAAATGACTACAATTAGAGAAGTGAGTATGTGCTTTTGAGGTTCCCAGACGTAAGCAAAAAATATGGCAGATACTTTAGGTTACTGAAGACATTTTTTGCATCACCTCCAGCAGGTTATGATGGTTGAGTCGTCCAGCTATGCTAGAATAATATGGGTGGCATAAGCCCTTTCCTTTATCGCCCTTTTATCAGCCCTTCCTCCTGCAAAGACAGAGCTGAGCCCTGTTCTGCCCCAAATCCTCGGGACCGCACATAAGTATTCTTTCTAATAATTCTTCCTGGTATTAATGGCAATCCGATCTTTCTAAAATGCAAACCTGATCTTGTCACCCCCTCATTCAAAATCCCTCCACGGTTACTGCTTTCTAAACAAAACTCTGTTAAGCAACGCTGGATTGTGAAGGCCCTTCACAATCCAGCTCCTTCCCCAGCCACTCTTACCTCCCCACACCGTCACACATGCCAGTCTTCTATATGTATTTTTTAATTGTAATAAATCATATATAACATAAAATACCTAGTATACTCCTAGGTCTCAACCCAAAAGAATGGAAAGCAGGGACTCAAACAGATACTTGTGCATTAATGTTCACTGCAGCATTATTTACAATGCTAAAAATGTGGAAACAACCCAAGTGTCCATCAACAGAGAATGGAATTTTACAAATGTGATTCTAACCATTTTAACCATTTTGATGTGCATAATTCAGTGGCGTTAAGTACACTCACAGTATTGTGCAACCATCACCACTCTCTATTTGCAAAACCTTTTCATCATCCCAAACAGAAACTCTGTACCCATGAAGCAACAGCTCCTCAATTTCCCTTCCTCCAGCCTCTGGTAACCTCTAATCCACTTTCTGTCTCTATGAATTTGTCTAATCAAGATATTTCATATAATTGGAATCATGCAATGTTTGTCCTTTTGTGTCTGGCTTATTTCAGTAAGCGTTATGTTTTCAAGGTCCATCCATGTTGTAGCATGTGTCAGAACTTCTTTCCTTTTATGGCTGAACGATATTCCATTGCGTGTGTACCACATTTCGTTTATCCACTCATCCCTCGATGGATGCCTGGGCTGTTTTCCCCTTTTGGCTATTGTGAATAATGTTTCAATAAACGTTCAACATTCAACGCTGCAAGGAACATTCATCAAGTCCCTGTTTTCAATTCCTTTTGGTAAATACTTCAGAGTATGCCAGCGTTTCCCCCAGCATGCCCCATCCGCTCAAGCCCGGTGTTTTTGCCGGCTTATTCCCTCTCTCTAGAATGTTCTTCTCCCAACTTATTTGTCTAGGAAGTTCATAACTATTTTCCAATTTTCAGCTCAAGCTGTTACTTCCTCTGTGACGTCCTCCCTGACTGCCCCAGACAGCTTCCTGCTGCTTCTTCTGTGCTCCCTGGGACTTGTGACAACCTCCACTGAGTAGATTATCACCTAGGACTGTAAGCCTGGGTTGGTTTCTCTTGGTCACACTTTCTGGGGAGTGTGTGACTACAAAAATAAAGAATTTATCATAGTGTCTGGTACAAATGCCACCTCTTGTTGCTCATCTATTGTAATGAGCTCAATAAATGCTTTTTCAATCTACACAATAAAATTACAACGCCCTTTGCCTGTGGGACCTACAAAAACAAATCCAACAAATTCTACCATCCTTCAGAGCCGTACAAACCATGGAATATTTAGGATTCTTGGCTTCCTTCCTGAAGCAAAGGTGCATAGCTCGCCTTTCAACTATGTCATGCGTTGCCCTCTGTCTGGGGAGCTGGTAAGAGAAAGGTTACAGCCCCTACCAGTCCTGTGTTACTAGCTGAGCTGCTCTGGAAAGGAGTCTGAAGTGTAGCTTCTCAATGAGGGCAGGAGCTGGCCTGAAGCCAGACCCAAAAGAGAACAAGGCCGCAGGCTCTGGGGTTTTGCAACCTTCGCTGAGCCCCAGGAATCCACACAGCTCTCAGAACCCAGATAGGGCATTAATAAAATCGCTACTCACAAAGCCTCAGTGTGCCAAAGAACACAAGAGTCCTGGTTCCACTGCCCTGTGGCTCTGAACTCAGTTTCTTTATCCACAAGAGTGCTTCAGAGAATGAGGGGAAATAACATACGCAACAGCAGTTTTAAGCTGCAGGAAGGTATTCAACTGCTGTCATTATTATGTGCTCCGCCTTGGTGCGCTCTTTGAGGACTGGACTCTACCGCTCCACCTTTCCCAATCTCAGAAAAAGTCCCTAAAAATAAAGTGACGGGGACCACTCCCTTGAAGCTTGCCAACTCCGCTAGACCGAAATTAAGTCTAATCGTGCACTGGCAGACACCTGGAGAGGCACACCACACCTCATCGGGAGCACATGAAGCCAAAGAACCAGCGGGAGGTGGCAATACGCCCATCTCGGGAGAGTGGGTCCGGACGCAGTGGCTCAGAGTCCTGGGTACCCGGGATCTGCTGTTGGGTGATGAGGATAATTTTTTCTCTTTGTCCTTGTCCCACCCAGCTCCCTGTTTCTTTGTAAGGGGAAGAAGGACCTGTAGGGTACTCTACAGACCTCCTCCGCTTACCGCCGCCCCTCACCCCCATCGATGCCCAGCGCCCGGGCTCGGCCGTACCTGTCCCGCAGGTGGCCGCTGCGCATCCCCATGGCCGTGCACTCCGCCGCGCTCACCGGCACCCCTTTGCAAGACTTGACCGGGTAGATCCAGAGCTGCGCCACGGTGCCCACCTGCTGCAGCCGCCGGCGCCGCCTGGGCCGCCCACGGCGCCAAGCTACCGCCCCCAGCGCCACCGCGGCCAGTCCTAGCGCGGCGACCCCGAGCCACCACAGCCGGGTCTGCGCGGGGAGGCGCGGCGCGGGGAGGCCGAGGTCGGCCAGCGCCGACGAGCCTGCGGCGCCCATGGCCGAGCGAGGCGAGCGGGGCGGGAGCTGCAGCGGGGCCCAGCGCTTCCGCGCCGGAGCGCGGCGGTCGCCCCGGCCGCAGGGGGAAAGGTGCGGCCCTTCGCCCGGAGCCCACAAGGCGAGCGGCTCCTGAGCCCTTCCGGGCCAATCAGAGCGGCGCGTTCCTCTGGGGGGTGGTCCCTGGGGCGCCGGGGGTGGGAGGGGGCGGCCCAGCTTCCACGTGGTCTCGCCCCACTGCTTCCGCCACCTTCCGCCGCCTGCGGCTGCGAGGCGCTGCGCCTTCTCCCCTCGGTCGCTGCAAGTGGCCGGTTTATTTATTTACCTATTTGTGGAGTTACTTATTTGATCTAAAATATACAAAATACAAAATTTGCAGGACAAAGCGTGACTTTGAAAGTAGAAATCGGGCAGCGGGCAGCTGCCTCTCTTGGGGATGGCTAGGAGCGGGTGGGCACGGCCTGGCCGATGCGGAGTGTCCCGCTGACCGCCGCCGCCCTCCCCGCGGGCTGCCAGGGGCGAGGGAACTTTCCCCGAGGCGGGACCTGAAGGTGGAGGGCTGCGACCAGGCCTCCAGGGCGGGCGAGCGAGCGGAGGCCGGCGGTGGCCAGTGTCCTCCCGCCGCAGCTCCGAGCCGCGGTGGGCGTCCGAGAGCGCCCTCTACAGGGCTCCTCCTGGCGGGAAGCCTCGGAGCTGGAGCCGCGTTGGCAGAGCCCGGGGCTAGGGAGGTTGGTACTGGCACAACGTCCCCAGGCTGCTTCGGGCAGGGGCCGCAGGGAGTGTCACCGGGTTCTGCAGACACTCGCCTCAGCCACGTCTCACTTCCAAATCGGGTTATATTCCAAACTGACAAGGTCAGCTACCACGGTCAGGGTGGTTTAGGAGCCTTTTAGACTCCTGTTTGATGTGCCAGGCTGTCAAATAAAAAGTTAATCTGACGCTTGTTAAATTGATGAGGAAGACTTTATTCTAGACTGTTGTAGCAGGGGTGTTACAATAGGGGAGAGAGATTGGACTTAACTCTGTATTGCAGCAAAGACAGCTAGGGATTTGTAGCCAAGGAGCAAAGTTGAGAGGGTCAGGGGATGGAAAATTAGAGACGTCATGGGAAGGAGATCCTTGCTAAACAGACTTAGGATTCTTGCTGAAGGCAAGACAAGGACTTACACATGGAAGGTAAGAGATGAGGAACTTGAGCAGATATTAAGGGTGATCAGGTATCAAGGATGGGGAAATTCTCTCCAACTGACTTAGCAGGATCCTTGCTGAAATGGGGCTTTGCAGGGGGTGAGGTGACAAGGTCCAGGTCTAGTCAAGAAGAGGGCGCAAAGAAGCCTGACTGAAGTTAGGTCAAGGAGAGACTTTGTCAGCCCCAGCTCAGTCCTGTGGGCCGGCAGTGTGCAAGAATTGTCCATGCAGGTGGAACGTGTCTTGGCTTAGAGAAGGCAGAGTCCCCCAAGGGAAGTGAACCTCTTTCCCCAGCTGGCAACTCACTTCAGGGCTCTTCAGTACTCAGGGAGGATCTGTCTTTCTAGAAAATTGTTCCTCATCATAAATGTTTAGGCCTGAACATTTATCTGTCTTATTATCCTATCTTATCTGCCTTATTCTTTTCTCTTCCAACCCCAGGTCACCCTCACCCTCTCTCCACTCCTGTGAAATCCAGAAATTGTGTTCAGAGTACAGAGATCACTGTTTCTCCAACTCCTGGAATATATCAATGATCTTACTTCTTCTGGGCATAAGCTAGTGAGAGAAGGGGCTTGGGTAAATCTAGCCTCCCTGAAAGAAGTATTGATTGATGGTGAAGTGTGACATTGGTGAATAGGGTGAAGGACATAGCTCAGCACGATGCAGGACTTGAGCTCCATATTTTCCACAGAAAAACAGCTCAGGGGTACTAAATGTTGTGTATTTCTGTTTATCTCCCTCCCAGATTTCTCTTTGGAAATTTAAAAGGAAAAAAAAAAATGCCTTCTCCATTTTCGTGGTTGACTTTAAAGTTAGCATGATTTTTCAGTTTCATCACTTCCAAAATCACCCAGGGATACAGCTCACTTACCACTCTTACCTCACAAGGGGCTGGGAGTGGAGGTTCATTTCAGTCCCAGAACCCAGCAAAGGAAAACGGAGAAGGAAGGAACAGCTGCTCCCCACTGACTGCTAGAAGTCCCCCCTGCAGTCAGTGGCCATCATGCCTCAGGCAGGCCATCTGTGTGCCTACAGTTCCTGATGCACCCAGCCCCCACCAGTGACAGGAGGTAATGTTTGTGGGGTCAGATCCTGTCTCTGGAGGCATCAGAAAGGGTAAGGAAAAATGAATAACAGTGACTGACGTTCCAATATAAAATGAGAAAATCCCTGGAAGCAGGCACATAAATACCAAAGAAAAAAATAGGATTGAGAGTCACATTTATTAATAACAAAGAAACCACAAAGTTGTAAGTGGGTTAAATCATTGACACATTGATTACTTCAGTGAGTATTTTTGCTGCGTCACACCAAAATAGTTCATTTCTCCTTATTACAAAAAAATAATTATTTGCATCTAAAAAATATGTTCACGCTTTCTTCTTCCCACCCCCACTCTCCAAATTCCATTCTCTTTTAAACTCTATTCTCTTCTTCATCTTCCTTGGAATTGCAGGTGGTGTATCCAGCAGTTACAGACAAGCCAACTACTTTTATATGGCTTAATAAAGGTGTAATAGAATATAAAGAACAAGTATTATGAAATAATTTCCATACTCAAGTACAACCCTGATGCTTTAATGGTAGGATAAGAAGCACAAGTAAGGAGTCCACAAGACTCAATAGCCATGTAAAGACCAACTAATAGGCATTTATAAGTGTGTTAATATGTAAAGGCACATCAGGAAACAATGAACTGTTATTTCCCATTTCTGCTAAAACATAGAATGATAGGTAACAAAATTTTAAAAATGTTTTGCAGCTTTTTAGCTGATTCGTTAAACTTTCTTTATTCATCAATATTAAAGGCAGGTGTTGGAAAGGTGTAATAGCCACAGTAATATTCAAAATAATTTTATAGACAATTTTATTTATTTGAAAAGCCTTCATTACCTGAAATTTATATACCTTCATATTCCCAAATCACTTGTAATACTTTCCTTGCATTAGCCTGGAGCATACATAACTCCAAAAAGTCAAAAATAAAGATTTGTTTCCAGGGTAAAGATGGTTAAAGGCAGGGTAGTAAGGATTCACTTAGGTATTGTTACTGCTGTTGTTAAAATCCTGGTCAGTGCCTCCTGGATGTTGAAACCTAAATAAATAAGAAGAATCTCTGATTATTTGGTTATTTATCTTGATAGTCATAAATAATTCAAACACCTGTGAAACAGGCACTTGTTGAGGTTAAAATGCAGGCAATATAAACTGTCCTGCCCCAAGTTACCTTGATGGAAAAAAGCAGCCTGTTAATATTGGCTCAGAGCAAGGGGTCTTTCCTACACAACATGTGGGAGTACAAATGTGGACAATCCTTTTGCAAGTAATTGGTCAAGATGCTAAAAAATATGCCTATACCCTACGGGTCAATAATTCCACTTTTAGGAATCTAACTTATAGACAAATCCTTAGTTTTAAAATGTTCTGCATACAAAGATATATACTATAAAATTATTTATAATAAAATTGGATATAGTCCAAGTGTCAAATACTGTAAACATTATGTTAAAAAATTGTCACACATTTATACAATGTAATGCAATGAAGCCACCAGAAATGACATTTGAATAGGTTGGAGAGCTATGAAAGTGCTTATGATCTATTTATATCTATATCTATATATCCATATCATATAGATCTGTCTGTCACATATCATATAGATACAGATATATATAGACAGATCATAGAGATCACAGCTACATTAAACAAAAAAAAATCAACCAGAATAAAATTTAAAAACAGTGACAATGGGTGATTGCTTTCTTTTTTCTACTTTTCTGGTATTTTCTAAATTTGCCTTGGTGAACATGTACTATATCACATTTATAATGAAACAGATAAACTTTTGTATAATTAAATTTTAAGTAGATAAATAAACAACTCAAGTAATGTTGGTGCAAATATTAACAACCTTAAAAAAAAAAAAGAAGCTTTAATCTATCCTTTAACCTGTTGTATGAAGGAGGTCCTCCAAAATGCAGAAACCATAGTGGTCTCACAGTTAAAATACATAAGTAACATTGCTGTTGTTTTTTAAGCCCCAACAGAAGTGCATAACCAGAAAGGAAACCTCTCAGCGATTCTGGGGGGTGGGCTGCAGGGAAGGCTTTCTACATAGAGACTAGGTGGGCCTCTAACGTGTGTGGGGAGAAGCATGTTCAGAGCAGAGAATCACAGGAGCAGTATCCGGGAAGTGCCCAGGGTTTGCATAGAGGTGTGATGGATAATAACACTGGCAGGGAGATAAAGGCCAAATGGCAAAGAACATCTGTGCCATGCTGAGGATCTGAGCATTCTGCACCTCCTTCTCCATGCTCACAACTTCCACCCTACTTAAATTTAAAATCACCTCTCTCCAATCCATCCACACATGGCTCTCAGGACCATCTACCAAAAGCACAGCTTTGATTACGATTTGGGTCTAAATGTGTTCCATAGCAACTAACTTGCAAGAACCTACCATACTGGCTGCATCCTTCCTCTCCATCCTCATCTCCCCTCACCCCTGTTACAGTATCCTTCTAGGTTCCTACCAAGATTGGACCTTCTAGGAGCTTCCATCATATTAGATCCCTGGAGAACTCTCCTGGCCCCTTCTCGGCAGTTCAGGTTCCATCTCTATCCTTAAGCTTTCTTCCATCACCCTATCAAGAAAGAATATCTGGCCCCTCTGAATCCATGGAGCACCATATTTATGCCTAAGTTGTAGTTGTTTCTTTACACATATAAATGCAGGGCACAACATTGTGCAGAAAGCATGGCCTCCTAGCTCTATCTCCAGGACCCTAGGTCAGCTGACCTACCTGAACCTTTGTTTCTCGTTCATAAAGTGCCTATTATCATATCTATCTCATATAGGTCCTCTCACAGAGAAGGATTACAAACGAAAACACATTATCTTAGGTTCTTTAATACACAAGGCCTTCTGGGAGACAACTAGAAATTGTCTGAGTCTGAGGGAACCACAGATGCTCCCTGCCTCCATCCATTGCAAAACAGGATGTCATTGGGTGGATTTGTGACCAAGTGATAAGGAGAATCCCTAATTGGTAAGGTATCTCAAAGGCCATTGGGCTCCCTCAAATGCAAACAACACATGAAAGCCCTTGGCTCAGGCACTGATCTGGGTCCAGTCAATTGTGGCTGGAACAACAGGACACAGGATCAGTTTCACTCAAGCTAGTGGCTCAGGCATAGATCTCCTCTCTCCCGGGGCATCTGGAAATCATAGGCACTTAGGAGCTTCACAATTTTCTCTCTAGTACTTACTGTATTTCATCAAATCCAACAAACACCAATCATTTGATGCACCATTATTTTATGCACCACTAATATATTTTTAAAAGGCATCCTGAATGTTATAAGAAGCTGTCTGATTTCAGAGATGTTAAAATAGGCATCTTAGAACTGATGAAGTATGGCTGTGGTTATGTAAATACCTAATCATCATAGGCAGCCAATAGAAGCTTATTTCCTTTTTGTCCACCTCAAAGGCAAAGCCTGTCTCATTTTTATACCCACTATGGCACCTAAGACTGGGCCATGATGCAATGATGCCAATAAACATTATAGCTAATATGTATTTAGCACTTTCAGTGTTTCTGTAGCAGTGTTTTTACTTTGTATAAATTAATACTCAAAATAACCTTTATTGGTTGTTTTGGTGAGTATTACTATTATTCCCACTTTGCTGGGTACTGAGATTTAGAGAGGTTAAACAACTCAACCAGGTTAGGAAGATGCTGGGATTACAAACACACGTCTATCTGATGCTAGATCAGACTGTCTGAACCACCATCCTACATTCTCCTTAAGGATGGTTGGGCTGTGGGTGTCCAGGCTGCAAGAGCAGGTTACCACAGGTGACAAGCTCAGGCCAGAATTAGAGAGAAGGATGGTCAAGAGTTTTGCACATGAGACAACTGTAATAACCAAGTCATATATTTTACGAGAGGAGTTGCTTAAAAACTCCAACTTGAGGTCTTCTGACTTTCTTATTCCTTTAATTTGGGGGTTAGGCTTTTGCCTCCAGGCATCAGGGTTTTATTTGGCCCAGTGAAATAAACGTGAGAACATTATTTTTTAACTGATGATTCAGGATCCAGTCATCTTAATGCATTAATTTTTTTAAAACCCCATTACCCTTAAAAACTACATTTGATAAAATCACTGGATTTAGGCCAGGTGCGGTGGCTCACACCTGTAACCCTACCACTTTGGGAGGCCGAGGCGAGAGGATTGCTTGAAGCCAGAAGTTGGAGACCAGCCTGAGCAAGAGTGAGACCCTGTCTCTACAAAAAATAGAAACATTAGCCGGGTGTGGTGGCACATCGTGGCATGCACCTGTAGTCCCAGCTACTCGGGAGGCTGAGGCAGGAGGATCCCTGGACCCCAGAAGTTTGAGGTTGCAGTGAGATATGATGACGCCGCTGCACTCATGCCCAGGCAACAAAGTGAGACCCTATCTCTAAAAATAAATAAATAAATAGATAAAATAAAATTTTTTTTTTAATTCTAAAAAGCATTCCTTTTAAACATTTTTCCAAGTTGATTTTGAATAATTTAAATTTTTCCCCTTCACTTTTCTATCCAAGACAGAAAAAAAAATAAATGTATAACTCTTGAGAATTGCTCGCCTTCATTGCCTTATTCCTTAATGAACAGGGAACATGTACCTATCTTTCTGCTGGGGCTCTTCCATCAGCATTTTATAATTGAATGCAAAAGAGGGGTGGGGAAGGCTTGCTGGAAGTACACAGATTACTGAGGGGAATAGAAATAAAGGGCATTGTCCAACTTCAAGGATCAGAATACAAAACTGCTCATTCTCCCAAGAATTAAAGCAGCATAACATAGAAAACATCTTAACACAAGAAAAGGTGGTAATGACTTCCAGACACTGTATTCGAGAAGCAAAGCTGACCATTTACCATATCACTCGAGTGGATCCATCACTACACCATCCTATACACGGGATCACCAACTCTCAGGCTTCCAATTTTTTCCACTGAATAATAGATCCCAAAAAGTGGGGATGACTTGTATAATGGCTTCTCAGAAGGATCACACAGGCGGTAGCTGAAATAAGCAAAACTTCACCGTCAGGCACAAAAATTCATCAGCAGGCATGAAAAATAATCGAAGTTCTCTCAATAGAATTCAAGTTTTCATTCCAGGTTACTTATAAATAAATAGCAAGCCTTTTCTAAAATGTTGACAGAGAAGTCTGTGGACAATTAGCCCAACTGCAAATAACCCTGGTTTTTATAGAAGTATTCTGAGAGTCTAAACAATTTTTCTATGGCTTCAGTTTAAGGCCAAAAAGAAAAAATGTATATGTGTAAGTATAAAATAAATACTTTGTCCACACGGGTACCTTCAACTTCCACAACTCATTGAAACAAATGCTCATGCAATCTCAAAATGTAACGGCCCTGAACTCTCCAAACCTTCTGTTTCCTGCATTTAAGTACTATGCTTTCAATCCCCTCCAAGTGTATAAGCCCAAAGCTGGGGTTCATTGGTGAACAAGAATTAAGACAGAGATATAGTTCGCAGGTGGGTCTGGACTATTGAAGAAGTTAATTATTTCCAATGTTCTATCTAAAGAAAAAAAAATTAACTTCACTGCATCTTAAAAATCAAAAAACAAAAGCAAAACAGAACTGTAAATCTGAAGGTTTCATGAAATAACCTCTTCTCTAACCTAAACCCACTGGAAACAAAAAATAACATGATGTTAACTTAGGTCTAAAAACCCATTCTACGTGAGAACTAAAATCAGCCCAACTTCTTTAAATAACAAAATAAAACAAAAGTCCCGGGGATAAAAGAAGCCTCTGGATAAACAAACTCTGACAACTCATTATATTCATTTTTTCTAATATTTCATTATGCAATTTCAATTATCTCATATTCCTTGATATTGATTCTAATAAGGAATTTGAGTTGCAATAAACATAGTTAAATAAACTATTTAAGTTCTTAATTTGGAAATACATATGTAAATATTAAAAATTAATATGAGAGATAGTAAAATCTCAAAATGTAGTATTATACAATTAAAAATTTATTAAAAGTACTAGAGGATCCATCCAGTATAAAAGAGGAAACAAGTATTCATTTACATGCACTGGTAGACACAAAACAACCAGAAGGCACAGTGGAAGGTGCTCTGGATAGAAAGGTCATATCTACCTTAAGGCATACATAGCACCTAACCACACACAGTTCTGGGGTGGAGATAATATTAAAAATACACTGGACACGTTGGTGTTCTACCTCTTCAGGGTCTCCAGTGGCTCCTTCCTGTCTATGACTCCGGTATCTGGGTCCACCGTGGTCATAATGCACCTGTCATGCAGTAACTAAGGGTTAGGCAAGGGTTAAGAACCAATGGGTGCGCTACAGCCCATAGGTCGAGTACAGCAAGAATCCTTACCTGGGGCAAGCCATTATCTTTTTCATTTCTACACTACCAATTCGGAGTTCATCCCAGGTGTCCTAAGAGAAAAGGGAAAGTTATCTTTTAAATTAATGACTTCATTAGTCTTCAAATCAGTTTATTCTTTGGCTGGTACTAACTGTGAGATTAGCAGAAGAAAGCAGCACAAGAAGACATCAAGAACTATCTCCTAACAGGTCTCAAAGGAGGCAGAATGTTGATGAGTTCATGTTCACCTCTCAATTCCCAGTCTTAAAACCCTGATTCTGTGAGCACAGTGAGAACAGACCTTCTATAGGGCACAGGTTGGCATGAGAATAATACAACTACTAGAAAACCAACTTGTTGATAGACAATGAGAAACATATAGCTTATAAGACAAGCCCACTCTTTCCTTATAGCTATGCTACGATGGAAGCCAAGCTAAAATCTGAAGTTTCTTTGATGAGTGGGACATCACCCAAGGGAAGTCAGTTACAATTCATACATTCAACACTGCCACCTTGACAGACAGGCAGCCTGTCTATGAGGTCCTGGCCTTCCACGGCCACTGATCATGCTTTGCTTTTCCACCCTTGAACGTGGGCACCACGAACGTTTGCCCCAGGGCTTTGATCAATCCTCACAACTTTGAGGGAGGCACTGTTATAATCCCCATTTTACCCAAAGAAAAGGAGGTCTAGAAAGATTACAAAGTTTTCTCGGGGTCACACCAGGAGGATGTAGGACAGCTAGGTTTGAAAATCTTTCTGATTCTGAAGGCAAGACTTTTAAACACCCAGCTTTTAACCATATACATATATTAAAAAAAAAACATATACACACACACACATATACCTACATACATATATACACATACACATATAGGAAGGTTATATAGATTATAGCATATATACATATATGAGATTTGGTTTTTGTATATGCATATACATACACATATATACATACATACATACATACATACATAGGGAGTTTATATGCATTATATTGTAGGAGAGGCAAAATATTACCTCTACCCTCTTAGGGTTTTTCAGCTGGGCCTGAGAATTAAACTGATGTAAGACAGATCATGAGGAGAAATGCATACAAATTTATTTAATGTAAGTTTTACATGGCATGGGAGCTCTTATAATGAAATGAAGATCCAAAAATGCAATTAGAGTTGAACACTTACATATTGAATTGAGCAAAGAGTAGTAAATTAAGAAGATATGACTAGGCAGAGGGGTGTGAGCTCAGGTAGTTAACTGGGTAGAGAAGTGACTAGGAAGATAAGAGTTACTCTAACAAGGTGTGCTGTACAGATTTTCCTCAACACCCTGTCCTCAATGATGAGAATGATACTTTCCTTCTGGTATAAGGAGAGCATCTCTCACACAGGAATTTCATCTCCTGCTTTTAAGAATCCAAAGTAGGTCAGAGTGATCTTCTTGTACCTGCTGTTTTTCAAGTGCCTTTAACTCAAAATTGTAAACACGCCAGAGCAGACACGTTTTGGGGTAGTAGGATTGTCACTCCTTCAATATTATGTATGCATACATAATATGATACTTATATCCAGATATCCAGATGGTCCCTGACTTCTGATGGCTCAACTTAGGATTTTTTGACTTTACTGTGGGTTTACTGGGATATAACCCCATCATAGGTCAAGGAGCACGTGTATATGGGAGGGGGAGTCCTTAGAGCTATATAAAGGTGACAAGCCCCTCTTGCTAATAGGGAAGCCATCTGTGTTCTTAAGGCACCCATGCCTGTCTCTGCTGAGACCTGCTGACTTAAAGTTTGGATTTCACTGGGCAATCCTTTGTCCAAGTCTCAGGGGAGAGGTAGGAGGTGATGTTACCAAAAGTTCTGCACTTGTCCCTGAGGCCGCAACAAAAGAACGAGGACTAGTGGTTGGAGGAGAAGGAAAGGGAGATTTATTAATTTGCCATCAAGTGAGGAGGATGGAGACTCCCGTATTAAAAACGCCATCGTCCTAATCATAAGCAGAAATACAGAACTTTTAAAGGGAGGGTTTTCAGCTTCAGGCTATTGAGTTGATGATTCTGATCCATCCCATCTCCAGGCAAGACAGTCTCTCATGACCTCTGCCTGCCCAGACCTCCCCCCAACACACAATTCCATTGAGCCATCTCCTGTGGTACAAAGAACAAAGGGCACTCTTCTACCCCTCCTGACCACTGGCCTGAGGCAGGGATGCAGGTTTTAATTCCCAAAAAGAGTGGGGGGAAGTTTTAAAGAGACAGAAAACATTTTTACCCTTTTTCGGGCCATTCCCTCTGTTACAGTGCGAGGGGGGCGGGGGGAGGGGGCCTTACTACAGGCCCCATAAATCAACAGCATCTATAATCAGATGCAAATAATATCCCTTGAAAAATGGCTTCCTGATCTTAACCCAGGCAAGGTTTTTGGAGACCATAAGTCTAAGGGCTTTGTCAAGAAATCAGTCTCCAAGTCAGGAAATGAGGAAATCTATTCCTGCTCACCTGGTTGCTTCGATTGGGCAGGACTGAAATCTCTTTCTGCAGGAGGCAGAGCAGGGCGGGAGCAGGAACTAACACTAAAATGTATCCCCATCTGCCACTGATGACCAGGTCATGCTCTGGTCCTCTTTCAGGGGTAAACTAACCCTGCACCCACCCACCCAGGGCCTATATGGGTGATTTAGCAAATGCACAAAAGGTTCTCCAGTACCTAACTGGGCCTTCAAAACTCAGAAATCTCCTACCGGGTATGACCACAGCTACAGACTGAGGTAAGGAGGTCTCTGTGCATGCCCTTGAAGGAGCTCAGGAAATTTTACCCCAAAACACGACTCCTTGGTATAAAGAGTATTTTGAGTTAAAGGCCCTTAGAGATCAACAGGCCGTGGAAGGGGCTTTCCCTCTATCTGCATAAACCAGGCAGACCCATCAAAAAGAACTGACTTCCCTTGCCCTCCCTGTTATCTCAATATATGGCAGGAAAGAAGATGAAGAATGCAAACAGACCTGGCCCAAACCATTTTAAACATAATACCTGTCTCTCAGGTTAATTTACAAGTCAATTTGTTTCCCCCCATCCATTCATTCTCCCAAGTATCTATTCATCTGCCCTAGCAACCATTTATTACCCCTAAACAGAATTATCTATATTCCTCATCTCCCCTCCCCTCTAACAGGAGGGTATATAAATTTCTGGACCCCATTGGGACATGGGGTAATCACTCTGTGATTCTCCCCATGTACATGGTAAATAAACCTCTTTCTATTATTAATCTGCCTTACTTGTGAGTTGATCTTTCAGCAAAGAACCTTCTGGAGTGATGGGGAAGTTTCAGGGACACACATTGTGAAATGAATGGAATCTCCATCTCCTAGCCAGAACTTACTAAAACAAACAGCAAGACAACCACAGCACGTGGCTAACCTCCTGGCAGGATATGACCTCCCATGCGGAACTACCTGAAACTACAGCTCCTGTTTGGGGAAGTCTAGGTGATGGGGAGCCCTGGCCTGAAGGCAGCCAAAAAGGCTGGACACGTTTGGCCACACGAGGATGCTGCGGCCACAGGAATGGGAGCCAATCTGCCAGCCCCTTGGCACAACCCAGTGCTCTCCAAGTATCTTCCCTCCAATTTCTATTTACAAGCGCTGATAAATTTAAGTTTTCAAAGCCCCATATCATTGGAAATTTTGCATCGTGGTTCTGATAGAAAGCAGGGAAGTCTGAAAAGTTCAGTTAGGTTTCCTAGCTTAATGAGACAGATTGAAGTCATCTGCTCTCACTCACACTTACATAACTGCAGGACCCAGTTTAGAATAGTAAATTGCCTGGATTCCTAAGAAATGTCGGCAGCACCCCCAAATGGCAGGTCTAATTACTTCCCAAAATATTAATTAGTACACATAATAACGCCACTCATCCTAATCTGAGCATTGTTAGCATTTTGGTGTAAAGCATTATTTGCAGTAAAAAATACTACGCTAATTAAGCTTAAATGTAATTATTAATTCAGTTATTAGAGGAAAATAATAACAAAATTTAAATTATTGAAAAAATGAATTTAAATTAATAATGTATGGAAAGTAAATTTTCCATCATACTCCACTAGATATACACAACTTGTGAAATACATTATCCAGCAAGATTCCAGTGTCTTCCCTAAACATGAAAACAGCTTGAGGGGTTTACCCCTGCTGGTAAGCAGCCTGTCTGCCTTCTGACAAAATCCAGGCCCTTATGACATTTACTTAGAGTGAAGGGATAAAAACCACAGTGTTTTCCAGATGGAAGAAGTAAGGAAAGGAAGAGAAAACCGCAAGGAGAAGGGGGAAGTACTATACCTAATGGGCTCAGCTCTGTGGAAACAATCCTGAGAATTTGCTATGAATTTGCACACATCTTGTAAATACTAAATAAAGACTATATGATTTTCCATCACAAGCAGCACCCAGAGAAAGAAGTAAAATAAGGGTGAGAGAGTGTGGTGGAACACATAGAATGGCACAGATAAGGGTGTCTTTTGACTTGAAACCTTCAGGAGAATCCACATAGGCATTTGCCACATAAAAGTTAAATGTATGACACTTAAAATATAACTACTGTAGGAGATTCTCCCTCCCTTTCTGTCTATACATTCATATAAATGAATGTGTGTATATATACACACACATATGGCTATATATACACACACATATGGCTATATCCATACATAGAGAGGGAATAGATATCTATAGAGAGAGAGTATATTATCTATATATTCGCTCTCTAAATATGTATATTATATATATATGGATATAGCCATACATACACATATATACGTATATACAGAGAGAGAGCACATCAGGTGAGAATGGAAGCCAAAGTTCGTTCTTAAGTACCAACTAACCACAGAAGGACAAGATATCTGAGAGTAAGATGGAAAGACAGATGGCAAAAGCCGGAGTGGCGGGCTGTGGATTATCTTGAGGAGCACAGATCAGACCAGCGATTCGCCCCATCCGCGCGAGCTTGAGTGTGGTCGAGTCCGCATCTTGCCCGGGGACGGCCGCAACTGTGGCGGTTGTCGCAGCCAGCAGGTGTCGGCGCCTCCCTGCAGCACCGAGCGCACCTGGCGGTGGGGGCGGTCGGGCGGCGGGTACTCCCTCCGCGCCGCCGTTTCCTCCTCGCTGCGTGGCAGTGAGTCACGTTTGCTGGTCCCCCCTCCCGCCCGTCGCCTCCGGGGCTGGGGTCCCACGCAGGGCCTCGCCTCAGCGGGAGCCCAGCGGCCCATCCAGAACTGGTGCAGACCGACTGTTTAACTAAAACAATCACGACTATCCCACCCACTGCCAGTAGAGGTCGCTCTTGTGCCATTAACTTCATTCCACGCTGTTAAGATTATGTATATAAAATCTTGTCCCATTTCCTTGACCTTTGACCAAATAATTCTAGTGTAAGACAGTATAATAATTTAAGGTTTCATTCAACAGCCACTTTTTCTCATGCTCCAGAATGTATATTGGATTATAATAACACCATTCTCTTTAGACATAGGTTCGTAGCTGTAAGTTGACCATTCAGCCAAAATTTTTCCCAAGGGACTTTTAGACGGGAACAGAAACAGAGCCTCTCATGTTAAAACAAAACTCGCAAATAACACAGACACTACTGAAAATTCTCAATACAAAAATGCCAAGGCCTATCAAATGGGAACCGCAAAATGAGAACCAGATTCCCAACTGAGAATCAACATCTCCTAAAAGGGGACAAAGGAATGAGAACCCAATCCTCTCAAGGGAGAACCAACATCTCCCAATCCCCCCAGGGTTCCTGGGAACCGCAAATGAGCTCTGAATCCAAACCAGTTTCCCTAGTTCCACTCAACCTCGTGACTTACACCCCCAAATGGTGCCTCCAAACGAATGCAACAGAAAGGTCTGAAAACCTCCTAAATGAGTGGAATCAGGGTCTTGGCGTGTACGCCAGGGAACTTACTTACTCAGAAAAATGGCTGAGGCTGTTGTGATGCTTCCCAAATCTGCTTCCTTTTCCCCAAGTTCCAGGTTGGTCAGAGCTGTGTCTAATTCAAGGAAGGAGAGGTGGGAGCTCCCAGGAGCTAAACTGTCTCCGGCAGCTACTGGGAGGGTCCCTTTCTCTTTTACCCAAAAAAGGCGATGCTCCTTCGGGCACTTGTCCCCGAAGCTGCATCAGAAGAGCAAGGACACATGGTTGAGAAAAGGAAAAAGAGATTTATTAGTTTGTCGGCAAATGAGGAGAATGGCAGATTCCCATCTTAAAGTACCATTGTCCTAATCATAAGTAGAAATACAGAGCTTTTAAAGGGAGGGTTTTTAGCTTTAGGCTATTGTTGAACTATAGTGGATGATTCTGATCTGTCCCATCTCCAGGGAACACAATTTGTGACCTCCACTCACCCGGACCTCCCGGACTTACCCCGGACAATTCTGTTGAACCATCTGTGGTACAAAGAACAAAGGACACTCCCCTGCCCCTCCGGACCACTGGCCTGAGGCAGGGATGCAGGTTTTAATTTCTAAAAAGAGTGAAGGAGGTTTTAAAAAGACAGAAAACATTTTCATCCTTTTTTTTTAGGCCATTCCCTCTGTTACACTCCAACACCAACTGGGTGCCCAACAGTTCAATTCAATTCTAACACTAACTATCAGAAGTTAGTGCAGACCCCACAGGTTAAGGGCTCAGTCCCGCAAGACTGCCCCCACTTCAGAGGCCAATCAAGTCCAGGCCACCCATGCTTCTCACCAACTGGCTATAAATCAGAGGTTCCCACAGCCCCCTCGTCAGGTATGACAATTTGCTAGAATGACTCCCAGAGCTCAGAACAGTACTTTACTGTTGCTGGTTTATAATGAGGATAAAACTCAGGAGCAGCCAAAAGGAAGAGGTGCACAGGGCAAGGTATGGGGGTGGAAGGTCCCTGGAACTTCCACGCCCTCTCTGGGTACACCACCCTCCCAGCACCTCGATGTGTTCACCAACCTGGAAGCTCTCCAATCCCATCTTTTAGGGGTTTTATGGAAGTTTCATTTCATAGGAATGATTGATTAAATCATGGGTTATTGGTGACTGAATTCAACTTCCAGCCCCTCTCCCTTCCCCAGAGGTAAGGGGGTGGGTGGGGCCGAACATCCCAACCCTCTAATCATGGCTTACTCTTTCTGAGGACCAGCTCCCATCCTGAAGCTGTCTAGGGATATCCTCCTTCCCCCAAGGGTTGCCTCATTAGCATGAACTGCAACATGATTGGAAGGGGCTTGTTATGAATAAAAAAAGATGCTCCTCTGACCCCAATTGCTCAGGAAATTCCAAGGGCTTAGGAGCTGTGTGCCAAGAACTACAGACAAAGACCACATATCTATTTCCTGTTAAACCACAAAGTTAAACTATCTCAAACCATAAATTGTTTTTCTATTCTTAAGATATTCAAGCAAATGAATATTCCTTAATGTCTTAATCCAAAATTTAATCACTCTCCCTATAAAGACAGATTATGGCATTCTTCCTACAATTGGATCCTGTTTATATCAAGCAAGTCTTCAGCACACCCCACCATACACACGCACACACACAGCCTGACCAGAGTGTTTCCCTCTCCTGGGATCCCATAGTGTGATCACTTTATCTCAGCTGCAACCCCCTAACTATTGATGACTTAATCCCATTTGGTCCTAAGACCCTTGCAGGCAGACACAGTGAGGTCATCTCTGTAATCTTGGCATCTATCTCAGAGATTAACACCCAGTAAGTCCTCAATAAACATTTGTTGCAAGCATGAATCTACAGCAATGGTATGAACTTGCAGGAAATAACGTTTTCTCAGCTGAGGTGAAACCATTTCATGACCAAATTTCCTTCAGAGACAAGACAGGATGCCATACACTAAGATTACCAATGTAAATGTGACATTACTTTTCATTTATCAAACTAGTACAGATTTTAGATTGTAATCTTTAAAAGATTATAGCAGTGGTGGCAAGAGTACAATGAAAAGGGCATGCTTACAATCAGCCTGTGGGAATATAAATTGGTACAAGGTTTCTGGAAAGTAATTTGGCAATATATACAGACAGCCTTTAAAATGCTGACTTAGCATGTCCTAAGAATAAATTTAGAAATGTAGATAAAGACTGTTTTACAAAGCTGTTCATTATTTATGTGAGAGAAAATGGAAAACAACCTAAATGCTCAATAATAAGGATATGGTTAATAAGTAATTACAGAGTCATATGATGGACTAATATGGAACCACTAAAACCCTGCTAATGAAGGATTTATAAAGACAGAGATGTTTGCCATATGCCATTAAGTGAAAATGGTGGAATTTAATACTGTCCATACAATATCATATAAACAATATTGGAAACACACCAAAATGTTATCACCTTTTGATAGCAGGATGGGGAGGAATTTTTATTCTTTTCTTTTAAAAACTGTATTTTTCAAACTGTACAAAGAGGATGTGTTACTTTTAAAAAATTATTTTGTAATAAAAAAATGAACTTTATCTGAAAAAGTTTCTTAAATTGAATCATTAAAAAGCTTTCCACAGCCCTGGTTCCAAACTCCCCAAGGCTTTCTCACGACCCAATGTTTGAACAACACTGAGTAGAGAAGCAATATACTTTATCATTAAAGTGTAAGTATGCTCATGTCACACAATTGCTGGTATGTGCTCCTACAGAATCACAGGAGACACATTTCTGTAAACCTAATTGCGTAATAAATGAGCCAGGAGGAATCTGCTGTTTGGGACACTTGGACCTGGAAAATCCTAGCAGAAGGGAAGGACAGGAGCCTAAGGCTTCCTTTGAAGCTGGCTTCTGTTCCCTGGAGACCACCTACTTTTAGGAACATCAGTGACAGGTTACAAAAAGGAAAGTAGAGATCTTGCCATGTGGCTGTGTATCTCTGATATGTATTCACTGATTGGGATACTTTGCGTGGCTGAAGAGGCTGTATGTGTCCCACCCATAAACCAGGTTCCTCTCAGTAGAGGTTAGAGCCACGAGTTCAGTGCCTAACGGACATAAGACATCCTAGTTTCCCCTTCTGGCTCGGTTCCTGTCTAAAATGCCAAGGGGTCCCGCACCCACCAGCAGCAGAGTCTGGGGGAGCAGCTACCAACTGAATTCCCAAGGGCACCAGCCTGGGCTGCTTTGCGCTGCTCTTCAGCACCCTTGGTCCAGACTGTGACTCACGGCCCTCCAGAGGACATTGAGAGAAAGGTGTGGGTGGTGGGGGTCCCCCAGATGACTCCTACCCTCCTCTACTTCAACATCTGTATTTGATGGGCTTGTCTCTTGAGTAGCATTGTAAAGCAACTGACCACTCCTTACATGTGATTTATAAATGTGTGTTCGTGTATCATATTTGCTCAAAGGGAATACCCATGTACTACTGTCACTGAAGTCGCATTTCCTCCTTGATCTGAAATATAACATATTTAGAGGTGGGTGAAATATGATAAACACAATTCAACAGCCAAATTGTTACCTCTAATTCAGTTCCACGGGGTCTCACATAAATAAAGTCTTGTTCACTCAGAACCAGCGATAAGCTAGAAAAAGCATGATGAAGAAAATCTTGAGAACTGGACCTCAAGTGATTTTTAGGAAGATTAAATGAGTTCACTTACCAAAAAAAGCTGGAACATAGTATGTACAATATCAGTGTTTGTTTAAAAAAAAAGCCAACAAAGAGGCTGTATCAGAGAGGGGGGTTTGAGAGACATCTGTGATAAAGGACCTTTATTGACAACACACACACACACACACACACACATACGCACGCACGCACATACACATTGACAGAGAGAAGAAAAATTCCCAGAGAATTATACAACTTTAGGGCTGCAAAGAACCAAGTCTCTTAGCAGAACCTGCTAACTTTAAGATCAGAAAATAATGTTCAGGGAGGTTAAAGCTAAGCTCACAACAAAGGAAGGACCACCCAGGTCTCGAGACAAATAATCCTGCTCATTAGGAAAGAGGTTCTCACCCCAGGCTGCATACTACGGATCCCCTGGGAGCCTTAAAAGCTCCCTCTGCCCAGCCTGCGACTGGGACCGAGGTATCATTGCTGCTTAAGGCTGCCCGGTGATCCTACCTGCAGCCAGTGTGGGAGCCGCAGGCCCCGGCAGATCTCACCGCATCTCCTCTTACTTGTCTTCCACTGACCCTCCCGGCACGGGCTTTCCGGGGGGGCCTCGCTCACTCACTGAGTGCAGCAGTGGCAAACGCTGAGTGAGGCTGTGGGTAAGGAACCCAGAAGAAGCATTCCTCACTTCTTCTTGATACGAAAGGGCTGAAGCCCTGTAGTTTGGCTCTACCTGCTCCTGCTCCCTCTTTTTCAGCCCCTAAAAGTCTCTCTGGCAAACATTTCAAATGACTGAGATGTAAACAAACAGCAAATGTAGGAGGAGATCTCCTTAAGCAAAGGAACTCTGCCGGCAAATTCTTCAGGAATGTGAATGTATCACTACTTCCTCCACCCGGCCCCCACCCTCCTATTTTAATCATTTTGCTTTTTCTAAATCAAGGCAAACCTATCCAAGAGCCTTTTTGGAGGCCCTTAACAAAATATGCATGTCAGAAAAGCTTCCCAGATGAGCACGCTGCAGACCCCTATGTCCGCCCTCCGCCCTTTCGGTTTCCTTTTGTGCCAGTCAATTCCAGGAAAAGTGCAACTTCGGGTGTACCATAAACTCTTCAAGCATTTGGCCAAACGCTGATACCTGGGGCGTAGTTTCCTCCCCTACAAACTCTTGTCTACTGGACCTCCAACCTGTCACTGCCTGCCTATTCCAGAGAGCAGCACTTGATCCCTTGATCCCTGGCCCACCCACGGTAAGTGGGGGCCCAATGCAGTTGTGCTAAATGACCTGGCAATGGCCTAAGGAGGTGGCAGAGTTGTGTAGATGGCTAATATCCATGGACTTTTGACAGCCAGCCAGGATGCAAGTCCTGACTTGGCCACACACTAGCTGTGTGACCTTGGGCAAGTTATTCAACTTCTCAGAGTCTCAGTTTCCTCATCTGAAAAAGAAGAATCAAAACACTACCCACCTCCATGGCTATCAAATATTTTTCCACCATGAAACACAATAAAAATTAGATTTTACACTGTTTCCTGATACTGTTTTATGTACATACTCCACATATAACAGACAAAAGTTTTGCAAAACAATTTTTAACCCTTCTGCATATAGTTTACTCTGATATCTTTTATTCTATTCTATTCTTTTTTTTTAATATTGGTCAGGTCCCACTGAACTGATATTATAACCCAATGATGAGTTGTGACCCACAGTCTGGAAAGGGTAACTAGGAAGATTAAATGAGACCATGCATGCAAAGGGTTTGGCATGGTGCCTGCTACCTAGTTAAGTGTTCAATAATTGTGAGCCAAGATTGTTACTGTTATTTTTTATATATTGTTATTATTATTGTTGCTTTAAGAAATCCCTGAAGCCAGGTAGAGATTGCTGTTCTGACACCAAGAAAGAGATTTGTTATCTAAAATCCTAACTCACCCCAACTCAGGTCACTGGGGACTGAAAAGTCTGGTAACAATGATTTGCAAAAATTTTGCTTTTCAACAGCTGAAAAGGATAGGACTGGGAGGACCCAATTCACACAGCCAGTGTGTGATGGGGCTGGAATTCAAATCACAGCTGTCTGACTTCAAAATCTCCCTCTCTAGAAGTTTCTTGGGGAAGCACTTCCCAAGTAACAGATGATACACCAAGAGTTTTCTGCAAGCTTCTCCACCGTTCTTTCACAATGTGGAGTGAGGACTGATACAAACAAAACATACCATTACAAATGTCAAGTCTGGCTCACCAAGACAGCGAGCAAAGTTCAGAAAACACTGACCTCTACAATGGTCAACTGCACAGATAAGAAGCATTGGTCGATTTTATTACTTTTAAACTTCATTGCTAAGCATTCCCAGAACTCAAATACATCATGTTGGCCCAAGGGAAGCAACCTTTTAAAATTTGCTTAATTTTCTGAGTTACTTGGAAAAAGTACAAAGTCCTTTGGACCACAAAGAATAAATGTTGCACAATGCATTCTCCTATTGCTCTATATTTTTGCAATAATCAGTGGCCTGAATTTTTGCACCATGCTTATGTTTGCTTTTTTTTTTTTACTATTAGTTGGTCTATTAAATATTTATGTGCATTATCTTTTACATTAATATTTAACAGAGTCCCACTAATTGATAGAGTTATAGTTTTGTGCAGGCAGCAGGTAGACAGGTTAATGTATCAGGCCCTTAACAACTGGGCTTCCTAATTTAAGGCAGTCTAAATCAGCAACATTAGTATCATTTCATAGCAAGGATCTTTTTTTTTAATGTGCTTGGTCAGAGGACTCTTCCAGAAAAATAATAACATTCTACCTTATTTACTATTTCTGTAAGCCCATCACAATGCAGGAATAAAACAATAAATGAACTTGAGAGCACAAATTCATTTAACATTTTATTATTTAAAAAAAAGACTCTACCCATTCACATAGCCTAAGAGAACAGGACTAGGCTACGTTAGTCCTAGGTTAAGTTTGACAAGTTATAGTAGAGCAAAAATTCTTGGTTGGCCGATTACAGGAAAGCAAAAATTCTTCAGCCCGCAATAAGAGCATCTTTTCTTTTTATTTCCTTGGCTCGAGATCTTAAACTAAAGTTAGTACCAACACAATTTACCCTTCAGTAAAGACAAATCAAGAAAAATTTTATTCCCTAAAAGAAAATTTCTCAGAAAAAAATGGACAAATTACAGGATTCCTGTGGAAGAACTTTTGCTTCACGGACTAATTTCTATTTCAATCTTTAGTAACATGCATTCTTACTAGGGAGTACTAATTTCATTTAGTGCTTAACAAGCATTTAATGACTTCATTCTTATGTACACTCTTCTGGACAATGCGAGGAAACTAGAAAGGGAGAAACAGGTGAGTTTATTTGGAAACCAGTGAGACTTGAGCCTCAGGGCCCTCATTTGCACCAGATCTTTCAGGGACCTGCACCTAATTTTATTTTTGTTACTTTCTTTTTCTTAAAGAGGCCCCCAAATTATATAAACTCTAGGTCCTACCACAACTGGTTTATTCTTGGGGAGAAAAATTGAGTTGCTTCCCTGGAGGAGCCGATTGCCTGAATACATGGGGCCCTCTTCCACTCCAGCGCCCTCAGTCGCCCAAGATCTCTGACCTCCACAATCCCCCACCCTCCTCATCCCCCACCCTCTTAATTCGGTGCTTCTCCAGACACCACGGGCTGAGATTCACCTGGGTTGATGCTGTCAACCAGCCATATCTGGATGCTGAGGTAGGCTTCAGGTAAGGTCTGCTGATCTCATTTTAGGAAAAAGACCCTCTGGTGATTGAGCACCACACTGGTATGGCTGCCTCAGATTTTCCTACCTTTCAATGCACGTCCTAGAAAGCTGCCAGAATAGTATGTGCCTGGCACACTGTGGGCATTCAGTAGATATTTGTTAGATGAATGCAAATCGTAATTACCTCCTTGCTCAGAATCATGACCACCTCCTCCATATCCACAGTATAAAACCCAAACTCCTTGGTATAGTGGCCTCCAGCGGGTTCAAGTCCAGCCTCCTCCTGCCACCTCTCCATTACCCCCAGCCCCGCGCTCCTGTGGTTCTGAAATACTCCCAGGCGCCCCTTTCTTCACGGCCTCTCATGCTCCAGACCTACCAGCTGGCTGCCCCTTTACCCACAAAAACTGTCCACTGCCCCTGGCGTGCACACAGATGCACAGCATTGCTTCTGGGCAGCTTGATCTGATCCCTCCCCACCCCCAGGCAGTTTTAGGCAGTTCTACTCCTCAGCATCCCTGCCACCTTCTAAGTATATACATTAAAGCACTTCTAACACTTGGCTGTCATTGTCTGCTGGCCATGCCTCTTGCTCTGGAAAATTCTGAAGGGTAGGACCCGTATCTTTTCATCTCTCTATCCAGGGCTCCTAGACACCGTGCCTGACTCAAAACAAATAATCAATTTTTAAAAATTAACAAATGTAAAGAGGAATTACAGAAATTGGATAACAAATGACAAAACAGCATCACCAAGTAGACAACTTCTACAGATATTGCTACTCAAATTATCAAATGCCATAAAGGGCCTTCATGTACAACTGTCAGGTCACAGTCTGAAATGTCAGTTCTTGGTGCGCTCTTGGCCGAAGAATGACAAGACACACTGAAAGCAAGGTAAGCACGAAAATGAGGTTTCTTGAGGATAGAAAGATAGGATTATAGAGCAAGAGGAAGATACAGGTTTACAGACCAAGATACATATGCCACAGATGACAACTGGACCCACTGTCATAGCAAAAGAGGTTATGGTCTAGGTCTTGTTTTATAGTGTCTGGACTGGACCCTCCTCATGGCTCAGACATCACCATGGAACCACTTTGATTGGACAGTTGGGAGTTATATACCCGAGTCTTACTGCGCATGCAGATCTCCCATGAGCCTCTCTGAAAGCCCATTTTGGGGGGTGAACCACAATGGCACCCACTTTCGTCCCTAGGAGACCTAGATACCTCACTATCTACTGAACACAATGATTTATATACTAGGCTCAATGCCAACATTAATAGTAAAGGACAATGTTTACCGACAAATAAGGGCATATTTTACTCACACAAAAGGAAGTGGGGTCATTCAAAGAAGCAAAGAATCGAATTGAGAGGGTGTTGAAGAGCTTCTCCTCTTGGAGTTATCCACTTGGGATGTACAAATTGGAACTGCCACCCAACTCCACAGAAACTGGAGTTGAAAGTCTTGGGTTCTAAGACCAACACCACCACTTATACACTAGACAAAGTGTGTAACAGCTCTGAGCTTCAGTTTCCTTATAAAAAGGAAATAACAATACAGACTTCACAGGGTTGTCCTGAGGACCAAATAAAGTCATTTATTTGAAGTGATTAATTAGTTCAATGCCAAGCACCCAGTAAACACCTAATAAGTGGTATTTGTCATTGTTACTTCCAGGGCTCTGAAAGTTTAGCACACCACACACACCCACGCCCCAGCTTAATATGACTTCTGATACTTCTTAATACCAAGCAACACCCAGTTACATGTATTTCATGTACAGATTGCAGGGTTCCTCAAGGCATGTCCTTGAAGAGGGTGGGAATTTCTGGTGTCAGCCCCATAGGAGAGCATGAGGGTCCTCTGGAGAACTCAGGCCATAGTGTAGAATGTCTCCAGGGGCAGATTTCCTATATCCTCTTGGCCTCCACTTTGAGGTGTGGGGCTTCTAGGGATCTCAAATCTTTGGGAGGACTCTGGGTGCTACAGGGAAGTGGGAGACGGCTGTTCTTTTTATCTTTGTTTCCCTGTTATCCCTGAGCAATGATTATATATTCCAATCTCAGATTTGCAACAATTTGGAGTCTTGACTGTTTGCTATGGCGCCTGAGGCCAGTGAGGTGACGGGGGCAGCAGTAAGTGAACAACTCCACAAGGTTAAGGTGAGTCTTGGAAAAGGAGAGTCTCCCCACTGCTGACCTTGGAGGAGCTGAGCTGGCGCTGGCTAGAGGAGAGAGCAGTTCCCTTAGCACTTTGAACAGCACACCTGAGCATGATACACAAAATCAGCAGGCTGCTTACCTCCTCAAAAGCATCGCAGCCTGTCACCACGATATTTGGCCTGAAATACTCCATTTTCACTTTCTTCTCCATTCTGGTATTCAGATCTGCCAGTGAGGCTTCTGAGAGGATCAAGATGGGGCTGCAGTCTGGGTAGGCCACCTGTGCCAAGAACACAGAACCATCAGGCCTCACCACCCCATGAAAATTGCTTAGACCAACTGCAAAGCTGAGCAAAGTCCAGAAGCAAAACCACCTAAGTGCAGAAGAAGGGAGTGGTGTTCGGAAGTGCAAGGTGACTTTGGGCTTGGAGATGGCCAGGTCAGTGACAGAGCACAGTTCCTATCCACACACATGGACAGGGCAGCAGCCAGGGCTGGCTCCAGGCCAGCATCACCTGCCAGACCTCCTCCTCCTGTTCCTCACTCCCGCCTCAGCAGCGACCCCTTCCCACATCACCCTCAAGCAGGCAAGGGTCTGCAGCCAGTCAGCTATACTCCGGCAATAATTCCTTCAACAACACCCATTCACTCCTTAAGCATCTGCTGAGCCCTTACTAGGCACCAGGCACTGTTCTAGGTGGGGAAACAGCAGTGAACAAAGCAGATAAAAAACCCTACGCTTAAGGAGCTGGTGGTTCAGGGGCTATGTGGAGAAACTCCCTGAGGTACTTGTGTTTCATTCTTTTTTCTTTTATTTCGGAATATTATGAGGGTACAACACTTTGGTTATATATATTGCCTACGCACTGCCCAAGTCAGAGCTACAATCGTGGACATCCACCGAACTGTGTGCCGCACACCCATTCAGTGAGAGTTTTCCCATCCCCTCCACCCACCTCCCCCTGCCTGCCCCCTGATGAATATTATTGCCATGTGTGACATAAGTATTGATCAGTTAGTACCAATTCGATGGTGGGTACTTGCATTTTAAATCTTACTTAGCTCACAGCAGAATCTAAGGCTTTAGTCTTTGGGTGTGGCTGGCACAGAGCACAGTTTTCCTGAGGAGGAGATGCTTTCCCAGCACCTGAAATAACCACACCTCACAGACTGTGAAGGGAAGGCCTGGAAAAAGCTGCTCCTATAATTTCAGGAAACTTGGATTTAGTCCCAAGCAAACGTCTCACTTTCGCTTCTCCAACCAGTTTTCTCCTGAATCTCCATCCACCCAGAGTCACCCCGGCTCCTCCCTCCACAATATCTCCCACATTCAACCCTTCATGTACCCTAGAGACCCCACTTTCGAGACATCTCATTTTCCTGTGCATCCCCAGGACCTCTGCCCAGGTGTGCCTTCATCACCACTCCCTGGGCCATTACCATGTGTTCCTAACTGAGGTCCCAAGAGAGGCTCTTTGTGGGCTGAGAAGGAAGCCAGAAAGAGAAGGGTTACTGGTAGGAGTGAAAGTAAACTCTCTGTAAGCTCACCTGGTAATCCTGTACATCAGTGGGGAGAAGTTTTCTCGATGTTCTTCCCTTCATGTTCGTTTCAAACTGAACCAACCTGAAGGCTTCTGTTTTCAAGAAGTTGGTGAACCACTGAGCTGCCTCATCACCACAGTCTCTGCCTTTAATGTCAAGACCAAATACCCTAGAAGGGTCACATGGGAACACCAAGTTACTTACTTATACCAACACACGGAGGGATGGTGTCAAAAATGGACAGTGGGACTGTTGGGACCCGACTATCCCAGAAGGCTATGAGTGGCCCTTGGGTTAAAGCTGGGCAGAAGCAGAGGGGGAAGAGAGTAGAACCTACTCTAGCTAAGAGCTTCACAAACCCTGATGTGCGTGAAAATCATCCAGGATCTTGTTCAAATGCAGATTGTGGTTCAGCAGGTCTGCGCTGGAGTCTGAGATCCTGAATTCCCAGCAGGCTTCTGGATGATGCCTAAGCTACTGGTCCACAGACCACACTTTGAGTAGCAAGGATTTAGGATATTTTCAGAAGAGGAGAGGGGTTGCCCTGTGGTAGATGCACCCTGAGTGTAGAATTCAACAGATCTTGTTCAAATTGGAACTCTGCCATTTTCTAATTCTATGACCTTAAGCAAATCACTTAACTCCTCTGACCTTCTGTTTCCAGTTGTAAATTGGAGATAATAATATAATACCTAGCTACCCCACTTGGTGGGAACAGATAACTTTATATAATACAGTGGTCTTCAAGGATTTTTGCTTGAATTCCCCTAAAGGTGTTTGAAAAAGCTATGTACCCTTTTACAGAGCTCTAAGTTGACAGGTAAACGCTTTCATTATAACTTTAATTTGTTGTGAAAGATATAATTTCCATTGAATTTAAACATTGACATTTAAATAAATGATTACATTATGCTTTTAAAAGTATGCAATGGAGTCTAAATACCATGTCAGTTTGATATCTACCACTATGCATTTTTAAAATACATAAGATCTTCTTTAATTGTCCAAATTTTTACATTATTCCTGTTTTTATTCTTGAATGCATTGTATGTACATTCTACTTTTATTTCATAATTTTATTCTAATATATTTTTATGGTTACTGGTCACTTGTACTTACTTTGAACCAATCCAGTTTTCTTTGTTTCTTAAGGTTCTAAGTGTGAAGAAATTTTTTCAGAATCGAGTTATCATTACAATTTTTATTTGTGTGAAATTGATCACAACAAAATAGGTATGTGTATTATAAATTTTGATAACTACTATGTAAGTAAAAAGTAAAATTTTATTTGAAATTAATTTCTTAAAGAACCCTATAGAGTATCCATGAAAATGTGAGTGAATCTTACTGGTTAGAATAAGACAAGGTTCAGCATCACTTTTACTCCTTTCTTTTAAATAAGGATTAGTTTAACTCATTCTTTGAAACCTTTGCAATATTTGCCACACAGTGATTTGTCACCAAAAAGTAATTTTAATGATTTGTCAGCAGCAATTTAGGGCTCCTTCATTTTAGTGTAAGGCAAGGAGCTGGAACCACTGACAGGTAGAATGATTTTGCCCTGTCATTAGAGTCATTCTGTTTATCAACACCAGTATTTTTCATTGTTTGGAGCCCAGTGGGTTTCTCCTTTCCAGGGAAATACCCCTAGTAAGATGTAGGGTAGGCAGAGATAAGCCTTTCATCTGCACAAAGAGGAGGGACAGGAAAACTTGCCGACTATAGGTGTGATTAGGATCACTGTTAAGAAAGAAAACTGGTGGGATTTGAGGCTCTGGAAATTGATTCCCTTAAAATGTCCCCTCCCCTCATATACCATGGGAAGTGTTTGCACCTCCCCCGTGAAAGCTTATGCCAGTGTGAAGACCCCAGAGTGTTTAGGCGAAGGAATCCAATGTGGACACACAAGGGGATCACGGGGTACCCTGAAGCCCATACCCCTTTGGAACAGCACTTGTATGTAAGTGCACATACTCTACCCCACAGCCTCCACCCCTCCAGGTAAGCTTAGTGTTGCCACTATGAAAAGTAGAAAGCACCCAGGTGGGCTGGGAAGTACCAGTTAGCCAGTGCCCTCCCGCTAGGCCTGTCCCCCCCCCCAGCAGTGGACTGCATCTACCCGTCTGCCATTCCTCCTTCTCCAATTCCTTCAGAATTTTCTGCACAACCCACTTTCTTCCACATCTTGACACAGAATGTTCCATGAAGCAACATCCCATAGAAAAAACTGACCCTCACTCTGTTAGTGCAATAAAACTTCATGAGTAAGCAATCTACTAAATCACAAAGCAAAACATAAACTACTAAAAATTATTTATGAGGGTAGAAAAACTTGAACAGACTTTTACAAAGAAAATTGAGATATTTTTACTGGCAAGTTCTACCAATAATTAAAGAATAAATAATACCACAATCTTACACAGCAAACCAAAAAAAAGTGTTTTTGAAAGTCATGCAAAATAGGAAGAAAAAGGTAAGTTATTGAGGACTAAATCTAACAAAATATGTAAAATTCCACCAGGAAAAATTAAAAAACTTAAATTTAAAGTGATAGTATATGACATAAATAAATAGGAAAAGATAATATTCATGGACAGGGTGACTCAATACAGTAAAGATGATGATAGCTATTTAAGACCTAATATCTAGCTAAGTGACTACTATATATCAGGCACTCTTCCAAATGCTTTATTTAACGTACACACACACACACACACACGTGTCAATTTTCTCTAAATTGAGCCACGAATTCAATGCAATTACAATTAAAATCCCAAGAGGATCTTATATGGAACTTGACAAGCTGATTCCAAAATTTATGGAAGAGCAAAGTCTCAAGAATAGTTAAGACACTTTTGAGGAAGCATAACATGACAGGGAGACTTTTCCTATTAGATATCAAGATGTATAGTTAGAGTAATTAAGGCAGTATAATATAGGAGCAGGAATTGATAAATAGGACAAGGCAACTAAAATGGGAGCTCATAAACAATAAAGTGCTGGGGCAATTGCTAATCCATACATAAATTATATTGAATTGCTACCTCAAACTATGTACAAAAACAAACTCCAGAAGCAATAAAGACTTAGATATGAAAGGCAAAACTTCAACAGTTTTAGAAAAAGAAAGTAGGAAAATATCTTTATAACTTCGGGGTGGAGTGTATTTCTTAAGACACAAAAAGGGGCTAATAAAAAAAAAGACTAATTTGATTACAATAAAATTAAGAATGTCTATTTGCCAGAATATACCATAAAAGAGATAAAAGATAAGTTACAAAATGGGATAAGATATTTGCATCATATATAATGGACCAAAATATTTGTATATAGCAAATGTATAGAATAACTACTTGTCAATAAAGGAAAACTTGGGCATAAAATATAAAAAAAAATTTCATAGACAAGGAAACATAAAGAACAAATACTCATAAAGAAAAAATATTCAACCTCATTAGAAATCTTAGAAATGTAAATTAAAACCACAAACGGAAACCATTTTACTCATTTAACAGATATTTACAGAATTTAATGTGTGCTGATGGAAAAATCCCAAACTCTGTAAAATAATTCATTTAAAGAAGTTTATTATTCTGAGCTGAATACATGTGATCATGACCTGGGGAGCATAGTCTCAAGAGGTCCTGAGAAAAAGCACCCAAAGCGGTAGGGTTGCAGTTTGGTTTATATATCCATGGAGACAGGAATTATAGGTAAAATCATAAGTCAATACATGGAAGGTATACATCGGTTCACCTGAAAAGGTGGGACAGTTGAAGTCGGGGGGAGGGGGGGCTTATAGGTTATAGGTGAGTTCAGAGATTCTTTGATTTGTAATTAGTTAAAGAAATAAAGCTCTGTTTGTAATTAGTTAAAGAAATAAAGCTCTGTCTAAAGGCTTGGAATGTTTTGTTTTGTTTTCTTTTCTTTTCTTTTGTTGGAGACAGGGTCACACTCTGTCTCCCCAGCCAGAGTGCAGTGTCATCATCATAACTTGCTACAACCTCAAACTACTGGGCTCAAGCGATCCTCCTGCCTCAGCCTCCTGAGTAGCTGGGACTACAGGCTCATGCCACCATGCTCAGCTAATTTTTCTATTTTTTGTAGAGACGGGGACTTGCTCTTGCCCAGGCTGGTCTCAAACTCCTGACCTCAAGTTGGAATGTTTTAAATTAGATAAGGAAGTCTGTTAATTAGAGATAAGTCACACTGTATAGATTCAAGTGATCTATTAAGCAAATTGATGGCCTGCAGGTGTGATTTAACCTTTGCCCTGCATGGCCTTAGATCCTGTTAATAATTTAATATCTTATTGTCACAAAGATCAGTCTTATAATCTCTGTTTTAACAAACATTAATCATGGTCAACTGTTGTATCTAAAATCCAAAAGGGAGGGAGGTATAAGAAGGTATGTCTGACCTCCCTTCCCTTAATGGCCAAGGAACTCAGTTTTAAGGTTTATCTGGGGTCTCTTTGGGCAAGAGGGGGTCTGTACAGTCAGCAGGGGGGCTTAGGATTTTATTTTTAGTTTACCAGTATAAGAAAACCTAGATGATGAGGACTGCTAACAAAACCTTGTTAATGAGGACATGAGACAATGGACTGTTACTCTGATAAAATATAAATTGGTACAACAATTTTGGGAAACAATTTGGCATTTTCTTGTAAAAATTAACATGTACATACTCACTGATTCAGTATTTCTACTTCTAAATTAATGCCTTAAAGAAATTCTTGCACATATGCTCCCAGAAGACATATACAAGAATGATCATAGAACATTGTTCATATTAGAAAAACACTTCGAGCAATTTACATTGTAACAGAGGTAATGGCCTGGAAAAGAGCAAAATGTTTTACAAGTTGTATCTTTAAAACTCTCCCCCACACTCTTAGGAATTAAAACCTGAATCCCTGCCCAAGGCCAGTAATCAGAGGGGCAGGGAAGTGTCCTTTGTTCTTTGTACTACAGGAGATGGCTCAATGGAATTGTCCAGGCTGAAGTCAGGAGATTGTCTTTGCTGGAGATGGGATGGATCAGAACCATCAACTAGTTAAACAGCAACAGCCTGAACTGAAAACCCTCCCTTTAAAAGCTCTGTATTTCTGCTTATAAGGAGGACAATGGCACTTTAAGAGGAGAGTTTCCATCCTCTTCATTTGCCGGAAAATTAATAATCTTCCCTTTCCTTCTCAAACCTCTTGTCCTTGCTCTTCTGATGCGGCCTTGGGAACAAGTGCCGAACTTTCGGTAACAACATTAGCGTGGACGAGAGAATGAATAAGTAAATTGCACCAGGGTCACACAATGGAAACTACAGCAGTGAAAAAGTGAACTATAGGCTGGGTGTGGTGGGTCACACCTGTAATCCTAGCACTTTGAGAGGCTGAGGCAGGAGGATTGCTTGAGGCCAGGAGTTTGAGACCAGCCTGAGCAAGAGGGAGACCCCATCTCTACAAAAAATAGAAAAATTATCTGGGCAAGGTGGTGTGCACTTATAGTCCCAGCTACTCAGGAGGCTAAGACAGGAGGATGGCTTCAGCCCAGGAGTCTGAGGTTGCAGTGAGCTATGATGACGCCACTGCACTCTAGCCCTTGTGACAGAGCAAGACCCTGTCTCAAAAAAAAAAGAAAAAGAAAAAGAAAAAGTGAACTATAGCTACTAGATACAAGTATCAAATGGATGAATCTTAGAAGTATAATTGTTAAATTAGGTTTAGCCTAAAGCTGCCTCCTTACATATTTTAAGTTCGGCCTAAAGGTTTTCCCATACATAATGAACTGTAACATAACTAGATGTATAACAGTGGAAGGGAGGCTTAGCATAACTATCTCCATTTTGCTTCTGACCCCCTGCAGTAATAGCCTTTAGGTTACAAGCTTCTGCTTAGCTCTGCACATAGGCCAGCTCATTACAGGAAGAATTTAGTTTATAGTTCAACTCTAGAAGAAAGATGATAACCATCCCTTTCCCAAAACTAATGCCCTGGGAGATAAGGAAAGAATGCACACAAGTTACAATGCTATGGTAAAGATTTATAGGAACATCATGACCTGACCTATGTCACCCTAAGTTAACTGACCAAGAACAAGTAAGTTTTACAACCTCCTCGCTGAGACCCAGATGTCTGTGGTCCTCAGTTACCTATCGCAAGCTCCCTCCTCTTCCCCCTTCCCATAACATAAAAAGGAGACTAAAGTTCATACTAACTTGAGATGGTTCTTTAAGAAATTAGTTTGCCATCTTCTCAGTTTGCTGGCTCTCCAAGCAAAAGTCGCTTTTCTTGCCCCAACACCTTATCTCTTAACTTATTGGCTGTCCTGCAGGAAGTGGTACGAGCTTGGACTCAGTTACTGATGTGCAAATAAACTGTAACCTACTCTTGTACCAATCACAGAGTTTTGTCCAATCACAGGCAGCCAATTGTTCAAATTGTGTTCAAATAAGGTGAACACCAAGCTGTAAACAATCTGTAACAGAGGGAATGGCCTGAAAAAGGGTAAAATGTTTTATGAGCTGTCTCTTCAGAACCCCCGTACTCTTTTTGGGAATTAAAACCTCCATCCCTACCCAAGGCCAGTAATCAGAAGGGCAGGGGAGTGTTCTTTGTTTCCTTATACCACAGGAGATGGCTCAACAGAATTGTCTGGGCAGAGGTCAGGACACTGTCTTCCCTGGAGATGGGGTTGATCAGGACCATCAACTATAGTTAAACAGCAATACCCTAAAACTGGAAACCCTCCTTTAAAAGCTCTGCATTTCTGCTTATAGATAGGACAATGGTACTTTAAGACACGAGTCTGCCATTGACCTTATTTGCCAGCAAACTAATAAACTTCTCTTTCCTTTTCCTCAAACCACTTGTCCTTGTTCTTCTGATGTGGCCTCAGGGACAAGTGCCGAACTTTCAGTAATAAATCCAGCTGTTTCTGTATCTCACGTCCGTTTTCTGTGTGTATGTCACTTTTCCCTCTCTATCCAAAAATCCTCTCTGCCATTCATCAGCACCACAGTTGCTCTGAACCTGTTCTGGTTCATGGGACTGCCTGATTCATGAATTGTTCTTTGCTCAATTAAACTCTGTTAAATTCAATTTGTCTAAAGTTTTTCTTTTAACAATATTATTGGTAGTCAACACATCTTATAACTGAATGACATTCAGTTGGAGAAATTTCTTGTGATATTGTGATATAATAAGAAATATATATTTGGCCTCTACCTCTGGTTCTTGGCACACATGCTCCTAAAACCCTTAGAATCTACAAAGTGATGTTTTTTGTATGCTAATGGGATGGCTGGTGCCTGGGGTCTCCTGCATTGCCTCTGGAGGGGGCTGGTTGCCAGGGGAACCAACCACATGATTAGGAGGTTGGAACTTTAGTACCATCCCTGACTTTCAAAGAGGGAAGAGGAGTAAAAGCTGAGTTGATTACCAATAGCCAATAATCTAATCTAGTGTGCCTTTGTAATAAAGCCTCCATAAAAACCCAAAGGACTGGATTTGGAAAGCTTCCAGATACCAAGTACATGGAGGTCTCTGGAGAGTGGCACATCTGGAGAGGGTATGGAAGCTCCATGTGAAACCATCCATGTTAAAATAATGTAGAGCCACAAGGTATAAATAATAATAAAATTCTGATTTTTATAAAAGTATAAATATAGCCAGAAGTTAACCAGCCATTGTTCCCTAACTTCCTTGCTGCTGTAATTGGTTACTGCTTAATGGCACTATCCTCCCTGGCAGGTGCAAGATTTGTGACTCCTTCACTACTTCTGTAGATAACAGTGCTGTTGTAAATCTCTAGACTTGTGATTCTACAGATAACATTGCTGTTGTAAATCTTAAGACTGGTCTTCGAGGTGTTTTTCAGACTCTACATTCTGGAGACCTACTGACGCCAACGAGACCCTTGGATAGGTGTGGGAACGGATCCAACAGCCCTGAAACCCCCTACTCAGGAAACCTCCCAACTGAGAAGATAATTTCTGCCTCCCAGCCCTATGACCTCATCCCCTGACAATCAGCAGACCCAATTCCCTAGCCCTTTGCCCACCAAACTATCTTTACAAACTCTTTCTCCCAAGTTATCAGGGAGATGGATTTGAGAAATTACTCCCATCTCCTCACCTGGTGCCTTGTGAAATAAAACTCTGTCTCTGCTGTAACCCCTGCTGTCTCAGTGTATTGGCTTCCTCTTAAGCAGAGGGCAAAGAACCTGGTTGTGCTGTAACACAAACACCTTCCCTGCACCTTGCCCCATCCACCTCTTCCATCTGACTATTCATCTGTATCCTTTATAATAAACTGGTAATCATAAATAAGTGTTTCCCTGAGTTTCGTGAGCTGCTCTAGCAAATTAACTGAACCTGGGGAGGGGGTCTTGGAAACTCCCAAGTGAGAGCTGGTTGGTCAGAAGCACAGGCCACAACCTGGGACTTGCAACTAGCATTCGAAGCAGCAGTCTTATGGGACTGAGCCCTCAACCTGTGGGATCTGAGGCTACCTCCAGGTAGACAGTGTCAGAATTGGATTGTAGGTCACCCAGCTGGTGTCCACTGGAGAACTGGTTGTTGGTGGAGAGAAACACCCATACATTTTGGGTCCAGAGGTGAGTGGTGTGACAGTAGGAAAAACACTTTGTTTTTTCCCTATCTTGTACATTCTTCTTTTTCAAAGGAAACTATTATTGCAGTTATAAAGAAATAAAACTACTGTTGGACTGTCCAGGGTTGAAGTCATTTCTTAAATCCTCCTACTTTAAACCATAAGCTTGGCCTATTTAGATAATAATCACTCATAAATCCTTGTGATAATCAAGAAGCCAAACTGGTCTATAATTATCATAAAAAATCTTAACACCACACAGGGTGAATAGGCAAAGCTGATTCAAAACACTAACAATGAAAGTTAAAAAATAGAATAGAATAAAATAAAATCTGTGACATTTCAGCCTTGTCCAAATGGCTGTGTTAAAGGAACTTCCTTTTCTTTTTTCCAACTTGAGGTTGTTGGTTTACTTTATTTTATTGTCAGTTCTGGTGAGCTGGCTGTGATAATCACTCTGTTTGTCACTCACCATCTGCTATGGCCTGAATGTTTGTGTATCCCAAAAATTCATTTGTTGACACTTTAACCCACAATGTGATGGTACTTGGAGGTGAAGCCTTTGGGAGGTAATCAGGTTTAGATGAAGTAGAGTCCTCATGATGGGATTGGTACCCTTATAAGAAGAGGAGGAGACATAGAATGCTCCCTCTCTCTCTTTCTCTCTCCCCTCGTGCAGGCACCAAGGAAAGGTCATGTAAGGATATAATGAGAAGTGTCCATCTGCAACCCAGGAAGAGGACCCTCACCAGGCACCGAATCTACCAGCCCCTTCATCTTGGACTTCCCATGCTCCCAAACGACAAGAAATAAATGTCTGCTGTTTAAGCCACCCAGTCTGTGGTATTTTGTTATAGCAGCCAGAGCTGACTAAAACACCATCTACTTTATATCATTTCTTCAGTTGTTAGCAGTTGCCATGGCAACAAATCCATTAAAAATAGCTTGTAAATGCAGGCTAAAGTAATAGTTACAGCATGTCTGTCTAGCTGGAGAGGGCAGTGTATTGATTGCCCCTCTGTGTCATTACAAATGCACAGCTCTCAGCAGTTGGTTTCACCAAACTACCAGGGTTCCAAGCTCTCTACTCCTGTCTCATCCAGAAATACAGCTGATGTGTGGAGCAGAATTATATAAGAACAGGCTTCACTTGGTGTCTTTGTCAGACCCCTCCACAAGGTCCTCCTCTCTCCCTCTTTCAATCCAAGGAGGTTTGTGCCTCCCTAGAGTTCTGCCTATTTAGCAAAGGGAGGATCCTTGAGGGGAAAATTCGATCACTGTCAGTGACAAAGTGAGTTTGCAGGACAATATCTATATGCCTCACTTGACACATGTCAACTAAGTATTTACCCACAAGCTTCGAATGTCCTTCAAACAAGTTGAGATGGCTACAGCTTTCCTATTCAATGAATTTATGCCCTCAGAACCTGTCATTTGTGGAAAAGCTTTTCCTCTCCCCGTACATAGGTGTTAAAAGCAAAAGCCTAGGAGGCAGGTGGGTTCAAATCCCAGCTCCACCTTTGCGTCACAGTAAGTCTTGTTTTCCACATTTGTCAAGTGGAATTAATGATATCTACCTCATAGGCTCACGAAGATAATTGACTGAAATATTGTATTTAGTGAATTAGTTCTTCAGACTTTTGAAAATTGGGTACTGTGAGTGATGGATTTCAGCTCAGACACTTTGCTTGCAAAAGCATAAGATGAGGGCTCAGGGAATAACATGAGGCACTCTTCTGAGTCCTAGACCTTTGCACAACACCAATTTCCACATGCTCAAAGAGCTCAGTTGGTTACAAAGGGATCCAGATCATCCCATGACCAGCACCTAAGTCTCCAGGACTTCCTAATATCAAAGTGCAAGACTCCAGCAAGCCATGGAACTTGACAACTCAGCAGGTGTCCCATAGACCGAAAGGAAGCCAAGGCCTGTAGTGTGTCTCCAGCCCTTCTACCCAACTTCTGTCGAATGTGCTTTAGTCTCAATTGCAGACCTCAGAGGCTGCAGAGGCACGTTGAAAAGCTCCAGCATCCTTATCATTCAGCCCTGAAATACACCTGCTAAAGTCTCCACTAACTCTCTGCCTGGTTGGAGTGCTGACAATGCTGAAAACAGGTCCATCCAACTTGAATGAAAGGAGACAAGCCCTACAGATTGACACCTTGTACCCCCTTTATACTTGTAGTAGTCATGCTTTTTATTTTCTGCATTTGTGATGCTTTGATGTCTTGGGGCCTTGCTGACACTGACAGGACTGCCCCTCCCAGGGTCAGCCAATTCCTAGAAATAGTACACTAATGGCCTGCAAGCATGCCTTTCATATGGACACCAACCCATCCTGAGCCCACACCCCCAACCACCTCCTTTACTGAGTGCTCACATGCTGGGCCAGACTAGTCCCCTGCCCTAATCACCCCAGGGCCAGGTACCAGACAACTAGGAATAACCCCTGTGCCCCAGAGCCTGCTGAAATTATTCAAACTAGCTGATCCTAAGCCTGCCTCCCCTGCCTTGCTTTTCCTTTCCTGTGGAAACCACAATAAAGGCTCCCGCCCACGTTTTCCCCTTGTTTCCTCTGCCTCTTCATCGACCTTGGCACTTCTCCATGTGGCCCTGTGTGGCGTGCCATGCCTCCAATTCTAGGGATCTATCAGTATAAACAATGTCTTCATGACAGTCATTTCTGTGTCTGTGTGTCTTACCACATCCAATTAAAACAAATCCTAGGTACACTTAAAACAATACTCTGCATCATCCACTCACACCTGAGTACCAACCTGATCCTAATCCAGACTGTACTTCTCTTAAACATTTCCTTTGCCAATTTCATCATCTACTACACAAACTGTAGCAAGACAGAATGCAGAGAGGAGCCTAAAGGAAAATCAGGTCTGTTGCAGTTCCCCGGATGCCCCAAGCAGAACACCTGCAGTCGTGGAGTGTGTTTGAGGAAGGCAGCTTGCTAGGCAAAACCAGCTGGTCCACCCCGGGAGCCCCAAGGATCAGGCAGTTGTTCTCATAGGTGATGGAGACCAGCACGAGGCGAGGCTCCTGCCGGGCAGTGACCATGTGTCCATCTTCCTTAATCACCAGCCAAAACCTGCAGAGAAACAAACAAGGGCACACTCAGAAAATCCTCTTCCATCTCTCAATAGCTTCCCTCTAGATTTCTATTTCCTCAATTACTTTCTAGACAATTATCCAGGTCTGGCCAAATTCTTTGAGTCTAAAAATTGGTGACCCCAAAAAGAGCTTATTTACCAGAAACGGTCCTGGGAGAGAGAGTCTGGCCAATATATGAAAATCTCCAGTTTCAAAAACCAGAAAATGAGGCTGGCTTAAGGACTTTCCCTCACTGCTTAGCCAACCATGTTGCTCACTGGCAGGCTCTGCTTCGGTCAGAATCTTCCCCAGGCCTGTTAAACATGTCTCTGAGGCCCTGGGAAAAGCAAATTGTCTTCCAGGTTTTTTTGTTGTAGAACAAGATGCAGTTGGCCAAAACTGCTGGCCCGAGTGAACTGGATCCTTAAACAAAGGTCATGCAATGTTACTGCCTCCTAGAGAACTCAAGGTGGCTTCTACTCTGTTTACCTTGCTGGTGTATGTGAAACTTCCTAAACAGCCTTCCTTCCTCATGCACACATGCTGACATAGAGAACAAAGAGTCACGAAAGTCATGTGTTAGATGAAAACTCCGCTTATCTCCTGGAGAGCCCACTGTGCTAGGCTCGGTTTTCACACTTGTGAGCTGATGAGTTGGGGGAGCTGGTCAAATCTCATCATTTAGGCATTTACTACAGCCTAGCGTAAGTTTGGGTTGCCCTGCACAAATGATTGGGTTGCCAAAAAAAAAAAAGTGTTCCATTCCTAGGGAAAATAAATTTCAATATCATTATTTTAGAAAGAACATAGACTCTGCAGACAAGTGGAGTGTGTGAGGAACTCTGTGGGCATGGGTAAGTGAACAGCACCTGGAAGCCAGAGGCTTTCCGAATGTGAGCAGTATAAAAAGCACTGCCCCTTCTGGAATGAGGGGTAGCTATTCCCAGAAAGACATTTCAAAATATGACTGGAGCCAGCTGGGAATGTCTGAGGTAACCTTACGAGGACACCTAGTATCGGAGTGCAGGGAGCCTGGTTTCTGTCCTTTTTTAACCCTGGCAGAATGTCTCGCATCTGGAACCTCCCTATCAGTAGAGTCCCTTCCAGGTGCCTCCTAAACTGTCCCTTCCCTGCAACCAGGCCAGCGGATGATGGCTGGCAGCCCGTGCCCTGCTAGCTGGCATGCGTGATGGTGCACCAGTGCAAAGGCATTTTAGGAATTGTCTTGGCTACTCCCTTCCCAAGAACTGGTGATGCTGGGCAGCAGCAAGTCCCCACCCCTCTGAGAAGGCCTCCTTTTTCTTTCTAGGTGTCTTTGTAATGTAGGGATAAGGCAGACAAAGAAGGTCAAGAGAGCCTAAGTGCAGCCATTGTGGCCGATACCAGACCCTAACCACCCTAAGCAAGGAAGTTGCCAGCAAGTCACCAGCCTGGGACCACCTGAAGATGGATGAATTACTAAGCTAGATGCCTTACAAACTGTTGTGCTTACCTTTCTGTGACAGTAGTTTATGATTAACCTTTATGACCTGACCTCAAGACAATGCCGGTCAAGAATGGCTGTTTCCCAACGGGCTTTTTGAACACTTAAAAACATTACCATTGCCCCATAGGGGCCCCCCTCCTGCTCGGGAAAGGACCCCTACTCTGTCTGTGGAGTAGGATCTGTTGTCTGTCTCTGTCTCAATAAAACCTTCCTGTAGCTAGTTGGCTCACTCTCAAATTCATTCCTGCGCGAGGCCAAGAACCCACTTGGCGAGTTCAGGGGGCTTTCCTCCCTTCATTGGGATGCCCCCTGCATCATCCAGATCCCAGGGTTCTCTGATTCTATCATACATGGGGTGGGTTCTGCAAATCAGGGGATTTCTGCTGATTTCCTTATAGCCCCATTCCCTTGGGGCTGGGCCCTATTCCCTATTTCCAGCCTTGTTCCTAGGTGCAGAGGTCTTTGGCTAACCTCACCAAAGCCTGTGCCCTCAACTTCCAACATGCCCCATCCCCAAACAAGACTCCCTTTGAGATCTGCACAAAACCAGACTCACATGCAAATAGAAGTGACACCCCTGTCTGCACATCACTTCTGACAGCCCCTCTCTGGGCTGTCTTCTTATCTGCCATCATCCCTTACAACATTAGCCCTTCATTCTGTCCCACAGCCCTACTCTCAGCTCCAGCCCATTGTATAACAATAACATGGGAGTTAATAACATGGGAGTTAACTGCTGGGGTTAACAGCAGGAGATTGATGGCTAGAGGTTTACTGCTCATTGCTGCAATTAAAAAGGCAAGTGGCAACTTGCAGGGAGTCCAACATTGGGACAGGACAAAGACAATGATCAAAGGTAAAAGGCTGCCATTTGTAACGTACCCCAACCATTTCATCACCCTGTCAACCTGGGTAATAATATTTTTCACTTCTTGCACACATAATACCCGGTGAATAAATAATTAGCTCTATTCTGCCAGATCTGAATGAAAGATTAAGTCTGGAGTGTGAATTTTGTCATGACCAAGTTACCCCACCTTAGTCTGTGATAACAAACGCCAGCACCTTGACTTTACAGGTGAAGCATGAGCACGTGATACTGGGATCAGCGTAAGAGCCCAGAGCTCTGATTCCCCAAAAAAGCAACAGTGACCTGAACAACCAACAGCAACAGGGAGGTAAAGCCCAAAACAACTGATAAATCTCATTTCTTGTTTACAAACTGGCCTGCGGAGAAGCACTGAGCCTGAAGGTGAGGGAAAGCAGGGGGCGGGAAGGGAAAGACAGCAGAAATCATGCAGGAAATGACACACTGGGTGATAAACTAGGGGAGTCCGCTCTCCGAGAGTTAATAGTCTGTGCAGAAGAAATAAAGGGCCGAGGTTTAGACAGATATAAATGATCAAGTTATATATGGCTGCTAAGGAGAGCAGGGATTTACAAGGTCAAGGAAGACAGTCACGCCCTCTCCAGACCGCCAGTGCAAACGTTCTGCTGGGCAGACTTTAAACACCTCAAAGCTAAGGGTGCTCAAGCCAAGTGTTCACAAGCATACTAAGAGCTCTGAACAAAATACCTCTAGAAATTTGAGGGCACAGAGCATTTACAGAGGAAAATCCAAGCTTCTAACAGTTCCAATGATACAGGTTCAGAATGGAATTATATAAACAAGGTCTTCCCCTGCATTCTAGGAATACTTGTAGCTGTGTTATTGTATTCTTGAGAGAACAGCAGCCGTTAAGCAGTTTTTCCCAGCAAGCGTGCTTTCAAATTTTCAGTTATCCTTTGATAAATAAAATCTAGGTAAGATGGAGTCCTAGAGACCATCAAGTTCAAACTTTTTCTTTTGCAAATGAGAAAACTGAGGAGCAGAGACTTTGCCCAAGGTCTCCTAATCCCTGGTGCAATCCTTATACTTCTGTATCATACATATCATGGAAACAGCCTAAGTGCTGCACTCACACAGACCTGAGTTCAAATCCCCCCAGCACACATTGGTTTTGTGATCTTGGGTGAGATACTCAACCGTTCTGATACTGTTTCCTTATTTGCAAAATGGAGATAATAATATCTCGCCCACAAGATTGTCATGAGGCTTAAATAAACTCATCTACGGGACAAGATTTAGCTCAGTGTCTGCTGCATATTAAGCACTGAATGAATGGTTGTTTCATTTCCTTTCCCTCCACCCCAGGCTTCAACCCACCCCACCCCTTCCCAGCCATATATTGTTCAAAACAAGGGGAAAGTGATACAGTTGTACTTATTTTAGGATGCACCAGAAGCAGAAAAGCCCAGGCAAAGGACACATGTTTTCTTTGCATGGTAGCAACAGTCATGGGGAAGCAGTGACAATGAGAAGTAGGAAGACAACAGTTATTCAGGTGATCAGAGGAAAGGCAGATAGAACTGGAAACCTGTCTGTGAAATAACCTCAGTCCTTCAAGTGAGGGAGGATGTAGTGCAACTCCATCTTCTCTGGCTGTGCATCATGAGGATTTGCTTCTCCCAGTTTTTTGGAGGGTATCCAGTCCCACTGTGCCTGAAGTCTTTCCAGCAATAAGAAGGTTTTTCTTTCCTCACACTTAAGTAAGCTCTAAACGTCTTCTTCTTAATGGTCCCAGACAAAACCCTCTAATTACAGCATCAGAATTACCTGGGAGAGATTTAAACACTCTACCTGAGTTGGCTCCACTCTTGGTGATTCCAATTCAATAGGCCTAGGATGGGAATCTCAAGAAATTATAGTTTTAAAAAACTCTCTAGGATTACAAATGTGGGGTGAAAAATCCCCCATGAGTCACATGGTCTGCACACACACTTCTGTAAGACTCATTGAAGTTTTCCAATGCAATGAAAGCCCACATTTTTTTAAGAGGACAGCTGTCTTCAGAGAACGGTGCACACATGTGTCACAGAGTGAACACAGGGCAGCAGATGAACTTCTGCTAGAGGGTCCTTTGAATGATTAACTTGAAAACCTCCCTCCACTCGGACACAGGACCACAGCAAAACCATCCCAGCCAGACAAGGAGGCATCTTATTCCTAATTACGTCAGGCTTTATGTGGGTACAGACTTTGCCTAAAGTTCTTTGCTGAAGACCGCTCTGCCTCTGGGAGAAGGGGACACACCATTTCCTTAATGGTAGGTAACATACCCTTGCCTGGGAGTAACTACCTCCCACTCACAGTGCCCCTGCCACCTGCTCTCCCCAACAGAACTCCATTGGGCTCATTCCTCATAAAATGTGCCAGGCCCCCAGGAACCCCCAGGATTGGAGAAGTGTGAGCAACAAGCCCCAGCAAGGCCTAACCTAGCCAGCGTCCTTAAACACCACTTGGGTCACGGGTGGGGAACCTGCGTATGGCCTTCTAGGTCTTTAAGTGTGCGGCCTTTTGACTGAATCCAAATTTTACAAAACAAATCCTTTTATTTTTATTAATACATTTTTATTCATCTTTTATATCTTTATTTTATTTTTAAAATGAGTGTATTTAAAATACCAAAGAATAAGATAAGTTTCAATGAAATAACCCTCCCAGATTGACCAGCACAATTAGAACATTAGTAAGCCATAAGGGCTAAATTGACAGCTGCTATGCTCATGATTTAGTTCTAACTTCCCCCACCTGACTGGCACCACTATGGCACAAGCCTAGTTGGTGAGAGGTTATGGGGGTTGAGTACGCCTGTCTGTTATCAGCTTTTGACAACAGTGCACTGTGTTTCTGTTTGAAGTGGAATTTGTGAATATTTGCACAGCTTGACAGTATTTTTTAATTCTATCTGCTTAACAGCCCATCATGTCAAAGAAGACCAAGAGAACGCTGAAGGAAGAAAACAGATTTTTTAATGACGATTGGGAACTGCAATATTATCTTGTATCTGCTAAAGATAAGATGATTTGCTTGCTTTGTGATACTGCAATATCAACATTAAGGAAATTCAATGCTCAGCAGCACTATAACACTCAAAAGGACCACAAATATTTTAAACTAGAGAGAGAGGTGCGAAAGGTTGTATTGCAGAAATTAAAATATGAAAAGCAAAAGCAAAGACAATTCTTTCAAGCAGCAACAAGACCTGGAAATAATGCCACTGAAGCAATTTATAAAGTAGCTTATATATTCAGGAAAAAAGGGAAGCCAGTCAGTGATGTAGAAATTGTGAAAGAATGCATTGTTGAAGTTGTAGGATGCTTAGACCACGATAATGCTTCAAAGTACAAACAACTGCCTCCTTCAAGGAGAACCATAACTGATTGGCAGCACGAATTAGCCTTCAACCTAACAGAACGATTTTATGCAATACTTCAAAGGGAAAATATATATTATTCAATCACTTTGGATGAATCAACTGATACTACTGACTTGGTGCAGGTTTATACTTCATTCAAGTCATAGCAGAAGATTGTCTTTGCTACAAAGAGTTACTCGCTTTGGGCGTTCTTGCAAACAGAACACAGGGAATAGATATCTTCAACAACTTTCAAGATAAATGTCATGAAGTTGGACTGAATTTGGTAAATCTAGTGAGTGCATGTACAGATGGTGCACCTTCCATGACAGGAAAACATGAAGGGTTTATTGCACAGATTAAAAAAAGTATTAACAGATCCAGATGCTCTCATTTCTTTTCATTGTATATTGCATCAGCAAAATCTCTGTGCTAAAGCTACTATTTTAAGTGACACATTGCAACAAGTTATAAGTATTGTTAACTATATTCATGCAAATGCAACATGGCATGGTCAGTTTTGTAACATGCTAAAGTTGCACCATGAGGTATTCAGTGTGGATTTGCCATATCATTCTAAAGTGCGTTGGCTATCTCAGGGACAGGTGTTAGCCACAATTTTATCTCTGCGAGAACGGATAGTTAAATTTTATGAAGGACAGAATCAGCAATGTGAATTATTGAAAGATTTCTAAAGGAATGCAGCATTTCTGTGTGATATCACGTCAAATCAAAATGATTTGAATATTTCTTTGCAAGGTAAAACTAAGTCTATATATGATATGTGGCAAAAAATCCAAGCATTTAGAAAAAAGCTATCTTTTTTCAAAACACTTCTTCAAAAGGAAATTTCGATGAACATTTTCCCCAGTTAGCAAAGGTCATTGATGAGCAGGATGATATATGCAAATCATTTGAAGAATACACAGCTGTTATAGACCTATTAATCAGAGAATACAATGAAAGTTTCACTGACTTTGAGAATCATTACATCACACTCAAATTAGCATTTCAGCCTCACCTAGTTGTACCACCAAGGCACCTAAAGAACTACAGATGGCATTGATTGAGCTCTCAGTAGATGACATTTTAAAGTCATTGTCTGATGCTAAGAAAGATCCAGTTAAAATATGGAAAAATGCAGAATACCCATGCCTTCGGCAACATGCCTGAAAAATGCTTTCTTGCTTTTCAACCACTTGTTGCTGCGAATCTACGTTCTCCTACCTAAACCAAATTAAGACACCCTTAAGGTCACAAGTGACTGATACTCATCTAGAGGATCAACTGAAACTGCGGACCTCCATGTTGCAACCAAATATTCAAATGCTTTCCAACAAAAAGCAGACACAACAAACTCATTAAAAGATTAGTTAACTTTAAAATTAACAAATAGTTTTCATTTTTTGAAATTATTAAGTACATAGTAGTTAGATTTTTACAAAATAATGTACATTTTTAAGTATATCTAATTGAAGTTTCTTGAATGCAGCCTTATTTGATTACAGCTAAATTAATGCAGCCTTCCAACATGAAAAGTTTCTCCACCCCCGACGTGGGCTCTGTGTTGCTCCCTCTGGTGACAATAGCATGTTATTAATATTTTTCTACTATTGTATTATATACTAAGATAGGATCAGAAACTTTAGAGCTAACAGGAGCCTTAGTCATAACCAGGTCAGACCCCCTCCTGTTAAAAGGAAGAATCTCTCATCTAGACAGGGGTAGGGGATTGCCCTTACCTACTTTACCAAAAATAAATCAGACATGAACTTGACCTTCCCAGCTAATGGATCAAAGGTCCAACAGTCAGCCCAGAAAACTCAGGTGGCAAACCTCTATTCGCCTTCCCCAGATAGGGCAGGCCCCACCTCCCTCACCCCTCCTCATCCCTGGCAGGCCTCGCGCTGTCACGCGCGCACTGGCTCGGCCATACCTGTCCCGCAGGTGGCCGCTGCGCAGCCCCATGGCCGTGCACTCTGCCGCGCTCACCGGCACCCCCTTGCAGGACTTGACCGGGTAGATCCAGAGCTTCGCCACGGTGCCCACTTGCTTCAGCCGCCGGCGCCGCCTGGGCCACGCACGGCGCCAGGCCACGGACCCCAGCGCCACCGCGGCCAGACCCAGCGCGGCGACACCGAGCCACCTGGGCCGGGGCTGCGCAGGGAGGCGCGGCGCGGGGAGGCCCAGGCGGGCCAGCGCCGAGGAGCCGGCGGCGCCCATGGCAGAGCGAGGCGGGCACGGACCTAGCACAGACCGGGCAGTGACTGGGCCTCGGAAGGTGAGGAGGCGCTTAAGGCGCCGGGCGGGCGGGAGGAGCCACAGTCGGCTCAACCACTGGCCCTTTTAAAACGCCCTTTCACCGCCAAAGTGGCCGTACTGGCTACACGGAGGGAGGGCGTGCCTGCAAGCGGGGCCCAGGGCCGCGCGGTGACGGGGGAGCCAGGCAGAGAGCAGCCGTGTCCTCTGGGCGTCCCTGGGAGGCACGACGCCCAAAGCGAGCGGGCTCCCCGGCCAGTGCCCCTGGGGTGGTCACTTTCGCTTTACTTCTCCTCCTCCCCGTCCCCTACGACGCCACAGTCACCCGCGCAACGTGACCCTTCGCCCGCCCACAGTCTACTCCCCCCCCTCCCTACTAATACTGCGCGCTTAGCTGCTCGGCAAGGGCACACCAGAACACGGAGGTGGATTGCACAGGGGAAGATTTAAAATCATTTGGCAACGACGTTTTCTGACAGGTCGCCGTGAGAACTGCAGGACTTCCTGCACGTAAAGACTCGGCCTAAACCTCCGCACTTTTAAAGGACGACCAAACTCCCTAGCATGACTTCTAGCGACAGGACCCAAGGTTTTCCATCCACCCCTCCCACCCCCTAATGAAATGTCTGCCTGGGAAAGCACAAAGCTGCTAGCTGTTTATTTTAGCCAACACCTGACCCTAGGCCCCTGACCTGCCTATCTTTTAATTTTTTTTAATTTTTAAAATTTTTAATCATTATGGGTACATAATAGTGGTGTATATTTATACGGTACATGTGGTGTTTTGATACAGGCATACAATGTGTAATAATCTGAGTAATTTGAGGTATCCATCACCTCAAACATTTATCATTTCTTTGTGTTACTAACATTCCAATTTCACTCCTTTAGTTATTTTAAAGTATACCATAACTTCTTGACTATAGTCACTTTGTTGTGTTATCGAGTATTGTTCATTCTATCTATCTATATTTTCACACCCATTAACCATCCCCACTTTATCCCCCCTCCCTGGTACCTTTCCCAGCCTCTGGTAACCATCATTCTACTCTCTGTCTCTATGAGATCAGCTGTTTTAATATTTAGCTCCCACATGTGAGTGAGAATACATGAGATTTGCCTTTCTGTGCTTGGCTTGTCTCACTTAACATAATGTTCTCCAGTTCCATCCATGTTGTTGCAAATGGCAATATTTCATTCTTTTTTGTGGCTGAATAATATTTAATTGTGTATATATACCACATATTTTTTATCCATTCATCCATTGATGGATGCTTAGCTTATTCCAAATCTTGGCTATTGTGAATAGTGCTGCAATAAACATGAGAGTACAGACATCTTTTCCATATACTGATTTCCTTTCTTTTAGATATATACCTAGCAGTGGGATTGCTAGCTAGTTCTATATGTAGTTTTTTGAGGAATTTCCATACTGTTCTCCATAGTGGTTGCACTAATTTACACTCCCACTAACAGTGTATGAGGGTTCCCCTTTCTCCACAACTTCACCAGCATTCATTATTGCCTGTATTTTTGATAAAAGTCATTTTGACTGGGGTAAGATGATATCTCATTGTAGTTTTGATTTGCATTTCTTTGATGACTAATGATGTTGAGCATTTTTTCATATACCTGTTGGCCATTTGTATGTCTTCTTTGGAAAAATGTCTGTTCAGATCTTTTGCCCATTTTTAAATCAGATTATTTGGTTTTTTCCTATTGAGTTGTTGGAGCACCTTATATATTCTAGTTATTTATCCCTTGTCAGATGGGTAGTTTGCAAATATTTTCTCCCATTCTATGGTTTGTCTCTTCACTTTGTTGATTGTTTCCTTTGCTGTGCAGAAGTCTTTTAGCTTGATGTGATCCCATTTGTCCAATTTTGCTTTGGTTGCCTGTGCTTTGGGGGTGTTACTCAAGAAATCATTACCCAGACCAATGTCCTGGAGCGTTTACCCAATGTTTTCTTTCAGTAGTTTCATAGTTTCAGGTCTTAGATTTAAGGCTTTAACCCATCTTGGTTTGATTTTTGTATATGGTGAGAGATAGGGTCTAGTTTCATTCTTCTACATATGGATATCCAGTTTTCCCAGCACCATATATTGAAGAGACTGTCCTTTACCCTGTGTATGTTCTTGCCCACTGTGTCAAAAATGAATTCACTATAGATGTGTGAATTTATTTCTGGGTTCTCTATTTTGTTCCATTGGTCTATGTCTGACCTGCCTTTCTTAGAGCATTTACTAAAAAGGGCTTACAATGAGGAATCCTTCTGTTACTTTGAGATGTATATGTTTCTCCTACAACTCAGAAGTGTCTTTCCCAAGGACTTGAAAGCCATTCCTTGGACATGTAATCAGCAGGAAGGAAAGGGCCTCTGTCCCCCAGGCTCTGAGGGAGAGTGGAATCCAGTGTCCTAACTGCCAGCTAGCAAACACAGCTGCCCCATGGCATTGACACTGACCACCCCTTTGTGGTTCTTCACCGAGGCCCTGCTAGCTTCCCCTCCCTTCTTTCCCATCCCCCTTTTAAAACACCCAGTCACTTCTGCACACATGGGGAAGGAGATCAGCTCTTTCGATTACTGATTAGTTACTGAGTAAAGTCCATTTTCATACTTTAACTAATGTCCTGCTTTGTTTATCTTTAACAGCTCCATGCAAGCAAGCAATTGGGCTAACAGTAGATTTTCTTAGACAAGTTAAGGTTTGAGGTTATTCTTTTTTTGTTTGTTTTTTGTTTTCAAAAGCTTATCCCTTAAACTATGACACATTTCTAGGACAGCTTAAGGAGGCCAACCAGTGGGCCACCTCCCATATCTGGACTAGCTACCAGTTGGAGAAGAGGCCCACTCCATGGTGCAGGAAGACACTCAAGGAGGGACGGGGAGCCAGAGCAGCCACGCTCCTTTAGGCTGTTTCTTGTGAAAAGTGAAGGACAAGGCAGGGCCTGAACCCCCCATCACCACCACCAAAAAACAGATTCTGTTTGAAGTCCCAGGCCAGTAGAATCAGCCACTCCGATCCCCACACATTCTCATCGTGCTTAGCAGCCGAGACTTTTGGATTTGTTTTTAAGCACGGTGTCGTGGGTGAGGTGTGTGGAAACTGTGCCTGATCCCCTTTGCCTTTGCAGACTTTTGAGCAGGGTCAGAGCCCTCGCTGCCCACAAGCCTGCTGTCAGAGCCAGGTGCCTATAAAGCCCTCGTCCTCACTGGACATGAGGTACAGACAGGACACATGTCTTACTGATTAATCATCAGTTCCTTTCCACACATACATATCGATGATTCACCAGGCTTTGCCCTAGACTGGCACTGGAGATTTAAAGTTTAGAAGAAGGTGCCCCTTCATCCCTGGAAGACTGATGCCTCACCTGCAAGCCCAGAGGGTAATGACAGAGAGGAAGTATGGTCGAGATGCAGCAAAAGCAGAGACAAAAGAGCAGTTTAAATCTCAGGATAGTGGTGTTTTCAGGAGAGGGAGATTTTGAGCTGAGACTTGAACATGAGGAGATATTTGGGGAGGGGGCTGAGGAGAAGATTCTGGGCAAAAGGAGTAGCACGTGCAATGGCCTAAAGAAATTGAAGGAGCAAGAGAGTGTGGCACATTTGAGCAACCACTCACAGTTCAGCTTTATTAGGAATGAATGTACCTGTGTATGCAGCAGGTGCCAGGAGTGGAGGCAGGATAGGTGGGCAGGGATCAGATCAAGATGCACCTTGTCTCTACTGAATGTGGAGACACCTCAGAATGCCAAACAACAGGGAGGTGTGATCAGACTTGGGTGTTAGGAAGGTCACTCTGGCTGCTCTGGGAAGGAATACCACCAAGATGGTTAGATGAGTCACAAGTGCCCTAGTTCGGGCATGGCTGCAGTGATCCCAAATCAGGGAGAAATAACAACGGGGATGGAGAGAGAGTCAGCAAGAGGTGGTGATGGTAGAACACTGACATAGAGGGAAAGAAGGCGCTCACAGTGCCTCCCAGCTCTCTGGCGTAGAAGTCTGGGTGCAGGTGCTATTCTCTGAGATCAAGAATTCAAGAGAAGAAGCAGGTGTGAGGAGAAAGATGATGAGCCCTGTTGTGGACATCGAATGTGAGGTATTTGAGGGCCATCAAAGGAGAAATAGTTACCTGGATAGGTAACTTGACCTTCTGTGCTTCCATCTCCTCCATCTCCTCCTCTGTAAAATGATGGGGCTGCAGCTCATCAGCTCTAAATTTGGATTTCCCAAATCCATGCTGGCACTGGGCTCCAGCAGCCAAATAAGTGAGGAACTTTGCCATGGTGAGTGCCAACTCTCTGCTGTCCTCACCACCGTTACCCATCATCTAGCCTGCCCCAGTTGCCATCTCACCAATGCTGAGCTTGGGGGCGATTTCGGGAGAGCAGGGAAATTCCTTATCAACAATGTGCGCATCTGCAGCCCAGCATCTCCATTTGTAGGATTTGTGAGGGGTTATGGGAGGTAGAGGAGCCAGCAGTCTTACCACCTGTTTGCTTTTCTTTTTTCCCCTTTTGATTTGAGTGATTAACTTGTCTATATTTTTCTTGTTGACTTATAAGAGCCTTTTGCAAATTAAGAAAATTACCCTTTTATCATGCGTTTCAGAGTTGTTGGGTTTGTTCCCCCTAGTTTGTCATTTTTGGGCAACTGCTGCTTAAAAAGTACTCTTTCTGGTGAATAAGACATCATTGTCTGCCCAAAAGCACTGATACAGCTAAATAAAACTCTATCAATTAGAATATCAACCAAGGAAGCAAAGTAAAAAGCAAATATTGCCTTGCCCAGCCAGGCCCTCATCAGGAGGGTGGGTGGCTGCCCAGCAGCAAACAGAAGTCTAGGGCCATGCAGCAGTCTCTCTCCTGGGGAGATGAGTACATCAGATTACCAGGCTGTGATGGTAATCAACCTTCAACCCATATAACAAATCTTATGCATCAGGGCAGGCAAAAATGTAACAACCTTAAAACCTCAATGGTCTAACAAAATAGAAGTTTATTTCTTATTTATAGCCCAGTTCAATGCAGGCCAATCATCAACCAAAGTACCCCATAAAAAAGTGATAGAGCTGGGTATACCTGTAGCCCCAGCTACTTGGGAGGCTGAGGTGGGAGGATCACTTGAATTGAGGAGTTTGAGGCTGCAGGGAGCTATGATGATGCCACTGCACTCCAGCCTGGGTGACAGAGTTAGACCGTGTTTCTTAAAAAAAAATAAAAAAGTGATAGGAAGTAAGAGAAAGAAAGGATAAAATATGTAAAGTGAGCTTAAAAGTTTAAGGAGCTTTTTAAATTTGAAACTTTAGTAAATAAATGCTAATTTTTAAAAACCAAAGTAGCCTTTTTAATGCCTTTTAAGGTAAAGTATTTAACTTTTCGGTGTCCAAGAGTTGATGGGCCTCAGCGACATTAACCTTTCCTAATAAGTTTCACAAGAGACAGATAATTAAAACATCCATGCCATTGTATCCATTCATAACCAGAAATATCTCTGCATGCTGTTAACTTAAATAATAAGTGACTGAAACCAAGAGAGTAACACCCAAATGAAGTTTATTAAGCCAAGATTTTAAGGACGTGCCCGGAAAAAGCACAGCCCACAAAGTATCTGTTGTGGACTGGGCTCTTGTAGGGGAGGTTGAGAACTTCAAATTTAAAGGAAAAAGGGGGTGCACAGCAAAAAGCGAGGGTTGAGGGAGGTGAGCAGTGAGGCAATCTATGGTATTCCTGTGAAATTCTATTTGCTGCTCAGTAAATCTACAAGAGATCTACATTCAAAAACAGGGTAGAGGAAATCATCGATGTGAATTTTTTCAGGGTGGGTAGAAGAGGGATCTTAACTCTTCCTTGGTTTGCATCTATGGAGATAAACTTGTAATTGACATTTAAGAGTTTATTTAGGCTACAGTCCTAAGGTTATAATTGATATGCACTCATTTTGTAGGGGCTGTATATCTTGAAGGAATTTTTTTATACGGTTGAAGAAAATAAATATTTTAACCCAAAATACATTTCTTTGACATATTTTGAGATGGCCACAGGCAAACAGGAATAATGCTGTAAGGCTGTCTAGGTGGGGAGGCTGGGGGAAAGCTTTGCATCTGTAGAGAACCTCTGCTAAATGCAGCCAGGCCCTGCCTATTTGATCTGGGACAGGTTTGCTGAGAGTCTGACGCCCCGGAAAGGTCTGAATAAACATTTCCCTGAGGGCTGTTATGGTGAAGTTTATCTGCATAACAAGACCACCTTGCCAGCCAAGCTTGCTTTCTCCCTCCCATACCCAGTGCGAAAAGAAAAATCGTGTTTAGCCATTTTCTAAGCCCCCTTATTTTTTTGAAAGAGGACCCCTGTACCTCATCGGGGAGAGAACAGCAGTGCTTGTGTGACTCAGTTCTCAGGCCTTTTGGCATAATGAATTTTGGGGGGTCCTGAGATTTTTATTTTTCCTTTACAATGCCCACAAGCTCTTGCATCAGTGTGACCAATATTTTCTCTTTCTCCCCATGAGGATTTTAACAGAACAAACGAGCTCTAGGGCAGTTACTTGTGTGTTAGTCGGGCGCCTCCTTCAGGTTACAAGGAGGAGACACATTCAGATTATGTTAGAGTTAGGGGTTTGTGGTAGGGACACCCAGGAAAGGAATGTTTCAGCTGCCAAATTCCAGTCCCAGAACTGCTGAGGCTGACAGCTCAGAAGGACTCCAGGAGAACAAGTCCAAGGGCTGATTGTTGTTGAGGGGCAAGCAACCTTGATTCAAGCCCTGCTATGTGCCAGATGCCGGTATTTAGTCTTTAAAAATGACACAGGACTGGGCGTGGTGGCTCACGCCTGTAATCCTAGCACTTTGGGAGGCTGAGGTGGGAGGATCACTTGAGGCTAGGAGTTCAAAACCAGCCTGGGCAACATAGCAAGACCCTGTTTCTATATTTAAAAAAATGTTTTTAATTAGCTGGCTGTGGTGGTCTGCACCTGTAGTCCCAGCTACTCGGAAGGCTGAGGTGGGAGTGTCACTTGAGCCTAGGACTTTGGGGCTGCAGTGAGCTGTGATCCCACCACTGCACTCCAGCCTGGACAACAGAATAAGACCTTGTCTCAGAAAAAAATAAATAGAGAGAGAGAGGAAGACAAAGTCTCCCATCTCAAGAAGCTAAGGACAGACATCAGTAATTAGGTTACACAGTGAGAAGAATCGGAGGGGAAGAGCAGAGATTTGTAGGCGCCCACTAGACACGGGCCCCCCGGGGACAGAGAAGCTGAGGCCTGACTGATGAGAACCATTTTGCTAAATGAAGAAAAGGCAGAAGGTGACAGAGCATGGCGTTTTGAGGAAATAAATTCAATCCTGGCTGTAAAGTAGAGGTTAAAGGCTGGGAGAGAGGAGAGAACCAGGCAGGTAAACAAGCACAGAGGGTAGAAAGAATCACTGGTGTGTAGAGGAATGTGGACTTCACACAGAGGGTATAAAAAATGAGTGACATTGTGTACCAATAAGAAGGGAATCTGGGTGGCTGGAAACGGGAGGGATGGAAACTTCACTTGTGTATACACCTATAACTTCTGAATTCTGAACCATGAAAATTATTACTTATTCAAAAAATTCAAAAATAAAATTATTTTAAAATATTTTTTACAATGATCCTACCTATAATGAGTCTGGCAGTGTACTAGGCTCCGGGTGAACAAAACAGACAGCAAATATTTCTTACCCTCTTCTAATCTACTAGGTGTTTTTAAAGTTTTATGATCTGCCAGAGACACAACATAGCTGTGGGTAGATTCCCAATGTCAAAAGACGTATAAACAAACAATTATAATATAAGCAATATAATAACTGTTTCACTAGCGGTATGGGCTCAGAGCTTTGAAAGCACAGGTTGGGGGCTGGGCAGCTTGCTCTGCCTGAGGGCTGGTGGAGGGTAACAGGTAAACTGGGTTTTGAAGGAGCTTCAGAAATGGAAAAAAGAGGAAGAGCAACTCATCAAAGAGAAATACAGTTTCTTGAGAAGGCCTGAAGTGTTCTTGGAGGAAAGCAGTTTGGTATGATGATCAGGGCAGCATAAGAAACGGCAGACAGCAGGGCTAACAGGCAGGATGAGGCCAAATTGCACAGGCTTTGCATGTTGTCTTAAGAACTATGAATTTCTATCCTAGAAAGTTCAAAACACCCCGCCAGACATTGGTATTCTGGAAGTTGGAGAATATCTATCTTTAAGAAAATTAATGTTTTTCCCAAATAGCAGAAAAACTTAATGAAAAGAATTTTTTTCTATTTTGAGTTTTTCCTCCCATAATTTATACTGAAACCTAGTTTCTTCTGGTTAATATAGGAAGTAAAAAAAAATCAGTATGTGTATACACACATAGCAATGAAATATAAATGGGGAAACTCAGAAGCAAGTAAATAAGCTTGTTCTTTTTTTTCTCCTTGTCAAATACGTTCACAGTTGTGATTTTATATTTTATGTAAGATATTTTCTGTTACCAAGGTTGTTCCTCGTTAATGTGTCGGGATTAACTATCATCAGTGTTTGATCTTTTCCTTGAGAAATCAAAGCTTTCTGATAGTCTGCAGCCCTAAACCCTGGCCCACGGCTTGTTTATTTGGCTCATACAGTTGTTTTAATCAGGAAGTTTCTAACATGTCTTGAAAAATCAAAATATCTGGCAGTACGAAGTCTATATTCTGCATAACAACAATCAAGTGGACCTGCCTGTCTCCTTTAGACATCACCCCCCATGCAGTGGCTCCAGGTCCGGACCCGCCTGAATTCAACCTGACCCCGCCCACTGGGCCTTTGTGTTTGGCCAGGGAGGGATGGGGGAATCTCCCAGGCAGTTGCTCCTGATTTCCACTGGGGGGCGTCTGTGATCTGGGTTTTGGAGGGAAGGGTGGGGAGGAAGTGCCTGGACCTGGTTCCAGCAAGGAAGTGAGAGGAAACCCTCCTTTCCTTCCTGGTGAGAAAGTCCCAAGGAGCAACTTCCTGCAACCCAACTCAGGGAAAAGTCAGGACCAAGAGCCACTTACAGATCAAGTATTTTGAAATAGGAGGAATACTGTATTTGAAATGTCGGGAGTAACAGAAAAGTTTGGGAGAAACAAAGCCACACTTTACTATTGCTCGTGACATTTGAATAAAACTTTGAAATCTGTAAGACTCGGTCAGAGGCAGAATGTTATTTGACCCTCACAGCAATCCTGGATCTGAAATAGGATAAGGTGTCTATTCCTGCACTAGCCGAGACACTCAGAGTTCCTTGTGTGGCCTAAAAGAACCCACCCAGCAAGAACAAGGCAGGCCCTCTGCCATGGCCACTTCCTCACACCGTCCTTTTTTGGGGAGGGGGAGGAGGGGCAAAGACCCTGGGCAAAGGCAGGGTGCCTGGAATATGTGGCTAGAGGAAGGGAGCAAGGAATAGACGGGCCAGAAGAAAGAAGTTAAGAGGTAGGTGAGTTCCAGCAAACTTCCTAATTGTAAGGTGCCCTTCCATCGGCTGGGACTTGTGCATCTCCCTGTGCATCTCAGGCACAGTAAAATCTCAGTTCATATTTGTCAAGTAAATAAATGGCCTAAGGGATTTGTCTGGCTTTTACCTGTTTACAGGAAGAACATTGACTTTCCTTCAACATGAGGCACAAAATTATGGGGGTTAGACTGATGACACTGCGGGGCGGGGACCTTCTCCTCTCTGTTCAACCTGGTTCTGAGTGTCCCCCAAGCTCCACTGATGGCTGTGACCACGTGTCTTTGTGGCCTTGATTTTGAGGATGTTATCAGTCAGGATGCAGAATCCTGCTTCCTCTCCTACTTTTCAGTTGCTTTTTCTCTGTGTTTGTTTTTTTGGCTGCTACAGGGAGATGTGTTTTTCATCTCAGCAGCACGTGCCCCACTCAGAGTGGAGGAAGAAGGCTGCAGCCGGAAACGGTGGTCTGGGAAGGGAAGAAAATCTCCTTGCTGAGGGCATCCTTTCCAAAACAAGGCCCTTGTAAAGTAAACGCCTGTTGATGTTTCCCTCCACTTCCCCCTGTCCTGCCACTTCCCCAAGAGAAAATTATACAGTGTCTCCTCCCCCATGGTTGGTCACAAAACAATCTCCATTTCCCAAGCTCCCTTTCATTCATTCATTCATTTGTTCATCCTGTGAAAGGCTTTAACGTCTTTAGTAACTATGACCAGAAAATAATGACATAAGCATTAATATGATTACTCTGTAACACTTGGATTATAAGCATTGTCACGTTCTTTTTATAAATTGAGATATAATGCATACAACATAAAATTCACAATTTTGAAGTGCACAACCCACCAGTTTTTAGTATATTCAGTATTAAGCAACCATCCCTTCAGTCTCATTCGATTTTTACCACCACAAAAAGAAACCCCATACCTATTATTAGCAGTTAGTCCCAGCTTCCCCTCCCCTCATCCCCTGACAATCACTAATCTGCTTTCTGTCACTGTGGATTTGCCTGTTCTGGGCATTTCATATATATGGAATCATACAATAATGTGGCTTTTTGTGCTTGGCTTCTTTCACTTAGCATAGTGTTTTCAGAGTTCATCCATTGTAGCATGTAACAATACATTCCTTTTTATGGCTGAATAATATTCCATCATACGTATATACCACATTTTGTCTATCCATTCACCCATTGATGGACATTTGGATTGTGTCCACTTTTTGGCTATTAATAATGCTGCTATGACTATTCACATACAAGTTTTGTGAGAACATGTTTTCAATTCTCATGGGTATATACTGGAGTGGAATTGCTGGGTCTTATGGTAACTCTACGTTTAACTTTTTGAGGAAGTGCCGACTGTTTTCCACAGTGGCTGCACCATTTTACATCCCCACAGGTAATATATGAAGTTCCCTTTCTTTCTTAACCCAAGCAATTTAAGGGACTGTTTAGATGGTCTTAGGTGAACCTACCATCAAAAAAGGAGAGGATGAATGGATGTTTGCACAGTGCCTGTGGGGAGACACCTGACAGTAACCCTCGGTGTGCTGGGTGATCTGTCCCAAGCCGCGGAAAGGAAAGTGGGGAGAGATAGGGCAGAGAGTAGCATGGAGAAGATTTGCAAATCTCTTGCCCTCATCAATTCAGGGATTATGTTTTGGTGTTTAGGAGATGGAGAAGAGGCCTGAGAACATTTAATAAAAGCCCACTATTGAATGGGCAGAGAGTGTAAGCCTGCATTTAGTCTCTTCCTTGTAAGACCCTGGGCCTCAGAGGATGGCTGTGGCAGAGACAATGCCCTTTATACATGCGTGGAGTGTTAAGGAAATGTGGAAGGGCTTTTCCCTAGAACTGCCCTCTTTTCATGTTCCCTTCAAAGTATGCAATGAAACAGAACACTGATGTTGTCCACTAATTTATAAAAAATGGGTTCCATACATCCTGCTATAGAAATCCCATCAGCAGGTCGGGCACGGTGGCTCACGCCTGTAATCCTAACACTTTGGGAGGCTGAGGTGGGAGGATCGCTTGAGCCCAGGAGTTTGAGGTTGCAGTGAGCTATGATGATGCCACCGCACTCTAGCCGGGACAACAGAGTGAGACCCTGTCTAAAGAAAAAGAAGAAGAAAAAGAAAGAAATCCCAACACCTTACTAGAAAACTCACATTTAGTGCAGCTCATCTATTGAACGGTAGCTAGAGTTGTGTGTTTTCACAGATATGGCATGGGAAAACAGAACTTCAATCTTTATAAGCACACAGCAGCAACACTGTAGGTGGAGTGTCAATTTGAGACCATTAGCCCATCTTCGATTGGCCTATGAAACACAACAGGAAATTAATTCATCTGAATGATGTGATAAAATATTTGTTGGCATTAACAGAAAGGAATCCTGGCTGATTTTAGATTAAAACTTTTAATGAAAGAGAATGAATGCTGTTGAGTGGAGAACATGTCTTTATAACCAAACTCCAGAATTTTTATTATATAAAGAGTTTTCTATGACAAATATAAAACTTCAAATAAATTCTTTTGCTTTGGATAGGTCACTTGAGCCTTTGACAGTGTGAAAATGTTTTTCCTTCTCTGTCTCTCTCTTTTAGTAATCAAAATGGGGAACCAGTAGAACCTGCCCAACCCTACCCCATCACTATGTTCCTTATGATTGTCTCTTTTTGTGTTGTTTGTTCACCACAAACTGTAATGTTGATACATATGAATTATGACTAAGCATGTTTATATGCAAGACTTGTTAAGTCTACAAAACAAATTTGGGGGCATTCTTCTTCCCAGAATCTTACAATCAAGTGCATAAAATATACATATATGTAAATGTGTAAATTAGTAAATATAATACAAAGTGGAAAGTGATGAAGGTCATATGTGAGGTTGGAATCTAGTGATATGGAGATTCCAAAGAAAGAGAAATAATTTTTGTTTAGAGTCAAAAGAAAGATCCCATCCTTCTTGTTGAGAAAGGCCAAAAGTATATTTTGAGTGGGGTGTTTGCCATGGTACCAGGGCAGTTATTAAGAGAAGTCTAAAAAGGAAGTGCTAAGTCAGAGTTGGGATGATCTGTGCTAGATACCCATTTAAAGGAAGAGAGAATTGCCACCTCTAGACCTTGTTCCCTTTTGCTGTATGAATAATTACTTTTTAAGGCCTAAAAGTCCATCTTCTGCCCAATTAGTTACCTTAATTAAAAGTCATCATGATGTTTTCTCTCACATCCTACATTTTTCCTAATCTAAATACACTGCTTCTAGATGTTCCCTTCCAGTTCAAGATTTTTACAACTTGTTTTAATATTTGAGAACAATGAGTAAAGGACTAGTGTTCCCCAATTATATGTGTAGGAATGTATGTACCTTAGGATTTTGATATTCTTTGAGGAAGGCCGTGTGGATTTCATGTGTCAACATTGTATTGGAGCCTCTCACCAGAGCAACTAGGCAAGAAAAAGAAGAAACAGCATCTATATTGGAAGGGAAGTAAAACCATCTCCACTCATGGATGACATTATATTGTATATAGAAAATGCTAAGTAATAACTAAAAATCTATTAAATCAGTAAATAAATTTAGCAAGATAGCAGAATACAAGAACAATGTGCAAAAATTAATTATATTTCTATACAACAGCAAATGAATGATCTGAAAAAGAAATTTACAAAAATTTTCTTTTACAGTGGCATCAAAAATAATAAAATACTTAAAAATAAATTTAATAAAAGAAGTGTAAAACTTGTATTCTGAAAACTATAAAACATCATTGGAAGAAATTAAAGGAGACTTAAATAAATGGGAAGACATGCCATGTTTATGGATTGGAAGACTTAATATTGTTAAGATGACAGTATCCCCCAAATTAATCTATAGGTTTAATGCAATCCTGCCAGAAACCTCATCTGGCTTTTTTAGTGGAAATTGACAAGTTAATCATAAAATTTATATAGAAATGCAAGGGACGAAGAAGAGCAAAATAATTTTGAAAAATAAAAACCCTCAAAGGTGGAGAACTAACACTTCCTGATTTCAAAGCTTACTACAAAGCTGCAAATATTAAGACATTTTTGATAGTAGCACAAAGTTAGGCATGTAGTTCAATGCAACAGAATTAAGAGTCCAGAAATAAACCTTTATATTCATGTTCAATTGATTTTTGACATGAGTCCCCAAACAATTCAACTTGGGGAAAGAATTGTCTTCTCAACAAATGGTGCTGCAACAACTGGATATGCACATTCAAAATGTGCCATACAGAAATTTAACTCAAAATGGATCTTAGACCTAAATGTAAGAGTTAAAACTATAAAACTCTAAGGATAAAATAAAAGTGTAAATCTTTATGATCTTGGGTTAGGCTTAGTTTTCTTAGCTGACACCAAAAGCACAAATGACAAAAGAAAAAATAGTTACAGTGGACTTCATCAAAATTAAAAAAACTTTTGTACTTCAAAAGACACCACAAAGAAATTTCACGGACAACCCACAGAATGGAAGAAAATATTGACTAATCATATATCTGATAATGGATTTGTATCCAGAATATATAAAGTACAGTTACAACTCAACAATCATAAGGCAAATAACAAGTTTTAAAACAAAGGATTTGCTCCTAAGAAGATATACAAATGTCCAATAAACACAAGAAAAGATACTCAGCATCATTAGCTGTTAGGGAAATGCAATTAAAACCACCATGAGATATTACCTCACACCCACTGGGATGGGTATAATCAAAAAGATAATAACAAGTGTTGGTGAAAACGTAGGGAAACTGGAACCCTCATATCTTCCCAGTGGGAATGTAAAATGGTACAGCCACTTTGGAAAACAGTTTGGTAGTTTTTCAAAATGTTTTCCATGGAGTTGCAATGACTCAGACATTCCATTCATGGGTTATGATATTATGACTATATATAGATTTTTGTCCACAGATCCTGGCTCATAACTTCCATAGTCCTTTCATTATAATATTGGGGCACTTTAGGCCTCAGGAGGCAGAATCTCTCCTTCTGTTTCTCTCCTGTCCTCCTTTCACCTGCCCAAGGCAGGACTCTAATCTGATTGTGGGTCAAAAGACCCTCATTCCAGAGGACACTAGAACCCTGTCCCATACCCTAGAGGAAGGAATGCTACACAGAGAGGCCAAGGGAAGTCTGAATAGAAAGGCTTGCTGAGTTTGGATCATGTGCTTTTTCTGCAACCACATTTCTACACTGTTGTCAATCATACCAATGTAATGAAGCCTCCATAAAAACCCAAAAGGACAGGGTTCAGAGAGTCTCTGGATAGCTGCACAAGTGGAGGTTCCTGGAGGGTGGCATATCCTGGAGGGACATGGACGCTCCTTCCCCCATACCTCACCCTGTGCATCTCTTCATCTGGATCCTTTGTATTAAGTTATTAAGTACAGACTGTCTGATTTCCTTAAGTACTAAGTTTGACAGTTGATATCGCTGACATTTCACTTTGACACTTCTAGACTTATTTTTATTGTGAAGGTCCATCCTCAGTCTTTCAAAAGCATGTTTTGGCTTGTGATTATCTTTCAGGTTTTTTTAGAGCAATTTTTGTGAAAACATGGATAAGTCAAAGATTCATGTTATTTTTTAAAGAATTCCGTCGTGGAACCAGTGCAGCACAGACAGCTTGACATATCAACAAAGTGTTTGGGAATGATGTGGCTAATGAATGCACAGTATGTCGATGGTTTGAGCACTTCCACTCTGGTAATTTTAATATTGAAAATGAGTCATGTGGGTGACCTGAGACCAAGGTGGACAATGATGAGCTGAAAGCTGTGGTGGACGTGAATCCATCTCAACCTACATGTAAGTTAGCAGCAAGGTTTGATGTTACTATTCCAACAATATTGGACCACTTGAAATAAATGGGCACGGTAAAGAAGCTGGATGGATGGGTGCTGCATGAATTAAACGAGCGTCAGAAGAGAAATCGCCTCAAAGCTTGCCTTTCTTTGCTGTCACGACACAAAGGCGAACCATTTCTATACCATATTGTTATGTGTGATGAAAAATGGATTCTTTTTGACAAGTGCAAGCATTCGGCACAATGGTTGGATAAAGATGAAGTGCCGAAACACAGTCCAAAACAGAATATTCATCAAAAAAAGCTACTGGTGTGTGTTTTGTGGTCCAGTGCTGGTATTATCCACTACAGCTTCATGAAACCTGGTACATCGATTACAGCAGATGTCTACTGCAACCAATTGGATGAAATGATGAAGATGCTTGCCATTAAGCAGCCGAGATTGGTCAATAGAGATAGGCCAATCTTCTTGCAAGACCACATGTCGCAAAAAACAATGCTGCTCAAACTACAGAGGCTGGACTTGGAAACTCTGTGTCATCCACTGTATTCACCAGACCTTGCACCAACTGACTACCACTTCTTCCAGGCTTTGGACTGCTTCTTACAAGGAAAAATATTCAATTCTCAATAAGCTGTGGAAAATTGCCTTTGGCAATTTCATGGCCACTTGCTCTCCAGGCTTCTTTGTTGCTGGCATAAACAAGCTACCCTTAAGATGGCAAAACTGTGTCAATAGTTTAGATGCATACTTTGATTGTGCTGCTTCTTGTTTGAGATATAATAAACTAAACTTTTGATTTGAAATCGGACATTTCATATTTAATGACCTAATAATATCCCTTATAATAAAACAGTCAGTGTAAGTGTTTTCCTGAATTCTGTGAGCCACTCCAACAAATTAATCTAACCCAAAGAGAGGGTTGTGGAAACCCCAACTTAAAGACAGTTGGTCAGAAGTTCCAGAGGCTCAAACTTGTGACTAGTGTCTAAAGCAGGGGGACAGTCTTGGCGACTGAGCCCTCACCCCGTGGGGTCTGACACTGTCTCCAGATAGATAGTGTCAGAATTGAAGTAGAGGATACCCAGTTGGTGCTTACAACAGAATTGACTGCTTGCTTGCTGGTGGGGAGAAATATCCGCATCTTTTGGGGTCACAGAAGTCTTCTTCTGTGTTAATTGTTATTGTGTTGGTGTGAGAGCAGCAGAAAAACATGGTTTGCATTTTCCCCAACATAGGTATATACCCAAGAAAAATGAAAATCTATATCCACACAAACAGGTCTATAAATGTTCATAGCAACATTATTCATAATAACCAAAACATGGGAACAACCCAAATATCATCAACAGATGAAAGGCTGAACAAGATGTGATATATCCACACAATGAAATATTATTCAGCCATAAAAATGAATGAGTCACTGATCTATGCGGCAATATGGATGGACCTTGAAAACACTATGCTAAGTGAAAGAAGCCAGTCGCAAAAGGCCACATTTTGTATGATTGCATTTATATGAAATGTCCAGAATAGGCAAATCCATAGAAAAAGACAGGAGATTAGTGGATGTCTAGGGCTGAGAAGAAATGAGGTGACTGCTAATGAGTACTTTGTTTCTTTTGGACATGATGAAAATGTTCTAAATTTGATTTTGCTGATGTTTGCACACCCCTGGGAACATAGTAAAAACCATTGAATTATACACTTTAAAAGGGTAAATCGTATGGTATGTGAATTATATCTCAATAAATCTGTTTGAAAAAAACACCCTGACTGTCCTTGTATAAAAAGGCTTATTGGACTCAGAGGATATAGCAACAACTTAGAAATAGGGCTCGCGTTCTACTCAGGAAAGCAGAGCCCTTGCATATAAAGATAAATAGATAAATCAAACTGCAGTTCCGTATGGTAACGTAAAGCGGGTGACACTTTCAAAGCTCCGAGATTTTGGAAATAGGACAGGTTCCCCAGGCAGGGGCACAGAGAGAGGGAGAGTTTCAGAAAAACTGTAACTTCAGCTGGGCCTGGAAAGATGAAAATTCCTTAGTAGGAAAGTAAAGAAGAGCCAGGCGTGTGGTCTTGCAGATGGAGCACATCCTGGGCAAAGGCAGAAAGGATGGAAATGTGAAAGTTTGACTCTAGCCACGGGTTTGTATAAGGGAGCAATGGAAATTAAAAAAAAAAACCCCTCAATTGGATAAGTTAAAATAGTATATACCACTTTTATGGTAATCTGCATTTCTATTATTAGTGAGGATGTATTTACAGCATGTTTTATTTCTTTTTAATTTACAAGAGTTCTGTATAAATTTAGTATCTATTATAATTTATATCACACACACACACACACACACACACATAGAGGAAGAGAGAGCTTTTTATATTGAACTCACAATTCTATCAAATTTTGAGTGAGGGTATGGCATGGTATAGGAATCTATTTATATTATTATTTTTAAATGTAAATAGCAAATTGTTCCAGTATCGTTTATCAAGTAATCCACCCTTCCCACATGGGTTTAAATCACCTCCTTCATCACATACACTGTGGCCCCAAGTCAGTGGGCCCCACTTGTCCTCCGATTTCATGCTCCCTGGCATAGCACAGGTGGCACAGCAGTTTGGGAAGCACCTTTCTCCAGAAGAGAAAATTGGAAGCTTTCTAAACAAGCAATAATAGAAAATTATGGTATATTTTATGCAATTGCTTCACACGATGCTCTAGGACATCAAATGATTTGGCAGACGACCACCACAGTATTTCTGGGTGGTGGAATTATCTATTTTTTTCATGTTCTTCTTTTCTTCTTTAGTCAAATGTTCTATTACTAAATAGTCAGAGGACAAACAATAAATGTTAATAAAACAAAAACACTTCCAGGACATTTAAAGCCTTGAAGGTTTAAAATAACTTATCCACAGGTATGACTGGGTCCACTACACAGCATTATTCTGGGCTCAGGGGCACTAGAGATTTTTGTGCCCAAGTCTGCCTGGCTGGCTCCCCCCAAGAGTGTGAGCCTCCCCCCAAGGTTCCCCCGAGATTCACCATCTTGGAGTGTGAGCCTCGGGCCCACCATCTCATCCTGATCCACCTAAACTCTATTTCCCCAGGGGTGGCTCTCTCCCCTCCCTCCTCCTTTGCCTAAAACATCACCAGGAGGATGACCCCTTCACTGACTAACAAGGGGGTAGGCTAGGTAAAAGGTGCTGCACATACATCCCTGGGAAAGGGGGATGCCACAGATTCCCCTGTTGGTGCAGGCCAGTTGTCTCTTTGGAAACCACAAAGTATTTAATAGCTGCTTCTGTGCGCTTTGGAGAAACGAACATGGGGGACCCACACACCCTCTATTGGGACAACAGGTGATGGTGGGGGGGCTACCTAGTGCAAAGCCCACCTGGACAACCAGCAAAAGGTGTGTCAGGGGGTGGGGGGACCACAGTAGAAGGTGTGTTTCAGGTTCCACCTGGTGGAAGGCACGAGTGAGGAGGTGGGGTGTGAAATCCACCCGGCCTGAGCAGTCTCTGTAGGGCCTTGTGCACTCAGGCCTCTCTGCCTCACTTCCTCATTTAAATAAGAATAACAGCTATGCCGCTGGGGGGTTGTGGGGGTTAAATGGCATGTGATATCAAACACCTGGCAGGGTCTGAATTTTACAGAGGTGTGCATGTTATTAATACTTTCCTTCATACATCCCCGCCTCACATGCACAGAAGACACAACCCCTGTGTCACTCAGGAGGGCCTGGAATGTGCCTTGAAGCAGACCCCAGCGCCAGGAGATGCCAGCAGGGAGTGTGTGTACAATAAGTCTCTGTCTCCCCCAGGGAGGCCAAGGTCAGGGCCAGGGCCAGCCATGTGACTGCCCAAGGCTCCAAGGTAAAAATGACAACAGCGGTGCAGGAAATACTCTGGCTGTGGCAGAAAACCCCAGGGCTTGGCCTTGTACATTGTATTTCTGGCCCAGCATAGAGGTATTGTGCAGATTAAACAAATAAACAGCAGTCTTGGCCTTGAGCTTAAAAGACTTTCTGGCATTCTCCTGTTTCTCCCCCCAGCTGGGGCCTTCCCTGCTGCTCAGACCAGAATCCAAGAGAATTCTTTGGCTCCTCTCTTTCCCTCACCTGCACCCCCACGTCAGCCAATCCTGTCACCTCTGTTTTTCAATGGGGCTCCAGTGAGCCCTCCCTTTCCCATGGCCCCTGTAACACCTAATGGCCCCTCCACCCCTCCCCATGTCAGCAATGCCCACCTGGGCCCATCCTGTCCCCACAGCAGCTGGGGGTCTTTTAAACCATGGAAGGGATCTCATTGCCACCCCTGCCCCCTACTTGGAACCCATCAGAAGTTTCCCGTTCACTTCCTCTTGCTGCCCAGCCCACGGGCCCTTTCCTGCTGACTCTCACTTCCCATGGAACACTGCTCCCGCCCCCTCGCCTGAGCTGTGCTCCAGCCACACCAGCTTCCTTTTCTGGAACCATGCTGAGCTCCTGCCCTCCTGTAGGCATTCCTTCTTCTGACAGCCGGTGCAGCTCTTCCCCTGCCCAGAGCACCTGCTCCACCTGCCCCACAGCTGCCCTGTCCTCTGACAAGCCTCCTCCCTACCCACCATCGGAGGCTAGGGCCCCTTCCTTCCCTTCCTCCAGAGTTGTTTATTCATTTGTCTTTTATCCTTGGTCTGCCCCTCACTAGGAGGCAAGGGGGCAGGCACCGTGACCCTGGTTACTTGTGCACTGTCCCAGTCCAGGGTCAGGCGCAAAGTAGCTACGCAGGTAACATTTGTTAAATGACTATCTGAGTAACTATGTGAAAGAAGGCAGGAATTGATACATGAATGTCACCATTGAGCCAAGCACACTTTTTTGACTCTCCAAGATACAGTGTCTAATCTGTTACGGAATTAGAGTTAAAAAAAAAAAAAGATACAATGTCATGGTGAGTTAGGAAGAGGCCCCAAGCACACACCCACGTTGGGGAACTCAGGCTGGTTTTGAGCCCCAGAAATTCCAGCAGGAACCTTGAGTGCTGACTCCTTGGGGAGAACCCAGCAACTGGCATGCCAGCACCTCTTCTCTGGGCTGTCTGCATTTTGCCTGTCCTTATTTACTGTAAGAGATGGGAAAAAAGCCAAAGTATTTTTCCTACTCTCACACACTCAACACTCAACACAGAACACTTCTGACATCAGATGTGTAGGGGATTTTCCCCACACACTAAGCAATTCTCCAGCCAACACCAAGTGGGTATCTTACCATTTAATTCAATTCTGACACCATCTACCTGGAGTCAGAGTCAGATCCCTCAGGTTAAGGGCTCAGTCCCACAAGACTGCCTCCGACTTCAGACACCACTCACAAGAAGTAGGTTGTCATCTATACCTCTGATTGACTGGCTGCAAATCAGGGTTCCCACAACCTGCTCCCTAGGTTCTACCAATATGCTCACAGAACTCAGGGAAACACTTACGTTTACCAGTTTATTATTTTAATAAAGGATATGATAAGGATACAGATGAACAGTCAGATGAAGAGACATATGGGCAAGGTCCGGAAGGGTCCCAAATGCGGGAGCTTCTGTTCCCATGGAGTTGGGGTGTGCTACCTTCTCAGCACGTACACGATGGTTCCGGGATTTCTATGGAGGCTTCATGATGTAGGCATGATCGACTATTCACTCCATCTCTAGCCGCTCCCCTGCTCCTGGAGGATGGGGTTGAAGCTGAAAGCTCCAAGTTTCTAATCATGGGTTTGTCTTTCTGGTGACCAGCCCACATCCAGCTGCCCACCAAGAGGTGCTTCATTAGGACAAAAGATGTTCCTGTCACCCAGGATATTGTAAGTGTTTTAGGAACTCTGTGCCAGGAACCAGGGACAGAGAGCAAATATATATTTCTTATTATATCATTGCTATGATTTGAATGTGTCTTCTCCAAAATTCAGATGTTGCCAGTGCAATAGTATTAAGAGGCAAGGCCTTTAAGAGGTGATTAGGCCATGAGGGCTCTTCCCTCACGAATGGGATTAAGGCCCTTATAAAGGAGCTCGATTAGGAGAGTTTATCCCTTTTGCCCTTCCACTTTTGGCCATGTGAAGACACAGCAGTTCTTCCCCCCCCCCCCCCCCCGCCCCAGGCGGCAGCAATGAGGCACCAGCAATGAGGCACCATCTTGGTAGCAGAGACTGGACCTCACCAGAGCACGGAACATGCCGGTGCTGCGACTTGGTATTCCCAGCCTCCAGAATGGTGAGAAAAAAAAATTCTGCTCTTAATAAACTAGTCCGTAGTATTCTGTTAATAGCAGTACAAACGGACAAAGACAATCACAATATCACATCTGCTCTTCAGCAAATGTCTGTGGAGCCCCTACTCTGTGCCAGGCATTGTTGAAGCATGAGGACTCAGCAGTGAACAGAACTGTCCCTGTTCTCAGAGAGCTTGCATTCAAGTGTGGGGAGTGACTCCCAACTAAGTGAGCAAACTGAGAGAGAGGTAAGTACAGACTGGGATGGCGGTGGCAGGGGCTGTGATGGAGAGACACACCTCAGATGGGGCGAGGGCTGGGGGTCACGCACGTTCCTCACCTTGTCTGCTTCAGTGTCCTCATCTGTAATGAGAGAGTCTCCCCATTTAGGACACTGTTAAAAAATAAGTCAGGCCCCACACTCCTCTGTTCAAGACCCTGCAGCGTGCCTCATCCCACTCTGAGCAAGAGCCAGGTCCTCATCTCAGCCCACCAGGCCTGCAGGATGGCCCTACCCCCAACTCCATGCCCCCCAACCCAGCTCCCTGAATTTACCCCTCGCACTGTTCCCCCAACTCCCACTGGGTGTCCTGCTGCCCCTCAGTCAGGCCAGATGACACCCGGGGTAAATTCCATACACCTCCAGATCATACCTAGGGCAGCCCGTGGCCAGACTCGCCCTCCCCTCCACCCACACACTTTCTGTACACTCTGCGAGGGGTAGCTGAGTGCAGCAGGAGGCGCGTTCAGAGTGACTTCTCTAGTGGTGCCAGCGGTAACCCAGGGAGACCTTGCTGAGAGCCTACTTTCTTCTTCCTGAGCAGAGCTATCGCATGGAAGTGGCCCAGCCCACATACTCTCCATAAATTTTTGTTTTATATTGGGGATTTTATGGTGGACATAAAACAATAAACAGGGACCATTCTTGCCTTAGATGTCCCACCTAGATTCCTATTGAGATCATGCTGTTTCTTTTCTTCCTTCTCTCCCTCTTTCCCTCCCCCCACTAAACATGAAGCACCTACTATCTGCAAACATCAGGCTGGGGGCAGTAGGGAGAAGCACATCTGTGAACAGCTAATTCTAATGTGCAGCAGAATAAAACGGGCTAAGAATCAGGACACGCAGGATTCCGCCCTGTCCCAAGACTGATTCATCCCAGCCATTGAGACAGGGAAGGTTTCAGGGAGGTGGTGGCCAAAGGCAGAGCAGGGAGACGCTGACAGAAAGCTGGGGTGAAGGCTGGGTGGGTGTGTCTCCTGGCCAGTCCTGGCAGTCCTGCCATGGCGAACCTTGGTCAGGAGGGAGCACAGGGCAGAGGGTGTGGTGGGGTTGGGAAAAATAGCTGCAGTGCCAGAAAAACAACTTAGATACCCAGCCTTGGCGGGATAGAGGCTGCTGGGATGTGGTTCCCATTGTTTCTGTTTCCTTTGTGGGGGGCGGCTTGAGAGGAGGATCCAGGCTTGGTGATGGTCAGAGTGGCCCTGAGAGCTCCTTAAGAAGTCTAGAGGGAGGCAGAATAGGAAATGGTCACCTTGAAGACATAAAAGACAATCAAGGATCAAACAAAATGAGATGTGATTTTGTAAGATGTAGGCTGGGAGTCTCAGAATACCAAAGCAGGGAGAGACTGATGCACCATCCACTTTAACTGCATTATTTTACAGAAGAGGATTCCCAGATCCAGAGAGGTGAAGTGGCTGGTTCAAGGTCACACAGCTGATTGCTTTCCACTCCTAGCATAGAGCTCAGATTACTTCCTGGGGCTAAGAGCAGGCAGAAAGGGAAGCCCTAACTGCCTTCTCCCTCCTTCCCATGTTAGCTGAGGATGGTTTCTGATTCCCAACTAGGCAGGACAACCTGCCCAAGTGTCCACGATGATCTCATGGCCCAGGGACTCAGCAGGGTCTTCAGAGCAAGGGGTTATTGCCCCTCTACTCCCTGGCTTCGAGGTCAAAGTCCAGCCTGACACTTCCCTGCCCCCCAGCTCCCATGGCTCTAAGGACCAAGATATCTGGGACACCTGGTTCCAGCCCCAGCCAATCAGGAGAGCAAACAGGTGAGGTCATGCTCACAGCAGAAGGCATCTCCTCTGTAAAGGCCTCTGTTTGCCAAGGCCTCTGCCCTGCCAACCCCTGGTCACCCCACTCCATCCACACTGTCACTCGGGTTTCTCTCACCTTTAGGCCTCTGCACATGTTCTTACCACTGCCTAAAACCCTCTTCCTCTCCCACCCTGCAGCCCTGCTCATCTGGCAGGCCCCAGCTTGGACATCCCTTCCATTTGGGAAGCCTTCTCAAGCTGGGGTGAGGTGCCCTGCCTAAGGGCCCCCTTTATCTCCACATGTACACGCTCATCTTGCTGGATTATAATTGCCTGCAACGGTACACAACAATATGGGGTTTGCTATTGTAGGAATCAACTCACTCTATCCTGCTGATGACTCTATGAAGTGTTATTACCCCCATTTGCCAGATGAACAAACTGTTATTCAGAGAGGTTCAGCCTCTTGCCCAAGGTCACACAGTGAGTTGTGGAGTCAGATTCCATAAAGCCAGTGTGGTGGAAAGGACAACGTACCACCCAGATCTCCCTTGGAGGAAGGACTCTGCCCCACTTGCTGGGAGTATTGTCAGCAGACAACTTTTCATATCAGAGCCCTTTCAAGGACTGCCTCAGCAACCAGCTGATCAACGTGGGGTACAATGGCCTGGCCATCCCAGTGCAAGTTGGGTCCACCCTGAAGGGCCATTCTAGCTTCGGAGCTTCTGGTGGGGTGGGCTGAGGCCTTTGCTGGCCTGTGCTGCAGCTCAAATTCTCCCCCTGCCAGTCCTGCTTCTTTTTCCTTGGCGGTTGATCCTGAGGCACCCCTATTCATCACCCTGTACCTAGACACCAACCTGCGGACACTGAGGCCAGGACACACAGACACACAGCCATAACCAGTCGGTTCTATTTGTGGAAGTCTTTTGTGGAATCTTTCTAACTATATGGATTATAATAATGCAACAAAGAATGCACACTGGATGTGATTACATTTAAGGTGCTCAAACTTACTTGTTGAGTAAATGAATAAGTACACAAATGAAGAGACTCTTTGGGTGATTAAGGAAAGTGCCTATTTGCCGTCCAGTTTCTCATAATAGCTATTACTAAGTAAGCAGGTCACCCCCATGTTTGCAGTGAGCATGCCTGTGACCCCTGCATCCTTCCCAAGAGCCCTAGGGCTTTCCCATTGATCCTCAGGCTGCCAGTTTGTCCCCTAGGGAGTTGACAGTCCTTCATCTGCATGCCCCGAGTTACAGGTACAGCCAGTTTGGGTGGGGCCAACCGGAAGCAAGTTCAGGGAGAGAACTCAGAGTCCTTCCTTGTCTGGGGTGGCTGAAAAGGACCAAAAGCTACACACAGACCCTTTCTTGCCTCCTGTCCTCTCTAGCCCTTGATCCTCTCTCCTGCTGCTCTGGAGCCACCATCCCCAGCTCAGCTCCCCTGCAACTCTGCAGCATTTGTTTTCAACCAAAAGGAAAGCTGTGTCTCTAGGAGAGAAAAACACTAATGGATCAGGAGGCAAGTGGTGTCTCTCTTCCTCTCCTTCCTGTCCCTCCTCTGCCAGGTTCCCTCCCTCCCACTGTCCTCCCCCCCCCCCACCCCTGAGCTCTCAGGCCTCCTTTTCCTCCCACCCACAGGTCAGGGGCCGATGACTTTCAGCTAGGGGCGGCTGCAGAAGGAGAACACGTAATATACTACAGGATAGGTTCTTACTATCCTTCATATTTACCATTCCAAATAAGCCTCTGAAGTAGATACTATTTGCTCTACTTTACAAATAACATAAAACTAAGCCCTGAAATTAAAAACTGAGGAACTTTTCCAAGGTCACACAGATAGAGGATTAGAAGCCAGTTTGCATGACACTTCCTATTATGCAGAGGAGCTTCCCGCTGCCCCTGGGGCTTTGGCACGTGGCCCCTGGGCCCCTAGGGTGAACGACTGCTGTCTGGCTCCACAGGAACAGAATTACTAGCCAGTGGGAACCGTTAAACTACAGCTGCGGAAATCACACCGAGGAAATGTGGCAAAATGACAAAGTAAATTCAACCCCACTGTCTTGGGGTCATACACCCCTCTATGTTCTCCCCTCCCCAGCAGTTAAGCAGTCTCAGCACCTCAAAATTCCAGAGTACTATTAGGTCGGAGCCAAGAGGAAGACACGCAAGCCTGGGACATGGTAAAATGCCATTTATTTTGGGCACCTGGGTGCAGGTGGGTGGAGGCCGAAAAAGGCGTTCACACAGAGGAGGGGAAGGGTGGTGATTTTTATAGAAAGTTTGGGGAGGGGGAGTTCCACCAGTTTCTGCCGGCTCCATCCCAGCCTTTGTAATTCAGAGTTATCTTTACAACCTCCGGAGATTCCTCAGGAGCCTGCTGTCTGCGGGGGTCCTTATCTGACTACGTCTACCGCACGCATTCCGGGGCAGACCCAACAAGTACGATGGGCTGGTCAGCACCTCAAGTCTTTTGTGGAATCTTTCTAACTATTTGGATTACAATAATGCAACAAGGAATGCACACTGGATGTGATTACATTTAAAGCTTTTCCTTGTGGTCACTGGAGGGTAACAGGAACACGAGACAAGGCAACAAATGTAAGAAAGCCATTTTTACTCATTTCTGCTTGCTAGTATAACTTCACAAACCCCCTGACTCTGTGACATCGTGCAGCTCTCCAGAAAGGTACTTTGAAGACAAAACAGGGAGAGAGCACATGGCCCCCCGTGTCTCTTGCCAGAGTCACTATATTCCTTAAATATAGTTTAAGGAATTAAACTATATTTAATATAGGGGTTAGTGATTGTGCCTCTGTAATTGACAGTTGTATTCTTTTAAAAAAATTTTTTTAAGAATATGAAGGGGAGTGTCGACGGAAAAGAAGCCGAACTCTGTAAAATAATTTTAAAGGGGTTTATTCTGAGCCAAATTTGAGGACCATGACCCAGAGCCACACCCAAGAAGCCTTGAGCAAGTGGACTCGCTGTGGTTGGGCCACAGTTTGGTTTTATACATTTTAGGGAGATAGGGATTACAGGTAAAGTCATAAATCAATACATGGAAGGCATACATTGGTTTGGCACGAAAAAGCGGGCCACCTCAAAGGGGGGGTTGGGGGGGTTACAGGTTATAGGTGGGTTTAAAGACTCCTTGACTTGTAATTGGTTAAAAAAATGAAGCTTTGTCTAAAGGCTTGGAATGTTTTAGGTAAGAGACAAGTCACCGGACATATTTGTTGTGTAAATTGGGGACCTGCAAGTTTGTCTTGCATAGCTTTAGGCCTGTTAATGAGTTACAAAGGCTACCCCCAAGAAGGGAGGGAGGCATGGTGAGGCATGTCTGACCTCCTCCTCGTGGCAGACAATTTAGTTTTAGGATATCCTCTTGGCCAGGAGGGTATCCATTCGGTCAGCCGGTGGGGGGGGAAGGCTTTTATTTCATTTTAGTTCAGACGAGGGAATGAGGAGGGGGGTTCAGTTTCTTTCTTTCTTTCTTTTTTTTTTTTTTTGATACAGAGTCTTACTCTGTCACCCCGGGTAGAGTGCAGTGGCATCATGATAGCTCACTGCAGCCTCGAACTCCTGGGCTCAAGCAATCCTCTTGCCTCAGCTTCCCGAGTAGCTGGGACTTCAGGCGTGCACCAACACACCTGGTTAATTTTTCTATGTTTAGTAGAGACAGAGTCTCACTCTTGATCAGGCTGGTCTCAAACTCCTAAGCTCAAGCGATCCTCCCGCCTTGGCCTCCCAGAGTGCTAGGATTACAGGCGTGAGCCACTGCGCCTGGCCCCAGTTGTACTCTTGCACCCAAGCTTTGATATGATTTTGCAGGTACTGAAGCTCCACCACCTGTGTGTAAGCAGTGGACTGAACTACTTGCTGAGCAGCCTGATAGAGCCTCCTTAAAAGGCTGCTCCCAGGCTATAAACCTCCGTCGGTAGTCTTCATTAAGACTTCTGAATAAAACTGACTTTAATTCTTTCAAAGCTTGATTTTTTTTCCCTTTAGTCAACAGGATCCTGAGAGGAAACAGAAATGAGAGGCGGCTGAAACCGGCAGAAAGCTACAGCCTTGGGTCCGAGTTTCAGCACCCCCTGGCCATAGCACTGGAGCCAAATTCCCTAATGTCCCTGAACTTTGCTTTTCTTATCTATAAGAGATAACCATAATAGTACCTACCACACTGACGTTGTTATTGAAAATGAAACAAAACTGAGAATTAAATAAAATGATGTTGTTAAACCACTCAGCACATGCCCAGCATACCTACTGGACGCTTAACACATCTTGCTTCTCTTCTCTGACCCTATGTGCCCCAGAACTGTGACCAGGGAAAGTGGGTGGGATCAGGGGCTTATGGGATTTTATGAATGGTTCATTCATTTATTAAAAGGACAACACTGAAAGACAAACACATTCAAGTCTGATTTTGTGTGGAAGAATGATAGCTACAAAGAAAGTTCATAATTAACTTATATGCCTTTTTCTCTTCAACTTTCAAGAACTCAAAATACAAAAATCATCATCTTCGACAGAAGCATATCTTTTTTCCAAGCTCTGTGACCGTGGGCATGATAATAATACCTAATTCACAGCTCTTTTAATGATTAAAGAAGATAAACATTATTTTTTCAATGGGTGTCTTCCACATACAAAAAAGTTATTTCACCACTATCTACCTCTGCAGTAACTCTAAACATCTTTCATAGGAATAAAAAAAAACGAAACAAATTATTTACCTCCATTATTAATGAAGAAAGCAAGTCCTGGGTGGAAGTGATTTACCCTGGAATTAGAGAGCAAATGAGACGTGTGAGCTCTTCAACTCTATTTCTGTCCAGCCCTTTGGCTGATTTTTATGTCAGGTTTGAACCAGATGCATTTGTTTAGAGCCTTGTCAACAGGATATGCAAAAGGAACCACCTGAGAAACACTTTCTTAAAAAGCAAAGCAGTCCTCTAGAGGCGCTGACTTCTGATCCTAGTTTGTTTCTTTAGATGGGGCTGAAGAGGGGAAGGCACAAAGCACTCAGAGGTGGAGATTTGGTGTGAGGCTTGCAGCAATGAAGCCTTTGCTCTGCCCACCCACCGCCCCTCCCAGCCCGGCCCCTACTGCGAGGCTGGTGCACCGACCCGGCACTGAGCCCTGTGCATCTGGAGAGATCTCCTTTCCCCTTGGCTAGGATGTTCCTGGGAGTGGTTGGCTCAAAAACAATCTTGCCTCTAGAACACACACACACACACACACACACACACACACACACACACACCCGAATTATTTATTTTCCCACATTTCTCCCTGAATGGTCAAGGGAGGTAGAGTTTTTTACTCAGGAACCATCTGGGTTTCTTGCAAAACCACAAAGCCTCTCAAATGCAGCCTTTACAGGGATGCTGAGGGTATTATTTAACTTTGTGTATATTTTTTATTATAAAATAAGCTTACAGGGAGATCTGTTAAGTGTTCAAAACATTCTGGTGGTGATGGCATTATAGAGTTAATGCAGCTTATCAGTCTTCCTGCACAGCCCCCTGGCCCAGCCTCCCACCTTGGAGCTGGCAGATGCCACATGCAGCAGGCCCCTGGGGGCCAGCGATCTCAGCCGAGGCAGGGAAACATCTGCATCAGAATCTTCTCAACTGCTTGTGGAAAATGCAGGTTCCTGGCCCCATGCTAGATCAGAGTTGGAGGTTTTAGAAATTTTCATTTTTAACACACCTGTGAGCTGAGGCTCCTGCACACTAAAGCCTGTTGTGCCTGACTTCTAGAGAATCACCCCCTTTTAACTCCTAAGCAGAATTCCCAGGTGAGTCAGGGTCCCTGTCCCCCCTCCATCCTCCGGGAGCAGCCCTGGGCTCCTACTGGGTTCCCAAGGGAGGTCTTCCCCACCCCACCCACCATCACCTGCTGTACCAAGTTCTCAACCTTAGAATCTCCCTCAGGCAAGGTTAGGAAGTGGGTGGAGGGAAAAAAAACCTTCATACACAGAAACAGTAAACATATTGGGGCTTTTATTTACATAATAGGGCAAGAAAGGATACAAAAGAAGCCTCTTGGTCAAGTACATAACAGGAAAGCTCTAAAACTCGATTCTCACTAGGGTGTAGGCCCTAATATTTAAAAAAAAAGTTAAAGAGAAAGAAAAGGTAAAAAGGTAAACTGAGACTGGATCCAAGTTCTTAAGCTCAAGGAACAAAGTAGGAGAAAAACATGGGCGCCTCACAGGAGAAATGATTACTCAGGCCCAGTGAGTTTGAAGTTCATCTTCTGTACCCATGAACCTTACTCTCAGGACAATCCCTGCAAGGTTTTGACTTTGGACATTTCTAGGTTAATTCTTAACCAGACTTCAAGAATTTCAGGGCCAAATGTGCTTGACCATACAGTTTTTCCAATTTGGAGGGTGGGCTGGGAAAGCTCTTTTTTGGACAGACACCCAGGCAAGGAAAAGGCCTCGGCAGCCCTGGTCCCTGCCCTGGGTCCCTCTTCCATTTCCCCACAAGGAGTCAGTGGCTCCTTGCGGCTCCACAGCATCACCCGGTCATGGGGGAAGGTGTCCTCCAAACCTCCTGTCTTCATTTCCTGTGACCAGCAGCCCCCACAGGGCCTGACTCTCTTTCCCACTAACTATGTTTGGCTTCTTCTCCTACTGATGCCTCTTTCTCCTTTCCCCCGACTGCCAGCGTAGCTGGGCAAGCTGCAACCACCTCACACGTGTGAACATGTGCCAGTATCAACTTTCATCCCTTGTGCTAAAACAAGATCTCCTATTTTCTCTTTTCCTCACAAATATTAATGATGCAAGAATTGGGTCCCAGTTTCTCTTCCAACATGAAGTCGAAGCTTCAGAAAATGAAGCTAAGTGTAGCTTCACAGCTCAAACCTCCAACCGTTCCTGTTTCTGTCCATCTGTCTGTCTGTCTTGCTACCTTCTCCACCTCCCAGTGCCTTCTAGTTGGGCTTAATCAAAGAAGCATGAGTGTTGTGGCCTCCCTCCCACCTACCTGACAACAAGTAGGTGTTGCCACTGGCCCTGCAGACTGGTTAGCAACAACCACTCTGGACTTCTGGATATGCTGGAAATAAAGTCGGAACAGTGGCCTGTGGTGGGGTTGGCAGAGGGGCACGGTATGAGGGATCTGATCTTTCTGCCCTCTCCCTCTGCAGGGTCCAGTGGCAGTCCACGGGTCATCCCCGGTGGTTGTCAGGCCCAGGACCCACACCCATGCTAACCTTTGAGCCCAGGTGAGATGAGATCAAACTGGCCAGCACAGAAGAGGAAAGGATGCTACAAAGGCAGCCAATGTGAGCGCATGGCCTCAGAGGGTTTAAGCACCAGCCATGGCACTGCTGGCCACCCAGGCTCCCCGGCCCTGCCTAGAGGCGTGGGCCCAGCCCGCTGAAGCTCCCCACGCTGAGGCCCTGGGCCTGCCTCCCGTACCGCCACTTCTCTCCCTTAACATCCTCTTGCCTTGTTTCCACTTCTGCCACACTTGTCTCCTACTTGCTGGTTCCTTCTCCAAATCCACTTCCATTCCCAGATGTTCTCTCTCTCTCTCAGCCCCTGCAGTGTGCAGCTGTCGGGAGTGGGCATATGATACCAGGAGCCCTGACCAAAGCCAGCTGCACACTTGCAGGGGAGTCTGACTGGCCCTAAGCTCACGGCTGGGCCAAACTGAGCCACACCAGGCACCACAACCGTCAGGAGCAGTCCCTCGGCCAATCTGTCCCAGCCACCCAGCCTGCATCTGAACTTGCCCTTCCTCCTCCCCTCCTTGCCAGCTGCACAGCCATGCAAAGATGGGGGAAAATGACAAGCTTTTATCTACTTTAGTCATGACACACTTTCAACACAGTTTCCAAAGCATCATAGCCTTCAAAGAGGTTTTGTCTTCCTTCCTTCTTCTCAAGCCTGTAATTAAACTCCTGGTGACAGAGTGGCGGAGGAAGGAGACGGGGGAGGACAACTTGGGAAATAAACAGCTCCTTAGCTGCCCTCAGAACAGAGACAGCCAAGGGCTGTGAGTGCCCGTCAGCCCATGACCTTTCCAGGAGAATATAGCAAATCATCTGAGGTTAACATCCTTTCTTCCCCCTCAAAATCACCACTCTGCTCCCTGCCCACACTGCTCGAGTCTGTCAAGTGTGTGCCTCCACCCAGCACCTGCCACCTTTACCTGAAGTCAGGCTTTAGCAAACCAACTCAAACCCCAAACCTAACCTTGGCCTAATTCTCTCTGCAGGATTGACCATGGGATCCATGAGTGTCTGAGAGATGTGAAAAGCTCAGCAGATGGGCAGGGGTGACTCATTCATAACACTCATCCGATTCAACAAAGACAGATATTTTTCCTCTTCCAAGCATGCTGTGAGTTCAAGTCTGAAATGCTCCTGGATTCACACCGACCCCAGGGCAGAGGCTCCATTCATTCTGTGGTGCCTGCCCAAGCGGCTCCCATTAGCGCACGAAGGAAACCACGCTGGTGGCAACTCCAAATGGGGCGGCATAGGCTGCGGCGAATCCTTGCAGGCCGATGACCACGTAGCGGCATCCTTTGGTGATGACCTTCCCAACATTCTAGTTTTAGGAACAGAAGAGAAAAGCAAAGGATTTAGGTTAGGCATCTTTTAAATTCCATCAAGAGCCATGGCGACATCCTTAAAGAATCATTCTTCCTCCTTCTCCCAGGGCAGATTAGCAAGTTACTGTGTTTCCACATCTCTGGTGGAAGATTCCTACCCCAACCTAAGAACATGTGGGGACTCAGAACAGACATCATCACCCTGCAAAGTGCTTTCAAGCACAGCATATTTCCAGATAATTCAGAGACTTTCTTAGAAACAGGAGTGAGGCTGCCAATTCTAAAACCAACCCAGTTTGTTTTATTTTTTAAACCAAAGTCCACTCCTCTCCTCTGTTCTAGCTAAAAGTTACTGGACCATCTGAAGGCTGGGCCAAGTTTTCCTTCCTTCACCTTATCAGAAAGCCCATCCTGTTCTCCTCCTACCTCCAGGGCATATTCCTGTCTGACCTGCACATTTGCCCCCCTGGAGTCTTCTGCCATTCTCTGATTGCTGCATCCACATATAAGTCTTGCGCTTCCAACACAGTTATAAGCTCCTGAGGGCAAGGACTGGGCAATGCTTTCTGGGTACTCACTCTTCCTCTTCCTTCTCTGCAAGGCTGGACAGGGGACATCCAAAGGATTCAAACGGGATTGCAACAGAAAATTTAAGACCACCACCACCAACTAATATTTATTGCACAGTTGCCCCCTGGTCTTCTCCCCACTCCCAGCTTCTGTCATCATTCTCAGTGACATCACTGTCTGTGCAGACGACCTGTGCCTTATCTCACACACCTTATCTTTCCGCCCTTTGACTTTTCCAACTCCCACAACCGCTAGGACTGTTTTCATTTACAATTCCTGATCACAATCACAAACCTTGTTTTGACTTCCAACACTGCCTGGCAAATCCTCTGTACCTGTCCCGTGGGGTGACTTTCCCTCTGTCCCAGGTACTACCTCACACTTTTCCTGTCTCCTCAAGCCTTCCCACCCACAGCACACGCGGACACACACAAGTCTCTGTACCTTCACTGAATGACACCACTTGATTTTTCACTGCAAAAAAGCAGATGTCATTGGCAACTTCATTCATCTTCCTGCCACTCTCTACAGACCAACCTGTATCTGCTCCTGGCCTCCCCCACCTTGCCTGTGCTACAGTGCAGAAAACGGCCTTCTTCCCCCAGGGCCATTCCTTGACACTTGCTGTGTGTCCCTCTCTCACCCTGCTTCTGGCGCTCCCTCCTGCAGCATCACTCTCTGTCTCGCCACTGGATCGGTCCCATTAGTTTACACATACACTCAAGTATCACCTTGACTCCACAGCCTGCCCTAGGTCTCTGCTGTCCTCCAACCAAACCAACCCAAAGAGCCATCCACATGTGCTGCCTCCACTTCTGCACTTCCTATTCCCTCGGACTCTGGTTCTTACCTGCACCCATCCTGGGACTGCTTGGTCACGGACATCTACAACCTCCATGTGCCAGACCCAGTGGAGGCTCTTCTGTCTTCCTCTCCCTGACCTCTCAGCAGCTTCTGATACACTTCGTGAAATAATCATTTGTCCTCTTTGATTCCATATTCTCTTGGCTCTCCCCTATCTTATAGGGAGCTCCTCCTCAGCTTTCTTTGCTAGGTTATCCCTCTACCAAACTTTAAAGTGTTGGAGTTCTTCAGTACTAGGTCCTGGGTCCTATTCTCCATCTCTCTCTCTTTCTCTGTCTCTCTTTTTCCCTGTTATCTCTCCTTAGGTGTTCTCTTCTGTTATCAATGACTTTTAATATTTCCTGGATGCCAACAACTCTTCAGCTCAGACTCAAATATTCAACTCTACACTTGAGATTTCCACTTTTTGAGACCCCACAATTCTTCTGGCGTGCACTCTCCCTCGTAGCACCAAGCAAATAAACTTAATTTTGATCGGCTACTGGTATGTCCCTGGTGGCTTCTGGCTATTCGGCTTCAACCAGAAGCAAGCACAGAGAGGTTACATTTATCCAAGTTTATGTAGCTGGTAAGAGGCAGAACTGAAGTTCAATCCCAAAGAAATCTCACCTGAGAGCCTGTGCCCTGTTGGGTCTGCCCCAATGGGGTAGATGAAGAAGTCAGATAAGGACCCTCATGGGCTGCAGGCTCCTGAGACTCCAGAGGTTGTAAAGATAACTCTGAATTACAAAGGCTGGGATGGAGCCGGCAGAAACTGGCAGAACTCCCCCTCCCCAAACTTTCTATAAAACTTGCCACTCTTCCCCTCCTCTGGGTGGACATCCTTTTCGGCCTCCACCCACCTGCACCCAGATGCCCAAAATAAATGGCATTTTACCATGTCCCAGGCTTGGGTGTCTTCCTCTCAGCTCCCACCTAACATTTGGTGCTGAAACCCGGCAGACAGGGTACTCCAGGTGGACCTGACCTCCAAGACTTTAGCGGGCGAGGCTTGCAACTCGGGAAGCGGCAGGCAGCAGCAGCTCATCCTGGGCCCACTCCCGAATCCTGCCTTCCTCTAAGTCCCTAGGTCATGGGTAAGGTATCCACGGGGATCTTTGACTGAATTGAGAGACCAGTCTCCTGGGTTGATCAAGAGTCCCCTGGAGCCATTAACCTCCCCTGTCTCTGACGAGGTGGCTGGGAGAAGTCCCAAGCAATAAAGGGGTCTCTGTCTAACTTGTCTCTGATCCTGCAGTGGAGGCAGAGCGCTGTAGCTCAGCTGAGGTAAGGCATTGTCCACCTGGACCCTTCTGAACCAAGCCAGAGGCAGACACTGGACCGGAATTCGGACCTTCCTTGCTGACCTCCGAAATCCACACCCTGAGACATCCTGTTCCTGGTAAGTGAGAGTCACAGACTCGGTCTCATTTCCCCATCCCCCTCCTCGCTTCTCGACTCGTCTAGACTCGAAAGTCCTACCAGTAAGCCGGAGGATGCTCGCGGCCTCGTTCGACACAGGGACGCCTGCGCCAAACAACCTAATCCCGTTGCTCGTCACTCATTCGTCACTCCCGTGCCATTCCCTTGTTTCAGGGATGCCTAGAACTGAGTGGAACCGGTCCGTGTAGACCCTACTTCTCCAGGAACATGGGGAACTCTCAGTTCACTCCTCCTAAAACCACCCCCTTGGGGTACCTGCTCCAAAATCTCAAAACATTGGGTCTCACTCATGACGTCCGGCCAAAATGGCTTCTCTTTTACTGTAATACGGCCCGGCCACAATATAAATTAGATAATCGCTCCCAGTGGCCTGAGAATGGAACTTTTGACTATAACATATTACAAGATCTGAACAATTTTTGTCATCACAATGGCAAATGGTCCGATATTCCCTATGCCCCAGCCTTTTTTACCCTGTGCTCATGGCCCTCCTTTTGTCAAAATTGCAATCTAGCACAAATCTTTCTACTACACACTAAACTCCCTTCCCAACTTCCTCCCTCAGCCCCTGAACCACCCAAAACTCCAGATCCTGATCCCTCAGATCTCAGTCCTCCCCATATAGACTCCTCCACACCTGACCAACCTCTCTCTCAACCCCCTCCACACCCCCTCCCTATTGTGCAGGTACATGTTCCTTTCTAAAACCTGCTAACTTTTTCCACTGAGGTTGAGATAACTCATTGTTTATGGTATTTGCAATTGAAAGGCTACCTGGAGATCCTGCTGGCAGTTCTAGCTAAATATGTAAACAAAACAGAAAGTTTTTAGGCATGTTTTATAGATGGTCCATGCAGGTTGGGATAAAGTTTATAAAGGAAATTTATGAAGGAATTTTGTATATAATCCAGTTGCTATAATTAAAAGGGTAAATTTTAGTTAAAACAAAGTTTTCTTGAGGTATTAATTTGCTCTTAATGAAATTGCATAATGTACTCATTTGGATTCTATAACCTGTTTCTTTATTAGGTTTTGACTAACTAAAAATCTAAACTTTAAGGGTTAAGGTTTACACCCATATCTTCCTTTGTTGCCTTTAGAATCTTTTGATGACTATCTCTCTTGGTTAAATAAATGACCATTATTTTACAGTGGCTTGTGATTCTACTTGAACAAATGTTTCAAACCTTTGATATCTGACAAACTTTCCAAAACCCAAATTCTAAATCCAGCCTTTTGACCTCAAACTAACTCTTTATATATTAGGGCCACTAAAAGTCTAAGAGAGACATATTAGACTTATTTGCCATGTTAAAACTGTACAGGAAGCATTGTCAAATATGAAATGTGTTTATGGTTATTATGTTAAATTGCCATATGCCACAAAAATAACCAATTTAGTCTGTCAAATTGTCTCTTTAGCCATGGTTAGTCTAAGGCAACTAAACCCAAAAATATAATAACTTAACACTTATAAGATGAATTAATTTTATAGTCGTGCCTTTGACATTTAGGTTTTTATTCTTATGTTGCCTAGAAAGTTTTAAAAGGGTTGATGAGTACCTGTCTACCTCCAATCCTGTCAGGCCTAAAACACTTATTGCTATATTATCATTATATATTTCTTGTAAAGGCTATACTGGACACAGGAAAAGGAAAGAAACCAATCAAAGACCCGGATCACGATGGTTCAAAGAATAGATCTGGTCCAGGATATTTTTTTTAGACCGAATCGTAGGGCTGACTGTCTCTGGCCCCTTAAACAATTGGCTATCAAATCAGTTCGAGTCACGTTCTTCCCCTAAGATGCGACGTTGCCAATATTAAAACCATCCTCACCAACACTGGATGACCAAATAGACAATTCTAGGAATGAGCCTTCCTAGCGCTGTGGGACCTTCTACTCATTAGTGGCGTACACATGCATTCCATGGAATGATCTTTGGCCAACAGGGGAAACGGAGGACTAAACTCTGATCTTTTTCTTTTGCCCAAATTCCTTTCTAAAGGGGCCTAGTGAGTCACACCTACAAATGATAGACTCTCACTACACAGGTTTTTATGACGAGGTTTACTTCCCGACCTGATTCTGGTATAGCTTCACATGAAAGAAGACCCTCCTATAAATATTCGGCCTTCCTTTGAAGCCCTGAAAAATGCCGTAACCTCTGCTCACTCACACTTCCTGACCTCACCCAACCTTTCCAGCTATATACGAATGAGAGACAGGGTATAGCAGAAGGAATTTTAACACAAAATAATGGCCCAAGATACAGGAGAAAATTTTAAACTCCTATCAGCTTCCCTTAATCCATTAGCTGCCATGGTAATAGATTACAGAATACCACTAGATTATCTATTAGCATCAGAAGGAGTAGTTTGTGCAATTGCAAACACTTCTTGCTGCTTCTATATAAACACCACAGAGCAGGTAGACTGAAAAGACATAACAGACTCAATTTGGCACTCTCTCCAATCCGTCCTCCCAAAAATGACCTGGCTCTTACCCTTCCTTAGGACCCCTAATAATGATTATACTAACTCTCCTCTTTGGCCCTTGTCTATTACAACTTTTTCTACATTTCCTCAAAAACAGAATTCAAGCCATCACCCACAAATCAGTCGGAGAAATCTTCCTGATGGAACAAGCCCTTCCACACTTCCAACTCAATACCTGATCCTGACACAGCCTTTTCTCAGCAGGAAGCAGTCAGAAAGACAACAACATACAACTTCCCAATTTTTAGAATTTTTTTTTTTTACATTTTTTCCTTCTTTCCTTTTCCCTTTTATATGATAAAGAGTGTGGAATGGGGTAGATGAAGAAGTCAGATGAGGACCCCCCCACAGGCTGCAGGCTCCAGAGACTCCAGAGGTTGTAAAGATAACTCTGAATTACAAAGGCTGGGATGGAGCCGGCAGAAACTGGAGGAACTCCCCCTCCCCAAACTTTCTATAAAACTTGCCACTCTTCCCCTCCTCTGGATGGACACACTTTTTGGCCTCCACCCACCTGCACCCAGGTGCCCAAAATAAATGGCATTTTACCATGCCCCCAGGCTTGCATGTCTTCCTCTCAGCTCAGACCTAACATGCCCTTAACCCCCATATATACTTCCCTTCTTTAATAAAGGTAGTAGATAACCTTGTAGTCAGCTGCTCAATGGCCTGGCCTTGAATTCCAGCTCCATCTCTTACTTAACTAACTTTCCATGGCCTCAGTTTCCTCACCTATACAATGAGAATATTTAGTAACCCCTCATTGGGTAATTGAGAAGATTAAATGAATTCATGCAAGGAAAGCGGTACAAGTGCCCTACCATGTGAGCTGTTATTATGCAAAATAACATCTGCTTCTTTTTATTAAAACATAGTAATTTAGGTTTGTGGTGGTAATGTATAAATCCAAGATATTTTTATCTGTTCAGGAAAGTTTCTTAAGAGTATAATTTCCTATGATTTCTGGCTTACTTGGGATTTCCGTAGTTTAAATTACAGAGTCCCCTGCAATAACAGAATGAGGGTGGGGACTTTGTTATGCTCTATACTGTATCCCCATTAGGTAGAAAGAGCCTGGGTGTTTCCTTTGGTACCTCTTCCGCTAAACGAGGAGCTTTGGGGGAACCAGGTACTGTCTATGTCTTCTCTAGACACTGCTTGCCTGGATACTACCCTGTTGATTTCTCAATGAGACATTGGGCTGGGGCAGGCCCGCAAGCATGTGGGGGTAGAGGGTATGTGATGCTGCTAAGAGATACACTTCTCTAAATGTGGATAAGAATCACTGGGAGAATTATATGTTTGAAACAAACAACAAAAAAAACCCTTATTCTCTGGAACAAGTATAATAATCAAGAGTGAGCCTTTATAAACAAGGCCACCAGAATCACAATTGTCTGCATTAAATTTGACATTTTTGGTATTTTTACATCCAGTTTCCTCAGCCTGTTATTTTTTAAAAAGCTGCCTGTCACTTCATCTTTGCAATTTAGAAAAAAAAAATTTGCTAAAATAGCTCATTAACTGGAACACTGTCAAAATACAGATTTGAGAAACGAAATGCAAAGAAATGTAAAATATCTATCAACCACCATTTCAGTGTCATTTGAGAGAGCAGATGTGGGATTCTTTGATCTGAGTATAGCGTTCTACCCAACTGATCTCTCAAAGGGGCGCTGGGGCATGGGGGAGCAAAGAGATGTAGACTGGTTTCTTTCCCCATGTTGGAGCTTGGCTACCTCTCAGTTGGCTCCAAGAAAGTAGAAGCTGAAGTTGCTCTTTTGAAGGGCAGAAAGGCCATGTCCAACCCTAACCTGACAATGTTCTCTCACCTGGCCTCCTGGGTCATACTATGGAACTAGTGTGCAACACCCTAGAGCTTTCATGCCCACAGCTCTGCTTGCAACGTCCCTCCACTTTGGATGACACTCCTTCTCTATCTAGGGAAAGCTTTATTTTCAGTTAAGGCAAAATTCACATAACATAAAATTCACCATTTTATAGTGTACAGTTCAGTGGCATTTAGTACATTTACAATGTTGTGCAACTACCACTTCTATCTAGTGGTGGTGGATGTTGAAAACACATACCCCACTAAGCAGCTACTCTGCATTCCTCCTTCCCCCAGTCCCTGGCAACCACCGACGTGTGTTCTATCTGGATTGACCTATTCTGGATATTTCACACAAATGGAATCATAACACAATATGGGACCTTGTGGGTCTGGCTTATTTCACTTATCAAAATGTTTTCAGAGGTTCATCTATATTGTAGTAAGTGTTAGTATTTCCTTTTTATGGCTGAATAATATTCCATTGTATGGATATACTACATTTCATCTATCAATTCATCAGTTGATGGACATTTGGGATGTTTCCAACTTTTGGCTATTTTAAATAATGCTTCTGTGAACATGTGTGTATAAATATTTGTTTGAGTAACTGTTTTCAATTATTTTGGTTATATCCCCAGGAGTAGAATTGCTGAATCGTAGGGTAGTTCTATGTTTAACTTTTTGAGGAACTGCCAAATTATTTTTCACAGTGGCTGTGCCATTTTATATTCCCACCAGCAATATACAAGGTTTCCAATTTCTCTACCTTCTCACCAACATTTATTCTGTGTTTGGATTTTTTTTTTAAGAGTAGCCATCGTAAAGGGTATGAAGTGGTACTTCATCAATATCTGGTGAAATCTTAGTTGATCCTTCTGTGCCCAGTTTTCACATCACCGTGATTTGAACACTTCTCTGACTTTACAACCTCACCCATGAGGAGCTAACTGCCTTAGCTCTGTGCCATGCACCTTCATAGTGGTGCCCCAGCTGTGCAAGTGTGTCCCTGGGAGGCTGTGGACTTCTCCAGGGCAGAGCTGCATCATATTCATTTTGCAATCTCTAGTGCTTAGCAAAATGCCTGGCACATAGTGAGCACTTCCAAAACACCTTCAAGTGCTGACCCCTGAGCAGAGGTTTCCTCATTATCAATTCACCAGTTGAGAGGCAAATGATGGCTTCTTTGTGCTCAACTGGGACAGGGAAAAGAAATGATTAGTCCTAGCCCGACTCTAAGCCAGAAAGACCCAACTTTATAGTTTTTATTAATATATTTTACCACTGCCTGCTGTGCACTGCTCCAAAAGCTGCTGACATACCTTTGAAGAGAGTAATAAACCTCAGCTCCCAGGCACGGAGACTGAATGGTTTCAGGTATAATAAGACACAGCTAGAGGACACAGATAACTGGACAATAAATCCGGTGGGGCCCATGGCCTTTGGCCAGGACACAATGACTTTTGTAACTTTTTCCTGAGTATCCTTGTCCAGGCCAAAGGAGCTTCCAGAAGCAGCTTTGAGTCCGTCCAGGCAGAGGCACCTGGGACTTGCCTTTGGGCTCTGACCTCTGAGAAGGAAACTGTCATTTATCCCACATGCATCCTTCCTCTCCCTCTCCCTGGCTTTTTCCCCCTCCCCAACAAGGTAAATGGCAGAATGTTTGAAGGCCCCAGAGTACACAGTTGGCCCAGAGAAGAGAAATGCAGATTCAACAAGTGCATATTTGTGTATTTACTGAGTTCCCAGGCCCTAGAAATAACCTTGGTAATATTTGGGGGGAATAACCAAAACATTTCTCAGCTAGTGGGATAACCTGGAGAGGATGTCACCGGAAAACAAAATGGGCTGCAACTCCTTTCTTTCAACTGGGTCACCTACAAGTCACCTGATCACGCTAATGCTTCAGTATTCGCATCAGCAATACGGGGACACTTGACTCCTGCTAAAAACCACCTTGGTAAGAGCCCTTGAGAACGTGTTAACCCGCCAGCAGCAGCCCCGATTTCATTTATATTATGCCTTGTGACTCACGTGTTCCCTCTGGCGAGGAAGTGGGGGGCCGGGGATGGGGGGCCCCCAGGGGCAGCGCCGAGAAGCTGAGCAGAGTCGACCGTCAGGACCCGACCCCAGCTCTGCAGCCGGCTCATCCAGAGCCCCCGCGTCCGGCGAAGCGCCACGGTCCCGCCGGGCAGAGCGTGGGCAGGGACAGCGCGGCCCCCAGCCCCCGGGCGTGGCAGGCGCAGGGCCCCTACCTTGCCGTACTTCTTCAGCTTCTGCCGGTACCGCCTCTTGGGCTTCTCGCCCGGGGCGGGCTCCTCCAGCGGCTCGTAGCGCTCGGGCAGGACGGCGAGGTGCACTCTCCGCGCGCCCCGGGCCCCCGGGCGCCGCCCGCTCGCCGCGCTCTCCGCCGCCCCCGCCGCCTCGTCCTCGCACTCCAGGTGCTCCAGGATGGCCGCCGCCTCCTCGTCCCCCTCCGTCCGCCCTCGCCCTCGGGGCCCGCGGCGCGGGAGGCCGCTCGCCGCCTTGCTTCGAAGCCTGGCTCCCACCGTCATGATACCGCTGCCCCTCCGGCGAAGGTCCGCGAGCGAAGACGCCAACCTTTGCTCCCCGCCCGCTCCTCCACCCGGACCGCCCGCCCCAGCCCGGACGGGGCGGGGGACTCGCGGGTCGGGGTCGCAGCGCCCCCTGGCCGCGGGGCCCGGGATGGCGGCGGCTCCGCTCGGGACTGCCTCCCGGATGGCAAGAGCGCTCTGCCCATCCCGCACCCCGCATCCCACCTGTGGCCAAAGGGGTGCAGAATACACCGAAAGCTCCGTGGTCAGTGAACATACAAAACACGTTCAACTGCACTTGCAGCGGAATTAATGAACCCCAAATAATGGGACTCCGTTGCCCACGTTCAAATTGGCAGATATGATAGTAAAGATCACACTCTGTGCACAGTAATTCACAATGAAAAAGTGGAGCAAATCAACGAGGATCGGCAAACTGCATTCTGGTGCAGACATATGACAGCATATGATGCAATCATTAAAATTACAATTCTCAAGAACATCACTGTGAGATACGCATTCTCAGTGTACTGTGAATCTCAACCTGCTGGAATGCCTTATTTTGTTACGTGGGTAAATGTCTTTGAATTCTGGAGAACGTAGAATTGAGTATAAAATAATATGGGTTATTAATTTTATTCGTATTTTAACATTGAAGTTTGTGATAAGTTTAAGATTAATTTGGATATGTTGGTATATGTACTTAAAATATTTATTATAATTTAGCTCATTAGAATACACAAAAATTAGTTTTGTGATTCCAGCTGAAAATGTGTAATCAAGTAGACAGTAACGAATGCTGGTGAGGATGTGGAGAAAGGGGAACACCTGTACACTGTTGGTGGGAATGTAAATTAGGACAGCCACTATGGTGAACAGTAGGGAGAGTCCTCAAAAAACTAAAAATAGAACTACCATATGACCCAGCAATCCTACTGCTAGGTATATATCCAAAGGAGGGGAAATCAGTACATCGAAAAGATATCTGCACTTTATTGCAGCACTATTCACAGTAGCCAAGATTTGGAATCAACCTAAGTGTCCATCAGTGGATGAATGGATAAAGAAAATATGGCACATAAACACAACGGAGTATTATTCAGCCATAAAAAAGAATGAAATCCTGCCATTTGCAACAACATGGATGGAACTGGAGAACATTGTGTTAAGTGAGACAAGCCAAGCACAGAAAGACAAATCTCGCATGTTCTTACGCATATGTGGGAACTAAATATTAAAACAATTGATCTCATAGAGACAGAGAGTACAATGACGATTACCAGACGCTGGGAAGGGTAGCAGGGAGGGTGGGATAAAGTGGGGATGGTTAATGGGTGCAAAAATATAGTTAGACTGTTAGATAGAATGCACAATATTTGATAGCAAAACAAAGTGACTATAGTCAACAGTTAGTTATAGTATGCTTTAATATAACTAAAAGAGTGGAACTGGAATGTTCCTAACACAAAGAAATGATAAATTCTTGAGGTGATGGATACCCCAATTACCCTGATTTGATTAATGCATGTTATATGCCTCCATCAAAATATCACATGTACCTTATAAATATATGCAACTATTATGTATCCATAATAATTAAAAATAAAAAAAATTTCTAAAAGAAAAAGAAGAAAATGTTTAATCAATTGATTTAGACTTCTAGCTGATTGTCATGTAATAAATGATTTAACTTATATTTGATATTATATATAAATTTTATATGTAAGATATAATTTAACTTATGTATAATTCAATTTCAGGTGAAAGAGGTATGAGAATAAATTTAATTTACTACATTTATATTTATAAGAATTACATATAATATAAATAATTTTGTTACATAACTGAGGTACTTGAAAAGAAAGTCAATATTAAGTTTGTAAAAGATGGCCAGGCACAGTGGCTCACGCCTGTTATCCCAGCACTTTGGGAGGCCGAGGTGGGAGGATCACTTGAGGCCAGGAGTTCAAGACCAACCTGGGCAACATAGCCAGACTTCATCTCTACAGAAAAAAAAAAAAAAAAGAAAGAAAGAAAGAAAAAAAGAATTAGCCTTGCTTGGTGTGGTGGTGTGCACCTGTAGACCCAGCTACTCCGGACGGAGGCTGAGGCAGGAGGATCCCTTCGGCCCAGAAGTTCAGAAGTTTAAGGTTACAATGAGCTATAATCATGCCACTGCACTCATGCCCAGGCACCAAAGTGAGACTCAGCAGTCTGTTAGGGACTGAAATGTGTCTCTCCCACCCCCCCAAATTTATATGTTGAACCCTAACCCCCAATACCTTAGATGTCACTGTAGTTGGAGATAGGGCCTTTAAAGAGATAATTAAGGTTAAATGAGGTCATAAGGGTGAGGCCCTGAGCTAACAGGACTGGTGTCCTTGTAAAAAAAGGAAGACACACCAGGGATGTGCATTCACAGAGGAAAGACCATGTGAGGACACAGAAAGAAGGCAGCCATCTGCAAGCCAAGGAGAGAAAGATGCCTCAGGAGAAGCCAAACCTGATGACACTTGATATCAGTTCCTCCAGAACTGTGAGAAAATAAATCTGTCGTTTACGTCACTCAGTCTGCGGTATTGTTATGGCAGCTCCAGCAGACTATTACGCAGGCAAGGCTAGGGTTGTAGCTAACTATGGGGGTTTGGGAGATTTCTAGGTGGCAGCTAAGTTGGTGTGTCCTTACAGCCAACAGCTCCAGTGGCAGCCTCCAAAACCCTGCATTGGTATGTATTCTGCTGGGATTGCAGGCGTGAACCACCATGCCTGGCCTATTTTTTTTTTTTTTATTGTAGTCATCAAATGGGTGTGAGGTGGTATCTCATAGTGGTTTTGATTTACGTTTCCCTAATGATTAGTAATGTTGAACATCTTTTAATGTGTTTATTGGCCATTTGTATGTCTTTTTTTTTTTGGATACAGAGTCTCACTCTGTCACCCCAGCTAGAGTGCAGTGGCGTTGTCATAGCTCACTGCAGCCTCAAACTCCTGGGCTCAAGTGATCCTCCTGCATCAGCCTCCCAAAGTAGCTGGGACTACAGCCATGTGGCACCATACCTGGCTAATTTTTCTATTTTTAGTAGAGACAGGGTCTTGCTTTTGCTCAGGCTGGTCTCGAATTCCTGACCTCCAGCGATCCTCCCACTTTGGCCTCCCAGGATGCTAGTATTACAGGTGTGAGCCACCATGACCAGCCTGTATGTCTTCTTCAAAGAAATGTCTATTCCAATCCTTTGCCCATTTTTAGATCAGGTTATTTTTCTGTTGTCGTTGTTTTTAAGGAATGTGTCTAACAACAGATTTAATTTTGGTAAGGACTGATGAGGAAGCTACTGGAGGGAAAAATGATAAGTAGAAAACACCACACAGAGCATCAAGCCTCTGAAAAGTGGGCCCAACGCAGGACACAGGGAGGTTTTTGGCTGTTATCTTTTAGCACTGTTTGGTTTTTTTTATCTGATCAAGGATGACTTCTATACAATTACTTCTTTCTCCACTACCCTCTCTAGCTCCCCCAAAGCAGCAAGATGAGATGGGGATGCTCGCTTTATGGAGACACGCAGGGCGTAAGGAAATGAACAGCCCCTATTCAAAGAGGGCTGCAGGGAAATGCTGCCTTCTGGGAAGAGGCAAGGTAAGACGGGAAGGTGGAAGGAAAGTTCTGTGCAGAGATGAGGTGGCAGGTGCTCCCTCGGAGCGGGTTTCCAGACAGCTGGAGAGAGGATTGGTACAAAGTAGAGTACAGAGAGCATGAGTCTGAGGGGAACAGAGCACCCTCAGGATGACAGCTATGCAAGGAGAGAGATGGCCTGATCAAGGGGGGATGGTCCAAGCCTGAACTGAAGCATAATTTCGAAAATGCAAAGGCCAACAAAGGGGCTTTCAATTTATGTTCAGAGCATGAAGAACAACTGCCTAGCTGGTCCATCTCTAAGCCTGTGATTTTTGCAACAAAGGCAAGAAAATTCTCAACTAAATTTTTATTTCAGTTTTTTCTCTCAAGGAAAATGATTGCCAGGCTTCAGAGATAGAATATAACCACAGTTAAGAGGAAATAAAAAACCATCAGCTTTAAAAACTATTCATATGCTTTGAAGGAATTTACCAAAGGGATAATTATGGAAGTATGTGCAGATTTAATTACAAAGACATTCATGGCAATGTTATGATATCAAAAACTAGAAAAAAACAAAATGTCCCCCAAACAAGGCACTGAGTAAATAAATTATATCTTATGAAATAGAATATCATGAAGCCATGAAAATATTTTAAAACAGTGGAGTCTCACTGCTCTAGACTTTAAGGGAGAGCCAGAAGAGGGTGGCTGGCAGAAAGCCAGCAGAATTTCACCCTTTCCACTCCAACGCACACACAAACACCCCCCCATATATATTTTTTCCACTATATACATACTTTTCATATATAGATATAAAATTTCCATATATTTTTTCCATGAAATAATGCATTGGGGGGGAAAGTTTCCATTCCTTTAAGAAAAAAAACCTTGAAGAGTGTTGAAGAATATTGACATAAAGACACAGAAAGAGGTCCACAGATTTTAAGTGAAAAAACTATGTTGTAAAGCAATGTTCACTGTGATTCTCATTTTGTAAATCACTGTTGCATAAATGGGTTAAAGACTGCCCTTGTGTATCAGCCTTCGTGCTGTTTACATCTGCACTGCAGCCCAGGACTGTGAACTCAAGCCTGTCAGCACCAAACTCAAATTCTTACATATCCAGTTGCTTTGAATATAGTCCAAGTATCTTTTGCCCATTTAGAGCCCGACTGCTTTGCATAATTTGCAAAACTGCACCCAACATCCTCTAGCCATAGATAAGACAAACCGTGGGGCTATAAAAGACCCCAAGTGGCTGCTGCCCTTGGGAGCTCTCTGACCCAGAGACTCCCCACCATGCTGCTGAATGACACCCCTAGACCTGTGAACCCCTTCTCTGGTCCGCCTCTCCCCTGGGAGTTTCCTAGCCCTTCTCCCCTTCTGGTGGTGGCCCGGAGCTGCTCTCTGTGGAAGGTCTCCTGCTTTGAGGACTTCTCCCGGGGAACCTGTCCAAGCACCGTCCAAGTAAAGCTTGTTGTGTGCTACTGCCATCTCGTGGTCTTGTCTTTTCCTTGATCAATCCCAAATATTCAAACTCACTACAATTATATACAGAATTTTCCACAGAAATAGCAAAACATTAACAGTGGTTTCTGGATGATGAGGTCTTTCAGTTTTATTTTTTCTTCTTTTGGCTTACCTATATTTTCTAAATTTTTGTTCAACATGTGTCACTTTTAGAAGAAAAAGAATAAAATATTTTATTGTTTTTTAAAACAGGAGAGTGTGTAAGATTATTTTTATTGCTATTCTGAATTATTTTATGATTCCTGGCTGGAAAAGTAACATTTAAGGGTTCAGGAACAGGCCAGGTGCAGTGGCTCACACCTGTAATCCTAGCACTCTGGGAGGCCAAGGCAGGAGGATCGCTTGAGGTCACGAGTTCGAGACCAGCCTGAGCAAGAGCAAGACCCTGTCTCTAACAAAAACAGAAAAAAATTATCCGGGTGTGGTGGCACATGCCTGTAGTACCAGCTACTCGGGAGGCTGGGGCAGGAGGATTGCTTGAGCCCAGGAGTTTGAGGTTGCTGTGAGCTATGATGATGCCACTGAACTCTACCCAGGGTAAAAGAGTGAGACTCTGTCTCCAAAAAAAAAAAAAAAAAAAAAAGGTACAGGAACATAAGCGTCCTTTGAGAAACCGAGCCAAACAGAAGAGGCACCAAGAGACGAACAAAACAGGTAAACAATGATTTTAGAAAATCTTTTGAGTGGCTTAGGAACTAAGCACTGAGGAGGGAAAATGAAAGGTAATTAGCAATTAGCATGGGTTCACTGAGAAACACAATATTCCAGATAACCTTTCTCCTCTTCCTCCTTCTTCCTGTTATCTTTACTGAGTATCATGGAAAGTATATCTGAATTTCAGCTAAACATCTGGCAAAATCAAAATGTGGAAGAGCAAGCTGAATGATAATAGATTTAGTAAAACTCATAATTAGTTGAATGAAATAAATGCAGATTTATGTATGTATTGTCCACATACTCGTGCTTCCGGCCCTCCCAGTGCAGGATGGAGCTGGAAGGGATGGCAGTAGGGAAGAAGAGGGTTTGCTTTGGGACAATGCTTTTCTTTGTCCTCTTGTGCCTGGCCTTCATAATATTTAGGGCAGGCTAGCCTTGTCTTTGTTACTATTGAAGCAGCAGTAGCATGACCAGTTATGGGAGGCAGCTTATTTTAGATTCAGCATCACGAGAGCTCTTTCAATTTACGATATTTTGATTCTTGGACTAAGTTTATTATCAATTAATCTAGACATGGATAATTATCTGTACAAATTACTATTGGAGCTGAAAAATTTGTCCACAGTGGTTATAGTGATATTAGCTTCAGAGTGCCTCATATAGAATAATTTAATTACTGATGGCATAAGGAAAAAAAATCAACTCAATATAACTCAGATTATTGGAATCATCTTAATAAAAATTTGAGAAACTACAATGAATTCCAGTTGGCTTTGTTTATATGTAAAAAGATATGAGTTGGATATTGTAAACATGTTAAGAAAATTTGATTTCTCATAAACATTAAGGAGGTGAGGTTTCCTATTGTTTTACTTGCTTTACTACTTCCATGGCACCATGTAAGTTAAAATATAACTTACCTAGAGATGAACTAAGCTAGTGGTCCTCAAAAGTCAGCTTATTTCAACTTCTTATTTTAATTTTAAAGTAAATATAACTAAATTTTTTTTCTTAGAAAATTAAAGATCAACATTGAAATACCATTTTCCCATAACTTGTCTATATTTCAAATGTATTAGCACCAAACCACTGAGTAGAAGCTGAGTTAGAGCAATCACTAGGAAATTTTACAGAACACATCTATTTGCAATGATCATATAGTAAAGCTTTTATCTTGGTAGAAATTTAAAAATTCATGATTTTTTAAAAGATGTTTCTTACATGTGATATTCCATATGTACAAGTGTTTTTTGGACTTATTACCACACTATAACAGGATGTCCTAACAGCCTTGAAAAACTAGCTATAATTTTTTTAAAAGGTATATATTTTTTCTAGGTAATTCACCTTCATCATATAACCTCCTCCTTCACATACCTCTTGCTTTATGTTGTGGTGTTCTGTTACATATACAGAAAATGCAAATGATGTCACAGACCAATAAGATGAATGAAAAAAATTAACTTTTAACCATTCTGGCTTTAAAAAAAAACTAAATGTTATGTAGATACATTTCTATATAAATGCATAATCTAATTTTGGCAATAAATAATTCAGTTAGAATATTAATTTAGAGAAAGAAAAATATTACATTATGTATTCCTAAAACAAATCAAAATAATTCATTTTTAATGTTTCCAAACTCCATAGATATAGGACATATGATTTTCACATTTGAAAACATCTATAAATTTATTTAGTATTCCCCCAAGTATCGATCATTGAATCATGACTACATAATCTTTATTTCAGTTCAATGTTTACCTCTTTATTTCATGTCCTGAATTTACAACCATCACATCATTACTGACAACATCCACATCTGCCTTGAGATCCCGATTCCAGTGTATAATCTCCTGTCTATAGGACATCTCATTCAGAATCCATAACCTCAGACTGCCATCTAATTTATTGCACTGAGCTGCAATCTGTTAAATAGAGGGGTTAAACTTGATGATCTTTATCCTGTGGTTTTAGGATTTTAAGCTTGAAAGCAAACATTATTTTACTTCTAATCTAGGCAACTCATCATTCTTTGATTCTTTTACTTTTATTTGTCTCTTTACATTAAAAGTTGGTTTCTTGTAGGCGGCATATAGTTGGGTCTTGATTTTTAATCAAATTGGACAATTGCAGCCTTCCTATTGGGGCTTTTTGACCATCTACCTTTAATGTAATTTTGATATAGTTGGGTTGAAGATTGATGCTGTTTGTTTTCTATTTTCCCATCTGTTCTTTTGTTCCTTTTTCTTTTTCTGCTTTTTTCCTGCCTTCCTTTGGATTGGGTTTTTTTTTCTTGTCCAATTTCTTTAATGAAAAAAATTTTTTTGGTTGACAAAAATTGTATTACATTTATGGTGTATATGATGTGTTGATATATATATATACTTTGTGGAATGGCTAAATCAACCTATTTAACATATGAATTACCTCACATACTTATCATATTTTGTAATGAGAACACTTAAAATCTATCTCTTAGCAATTTTCAAGTATAAAATATAGCTATTAACTATAGTCACCATGATGTATTATAGATCTCTTGAACTTCTTCCTCCTAACTGTAACTTTGTGTCCTTTGACCAACATCTCCCCAATCCTCTCCTTCCCCTCAGCCTCTGGGAACTACTATTTTACTTTCTGTTTCTGTGAGTTTGACTTTCTTACATTCCACATGTAAGTGAGATCATATATTTGTCTTTCTGTGCCTAGCTTATTTCATGTAACACAGTGTCTTGCAGTTTCATCTTTGTCATCACAAATGACAAGATATCCTTCCTTTTTTTAGAGGATGAATAGTATTCCATTGTGTATATGTACCATATTTTCTTTATTCATCTGTTGGTGGACACTTAGGTTGATTCCATATCTTGGCTATTGTGAATAATGCTACAATGAATATGGGAGTGCAGATATCTCTGTCTCTTTCTTTTTTTTTTTTTTTTGGAGGCAACAGGGTCTTGCTCTGCCGCCTGGGCTGGAATGCAGTGGCGTGATCATAGCTCACTGCAACCTCAAAGTCCTGGGTGCAAGCAATACTCCTACCTCAGCCTCCCGAGTAGCTGAGACTACAGGCATGTGCCACCACACCCCAGCTAATTTTTCTATTTTTTTGTAGAGTCTGGGTCTCATTCTTGCTCAGGCTAGTCTCAAACTCCTGGCCTCAAGCAATCCTCCTGCCTCAGCCTCCCAAAGTGCTAGGATTACAGGCATGAGCTACCATGCCCAGCCCCAATCTCTCTTTGACATACTGATTTCATATCCTTTGGATATATACCAAGTAGTGGGATTGCTGGATCATATGGTAGTTCTATTTTTAATTTTTTGAGGAACCTTCATACTGTTTTGCATAATGGCTGTACTAATTTACATTCCCAGCAACAGTGTACAAGGATTCTCTTTTCTCCACATCCTTGCCAACATTCAGCTTTCGTCTTTTTGATAATAGTCATTCTACCAGGTGTGAAGTGATATCTCATTGTGGTTTAGATTTACATTTTCCTGATGATTAGTGATGCTGAACATCACTTCTCCTTCTGCTTGAAGGATCTCATTTAACATTTCTTGTAGTGCAAGTCTGCTCGTGATCAATTCTTTCAGCTTTTGTATGTCTGAACATTTTTAGTTCATCTTTGTTTTGGACAGGTATTTTATCTGGGTGAAGAATGCTAGTATGACAGTTTAAAATTTTTCTCATACTTTTCTGGCTTGCATCATTTCTGACAAGAAGTCAGCTGTTATTCTTATCTTTGTTCCTCTTTCCTCTTTATGTAGTATGTCTTTTTACCTATGGTTGATTTTATAGTTTTTTTTTTCTCACTGGTTTTAGAGCAACTTATAATATAAAAACTTGACATAGTTTTTTTCATTGGTGTTTGTTAAACATTTGAGGTCTATGGGTTTATAGTTTCCAGGAAATTTGGAAAAATTCTGGCCATTACATCTTCAAATGTTTTTCTGTCCCCCTCCCACCTCTTCCTCAGGGACTCCACACATATATTAGGTTGCCTGACATTGTCCTCCAGCTCACTGATGCACTGTTCATCTTTTTCCAGTTTCATTTTGGATAATTTCTATTGTTATGTTTTCAAGTCCACTATCTTTTCTTCTGCAATGTCTAATACACTAATTCCTCAGTACGTTGTGAACACTGCCACCGATGTGAATCCCGCCACTTCCTAGAATATGTGGTTCATTTTTAACTTGTGTCTTCCAGCTGTTACTAACTTCAAGCCTTTTCTCCTATGTTCCTTCCATCTGGAGGGTCTTTTCCAATCTCTCTCTTAAATATTACCAATCCTTCAAATCCCTAAAAAGGCCTTCCTTTCTAGTGTCCATACAGAACTCACTCTTCTCTAACTTCTATAGCATCTATTGTTACTTTTATTGTTTCCTATTTGGGTGTGTTTTTGATTGTGCACATATTTACATTTTTTCTTTTCAAATGAACCAAAATCTTGGAGAGGTAGGAACCATACATAAATAATTCCTTTATGTATCTTAAGACACAGTAGGTACTTCAATAGACATTTTTAAAGAGATCATCCTGATTAATTTACATAGACTGATGGAATCACTTATAGTAAATTGGTACCTTGATTATCACATGTTATTTTTGTTGCCCACACTGTGAAATGGTACTGTTGGTGAAAATCACCTCAAAATAAGGCCTTTTGGGTTTTAAACCAAATTCTACCTTAGAGAATATTATTGGGTCAAGATTCTGGAGTATATTTCATCTTATTTTTATTTGTCACATAAAATACTGTGCCCCAATTTCTACAAAATAATTTAATACAAGGGATGTCATATCAAATAATATTTCAACAGAAGCCAAGGAAATCCTGGTATCACATAGCCGGTGAACATAAACTGGTATTTATTTATGCAATCATGTTGAAAATTCCTCTAAATCTTCAAAAAATATTTATGTTGTCATGAACACATAAAATGGAAAATCTAAAGTGAATATCAAGATTCAGTTTTAGTTCATAAAAAATATTGAAGTAAAATTCCTTTCCACAAACACAGAAGAGTTGGCCAGAGTGAGAAAATGTAAAAAACATCAGTTTCTACCTTGGAAAAGGTAGGAGGACCATTTTTTTAAAAGTATTTCAACAATAGGAATTCCTATAAAAAGATTATATTTTCTTGTTATAATGGCATCTTGAAAACCTACATAGCTTCACCCCTTGCCAACTAAATTTAAAACACATAAAATAAACTCCTCATACAGAATACTTTTGCACCAGAAAGCAGGTAATTCACATTCTGATAAAGAGCAAAAGACAAGTGCTTTATTATGAGAACTGTTCAAGTAAAATTTCAGTGTGCACCAGTGAAAGTGAATAAAGATTTGCATCAATTTTTTTGAATGAACACTAGGTTAAAAAGGGGCTACACAGTTTTTTTTTCCAAACACCACCCTTTGCTAAGGCAAAAATACACTTCATTTTAGAGCACAACTGTTACAGAAGAAAGCTACATCACAGTACAGTACAGAATGTAAAATTCATCCTAGTCTGGAAGCCATTATGGAATGGCACATCACCTACACTTAGAGCTTTCTAATGTAGGTTAGAATTACAGTATTTATCACAGCTTTATTTTTCTTTAAACTGATAAAATTTGAATATACTTCCTATTTCTCAGGAGTGTGCAGATGGGGCCCATATTTTGATATTACAGTAATTACAACATTAAATAACATTGCACAGTCAACCTCCAAGGCTAATTCAGTATAAAATAACAAGTATTAAAATGTACCTTTACTAGTGATTTTACATAGCATATATCACTAATTATGAAAGAAAAGTAGGCAAATGCCCAATTATAACGCCGCACATTTTAGGCAGAATGATGTGGAATAAATATAAGAAATCTGGCAAAATATCTAAAACAAATGTTACATGGGAACAAACTGAACAACCACGTAAGCATAAATCAGTAATACACTGTTATAAATAGTATGTTTTGCCCACGAGTCTCTTAAGTACTTACAGATATTACAACGGCAGGGGTGGATGAAGCGGATGGGAGGAGAATGAGGCAAATGTTCCCAATGCCAGTTAATTCCTGAGGTGGCATTATTTCTTAACTGATGCATTGATCAACACTGTAAAGATGAATTTGTGCTATGAAACAGTCCCAATAGTGTTATATTCCCGCAATTACATTGCAGTATTCTGAAGGCAGCAGACCTAAGTGACAGCATACATTATAATAGATAAAGTACTGTTTCTTTTTAATTTTGCTGCTACAATTAGCAGTAGGTCAGGAAACACTTCAAAGTTCAAAAGAAATTTGATGTAGATTTAACTTTCCCCCCAGAGCTTCTTAGTTAGCTTAAGGCAAAGCTATTATTTCTTTTCCCATACTTTTTTTTAAAAACTCTCAATGCCAACACTGTAAACCCTTTGTATCTTCTCAACGAAACCTCGTTTGGTAACAAGGATAAGAGCAAAGATAAGCAGGAGTAATTCTGTGTATGATGAAGCTGATCTATTCATCAGCTTCTGGTTTAAATTTAAATATGATTTTAAAATAATTTTTAAAAGTCCATGCTACAATCGTAGAGACTATTTCTGTGCACTTTTAATTCTGGACACAATTTTCAAAACTGCATGATGGAGGTAAGAATTTAAAAAACCCACCAGAATGTAAATAACAGGGAAGAACATTTTCAACTTAAAGCATCAAACATACATTTAAGTGCAGAAATCTAGACAACTATACAAGTTTTTAAGCAATCATGTTTTATTGTACAACTCTATGAACAGAAATGAACAGAAATACACAGTATACTTACCTGTACATGTGAACCTACTTTTTAAGCTACAGATATTTATTATAGTTCATACTGACTTTAATTTTACAGTTCATAACTATGTATAACCTTATTGCATTAAGGGAAAATTCTACATGGGGAGATTCACAGGTGGTCCACATTAGGCATTACCAGTACATTCAAAAACTGTACCTCTTATATGGATATATCTTCCCTGATCCTGAAAATTTGGATTTCCTTACAGCTTCAGCTCATTTGCTATTTTGGATGCAATGTTCTTAAAGGCAATGGATGTCCCAGATATTCGCTTGAAGCGGACCCCATTAAGTGACAGCCGTGGCAACTTGCAGACTTCCATCTCCCACTGCACGAGGCTATCCTGTCTAGCATCTCCATGGACACAAAAAAGCAAAAACCTCTCTTTTTGTTCATAATCACAGTTATTTGCATCTAATACTTTTCGGATTTCTCTCATCATGTCATTAGGGTCCATTGAACTAGTGGTCTTCATACTCCATGTGAACCGCAAAGAACGCGGTTTGGAATCTTTACCCTCTTCTTTGTCTCTTTCTTTTGGTTCCCCTGACGTACTTCTGGAAAAAAGATGGCAAAGGGAAAGAATGAAAACAAAAATTCTACTCAGCAAAGAAATCAAAACACAGATATAATTTAAGTGGTCATAATTCAGTGCCTAATAAAACTACTCAATTTGCAGACTACCCTCAGATAGATACAAAGATTTATGTTATCTTGCTGTTACAAAAACAGACCCCAAGATGCCATCTGTTTTGACTTTTAATATCTTCAACCTAAAATAGCATATTTTCTTAAATATATTTGTTTGTGGGAAACAAGTCTGCAGCTGAAAGTGAAGCACTTAATGCTTTTTTCCAGTTCTTTCCATATTTCTCTATTCAAGTTTGCAAAAGCAGATTCTCCATTTTATATATACATGTGGTGTATATATATAAATATAGAGTCTCCATTTTATATACATGTATGTATACACACATACACAAAACAGGGACCACTAATATTCTGCTTGTAAATATACATTTTTGAAACACAGAGAAAAATTTCCTTTCTCCTGCCCTTTTTGAGAAGGAAGAATGTAATAACTACAGAGGGAAAGACAGTAATTTATACCTGATAATGTTGAGAAAGAATGTTTTATTCCAATTATGTAAAGATGTCAGATTATCCCACACCTCTCAGTATCCTCCCGTGATTTCTCATTTCACTAATGACGTCTTGAAAATAGTCTGCAGGCCTCCACGTGACCTGCACTCCCACTCCTCCTCCCACCCCACCCCTACCATTCTCCTCCTTGCTCCCTCCTATTAGGACACACTGGCTTCCATGTATTCCTTGAACACACTGCCCAAGGCTGTTGCGCGGGCTGTTTCCGGTGCCAGGAATACCCACCTCCACATGGCTGCATGGCTAACTCCCTTACTGCTTTCAAATCTCTGCTCACTTTCTCCGTGAGGCCTCCCCTGACCACTGCACATACCCCGACTCCTACCCTAGCACGGCCAACCCCCCTTACCCTGCTCTGTTTTTCTTTATAGCACTTATCACATTCTAATATACCACCCAAGCCATTTATTAGGTTTACTGTTTCTTATCTGGATCGACCACTAGGCTGTGAACTTCAGGAGGACAAGGAGTTTTGCCTATTTCGTTCACTGACGTATCTCAGCCATCTAGTGCTAGGCACAGAGTAGATGATTAACATATATTTGTTAAATGAATCAACCTCAGTGGATTTTACTTATTGCAGGTATCCCACAAATAATATAGAACCAGAAAACCTATTTCAAATAATTATAGGAAGATGAAGTTAATAGATTATTCATTATAGAGAACATCCTGTAATTAAATTTGTTGAGCAATTATCCAAATATAGATGTTGCAATTTTAACTTGATAACTTATCTCACTTATCTGTGATTTCAGAAAGAAATAATATTTTGAAAGGAGTTTATAATCTGCTACATAAATATATTAACATACACATTTTATATCAATACTATAATATAATGTATATTCATATATACAATTTTATATATATTGTCTCCTTTATTCCTAGATATCTGAGCCCCCAAAGCTCTGCAAACTATGCAAGCTTGAGAAAATAAGGAAAGGAATAGATAGAGAAAATAAATTTCCAAAGACTGTTAAATAGGTACGGAAAGTATTTATTTCATTTTCTTCTTTTTCCTTTTTGCTCACTGAATCTAAGCCATTGCATCACAGGCCTCTTTGGGCTGACAGACCCAACCAGAGTCATTTATCAGGGTCACACACATAACTCTGGTGATGGTATCAGCATGAGGAAGGGACTTGAGAGATCACTTGATTGAGCACTCATTTTAACAACAGAACTGATGGTTAGGAAACTTTAATGAATTGAAAAGTGAAGACTAGAATTCAGGTGTCTTATTCCAAGTTTAGTTTTCCTTCCATTCCACCTTAAGATGACTTTAAGACAACAGGCAGATACAAGATGTTTTTCTGTGTGTAGTCTCACAAACATCACCACTGATAATGTCAACTGTAGAAAGCTCCCAGAAATGTGGATACCAATAGAATAACAGCTAACATTTATTGAGTACTTACTATGTGCAGGAACTGTCCTAAGTGCACAACATGTACCATTTACTCATTTAGCCCTCACAACAACCCTACTAGGCAGTCAGGATGAAGAAGTGGAGGCAGAAAGAGTTGAAGTAACTTCTCCAAAGCCACACTGCAAGATAAGTGGTAGACATAGCTCAAACCCACGTGGTGTGGCTCAAGAGCCTGTGCTTCTAGCCTCTGTACCACATCATCTCTCAAAAATGACAGAACCTCATTAGAACTCATCCACCTATGTTCCTTATTGTTTCTTCATCTGTAAAATGGGTATTTTTCACCTTGTTGTTGTGAGGATTAAATGATCAGGAAGTATCTTGCAGTTTGTATTCAGTAAGTCTTTGTTCAAAAGGAAAAAAGAAAACAAAACCCAACAACAACCAAAAGTGAAAGTGAAAAATGCTTTGTAGGCATTTATAAAAGATCAGTTACTAAATTCTTACATTAATAAAATTATGTAGTCATATTAAAAAAATAAAAATGCACGCAGATTAATTTCAATATTAGCAGCCGCTTGTGACACTACACACTATTAAATATCTCAGAGGAAAATTTAGTGGAAATACAGGATGAGATGCAAGGAGGGGCCTCAAAAGTGAAGATTAAGTTGGGGAGGGGCTAAAAAAGTCTTCCATGTTTATTTAAAAGGCAGAAGAAAGTTAAAAATATTTGTCTTGCCTCCCTTTGGCTTCCTATCATGGTGACTCAGGTACCTAACTCTACAAAGAAGCATTGCAACTATTATTAGTAAACATAAATATAGCACAGTTTGTAAAAAAGACTACACAGGAATGCTTAGTAAAGTTTTTCCAAAGTTCATTATGTTTTACATTTTGAATAATTTAAAAAGTAGAAATTAAACTGGAGGCTTGTGTTCAGCTGGTCAAAATAGCTCCTGAATGAAGCCAGATATCTGTCCTACTGTGGAATTACTTCTTGGTTTTAAGATTTACATTGCATCCCTTAATGCTTGTGTACACACTCAAGATCATTTAATGCCTTCATTTCTTAAATTTCCCATTTATAAAATGTGAACACAAGTACTAACATGTCTATAATGTGGTCCCTGGAGTAGCAGCATTAGAATCCCCTGGGAACTTGCTAGAAATGCAAATGCTCGGCCCCCTTACCCCCAACCCCCTCAAGAAGCCTGGGGTGTTAGCTCTAGCAATCTTTTTACCAAGTCCTCCCTGTGATTCTGATTGTGCTCCAGTTTGAAAGCCATCACCAGAATGAATATACAACTAGTACTAAATGTCAAACAACAAAACAAAACAACAACACAAAGTATGGCAGGATAGTTTTTAAATGTGGTCCAACACTGAATTCTCATCTAAAATATATTACTAATATCAAATCTTCTTACATATTTTATTATCTCAGTGTTCTGTGTTATTTGTGCTATTTGACTCAGACTAATTTTGGTTACACCATTTTATTGAGAAAAAGTTCAGTACATTTTAATCTATTAATTCTTCTGCTATCACATATTTTATACAACAGAAAGGCTATTTCTTTACCAAGTACACAATTCAAAATAATGTTTGCAAAACAAAGGTGATTAACTTAAATGCTAGGTAACATTATGAAAACCCACCCCAATATAAAAATTTAAAATATACATGCTTTCTAGGTATTAGTTCTGTTCATGATTATTAAGTGCTATAAGTATTTCCAAAGTACACTTTCATACACAGGGACCTAACAGCGAAGTATTAATAGTGGCTCCTCACCTTGAGGTGTCGGTTCTGCCACTGGCTTCGCCTTCACTTGGATCCCTCAAAACAAAGTGAAGGTTGAGATTTAATGATAAAAGTGAAAGATATATCAAGAAAACCTACATCTAAAATGATTTTAAAATTAACTTGTTGAACAAACTTCTACCATGACGGTTTTCTATTATTAGTCAGTCTAATACTATTTCTCATGTTTTTCATCATAACCACATGTAACTATCATTTATTGAGCGTCTACTGGGTATTTTCAAGAGGAGATACTAGGTGAAAGTTTAGAATTTTTTTTTAACATTATCTTCCAATTCCCAGCCACAATTTTAAAGTCATAATTTATCTTTTGGTCTAGTTTAGTTTAATCTAAAGTTAAAACTATTTAATAATTATCAACAGCAAGATTCAACTTCATATTTGTTATTACATGTAATTCTAGTAGTCGCTCAATTTAGAAAAAATATAAATTAACCTTGTAATTAGAAGTAAAGCTCAACACATATGTAAGTATTTCTAAAAATAAATACCAATTTTAAAATAAGCGATTAATTTATTTCAGAAGTTACGCTGACAATTCATGCACATGATGAAATATTAAAGCAAATCAAAAGCCCATCCAAGCAGGATTCAATCTTAAACAAAAACACTGATCTTACCTGGATATCCACCTGTGAAATAAAATCAGGACAACACCACTAATTGTCGTTGTGTTGAATATAATAGTATTTTTTAAGTCTACCAAAATGTTAACCACTTTGTCATTTTTAAAGGTAATTAAATATTTTGTGATAGAGAGCAAAATACTATTAAATGGCTGGGAAAAATCATCAACTTGATTTCTTAAGTTAATGTTGTCTTAATGTTTTAGCCATTCCAGAAACATTTATATTACTCATGTAAAATGAATGCAACAGAAATAAAATCAGTGCCACTCTCCCATCCCTCAAATTAAAAAAACACATCCATACATCAAGCTCTAAAACTTTAAGTGGTTATTAAGAATATGAATGCCTCATGCCTCTCAGGATCTTTAACTGTAGGCCTTTCTTAACATATTGTGTAAAAACCATTTTTCTATCTGAATTAAAGGATAATAAAATGTATTCTCACATTCAAATGGAGTTTCTTAAATTTCTATTTTTAGTAACTGGCATTTTCATTGGGAAGTATAAAATTCAAGGCCATCTATACAAATCTATTTTTATTACAGCACACTGAAAGAAATAAAACATTTTTGAGTAGGTTCAAATTGAAATGTACATTTTCAGTTACATGTAGATGAACTGACATATACAGAAGGACAGCGTACCAACTTGGCAAGAAAGATAGAGCTGTTGACTCCTGCTGCTAAGATAAAATTTGTTTAATAGGAAGGGACATAAGTGTCACTGGACTTTTCTATCCTATTCATATTTTGCCTTATAACTCACTGTTAGCACATACCTATTTCACTGCTGCCAAACTTTAGGAATTAGGAGTGAAATGTCCCTTAGACCCTACTTCCTCTGTTACACATTAGTTGAAACAGCAATTGGCCCATACCCTGTTCCTGCCTACCTGGATGCCAGTAGGAACACTGACTGGAAGAATTTCTGCTACTTGGCAATTGTTTCAAATAGCCCAGGAAGTCTGCTTTAAGTAGCCATGGTGGAAGGCAGATGGGGCTACAGAAGGCACAGCTGGTTGTAACAGCATCATGACTCTCTAACACTTATAACTTAAAAACCAAATACCTTATATATAGCAATATATACTCAACTGAACAAATTGGATTATTCCCTATATAAGAATGAGCTATGGTTAGAAAATCATAGGGTTTGGTGTAAAAGAAGTAACCTGCAGAGTAATTGCCTAAATGCTACAAACTCACTGACTGATACGGTTAGAAACTAATGTTACATTTGAGGATTTAAAGTTTTAAATTCAGTTCTGTAATCCTGGGCAAACTGATCTATGAACTGAGTTTATAAATAGGTCCATGACAAGGCAAGAGACTAAAGCTGCTGCTTCTCTTCTCCACAGCCACTTTCTGAAATCCAAGAAAGTGCAGGTATTTGGGGCAGAGAATTCCAGGCAGAAGGAACAGCAAGTACCAAATCCTGAAGTGGGTGTGCCTGGTATACTTGAGGACAGTCAGGTGCCTGTGTAGCTGGTGTGGAACCAGCAAGGGGAAGAGTGGGAGAAGAAGAGGTCAGAGCAGAAATGGGTGGCCAGACAACATACGGCCTTGCAGGCCACTGTGAGGGCTTTGAATTGTATTCTGAACAAGACAAAAGCTAATCCAGGGCTTTAAAAATCAAGGAGTGACACGATCAGACTTACACTGCTGAAAACAGAGTAGGAGAACAAGGACAGAAGCTAAGAGACCTATTAGGAGGTGCAAGATCGGCGGTGGTTCAGATTATGAAGGCAGTGGTGAGAGTGACGGAAGCAGTCAAATCCTGGAAACGCTGTGAAGGCGGTGGGGCCAGCACAACCTGCCCATGGCTCTGGTATGTGGTATGGGGCAGAGAGGTGTCATGGGTAGTGCCGAGGTTTGTGGCCTGAGCAACTAAAAAGGTGCTGCTGCCATTTCCTAAAATGGTAAAGAATAAGGGAGGGACAAGTTTGGGAAGAGGATTGGGAGCTGAATTTTAAATACGTTCTGTTTGAGAGTCTATAACACATCCAAGTGGAGAGGCTGAGCAAGTGACTGGATATATGAGTCTGCAGTTCAGGAGAGAGATCTGGGCTAAAGATACATTGTATATCTGGGAGTTGTTCATAGATGGAATCTAATGTCATGAGCCTGAATGAGATCACCAAGAGAGTGAGGAAAACTGGAGAGGAGAATGTGTACAAAGACTGAGCCCTTACACATTCTGATATTTAGAGGTCAGGTGGAAAGGCAAGGGAACCTGAAAAGAACCAGCAGAGGAGCCTGAGAAGGAATAGCTAGCTTGTGAGCCAGGAGAAAACCAGAGCCAAGTGAGAAAAATGTCTCAAGTGTGTGTTTCCAGATAGTAAGTAGCTCACAGGAGGGAGCCGTATCAGCCTCGCTCCCTGCTATATCAACGCCTAGGAAAAGGCCCAGCACACAGTAGGTCTTCAAGTATTTTTTAAATGACTGTATGGCGATCCTTTATCCAAACCTCCCAACAGACCATCTCTAAGGCACTTTCTTGCTCTGACATTCTGTTTCTTGACTTCTTGTCCAGAGTAGTCTTTACTAAGCTTCCTCTAGAATCTAAATTTTTATTGCAATGTAAAGAGAAATGTTTTGCACAACGTTTAATGCACAATTAGTAATCAAGCATTAAACCCAAAACCTATTTTTCTTCATTTTAAAATTAATCCTGGCTTACCCACGAGAAAGTACTGGCGTTTCAAAATGGCCTTAGCCAGCCAAATTCCCAAAGCAGAAACCACTGATAATATGACTAGTACCCTGCAGATGGTCAGCTAACACGATCATCTAACTCTCATGCTGACTCTGTTGGTGAGCTTTTAGCTCTTTGTCTATCAAGTTGTCATGCTGCAGAGTAATTGCCCACATGGTACAAACTCACTGATTGATATGGTTAGAAACTAATGTTACATTTGAGGATTTAAAGTTTTAAATTCAGTTCTGTAATCCTGGGCAAACTGATCTATGAACTGAGTTTATAAGTAGGCCCACGACAAAGTGAGAGACTAAAGCTGCTGCTTCTCTTCTCCACAGCCACTTTCTGAAATCCAAGGAACACCAATAACACTGAAAATTAAGTATTTAATTAATACTCTTCACTCATCAGTGACAGCTCAGCTCAAACAACTATATGGTATGGAGCCTTCACTTCCTCCCTTAGAAACTACTGTGCCCTCCTCTGGACACCTTCAGCACACTTCTTTTTTAGCACAAATTCTGCTTTATATCACAGACAGTTCTTTACATGTCTGCTTCCTCCAAGACTGTAAGAATCTGGAGGGCAGAGATGCTGTCTTACCCATCTTTATATCCTGCTCTGCACGTAGCAAAATGCTTTATACTTAACAGGGCTTAAGGAGGCATTTAGTGGGACATAGTAATTGGTCAAATTTACATTAATCTGTGTTGTGTTCAGCAACTTGTATCATCACTGTGCACTGTACGTGTATGCTTATTTTTCAGAAAAGGGTACAACTATACTGTTTTGTTAGATTAGAACTTTACTATGCATGTATTCATTTTGTGTTTACTATGCTTTGATGTTAAGAGTTTATGATATAAAATTATATAAGTAATCTATGTGACTCCAGTATGTAGGCTTTTTATACAAAGAAGAAAAAAGGTAAACTATACGTTATTAGTGAACAATTTAAAAGTATTTTTAAGATAAATATTATTGAAGGATACATATAAGCTCATATTTAATTTCTTTTTCTAAATCAAGGCTTTTAAATATGAGATAATCTTTTTGTTAAAACACATATTTTTGGTGTCAAGCTTTTACTCTTTCTACTTTATTTTACAGAATTTAAAAATTCTTATTTAGTCCATTTTTTCTTTCTCTCTCTTTAGGAAAAAGACTTTATGCCTTCCTGGATTTTTTCCTTCCAACTCTGTAGAAGAGCAGCTCTAATGAAATGTCATGATATGACTTTGGAAAATCACTAAAAAGATTCAAGAAAAAAATCAAGTTTCCTTTATAATTCATAAGAGGAAACAAAACATGACAGTACATTGGTACTGACCTGCGAACAAATTTGGATGTTATTTTGCTTATTATACCAGTTGACGTTCCCCTTCTCGCGTGTGCAAATGCACCCGTTTCATGGGACGGTGAAGCAGGTGGCCCATTATAAGCTGCGCTGCGTCGCTCCCGGAGCTGTTCACCATGGAAAGTGCTTCGGCTTGAGCTCCCTCGGGGAAAACGGGTCCGGTCTGGAGTGGTAGCACTAATACTGTGAGCAGATGGGGAAGCAGCAGGCACTCTCTGGGTGGTACTGCTGGGACAAATTAAGATATATTATTTAGAATAGGACAGGAAAAGCTTTCACTCATGCTAAAAACTAAAAAAATATGGCTATGGCTACTTCTTTCAGCCCTATTTTATTTGTTCACATTAGAGATGTGAGACATGGGTTAATTTTATTTATTGTATCATTGCAAAGGGATAAAATTTCAGTTTGAAACTAAATGCTTTTTATATAAGTTTGGTCACTAAAGATTAAGATATTGCTGAAATAAGGAAACAAAGATAAATACTTTTCAGTATGAGGAATGCCAAACCAGGGATGTTACACATATTTTTTACTACTCTTTTAATTTAAAACACATCACAATGTGGAACACAGATTTTATTGTTTATTAAAAAGCCTTTGAATAGAATCATTTCCTACTTCCAATTTAGGCATCAGTGATAGCACAATGCTACACGGCACTACCAATATGGCTAGCAAACCTAACTATCAAAGGGGTAAAATGTTCAGATGTTCTGAATTTGAGAAATCCTAAAATAGACAACAAATACTAGGAAAACAGTTATATAATTTTATACTTGAACAGTTTCTTTGAGTTCATCTGTTTCACTGACAGGAAAACTAAAGCCCAGTTTTATTAAGAGTAAGTAACTGAGCCAGGCCAATTACCCAAGGGTTTCAACTCCAGTCTAGTGTTTTTTTGTGTGTGTGTGTTTAAATTATAAAAAATTCAATTTACCTAAATGATACATTAGACAGCAATACTTTACTTGATGGATTTAAAATCAAATCTTTAAAAAAAATTCCTCTAGAAAATGATTTAAATTATAGGCAATATTTTCAATAACAGCTAAAGTACACAGTAAGTTTACGCTACAATTCAACTTTTCCTCTACCATAAACACTGAATCTTTTCCGAAAGCTCTTAATGTGGTAGTGACTATCATTTTCATATGGTGCTGTATTTTTTAAAACTATTAACAAACAAAATGAAATGTAACCAACACATTACCCAGGCCGATAAGCTTCAGAGCCGTCTTTAATGGTTGGCAGTGTAACTTTAATAGGATGACCAGAAGTGGACATGGACTTCTGGTGGCGGGGTCGTGCTGAGGGAACAGCAGAGGCCACAGAAGAGCCTGCAGAAGATATGCTACTCACAGACATCTCTGTAAGGCTTTTGACATAGAGCAGTTGAGAAGGCGATGGAAATATAAAAGAGAAGAAAAACTACAGTTTACTAAAATTTAAGAACTAGATTTTTAAAAATCTAAATTGACTAACACCTTTCATGACTGAAACACTTGAAAGAAACTAACACTAGTGGCAATATTAGTGACTAATAAAACAATTAATATTCTTGTTAAATGTGTACAGGGTGAATTTATCACTATTTTCTATGAAAAAGATCTCACACACACTCTAAGTATGTGAATGTGAGAAGGTATAAAATTATTTTTGTGGTTGTATGACAGTTTCAGATAAAATGATTATGATTGGAGACCCTTTTCACTTCCCAAAAATCACAGTTTGTGTGATGTACTCCTGCAGTTCATTGTCCATTGTTCATAAAATAAGAATTCATAATTATTACAAAAATATTATCCCTGCAACCATCATCAAAACGTTTTTAAAGAATATCATGAATCCATAGGTTAACTGTTGTATGTTAAAAGAGCTGCAGATTAGGATTTAGTATAGAAAAATAATCATAAGTCTGAAATCGATTTCCAGCTATCTTTCTAGCCTAAAGGATCTTATGTCCAAGGAAGATACATTTATCTTTGTATGCTTTACAATAACACTTACTTGACATGCCTGCTAATTGAGAAGAAACAAATGTAAGAATGGTCTGTCCACTCTACTGAAATGACTAGAGCTAGTACTAAGAATAGGACTTTATTAGAAGAGGCTCCATGTCTTTGTACTGTATTGATGAGTAGTCCTTCTAACTCATGATGGAAAGAAGTTAAATTTGTTTAAATAACAAAAGTAATATGACTTACTATCATTTGAAATAAAACACTTTAAGAATTGTGTGGTTCTGAATGATCACTTGAGATGGCCACATTTCTTTAGTGGAAGGAAAATAAAGCCTTTATTGTTTAGATACAATAATTACTTGATGGGAGGGGGGACAGGGAAGGAGAGAAGGAGGCAGCAGGTATATAAGAGAATAAGATTCATATTATGAAGATTAGATTGGGCTGGTTTGACCAGCTTTGTTATAGGGAAATATTTACTATCAGATTTTACTCAGAAATTCACAGGGGAAGAAATCTACCTCCTGCTTTCCCTAAATATTTTCCCATCTTTCCATGCTGGTACTGGGGAGATGCCTTAGTAAGAATGGTTGGTTGCAATCTTACTACTTTGTATTTCCTTTTCTCTTGACCCATTCAGCTTCAGTCTTTTCAGCAAGAGCACTAACAGAACAATAGCAAAGTTATTACTGCTTGGCACTACAACTTTTACCTGTTATCTTTTCCATTCTGTAATGCCATGTATCGATCCGTGGTCCTTTCACAGACATATGTATTCCTTCTTGCCATGCTACCTCCAGGATACATGTTGTTCTTTAAGAAGGAAAAAGGAAAATTTAAAATTCTAACTATATTTGTAGAAAGTCAAAGAAATGAATTTAAAATGACTTTGAAAAATATCCATAATAGAATTTTAATTGATCAGAATCTTACATTAATAAGATCTATTTCCTGACTCTCTCTCTCTCATTTAGATTTCAGAAGTAAACGGCAAAGCATAAAAAAATTTTAGCAGTTTTAGCTTACTCTCTTATAGCAGCAGCCAGCAGTTATTTGGAAGCAACAAGAAAGTTGGGTTTTTATTCACTCCCTCTGAGAGCTGGTGGTAGGGAAAGGGCAGAGCAGGGGTATAGGCAGCCCTAAGTCCAGGATCAAAGGCATGCCAAACTCAGGCCACCAGGAGAGGTGTGTGCAGTGTCACTCTGAGGGTACTTCCTCTAGTCTCACTCAGGTTTTAGCCAGGAGGCAGGCCAACTCTGAGGAGCTTTGGCGAAGAGAGAAAAAATAAGCCAAGGGAATAGATAGATGCGTGATTCTCCTCACCATGCATACAACCCTTGACTTGTAACCTTTGTTGTTGTGCCTGCCCAAACCTTGACTAGTTAGTTACCAGTAATAAAATATTCAGCAATGATTTTCAAAAGGGATAAAATACTCTTCTGCTTAATTCTTAGTCCAACAGAAAAAAAAAAATCCCTAGTTTTGGCTAATCCAGCTTTTACTATTCTTTAAAATACATAATTAACCTAAAATTTGTTTAATCACACAGGCTACAAAGTTTTTTTTTCCTTTTTCTTTTTTTTTCTTCAGACCCACCACTCCCACCTAGAAAGTTAATAGATATTTGCTTGAATTCAGTTTGGAGAAGGAAAAAAAAAAATCACATACACAAAATTGTATAGTGCAGGTTCCTAGGTGGAATGACTCTTGTTGCCAGTTACATAAAAAAGCACAAATTAAAAACTATAAAGTATGGTAATAAAACAGTTAAGATTATTAAAATTTTTAGGTAAGACTTGGTCCATGTTAACTAAAGGCAAAGAAAATGGATTTGATTATGGAGAAATGCATTATAAAATTAACTTAAAATTCTTAAAAAACTAGAAATGTAATCTGTATTTCATAGTTTGAAAAACATTAATTACCTGCTTTCCCATTTAACATGTCATTAACATCTATCCATGTCAAGCAATATAAAAGTTTTATGGCTGTAGAGTATACAGCTATACAGATACAACATATTTTATTTTAACCAATAAATTCCTAATTTTTGAACATTTAAATCATTTCCTGCTTTGCTCTTAACAAGCTACTGAGGTTGCAAGCTTACAAGCTAGAAATTGACTGGAAATTTAAAATCCAGAAGAAAAATCCTAGAAATAAATAATAGGAAATAGTGAAAAATCCTGGGAAATCATTAAAACTGCACAGAGATTACTAAAAGGCTGTAAAATCATCCCATGGATACCAGATGTACCAATATATGAATAAATACTTTAGATAATTTCATAATTTTGGCTGAACTGTCATATGAGTAACTAAATTCCTTGTCAAATCATGCTACCATACATCCTTTAGAAGCCTCTAAAATGTTCCTGGCTGTTTTCAATGACACTTGTTCCCTTCTGAAAGTGTGATGGTGAATGGAGTCTCCTTCCAAGCTGTGCCTCTGAATTTGTGCTCCTCACATGCTACCTCCCTTGCCTTGAGCCTTTGATGTCAGTGACAGTCAAGTGTGGCAGCCATTGTCTAAGTACCTAAGTTCTGTTTCCCCAGGTTAGGATATGCAAAAGTTAAGCTATGGAAGCACAGGCTCACCAATTCCATTTGACACAGGTTCATACAAAAAATGCACTTTTATAGTTGACCTTTCTACTTCAAATAACAAAACTCTAGTGACTGCTGAGCAGGTAAGGCTCATTCTGTTGAGCAGGTGGAAACTACCCTTGCAGGTTCTTGAATTCTAGTTTGGTAACTTCCCCAAAGTGGAAACCAACCGTATAAACTTCTTTGGGCTTCTTTTACAGTAGTAAAGCAATTATATTTCATATAATTATACCATAATTTTTATATACAATATTTTATAACTATTATAGGATTTCTAATCTTTCTGAGTGTTCCTAAAAGAAGTTAAACTCTCCTTCCCCTCATTTTGTAAAAAAGTTGATAATATTTTTCTTAGAATTCATGTCTTAGTCCATTTGGGCTGCTATAACAAAACACCATAGACTGGGTGGCTTATAAACAACAGAAATTTGTTGTTCACAGTTCTGGATGCTGGGAAGTACAAGATCAAGATGCTAGGAGATTCAGCATCTGGTGAGGGTCTGCTTCCTAGATGGCTGTCTTTTTGCAGTAATCTCACATGACAGAGGGTAGAAGGAGTTCCCTCAGGCCTCTTTTTATAAGGGTACTAATCGCATTTGTGAGGGCTCTGCCCTCATGACCTAATCAACCCCTAAAGGCCCCAACTTCTAATACTATCACCTTTGGGATTAGGATTTCAACATATGATTTTGGAAGGGACACAAACATTCAGATCATAGCAATTCAAATCATATTATGTGTTGTTCATACATATGATAGATAATATGGAAAGTACATTTACAAGTTTTATTGTCTTCTTGATTAAAAAATAGCAGATAATATGGAAAGTACATTTACAAGTTTTATTGTCTTCTTGATTAAAAAATAGCATAACACATTTTTATTTTTCTAAGTTTCTTGGCTAACCAAGGGTTTTCTATTAACTCCCACATGTAATTTTTGGATGGGAATTTCTAGAAGGAAAATAAAGAGTCCTAAGTTCCCTTACAAATAGTAACACTCTGCTACGGTTTGAATGTGTCTTCCAAAGTTCCTGTGTTGGAAACTTAATCCCCAACAGTGTTGGGAGGTGTGGTCCACTAAGAGGTGATTAGCTGATGAGGGCTCTGCCCTCATGGATGGCTACTGTGGTAGTGGGTTAGTTATCTTGAGAGTGGCTTTGTTATAACAAATTGCAATATATCAGACTATTTACTCACACTTGGAATAGTTGAAGGTTTTTTCCTCTCTGGCCCTACAAGAGGGCTTGCAGCCATCTCGCTTTTTGATCCAACCATTGTGCTGCCAAGTTTTCGAGCCACATCTTTGTCCCACTCCTCTTTCTGTTCACTTTCCACGCTGTTAGCCTGAGGTCTTTTGGTATATGATACAGCAGGAGGAATGGATGGACCAGCTATAATTTTTTTAAAAATAGCATAATTAGCTGAAAAACTGATATGTTTCCTTCTCACAAACAACTCTGTACTGAAGTTATCTGTATTTGCATGTTTTATACTCTGAACTAAGATTAAACTGTTTGATTACAAAAATCAGATCAGTCCCTGCAAAGGGGATTATATTTATCATTCAGTGATATAAATCCGTGAGAACTGGATGACATAAGCACATAGAGGTACGAATATACCATGCTTAAAAAACACAAGTTTGGGCAGAACCAGTGTGTCTTTTCACTTATTTGACTTTTTCCCCCACCATGATCACTGAAACGCCGCTGCTTCTGATTTGCAGAAATGCTTCGCTGGACCTTCAGGTGAGCAGGGGACTGAAGAGTGCTGTTGTTTAAGTCACTACTAGGCCGGGATCTCTGACACAAGTTTCCACTGGATAATGACTCACCGCCTTCAAACTGTAAGATAAAGACAGATGACCAGGATTTTAAAACAAAAAACGTTTACACAAACAGTATGTTTTCTTGATTTTCTGAATACTTCAAAGCCATATAAAGAGTAATCGGAACTAAAACACTGTGGTTTTGGACACATAACTTCAAGTTGGCAAGCAGGAAGGGAGAGAACATCAATGTGTACTCATAATCGTCTGCTATCGTGTATAAATCTTCAGTTTAGTCAAACACCTAGTAATAGCTACCAATTACTGAATGGTTATTATATACTAGGTACTGTGCTAAGCTCTTCATATATATTACTTTGTTTAATCATTACAACAAACATATGATGTATTAACCTACACTTTATAGATGGAAAAACTGAGGTTAAGAGAGTCAAGGGACTCTCTTGGGAGAGTCCCATCCCAATGGGAAATCTAAATGTATATATACAGGATACTAATGACAAAGAGCAGAATTTTACTGATGATTAAATCTGCTTGGAACTGTTCTAAAGACTTTACAAGTATTAGTTCATTTAACCCTCTCCATGACCCTAAAAGTACTATTATCATCCTCATTTTATAGATAAGGAAACTGAGGCACAGAAAATTAAGTAAACTGCCTAAGTTGCATAGTTAGTGGCTGTGCTAGGTTGGGGATTCAAAGCCAGTGAACCTGGCTCCAAAGTTCAGGCTTTTAATACTTAACAGTAGCCTCATTAGTTTATATTCGATATAATTCATACTTTATTTTAAGTCATGCATGGTCTCTGCTGTACACTTGTAAAATTAGTGCTTCCTTTATATTTAAATTAGGAGGAAAACTAAAGATCTTAGGAGTAAAATTTAAAATCTAAGTAGAAACAGTTTAAAGCCTTTATAAATAACCATTTGTACTATTTCACTCTTCAAATTCTCTTGACTTGGCTTCTTTGATACCACATATCTAGCTATTAGTGTCTCTACTGAAGATTCCTCTCCTCCATTATAATAATACCTATCTGGTGGGTTCATTGAGAGGATTAGATTAATTAGTACTTGTAAAGTCCTTAGAACAGTTCCTGGCACATTGCTATGTGCAGCGTGTGTCGCTCTGAGGATGACTCCAAATCTATTAATTCTATTCAAATCTATCCCTCCAAATCTAGATCTTTATATCCAAATGTCTACTAGACAGCTCCATCCAACAGGACTCTCAAATTCAACCCAAAATGAACTTCTCATCTTCCCCCTGAAGTCTGTACCTTTTCTATCTTGGCAAATGCACTTACATGGTATGGTCATCTATGCTAGAAATCTGAGGGGCTCTTACCCCTTAATTCCAACCGGTCATCAAGTACTATTGTTAACTTTATCTCTTACATGTCACACAGACCCACTCTGGTGGGTCTGACATCAGCCTGTTCCAGGTACCCATCCCCCTATTACCTCCCAGAATATCCTGTCCATCCCCCCAGTCAGAGCACACTCCACACTCTACCCTACTATTACTGCTCATCTCCTCTTTAGATCAACAGCTCCTTGAGAGCACAGACTTTCTCATCTTTCTATTCACAGTACCTAGCATAGTTTCTGGTGCAAGGTAGGTTCAATAAATGTCAGCTGGTATGTACTGCTTCACTAACAGTTACTATTAATTATAAATAATTTCAGCTTTTTTCTATAAAATGCCTCCCACAGATGTCTAATTTCCAACAAACTGTCAATGCTCTGGGCTCTGTTCTTGCCTCTCAATTTATACCCTCTAGATTTGCTTTTCCAAAGGATCATTTGCTCTTATGGTTCACCATTTGTTTACAGTTATTGCCTGAATTTATCCCCTTATTATAGATTTCTCCTGGCCTTGAGAATTCCCAATTGAATGCAACAAAGCCATTTGACACTAGAAGGTAAAATATCACCAAACAACCTTTCCCTAGGTTACCTCTTATATAACTCATTTTAAAACATACATTTTGTTTTAAATGCTGTCACTTCCTCACATTTCAGTCACTGTCTTTTCTGCACACCCAGAGTAACCATATTACCTTTTGTAGGGCTGCTGCATTTGGATGCACAAGCTTTGCACTGCACAACTCTGGGGGATACCATTCTCTACTAGACTGTGAACGGTGCCTCTTGGAGCTAAGCAAGGTGGTAGGTCTGCTTTTTCATAATATCTTTCTCGGTACCCGGAAATGAAATCAGTTCAAAATTTAGCATCTTGATTTTTTTGAATTCCAATAAATAAGAATGTTAGGGTCTTTATCTTATTTTTGATGCCACGAAGGATAGAACATATCATATTTACTAACATTACATCTTATATTTAGCTGTCATTGAGCTAAAGAAGTAATTCACATTAATTTAAAAAGTTGAAAAACTTACTTCAGGTGGTTTTCTGCCTAGAAGAATATAGGTAGCCATAACTTCATCATATTTCTGATTTATTAAGGCGTCGTTTATTTCATCTCGTGCAAAACCCATGGTGACCATAATGTCTAGAAATTTTTAAAAAAAGGCAAATTTTCTGAAAATGGGCTTATTTTAGTAAACAAACAAAAATGGACAAGTTTGCCAATACTGGATATAAAAATTAAGTCATAAAAATTTAAACTGTAGTTTTAATTATAAAAAGTTCTGGATTATTTACCTACAGATACTTTATGTTCACAGATACTGTATGTTCATAATTTTTCACACAAAAATTACCTACTCTTGGAAGGGATAGAGAAATGAAGAGAACAAGTTAGAAGCAGAGTGCTGGCTGGGTATAGGCAATAGCAGAACTAGTGGGGAGGGGGAATGGACCCTGCTAAGATAGTGGAAAACGGAAAATGAAAGCCAAAGTATTCAATTCTTTTAATTCATTGCGCTATATTTTTGGTTAAAATACATGCTATGTTTGCTGATACTTATCCGTCTAACCAGCACTGATAATTATATCAGCCATTCCCTCTGTGAGAGATTACAGAAAGGAAAGAATTAGGTTTATCTACATTATTTTAACTTTTATATCACTGTTGTCAACCATTGAATTAGACCATAATATATTTGAGAACAAACTAAAGAACTTGAAATTTATAATTGTTTAGTGTATTATCATTAAGATGATAATACAGATATTTTTCAAATAAAAATTACTTCCTATTTATATTTTTAAACACTATTTTGGTAGACTAAAGGACTCTTACTCATAGTCTAGGGGCAACATTTCTCACAATTTTCAAATACTTACCTATTCTTTTTGTGTCATTGAAATCTGGATCAGGCTCAGCATATGGCTTTAGTTCTTCCTCCTCATGACCAACATTCATCCACCGATCTTTCATTATTTGCTAGGAAATAAACTCTACATTATGTTTGGTCAATCACAGTATTTAACCACTTATTTTAGCAAACGTGAAATTTACTGATTCACTCAACAAGAATCACGTGACATTTTCAAACTAAGGTTATTGCTTCTAGTTTGATTAGTGGGCCAACAAGAGGTGTAGAACTTCGGGACACACATATGACAACTGTGACCATCATCCCACACACTCGTCAAATGTACTGATTCAAGATAGCACGTCTCCCATATTCTTTCAAAAGGAATATTTTCAAATTTGAACATTTTAACATAAGAACTGACTGATTTTAACCTGTTTCGTATTTTTACATTTTAAAATTAATAGATTATAATGTTTTTCCTGGTCTTCTATCAAATATATGCCTTATTTTAAAATCACCACTTACTAAAATATTAGGAAAGAAGAGGTCATGGGAAATAAAAATCAGGGTTAGTCAATAATGATAGCTCAGAGAATATGGATGGAGAGGGTGGTCAAAATTTAAGTCTAGAGTTAGAAATTAGACAAGAATCAGGGTGAAAACAAGCGTTGATGTGAATTATCAGAGTCAGATTTAAGCTGAGGCTGTAAAATAACAGTAAGTCCTAGGCTGTTAAAAAGCAACCTAGTGGAAGCAACCCACAGAATAAGAGACAATATTTGCAAACTATATACTGGATAAGGGGTTAATATTCAGAACATATAAAGAATGCCTATATAAACAAATAACCTGACTAAAAACTGGGCAAAGGAATTGAACAGATACTTCCCCAAAGAAGATATACAAATGGATAACAAGCATATGAAAAAGAGCTCAAGTCACTAATCATTAGGGAAATCAAAACCACAGTGAGGTATCACCTTACACCCATTAGGATGGCTACTACCAAAAAATCAGAAAATAGCAAGTGTTGATGAGGATGTGGAGAAATTGAAACCCTTGTGAATTGCTGGTGGGGATGTAAAATGGTACAGCTACTATGGAAAACAATATGGAGGTTCCTCAAAAAATTAAAAATAGAACCACCATATGATCCAGTAATCCCACTTCTGGGTATTTACCCAAAAGAACTGAAAACAGGATATCAAAGAGATATTCACACACTTATGTTCATTGCAGCATTATTCACAATAGCCAAGATGTGGAAGCAACTTAAATGTCCATTGACAGATGAATGGGTGAAGAATATGTGGTATGTACATACCAAAAAATATTATTCAGCCTTAATAAAAAAAGAAATCCTGTCATATACTACAATTTGGATGAACCTTGAGGACACTATGCTAAGTGAAATAAGCCAATTACAAAAGACAAATACTGTATGATTCCACTTATATGAGGTATCTAAAGTAGTTAAGCTCACAGAAACACAGTAGAATGGTGGTTGCTGGTGCTGAGGTGAGGGGGAAATGGGGAGTTGTTTCAGTGGGTATAGAGTTTTAGTCATGCAAGATGAAAAGTTCTAGAGATCTGTTGTACAACAATGTGCATATAGTTAACAATACTGTAATACATACTTAAAAATTGTTAAGAAGGTACATTTACATTATGTGTTTTTTACCACCAAAAAAAAAAAAAAAGGTAACCTAGGAGAATTTACTACACTCATAGTCAGACAACAGGGAACTGGAACATATTTGAATAATTCTGTATTAATTTAGAAAAATTGTTAACTTTTTATTACTACAGAATTCTAGGTTTTCATTCTAGGTACTGATAAATGAATTTTCTTTTTCCCAAGTCCTGTAAAGTACATTGCCCATCTCTAAACTTTATTTGCCAATATTCCACTAATTAGAAAAATAATTTACCATATAGAGATCTTTTGAGCCTAATTCCTTGACTGCCTAGGTACCTTCCCCTCATTTATTAATATTTATCCAAAGTCAATCACTAGAAGACAAGGACTTCAGAGCCTATCTCTAACAAGTGGGATCTAAGAATACCCAAGAATACTGCTGTGCTGGATAGGAGGATTTTTCCAAAGGTCTTGGTCACATGATACATATTTAAAGTAAATTTTGTAGATAATTCATATATTTAAAAAATATGATTATACAAGCATGTGACTCTTCAAAGAGTACCACTAACTTGATTTCTTATCACCATTTTGAACAATGGTAACTTAAGAACGTTATCCAACTAATTTAAATAAAAGTTGACTCACTACAAATTTCAAAATAATAATAATACCACATAAGCCTTCAGTGATTATTCATTAATAAGGGAAAAGTGTTGGGGAGGGTGCACATCAGGAGAAAATAAATGGACAGAGCAGAGTTGCAAATTCCTGCCACACAATTTCCCAAAATATTAAGGCCCTTCCTGTTCCTCACCTCTCCCCTCTCAAACAGCATGTCTGACAGAAGCCTAGGCAAGAGCCAGGCACCAGCACCTGTCGAAATAAAATTCTGTTGGCAGAATTTCCTAGGTTGGAAGGTGAATACATAAAGGCCCTCCGAGAACACAATGAATGACCTTACAACAGTTACAATCCCTCCCGCATCTATCACGCTCCCTCCCGCATCTATCACGCTCCAATCCAGGCCATCTACTCCTTGACACCTTTATTGATTCACTTCTACAGCCGGACTGCACAAGCAGCAAAATTAAGGAAGGAATATGGAGGCAGCAGGTCAGCTGATACTTAAAAATTAAAGCCTTTTAATATATATAATAATATACATATTTTTGGAATATATAAAAAACAAATCCATAACAAATCCCACCCCTCAACATACGTATCAATACAAACAAAGGAATCTAACTGTCCTTTTACTAACACGTAACTTTTTAATGGGAGCCCTTTGGATATTTGTTATTTTTCTTATGATGAATGAGATTGGGCAAAGAAGAAAAATAACAAACATAAGCTAGACACAAATACTTCTGGTTCTTCAAGTCAACTCAAATTAGGCCCTTAGTGATGATCTCAGATTTAAGATTACAATGTTAAGAGTCTGAAAATAATAACTAGTGGAGTGAGATTTATAAACAGTAGAATCCTAAGTAAGTAAAAAGTTAGATTCAGGAGGAATAAGTAAGGGTTAATCATGCAAAGAGGAATTGGAAGGAAGGCAAAAGAACCAGGCAGAGGAAATGACAGGTACAAAGAAGCCCTCAGGCAAAACCAGCAAGTAAAGGGTATCTCTGAAGGGTGTTACTTTGAAAAGTCTCTCTATCCAGTGTGTGGAGAGTAGATTAGAAGGGTTCAAGACTGGAGGCACAAAAATCAACTAAGAGGCTTTAGCTGGGATCTAGGATAGAGATAATGGCACTCCAAATTAAAGGTAGGCAGTGGCAATGGAAAAAAAAGACATTTATAACATTTGATAGGTAAAAATTTTAAAAACTTTACGATTTATGAAGTTTCATGAAACTTCATCATCATAATCCATGATAAAGGAAAATATATTCATATGACATAGAGGGAGAGGTGAAAAGAGAGAAACTGAAGATGATGCCCAGGTTTCTGGTTCAGACAACTGAATAGAGAGGCTGGTATCATTCACTGAGAAACCAAACTCAGGGAGAGGTAAGACTGGTTGGGGAAAAATGGAGCTTAGTTTTAGACAAGCTGCATTTGAGGTGCTATGGGATATCCAAATACGTATGTTCTGTAAGTACTCTGATACTTTATTCTGAAGCTCAAGAGAAATACGGGCTAGGAACTGACACTTGCGAATCATTAGCCTACAGATGATGGCAGAAGGTGTGGGGGTGAGTGGCCTAAGGATGAACAGAAGAGGGCCCAGGGTAGAGCCTCAAGGAACATCAGCATTTAAAGGTTAGAAAGAAAAGTAATCTAAAAAGAAAAACCTGCACAGCATGACAGGGAAGGCAAGGAAGGAGTTTTTTGAAGAGGAGGAAGTGGTGTCTTGTCAAATATGGCCAAATGTTCAAATTAGGTGATAACTAAAAAAGTAACCCATTGTTTTAAGCAACAGAGACAGGTGACTTTACTGAGGGAGGTTTCAGTGGAGTGGTAGAGTTAGAAGCCAGAAGGCAATGTATGGAGGCAAATGGGTAGGTGAGACATGGGTGATGGTTTAAGTGTAGATACTTTTCAAAAAGTCTAGCTAGAAAGGGAGGAGCAAGGAGGCAGCACCAGAGGGTGACTGCAGAGTTGAAGAATGCCTTTTTTTCTTTTTAAATGATAGATATTCAAGTATATATAAAAGCTGAAGGAAACGAGTCAGTAGAGGGGAGGTTTGGATGGTACAGAAGAGAGAGCTTTACTGAAGCAGTGAGGTACTGAGGAGAAAGGCAGACAAGTGCTAAATCCAGCACAGGAATGAATAGGCAAGACTTGAACAAGAGAAAAGACATCTCTGCACTGTGGGAGGGCAGTGGCAAGAGATGGCGTCTAGATAATAATGTTAAAGGTATGGGAGTGGGAAGTGAAGAGAATTCATGACTATTTGTTTCTATTTTCTCAGTGTAATAAAAGACAAAGATACCTGCTTTGTATGTTTCCCCCATTTTTTTCCACCTAAGTTCCCTTTTATTTCAAAAGAAGGTAAAATCTGGGCCTCTTCTGTTATTTTCTTTTATGGCACCTTGATCTTTGCCTGCAACTGAATGCAGCTTGTTATGCAGGTAAATCTTTTTTGTTCACCTGTTAATGATCTATCTCTACCATTAGACCAAGAATGACCCATGTCTGATTTGTTTAATCATCTCTTTCACCATATTTAAAGTCCTTGAGAACAGAGGCGGTGCCTTGCGCTATCTTTCTCAGCACAAATACTTCTTGTTTTTGAACAGGATAGTGTTTTAAAATAAGGCTGCTACAGGAGCCTTGGGTAAGACAGAATGCCGAGATCAGCATCAAGAAGACACCTCAGGAAGCTATTAAAATGTCCGGGAGAGAGACAACAGAAGACTGAACTGGACACGAGGAAATGGAAGAAAGAAAAAAGTATTATCCATAGCATCTGATGATAAAATTCATTTTGGTAATGAGGGAAAGAATGGAATCCAAGAGGGTTCTGAGGATTTTTAACTCAGGTACCTGGCAACACAGGGTTTTTATTAATTAAGTAAGAAATACAGAAGATAAGCAATAAAAGGAAAATGAAGACAACCCAAATTTTCTGATATTTCTCAATCAAATTGTGTTTATTTGGTGCTCATTTCATATACATATGTTCATGTCAGGAAGAAAAAATATATATGGACCAAACCATTAAGTGATTTGTCTTTTATTTGGGGAAGTAAGATTTACTCATGAAATCTAAAAATATTTGAATACACAATATAATTAACTATTCAAAGTTTTGCTATTAGCAGCAAGTATTAATAAATACCAAAAAGAACCACTTGAAGCGTGGGCTGGGGTTTTCAGGGAAGGAATCATAAGGAGATAGGATTTGAACAGACTCTTGAAATATAAGTAGTATTTGGATTGGTGGAAAGCCATGCCAGAAGGAATGTGAGGAGCAAATAGTGAGGAAGCTCCCTCCTATGACCAGGACAAAAATGATATATAACAGAAGAATGGAAGATTAAGGTTAGTATCTTAAGATGATGAATTTAAACTCGATCTAATAGGCAATGGAGAAATGCTACATTTTACTAACAGGGAAGATAAACAACATTTTAGAAATAGCACTGGGAAAGGAACAATGAACACACAGAAGTAGCACTGACTCTGCTAATCCTCACACAAAATTAGATTTGAGGGAAAGCTGAGTCAGGAAAAGTGGAGAACGCAGTGATAAGGAAAGGTAATTGGGCAGCAACAAGAGAATCAACACAGTTTTGCTTCCCTTTATTATTCTAGTTATTGGGATTCACCAAGAGTCTACTTAGCAGCTTATCTCACAACAACACTTGTATTTCAAAGCAAAATAAAAATAATCTCAGAATGGAAGGTAAAGGTTGGAAGAAAAAAGATTCCCTAAAGTAAGGGAACATGTGGGGGTTTTAACTCTATTAATTCTAAATCTGAGGGCCTTTTCCAAGAAGAAGGTACAGAAAACAACAAAATAGAGATATATGAAAGAGAAGAGAGATATGGAAGTATCTGTCCTTAGTTGTGTGAACCTCATGCCTATGCAAAATTCTTTTAGGATAACCACAAGAGTTAACATTATTAAAAGCCAGGGGAGAAACGTCTCCAGGAAATTAAGGTACTGCGTGATAGGAGAGAGCTCATGTAACCTTAGTCTAAGTGGTTTCAGGCAGGGTATAAAGAACAAGGCCAACAAACTGCACTAGACATAGGAACCAGTTGAATAAACTAATCCACTTCAGATTTCATTTCAGGTATCTCATGAAAATCTAGAGGACAAACAAAATTCCAAACTTAACAAAAGAAAGTTTACTCCAACCATCAGTGCCAATGAACATAAATGACTACTTATGACTATAAAAGAGTAATACTAACAAAATAATTGATTCAGATGAATTATGAGGAATTTAATTAACTATGGGAAATATACACCCTATATTTAGGTGCACATTAAAAAAATTATGGAATTTAGGATGGCCAGATGGAAATAATTTTACTTAAATGGTTTCAACCTTTGTAAAATACAGCATTATGCTTCTGAATTTATACCTAGAAGTCTTTCATTTTTTAAAAAAAGATTATTAATTGATTTTTTTTCTTTATTCTCACTTGTACTAGGCAGACATAAGATTTTAAAGATTATCTTAGGAACAGCTAAAAAATAAAGTATTAAAAATCAAAATAAATACTTTTTTTTCAGTATAGAAGATGACAGAGGGCAGTTAAGAGCTTTGCTTCAGGCCCAAATTTTGCATTATTTTGAAGGTAATATAGTCCATCCTGATAAAGGGAAAGAACGTGTGCATGGAAGGGAAAACAAACAAGTTTTTCAGTTTCATTCTAACATAAAATCAATACACACAAATATTCCAATAAATAGGGGGACAAAACCCTAGTGTACAAAATAAAACAGATCCTTTAAAAATCATGTGTGATACTGTCCTATCTCATTATTAGTGCAATTAGGAAGAGCAGACAGCATTCACATACACAAACTGAAAAAATTATATAACTGATTGTTTAGATCTAGAAACAACCATAGGCCAACCAAGTACAATGTGAAACTAATTTCATTAATTTTATTTTCATGGATGATAAATAAGGTATTTAACTTGTGAGTCTTTAAGAAACACTTTAATTAAAAAACACAGTTACGTCTGCTAAGCAAAAGGAAGATATGTAACTTAAATAAGAAGTTTAATAAGATAATAAGCAGCCACACAAGATTCTCTAAATGAAATTTCAATATCAGCAAAGCATATAGTGAAGAAATACTAGAGGTTACTCTAATCAATAATTCATGATATCCAAGTAAAACTAAAAAAAATATATGAAGTTCCATTTTTGTAAAACATGGGAATCAACAGGGAAAATATTTTATATTAAAAAGTACAAAGCTGATACAAATCTAAGGCTGATTAACCAGACTCTTTTAGACAAGTAGTTAAGAGACACTGAGAGCTTATACATGAAGAAGCATAGTCCACCTATTCATTAAAAATATTCAGATTTATCACTAATAAAAGAAACATAAATTAAAGCAATTATAATAAGCCATATTACTATTATGAAGGCAGCAAATGCTAGAACTTATTATATCCAATACTGACCAATACTGAATCAAGCTGTGGAGAATAAGTACATTCAAAAACTTTGGGTCAAACACATTTTTTGGCAATGATATATAACAGCTATCAGATCACTTATACCCTTTGACCCGGTAATGCCACTCTAGAGAATTTATCTAAGCATATATCCCAAAGGGGGAAAAACAGTACACTAGGTTACTTTCAGCAAAAATGATGGACAACTCAAATGTACAACAAACAGGAAATAGTTAAATAAATTATGATATATAATCCAAGGAGAATAACTATTGAAAAAGATGACGCTCACTCATATGATAAAGCAAAAAGTACATATCAAAAACTTTTAAGTTAAAAAAACTACTGTATAAAAAGTTATGTTTACACACTGAACACGAGTGTTTTAAAAATAGCTGTTTATTAATAGTTTATAGATTTTTCACTGTAAAGCTGATAATAAAGCTGGTATGAAAAATAAGAATGAAGAAGAATACAATTTCTGAAGTCACTGATATTTCTAGGAGAGTTTCTTAAGGTTTGGTATAAGAAATATATATATATATATTTTTTTTTTTCTTCTTCTTAAATGGTGTTAGTGTAACAGAGGGAACAGCCTGAAAAAGGGTAAAATGCTTTACGAGTTGTCTCTTTAAAACCCCACCCCCACCCCCCACAACTCTTTTTGGGAATTAAAACCTGCATCCCTGCCCAAGGTCAGCAATCAGAAAGGCAGGGGAACGTTCTTTACTTTTTGTACCACAGGAGATGGCTCAACGGAACTGCCCAGACAGAGGTCATGAGATTGTCTTTGCCAGAGATAGGGTTGATCAGAACCATTAACTATAGTTAAAAAGCAACACCTTGAAGCTTAAAACTTCCCCTTTTAAAAGCTCTGCATTTCTGTTTATACTTAGGACAATGGTACTTTAAGATGTTGGCCTGCCATTCTCCTCATTTGCTGGCAAATTAATAAACTTCCCTTTCCTTCTCCTCAAACCACTTGTCCTCATTCTTCTGACGCAGGGACAGTGCCAAACATTTGGTAACAGAATTTGGTGTCCCTGGACGGGTCCATCAGTGCCCCAGTGGAACGGCACCCAGTACTGCTGGAAGAGGCAGGGAGCAGCCCTGCGTCAAGCTGTGGGTAGGAGGATCACCTTTTTGGGTAAGAAAGTAAGGGACTACCCCAGCAGCTGCCTGTTTAGCTCCAGGGAACTCCCATCTCTTTCTCCCCAAATTAGATGTAGCTCCAACCAACCTGAACTTTTTTGAGGAAAAGGAAACAGATCTGGGAAGTTTCTGGACCCCTTGGCCAATTGTTTAAGTTCCCTGGCTGACACCCTTGATTTCACCCATTTGGGGGAGGTTTTCAGAACTTTCTGCTCAGAAAGTTTCAGAACTTTCATTTTGTTTGGATTTGTTTGGAGGCGCCATTTGGGGGTGGACGTCACGGATGAGTGGAACTCAGGAACCTAGGGGATTCATCCCCTTTTGGATTTTCAGCTCATCTGTACGGTTCCCAGGGAACCTAGGGAATTCATTCCCTTTTGGATTAGGAGATGTTGGTTCTTATTTGAGAGAATTTGTTTCTCATTTGTGCAGTTTCCATTTGTGTGGTAGGCCTTGGTATTTGAGATTGTTTGTGTTGGGAATTCCCTATATTGTCTGTGTTTGTTGTTTGTGAGTTTTTGTTTCGACATGGACGCTCTGTTTCTATTTCATCTGAAAGCGCCTTGGGGAGAATCTTGGCTGAATGGCCAACTTATAGGTATAAGTCTATGTCTAAAAGAGAATGGTGTTATTGTAATCCAATGCACGTGTTGGAGTGTAAGAAGTGGCTATTGAACGAAACCTTAAATTATTATACTATCTTACAACTGGAATCATTTTGTCAAAGGTCAGGTAGATGGGACAAGATCCCATATGTACCGTCTTTCATGCAATTGCATAATAAAGAGACTGAAAGGCCGGGTGATAAAATTGGGAAGGGATTAAACCAGACTGGATCTCATGAACCCTCTCCCCTCCCACCAGCTCCCCACTTGCCGAGGCAAGGTGCCACATGCAACCACAGCCCTGGGGGCAAACCCAGCAGTAGGGGGAGGGGGAGGGAATGGTGCACACAGCCCACTGCCCAGTGGCGTGTGGTGAGTGGGAAATGGGGGGCGGGAGGGAGTGCCTGCCACCCAACTGCCCACCCCAGGCACATGCGTGACATGGCAGGGAGGTGCCAGCACCCACCGGGCTCCCCAGGAGCAGCCACAACGCCCACTGCAGCTGGGGCGATCCACAGGAAGGGCCTGGCTCACATCCAGAGTCACCACCCTGGCAGTGTAAGAGGGGCTGGTAAGGGTGCGACTAGAACTAATTCTTCTGTCCCATGCCTACTAGGTTATGAATTGGGGAGGGAGGAATGGTCTTTCCTTCTAAGACCCGGCAGGGAACTCAATTTGGCCAGAGGGCACCCATTGCTGGGGCAGGGCAATCTCCATTATGGCAATATCAGATGGGGGCCTGAATGTGCAACGACAGCCACCAGGGTCCTTTGAGACAGTCAAAACGAAAGGGCGGAAGAAGTCACCCCAGATTGATATACAATCAATGTGCTTTTTATAAAAAGGAAGGACACTGGAAAGAACATTGCCCCAAAATGCAAAGGGCTCCAGGTAACAAGAAACCCCCAGGAGGGCAAACTTTTCTTTTTTAAGGCCAGCACTCAGATGATGAAGGAAGGGGCCCAGGGCCCCCTACCTCACTAGTGGCTTCAATCCAACTGTTCCCCACAGGAGCCCCGGGTGAAATTGACAGTGGGGACTCGACTGGTGCCAAGCCACGTGCGTAGAAGCAGTCCAGGCAGCGGTGAGGTAGCTGTTGGCAAGTGGCAGCTGAGGAACTCGCCACAGCGGGCCCAGGAGGCGGACCCCAGAGGCCATAGCCAGAGCTGGAGCTGCTCCTGCTGCCGCCTCCACCACCGAATCTGGTGGACCTGGGTGAGCAGTGGGAGCACCAGGAGCTTTCAAGAAGCACCAGAACCTCACCTCCAGGGATGCTGCCAAGCTTCTGCTGGATGAATACCAAGACCTGGTGAAGTACACAGGAGACTGCCATTGCAGAGCAGTTTACTTTGAAGTTTGGGCTTCAGCAGACCTGCACATCATTGCAGCATTTACAAGAAGAAAGCTACCAAAAGTAAAGCCACAGGCCAACAGGACCCTGGGATGTGCAAAAAGAATTTAAATTCCCCATATCAGTGAGTACAGATTCATGCAGGATCTACGTGCCATTAATGATATTGTACAAGTGACTATGCAGTCGCATTTAAATGACAGGATCCCTGTACTAGGGTGGCTTTGTGGCACTGCTGGACTGTGTTACCCCAGGGTTTTAAAAAGGCTCTCCTGCCCTGTTTGGTGAGGGCTTAGTGGAGGACTTGCAGAACCTGCAATTGGACAGATTTGCAAACAGCGGCTTACTTACCTGTGATTCCAAATTAGCAAGGGAACCTGCGACAACTGCATGGGTTCCTAGGAATGGCAGGGTTCTGTTGCATTTGGATCAAACTTTGGACTAATACCAAAGCCCTTGTACGGGGCCCTTATAGGGACAGATGTGGAGCCCCTGATCTGGACCACAGACCGTCAAAATGTCTTTGAAAAACTAACAGAGTCTTATGACTGCCCCTGCTTTGGGTCTGCCTGATTTGCAGATATGTTCATGAAAAACAAGTAATGAGCCTTGGAGTCTTAGTATAGATGCTGGGAGACATCCCATGACCAGTGGCATATGTGCCAAAGCCACTGGACAATATTGTGAGATGATGTCCTCCTTGCCTCTGGGCAATAGCAGCTACTTGTGAGCTACTATTAAAGACTGTGTCTACTCTCAATCCTGCCACCCTGCTACCAGGCAAAGAGAATAAGCTTTGGTTCGGCCCCTTATGAGGCACCTACATAAATGCGCACATTATGGGCATAATGCCTTAATGGATTTGGTGGGACCTCATTTATGAGGACCCCGTTTGCAACAAACTACTTAATGTGCTTGAAACAATCCAAGGACAGAAGTGACTTGCTGCACAGGGAACACAACACGTGGGGCATGTGCCCCCTTTAAACTTGGATTAGTAGGTACCTTTTCAGGATAGGTAGAGGCTTATCCTACCAAATGGAGGGAGCATCTGAAGTTACCAGAATCCTTTTGAAGGAACTCACTCTGACATGGGCTCCTACCAGGAGCTGCTGGCCCGGGACAGGGCCTTCACCGAGTTCCTGCATACATATGCCAGCACAGAGCAGGAAGAGGCCGCAAAGGATGACAGGATGACTGGCGTCAGCAGTCCAGGAAAGAGGCCAAGCAGATGGAGAATGGCATGCTGGTGATGGATGCTGTGGGCAGGCAGCTGCAGAGACAGCTGAGCAGCTCCTCCTCCTACAGCAGGGATGTCAGCAGGCACCACAACAGCATGGCCAAGCTGCAAAAAGTCAGGTCAAGAAGGAAGAAACCTGGAAGTTGATGGAGGCAGACAAGGCTACATGAAGGCCGTCGGACTGTTCATCTCCTTCCTGAGCATCGTGCTCTTGTTGTATAACCACGTTGCCACCCTGGCTTCTAACTATTGGCTCAGTCTCTGTTCCAACAACCCCATTGCCAACAGGACCCAGGAGCACACTAAAGTCTGTCTAAGTGTCTATGGAGCCCTGGGCATTTCACAAGGTACCACTGTGTTTGGCCACTCCATCGCAGTGTCCATTGGGGCATAGAGGGAAATCTTTGCTTCCTGCCGTTTGCACCTAGATCTGCTGCACAATGTCCTGTGGTTACCCACAAACTTCTTCGAGTGGAGCCCCCAGTGGGAATCTGGTGAACCTTCCAAGGAGCTAGACACACTGGCAATGATCCTGTAGGTCACCAGGATGTTCCTATGCTCCCTTCCTCCATACAGAGAGTGATAATGGACCCTCCTTTGTACTGGAGGTAACCCAGCAAGTAAGCAAAGCCCTACACCTAGAATGGAAATTGCATGCATCCTGGAATTGATGCAGGAAACCCATCTAAAGTGGGATGAGGTGTTGCCGCTTGCCCTCCTCAAGATAAGAGTAGCCCCTGGAAGCAGGCTTAAGTTAAGGCCCTAAGAAATAGTTTATGAGAGACCCTTCCTAGCACCCTGAGGTAAGTATGGTAATATAACCATGAGTAAAGAAAGCAGAGTAAAGCAGTATGTCAAACGAGTGGGTCAGATACTAACCACTATGCATGAGTTTGCCTCTTTCAGGTCCCCGCCCCAGTTGGAAGCAGGGAAGTGGAAGGGACCCTACGAAGTGCCTCTAACAACACATCTTATTGAAATTGTCAGGAGTAAAAACCTTGGGTCCATCATACCAGAGTAAAGAGGTGTCCCATGGAAGAAGAGGACCCAAACCCCCAGTGGATGGGCCATGGGCCAGCCTTTAGGTGATCTAAAGTATCTGTTTAAGAAGACGGAAAAATGAAAATGTTTATATTTTCACTATCCTTCCTCTGGTTATCTGTTCTGTTTATAGGATGGAAAGACAATTCCTTAGTGAGGATTACCCTGGGCTATAGCCTCTTCTGCTGATCTGTCTTGCTGCTGGGTTTGTCCTCCTAAACCTCGTTCGGTGCAAGTATTCCTGTATGATTTCTGAATTTGCAGAAGCCGGTTTCTCGGATCACCTACAGGGTGCAACTAATAGCACACAGAGGTCTCATGTTTCTTCCTTTCCCAGCCCTGTATTAGACATTGTGTGCAAGGTGACAGTAAGGACCCACAGTCCTACTGGTGTCTTGTATCCCAAGTGGGGTAAACTCTCTCTTACCAGGTATCCCCCATTTCACCTTGTCACTCCTCATGGTTATAGCTGTTGCTTATGCCCTTTTTTATCTGGTAATCTGTTGAATTCTTTATTTTTGTAAATCTATTGTCAAAGCTTTGCAATGGCATAAATAAGTATAAACCTTCCATCTAAAACATTGCCCCAATTCAGTGGGAAGTAGCTTGATGACTACATTGCCCCTCCTCCCATAGATATAGAAAGATAAAATTGACAGTGGGGAATATGTAACAGAGGGAATGGCCTGAAAAAGGGTAAAATGTTTTACAACTTGTCTCCTTAACTCCCTCCCCCTTTTTGGGAATTAAAACCTGTATTCCCGCCCGAGGCCAGCAATCAGAAGGGCAGGGGAGTGTTCATTGTTTTTTGTACCACAGGAGATGGCTCAACAGAACTGTCTGGACAGAGGTCACGAGACTGTCTTCACCGGAGATAGGGTTGATCAGAACCATCAACTATAGTTAAACAGCAATACCCTGAAGCTTAAAACTCCCCCTTTTAAAAGCTCTTTATTTCTGCTTATAGTTAGGACAATGGTACTTTAAGATGTGAGTCTGCCATTCTCCTCACTTTCTGGCAAATCAATAAACTTCTCTTTCCTTCTCCTCAAATCACTTGTCCTCGTTCTTCTGATGCAGCCTCGGGGACAAGGGCTGAACTTCTGGCAACATTAGATTTCTCTGAAAAGTCATTTCTGGGAATTGTGATGCAGACCAGCCTTTATACAGTGATATCTGCAATTATGATGAGAATATTTCCAATGTGGACCCATGGTTTCATGACTGAAAAACTTAGTTTTGATAAGCTGGAACAGGAGGTTCCAGACTATATTCAAATACATTAAAATGAGCTTCTGATGATCAATTGTTTCAATGATAATAATTTCACTTTTAAATTTAACTCAAAGCACTCTAAAACTTTAATCCTTAGCATTTTAATGCTAAGGATGAAAGACTATAACATTTGACTACTATGAATTAATCATCTTTAAGGCATAGGCACATCTTATCAACTTCCCACAGAGATTTGTAAGATATATTCCCCCTGCCAATAATTTGTGTATGTTCTTTCACCTCTGCTCATTAGCTGAGCTGCTGCTTCAATTCTGGGCATTTTATTAAATGACACTCAGGTAAAGTGGGTTCCTATGATAAAAGTGAGTCATAAAGCAGGATTGAGAGAGACTTCTGTTCTCTGAAGGCCTAAAATTTTAGAACTGATAGTAGAGTCAACAATTCTAACTTTTTAACTATTTCACATAATTTTCTATGAATAGTGATTGAAAGTAAGTTTAGAAAAGCAGGGATATAAAAGTGGGCTTTTTATTGCACAAGTTCTCTATTGAAACATTATTAACATATCTTTTTACCCCCAAAGGAAAAAAACCCAAAAATCGTAAGAAGGAACTAATCACATTTAAATACATAATTCAATTTAAAAATCTGATAATTGATCCACTATTACAAATTGATCCATTTAAGATAAAAGATAATTTCCCAATGGAAGTCACCATCCCTTAACTTCCATCAAAACATAATGTATCTTTTAGTAAAAAATATTTGTGGAAATAAAATTACAAAGCCCAAACTAACCTGAGAGCTCTGTATACAGCGATGGCTCACTATAAGGCTGCCTCCTAACCAGCACGGAGTCCGTGCCAGAAAGCCCCATTGCTACACTAAAAAAGTACAGTTTAAATGAAGTTAATTCTCTGAATTTTCTACCCTTTCTATTAAGGCAAATAAAAGAAGACAAAAAGCACTAGTGAATAATGCAGGCTGACTCTCTGAAATTATCTTAGTAGAAGCCAAAATATCATTTTTAAAATCAGATGGGTAAAATACTTGAGAAATAAATTATTCTAATTATAGTGCCAGAAGAATAAAAGGTTAGACATTTGGTATTTGAACCTCTGATATTATTTGGCTGTGATATACTTAGTACATTTATAATAGTTTCTATTATTATAAATGACCTCACATATGGAATGTATGTAGGCAACATAACAGTGTGTTAAGAAATGAAATACCCATTTCCAATATGTTCTACTTAAATATTTATAAATTTTATGTACTGAAGTTGAGAGGTTTCTATTAAATTTTTTAATATCACATAGTAATTTCACATATAGCTGTGAAGTATTCACTAGATTAGAATTTTCACTATCTTCTTTTATTCTTGAAATATTTATTGAGTATTACTAAAAACAAAGTTTCTGTTTTGGACCAAGCAATTTCTGACAGAGGTTACGCTTTCCTCCTTCTCCAACTAAAAGTGAATTTTATCACTATTTTTATGTTGTTTTAATTTAATATGTCACTGCAGAACAAAGAAGAAATAACAGTTTTTAGAGAAACCTACTATGACAACTTTTGAACAGTGAAAGAATCAGGTCACTTTCCCTACATCTAAACAAAAGGCAAATTAGATGATTTGGCAATTTTCCTAAAAAAAACATAGCTCTTCACTTCCTGGAATATTTTAATCGTTAAACTTTAAATTTGGAGTACAAAAAATTACTTACTTCCAAGCTGCCTCTCTTTATTGGATTCAGCACTAATAATTTTTTCAGAAGATTTTCACAGTCTGTGGACATATAGAAGGGAATACGGTACTTCCCTCGTAAGACTCGTTCCCGCAGTTCCTTAAAAAAGCAAAAGAAAGCCCTTATCACCTGTTTTTTAAATTATTGTATTTGGGGATAAAAACAGTAATATCCAATTAAGCTGATACCTTTAAATTTTGGCCATCAAAAGGCAAGGAGCCACTGACTAATGTATAAAGAATGACACCCAGACTCCATACATCCACTTCAGGCCCATCGTACTTCTTTCCTTGGAAAAGCTCAGGAGCAGCATAGGGAGGGCTTCCACAAAATGTGTCCAATTTGTTCCCAACTGTAAATTCATTACTAAAACCAAAGTCAGCAATTTTAATATTCATATCAGCATCAAGGAGAAGGTTTTCAGCCTAAGAGGAAAACAATAAAAAGGACACTGTAAAAAGTCTACATAAAATAAAAATATTTGTTAAAAATTGTTTCAGATCCCAAACTTGTATGTTTCTTCCCTCTCATTTTTAAATACAATATCAAATTTAGAAGCCCGGTGCCTAACTGTTCAGAATTACATCTATATAAGACTGAATTTTAACACTATAAAAGGAAAACGCTCATTCATATGCACATATGCAACTATTTAAGAAAGGTTATTTAAAACCCATTTCTTTCCTCAAAGTAAGAGACATCCTGGAACTGTACCTTAAAATGACCTGTTCTAAAGAACATTTAACACTAATCCATCCTGGACTTAAACCAAGTTTACCCAAAGGAGCTCTATTTTAATAGGGTATTGTTAGTTAATGCAAGGCTCAATGGTATATCTAAAATAACTGCCAGTCAGGGGTTTTGTGACTACTGAATTCTTTCCTTTCTCTTCTCTTGTAGAATGCTTCCTCAACAAAGTACTGTTTAAGTAAAACAAAACAAAACAAAACAACACAGCCTCCATTAGATCTTGTCTGTTTTAAGCTTCCTTTTGATGTTCTAAAACTAGATTAACTTTGTGAGGTATATTACATAAAGAGCAGGGAATTTTCCTCCATGTTTTGAGATGCTGGTTTTTCAAAATCCTAAAACAGAATCACTCAAAGACAACATTTTAAATGTGCCTTATGTAAATGCAAGCAACTCAATAATGGACTCGCTTTTGTATATATTTTGTTTCAAATTCTATCTTACAACTTATGGATAGACTAACAAAGTTATAGATTACTTTGTGGACATGTTTTATCAGGTCCCACAAAGGAGTAAAATTTGACTAAAACGAAAATCAGAGTTCTTTATATCACTGGAGGATCCAACAGTAGAGTCAGGTACTTGGTACCCACCATATAGCTATTCTCTCACCCACCCCCCTTCTTTCTTTTTTATGATATATTAGCTTGGAGTATCTGTTTTCATTTTGTTTTAGAAAATGCAGATACACCTAGCACTCAAAATATGCAATAAAAATGTGGTATCATTTATGACATAAATATTATAAAAGCACATAAGTTTGGGAGATTTATATTAGGTTGTAACATTTTAGACTGTGTAATTTTGATGTTCTCATGTAAGGCCCTGGTCATTGTAAATTTCTGAAGCTATCTGTGAGCAAGCTGGATTTTTTTCAGCCTCTGTAAAAATGTCTGGATGGATATCAAAGTATGCAGGCTGCCTCAGAAGAGGAGAGATGCTGAGGGTTCTGAGGTCTCTTTCCGGGAGTGTGGGGGGAAAACTCTCTCCACTGGACTGGGGGGAAAACGTAAAGTATTGAACATAATTTTTTTGCTAATTTTTTTCATATAAAAAATGAGATGACAAGCTGGGGGTCAGGCACAGAGCAGGGAAACAGTCCTCTCTTCCTTCTCTTTCTTTGTGGAAGTGATTTCCCCTTAAAACAGCTGAGGGAGGAAACTGAGAAATAGAATGATTTGGAGCAGTAGAATATCCATAAGCTTCTAAAATGGAGCCAAAATACAGAATACAGAATTAGACTTCTGACAACTGTTTAGGACAATATATTCAGATATAACACAAACTAGTGTAACCACAAATCTCAATGACCCCTACGTTTTAAATCCTCTCCCTTAACTATTTGACCTTTTGGGTTGTTTTCCAGAAATGCTGGATTTTCTGCAAGATAAAGGAGCTGAGCTTCTGAAGGCTCCTGGGCAGATTTCCTGATGTCAAGATTCACCATCCCCCATAACCTGCCCCCAATGCACTTAGCACCTTGTTAGTTACACCACTACTGGCAGGTGGCCGCTCCTTTAAAAGCCTATGACTTCGCTTCGTTGAGGATGATTCGGGGCATCTTCTCCTGACAAGACAATAAGATGCCTGTCTATCTGCCCTATTAAAAACTCCCTTCTTCCCTGGCAGTCTTCATTGCCTCAGTAATTGGATCTTTGTGTGAGGAGCAACTAGACCTAGACCGAAATCCTCTTGCAGTTTGGACAACGCTAATGCTAGTATTCGATCAAGGCTATGAGGAAAGCACAAAGACAAAGAGTCTCCTGGGTAAGGGATGATGCCAGTTAAATTTGGAAGAATGGAGAAAAAAGGAAAAAAGTCTTAAACATTTTAGCCCAGGGAGTTCTATTCATTTAAACAAATTATGGCACAACCATTATGATAACCACAATTTCTTATCAAAAATGCTAGTTATACTATGCATGTTATTCAAAACTTTAAATTCTATTCTTTGAGCTTTAAGGTCAGAGAACATGGTTATAAGCAAAATAGAGTTGGCCGACTTGTCGCTGAAGGACTCAGCACTGGACATCCTTATATAACAAGTGATTAATGGTGATCAATCCTACGAACACAGTATTTGTATGTCTCATTGCTCATGAAAACCCTTCATAACGCTTAGATAACAATACTACCTATGTGTTGACCGTAGCATCAAATCTCATTATTTAAATATCTGTTAATGATGAAGTTTTTTTGTTATAAAATCAGCAACTTACCTTAAGATCACGGTGAACAATGCACTTTTGATGACAATACTGTACAGCAGATACAATCTGAAATAAATATTTAGACAAAAGAGTCAAAATTATTTTATGGTAAAACACCCCATTTTTCCTCCAATTATCACCTCCAATTTAGATAAATTACTAACTCATATTTCAAAGTAATATTTAATAATTTCACTATTCCTTTAGGCAAGAGAACTATACACATTAAAGTGATGAAAATTTTGCTCTTAAATGTAGAAAATGCAGAAAGGTAATATTCTTTTGCTAAAAAACAGTAAAATATTTCTTTGTCAGAGTGTGTGAAGATTTTGTGTGGGTCATTATATTTCTCAGTTTACATGATCAAATGTACACAATTTTTAGTTTTGGTCAAGTAGTTTATTACAGTGTTGAAATAACAGCTTTGGCATACATGAATTAGTATTTCAAGACAGCTGGCTTGAGTTAAAAAAGCAAAATTCTATTCTAGGCATGATATCAAATGTGTTCAAGGCATGTTTCTTTAGTGATTTACTAAGAATTTATTAATGAGGAATTTAGCAATATTCTATATTTCTCTGTTTATATATAAAGAGATATAATTTTTGAGGCTTAAAAAGAAATCTGACCACCAAAAGGAAAGAGGAAAAAATGAAATTTAATTTTAAACCTGTTACTAACAGAGTCAGGCAAAACATTCTACACCTGTAACTAGGTTTTGTACGCAGCCATAATTTTTAACCATTACATACAGGGCTCTTTGGGGACAAGGGCTAAACAGGGTTCCCACAGTTTAAAGGCCAAAAATATAAATGAGAAATAGATTATAAATAATTCTATGATAGTTCATTACATAAAATACAAAAAGGAAAGAAGCTGATGGCATTTGATTAAGAGCTATTTTGTGCATATAATTATATCTGATGAATAGGAGGACAACCATTTTAATGCACAGCAGAACATTCAATTCTGTGGATTCAGTTAAATGTAAACACACTTTGAATGTTGAATGTTGGTTAGGCACTTACAAATGAAGACAGAAATGAGATTTTTTTTAAAAAGTAAGGTGATGTGAAGTATGACCATGCTAATAGGAATATGGGTGAAAAAAAAAGGAACTTCAAAGTAGAAGTGAAACTGATATTTCAGTGTTATAAAATTATTCTAATATATGTTAAAATGGTTCAAAGACAGAGAAAATATGAATTTAAAAGAAAATCATCAACACACGAGTAATATACAATTCAACTTGATTCATTTTGATTCAACAGTTTATTGAGTACCTGCTATGTGCAAGAAAATGTGCTGGGTGCTATGTGAAAACAAAAATGAACACTACATGGACTCTGTCCTTAAGGAGCTTACAATCTGATTAAGAAGAGAAAACATGTATGCGAGTAACTATAATACAAGATAGAATCATAGGAGCAGAGGCACAAAGAAGTGAGAGAATCATAAAAAATAAAGAATAATTTCACTTGGAAATGCTTCCAAGAGTAGGTGCTATTTGATCCAAGCCATCCTTGAAGGACAGCATTATTTTAAAATGTGGAGATTCGGGGATGGGGAGGTGGGGTAAGGTGGTGAAATGCATTAATGACAAGGGAACACAGTGTATTTGAAAAGGAGGTGGGAAAAATAGTGACAGTGGGAGTCAAACCTTGAGAGACAGGTTGGTGAAAGTTCCTGAATTCCATACTAAGCAGGTGCTACAGAACCACTAAATGTTTTTAGGCAAGGTGACTGTAAATGATTATGATCAATTTGAAGTGTGATTCCCAAAAGTACAGCAGAACCTGATGATAAATATTTGCAGTATTAGTTTTCTTAAGCAATATGCTTCAAAATTCTAATACCCAATTTTCACTAACTTATGTTCATTAGCCAAAAGATATATACGTTTATATGTATATTTTATTGGACATACTATATAGGCCATATTATTTTCATATTATAAGATTATTTTTGTATCATAGATGAGAGAAATTTGCTGGTAATAATATTATCTTTTACAAGTCACATGTTTGTATGCTACAGTGAAGGCGTGTAACAGATAATAATTTGGTTAACAGACTTGATCAGAGGCCAAGCATTTTGCACCAGACAGAATGGTTTCTATGAAAGCAGGTCTATAGGAACTTCTGGAATCAAAAATTTCCTGAGCCTTAAAGCTTTGATAATGGAAAGATAACTAAAGAAAATGTTCTGTATTAAGCATGCATTCTTCCCACACTCTATGATCTCTGAGCTAGCAGTCAAATGTGGTAATTTATTATTGTATTACCTCACTTGCCTAGCAGGGTACAATTTCTGCCATGAAAGAAGTTCTGGCTTCTGACTCACTGCAATAACCACCCCATCCACAAGCCCAAGTTTTACTGCATTATTCTATGGCTAGATCTTCCCATCTCAAAACATTCTGTACTTCCATGAATAGGATATAGGAACTTCCCTATGATCCTTTCATTATGAACCTTGAAAACATGATTTACAACCAGCCCTGCATTACCCTAACACAACACGTCAGTGTTTTCCAGTAAGGAGGAGTTGTTAGGGTTGCTTTGCAATTACTTATGATTGGGAATTTCCATTCTTGAAGTAGTAGCCTTGATATGGAAGAGTTGAATCAATATTATGATTTTTTTGCAGGCCATGAAATCTTAAGGAATGTAGAGTTATTGTATAGGCAATGGCTGCTAAGTGTTCTTAAACTGCCCTAGTGTATTTGGTATATCTAATAGTATGGTCAAGGACATATATGTGTATATCTTTGCTAATACAGTACATTCTTTCACTGTTAAAATTTAAAAATTCATAAATTACAGAGCAAATAAAGTAAACGTATATTTATTAATTCTCTAAGAGTTTAAATCAAATCTATAAAGAAAAGCTCCTCAAAAATAAATTTAAAAATCAATATAGTCAAGTAAACTACAAAATAATGTGTGTGTGTGTATGTGCATGCATGTTTATGTATGTTTGTATATCCCTGGTTACTAAAAATGTGAGTTAGTAACCTTTCTAGTTTTGGGGTAACACATATAGATATTAAATACATTTAATATTTACAATAAATGAAGAATTAAAAAGAAAATATTTCCCATTGTTTTACAATGTAAATAGCATTCATTTGACACTCAGTCTCTGCAATGTGAGGAATATGAAGCAGATTTCAAAACAGTTCAGACTTTATTTCAAAAAACAATCCAATTTTAGTAATTATTTATATCTGTATGAAAGTATCTACGTCCCAACCTCCCAGCAAAGATGGCAAGCTGTTTAAGATAGCAGGCATCCTTAACTTCTCTAATTCCATATAGTACCCATTATAACAATTTTCTACACATATCAAAAAATAAGTAAAACTAGCTGACTAAAAAAAACAAGGGTAAGCAGCAATAATCTTTAAAATACATATTAAGATCCAAATGAGAATATTTAATGCCAATTAGAATTTTCTTGCTGGTCTGCTACTAACTAAAACTACTGTGACTAATATTGAAAGAATAATATATAAAATGATGTCTGTAATGTTTTACTTAAGGGTAAGCTTGAACTTTCATCCCAGGATAGGAAAGAATTTAACAGTATTTGGCTGAACACTGTTCAGTTTCTTAATGTTGCTTTCTTTATTACCAGCTGCCTTTACATTCAGCTATGCTATCTATCCCGAATAAAAGGGCTATGCATGTTTTTGGTACAAGGCATTTCACAAATTGTGTTCCAAAAAGCAATGAATTCTGTGAGATATTAATAATAGAGGTTTCATAAAACAAACTCACTCTGTAATCAATTTAGAGAATGCTATGTCAAAAATAAAGTTAAACAGGGTTTTTCCTCCCCTCCCCTTCAGGACTTCTCCAATTGCTTAACAGGTAAATATCTTAGAGGAAGATCTTATATCAATATTCAGTGTTTCCCAAACAATGATTACAGAACCCCTGTAACTGGAAAATCAGTGTTCATGCTTACAGAAGAGGTATTGAGCCATTGGTAAATGATAATTTTAAATTCACTGAGGGAAAGTTTAGGATATATAGTTTCAGCTGAAACTTCAGTAAGTTTTGTAAACAATTTACAATTCACTGATTTGTTATGTCTATAGTAATTTATAAGTATGCTTATTTTAATTACTTTAGTCTTAAAAATTAAAAAAATCCTAGATGAATTTAGGTTATTTTTTCTAATTTTATCATTTCTATAACAAGCTATATTCAAGGTGAACTGGAAATACGAATATCTTACCATATTCCTCTGCCACATTTGCAAGGTTCCTTGCCTACTTGACTAAATAAAATTGACCATATTCTTTAAATCTATAAAAATGAGTTTTAATACCAAAACATCTTTAATTATAAAAGAAAATAATATAACAACCTCTTTAAACAGTACACATATATGCTGTATACATAAAGCTAATAATACCTGATAATAATTATTGGATAAAGGCATCAAAGGATTGAATATTTCTTTTCTATCTCAGTCTTGTCTGTATTTCCAAGACTCTCAGAGAGTAAATAAATAAAGGTCAGTCTCACTTAAAAAATTCACTATTTATGACCACCTAAAAATTACCATCTACAACTATTTTAAATTAAAATTCAGAAAGAATAGGTTTATTTTTCAGGAGTTTTCCATTGTTAAAAAGTGTAAGGAAACAGGAACTTTTAAAAAATACCATGTCTTACGAAGTCCAGTTTGTAATACTGTCCATTGTATATCATTAAAAATATCAGCAAAACAAAGTTGAAAACTACTTTCCATACCTGCCTAAATTTTGCACGGGCCTCTTTCTCTTTCATTCTTCCGTGGGCAACTAAGTAATCAAATACTTCACCTGAATCAGAAAGGTAAAGCAGGTAGTAAAATATACATAGATTTTCAGTTAACAATATATGCAATGTCAAGGTTCCTTGCTTTTAAATAAACTTTTGGCCCACAATTTTCTGCTAGTTTTGTGTAAGTCACAAACTAACACATGAATAGAAAAAAGGGGGAAAATTACATATAGAACTGAGTATCTGCAGCAGCTTGTGATTTAGCAAAACTTTTGAAAAAATGTGTCACAAAAACATAACCAAGAAAACTTGATTTCTGCCTTCAAGTATTAAGTAAAAATACAGTCAACTCTTTATTATCCATTCTAGTAAAGGGAAGCCACAGCCTGGGCAATCAAAAATTACATTTGGCTTTGTATTTGAGGCCTATATTTCAAACAAAATTACAAAGTTATATCATTTTGGACCGCTCTTTTAAATTCTACCCGTCATGTAGTCTTGATAAAATTCCATCTCATTACTTCCATCCACACTGATTTATTTCTTTTCTTTTCTAAACTCTAATTATGCTTATTCTCACTCTACTAATTTCATATATTTTCATAGTTAACCACAAATTATACACAATTAAATCATCTGTGTGTGCATCTCTACTACCCCAAATGAACTGTAAACTACTTGAATATCATCATCATAGCTGTACTTATTTGTATCTCATCTCTATACAGAACACAAGTGGACAGACATAAGTTTTTAAATAATTAAAATACTAGAATGTAGAATTCTTGGATCCATCTTTACCAGTATTAGTTTTCTTTCTCTAGTAATAGTTTAAAAATAATTCTTAGCTATAATATTAAAAATATTATCGCAGCATAAGGAATAAAGTTATTTTTTGTGTCCTTATAATTTGCACCATATAGATATACAAGTATATTAAAAAATCACAAAATAGCTTAAAGAGCTTTTATAAAGTACAGCAAAGTGGTAAAAAACCTTAGGCTTTATAATCAGACCAATTTTGGTATGAAGTCTAGTTTAGCCCAAAGTAGATACTGAGAGACATTAGGAAGATTTATTAACTTCATTAAGACTCAGTTTCTACCTACTGCCTACTCACATGGCTGTTGTGAGGATTAAATGAAATAAATAATGCATGGGGACTGGCATATAGTAAGCACTCAATAAATGATATATTTGTACCTAGGTATACAGATATATTACATATACATATATGAAATAGCAATCCTAGGATATAAGTAAAATATTAAAAATCAAATATATAATGGATGTATGTCACATGAAACTAGTACATCTACAATGTTAGACAGCCTCAGGCATATTTAAGTGATTAAATGAGATGATGAGAACGGAAATGAATGGATGCTCTTTGACTCATCACAGTAGTTAATTCTAGGTATGTGTTAATAGTTGTTAATTCTCATTAACCCATCACAGTAGTTAATTCTAGGTTGGGAAAGAAACATGCAAGCATTCAAAACTTTGGATCTACTCTTAAATTCTGTCTGGATTGCTCATATCCCATATATTTACATGATGCTGTCCTTCACTTATCATATATTGTTTGTGTATGATTTGCTTCCCCAACTAGAATGTAAACTTCTTGAGGGCAGGGACTTTGTCTTTGCTCACCCATGTATTCCCAGCATCTAGAATATTACCTGATACATAGTAAGCATTTAATAAATATTGTTTGCACAAAAGAAAGAAAGAAAGAATAAACTCACCATTCCAGAGTAGCCCTGACACCTACTTTTAATAGGCTCCTTTGGATTAAACATGGTTCAAAATATAAAAGGAGTTCCCTGATTTTCTAATCACTGAATATCTTCACTCCGTTAGTGAACCAGAGTCAACTAACTGACTTCTGGAAAAAAGGCAACTGTCTGACTTAGCTCTTGTTCATACTAGATTTCTACTGTGCATGTCAGATTCCATCCTAAACTTTCTAGAAATTTCAGAGGAAATATATTCAGTGTTTTATTTTCCAGTGTCACCTTGCCATTTATGGATTAAAAAGGCAAAAAAATGATTCTGGATTTACTGTCATAGAACCAAGATGGTTTTTGTTACAGAATCACTGACTGGCAAGACCCAAAGGAAACCTATCACCAGGAATCAGAACTGAATAAGGGACCAGCTGGTTTGGTCTGAATTCCAGTACCCATCTTTGTACACCACTTTCCACTGTGCCTCCCAATTAGGCTACTGAAGGAGAGCAGTGATGACCCTGCATTCTCTATATTACTCTAGCCATTGCTCCCCTTCATCAGCACCAATAGAGAGTTGACTGTACTTACCATTAACCATTAAACCAATACACATATCAACAGGGTGGACCTTTACAAAAACAGAAAGGTGTCCACATGTTTTTAGCAGTCTATAATTTCTCATATCAAAGTGGGTCTAGCCCCTTTCCCTAAACTTTACAACACTGAAAGGAAAAAAGAGTCTGAACTAAAAATAATATTCAGGATTCCCATGCTGACATTGTAATAGCAATCTAACTAAAGATAGAAAAACAGAGAAATAGTTCATTAATTGGTATTTGTAGGTTCATTAGTTTGATTATATACCTATATCTTATGTAACATGGCATTTTAAATATAATTTAAAAAATCCTATAGTAATAAACATTAATGACACAGATTTTCAGGTTAAATAAAAAACCTACATTGAAATATTTTCAAGGTGACAAAAGCTTTGCCCAAAAAAACTACTAAAATTTTAAATCTGCATAAACTGAAAAAGCAATTAAATATATTTAACATTTGTAGTAAAATTTTTTAGAAATTTAAGAGATGGTATAAAAATAAATAGTTTAGTTGCTATAGACTGGGATAAATCCTCTTTATTCTAGATCACATAAAATCTGAATCACCATAAAAATCTGTAAACTTTATTAATTAAAAGGGCTCAATAATAAGTTCAATATTAAGTTTTCCTATTGATTAGCAAAAAGTTAATAAACCAAGTAATTTCAGTTACTCCCTCTCTTCTTTAATAGCTTAAATTCTCCGAGCCCTAAAAACCTTCCTTCAAGTGTTCTATTTTTTACTTATTAAGTAATTTAACTCCATAAATTTTAAACCCATTTCTGAGAAAGTTAAGTCCTATGCCTAACAGAATAGTGATTTTTGACCTGATGTATTTCTCATTTAAGGGAAAATGTAGGAGATGAAAGTGATCTTCTATTACATATCAGCGTTTAAAAATCATTCCTATTTTTGACACTATGATAGTTAAAATATAATGTATATTTTACTACAAATGCATCTTGCTATCTCCCTGTCAACTTAGTCCTAACTTATAAAGTGTATAGATCAACACTTGTTTAAATTAAAACATTTCATGGATTATCTTAAAAATGCATATATATATAATATATTGAGACTCTGTCATATACGAACAGGGAAATGAACTGATCTAGAAAATGCTTTTACTATAGATTTAATTAAATGCATTCTGCATTTGAGATTCCCTGCTTACAGCCAAGAGCTTCTAATCATAATATTATGATATATTATTATAATATAATAAAATTTAGAAAAGAGAATCAAATTCATAAGATGACAACACAAATTTAGAGTTTCCAAAAATGTCCCCAAGTAATTTTTAATTAAGTCAAAAATTCTATTAATTAATATTATGTATGATCAAAAAGTATTGAAAGTAAACACTGAATTTCCCTTAAGATATAATTTAAGGCATTTTAATAAAACTACAGATTCATTAACAACATTGAAGACACAAATGTCATCATGAACCTTTAGGTGTTAATAATTCTGTATGTCTCATCAAAGAGAACTTTTCAATCCCCCTCATCCTTACCCCCGCTCGCGTATTCCATGACTAAATAGAGGGTCTTCTCTGTTTCAATAACTTCAAACAATTTTACTAGAAAAGAAATTAGAGATATAACTCTGTAATTATTAGCACAGATTGAATGTTTTAAGAAAATCTAAGGCAACACTACATTAGTGGAAAATCTGAGTATTTATTAAACATTATTAATTACAATTTTAAGTTCAAAAAGTCTCTCAAGGGTTATTACTCCTATGGAAGAAAACTACTTACCACAAAGTGATTTGGAACTAACTTCTTGAATTAAATTTCTGGGATTAAAAAGCCATTACTGTTTCTAATTAGAATAAGGTAATAAAAAGAGAAATCTTAAAAATCAGGAAAACAGAATTTTAACTAAAGTTTAAAAAGAGACTATATTATAATGAGCTATCATAAATGTTATTAATAAATAATCTTTGGTACAGAAACAAAAAAAATTCTGTATTTATGTGATATTATAAAAGTTTCTAGTTAGAAAAACTACTAAATTATCAAATTTATGTAGTTGAAATTATTCACCACAAATAATCACATTAATAGCTACAGTACAGACAAGATTTTTAAACATGCAAAAATTAAGTGTTTAAAAATAAAAATTTTAAAAAATACTTTTATATCTTACAATCAGATGATTTCATATAATAATATATCTGATCACTAAGTATATTTGTAAAGAGAGGAGGAAAATCAGAACTTACTAAAAAATTTACTAAAATTGAAATCAACTTTTTATCTTCTTTAAAATGCAAATAGTTATATTCTCTATAAACTATAATCAAACCCAAGTGCACAGTATCAAAATATCTGGAATTCATTTTTTTATAAATACCTAAATAACATGCAATCTCTATTAAGAGAGATTTAGTAAGGCGATAACAAACATTTGTACGCATTAACTCCAAGTTGCATCAATTATTTTAGTAGAGAGCAGAAGACTGCAAGGTAGTAGAAAACAGCAGTTTGTAGCCTTCAGTTAGTTTTCTTCATAATCTATTTTTACGCAAAGTATCATTTTCCTGGGTTATTACTCAGGTTGTAACTTTTCTTCTGTTTATAAAAAGCATCCTTAAAATTGTATCTTTTCAAACTCTCAAGTTAAGGAAAATACTTCATCACTAATAATATATATAAATTTCATACCTATATTAGGATGATTCAATATCTTCATTATTCGTACTTCTCGAAATAACTGTTAAAGAAAACAAGTAGATATATTTCTGTTAAAAAAACAACAATCAAGTAGAGAGCCAATTAAAATATCTATTTGAAGAAATTAATCTGCTTATAAGACACTATAAGATCCTGGTAATGAACTTGAAACAAAAGATTTGTTTCTCAGTCTCAACTCTGTACAAACAAGCTATGTAACTTAGACTGAGGCATTAACTTCACTGAAACTTGGCTTGCAAAAGAATTCTAACTACCTGAACTCAAACGGTTGCGTGTGTGTGTGTGTGTGTGTGTGTGTGTGTATACACGCACGCGCGTGTGGTGTGAATATACTATAAACAATAAAACTTACATATTATTCAACTACTCCTTATGATAGGAACAAAAGAAAAATACTGTGGAAATGAAACTAAATAATCCTTCCCATGATCTTTAACCAGAAACAACCTTCCTTGGGTGGTCTGACTCTTTAAAGTCATCTCTACTAGTTGATCAGATATTTTTATGAAAGATTCAGCAGCATTTTTAGGTAGATTTGTATATTTTACCACAATTAAAAAAAGAAATTTAATGTGAAAAAATGCATCAATAAAATTTCACCCTAATGGAAAAACCTACTTAAGGCGTACCTGTTACAAGAAGCTTGCCCTAGCTATCCTCAATAATTCCTATGCAAAATCCAGGAGTCCATAAGTTTGTGTGCACATCTGTGTGTGTGTGCATGCATATGTACGTTCATATAAATAAATTTTTATTAAGTCCATGGTACTTATAACTTTAATAATTAAGAATTACATATCAGTAAACAATATCAAGGCAAGTTCATTCATGTTCAAGACAGGTACTTTCCATAATTGTGAAATATGTTCTTACTTTAAATTTGGGACAAAGAGCATCCAGCTTAACCTCTCAGTGGTCTGTAGTACACTTGAGATCATCTCTTGCCCTGGCTCTGACAGCACCTCTTCCTGACTGTCCTCTTGCCTCACCGGCCATTCACTCAATCTTCCTAAATCCTTTCCCCCTCTACTCAATCTTTAAACGTGGAGCACCCCAGGGTTCAGCTCTCAGCCCTCTTGTCTTCTCATTCTGTATGCTCCTCCTAGATGATTTATCATGGCTTCAAGTATCATCAATTTACTGCTGACTGCTAAATTTAAATTTCCCATCCCAACATTTGCATACAAGTACCTACTCAATATTTTCACTTGGCTGTCTCATAGGAATTCAAACCCAGTACTTGATTTCTTATACCAAATTTGATACTTTCCTGGTTTTCCCTAGCTCTGTATATCTATTAGGTACCTAATGAAACGAACTTTAGAATCATCCTTAACAACACCTTCTCCCAAAAATTTCTACATCATATCCATTACCAAGACATGTCGACTCTACCCACAATTTATTTCAAATCCATCAACTTCTGACATCATTGTCACACTGGATCCCACTGGTCTCTGTACTTCTATTCTGACTCTCTCTTCTGTTTTCTCATCCTCCAATCCATTATCAACACAGCACTCTACTACTTAAAATCCATTAGTGGGTTCCCAATGCCATTGGAACAAAACCCATAATCTTGAACACTGGCTACCAGGCCCTGAAAATCAAGATCCTGTTTACCTCTCCAGCCTTATCTCATGACACTCTTGCTCCTAGATGGACTGCACTCAAGCCATCTAGCATTTTTCTCTCAGTTCCTTGAGCTTGCTAAGATTCTTCCTTACTCAAGATTTTGCATAAGCTGTCCCTCTCTAACTGAATGTTCTTCTTCCCACCTTTTTTAGAATTATGAATTATAAATTGTTGAAAAGTACAAAAATCAATAAATCACTTCTGCATCCACCACCAAGATTAAACAATGTTAATATTTTGCCATATTTGCATGAGATTTTTTTAAAAAGAAAAATTACAAATTTTTAGTTAATTTTATTTTAATAAACCATTATTAAGACATTAATTATTACAGTCATAGCTAGAGACTCACTCCATCTCTTTCTTCCTTCCCACCCTAGTGATAACCACTACCCTAAGGTTGGTACATATCACCCCACATTCTTTTACACTTTTTCTACATTTGTATATATAAATAGCAATATTATTTTTTGTGTTTTAAACTTTAGATAAATACAGTCATTGAATATATCTTTCTAAACTTATTTTTCACTTAACATCATGTTTTTGAGATTTATTCCCATTTATTAGATCTGGCTCATCTATTTTAATTGCTGTGTTCTATTATACTATATGAGGAAACTGTCCTACTGAAAATGCTTAAGTTATTTCTACTTTTTCACTATTGCAAATAGTGCTATAATGAACATTCTTGACACGTATCTCCAGGGTAGATACCTAGAAACTTATTTTTTTGATAGTGGGATACATGCACCTTCAATTTTATTAGGTCTTGCCAAATTACTCCCTGCTCTCTTCTTGCCCCATTCTGCATTTGAAGGCCTAGCACTGAAGAACTATTGAGTGTGCACTCCGAGCCTGGTCTGCTCTACCTGTGGGCCCCACAGCCCTAATGACCCCTTTGAGCTTCAAGTCATTGTTACTGATGATTTTGCTGACTGGGAGGCAGCCTCCACCCAGAAGGGCCCCTCAGGGTTTTGGACTCTTCACCCTCCAAACAGGGCTAACAGGTTTTGAAAAGCAGCTGTTAGCATATTACTGACCTCTGGTCAAAATGAACACATGACCCACATCCATTGACCAAATTGCCTTACTCAGCTAAGTGAACCAGGAAAAGGCAAAGAAAGTAGCATTAGAATTTTATATATATATAAACACACACACAACACATAATAGACTTTATTTTTTACAGCAGTGTTAGGTTCACAGCAAAACTGAGGAGAAAGTACAGAGGGTTTCCATATACTCTCTCCCACTACACATGCACAGGTTCCCCCATTATCAACATCCCAAACCAGAGTGGTATATTTGTTACAAATGATAAACCTACATTGACATGTCACTATCACAAAGACCACAGTTTACATGAGGTTTGGTTCTTGCTGCTATACATTCTATGGGCGTAAACAAATGTATAATGACATGTATCCACCATTTTAGTATTATACAGAATGACTTCACTGTCCTAAAAATCCTTTGTGTTCCGCCTATTCATCCCTCCCTTTTCCCTAAACCCTGGCAACCACATATCTTTTTACTGTCTCCAGTTTGCCTTTTGCAGATTGGCTTCTTTCACTTAGCAATAAGCTTTTAATTTCCTCCTGTCTTTTCATGGCTTGATAGCTCATTTCCTTTTAGTGCTAAATAATATTCCATTGTCTGGATGTACCACAGTTTATTTATCCATTCGTCTACGGAAAGATATCTTGGTTGCTTCTAAGTTTTGGCAATTATGAACAAAGCTGCTATAAACAACCATGTAGCCAGAGCAATTAGGCAAGAAAAAGAAATAAAGGGCATCCAAATTGGAAAGGAGGAAGTCAAATTGTCCCATTTGTAGACAACATGATCTTATATACAGAAAAACCTAAAGACTCTACCAAAAAACTCTTAGAACTGATAAACAATTTCAGTAAAGTTGCAGGATACAAAATTAATATACAAAAATCAGTAGCATTTCTATATACAAACAATGAACTAGATGAAAAAGAAATCAAGAAGCCAAAATCTCATTTATAATAGCTACAATAAAATACCTGGGAACAAATTTAACAAATGAGGTAAAAGACCTCTATAATGAAAACTACAAAACACTGATGAAAGAAATTGAAGAGGATACCAACAAATGGAAATGCACCCCACGCTCATGGATCAGAAGAATTGGCATAGTTAAATTGACAACACTACCCAAATCAATCTACAGATTCAATGTAATCCCTATCAAAATACCAATGACATTCTTCACAGAAATAGGAAAAAAATCCTAAAATTTGCATGAAATGACAAAAGATCTCAAATAACCAAGGCAATTATGGCTGAAAAGAACAAAGCTGGAGGTATCACATTACTAAAATATACTACAAAGCTATAATAACCAACACAGCATGGTACTGGCATAAAAACAGACACACAGACCAAAGGAACAGAACAGAGAACTCAGAAATAAATCCACACATCTACAGCGAACTCATTTTCAACAAAGATGCCAAGAACATACACTGGGGAAAGGATAGTGTATTATCAATTAATGGTGTTGGGAGGACTGGATAATCATATGCAGAAGAATGAAACTAGACTCTACCACTCTCACTTTATACAAAAATCAACTCTAAATGGATCAGAAACCTAAATGTAAGACCTGAAATGATAAAACTACAAGAAGAAAAGATAAGGGAAATGCTTCAGGACATTGGTCTGGGAAAAGATTTTATGAATAAGGCCTTAAAAGCATAGGCAACAAAAGCAAAAATAAATGAGATTATATCAAACTAAAAAGCTTCTGTACAGCAAAGGAAACAATCAACAGAATGAAAAGACAACCTACAGAATGGGAGAAAATACTTGCAAACTACTCATCTGATAGGGGATTAATATCCAGAATATACAAGGAACTCAAACATCTCAACAGCTAAAAAATAAACAATCTGATTAAAAAATGGGCAATAATCTGAACATACACTTCTCAAACGAAGACACACAAGTGGACAATGAATATATGAAAAATGCTCAACATCACTAATCATCAGGCAAATGCAAATCAAAACCACAATGAGTTATCATCCCACCCCAGTTAGGATGGCTATTACAAAAAAGACAAAATAACAAATGCTGGTAAGTACGTGGAGAAAAGGGAACTCTTACACACTGTTAATGGGAATGTAAACTAGTACAGCCACTATGGAGAACGGTATGGAGGTTCCTCAGAAAACTACAAATAGAACTACCATATGATCAGCAATCCCACTACTGGGAATTTATTCAAAGGAAAGGAAATCATTATATCGAGGAGACATCTGTACCCCCATGTTTATTGCAGCACTACTCACAATAGCCAAAATTTGGAATCAACCCAGGTGTCCAACAACAGATGAATGGATAAAGAAAATGTGGTATATATACATCATGGAATACTATTCAGCCATTAAAAAATAAAATAAAATTCTGTCATTTGCAGCAACGTGGATGGAACTGGAGGACATTATGTTAAGTGAAATAAACCAAGAACAGAAAGTTAAGTACTGCATGTTCTCACTCATATACAGAAGCTAAAAAAAGTTGATCTCAGAAGTAAAAAGTAGGACAGAGAATACTAGAGGCAGATAAGGGTAGGGGGAAGGGAGGGATAAGAGATTTGTTAAAGGATACAAAATTACAGCTAGATAGGAGGAATATGTTCTAGTGTTCACTGTAGGATGAATATAGTTAGGAATAATATATCATTTCAAATAGCTAGAAAAAGGATATTAAATGTTCCCAACACAGAGAAATGACAAAAGTTTGAGATGATGGATATGCTAATTATCCTGATGTGATTACTATATATGTATCAAAATATCATTATGTACAACTATCACCTGTCAATTCAAAAAAATTTTAAATAAATTTTTAAAAATCCATGTGCAGATTTCTGTGTGGATGTAAGTTTTCAACACATTTGGGTAAATACCAAGGGGCACAACTGCTGGATTATCTGGTAAGAGTATGTTTAGTTTTGTAAGAAACTGCTAAATGGTCTTCCAAAGCAGCGGTACCATTTTGCATTCCCACCGGCAATGAATGAGAGTTCCTGTTGCTCCACGTCCTACCCAGCATTTGGTGCTGTCTATGTTTTGTATTTTCTCCATTCCAATAGGTCTGTAGTGATATCTCATTATTGTTTTAATTTTAATTTCTCTGGTGACATACAATGTGGAGCATCTTTTCACATGTTTATTTGCCACTTGTATAATTTCTTTGATGTGGTGTCTGTTCAGATCCTTTGGCCATGTTTCAATCAGGTTTTCAAGTCTTTTCAAGACAATTTTTGAAGAGCCTGTTCCAATCCTCAACAATATCAGATGCTTGTGGACAGTATGAAGCATAGAATGTCCATCATCAATTATCTTGTTGATTAAATCAATTTGTCACATCAGAGAAAGGGTTCTTACCATGGGCAGCCCTGGAGGTCCTGGGCAGAGGAGGCCAAACATCACATACCCTCACTTCCTCCTCAGGGGACTCAGGGAGGTGAAGGCCTTGGTCTGAGTGGTGTGCCCTCAGGTTGGCAGAGGGGAATATGCCTGGAATCTGGGTGAATATCCAGAGTGAGTGCTGAGGGGACCTCTCACTCTAACACAGAGGGGGCACCACCCCTCCCTGGGCCTACCCAGGATTGACAGCAGGGGCACAGTTCCATGGGGTTTCCTCTGTTCTGGGTGGGTAGTTCCCTCAGAATGCATTCAGGGTTTTTACCTTGGCTTCTGACTCCACCTGGACCTCCTCTCTCTGCCTACCTGATGTTCCCCCTCAGACTAAGGTTCTCACCTCCCTGAGAACCCTAAAAAGAAAGCAAAGGGTACCTCATCAAGTGACCACTGTCCAGGGACTCCCAGGTGGGTTAGATTTTCAAAGGATCTAGACTTCTGGTTTCAACCTTTTTTTTTTTAAACTATGGCACATGAGCTCATGGTAACATGAGCAAACAAAATTCGCATATGGCTATAAAATCAAAACTCACAAATTTGACGGTCCTAGGTTTTAATGTAACCAAAGAATTTTTTACAGAAAAACAAGTATAATGACAGCCTCTCATTCTGTCATGACTCTCATAAAAATTATTTTATAAGCACTGAGGAATGAAATCAGCCATTTAAATATTTAAGAGTCATTTTATGAGAAAAAATACTTAATTATAACTAAGGTTAATTTTTAAAAAAATTGAACATTAGTTTTTAAAAATATTGATTATTCCCCCTGAACCTACAAGAATGTATTATAAAGAATGAACACAAACAGTCCTTATTTTGGTTTTGCTATACTACATACATGTTAAAGTTTTTGAACTTGTTTTTAATATGAATAGCATTATAATTATTATAAGCTTCATTTATATTTATTTGTATTATCACTATTATATATTTCTAACAGAAAAGTCCCTGATATCAATCTTTCTCTCCTACACTTATATACAATATGTAAATGAATTGCCACCTCCGCTTTAGTCATCTATTCTTGCTTTCTTATTAAAATTTTACCTATCTGTTAAACTATAAGAATCCTGCATCCTTCCACTTGTTGAGCAGTTGAGCTCCAGTTGAGCAGCAAGCTTACCAAAGGTTTTCTAGGTCTCAAACATGTTTGCCAGTGGTAGTTGTTATTGCAAATAGGTAATTTAACTAATGCATTAGTTTTCTACTGCTGTGTAACAAAGCATCACACCCTAGCTTCAACACAAATTTATCACCTCACACTGTGGCTCAGTATTCCAAACCATGGCTTAATGGGTCCTCTGCTCAGGGTCTTACAAGCCTGCAATCGAAGTGTTGCCCAGGCTGGTTCTCATCTGAAGGCTTGACTGGGGAAGAATCCACTTACAAGCTAAACCACTTATTGGCAGAATTCATTTCTTTTTGCTACAGGACCGAGAACTCTGGCTTCTTGCTGGCTCTCAGAGACTGCCCATAGGTCATTGCCAAGTAGACCTCTCCAGCATGGCCAATTACTTTTTCAAGCCAGCAAGGATAATCTCTAGAGAGTCTGCGAGTAAGATAGTCCTAAATTACATAACATAATCACGAGAGTGAAATTCCATCATCTTTTCCCTATTCCATTGGTTAAAAGCAAGTCATAGGTCCTGTTCACAATCAAGGGGAAGAAATTATACAAAGGTATAAACATCAGAAGGCAGGGATCATTGGGGGTTGCCTTAAAGTCTGTCCAACACAATTAAATTTTATATAAGCCAGTGACTTACACATTTGTTGTTTAACAAAACAAAGTTGATACTTTGAAAGTATGAGATAAAAGTTGCTACAGAAATTACTGTCCAACTAGGTGTGAGCAAGATAAACATAAAGGATTAAAATAAAATCCAGGTTTCTGCTCTCAGATTGCTTCCTGAGTGCCACTCAATTCTCCTTTCATTAATTAAAAAAAAAGAACAAAATTGGAAATAGTAGAAAATGTATTGTGAGTTTATGAAGATTGGTCAAAGGATACACATTTGTGTATTCAATCAAAATGTTAAATGTTTACATAATTTTAATAATTCTTCACTTTAACCTAGTTTTTCAATTAACAGTTCTTTACTGCATTATGGAACACAGCATCTTACTCTCTAACTGGCACAGATATTTCCTATATACTTGTAAGCATGGCCCATTAAGCTATGCATGAATAAGATATGCAGTTTCTTAATTCTAATTCCTCTCCTTTCTCTTCTGTCTTGAGAAAGCACATCAAACTGCAAAACAGTGAGGACAACATTGACATGTGGATAATCTTGAATTTACTCTAGTTAACTTTTATGAAATTATTGGCAAATTTGGTAGTTTTCTCTTCTAAGTAAACTGGCTAGGATATATCTCAAAACTAATTGAAATATATTGATATTTTCTGGCAGCATCAAATTTCAGAATAACTAAAGAAATAGATTAGCAAAATACTCTTCAGGTATTATTTCATAAGTACTGTTTTTTTGTTTATTTAATTATTTTATAAGCAGAGCTTTTAACTGACACTGAGCTCATAAATTTAGCCCCTGACCTGTACCTGGAATGTAGTTATTCTATTCTACAAAGAACAGAGATGAGCTGGGGGACAGAATTAAAATCATCTTCTGAAAATTGGGGCATCTAACAAAAATAGTACCTAAACAGAAGGCCACTCCACTTCCATCTGGAGATGAAGCAAGGAAAATAGTTACAGGCAGGGCCAAAGTCCTCATCAGAAAATTTTTTTTTATTCCAGTTAAAACAATAATGCACAGCCATTGGGTTCATACTTCTCAAAGATATCTTGAATATATTGTTCAATATTTAGTTTCCTCTCCTTCAGCAGTTTTTGACAAGGAGTAAGGAAAAAACCATAACAAGCAAGAACGTGAAAGTGTATGTGGGTTGGGTGTGTGTTGGCTAAAAATGATAGGCAGTTGTGGAAAGAGGAATTGCTGTTAGAAAGAGTAACTGGGATGTTTTGTGTTGCGGTATATTGAGTAAAGATAATGAAATGCCAGAATCCTGTCCCATCAATCATCTCTCCTCCCAAAGAAATACTTGAATTATCAGCTGGGTTTGGGTCACTCACTGTTATGGACTAACATAACAGTCACCCCCAATGTGACTCTAGTTGGAGATAGGGCCTTTAAGATAATTAAGGTTAAATGAGATCAGAAGGGTGGGGTCCTAATAAGAAGAGGAAGAGATACCAGGTATGAACTGGCATAGAGAAAAGGCCATGTGCAAGCCAAGGAGAGAGGACTCAGGAGAAGCCAAACCTGCCTACACCCATCTTGGATTTCTAGACTCTAGAACTATGAGAAAATTTCAGTTGTTTAAGTCACCTGGTCTGTGGTATTTTGTTATAGCAGACTAACCAGACCAACCCTCCAAATTCTAGAGAATTCTGGTTGACTGAACAACAATAGCACATGGCTTCAGCAAAGGTCTAAGACATCTCTTCCTTACCATGACTCCCCTAAGCCCACCTGAAACTCTTTATTTTCAAGTTGGCTGCACAGAAGGAGGAGACTGGAGCTAATTTCAGAGTTTTCTGTGTGAGCTGCATGAGTCAAAAAAAGCAGGAAGAGGGAAAGACAGTGAGCCATATAAACACATGTGATCTTTTAACTCAGAGCAGACCCTTACCAGCAAGGGTGCCGACCTTATCAGTGCTTGCTCTTCCTTAGGAAAGTGGAGAGGGTCGAAGGGAGTAGCAGAGCAGACATTTAGACTATGATAAGAAGTTTACCCTGAAATGGAGAGTTATAATTTAAAAAGTCAATTATTGTATGCGTCATATGATCTAGGTACAAGTATGCAAAATAGAGGTGTTTGCAAGTATATTAGGTCCATACCACCAATTGAATTTCTAATTTTTAATTGTATTTTTTTCTTTCTCATTTTCAAACCATGATGTTGTAATGTTTCTAGCACTCATAAATTTAGCAGGAGCGCTCTGAATTCACTAATCCTCTTCAAACTTACTGTTTCTGGTTTGCTGTGGGCTAGAAATTAAGGCCAGAGTTTGTTAAAATCATGTGTTAAATTAGAGAAATAACTGCTGAGTGAGGGCTTGAGATGGGTCTTCTAAGACTAACAGGCAGAGACTTTACTATTTAAACTATTTAGGCTATTCTAGTTGTTCAGAGGCCTTTATTGTTTCCTTCTTGGTTCTTGGCTTTGTTCCAGATAACTGAAGGTAATAAACAATCTTCAATTCTTTGGAGAGATATTTACTTTTCAATTCAGCCCTTCCTGGCTAGGACTTAGGTCAGGATTAGCCAAACTCCATTAGTGTCAATCAATATTTGCCTCAATTATGTGCATTTTTCTTTTCTCCTCTCATCTACTCTTTGTTCCTTCCTATCTCTCTTCCTTCTGCCTATTACTCTTTTTTTTTTTCTGATGGTAAGAAAATATGTTATATTTAGAACTAGCTACCTGGACATGGGTTAGACAATCTTCATTCTAGTTACACCCAAAGTATCACAGTCAGGGGCCAGTCAAATGCACATCACCTTCTTTCCATCAGACCACTCACTGTGTTGCCCCTGGTCTCATCAATGTCATAGGACTTCTTCATCACTTGCTGGATCTTGAGGCAGACGGAGGACAATGCTGTGGTCATTGGCAACTTGACGAAGGCAGTGATCAAGGTTGTTCCTCCTGGGAGAGCTCTTCCCGGCTCTCTTCAGAGTCAGAGTAAAGTGGGATAGTAGAAGAAGGGTGACAGGCAAATCTTGTGCCTTTCAGCACAGACTTCTTGGACTGTCAAGTACTTTGCTCTGATCTGGGTTTTAGGAGAGACAGGAGCCCTTCTTTGCCTTCACTGCAATCTTTGTAAAAATTCTACCTGTATCTTTGACAGCAGTTTACTAGCTTATTAAAGTGAAGTGTGGGCGCTACTTTACCCTGCAGGTGACACTGAGTTCCAAGGGGCTGCTAGGTCCTCATCTAGACTCCCAGAGGTGCCATTTATTGAGGGATTGCGTATACATAATTGCCTATGTTAACAGAATCCTATATATTAAACTTTCTGCTTTTCAATTTCTAGCATCATCATGTCACTTTTGTTTTAGCCTTCAGCCATCTTTCTGGGATGTCAAATATTTTATAAAATTATTGCTAATACACTATAACAATTTAAGTTAACTTCTTAAGCTTTTCCCATAATAATAATATCACAGAGATCTAAATATAACTAAATGAATATAAATTAGATGATTTATAACCAAAAAAATAAAATGACTGTTCAGTATTTCTTCCTAAACTTGGTAACTTGTAGTCAATTATTCATTGCAAAGTAATAGAAGTAAGTACTCTTTAAATGATAGGCTGTGCCAGTTTCCCAAAGTTTTGTCTTCATAGATAGATTAAAATAGGTTAAAATATTATTTCTTATGAATTTCTCCTAGGAAATTTTGCATACAAATTGGTGCTCAGTAAATGTAATTGTTTGAGATATGAAACAAAATAATTTCAGAAAGAAGATATTAAACTTAAAAATAGATTAAACTTGAAAAGACGGCCAACTCATTAAAAATCACGGAAATTCAAATTAAAACTAGATAAAATTTCACATCCACAATGTTGGCAAAAAGTTTTAAAAATTATAATAATATAAAGTGTTGGCAAGAATGTGGAGCAACAGTAAATCTCATACAGTGTTGACAAAAGTAGAAATTGATTTAACCACCTTGACAAGCAATTTGACATTATCTAGTATAGTTGAGGATATATATGCCCTTCAACCCAGCAATCCCAGTTAGAGAAGAACTAAAAGTGACTGGAAAAACAAAATGAAATACAAACACAGAACAATGAAATTCATCAACAGGAAAATGAATAAACCGTAGTATATTAAGGGAAAAGTAAATAAACCATGCATATTTATACAATGAGATACAATAAAAGTAGTGAAAATAAACGAACTAGACTATATTACTAACATGAATAAAACTATAAGACAATGTTAAATGAAAAAAGTTGCAGAAAGATAGTAAGTATAAAAATAAATAATATATTGTATTTTATGTACAATCATATATAAAAAAATTTTTTAAAAATTTGAATGGGAATAAGAAAGACCAAATTCAGAATAGTAGCTATTTCTAGGTAGAAAAAGACGGGACTAGAACCAAGAAATGACACATGGGGCTTCAACTATATCTGTAATGTTTTATTTTCTTTTTTAAAAAAGATTAGAAATGGAACATTATAGTGCAATAAATAAATATCATGAGAAAGTAATTTTTTTAAACGGGAAAGACATTTTGAAATCCCCATCCAAAAATTAAAAATAGACTAGTTTACTATATCAACAAACTGCCCAACTTAGAAAAAAAATGGGAGTATGACTTTTAAAATAACTAAATAAGACTATGACTTTTAAAAGAGCCAGATGGTTAATCTAAAATTCATAGGTGATTTAAAAAGTGTTAGCCTCCTCCATTTACCTCAAGAGAAAATTCTTCCATATTTATTTTGGTAAATCTTAAGCAGTTTCCTGAAAATGTAGAAATGGATGTATGCCTTGCAGCTAATAAAAGCCAAGCAATTAGAACAGAGGTTTTAAGAGTTGGAAGCAGAATACAGGCATCAAAACAAAACAAACAAAAAAATCTAAACCAAAAAGCGTCAACAAACAAAACTACTACCCAAACCAAAACAAATAAAAACTAAAGTGATTATTTATAAACAATCCTTGGTTATGAGTGTTTGATTTTAAGCAGGGTAAGGGGATTTAACACTGTTGTGGAGAACAGGGAAGGTTTCCCTGAGGAAGTGACTCTCAGGCTGAAATGGGAGGGAGGACCAACGACTAAGGGAAGAGGGAGAGATAAGCCTTGCCCAGAGGGTGGGAAGAAAGTTGCAAAGCCCTGGTGGCTGGAATAAAGAGTATGAATAGGAGCAGATGAAAGAAAGTCACTGAAGCTGGAGCAGTAGGGGATGAGGAGAGTAGGGAGAAGCAATGGGTAGCTGGTGGCCCAAAAGGAAGGTAAGGCCTTTTATACCATGTTGATGAATTTGATTTTTAGACTACAAACAATGGAATGCCACCTAAAAGTTGGCAAGAAATAAAATCAGCAAGACTCAAGGATGGATTAGATGGTGAGCAAGAGGAAGAGGGAGGAGTCAAACATGATTCTGAGGTTTCTGGCTTGCACAACTTGGGGACAGTTCCACTCACTGAGAAAAGACTGGAAAAGGACCAAGTGGGCAAGGCACTGAGGAGATGGGGCAGGGACCATGAATTCAGTTTTGGACATAATGAGTTTGGGGTGTCTCTGAGAGAAGATTACAAGCAAATTGAGGGGAGGTCTGAGTTAAAGAGACAAATCTGTGAGTTTGCCTACTGGTGATAATTTAAACCACAGCTACCTTTGAGACAGCCTAGAAAAAGAATATAGAAAGAGAAGAAAAGTCCTAGAACCAAGCCTTGCAAAACTCCAACATTTAGTGGTCAGCAAAAGGACAATGACCCTATTTAAAGTAAACAGAAGAGGAGGAGCCAAACAGAGGAAAAAATAAAAATATAATCTTCTTTCAATAAGTATTTGTTGGATTAAGAATTAATGAGCACATGTGTCTAACTCAATGACATTTAGCTTGAGCTAAAGACAGTTTGCACTTCTAATTGTTACCTTTTTTCTTTTTTTAAACTTTTTATTTCTACCAAATTAAATAAAATCCCAAGTCACAATCACAGATTGATTGGGCAAAGGAATAAGCATTAGGTAATGCTTCCGATAATTCCCAGGATTATTCCTCAGATTGAGTATTAAATCCAACCTTATCAGGATATCTCTCCCTGAAGATTATGTACAGCTCTCTGACAAATTCTAGGTTGCTGAGCTTAAATCACACTCAAAAATTGAAAGACTAGACGTTTCAACTTGAGGGGTATTAGAAAATAGATTCTTAATATACTCTTTGGATATGCTTGCTCTGGAAGGTATTTGTCATATGTGGATGTAGCATTTGTATGTTAAACATGCCTAATATGTCATTGAGCCCTTTCTCCAATAACTAATGTGCAGTAAACTGCATAGTTTGGTCTTCTCAGAAAATCTGGTTATCTCATCCTCAACATTTAAACTGTTGATATTTTAGCTAAATATTAATATTGGTATCACCTTTAAAAAACTTGAGCACCTTTTCCCTCAAAATCCATATTTCAGTGTGAAAGGTATACTTCCCAATTGTTCACACTGCATGCTAAAGAGACACAACTCTCAATAGCTATGGTTTTATGATAAACTCTGCTTTCAGTATTTCGTTCAAAACCAAATCAAGATGAGAAGCATGTTGCTGACCACTAATTTCATGAAGAATGAAGGAATGAGTGACTGGGCATTAGGTATAATCTTATTTATTCACATAGCAGTATCATTCCTTGCAGAACACCCCCACCCCTCACTCCTCAAAAAAGCCCTAATAGTGTTTTCATCATTACTGATTAAAAGAAAACCTTTGCAGTCTACAACCAGTTCACAAAATACCAATCCTCTTATCACTTAGGTTTTCACTGACCCACATAAGAATTGGTCAAGTTTTTTCCTCCAAATGATCCACACACATGTGGCAAGAAATGTATGGGAGAAGTATTCAGCACAAAAGTAGTTTTGTTCAGGTATTACATAAAGTGAAATATGCTACAAAAGTATGCATATCTCAGAGTAACTGATATTTCAGCATATATCCAACAGACACATTTGTTAAGGAATATTGCCAAAGAGCTTCTTCTGCTCTCTTCTTGATCAAAATATTTGTCAATAATTTTGTGATTGATTTTACAAGTTTTCTTTCTTGATAATTTGCTGAGACACTGAATTCTGAATATTGCTGCCATGGTTCTATTCTACTCTCTAACTTAGTGACCAAATTCTTCAACATGACAAAGATAATTTTGCAGATGTTCTAGAAAACTTAATTAGCTTACCAGAGACATCTCTGGGATTTATCCAAAAACTCACAAAAGTCTAAATGGTTTAGGCCACCATTTGACAACCTTTTATATAACAGATAACACACCAAACACTAGTGGAAAATGGATTATTCATTTAGTAAAGTCTAATTCTCAGAGGTCAATTATTTACATTTTTTACATTTTTCCTGCTTATGCAAAATCACTGTCCTAGCACAAGGATTCACATTCTATATAACTTTAAAGCAGTCCTCTATTATTTAACAACATAATTCTGAGTTGTAGTAAGTCTTATTTTTAATTTCATTACAGATTTTACTAGTCAGAAAATCACTTCTGAACCACTAAGCCATTTTTTGTGAATTTGGAATATAACACATCACAGTAAAACAATAGAAAATGTAAATTAATAAACAATACACAGAAGATACAAAAATGTTAGCAGATATAAACTGCATCCTGGTGATTATGAGCTGAGACAGACTAATACAAGTTTGTCATTTGCACATAAACTAATGTGTCCAAGTTTCAAAACCAGTGGAATTTCTGAGAAAATGATAATTAATCTTACATTTCAAATTTATGAACTATGAACGATACTGCTTCGCTGTTTTTGCTTTTCCTTCAACATCACTAGGCTGCTTAAAAGATCCCCAGGAATCATTAGTGTGGTTCATGGACAATCCTCCAAAAAACACTCCAAAGTGTGAGATTCACGGTTTGAAGAGGAAGAAGCAAATATGGTATCTACCTCAAATACTTTTTAAACTACGAAAACTTGTTAAATTGGATTCCATTAATTCAAAATATGTGATACAAATAATATGAGCATATTATATGAACAATGTTGAAGCCAAAGATGCTTAACCATTCCAAAGACCAAACTGTTTTTAAGAACTTTGTATTTTAGAAGTTTCAAACATTTGGCATATCAAATTTAGATTCTTTTATCTATCATTGATGTTGGCAAAGGAAGGCAACATTTCCTATAAATATATTATACACAGAAGAGAATAAAAGGGGATCAGCTTAAATTCAGATCAAACCAGAATAAGATTTAACCAAACACTTCTGGAGGTGAGATTATCCATGAACATAAATGTAAATTATTTTAAAAACAACAACATACACACAGTGTATGGGGTACACTGTGAATTTTAATCTTTCTTTTACTTTTATTTTCACAGATTAAAGAAAACAAAATTGTATCATTTTTATTTGCCTATTTGGAAAAACAACACTGTCAGCAAGATTAGCAGATTTTATAACAGAAATTACTTGTCATCAAGTACATTTTTTGTTATTCAGATAAATAAAGCAACATTCAGTTTCATGTTCACATCTTTCAATAAGCACAACATTGGTTATACAACCTTCTCTGGGCACCCTTGGGAAAGACAGAGTGGGGATCACATTACTGTGTATCCCAGCTAGCACAACAGGCCTGAGTAGTTCTAAACGCCATTTAAAATCACTCAATTTACCAGAGTAATCCATGGCTATATCCAAGGAAAGTGGAAAAGCTAGGTGGGCCATGGACAGGGCCCACTGGGTATAATTACGTAGTTTGTGCATTTTAAAAGGCTTCTCAGCACAGAGGTGACCAAAAATCGGTCCCACTGTGGCTCCAGCCCAGTAAAAATTAGCATCTTTGGGTAACTCATCGGCCAAGGGAGGATGCCTTTTTTACTCACACAAATGAATCATGGTTAACAGAAAGAATGGTGCTAGAAGAAAAGAATGTCTTCCAGAAGAGATTCTTAATTTATTATCTCACATTCACAGGAAAATTAGAATCCAGCAAAGCTTTCATGTTCTCACTGAGTAGAAATACCAGTGCTATGAAAAGTTATATTGGTTGTCAAATTTAAAAGGAATCTCAGGTAAGTACAAAGAAAGATCTCTAAGAAGAAATATATAAAAATAAACAGATATCTGGCAATAAGCCAAGTGGGAAGAAAGGTTTGATATCACAAACTCAAATTTCTAATCTGCTAAAATCACAGCAAGTACAGTTAAATACATCACACTAAAAATTTCTTATAAGATTCTCTCTGTTTTAGGAATTCAAAGTCATTTATGTTGCATTTACATATGTGACAATGATCCCATTATATTCTAATGAAAGTCACAATGTATACTATTTCACCATAAACAAACTTAGCACATATGGGCTTCATTTTTTAACTTTAAAATTTAAAAAATATTTTAAAATATTTGCTTCATTTTTAAAGTACTAAAATATGTATCTGAGAAAGTTTTCCCATTTAAGTAATTAATGAAGTAACATGAAACAGTTTTGGTTTTATTAAGGCAATCCCCATCCCAACTGTTTTCTTTTCTCCCCATGCTGTTTCATATTTTCATCCTTTGAAGAAACGTTCCTATCTTTTACCGTGAGTTATCTGAAAGACTAGTTCTTGTGGAAGAAGGAAGAAGAGCAAGTGAGCAATAAAAGGAAGCTCACCTATGGACAATATTAACTGTAAGCAGATTTTTAACCAAGAAGCTTACCAGCGAGGTCTTAGGGCTTTATCTGAAAATTCACAAAAGTTTAAATGGCCTTAGGTCACCATTTGACAACATTATATAAAACAGATAACACACTAGACACTAGTGGTAAATGGATTATTCATTTAATAAAGTCTAGTTTTTAGAGGTCAATTCTGAATACTTGAAAATAATTCAAAACATTTGAATACTTCAAATCCCAAATATTTCAAAATATTTGATACAAAGTTTTATTCTAAGGAATTAAAAGAGACAAATTCCTTTCATATGGTGCATACGTTTAAGCAGTAATTTTCAAACAACTCAGTAAGTCATAAACATTATGTTTTATATGATTTCTTTTCTTCATATATTGGTAAAATGTAGCATTGTATCTAGTAGGAAATTTAGGATGACTGACTTTAAATTTAGGACAGCATATATCAATTAAAAACTCACATTCTAATTATTTATTATTAAATTAATTAAATACCTTTTGTAGACTGGTAGGATTTAGCTGAGTTTTGTCTATTATTTTCACAGCAACCTAAAAAAAGGAAACATTAAACTATATTGAAAATACATATCTTAATGAATAAAAACTTACAAAGAAAACATCTTTTGTTTCATTTCTAACAAGATATAATTTAGCTCTATTTGAGTGTTCACATAATTGGATGGTACAGTTTTGATAACTTGGCAGCCTCAGAATATACTCCATTGACTTAAGTCTTTAACCTATTTGATCTTGAGTCAATGAAATTAAGCCTTTGTTCTTTCTTCCAAGTTTCCCCTTTTAAAGTAAAAATCATTCTGTATCTTAATCTTTTAGCCATGATTCTGACAAGCAACAATTATAGGGAAAAGTGGCTTATAAACTTGCAGTAAGTTAAGTATTATATGAATAAAAGGATTACATGGGTAGAGAGATTGGATATCCAAGCTTACTTATAGCAAACTGACAAAATGCATTTGAATATCTAAGGCTCTTCTAAGTGTAGCCTTAGAACAGCTCCTGGGGTCAAAATGGACAGAAAGAGTTAAATTCAATGGGAAATGACAAAAATATTATGTATAGAGCAAAGTGAAAACTTATTAAAAACATTTCATAGTTGAGATTTTTTTACAATGTCCTAATCAGATACAGTAAACACTATACAATATAATACAAAATGTTAGCTGTTTATTTAAATAAAGTCTTTAACCCCAACATACGGACATATATTTTTCATATATATACACACACGCACACAATGCACATATGTGCAAATATATAAACTTTCACTATATAAACACACATAATTTAAAACACATGCATGGGATTTTAGAAATCCAACTCTCTTACTACCTGAGAAAACCACCTGTATAGCAATACTTACTCAATGTGGTCTCTAAACAAATAAAAATTAGTGGGTGACTTTCTACATATTTATACCTAACTTATCTTAAGCAGTAATTAATAGGAAGTTACCCTACCCTTGTTGGGTAGCTACAGTAATCAGAAATGTTCACAGAAACCATATAATGAAAGTCAGAAGCCTGAGGAAGGCTTACTTGCAGCACACCTGATTTATAAGAGATGCTAACATGCAGGGTTGATTCTTTTCTAAATGTTGAAAGGTTAACTTTTATGTCATGATATAGCTCTACCTAACAGTCTTTCATTCACATATATCCCAGTGTTTACCATATTGCTATTGTCATTTATTCCCCAACATCAGCTACAGGAAAGCTTTTTAATAAGACTCCAGAGAGGTGCAGGCAAATATTAAAAGGCATCATGTAAACTTACCTCTCTACCAGTTAGAACATGTCTTGCCAATTTCACTTTGGCAAAATTTCCCTTCCCTATTGTTTTTTGTAAACGGTAATTTCCAATGTGTGGCTGTTCATCTGTTGCTGACGTAATGGAGTTTCTACACCGGGGGATGTTCTGTCTGCTACTTGACTTGGTAGGCTGGATGTGTGGTTCAGTATATCCATCCACAGATGTATGCTAAGAAAAAGGTTACAAGATTTCATTGTTAATTTATATTACAAAAGGACAAACAAAAAGACCTACAAATAATTTCTGTTAATGATTCAGCTTCAATGAAAATTGCACTACATGATTGTAAAGTTTGAGCACTCTATTTATAATTTCTTCTTGACTTTGGCTTCCTTTATGAGGGGGTAGTTTAACTATTTAAAATGAAATGTTCTACATAGCTTTAGGTGTATGCCTTTGATTAAAAAATGTAAATGGATAGATAGCCAGAAGCCCCACAGACCATTACTCCTGTAAGGGTGTTATGACTTTAGACTGAGATGACAGCATAGTCTAGGACTGCTTCACTAAAAGGGCACAATGTCTTTATTGCCAAGACAAAGAACCTCATAAGCATAGTGCTGTTTCTCTAAACTAGCCCAGCCACTTGAAATGTTCTCTCTTCCATTTTCTGGGCATATTACTTGAACAACTGACCAATCAGCTGCCTGCGTTGAGTATACCTCTAATCAATTCCTGCCCAACCTCCTCACCCAGCTTACCATCTCCAAGTGAGAGCTATCTATAGCCCTGCCCAGGCCCATGGCCTAATATCCATTGCATTAGTGCTGTTCTTGAGCAAAGGTGTCAGTATGTCTTATAGTCTCATACTAGCTTACAACTGTTATGAAGAGCTGATCCCATTCACATGTGGGCTCAGCACCTGCATTCCCAGGTCAAGCTGCCTAACCAACTCTGTTTCACTAGCTCTGTTTGTTCTAGCTCTTGTCTAGCTTTGTCTATATTCTGACATGCATAAAATTTATAGCATTTTTTGTGAAAAAAATACCATCACACATGATAAACATAATAGCTTTCTCTGGTTTCTTAAAAAATAGCTGAAGATAAGTAAAACAAATTAGCAAAGGAAGGGATATCTTTTATTTGCAAAATAATTCAGAAATGTTGTCCTACTTATTGAGCAAAAGCTTGTCTAAAAAATTTTGATCACAAATTTCTTAAAGGCAACATTAAAGACTAATCCATTTACCAGTCTCATTCAAAGCATGACTCCAGGTCATTTTTCTATTTGTTATTTCTTTGTTTTTTTATGACAATTTTTTAAAAACTCAGCTCAGAACTAAGGGGTTTCTCTGGGTCTTACACATACCTGCAGCCTGTGACCTCATTCTGAGTTAGATGCCCCTTTCATGTATTCTCATAGCAACCTGCATTTCCATGTATTGCAGCATCCATTCCATTCTATCATTATACATTTATTTGTCTATCTCCACCACCCTACCATCAGCAATTGTAGGGCAGGGATGTTTTCTTTTCATCTTTATATACTCACCACATTGCAGAGTGCCAGATACATAAAAAGGATTCAATAAATCGACAGTTTTCAAAGTGTTATCCCTGGACCAGCACCATCAGCATCATCTGGGAACTTGTTATTACAGAAGTGCAAATTCTCTGGTCTGGTTCCACATCTACTGAATAAAAAACTCCAGGGGTAGGGTCCAGCAATCTGTGTTTCAACAAGTCCTACAGGTGATTCTGATGCATGCCAACGTTTGAGAATTATAATGAATAACATAAGAAGGAGTTAAATGCAAAATTACTCACTGGCTCTTAGAGACTTTTCTAGTATCTGGGCACAAAGAAGAGATTTCAATTATAGTTCTTAATTTCAAAGAGTTAACAGACTGCCATAATATTTCCTACAAACAGTACTTCTCTACCTGAATTTCTTCTGTAGGGAATGCTAACTTGTTCATCCTTCAGGCTTTAATATGAATATCTCCTACTCAACAAAGCTTTTTATGTCTTTTTGCAAAGAAGAGCTGATTACCCCTCTTTACTGCTGCTATCTTTATATCCTTTATATACTTCTACTATTGGAAGTATATCACACCATCTTCTAAGTATTTGTCCATGGTCTGTTTTTGTTGTTAGACTTGAAGCTCCTAAAGCCCTGTAACTTAATACAGTATTAGGCACAAAGAAGCCACTCAATACATATTAATTATTGTTAAGGGATTTAGGGCCCTCATACTCCTGGTACCCATATAGAATGACTTCTGAGGAATGATTCCATGCTTTTCAGATCTTTGATTCATATAAAAGCAGTATGAGTTAAAATACTTGAGTTGTAACCTAGCTCCTAATGCTGGCTGTAGGCTACATCCTGATACTAAACCACACTGTGATAGACTACATTATTAACCCCAAATTTTTACACCCTTCACCACATAACTTTCCAGTATCTTCCCACTGTGGGTGGGACACACTTCCCTATACTCTTTGGGTTCAGTCATATGATTTTCTTTGGCTAACAGAATGAGTTGGAAATGACAGTATGCAAGTCCCAAGCTAGTCTTTAAGAGGCCTTGTTGTGTTTCAACTTGCTCTCTTAAACTTCTGCCACCACCATGAGAAGCACTTGCCCAGGCTGATACCAAGGGGAGGATGAGAAATATAGAGCCACTCCCAGTTGAGTCTAGATTTATCAACTAATCCCCGGCTGACCCTGTGACTCATGAGAAATAAGAATAAATGGCTGTTGATTTCAGCCACTTAGTGTTGGGATAATTTGTTATACAGCAATGTCAGCTGATACACAAAAATATCACTATGTTAAAATTAAAGCCAGGCGTGGTGGGTGCACACCTGTAGTCCTAACAACTCAGGAGGCTGAGGCAGGAGGATTGCTTGAGCCCTGGAGTTCAAGTCTAGCTTGGGCAACATAGTGATACCTATGTCTCTAATAAAAACAAGAGTAAAATAAAATGAAATAAAATTAAATGGTAAACATAACAGAAAAGATAGGGAAAACACTTATGAACAATTAGAAGATTCTTATCAGACAAATTCAAATTCTAGCACAGCCTGCAAAAAGAAAAAAAAAATAAAGAAAAGGAGGCTATCTGATCAATTCCCTAAGGAGAAACTCTTGTTTGTAAGCTGTATAGGGGTAGAATCCTTGAATATTTTGTATCCCCAGCACCAAGTATGGTGTAACATAGGAATCAGCAAAAGCTTCTGGAGAATATATTACCCATAGGCTGTAGTTGGCCAACCCCTGGTGTAACACATCCCATTTTGGGATATAGGATTAAATTGTCTCTGCTTGATTTTTTTTTTTTTTTGAGATGGGGTCTCACTCTGCTACCCTGGCTAGAGTGCAGTGGCAGCATCACAGCTCACTGCAACCTCAAACTCCTGGGGTCAAACGATCCTCCTACCTCAGCCTCCTGAGTAGCTGGGACTACAGGCACTACAGGCACGCACTGCCACACTCAATTTTTCTATTTTTTGTAGAGACAGGGTCTCACTCTTGCTCAGGCTGGTCTCCAACTCCTGGCCTCAAGTGATCCTCCCGCCTCAGCCTCCCAGAGTGCTACGATCACAGGCATGAGCCACCACGCCCAGCCAAGTTTTTTTTTTTAAAGACCTTCTAGCTCTCAACATTGAACATGATCATTTTATGAGTTATCCAGCTTACACAGAATACATTTATATAAGTCAAATAACAAATTAGAATATATAGCACATATTTTATATTATATATTAATGGTTCTGATTATAAGATGTCCACTGAAACAAACATTTCAAAAAAATCATATTTTTCCTTAGGATTGCCACAGCACTACTCAGTAGCACAAAGTTTTCTTAGAAGGACTCTTTGAAGAACAGTTTGGGATAGTTGCTCTCACTCCTCCCTGATCAATAGCTAAATTCTCAAACAGGAAATCTGGCAAGAATATGAATCCAGCTCATGCTAAATTAAACAGTGAATTTAATTTAGAACTACCTGAACCCTAAGGTTGTTAGATATAAGAAGTTATATTATTAGCTCATATGAGTTTTAGTTTCCACCTTTAGCTGAAAATACAAATTCAAATCCTGTAATTCTTTCTTCAAGTTGTCCACTCAATCCAGTAGACTTTGAATTCCTTCATTCTTTTTGCAGCAGTGACATGAACCCTAAAGCTTGCCCTGAGTGTGTGGCATAGTCAAAGTAATGAGAGATAATGGTTTCATTAGCTCTTCAATGTTGTATCCCATGGACTACCAAACTCCAATTCCTGAGTAATAAGAGAATTTTCCCTGCCTTTAATACCAACTGAAATGAAGTTCTTCTACTCACTAGCTATGCATCCTTGGGCAAGTTATTTAACGTTTATGTGACCGGTCCCTTATCTGTAAAATGGAGCTAATAATAAAGCCTACCTCTTTACCTCAGAATTATCTCAGGTCATTCTGAGGATTAGATAAAATAATTTATGTAAAGGTGCTTAACACTATACAAGTGTTTATTAATTAAAACCATACAAACAAATAAAGAAACAAAAATAACCCACCTCCTAGGCCAGATAACCAATCCCATTTCCCTGAGTGTCTGTTGCCTGCAACCACTTCTGGTACCAATTTCTGTATCAGTCAGGTTTCTTGTCTGCAAGCAACAGAAACCAATTCAGACTAACTCAAAGCAGAAAAGGAATTTTTTGAAGTCTACTGGTAGCTGAAAAATCCTAAAGGATGAAACTGGTAGTCTAGTGAAGGAAGACAAGAATGTGCAAAAAGCCAAAATAAGATAATTATACTTGGTCATAAAAACTAAAAATGAAATAAAATAAGGTGATATGACAGAGTGACAGGGGTGGGAGTAGGAGTTGGGTTGAGTGCTATTTTAGATAGAATGGATGGAATAGATGACATTTGAGCTGGACCTAAATATTGACAAGGAGCCAGATACACAGAAGAAGAGCACTCAGGTAGTAAAATGAATATGTAGGAAGACTCTGAGGTGAGAAAGTGTTTGAGAAGTTCAAAGAAGAAAAATACATGAGAAAATAGTAAATTAAACTGAATATCTTTTCCAAAGGGCTACATCTTGAAAATTCAATTGTCTGAAAGGAAAAACTACAACTTTATACTATTGGCATTCAAACATTTTCAGTGACAGATATAAATCTGTGCACATTGGACCATACCAAGCCACATTTAAAAGGCAAAGGAAGGTGCAGCTTGGCTAACAGACCAATGAGTAAGTAAATCCATGAACAAACCAATTAACAAACAAATGATAAAGAAGAAAAACTGATTAACAATAAGCTACATTTCCATCTCGCACTCTAATTTCATCCTAGGTGTTTCCTCTTTTTTGCTTGAAACAAACTTTCTAAATCAAGAGAAAATCTGCCTGGGACTAGGATTTCTGCTTTCATAAATTTTTTCCTATATGAGAACAGCAATATCTTAGTTAGATAACTAAGGATAATTAATATAGAAGGAAAATGACAATAAAAACTATGATTCTTCTTATCATATGCTCCGGACTGTATTAGATGTTTTACATACATTACCTCTTTTAATCTTCATAATGACTCTATTAAGAAGCATACCATGATGACTCCCATTTTACAGATAAGGAAAATATGGCTTATAGAGGTTATGTACCATTAGACTGTAACTCCTCTGCTATCATTATGAATATTAATTAAAGTATATATGTATGTTGGGGTAGGTTTATTCTATATGGAGTTTACATCTCCATGTCCTTTTCCCTGGATCAAAAAAAGTCAAAAACAAAAACAAACAAAAAACTACTAGATATAATTTTATGCTATTCCTAATATTGATAAATAGCATAATAACCATCCAGAAAGTTACTAACTTCCAAGCATAATACTGGCCTGAGAAAGCCACACCAGTAACATACCAAAAGCAAAAACAAAAACAAACTAGCACTCATTTTATTTAAATCACATTGGAAGTAGAATTAGCCAAAGGGTTGGAATTTTGTAGGAATAAGGATGATGGTCCTACCTTTAAAAAATGGGATGGATTATACTGTTAATGCAAGTAAAAGGAAAACTTTACTGGTTGTTTTATTTTGGCTAAAATTTTTTAATTGACTAAACTATTAATATTTCTGAAATTATCGTTAAAGTCAGAAAGCAGCCTGGGGACTACAAAGTTCAGGGCAACTAAATGTAGTTTATAAAATCAAAGAAAAATAGGCACCTTAAAAGTCAGTCAGAATCTAAGCTTCCACAGTTTTCTCACTGTATTCATGCCATAGGTAAATATACCTCAAAAGGACTAGAAAGTGAGGGCTGATAACTCATTTCAGTATGAAGACCCAGGCAGATTGAATGTAAAATAATAGAAAAAGATATACTATGCAAACTGTAAGCAGAAGAGAACTGGAGAAGCTGTAATAATGGACTTCATGGAAGACAAAAATGGAGTTCAACACAAGGAGTAAAGGGCCAACTCATCAGGAAGACATAACAATCCTAAATATGTATGTGCCTAATAAAGGAGCTTCAGTAAGCAAAAAACTGACAATACAAAGGGGAAAAATAAAGACAAATCCACAACCATGATCAGAGATTTTAACATTACTCTTTCAAAAGCTGAAGGAACAACTACACGTGAAATAACAGTAAGAATGCAGAAAATCTGAACAACACTATTAAGGAAGGTTAAAGATTTCCTGAAGCACACAGTTCTTAGACCCTAAGAACCCTTCCCTAGATCCCTTAGTATATGCACACAGATGTTATTTTAGTTCTCGTTCGAATGATAACCTTGGCTTTTTAACAAAGGATAACTTAAAGAACAGCTTACACCTCAAACAGAAGCATGGCTGAAGATAGCATTAATAATAATTAATGTCTATTTCATAAGGATCCAAGCAATGAATATGCCTGAGTTTAGTTGTCGGAAATATTTCTCTCATCTGGTATGCTTCTGTTATTATATTGTGATATCATACAATATTGCCTCCTTCTTTTTCCCACTGCAGTGTTTCGGGGTGAATTTTCATTTTAAATAGTACCGTGGTGGGTGGTGTCAGCGAAAATAGATCTCTGTGAGTGACAAAAATGTTTAAAACAGCTGGAAAAGAATGTTTACGAAGCATGGAAGACCTATGATTCTCCTCCTCTGTGTTCCTAACAACACTTGAAACATTCTTTTACATAATGCTTAACCTTACAACGTAATTGCCTTATTTTTTTTAACTATCTCCTATGAAACTGGAAACTTTTAAGTTGTCAAGCACTGTATCTTTTATATTTTTTTATCATTCAATATAGTGACTATTACATGAATAGACCAAGTAAAAATGTTACCTTTTATCATAAGTACCCCCTAAATTCTTTTAGAATTGACCAATAATTATTTTATTTGGTTCCTTAAAATCAACAAAACTAAAAATCCTCAACAAAATGTAACTTAATTACAAGCAGAAAGAAATCTATTTTATTTATACATTATAGAGCTTATTTCAGTGAGATGTCAACACATTTGATAAGATAGTCATGTATCTTTTTCTAGAAGCATAGAACACAAAAACATAAAGTCCAACAGTGGGAAAAGAAAAAGCTATTAAAATAAATTGTCACTAAAACCTTCTGACAGCTACCATGCTATGCACTGCATAAATCTAAGGGGAGAAGTCGCACAATATGATGCTCCTGCCTGCCCTTAATGAGTAAGTGCATAATTTTCCAAACTGTCATATTATAAGCAGTCTTGTACCTGATGTGTTTTTAGGAACTAGAAATGGGCTTGATTTTAAAACCTAAATAGGTTGATACTTATGAAGAAAAGTGGCCATACAGTTTATTAATAGAGATCCAAGGAACCTAAAGAAAATCTTAGCCAACATCATCAACAACATATTAAAAAATTACCACTATAAGCAATTTAGGTATATTATCATAAGGCAAAGTTAACTCCATACAAGAAAAATGTTACAATTTATCACTTCAATTTGAAAAACATGCAGTAGCACAGTGATAAACCATAAAAACAGAAACAAGAATATGCCATCAAACGCCCTCATTCAACACAGTAGTACTAGATGTATCAGCAATGCTTTTTATAAGAAAAAAATATAAAGGGGGAAGATTTATTTGTATCATCTTCGTACAGCTAGCATGAATATAAATCTATAAAATATCTTTTGGAAATATTACTTGAGTTCAACAAAGTTGCAAGAGAGAGAGAAAACACCCTTAATAATCAATTACATTCTGAGAAAATCACTGAGTTAACTATTAACTCATCCTTTCATACTCAGCTTAGACATTGCCTCCCAGGAAATATATCAGAGCTTCTATTCCTCCTTCATCTAAGCCAAGTTCAATGTCATTTTTGGTCCTTCTATTGTTATTTATAGCAATGCACTGCCCCAAATTTTAAATTAATTTTTATTAAATGGTATCTTCACATTGTCAAAAATGCCAAATAACACTAATAGGCTCTTAACAACAACAACAAAAAAATAGAAAAAGTTTCACAAACTAAGATAAATACAATGAGAAACCACTTTTGCCCTACATCAGTAAGGCTGAAAAAGCTTGAAAAAATATTACGGTGGTAAGCAGTGTAAAGTACACATAGTATGGTTTATCAGGAGTGTAAAGAACATAAGCAATACAATACAAAAACAAACATTAGATAATAGGCATTTCCCTGATGAATATAAATGGACAATAAAGATTTTAAAACATGTTAAACCTCACTAGGAATCAGGGAATACAAATTTAAACTGATAACATTTTTTGCCCTATCAGACTGACAAAAAACTTAAACAATATTAAACATTTTAGTGCAAATTTTATGAATATAATATTTGATATACTACTAGCTGGAGTATTAATTAATTCATAGCCATTCTGTGAAAATAATAACCAGTAAAACTGAAAATGTACATCTCCCAAGACTCAGGAATTTCACTTGTAGAGATACTCATTTACACATTTATGTAACATATACAGGAATATTCATTGCTATACTATCTGTAAGAGTTAACATTTGGAAATGACTTCAAAGTCCACCAACAAGAGATTGGATAAACAATAGCTCTATCCTCAGAGAATCCTGCCTGCAAGTTTGGCCCTTGGTTGACAAGGAAACCCGACTATTAAACATTTCCCTACATTAGCATAAAACTTTTCCTATGAGTGGTTCACTGTGCCTAAATTGTTCGTGTAAACAACGTGGTTTATGCTGAGCACTTACCTTCCTTCTGGGAGCCTGGTTTTGGTACACGCTAGGTAGAGGGATCCTACATGACCAGCCTCCAGTAAAAACCATGGGTACTCAGTCTCCAATGAGCCTCTCTGGTAGACAACATTTCATGCGTGCTGTCCTTTGCTGGGAAAATTACACATGTCTAGTGAGACTCCACTGGAAGAAGACTCCTGGAAGTGCTCCTGGTTTTCTCTGGACTTTGCCCCATGCATTACTTCCCTTTGCTGATTTTCCCTTTCACTGTAATAAATATTAGCTGTGAGTACAACTACATGCCAAGTCCTGTGAGGCCTTCTAGTCAATCACCCAACCTGCAGGTGGTACTGGGGTAAGTAAAGGTAAGTAAAGTTCCAGAGAAGGTGGAAGGTGAGAGGATTCAGAACACAGACAAAGAGATTACCCTTAGGCAGGAAGAAAGACATCTCTTCTCCTGTAACAAGTAGAAAGGAAATCAGGTCTAGATGTAGAAAGTACATATACTTGATAGTGGGAAGTTGAAGGAGTTCCAATGTGATGCCTTTCTTTGTGTGGTCACCTGCTAAGAGTAAGGATAGGCCATAGAGGTTTGCAGAGACTAGAAAAGCTTTGAAACGATCTCTGTAAAGAAAGGAAAAGTGAGTTAACCAAAGAAGCCTAGTAGGGCTGCTGAGCAGTGCTGATAGTCTAGCTGAGATTGGTGACCATGAATTTATTGTGGCTCGAAGCTGTCCAGCTGTGTTATTTCCTTCAGCAATATTCAAATGCTCAGAGACAGGTTACTGAGAAAGTAGACATATGAGTTCATTCTGGACTGGAGTTTGTCAAACAGATACCAACAAAGAGAAAGTAGCAAGACAAGTTGGGTTATTGGCAAGTTACTGAAATGATGGATAATAAAATCTAAACTGGATAGGGAAGGAAGTGAAGATAAAAAAAAAAGCTGATGAATATGGAGAAGCAGGGGCAATACACTGAAGGGCCCAATGAGATCGAAGAATAATTATAGCAAGATCAGCTGAGAAAGCTGCTAGAAGGCTAGGTACTCGAGTCTGAGTTACAGTGACTGGATTTAGTGATAATGGAAATACAGCAGGTTAGAATGTGGCTAATATAGAATGTTTTGTTAAAATCACTGAGAACTGTTCTGGATTTTTGCATATTTTTTAAACACACAACTATTCTATTTTATAAATGTTTTAAAGAATTACTTTAAATTTCACAGCTACATTATTAGAAATTATTTTTAATCATGCATAATTTTCATTGGTTAGATTATTCACCAGTTTCTTACACCCCTGCATTTCCTTTTCTTAGATTCACTTTTTCTAGTTTGAGAAATTTTCTCAGATGGGTGTGTAGGTGATACACTTTCTGAATCTTTGCAGCTACTAATTTTTCTTATTTTAACTTGACATATAAATAATAATTCAGTTGGATATAGAATAGGTACAAAGGAACATTCTTCTACTTATTTCTGGATTTATTCCAGAAGGTTGAACTTTTTAGAAACATGATTTACTGATAACCAGAAAATTACAATTAAACTGTGACCCATGAATGACAAAACAATTAGAGAGAAGAAACTCTACAGAATTTCCAGGTGACAAAATTTTTACAAAAGTTTATCTAAGGAACAGACCCAAATGCAAAGGGGAATTTGTGATATGTCAGTGTCAAAGTTAGCATTTCATATCAATGGGGAAATAATAGATTATTCAACAAATCGTATTGGAACAGCCAGAAAAAAATAAAGTTGGGTTTCTAGGAGCAAGGAATCACCCCTTACACCAAAATAAATTCACAATTGGTTAAAGATATAAAAGTAAAAACAAACAAATAAAGATGAAGAAGCCATAAAAGTAAGTACTAGAAGAAATAAACAACAGGCTAGCAATTGTTTTTTTAGTCTCAGTATGGGAAATGCCTTTCTAAGTATAACATAAAACAGAAGCCATTTAAAAAAAAAAAGTTCGATAAATTTGACCTCATAAAATTTTAAAAACACAGGATGATTTTTAAAAACTCTCCTTAAATCAAAGCAAAAAGATAAATAATAAATTGAGAAAAAATATTTGTAATATGTGGCAGGCAAATGGTTAATTTTTAAATACTAAACCTTCAACAAGTCAATAAAAAAACGCTCAGTGTGAAAGTGAGAATGAGCAAAGGATAGTACAGATAGTTCACAGAAAGGATATATATATGACTTTTAAACATCTGAGAAGACAGTCAATCATAATAAGTGAAATGAAAATTAAAGCTACAATGAAATACTATTTTTCATCTATCAGATTAGCAAAGACTAGAGTTTGATAGCATTAGTTGGTACAGGTACAGTAGAACGAGGCACACATATATCATTGGTCAGAGTGAAAACTGATAGAAATTTTATGTAGAGGAGTTGGGAGATATCTATCAAAAAAAAAATCCTACAAGCTTTGAACTAGAAATTTTACTTCCAGTAATTTATTCTTCAGATATAGTCACAACTGAGTGTAAAGATGAATGCATACAAAGATAGTTATTGCAGCAGTGTTTATAATAGCAAAAGGCAGAAACAAGTATAAATATACATCAGTAGGGAACTGGCTATGTATGTATGGTATGTTCTTTGTAAATGTGTATATGTGTGTGTGCTTCTGTGCACATGCTTCAGTAAGCATGGAATATCTCCAGAAGGTTACACAAGAGACATAAGTGCAAGTAGTTATCTCTAAGGAGGGAAGCTAGGGGACTGGGAAACAAGGAAACAGAAGTAGAGAGAACTCTTTCTTTTTCTAATGTATCTTTTAAAATATTTGGACTACTGTTCTAGATGCACATATATTAACTATTCAGTCGATAGAAACAAGTGATTTTTAAAAAATTTGTCTAAGAGACTGAGCAAAGGGAAGAGGGAATCAGCATTTATTAAACGTTCACTATGTACAATATATTGTATTAGACACATTGAATAATTAACCCAAATTCAATCCAGTAACTAGTCACATTATTGGGATTCAAAGTGAGATGTTTATTGCTATAAACATAGCTGGAGACATATTTTTTAAAATTAAAATTTGAAGCAGAGCTTTGGAGGCAAACGGTAGAATGAGAGGACATTTGTACAAATCCTTCTTTAGAACCCACCAAAATTAATAAAGTTGGAAAGAAACAAGTTATAGTATAATAAGATGCAACCACAACCTCATTCCCCAAACTTCAAATTAAATACAAAGTGGCATGTGAACAGTTTCAGAGGCCCTAACTAATAACACCTAACTAGGAGGGATGATGATCCAGTTCATAGACACACCACAGGAGAAATGGCAAGCAGGCTACTTGGCACCCGAAGGAAGAACCATGTGGTAAGATCATCTTACCTTTCTCCATCTCAACTTTCTAACTAGTAAAAAGAATAGCATATCTGCTCATTCTAGAAAAAAGGTCAAAATTCAAGGAGCGTTTCCTTATGGACTAGATGTGTCTCCAAGACCCTTAACCTTTAGTGAAACTGTTCTAAGAAAATATACCTTAATGAGGTTACCTGAGGCCTTTTACCCCAACCACCACCACAATCTCTATCCTCTTACCTCATCACTTCCCTCAAACTGCTGAAGAACTGAAAAGAGACTGTGAATCTATTAACACTTATACCCAGCAGTCAGCTCAAGTTCTATTTCCACTTAATGGTGAGGTAAATCAAGGAGAATCCACCTATATTATTCTTGAACAAACAGCAAATCTAGAAAAATTCCCCATTCAAAGGATGAACTAACTATATGGAAAAGATTCCAACATGGGACCTATGCATAGACAACGGGTGGTAGAGGGAGGGAGGACTAGATGCAAAAATCACTGTGGAAAAAGAATTATTCCAGGAAACAGAAAAGGGAAAAACCCCACTTTAGATAAACCTTCTCTACAACATATATACACATTTGCTTATATTTGCAAAAAGAAACACTAGAGGGATAAATTGAAAACTGATGAAAACGGTTACCTATGGGAGAGGGCAGAAACAGGATTGACAGGGAGAAAGTAAGACTTCTCAGAATATACCATGTTATATAGCTTCAATTTAGAAATCATGTAACTGTTTTAAACATTCAAAAAATAAAATCAAAAATAAAGAAAAAAGTAATCTTGAAATATTTAAAACAAAATGAAACAAATTAACTATATGTCGAATTGGTGATACAACCAGATGGGAAAAAAATTATTTTAAGTGGCTTTAGAACCATATTTTGACTGTATATCCTTAGTGAAATATTTTTAGGCAAAGAACTCTTAAATATCATTCAGTGTTCTTATTAATAGTGATATTACTTTAAGACTATATTTTATATATGTACATACATATAAAATAAAGCAAATAAGTAATTATACGTTAATGTTATAAAATGTTCAGTATAAAATCAAGGTAAAAATCCCATAATATTAAATTTGAAGTAGAACTATCAGCATGAACTCATGTTTTTTAATTTTAACAAAATGCCTATTTCCTAACTTTGGCCACGAAAAAGGCCTAGAAACACAGACAAGCCAGTAAAAATGGCACCCTCTTTAGAGAAATGGTTGATTCTAGGTCTGGGGGACAGGAGATTTACAAGAAAAACCTGGACATCTTGGGCCGGAAGCAAGAAAACTGGCAATTATTAATGCAGTTATGTCAAAAAGACTCAGGAGCCAGCCTGAAGGGGCTCCTAGCATCACTCTGCTAGCTATTAAACAGCAGAGGTGGGATTAAAATGCAGAGAATATAGCTCCAGAATTCATGTTCTTCACCACTATTCTAGACTACCTCTCAAAAAAGAGAAATTAAATTAAAATGAGGAAAGAAGACGAAAACTAGAGACTAGAATAGAAGAAAAGTATCTTCTTGACAAACAAGCATCTTTTGAAACAGCTGATCCCTTCTTTCTCCTTAAACACTCTCTTTACTTGGCTCTCCAGTTTCCTCCCACCTGATCACACCTTCTCAAACCCTGTTGTTTGCTGCTCTTCTTCCCAACTTACTAACATTGAAGGATCTCAGGAATTCAGACCTTGGTATTCTTGTTTTCTCTGTCCATGCTACGCTAACTCCCTTGGAGATCCATCCAGCCTCACAGCTTTAAACAACATGTATGTGCAGACAACTCCAAAAGTTGTTTCTAGCCATCTCTCTTGAACTCCACCTTGACAACTCTACTTGGATATCTGTTGATATCTCAGCCTCAACAAGTCCTAACTTGATCTCTACCCCCAAGCCCTGCAAAACCTGCTCCACCACAGCCTTCTCTACCTCATGTGATGGCAAATCTATCCTTCCAGGTGCTCACACCAAAAACTCTGATGTCATCTTTAACTCAGACCCTTCCAATCCTCACTCCCTTCCTCTCATCCCACATTCAATCTGTCAGGAAATCCTATTGGTTTTACCTTAAAAATATATCCGGAATCCAGCCACTCTCACCATCCCTCCTGCTACCACCCTACGGTTAGCTACCTGGATTACTGCATTACCTCCTAACAGGTTGCCCGGTTTCCAACTTTGCCCTTTACCACTTTTCTCATTCTAGTCTATTCTTAACACAGCAGACAGGGTATTTCTATTAAAACATTTGTCATATCTTGACACTCTTTGTCAAAAACCCTGCAACAGATCCCCATTTTACTTAGAGTAAAATCAAATCCCTTATAATGGCCAATAAGGTAGGCTGGCCCAACAAAATCTGGCCCCCATTACCTCTCTGACCGCATTTGCCACTATGCCTCTTCTCACTCACCTTGCTCCAGCTAAACTGGTCTCATACCTGTCCTTTAGGCATGTCTGGCATGCTCATACAACAGGACGTTTGCTTGAGCTGTTCCCTTGGCCTGCAACGGTCTTCTCTCAGGTATCAGTTTATCTAACTCCTTCAGCCCCCTCAAGTTTTTCCTCAAATCTCATCTTCACCATGAGGTTTACTCTGACCTAATTGATACCACACTCCTCCTTTGCCCTACTTCCTTATTTATTATTTATTAATATCCTCCCCCTTCCCCCATCCTCAAAAAGCACTAAAAAGGTTCAGATAAAATAATTTAACAAAATTAAGCATAGCTATCATATTATTGAGCATAAGTGGGTGATGCTAACATTATTCAAAAGAAAAAGACTTTTATGCTGTGGGAAGAGTATACCTAAATTCAACTATACACTGCCTATAAGATACACATCTAAAACAAATGGAGTAAAAAAGGTTAAAAGTAAGAGAATTACCAAAATATGCCAGGCAAATACAAATGGATAGAAAGTGGGGGTCAGGTAGCAACTTAAAGCTAGACAGACTTAGGATCAAACAGTGCCTACGCCACTTAGCTATATGACCTTTGGGAAGTTACCTCTCTGAGCCTCAGTTTACTCATCTATAAAATGTCAATATTGGCTACACATCAAAGGTTTTTTAGTGAGAATTATACAAAAGACAGCATTTACCACAGTGCTTGGCACATGCTCTATACCAATACCTATTATAATTATAGTCCTTGTCATATACCAAAAATGGAATAAATACTTTTAATATTTCTGATATCAGAAAAATAGTCCTAATCAGAGTTGTTTTAAAATAAGGGGAAAATGCAGAGTAGCAATTCTAGCATTCAGGTATCTACTCAGGTATCTGAAGAAGGCTTTAACGTTAAATGGCTTACCATATAACTGGTAGCTATCCTGTGTTTTTCCTTCCCTCTTAGGTAAAACACAAATACTTATTATGCCCTATCTGAGGCTTCTTGAGTATTTACTGTATGAGCCAGCAACTCCACTTCTAAGAATTTAACCTACAAATAAACTCCCACACGTGTGAATATGAAATGACATGTGTACGAGTCAGGCTTATTCACTGCAACAAAATATTTGCAATAACAGAAGGTCAGAAACAACCTAAATAGCCATCAGTAGGAAACTCGGTTAAATATATCCACACAGTAGAGTACTAAACAATTAAAAAAAAATAAGATCTTTATATAGTGATATGGAATAATCTCTAAGATATACTCTTAAATTTAAAAAAATCAAGGGAATAAAAAGTATCATATGCTGCCATTTGTGTAAGGGGGGAAATCTATATTTGCTTGTATATGCATAAAATATCTCTGGAATCAAACAAGAAATGAGGGACGAGGTTGGGAAGAAAATTTTTCACTGGTATATCTTTTTGAACTTTTAAAATTTTCACCTATTTGAATGTATTACCTGTCATCCAAAATATTTAAACAAAATAAAGACTATTAAGTAGTTAGTTTCTACCTACTAAGTATTTACTTTCTAGGCAAATTAGTAGATTATGCCTGAATTTATTCACCAAGTGCTAACTGAATACCCACTATGTGTTGACATTTTTATTTTTAATTTCATGATTTATTTACTTGATAAATACTGCTATCATTAGGGAACTATATGCCCATTCAAATCACATTTACTGAGCCTGGCAAGCACTGTGTATTTACATCCATTCACATCACCTCCTTTTTAAAATAAAACAAACAAGAGCCAGGCTCGGTGGCTCAATGCTTGTAATCCTAGCACTCTGGGAGGCCAAGCTGGGAGGATTGCTTGAGGTCAGGAGTTCGAGACCAGCCTGAGCAAAGAGGGAGACCCTGACCCCATATCTACAAAAAATAGAAAAAATTATCTGAGCATGGTGGTGTGTGCCTATAGTCCCAGCTACTCCAGAGGCTGAGGTAGGATTGCTCGAGCCAGGAGTTTGAGGTTGCAGTGAGCTATGATGATGCCACTGCACTCTACCCAGGGCAACAGAGCAAGACTCTGTCTAAATAAGTAAATAAATAAACAAACAAACGAAAACAAAGAAACAAGCCCCAGCAATGGTTTCCTCTCAGTAAACTGCTTGACCAATAATAGTTTCAAGCACAAATGTCTTTTGGTGTGCAGATGGAGATCCAAACTAGAAACATCTAGCAACTAGAGGTATGGTAAAATGGTGTGACTCACTGTTATCAATTAATAGATCATTCAAAATTAAATAGCATACCTTGGGTGGTGCAAGGGCAATACATGTAACCAAAGTGTTTGTACCACCATACTTTCTGAAATTAAAAAAAAATTAAATAGCATAGATTTATAGATTTATGTCTTAAATGGTGGTTCTCTAATCCGGCTGCTCATGCCCCATTTTGTCCTAACTCCCACAACAAGCACAATACATTGGCAACTACTTGTAACGCCCAAAAACAGGAATAATGTTACTATCAGTCTAATAATAATAATAGCCATCACTTACTCAACACTGACGATGGCTTCTGTGTTGAAAGCCTTTTTAGACATGATTTTATTTAATCCTCATTGTAAGCTTGAGAAACTGATAACATTGCCCAATTTAAACATGAGACAGCAGAAGCTTGGAGAGTAAAACAAACTGCCAAAGGTCACATAGCTAGTAAACAGCAGTTACAGGGGTCAAACCTAGATCTATCTTACGATAAAGCCTATGCTCTTCACTAGAAAGCTAAGCTACCTCCACAAACTTTCCTCCTATCCCAGCATTAACAGTCTCTGAAGATACCAAAAGTAGTTGTTCAGGACTCCTTTGGAGCTGAGTGTTTGCAGAGTATTATCAGCTCTCATCTATGAGGTTAAGTTTTGCATGGGGAGGCTCTGCCCCTGTTGCCAGAGGCTTCTGATGGTCTAGCTTTGCTAATAACTAAAAACAAGATAGTGAGAGGAAAAGATCAAAGATCTGATGAGAGTTCTTAAGGACATAAACAAGGAAAAATTCCATTGGTATCTGTCACTGGCTACTATGACATGGCCAGTTTCCGCTGGCAGAGTCTACAGCCAGAGCTTTCGGGCTGGGGAGGCCTTTGCTTCCTTCTGACTCCCAGTTATACTTTGCTGCCCCAAACGTTGCCCTTTGTAGTAGGTCCAAAAGCAGGGGCTCACCAAGTAGCCAACCCTCACAGAATAGTGCAAGTACAAGCACGCACTCACATTTCAGCATTTCCTTCTCTTTCTCCAAAAAACAATGGAGACAACTTCAACAAGTCAAGATTATGGGCCACTTTGCCAAAGCAAGTGTTAAGTTGGTATTCTCTGGACACTACCAGAGGGATACTGATGGCTCCCAGGAGGACCTCAATAATTGGCATAATCTGAAATAGGTTGTTAGCTAATCAAAGACATCAACAGGCTCCAAGTGATGGTCACTGCTGAGAAAATTGATCATCCATGTTATAGCTTAAATGCTCAGTCAGAAAGAAATGGAAAAATATTTGATGGATATGATTAAAATGTAGTTATTTTTCCCCTTAAATTCTACTCATTTTTCACCACTTCTATTTTATTCTTAATGAAAGAGCGGTTGCAAATGATGCCTTACTAAAATACAAAGGCAGAATGGCACACATTGCATTTTATATGCTTTTGCATAAAATAGGTAGCTTTGTACTGTCTTAAATTAGAATATAAGCAGGTTTTTCCTTCCTTAGAAAACAGAATGGGGGAAAAGGAGAAAATGTAATCTAAAGAAGAGAATGAGAATAAAGAGAATAAACAGGAAATTATATTGGAGAATTTCCTCTTTGGTACTTGCATAAACTACCTTAAAGATGAAAAAATAGTATTAATTCAGGAATAAGATGAAGTCCCCACAGTTCAACATCACATTATTTAGTTTAACTAATACTAACTGAGAACCTATAATCGCTGAAAGAATAAGCATGATTATAAGAAATGAACCAAAATATTAAAGGTTGGTGGGAAAAACTAATACAAACAGTTCCCATATGTAATTAATAAGATAGGTATACACAGGGTGCTATATTTCTGTCAGCTAGAATTTTTTCCCAATATTAAACAGTTATTCTCAGGCTACCTGAGTTGTAATTCAATAGATCTTCTTTCATCCACCTTGTACCATTCAAGACCTATATGAATAATAAACATAGGAAACAATTTGTATATACATCTGGTTTTTCACCTTTTTAGCAATTTTTGCTATAATTAAATAATTAATTGCATGTCTCCAAAGAGCAGAAAAAGTGCTGACTCATTTGTCTCACACCAAGCAAAATGCCTTGTACCAGATATCCAGCCTACAGCAGGTTCTCATGTTTGGAACAAATGATTAAACATCCAGAACCACAGAGACCTATGACTGGGCTTCCCTACCAGTACAGTATCTCATACTGATTAGATTACTTACACACAGCATTTAGTTAATAAATATCATTTAAATTCAAGCCACAAAAAGAAGCTACAGACTAAAAACACATAAAAATAAAAAATCCTCAATTATTTGTATTAAATGAAGAGCAAAGAGAACAGAGAGAAATTAAATCCACAGGCTATTTAAAAGCCCTTTAATGCAATGGTGTCTACTTTATCTCTCACTAAACTAGTGTTTTTAATAAATGAGCATGTAATCCATTTCAACTTGGCAACCCTTCTCTTTTGCACTGCTATCCTCTGATACAAGTACCAATTTACAATGCAATGGTCAAAAGGAAGACAGCACGATGAAAGAGAGCTCTCTTTGTATAAATTGGATTATCAGTTTTTTAAAGCAAAAAAATGGCTAGGTTCAAATGAAATATTTCCACTAAATATATGTTTTGATTATTCATTTCCATAGACTTTAGCACAGTGATTAAGAGAAATGGGCCTGGGATCAGGCCACCTGGTTTGAAACTAGGCACTGCAACTTATTTAACTTAGGTATTCCTTGGTTACCACAAGTGGAAAGATGAACATGCTCAATTGTCACCCAGCTGCACAGAAGAGTCTTCTCTGACCGCTATTTCTAAAAAAGCCTTCCATTAATTTCTCTCCATCCTTTAACTGTCCTTTATTTTCTTCACATAACTTACTACTATAAAAAATTATACATATATTTTTTGTTATTGTTTTCTTGTTTTCACCTGACTTCCCCTGTAAGAATAAAAATCTAATCTACCTTATTTACCTCTAAATGCCTTGTGCCTAGGTACAGTGCCCAGTACACACAAGTATGAACTCAGTAATTATTTGTTGAGCAAATTAGATGAATAATATACAATATAGTAAGAGATACATTGTAAGCATGCAATAAATGTTAGCCATTATTATTAAGGTAATGAGTATTTTCTGGCCTTGCTTTGACCTCTTTAAATAATTTACCTCATTATCTTTGCAAGTTTTATTTACCATTCACCAAAATCAAGAATTACATTAGTTTAATGCTTGAAAGGATTTTTCTCTTCCAGTGTTAAAAGTTGCAAATGGGATAGAACATTTCATTTAAGTTCATCTCAGACATTTATTAAACACCATACTAAGAACTTCATTCTCTAGATACAGCAATGAAAAACGGCCTCAGCCAGCTAAGACATTGTGTCTTAGTTTAGCCTGCCTCTGGCTAAGCTACCTAATTAAATGAAGTATGAGGACAGATATCAGTATGTACAGTTGGCTCTCGGCGTCTGTGGGTTGTGGATCCATGGATTCAACCAACTGCAGATAGAAAATATTCAGAAAAAAACCCTCCAAAGTTGCAAAAAGCAAACCTTGAATTTGCTGTGGGCTGAGTACTACATTGAATCCATGTGAATGAAGTGATGTGTAGGCACTGTGTTAGGTATTATAAGCAATCCAGAGATGATTTGAAGCATATGGGAGGTTGTGCACAGGTTATATGCAAATACTAAATCAGGGGTGGGGAAACTTACCATGTTGGAAAGCCACATTAATTTAGCTGTAATCAAATAAGGCTGCATTCAAGAAAATTCAATTTGATGTCATTAAAAATGTACATTATTTTGTAAAAATATAACTCTTATGTACTTAATAATTTCAAAAAATGAAAACTATTTGTTAATTTTAAAGTTAACTAATCTTTTAATGACTTTGTTGTGTCTGCTTTTTGTTTGAAAGCATTTGAATATTTGGTTGCAGCACGGAGGTCCGCAGTTTCAGTTGATCCTCTAGATGAGTGTCAGTCACTTGTGACCTTAAGGGTGTCTTGATTTGGGTTAGGTAGGAGAATGTAGATTCGCAGCAATAAGTGGTTGAAAAGCAAGAAACAATTTTTTGGGCATGTTGCCGAAGGCAAGGGTATTCTACTGCACTTTCCACATTTCAGCTGGATCTTTCTTAGCATCAAACAATGACTAAAATGTCATCTACTGAGAGCTCAATCCATTCCATCTGTAGTTCTTTAGGTGCCTTGGTGATATCAACTAGGTGAGGCTGAAATGCCAATTTGAGTGTGATGTCACGATTCGCAAAGTCAGTGAGCCTTTCATTGTATTCTCCAATTATTACAATAGGTCTATAACAGCTGTGTATTCTTCAAATGATTCGCATGTATCATCCTGCTCATCAATGACCTTTGCTAACTGGGGAAAATGTTCATCTGAAATTTCCTTTTGAAGAAGAAATGTTTTGAAAAAAGATAGCTTTTTTCCAAAATACCTGGATTTTTTTTGCCACATATCATATATGGGCTTAGTTTCACCTTGCAAAGATATATTCAAGTCATTTTGATTTGACACGATATCACACAGAAATCCTGCATTCCTATAGAAATCTTCTTTTGATAATCCACATTGCAGATTCTGTTCTTCATAAATTTAACTATCTGTTATTGCAGAGACAAAATTGTGACTAACACCTGTCCCTGAGATAGCCAACGCACTTTAGAATGATATGGCAAATGCATACTGAATACCTCATGGTTCAACTTTAGCATGTTATGAAAGTAAGGATGCTGTGTTGCATTTGCACGAATATAGTTAACAATACTTATAACTTGTTGCAACGTGTCACTTAAAATAGTAGCTTTAGCACAGAGATTTTGCTGATGCAAGATACAATGAAAAGAAATGAGAGCATCTGAATCTGTTAATACTTTTTTCATCTGTGCAATAAACCCTTCATGTTTTCCTGTCATGGAAGGGATACCATCTGTCTGCACATACACTCACTAAATTTACCAAATTCAGTCCAACTTTACAACATTTATCTTGAAAGCTGTTGAAGATATCTATTCCCTGCGTTCTGTCTGCAAGAGTGCCCAAAGCGAGCAACTCTTTGTTGCAAAGAAAATCTTCTGTTATGACCCAAATGAAGTACAAGGCCTGCGCCAAATCAGTAGTATCAGTTGATTCATCCAAAGCGACTGAATAATATATATTTTCCTTTTGAAGTATTGCATGAAGTTGTTCTGTTAAGTTGAAAGCTAATTCATGCTGCTGATCAGTTATGGTTCTCCTTGAAGGAGGCAGTTGTTTGAAACGTTATTGGGGCTAAACATTCTTCAACTTCAATAATGCATTCTTTCACAATTTCTACATCACTGAATGGCTTCCCTTTTTTCCCAAGTATATAAGCTACTTTATAAGTTGCTTCAGTGTCATTATTTCTGGGTCTTATTGCTGCTTGGAAGAATTGTCTTTGCTTTTACTTTTCATCTCTTAATTTCTACAATACAACTTTTCTCACCTCTCCCTCTAATTTAAAATATTTGTGGTCCTTTTGAGTGTTATAATGCTGATGAGCATTGAATTTCTTTAATGTTGATATTGCAGTATCACAAAAGCAAGCAAATCATCTTATCTTTAGCAGAAACAAGATAATATTGCAATTCCAAATCCTCATTAAAAAAATCTGTTTTCTTCCTTCAGCGTTCTCTTGGTCTTCTTTGACATGATGGGCTGTTAAGCAGATAGAATTAAAAAATACTGTCGAGCTGTGCAACTATTCACAAATTCCACTTCAAACAGAAACACAGTGCACCATTGTCAAAAGCTGATTAACAGACTGGCGTACTCGACCCCCATAAAGTCTCGCCAACCAGCCTCATGCGGTAGTGGTGCCAGTCAGGTGGGGGAAGTTAGAACTAAATCATGAGCATAGCAGCCGTCATGCTCTTATGGCTTAGCCCTTATGATTTTTTGTGCATATTATATATAAGAAATTTGTGCATAGTATATATAAGGTTCAGGTTCATAAGCATTCTCATTAGCCCTTATGGTTTATTAATGTTCTAATTGTGCCAGTCAATCTGGGAGGACTATTTTGCTGAAATTTATTTTATTCTTTGGTATTTCAAATACGTTCATTTTAAAAATAAGATAAAAGTATAAAAGATGAACAAAAATGTATTAATAAAAATAAAAGGGTTTGTTTTGTAAAATTTGGATTCAGTGAAAAGGCTGCACTTAAGGACCTAGAAGACCACAGGTTTCCCCACCCCTGTACTAAACCATTTTATATAAGGAAATTGAGCATTTGCAGATTTTGCTATCTGAGGTCCTGGAACCAATCCCCCATGGATATGGAGGGACGATGGTATAGAATGTTACTGGGTTGAGGGAGGTGGGGATTTGTAAAGGGTCCTGAGCATGTAATGGAAATCCTTGTCAAGTACACAGTTCTTTGACTGTATAAGGATGTTCCAATTCCTTAATTCATCATGGCTGAAGTTCTACCTTAGCTGCTGCTGTTTTTGTTGATGATAATAGTGATAGGTTACTACCTAGATTCTCAAATAAGCAAGTTAGGTGTTTCTGAAATATTCCCAAACAGATGGAGGTTTACACAGCTCCTCAGCAAAGTAAGAAAAATACGTTTGTGATTTGTGTATGTATGCAAATGTATATATATACATTAGTATAAGACTACCAAATGTTCTCTTTCATAAGGACTGTCCCTTATTTTGAGACCATGGCCTTCTACCAGTTTGGTATTAAGATGTCCTTTCTTTTAAGTAACTATGTTGACAGCTCATGGTGAGTTTTCCCCCACCTACTTAACAAACAAAAAGTTGGCAATGTCATCCCATTACCAATAGGTTTTTATATTTTATTATTTTTTACAAACCTTATCAGTCCATGAAATTCTGAATTCTAGAACATCTAGAAGTAAACAGAACACAATTAACAATTCCCGGCCAAACTCCAAATGCAAAATAGTTGATCTTTTATTCATTAACACACTCTTTCTTCATTCACCCAAGACTAATTTTCATTAACTATTGCCTATACTATTGCAGCAGATCTTAATTATAACTCAGGCAATACTAACATTTATCTGACCACTTGTTTGAAAATGGCATGGACCTTTCCAGGAAGTGCTTAAATCTTATCATGCATTGCTAGAAATATTATTAACAAACTGTGCTCTTAACTATGTTCTTTGTGACTTTTTAACTTTTCAAGTAAATTTTGTCATAGTAAAGCTGAAAGCATTTAGAGCATTTATTTGATGTGCCTAACAGTTGTCCCCAATATCTTACACTGGAATATTAAAGCTTTCTTTAATCTCTAAGTCTCTAATCCACTGACCCTTCCCATTCTTATCACCATTCATCCCTGTCATGTCCTCACCTACCTCCTTACTCAGGTTATACACCAGGATCCTTTACGCACATACCCCTAACTCCCCAACCCACGCTATCTTCCATATTTGCTTGGCAAACCCCCCCACTGCTTGGCAAACCCAACCACGCCCCATTCCACACCTGCACTTGAAAGCTCAATACAGTTAAACATATATACAAATCAGCTACCTGATTTCACTTAAATTTTTGGCCACAAATCCCAAAGGAGAACTCAACGTTACCTGACAATCCTCTGTACTTTGAGTACAGTAGTCCCCCCTTATCCATGTTTTCACTTCCCAGGGTTTCAATTACTTGAGGCCAACTGTGGCCCAAAAATATTAAATGGAAAATTCCAGAAATAAACAATTTATATGTTTTAAGTTGTGTACCATTCTAAACAGCGTGATGAAATCTCACTTCATCTACTCCATCCCACCCAAAACATGAATCATCTCTTTGTGCAGCATATCCATGCTGCATAGGGTCACTGTCTGTTAGTCACTTAGTAGCCATCTTGGTTATCAGATCAAGTGTCTCGGTATGGCAGTACTTTTGTGTTCAAGTAACCCTTATTTTACTTCATAATGGTTCCAAAGTGCAAGAGTAGTGATGGTGGCAATTCAGATACGCCAAAGAGAAGCTGTAAAGTGCTTCATTTAAGTGAAAAAGTGAAAGCTCTCAACAATAAGGAAAGAAAAAAAATCATATGCTGAGGTTGCTAAGATCTATGGTAAGAAGGAATCTATTATCTGTGAAGGATGAAGGAAAAAGAAATGAAAGAAAAAGAAATTGTGATGAAGGAAAAAGAAATTTGTGCATAGTATATATAAGGTTCAGTATTATCTGTAGTCTCAGGCATTCACTGGGGCGTCTTGGAACATATCTCCCACAGGTAAGGGGGACTACTGAACACTTACTTTACCCTTCTCTAAAACTTCCATTTCATGCTTTCTCCTCTCTCTTCTTACATCCCCACTTGCCAACTGATATCTTTGCTTTATAGTTTATTAATAATATAGAACCAACTAAAAAGCCACTCAGTAATCAACCCACATCAAAACTATAGCCCTCCCACTACCTCTATATGCTCTGTCTACACAAAATGTCCCTGCCAAAACCACCTCCCAAGCTATGGATCCCATTCAGTACCTCCTTTGCAAAGGCTTTTGCTCCTGTACCACTCTCGCTCACCTGCATCATCAATTACTCCCTCTCAAATGGACTTTGTTCAACAGCATATAAACATGTCCTTGTATTTCATGTTAAAAGAGAAAATTCTCCCATAATCATGTGTCCCCTTCCAACTATGGGCCTATTTCCCTGCTTTCCTATACACAAAAAGTTCTTAAAAGAAGTTTTTGTAGTTGTCTGTAAGGTACCGTCATCATTTTGTTTTTGTTTCAACCCACTCCAACCAGGTTTGTCTCCACCATTACACTGGGACTAGCCTTGTAAAGGTCATCAGTTGCCTCTTTGTCAACAAATCCAACAGCTGCATTTGACACAGATGACCTCTCCCTCTTTATTCTCTTGGCTTCTGCAACACCACACTCTCTAGATTTTCCTTCTAATCTACTAACAGTTACTTCACTGCCCGCCCTTTGCTCTTCTGTAGCACCAAATGTTTACATGCACCAGGGCCCAGTCCTAGAGCCCCTCCAATTTTATTCATCTTTTCAAAGAACCAGTTTTTGGTATTTCTGATTTCTCTAATTTTTCTTTGTTTTGCTAGCTACTTCATTAATGGCTGCTCAGATTTTCATTATTTCCCTCCTCTACTTACCTTATATTTAACCTATTTTTTATATGGCAAACTGACTTGAACCTATTTAGTTCTCTTTCTAACTCTAGCTGATTAATTTTCAGCTCCTTATTTTCTAATATGTGCATTTAGGGTAATACATTTTCATCTTATTTGCACTTCAGCAGAAATGTTCCATATATGTTCAAAGAGAAGAGTATATTCTTGTATATTATATACATGTTCATTGAATAATATTTATTTTGCTTGTTCAAATTTTGCTTATTCTTGTTAATTATATTTGTTTCATCATTAGAGATGTTTTCCAAAAATCATCTATTTGTTAATTTCTTTTATAAAAATACATTTTGTTTTATACATTTTGGAGCCATGTTGTTACATATGTACAGATTTGGTAACATATTTCCTTGTGAAATCTTTGATTATTTTTAGGATAATGACCTTTCTTTATCTCTAGTAATGCTCTTTACCTTATTAGTCTGATATTAATATTGATGTCAGATTTTTATCACTTTTTTCAAATTTTCATTGTCATTAAGCTTTAGTCATTTTTAAATAGGTTAGGTTTTGTTAATTTTTATACAAGCAAGAATCTATTTTTTTAAAAAGGAGAGCATAATCTTTTTTATTTTTTGATTTTTTAATCTGTTTTTTTTTTCTTCCTTCTACTATATTTACTTTTTTTAAATCTTCCTCCCCACTCCAAGCCGATATAAAGTTATATATCCAATTTGTATTCTTTTAGTCAAATTTTAAAATGCATAATGCATAAAATAATCTCCATCCTCCTCCTCAATAACCGAAGAGAATTTTAGCTCCAACATTTCCACATTATTTTCCACATTATTCTTATCTAACATCTTTGTCTTGCCTTATTTTTTCAATACCCTAAAAATGACCAACTGCTCTTTTTTGTTAGTTTTACAGCCAGTGCTTTTATATTTATCAATCTGCAATTTATTTGCATATTATCACTTCTTGCATCCAACTTCTTTCCTCTAGATTCCATTTCTTTATTCCTGGACTACATTTTTTGGTAGTTCAAAACGGAAGGGTATGTAGGTAGAAAAATCTTAGTCTTTATTTGTCTGAAAATACCTTTATTTTGTCCTTACTCTTGAAGGATCATTTAATTAGGAAGAGAATTTGAGATTGACAGTTATTTTCTCTCACATTCTCTAAAGTAGTACTCCATTAAAAAATATTTATTAGTGCAGATGAGAACTCTACTGTTCATCTAACTGTTGTTACTTTGGAAATCATGTTTTCTCTTTGTCATTAAGGTTTCTTTCTATTCTGAGTTGCAATTCCACTAAGTATGGATTTCTTTTCAATTATTGTGCTAAGTATTCAGTGTGCTTCAATCTGAAGACATATCTCTCCACTTCTGGATAACCCTCAGCCACAATCTTTCAAATATTGCCTCTCAAAGATTTTCTCTATTATCTCTTCCTGGAATGTCTAGTAGATGTCTGTTGCACTTTCTCATCCAGTGTTCCGTATTTCTTAACCAGTCTTTAATATTCTCAATGCCCATTTCCCTGTGATTCATTCCAAGTCATTTCCTCAGATCTCTACCAGTTATCAAGTCTATCTTAGGCTGGGTATAATCTGCTGCTTAATCATTCCACTGAGTTTTCAATTTTAATGCCAATGTACTTCCTTTCTATAATTCCTATTTAGCTCTTTTTTTAATCAGCTTATTCCTCTTCATTTCTTATTTTTTTATTATGGTTTTTATTCCTGCCTTGTAGAAAATTTTATTTTAAATTTATATTCTGATTTATTTCAGACTATTTAGATTGCTACATTATTTCCACTTCTTGGGGTGGTATTTCTTTTCTTTTCTTTTCCTTTTTTTTTTTTTTTTTTGAGACAGAGTCTTGCTCTGCCCAGGATAGAGGGCAGTGGTGTCATCATAGCTCACTGCAACCTCAAACTCCTCGGCTCAAACAATCCTCCTGCCACAGCCTCCCAAAGTAGCTGGGACAACAGGCGTGAACCACCATGCCTGGCTAATTTTTTTATTTTTTGTAGAGACAGGGTCTTGCTATTCCCCAGGCTGGTCTCAAACTGCAGGGCTCAAGTGATCCTCCCGCTTCAGCCTCAAGTGCTACCAAAGTGCTAGGATTATAGGCGTGAGCCACAGTGCCCAGCCAGGGTGGTATTTCTATTTTCACGTTTGTTAACTCTCCCCAAAGGTGGTTCATTTCCTCATGTAATCTGTAATGTGTGTGTGTGTGTGTGTGTGTGTGTGTGTGTGTGTGTGTCAGTCCCATGAGCCCAGATTTTGAAAGTAATTCTACTAAGCATTTTTTTCATTTGTTTCTAACAGAGTATACCACAGTCATGAAATTATTTTCATGTCAATTTCATAGTTTGGGGTTTCTACCCTACATACAACACAGAGTTGAAGTTTTTATTTTTTTACAGTAACTATTTTCCCCCCTTAAACTTAAGTCCTTAGGTAGATGGCAAGCTTCCTTGTCAACTCCCTCAACTAAGAAGCAGAGTTTCTCCTAGTTTTTTTCTGCATGGAGATGCAGCTATCAAAAGAAGGCTCATTTCTAGTTCCTCCAGCACAGGTGGCTTCATGCAGGAGGCTTATTTCTAGATTCCCCAGCATAGGTGGCACTGATGCCACATCTCTTGTCCCCTTGAGGGTGTTGGAACCACATCTCCCAACTCTCATGCTGGATCCAAAAACCCCGAGGATTGCCCTGCTGTCAGCTTGTGCATGCCATTCTGGCTTTGATTTCTCTTCATTCCTTCCTCCTTTAAAGCTCAGTTATATACTTTATAAACTTTTAAAAATTATATTTTAAGTCTATCGATGTGTTTGTAGCACTAAAGGACGTAACCATGTCAACTTAGTCTACTATATTTTCAGTAGTCCCTCCTTTTCTCTAGCTACACATTTTCCCTAGGTAAATTTACTCAGTCATGTGACTTTGAATATTATCTATATCATGTGACTCCCAAACTTTATCTCCAACTGTGACTCTTCCTTGAATTTTAGACTTATATATCAACTGCCTACATGACATCTCCATTTGGAATTCTAACAGGCACCTCAAATTTGTCATAGCCGAACAGAACTCTTAATTTCCAGTCCCAAATTTGCTCCTCCCATAGCATTGCTCATCTCATTAAATCTTTCTACATCTAAAAATCAAGAAGTTACTTTTGGGTCCCTTCTTTCTGACCTCATCTCATATCAAATCCTATAAGCAAATTCAGCCAACCTTAACTCCAAAATATATTACAAATCCATTCACTTCTTTACATCTTTACCGTTACCACTTAGACCAAGTCATTATCTTGCCTTGCTTCAATAGAGCAACAATCCCCCAACAATTTTCTGTTTCTAATTTTTTTGCATTCTCCTTACCCCCCAAGAATTAATTCTGCCCACAGCAGCCACAGTAATCGTTCTGAGACATAAATTAGATCATGTGTGATTATCCCCATCCCAATTAAATGTCTCTAATGTCTTCCCACCACACTTAGGAAAAAAGCTTAAACTTACCTTGGCTTGCAAAAAGCCCTATAGGACCTCACCCCCTTACCTTCCTTCCTATCTGACCTCATTTCATACTACTCTCCATTTTGCTTAGTGTAGTACAAACAAGCCCTTTTTTCCTATTCCTCAAACACACCAAGTTTAGGCCCACCTGAAGTACTAGATGTTCTCTCTGCTTGGGAAATATAAACTGAAAATCACAATGAGATACCAACATGTACCCACTAGAATACCTAAAGAAAAAAGACCAACAACACCAAATGGAGTTCAGACCAGCTGAAACTCACATGCTGCTGCTGGGAGTGTAAAATGGTACAACCACTTTGGAAAATATGAGGTATCTTTAAAAATTTCATGGAAAATATGTATTATGAAAAAACTATGCATGGATTTAAAAACTTTGTTGTACCAAAATAAACTCATACTAACTCGTTATAACATGTCTGAATAGGATTGAGTTGGAGGCACTAAGAAGGATAAGACATCAGTTTGAAAAGAACCCCTATCAGAGCAACATGAATTCTGCTAAAATTGAAGCAAGAACAAACATTAAATTTACAGTGACACTTGGGTGGAAGAACGGTGAAATCGCCGATGCTTTATGAAAAGTTTATAAGGCAAATGCCCCAAAGAAATCAGTGCTTTACAAATGGATAATTCATCTTAAGAAGGGCAGAGATGATGCTGAAGATGAAGCCTGCAGCAGCAGACCATCCACATCAATTTGTGAGAAAAAAAAATTAACCTTGTTCATGCTCTAATGAAAGAGGACTGACGATTAACAGCAGAAACAACAGCCAACACTACAGACATCTCAATTGATTCAGTTTCGACAATCCTAACCAAAAAATTAAAGTTGAGCAAACTTTCCACTGCATCAGTGCCAAAACCGTTGCGCCCAGACCAGCTGCAGACAAGAGGAGAGCTTTCAGTGGAAATTTTAAACCAGTGGGATCAAGATCCTCAAGTATTTCTTCAAAGAACTGGAACAGGAGATGAAACATTGCTTTACCAGTATGATCCTGAAGACAAAGCACAATCAAAGCAATGGCTACCAAGAAGTAGTAGTCCTGTCAAAGTAAAAACAAATCAGTCAAAGAGCAAAGCTCATAACAATAGTTTTTTGGGATGCTCAAGGCATTTTGCTTGTTGACTTTCTTTTTTTTTTTAATTTCAAAAGATACAAGTGTTTTTGTTACATGGATGAATTGTATAATATAATGCTAAAGTCAGGGCTTTTAGTGTACCTATCACCAGAATAGTATACATTGTACTTGATAGGTAAATTTTTGTCCTTTAACCCCTCCTATCCTACCCCCTTCTTAGTTTCCAATTTCCACCACATCACTTTATGACCAAGAATACCCATCATTTAGCTCCAACTTATTAGTGAAAACATGCAGTGTTTGTTTTTCCATTCCTGAGATACTTCACTCAGGACAATGGTCTCCAGTTCTACCCAAGTTGCTGCAAAAGAGATTATTTCATTCCTCCTATGGTTGAGTAGTACTCCATGGTGCATGGAGTAGTACTCCATATACTACATTTTCTTTATCCACTCATCCCCTGATGGGCACTTAGGTTGATTCCCTATCTTTGCTATTGTGAATTGTGCTGCAATAAACATTCAGGTGCATGTGCCTTTTTTGTAAAATGACTTCATTTCCTTTGGATAGATACCCAGTAGTGGGATGGCTGGATTGAATGGTAGGTCTACTTTTAGTTCTTTGAGGAATCGTCATAATGTTTTCCATAGAGGTTGTACTAATTTACAGTCCTACCAACAGTGTATAAACGTTCTTTTTCACTGCATCCATGCAAATATCTGTTGTTTTTTGATTTTTTTAATAACAGCCTTTTTAATAACAGCCATTCTGACAGGGTGAAGGCAGTATCTCATTGTGGTTTTAATTTGCATTTCTGTGATGATTGTGATGTTGAGCATTTTTTTCATGTTTGTTGTCCATTAGTATATCTTCTTTTGAAAAAAATCTGTTCATGTCTTTTGCCCAATTTTTGATGGGATTATTTGATATTTTCTTGCTGATTTGTTTGAGTTCTTTGTAGATTCTGGGTATTAGCCCTTTGTCAGATGTACAGTTTGCAAATATTTTCTCCCATTCTGTAGGTTGTCTATTTACTGTTGATTATTTCCTTTGCCATGCAGAAACTTTTAATTTATTTAAGTCCCATTTATTTATTTTTATTGTTGCTGTATTTGCCTCTGGGGTCTTAGTCACAAATTCTTTGTCTAGGCCAATGTCCGGAGAGTTTTTCCTACATTTTCTACTAGAATTTTTATGACTTCATGTCTTACATTTAAGTCTTTAATACATCTTCAGTTAGTTTTTGTAAACGGTGAGAGGTAGGGATCCAGGTTCATTCTTCTACATGTTACTATTCAACTTTCCCAGCACTATTTATTGAATAGGGCATCCTTTCTCCAGTGTATGTTTTTGTCTGCTTTGCTGAAAATTAGTTGGTTATAGGTATATGGCTTTATTTCTGGGTTCTCTATTCTGTTCCACTGGTCTATGTGTCTACCTTTATACCAGTACCATGCTGTTTTGGTTAGTATAGACTTGTAGTATAATTTGAAGTCAGGTAATGTGGCGCCTCCAGATTTGTTCTTTTTGCTTAGGATTGATTTGGCTCTTTTCTGATTCCATATGAAATTTAGGACTGTTTTTTCTAGATCTGTGAAAAATGTCATTGGCATTTTGATGAGAATTACATTGAATCTGTAAATCACTTTGGGCAGTATTGACACTTTAACTCTGCTGATTCTTCTGATCCATGAGCATGGGATGTTTTTCCATTGCTTGTGTGGTCTATGGTTTCTTTCATTAGTGTTTTGTAGTTCTCCTTGTACAGATCTTTCACCTCCTTGGCTAAGTGTATTCCTAAGTATTTTATTTTCTTTGCAGCTATCATAAGTGATATTGAGGTCTCGATTTGATTCTCATCTTGACTGTTATTAGTGTATAGAAATGCTACTGACTTGTGTACATTAATTTTGTAACCTGAGTCTTTACTGATATCATTTATCAATTCTGGAAATCTTTTGGAGGAGGTCTTTAGGGTTTTCTAAATGTAAGATCATATCATCAACAGACAGGGATAGTTTAACCTCCTCTTTCTCTATTTGGATGCCCTTTATTTCTTTCTCTTGCCTGATTACTCTGGCTAGGACTTCCAGTACTATGGTGAATAGAAGTGGTGACAGTCGTCATCCTTGTCTTTTTCCAGATCTTAGGGGGAATGCTTTCAACTTTTCCCCATTTGGTATGATGTTGGTTGTGGGTTTGTCATATATGGCTTTTATTATTTTGAGGTATGTTCCTTCTATTATCATAAAGGGGGTCTGGATTTTATCAGATGCTTTTTCTGTATCCACTGAGATGGTCATATGGTTTTTGTTTTTAATTTCTGTTACGTGGTGAATCACATTTATTGATTTGGATATGTTGAGCTGTCCTTGTATCCCTGGGAGGAAACCCATTTGATCATGATGGATTATCTTTTTGATGTACTGTGGGATTCAGTCTGCTAGTATTGTGTTGAGGATTTTTGTGTCTATGTTCATGGGGGATATTGGTCTGTGATTTTTTTGTTGTGTCTTTCCTGGCTTTGTTATCAGAGTGATACTGACTTCACAGATGAGTTAGGGAGGATTCTCTCTTTCTCGATGCTATGGAACAGTTTCAGTAGTATAGGTGTCAGTTCTTCATTGTAGGTCTGGTAAAACTCAGCTGTGAATCCATCCAGTCCTGGGCTTTTTTTGTTGGGAGATTTTTAAATTACTGTTTCAATCTTGCTCCCTGTTATTGGTCTGTTCAACATTTGTTTCTTTTTGATTCAAGCTTGGGAGGTTGTGTGATTCCAAAAGTTTATCCATTTCCTCTAGACTTTCTAGTTTATGTGTGTAGAGGTTTTCACAGTAGTCTCGGATGATATTTTGTATTTCTGTGATATCAGCTGTAATGTCTCCTTTTTCATTTCTGCCTGAGCTTATCTGAATCCTTTCTCTTCTATTTCTGGTTAATTTCGTGAGTGGTCTATCAGTTTTGTTTACCTTTTCAAAGAACCAACTTTTCGTTTCATTGATCCTTTGTATCGTTATTTTCATTTCAATTTCAGTTAGTTCTGCTTTGATCTTTGTTATTGCTTTTTTCTGCTGGCTTTGGGTTTAGCTTGTTCTTCTTTTTCTAGTTCCTTGAGCTGTGACATTAGGCTGTTAATTTGTGATCTTTCTGTCTTTTTGATGTAGGTGTTTAGTCATATGAACTTCCCTCTTAGTACTGGTTTTTCTGTATCACAGATATTTTTGGTAATATGTGTTGTTTCGTCACTCAACTTGAAAAATCCATCTTGATTTCATAATTGACCAAAGGATCATTCAGCAGTAGGTTGTTTAATTTCCATGTGTTTGTGTAGTTTTCAGAGTTCCTCTTGGAATTGATTCCTAGTTTTAGTCCACTATGGTCTGAGAAGATACACGGTATGATTTGAATTTTTTAAAAATTTGCTGAGACTGGTTTTGTGGCCTGACATATGACCTATCTCGGAAAATGTTCCAAGTGCTAATGAGAAGAATGTATATTCTGCACTTTTGTGGTAGAATGTTCTGTGAATGTCTTTTAGGTCCATTTGTTCTAGAACCCTGTTTAGGTCCAGTGTTTCTTTGTTGATTTTCTGCCTCGATGTTCTGTCTAGTTCTGACAGTAGAGTGCTGAAGTTCCCAGAAATTATGATATTGCTGTTTATTTCTTTCCTTAAGTCTAGTAGTATTTGTTTTATGAATTTGGGAACTCCTGTGTTGGGTGCATATATATTTAGGATTGTCTTATCTTCTTAGTGAGTTGATCCCTTTATCATTATATAATGACCATCTTTGTCTTTTTTTACTGTTGTTGTTTTAAGGTCTATTTTGTCTGATATAAGAATAGCTACTCCTACTCACTTTTCATTTCCATTTGCATGGAATATTTTTTTCCATCCCTTTACCTTGAGCCTGTAAGAGTCTTTATGAGTTAAATGGGTTTCTTGAAGACAGGCTATATTTGGGTTGTGTTTTTTAATCCATTCCGCCAACCTGTATCTTTTAAATGGGGAGATTAGACCATTTACATTCAATGTTAATATTGATATGTAAGATACCATACCAGTCATCATGTTGATTGCTATCTAGTTGCTTTGTTTTCTCCCTTGTGTTACTGTTTTATAAGAGCTGTGAGTTTTTACTTTCGGTTGTTTTACATTGGCAGATATCGACTGTTCTGTTCAATGTATAGAGCACTTTTAAGGATTTTTTGTAAGGCAGGTCTAGTGGTGACAAATTCCTTTAGTGTTTGCTTGTCTAGGAAAGACTATTTCTTCTTTATTTATGAAGCTTAGTTTTGCAGGATACAAAATTCTTGACAGTTATTCTGTTTAACACATTGACTGCCACACTAGAAAAAAAACTTTTTTCCTTGGGGCCATGATGTTTTATTATGAGAATAGAATAAAAACTTAGAAAACAAAACAATCCTTTCTAATTTAATGAAAAACAAAACTTACTGACTTCTATTCATTTAATCCACATTTTTAGAATTAATTTGTCAATATCAATTGTAAAAATAAGAACATCAAGAAGTAAGATTTTCACAAACCAACTGCAGGGTTTTGCCCAGGTTTTGCTTCACGAGGCCCCGGGTCTCAAAACCAGCATGAGTTAAATACAACTCACATGGCAGTTAATGTGTTAAGAAGGCTAAAGACAGGACCCCTTTCCTTCCTAGCTTGTAAGGTTTCCTCTGAGAAGCCTGCCATTAGTCTGATGGGTTTTCTTTTGTAAGTCACTTGATGTTTTCGTCTCCTAGCTTGTAGCATTTTCTCCTTCACTTTGGCTTTGGCCAGTCTGATGACTGTGTATCTTAGAGATGTCCTATTTGGAATGAACCTTCTAGGAGTTCAATGTCCTTCTTGTATTTGGGTGTCTAGATCTCTAGAAAGATCAGGAAAGTTTTCCTCCATTAATCCCTCAAGTAGGTTTTCCATGTTTCTTGCTTTTTCTTCTCCCTCAGGGATACCTATAATTCTTATATTTGGGCATTTTTCGTAGTCCCATAATTCTCAATGACTTTGTTCATTCTTCTTGATTCTCATTGAATTGTATTTAAAAAAAAACCTGTGCATTTCCCTGTATGTAAATGTTATTAATCTCAATTTAAAACAACTACCATCAAATTTCACCTGACAATATTAACATCTGTAATTTAAATGCCTGGTTTTTTTTTTCTTTTGTTACTGTTGTTTTCTTAGAGACAGGGTCTTGCTCTGTTGCCCAGGTTGGAGTGCAGTGATGCAATCATAGCTCACTGTAGACTTGAACTCCTGGGCTCAAGTGACCCTCCTGCCTCACCCTCCTGAGTAGCTGAGACTACAGGCATGCACCACCATGTCCAGCTTAATTGCCCAGTTTCTATGTGATCATTGGATGCCTGCATACCAAAGAGAGTATGCCTGCACAGTTTTTTGAACATTTGTCCAAAATTTACAGGGAAAAACATCTCCTATGTGTTATGTAAACATCATAAATTGTACAATATCTCTTCCTTGCATAAGTAGTTATCAAAAGCCAAATCCTTCTAAATGTACATCGCCCATTAACATTTTACTCAAAAAAATCTCAAACACTTAGAAGCCATAAATATCCTCATAATGTGTTGGTCACACAGAGTCACCTATTAACCCCAGTCAGGCTGCTGTGCTGCACAATTCAGGGCACACCTGTCACATTCTAATCCATGTGAATGGTGCCCCCTGGACTTGTACACAGCCTATGCAGCCACTCAATGGCCCTGAGCTTAGCTGTTGCACATGGAAAATTAAACTGAAGCAATAACTGGTATGACTATATATGAGCAACATAAATCAGCTTGAAAAGTTAAATTACCCATGGTCAATATGAGTAATAATAACTTCTTGGTACTGAACATAACTGTGGTGGTTCTCTACTATCAACTTAGCTAAGCTGCAACTATGTTTTCCCAAACTCCCTTCCCTCCTTGGTTCTGAGTTATCATTTGCCACATGTGAAATGCAAGATTCGGAATCCAGAAATGTTATGTTCTAGGTCAAGTGCTTTTGCTGCTCACACTGTGACTTAAATAAAATACAGAGTCACAGCCCCTCAAACAATTTCCAGACTTGAATTACTTTAAAGACTCAGAATCCCCCGAATAAAGGGAAGTCTAGGTGTCCCTGAAGAAGGACACTGCTATATACCCAAAAATACATACTAAAAATCCTCCCTTTCCACAAAGAGAACTGCATCAATTTATTAGGGTGGTTATGCGCTGGATTTTTTCACCTACATCTTCAAACTATCTCCAAGCTAACCGTAATTCCTAGAGACCCAAAACTCTACTGTGTTCCACAAATCAGAGCAGGAGCTTATGGAAATCAGATAATCGATGACTTCTGGACCAGGTCCAGTTCACAGTGGAACTAGTGGGTTCCCAAACCCATCCTGTAGTAACTTTCACAGTTTTATAATACACACTTGGAATACATACACTCAGCACCTGCCAGAACCTACATACAATAATAAGTATAACCTACTTATTATAGTATAATAAGTGCTATTATACCGGGAAAGGGCAAGTGGAAGCCATTAGAACTAGGTGGGCTTACCAAAACAGTAAACCCAAAGCAGTACTGCTTTCTGGAGGAATGGCAGAGATTAGTGCCACCATAAAGAATTCAGAAGATGCAGGAATGGTAATTCCCACCACATCTCCATTCAACTCACCTACTTGGTCTGTGCAGAAGATAGATGAATCTTGTAAAATGACACATTATCAAAACTTAATCAGTTGGTAATGCCAATTACAGCTGTTATTCTAGATGTGGTTTCCTTGCTGGATCAAATCAACACACCCCCGGCACATGGTATGCAACTATTGAACTGGTGAATGCTTTTTTCTCTATACTTGTTAGTAAAGAACATCTGAAGCAGTTTGCTGCTTCATTTATTAATACTATCCTACCTTGCGGCTATTTCAATCTAGTCCAGGGTTTTTTAAAACTCAGTACTATAGACATTTGGGGCCAGATAATTCTTTGTTGTAGGAGACTGTATTGTGTGTTCTAGGATGTTTAGGAGCATCCCTGGCTTCTACTCACCAGATGCCAGTAGTACCTCAACCCTCACTTGTGATAACCAAAAATGTCTCCAAACATTGGCAAATGTCCCCTGGAAGGCAAAATTTCCCCCAGCTGAGCACCACTGATCTAGTCCACAGGGACCTTTATCACCTTTCCTTCCACAAGACAACACATTGGTCCACTAGGTTGATGACATTATGCTGACTGGATCTGGTAAGCAGGCAGTAACAAGGTCTCTACTCCAGGGACCTTGATAAGACACAAGCATGCCAGAGGGTAGGATATACATCCCACAAAAATTCAGGGGCCTGCCTCCTGAGTGAAATACCTAGAAGTCCAGTGGTCTGGGACATATCAAGATATCTCTTCTAGGGTAAAAAAGAATTTGGGGCATCTGGGCCCTTCTACCCTTTAAGAAAGGGCTCCATGTATGTTGATTTAGAAGGTAACATATACTTCATTGCCATTATAGGTAATTCAAAAGTCTACCAGTTGTGAATGGGAGCCAGAACAATACGAATCTGCAATAGGCCTAGGCTGTCATGTAAGCGGCTCTGCCATTTGAACCCAGAGGACTCACGGGTGCTTGAAGTAAGTGTCTATGGCAGATAGAAATCCAGTATTTAGCCTTTGATGGGCCCCTTATAAAGTGAATCACAATTTAGACTTTCAGGATTTTGGAGCAAGATATGCCATCCTCTGCAGATAACTATTCTCTTTTGGGGAAGCAGCTACTGGCTTGCTATTCAGCCCTAGTAGAGACTGAACAGTTGACCATAGGCCACCAAGTTACCATTCAACATAAGCTTCCCATTATGACCTGGATGTTGTCCAACTCATCAAACCAAAAAGCTGAGCATGCACAGCAACATTCCACTTTCAAATGGAAGTGATATATTAGATAAGGCTTGAGCAGGTCCTGAAGGCACAAGTTAAGTTGCAGAGGATGCCCTGACCTATATTCCTGCTATCCTGCTATACTGATTATTCTGTCTAAATCCACACCTGTGGCCTCATGGGGAGTTCCCTATGACCAGCTGATGAGGGAACAAGGAAATTCAAGCCCTGTTTATAGTTGGTTCTGCACAGTATGCTGATACTACCCAAAAATGAAAAGTTGTAGCACTACAGTCCCACTCTGGGGTGGCAATGAAGGAAGAGCGTGGGCAGAACTTTGAGCAGTACACCTGGTTGTTTATTTTGCCTAGAAAGAAAGAGAGTAAGTATGAATCTAAAGAGATTCACAGACTGGTGCTAATAACTTGGCTGAATGATCAAGGACTTAGAAGGAACATGATTTGAAAATTAATGACAAGAAAGAAATATGTGAATAGATATCCCTGAATGAGCACAGCATGTAGAGATAGTTGTTTCCCATGTGAATACTCAAAAAAGATGACTCATGCTATATATATTAGTCAGCCACTTTCTCCAGCCAGCCATCCTTGTCCAATGGCCTCATAAAAAAAGTAGCCATGTTAATAGGGATGAAAGTTATGCATGGGCCTAGCAACGTGGACCAACACTCACTAAGGCTAATCTGCCAACTGCATAGAACAATACTGAGCTCCCAAAATGGCACACCATTCCTGTGGGCTAGGGTGGGAGAATGTTAGCCAGTTACCTGGTGACAGGTCAGTTACATTGGACTACTTTCATCACAGAAGGGATGGGACAGTGTTTTGCCTATTCTCAATGTTTGTTCTCATTGGAACAGATACCTGCTGCAGATATGGATTTGTCTTTCCTGTGCGTGATGCTTATGCCAAAACCTCCATTGGTGAACTTACACAATAAATTTTCACCATCATGGTATTTTTTCACCATCATGGTACTCCATACAGCATTGCTCAAGTAAGGAACTCATTTTATAGCAAATGAAGCATGAAAATGGGCTCATGCTTGGAGAATTCACTGGTCTTACTACATCTCCCAATACCCTAAAGCAGCTGGCTTGATAAAACAATCTTTTAAGATTCTGCCAGCTGAGTGACACCACCACACAGAGCTGGGGTAATATCTTCCAGGGTGCAATATGTACTTTAAATCAGTGACTAATATCTGGTGCTATTTCTCTGTAGCCAGGATTCACAGGTCCAGGAATCAAGGGATAGAAATGGGAGTAGCTCCTCTCACTATTACCCTTAGTGATCTACTTGTGAAAAAATTTTTTCTAGTCCCTGCAACTTTGGGTTCTGCTGGTCTAGAAGTCTTAGTACTTAGGGAGGAATGGTTCCACCAGGTGTCATAGTAAAGGTCCATTAAACTGCAAGTTGAGACTGCTTCATGGCAATGAATCAATAGGCAAAAAAAGAGGTTACCATACTAGCTGGGGTGACTGATCCTGACCATCAAGGAAAAATTGGGTTGCTATTATATAATGTCTATAAGGAGGAGTATATCTAAAATGCAGGAGATCCTCTGCAGCACCTCTTCGTACTCCCATGTCCTATGGGATAAGTCAACAGAAAATTACAAGAACCTAAAACAGGCAAGACTTCTGATGGCCCAGACTCCTCAGGAATGAAGGTTTGGGTTATTTCACCAGGCAAGAAACTATAATCAGCTGAAGTGTTTGCCAAGGGCAAAGGGAATATGGAATTAGGGGAAGGTAATTATAAATACCATCCATGACCACATGACCAATCGCAGAAAAAAGGACTGTAATACTTAGGAATGTTTCTTCCTTATTTGGGTGCAAATATATTTGTGTATATATTAACCAATTCTTTTCTTTCCTTTTTAATTTCCCTATTATTCAACATTAAAGTGTTAACATTAGCTAATTTGTTATGTCAATATTGAAGTTATAGGTCATAAAAAGGAGAGTGTGACTGAGAAGAGAAATGAACATCACCCAAAGATGAATAGAGACTTTATATCTTCTTTTGAGAAGAGAGTTGGCATGTTTTTGGTACACCTAGAATAGGTGCATCAAGTTAGGCAAAAGAATAATTCTGGTATTATAATATCTTTATTTGGAAGTTAAATATGGTTAAGAGACATCCCACACTTAAAAGAGATGGCCAAGCTGACAAGGGATGGACTGTGATGGCTCCCAGTGTATTAACTTAGCTAAGCTGGGACTGTATTTCCCAGAATTCCCTTCCTTCTATGGTCTTGGGCTAGTATTGGCCACGAGAGAAATGTGCACAAGATTCAGTAGGCAGAAATGAAAACAGTAACCATTCATATGCTCTGAAGGTCACTGCAGGGCCAGACACAGATGTGCTCACGCCTGACACAGCTGATGTGCTGGCATGTCTCATGGACATGGAGCAGCAAGCAGCCAGGCCTTGCAGCTCCTTCAGCTCCCACTGGAGCATCTGCTTCAGCTGCTCTGAATCCTGGTCCAGAAGTGTGGGGAAGGAACTCTCTGATGAAGGGCACCAGTTTACCCTACAGGTCACCTGTCTTAGAAGTTGGAAAGCAGCAAGAGACAGACACGAGTTCCAGTTTGTCCTGCAGGTTCCAATTTGTACTTATTCTCCCCTATGTCACATTCATCTTTCCATTCTGACTGCTCAGCCTCTTAATACCACACTCCGAAGCAGCAACCGTACACAGAATGCTTAAGCAGTTCCCACAACTGTGTAAGTATAATCCCATAGGAAAAGCCTTATTCTATTTCACTCACAGGATTCGCCTTCCCTGACTGAACTCTGATGGAATAATATAAGTTATATTGCAATGTTCTTACTTTTAAAAGGTAGTTGAATACGAGATTGTATTTCTAATTTAAGTCACGATTATGTAAACTTAACTAAGGTGAAATTAATTTCTCCAAATTAAAAAAAAACCTATCAAGCATTACTTTAAGAAAGATAAAGACAAATATCTTTCCTTAAAGGGAAGCAGGACAAATATAGAATTAGAAGAACTTCTCATAACTCCACCACAACTTTGCTCATCAAGCTATTATCTATAATTTCTAAGGGGCAAAAATATAAGCATTATGATTCAGAAAAGACAACACTAGAAGAACATTATATTCCAGTACACACAATGACATTATCAAAATTATCTTCAACCTGTAAATCCCTGACTTAAGACTTGCCTTTATATTTCAGTTCAGTAAAATCAATGCAGTCTCAACAGAGAGATTCCATTAGCATGTTTAAGGCAGTAATCAATTCAAGTATATTTGTACTCAGACTCAAAAATGAATGTATTAACATGAAGAAAATGGTAAGCATGGGGAAAAGGGAAGCCCAAGAACATAAATTTAATTGTGTATCTTCATCACTGTGTGGTAGGAGGAATAAAATCCTGATCAGCAACTGCAAATTTTCTCACCACCTTGGTTTTGATTCCTTGCTTCTTTGGTACCATTAATGAACACCTACTATTGCAAAGGTTATTACATATACTTAATAACTTAAACCCAAAAACCATCCAACCAGGTATGTATTTATCTTCATTTTATAATAAGGAAACGTCCAATGTCAAACACCTTATAAATGGCTGAGGTGGGAATAAAGCCCTGTGACATCTTGTCTACAGTTTGTGCTTTTGAACATTATATAACACCATATAACACCACAAGTATGACCATTCCCACTGAGGACATCCATGTCACTAAACAACTGTCCTCCTCTGCACCCTGCTCTGACTTCCTGTTCACCAAGCCACCTGCAGATAATTCAGCTTCCCATTTAGCTTTCTTACACTTAATATAAGCATTCAAGGAAACCAGAAAGTCTTACTTCGCATTGTAAATTTAATACTTTTTCTTAGTATAAAAAGAAATATATACCCGTGACTTAAAATGTGGAAATTTAAAAAATGAAAATCATGTATACTCAGGTAACTCTGAGATGCGCTTAAAACTCTAGCATATTTACTTCTTCCAACCTTTATCTAAATGTAATAATAATAATAATAATAATAATAATAACCACAGCAGCAGAGGTTAGTACTTATAAAGCTTCTACTAGGTATCAGGTACTGTTCTAAGGGCATTACATGTGTTCAATTAGTTAAACCACACAACAACCAAATAAGGGAGGCACTTTTGTTATTCCATTTTACAGATAAAGAACCTGAGGCATAAAAAAGTTATGTGGCTTCCCAAAATCACAACTAATAAATGGCAGAGCTGGGATTTGAACCCAAGGAGTCTAGCTTCAGAGCATGTGCTCTTAACTAAGAAGTTATACTGCCTCTGTATCTGAATTGTGGTATATGAAGGGCAATTACCCCTGTTTCCCACACAAATACAGCCTGAAGGCTGAAATACAGATGGCAGACAGAGGGAGAGGTATTCCTCCCTAAAATACTCCCCAACACCTCACAAAGCTTCTCTGGGAGGGCTTTCACTACTGCTTACCAGAAGACATTTAGCAGCAGGAAATAAAAGAAAACATCTTCCTAAACTGTATCTAAAAATATTGTGTTAAATTCTTTCCCAAACTACCCAGATCTTTCATTCCCACAAGTACAAAAATGTTATAGCAAATTCATGCCAGAAATTACAACAGATGTTTGTTCTTTAAATTATTATATTTGATTTAATTTAATACTCTAGTAGTCAAAGCTTTATTCTAAGACCTTCAGTTCAGTTCTATTTAATAAGTCTAACAAAATTCAGTAACTATTCCCTTATGCAAGCTAATAATCATATCAACTTAAATGTCAATACACTTTCTCAATAAATTTTTTGAAGTACACTGAAATTTTAACTGATGACATTAACTTGTGAATATGAATGCAAAGAATCTCTCCAATACACTTAGAAATTCATTAAAAATGACCAGAATTTAAAAAGCAAATATCATATCTACATAGCATTGCCTCTTATTCTTAAAGTACTTCAATATTTCCAGAGAATGGGTGAATCTTAATTGTATATATTTACTAAACAGCCAGTGAGTTGCTGCTACGAGCACAGCACTGTGCTAAAGCAATGTAGGAAGGGGAATGTACTTTATTGACATATTCTTGTTGTTTTTAATCCAGCACAGCAAGCAACTCTGCAAACTGCAGGCACCACTGCTTGTTTGATATGGAAATCAGTAATAGTGTTCTTGGTTGCAAGGAGTTGGGACAGACTTAAGAAAATTACAGTACAGTTTGGAAGTACTGTCACAAAGTGCGTACAAAAAGTAGAATTAAGAAGGTGATAAAGACTCAGTTCTGGCAAAAGGGAAAATAGAGTCTCCTCGACATATTCTTTCCTCTCCTTGGTTTTTCTCCCCTCCTGGAGAGGAAAGTAGAAGGGAAAGGCAGAAGTGATCAATCAAGCTGGTACCAACCTTTACTATTCAAGACTTTCTTCCTTAGCGACATCCTTTGGGCAGTGGTAGTTAAGAATTCACTAGAAAGCCAATTCCCCAGGTTTAACTAGTGGCCACTGGTAATACTGTCCTTCCAGTTTATGGTATTTAAATAGTAAACAGAAAGAATCTGTTTACTTTCTGAGAGTGGCCAGATCAATGGCATGATTTAGTAGTGCTATTCAGTTAATAAAGAATTTCAGTAGAGAAAAGTATGCAAGACAGTTTATAGGTAAGTATGTACCAAAATGAGATATACCATTAGAGCCACAAGGAAGAAAGGTTTAGTGACTTATCCAAGATAAACCAGCTAGTAATCCATTAGCACCACAGTTCACTGATTTCTATCCCTAGGCTCTTTTCATTATTACAGACAGGTTGGAGATAATCTCTAAATAGCAATAACACCCCTTTTTAAGTAACTGAAACTAAGAGATAGTGATAGAAAGATAAATTTAAATCAGAATAAAGCAGTAGCTAAATAATCTTTCCCCTTGGGTCAACTTATTCACCACTGATTAAAATCACAAAGACCAAATGCTATTAAAGGACAGTAAATTATCAATCATAGCATTTGCTAAATCTTCTTCTTAGCCCCTTTATATCACCATATTCTTCAGCCCTAAATCTAGAGAAACTCTACTTTCTGGTCTACTAAGTGATTGTTTTATGGTTACTACAGGTGTCTCTAACCTTATTCCCAATACATACCACCACAATGATACATGTATGGGATTGCATAATGAAATGTGAAATTTTCTTTAACTGCTGTTAAAGAAAAAACTACTCTGACGCTTGTTAAAATAATAAGGAAGACTTTACTGAAGACTACTGTAATAGGGGTATTACAATAGGGAAGAGAGATCAGGCTGAACTCTGAATACAGCAAAGACGGATGGGGATTTACAGCCAAGGATCAGAGTGATGGGGGTCAGTGGATGGAAAATTACTAAGAGGAGACTCAAGGGTAAGGAGATTCTTGCAAAAGACAGGCCAAGGCCTCAATCAAAGGTGGGGGATGAAGAACATGGGGAATCTGTGGCCTTCTGATTTCAAGATTGTTCTTTTTTAAGCACCAATGGGGGCAAGAAAAGCTTCATCTTTCTCTGCTGCACCCCTTTTAATAAAACGATTTATTCTGTAAAAGTTGGATTCAGTCCAAAGGCTGCACTTAAGGACCTAGAAGGCCACATGTGGCCTTCAGGCCACAGCTTCTCCACCCCAAGGAACATGATGGACACCGAAGGCCATGGTCAAGGCCTAGTCGAGAAGAGGGCTCAGAAGAGTCTAACTGAAGTAGATCAAGAGTCTCTGTCATTAGCACTGGCATCTCCCCTTTACCAAACCCTTCTCCCCAGTATGCCAAATAAAATTTTTATAAATACTATATTTAAAGCTTTTTCATGGACCATGAGAAAGTAGCACACTGAATTTAAAAACCAGAGTGTTTCTAAAACACACAGGCACACAGAAAATACAGCCTAATCATGTTGACCCTCTACATAAACCCTCTCAGGGCCACATGGCCTCTAGGACCAGTTCTTGCTAAGGCATGCAAGGCCCTGCCCACTCTCCTGCCGGGTCAGCTCACTAAATGCTGCCCTTCTCTAGGCTACCACTCCCTCCTCTCAACTTCACCCTCGGGGCCTTTGTGCCTATACTCCTACAGCCCAGTACCCTCTTCTTCCCACCAACTCAACTTTCCACAGAGCCACTTGGCAAAGGAGTACTTATTTTTCAAGCCTTGTTCCAAAGGCTTTCTTGAGCACCTGGCCTGCCTTCTCCTCCCTTCTTTATTCTGTGTTCTGATCAGTTGGATGACAAGGAACTGTAACTTTCTACTGCACTTCTTTGTCTCTGTCTATCTCTCTCTTCAGGCTCTGAGTCTTCCAGAGCAGGGAATAGGTTTCATGTGCCTTTGTATCCCTATCATCCTCAATTGTGATGAAGCAAATAGAAAAGGAAATAAAAGTAAACCTTCTTTTCAAATTGTGAAAGCAGCACTGCTGATCCCCAAAGGAAAGGTAGCCTTGTTAATAAACCTGTTACCATACCCTTTACAGGTAGTACACTAAAATTTTGTACTGTGTCTCAGTTTCTGATTTGTTTACTACCTGAACTAAACTGATATGGTGCTCAAAACAGTATTAAATAATACTTTCTTGAAAGAAAGATTCAGCCTATAACTAAAGTCACTGTCTTAGTCTGTTTCCTGTTGTTGAAACAGAATACTACAGACTGGGCAATTTATAATGAACAGAAATTTATTTAGCTCACAGTTCTGTAGGCTGGAAAGTCCAATATCAAGGGGCTGGCATCTGGTAAGGGCCTTCAGGCTGCATCATCCCATTGCGGAGGGGTGGAAGGGCAAGTGAGTGTGGGTGAAAGAGAAAAGTATAGGGTCAGGGCTCAGTTTATAAACCTACTCTCATGATAACTAACCTGCTCCTAATATAACATTAATCCATTCCTGAGGGCTCTAAGTTTATGACCCAATCACTTCTTATTACACCCCACCTCCCGACACTGTTGCATCGGGATAAAGTTTCCAACACATGAACTTTTGGGAGACACAGTCAAACCACAATAGGCACCATATGGTAAACTCCTTCTTTTGCTGCCATCCTCCTTTGCCCAATATGGTTAACCACATTAAAGCTGGGAGAAGAAAGGGGAATAGCATGGAATTCCTCTTGTTACCCCCTTCTTCTATCTTACACCTATAAGTGCCACACATATGTACCCTATTACCTCCAAACCAGACAATTCCCTGGTATTTTCTACTGTTGTCATGACCCAGGAAAGGACTGACTCATCATTTCCTCATCCTACTTTCTATAATACAGCCATCAATCATAATTCTCTTTTCATTTTCATTAAAAGATGAGATTTATTACAATGTAATCATCATCATCATCATCATCACATAAATCAGTGTTTTTCTAAGCCTAGTCAGTGGATACCTGCATCAGAATTACCTAAGGGTTTAGAGAAAAGGAGATTCCTGGACCCCACCCTAGAGAAAATGAGTAAGAACATGGTGTGGGAGGGTGCAGGAGTTAGGGAATGTGAATTTGAAACGATTGCTTCAGGTAGTTTATAAGCTCACTGTATGTGAGAATAAATGAATAAAAGAGACTTTGACTTATTAAATTGTTGAATACCAAAAAATATGCCAAACTCTATGCTAGGTAATACAAGATACACAGAAGTAATGTTGGAAGCAGTGTATGTCCTCATAGTATTTTTCAATTTAGTTAGAATGAAAAAGTTCATACACAGAACAATTAGAAAACAATGCTAAACTCTGGAGTATAGAATGGTTTCTAAACTTTAGACCAAGTATCTATAGCTTTAAAATGTTTAAGTATGGACTCCCATAGGAATACTGACTTATAAATTACATATGAATTACTTTATAGATTATGCACATTTAAAAATAATATTAAAAAGATGAAAAATTTTGGAAATATATTAAATCCTGATGGTAAAACTTTTCAGTGATTAGTAAAACATTATTAATGTTACACAATATAAATAAATGTTTCTTGATTTTGTAAATCTTGGATTAACAATTTGTGATACAGAGAACTGAAGGACTGATTACAAGCAGTTTATGTTGATACTTGATTTCAATGACTGCCATGACTAAAGAAAATACTTCACACAAATGGAAGTGGTGGATCATCAATTGCACTTATTTAATTATGATGCTTATATTTCAATCTATCCACTAATTATGTAAAAATTTGTACAAAAGTTCAGTTAGTAGATTTCCACCTTCCTTGATAGCAACCAGCTGTTCTTGAAAATTCATCATTCTAATAATTGTAACAAATGACTTCCAAAATGTAGTAAGATTTTTGAAATGAAAGATTTATAAACAGAAAATTATGCACATTTTAAAGTGTGCCGATATGAGAATTTCGGAAACGACACATGGTTTAGGAACGTAAGTATGGAAATTTACATAAGTATGAAACATAAGTATGGAAATCACATAAGTATGGAAATTTTCAAACACCCATTTTCAAAAAGCTTATTCCAGTTTTTCCACAGTAGAGTAAGCAAGAAATTGTGAGGAGTCCCCAAAAACAAAACACATTTTTAATGAATTGCTGAACTGGGAGACAGTAAGAGAGAAATCCACAGGCAAAACAAAAACAAACAAACAAACAAACATTAAAAAAAATCAACGAACACCAGCTGAAAGCTACCACAGAAGCCAGAGTTTCCTTGGGGTCAAATACTAAGCATTGGACCCATTACAGGGTTAGACAGCTGAACCTACAACTCCTTCATTGATCCAGGATCCCTATAGGAGACTAAAGTGTCCCAGGTCAGTAGGGGTTCCCAGCAGGAGCAAACACAAACCCTCTCTGGAAGAAGTCATCCTCAATTTAGACCACCAAGTTAAACTCAGATAAAAATCAGGCAAATAGGAGTTCACCATCAAAGACTAGCACATACAAAAAGAAACCACAGTGAATGAGAATTAGCAGGCACCAATAATAAAAATCTAAACTCCCAGGGACTTGAGACAATGAAATTATCAGAAACAGAAGGTAAATAACTATATATTAAATGTTTAAGGAAATGAAGATGAAACCATAAAAATAAGCAAGGACCAAGACACTATTAAAAAAGTCCAGTCTGGTTTGAGAGAAAAATCTTAGAAATTTTAGAAGTTAAAAATAGAATTGAAGAGTAGAGCATGTGTGCAATGCTCCAATTTTGGGGCGGACTGCCTTAGGGACTGGTTTTGGATGCTGATGGAACCCAGCATTCTCTAGATGTCACTACAAAAAACTAACAAAGCACATAGGAGGAGAACAAGAAAGGATAAGAAGGACAAAATAACTATTATACAAGACAGAAAACAATGAACAAAATGGCAACAGTAAGTCCTTCCCTATCACTAATTATATGATAGGGATATTAAAATGTAAGTGGATTAAAAGCCCCAATCAAAAGACATAAACGGGCTGAATGGATTTGAAAAATAAGATCCAACTACATGCTAACAGATTCACTTTGGATTTAAGGACACATACAGGCTGAAAGTAAAAGGATGGAAAAAGATATTCCACGCAAACGGTAGCCAAAAGACAGCAGAGGTAGCCAAACTTAGATAAAATAGACTTTAAGTCAAAAAACTGTCAGCAGAGACAAAGTAGAACATTACGTAATGATAAAAGGGTCAATTCATGAGGAAGGTATAACAATTATAAATATATATGCACCCAAAGCACTTAAATATATGAAGCAAACATTGACAGAACTGAAGACAGAAATAGACAGCAACACAACAAAAGCAGATTTCAATACCCTACATTCAATAATGGATAGAACATCCAGACAGAAAATCAATAAGGAAACAAAGGACTTGAACAACACTATAGTCTAAATGGACCTAACAGAGTATTCCACCCAATAGCAGCAAAATATGCATTCTTCTCAAGCACACACAGAACATTCTCCAGGATGGATAACATGTTTTGTCACAAAACAAGTCTTAACAAATTTAAGTTTGAAATCATACCAAGTATCTTTTCTGACCACAGTGGAATGACACCAGAAAGCAACGTCAGAAGAAAAACTGGAAAATCTGCAAATATGTGGAAATTAACACACTTCTGAACAACCAATGGGTCAAAGAAGAAATCAGAGGAAATCAAAATATCATAAAGCAAACAATAACAAAAACACAACATACAAAACTTATGGGATGCAGCAAAAGCAGTACTATGAAAGAATTTTATAGTGACTTCATTAAAAACACCTACATTAAAAAAGAAAGATCTCAAATAAATAACCTAACTCCACACCTAAAGAACTAGAAAAAGAAGATCAAACTAAGCCCAAAGTTAGCAGACAGAAGGAATAATAAAGATTAGAGGAGACATAAACAAAATAATGAATACAAAAAAAGTAGAAAACAAAACTAAGAGTTGGTTTTTTGAAAACATCCACAAAATTGACAAGCCTTTAGGTAGACTAAGAAAAAAAGATAGGACTCAAATAAATAAAATCAGAAATGAAAGAGGAGATATTACAACTGATGCCAAAGAAATAAAAAGTATTGAAAGACACTACCATGAATAATTATATGCCATCAAACTGGATAACATAGAAGAAATGGATAAATTCCTAGTAACATATAACTTACTGTGACAGTTAATTTTATGTGTCAACTTGATTGGGCTAAGGGATGCTCAGATAGCTGGTAAAACATTATTGGGGGTGGGGGTATTTCCAGAAGAGATTAGATTTTAATCAGCAGACTGAACAATGAACATGCCCTCATCAATGCGAGTGGGGAACAGTCAATCCATCGAGTGCCAGAATAGAACAAAAAGTCAGAGAAAGGGCAAACTCCTTCTCTCCTCTTGAGCTAGGATATCCATCCTCTCCTGTCCCCAGACATCTAGGTTATTGGTTCTCGAGCCTTTGGACTTGGACTGAATTCCAACATTGGTTTTTCTGGCTCTCTAGCTTGTAGATGGCATATTGTGGAAATTCTTGGCTTGCATAATTGCATAAACCAATTCCCATAATAAATCTCCTCTTTTATATATATATATATATATATATATATAGGTTCTATATATAGAACCTAGCGGTTCTATTTCTCTGGAAAGCCCTAATAAACCTACCAAGACTGAAATATGAATAAACAGAAAACCTAAACAGGGCTATAACTATAAGGAGATTGAACAAAAAAACCTTCCAACAAAGATAAGCCCAAGACCAGATGACTTGACTGGTGAATTCTACCAAACATTTAAAGAAGAATTAATACCAATCCTTTTCAAACTCTTCCAAAAAAATGAAGGGGAGAGAATACTTCCTAACTCATTTTATGAGGCCAGCATTATTGTGGTATCAAAGCCAGAAAAAGTCACTACAGGAAAAGAAAACTACAGGCCAATATCCCAAATGAATATAGATGTAAAAATCCTCAGGAAAAAAAAAAACAAAACACTAGCAAGCCAAATTCAACGGCACATTAGAAGGATCACATACCATGACCAAGTGGGATTTATCCCTTCAATAAGGATGGTTCAACATACAAAAATCAATCAATGTGATACACATTAATAAAAGCAAAATAAAAATCACATGATCTCAATAGATACAGAAAAAGCATTTGACAAAATTCTACACCCTTTCATGTTTATACTCAACTATAAAGAACAGATTAAAATTACATCAACATAATGAAGACCATACATGAAAAGCCCATGGCTAACATCATACTTGATGGTAGAAAACAAAGCTTTCCCTCTAAGATCAGGAACAAGGCAAGGATGCCCATTCTTGCCACTACCATTCAGCAAAGTACTAGAAGTCCTAGGCAGAGTAATTGGACGGACAGATGGACGGAAGGAAGGAAGGAAGATCCAAACCAGAAAGAAATAAAATTATCTCTGTTTACAGATGAGATGACCTTATACAAGGTTTGTCCAGAAAGTATCCAGCCATGTAATATGAAAAATGGAGACATTTATTGAAGAAGATAAAAGATACAAGAAACATTGTACATAGGACAATGATGCCTCAGTCCCCTTCAAAGTAGGCACCTTGGGACCTTTGTTGATGACAGCCTGTACACATTCAACATTCTCAGGTGTTCTGCTTGTTGCAAGCCTTCCAGAACATGAATCACTTTCAACAGATTCTCAACCATCTTTGAAGCATTCATGCCACATTTTTATTTGCACTGCACTAATTGCATCACCCCTAAAAGCCTTCTGAACCACCTGAATAGTTTCCACGGAGGAATGTTCAAGCTTAACACAAAATCTGATGGAGATCTGTTGCTCTACTCGCTCAGTCATTTTGAATGTGACAGCCACACAGTACACATGCTCACTCAATGGCTTCTAGTACCCCACTGACTAGTACAGTGAAGTCGTCACTGCTCACACATGTGCATTCTAGTCCACTCTCCTTGGCTGCCAGGTTACACTGATGTTGTGCAAACCATTCTCGTTATATTATATTAACAATGGCTGGATATTTTGTGGACAGATCTCGTATGTATAAAACCCTAATTATTTCACACAAACACAAAAAAACTATTAGAACTACTAAATTGAACAAAGTTTCAGAATACAAAATCAACATACAAAAATTGGTTGCATTTCTATTCCTTAACAAAGAACTATCCAAAAAGGAAATTAAGAAAACAAGCCCATTTACAATAGCATCAAAAAGAATAAAACACTTAGGAATAAACTTAACCAAGGAGGCGAAAGACTCGTATACTAAAAACTACAAAACTTGCTGAAAGAAATTAAAGATGACACAAATAAATGGAAAGACATCCTGTGTTCATGAACTGAAAGACTACTGTTAAAGTGTCCACACCATCCAAAGCAATCTACAGATTCCATGCAATCCCTATCAAAATCCCAATGGCATTTTTTACAGGAACAACAACAAAAATCCTAAAATTCATATGGAACCACAAAGGACCCTGAATAGCCTTGAGAAACAAGAACAAAGCTGGAAACCACACATTTCCTAACTTCAAAACATATTACAAAGCTACAGTAATCAAAACAGTATGGGACTGGCATAAAGACAGACATATAGACCAATGGAACCAAATAGAGAACTTAGAAATAAATCCATACATATACAATCAAATGATCTTCAACAAGGGTGCCAAGAATACACAACGGAGAAAAAAGTCTTTTCAACCAATGGTGCTGGGAAAACTGGATATATACACACAAAAGAATGAAATTGGACCTTCACCTTATATAAAATCATCTCAAAATGGATTAAAGATTTAAATGTATGACCTGAATTATAAAACTCCTAGAAGAAAACAAGGGAAAAGTTTCTTGACATTGGTCTTGGCAAAGACTTTTCTTTTCTTTTCTTTTTTTTTGAGACAGAGTCTCACTCTGTCACCCCGGGTAGAGTGTAGTGGCGTCATCATAACTCACTGCAACCTCAAACTCCTGGGCTCAAGCAATCCTCCTGTCTCAGCCTCCCGAGTAACTGAGACTACATGCACATGCCACCACACATAGCTAATTTTTCTATTTTTAGTAGAGATGGGGTCTTGCTCTTGGTTCAGGCTGATCTCCAACTCTTGAGCTCAAGCAATCCTCCTGCCTTGGCCTCCCAGAGTGCTAGAATTACAGGTGTGAGCCACCTTGCCCAGCCAAGATTTCTTGCATATGATACCAAAAGCACAGGCAACAAAAGCAAAATAGACAGGTAGGACTATATCAAACTAAAAACTTCTGCACAGAAAAGAAAACAATCAACAGAGTGAAAAAGCACACTACAGAATGCAGAAAACATATGCAAACCATATACCCTGATAAGGAGTTAATATCCAAAATATAAAAGAAAATCCTACAATTTAATAGCAAACAAACAAATAATTTGATTTTTAAAATGTGCAAAGGACTTGAACACATATTACTCTAAAGGAAACATACGAATGGCCATCAGATATATAAAAAGATGGTCAACATCACTAATCATGAGGGAAATGCAAATCAAAACTACAATGAGATATCTGTTCACACCTGTTAGGATGGCTATTATCAAAATATAAACAAAATAAAGCAAAAAAAAAAAGAAAATAATAAGTGCTGACGAGACTGTGGAGAAATCTGAACCCTTGTGCGCTGTTGGTGGGAATGTAAAATGGTGTGGCTGCTTGGAAAAAAAGGAGCTCCTCTAAATGGAGGCTCCTCTAAAAATTAAAAATAAAACTACCATTTGACCCAATAGAACTACCATATAACCTAAATATAGAACTAACATATGATCCACTTCTGAGTATTCATACAAAAAACTGAAACCAGGATCTCAAAGAGACATTTGCAACCCCACGTTTACTGCAGCATTATTTAAAATAGCTAAGAAGTAGAAACAACCCAAAAGTCTACCAGCAGATGAAAGAATAAACAAAATGTGGTAGATACATACAATGGAATATTATTCAGCCATAAAAAAGAAGTAAATCCTGTCATATGCTACAACACAGACGAACCTTAAGGACATTATGCTAAAACGAAACAAGCCAGTCACAAAAGGACAAACACTGAACGATTCCACTTACATAAGTTATCAAAAGTAATCCAGCTCATCAAAGCAGAAAGTAAGAATGGTGGTCACCAGGGGTTGGAGGAAAGGGGAAATGGGGATTTGCTATTTAATGGGTACAAAGTTTCAGTCACACAAGACGAAAAATTTCTAGATATCTGCTGTACAACATTGTACCTATGGATGGAACTGGAGGTCATTATGTTAAGTGAAATAAGCCAAGCACAGAAAGACAATTATTTTATGTTCTCACTCACAAATGGGAGCTAAAAATGTGGACCTCATGAAAACAGAGCATAGATTGGTGGTTACCAGAGGCGGGAAGGTAGGGGAGAGGGGAGGATGAAGAGAGGTTGATTAATAGGTACAAATAAATATACACAAAGACAGAATAAATAGGACCTGGTTTTCAACAGACAGCTAGGGTGGCTATAGTTAACATTAATCTGTTATACATTTCAAAATATCTTGAAGAGAATAATTTGAACGTTCCTAGTGTAAAGAAAAGATAAATATTTAAGGTGGTAGACATCCCCTGATTTGATTATATGAATGTATCAAATTCTCATGTGTACCCCAAAAATATGCACATCTAATATGTGTCAATAAAGATAAAAAAATTAAATAGTGAAAAAAATAAAAATAAAAAGATTGCCACCTCACCACCATTAAAATCCCTCTCCGACTCCTCCCCCCAAATACTATACTGTACACTTAAAAACTTGTTAAGAGGACAGATCTCATGTTGTGTGCTTTTTACCACAATAAAAAAAATTCAACAGATGTGTTAACAGGGTTAAATACAGTTTAAGAAAGATAGATCTAAACATATTACATACAGTAACTGTAGTACAAATTGTACTACAGATTGTAATACAGAGGAACAATGAAATAGAAGAAAAAAATTAATGAGAGGTTAAGACAAATGGAGGATAGAATGAGAAATTCTAGCATATTTAGTAAGAGTGACAGAAACACTAGAGAGAACAGAGGTAGGGTAATTCAAAGAGATAACGGATGGTACATTTCCAGAATTGATGAAACACATGAGTCCACAGAAGATAGAGACAGACAAAAAGAGATCACCTACCAACTGGCAGATGACTTCTGAACAGAAACAATGGAAATAAGTCGACAGTGGACTACTACCTTCTGAGCAGTGAAAGAAATTAAAACTACCAACCTAGAGTTACAGACTGAACAAAGCTATCTTTTAGGAATAAGGGCAAAGTATGTTTTCAGGCTTAAGAAAATTTATGACTAACAATCCTTCACCAAAAAAACTTTTAAAGATGTTCATCAGGAAAAGGGAAAATTACCCCCATATGAAAGTCTGAGATGAAAGAAGAAATAATAATAATAATAATAACTTAAATATCATGTGGCTAATTCTGCACAACCTGCACTTTTTAAAAAAAGACTTAATAATAGCATATAGGTAAGAAGTGAAGTGATAGACATTAAAGATCTTTCTTCTCTCAATGGACTGCCCTGCACCCTAACTTCAGAGACCACTGTTGTGGATTATACACATATACTAGTGTTCAGCTACAGTAGGACAGCAAGGTTGGCTGCAATCATTTCAGAAGTCTTATTAAAACCATGAGCCAAGCCATAAAGCTGCAGTCCCCAGGCCGCAGAGATCCACCGCCCAACCCCCCCCCAAAAAAAAAAGTTTTGGGAAAACTGCCATAGAGGATTTGTAAGTTTGGTATGAAGGGACAAGAGCAGGGCACTCCAGACAGAGGAAACAGTAAAGGTTTAGAAGTAGAGATAAGGATGGCTGTTCTTTCTCTAATAAAGTATATTATATCATTTCATATGTTCTTCTAAATTCTCTAAGACAAAAACAAAGCAAACCAAAAAACCACCTCCTAGAAGCAATAGCATGAATAGGGTAACAGCGGAAAATGTCAGAGATTTATTTGGCAGGTCACTTAATTTTCTCTCTGGAGGTTTCAGCCTCTTTGGTTATCATATGTAATGTCTACTCTTACCAATGTCACTAATATATTTTGATGATAAATGAAAAAATTCAAAGAGAATGTTACAAAACTGATATCTTACTACTATTTCTAGTCACTGTGCAGGGCATTGGCCATACAGAATAAAGAAGACAAAGTCAGGCAGCAATTAGAATGCAATGTGATAGGTGCTATGACACGTGAGGGACTCACAGGGTACTAAGCAAACCAATGGGTAATGGCAAAGGCATGCTTTCCTCTCACCTTTTCACACTATTGACAATGATTCCCATAGCACAAACCACTAATGGCCACCTTAGTGACATTAAGTAATTGTTACCATCATCACCCTGAATTTCAGATCTATCAAAATACTCACCAAGAGTTTTTTATTAAAGGTTTTTTTTAACCAAACCAAATTCAACTTTAAAATATCCCAAGAAGTAGTCAAATCCATTTTCTTCATACTGATTAAAATTTCATCACAGAAAGCTAGCCTGGACATGTTTGATCCATAAAAATTAGCATAATCAGAGTTTTTCCTAAACACCGAAATTTTTTTCTTGTTTCATTAAAAACCACATAAAAGTAACAGTAATATATTATCTATATCCATGCTGGAATTATCCAAGTATTATCTGACAAAAGAAAACAAAGATAAATCTTTCAAACAGTCATTCTTTTCCTGGACTTACCCTTTACAGCCTAAAATAAACACATTTTGAATAGATCCTATTATCCGCAACACGTATTTTCTATTTTCTTATGGAGTGTTTATTGCCTTAAAAGTTAATCATTGGTTGTTCTGTTGTATTTAGCCAGTTGAAGCCTATTAACACAGCACTCACAAATCCTTCTTCTAAGAAAATACTCCTGAAAAAGTACACACAGAGTGTTCTCAAAGAAAAGCAATTCTTTCTCATTCTACTACATACAGTAGTAGTATATAAGAGATCAGTGCTATAACATTCCCCTTTTGAATTTTTAAATTTATCGTGAATATATACGAGTGACATTGGGAAAGATAGATATTACATATTCCCAAGGATACAAAATCCAAATATGTTATATGTATGACCAAAGAAATTTCTATATTAACTGCAAATGACAAAAAAAAATACCAAGATGGCTTTTTAAATTATTGTATTTGTTGATTTTAATCTCTAAAGTAAAGGTAAAAAAATGTTTTCAGTTACTGCCTTTGATATTCCAAAGGACTCAGAACGCTTTACTAGTCATAAGAATACAAAATTTTCGTAACTATTTTTTAAAATGTCACTTAATTAAAAATGACTACAAACAAATGTACATTTTGACTGCCATACTAGCGTTAATATATTAGCTAACAAGTAGGTTTGTTACTTCATTTCATAGATGACAGGTAAGAATGAATAATGCTATTTACTATCAACCAGAAAATAAAGAGAGACAACAATGGTGATTGAATAGCCATCAATAGTAGCCCTTTTGATAAACATCTGTAACACTTACAAACCAATTTAGCCCTATTTACACAACATCTTCTACTTTACACTCTTTGTTTGGGATTACATTTATCTCTTCTGTAAGCTCCTTGAGGGGAGAGGACTTGTCTTAAATACTACTTCTGTATCCCCTTCCTTCCAGTTCAAAAATAGCTGAGTGCATACTTATTGATTAACAGCTGTAGTATAACAGATATTTCCATGGCAATTCAGAGAAAATCAGGATGTGGGTAAAGTAAGCTAAATGGAGTTATCGTTATGTATGACACAGTAAGGGACGAGACCATAAAAGTGACTTTGAAATAACATGTTCAGAAACAACAAATGAGTTTATACAGCATAATCATTTTCAGAAGGTACTCACAACAAAATTTACCATCTATTATTGCTCAGCTTTAAAATCCTTTCTTTTGTGTGTGTCTATCATGAGAGGCTGCATTTTGAACTATTGTTTGATGCATATTTCTATTAATATAATGCTATCTCATGTCTGTATAAAGTACCTTATTCATACAAGTATGAGAGCTATACCATTCAAAATCCAAAATAAAATAAAAACAATGTAGTTTTCCACTCCTCCTAAGTTAACACATACAGTACTTTGCTAATAAAAACAAAGGTCATCATCTGTCTCACTTTCATTCACACTCCTGAATGACAGGAATTTTTATAGAGTTCCTGTTAGAAAAATTCTGTGCCAACTTGGCTTTAAAATCAGCTTAAACCAAATTTCTCATCTTTTTCTCTGACCTTGTTCAATCTCTCCACCAAAATTATGTATCACTTATATTTTTTAAGTAGTTATGACGCATAATAATTAAGTTTTAATTTAAGATAGCAGTAGCCTTACACTATCTTTACCATTTTTAATGCACGACACAAGAGGACAAAAGCATACTCTGAAACACCTTCACAGGTCCTCTAACAATGGACTCTTACTAGAATTTCTTCTCCCTTCACATAATTATATTAAGTTTCTGTGCTCCCCTACTCTCCAAGATTAAATAATCTGTTTATACCTCCTCCAACAACTCAGAAGTAAGCTTTTATCTCTTTCCTCATGCCTTTTGTCTAAGAATGCCAAAGCACTTCATTATTTTATTGTACCAGCCCTATGAAGTCACTGGTACATCAAAAGCTGGAGGGCTGATGAGTTAACTAGACAACCAGACATCTCTGGACAGCAGACCAAAACTTAAGTACTCCTCTAGCTCCTTAAAACCAGTTGGAAAATCAGACAAGGCCCTATTTACAGGTCTTGAGGGTTTTAAACAAAAACAAAAAACCTTCCCCACAAAGGAATTTACACATATACACAATTGCACTTTTCAGAAGGTGGAAATACAACTGATCTTGTTCTTTTAGTTTTCAAGAGTTTAAACACCAGGGACATCTGCATCTCGATAAAAACTCCTGAGGGCAATTTGATCAAAGACACAGAAAATCCTTCCTTCAAAGAAATGCACCTTGTGACACTCCAAGAAGGAGGAGAGAGATTTAAAGTAAAATCTGCCCTGAATCATTACCACTGACTTGAGGGAGATATTAAAAAGCCGTTGGCTTCATATGGCTTTTAAACATTTTGCTATAACCCCAGGGCCACAGAAGCCGTTCGTGAAATTCTTCTACTCATCTCTACTAAAGAGTATCACAGCAGTATACACTCATATACACATACACACATCTCTACTTCGTTCCCATCCTTCTGCCTTTGGTGCCCATGACCCAAAATGTGGACACAATGCTCCAAAAAGCAAAGTCATGGGGCAATGCGGGGAGGGGGTGTGTGTGCAAAGTATTGAAAGGTTGAAAGATCCAGAAAAGCAGAGGTAGCTGGCTCGTCTGTTCTCGTAAAGCCAACACTCATTCGGGTGGGGATACGGAATGCAGAGGTAGAAATAAAGCAATCCTGGACTCCCACTCTGCCATCTCCCTCTGCCTCTCTGCCCTCCATCACCCCATCCGGTCGTGGAGGACCACCTCCGAGCGAGAGGACTCCCCTTACAATCCCCCCACCCTCACCCTTGAGGGGAAAGAAGCGAAATGGGGTTGGCTCGAAGAATAGAGCTGAGCAGTGGGTGAGGGTCACGCCGAGCTCCAGATGGAGACCCTGCCGCACAGGGTGGCCGCACAGGGGGACGGGGGACGGCCCCGGCGAGGGTGAGGTGGGGATCGGAGGAGGGTCTCGCCTCCGCCGCTCCCGGGGGAGGCTCCGGTTACTCACATTTTCCGTGTCCCGCTCGTTCACCGTCGGCAATGGCGTCCGGGCCGACATTTTGTGCGGGCGACGGGGTCGGGCCGGGGTCTCGCCGGCCGGGCTGGGGTGCGGGCCCCGGGGGCGAGAGGAAGCGGGTGCGGACGCGAGCACAAGGCCGGGGCCGGGGCGAGCGGCTCCCGCAGGCCGCGGGGCGGTGCAACAAGCGGCCCCGGCGGGGGAGACGGGGAAGAGGACGCGGAGGAAGAGGAGGGGGAGCCGCTTCCCGCGGCGGCGCCGCCGGGGGACGCGGGCAGTAACGAGGGAGGGCTCGGGGCGAGGCGGTTGCCCCGCGCTGGCCGGGCGGCGAGAATGGTAGGATGCGGCGCCGAGGGGAGGGAGGCGGGGAAGAGGAGGCGGGAGGCGGCGGCCAGGCCCCACTAGGCTCTCCCGGCCATCGGTGAAGGTGAACCCGGCGCCTCAAATCACTGCCTGGCCCGTCCCGGCGAGCGCGCCTCGGCGTCGGGAGCCGCGGCCCTGACAGCGCCGTCCGCGCCGCGCCCCGCTCCTCGCCTCAGGTGTGCGGCGCCGCCCGGCCCAGCCGCATCCACGCGCCCGGGGCCCAGCGGCGGCGGCGCCCTGAGCCCCTGGCGCGAACGTCCGGCCCCGTCCGCGCGGTCACCGCCCCCGCCGCCGCCGCGCCTCAGCCAGGAGGAGCGGCCCGAGCCGGCTGCGCGCGGAGCGGCGGGCGCGGCACGCAGCGCCCAGAGGCACTTGGCGGCCGCCGCCGGGTGGGCGGGCGCCAGCCGAGGGGGCCTCTCCATTCATTCCCTCATTAGGGATGCGGGGCCGCCTCCTCCTCCTCCTGCGCGCTCTCGCCCGCCTGTCCCAGTGTTTATTTTTGTTTCTTGCCCCACCCGCGGAGTTTACGGTCGTCTAAGAGCCTCTGGTGGTTTTATTTTTATTCATGTTTGGTTTTTGCTAGGTTGGGATGAGAGAGAGCCGATGCAAATAAGTGGCCTTAAAAAATTTTTTTTGTTGTTCGTTTCATTGGGGAAGAATTGGGTACAACTCTACCCGGGATCCTACTGCTCCTCTGGGACTTTTGCCATTTTTAATTTCTACTCCTCCGCCCGCGTTTCCATGCTTTCTCAATTCTTGTCCTCGCCTGAGCCCTCTTTCAGTCAGTCCCCTTCTCTCGGGAGCCGTTAGGTTCAGGGTTACCCTCACGGTTGGGCAAAGGGCACAAAAGCCCTCAGAAGGGCCAGCGGCCTCGGAGGGGCGGCTGGAGAAACCGTAGTGCAAGGGACTCGGGCCCCGACGGCGCAGCCTCCTTGGGAATGGGGCCGGCAGAAGAGGTCTCTCGGCGCCCCGCTGCACCCCGCAGTGGGTGAGACCCGGGAGTCACAACGTCTACACTGGCTGATCGTCACTTCCTGGGACACAAGGAAGTATCACTTAAGCGAGCTCATTTAGGGAGGGTGGAGAGCTGTCTCTGATTTTGGCCCTGTCCTACCCCTTCCAGGTGGCTCCCTTACCCTTCCACCCACCTGCCATTCATTGCATCCTGCAGACGTCCGTGTCTATAGTGCATTGTCCAGGGCCCATTAGCCCTTTATAAGCAGCGCTGTTTTTTTTTCTATCTCATCTGAGAGGTTACATTTTGCACATTCAGCCTCCAGGACAAAAACCTTAGCATCTCTCTATTCCTCTTCTTTCCAATATTTCTTTTTCACTTCCTTTCATGGACGGGCAGGAAAATAAAAGGAGCAATAGATAGGAGGGGATAGATCCATTTTTTGAGCTGCTTTCATAAACCTCCAATGGAAATCTTATGACGGTGGGAAATTCCTCCTGTGTCCTGTAGTTTATCCATTTGAAGGAAAAATCCTTGCACCAGATGGTTTTTATCCTGATTCATTAAAGGTTGTTTCTGCAAAGTTAACACTTGACCCTTAAAACATGGGTTCAAAAGACATAAAAATAGCAAACACAAAAATCCTCTGAGGAAAAAAAAATTCTCAATATATATTCACTTCTTGAACACCATCTATGTATTTATTTCTTTAGCATTTTATCTTGTAAGCACTTCCCAATTTCACAAAGCAAATGAAAATCACAAGATCCCTTTGGTGCATCACCACTCTTCAAACAGAATTCAGGCTATGGAACTGCCAGGCGGCATCCTGAGCTGTGATGTGTACCTGGGAATGCCAAGCTTTTACAGTCCTTCTGCAGAGATCCGGAATCACCAAGATGTCTTGAAGTTGCCAGGGCATAAGCCTGTACTTTTCTTGTCAACTAGAGCTACTGTTGCCTATAGGGGCTGCTAATACAGTGTCAGCAGCACCATTGACTACTGCAGCCACACGAGAGTACCTTGTGTTATAATAGTACCCGAGTTAATCTGAATATAAACAAGTATCTGTGAAAGGGTGTTCAGCCCCACTGGAATATGAATTATTCCTTCAGCTGGTAGCTTGGATTTTGCTCTTCAGAGTATACTTACATATTATGCTATGTCTTTATCCGCATGGTGACTCTGACAGACATATTTATTTCCATTTGATAAAATTCCACTAAGTCAACTTATTCAAGATCACAGATGCACCAGGTTAATAAGATACAGAAGATAACTGAAATATGTGGTACTGTTCAATCTGTCACCAGTCACAAAACCCACAGGTTCACCCCTTCGTAACGTATAATGGCTAATTAGCGACAGAGCTCAAAGGAGAGCCAGGGATTCTGGCACAGTAGCTTCCACAGACTAAAGTGTACATTAAAAGCCGTGGACAAATCCCTTAGCTATATTTGCTACACTGAGCTTGCATACTGAAATTTACTGAATATTGTATAATCATAGTAAGGAATATTTATTTTTTAAGTCAACACCCAAAGAAAGTTTAATAACAATGGAATTACATTCAAAGGGAGTCATTACTGGGTAACTGAAATCCATAATTCTAACTAACAAAATAGACTAGAAACAACTCTATCCAAAAAATAGCATTCAAATAATCATTATTAATACCCACGGTTTTTGGCTTAGTATGTAATGAAAACTAAATGAAAATGCATTTTGCATAGGTTTAAAAAAAAGTCATTGTGTTTTTTTAAAAAGAGTTATTGAGTGTGTTACCCCTATGTGAGCCCTTCTCTCCCTTAAAATGGCATGAGGCAGTATTGTGATGGAATCAAAACTGTTTAGCCATAGTCCTTAATAATGAAAATGCTCGTGAGCAAAATTTTCTTTAGTCACTATATATAGCTTCTGTGCCTGTGACTATCGAGAAATGACAAAAGGAATATTTTAAGGCTTTGGATAATTTTCTTTAGCGTTATTAACCAAATGTGGCATATTCAAATTAGAGGTTTCTAACTTAATGTGTTAGGGTAATAAAAGTTTCAGAAGAAATTTGAAGTGCTGACAAAACTAAAGAGAAATAAAGATCTACTCGATACTAAACCTACACTGAAGTGTGGTAAATCGCCTACCATCAGCACTATGGAGTAGAATTCTCCAGAACTACACTGTCCCATACTGTAGGCACTTGCTACATGTGGCTATTGAGCACGTAACATGTTACTTGAATTTTTAATTTGATATACTTTTAAATAATTTAAGTTTAAAAACTGATTTGTTTCAGTGATTGGAAAATTTTAATTATGTTTGAAAAACTGAAGTATATGAATCTACCTTTTCAACCATAAATTTCCTGAAATGTAAATACAGATCAAGCATTTCTGATGGAAATTTATCACCTGAATTGGGATGTGCAGTAAGTAAAAAATGCACAGCAGATTTTTAAAGACTTAGGAGGAAAAGAAGTAGGAGTAAGATATCTCAATAAATAGTATAATGATTACATATTAAAATGCTAGTATTTTAATAGATTGGGTTAAATAAAATATATTATTAAAATTAATTTCAACTTTCTTTTTTTACTTTTTCAAATGTGGATACTGAAAAATATAAACTTACATATGTGGTTTCCATTATATCTCTGTTGGACAGTACTTCTCTATATGGTCAAAACTGAGAATGAAAAGGTTTCATTGCTGAAGAATCAGAGGCCTTGATTAGAAGCTATTAATAATTCGTTCTGTGGTAGAGTGGTACCCAACAAGCATTTATGGGGTAATGTGGTGGGCTCTACCACATGCCAAGCTGTGCTGTTCAAAGGGAATATTCTTCACCTATACTTACCAGTAGTTAGCCTTATGCCACTTAAAGAGCTAAGTAGGAAACATGTTGAATTCATGACTGTTAACAGATTGCAGTCATTTGTAAGCAAAGAATTTATCAAATGTGACAGATTTAGCACAGTTAATAGTGAACTCTTAAAACTGCATATTTCTTATATCATGTGCTTTAAATGAATCTGATGTCTGATAGACTTGGCCAATTTATTGAGGGCATACTTTGTTCCAGGTACCACATGCCTATTTACAGTGTTTCATTTAACCACACACGAAAACTGCAGGATGAAAAGTTGTATAAGGCAACAAAGAGCTGTCCCAGCTAAAGAGAAAAATGGTTAATGTCCATCAGGAAAGAATAATCCGTTCTTTTCATAAATAAACTGGGTCCTGATTGCATGCCTATCTTGAACAATGTAAATTTTTATTGTGTGTCATCATTCACCACTTAAAATGTGGAATCACTGAAATGGACAAGCGCCTCAGGAGAAAAGATATATCGTATTTTAAAAACTATATAAAGCTGCTGCCTTTTACATTGTATATATGGTCATAGAAGGACTAAAAAGTCCTTGTTATTATTTAAACTATACTTGTCTTCATAGCCATCAATATATACATAGAAGTATCAACCCAAGAGTCAGCCTATGTGCTTTTTAGGTTGTGCTACTCCACACCTTACAAACAGAATCTCCATCTAAGAAATGCTTGCTCTCCTTCCATTCCCCACAAGCACTCTAGGGTCAGCAATGTTGGACTGTTTGGATTTCTGCAAGTATACCCTGCTGCTTGACTCCTCTGTGCCTTTGTGTCATCTGTTGTCTTCCTGGAATGTCCTCTTTTCTGCCTGATGGCCTCAGAGCTGATCTTTAAAAACCTTCTTTTGGAAACCTTCTCTGACATCCCTATTCCTCCCCACGTCCACAATTAATCACGCCCTCTGCACTACCTCTGTACCTTGGGAATTCCTCTACTGTTGCTGTCCTCGCACTGTGTACCTGGCTGGTCCCCTACCCGACTGTGTGCTAGGAAAAGGAAGGGAATATACCTTATTTAATTCTTTTTGTCCAGAGCCTAGCATAGTGCCCAATAATGTGTAGATGCCCAATTTCCTAAATGACCTTTATTGACTTGTCCCATGTTGTAAATTCTCCTGCACTTCCACATTCTTTTGAATTTTGAAGAAGTATCATATAGGAATTGAACATATATTATAAAAGAATAATTAAAGTTTACAACTGGGGGCTATAGGAGTAAAGAGTTCACACAGTATGCAAAATATCTTCCCAATAAAAGTTATTGATTTGGTAGCAAAGTGGCTTGTTCTGCCTCCTATAGAATAGTAACTTAACATAGTGCTGCTAATTTTACTGCTGTGTGATTTTACTGTAATCATTCATTTTTTGTCCAAAAAATGAATCAGCTTAGGAATTGCTGATCATTGATATTTCAATGGAATAGTCTTTTAAATAAGTATCCGCATAAACCAAGGTGTACTGACAGCAAGTACTTGGTCAAGAGGAAACACTTCAAAAGTAGACTGAAAAATTAAAGATAGAATAACATGACAATGGAGTGCTAGAAGCAGTAAAGCTGGCAGATCAACCCCAGGGAGCAGTCATCCGGAATTGGGTGGCTCTTCCTAAGCAAAAGCCTTTCCGCAGACCAAGTGTCAGAACATCACTTGGCAGTAAAAATTAAGACAGCAAAACAAAGAACACACATGGAAGTGACTTGGTGGTGAGTAACACATTAGTCTTTAGCAACGTTGGAAAAATGCAGGTGAAAATCAACATTAATAGCATCATCTTCAAATAGAGGGACAATGGTTGTATATAGATTCATAAATGTATAGATGTGGATACACCCACATTATTGTACCTTCCAAACTGTAGTTTTGTAATGTCACATAGAAAGCAAAACAATCCTTCAAAAGTCCTATGGTAGCCACTGTAGAGTGGGAGTTTGATTATCTTCCACTTGGCATTTGTGACTACAAATTAAACAGAATGTAGTTCAATACCCTTCTAAATAGCCTTGCAACTTGAATATTTGATTTCATGGATGACATACTGAGTGAATTGTTCCCTTATATTTTTAAACTTATTTTGTTAGTATAAAAGTACTAATTTTGTAGTTTCCTTTTGTAAACTCAATTTATTCAATGCTTTCAAATTATTTTTTCTATGTTAAAATTTTATATCACTTACATTTTGATGATTTCTTTCTTTCCTACACAAATATTGATACCATTTGTTACTTTGCTTTTCATTCATTCATTTAAATTTTTTTTTCTTTTTTTGTGTGTGTTTTTTGTTGTTTTTGTTTTTGAGACAGAGTCTTGCTCTGTCACCCACGCTGGAGTACAGTGGCTCAATCATAGCTCACTGTATGATCAAGCTCCTGGGCTCAAGCGATCCTCCCACCTCAGCCTCCAGAGTAGCTGGGACTATAGGCATGTGCACCGCACCCAGCTAACCTTTTTGGTTTTTGTAGAGACAGGCTGGTCTCAACTCCTGGTCTCAAGCAATCCCGTTGCCTCAGCCTCCCAAAGTTCTGGGATCACAGGGGTGAGCCACCGTGTTCAGCCAATTTAAAAATATTGAGCCCTGCTAATGCTGGATACTATTTTAAGCTCTCCAGAAAGAACAGTAGACAAAATAGACAAAAATCCTCACCCACATGAAGTTTACATTTTTATAGGCACTTTCAGTGTCTAGACAGTTGAAAACCTGAGGTTCGCATTATACAAATAACATTTTATTTTATGCATTGATTATTTTTCTCTTTTAACAAACACAAGTGGCCAGATTTAATTTTTTTTTAATTAAAGAATTGCAGTAACTAGATCTTTTCTCCAATCCAGAGGTAATTTGCTTTCTTCTTTAATATTTTGGCCTTTCTCCAACAAGCTTTTGTATAAACAGCTTCAACTGGTTCCACAAGTAGTTTGGGTACTTTAAAACCATAGATGCCTCCCTGAGTGAGTGACTTGTATTTGATCTACATTTTGTAATATTACCCCAGCTTTATTATACTGACACCAGTATACTTACTACATTTTATCATTGTGAACTGCTTTATCTTCAATAACTGGTAGTTTTCTTCCTCCTATTGCTATTAGATCCAGATAAACTGTTAATATTTTAATAGTTCCTTTAAAATCATAGAGTAAATAGGAGTCTACATTTATAACAATTTTAGTAGTACTTTTTTTTCAGATAAAGGAACAGTTTCAGAAAATTCTTCCCTCTCCATCCTATAAAAATTAAGCTCCCTATTACTCACTATAGTAGTATAATCCACTTTTCCTTCATAGCTCTAATAATAATGACCAACAGGGAGCTGTGTGAGTGTTCTGTCCAATACTGTATCTCTAGTGCCTAGCACATGGGAGTTAATTAATTAATTAGAGAACAGAAGTAGATTTAATCATTTCTCTGCATTTGAACACATGTTTTCAGATCCTAGATTTCTTTCAGATGATCTTAGTATATTGCCACTCATAAGTGAAGAACTCAGGTTAAGTGTTCCTAAATTTTTCCAAATTGGTTTTCCATAGTCACCCATTGGGCACTTGCCATCCATTGCTTAAAAGCTCAATTGCCGAGACTCCCATACTAATTTTTCCCACTATCTTCCTTTTCTAGTTCTAAAACAAGTATCTAAATTTCTAAAGTTATAAATGTCTCTTCTTAAAAGCGTTAAAATCATGGAATATGCATCTCAGAATATTACCATGGCTAGAATCCAGGTTTACTCACATGTGAAAAAATGCATTTCCTTTATAATATTTTTAACCATTTCTTTGGCTATCTTCTTATCTTATAAGAAACTCTTAACACTAAGCCACAATCAGTTGCATACTATTGAACATACACTATACATTCAGTTCTATTCTAAGAGGAGCTGGGTGCAAAGTGTGATGCTAACATATTGTAATTAACTTTTGAATAAATACACCAAGACTTATGTAGCAAAAGTTAAGCTGAACTTTCAAAGTGGTTCATACTCTGAGGAAGTATGTATTTAATCCAGTGATGCGATGTTACACATTAGGAACTTCTTTTGCAAGAGCCTCTGGAGCCCATGGCACAATCTTTTGTGTATTTTCAGTGGTGATAAATCTTTGTCGTTTGATGGTTTATTTTTAATGAAGAGTCATTCAGAAACAACTATGGTGAGTAGCATGGATGATTAAATTGGATAATCCCACATTTGATCAAACAACAGACATGTAATAAATAATAAAAACACTATTTTTTTTATTCATCAAGCTGGATCATTCTATAAAGAAGCATTTAGAACAATGAAAGACGAAAGCCTCTTTCCAAGCTTAAAACCTTGAAAAGTGATTATTTTAAGATATAAAATAATCACTTCTACATGTGGTCATGTGGTTCATGTATTTAAGGACATGCAGTTTTAATAGAATAACATGAACAGTTAAAGAACGAAATACAGTGCTAATTGGTAAGTGACCAAAGGCCACTAGAGGCAAAGGAATGTAAAGAGAGGCTTCATATAGGGGCATCAATATACATTAACATCATCTTCATTAAGATATAACGTTTATGTGAATTTTCTAGAGCCTTTTGTTTACATTATCTCTAGTAATCCACATTAAAATTCTCGTGAACAGACAAGTATCCTTAATCTATTCCCCAAAGAAGAAATCAAGGCTCAAAATATAAAGAGGTTTGCTTTGTATCATATATTCAAGACAATCTGATCCTTCAGCCCAGAACCCCTTTTCATTCATTCCTGAGTCTTTTACATGTACACACAGCACAATGATTGCTGACTTCCACATCTATATCTTTCAGCTCTTTCTTTTTGGTTCTTCCTAAAATCCACTGTCAGCCTTCTGAATATGAAAACATTAGTACAACAGACATGAAGGTGAATGTTAAGGACATAAAAACATATGAATAACTGTTGTGAACTTATTATGCTATAAATGTGAAATAAAATCAGGTCTGGCCCTAGAGGCAGGATTTAGGCCAAACTGCATTATGTAGCTTGCCTGATGTTTTTATATGGATGAAATCAAACTAGAATTAAAATCAGCAACAAACTAGAATTAAGAAAAAAATAATGAAAACAGGTAATTTATAGCCTAGAGGGTGTGTGTTGAGGGGAATAGTAAGAAATGAAGACACCTATTTGCAGAAATGGAGAGAAATTTTTCCTGGTTGATGGTTGGGAGAGAGCTTGCGGACTTACAGGCACACCTTGGAGATATTGTGGGTTTGGTTCCAGACCACTGCAATAAAGCCAATATCACAATAAAGTGAGTCACACAAATTTTTTGGTTTCCCAGTGCATGAAAAAGTTACATTTACATTATACTGTAGTCTATTAAGTGTGCAATAGCATTATGTCTAAAAAAATGTACATACCTTAATTTAAAAATATCTTGTTGGTAAAAAATGCTAGCAATCACCTGAGCCTTCAGTGAGTCGTAATCTTTTTGCTGGTGGAGGATCTTGCCCCAATGCTGATGAGGCAGGTTGGTGGTTACTGAAGGTTGGGGTGGCTGTGGTAATTTCCTAAAATAAGACAACAATGAAGTCTGCAACATTGATTGACCTCTCCTTTCATGAAAGACTTCTCCATAGTGTGCCGTACTGTTTGATAGCATTTTACCCACAATATAACTTCTTTCAAAACTGGAGTCAATCTTCTACGACCCTGTCATTGCTTTATCAACTAAGCTTATGTAATATTCAAAATCTTTTGTTGTCATTTCTACAATGTTCACAGCATCTTCACCAGGAGTAGATTCCATCTCAAGAAACCATTTGCTTTGCACATCCGCAAGAAGCAACTCTTCATCTGTTCAAGTTTTATCATGAGATTGCAGCAATTCAGTCACATTTTAGGACTCCGCTTCTAGTTCTCTTGCTCTTTCCACCACATCTGCAGTTACTTCCTCCTCTGAAGTCTTAAACCCCTCAAAGTCACCCATGAGGGTTGGAATCAACTTCTTCCAAACTCCTGTTTATGTTGATATTTCGACCTCCTCCCATGAAGAATGAATGTTCTTAATGGCACCTAGGATGGGGAATCCTTTCCAGAAGGTTTTCAATTGACTTTGCCCAGATCTATCAGAGGAATCACTATCTATGACAGTTACAGCCTTATAAAATGTATTTATTAAATAATAAGACTTGAAAGTCAAAATTACTCCTTGATCCACGAGCTACAGAATGGGTGTTGTGTTAGCAGGCATGAAAAAAACATTCATTTCCTTATATATCAGAGTTCTTGGGTAACTAGGCATGTTGTCAACGAGCAGTAATATTTTGAAAGGAATTTTTTTTTTTCTGAGCAGTAGGTCTCAAGAATGGGCTTAAAATATTCAGTAAAAACATGCTATAAACAGATGTGCTGTCATACAGGCTTTGTTCTTTCATTGATAGAGCACAGACAGAGTAGATTTAGCATAATTCTAAAGGGCCCTAGGATTTTTGGAATGGTAAATGAGCATTGGCTTCAACTTAAAGTTACCAGCTGCATTAGCTCCTAACAAGAGAGTCAGCTTCTCCTTTGAGGTTCTGAAGCCAGGCATTGACTTCTCCTCTATAGCTAGGAAAATCATAAATGGCATCTTCTTCCAATAGAAGTCTGATTCAACTACATAGAAAATCCATTGTTTAGTACAGTCACCTTCATCAATGATCTTAGCTATATCGTCTGGATAATTTGCTGCAGCTTCTCCATCAGCATTTACTGCTTCATCTTGCACTTTTATGTCATAGGGATGGCTTCTTTTCTTAAAGCTCATGAACCAACCTCTGCTAACTTCCAACTTTTCTTCTGCAGCTTCCTCACTTCTCTCAGCCTTCATAGAATTGAAGAGAGATCCTTACTCTGGATGGGGTTTTGGCTTAAGGGAATGTTGTGGCTGGTTTGATCTTCTCTCTAGACCACTAAAACTTTCTTCATATCAGCAATAAGGCTGTTTCACTTTCTTATTATTCATGTGTTCATTGGAGTAGCACTTTTAATCTCCTTCAAGAACTTTTCCTTTGCAATCAAAACTCTGCTAACTGTTTGGTGCAAGAGGCCTAGCTTTCAGCCTATCTCAGCTTCCAACATGCCTTCCTTACTAAGCTTAATTATTTCTAGCTTTTCATTTAAAGTGAGAGATGTGCAAATCTTCTTTTCACTTCAACACTTAGAGGCCATTGTAGGGTAATTAATTGGCCTAATTTCAATATTGTGCCTCAGGGAATAGGGAGCGCCAAGGAAAGGAAGAGAGATGGGAAACAGCTGGTCCACGGAGCAGTCAGAACACACGCGACATTTATTGATTAAATTTGTCATCTTATATTGGTGTGGTCCTTGCTGCCCCAAAACAACTACAATAGTAACATCAAAGATCACTGATCACAGATCACCATAACAGATATAATAATAATTTACAAGTTCAAAATACTGTGAGAATAACCAAAATGGGACACAGAAACATGAAGTGAGCACATGCTATAGGAAAAATGGTGCTGATAGACTTACTTGATGCAGGGTTGCCACAAACCTTCAATTTGTAAAATATGCAATATAATCTATGAAGTGGGATAAAGCGAAACGCAGTAAGATGAGGTATGCCTGTAACAACTTGCCCAACGAGGGTAAGCAGTTAGTGAAAGACAAGGTGTGTCCTAAATGCCAGCATCAGTTTTAATGACCATCGATCTATCTCAGAAGAATAAAAGTGGGCCATTTCTATTAAGCAACCACAATAGCAACAGCAATGAACACAACCAGCAATTAGGAAGTAAGAGCGCATACACTAAGCCTGTACTAGAATCACAAAAAAAAGAAGACTCCTATTATTTAACACCTCCTGAGTGCCCTGAAGTTCACGTTTATCACCTTGTTTGATCCCCACAGCAATCCCATGGGAGTGGCTCAAAGTCGCACACACTTACAAAATATGTCTGACTCCACCACACTCTGATGCCACCAGAGGGAATTGTCCTTGCTTTCGAGCAGCTCACAATCCAGGTAGGCCAGACCCCTATCTATACACTACATCTCACCACTCCACCACCAGGACCTGAACACACATACACACACACACACCCCACCCCCAGAGCCAAAAGCACTTATAAAGCAAAATACTTGCATAGAAATATAGTATAAAATGCATAGATTAGAGCACAAGGAAATGACTGAGTCAGAATTACAGGGGTTAATTAGAAAAGACTTTCTAGGGGGGCAGAGCTTTAAGCCACATTTTGAAAGACAGAAAGGACAAATCTAAGTGGAATGAATCAGGCATTCTCCGAAGAGAATGTAATGGGCAAAGGCATGGAGGCAAGAATGAGCATGCTGTGAACGGGAGATGACAAGTAGCTTTGTTTGACTGGACTAAAGTTTTAAGCAGTCCTGAAGAATCATTCATGTGAAAAGATATTTAAGGACTCAACTATGTGTGTATATATGTGAACATCATCTTTCCTCAAATAAACTTCACTACTTGCTGTAGAACTATTAGCATCCACTGAGATGGCTTTAAAATAATGCTGGGAACCACCACTTGCTCTTTTCAATTCCTTAATAGTTTTCTCCCAATGGGACCATTCAATTCTCCTTGTCTTTGGGCTGCTCTGAATTCTAGCAGCACTCACTCCCTTGGGTCTATAAATACTAGTTTCAAAAAAAAATCACAAACTTTCTATTTCCTTAAGTAGGGAATACAATCTTTATTTATAGTTGAAATGTATTTTTGAAATGTGTATTTTCTGACATTCTTTCCCAACAAAAGACCACAACTATTTGTAATGAAAGAATATTTTGTAGTTCAACATGTGGAAACTTGTTTTTGTAAGATACTTTAATGCATTGCTAAAGAAATATGTTTGCTTTGCTTTGCTGCCTGTTATTTTTATAGACCATTTATTTGTGATACTAAGGGCTTTAAACAATAAACTAACACAATCCCAACCCCCCAGAATCTCCTCTTGGGAGGAAGCAGGGTCTGGATGTTAAACCATACCAGATGATGGAATGATAGGAACTCTGGGTCTGATTTCTGATTTCAGCATTTCTTGATTATGTTCATCCCTGTGCCTCAGTTTCTTTACCTATTAAATGGAGATAGCCATTCTTACCTCACAGTGAATGCTTATGAAATATGTTCAAAGCCCCAGTGAAGTACAAATATAGGCTTGAAAGTACTTCCTCCTATTTATGATAAAAATAAAAATCTATGTGACATAATAAGAAAAGTCACCAGAATAAAGAATTGATCATTCACCTCAGACCTCTTAGATGGTGACTAAAATGCCACTGAAAATTGCACTAATTTATACGTGGCCCAGTTCTGAGGGAGAGGTTCATTGTTCTGGTCTTTGAATGACTTTCCTAGGCTTCTGAACATAAGTATATTGCTCCAAAATAGTGCTTTTCAAACTACCTACACTGAAGGGCCAGGTTATTTCTCCCCAGATTTCAAATCTGTCAAAGACTGATGCTTTTATAAAATACAATAAAAATGAATTCACAGAAAAATGAAAAAATTTAAATGTAGTCATACAAAATAAAAGCTTAAATTTATTGTTATATCCAACAGACAAAATTACTCTGTCAAATTCTATATGTTTCTAAACACAGTCTATTTGTACATTTTTGAACAACAATGAACAGTTTAGGGTTTGGCACTGGTGTGTGGACCGACCACACTTTGAGTAGCACTGTTCTAAAATACCCCCTCTGAACTCTCTTTCCATTATTTCTTCCTGTGCCTTCCCCCAAAATGTTCTTCACACTGATCACGTGACTGCACATAGAGGAGTCTGCAGAACCGGGGCATGGATAGTGCTGGGAAATTTAGAGACATCTTCTCGTATCAGAGCATCTAGAGCATCTTCTCAGCTTTGTTTCTCCATTTCGAGTCCAGAAATGAATCTGGGTAGTTCCTTAATCACTGGGAATAGGCATAGCCTCCTTGAAAGAAAGTGAATATTCTAGGCTTGCCCAAACAACTCCCAAGCTGCACAGCACTCCTGGGCTATCCAGGGGAGATTCCTGAGACTTACTGTGGCTGTTGCTTCGTCAGAGTCGAACACATCCAAGTGAAATGCCAGGTCCTTCATGCCCTAATTCTTGGTCCAGAGACAGTGGGGCCCAAGAGAGTCGGGGACTATAGAAGTGCATTTGTCCTCCTCCCTAGCCTTTGTTTTAGTGACCTCTGCCATCTTCATTAATGACATCTGCCTCCTCCAAAAATGCTTCCAAGCAGCCATCCTTATCCTTTGGCAACATTTTTCTCTAATGACTGCATTCATGTAATATCAGATAAATAGAAAATAAAGAAGAACAGCCAATGAGTATCAGTCATTATGACTTAAAGACTAAAAGAAAATACTTCCTGAAACTTCAAGCCCTCCTCCCCTCATAATGTAATGATGATGTAATGAGGTTGCACGCCCTTGACTTCTGCCTCTGCATATATCTATAATTAAATTAAGGATTGTTTATCTGAAGCCTAAAAAAGAAGGAGATCCCAAACTCCCCTGAAAAGGTATAAAAAACTATGTATATATGTAAATATACATATTCCGTAAAATAGGGCCTTAGTTTTAGTCAGATTTTCAAAAGAGCTCCACTTAAAAAATATACTTAAAATCTCTCATTTAAGCAACCCTAAATGGAAGAGTAGCTATCTTCTGGACTCTCAACCTAGGCTCTCAACAGTGTTAGACTCAAGCCTTATATAATATTTCCTCTCTTGCTAGACACTGTATTTTTCAAATTACCTTTGTGATCTATACCATGAATCACTATAGGCATTAAAAAATGAATTAGAATAGAATAAAATAATCACTAGTGTCTCAAGCATAGTAAGGGTAAGTACTATTAATATTTCATGACACTTTCATCATGTGTACTGGGTCTTGATATAAAATGGATTTTTTTATCTGGGTTGGGGCCAAAAAGGGTTTAAAGCCATTGATATAGAGCGTTAGTTCTCAGACTTGAATGTGTACAAGAATCATCTGAGCAGTAAATTAAAATGCAGAGTCCCAGGCCCTGCCTGCAGAATCTGCTTATTAGAAATCTGCATTTGTGCAATCTCCTCAGGTGAGTCAGATGCAGGTAGACTATGAGCACACTGGGATAAATACTCACCTGGAAGCACTGCTGGAGAGCATAGGCTTGGGAGTTGCATAGACCAGAATGAAAAGACCCACTCAGGCATATTTAGGATCTTGGCAAATTACTCTGTGAGCACTAGTTTCCTTATCTGTGAAATGGCATTGAATGTCCCATCACACAGAGTAGTTACAAGTATTATAGGAAATAGCCTGTGTACAGGGCCAGCTACATAATATGCAGGGCCCAGTGCAAAATGAAAATGCAGGGCCCCTTGTTCAAAAATTATTCAGAATTTCAAGATGATGACAGCAGAGCATTAACCCAAGTGCAAGGCCCTTCTGAGCTCAACATCGCGTGCCACTTCACAGGTACACAACCATGACACCAGCCCTGTGAAGTATAAAGCAGCTAATTCAGTGCTTAACGTATGCAAAGTGCTCAAAAAAGGGTGGCTTTATCTAGCTAGAGCATATGTCAGTATAAATATGAGGCAATCTATGTAAAAAGCATTTGAAACAAAATCACTCAACTATAAATAAGCCAAGGTATTATTAACATGATGTAAGCTAACTATTATGATGCTGATAGGAGCTGATCTGAACTTTCTTAATTAGGATCAGGGATGCTTTGTTCTATAGTTTGGTTGTTTGAAAGAAGAAGAGCCATTGTGCAAGCACAAGTACTGAATTGTTTCTGGCATGTCCAAGATTCACCACTTCCACCTGTGCCCTCTGATGGGGTGGGGGGTGTCACAGTTGGACAAACCACCTCCCTTTCAACAGCAGTGCCCTGAGTGTGAGGGAAAGAAACCTCCTACCCCCTCCCTGCTATGCCTTCCAGGAACTTCTCAGCAGCCTGATGAAAGCCCACTTTCTTTATCAATCACTACAAGTTAAATAAAACACTTTCAAGATCTAAGAATAATTCTCAAAATTTCATGTCAAGTGGAAATTAAGCATTATTAATACCAGTTCAGACAAGAAAAAAACAACATGTAGGAAAACTCACAATCTCTGGGCAACTTATTTACATACTTCAATTGTTACCTCTACGCCCTCAACTCCCCAAACTACATTCCCACCAAAGCCGTTCATTTTTGATCTACCCTTGACAAAATTAAATATGTTTCCCTTAACCTTCAATGAGCTCAAATGCCTTAACCTCACATGGACTTAAAAACAAATTTTGCATCTTTGTCCTTCACAATAGCTTCTCTTCCTGACATTCCATTTTGTTACAGTATTCTAGACCAAGGCCTTGGAATTTTCTGTAGTTTATCCCTACATACATACACCTATCACACCTAACATAGGCTATTTTGTGTTATAGTTATTTGTGTGCTCCTTTATTTCCTCTACTAGATTCAAGTGCCCAGAGGGCAGGAACTGTGATTCTTTCTCTTTTGCATGCCCTGTCAGCAACTAGGCATGTCCTATCCTCCATTTGCTTAGTGATAGAGGGTGGAGGGGGCTTGCAGCAGGCCCTTAGTATATTTCAGCATCAGTCTGAATGTCCACCTCTTCTGGTTTGCTGCATGCTTGGGGGGCCAAGTGTGGCTCCAGTCATCTGGTGACTGCAATGTCAAATGCTCCCCGACACTTGGGATCCATGACAAAAGTCACAATTTGCAATTCTTTTGTTCCTATTAAGAAATATTTGTCTGGGATGGGTTTGAGGTGTATAGAACTTCTACTTATTCCATTGGGAACAAGGTAACACTTAATTTGAAGCACTTAAATTTAAGCACCTTAAATCATTCTTGCATGACTTTTTTTTTGATGTCTTAATACTTGGGACCACTTCTCTAGTATATCAATCAGTCAACAGGCTTAAGAATAGTATATGAATCAATCTAACATGTTAGGTCATGTTCTGATACACTATTACAAGGCATAATTCTTGGCATCAAGCATCTTAAATTTCAGTTGAGGATATTGTCTATGAAATTAGAAACAAATCAAAGAGTAGTAATGTATAATTGGCTATAAATTTCAGGGATGGCTGTAAAGTTATAAGATTAATACGTGCATGAATGATTAAAAGAAGACTTCATGGAGGTGGGCCTCTGCTTGAGCTTTGAAGGATGAAAAGGATTTGTATGGGTGGAAGGGAGACAAGGGAAGACAGTTGGGGGAAACAGCAAATAATAAACAAGGTAAGCATGATTTTAGCATGTATAAGAGATCAGTAAGGAAATCAGCCTCTCTAGAGGTAGAAGTTTATATTTGGGAATAGCAGGTACTGAAGTTTGTATATTTAGGTAAGCCTGGGACATTAGTCTTAAAATTATGAAAGGACTTTGAACTTAATCTGATAGGCAATAGAAAGCAATTTTTCAAAGAAGTGACAGGAAGAGTTTGGACATATGAATCTGTCATTGGTGCATAAGATGATTTGGGAGGATGAGGATTATAGGGTGGCCAGGGGGATGGAACTTCTGCTATAATCTATATAAGACATTATTAGAAGCTGGACATCCGTAGAGGTAGTAGAGTAGAGGGGGAAATCAGAAGGAATCTTGGAATTACTGAAAAGACTTGATTCAATCCACAATTAGTCACTGAGTGCCTGCTAAATGAAGAACTTTCAGCTGTGCCAGGGAAATCAACAAGAACAAGACACACAAAGCCCTGATGGCCCAGAGTTTGCCTTCTAGTGAGGGGAGAAGAAAGTTTAAGAAACAGGCAGTCACAGTACAGTATCATAAGTATTCTGAAAGGAAAAGTGGGAAGTATTCTCCATGGACACGTACAGAATAATTCCCAGCCCCACTGGGAAAAGGGCAGTGGTGGAGAGTTAGGAAAGATATCTAAATAAAATGACATCTGATGTAAGAGGATAGGGTTGAAGACAGAAGAGTATTCTGGGCATGCAATAAAATGGGAAAATGTCATATACCCAACACAGTACAGACAGAAAACAAACATACCTTTGAAACAGCTCTCAATCTTCAAATCATTTCTCCTTAGCAAACAGCAGAGCCTTGGATTTAAGTCTTCTTTTTCAGACTTGAAGATAATGGAAACTGATCAGGTTTGAATTCCTGCTTTTTTTTCCTTTAAATACATAGTCTTAAAGTATAGGAGGAAAGTGTCAAGATCCTTGCTCTAGGCAGTTGCTGGCTGAAACAAGAGCCTGATATACTTCAAAATATGTGGAGAGACAAACAAGGCCTTAGAGAACAAGACATGCCTGTTGTTTATATCTGCCATGATACACCTTTATCTGATTAAGGCTGGATACCAAAGTTGTTTCTCTTGTTACAAAGACTCACTTGGAAGGGCAAAGGGGAGGATGGATGCACCATCCTGTGCACTCATGGGCTTAATGATACAGGGGTAGGTAATGTATATGAAACAAGCTATGGACCACCAGAACTCATGATGGCCTCCTTATTTAATAAGGGAAAAACAGGAAGAGAAGCAGATTTGAGGGGAGGAAGGTAACAGTTCAGTTGTTAACACAGTGAGTCTGAGGTACCTATGGGACATCCAGGTGCAGATATCCAATGTTCAGGTGAATGTAGAGCCTAGAGGAGAGGTCAAGACACCCTGTATAATGATGAATACTTTCTTTAAAAAGAAAAGAAGACCTGAAGCAAATATTGGAAAATTTTTAACATCTGTTAGGTCTTCTTAGTAGAGATACAGGGGGAGATTGAATCACCTGAAGAATCATTTTCTTGAGCTAACATTTTTGCATAATTATTTTTTTAAAAATTTCAGAGTATTATGGGGGTACAGATGTTTAGATTACATATATTGCCTTTGCTCTGCCTGAGTCAGAACTACAAGCATGCCCATTCCCCAGATAGTTCGCACTGCACCCCTTAGATGTGAATTTACCCCTCCTCCTCCCTCCCACCTGCCTGACACCCAATGAATGTTACTTCCATATGTGCACATAAGTGTTGATCAATTAGTATCAGTTTGATGGTGAGTACATGTGGTGCTTTCTTTTCTACTCTTGAGATACTTTGCTTAGAAGAATGGGCTCCAGTTCCATCCAGGATAATACAAGAGGTGTTAGTTCACCATTGTTTTTTGTGGCTGAGTAGTACTCTGCAGTATACATATACCACATTTTATTGATCCACTCATGGATTGATGGGCACTTGGGTTGTTTCCACATCTTTGCAATTGTGAATTGTGCTGCTGTAAACATTTGAGTGCAGATGTCTTTTTAACTGAATGTCTTTTTTTCCTCTAGGTAAATACCCAGTAGTGGGATTACTGGATCAAATGGTAGTTCTACTTTTAGTTCTTTGAGGTATCTCCATACTAGTTTCCATAGAGGTTGTACTAGTTTGCAGTTCCACCAGCAGTGTATAAGTGTTCCTATCTCTGCATCCATGCCAACGTTTGTTGTTTTGGGACTGTTTGATATAAGCCAATCTCACTGGAGTTAAGTAGTATCTCACTGTGGTTTTGATTTGCGTTTCCCTGATGATTAGAGATGTTGAGCATTTTTTCATATGTTTCTTAGCCGTTATTCTGTCTTCTTTTGGAAGTTTTTGTTCATGACCTTTGCCCATTTTTTAATGGGGTTGTTTGATCTTTTCTTGCTGATTTTCCTGAGTTCTATATAGATTCTAGTTATTAGACCTTTGTTGGATGTATAGCATGCAAAATTTTTCTCCCATTCTGTAGGTTGTCTATTTGCTCTAGTAATAGTTTCTTTGGCTGTGCAGAAGCTTCTTACTTAATTTGATCAGGTTCCATTTGTTTATTTTTGTTGTTGTTGTGATTGCTTTTGGGGTCTTCTTCATAAATTTTTTGCCTAGGCTGATGTCTATAAGAGTTTTTACAACATTTTCTTCTAGAATTCTTATGGTTTCAGGCCTTATGTTTAAGTCTGTTATCCACTGTGAGTTGATTTTTGTGATAGGTGAGAGGTGAGATCCTGTTTCAGTCTTCTACATGTGGCTATCCAATTTTCCCAGCACCATTTATTGAATAGGGGTTCTTTTCCCCAGTGTATGTTTTTGTCTGCTTTGTCGAAAATCAGATGGCTATAAGAGGATGGTTTTATGTCTCAGTTCTCAGTCCTGTTCCATTGGTTTATGTCTCTATTCTTGTGCCAGTACCATGCTGTTTTGGTTACTATAGCTTTGTAGTGTAGCTTGAAGTTTGGTAGATTGATGCCTCCCAATTTGTTCTTTTTTTTTTTTTTTTTTTAGTGGATTATTTTTTTCAGAATATTATGGGAGTACAACACTTTGGCTATATATATTGCCCATGCACTGCCCGTGTCAGAGCTACAATCGTGGTCATCCCCCAAACTGTGCTCCCCGCATCCATTCAGTGAGAGTTTTTCCCATCCCCTCCACCCCCCTCCCACCTGCCCGCCCCCTGATGAATATTATTGCCCTGTGTGATGTAGGTGTTGATCAGTTAGTACCAATTTGATGGTGAGTACCAGTGGTGCTTGTTTTTCCATTCCTGTGACACTTCGCTTTGAAGAATGGGTTCTAGCTCCAACCAGGATAATACCAGATGTGTTAATTCACTATTGTTCCTTATTGCTGAGTAATACTCCATGGTATACATATACCACATTTTATTAATCCACTCGTGTATTGATGGGCACCTGGGTTGTTTCCACATCTTTGCAATTGTGAATTGTGCTGCTATAAACATTCGTGAGCAGATGTCTTTATTATAAAATGTCTTTTTTTCCTCTGGGTAAATACCCAGTAGTGGGATTGCTAGGTCAAATGGTAATTCTACTTTTAATTCTTTGAGGTATCTCCATATTACTTTCCATAGAGGTTGTACTAATTTGCAGTCCCACCAGCAGTGTATGAGTGTTCCTATCTGTCCACATCCCCGCCAACATTTGTTGTTTGGGGATTTTTTGATATGAGCCAATCTCACTGGAGTTAATCTCATTGTGGTTTTGATTTGCATTTCCCTGATGATTAGAGAAGTTGAGCACTTTTTTTATATGTTTGCTGGCCATTTTTCTGTCTTCTTTGGAAAAGTTTCTGTTCATGTCCTTTGCCCATTTTTTAATAGGGTTGTTTGATTTTTTTCTTGTTGATTTTCCTAAGTTCTGTATAGATTCTGGTTATCAGCCCTTTATCAGAGGTGTAGCATGCAAATATTTTCTCCCATTCTGTAGGTTGTCTGTTCACTCTAGTGATAGTATCCTTGCCTTTGCAGAAGCTTTTTAATTTGATCAGGTCCCATGTATTTATTTTTGTTGCTGCTGTGATTGCTTTGGGGGTCTTCTTCAGAAATTCTTTGCCTAGGCCAATGTCCATAAGAGTTTTTCCAACATTTTCTTTGAGAATTCTTATGGTTTCATGTCTTAGGTTTAGATCTGTTATCCATTGTGAGTTGATTTTTGTGAGAGGTGAGAGGTGTGGGTCCAGTTTCAGTCTTGTACATGTGGCCATCCAGTTTACCCAGCACCATTTGTTGAATAGGGAATCTTTTCCCCAGTGTACGTTTTTTTGGAATTTGTCAAAGATCAGGTGACTGTATGAGGTTGGTTTTATATTTGGGTTCTCAGTCCTGTTCCATTGGTCTACGTCTCTGTTCTTGTGCCAATACCATGCAGTTTTGGTTACTATAGCCTTGTAGTATATTTTGAAGTCTGGTAGATAGATGCCTCCCAATTTGTTCTTTTTGCTTAAGATTGCTTTGGCTAGACGGGGTCTTCTCTGGTTCCACATGAAGCGTAGAATTATTTTTTCTAGATCGGCAAAAAATGATGTTGGTATTTTGATAGGGACTGCATTGATTCTGTAAATCAGTTTAGGTAGCAAAGCCATTTTTACTATGTTGACTCTGCCTATCCAAGAGCATGGTAGGGCTTTCCATCTATTTACATCCTCTGCAATTTCTTTTCTCAGTGTTTCGTAATTCTCTCTGTGTAGGTCTTTGACCTCCTTAGTTAGATATGTTCCTAAATATTTAATTTTCTTTGTTGCTATTGCGAAAGGTATTGCATCTTTAATTTGTTTCTCAGCTTGATTGTTATTAGCATATATGAAGGCTATGGATTTGTGTGTATTAATTTTGTATCCTGAGACTTTGCTGAATTAATTTATCAATTCCAGTAATCTCTTGGTTGAATCTTTGGGGTTTTGTATGTATAATATCATATCATCTGCGAATAGTGAAAGTTTGACCTCTTCTGCCCCTATCTGGATGCCCCTGATTCCTCTGTCTTGTCTAATTGCTGTAGCCAGGACTTCCAGCACTATGTTGAAAAGAAGTGGAGATAGAGGGCACCCTTGTCTGGTGCCAGTTTTAAGGGGGAATGCTTTCAATTTTTCCCCATTCAGGTATGATATTGGCTGTGGGTTTATCGTATATGGCTTTAATAGTTTCGAGGTATGAGCCATCTATGCCTATATTGTTAAGAGTTCTTATCATAAAAGGATGCTGGATTTTGTCAAAAGCCTTTTCTGCATCTATTGAAAGGATCATATAATCTTTGTTCTTGCTTTTATTTATATGGTGAATTACATTTATAGATTTGCGTATGTTGAACCATCCCTGCATCTCGGGAATAAAGCCCACCTGATCGTGATGAATTATTTTTTTGATGTACATTTGAATTCCGTTTGCAAGGATTTTATTGAGAATTTTTGCATCTACATTCATAAGGGATATTGGTCTGTAGTTTTCTTTTTTTGTTGTGTCCTTTCCTGGCTTTGGTATCAAGCTGATATTGGCTTCGTAGAATGAGTTTGGGAGGACTCCATCCTTCTGGATATTTTCAAATAATTTCTGCAGTATAGGCTCGAGTTCTTCTTTGTAGGCTTGGTAGAATTCAGGTGTGAACCCATCTGGTCCAGGAGTTTTTTTTGTGGGTAGATTTTTTATTACTGCTTCGATTTCGGTGCTTGATATTGGTCTGTTTAGAAATTCTGTTTCTTGCTGGTTGAGCCTAGGGAGGCAGTGTGTTTCTAAGAATTTGTCTATTTCCTCCACGTTTTCATGTTTGTGGGCATAGAGGTTTTTGTAGTATTTGAAGATGATGTTTTGTATTTCCTTGGTATCAGTTGTGACTTCTCCTTTCTCATTTCTAATTGAGCTTATTAGAGTCCTTTCCTTTCTGCTTCTGATCAAACTGGCGAGTGGCCTGTCTATTTTGTTTATCTTTTCAAAGAACCAACTTTTCGTTTTATTAATCTTCTGTATTGTTCTTTTGTTCTCAATTTCATTTAATTCTGCTCTGATCTTGGTTATTTCTTTTCTTCTGCTGGCTTTAGGATTGCTTTGGCTCTTCCTTTTCCATTTCCTTAAGATGATTCATTAGTTTACTGATTTGTGACCTTTCTGTCTTTTGGATGTGGTCATTTAAGGTGATAAGTTTTCCTCTCAGGACTGCTTTTGCTGTATCCCACAGATTTTGATACCTTGTGTCCCCACTATCGTTTAGTTCGAAGAATCTTTTGATTTCCATTTGAATCTCCTCCTTGACCCAATAGTCCGTCAGCAACAGATTGTTTAGTTTCCATGTTTTTGGATGCAGATGTGAGTTTCTGTTGGAATTGATTTCTAATTTTATTCTGCTGTGGTCTGAAAAGATACATGGTATGATTTCTATTTTTTTGAATTTGTTGAGATCTGTTTTGTGGCCTAGGATGTGGTCTATTTTAGAGAAAGTTCCATGAGCTGATGAGAAGAATGTATATTCAGTGTTATTTGGGTGGAATGTTCTGTAGATATCTATTGGGCCCAAATGTTCTGGAGTCCTGTTTAGGTCTTTTGTTTCATTATTTAATTTTTGTTTGGAGGATCTGTCCAGTTCCGTCAGTGGGGTGTTGAAGTCCCCTGCTATTATGGCATTGCTGTTTATTATGTTGTCTAGATCTAGCAGTATTTGTTTTATGTACCTGGGCACTCCTGTGTGGGGTGCATAAATGTTTAGGATTGTTAAATCCTTTTGTAAGATTTTTCCCTTCACCACTATATAGTGTCCATTTTTGTCCTTCTTTGCTTTTGTTGCTTTAAAGTTTATATCATCTGAAATAAGGATGGCTACTCCAGATTTCTTTTGGTTTCCACTGGCCTGGAAAATTGTCTTCCATCCTTTCACCTTGAGTCTGAATGTGTCTTTGTGTGTAAGGTGTGTTTCCTGAAGACAACAGATACTTGGCTTGTATTTTTTAATCCATTCAGTCAGCCTATGTCTCTTCAATGGGCAATTCAAGCCATTTACATTTATTGAGAGAATTGATATTTGGGGTAAATTTCTGATTATTCTATTGGGTGGTGTCTTTTGTTTTACCTCTTGCATCATTGTGGAATCTGGTTTCTGGGGTTTTAGCTTTTGCGTAGTTTTACATAGGTGGGTGTCTAATGCAGGTCTAAGCTGGTTAGTGTATAATGCAGGTCTAAGCACTTCTTGCAAGGCCGGTCTGGATTTCGCAAATTCTATCAGTGATTGCTTATCTGGAAACGTCTTTATTTCTCCCTCGTATAAGAAGCTTAGTTTGGCAGGATACAGAATTCTGGGTTGGCCTTTGTTTTGTTTTAGGAGACTGATGATGTCTCCCCATTCCCTTCTGGCTTGTAAGGTTTCAGCTGAGAAATCTGCAGTTAATCTGATCGGTTTCCCTTTGTAGGTTACCTGCTCTTTTCGTTTTACAGCTCTGAGGAGTGCCTCTTTTGTGTTTACTTTGGTCAGTCTAATAATTATGTGGCATGGTGAATGCCTTTTCACGTTGAGTCTCTCAGGAGTCCTGTGTGCTTCTTGTACTTGGATATTGAGATTTCTGGCTAGGCCATGGAAATTTTCCTCTATTATTCCTTCAAATAGATTTTCCAGCCCATGCGAATTTTCTTCCTCTCCCTCAGGGATGCCTATGATCCTTATGTTTGGCCTCTTTACATAATCCCACATTTCTTGTATGCTTTTTTCCTGCCTCTTGTTTTTGTGTTCTTTCTCTTAGATTGTTTTATTTAGTGCATAGGACTTGTCTTCTAGCTCTGAAATTCTTTCCTCTGAATGGTCCAGCCTATTCTTAAGGCTTTCCACTGTGTTTTGTAGATCCTTGAATGCTTCTTTCATTTCTAGGATTTCTATTTGATTTTTCCGTAATACTTCTTTTTCTTTGGAGAATTTTTCATTCATTTCTTGCATTTTTCTTGTGGTTTCTTTGTGCTGGGATTCAATTTTCTCTTGAATTTCATTGAGCTTTCTTATAATCCATAAACGAAATTCCTCTTCTGTCATTCTACCCATTTCATATGAGTTGGTATTCATTGCTGAGGAACTGATGGTTTCTTTTGGAGGTGACTTTTCACTCTGATTTTTCATGTTCTCTGAGTTCTTTCGCTGGTTTTTTCTCATCTGTCCTCTTGGTCGAGAGCTGGGGGTGTTAGGGCTAGTTTATGGCCCTGTCTCCAGGCCCACAATTTTCGTTCCTTGGCAGAGCCAAGGAGAGAAGTAGTGGCCTATATTGCCTTAGGTGTATTTTAGCAAGTTTGGTGGATCTTGAGTTATCTCTGGCCTGTTGTCTTCTCCTCTTCCCGGTGGAGTGTGGTGAGAATGACCTCCCAGCTTGGGCTCTAAGCTAGTGAATAGTACTTGAGGATATGAGTCCACAGCTCCCTATTAGCTAGGTATTCTGCTATGTCCGTGGCAGACTCTGATCCCCCAGTTAGGGTATGTGAAAGCCCCAAGCTTTGGGAGGGGCCTTGTAGCTCCTAGGGGTTACTTTGACCCTGCTCATCCTGAGGTGCAAGTAGAAACACAATTTCTTTTGGCTGCAGTGTGAGAGCTGAATTGGGAAAATTCTACACAGCTCAGAGGTTGCTCATCTAGCCACATGTGTCTGCCCTTCTGATGTGCGTCTCCGCGTGATACTGGTTGATAGGGGGATCTCCAATTGTGCACCCCTTTTCCACCACTAGACCCCAAGGTGAGGCAGGTGGCTGTCTCTATCCCCAGCAGTCTCCACCGGGGGGATGTTCCCACGGGGAGGGGGGAATAGTGGCCACTGGAAGCGCTCTTGGATGGCACGAAATTCCCTAATGGAGTGGGCAGGATTATGGGCTGCTGCTTTGGTTCAGCCTGTGGCTCTTGAGGTATGTGGTTGTCATGGGAACCAGCAGTTATATCAAATGAGTCACTATAGCCAGCAACCTTCAAAATGACCAATCTCTGGGGTACAGGAGGGCTGGGACCTGAAGGGCGGGCACTAGGACCAGCATGTAGCGGACTTGTTGGAGGCCAGAGCCGGGTTAACGGAACCAGATGGACGAGCTGCAAACTGTTTCCAATACCAAAAGGTCCCGCCGCTACAGTTCCGGGATCTCATCCCCCTGGAACCCACAGATGCAGCTGTCCCTGGCCACCAAAGGCAAACCCTGTCTCACCCCAGTGGACGAGCCCCGGGCCGGGGCAGGGCAGAGCTAGAGACACAGCTCACAGCTCCGGGCGGGCAGCTTCAAAGATGGCTGCCGCCGCCAGCCTGGCGCACAGCCGGGCTCCGACCGCGCCAGGAGTGCAGGTTTTCTCCGCCGGCAGTTGCCAGCAACCTCTAAGGGCGTGTCCTGCTCTTGGTTAAACTCCTGGGCTCAGTCCCGCTGACTTCTAGTGGCGCAGTGCCGGCCTGCGGGTTCCCGCGCACTGTCCCAGGAAGCTGTATCTCCGCTCAGTCCCTATCCAGTTCCCAGTTCCTCTCCAGCCCTCAGCAGTCTCTGTATATTGCAGCTGCGAGTTGTGTTTGGCTCTCACAATTGTCTCCTCTCCACTAGGTATGCTGTCTCGCACCACCGCTTTGCCCCAACTCTGGGCTTGTCCCTGCCTGAGTGGATGGGGAGGTGCATAACCGCTTGGGGGGCAGATCGCGCTGTGCCAACCTGGCGAGTGCGTCCTTCCCGCGCTCTGGGCTCTATTGTGCTCCGTGTGCTCTCCGATCTTTGTGAAAATTTTGTACCTGTTTTCTTGGGCTGGGTGTTCTTTGTAGTTCACAATGCTGTTTTCAGAGTGAGCGGTCCGTGCCCGCAGGTACCCGCTGGCGTTTTTCACCTCCTTCCCTGGGAGTGGTGCGGTGGGAGGACTCTATCAGGCCGCCATTTTTTGCTAAGGCCACGCTCTTCCCAATTTGTTGTTTTTCCTTAAGGTTGCTTTGGCTATACAAGGTCTTCTCTGGTTCAATATAAAGTGTAGAATTATTTTTTCTACATCTGTGAAAAATGCTCTTGGTATTTTGATAGGGATTGCATTGAATCTGTACATCACTTTGGGTAGTATAGACATTTTAACAATGTTGATTCTGCTGATCCATGAGCATGGTATGGTTTTCCATTTGCTTGCATTCTCTGCTATTTCCTTCTTCAGTGTTTCATAGTTCTCCCTGTAGAGATCCTTCACCTCCTTAGTTAAATATATTCCTAGATATTTTATTTTCTTTGGTGCTATTGTGAAAAGTATTGAGTCTTTGATTTGGTTCTCAGTTTGATTGTTGTTGGTGTATATGAATGCTACTGATTTGTGTACATTGATTTTGTAACCTGAGACTTTGCTGAACTTATTTATCTATTCCAGTAATCTCATGGCAGAGTCTTTGGGGTTTTCTAGATATAAGATCATATCATCTGCAAAGAGTGATAGTTTGACCTCTTCTGGTCCCATTTGGATGCCCTTGATTTCCTTCTCTTATCTGATTTCTCTGGCTAGGACTTCCAGCACTATGTTGAATAGAAGCAGTGAGAGAGGGCATCCTTGTCTTGTGCCAGTCATAAGCAGGAATGCTTTTGATTTTTCCCCATTCAGTATGATGTTGGCTGTGGGTTTGTCATATATGGTTTTATCATTTTGAGGTAAGTCCTGTCTGTGCCTATTTTGTTAAGCATTCTTATCATAAAAGGGTGCTGAATTTTGTCAAATGCTTTTTCTGCATCTATTGAGAGGATCATGATTATCTTTTTATTAAATAAAATATTCCAAACATAAAGAAACATTAAGGGAATCATTTAACAAGCACAACTCTCCATCAGCAGCAGCCTTGAGCCTTTACATCAATTTGCCCAGAAACCACAAAGACCAGTAGACAAATCCACTCATCCTCTCCTCTCCCACCTCATGCCTCACCCTCTGCTCCTCATCAAAATACCAAGAGCATTTTTCACAGATGTAGAAAAAATAATTCTACACTTTATATGGAACCAGAGAAGACCTTGTATAGCCAAAGCAACCTTAAGGAAAAAGAACAAATTGGGAGGCATCAATCTACCTTCTCATTTTGTCATGCCTTTCTCTCTATCTCACCATTCCTTCTTCCTTGACCATTATTCATCATCTCTGTCTGGCATAGACCTTACAAGATGTTACCTTTCCCTTCCACAGGATTAAGTTCACCACATCTTCCCATGCATCACCCCGGCTATTCATAGCCCATGATGATGCCTGGGAAAAGGATGGTGACTGATCTCTATGGAACTCTTACACCCAGGGGCTTCCTCTTTTCTACCCTAAAGAGGATTTGGCCTCCAAATACAATGTATGAATACCAAAAATACTCCCAACAGAAAGCCCTGCACTCCAGACTGACCAAGTATCATTCTGTAGCTCTCTTGCTGTGCTGTCCGTACTGCTCTTACAATTCTGCTCACCTCCCACTTTCCTCCTTAGCTTCAAACCTGCATTGAAGTCATTCACTGGGCTCATGAGAGAGCAAATATTATTGTTTATATCGAATCCCTCAACATCAAAAAATCTGGGATAAATATTTTAATTCCCAGTAGCCAGGAACTGTGTCACCTAGCAACCAAACACCTCCATTTGGAGGTCTACATTTTAATCCTTCTTCAACTTTTAAGTTGTTTTTCCTGACTCTCCACCCTAAGTAACCTTAAATACCCAACTCCTTCCTGAAATCCTCTCTGGCTATTCTAACTCACTTTGTTATTTCCCTTTCCCCAAAGACTATAGTACAGTCATCCCTCTAAGGGGCTTGGTTCCAGCAGCCCTGCAGAGGCTCAAGTCTCTGATATAAAATGGTGTGGTATTTGCATATAACCTACTGCACATCCTCCCGTGTACTTTGAATCATCTCTAGATTACTTATAATTACCCAATACAATGTAAATGCTATGTAAAAAATTGTTGTTATACTGTATTGTTTTTTATTCATATTCTTTTTTATTGTTGTACTGTTATTTTCTATTTTTTCTGAATAATTTTGATCTGTGGTTGGTTGAATTTGCAGATGTAGAACACATAGATAAGGAGGGCTGACTATATTACTATCAAACCAACAAAATAGAAATTAATCTAATCACATACTTGTTTATGTTATGATTATGTTATTTCACCAAAACTTTTGCATCCCTTCCATGTTCTGGCATAATGCAAATAAAATTGTGGTTTGGTTGAAGTACACATAAATCCATGCTCATATCTATGTTGGGAGCAGAGAGAAGAAAAGTCAGGTATGATAAAGGCCAGCTAGAATGCCAGCATGCTTTTATGTAGGAACTAGGGAGTGACAAAACAGTTGCTATGTCCCTACCAGCCTGCCCATGCATCTCACTCCTACCACATAACTTGGAGTGTCAATGGCTTCTATATCCTGGGTCATCTGGTGCTCAGAAAGGACATGGGCAGGAACACAAAAAGGGTAGGGTGGCACCCTGATGTACATCCACCCACAGATTCCTCAAAGATGTAATGTTCCCAGTTTTATAGTATATCTCCCAAAAGGTTCTCATTTCTCACAACATAAACTATCAAAAAACATGCAAGTAGCCATATTTCTTTCATAAGGAAATTTATTTTTATCCTTTCCCTGAGGTTTCATGATGACTTCAGTGAGAGTAAATGTGAATGCAAGTATAAACAGAGGAACTGTATATGGTCCAGCTGCCTGTCTGGGATAGGATGAGGGCCAAGATTTACGTAAGTAGGATGGATATTTGAGAGATAGATAGAGTACACAATTATGGAGCATGTATTCTGTACCAGGTATTGTGTTAAGTCCTTTACAAAGATTATCCCATGAAGCAGATATACGGTCACTCTCTCTATTTTAGAGAGGATGAAACTGAAGATAATACAAGTTATGTACTTTGCCCAAGGTCAACATCTAGAAAGTTTTAGTGTCAGGATTCAATACCAGACAGTCTGGTTCCAGAGCCCACATTCTTAACCCTTCATACTTAATATTCTGCTGGATATAAAGAGGAAATTCAAACCTACCGAACTCTTTGTGTACTTTTACTTTATCATTGTAAAATACCTGAGAATACCTGAAAAGTTCTTTCTCAAGGATGCTGCATAGGAAATTTGGGCACTGGAGAAGACTGTGCATAAATGATCTCTAGTATCTCCTCCAACTGTTTTTAGATTATCTAAAAACTTACTGCATGAAAAGACCAAGATTCATTAGTATTTAACTTTAAAATTGAGGGGAAAATAGATATAACCCTTCTGGGATTATTTTTAAGTACTAGTGGTTAAAGTTGTATTCAAAGCATTTGAAGAAAGGACATGGCCAAATTGGTGTGTTCAGAAGACAGTTTTCACCATATCCCTTTCCACCCACCCCTAACACGCAAACACACATACTCATCTAACTAATGGCACTTTCTCCTTCAAAATTTCTGCTCAAGGATTGCCTTCTCCAGGAATCCCTCTCTGACCTCTCCCACTCAGCAGGCTCTCGTTCATGTCCATTTGGTGCATGCCTTGTCATAGGATTTATTACACTGGCCTGTCATCATTGATTTTCCTGTTAGTCTCTCCTGGTGAACAGCAAGTGTCTTAGGGATTGTGACATGCCATCTGTGCATAGTAGTTTCCAGTCTAGTGTATGGCACTGAAAAGACACTTGATATATGCTAGTAATAAATTAATATATCATAACAATACAGAACCTCTAAGTCTGAGGGAAGGACCCTCATCTTTGCTATAGGGAACTACTGGCTGAAGCCAGTTCACGACACCTTTCCAAAGTGTGAACAGCGACAGCCTATGCAAGAGCCCAGGGCAATCAGAGAAATCCCCAAGTTGCAAACTTTTGTGGTTTTCAGGTTTTGAAGACCTCAGAGAGCAAATTGTTCTCACTTGTCACTTCCAATACAAAAAATGTCACCATTCCCAGGAGCTGCTGCTGTTGACAAGCACCAGGGTGAACCTCTCTGAATCTTTACACCTGCTGGAGGGGTCCAAGGACAGAAAGGTTTGAGAAAGGAACATGGCCTTGCTTTTGCATCTTGTGCTCTTGCATAAGATTTTCTCACCACATGTTTTTTAGGTAAAGGAAGACTTTAGTCCAAGGTTACACAAGTGACTTTGCCAGACGCAGAACTCAAGTTTTCTTCCCCCTGCCCCTCAACAGCTATCTTCCTACCGGTTGATTCCAACTCTTCCTTAAAAATGACCTCAAGCCTCACCTCCTCCAAGAAGCTTTCAGTGACCTGCTCCCCTAGTCACATTTAAATGCCCTCCTCTGTGCTCTCAATGCCCTATGTGTGCTTCTGGTATAGCACTTATTACCCTGGTCAGAAAAGGGGATGTTTAACTTGTTCTAGCAGGCTGGGAGCTATAGAGGACAAGAGACATGGCTCATATCACAGTGCATTTGAACTGTGTGGCACAAACAGACTCTTGCATTGCTTCTCGCCCTGTTTCTTCTTGGTTGTGCTGGGGGGTGTAAATGTTCTTTGAGGTCCTTCCCCGTTCTGATGGTCTGTGCTTTTGGTGAGGTTATGTCTGCATGTCCCACTGCAACAGGCAGCAGGGAGAAAGATTTTAGTGTGTCTTTACCATGTTAAGATAAAGACTGATGATGAAGATAGCCTAAATAAACTCCAAGATCCTTTCCACCTCCCCAAATCTAAAATTTAATTTCATTAGATGCCACCTTCCTTTCTCCCTCCAACACAAAGCCCTGCTCCCCGCCCAACCTACATTAGAGAAAACAGGGTTGCCCTGAACTAAGCAGCCATCTGAAGGCTGGGGTTATAAACACTCCCTGAGACTTCATAACAGTCGGGAGGGCTGAACTGTTGTTGATTCAAAGACCAGTCCAGCCACTATCCTGGGATGAAGGATCACAGGGAGAAGACAACTGTTATAGATTTTACCAGCAGTGGCTTTCGACAGACTAGAATCGAAACGATAATTGGTGAAGATGTCTTAGAGGTCACTAGTGAGTAGGAGAAAGCTTTCTGGCTTTCTATATAATAGCAGTCTCTGCCTGAGCTGGATAATAACCTTGAGGTTGGTGGCTTGCAAGATGAATTCATAAGGGGAGAAAGTCTGGGTACAGCTCTCAATAGCAGCTTATAGCCTTTCAGAAACAAGTGCTCTAATGAGAGTAAAGTATTTCTATTTAAAAGATTCTTTGCTACCAATTCAGGTAGCCAAACAAACTATATCCCCGTGTTATCGGGAAAAAAAATCCTTCTAAATTAACAAATAAGTCCAAGTCATGAGTGGGTATTTTCAGTAATAAACATATGTTTCTTAGTGGCGTACAGAGAGGATAAGAGAAGTTAGGTTTTCTTCCTGGCTGCAAACGACCTTAAAAGATACGTTAAATTATAAATGTCCATTAACTAGTCTTGAAATAATTGCATTTAAACCAATTTTATGATCACATAGAGCCACATTTTACATCATAGTGCAGCAAGATAAAAATGATTAGATTACAGATATTAGCCAATAACAGAGGCAGTCTTATGAGAAGGATTAACTTTCAGAGCATCAAAAGACCCCAAGTGTCCCCCAGATATGGTTTCACTGGCCTGTGGTACCAATCTCCTTTTCTCCTGTCAAGAGATAAACAAGGAACCAGATCATAAGAGTGAGAAAGTTGCTCAAAATGGCACTCTTACCAGGCAAATAAGTGACTTGACAGAGAAGGAGGACACTTTGTGTAGCCTCCACCACAAAGGCAAGTAAGTTTTTCCAATTAGCTATTTGTCACTTTAGAAGGTAGAGGAAATCTGCTAATATTTACTGACATCCTAGAAGTGGGCTGCAGAGATGCAGAATATCATTTTATCATTGGTAGATCTTTTAGCATCTGCTCTTTGTACATGACCTACAATGTTACTCACTGTCATTATTTTCTGAGTTTTTATACACATACCAGGGTTTTCTAATACAGTGATGGTGCTTGGGACGAAGAACTACATAGCTATATAGAGCCTGCCCTTCTCCTTCACCTCTGCACTTCAAGGAAGGAGGGAGAGGGGGGAGAGGGAGAAAGAGAGAAAAATAAGCAGGGAGAGAGAGATTTTCTTCTCAATATGAAAACTTTGCATTACTGATATTCAAATAGAGGGCTCTTATGCTTCTTAGGAGAAACAGAAAAAAAATCTTTTGAGAGAAACCTAGTATTTTGTGATACTATCGGCAACAAAGAGTTCAAAGTGAAGAACTTATGGCAGGTATGGCCAAACAGGAGCACAATTTTAAAGCTATCACTTGCCTAGGTAATAGCTCAGGTGTTTATACAGCCTGCCTACTGCATGATGCTTTACCTTAATGGATTAGCATTAGGGCAAATTTTCCCCGTGTGCATGCTCCTATGCCACACAAGATAAAGGCACACGATATGCAAAGAGTACAAATGTTGTGAAAGAAAATATGCTCCTTGCTTTCATGAGGATGGCCTTCCTACCTTTGTCAATAATTCTAAACCCTCTGATACAGTCAAGAAAGTTGATGATCAGCCAGTGGTCAAGCCAAGCAAACCAAATCCCTCTGCAGCTTTCTGTTTCATATTTTCAAGCTGCCCCCACTCCACCCCTAAACACTTACTGTAGTTCAGAACAAATTGTCAAGTTGGACTCCTTGGTATGTACTATAATTCCAAGGAAAAGGCTTCCAAGAATGGCAGTGAAAACTGATAAACTGATAAATGAATGATTTTTTTTAGCATTACTTGTACAACAGCATCATGAATAAGTGCGATTTAGGCCTTGAGTTTATTAGGGACTGAGGGGAAAGGACAGAAACTCCATCCCCCCAGCCCCTGTGGTGTGCCTCTACTCTCTACCCACCAGGTTGGCTATAAAGGGAGGGGGGGGGGCAAGCTGCACCTGTCCTGAAGCACTACTCCCCCCGAAATCAGCAGAAGTCCCCATCGGGGCATTAGTCTATGTTGGAAGTAGCTAAAATGGTTGTAACTATTCAACAGATCAGCGTGTTCTTTTTACACAGTAGCCTATGAGAAGTCTGTGAAGCGTCCGCATTCCCAGCCTGAGAACTGCGGCTAGTGATTGGCTGAAATCCATGCGGTCGTGGCTGCCGCACACGGAGACAGCCTGGGACTTCTGATCCCAGTCCATTTCTCACATCTATTGGATAAAACGTTCTTAGGATGATTATTTGATTTAACTGGGGAGATTTTTAAAAATACAATTTCCTGGGCCTCTTCAATACATAGATCTGATTCAGGGTACTTTGAAAAACCTAAGGGACTTTTATATATACCCCAGGTTAGGAACAATCTACTATTGTTCCTAACAATAGCAGGTGCCAGGTGCGGTGGCTCACGCCTGTAATCCACACCTCCTTTGGGAGGCCAAGGCTGGAGGATCACTTGAGGTCAGGAGTTTGAGACCAACCTGGGCAAGAGCAAGAACCCCTGTCTCTACAAAAAATAGAAAAAATCAGCCAGCCATGGTGGCGCGTGCCTGTAGTCCCAGCTACTCGGGAGGCTGAGGCAGGAGAATCGCTTGAGTCCAGGAGTTTGAGGTTGCAGTGAGCTATGATCATGCCAGTATACTCTAGCCCGGGCAACAGAGCAAAACTCTGTCTCAAAAAAAAAAAAAAAAGAAAAGAAAGAAAGAAAGATATCAACAGTCTTGAGTAAGAAGTGACCCAGGACAGAGCCAACCAGAACCATGAGTGAGTCTACATCTGCTGGAGCTGCTGGAGTGGCTGGAGCCTTCGACAGGAGATGGATGAGGAGTGATTTAGCCGTGTGTATCTCAATTTTCACATCTGTATAATGGTGATAGTAATAGTACCTGCCTCCTGGGATTGCTATGAGCATTAAATGAATCAATCAACATAAAGCATATAGTGCAGTGCCTAGCACGTATGCATTCTTGATAAATATTAGCTGCTGTTGTCTTTATTTAGATCTAAAGCTGCCTAAGTAGAAACTGGAGAATGCACCAAGGCTGTTTAATGGGACCAGTCTGAAAAGGAGCTGGACAAATTACAAAGGAAACAAAGTTTCTAGTGCCTTTAAAAGTCTGGAGAAGAGCTGGACATTCTCCTAAAGTCAATCTTTGAGGATTAGTATTTTTTAATTCACTTTAAAAGGATCAACTTAAGGCAGGATCATTTAACATTCATAGCTTATTAATATATGTCATCCAACAAAACCAACATTTGCCCAAAGGGGAAAAAGAGACAAGGAAAATATTTTACATGTAATTCAGATTTTACTTGGAAGCCCCTGGCTTCACAAACAATCTTAGTAAAAACTGCAAAATTCTCAGTGTTAATATTTAAATTCTATCCTACAACTCAGGTTAGGGCAGTGTATTTGTTATCTATTACTGTGTAACAAATAATCACAAACATAGTGGCTTTTAAGAACACACATCGATTATCTCATAGTTTCTGTGGGCTGAGATCCAGGCGCAGCTTGTTTAAGTCCTCTGCTTCTGGATGTCTCACAAGGCTGCAATCAAGGTGTCTGCCAGAGCTGGGGTCCTATGTGAAGGCTCAACTGGGGAGGGACCTGCTTTCACGCTGATGAGGTTGTTGGCAGGATTCATTTCCTTGTTGGTGCTCACCATTCCTTGCCACTTGGGCCTCTTCAACATGTCAAGTTTTCAGATTAAAGCCAGCAAAGGAGAGGATCTGCTAATAGGATGAAAGTCAATATCTTATGTAACCTAATCATAAAAGTGACATCCATCCCCTTTGCTGTTCTCTATTGGTTGGAAGTAAGTCACAAGTCCCATCCATACTCAAGGAAAGGGCATGAATATCAGGAAGCTTGGATCATTAAAGTCCATCTTAGAATTGGCCTCCTATAGGCAGCATTTCCAAAATGGGGTTCTCTGAAACACTACTGTGCCTCAAGACATTAACTGATACTCTAGAACAGTGGTCCCCAACCTTTTTGGCACCAAGGACCGGTTTCATGGAAGACAATTTTTCCACGGATGGGGTGGTGGTGGGGTGCAGCAGAGCTCTGCAGCCTGGTACCTAACAGGCCACGGACCAGTACCGGTCCTCGGCCCAGGCGTTGGGAACTGCAGCTCTAGAAAACAAAGTAAATTGAAACAATGCCAGTAATTGTTTTTCATCTAAATATTCCTAGAAAGAGAAATCCAAAATATACTTTTATGTAATGGCCCCAAATATGCAATAATCTGCCATGTCCAAGAAGACTTTCCTTGAAAGATTATTGCTTAATGTAAGAATGCAAAATGTTCATCCTCTATAGTGATGCCTAAGTAGCATTGATTTCAGGTTGATCCATGTCATTTATTTAGTGACCACTGCTGTATGTTGTGAATCTTGTCTTACAATTTCAACATAAATGAATATTTAATATTTCTTTTATATTAAATATTTATGCTACACAAAATCATTCTCTACAGATCTGTGACTCGAAGGACGTTTTCAAACAACAACAAAAAAGAGTTGTTAAGATTCTCAGACTGTGTCACAATGAAGCAAAAGTTGGAACACATCAAAATGAAGGTTAAAGCTTTGCTTTCTAAAAATGCCTGGGAGGAAGCTGTCCAAAATGAAACAATAAATTATTCTGGAATAATCTAAGTCAATAGTGCCAAGATTTTGCAAAACATGCAATTTGGGTTCTTCCTTTCCCTTAACACACCTCTACAACATGGGATTTTTCATATTACTTTGCAATGAAAGGAAAATGTAGAATAGATTTAATACTGCACTTCACATTTGGATTTTGACTGAACAATTATCATTCCCCAAATTAAGAAGTCCTATAAAACAAAGACACAAAACACTGTTTTCATTGAAAATGTTTGTATTTTTTGATGTCACATTTTATACTAACATGTAAAATAAGATTTTCATATGTTTTCTTTTAAAATATTTTACTCTTCTAATTTTTGTGTGACAATTTTATGAACTGGACAACAAGTATTAAACCTTAAATAATATATCCTTTCCCTTGTCATACCATCTAAAGAATATTCTTTTATTCTTTTTATTTTCCTTTTTTTTTTTTTTTTTTAGGGAAAAGGTCTTGCTCTGTAGCCCAGGCTGGAGTGCAGTGGCACGATCATAGCTTACTGTGGCCTGGAACTCCTGGGCTCAAGTGCTCCTCCCACTTCAGCCTCCCAAATAGCTAGGACTACAGGCGTGCATCACTACACCCGGCTAATTTTGTTACTTTTTGTAGAGACGAGATCTTGCTATATTGCCCAGGTTTATCTCAAACTCCTGGCCTCAAGCGATCCTCTTGCCTCAGCCTCCCAAAGTGCTAGAATAACAGGCATGAGCCACTACACCTGGTCAAGAATATGCTATGTTTTATATTTATCTCCTTGTACCTTGTGGTGCTGATGAGATAAAAAGGTGAATTAAAGACTGAGAGAACCTCTGAAAAGGTCAATGAGCTCATAGAAAAAGATTACAAAGAAAAGAATGACACAGAAATTTAGAGGCGGAGAGGGAGGTCATCAGGCTTCCCACCCCTTCTCTAGTTGTCCTAGAAAAATGGATAAATGGGCTAGGAGATTTTGGAATATTGTCCCAGTTCACTCTGTACATCCCCCGCCACTTGAGCATGTTATATTCAAGCTGCTTGTTTAATTGCTCCTCTCCTCCACCAGACCACAGACTTCATGAGGGCAGGGACCCTGTCCATCTTGTTTCCTATTGTGGCTCCAAAATACCCCAGCAGGTCTTATTTTGGCTGGGAAATGGGGTGAGGGAGGGGCAGGGCAGGTGCAGCCAAGAAAAGGCTGGAAAGGAGAGTTCCATGTTTCGCTCCCACATCCTCAGGTGTCTAACCTTCGGCAATGAATCCCGTTTCCTTCCTGTTTCCTTATGCTCCACTGAAACCTAATCTCAATCCATGCTTGTACTTTGATGGCACCTCTTTCTCTCTGGAGGAACCCAGAGTTTCTGAGTCAGAGGGATGCTCTGAAGCATCTCAAAACACCCCTCAGCATTGAATACCAACTCTCTAAAGTTGGGACATGCAATCAAACTATGTTTAACTTGACATCCCTCACCTTAGTTATGTTGCCGATCAGAAAAAAAAAAAGTTTAAAAAAATACGTGTTTTTTATTGATATAAAATAAATTATTTTTACTTTAAAAACGTTTCTCGTAATTTCTTGACCAACGTTCAAAATAGTAGTAACATGCTGGCATATTAAAAATTGGGGCTTTTTTTTTTGCTTGAGACAGGGTCTTGCTCTCTCACCCAGGCCAGAGTGCAGTGGCATCATCATAGCTCACTGCAACCTCAAACTCCTCGGCTCAAGCCATCCTCCTCCCTCAGCCTCCCAAGTAACTGGGACTACAGGTGTGTGCCATCATGCCTGGCTAATTTTTCTATTTTTTGTAGAGACAGGGTCTCACTCTTGCTCAGGCTGGTCTCGAACTCCTGACCCCAAGCAATCCTCCAGCCGCGACCTCCCAAAGTGCTAGGATTACAGGCATGAGCCACTGCGCCTGGCCTACAAATTGGGTTTGAAATCCTTTTCCTCAATCTGCATATTACACATTTTGGAGATGAAAATAATTAATTAACCCAGAATTGATTGAATAGTAATAGCCATGTCCTAGAGTTACATAAATAAGAAACTCTCTCTCCAAAGTACCCATGTCAGGAAACATATAAATAAATACTATATGTTCCTGTGACAAGGAGAGATGCAAAGGGCATTGTTACAACTCAGACCCAAAGGCATGGCATTAAAACAGTGAGTGGCAGGTAAGACTCCCCGAGGAGGTGATGGTTCATATCAGGGAAAATTGTGTCTCTTTGCCCTTTCCATCATTTCCCCTATTGCCTGATTATTGCTGTTCACCCAGGGTTCCTGGGACCACGTCCCCAATTACCACACCAATGTAGTAATTAGGTAAAAAGTCTCTGTAATGAAAGCATTCTGGATATAGAAGCCCGGAGTTTGAAGGAAGGGAGATACCCCCTCCTCACCTCCGTGCCTTCCTCCTGACTTGTTGGCCCATTTGGCTGAGGAAGTCTTCTCCATTAGATAGGTGACTGGGTGGTAACCTAGATTATTCCTAGATACCCAAGTACTCCCCACTCCAACCCAGGAATTAATGTCCAGAGCAGACAGAGCACCTAACTATTAATAGGAAAGATTTGCAGAAAGACATGGAGGCAGAGACTGAAAGATACAAAAGTTAGCATATGTGGAAAGGGAAGCCCACACAAATTATAGGAGGAGAAATGTACTGTGTCAAGCACCATGTGTCCTAAACTTCACTGATCTTTTGAAACATGGCATCTTAATGGAAAATGACAATAAACACTTGGGAGTAGTGAAGAAGAATTAAATGATGTAGTTTGTCTTCTCATGCACCTTGCAGACAGTACTCAAGGGCTCACAAAGAGAACAGACTACACTTTGAGTGTTGAATAGGAAAATTTGGATATTGTAAGTAGGTCTAAGCCTAATTATCAGTAGCAGTTTTCTTTTTCATTACTTAGCTCACTCACACAACAAAAATATGTAGAATCCTTACTACATGCCATACACTTTGGATCCAAAATATAAATAAGACAGGCTCAGTCTAAAAATGGAGATGGCCTAGTACAGTATAATGATTAGAATACATTGTATTATAGAACAATGTAAACATCACCAAGAACAGGGACTATATTTGCTGTGTGGAATTCTACCCTTAACACTTAATACAACACCTGACACATAACAGGTGCTCATTAAATATGTGGTAAATGGTGAGTATATGTGTCAAATGCACAGTGTGCTATGATATCATGGAAGCAGGACACATAATCAGACAGGCTTGGGGGAATGAGGCATGTCCAGCTGAGTTTGGTGTGTGTACTCAGAGCAACAGCATTCTACCTGGTGGTGTGATTTCCTGCAGCAGTGCTCAGCTGCTTGATTACAAATGAAATCATTAGGCGATTTGGAGGATAAAATATAAGTTTCAGAAGGCAAAATATACAGGCATAGGAAGGCAAAGAGCCCTCCTGGAGAGTGATTAAAATAATTAACCATAAAGTGTAGGATGGGTAGGGAAGGCAATGAAGAAGCTCCAAGGGAATGAAAATAGAGGGGTCAAAGCACAGGTCTCAATGAAATTTAAAGACTAGAGAGTGGGGTTAAGAATGAGGAAATAGAACAAAGAGGAAAATATTGATGTACAAGGATGGAATACTGATGCTTAAGGTTTTGGAAACGGAGCTGTTGAAATTAATGCTCATTTTCCAGTGGGGATGCTGAAGTGGAGTGAAGGACATTTAAGTAGAGAGGTCAAAGCAATCTGTAAGTCCGTAATGCTTGGGTCAGGGATGGGTCATCCTCGCTGTGTAGGACAATGGCAGGAGCAGTGATGAAGGGAAGAGCCAGACGCCAAAGGCTTCAGTGGAGCAGTGACAGGGATGTTCGTAAGTGACAGCATCAGAGAGGGTTGAGCTTCTGAGCTGAGTCTTAGCCAGGGTTCTCCCAGAAAGCAGAGCCTGAGTCAACGGTTTGCATATAGTTAATTGATTTAGGGACAAGATCCTAGGGATTGGGAGCAAAAACAAGGGAGAAAAAGCCATTGCAAGGGTGTGTGCTGGTGTGATCACCACTGTGGGTGAATAGGGCTCTATCCTCCCTGCAGAAGCTTCTGAGAAGCTGTGTAGAATGAACCTCTGAATTCACCCACCTTCTTCTTCCTCCTGTAGTCAAGCGTCGCATTAGGGGGGCTTGAACTCCCTCTTGTTGAGGCTACAGCAGTGTGAGTGCCAGGCGGGTTTCTGCAGGTGTCCTCCTCTAAGGCCTCTGAGAAGCCCCAGGTAGAAATCAGACAATAACAAAGTGCAGCTGAGGCAACATGCCGTCAGGTTCACACCTACCTGGACCTACTTGTCACAGCAGTGACTGAAGTAAATCTGAGCAGAGAGAATATGAGACAGGTCACAAGAAGTGTCTGTTACAATGGGTAAAGGAGTCCTTGTTTGTAAGCAGTCTGTGGGAGCAAATAGAAAGCTAATGTAGGCACAAGCACCAAGGGTACTGCAGATGGATGGCATTCGTGACCAAAGTCTAGCTAGAGCTTCGACCTAGGACTCCAAAAGAATGTGGATGAAAAGTCATCTTGCACTTGAACAAGACTAAACTCCAAGGAAGGTGGGCAGATGATCCATGCTCACCTGGGCTTCCAAATGTCTACCAGGACTAAGCAGTTTTAATCAGATCTAAAATCTAATCAAGGCATGGCCGATTGTGAAAACAAGCTCCGGCCTACTCAATGGCGTCAGCATATCAGGAGGAACAATGTGTGAGCTCACAGAAATCTGGCCTGAATGTGGAAGTGTGTGTGTGACTCTGTGTGTGTGTGTGTGTGTGTGTGTGTGTATTTGAGATTTTCGGGGGAAAGACTAGAAAGAGAAAAGAAGGAGGCATTTAACTGAGCCTTGAAAAACTGACTTATAAAGATATAATTTATCTGATCCACTTGGCAGTTTTATTTATCAAGGTAAATTAACAAATTAGCCTTCTGATTTAGATATAACTCTCTTGGGAGTTTGTTTAGCTAGTTAAGCTCCCCTGAGCCTGAGCAACTCTGGGCTTGCCAATAAATCAAGTCTATGGACCTCCAAAGCAGAGGATTACACCCTGGAACTCGGTGACCACAGCAAAGAACTGATGCCCTGTGCAGTCCTATGTTAGTGTCAAGCTCACCTCCTTCTCTGATATTTTAAAATTTATTTCCTGACTTCAACACACTACTTCTGTGATATATCATTGTACAGAAGTAAAATTATGTCTATATGGCATTAGTTACCTATTGCTGTATAACAAATTATTCCTAAGCTTAAAACAATCCGTGTTTATTGTCTCACAGTTTCTGTGGGTAAGGAGTCTGGCCATGGCTTAGCTAGTTCCTGCACTTCAGAGTCTCTTACAAATTGCAGTGAAGGTGTCAGCTGGGATGTAGTGATCTTAAGGTTCAACTGGGTAAGGATCTGTTTCCAAGCTTGCATGGTGGTTGGAAGCATTGAGGTCCCTGTGGACTGTTGAACTGAGAGTCTTAGTTTCTTGCTGGCTCTAGGCTGGAGGCCACCTTCAGTGTCACGCTACATGGGCTGCCCCAGCATGACAACCTGCATCATCAAAGCCACCAAGGAAAAGACGGCTAGCAAGAGGACATTACACGCTTTTGGAACTTAATCACTAAAGTGACATCCCATCATCTTTACCTTATTCTATTAGTTAGAAGAGAATCACAAGGCAAGCCCACATTCAAAAGAAAGGGATTACCCAAAGGTGTGCATACCATGAGGCAGGATCACTGGGGACTATATTAGAGGCTACCTAGACTGCCATGTATTGTCATAATGGGAACTGTGCCTCATTGAGAGTGGAAGCTGGGCTGCTTGGACAAAGAAGTCCAAATACAGTGGCTTAAAGGGGATAGAAGTTTAGTTCTCTCTTTTTTATAACAGGCCAGAGGTCTGAAAACAGTCCCAAGTGAAGAGGTGGCTGTGCCTCTCCAGGGACCAGGGATCCAGGTTCCTTTCATCCTGTGTCTCATCCCTTTTCCAGAATGCTATTCTAGTTCCCATGGTTCAAACTGGTTTGCCACCTCATCTTCATTCTAATCCCTGGGAATGAGAAAGAGGGGAATAGAACATTAATCAAATTTATTTTAAGGATACAATCATTTCTACTTACACTTCATTGGTGGGAATTTGGGCACTTGACCACAGATAGCTACAAGGAGGCTAAGAAATGTACTCTTGCTGCTCAGCCATGTGCCTCATCAAAACTTGAGAAGGGCAGGGTCCTATTAAAAGGAATATAATGGCAAACAAAAAGTAGATTCTATGGCAGTGTCCAAGGATGAATGGAGAGTTAAACATTTGATTTGTTGCTTTTGGGTCATGCAACAGATGTTTATTTGTCCCAACTCTGACATCTCTTTATAGCTATGATGGTCATCTAGAAAATAATGCATGCTGGCAGGCCTGGCTGCCAATCTGAGATGAGCAATTTTCTTCCTGATTAAAATATTAATTCCAGTTCTAATGAGGGTTGGCTAAGTGAGGTGTTTTCCTAAACTAAAACAAAAAATTAAGTGCATTACAGATTACCTCAACATTGGATAGCTGTGCTTTTGTTATTAAAACACCTTAAATGCTAAAATCCAAACTTATAAAATATTTGAATTATTGGATAATTCCTAAGAGAATTCTTCTCTTTTTATTCATTTCAACACCACAGTCTATCAAGAGAGCCCCTAGTGCATTTATTTTAAAAGATTAATTTATTTAAAAAGCAAAATTCTGTATTGTCCTATTGACATAAAACAAACTGGCACCTGATAAATTCCATTAGAAATATAAGCACTGATAAAGTTCTGGTTGCTCCATTGTCAGTGTCTGTGAGGCATTTCCAGCCACTGGTAGTAAACTAATCCCAGCTGACAGGAGAAGGCTGGGGATAATGCCCAGTTTTTTTGAGTTCCTCTAACATATGTGTTATCTCTCAAGTAACACAGTTACTTTACAGTGTGCAATTTCTTCTCTGTTGTGAGTAAAAAAGACTCCAGGCTTCTCTAGGATGTTTCAAGGACATACTTAAATTAAAAACCTTCCCATACTGTGTTATTTGACAGTGCCAGTGTAGGTATCTCTACAGCTAAGTAATGTCCATTGACTTTATCCATTGTGAAATCCATCATTAGAACCACTAGCCAGGTTACATCCGATGAGCAAATCAGATCCACCTGAAAATTAGGATAAATCCTTGGGCTAAATTTTCCAAACTTATCAACCTTTTTTTTCAAGTAGTTATCCTAGTCTGATGGCATTTTGCCAGGGGTATTAATAAATTCTGATGCATCTGTGGTCTTTCACCTAGTTATTGACAACTTATAACTAGCTTTTCAGATTTTTTTTTTAAAAAAGCAAAAGTTTGAATGGGATGTCTTCCTTGCTTCTTCTACCTTCTAGTATGAGGAGTCTCAACATGAGTTCCATGGAACTGCATTGGGAGTTCCTTAAAACTCTTGAAATTGTTTATAAAATCTTTGTCTATGTGTACAGACTCTTAAAAGGTTCTTTGACACTGAAAAGGTTAAGAACAATTATTCCAGTGAATGGCTGATGCAATAGAGAAATAAAACCTAAAAACAATAGAAATAACAATAACTTTCATTTACTGGGCAATTTCTGCATACCAGGTGTTAAGTTTTACTCATGTAAAATATATCATTTCATCCTCCCAACAACCCTATAAAGTATGTAGTAATATCCCCATTCAATATAAAAAGAGAGGAAGCAAGGCATGTTTTAGGAGTGTCATAAATAAGAAGCTGGACAGCACAGATGGAGTGAAGAAGAGTAAGATTAAATTTTTTAAAGAACTTTAAAGTTTTAATAATAAAATCTACAAAATTCACTATGAATACATACAATTCAAATTAACCATTGAGAGGTGATAAAGAACTTGATAGTTATCTTTTCCACTTTAAAGCCCTAAACAGTTTTTAAGAGATCATTTTTTCACATCCTGTACTTGGTTCTGTTGGATCAAAACCACATTTTGCCTTTCATTAAATACTGAACTATATTTATTTCCATAAATAATGATCTCATAGTAGTAACACAAATGTGAAAATAAATATTACTGTCCCTGCTAATTTCATCTGACACAGAGATCACGTGTGTCTGCACACCTTGGTTTTCACTGTTGGACAACTTTGGTATTGATGGTAGAGCCTGTTCACCTTCTTTCTGGCGTCTGATGATAAAAGACTGCGAGGCTCCATTCACCAGGTGGCAGGACCCATCTTCCAGGTCAGCCATATTCTCCGCAGTGGTTAGGGATTGTGTCGTCACTGTCAGAGGCTCAGGTGCACCTGCTATTTTCAGTTGTGGCATTCCCTTTTTGTCACTTGGCTAATAAATGGCAGAAGTCAAATTTGAACTCAGGGTATTCTCATGCCAAAGCCAGTGCCCCTAATTCTGAGTTCTAGCCTCCTATTGTATTAACAGGCACAGGAAGAATTCGCCTTGTGTTGATGAGCAATATCCACACTAAGAGGAAAGTTTAAAAACAGGAGAAAGGTTTCGGGGATTTTTTTTTTAGGTTTTGGAATTGGGGTTTGTCATTTGTTCATTCATTCATTCATGCGTTCATTTATACATATCAGATATTAAATATTTACTGAGCAGCTAGTGTCTGCTAAGCACAGTGCAGAGTGCTGGGTACCTCAAGACCAAAAGGCTTGTCCCTCTTCTCAAGGGGACTGACATAGTCCCACTAACCCACAATAACAATAGAATGTGAAGGAACTAAAGTGAATTTGTGAAAATGCTACAATAAGAACATAGGAAAAGGGGCACATAAATCTCCCTAGGGGAGTCAGAGATGATTTAAAAGATGAAAAACCTTTGAAATGAAAAATTTTAAAAAGAGTAGTTTTTAGGAAGATAAGCAGGAGAAGGTACAGATGAGGGAGAGAGAGGGGGAAGAGAAGGAAAACATGGCATGTTCAGGGAGTGGCAGGAAGAGTGAGTAGGATGCAGAGGGGTGTTGAGGTGGAATTATAAGGCCACAATGCAAGGCTGTCTATGAAGGGTCTCGTATGCCAGGCAACTTAGGTGATGAGGCCACCGACATCATTTGAGCCGCAGAGTGACATGGTTCCATTTTTGTGTTAGAAGGATGACGCCAGAAGCACTGGTGAGGAAGGACAGAGGAGGGCTCAGACCAAAGGTTGGTATACCTTCTAGGAAGCTATGGAATAATCTGGGTGACCAGATGATGTTTTCTTGGACTAGGACAGTGGCAGCAGTGATGGATTCAAGAGATAATTGGGGCATAGACTCAGTAGGCCTTGATGAGCAATGTGGAGGATGTGGATGATGAGGGGAGGGAAAGGGCTAGGATGACTCCCATACCTTTGGCTTACCTGTGGTCTCCAGCCTTTTTGGCACCAGGGACCAGTTTCATGGAAGACAATTTTTCCATGAATAATTGGACTGGGGATGGGGGGGTGTCATGGATGGCGGGTCTGTGGTGCAGACTTCAGGTGGTGATGTGTGGCCCGTTTCCTAACAGGCCATGGACTAGTAATGGGCCAAGGCCCAGGGGTTGGGCACCACAGGCTTATATAACTTGTAGGTGATGGTGACAGTCACAGGTTGGGAACACAGCCGGGGAAATGGATTTGGTAAGAGGAGGATCTGAGTTCAGGTTTGGACATGTTGAATATGAGCTGCCTGTGAGACATCCTATTGGAGAAATCCAAAAGGCAATTCCCTCCCATGCCGCTGAAGGCCTGAGACTTCAGGTTGCCTCAGCTTCATGGTGGTTAGTGGTGGACTTGAGAAATTGCTTCCCCTGTGTCCTGTGTCTTCCTTTGCCCCCTAGGCCATTATAGCAAGGCTGCTTCTGCTCTGAGTCTCAGAGTCTCATAAGAATTAGCTCCTTCAGTGTCTGATTTTTTCTTTCTTTTTTTTTTTTTAGACAGGGTCTCTGTCGCCCAGGCTGGACTGCAGTGGCATGACCATGGCTCACTGCAGGCTTAAACTCCTGGGCTCAAGCTATCCTCCTGCCTCAGCCTGCTGAGTAGCTGGGACTACAGGCACGCACCACCATGCCCGGGTAATTTTTTTCTTTTTTGAGGAGGTGGGTGTCTCACTCTTGCTCAGGCTGGTCCCAAACTCCTGACATCAAGCGATCCACCTGCCTCAGCCTCCCAAAGTGGTAGGATTACAGGTGTGAGCCACCACATCTAGCCCAGCATCTGATTCTTTCTAACCCCTTTTTTCCACAATGGTTCAGAACCAATTCACTGGGACCCAGCAGAATGTTCCCCATGCCACATGCTCTACTGTTATTTTCTCTTTCCCCCTAGGTATCCACGTATAATCACTTCCTTCCTCCTTTCCCCAGAACGCTATGCATATGGATAACAAAACACAGATATATGCCTGGCTGAGGGTGAGGAGGTGTCCACATACCCCATCTCCATTTAGTAATTCCTCATCCCTGCTACACATATGTATGGAATAAAGTCTAAAATATGAGTGAAAATGCTGACAGTGGTTATCTCTATGTGGTGGGAGGATAAGTGGTTTTTTTAATGTCTTTTTACTTACCTTTATTTTAAAAGTTCTCTACTTGTGAAATAACAAAACTCCAAAAAGATGTAGAATTGCTAATCTGTCATTGTCCTGTGCCTGTGCCTGAGGCTGTCTCTGTGATAATGAACTGAACCTGCCCCTGGATGCCAACCGTTGATCCTGCACACTCCAGTTTTCATTTTGGCTCAGCCCCTGTTCTGTGATCAACTGCAAATCACATGTCCAGTGAAAGTCAGGACCCATTTGAAAGAAAACTGATTGCTGTGAGCATTCGCTGTGTTACAGAGGGTGTGAAGAGAGGAGCGTAGCAGGCTATAATCAGAGTGAAAAGGAAGTTCTATTCCTCATCAGCTGTGACATCATCGCACATCAAATGGAAACCATGGCAATGAGTTAATAATGTGAAACTGTAGTCGCAGGCATGCTGCAACTAAGAGGAGGGTAGAACAATGGAAAGGTAGCAGGAAGGAAAAGTGTCACCCAAGACAAGTGTAAAACACTGGATCCTCGTGTAATTAGAACTGGGCCCTCAGGGGATATGGCAGAGTATTACAATGGCGCCACCACCCAGAGCATTACTCACTGGTGCCTGTTGGGTGACACCCTAGCCTGAACAGAAATATCGCCGGACACCATAGAAACGCTGTCCTCTGATTCAGGACTCACCAATGGGGAAGTTAAAAATTAACTATGGCATTTATGCTGCCCCTACACACACCTTCAGACTTCAGAAATGTCTCCTAGCGGAGGCCTCTTTGGCCTGCTGGCACTGCACCCTTCACGTAGTTATTTTTTATTGTTTCACAGCAAACAGCAGCACTCTTTCTGAACCACGACTGTTTCTACAGAAAGGCTAACTCTGAAAGACAAGGCTGTCTTTTGCCCAGTGTCCTGGGGCTCTGGGGTGTGGTGATAACCCTGGAAAGCTAGCAGCCCTTCAGTGACCGGGCTACTAGCATTTGCCTTGCCTGTCCTCCAGCTTCCCAGAGCCTCTTCTGACCAGGGTTTGCTTCCTTGGCGGGGCATTTTTACTTTCAGGTGAGTGCTCTCTGTGCCTGGATTTGGGGACACCAGAAAAGTCTTTTCAATTCTCCAAATACTTCAGCCATGAACTGAGACCTAAAATTCTGTAATTAGAGTCATTGCTATCTTTTGACCCTCGTTAAAATTCAATTAACGCTACAAATAGAGTACAAAAAGGTGAGTGAAGGCAATGATGTCCTCCTCTTAACCCAGGTCCTTCAGGTTCTGCCTCTTGCATGGAGTTCCCCCAGGTTGTTTAGCCACCCTGGTCTTCCCCACTTCTGATTTCCTGTAGTGTCTATCTTTGTGCACTAAGCACCCTAGCGCCTACCATATTGTATTGCTTTCAAGTCCAGTGATTCTCTAGTTGGGACAATTTTGTCCCCCACGGGATATTTGGCAATGTCTGGAGACAACTTGGGAGGGTGATACTATCATCTAATAGGCAGAGAGCAGGACAGCTTCTGTGACAAGGAATTACCCAGCCCAGTATGTCAACAGTGCCAAGGCTGGGAAACTCTGCTCTAGTCAGTGGATGTCACCCTGCATTTTCAGCTGTATTAATACTATTTCAAAGAAAAAAATACAACTTTGGGAGGCCGAGGTGGGAGGATCACTTGAGGTCAGGAGTTAAAGACCAGCCTTAGCAAGAGTGACACCCTGTCTCTACAAAAAATAGAAAAATTAGCTGGGCGTGGTGGTGCTCACCTGTAGTCCCAGCTACTAGGGAGGCTGAGGCAGGAGGACTGCTTAAGCCCGGGAGTTTGAGGTTGCAGTGAGCTGTGATGATGCCACTGCACTCTAGCCGGGATGGCAGAGGAGACTCTGTCATAAAATAAAATAAAATAAAATACAATTAGCCCTATAATGGGAGTAATATTAAGCCTTACCAGTTATCTACAGTGCAGTGTGAATGACTTTAACAGATCCTTTGTAAGAGCCATCTTAATGGGTAGAAGAGACTATTTGGATGCTGATGGGGAGTAAGGGATGACAGTGGGTGGAGATCGTTGAAAATTGAAACTTACAGAGGAAATTTCACCTTCCGTGGGATAGTGCTAAAAGGTTACTCTCTGATCATTTGGTTTCTTCTTCTAATGCAGTAGGTTAGTTTATCATTGTATACATCAAAATCTCCTGGGGGGCTTTTTTAAAATAAATGTGCTTAGGCTCCATCCCTGAAGTAAGTTTAGAGTTGGGCCCGGGCATGTACTTTTAAAGAACTTCCTTAAGTGACTATGATGTACACTCGTAATTTCCAGCCAGTGTGCTAAAGACAGTTAGCTAGTATGGCTATCATGCTACATTTTCTTTCCCAAACATGGAAATTCCATTTTAAAAGAACTAACCATGATTATTCTGGTGTATGGCCTCCGTAAATTAAGATGGAAAGGCCCTTCCTGCCCAGGCTTGAATCCCTTGTCTTGAGAAATAATAATCCCCCAGGGCCATCTCCACTAAGTTTCCATTACCAGGCCCCAGAGCAGAGGTGGTGCTACCTGAAATACAGCTTCTACTCGGAACATTTCCTAAATCCTGAAGATTGGACACGCATGAGAGGAAGAGCAGCTACACTGGGCTTTCAGTCACTTTCTCATTATTTAGAGACTCTGAATTTCAAAACAACTCACTTGATCTTTAAAAAATGTATTCTTTTATTTATTTGCTCACTCATTCCATCAGTCAGCCGACGGCTCTATTTTAGATGGTTTGTCCATAGAATTATGCCACATGTATTTCAGATTGTGATATGACAAAAATAGTTTCCTTGGGGAGAGTTTACAGTCTATTAAGGGCACAAAATTAAACAAAAACCATATAAAATACAAACAAAATGGAGAAAATATTCTGGACCTTGTCCAGCAAGTCCTTTATCTCCTTTTGGTCCCAATTGCCTTGTCGATAGACATTGTCATATATGACAATGAGGTTGGATTAAATGGTCTTCAAAACCCCTCCCAGCTTTCAAATTCTCTAAATCTATCATGCTATAAGTATGTGTGACCTAAGTGTCTGTGTATTCGAGTCCCAAGGGAAATGTCAAGCCAGGCAATGAAACCCCCTTCAGAGAGACACCTCCAGAGCTTATCTATAGATGTCAGCCTCTGCCAGCACTTTGGCATGGGGTCATAGGTACCCTTCTCTAACTGAAGGCCTTGCCCCTTGTAGTTTGTGAGTCAGTCATGACATGGACAGGATGTGGTCCTCAACCTCAGCCCACCCACTTGTGAGGTTTGAACTTAATTGGTCGTGCTGCCTCGGACCCATGGGCTGTCATTATTCTAAGCACATGCATACCTACCTAGCTCTGGCCTGCCTGCCCAGCCCAGTATTAGCTCAATCTGGAAGGCTTGGCTTGATTTTTTCTTTGTTTTCTTCCATTTGTTCATCCAACAAATATTAGGTGCATGTTCATTTCAGGTGCTTTCCTTGGCACCCAGATACAGATGTAAACATAAGAGCAGGCCCTGCCTCACAGATCCCACAGTCCAGCTCTGCCTGGCCCTGGACTTTGAGCCCAAAGCCCATCCTGTTGGCTGAGATTCAGGAATGAATGACCAGAACCTCATGGCCAGGGGTCTGGCTGACTCTCCTCATCTGGGAATTAGACCTCTGCTGTTATGGATGCCTGTCTACATCTTACACTAGTGTGCCCTTCTCTTCTCTTCGCTCCTTGTCTGGACCCTCTGCATAGGCCTCCTCATCTCCCCATGTCTGACTGACCTCTCCCCACTCTTTACCCTGCTTCTGGCTTCTTCCACTAATATACCACTGTCCTGGAGGTGCTGCTGTGGCCAAGTCCACCTGAGTAATGGCAGAATGGAAGAATCAAGTCACCCTCACTGCCCCAGTCCTACATAATCAGGAACATTTTTATTCAATATGCTCTTAAAACATCTTGCTTGAGATGTGTCACAATTAAAAACAGGAGCCTTTTAAACAGATGGCTGCGTGGTTAATATAGTAATGGAGCATTAATGGCATTGAAGTGATCGCTAAGAGAGTTTCCCACCACACAGAAGTATCTAGAGCCATATTTTGCAAAAACTGAGTAATGGGAGGTGTTTTGCCAAGACTCACCAGTTTGCTCTTTCTTTGTAGTCGTGCTGGCAGTGCAAGGATGACGCTGGTGACAGGCAAAACTAGTTTTCCTTGGAAACATCAATCCAAAGTTTCTGTTATCTGTCCCTCTACATTCCCCTCCCCCACACCATCCTGTCCCAGTAGGAGTTTAGTATGCAGCACATATGTGCTTCTCTTTGGCTGGGGCTGGGGCTTTTCGCTGGAACTTGTAAGGCTGCCTTGTAAACATATGGGCAAATCCTCCCTTTCCAGCCTCCTCTAAACCCAGAATCCCCTAACGCACGGAGAGAGAAAGCAACACAAGCCCACGCCACAATATGGAGATGTTTATCCAGAGTCAGTGGCGCAGCCTCCACCCTGACCCACCAAACACAGTCAGCAAAAGGTCAGTCTCAGTTTTCTTTAAAAAAGGAGACTTTGAAGCTGCCTTTTCCCAAGCTGAGAAATTCCAGAGGAAAGTTGCAATGGAAATTGCTGTGACCAACGCAGCAGGCTATAAATAACATTTTAAAGTCATAGAGCATGTCCACACTCACTCTCATATTATTTCTTTTGATCCCTAGAGTCCCACCCCCTGTCAGATGGGTAGAATCTCAAGCCCCGGGCTGATAACCTATGTTTGCTTCCTTACCGCTGAAGGTTACAACAAAGACACAAGGAACTGTTAGAGGCTCTGCATAATCACCTCCCTCAAAGTCCCAAGTATAATATATGCTAAATTCCAAGTTGCCTCTAGGCATCCTAGAGACGGGAAAGCCAGTTGTAACTGGCCAGTAGCTGGCTTTCCAAGTGGTCCTCAGCAAGTCACATTTCTCTTGCTCTCTCTCCCTTTTATTATTTTTTCCATTGGCAAAATGGAAAAAAAGGAATAGATGTCTGTCCGTTGACGATTTTTGGTTATTCAAGGGTCGGTATTTCTACACCCATTTCATAGATAAGGAAACTAACCTTACAGGGGATGAATTGCTCAAAGTCACTCAAAGGTCATTCCTATAATGACAAAGTGCAGCCCTGAATGGAAAATTAAACAATTGATTTACCAGCAGAGGCATGAGAGAAATGTAGTGAATTCTATAAGACATGCTCTTAACTTTCTATGCCTCAAGTGATAGGAGTTAGCATAAGTGGCATCTATGTGAACATCCTATAGAAGTCAGACTTTCCCTCTTAAAGCTGTGGCTTCCGCTCTAGAATGGATAGTTCTGATAACAGGTGGGCCACCTCATATTTCTCTACTGCTGAGCATAGAAAAGACAAATGACTCAGCACCTGGAATATGAAGCTGTGGCTGCACATGTGGGTGTGACATGTGAAATGAAACACTGGCCCCATTACCTGGACCATGTAGCTTTACTTTACCAGGGCATGTAGGTGATCCAAAAAGTTTAGGTGATTATTTTGATGATCACTTCACTTTGGCTGTTGAGATGAGGGTTTACAGACAAGTGGTAACACTAGTGGTTCAAGTCCTGACTCTGCCACTTACCAGCTGCATCATTTTGGATACATTACTTAAATTCTATGTGTCTCAGTTTCCCCATCTGTAAGGTAGGGATAAAAATTGTACCTATCTTATAGGGTCATTTTATAGGGTTTCATGTGAAACCACTGAGTTGATTCATGTCTAGCACTGGAGTAAGCACTCCATAATAAGAGAAGTAATTATTATCTAGGATTGTGTGTCTGCCTGGAGTAATAGGGTAACATTCTGGCATAGCGCATTTGCTCTAATAGCATTTGGATGTCTTTTTGTTCAATGATGGTTGAAGCCATGCAGAAACAACTTCCTGTCGTGTCTGAAAGATCATGAGATAACTGAAAGAGTTTTTTGTCTTTCAACTACAAAATCTAAATCAAACAATCACATTGCCCTCAGGTTACCAGGTACACAGTCATCCGCGTAGATAACTGAATACTGGATTTACCTTGGCTGGTTTGATTGCCCTGTCTAGACCTGACCTAAGAGTTGTTGACATCCCATCATGGTGCAGACCAGGAAGTCATGATGCTTCAAAAGGAGCAAGAGAACTAAGTGCTGATGAGAGGAACTCTATACCAACATGAAAACAGCTGTTCAAAAACCTTTTCTGTTAATACAGAGGGCAAATTTCAGAGATTGAGTTTAAAAAGGACATTACACCAAATTGTAATGATCCAGAGTTTCCGTTTGGGAAGAAAGCAATATATGAAATAATTTGTTCCCTCAAGAGAGATTGTTATCTCTGGCAGCCTTCTGAGTGATTTGTCAAAATGGAAGACAAACCAAAAGATGAATTCGATGAGATTTCATAGTTGTGACAAATGGGGCAAGTTATAAATTGTGAGTCTGACTGGCTCTTTTCACATGTTCTTGGGCAATAGCATGTGTCCTCAGGGCAAAGAAGTAAATAGATTGCTGTTGTTGAAGGAATATCTTTTTTCTTTTTTTTTTTTTTATGTCACAGCCTGGATTCCAAATAATGACCTTGATGTGCCCCTAACACAAAGAGGAAAAAAAACTCTGAGCACCTTCACCTTGAGCATTCAAAACCTTCGTTCGGCTCTGAGAAAGAATTTCTCTTTGTAGCTGTAAATCCAGGCTGACAGCTAGTTGACCAAGATGCTTTCTTGTACCCTTAAAAAATGATAAGAACACACTAGGAAGAAAAATCTCTTCCCTCACATCACCAGTGAATGAGTCTCTCCAAGAGGTTATGATAGTGTCTTATTGGAAGACTAGTGAAGTGGGTAAATGTACAGCAGTAAAATTGAGTAGACAATAAAAGGTTATGTATATGCTGTTGTATAAATTAAAAATTAAAACACTTAATGTCTTAATTTCAGCAAAATGAGTATGTTTCCTTAGTCATCAGAATATTTCAGTTCAAAATATGTCGGAACCTGTCCTGTCCACAAAATATCCTCAGCTATCATCTCCAGTTTATTAAGAGGGAGCCTGGTTTGAAAATATATAGAAAACTTTCTAGATTTATTTCAAAATTTTTTGCTATATATTTGCCCATAACTTGCTTGGATGCTAAAGAAACTTAAATATCCCTTGTGGATTTGGATTAATTTAATAACTAAAAGGCACTTACAGGTTTTATTAAATGTCTGACTGGATGCTGTTTGGCTACTGTTTTTAAAATACAAGGAATCTGAGTGTAATAATTAAAAATATTATTACTACTACCATTAAAAATAATGTTACTGGTAGGAAAAGTACATTTATTTAATCAAATATATTTTCAGGGAGTAAAATTTTTACCCTAAAAAATAACTGAATATTGTCCTGAATGGTGGTATGATAATCCTATTATAAGGCACGAATGAAGTTCATTGCTATTATTGATAGATTTAACTGAGTGAAGAATGGCAAGACTCAAGCTGGGAGAACCACCCAGAAAAGTAGGAGTATAAAAACAGATCGTGGAGCAAAAGGACACAAAGAGTAGGAATAGAGAAAGATGCAAGCCTTCTCATAGGTGTTAGAAAGCTCCCTAATATGGGGTCTGCCCCTGCCCCAAGTGCTTCACAGAATGCATAGGGTGCGATTTGTACCAGCACAGGTACATCTTCCAGACCTGGCCCTCAGAGACCCAGGGGCTGGGCATGGCTGAAGTAAAGCCTGGACTGATCTATAAGGAAATGTCTGTTTGTCACCAGGATAGTAGGTCAAGTGAGTTGGTATGACCAAATAATCAGTTAATTTGATATAAAAATGTCAAATTGGTTGTTTGAAATTCATAAATACATTATTCAAAGTGAAGAAAATTATATAGCATGTATAAACTTATAAATAGGTTTTAAGTCCAGCAATCATGGAAAAAGAGCTGTAAAGTTTATTTGAAAAGTAATAAAGCACACAAATGTCAGATATTATTACTATGCCATCATTTTCCTGCACCTCCATTATTGGATTCATTTATTGTTAATATCACACTTCTAGTTAGGGCATAAAAGCTAAATTACTATATTCTATAATAGAAAATGTACATTTTGGTACTCACACTGAATTGTTTTAGCATACAAATAAAACCATATTAATTGCCATTATTGGCAGTCATGGATTTCTCATGACTTTTTATCTGCAACCAAACTAATTGGCCTTGAATCCATTCTGACAACATTTTAATTATTTACTAGTTAATAATTCTTAAGAGCAACTTCAAAATTAAAATGTCTCTAAGAGCACATACAGAGCTACTCAGTCCCAAATAATAATTTCATACAATATTCATATCAACCTAAATTTCCTGAGATCTTTATAAATGTATGTAACATATTTTTGTATTCAGAAAATATGCTTAAAATTCTATGGCTGTGTATAACATCCTTTGCGTGGTAAAAATGCATATTCCCCAAACACCTTGTTTTTTCATGTAGTTTGAGTTTATCTGATGTCAGTTTTTAAAAACCAATTGAGAAAGCAATTTTTAAAAAAGCCTAGTCCCTACTCTGTCACCAGGGGTACCAAACTATACTATGGGGAGCATGAAGAAGTACAAGGACTGCACTGTGTTGGTGTTCTGCTCCTATCCACACAGAAACCTTTACCACAGTTGAATGTAGAAACAACTGAAAATAAGAAAAAAATATAAATAGCACTAGACAATAGTGGAATAGTTTTCTGTCTTAGGTTGGGCTCCCCAGATGAGGATTTGTATGAAAGTGATTTGGGGAATGGAGTGGTGGGACCAGGAAGGGAAATCCCATAGAGGGTAACTTTGGCTTAGTCTTGCAAGGGAGCTTTGAAGACAGTGTCCTGGTCAGGGGCCAAGGAGCTGGAGTATTTATATCTCCCACCCATCAACCATAGGTTATGAGGCACCCTGGGTGAGGGATGTGGTGGGTACTTACAAATTTCCAGGCACTTCCTGCTCTCTGCACTGGCAGGCAAAACAGGTTACAGGGGCTTAAGTGTAGCCTCCCAACAAAGAGATCTGGGTGCTGGGTGCTGGCTCTTGAGAGTGGAAGCATACCAGTGTGCACATCAGTGTGATCAGTGTGCCTGAAAATGGCCAAGTGTGCTAATGGGATATGAGTGGATCTCTGAGAGCGTCTGACTACCTCTACTATGGTGGCACTGGGGTGCATGTGATTGATTGCCAAGTTAATTATATAGGCCATTATTGCTGTAACAGATCAGAGAGAGAAGAGATCCCTTGATGGCAGAAGCATCTGCTCAGCTCCCCTTACTATGAATTTCACGGGACAGATTTGCCCCAGTTCATTGCCACTGGGTAAGTTCCTCTACTTCTGGGGTTTTGTGTAAGGAAGTCATTTGCCTGGAGATATAAACCACACTCTACATTTACACACTATCAGTAACAAAAGTGATATTTGGATCTCCATCTATTTTACTCCTTGCATATCACTTAATTATTTCAGTACTCAGGTGGGGAAGTGGGGTGTTATTTATTGAGCTTCCTTGAACCTCAATAAATAATAGTAGTTAACATTTATTGAGTGTTATGTGCCAGGAACAAGCCTAAGCACTTTACAGAAGTGATCTTATTGCATCTTTTCATAAGCCCTGTGACGTGGGTCCTGTTTGCACTTTTTCAATTGTGAGAGATTAACTGTCTTGCCTATGGTCACACTGCTGTAAGTATGGAACCAGGATTTGAACACAAAGTCGATCTAGTTATAAAGTCTATACCCTTAACCACTAGGGTAAAGACAACTGAACTAAGAGCCAAGGAATTTACAGAGCCTTCTATAGCCGGAAGATGGTGACTGTGCCATAGAAGCCATAGGATAGGTTTCTTAATGAGGGGCATGATGGAGGATTAGAAGGTACAGGATTAGTGAGAACTAAGGTAGGCTGAAATAGCAAGTGAGAACCACTGGGTCTTAACCCAGCTGGGAGAATAAACCAGAAGTTGACAAGCCGCACCTCAGTGGACACTAGTGTAAAGAGACTCAGACACACAACCAGACCAGAAATCTATTACCTAGTACCAGAGAGGTCTGAGAGGTAAGTTATAAGGACAATAAAATGGGGCCAACTTCCCTTCCTCTAATGCCACAAGGTCACATAAGGACTCACCATTCCCAATAAACCCAGATTTCATATTGGTTGTTTTACTGTGTGTCTTAGGTGTACTTATATATTCTTTGGATTCATAGGGTTTCTCAATTCTATGGATTGATGTCTTTCATCAGTTTTGGAATACAGGCATGCATCGATTAACAATGGGGCCATGTTCCGAGGAATGTGTCCTTAGGCAATTTTGTCATTGTGCGAACATCGTAGAGTGTACTCACACAGTTGATGTAGCCGACTACATGCCTAGGCTATATGGTATAGCCTATTGCTTCTAGGCTACAAACCTGTAGAACATACTACTATACTGACTACTGTAGGCAATTGTGACACAGTAGTAAGAATTTGTGTACCTAAACATATCAAAACATAGAAAAGGTAAGTAAAAATATGCTATTATAATCTTATGGGTCCACCTTCATATATGCCATCTGTTGTTGACCAAAATGTCATTATATAGTACATGACTGTATTCTTAGGTGTTATCTCTTCAAATGTTGCTTATCTCCCATTCTGTCTCCCTCTGGGAACCAAATTTAAATATTTTAAGCTTTTCTTCATATAAATCTTACTTATTGTTAAGTTAATTACTAACTATTTTTTGATATTATAACATTGGAAGGGGTTTTCTTCCATTATAGCTTCTAGGTGACTGTTTGTGTATCTCAAATGTATTGGTTTCTTTATATTAATTGTGTACCTTGCTACTGTACTGAATTATTTTATTGTTTGTAATAGTTTTGTAGTTGATTCACCTAGGTCTTCATATCATCTGAAAATAGTAATAGCCTTACCTCTTCCTTTCCAATTTCATACTTCTGATTTTTCCCCCTTTTTCTAATTGCATCAGCCAGTACCTCCTGAACAGTATGAAATAATAGTAACGATAGTGGGCATCCCTGTTTTGTTTCTGACTTTAATGGAAACAATCTCAATTCTGGGGCAAAGATAGGTTTATTTCATCGTTTTAAGTATCTGTCTTATCCTATCATAGTGAGTTTTTTTTTTAAATCAAGAATGGTTGTTGAATTTGTCAAATGCTTTTTCAGCATCCCTGGAGAGGATCAATCATTTCTCTTCTAAAAACTACTAATTTGATGAATATTAATAGATTTCCTAATCCTGAACCATTCTTGTCCTTCTGAACTAAACCTTAGTGGCCATGATATTACCTTGACATTCTTCTGTATTCTATTCTCAAATATTTTATTTAGGCTTATTGCATTGAAATTGATAAATGGATTTGATTCATAACTAAATGATCTTTAGTTATACTTGTTTAATAAAGAGAATGTGGAGGTTTAATAAAGAGAATGTGGAGGTTTCATTTCTTTTTCAAGGTGTTAGAATTACTTTACTTAAAAGCTATTGGAATTATCTGCTCTTTAATGGTTGTATCACATTCACCTGTAACACTATCCAGTCCTGGTACTTTTGTGGGGGTGTAGCTCTTTGAAAATTTTCTCTATTTCTTCTACAAAAATCACACTGCTTAGATTTTCTAACTCTTCTGGAGTCACTTTTGGTAAACTTGGTAAATTTCTATAAAGTTATTCATTGTATCCAGATTTTCAAATTCATTTGCATAGATTTCAGCCATCTGTAATGGTTCTTGTAATGTAGTTGTTTCTCCTTTATTATTTTTTATCTTTGTGCTTTCTATATTTTTTTCTTAAAACTTCCTTGGATATTTCTCGATGTTGAATGTTATGTGCCAAATTTTCTGGAACATGGAATTCTTAATCAATGTCTAGGGACAGACCCATGTATATTTTAAAAGTTAGGTTGTGATAAAAGTGACATTTCATATCAGTTGGGGAAACTTACTAAATTGTGTTGAGAGAAATAACTATTAATGTATTTGGAAAAAAAAGATTCCATACTTAACACCACTTACTGAAATAAACTCCAGATAAATTTAAAAGTTATTCCTAAAATGTATGTCAGAAGAAAATACAGTAGAATTTTCTCCCTAACTTTCTAAGCAAGACCAAAAACAGCTGTAAAAGAAAATAGTTGTAGATTGAACCAATTAAAAATTTTACTACAACAAAAGACACCATACATAAAGTTAAGTTACATGACAGGGAGAAAACATTGCAACATACTTAAAGAACTAATAATCAATATCTAGCATACATTGAATTGTTACAATTTAATAAGGAAATGCTAAATAGTCTATTTTAAAACTGAGCAAAGGATAGCAAGGAAAATTTACAGAAGAAAAATCATAAAGAAAGAATAAAAGGATTTTCAAGTTTACTATCATCTGAAAAGTGCAAATTAAAATAAGTGTGCCAATTTTTGCCCATCAGAATAGAAACAATTAAAATGATTGAAAATATCAAATGTTTGAGTGGGAACTGATGGGAATGTAAAATGTGGAGGGGACTGAATCTGAAAGATCAATTTAAAAGAATGTATATACCCTTTGATTCAGCAATTACCCCATTCTAAAGAAATACTTGTATATCTTCATAAAAACGAATATATCAGGATATTCATTACTGGGTATCTAGGGAAATGATCAAACAATGTTAAGTTATATGCATAATATGAAATATTGTTAGCCATCATAAGAAGGAGACAGAGCTGCATGCAGTGATGTGCAAAGCTCTATAAGACCTTTTGTTAAGTGAAAAAGCAAGTTGAAGAATGGTCTATAAATTATCATCACGTGTGTAAAACAAACAAATGGCATATAAAACTCTGTGTGTGTGAGAGAGAGATGTGTTGTGTATATATATAAATGCATTTTTTAAAAAGACCAAAGAGTGTTGTCTTAGTCCATTCAGGACGCTAAACCAAAATACCTTAGACTGGGTAATTTATAAACAACAGAAATTTGTTGCTCACAGTTCCAGGGGCTAGGACGTCCAAGATCAAGATGCCCACAGATTTGGTGTCTGGTGAGGGCCTATTCCTCACAGATGGCAACTTTTGCTGCATTCTCACATGGCAGAAGGGGCAAACAGTTTCTCTCAAGCCTCTTTATAAGGTCACTAGTCCCATTCATGAGGACAGAGAGAATCCTCATGACCTACCCATCTCCCAAAGGCTCCACCCTCTAATACCATAAATTTGGTGATTAGGTTTCAACATATGAATGGGGGCAGAGAGACACAAACATTCAGACCACAGCAGATATTCACCAAAATGTTGACATTCTCCTCTCTCTATGTAATAGATGAGTCAGTGGGAGAAAAATGAAGATATTCACATTTCTGTCCATATATTTCTTGAATTTGACATTATTTAAATAATTTGCAATAAGAATGTATTTAAATATTACTAGTAGCATTTTTTTAAGACAGTAAATGTAAACAAAAAATACAACTGGTGGTATGGACCTACCAACAGGGTTGTTGACCCTCTGGCCCCAGCTCCTCTTCTAAAAGAGACAACTAAAGACAAAAGACAACTAAAGAATATGTAAATATATATATGGGGTATATATGGTGAGGACAGATTATATATGACCCATTTTCACTCAATCAGAAGACATTTCCATATCTCAGTGAAATACTTTGTAGTATAGAACAGGTCCTTCAACAAGAAATAAATACATTTAGGCCGGGTGTGGTGGCTCACGCCTGTAATCTCAGCTCTTTGGGAGGTGGAGGTGGGAGGATCATTTGAGGCCAGGAGTTCGAGACCACCTGTCTCTACAAAAAATTGAAAAATTAGCCAGGGGTGGTGGAGCATACCTGTAGTGTAGTCCCAGCTACTCCGGAGGCTGAGGCAGGAGGATGGCTTGAGCCCAGGAGTTTGAGGTTGCAGTGAGCTATGATAACAACACTGCACTCTAGCCCAGGACAGAGGAGACCTTGTCTCAAAAAAAAAAAAAGAAAAAAAAGAAAAGAAAAACCAATATATTTAAATCCTTTCTGTCTGTCTATATCTCACATACATATATACACAAAAACACATATTAACTTATTCCCTAGGTGTCTGTTGACTGTGGACCTAATTATAATGCTGTTATAAGTGTGAAGTGGTGACACTTTCTTATCACCCTATATAGGTAAAAATATGCATTTTCTCAAACTTTCTGGGTCACCGTGCCAGCTATTAGCACAGCATGGCTCTGCTGCTGTTGGCGGTGATGGATGATTTCTGGAAAGTTAAGATGAGCTCTTTTTCCCACTCTACACCCACCTCAGCCCCTCACTGCTTGGACAGAGCTGAAAGAAGCAGGTGTTAGGCTGAGGGAATGTGTGTGTGTAGTATAGCCATCCCATTTTAGCTGTAGAAAAGAACTAGCCTAGATAAATGTTGATGAATCCATTTGTCTGGGGGGTAATGGATTGTCACAAGAAGGAAACAGAACACGGGACCAACAGACTTAAAGGGGTGTTAGTAGCTTCTACAGAGAAGGCAGTAGAGGTGACATCAAAAACAGAGGCAAACATGGAGTAAATCAAGAAAAGCAGGCTCTGGAAAAACAGCAGCAGAGGTGGGTCAATTGCCTCAAGTTAAAGGAAAGAGAGTTTAAGGAAATGCGGGCATGTGATCCAGAGAAAAGATAATAAAACACTTTAGGGTACTGAGGTCAGAGCCAAACAAAGACTTTTGCAGATTTTCAACACTGAGAAGATTATGAGGTGCCTCTGGCACACTTCCCTATGGAATCCCTAATAAAAACAATAGTAATGCATAAACTAAGTAAAATGTAGGCATTAGCAACATTTTTATTTTTTAAATTTATTTTTTTTGATCTGTGATTTTGTTTTTAATTATCCTAAGTCTTACGAGCACACATAATTTTTAAATGTGTGTATATTACCTCTACTTTAGTCTTTCTAATGAGTTGGCAAAAGCACCATTACCCATTACACATATGCAGTAATTCTATGGTTTTATGTGTTTTTGAATAGCTATTTAAAGACAATCCTAAATTATAACTTAGTGTGACTTAGGTAGCAAAGAATTCAAAAGTTTAACTTGTTTCTATTTCTTGTCACACTGACTTTTAAAAGCATTTGACATTATAGATTGTCTATAGAATGTGAGATGTGTTAAATATTCTTTATTTGATATTACACAGAAATCATACTAAAATGCCTTTCAATTAGTAAAAGGCAGCATTTTAGATACAGAGGATTCTAATTAGGTAGAATAGTTAAAACCAAAAATACAAAGTAGACGTTGCTACCTTATCTCCAGACCTAGCCTTTACTAGGCTCATGAACACAAAAAAATACCAGTGGGTCTTGCTTGGTTCTGAGACAGTAAAGGGATTTCCCCAGTATTTAAATATATTCATATAACCAGTTTTATATATATATATAAATATAAAACCAATCTCCAATAGGTTTTGAGATGGCATTCACCATCTTTGTGAAAAGTTGAACATTACTAATCAGGTACAATTATATCTTTAAAAGGGAAAAACAGTGATAGCATTTACTCAATTGGAAGTACTACCAAAATTCAAAACACTGATCATCTTCATTTAACCACAAGCCAGTCTTAGTTAAATCAGGACTGTCCAACAAAAATATTCTACCCGTCATTCATGAGCTGAATTCTGGTGCATGAGATCAGTTAAATTATGGTACACAATAAAAAAGTCATGAGACATTTCTATGTTGTGATAAACAAGGTGGTACCTAAGTATTACTCACTAGTAGCTTTTTTTTAAGATAAGCTAACAAGTCTGCCCTTTCTACCTTCTTCTTAATGCTGGCAAAGATCATTTTTGTTCCAGGGATATACTTTTTGGGATTCTCCAAATACTGCATCAATGTATACTCTCCCCAGGTGATGGCTTTGTTCTCACTGGCATCTGTATAAGAGAATCCAGCAGCCTGACCCGTCTTCCGCCCAAAGATACCACAGAGATTCGGCCCAGTCTTTTGCTTTTCTTCCTTCTCCACAGTGTGGCACTGGGCACACTTCTGAACAAAAAAAATTGGCTTTCTCAACATCACCCATATTTAATTCTCCCTTTTGCCACTGGTGCCACGGAGGTTCCCACTCTCTAAGTCCAAGGATATGCTGGTCTGCAACTATGTACCCAGTGTTGGTACAACTGAACTCTTAGCAACACTTAAAAAAAATATTTTGAGAAGTATTTGCCTCCCTTTTGCTGGTCCATCAAGCATATTCTTAAGCTACCTGTTGGGTCCTCTGTAAGATTAGCATCAACTCTGAGGATGGAACTGGGTACTAGCCAGTTAGATTAACTGGGTACAGCCCTAATCCCTAACCAGGATTATTCCCCAACAGGATTATTCCATTCTCAAGTGGGTTCTATTTCTGCAAATGCACCATACCTTTGCTTGCACTGCAGGGAGTAAAAGCCATACTACCATCACTTTCATTCAACTACACTGAATGTTAGAAAAAGAACAATGAATTATAGAAAAAAGAAGACTTCATAATTCTGTATCTCCAAGATCAAAATTTCAAGATAGTCCTTATCAGAGAAATATATTTTCAAAATAACCTGCTTCTGGCCTCTGACTAGAGGCAGGATAAACTAACATAATTCTAGCAAGTAAGGTGGAAAAATTTAAAGTATTTCCATTTACTGATAATGCTTTTTTTTGGAAGAGGTTTGTTGTTTTTCTGTGGTATTGGACATGCAAATGCAACCAGCTTCTCTCTGCCTCTACCTTGATTTAGTTTGTTTTTCTATATATGTGTCTGATAGTTTCAAAGGAGTTATAATGTATCTATGTGATATGAAGTGAGCTATATTATAACTGGCCTAAGAGATGCATGGTGAAATGGGCCTGACCAGCCAAGTCTGAACTAGAAACTTTATAAGATATATTATATATCATAACCTTGAAGTTCAAAAGCTATAAATGGGTCATTCTATGAGCAGACAAATGATAAACTTCCTAACATTATATTGTAATTTATTTATGGGGTGCAGATGATTGAGTTATTTATAGTCTTTAGTTGATAGCACATTATCATCACTGGTCTGTGCAAAGCCTTTTTCCTTTATATTTTATTTCATTCAACAAATATTTATGATATATGCCATGTGCCAGATACCGTTCTAGGAAGTAGGGATACAACATTGAGCAAAACAAAGATCCTTGCTCTTATGAAGTTTACATCCTAGCATTATATTGCATCATACAAATAAGTATATAGTATGTTAGAAAACATGTGCTATAGAAAACCTGATAAAGTGCCTCCCAAATATGAGGCAAACAAATGCAGATTCTAAAATCAGAATGCTGAAGAGCCAGGAAACATACCTTTCAAATGGAACCACAGAATTGGCTACATTAGGCCAGGCTCACGCCTGTAATCCTAGCACTCTGGGAGGCTGGGGCAGGAGGATCATCTCAGTTCAGGAGTTCAAGACCAGCCTGAGCAACAGTGAGACTCCATCTGTACTAAAAATAGAAAAAAGTAGCCAGGCGTGGTGGCACACACCTGTAGTCCCAGTTACTTGGGAGGCTGAGGCAGGAGGATGGCTTGAGCCCAGGAGTTTGAGGTTGCAGTGAGCTAGATGACGCCACTGCACTCTGTTTGGAGCAACAGAGTGAGACTCCATCTCAAAAAAAAAAAAAAAAAGAATTGGCTATATTACAAAAGGTCACTTCTTTCCTAAGCCCTAGGGCAAACATACATAAAAGAGAACACATGAGGACAAAGACAGAAACTTGGACAGACATGCTCTGTTTCAGCAATTCTTAGAGTTTCAAAATATTTTAACAGTACGCTTAAACAAGCCCTTGGATAATCGTACTGGGGCATTGCTTAATCATTGACTACAATTACTGTTTTTTATCCTGCAATGTCATTTTTTTCTCTTCAAAAAATGAAAGCCAGTTTTAACCAGATCTTAAATATATATTTTAGACCACTCCGCCAAACACGAAAAAGGCCCATTTCAACTGTTGTTAAGTCAACATTGGCAGAAATACAGAAAAGAAAGCTCTTTTTTCCACACTCTATAGTCCATTTAATAAAGTGCTGTCCATGTCCCTAGCAAACCTGGTAACCAGCATTCATTCCATGGTTCTGTCTTATCTGTTTCCCCCACAAGCTGTGGAGCCCTTGAAAGCAGGAACCACATTTTATTTTTTGAATTCTTGGAATCTAGCTCAGTGCTTAACATGTAATAATCAATTTTAAAATATTTAAAGACTGAATAAGTGAATGTTCTGTAATGCTGCTGGAACCATATTCATTGCTATGGTTGATAGAATTTAAGGGATTGATAAGGAGTTGAAGTTTCTTGTTTACGTAAAAACATAAATAATTTATGTGACCTCCACATATCAGATCTTTAAATCTCTATTTTTTTAAAGTAATTTTTTTTTTGCTCTCTGGAGTCCATCCTGCCTTGTCTCCTGCTCAGCTGTAAACGGGAAAGACCTCCATCCTCAACATTTAACCCTACCTAGTTACTAACTCAGACCTGATACTGGCATCCTGTTTTCATTGGCATGTGTGTTTGTGAGTTGAAGTGGGATGCACCTGAAGTGAGGGTGTAAAAGAAAGACATGAAATTAGTCTGGCTGCTCTCATCTGATGCGACTAGACGGAACTTAGGATAATTACCTATCTACTAAGATATCATCTGCCTGGTTCGTACAGCTGGACTTGTGCCTTGAAGTCTACAGGGCATGCTGTGTGAGCCACCCACATCCTCCCTTCAGGAATTGCCCGCAAACAAAGGGAGCTGCCTTGCCCAAGCTTACAACCCCTGGGAGTAGCCCACATCCAAGAGCTGACCGATGTGGGGGCAGAAGCCCTGGCCCTCTTGCCCCATCTTTGAATGGCCATTCAAGTTTCAGAGCTCCCTGTGGGATTGAATGAGACCTGTGTTACAATGGCATTACAACTCCACTTTTCCCTCTGCCAAATTGTGCTTCCCTCACACCCTTATAGGTGTTGTTCTAAGAGCATTCCTCAATAAACTTCCTGCTTGCAAATCCCCATCTCAGTCTGTCTTCCTGGAAATTTGTCCCATGAAGGAGTGCTCCCCACACTCCAGTGCCCACCTGCATCTAGAGCTTGCTTCAAATCTTGGCCAGCTTGACTGGTGCTAAGAATGCCTGTGAAGATCTTTCCCATACCCTCCCACAAACAGTTGGATCCTACTCCCCATACCTTTAGCAAATGGAACAATAAACCGTCTTTTAAAAAGACACCATCATCTGTTAGGTTTCGAAGATTTCACTTGCTTAGAAACTCCACCACTACACCCCATTTAGTAACAAAACTGGCCAGTCAAGCCCTTTGGATACTGATTTGCTGCTGGCTACCCGTTTGGGGTTTGATCAGCATTCTGGATTAACACAAATTATAGTTGAATTCATAGTCATCACTTGGTTAATTCCAAGAGCTTTTGCCCCTTTCCTAATGACTACATATACATCCCTTGCCTGAGCCCAAAAGGATGGTAAATATTTTGATATAACCTAGTGTCTCTAATCTCCTTCATATAGAACATTCCCCAGAAAATACCTGGAGAGTTCTCACTTTGTCATTTAGGATGTGAAGTTGGCATCAATAAAAATATAAGAATAAGAGATCTAAGATAATCAGGGTTTTCACATTTGCAAATTGTGCTTGGTAAATAAAATGTCAGGCTAAGTCCTTTGACTCAATTCCAACTTTAGGGGCTTATAGACAAAATCACAAAGATAACATGTAAAATAATATTTGCCACCACATTGTTTTATGTTAATAACACATTTTTAAAAGAGAAAATAACTTATAGAGACTGACCCATCAATAAGAGATTGGATAAATAAATTATGGTACATTGATAAAAGTATGCAGGCATGAAAATGATGGAAGAAAAGTACATTTATTTATAGTGTGTTAACATCCTAAAGCTGAATTTAAAAATCAGGTTATTGAACAATATGAAAGATATGATCCCTTTATATGAAATACATTTGGTATGAACATATAAAGAGATAGCTAGAAAAAAGATCAACATGTTACCAATGATTTTCTCCCAGTGGTAGAATTTAGAGTGACATATTTTTCAGAATTGCTTGAATTTTTATGATATATATTCGAGAAAAACAAAATTATTTTATTTTGAACTTTTCCTCCCAACAATCCTTGTACCCTCCTGCCATTTTTCCATTCTCCTATCCCTTTTTTATATCCTCTCAAAAGGGAAGATCCAAACCCATGTTCACAGCAGTATTATTCACAATAGCCAGAAGGGGGAAGTAACCCATGTGTCAATCAATAGATGAATGGATAAACAAAATGTGGAATATACACACAATAGAATATTATTCAACCTTAAAAAAGAAGGAAATTTTGACACATGCTACCACATGGATGAACCTTAAGGATATCAGGCTAAGTGAAATAAGCCAGTCACAAATGGACAAATACTACATGATTACTTATATGAGGTCCATAGAGTAGTCACAATCACAGAAACAGAAAGTAGAATGGTGGTTTCCAGGGGCTGGGGAGAAGGGGTTATTGTTTAATGGGTACAGAGTTTCAGTCTTGCAAGATAAAAAGAGGTCTAGAGATGGATCTAGGTGGTGGTTGCACAACAATGTGAATGTACTTAATGCCAGTGAAATGTATACTTAAAAGTGGTCAAAATGGTAAATTTTATGTTATGTGTATTTTACCACAACTTAAAAAATAAAGAATTTTAACAAAAAAAGAAGATTTGAGTTTCTTTCATTTACGTCTCACTGGAGTATCCAAAGACCCCTGGCACACCGCATTTCCGGGGGAGTGGGAGAGACAGGATGGTAACCCAACCTTCTATGCTTCACAGAGGAAACATTTTATGGTATTCTTCTCAGCTCCCAGAGCAGGCAGGAACAATGATGGCTTTGTCAAGTGTGTGAAAAGCAGAAGCATCACAGGGAAGCAGGGGAAAAAGCAAAAATTAATGCACGAAAATAGAAGGTAATGCTAATTCATCTACACAAGATCACTGTCTCCAGGATGTCTCTGTAGAAACAAGAAAGTACAAACTCATCTCATCCACAAGACACAGAGGACGATAGTTCAAAAAAATACTCTCTGATAAATTCTGTTTTAATGATCATCTCCCACTTTGAATTAACATAGGATGATGGCCAAACCCGATTTACAACTACTCTGGGAAAATTTTCATGATGTTGGTGACATCCTTGGGGTTTATGACCAAAAGGGCAAGTTTCACATTGAAGGAATCTGATGGGAAAATGGAGCATACACAGCATCCTTTGTGGCAAAAGGAGAGGATCCAAACACTGGACCTAAATATTAGAAAAATTCGCTTGGTTTTACCAGGTGCTATGGTACTTGCCTGTAGTCCTGGCTACTCGGGAGGCTGAGGTAGGAGAATCACTTGAGCCCAGGAGTAGTTTGAGTCCAGCCCGGGCAACACATTGAGACCCTGTCTCTTTTTTTTTTTTCTTTTTTTGAGACAGGGTCTTAGTCTGTTGCCCAAGCTGGAGTGCAGTGGCGTCATCATAGCTCACTGCAACCTCAAACTCCTGGGCTCCAGCGATCCTCCTGCCTCAGCCTCCTGAGTAGCTGGGACTACAGGTGCTTATCACCTCGCACATATAATTTTTCTATTTTTTGTAGAGATGGGGGTCTCACTCTTGCTCAGGCTGGTCTTGAACTCCTGACCTGAAGCAATCGTCCCACCTTGGCCTCCCAGAGTGCCAGGATTATAGGCATGAGCCACTGTGCCCAACCTAGACCCTGTCTCTTAAGAAAAAAAAAAAAGAAAGAAAGAAAGAAAGAAAAATTCACTTGGTTTCAAATGCCAGGATGCTTCTGGCAGGATGCTCTGGCAATAGAGGAAGTGGCATAAATAAGCCTGGTCCTCTAGTGAGGGCCCGTGCTTGCCGGGCAGAGCCCAGCTCATTAAAATGCCACCTTCTCTTACTCGTGCTTTTGCAAGAATCATCCAAATGACTCTTAAGACTCTTCTAGGTTTTCTTCCCTTCTGTTACTTCCAAAGCAAAAATCTGTTCTGATCCTTAAAAACAATTTGAATCTCCTGACCTTGAATGATTCTAGTTTCCCTGAACGATTGGTGCTTCCTGTTGGCTGGACCAGGGGAAAGAATGATTGCTCAATTTTGCCTTTCTTTTGTGTTTCCAACACGATAGGCACACATGCTGGAATATCATGTGTCTTTACAACAGAGGAGACCAGAATTATTAACGAAGAGTTTTTAGAGGTAAATACAATAGTTTCTATAAAAAGGGATGTCATTTGCTCAGGGCCAGATGATGTGGAAAGGCAAGAAGTTTGGAGTTTACATGGTAAAAATTTCCTTTCTTTGGATTCCAAGTAAGAGTAAGAGAAAACTAAAGAGGCATATGAGGCTGAGTCAAACTTGAAAGCCTCTGCCATAATATCTCAGTATTTTGAAGATTTGAGAGAAATCCGGTCTATGAAACTCAGCTAATGTGTTTTACTGAAGACCTCAGGCTTTGCTAACAATAGGTTCTAGATGTGTCCAGATATCTAAGAGCCACAACTAAAAACTGAAATATTCAGAATTAAACTTAAATTAGCTAAGTTACTCACTGGGAATTACCAAGTGGAGAAAACTTACAAAATAGTGATGTAAAAATCTACTAAACTTTTGTTTTATTCACTTAATTCTACTAAGTTTTTTAGATCCTTTCTATAAAATTTTGACTCAGTCTCTGCTTCAAATTCCAGCACCGACTCATGGCTCATGTAAGAATCTAGCAGTTAGTTCAGTTGCTACTTACTTAATACTCTTTTTCATAAAAATAAAAGCCGTTGCTTGCCTTTTCCAAATTCTCTGCCACATATAAGAAATATTTCTCTCCAAAAAAATTATACATATATATATATATATATATACGCACATATATATATTTAGATCTATGACCTTAGTTCACATCTAAAGTGATTTGGCCAATTCATCTTAGTTCCTTGTATTTGGCTTGGAATGTTTTATCCCAACCGATTACCAACTCTATCCATTGTTACCTGTTTCTATCAACATCTTTTTATTTTTTTCAGCTGCAACTTCCCATCAGCCTAATGAGAGCAGTTAGACTCCATTTCAAGAGATTCACATATGCCATGAGAAGAGGGCCTGTGAAGCCCAGGTACTGTTGGAGAGGTCCAGGGTAAAGTTTCTTGTCCTTGCTCAAAGTGAATCCACAGACATACAAACAGTAACAACAGCGCAAGGCAGAGGGTGGTGAGGGTCATGGGCTCAGTGGAGGAAGGGATCACAACCATTGCAGGAATCAGAAAAGGCTTAAGGCAGGAAGTGATTTGGAGGTAAGTCCTCAAGGATGGATAGGATTTCAACAAGCAGAGATGGAGAAAACGGAATTCTGACTGCAAAAAAACATATGCAAAAGAGAGCCGGCAGAAACCGGGCTCTGTGCAGGAACAGCTAACAATTCGATGTGGCCAGAATGCAGAATATTTGTGGGGAGTCAGCGAGAGAAATGTCAGGAAAGGCAGGAAAGACAAGTTAAGATTGCATATTACCTATAAATGGGTTCTGAAGAGACTGTCAAGAACTTTTCAAGTGAAGTGATCGCAGGAACGGAATACTGCAATGTGACAATTAATCACTTGCTTCCTACCATGTTTACAAAAAGATAGGGCAAGAGAAAGGTGATTGGCAACCTAGGGTCAGAAATTAGCAGCTCCCATGTAAACACAGAGCAGAGAAGAAAGTTCTTCACGCTGGTGCAAGGATCTGTTGATCTGAGATACATACCTCTATCATGGAGACAAAGCCCTCAGCTACTAATCCCCTCTGATCATAAAACCATTGCCCCTTGTTCTAACTCCATGCTCACCAAACAATCTTACCATGTCACTTTCACAAAGTTTATTCGTTGCCCGTAAAAAAAATAAAACTCAAACTCTATATAGCAAGGCATAAGAGGCCGTGCACACAGATCCAAATCCAGCCTCCCTGTCCATTTCTACCTATCTTTAAGCTTTACCCATAATAAACCACTGCAGAGATGAAAGAGGCTAAATCTTAAAAGTGATCTGGCTCTGGGTTTGGGGCTGAGGTATTCCAGCCGAGATGGGGTTAACTTGAGAGCTATGGAGCAAAGGGCCAAGAGAGTGCCAAAGGCAGCACTAGAAATAAAGTCAGAATCTAAATCCAACCAACACGTCTATTCACAAGGCTGTGCAGCAAGACAGAAGCCAAACATGGAAACTAGAGTTACCCAGGCAGACAAGCTTATTTAATATCATGTGTAGGAGGCAGAAGCTGGAGAAATTCCAAAGTTCTGGAGCATTGTCCCAGAGACTCCTTTACATGGTTATCTAAGGTTTCAGGATAATCATATATCAAAACAGCTCATAGGCACGTTGTGAAACTCCAATGAATTAATGTCTGTGACATCACCTATGGATGGGGAGGAAACTATTAATGGGAAAGGATGCCCTTCCGAGGATCTTTACTCTTGCCTTCCCCTCTCTCTATATGCACATCTTCCCCCCTCACCTGCTGGTCCAGCTTCTCTTTTACCCTTCCAGATCAGACTTAAATGTAATGTACTCCTTGAAGCTTTGCCTGATTCTCCCCGGTGGAAAGAGATGTTTTCTCCCCAGAGTTTGAAAAGTACTTTGTACATAATCTTATAGCCATAGAGACCATCTTTTCCAAACTAGAAATTGATGTGTATATTTTGACAAGTATGGGGGACAGAGGATTTTAAATGGATATTGTTTAGGAAAATCAGGTTCCTGAGCTTACCATATTTATAGCAGTCCATCATATAGTATCTTGGTTTCATGTATTTCTCCCTAACTCAGTTTCACGCTTCTGAAGAATGGGAACAATATCTCATCTACTTTTGTAACTGTTCCCGCATTAGCAACATGCTTGACTGATGATAATTTCTCAGCTTCTTAGCTGATTAATATTTATGGAACAAATGATCCATCAGGTTTTTTAAAAAATAAACACAAACATATTATTTTATTTCCTAGTTTGTGTTTAATATCCAGTCTACGAAATAAAACTTTTTAACTAAAAATAATAATTCTTCTAAAATCGTTTTATCACACAGGTGTTTTAAGCGGATTTTTTTCCTTCATCCACCAAGGGTTTGATGCCCTTCCATTATTTTATTTTTTCTTCAACAGGAATCAAACAATCACACCTTTGTATCAACCTCTGCCTTACGAAAAAAAACATGTCAACTTCTGCTTACCAGCAAAGTTACCTTTCAAGAGGCAGAGCTAAGATGGGAGAAGGAACTAAGATGAATTGGCCAAATCACTTTCGAGGTAAAGACATAGATCTAGAAATGGATCTCAGTGCGAGCTGTAAATCCAAGAAGAGAATAAGAAAAACAAACAGTGGGGGTTGACAGCAGGATGAGATTGAGAAGCAGGATCCAGTTAAATGAAAGGACCTGGCTGAGGGAGATCATTCAGAAATTAATGTCATGGCCCCAGCTGTGTGCTGAATGCCCCTTCTTTTGAGTTGTTTAGTATGTGGCAAGGGGAGGGGAGTGTGGTAACATAAAGGAGCTCTGTAGGGTTGGACTCAATGAACTTGGAATCATCCTTAGGCTGCTCCTCCCCTTTGTAGAACCTACTGGAGGATGCACCAGGCAGTGCATCAATAATTATTGCTCTGCTGACTGCAACACTGGAGGCCAGTTTTGGCTACTTTCCTCCTGACGCTTCTTTAATGATATCAGGAACCTAATTCTGGATACCACTGTATTAGTTTGAATACGAGTTCAGCAACTGGAACAAAGGAAAAAATAACAGTGGTTAAAATAAAGTAGAGGTTTATTTCTCTCTCTGGAACGGTCAGAGAGTGAGCAGCTCAGTATGGACATGAAGGTCCCATGGTGGCAGGGACCCAGGCTACTTCTACCCTGCTTGTGTTTTTCCTTGACATACAGTTTCTATCTCATGGTCAAAGGTGGGTGCTCTAGTTCCCTGCGTTGAATTCACATTCTACCTGCAGGAATATGAGAAGGAAAAGGGAAGTGTATGCACTTTTTATTTTAAGGGCAAAACCTAGAAGTTGCACACATTACTTCTACTGATATCCCATTGGTCAGAATCCAGTCGCATGCTCTGTCCACCTTCAAGAGAAGCTGGGAAATGTAGTCTTAAGCAGAGTGGCCACAGAAAGTGAGAACAGATAGCAGAGAGATTTGGTCTCTGTCACAGTGGCATTTGGGCTCTCTGCTGGGTCCCTGGTGTATCTAATATGGCCCTTTTCTACCCAGAGCTAAAAGCACTTTAGAGAGCAAGGAATGAAGCCAAAATGCTGTGGAACTCTGGCCTATGTAGGGCTGAACATTTCCTAAAATGTATACAATGGACCAAGAATAAAAAGATTAATAAATTTGGAGAAAGGCTGGATTAAACAAAATAAGAAAGATTGTTTCACCATACAGCTTCTTAAGCTCTGAAAGTGCTATTAAACTTTACAAATCTCCAATAGGGATAATATCTGACCTTAGAATCTTTTTTTTCTATAATCCGTATTTTGCTGACGACCATCTCATGAGAGTGGTGTTCCTCAGAACATAAGTAAATAGGTTCCACTCTAATTGTTTAACCAAAATCCCTTTCCCTGACTTTTCCTTTTCTGGGGTCCAAGTCTTATTCTGCTTTTTCCAGTATTTGCTTTCAGAACTGTGTGAGTGATACCTGTGTACGTGATACCTGTGTGCTTCTTCTGCTTCACATGCTCAGCAGCTCTGCTTCATTTTCTCACCAATTCACCCTTGTTCCTCTCACTCTGTCCCACTCCCTCCTCCACCACCTCCTTGGAATTTTCAGAATTTCCTGGACCAAGAATGGCTTTTTCATGTCCTTATATGAATTTGGTCACTGACATTAGCCCTCTCTCTGAGGCCATTGCTCCTGTCCACCTTCGCCCACCCTCCTGAAGGTAGAACTCAGACGTAGGTCTTTAATGCAAATATATGTACATGTTTTAGGCCAAATCTTTACCTGAAAAACGACCAACAAATGGGGGATGGGAGGAGACCACCAAACCTCTTGTTTTGAGAAAACAAAACAATTGTTTGATTGATTAAAGTTCCCACTTCTTTTTCTGTTATTGCAGCATCATCAAATCAATAAACATTAATTAACCACTTATTGAAACATAATGATAGACTTTGAAGGGAATAAAAAGATTTATAACACAAGGTCTCTAGACTCCAGGAGGTTGTGGTCTAGATGAGGAGAAAAAATTTGAAAAGATCTCCTACTGGCTCTTGAGATCTCACAACAAAAAAGTCAGCTCACCATTTGATGATCCTATAATGAAGCCCAGAAAAAGACAATCCCTTCTCCCACTATAGAGCTTTCAACCAATGTTTTAGTACCTTACTTATAAATACCAAGGATCACTAGACATTTGAGGAAAATTTCTAACATCAAAGAAAGAATCCCAAATAAACAATAGATAAAATAAACATTCAGAAACTCTGAAGAGAACAGAAGGAAATGTCAAAAACTATTTAAAAGATAAGAGAACATAACGCTTTCCTAAAACAAGAATACAATGTTGTGAAAAGAAACAATCAGAATACTATCAAGAATTCTGGAAAAGTAAATCATGAGCTTAAATATTTTTTTTGAAATCCAATAGAAAGGTTGTATGATATAAATTTTTAAAAATTCCCTTAAAGATGATCAGAAAAGAAAAAAAGGTAAAAAATAGGGTAGAAAAGAAACATAATACCAGAAGTCAGAGAGAGAGAGAATAGAGAAAAATAGAAGAGAGGAAATTGTCAAAGAAATAGTTCAAGAAAAATTTCTTGGCTCTAATAAGTACCCATGAAAATGAATGGGAAAAGAAAAAAGACACACAAAGGCATATTACCACAAAATTTTCCAATACTAGGTCAAAATCTTCTAAAAAGTAAAATAGATAAGTCACTTTCAAATTAGCAGGAATCAGAATGACAGCAAGTTTCACAATGGTAACATTGGTAGTTAAAAGACAGTGGGGTACATATGATCGATTGATTTTTTTCTTTTTTTTTTTTTTGAGACAGAGGTCTCTCTATGTTGCCCAAGCTGGCCTTGAATTCCTGGGCTCAAGGGGTTTCCCAAGTAGCTGGGACTACAGGCACAAACCACTGTGGGAGACGATGTCTTTTCACTAAATGGTTCTGAGAAGACTGGACATAAACATGCAAAAGTATAAATTTGGACTCTTAGTTTATACCATATACAAAAATTAACACAAAATGGATTAAAGACCTAAATGTAAGAGTTAAAACTGTAAAACTCTTAGAAGAAAACATAGGAGATAATCTCTATGACATTGGATTTGTCAATTATTTCATGGATATGACACCAAAAACACAGGCAATAAAAGTAAAAAATAGGTAAATTAGACTTTAGCAAATTAAACACTTTTGTGCATCAAATGACACTACCAAGAGAATGAAAAAACAACCCACGGAATAGAAGAAAATGTTTGTAGATCACAAAACTGATATGGGATTAATATCCAGAACATACAAAAAAACTCCTATAACTCAAAAAACAAACCAACCCAATAAAAACTGGACAATGGACTTAAATGGACATTTTTCCAAAGAAGGTATGCAGATAGCCAATAAGTACATGAAAGAATGCTCAACATCACTTGTCATTGGGGAAATGCAAATCAAAACCACAGTAAGATATCACTTTGGACCCATTAGAATAGCTGTTATTATTTTTTTTTTAAAAAGAAAAATAACAAATGGTGACAAGGATGTGGAGAAATTAGAACCTTAGGGCACTGCTGGTAAGAATGTAAAATTGTGCAGCCACTGAGGAAAACAGTTTGGTAGTTCCTTAAAAAGTTAAACATAAAATTGCCATATGATCCAGCAATTCCACTTCGAGGTATATTCCCAAAATAATTAAAAGCAGGGATTCAAACATATACTTATACACCAATGTTCATAGCAGCATTATTCACAATTGTCAAAATGGGGAAGGACCCAAGTATCCCTTCATGGATGAATGGATAAACAAAATGTGGTATATATACAATAGAATATTCTTCTGCCTTAGAAAGGAATGCAATTCTAATATATTTGACAACATGGATGATCCTTGAAAACATTAAGTTAAGTGAAATAAGTCAGATACCAATAGATAAAATTGTATGATTCCATTTATGTGAGGCATCAGGAATAGGCAAATTCATAGAGACAGAATGTAGAATAGTGGTTACCAGGGGCCAAAGGGAGAGGGGGAGTGTGGAGTTACATAACAAAGACAGAGGTTCTGTTTTGGAGGATGAAAATGTTCCGGAAATGGATGATGATGGTTGTACAGCAATGTGAATATACTTAATGCCACTGAATTGTACACTTATAATGGTTAAAATGGTAAATTTCATGTTATATATATTTTACCACAATAAAAATATTTTTAAAAAAGAAAATGAGAAAAGGTCTTCAAATTTCTAAAAGCAAATGACTGTCAAAATAATATTTTATCATTCAAATCAAATCTACTTTTAAGGACCAATGTAGAATAAAGACATTTCTAGTCATGCAAAGATTTGAAAAATGTATGTCCCATTAACTTTTTCTTGAGAAGCTTCTGGAAGGTATGTTGGCACAGAGTCAGCTCTGGTACTTCTTTCTTAAATAGAAACCACAGTGACGACCAGATATGTAATATGAAAAAGCAGTGTGAACACAGATAAACACAAAAACAGACTCTAGACATAGCATAGATAATTCATGGAACGTAAAAGAACTAACAACAACAAAACAAAAACCCTTCTACTTAATATATTCAAGGAGATTTGAAAAGACATTATATAATATCTATAAAATAATAAAACAACATAAAAAGAAGACTACATAATTTTTTTCAATATAAGAACTGGAAATAAAACCAAAATCTCTCAAAACAATAGAAGGACAATATAAAATATCTGGTCAGATTAACATGAACCTTAAGAAAAAATAGGGAAAATGAAAGGGGGAAAGTCTTTAAAAGAGCAATAAATTTTAAATTTCAAAGGTGAAGAAAGACATGATTCGTTAGAGTGCCAGTTTAGTTAATGGGAACAATAAAAAACCTCATACCTCCACCCATTTATATAAAATTTCAGGACGCCAAAGACAAAAGAAAGACACTAAAGATTTCAGACAAAATAAAACAAGTCACCTAGAAAAGAGCAAGAATTAGTCTGCCATGAAGTTTCTCCAGCAACATTGGATGTTCAAATATTTACCTTCAAAATAGTTTTTAACCTAGAGTTCTATCCATAGCACATTATCAGGCAAGTGTTAGGAGAGAATACAGTATTTTCAAAGGAAAAAAACCTCATCTTTCCTTAGGAAACTACTCGGTAATAAACACAGCAGATAGGGGGTTAAGAAAGAAGGACATGACATGGAATCCACAGGACTCAACTCAGGAAAGCAAAGAGGGGAATTCTCAGATATCAGCTGTGAAGCTAGTTTAAATTGGACCAAGGACTCCAGGAGTCCCAGTCTCTGGAAAAGATACTATAGAGTAGATAAAATGAGTTAAAATTTGGAAAAACTTGATGACATAACAAATTATAAGAAAAGGGAACAGAAAATTAGCAACTCCAGGAAAAACAACACAATCCAAGAAACACATAGATCAAATATCAAGCAAAACAAAAACATCTTGAGATTTTTAAGCAACTGATGCAACATAAAAAAGAATCTATTTGACCTTGAAGCTAGGAACATTTTATTTTATTTAGCCTGTCGATCTTTCCACTGAACTCCCAGAAAAGAATGTAATCCTGGTCCTCAGCACAGCATATAACAATCAAAATCATATTACATTAAAGTATGGATTGATTTTTACCTTTTAGAGTCAACTGTGGACTCAGCACAGAAAACTTGGTTGTTTTTGCAGAAACAAATGTAAACGTTACTTTGGACACAATGTAAAAGTAGAAAGATTTGCCTAGAATATGGGGTGAAGTGGGAAGAGAGAGGAAAAAAAAAAAGACAGAAAAAATAGAGAAGAAAATATCTTCATTTGATGAAGTGGAGAATCAAGTGATCCTGTACAGAGTTGACATAACAAGAAATAGAGATTTTAGTAAATTAAAGATTAAAGTTTCAAGGTAATCAATAGAAGAAAGAACTAAAAACAAATATTGGGAGGAAGATGGAGAGAAAATGAAACAATATTAGTAAGTTAAATATTCAACGTTCATATTGAAGAGTCAACAGATATAATATGTAGATAAATCAAGAAATAGGAATATTAACTTATTATTTAGATGTCTGAGTGTACCCAAAGAACTAAAAACGGAAACAATTTGTGTTAGTCCATTTTGCATTGCTATAAAGAAAACACCTGAGGCTGGGTAATTTATAAAGAAAAGACGTTTATTCAGCTCACGGTTCTGCAGTCTGTACAAGAAGTACCACGCCAGCATATGCTTCTGGTGAGGGCTTCAGGGAGCTTCCAATCAAGGCGGAAGGCAAAGGAGGAGCAGGAGTGTCACATGGCAAAAGAAAAGAGAGAGGGAGGAGGTGCCAGGCTCTTTTAAACAACCAGCTCCCACATGAACTAATAAAGTGAGAATTCACTCATCACAGTGGGCAGGGCACAAAGCCATTCATGGGGGAGCCGCCCCCATGAACCAAACACCTCCCACCAGGCCCCACATTTAACACTGGGGATCAAATTGCAACATGAGATTTGGAGAGACCAAATATCCAAACCTTAGCACAATGAAAAGAGCTTGTGGGATTGTGGCTGGGGAGGAGTAAGGAAGGGGATGATTTCTTTTCACCAGAAGTTCTTTTGCTCGTTCTTCATACGTAAAATAGTAGTCTTGGTCCCAAAGTGATGGCTCTTCTGAGAGCCCCCTTAGGTAGGACATCTCTGGCTTCTGGTGCTTCTGAAGAACTTCCTGAGACCTTTAGCACTCTAAATTAACTCACCTGTCAGGTACAGTCAAGAAAGGCTGCCATTTGCAAATAGGTGTTGAATAGCCAGAAAGGGAGGGCTATAGCAATCTAAAACAAAACACTGACCACCTGATTGAAAAACCTAATTCTGTTTCTTTCAAACCAACCCACACCCTGGCTTTTCTTTTGATTGAGGCACTAGCTCCATTCCTCTTGGTTTGATGCCTTTAAAATAGGCTACTTTCCCAAGCATTTGACCCTGATCCATTCTCTTGGAACTTACCCACCCAAACTGTTTGGATCCATGAACTTGGTCTCCTAGTAGGAAACAATCCTGCTCAACCCTTCTCGTCCTCAACACACACATCAGCATCTTCCTCACTACCATACTTTTCTTTCTCCCACAGAGGATAAAAGAAAATGCCAAACAAGGTTTGGGTTCCTTTTTCAGGGGATATCATGGTCCCCCTTTATCTCATTTGGCAGCTGGGTCATTTATCTATGTGGTTATCCTATGGCTTTTCTTGTGTCTACCTACCCTTTCCCATGATGTACCTTCCAGATGCCTGGAATAAGTGAATTCTCTTCTTCCTCCTCTATCTTAAGAGTCCAGCTCTAACTTTGCTTTCCCACAGGCAGATCCTCTGTTTGCCTAATTATCTTTTTCCTGATTCTCCCTGGGCCTGAATCCCTCTCTCACCCATTGGTTGTCCCATTGCTGGCCTCTCTTTTTGGGTCTATGTCTGGATTTTAACGGTCTATGCCTGGACTCAACAAAAACATGTAAATAGCATTCAGGCAAAGAGAAGTCAAAAGGCAAGACATGATTAATTTCCAGACGTATTATGCAGACAATAATTGCCATAGGAGGTCAGAGGAGACACAGTGCAATCATGCTAATGAACCATTTCTTTTTCTAACTGGCAACTCTATTGCTTGTCTGTTGTCTCTTTAATCATCACAGTGGTTCTCAAAGTGCAGTCCCTGGACCAGCAGCATCAGCATCTCCTTGTTAAAATTTGTTAAAAATGCAAATGCCTGGGTCTCATCCCAGACCTGCTTGGAAGTAAGTTCTTGCAGGAAGTCCCAATAGTCTGGTTTAACAAGCTCTCCAGGTGATTCTAAAAACACTTAAGTTTGAAAACTGCGGTCTAAATATGAAAACTTCAAACTCTTATGGTAAATAGTGGTTTGAGTAAAAGAAGTTGCTATGATTTCTGTGAGCTAAAATAGGCAATAAATTATTTAATACCTCACAGGTCAGGGATCACAGGCTCACCTTGCCACTCAAAACCTACCAATTCCCAGAGGCCTAAAGAGATCCATTTCTCTTTCTCTTACTACTTTCTACAGGGAATTCCTTTCACCTAGCTCTAAATGTTTGAAGATAAAAATCAAACAACCATGTCAGATCTGTAAATACAATAAACATCAGAGATAGAGCTGGGATTCCACCTCCTCTCAGAGACTTCCCATTACTTCACTCTTCATGGAGGGTGACAACAGTAATAAGCAATTGGCAGCAGCTCGGGCTTTACATGGATTTGCACTTAATCCTCGTAACAACGCTATAAGGTAGACAGTAGTATCCTTCATCATTCAGATGAAGAAACAGACTCAGAATTGTTGGGTAGTTTTCCTCAAGGTCACACCACTCAGAAGTGGCAGATAAAGGATCAGCTTGATTCCAACTGATACCTGTTTATCAACTGATAAACTGAGAGTTTGTTACCATCCATTTAGTTACATGTTGCTTTGGAACTGTTCACTCCTTCTAATATTAATATATTATATGTAGAGCTTTGGTCTCTCTTCAAATAGCTTGTAGGCAAATCAAGAATAAAGCACACATCGTTCTTCAGTTTTGGGTTTCCCCACCCCCACAGTACCTGTGTTTTCCAGTAAATATTTGAAGAATGAGTATATGGAGGAGGTAGGACTGTTTTCCCTCCACCACCCTCTCACTATGCCATGGGATTAGAGAAGGGTTACTGGGGGTCATCTGTGCTTCTAGAGGTAATCGGTGAGTAGCAAGCATCTCGGGGACCACTTGGCCTTCTGTAGTCATCTGACCCTGTTACAGAGTCAGGTTCACTGCCTCCCCAGTGCTTAATCCATTAATGCTCTGTGTGTGCTCATATTAGGGGTTCCTGAGGGAATAACAGAAGATGCATTTATTTTACCTCATCACAGCTTACCCCTGTGCCCTAATTCCTTGATCCTGTCCATATTTTCTTCACATCTGTCCTTCTAGTTAAGCATGTAATTGCTATGGAGAATATAGAAGAAAAATTTTGGATGCATACTAGATTCAATGACTGGGTTAGGGAACTGTATTAGGGTTCTCCAGAGAAACATAACCAATAGGGTGTGTGTGCATGTATATGTGTGTGTGTGTGTATGTGTGTATATATAAAGAGATTTATTATAAGGAATTGGCTAACACAATTATGGTGGCTGGCAAGTCCAGAATCTGCCAGCAGTCTAGGGACCCATAAGAGCTGAGATTCTTGTTCCAGTCCCAAGGAAGGTAGGACTGCTTTGAACCAGAAAGAGCTGATGTTACAGAAGTGTGAAGGCAGCCTGCTATAGAATTCTCTCGTGCTTGGGGGAAGCCGGTCTTTTTGTTTCGTTCAGGCCTTCAACTGATTGGATGAAGCCACTCCTATTATGGAGGGCAACCTGCTTTACTCAAAGTCCACAGATTTAAATGTTAATCTCATTCAAAAAACCCTTACAGAAACACTCAGAATAATGTTTGGACAAATATCTGAGCCCCTCACGGCCCAGCCAAGTTGACACATAAAAGTAACCATCACAGGAACACCTGAGATCAGGCTGGAATAAGAAAGCAAGTCTATCAATAGTTGCCTTATCCTGAAGGGCTGTGCCTGCCTTATTCACTACTCTTTCTCATTGTCTGGTAGGGTCCATAGTACATAAAAAATGAGAAATAAATATTGGTGTAATGGATGATATAAATGTTAGTCCAAAATGAATGAAAGCTTCCTGCCACGTAACAGGGAGATGTGAGAAGCTCTTCCAATGCTTCTCCTTTCACTGAATCAGACCTTGTCTAAGGAACTCGGTTTCTGGACCTGAAATCCACTCGTATCTCTGTAAGTTCCAGTGAGACCTCGAGAAATGGATGGAGAAGTCCAGATGGTTGGTTTCAGCTTTAGAGAGGTATTAACAGGTTGATAGATTGACTAGTTTCCCCTCATGGGTCAAACTACGTCAGTACTCGACAACCAATTATGCTCCAAACTATAGGAAGCAGATTCTTAGAGCCCCATTGCCTAAAGCAGTTAATCTCAGAAAATGATGCATAAGGCGTGGTGGTCACCTATAGTCCCAGCTACTCGAGAGGCTGGGGTGGGAGGATCCCTGGAGCCCAGGAGTTCAAGGCCAGCCTGGGCAACATAAGGAGACCCTTGTCTCTAAAAAATAAAAATAAAAACAAACAAACAAAAAAAAACTACAGACTTTTGGGCCCCACCAGCAGAGATTCAGTAAGCCTGGGATGAACCTGCATTTTTGCCAACCAGCCCCGGGAGACACTGATATAGGAGGTATAGGGTACATACATACACACACACACATGCACTGGACTTACATAAAGAAGAACACTAGCTCACATGTTTTTTTGAAGAATCAACTAAATTCACAAAGAAATGTTAACACCTCCTGGGGATTGTTATTGCTATTATCTGATACTATATGTTAGACTTTATTGCTAATATCATTAACATTAATATTATCTTTCATTTCAATAGGCACTACTATTTATATATCATCTAATCTGATCCTCCCAATCCCTTGTATGAAATAGGTAGAGAGAGGTAGAAATATTTCACTGGGTTGATGAGAAACTGAGATTTAGAGAGATTAAGGTGGTACTAGATTGCTTGGCTAGTAAGTGGCTGAAAAATGACAAATTACATGAGAGCACCAAAATCACTTTTGTGTGGTCCCAAGAGTGAATATGAGTCGAGCTCTGGTACTTCCATTTCAAGCTCAAATTTAACATCATTTGTACCCTATAGGTGCTACCAGTTTCTACAGCCTTCAAAAGGAGATCCTGGGGCACAAAATCCTTTCTTAGAAAATTGATCAAGATTTCTATTCTCCCACTCCAGTATGGCTCTGTACTTTGCCAGTTTCTAAGCTTCCATTGATTTCAATGAGGATTGTTCCCGTCATTTTCCACTACTTGTATTTGCTCTTTAAGCCTTTGGTGGTTCCTGGGTCTGTGGAGACTTTGCAAATACCCTGGTCTCACTTCTCCGACTCCGTAAGACACTTTAGTTTTGTTATTCTAAGCATCTGGAGCTGCCCCTCAAAACTTCTCTCCAGGGTTCAGCTTGGCCCTAGTTTGAAGGCCACTTTTGTCCTACCCAGATGGCAGATAGTACTTAGAAAACTCTAGAAAAACTGAAAATTCTCTTAATGGGAAATAGCACTTTTTATTAGCAGAGAACACAGCTGTCCCACCTTTTGCTATCATAGGTTGGGGCTCTTATGTGCCAAGTTGCTTGGGAAAGTCCTGTTTTATGCCTGGTTTCCCAGTGTAATTATTAATAGCTCCCCTTTCACTCTTGGAATTGTCTCAGATTGGACAATAAATTACATGACCATCCTACTCATTTGATTTCTCTCCCCAGGAACTCAGCTTATATGTTTTAGAATAACTATTGGCATTTTGTGCCTCTCAACATTGGTTAGGCAGCAGAACTACCCAGAAAGCTTGTTAAAAATAGATTTAAAGCCCCTGTCACTCCCCTCCCCACCAAAAAAAAACTGCAACAGCAGCATTTTTGGAGCAGACCTGAAGACTCCATATTTTGAGAAAGTTCCCAAGTGATTCTGATCATGTCCTTCCACAGACCTAAGTTTAGGGTCTACTCCTCAATTGTATTTCTGCTCTACCCCTCAGTAGCTATGTGACCTTGGGCAGATTACTTAATTGCTCTAAATCTATTTCCATGGGTGAGGGTAGGCAAAATGCTGCAAAATGCCCTGAGAATCTCGGTGGCTTAACACAGTATAGATTTATTTCTTACTCATATTACAAACCAGTGAAGTTTGCAAGGGGGTTTCGTGGATACGCAGTTCCAAACTCCTTTCTTCAGGCTCCCTTGTCTCAGAGTTCTCTGCTGGATCCTCTAAGCTAAACTGGAAAATGAAGGGAAAGAGAGGGTATGGAGGATTGTGCAGAAGGTTTTTGTGAGCCAGGCCTGGAATGGCATGCGTTACATCCAGCCGTAGTTCACTGGACAAAGTTCAGTGATGGGGGAGGATAGAAAATGCCATACAGCTGTATGCTTAGGAGGAAAATGAGTGATTAAATGAACAATTATTCAATTTCTGCCATAGACCCCCATTCTGTTCATCAAATATTTGTTTAGACAATCCAAAGGAGACAACCCAAAGCCCCTCAAAGCCCCACCCAGCTGAAGTCTAGGATCTCCAAGGGAAACATGGTCTTCTCCATCAAGTCCAGATGCAGCCCCTTCTAATCTAGAGATCTGTGACTTTGGTTTTAAAAAGACAATTTACCTACTCCCCACCTTCCTACTCTATATAAACCCAATATACAAGGATGGGTTAGGGCAGGGTGTTCTCAGTAGAAACTCCCATTTAGAAAGGAGTAGAAGGGAGACACACAGCAACATTGGCCTATGGTTAGACAGTCATTAAGAAGGCTTCCTCCCCTGGAGTGGGAGAAGTACTTTAATCAGACCCTAATTTTGCTATCTCGGAAGAACTCCATTGCCCTTCATTCTCTATGGCCCCTGATTTGGCCCTTTATGGTGTTTTTTCTAGTCAGTAATTTCTCTGTCCCTGTCTGAAGGGAGCACTGGAGTATATGTCTTCCTTAGAGGTTTTATAGGAGCACAGCAAGTTTGGAAGCCCAGTGGTTGTTTTACATCTTGGAAAGTCCAGGCTCACGATTTCCTTGGCAATACAATTCTTTCAAACACTTCATAGGTTCTGGTGTACTTGCCACCAGCCAGTTCTATGTGCCAGTAGCTACACCCAGAGTTCTTTCCTAGACATAATCCTCAAGACTGATTTATTTCTTTCCTTCTGTGCCTCCATGGTTCTCTCTCTCTCTCTCTCTCTCTCTCTCTCTCTTCCTCCCTCCCCTTAATGGTGACCACCTTGAAGTCACTAAAACAACATGAAGGAAGGACACACAACTAATCTGATTTTTTTGTCAAAGGGCTAAGTCACTTTCTTCAGTCGAAGTATGTGACTAGATATTTGTCACTCAAGACCTGTTTAAAATCTTATCTTTTGGGATCAAGAAGCAGTTGGTTTTTCCAAATCTGATGCCCCAAATTCCCTGACTCCTGCGACACTCTTCCATTGTATCTTGTAAACTGGCCAGTTCATTGAGCTTATCATTTTTTCTTTTCTTTTCTTTTTTTTTTTTTTGGTGGCACCTTGTCAAAGAGAGCCAATAATAGTCACACTCTCAACAATACTCTGATATTTTCCAACTACTTCCCCTGGAGCTACAGTCTCAGTACACATGTAAACTGCCTTCCAAATTAAGGGAGGCAACAGTCACACCAAATGTTTCACCACTGCATAATGTGGGTTGCCACCTTTCTAGCCTTTGATGTCAGTTTCTTTGCTGCCTGTTGCTCATCTGCTAAGCCAATGTCATACATATATTTTGGGGTTTTGTTTTGAAAGACTCCCCACTTCAAGGCACCAATGTAAGTGTGCTATCTAATAGAACAAAACAATCAGAATAAATATTTATTTCTTGCTTGTGTTCTGCTCTACCTATTCATTCCAGGACCCAAGCTCCTTCTATCTAGTGGTTCCAACATTCCCTTGGCGTTCCCAGGCCTTGGAGTTTTCTGCTGGATCCTTTGCATCCATTCAGCAGTTAGGGAAAGAGAGACAGGTTGGAGGATTGGTGAGGGGTGTTTATGGGTGAATGGAGCACACCACTTATGCCCACATTCCCCTAGCCTTCTCTAACTGCAAGACAGCCTGGGTTATAAAATATCCCAGGGAGAAAAGAGAAGTGGTTTGATAACTAATAATTAAGTAGTCTTTGCATACTTTATCTATGAAATGGGGATAAAAATAATATCTACCTCATTGGATTGTTGTGTGGATTACATGAAAACATGTATGTAAAAAACTTAGCCCCCCATCAGGATCACAATAAATGACCAATATGTATTCTTATGTTTAATTATTATTATGCACATTTTCAATGTTGGCAGAAATTAAACATTCTGCATGAGATGCTTCTCTCCAACTTTAAATGGTTGAACTCTCAACTATTCAACTGCTCCATTATGAGAGAAAATCCACCTAAGGGGAATTCCTGTCCCAGATATCAGGCTATGCTAGGGAGTTCACAGATCACAGACATTAACCTCTTTCAATAAAGAGAGTCACACCGGTGAGGACAACCCACAGAAAGTCATTCTGACAGAGGAGCCAGGATAAAGGAAATGGGCCTCACCGTGGTCAAGAGTAAGAGGATAGATGTCAGGAGAAAAGGTACAAACTGCTGAAATTCCAAGCTAGCAATACTGCACAGTGTGAGTCTTGGGCCCCCTACTGTGAGCCCAGAATGTGACTGGGGGTGGGGGGCCTGGGAGAAGAACAGACATACCATTACCACTACATTCAAAGCACCTGGGACCTAGACCATTCATTTGTAAGTCATTGCATGTTTTGAGTCTGGGGCTGGGTCCTGAAGTCAGCAGGGCAAACATTCGGGAGGTGTGGTGGCCAGCCTCTAAGGTGGCCCCATCGATTCCTGCCTCCTGGCATTTACACCCTGGTACAGTCCCCTCTCACGCGGTGCCAGCTTCAATCTATGTGACTGATGGCATACAGCAGAAGTGAGGGCATGTCCCTTCTGAGAGTGGGTGATAAGAGAAACTGTGGCTTGTGTTTTGGTCATTCCCTTTTGTGTTCTCCTTCTCTCTCCACGCCCCCAACAAAACAAAACAAAACAGTCACACATAAATTGTTTAACCAGCTCCTACAAATTGCAATAGGGCAAGTCCCTATTAAAAATCCCTTATTATGTAAGCTCCTGGTGGTTCTACCTCTCTGATTTAATCATGATTGATACAAGTACCTACCTCACAAGGTTTTTATGGAGATGAGTTGATAATGCACACTCTTATATTTTACAAATATAAATTGTTATTATTAGACTCTAACCACCACATATAACCATGCCTGCGGCAAAATGCATCAAACAGTCCAACTTGGAATGCTAGGGACACATCCTTTCCCTTTTCTACTTTAAGGGATTTCACTTCCTGAAATGTTTGGCTGGGAGAGTGGGAGCAACTTAGGGCCAGAACTTTGGGTGTTATGAGTTATGGGACCCATGGCTTCTTTCAACAGAATCCGTAGCAACACTCCCTTGGCCAGACTGATTCCTCGGCACCTGCTTGATTTTCTTTTATTATTTCCACCAGTTGAAATTGAAAACTAGGGCATGAGAATCCTAGAAGCTCAGAGCTGAGAGAGATCTGTGATAATCTAGTTCCGCTCTGGTCTTCCTGTCCATGAGGGTCAGACAAGCCAGGTGGAGACTGTCTCTGGGGATAGTGCTCAGGAGGGGAAAACAGTATGGATGTTTCTCAAAACTTTAAAAATAGATTGAACATATAATCCAGCAATCTCACATCTGGGTATTTATCCAAAAGAATTGAAAGCAGGATCTTGAAGAGGTATTAGCGCTCCCATGTTCAACGCAGCACTATCCACAGTAGCCAAGATATGGACACAACCTGAATGTCCATCAAAAGATGAATGGATAAAGAAAACGTGGCATATATTACTACATATGATAGAATATTATTCACCTTTAAAAAGAATGAAATTCTGTCATATGTGACAACATATATGAACCTTGAGGATATTATGCTAAGTAAAATTAGCCAGTCACAGAAAGACAAATACTGCATGCTTCTATTAATATGAGGTGTCTAAAATAGTCAAATTCATAGAATCAAAGAGTTGAATGGTGGTTGCCAGGGGCTGAGGGGAGAGAGAAATGGGGAATCACTAATCAATGGGCATAGAGTTTCAGTTAAGCAAGATGAACAAGTTCTAGAGATCTGCAATACTGTATTGCACACTTAGAAATTTGTTATCTCCTGTTAAGTGTTCTTATCAAAATAAAATAAAATTTTGTAAAAAGTCATGTCATTCTTTTGTTTAAAAAATATAAAATAATAAAGGACATAGATGGGGAAATCTACCTTGCTCACTCCAAAATAATATTGAAATAAGAAAAGCTAAAATTTTTTGAGTACTTACTAAGTTCTACTCACTATGCTAAATGCGTTACATATATTTTCTCAATTAATCCCTTTATAACAAACCGATTAAGTAGTTTCTATCCTTGACTTTATTTTACAGCTAAAGAATCTAAGACTTGCCCAAAGTCACACAGCTGATGAATGAAAGGGCCTGGTTCAAACCTGGCCTGCTGGCTCCCTTAGAGCCGGATTCTAACCACTGTTCAAACCTCCTTTCCCCGTATAGCCACTCAGGACCACCCCTCTGCTACCTCAGTGTATAAAGGGCTGTGATCCAGAACCCCACTCATTAACCTACACTAACATGCCATAGTTTGTCAGGAAATCCTTTGTCTAACACAAATCTTTCTCTCTCTAGTTGAAACTCATTTCCTATAGTGTTCTTTGCAGTGGTGATGAAAAATGACCAGAAAGCCAGCATCCTCTGCAGAGATGTCATTTTCTTCAGGTCATTACTAAGTTAGTCTCTCTCTCTCTCTCTCTCTCTCTCTCTCTCTCACACACACACACACACACACACACACACACACACAACAGCCCTGCAGTGTCTTTTCTAAGCTTTTTGTCTTCATAATTACTCATTTCCAATCCTGAATACAACTTGGTGTCCTCCAACATTCTATGAGAAGTTGCTGTTGTTTTATTTTGTAAACTCCCCTCCCATCTTTACTTTAGACTTTGAACCTCAAACTTCCTTCTTTTAAAAAAACACTTGATTAATTTATTCAAATTAGCATTTACAATGCATCTTCAAAGCATTTCCTTTTCAACAGGAAACTTTACCAAGCAAATATTTAAAAGTGAAAGAAATCACTACATGAAAAAGAAATTGATTCATACATCCGGATGTCTTCCAAGTACAGTCATTAATATTTGGAAAAAATCTTAAATAAATTGATAATCCTCTCTCTATCTGGGGTCAATTAAAACCCAGTGACACCTTCAACTTCCTGGTAGACAAAATCATCCCATCCTAGGAGGACAACCTTCCTCACTCTCTTCATCACAGGGAATCTGTGACTCTTGTCACTGCTCTTTCCCACAAGATTATTGACTGCCATTGTTATTCTGGAAATAACCCAGCTCGACCAAAATTCTCAGTTTCTTTGTATGGCAATACATTGGAAAGGTTAAATGGGAGCCACAGCTTAAAGGGAGCCTTGCTTGGGTCTTTTCTAGGTTTTGTTAAACTACACTTTTCCTATTCCCCTTAAACTTTGAAGGCCAAGGCTCCACTGTTTTCAACCTGTGAATAGAATCCTTTCTTTTGTGGTTTCTTCAGCATCAACACTTTTTTCTTTGTTTTCAACGGGATTGATTCAATTAGTTTCAATGTAACCCTTGGTACATTTTGAGTCTTTTTTTTTTTTCTTTTTCTGCAAACCAGGTCCACAGATAAGCTTTTATGGGAAGAAGAGTGATCTCTTCAGGAATGAGGTGCATCTCATTCATTCGTGATCCCTGGAAGCAAAGGCGGGACTGGATGGCAAAAGAGTGTAGGTGAGGTTGCTCTGGAAGGAGACACAAAAGTACTGTCAGAAGCAGATTTATTGTGAAACTAGTCAAACTTGAGCTCCAGGGCCGCTCACTTGCTTTGGCTGCTTCCAAGTTTCTGGAGGGACCCTGGCATTTTGTATTTGTCCATTTGTACCATTCTTCTTAAAGGAGCAGCTCCCCACCAAATGTTATAAGATTTAGTCCCCAAAGTCCAGATCCATTCTTAAGTATTGCGTTGTACACTAAAGAGAAAAAAGGGCTCTCCTTGGAAGGGGATGCATTTCTCTTGCATAATCAGAACTGGACTCAGAACATGTGATCAGAGCCCTGGATGAATAAGGTGGGGGGGAGCGTGTAGGGTGTCATCCTAGGAGAACAGCAGCCTGGCATGGGAGGTCCCCCATATGGATGACAACCACTGTAGATGACATCCTCATAACAGAGTGCCTGTTTAAGGCCCTTCGTGGAGGACAGTCAAGAGCTGACCTGTGGCAGAAAAAATACAGTAGAAGAGCAGGGCCTGTGGCAGTCAGGAGAGAGCCCTGAGGGCCAAGCCGGGAAAAGCCCTCGTACTTACTCAGCCTTTGACTCACAGCCACCATGCTTGGTGGGATCACAAAGTCCCCAGTAGGTGCCCAGGTAGAGGAGGCTACACAGCAGGTGCTCTGCCCACCAACTTTCACCTGAAAAGCACAGCTTTTATCTGTCTTATATATTGGAGTTCTAAATAAAATTTGTTTATAGAAAAAAAAAGTTGCATTTCTTTAAGGGAAAAGTCCAAAAAAATCAATGATGTCAGGGTAATATGTCTCTAAGAGACTGGGAAACACAGGCATAGTGTAGAACTCGGGTCTATGGATGCAATTTTCTATTCATTAAATCTCTTTCCCTAACGTTGTGTTAAGAGTCCTTACTATGGAGAAACACTCAGTTGTTCTGTAGAGTGTATTTTTCCAGATTTCTGGCTCTAGCTAGCTTGAAAATCTACATAATGTAACCAGGGGACTCTTCAACACATAGATTATACACAACTGATAAAAACACGCAGCAATGAAGGAAATGATGTTAAGAGCATCCGAAATCAAGATCATGTTCACATTTTTTCTCTATTCATCTTCCCTTCCCTTCTCCTCCCAACACCTGCAAGAGAATTTGAGTCATTTATTTCCACCTTCCTTTTTGCCTGTAATCTCAATAGATTTGCAACATTGCCAGTTCTACACTAATCACTACAAGGTTATCATACTGTAATAATATTTCTTTTAAACAACTGCCAATAAGTTTATTATTTGAGTGTCTATCAAAAGGACTGAGTTTTTTTCCCCCAATCTGTTTCTAACCATGCTTCATTTTGTTTGCCTTCTAGTTTCTGGAAATAATTCTTAAGAAATAAATAAAGAAACAATGGAACACACTGAGAAGTAATGAGGAAAATATGCTAACAAAAATGTGAATGCATCTTAGAAGTCGAAGCTGTAATTAAATATAGCCTGCTGATTAAGGTTTAGTTTTTTGAGCAGTTTGGACAGACATTTGCTAGTAACACAGATGTACCAAAAGGCTTCTCAAGTAAATATTGACTTCAGTCTACAAAGCCTGACATCTCCTCCAGCTTTTCTGACACTAGTAAGACACTCGCTTCATCGTATGTGCGTAGAGGTGGAAGGGTAAATAAGCTAGCAGATGGCTGCTGACACGGCAGGAGAAAAACAGGCAAGAGTCCACAGAGGACAGAACTTTCCCGCAATGCAGTGGTTTCCAAACCTGGGGTGGCATTTAGAAAATACAGATTCCTGGCCAGGTTCTGCCTCAGAGGGTTTGGCAGATTGCCCAGGAATCTGTATGTTTTTAAAGTCTCCAGGTGATTTTGATATACAAGCAGGTTTGAGGAATCACAACACCAAAAACTCCTAGCACAGTTACAACTGTCGGCCCAGCATCTATGTCAGCATGCTCTTGGGGACCAAGATGGAATAATGTGAAGGGCACATTAACCTTATGTTCTACAAAGGAGGTCCTTCAAGGTTAGGCTTGAAGTACATGGCCACTGTGTCCATTTCTTGCATAAATAATGGAATTTATCCTGCAGGCTGCCAATTTGGCACCCATTTGGAGAATTAAATTCACTTAGCAAGTCAGAAAGGGAGGCTTTTTTAAAAATACCATTTCAGTTAGGGTAAACTTCAATGACAGTGCCCATGTCTCTTTATTTAAATAGCTGTGATTGTTCAAACACTAACCACGACTCATGACTATACTTTGTATTCTCAATATGGAGGATCTAAAGTTTCTTTTGAAAGTCGATTAATCATACTTAGGAAATTCCAACTATAGTCAGAGTAATAGATAAGCCACTGGAATTACTCAGACATGGATTTGAACACAGGTGCTACCTCTTGCTGGCTGTGACCATGGGGACACAACTCCTCAGTTCCTGTTCTGCAGTGTTCTGCTCTGTGAAGTGGAGGTAACAATAGTACTTACCATATAGGGTTATCATGAATTTTAATAGCATATGGCAAAAGACAAAATTACAACAAATTGAAAGATCTCAATTGGCTTTATATGCAATTCTAGAATTGAGTGACGCTTCATTCCTTAAAGTGGAATAATTGTCCCAGTGAGCTCAGCAGAAGAAATTGGCTTTATAGACAGCTTTAGAAGGATGAAAAAAGCAGAAACAAAGGACAAAAAGGAGATTGGTCATTTCAAAGCTACTTTCCTTGTAAGATGGGAACAGGGAGACAGAACAATAGAAAGATAACTGGTTAACACCAGGTTACTTCAGGTTAAGGATTAAAACACAGGGAACATCATCATGCCAATTGAAGATTGAGCCTGGCTGGTTTGGGAAATTGGCTGTCATCTCTCTCTACTGGTTTCTCAGAAGGTCAGATAACAATTTAGTGATGTCAAACTTTAGCATGGGTGATTCCCTTTTGATTTTTAGTCTGGTCTGTTGGGGCCTAGTGCAGAAGCTTAGTCTAAAACAATGGCCTCCTATAATTATTATTTCACGTATAATACAGGTAAAGCCCCTGGCACATAGTAAGCAATCAAAAGTGTCAGCTATTAGAGTTATAATAATAATTATTATTATTATATGTGACATGTAGCCAATACTCAATACGCGATAATGATGACTATGGTGGGGTCAACTGAGATTATTCTTACAACCCACCATCTCTATCACCACCACCTCTGAGGATTAAAGGAGGAGCAATTAGACATAATACTCTTCAGTGTTAAGTTTACATAAAATGGTTTGTGAAATAACTCAGGGCACAGAGGGAGCCATAAATTCTCCATCAGCATAATAGAGCTGATGACAGTATTTCACAAGACAGAGATTCAGAGTTATGTCAATAGGAGGAATAACAATTTCTCCTGCAGACAAAAAGGAGGGAAGTTAGGAAAGAAATGAATCTTTGTGGTGGAACATTCAAGGCAACTAGCTGCAGTGTGGAGAGGAAGTTCTCTAGACTTTCTACCTCCCCATGCAGGGACCAGATCATGAGGGATAGGCAGACACAGGGATGGATCCCCACCCTCCGCTGTTGATGTTCAGCGGTGAAGACTGTGAAATGTGCAAGACCTGAGAGAAGACTTGGGCTTGATGATTTCCCCTGGGAGGGCATCCTGAGGGCAGCTGGGGAGGAGTGAATGGGCAACGGTGTTTAGAAGAGGGAGGGAGGTAGGGAGTTTAGGAACAAGAGAAGTCTGCAAGGCATCCTTCAGATTCCTGAGAAACACGAAGGTAAGCTTCTCCTGGCAGGCCTAGGCAGTGAGAACTTAACCCTTGTATGATCCAGAGGGGCCATGAAAATAACCTAGGGAAAACACCAATTCTTCCTCCATCCTCTTCCCCACTCTCTGCAACCTTAGAATGACCATTTAAAGCCATCATCAAAAAGGTCTCCCATCTTTATTGGGGTCCAGTGTGGCATTACCCCAGGGAAAGTCAAGTGTTCCCTGTCACTGTTCTGTGGGTGCAACCCCCACCCTGGATCAAGGGGCAGCAAGATGTGACCATCTGTAGCCTGTCATCTGGCCCTATACCCTATACCCTCCACAGGGCTACGCTGACCCCTCAAAAGGGATAGCTAGAGACACACCCTTGTGGACAAAAATGGGAGAGCTTTACTTACATCAGGAGTTAATTGGTAATTGTTTTGATAGATGCTATAGTAACTAAAGGCAGCACAAACTATGTCACATGAAAAACCTTTCCAGGATTCAAGTAATTAAACCTTTGAAACATTAAGGTGTTTGTGAATTTTCCATTTCTGGAAATCTTTTAAATACTGTCTTCCCTCAGTATCCAGGGGGACTGGTTCCAGGACTTGAGAGTATACCAAAATCCATGATGCTCAAGTCCCTTATATAAAACAGTGTAGTATTTGCATATAACCTGTGCACATCCTCCTGTATACTTTAAATCATCTCTAGATTACTTATAATACCTAATACAATTGTAAATGCTATGTAAGTAGTTGTTATACTATATTGTTTAGGGAGCAATTACAAGAAAAAAGTCTGTGCATGTTCAGTACAGATGCAACCACCCACTTTTTTGTCAAACCACAGTTGGTTGAATCCACAGATGCAGAACACATGGATACAGAGGGCCATAGTCTTGCACGGTTAAGATTTTAGTTTTGCCTGACGTAAGAAGTTACACCAGTTGACCCCTTGGATCTTCGTATGTTAAGCTCCTTCTGCTTATGCATTACCAGCAGGGAAAAAATCATGGAAAAAGTGACAACGTCCAAAGTAGGTTCATATAATTACTTCCTTTTGTCCTCAAAACCTTGTTATTGTGAACAAATGAAGCAACTGAGGTTCATAGACCTTAACTTGACCCAGGTCACAAAGCTCCGATAGAGTGTTAGACTCACACCCAAGGCTCCCGACCTTAATCTCATACCCATTCACCGTGCCAGCGAGGCAAAGGGAGAAGTCAGCAGAAGCCAAAAGTTGCTTCCTTTCTTAAAGATGCTTCTGGGAGAAGGGAACACTGAACACAAACGGAGCTCAGACCACTGGTCTGTGTAGTTTTAACACATTTGAATTAAAACATAAAAATTCACTTATCATACAAATAGTTTTTTACATTTCTTTTTTGTTTTTTTCACTCAGATAATTAATTGGCCACGTTTATTTTCTCAAATATTCCCTGACTCCCTTCTGGGAAGAGCATCGTGTAGTGATACAGGGTGCAGGGAGGCCGGTTCACAGAAGGATGGCTGAATGTTGGGTTTTGAACAGGAACATGGGAGTTAGGTCAGTAGGTCAGAGTTTATTTCAGCTGGGATCCCTCTGCCCCAGGACAAAGGTATAGTTGGACGGGTAGAAAGAGTTTGTATTATGGTCAAAGGTAGATAGAATTCAAGCTTTGATATCCAAGATAGCTTGAAAGGCAGAGGGGCACCACACTGGTCAACAAACAAAAGGGGTCCTAAACTGAAGAGTGGACAGGCTTTAGCCACTGAGGAAGGTTGAAACCATGTTGCTCCAACCCTAACACAAGACTCCAGCCAGTGACCCCTGAGATCTGCTTGGTTAAAACATCTTTTAAAGTAGGACTTGCCTATGACATCTGTTCTGATTCCTCGGCATCAAGCTGGGTTCTCTCCTTGCTCTTAGTATCCGGTGGTATTGGTGTGTTCTATAAATTTGCGGGGATCTCTGCTGGGGTGTGTTGGGGTACATGTGTGTCAGAGAGGGAGACAGAGGGAGGAGAAAAGATGGGCTCCCACAGGGCCCCAGTCTCTGTACTTCCTCCAGCCCCAGGGCCTAAGAACCTCAGAGAATTCTTGGGTTCAGTCCTTGACTCCATGATCTTTGTAAATGCCTTGTGCACATTGAGATATTCATTCACTTAGCTTGTAAGAAACAGAAATAGAAGACTGGTGAGGGAGAGTAATGAGAATGAAGATTTGAAAGATAAGGTTTGGGTCAAATTATGAACACCCAGAAAGACAGGCCAAGGGAAGGTTTTGGGAAATATTTTCCTTCTTTTAGAAATACATTTTGGAAACCACCTGGATGTTCAGCCTCTTGTAAACCAAAGATATATGTAGCTAACTACTCTTCAGCCAAAGGTTTTGATATTATTTAAACATTATCTTTGTACATTTGATCCAATTTATGCATAGAATTCATTCCCCAAAGGTTGCATTTAAGTCACATGTTGTAAATCAAATCATATTTTAAATGTACTCAGGGACCTTGCTATTTAAAGAACCCCTTATTAAACATTTTATCTACTGAATATACACACACACATATATTGTCTATGTGTTTGTGAGAGAGAGAGTATGTGTGTGTGTAGTAAATTTGTCTTGGCTTAAAATTAGGTACAATTGTGGTTTACTCACCCACTAAATTTACCATTTACTAAACTCTTGTTTTGCTGTCCTTTCCAAAGATTTAATGACTAAGAGAGTAAAAACCACTGCCCTAAATATCTGCCTAATTTTCAGACAGGAAGATACCAGTTCATTGTCATCTATTTCATGCCTACAGTAAGCTACTGTTAGTAAGATATTTGATGTGTAAAGTGTCTAGCAAAAGTGTGTTTTATTTTTAAGGGTATAATAAGGAGGAGGGAAAGAACTGCCTGGACTCTCCCCAGATGTCTATGTGGAATATTGTTTGTCTGCTTTGAAGGACTCAGTGAGCAGGTGAAATGGGGAGGGCAGGGAGAGCCTGTTCAAGGCAATGACCTGCTGGTGGGAGGAAGAGATTGCTAAATCCAGCTCGGAGAACTTCCACAGATCAAAGAACTGTTTTGCTTCTAGACCTTTCTGAATTACTCAGCTAACCAGACACAAAGCGGGTCTCTTGCTTTAATTACCCAGCTCATTGCTCCAGTTTCTCATTTTGCTTTGTCAGCAGGAACCTTACCCACGTATGTACAAGCACCACCCAAATTGCATGCAAGAGACGTCTGTTTATTTTGTATCTGGCATAGGTTGACAGGGACCTTCTATGAATATTTTTCTGGTCATCCTGAACTTTAACAAATCCTTTAACTGCTCCAATCTCAAGGCTGTTTCTCACAAGACTTTCTGTTCTAGAATAACTTGTCCCAGGGCACAGATTAGCACTATGCCAGGGAGATAAAAATGCTGCCAGAGCCGGGGTGAGGCTGTGGCACATCCCACCTGCACTGATTCTGCACGTTTACAAGCTCCGGGCTCACCCACACCCCTCCCTCTCCACACATATTCATCTCCTGTCACAAACCAGGAACTGACTGCAGGGACATGGGACATTTAGCTGGTAATAATTGCACAATGGGAGACTGTTTATCAACACCAGAACAAATTTATGCCAAATCTGATGTTTAAATATGCATTTAACTCAGCGCAATGATTTAAAATTTTCATTGTTTATCTAAAATTCTGTCTATAGGTTTGACTGTTTTTTCACAAAATTAAATGGCTATTTAAGGTCATGTTGATACTTTCTGTGAGTAGTTTATCCTCAAAGGCAGGATTTACAACTCCTTCCCAAACCCGACATCCCCTTGGAGAGTTCAGGGAAGCCAAGAAAAGAACATCAAGATCTATGGAATGAGCATTTAGGGAGAGGAGTAACTTAAAACAATGCGTTATTTTTTATTTTTTATTTTTTGCTAATCTGTGTTTGGAATCATAGAGTTTAATAATATGAAGAAGAGTGGGACTCCATGCCCAAAACAAAGATAAAAATAACTTAAAATTCTCACTGAAGTAACTATATTATCACATTCCCTTCCAAATATTAATTCCATCATTGACATTCAATCAAATAGATCCCTGTATGAGATTTCAGGCTTAAAAACCACTTCAACGTGAGAAAGAGACCCTGACGTTTTAATAATGCCATATGGCTACCATTATCAAATACCATTAATAAGTGCCAGGCCTTGTATTATATGAAGCACTTTTGCAAACATTATCTTGTTCAAAACACGTAGGGGCCATTATAGAATTATCAATTGGTCTAATTTTAATATTGTTGTGTCTCAAGGAATAGGAAAGCCCAGAGAGGGAGAGAGATAGGAGAACAGCTGGTTGGTGAAGCAGTCACCAACACCTGATACAACACTTATCAATTAAGTTCACCATCTTACATGGGTATGGTTTGTGGCGTCCCAAAACAATTACAATAGTAACATCAAAGATCATTGATCACAGACCACCATAACAGAGATAATAATAATGAAAAAGTTCAAAACATTGCACTAATTACCAAAATGTGACACAGAGACACAAAGTGAGCACACACGGTGTTGGAAAATGGCACGGATAGACTTGCTTGATGTAGGGTTGCCACAAATCTTCAATTTGTAAAAAATGCAATATCTGCCTTTAAGCACAATAAAGCAAAGCACAATAAAGCAAGGTATGCCTGTAGACATGACTTGTTTTTGTCTGCTCAGCTTTCCTTCCTTTGAGGGCCAAACTATCCCTACTCTGTAAACTACCAGGGTTTAAATCCCAGCTCTGTCCAAGCACAGGACCACAAGGAGAGGTACATGACCAAGACAAACCAATTAGTATCTCTATCCTAAGAATTAGAATTCTGAATGGAGATGCATCCCAGGACTCAAAAGCAGCCAGGGTAGAGTTGTCAGAGCTGAATATCCTGAAGATACAAGAGATTTAACATCACTGCCAAGATCCTTGGAACTGCTCTAGGCTCTGTCCCTTCCAAAGGTCTGGGTTTCAACTCTCCCTTTCATTTTGTTCCTTCCAACAAATTCCTTTGGGGAGTGTTTATGTTATTAGCCCGAGCTAGTTTCTATTTCTTGCAACCTAAGAACAACACCTGGTGTATTTAAATAGGTTCAGTAATTGCTTGGATCTCACAGCTACTAAGTGGCAAATTTGGAATTTTAACTCAGGCCTATGTGACTGCAAAATTCTATAAGTAGCCATTAGTTATGCTGATTCATTTACCCTGTTGTGTTCATCTCATGGCTTTTATCATTCTTATAGCAGCAGGGTTTGTGGTTTTTGCTTCTCTGCTAAGGACTTTGGCCAGTTTCTTGCTAGTACAACAGATCAGCCAATATCAGGATTGTTTTGTTTTGTTTTGTTTCTTAATTTCTGCCAGGAAGCACATTAGTGATACTAGTCCTAGAATGTTGGAAACGTTACTTCACCTATCTGGGTGTCTGCCTCCTCATCCACCTGTGGCATAAAAGAGGGAAAAAGCCATATAATTGCAGGCTGCCTTCCAAGAAGGAAGGATGTAGGTAATTGGAGGGTCCTCTCTTTGCTGAACAGGGGTGATGAGTGAGACAGTCCAGTGAAATTTGAGTTGCTAAGACACGTCTAAACTGTCCAAAGGCCTGAGGGAAAACGATCCAGGAGCCTGGGCCTGGAGATGGGGGATACACGAGCCCAATAATTTTCAAACTTTTTTTCACATCTTCATGTCAAAATTTTTTGAACATGCACCCCCAATAAAGTACATTATTTCTGTAAATGATAAACATTTACTACTAAACCATTGTCATATTTTACAAAAGATACGCAAAAATAAAATGTAAAAGGATACATTACAAAATATAAACATAAGTTGTTAATATAATATTTTATTTCTGCACCTGCATGATTACTTTGTGCACCTGCTAGGGTATCCATGCCTACTTTGGGCACAATGGACTTAGGAGTCAAGAGAGAGGGATCTCTGTAATAACTCTAGATAAATTTCTTTTGGACAATGATTTTCACTAAAGGACTTTTTAAGGTCCTCCTCAGCCCCCAGGTTTGCATATAAAAATGGTGTTCATATTACTAATTTAGCACTTACCATATTACATTCATTAATTTTTATGTATATTCTCCCACTGGATTGTGGCCTTCTTAAGGGCAAGAGCTGTGTCATATTTATTTTTGCATTCTTAGTGTATGGCTCTAACATAGCATGTGGCACAAGTAGGTGCCCAATAAACAACTGCTTAATTTAATAGAACCCTGATTCCCCTGTGATTTTCTTTCCAGAGCTACCTGCCCAGGTACTCACTCTCCTTTCCATTGGTGGAGCCTGGGCCACCACTGGGACAGTGGAGCTGAGGCCTTCTGAGCCTTAGTTGGCTGGGGTCCCAAGCCTGGCATTTCTGCTGTTAACCCAGCCTTGCTGATCAATAGCAAATGATCAACACATTTTAAGCACAAACTAATGCAAAGAATTGGATATCAAGAAATTAGCCTTAGGCCTCAGAGAAGGAAATCTATTAAATACCAGTATCTTAAAAGCTATTTTTGCCGTTAGATACAACCTCTATTGGAAAAATGGGCAAGGTTTCCAATACGGACTTTCTGAGTTTACTCTGCAATGGAAGAAACACTAATGTGTACCTCCAGGTTCTCCCGGTAGCGACTATAAAAGAAACCCGTATGGCAAGAGGATCCCTCTGTGGCAAATTACATTTCCTGTGTCTGTGGTTCTTTGGTCTTGAAGCACTTATGTTTTGCAATTGAGATCTTTAATCGTGCTCAGGTCAGGAAATAGTGCATATGTTTCTTGGTTTCTCTAATCCCTTGACTATATATTATTAGAGTTCATGGAGGCGGAGGTTGCATCTCACATTTTTGTGAGATTATGCAATTCAGTCTTCCTTGGCATCCCACAAGAAGCCTGGGAAAGCTCACAGTTTCAATCTTTTCTTGTTCCCTGACAAGGAAGTGAATTCCATTCCTTTGTCCCCGCTGTTTTTCCCCCACAGAGGAAAGAGTGCTGTACAAGAATAATTCAGAGAATTCAGAGAATAATCAAGCACTACATTCACATCCTCAGGGAGGGAAAAAAATTAATCAGATTCCCAGGGCCAGTGAGATTTAATCTGTCCAACTTCAAGGACTGTTTCCCCCTCACACATTTTCAAATGATGAAACAAAAGAGTATCAGACCACAACCCCGGTCTGGTGAATGAGGTGGAACAAACCCAGCAGGAAGGAAGAGAGAAAGACAGAGTGAATGGAGAGAGATTGAAGAACTAAAAATGGCGACATTGCGATCCCTCAGGGAATAGGTTATTTAACCTGTGATAGGGGCTATTTCTTTTGAGATAAGATGTTAGTACTAAATCCAGAAGGCTGTCTTGTTGGGGCCAGAGTCCTCAGACAGACGTACTCAAGGATTTGTTCAAGCCCTCTCTCCCTCCGCACAAATGCTGCCTCAGCTGTTTGTGGCGGGCACTTTCAGATGCAAATGAAATGTTGGTCACTCACTAATCTCAGTTGCTGTTCCAGTTGCTTCTCTGTCCAGGAAAGAATTGGCTGGAACACCAATACTACACTGCAACATGCAGTGTCACGTCTCTGTGCCTACTACACTTAAAAAAAAGAAAGAAAGAAAGAAGTCTTGATAGCATTTCCCCCTCCAACAGGGCCAATTAGTTATGGACTTTCTTTTGGCTCTGTGCTATTCAGTGAAAACCAACCAAATTGAACCCCCAACCCCTCCCCTCCCTGAAGTTCTCTAAGAAATTCACAATGCGCAAACCAAGAGAGTGTCTTTCCTAGGTTGGATTTTCCTCTCTGAATCTGTGAGCAAAAATATTACTGTAGCATTTGTGCTTCTGAGCTTTTCCCTTCCTTTTTCACAGAAGCCATTGTATTTGTCCTCCTGGAAGAGAATAAAATCTTCACCCTAGTTACCTTTTGAAATTCTCTCCTTGTGCTGGGTTTGGTTCTGATCATGGACAGATTTGCAACATGAGATTGAGTGGTCTTCAGGGCTGTCAGCAAAGTAATATCACTCCTTTGTGAAGGGGTGACAGGCCCTACAAAGAGTGTGGCCTATTTTATCTGTTCATGCTGGCTGCCAACTTCTTAAAAAAAACAATTTAAATATTTTCCCACAGAATATATGCTAATTGAAGAAAATGTATATAATATAGACAAGCCAAGTAAACGGGTGGAAAGGACCACCCATAATTCCACAACTTAAAGGTAACTACGATTCACACTTGATGTCAATATCTTGCTTATCTTTTTTCTATATGTGAATTTTCTTTTTGACCAAAAAAAGTACTATTTTATGTACTGCTTTTGTACTAAACAAAATATTCTGCATATTTCCCATATCAGATATTTTTCTGAAAATTCATTTATGAAGAGTTTTTTTTGTTTGTTTGTTTGACCTCATAAATATACCATAATTTACTTAACCAATCCCCTATTTTGAGGACATTAAAAAATTTTTTCTATTGGGAAAAATTCTTTGGGTAGAATCTATATATTTAACAAATTTATGATAATTTTCTGAAGATCAATTACTAGCAGTAGAATTGCTATTCCAAAGGCAAACAAAATGTTAAGTCTCTTTACTTATCACCAAATTGCTTTCCAAAAAGATTATACCAATTTACAAGGCCACCAGCTGTGTATAAAATTATTTTTAATCTCTGGCATTCTGATAGGCACTCATTAAATGTATAGTATTATTGTTTTAGTCTGTATTTATTTAAATAGATAATATGCTGAGCATTATTTCTCTTTATTGCCCGTTTGTAGTGATTCTTTTGTGAATACTCTCTTTTGTGGATATTTTTACCCAGAGTCCTCAGACAGACAACACATGAGGAATTGACTATTGAGAACTGAGTGTTTTTCATATTGATGTGTCAGAACTCTTTATATATTATATTCTGGAAGGCAGTCCTCTATGTGTTGCAATTCTCTTTTCTCAGTTTGATGTTTAACTTTCAATATTATTTATTGTACAGGGCATATAAATTAGTTTTTCTTTTTTATATGTTTACTAAAAATTTTTTAAAATACAGAGAAGCAATTAGATAAATGAACTACAATCACCTAAATATCACCAGCCAGAGATAACCAAGACATGCACAATTTTTTACTGTTAATATAAGTCAAACCATTTCAGTGTTTTCTTTTATGGTTTTTATTCTTGTTATTCTTTATTTTATTTTTCTTGTTATTCTTAGAAATATCTTTCTTACTCTATAATCACCTGCATTATCTTCTATTCCTTTTTTTATTAGCATGCAAGTCTTTAATTAATCTGGAATAGTTTTTGTATAGGGTATAAGGTAAGGGTGGAACTTGATATCTTTCTATATTCTCTTCTGCCCACTATATTTCTGTCTAAAAAGTCTAGATATGTATCTCTTTCTTTCTGTATATGTGTGGAAGAGTCAGTAGAAGGAACTATGAGTAAGCCAAATAATTCTACAAAAGCAAGGAACTGTACCAACAGCGATAAAGACTGATCAGTATGAGAGGTAACATATAATAACCATGCCAAAGGGGGTCTGACAATGTGTGGTGCAATGATGGAATAGCCATAGATGCCAAGAGGTGAGCTGGCTGTTTACACGCTATTTCTAGCCCTCTGCCTTTCCCTCTACCACCACCTACTAATCCCTGCTGCCATTTCCTGGGAGGTAAAAACACAAGCCTACTCATTAAGAGGAGATGGCATTAAGGCATAATAAAATATGTGAACCAAAGTAGGAAATCTAGTGACCAAGGCTTGATGGACAGGGTATTGGATAGTTCAGACACCAGGGAGGGTATCAGACTTTCTCCTCTTTGCCATCTTGGGATGACAGAGTAAAAATGTATGGCTCCATGTATATAAAAGATTATTAGTGCCTTTAACATTAAATAACTCCTCTATCCCTACTCCTAATTACACAAGAGTTACATAGTTTTATGATTTAGTTTAGATTATCTGCTCTACTTTCCCTGGCTCTGCCATGCTTCTGTTAGAATAGCCTAGCTTACATTACCTCCCAGCAACATAGAGAACTCAGGCAAGCCGACTTCTGCTCCTCTCTGTCTCCTTGTTAACCCACTGTCTGACTGGGGCAAAGACAGATGTTCATAAACCTATTTTGCTGCTTATACAAAATAGCTTGTCTGGGCCAGATCTTAGGAAATACTTGCCAGCACCCCTCCATCTAGAATGCCCTCCTATTTGGTTGGCTAGTTGCACACTACTAGCCCCAGGCTGTTTAACTGGAGGTTATGTCCTGTCCAGTCTCCCTGAGGTGAACGGAGCTCTCCAGCTCTGCTCTTGGCTTTCCTTCTGGACTTTGGTGCTAATGTACTGCTACCTGCTCTTGACCTGTCAAGCACGCCCACAGGCCATGAGCCAGGCCTGCTACAAACTTCAGTCTCCCTGCCTCTTTGCCACCCCAGCCTTCCAGGAGCCAACACTGGATGCCGAGACTCATCTTTACTCTCAGCTTGTCTGTTAGTGATGGGGAGATTTCCAAGGAAGTTAAAATAAAATTTTGAGTTTACCTTCATCTCGGCAGAAATTGACAACAATTTTTCAAAATGCTTAGTAAGTATTTTTCTCCCAAGTCTTTTGGCTACCTCCTTTCTTGGAGTTTTAAGTGTGTTTGTAATTGCTCACGGAAGCATTTCTACAACGGCTGTTTCATAGGCATGTATTGATCGTCTGTTTTCTCTCACTTTGAGATCTTCTAAGTTCTAGGTATGACAAGTGATTTTCGACTAAAAATTGAACATTTTGGGTAAAAGTCCAGATTGTCCACTAGGCCTTTTCTGACACCACCCCAGAGAGGAAAGAATGCGTCAGTACCATTCAGAAGGAATGAAAATTCCAGTTCCCTCCTAGACCGGCTCAGACACCACCCTTGTTGGGTGAGGGAAGTAGTTGGAGCACCCCTTTATAGCCTGTTGGGGATGGAAATCTGGGCTCCCTACTTGGCCCCTGCTGGCATAGTAGGGTGGGGACACAGTGTTTTCTGTGGTGTTGGCTGGAGTAGAGCCATTCTTCTCTTCTCTGAAGGTCTTCTGCCTTGCTAGGCTGTCCTTTTCCTGGTCCTTTGGCTCAAGAGAGCAGGCTTTTGTCAGGGCTTTTGGGTTTTGTCTGTGCCTGTTGGCATTTCCAGATTGCCAGCTTCTTCAGTTCCAAGTCTGGGATATATGAGGCAAAAAGAAAACACAGGGAATTGTCACTGTGTCATTCCTCAGGTCCTGAGGTCCTTAGCCAGTCTGCCCTCTCCATGCCAACAGAGTCGTCTTATGTTTGTTTTATGTATAATGCTCAGGGGTCTTAATTGTACTTAGTGGGATACAGGGATACATACCAAAAAGTATGCTTACTCCATTCTTTCTATTCTCTTTCATCTTAACAAACAGAAATAAAACACACACACACACACACACACACCCATACACACACATATATATGAAACACATACACTCACATACATGTATTTTAAATTCCTACTATGGGAACACCAAAGCCCATGAAATTTTTATCTAGTTTAATTTGCCTTCATATTTAAGTAAATATGAATAGTTTGTGTTCAGAAAGATTCTCATCAGGAAGAATCAGAATCGGCTAAATGTGGATCATCACTCTCTTTCAACATCTAATTAGATTTGTCACTGTCAGTCCTTTCTTGGTTACAAATCATCAGTAGTTCTCATAATTATATCTTTGTAATGAAAGGCAGGGTGGTTCTCCCTGATGCTAGCAATTCCAAGCAATACGAAAGCAACTCTGAATTCTCATACAAAACTTATATGAACTATCTGGGGGGGATGTGTGTGTATGTTTGTACACACACGTATACATATATGTATACATACTTGCTGATAACAAATGTTTAAAGTCATGGCAAATTTGAGCATCATTTTAAGAAGAAGCATAGTTTGTATCTTTATGGAAAAAAATTGAGAAGTAAGTGTAAAGATGTCAAAACATATTTGATCAGCATAGAGCTTATGCAGAAAAACAGGTTAAGTAGTGAAATAAGTACCCCACCGAGGTCAGGGACCTGGATTTGCTATTAGAATCTCAGTTAAATGTGTTTGAATTAACCAGTTGTTGGACTGAACTGACTGAGCTGCTTAGCTTAGTTCCATATCCTAGACCTGGCTTTTATGCGTCCCAGGATTTGAGGTGGGGGTGGGGGGAAAGCCAATAAGCAGTGACACAGCTATAAAGAAAAAGGTGTGGAAAAAGAGAAAGAGCCTCCAAGACTGAACCTGGGTATCTTCAAGAGTGAATCACCACCCCTGCATTATAATAGTCTTTGGTCTCCAAGGTATAGTAGGAGAGTTTCCTACCATCTGTCTACTCACTTGGGACGTTCAGCTATAGAAGGGAATGAGGAAGCAGAGAAATCTTCTGCAGCAGTCAACACAAGTCCATCTCTGATTGTGGCAATGACAGCTTCATCATCCTTGTAAATAGCTTTGAGAGTACTAAGGAGACCAGACTTTCCCCTGTATGGCCGATGCATCCTATCTCAGGCCTTCACACGGGACATGCAGAATGCATAAAGGGATTTGCTTGTGGGAGAGCCACTTAATGTCGGCCTTGATTGCAGGCTCTTTAATTCATCCTCACTCACTCATGCACCCACTAGCCCATACAAGCACATACTTGCATTCACGCAATTAACCCAGGAAACCCTATCCCCATGCCAATCTCAACACTACTACCCTGTTTATCCCCAAAATGATATTGTTTAGGTCCCAAGGCAGCCAATATTGCTTGGCCCTGTGGACTCAAGTTTCCCACCATATGGCTGCTGGGGTTTAAAATGCAACTTTTTCTGAAACACTCTGACTAGGTTTGCCTTCCTGGCTCTCCACCTCCCTGCCCCACTCCTGCCCCCTCCCCCCACCTAGTGCTGCTTCAGATAGGACCTCACTCCAGTGCCTGGCCCGTAGAAGCCAATTCTTAGCCCTAGCCACCTGACCCACACCCTGACTACATGTGGCCTTGAGCAAGTGGCTTACCCTTGCAAGAAGTTGAATCTCAACTTCTTCATTGTAAATGGCACCTTATGCCACTTCAAAGGCTTCTTTAATGCTTTGATAAGATATTACATGCGAAGTATTTAGCATAGTGCCTTGTATCTAGCAAAGTATCTACTGCACATCCATGTTTTAGACAGTAACAGGGGAATTATGTTTAGTTTTAGGTACTACTCACTTTCAGAAGGGCATTGATAGAGTGACCAAAAGAAAATCAGCCACAAGAGGGAGAAAATACTAATATCTATTATTGAACACTGGTGTGCCAAACATTATCCTAGGAAACTTAGTCATTTTTGTCATTTATTCTTGACAAAAGCCCTAAAATGTAGCTATTTTTCTTACTTTTCTGATACAGAAACTGAGACAGAAAATACAACTTGCCCAATATCACAAAGTTCAGAGGGACAGAAATGGAATTCCATCCCAGGTCAATTTGATTCCAAATCCTACAGTCTTTCTACTTCATGCCTCTGCTTCCTGTCATCTTTTGTAAGAGGAAAGTGAGAGGATTGTGATTATTTACCAGGCTGTCTGGGTGGGATTAAAAAAAAGGGAGCAGCACTGAGAAAACTCCAACAGCTGATGGTATTGTAAGGTTCTATGATCTGATGACCAGCAGGAAATGGAACCAAACTAGACGAAGCACACGTTTGGCACACCAGTGTTCAATAATAGTTATTAGTATTTTCTCCCTCTTGAGGCTAACTTTCCTTTGGTCACTCCATCAATGACCTTCTGAAAGTGAGTAGTACCTAGAATTAAACATAATTCCCCTGTTACTGTCTAATGTGTGGCCCTACTGCAGATGAGGTTCTAGTTCCAACAAATTTATGCTTGGTGGTTTTCTTTTCCCACCACCTTTACTTCTCTCTCCCTTCCATGAAAGAAAAGTTTTCTTTTTCCCCTGATGCAAGCTCAGTACATTCATGAAGTGCTGATTTTCAGAGGAAATAGGCCCTATCATTCAGAATTCTGGGAAGCCCCTACAGGTAGACAGGCTGAGATGGCTCCTAAACAGTGAAGCCTGGTGAGTGCTTCTAGTGCACCAGTCTCTGTTCTATGTGCTTTACATGTACAGACTCACAGACGCCTCATCACAACTCTGTAGGCAGTTCCTAAATAACATTCTGTGTTTCAGATGTCATGTCTTCTGAAATTTTCTTGCCCTGGGTATGTGATTTTAGACTCAAGTGGTACCTCATTTTTTAAATTAAGACTAATCCTTTAGAACTTATTTTTCAGTATGGCACAGTGCCTTTAACAGTGTGAACTCTGGAGCCAGCATTGCCTGCCTGAGTTTGAATCTCAGCTCAACTGTTTCCTACAGTATGACTTGAGGATAATGTAATATTTATTTACCAATAAGGTTATTAGGAGATAAGGAAACATAAGCAAATTGCTCAAGGTTCCACAATTAGTGACAAATCTGGGACTTAAATCCTAGTAGAGCTGTCAGAACCATCTTCATGCCTCTGTTCTATAAAGGCGCTGTTGGTGTCAGCCTGGTCTATGCAGTCATGTTTGCACCCAGTTGGGATGTCCTCACTCATGGAAAAACCTCTTTCCTCTCTACCTAAAACCAAAAAGAAAGGGAATAGAACTTTCATCAACCTGCCGGTGGAAGTCCTTAGTACTTCTATTTTATTGATTAAAATAGACTCAATAAATATGGACAGAAGAAGCTGTTACGTGTTGAACACCATTCTAGAAACTGAAGATACTGAGACAAATAGCACAGAGGCTTTTTCTGCAAGTTGCTTGGGGTCTATTGAGGGGTAAAACCTGGAAACACATAAACTAAATGTAGAATGTGAAGTGAGTGGCAACGTAACATTTCTGAGATATTAACTGATTTGTTTTTTAAACACTGTTATTTCTCTCCTTGCCTTATCCTCACTGAAGCAGGGAGGCCAATGCATACCCACAGCAATGGAGGAGAGTCTTCCCAGCTTTGTTGTATGAAAGTCCAAACCCTCAGGGAAGAGAGGTCTAACTCAAATACTTGAAAACTGAGGAGACAGAGATGAAGCCTGTACCACGTCATTGGCAGTAAATTGGAGACAAGCTCCTGATCCATAGAAGCATTTATTCACTCAACATTCATTTACTTATTCATTTACTCAAATCATATTTATTAAGTAACTACTATGTGCCAGGTACTGTTTTAGGCACTGGAAATATGGCAGTGAAAATAATAAAGTCCCTGTACCTCAAGATGCTTATATTCTTGTGTGCAAAAGACTGAAAATAAGCAGACAAACAAATATATGAGTCATCTGGATGGTGTTAAGTGCTGTAGATAAAAATAAAGCAGGGTAAGGGGTGTGGGGAGTGCTGGAGATGAGGTGGGGAGGAGGTTGTTGTTTTATATAGGTTGATCCAAGAGTGGCCTCTCTAGTTAAGTGACTGGAGGAGGTAGGAAAGCAAAATATGTGGCTTTCCAGGGAAAAAGCATCTCATGCAGAAGGAACAGCAACTCAAAGGCCCTGAGGCAGGAATGTACTTCGTATATTCACGAAGGCCAGTGTGAACAGAGTAACTAAAGGGGAGGGATTAGGAGATGAGGCAAGAAATAGAAATCTAGATCATGTAGGACTTTTTTTTTTTTTAATTTTGTTTTTTTTAGAGACAGGGTCTCACTCTTTCTCAGGCTGGTCTCGAACTCCTGAGCTCAAGTGATCCTCCTGCCTCGGCCTCCCAGAGTGCTAGGATTACAGGCGTGAGCCACTGCGCCCAGCTTAGATCATGTAGGACTTTAAACGCCATTGAAAGGAGGTTGGCCTTTCCAGCAAGCGAGATGGGGAGTCGTTAGAGTGTTTTGTGCAGAGAAGGGACGCGTTTTGACTTTTGTTTTAAAAGGACATTCTGGTTCCTATATCAGGAATTGGGAGTAGGTAAGGAGAGAAGTAAGGAAAAGAATTTGGAGACTAATAGAGTAATCCCAGGAGGGATGATGGTTGTTTGGATCAAAGGTAGTAGAAGTACCAGAAGTGAGAAGTGATCAGATTCACATACAGACCAGAGGATATGGTGATGGGCAAAATGTGGGGTATGTGAGAAAAAGCTGTCAAGCATTCCAGCTCCAAGATTTTTAGCCTGAGCAAGTGGAAGCCTAGAGCTTTAGGCTAGATGAGACTGTACTATTCATCCATGCTAAACCACTCATTCAGGGGAATGGGGAAACTGAGACCTAGAGAGATGAAGTGGCTGCCACTGGTTACATGGGAAATTAGAGACTGGAGTGAGGCATCCTAAATCCCTGTCCTCTGCCTCTTTTCTTTTTGGCATCATCAAGTTGATTTCTCTTCTTTGGAGAAGTTATCACAGGCAGTACTCACTGATGCTCTGGCTGGAGAGAAATGGATATCTGCAAAAGAGAATAAGAATTAAGAAACCAATGAATTTGTGTTTTTTAAAATGATGTCTTTATCTATTTTTTCAAACAATTTTTTGTTTTAGAATAGTTTTAGATTTACAGAACAATACAGAGGTCTGTATACCCCACGCCCAGTTTGCCCTAGTGTTAGCTTTTTCTATTCGTAGGTACATTTGTCACAACCAATAAACCAATATTGATACATTATTATTAACTAAAGTTCCTATTTTATTGAGTTTTTCTTAATTTTTTTTCTAATGTCCTTTTACTTCTAGGATCCCATCCAGGATACCGCATTGTATTTAGTCATCGTGTCTCCTTAGACTTCTCTTGGCCATGATAGTTTCTCAGACCATCCTTGTTTTTGACGACTTTGACAGTTTTGAGAAGTATTGGTTAGGTATTTTGTAGAATGTCCCTCAATTGGAATTTTTCTGATGTTTTTCTTGTGATTATGTGTTTTTAGGAGGAAGAGCATATAAGTAAAGTATCATTTCATTACATCATATCAGGGGTATATGACCAATATGATTTATCACTGTTGACATTAACCTTGGTCACCTGGATAAGGTAGTGTTTATCAGATTTTTACCCTATAAAGTTACTCTTTTATTTCCCCTTTCCATACCGTAGTCTTTGGAAGGAAGTCACTGTGTGCAGCCCACATTTAAGGAGTAAGAAGTTATGCTCCACCTCTTTGAGGGGGGAGTATCTAAATATATGGAAATCTTCTACATTGATTTGTCTATTCCTCCCCACCCCCATAACTCACACACTTATTTATTTATTCCATCATTTGTTTATATCAGTATGGGCTGGGCAGGGCACTAACAATGTCCACTACATCTGACACGACAATGAATGAATGAGTAGTTGATGAATGATGGCTTTATTACAGTTGACAATAGAAATTGTAACAACAAACATATGTCCACACAAAAACCTGTACACAAACATTCTCAGCAGCATTATTCATAATAGCCAAAAGGTAGAAACAACCCAAATGCACATCAACTGACAAGTAGATAAACAAATTGTGGTTTATCTATTCAATGGATTATTATTCAGCCACAGAAAGGAATGAAGTACTAATACATACAACAACAACACTGATGAACCTTGGAAACATGCTAAGTGAAGGAAATCAGTCACAAAAGACCAAATATTATATGATTCCATTTGCATGAAATGTTCAGAACAGGGAAATCTATAAAGCCAGAAAGTAGATTAGTGGTTGTTTAGAGCTGAAGGTTGGGGGTTAGGCAGCTAGGGAGTTGATAGCTAACAAGAGTTTCCTTTTGAGGTGAAGAAAATGTTCTAAAAATTGACTGTGGTCATGTTTCCCCATATCTATGAATTTACTAGAAACCATTGAATTGTACACTTTAGATGGGTGAATTGTATGTTATGTGAATTACATGTCAATAAACCTATTTTTAAACAGAAATTGTAACAGCATGCACATTGAGAAATATAATTTGGTCTCTCTTATTCTAACATTAGGCTGGTTTGTACTTAATTTAGATGCTTGGTTATCTTTGGTGTGGAAATGAACAGAAACACAGATCATTTCAAAATGTTGGACAACAATTCAAACACATTCATATTTGGTTCTAGAAAACATGACAGCGATTTTGAGGTAGTTGATTCTCTTTTCTAATTATGTTTTGCCTAGATGACAATATAAATTTACCTTTCTTGAGTTCACAAGAAGAGACACACAGGGAGAGATGGGCAAGAAATTTTCTAAATGAAAGTCAGCTAGGGATAAAATGTGCTTCAAGTAATCCACAAAGAGGAAGAGCAATATATGAATAATGGACAGTTGAACACACATATGCACATAAACACCAGACCACACAATGTTTTACCCTTAAGCTCAGCTGACTCTCTTTCCTTACTCTGTCTTCCTTCATTAGCTAGACTACCACCTCAGCTATGAATAAACGATCCCACACTGTTCTGCCTAAGGCTCAGAGAAATGAGCTATTTAAACATCCAATGGAGCCAGAGAGACATAAGGGAGGACACAGCTCTAAGCATATGAACTCAAACTTTTTGGCAGATTCTGACCAGCAAATACAGAACACTCTTACTGAGCAGAAATTAGTTCATCATTTGTCTGTGGAGTTGGCCCAGGGCAATCATTTATTTCCAAGTTCCATCTGCAGTCCTGCCATCCCTGTAAAATGGGGCTGGCACCCTCCCAGAAACCTGTTTTCAAAGAGGACTCAAGGAATTGCCTCCAGTGTTTCTCACAACCTGGTACTTTGCTCTTTCCTTAAGATAGGACTCACCTAAAAACAACAAAAGCTTTCTGCTTTGAGGGGGAAGGGAAATGCCTTTGCTGACTGAGCCTAGCTGGTGGGTGACAGAGGTGTTATAAAGAAAATATTTTCCCTCTGATGAAATCATGTGCCAATAGCAACGGGGGAAGAGAGGAGAAGTTGGGTCCATTGTCAACCCCAGGGGCTGATATGAGTTAGCACACTGTGAAAGAGAAGAAGAAAATCTTCCAGGTCAAACAGAAAGTTTTATTCCCTGAAAAGACAGGCAGCAGTTGGGGGCTGGTGCTCTGTTCCCTGCCAGACTCTGTATTCTGGGCTTTGATGAAAGCTCATACTTCTTTGTGCAGAAGTATGAAAGGCAGAGTTGTAAGGAGAAGTTAGAGAGTGAAGAGTTCCAAGCCAGCCTTTGCCAATGTTCTGGATCAATACTCCCAATTAGTGCTGCATTCCCAACTGGTTGAGTTTGCTCCCTATTGTCCCAAATCCACACATCCCAATCCACTCTTCCCAATCCTTGGGACCATTCAGACTTCCCAGGTCAGTCCCAATTTCCAATACTCTTTCATATGGCCCCATAAATAATTGCAAGAAATTCTAACCTTTTATCAACCAAACTACATCTCTTAGACTATTTCCTGCACCTAGAAATGGATCATGTCTTAGTCAGTTTAGGCTGCTAAAACAAATTACCCTGGACTGAGTGCCTTAAACAACTAACATTTGTTTCTCACAGTTCTGGAGGCTGGAAGTCTAAGGTTAAGGTGCCAGCATGGTTGGGTTCTTGGCAAGGGCCCTCTTCCTTGTTATGTCCTCACATGGCCTTTCCTTGGTGTATGCGTGCAGACAGAGAGATTGTGTGTCTCCTCTTCTTTTTATAAGAGCACTAATCCCATCATGGAGACTGTACCCTCATGGCCTCATCTAAACCTGATCACCTTTCAAAGGCTCCACCTCCAAATACATCATATTGGGGATTAGGGCTTCAACATATAAATTTGGGGGCAAAGCACAAACATTCAGTCCATAGTAGATTATAAGCCACTAACTGTAGTTGCTATGGTCTGAATGTGTCACTCAAAATTCATATGTTGAAACTTAATTGCCAATGTGATAGTATTAAAAGGTGGGGCCTTTAGGAGATGATTAAATCATGAGAATGGAGCCCTCGTGGATAAGATTAAGGTCCTTATAAAAGGGCTTGAGGGAGTGAGTTCCTTCTCTTCCACTCTTCTGTCATGTGAGGACACAGCATTCTCCCCTTCCACCATGTAAGGATGAAGCAAGAAGGCTCTCACTAGACACCAAATGCTGGATCTTGGACTTCCCAGCCTTCAGGACTGTAAAACTAAATTTCTATTGTTCATAAATTACCCAATCTGTGGTATTTTGTTATAGCAGCACAAACAGACTAAGATAGTAGCTGTACAACATACCTCTACTTGGAGGACCTGGCTATAGATGAAAAGAAGGGAAGAGCACACTAGTGAATTTCCTCTCCTAGAAACTCTTCCTTTCCCCTTGTATCATAGGATGCTATCAGCTTGCTGAGCAGAGACCATGGTATTTGCAATATTCTGGATCATTGATGGGAGTGGTATGGTGGGATAAAGAAAAGCAAATGTTAAGACTTAAGAATAATAGCTTCAGAATATCAGCATTGCCTATATTGGCACATTCAATAAAAAATATAATTCTTGTGCAAAATCTGGAATGATCTCCTTCCTAACACTTTCTACACTCCAAAGTACTTGAACATGACTCTTAGGAAAACTCCTAGGGAAAATTCATACTTAAGCTCGCTCCTCCCATCCCCCTCCCTAAAACCCAATACTTGGCACCATCCACTTCATTCAATGACACTTTCTAGAAGCTTGGCAGATGTTTCTGTTCACTCACCCTAGGAAATCCATTTACCAGGTGCTGTGGCCTTACCAACACATCATCTTACTACAGAACTTGTCACTGACCTATAAAACATTAGTCTAACAGCTAAAACAATCAAAAACTCCACAGGGTTACACAGCCCCCAATTACCTTTTTGGTAATCTAGGGGTTAGCTCACCACTTTCTTCTTTCCCCTCTTTGTGGAAAAGTTATCCAAATTCCCTAACAGATATTCCAAACCCTCTGTGACTGTCATTCCAGGCTTCTTACACTTCCAGCCACTATCCCTAATGGCTAGGGCTGTATAGCCAAGCTGGGTGGCTCAGTTCTTTCCAAGCAGTTCTTTCTCACCAAAATGTCTTTGTGTATGCAGCTTGCTCCCTCCATCAGAAATGCCTTCCTCTCAAATTCCATCTGTTGAAATTCTATCTGTCCCTCAAAATCCAATTCAAATACCTTCTTACTCATGAAGTTTTCCCTGATCTACGTCACCCAGATCTTTCTCCTAGTTTAAAAATCTCTCTTTCCTCTATGGCTGTGTCTGTATACATGATCATTAAATTTTGCCTAACAGTTATCAACTGTTTGTTATCAGCAAGTATTTCTCCCACTGAAAACATACATTGTAAGGGACTTTAACTTGTCCATCTTTACAATTATTATGGTACCTAGAAAATCACCTTGCTTAGACTACTTAGCATGTGAACGCTGATAGTATGTAGGACTGAATCTCCAGATTTTATGAATATTTAATGAGAAGGAACTAAAGGATAATTTGTATAAAATAACTGCTTTTGTTTTAGACCAAGTGAGCCAGGCTTTGAAAAATAGTAGTGAAGCTATACTTTTATGGGATTGTCCTGTTGGAGGTCACAAAATTAGACCACATTCTGGTGGGTTGAGTCAAAGGATCCTTCAAAGGAGATAAATATCCAGGTTGCTCAACAGTGAGAAAAGAGAGCTACCCAGGATCAGAGAATGAAGACTCAGAAGGTAGGCCTTAGTCTGGCAGGAGGGGAAAACCCTTTTAGAGCCAAGAGTGAGTACGCCTCAGGCTTGGAGACATGGAGATGCCTAAAACCATTCCAGAGGTGGGAGGTAAGCTCCCCTGGCCGCCTGGATGCTAGTTGCGTGTGAGACAGAGAGTAGGTCTGAGATGGAACCCCCAGACATTCCGTCCTTGTACAATCTGGTTATTTCCTTTTCATTATCCTTAAATTTTAATAAATTATCATTGCCTGTAGCAATCTGCTGTGCTATGTAAAATTAGGGGGAAAGTCAATCTCACGCTTGAGATGAAGAGAACAGAGGGAGATGAATACCCTTGTCCCTACACTCAGAATTGTCACAAGGGTGGTAACTCAACGTAGAAGTGATCCCACAGGGTAATGGAGAGCTGAAGAGTCAGCCAAAGTACACATCAACAATTTGGTACTAAAAAGAATGTGATATTAAATCCTTTGTAATTAATCACTTCCTAATTAACAAGTGTGCTGAGCTTTATATATCAGGTACTCTCAATATGGTTGATAACTGTAATTTATTCAAGCTATTGCAAACACACGTCAGAAGTTACCACAAGTTGCAGAGGTGCCACTAAACATAACAGAAGTACCAAAAATGATTTTAGCACTTTTCTTTAGGGAATATGCTACTTGAAAGAAAGATGTCTCAAAAGTCAATGCCAAATTAGGTTACAGATAATCACTTGCAGAGTGTGTATAAAAGAACAACTCAAATTAATTGCTAAAATTTATACGCCAAAAGGTTGATCTTTTAGAAATAAAGTCCAAATTGTTCCACAGTTTAGACATGATTAGCATTGCCCTCAGCTTTGGGCCAGCTCTATGTACAGCATTCAACAATGTTGAGCAAGAATTTATTGAGTAACTACTGTGAGCTCTGGCCAAACATTGACAGACCTCTTAGATTATTAAAATGCAATCCCTATTTCAAGTAGTTAATAGTTTAGTGGAGAATCCAGACCCCTAAACAGATTGTTAGAAAACAATTCTGGTGACTGCACTGATTGGTATACACAAAGAATAGCATACAAGTTCCAAAGGCTAGTTATTGAGCACTTTTTAATGATAAATCTAAAAATCTTCTTGCTTGCATATGTTTCACACTGAATTAATTTGTTTTTAAGAGATGTGAATAGACTTTTAATTACAATTATTTTGCTACCATAACAACCAGTCATTCACCTAGTTTTTGTGGTGAAAGTTTTCTTATAATTAATTATAGTTCCAAGTGCCCAACAGAGGTGCTGAGAGACCTGGGCACTGTCAGAATGGTGGAGTGAGGACCCTGTCAAATCCTCCCTTAAGAAGCACTCACAAAACTAGAAAAATTATCAAAAGCAATCATTTCAGAACTCTGGAAATAACCAAAGGCATATGACAAATTATTCAAGAAAAACTACTCAATCTTGGTAAGAACAGTGGCACCTGTGGCATTTTAATTTGGAGCTGTTCCTGTTCCTCCTTCCTAGGTCCATGGTTTAATAAGCCATAAAGACAGGCAGCCTCACTGTCATGGAGGGGGGTGATCTGATTTGAAGCACCCCACAAAAGCTCCATACCTAGGGCATTGTCAAATTCAATAACAATTAGTGGCAAGCAATTTGGAAGGCCAATATGATAGCTGCCTATGTCTGCAATACCGGCAGGGAGAAGCAAAAACCCAGACAAAGATTTAAGAGGTGTAAGAGGGACAGTAAGACAGCCATGGGGATTTCAAAAACCTCTGATATACTCCTAGGGATCTGAAAGATTGTGCACATGCACAAGGTTGCATTCACACTCAGGAAAGACCAAAGAGCGCCCCAGGGCCTCCAGCTGACCATGAGGCTCTGTGCAAGCAGAAAGTGAAAGTCAAGGTAGAGTTGTAAACCATTTGAATGAGTGCACAAACCCACACATAGATCCCTTGGCAATGAGCAGAAGCTTTGTTGGCTCGAGGTGCTTAAGGTAAATTTCTGAGCAATCATTGGATGACCATTTTTAGCTATGCTGACCCAGGGGTGACCACTAGGAAACCTGACTTAAAAATAAAAATAATAATCAAAAATTTTAAAAACCTGATCAGAAACTTCAGTGACCACACACTGAAGAGATTCTATCAGTGCAGGCAAGTCACTAAACAAACAAACAAAACAGCAAAATTAACAACTCCTTGGGAGGACCAAAAATCCAGAGTGGCTACAATATATTATCTAAAATGTTCAGTTTTTTTTAAATTACCAGAAATGCAAAGAAACAGGAAAATATAGCCCATATAGAATAAAATAAGCAGTCAACAGAAACTGTCCTTAAGAGAGGCCAGATGTAGGACGTAGTAAACAAAGACTTCAAATCACCATTATGAATATGTTCAAAGAAATAAAATAAACCATGTTTAAATAATTAAATAAAATATGATAATGCCACACCAATAAGAGAATATAATAAAGAAATAGAAATTATGAAAAGAACCAAATAAAAATTCTGCAGTTGAAAAGTAGAATAACTGACATGAAAACTTCACCAGAGGAGCTCAAAAGCAGATCAAAAGCAGATCTGAACTGGCAGAAGAAAAAATCAGCAAGCTTGGAAATAGAGAGATTATCCAATCTGAAGAACAGATAAAAAAGAATGAAGAAAATGAACAGAGTCTTAGAGGCCTGTGAGATACCATTAATCAAACCAATCCTCATCACGGGAATACAAGAGGGAGAAGGAAGAGGAGGAGAGAGGAACAATATATATGTATGTTTTTTTCAAAGAAATAATGGTTGAAAATGTCCCAAATTTGATATTTAAAAAACATTAATCTACACATCCAAAAAGCTTTACAAACCTCAAGTAGGATAAACTCAAAGAGATCCACACCTAGATACATCATAGCCAAGTCATTAAAAGACAAAGAGAAAATTTTGAAAGAAGCAAGAGAAAAATAACTCATACTTACAAGGAAACCTCAGTAAGATTAATAACTGACTTCTCATCAGAAAAAATGGAGGCTAGACAGCAGTGGGATAACGTATTCAAAGTATCAAATGAACAAGGAACTATCAACCAAGAATTCTATATCCAGCAGAATTATACTTCAAAAATGAAGGCAAAATAAAAACATTTCCCAGATCAGTAAAAGCTGAGAGGGAATTAGTTGACAGCAGAACTGCCTCACAAGAAATACTAAAGACTGAAAAGAAATGGCACCAGAGAGGAACTCAAATCCACATGAAGAAATTAAGAACACCAGTAGAAGTAAATACTCAGGAAAATATAAAAGAAAGTATAAATATATTTTTTACTCTTTTCCTTTCTTAACTGTTTTAACAGAACTATTTGCATATAATAATAAATATAAAACTGAAAAAGATGATCCCAATGCCTCTCCTCCCCAATCCCCAAGGAGGATCATAGCTTCAGGGTAGATCTGGGATATCCTTCTTATTGGAGTTGTGACCTGTAGGATCAAGGCCACCTAGAGGCACTAAACAGTAAAAAAACAATAAGGAGCAGAGAACCTCTTCTCTAGGATCAGGGCTTATTAACTCTGTTGTCCACCCATAGTGTCCCTTCTAAGCCCATGGGATACCTGTTTCACTTTCCCCAGCAGACTTCTCTGGTCTGGATGGTATACTTTTTTGAATTTACTTTGTGATAACCTACTTAGCAGCTACACTCTTAATCTTAGCCATTTTTGGCAAACCCAGTCACTTTGCTGCCCTTATCTTAGTTTGGCAGAGATTATTTTAATTCCCTAAGCAACCAAATGGTTGCAGGAAAAAAAGCTAAGATGTCTCTATAATCTCTGTGAGAATTTGTCTGTCATATTCCTCTCTGTATATCTGGCATATTCATTTAGAACAAACATTGGTTAAATGAATAAATAAAACTCAGACAACAAAGAGGTCATGGTGGTCTACAGCTCAGGTTTTCTCAGAGAGATAAGTCGCAAGCTTTCAGTGATTAGGTAAATCTTGAGAGGTAGCAGTAAATGGTAGTGTAAAACCATCTTTTCCCTCATTATCTTGGCTGATACATTATTTGGAACCTTGCTCATCTTTCTCCTGTCAGTCATCAATGTTAGTTTGGCTTGTGGAGAAGTCAAGAAAGAAAAAGCAAAGCAGGAAGTTTGGGAAGCTAAAAACAATTAGAGGAATAAATTCTGGAGACTGCCAGTTATTTCTGTTTGAGAATCTACAGTTACCTATTCTCTGTATCAGAAGGACCTATGACCTCTTCAAGAGTCCTAACCCCCAGCTTGAGAAACATTATTTTAGTCCATTGCTTTCTAGAAATTGGAATCAATTAACAAAAGGATGAATATGGATCATCTGGGAGAGAGGCCAAAAAAGAAAATAATACTAACCAGCAAAAGCAAAGTAAAATTTGACCATTCAATTTAGATGTTGGTATCAAATAATTGTTGGTGATTAAACTGCAATTCCTTTTAAACTCCTATGTTGCAGATTGATTTCCTTTAGCTTGTGTTTCTTTTACCCTTTTCATCTCTGCAATTAGGAGGTGGCAGAACGGAGGTGTTACTCTGGTTGCCGTGGAAACTGTTCATCAGAAGGTAGTGCCGAAGACCAGGGCAACAGGGTGGAAATGGATGAGCAGTGGTGGCTCTGGTTACCAATTCAGAAGAGCAGCTGGGAAAGGAGTCTATTTGAGGTACAACATACCCGCAGGGAATGTAGAGATACCCCCTCAACCTTTCACTGATCTCTAGCACTTAAGTGTCCCTCTTGCCATTGCTTAAAAAAATGAACAAGTAAAAGTAACTGTGAATAAGGAGCCAGAGGTCCAACTGAGAGGAAATGGTTCCAACTTCCCCTTTTGATTTAAACTTCATAGGAATTTCTCTGCTATAGGGGAGTTTTCAAGAACACAAGAGGGCTGTTCAGAAGCCCTCTGAAATGCAAGACATACATATGCAAGATATGTCAAGGACAGGGTTGTGCTCTGTGCTCAGCACCATCTGGAGACATTAGCATGAGTGAATCCACTTGTCTTTTTTGTCCTTTTGTGAATTCATTTTCCAAACTTTTGTGTCCTGTTTCAGACCATGCATGCACAACAAATCTGACTTTTATAAAAACCCAAGATCATCAAATACTGTAGTTCACTCTCCACACTTATTCCAGAGGAAAGAAATATATTAAAGTTTGATATAGTGACAGAGACATTCTCTGCACATTTGACTGGTTTGATCACTATAATAGTCAAGAAAAGGGTTTGGCTTATTTTTAACCCACTAACTCTTCACAAAGTTCTAACTAGTGGGTGAAAGTATATGTACATGCGTGTCCCTAAATGAGACCCAGAAGGCCCTTTCTTCTACACATAACAACCAATATGAACATCCCTATTTGGTGAGTACAAGTCTGGGGCCCCCAAATAAGTATTTCTGCATAAAGTGAAACACATACTTCATACAGAGAAAAGAATCCCCTACGGTAAATGGAAAGGCCGGACTTATGGTACTAGCAAATTTAACCTTGAATTGATAGACATGCAATGAACTTGAAGAAACTTTTTAAGCTTAGGAAGTGACTGGATCACAAATACCAGCTAAACCAAAAAAAGTTGTTCACTCTGAATCCCTTCCATCATCTCTGTGTCCTTTCAAAGGAAAAAAGTTGATAAAGTACCTTATACACTTTATTTCTCTGAGAAATGAAGCATTGCAAAGGGAAGTACTCTTTACTTTCCTCTGGCTGTAGGAAGGTAGGATATCTTTTTGTGAACATTATAAAGTTAAAGAAATCAGATATTGTAGATTCAGAACCCTCTTTGCTCCATGCAAATAAAGGAATGGAATGAATAGATCCTTGGATCTTTTACATCCATCAATGGGCACAAGTTTGGAGTACATGTTACTGAACCAAACTGGGGTCCACTCATCCAGTGCAGTAGAGCCAGACACTGAAGCTGAGCGTTGCAGTGGGAGAAAGGGTGCCATGCAAGGAGAACAAGCAGCTAACACTTAAAATCCCAACTCCCTGATGGCTTATAAATCAGGGTTTTTAAAGGCAGGGGTACATTTTAGGCAGAAAAAATATCAATACATGGAGATTATACATTGGCTTGCCCAAAAAGGCAGGATATCCTTGAAGTGGGCTGGGGGCATAGATGGATTCGTAGATTAGCAAAAGGAATGTTAAAATGGGTGTGACAGGCCCCTCAGGGGGAAGTTTAGAACAAAGAAGGGGTGATCAGAGTTCAATTCCTCAGTTCTCCTTTATCTGCATTTTTCACCCAGTGGGTGTTTCTGAAAAACAACTCAAGAACTGATGTTATGTTTCCATAGGGAAACAAAACACCTTGTGACTCTGGCTTGCCTGGAGGATCACTGTTATTCCCATTCACACTTTAAGGCTAGCTAACTTCCCCTGGCAGAACTCAAGATTTTCCTTCATTTTCATGCTTGGAGGGCCCAGCAGGCCCCTAAGAGTGATCCCTGCTCGGTCTTATACACAGACTTAGATAGATATCTGCTATTCTCTTTTGTAGTTGTGTCCTTTGGAAAGTTGCTTAATCTCTCTGAATCTCATTTTTCTGATCTGTGAAATGGAGACGATAATGGCGCTGCCAAAAGTTTGGCACTTGTCCGTGAGGCTGCATCAGAAGAACCAGGACAGGTGGTTTGAGGTGAAGGAAAGGGAGGTTTATTGATTTGCCAGCCAATGAGGAAAAGGGCAGACTCCCATCTTAAAGTACCAATTTTCCTAACTATAAGCAGAAATACAGAACTTTTAAAGGAAGGGTTTTCAGCTTCAGGCTATTGCTGTTTAACTATAGTTGATGATTCTGATCCATCCCATCTATAGCCAAGACCTCCACCCCAACCTCCTCCACCTGGACAGTTCCATTGAGCCATCTCCTGTGGTACAAAGAACAAAGGACACTCCCCTCCCCCTCCTGACCACTGGCCTGAGGCAGGGATGCACGTTTTAATTCCCAAAAACAGTGAGGGGAGCTTTAAAGAGACAGGTGAAAATAAAATATTTTCACCCTTTTTCAGGCCATTCCCTCTGTTACAATAGTACCCACTTCGTGGGGATGTAATGGGAACTGGAAGAGGTGGCATTTGTAAAATGCCTACAGTGTGCTAGAACAGCTGCCACTGCCTTGTGAGAACCTATTCTGCCTATCTCTTTACAATCCTGATTCTCAACTCCTCTCAACTTTGGTAGTTTAAAATTGGCCATGATGGGGGTAGTCACACCGTGGAAACTGGCAACAGTACAAACCAGGGCTTTGTTTTCAGTTTCACTGAGGGAGTTTATTAGCACACCACCGTGCCTATCTCACAGTAAGTGCTCAACAGTAACTACTTATGTTGTACTTGATGACAGGCCATCAAATTTCTAAAACACCCAACACTCTGAGGTAGTCCATTTAAAGCTGAACTTGGAGAAAGAATTAGCTGTGAGTGAATCCACTTAGCTTTCCCTGACAGTGCGGCTGGGATTGCAGGCTGGTAACTTCGCCCATATTTCCAAGGATCACAAAGAAAATGTAAAGACAGTGTGTGTTGGGCTTACTCAAGGTGGGAACTCGAAAAACGTATGGAATGGGGTAGACGAAAAAGTCAGATAAGCCCCCCACCCCCTGCCCCCGCCTTGAGGTTGTAAATATAACTCTGAACCACAAAGGCTGGGGTGGAGCCGGCAAATGTAACCCCCATCGAGCCCTCCTCCTTAATGAAAATCCCCCTTCTGCCCTGATCTTTGACCCAGCTGACGAACCACCTCCCTATGCCCGCGGATGACCAGCCCCTCTCAAAGCCCACGAAAGCAGCCCGCAAAAATTCAGCCCCACCCCCTTTAGAGCCCCTCCAAAAGCCCTTAAAACCCTCAGCCTGTAAGAGCAGGGGTTTCTGTCCTTTCGGCCAGAGGCCCTTCTCAGCTTTCATCATTGAAACCTGTCTCTGCTCGCCGAAGCCGTCTTTCGTCTCTATTCTTTTCTCCCTCTACCTGACAGTGTGTAAGCACAGACCTTTTAAAAGAAAACAGCAACGGGAGCCCAAGCCTTGCTTTTGCATAAATGGGTGGCCTGGAAGATGAGTGAAGACTCAATGGCAGAACTTGACACGTGTCTGAAGAGGACAGAGTTTTCCACCTTAAGGCGATGTTAAACATGACAGCTTCTGTAGTAGGCTGCGGGTTGAGGTATGCAGCTCTTCTGCTTGGACAGAAAATGACAAGACTTTCTAGAACAGCAAATCTCAGGAAATAGATCTTATCCCAGAGTAGGGATCCATATGACCTTCTGCAAGAAAAGCTGGCTGGTGTTTCTGAGTTCATGATGGTGCCACACCTGTTTCCATATTTGTCTTCCCTCCACTTATTTCCTGTGAGCCACCTGATGAGAGTGAGGGGAAAAAGTTTCTGTTTACAAGCCACTCTCTCTCTCTCTTTTCCCCTTTTCTCTCTCCCACTTCTTTCTCTTTCTTTCTCTTTTCCTTAGTCTCTCTCCAAACCTAGCAAAGAGCTAACTAGCAGAGGGAAGGAGATGCTCCTCCCTGGACTAGGTTGGCCACGAGATAGTTCAGAAAGGGGAGAGCCAAATCCCAGAGACCCCAGGGATGGCAAAGAGGTCAGGCATCACCTAAAAGGGAGATGTCTAGGTAGGTAAGTTGTCAGCACCAAGAAATCCAGCAGCAAGTAGCAAAGACCCAGGCATGGGAACTAGGGAAAACAGGAAGATCCCAATTCCTAGAAGAAATGAGCTATGGGGAGCAAAAGGTAAGGAAGGACCCCCTCCCCCCCCTGCTCAGAGGAGCCAGGTTACAGAGAATCAGGGCACCTTTCAGATGTAGGGACAAAGTGAAGAAAAGAAACCAGGTCATTAGAAATGCAATGTGAGTCGTGAGGTGGGTACAAGTCAGAATCAGAAGGGGTTTGATAAGGAGACAGGCCTGGTGCAGACTGTCTGACGGAGGGATCTTTGACTGATAAAGGATCAGAGCACAGAGAAAGTTGCTTTGGTTGCACCATCTACTCTGAAAAGAATGTGGTGACCCAGAGCCAGGAAACCAGGGAATTTATTATAAGACTTAGCAGTGTTTCTACACAGAGTCCTCAGATCAAGGCAAGTTCTTCATCCACGAAAATAATTCAGCCTTATCAAATTACAGAGCCTGAATCAACTATAAACACACTTAATATGTGCGGGCGGAAGCTGCCCTGCTTTTGGTGACAGTCTCATTCTAAGGAAGTTAGTTCCCAGAACTTTTTATTCTTGAGCTAATAAATAGGCACATTTACTGAGGTCTACTGTTCATTTCATAGGATTTTGACCTGAAATATTTACGTTATTCAAGTAGCAGATAACTAAATTCAACTGGAGACCCGGGTCTCCCAAGAATTTCTGGCTGATCCAGGTTGGTTTTTACAAAACGTACATTTGTTAGCAGGACCAAACTTTCCTATAAGTGAAGTAGATAGTAACCTGTATGTGATGAAATCCTTCCCCAGTCAGCTAAGTTCAAAGACTTCAGGCTCTTGCTGTGGGTTGCTAACAACTCATCTCAGTATTTATTGAGCACCTACTATGTGCCAGGTAATGAGCAAAGCTTTGGGAATACAAATGTTAGGTAGTTAGCGAGGGATTCCAGGTCTCCTAGGGATGAAGGTGGGCCCCGATCTTGGTGCTGCCCCACCTTAATCCTGTCTCCAGCAACTGCCCTACCTGGGGTAGGAGGGAACACCCTACAAATTTGCCAATCATGACTTAGTGCTCTAGCTGCAAAAGAATGCAGAGGACTGTTTAGTCCACAGGCCAAGCAGCATAGGTATGATAGAGTCCAGAAAGTGACCACATGCATAGTTAAGACTCAGGTCATGCAATTCCCAACTGTCCAATCAAAGTGGTTCCATAGTGACATCTGAGCCACAGGGAGGTCCCAATCTGGGCACTATAAAACAAGACGCAGACCATAACCAGGCCCTTTTTTGCCCTTCCTTTTGCTCTCCCCTTGCTGCAACACTGGGTCCAGTCGTCATCTGTGGCGTATGTATCACGCTCTATCAACCTGTATCTTGCTCTTGCTCTATAATCCTATCTTTCTCTCCTCAATAAACCTCATTTTTGTCTTGCCTTACTTTGGTGCATCTGGTCATTCTTCGACCATGAGCGTGCTAAGAACCGACATTTCAGACTGAAACCTGACGCAAAGACAGATGAGCATTGGTTCCTGCCTTTGAGGAATCCAAGCGTGAACAAGGAGTGTGAGTAGACATTGAGTGGGAGGTAGTGTGGGAAGCAAGGCAGAATAAAGAGCACCAGGGCACTAGATATCTGTACTGTGGATCAGCAAAAAGGGAGGAAGGGTCAGGACCAGGTTGCTGGCCGGGGTCGGGGCCAAGTCAGCCACAAAATACTATATGACCTTGCTCATTCATGTATTTATTCATCAAATGCTTATTAAATATCATTATGTCCAGTAGTAGTTTTAGGCACAAGTGTGAAAAAGTCATCCCTGTCTCACAAGAAGACAGACTATTAACAAACCATAGGAATCACATATGAAAAGATAGAGAAGTACAATATAGGAAACCACAGCATGACAGGGATTTAAGTCTTTTTAATCTCACTGATGTAACCCCAGCACCCAGATCAGTGTCTGACATTCAGCAGGGCTCAATACATATCTTTTGAATGAATGAGTGAGTGAATAATAGAAGGAGCACCCAATCTAATTGGGGAGGTGGGCACTGAGTGTCTGGGAAATCTTCCAGCAGAGAGTGACATTTAAGGTAGGATCTGAAGGAGGGGTAGGACATAGGCAAAGAAGAGAAGAAGCTGTGTTTCAGGCACAAGGAATAGAAGTTGGGAGAGCCTTGTGGGTTCAAGAAATTCCTGCAGATGAAGTTTAAAGGCTGGACAGGGAAGCAACCTTAAAGCTTCCGAGCTTTTTTCTCAGTACAATGGGAAGCCATTGAAGAATTTTAAACTGGGCATAGACACCACCAATTTTTTGTTTTAGAGCAATTGTTCTTTCTGCAATATTAGAGAGCAAATGGAAAGGACACAAGCCTGGAGTCAGGAAGGCCAGCTGGGAGGCTGTTGCAGCTATCCAAGGGAGAGATACTGGCAGGCTGGGTTAGGGTAGTATATGCAGAGACATAAAAAGGTGATTGCACTTGGTAAATATTTAAGAAATATTTAGGAAGTAGCCCATGGCCAGTCCTACACACAAAATTTTAAAAATCACATTGAAGGATCAGTCTGTTGAGATGAAAATCGAAATGACTTAATTATTTTGTGATAGTTAATTTTATGTGTTGAGTTGGAGGGTATTTGTGAATTGGATTAACATTTAAATCTGTGAACTCTAGGTAAAGCAAATCATTCTCCATAATGTGGGTGGGCCTCATCCAATCAGTTGAAGGCATGACTAGAACAAAATAACTGGCCCCTCCAATCAAGCGGGAATTCACTAGCAGACTGCCTTTGGACTCCATCTGTGCCATTGGCTCTCCTGGGTATCCAGGCTTCCAGCCCACAGATTTGGACTTGCATGCCTCCATAATCACATAAACCAATTCCTTATAATAAATCTCTCTCATATATATATACAGAGAGAGAGAGAAAGGGATAGAGAGAGAGAGAGAAAGATTTCCTATTGGTTATGCTTCTCTGGAGAATCTTAACTAATACATCTTTAAGCCAAGGACATAGTAAAAAAAAGGTGCAGATTTCTCAGATGTTTAATCTCAGGAAGCCATCGTTGAAATTCACTGTAGGCAACACATGATCTCAACATACACTAACTAACCAAGATTCAGACAATGGAGCTAAAAAGCCAGCAAAATATGCATGTGGAATTGTATCCAACTCCAAAACAAACCTGAGGTTGATGATGCTGGGTGGCATTTCACTTTTCATATAACTCTGACTCATGAGCCTGACAACTTTTTGGGGAATTAGGCATACGATCATCAGAGCTGGGTGAGAACTTGCAGACTGTGTGGTCTGACCCCATTATTTTATAGCTGTGAATATTGCCTGATTTTTATCGGCACTCCTGAGCACTGCCAACATTGAATGGTCAGAAGGAAGTTTGGGGAGGTAGCTACTCGCCAACTGGACACAAGTGTCAGAGCACCACCCTGCTCAGTTGGATGTGTGGGAAGCGGGGACCCCCAGGGAGCATGTGTGCTGGGTGTGTTATCTATGGCTGATTAACTAGATCAGTTCAAACACAATATTAATGATGCCAATGTCATGGCTGTAAGTCTCATAAGCTAATTAACATCAGTTGTATTATTTTGTCATGGGTGGTATTACTAGTATCTACTCATTTTTCCCTCAAAAACATGTGCTATAGGTCACAACAGGCAAGAGAACGTGGCTGATTCAGTAGGAGTTTATGCCACTGCTCAGAAAATTAACTACAGTGGAAATCTGTTGATTTTTATCTGCTCAAAATCCCATCTTGCCTTATGGAAACAGCAGCCCTCTTTCCTCAGAGAATCTCCCCCTCTGTTGCACGAGGGTTCACAATCCTCCTCATCTTCCTGTGTTTGCAGGAGTGGAAACACCCAATCCTGGCCAAGCAGATCCTCTTTCCTGGGAATTTGGATCTTGACCAGGGACACAGAGACTTGAATGCTGTCACACATGAGTTGTCCAGTGGTTGTGTCCTATGGTTCCTGCTACCATAGACCCATAGTCATGATCTATGGGTTCCTCTACAGAGATCCCAGAAACTGACCTCATTCCAGTTCTCCCTGAGGCCAGGTTGCTCAACTCATCCTTCAGTTTCCTTCCAACAAATTCCTGTTTCTCATTTAAGGTGGGTTTTTGTTGCTTTCAGCCAAAGACCATAATTGATACAATTACTCAACATGTCTACTTTTCAGTGGTTTCTCAGAAACATCTTCTCGGTCTATGAAAGACATACTTCTACATATGAACCATAGCTTATTCACTTACTAAAATGAGCACCTGTCATATTTTAATATAATTTTAGATGCACTGAGTTTTTTTAATCATAAAGGTAATATATGCTTTTAAAATTTAGTTAATACAGCAATATATACCAAGAAGAATGCACATATCACCTGTGAACCCATCTCTCTTACAGAAATAGTCACTACGTTATACAGTTTGATATACATTTACCTGGAACTTTCTCAAAATGGGATCATACTATAAATTGTTATGAAACTCTTTGTTTACTTGTAACAATATAATAATGATATCTTTCCACTTCAGTATGTATGGATCTACTTCATCTTTTAAATGGCTGCATATTATTTTACTTTATAGACTGTTTTAAATTTAAGCACCACTATGTTTTAATGTGCCCCCCCACACACAAAAAAGCATGTGTTGGAAACCTAATCACCACTGTAACAGTATTAAGAGGTGGGACTTTTAAGAGGTGATTAGGCCACAAGGGCTCTGCCCAGTGCCATTATTGTGGGAGTAGTTTCCCCATAAAAGGACAAATTTGGTCCCCTTTCCAATCTCTCTTGCAATTCCCTTTGCCTTTCTACCATAGGGTGATGCAACAAGAAAGACCTCTCCAGGTGCTGGCCCCTCGATCTTAAACTTCCCAGCCTCCAGAACCATGTGCCCATACATTTCTGTTCATTGTAAATTACCCAGTCTGTGGTATTCTGCTATAGCAGCACAAAATGGACTAAGACAACCACTTTCCTAGAGATAGGCATTTAGGTGTTCCTAAATCTTTGCTAATTAAGCTATGCTACAATTTTAGGACACACCTATGACCTATAACTGCTTATGAGCTTTATGAAGAGGACTGCTCACCCGAGGATGAGGAAATGGTGATGTCTTCAGGAATATTCCTCTGAATCCTGGGAGCAGGGAACAGGTTAGACAGTAAGGGACAATAGGCGGGTGCCTGGATATTAGATTACTTGATGAGACCTCAATCTATATGGGGTCACTGGGTTCCCCCACATTTTACTGAGATTCAGATAGGATTAGGAGTTGCCATCTAGGGTTTCTGTACAACAAATCGGATAACTATTTCAAGTCATACCATGGACATATAAAGGTGGTAACATGAGGAGCGTTCCTTCCCGTTTTCTGAACCTTTTCTCTACCAACACACCCCAAATGAAGGTGAACTGCCAGCCAATACAGAAAGGAGCTTCCCACAGGGGCCATTCAGAAACAGAGTCCCTGGATGAAGGTTAAGAAACTTGAACCCTGGAAGAAGGAGGAGAAAGTCTAAAACAAATTCACAGCAAGGTCAGGTGATGTTAGTGCTCTCACCGGTGTCACAGAAAGTTACCACAGTGGTACCTCTGCCTGCAGGAGTGCCAGCAAAGGAGGTCACAGAACACACAGAACAGCAGCCTAGCGATTGCACCAGCATGTGTGTGCCTGTGGCCAGAGCCACAGGTGCCATCAACAGGGCTCAGGTCATGAGCTCCATGAAGACAATGACCCCATTTTAATCACTTTCCAAAACCCAGAGATGAATTATTGTAAGCGATTGTTAAACTGAATGCAAGTAGGAAAAGCGGCTCCACCTTGATCTACCGGCATCATTAGCCCCATGCACAATGCCAGGCTTGCTAGATCCAGGGGTTATGTTGTGCACACGAAATTGGTGAGAAAAGGGATCACTGATGGGCAGCTTGGTCAGGAAGAGGGCTTGGCTTAAGCTGATTTGCTCAAAGCAGAGACAAGGCATGTGCGAGTAGGAGGATTTGTCGTCAGCCGGCACCTGAAATATGGAATACTTCCTAGAGATTCACTACCAAAATGGGCTCTGCCCAAGAACTGAAAGTGGGCAAATGGGAAGGAGCAAGACTTGACCTTGTCTCAGATGAGCACACTGAGACTTCAAGCATTAGCAATGCTCAAAAACATTGAAAGTGGAATTAATTTTGCTCTGGGAAATCTTAGCTTGTTCTCAACCAAAGGGAGAGATGAGAGATAGCAGACCTACTTCATAATCCCCCTCAGAAGTTTCTGGATCCTTCTTATTTATGGTACATGTGCATAAGGAGCTAACCAACAACATTAGCTAAGACCACTAATGTACAGGAAGAGAAAGTTCTAGAAATTTTTAAGTTGTAGAAGTTAACATTCGGATTACTGTCTTCAATACTTGCTGCAAGTTTTCCCTGGAGTACTTTGGTTAATATAGAGGGCTCAGAGAGTGGAAGGATGACAAAGTTTTGGTCAGCAGCCCTTCACATTGCCACGACCTTCCCCAAAAGCAGTGGTTATTATTGTTCCCCCAGCGACAGAAGACTTACATCTGGGGATCTCAAAGCACCTGAATAACGGTGATGCTTGGCATTAAGACAGAGAAAGCAGTGTTCAAAGCTGTTCATAGACACTCAGTTCTGTGCATATTCTGTGATCCTCCCTGTCAAATCCCAAAGTCTAGAGTCTCCAGCCCATGTTCCCACCATAGGTCCTCTCTTACAACTTCTTACAGCAATGAACAAAGCCCCAGGGCACCCAGGTGACTGATGCATGTCATATACAAGTTCCTGGGCAAACAAAATGCTCCATGGCCGAGAGGGCTTCTGTATCTAGTCTACCCACAGTCACACTGACTATATGAAACTCTTCTATTATGCCAGAACCTCTATTGTTCTTGTAGAAGCAGGGTGCACCACAGGCCTCTCAAAATTGCTCACCCAAGGACCCACGGCCACGTACACCCAGAAGGGAATGTGAAAGAAGAGCAACTGGATCCTGACCTGGGATCAGGGCTTGTGTTTGTGTTCCCGTCCTATATGGAACATCCACTGCCTCAGACCCCTTTACCTCTGGAACGCTGAACCTTTGGGCCACTGTGATCTTACAGACATAGCTAAGGACCTTATAGACATAGCCATTGAGCCTTGCCATACTCCTTGGACTTGCCGCATTCTACCTACCCTATCTGTCTTGTCTTTTCAGGTTTTCCAGTTCTGGGTTCTCAGCACACTTTGTCTGTCAGCTCAGATAATTACCTGTGAAATTCACCTGAATCCTCAGACTCCCTGTTCTTGCTCTGCCTACTAATCACAGCCGCGCAACCTGGAGAGTGGATGGGTGTCTGTTAGCCAACATTGATAACTGTCCCTTGCCCTCCAAAATCAGTTAGGCTGGCACAAATAGAACACTTCAAAATGAATTGGTATAGGCCAGGGTGCCATAGTTGCGGGTCCAGACTGGTGCCTAGTCTGGATTCCCCTCTTGTCCCCACAGAAGGCGACTTTTGATCCCTACCTGGCTCAGGCTTATCTCCATCTCTGGAGCCTGGCCTGGCCTGGGTAGGAGAAATTCAAACTTTCTCAGCCCAATCAAGAGTCAGAACCAATCTCCCTCACACTTGCCGCTCCTCCAGCCTTAAGATCTAAAATTCTGCCTTGTTTCCAAGAACTAGTGCCCACTCTGGGTCCTGTTTGTGATGCCTGGGACCTTGTCCTCTCTGTATCTTGGACCATGCCATGTCAGTCTGGATAAACCCTGTCACTCCCTCTCCCAGGACTGGGAGTGACTAGGATTCTGGTTAATCAGCTTCTGTTCTTTTAATCCTAAGCCCTTCTTAAAATCAGAGACAAGAAAGAGAGCCTGGGGGGGGAGTGTGGGGGTGAGAGGGCAGGCGGCATCACGAATCCTGAGGCAATGTGTGCCCCCAGCTCTGCAGGCCTAATGCCTTCTCCCAGCCCCATCTTGGGAATGTGATCCTTGCACTCACAAGGACCTCTTAATTGGAAGTGCTAAGACCTCTGAAAACAACCTAGGGAGAGAGGGATCCAGCCAGTCTGGGGCGATGCAGTTTTCTAGCACTTAACACCTGCTCAGTCTAAACTGACCCCATGTGGGAGACTTGGCTACTGTGCTCTAGAGAAAGTGCCTCAAGTCTTGCTTGTTTTTGATAAGCAGGCTCCAGAGTCGCTGGGCCGGGTCCTAACATTTGGTTTGTGTTACACATACAGTGCACAAAGATCTATCTGCCTGAGGGAATCATACTTTCTCTTCTAGGGTGACTTCATGGAGATGACAGAGGGAGACAAGAGAGGAATCACTATTTGGACTCAAACATGGCTAAGTGGTTGCTGACATGGCAGATAATACCTAGGGACCTAGTGATATGCTCATCTTAGAGTTCATGAATCAAGGAAGGAAATGCTGGGAGTAGCAAAATCAGACCCTCAGAGGCAAGATAGGTAAAAGACCATGACCAGAAGTTCTAAAGGGGATCATGGTGAAGAGATGGTGAAAGTTTCCAGAATGACTTAAATATAATTCTAATAATATAATCCTAAACAACCCCCATGATGATTTGAGTGGAGCTGGGACAAGTAATTTGTGTGTGGTTTTTTAAAGTTGACATTTACTGTATTGAAATTCTAATGTATACCAGGTACCATGCTAAACTCTACAAACATTCCCCTATTCAATTCTCAGGATGACTATATTTATTAAGTACTATTATTACACCCATTTTATAGATGATAAAACCAAGGTGCACAAGGCTAAGTAAATTGGCCAAGGTCATACAACTGGTAGGTTTCCCAAATCTGGATTTGAACCTAGACAGTCTGACTCTAGCACCTGTGCTCTTAACCATGGCCTACATGAAAGAGAGGCATAGGCCTGAAAGAACCACATCAGCATGCATAAAGCCAAAAGCTAGAAGTTATGAAAATACTAAATTGTTAACAAGTTATATCCAAAGCAGTACTACCATGGCAAGGAGAGGCCCGCTCTCTGGAGGCAAATGAAATAGCCCAGAATAGCAAATAGGTTTCAGCTCATGTGATAATTCCAGTTGACTGGGCAGGGCCACCTGGAGCATGGTGTTAAAGAGGTTTCTGAGACAGTCTCCAGGCTGAGTTGGAAAGAGTGCTGAGATCGATTACCAATATCTGCCATTGGTGCAGGAGTGGGGAAGGATAGCACATATGCTACGTGTTTGCCATTTATGACAAGCCCACAGATGGCAGAGAGAGCACAGGATTCCTTCAAGGAGACAGGAAAAGGTTGAGATAGATGTGTGGCCAGCATCAGAGAGGTCTAACCATGCAGAAGGTGCCTTCCAGGAGGCAGACTGCATGTGGCATCAGGGGAGTATGTATGCTGATGGTGATGCCAGCTTGCTCTTCAGCAGTCACCAGTTAGTTATCTAAGAGTAACTAGTAAAGGCTGGACTCCTCTTCCAGAACAGGATCCTGGGAAGAAATCAGGCAGTGACTCGGTGACTTGGTATGTAGTCTCAAAGAACGCAAGAGCCCCAAAGGCGTGTCCCTAGAGGACAAGTAGAGTGAGGTCAGCAAGAAGTCTGAGTAGCACCGCCCTGCAGAGTTATAGATCTCAGGTCTGCATATGTCTCTCCATGTGGGGAGTAAAATAGTTCCAGAATACAGAGAGGGGCTGAGCTGGCAACTAGGGAATTACGTGGCCTTGGTTGTTTGTGAAGCTTGAGAGGCAAGAAAGCAGCGTGTCCTTACACCCACCCTGTGAGTAGAGAATGGGGGAGAACTGGTTTGGCAATCAGTCAAGGGAAAAAGGCCTGGAGGCTTCTAGTTGACCTCTAAATTAAAATGAAGCAACAGCTAACAGGGCCTCTACAAAAGCAAATACAATCTGCACCAGCCCCCTTTTCAGAAGTGTGACATCCAGAGCAAGGGGAAAGAATATGTATTTTGCATTCGTGAAATCACATCTGGTGAATTGTGCCCAAGTCTGGCCACTCCACATAACGAAGGCCAGGGACAAACTACAGGGGATGGTAAAGAGGTTATATAAGGTGCAGTTTTAGTGAATGAAGCTCGGTTTTGTTTTTGTTTTCCGGTCAAGAGAGGACCTTTGAGGAACGTGTTAGCTTCTGCTACCCAAAGAGCTGACCTTTGGAGGAAGGATTTGATTTATTCATAGTCCCTCCTGAGGGAAGAATTAGAACTAGTGGGTGACAGTTACAGGGAGGCTAACTTTTATGCAATAAATGAGGACATTTCTTACAATTAAGATAGCTTCCCCCGGATTATTTCCCCATAGACTATTCTCCAGTTGGACGTTAATGGATGCACCATGGATACATTTAGGAATCTCTGGGTTAGACAAAGGAAAAAGGTTTCTTCATGGCTGGACTCTTTGAATCCTTTAGTATGCTTTAAATTTCTCCAAGAAAATATTTCCCAAACTTAATTGACCACAGAATCAAACTCTATTTTATTTATTAATTTAGTTTTCATGACTCATCTGTTAATGTTTCCTGAAGTAAACACTTTCTGTAAAACACATTTGAGAACACTGCACTAAAGTCATCCAACAAAGAAATTGGTTGCTTTGTGAAAAAAGTGAGAAACCTGTCCAAATTTGGACAAGTATCCTTCAAACGCTATCTGAGAAAAAGGTTGCAAAGGAAATTGGTTCATAATGGAGTTTGGATTAGATGACTCTAAAGCATATGGTTCTATGATTCTATTGCCTTCTTTAATGACATTTGTCCCACAAACAAACATTTCTGCAGGAGGCTGGGGGAATGGGTGTCGTGGCTCACACCTGTAATCCCAGCATTTTGGGAAGCTGAGGCAGGAGAATCGCTCAAGGCCGGGAGTTTGAGACCAGCCTGGGCAACACAGTGAGACCCTGTCTCTATGAAAAATAAAAAATAAAAATTAAAAAAAAAGAAGCTAAATTAATCTCAACCTTAACAGATCCCTAAAACAATATAGAGGTCACCACGTGAGAATATTCAGCTAGTAATACCTCCTGAGATTGTATAGGTCTAGCAAAATTGTGTTGTCAGTAAATGCAGGTTTATAATATTCTATAGGGCTAATACTGTGCCAAACAAAATGCTTTACCAAACTTGTGGAAACTTCCAGGAGTCCTCTGTGTCATCTCAAGTTGATTTCTGGAAGCATTTTTCTCCTTATAGTTCTCTAAACCTTGCATAGTTGCCTTTTTCTAAGCTATATCTATGACTTCCTTTAAAAATGACTTCACTCCTCAAACCTTTATACCATCTCCTATGGACTAAAAATTTGTGTACCCACAAAATTCATATTTTGAAATCTAATCCATAGTGTGATGGTATTGGGCGGGGCGGGGGGGAAACTTTGGGTGGTAATTAGGGCATGACGGTGAGGCCCTCAATGGATGAATTAGTGCCCTTATAAGAAGAGGCTTGGGAGCCCTTTCTCTCTCTTTCCACCTCGTGTGCATACAACAAGGAGTCAGCAATCTGCAGCCTGGAAGAGAGTCCTCACCAGAACCCAATCATTCCAGCACCCTGATCTTAGACTTCCAGCCTCCAGAACTGTAAAAAATAAATGCTTGTTGTTTAAAGCCACCTAGTCTATGGTAACTAGTTAAAGCAGCCTGAAATGACTGAGACACCATCTTAAATTCTTTTAGAAAGAGGAGATGGGATATAAATTTTAAAGAAATAAGCTTAAGAGCTGTGTGTCTACTATATGCATAGTATACAGTGGCATAACTATCAAAAAAGGGGGGGCCTAGTGTAAAATCTGATACCCCTGGTTGAACATAAAAGACCCCACCCTTCTCCTCTCTAGCAAAGGACAAGGGTTTAGTTACACAACGTCAGGTTCTGTTGAAGTCAGGGGCTAAGAATGAGCATTTTTCTTCTTTGAAGTTTAGCTAAACTTAACTAAAAAGGAAAGACAGATGTCTTAGTAGACAGGGCAGCAATGTAATTTTTGTAATACTAGGTCCCACTCTAGGGACTTCCATAAGCACCCTGGGCAGCTGTGGAAGCATAAGCCTCATGCTCTGGTCAGCAGCCTGGCCTGGCAAGGGCGACCGTGCCAACCTTCCTCGTTGGAGGATGTGCTCCTCTTGCATTCACACACCTAGCCGCAGCTCCCCTAGAGAGACAAAGGTGGCTCTTAGGTACCTTACATCCTTCTCACTCCTGTGGGTGCCCGCTGCTGAGGAAGGGAGAAAGAACAATTCCTCACCGCAGCCCTGAGGCCTCTTGTGATTGGCCCCGTCCCTCCCCGGGGACCTCACCTCCCAGTCCTCCCCCGCCACTCAGGGTCCCCACCTCACCTGCTTGCTGTCTTTGAGCCCACCAAGCCAGTGCCTGCCTCCAGGTCTTTGCATTTGCCATTCCCTCTGCCTAGAATTCTCTTCCCTGACCCCTTGTTTGGGTCACTGTCACTTCTGTCAGGCCTCTGCTTAAATGTCACCTCCTCCAAGAATTTTTCCCTGATTACCTAAAGCAGCCATCAATCCTTCACTCACTATCCCCCGACCCTGCTTTACGTTTCAATAGCATTTTCAACCACCTGACATTACATTATGCGTCCATTTATTGCCTTGTTTACATCAGGCAGGCCTAAAGCTGAGGTCCGCTGTAGGGGTGAGGTGCCTGGGAAATGGACTCTGAGAAACCGAACTTAAATCCCCCCAGTCCTACAGCAATCTCATGGATACGTCTGAGGTGGTTCCCTGTCACCTGTTCCTCGTGAGCAGACATGCATCAGTTACAGCCTCCAGCACAGCTGGGAGGGTCCCAGAGGATATAAAATCCTTATGAGAGCATCAAAAGGACCGTCTCCTAGCACCCTCCAGTCCAATCCATTCATAGGAAGGTCATCAGCTGCTTGGGTCCTGCCAGAGCCACAAGCCCAGGAAAATTGCTGCTCTGACATCTCCCCCATGTTCCAGCTCTGCAGAGCTGTCCGTGTAGGCTTATTTGCATCCTTTATGTGAAGGAGAGAACCCAGATTCTTTGCTTGTAGCTTTTGGTATCTTTTCATCAATCATATCACTGTACTACTGGCACAACTGAACAAAATGGAAGCTTCTGTCTTGTTCACCATTGTACTCTCAGTGCATAAATAGTGCCTGGCACATAGTAGACACTCAAAAAATGTTTTTTCATGGCTAAATAAAAGAGCAGTGGGAGATCTTCTAAGAGTGATAGAGGGGAGAAAATTGTAAGCTAAACAGGGGGGAACTGAGGGACAGGCTTCCCCTTCAGAGGGAAACAACCCCAGAGCTTCCGCTAACCTCACAACAATAGCTTATGACTCTGACCACCGGTCTTTTACCTGGACGTGGTGCACAACCTTGTGAGGTCAATGGGCCCATCAGGGCATTGCCTCCAGTGCCTTGGCTGGCATTCTTCCCCGATGATGATCTCCTCCAAAATTTATGAAGTTAAAAGACATGGCCTTTGTTGTTCAGGATGATAATCAACTTCCTCCACCAGACTTGTTCCCCATCTCCCTCTGCTCTGGACCACCGAAAGTTGCTATCAGCCTATGACTTTGAACTTGCCACAATCAGCCAGGCTCTAAACTCTGACTTACAATCTCCACTATGGCTCACACCTGTTTCCTGGTCCAGCTCTGCTCCTGGGGCCTTATTTCTAGCTAGTCTTCTGGGTTCTTCCTTGTTCCCCACTCATGGGACCTGGAAATGTACCTCCATGGAGTGTCCACACCACTGGAGAAAACAAGACAAATAGAACATCAAAGTGACCAAATCAAATGCCCATTTCAACATTGGCTGTGGAAAATGAGGAGGGCTCCCTGGGGAAGTAGCTGATGATACTGGAGCAAGCTGATCATGGGGAAATTATCAGGTTAAAAATGAATATTTGAGAAACAAAGGTAAAATGAGGAAGTTGAACTCCAAAAACTGTAAGTTACGACCCTTCAATCGATGTAGGAAACAGGAAAGACTTCTATTCGCTACAAGTTAGCTTGTTTTTAAAAGACCCCATTTAAAACCACACTCCATTAAAGAGGGTTTGTATAGGTGAATTACTCTGGGAGAAAAAAATAACACATTGCATTTCACCACTCCTTCAAGAAAGGATAATGAAGCAAATAGAACAGTCAGTCTGACCTTACATAAAGAGGTCAGCAGAAGGAAGTTTTCTAAACCCAAGTGGATTTAAAAATAGACAGTGAAGAAATGCAAAATGTCTTAGAGCAAACAACTGCACTTCACAAGCTTTCCTATTGCCCTTCCACCTCAGTGGCTGAGAGCACCACATGCAGGTCTGCCCTCCTATTCAGGGCCTGAGGTATACTTGAGTCTGGAGGGACATCAAAGTCACTTGGTTCTAATCTGCCCCATGGTGGTCCAGAATCACTACTCCAGAAAGGAATATGCCACCCTTCATACACACACACACTCAAACACACATACACACACATGCACTGCAGCAAGCCAGTGATGCTCACAAGGGAGGAGACTGTATCACGATCTCAAGAAGGGAGATAGCATCTGGTTTTCAAAAGCATGTTCAATGTGCTTCCAGTTTACTAACACAAATTACTGAAAGTAAAGCACCACAGAAATCTTTGTATTGCTATGCATTAGCAGACAACACAGGGAGTGAGAAGCCATTGCTCACAGCTACCACGCTTTTAAAAAGTCATTGAGAACCACTGCTTGAGTTCTCCCCTGTCCTTGGTGAGGGCATCAGAGACATAGCATGGCTGAGGGTGCTGCAGGGCCCTCAGTTAGCCCACAGCACATAAACCTCAGTGTTTGGGAATAAAAAGAGAAATACGACCTCCAAGCAATTGCGTCCACAGGAAAATCTGCTTGCATTAACCAGCTAGGTGCTGGAAAAATTTGCCTCTGCCTCATAAAAATTATTTCACTAACAGATGTCTGATCTCCACCTGAAAGGATTACTGAGCAAATAGCAGATTTGCCTCAAACAGCAGCTTAGTGAGTCATCACTGATGTCAGGCAATGCATTAACTAAAAACATTTGGGGAAATGGAGGGAGGGAGGTTGCCGGCTGTGAACTCCCATAAGGTGGCATCTTGATGGGGAGACAATGCATTGAAATCTATGTGATTGGAATTTTAATACATTGAGATTTTCTGTAGAATGTCAAGGCTTGTTAGCTACAAATCAGAGCATTGCTTCCAGAATTGAAAATAGTTCTTCTACCTAAAAAATAAAGAAAGCTTAATACCCTGTCTTTACTTAGCAACAATGTAAAGTTAAAAAAAAAAAAGAAAAGAAAAGTTAAGCTCTCAAGGCCAAAAGGGACCTCAGAAGTGATTTAGTCTAAGCAATGAAAAGGTCAACTTCTACAACGCCCAAACAAACTGAATTTGAGGAAAAGAGGCTGAAATGATATTCTGTACAAACACTGGTAATAAGACCAATTGAACATATTCCAAACCCTCCACAAAGTGTGTGTCTATGTGCAAATGTCCACACGTGCACACATGCTTACACACTTCACACACACACACACACGCCAAGACTCTTCTGACTTACTGTCTACAACAACCTTCCTGCTCATTAGAATTATCTGGGGAGCTTTCAAAAATCCTGACACTTAGTCTACACCCCAAGTTAAAAGCTCTGGGGGCAGGCGGGACCCAGGCGTCAGTACTTTTGAAAACTCCCCGGGTGATTCCAACACGCAACTGAGGTTGAGAGTGCCACTCCAGAGAGAGGGCGCATTCATTTGTTCATTCATTTATTCAACAAGCATTTATTTAACTCTCAGCGTGTACCAGACATTGCAGTAGATGCTGGGCATAAAATGGCAACTAAAAAAAGTTATGGCCTTGAATCTTATGGAATTTTCAATCTTACGGGGGAGATTAATTACCTACATAGTGAAAATGTCATTTAAAACTTACCTAAGTGTTCTACAGGAAAGATTATGGTTCTATGAGCAGATACAACAAAGTGTCTGAGCTAGATTAGAGGTCAAGGAAGTCTTCCCTGAGAAAGTGACATTTGCAACGAAATCTTAAGATTGAGTGGAGTTAACTGGCAGAGAAGGGAAGAGCTCTTTTGCTGTTTCTAAGAGGGACAGCACGTGCAAAGATCCTCTGGCAGAGGGAAGCTAATGCATTCAAGAAATGAAAAAAAAAACTGTGGAAGACACATAAAAAGCAATTAGCAAGAGTGATCTGGAATGACACTGGACAGGGTGGCAGGGTCCAAATTATCATGGCCTTGTAGGCTGCCATGTTAGCCAAGGTCTAAGCAGGTTGACAGAAACCACTCTGAACAGTTAAAACAGAAAAAACAGTGCAAGGAATTGATTTCTTAGATGAAGGAAGAGCTGAGAAGGAAGAGAATGATGAGGCAACCCGGAAATTAGCAACAGCACGAAGCCACTCTCAGCCCTAGTCGGGGGGACAAAAAATGGGGGTAATATCTCTGCAGCCCAGGGGCTGGCCTCACTTGCTGGAAGCTCAAACCTTTGTGGGTCCACATAGCAGCCCCGCTCCTAGCTAATTCCTGCCTCCTCCTAATGTAAGACACTACCTACAAATGAAGATGCTCCTACGTGTTCCCCACGAGGGGAGAACAAAGGCCCATCCGTCTTTGTAGCCATCTCAAGTCCAGGTGACATGAAGTCCTCCCCATCAGGTCCAGATGCCGCTCCTGGGGAGGGCGAGGATATTGTGGAACAAGTGGTAAAAGAAGGAAACCATCATTCAGCCATGACCTTGAGATCAGCCAGCACCTGCACTGGTCAGAGTTCTTTACCTGATACTGGCAGGTGCACCGTGGACAGAGACGGGAAGCCCATGAGCACAGTAAGTGTCTACTCCACTGAGGACAAACCGCTCTGCCTTCCGTGAAGGAAAGGCTCTGTATTAGTTTCCTAGGCCTGCTGTAACCAAGTACCACAGATTGGGTGGGGCTTAAACAACAGGAATTTTATTTTCTCAGAGTTCTGGAAGCTAGAAGTCCCCGTTGAAGGTGTCGACAATGTTGTTTTCTTCTGAGGCCTCTCTTGGTTTGTAGAGAGTCATCTTTTCCCTGTGTCTTCCCATGGGTTTCCCTCTGTACATGTCTGTGTCCGAATATCCTCTTCTTATAAAGATACCAGTCATGTTGGATTAGGACACACTCTAATGACCACATTTTAACTGAATTACCTCTTTGAAGTTCCTATCTCCAAAGGCAGACACATTCTTAAGTACTTGGGGTTAGAACTTCAACATATGAATTTTGGGGGGCCACAACTCAGCCCATAGCAGGCTTTGATGTAATTAACTTGCTTTCATGTGGCTGGCTAATCTCCCATCCCACCCCACCCCCGTAATGAGGCCGTAGCCAGGTTCGGCATTGGCCGCTGCTGTCGGCAATTGAGCACTTAGCAGTGATGGGTAGTCGAGTCAGCCTTGGAGTGGGAAAGTTTATGCTGTTGAGCCCAACTAGCTGCACTACCAAAGTTTCTACCTACTGGGAAGATCTCCTTCACCACTGAAATTTGGGGCCAGCCCTGAGTGGGCCTGTGTGCTGCAACAGCCCACTCTGGCTGGACCAGCATATCAAGCATCCCCTTCTGTAAAAGAAGGTGTTGTGTGAGTCTCGGCCACTTACCCATGGAACTTGCTTGTGCTTTTGACACATACTTAAACCCAATCTCATACATCCCACTTCCACTTGATAATTAATTGTGCTGCATACATACGGTTTCGTGAATCAGATGGCACCCACTTTATGACAGACAGCTTAGGTCACCTGGTCACTTGCTATGCCATGAGGGGCCCAGTAGCAAAGCAGAGTCTGTTTTTCAAAAGAAGAACCAGAAAAGGGGGCACAGCTTTGCTCCAAAATCCTAGACTGGTCCATCACCATTGAATTCTCTTGATCATATTGGCCCAAGTGGAAGGGTGGCTTGCATCACAGCCTGGACCTGGTGCAGAGGCTTCCCTCACTCTGGGCATTTACAGAGAAGACACAGATATGGTCAAATATAAATCCTTAGTCAGGGAGTGGTAGGATAAAAGGAAAAATGAAAGAACATATGAAGTACATACTAATTTTTTCCGAAGTAGCATGTGAAGAGCTTTGAATAAAATTGTAAGTGTTGTATAATGTAGGACTGTATCAATCAACATAAATGTGTATCTTCTGGGGACACATTTCATAATGACTAATGGGAAAAAATAACTCCTGACCTCTAAGAATCACTGACACAGGAGCACTGGTGTGCAGCATTCGAGTCTGGGGTGTGCCAAGCAGCAGGATAACTGCCACAGCTCTGATAGCTGCCGAAGAGGTTGCCGAAGCCTTCCTAAGCAGATGCCTCCTAGTAACAGGAGCAGCCTACAGTGGCAATCATGATCACACAGCAAGTGAAGGAGTTCAAGGCGAGACATGGCTCACTTTCACTTCAGCTTTAATAAAAACACACTATCTGCAGCTCCTGTGACCCTGAAAGGGTTAACTACCGAGACTGAACTTAAACCTTCCTTTCATCCACTGGGCGCCAAATCATAGAAGAATCATGACAATCATTTAGGTGCTTTCTTAAGAACCCGCAGGATAGTGTGTGTCAGAAGATAAGAAGCTCAGGTTCACTGGGTTCAGAGGGTCGAGGGGTGGCTTCTGGAAATGAAGTGACAAGGCTGTTTGCACGCCTCACTTTGCTTCTCCTGAGGGGAACAACCAAAATGGTACCAAAGACACACTCTGCCTTAGCAACATTGGTCCTGCCTCTTTGCCACCTAAGTAAAGATCATAATGTTTGGCACATGTAGGTGCTGACTGAATGATTGTTGAAGCAACAGTAAAAAGAGAAGCCAGAAACCGTGTCACCATATTTAAGCTACCAACATATCTTTCAGGCCTTTATTCATTCACACTTTCTGGGGCCCTACCACAATTCAGGTGTTATTTCACTTTGCTGTTGCAGGGCTTTACTAAAGGCAATAAGGTAAGGTTCTGCTCTCAAGGAATTCACACATCTAGTCAGGGGGACAATGAATGAGACCATCGCAGGGGATGCTATGATAGCAAATGTTGCCACAGGACTCCAGGCTCCTTACACCTGTGATCGAATTGACCATATAGCAGCATGGCCTTTCATTTACCAAATAGTTGCTGAATGCCCACCATGTGCCAGGAACGGCCTAGAACCTGGGGAGTCAATGCAGATCAAAAGTAGACAAAGACCAGGCCCTCATGAAGATGAGATCACAGACTTTGGAGTTACAAAGATCTGGGTTCAAATTTTATTTCCGCTCTTTAGTAGCTAGGTTATATTGGGCATATTTTATCATCTCACTAAACTTCTGTTTCTTTATCTGTCAAATGGGTATACTAATAGTATCTACCTCTCACCTTACTGTGAGAACTACATGAGAAAATGCATATGCTTGTCACGGTTCTTGACACATAGTGAGTGCTCAAATGCTATTTTAAAAATGTCTTTGTGTGTATGTGATTAAAACCAAGATTTTCTCTTTATCCCAGTCCTTAAAAAATTGACCTGAAACAAAATGTCAGGGTGGAGAGTCCCCGAGAGTATGGGAAGAACAAGATTTGGGACAAAGGGTGTATGTATGTGTGTGTGTGGAGGGGGGGAAATCGGGTTCCTGGCCTCTCACGGCTATGAACATAGTGCTCTGTACCCACAGGTCCATTTCCATTTGACTCAATGATGAGATTTGTTTAGGGCAACAATTTTTTAAATTATTTTTTGTCATAGCCAAGAAAATATCAGAATCGAAATCTTAGTATCTGTTTAAAAGATAAGGTCCCCCCCTCACCAGAAGGCTAGAGGTGTTTTTCCACATGGCACAAGAAGTATGAAAGGTACCAAAACCTTATCAACATGTAAGCTGCATTCATTTTTGGCCCTTATATTAATTGAGCCCCTGTCTATCACAGGTCAGTAATCAGTTTTTTAGAGAGACAAATAAGGACACAGCCATATCACACCAAAAAAATCCTAATATAACATATAATAAATTATTATTCATACATTATTACTAAATTGACATAAAAATATAAAAGATGGACATTTATTTGAAATTATGTTATTCTATATTATTTGCTTTTCTGTTACATAAATGTTATTGTTTAAATAAAATAATGATAGGACTAGTTAATAGAGTGAATTAGTAATAATTAATGGTAGGATTAATTAAAAAATGTGTCAGAAAAATATAAAAATATTTTCATAGTGTTTGTTCTAATACAGCAATTTATTTTAACTCTTTGTTGGATACTTACATTTTATAAGCTATATTACTGTATGTTCTTAAGATACATAAATGTAAAGCTTTTAAGAAAGAGAGCATAACTACTATAGGACTAATTGAACTGGTATTATCAATATTTAACAAAAAGTAATGGTGACATGTTTCTTTCTGTACCATGATAGAGTAGGATATTTTACTGTGTTTCCTTTTCCAATAATCCTTCTCTGGACTGCCTATGGCCTTTAGTAAATTCTTCTTTTCTTTATGTAGTGACAAACTGAACACAATCACATTCACTTTGACCTGTAGCTCTCCTCTTATCAAGCCCGTGTTACACTCATTCCTGGTGTCAGTAAAACATAGTAACATCAAACTTAATATCCTTACAACAAATGTTCTTGAACTTAGAATCTTTAGAATTCTATTTATCAGCAACCACAGAGTTTTAGACTTGTAAGAATTCATTTTCAGGTCTCCAAAACTTTCCACTCACTTTGTATTTTCTGGCTCATTTGTCAACTAGGTCCTTTGCACCTATAAATTCATTATATAGTCAATTGTGTCTAAAATGCCCGTCATTTTTAAACACTATGAAGTACACTGGATGTCATAAGTTAAACATCTTCTCAGGGAAAATGGTTGTAAGGCATGGAGGTAATTTGAACTCATAAAATAGAAGTTGGATTTCAAGTAAGTTATAGTTTTAGTAAAAACATTGAGAAAGTTCTGTTTAACTTGGCTGCCTTTTACTGGTAACTTTTCTTTTCTTTTTTTTAGTTCTGAAGCCATCTTATTTCCAAAAAAAAAAAAAAAAAGAGTCATGTTTTAACTGTATATGCTTTTATCACAACCAACACATAACATCAAACAACTCAGGAACAGTCAATTCATCCTTTTCTGGGCTCCTTAAGTCCTCTTCAAAGATCATCAAATAATTTTAGGGAAAAAGCACGTTATACTGTAATTGTTTTCTGCATTCTCAGCCTCAATGCTTTCCCACATTAGAAAACATTCTTCTCCCAAACATTGAAAATTGATTTTACAGCAGGTCAACACTTTAACATATTTTCAATGGCCAGCATCAATGACAGCCGCCTCATACGCACATGTCTAAGGATATCTCCTTCCATTTCTATAAAGTCAAAAATCTTACTAAGTGCTTCTGCACATTTTGAGGAAACTGAAAATTGACCAACAACTTTCATTATGAAAGTTTCATTATCACATATCCCTTTTAGCAGTGTTGTATGCAAGGTGTGAAGGATATTTAGCAGGTAAGACCTGCTCATCTTGTTTGGTAAAGAAGTTTATGAATTAAATGGAATTTGTCAAAATTTACATTTGCACTCTCAAATATGCATATAGATGAGGAAAGTCTAGTTTGTGTTTGGATATCACTGATCTTATGTTTTATGTTTCATTACAATCTTCATAGAAATCAAGAAGATTTGAAACTCATTTTTCAAATCAAAGTACCTAAGAGCTGGGGGCAACATTTTTTTTGTTGTTGTCATGATTTGGTGCATAACTTGATATACTATAGAAAATGTGATTATTGGTAATATCTGAGAGAATCAGCTCTACACTGCAAGACACCAGCATGTTTGTTATGAAAATTTCCTCTATTGTCCACCTAAAGGACAGTTTAGTTGCAGTCTCTGAATCAGAAAATGTAACTTTGCTAGGTTTCATAGAGCAAAAAATAATGTGTGTTTGTTAGCGTGGTATACCCAAGCTAATTCAGTGACTGCTATTTTTGACTGAGAATTGGTGTCTTCTAGTGAGATGAAAAAGCTTGATTGATTTAAAAGCCTATGTTGTCCCCAAACTTGTGAGATTCAATCTCTAAATATGCTTTCAAATCTCTTTCTCCACATTTCCTGATCACAAATTCTTTTCTTCGTATTGTGTAGTATGCTCTCCTTGGATCATTTACCCCCTTAATCCAGTTGTATGTGTCCTCCCATCAGTCATAAAAAGGACACAGTCGTTTAGACCTCTTTGATGATATCTGGGTCATGCTGGTGTTGGTATTGTAATCACTCTCATTCATACTACTCTTAGCAAACACAGCCCATATCACACATAAATTAACTAGCACTTCTATAAGCACAATGTAAAATTAACCAGACTTGATACAAGCCAGAAGTCAAAGATTGACTGTCAACATCACAATTACAAGCACTTAAGTTGCATACTGAGTTGCACGATAATCTTATGTGACTGTAATCATGTTGCCAATCAAGATTGGGAAAAGCACAACAGACTACAGAAACTTATCCTTTGACACGACTGTGTACTTCAGCCCATTTTTGACTTTATGAGTTTGTACTTTCCCTCCCAAACTTCCACACCCATCACTGAAAACTGGGACCTTTCACATCCCAGAAAATGGTTTTCCAGTAAAGCAAGAATTGCAGTGCTAAAACCAGGATAGTCCCGGGCAAAGCAGAACGATTGGTTACCCTAGAAGGTATCAGTCCTGCCAGCAGTGCCTGTGAGCTGCCTGTTCCTGGAAAAGTTTAATGTCGTTACCAGTACATGTTACCACTCTGCTGAACAGTGGGATCTCTCTAGACTTCAGACTCCAATTGGAAGTAACTCTTGCCCCCGCAGGGTTTTAAATACTTCTCCCATCACCCTGGCTCTGAGAATGCATGCATCCCCCAGAACACAGAAGAAGAGGCCTTAGATAGACAGAAAACTACAACATCCTGCAACCTGTCTCTTTAACTGGTATGGCTGGCAGTACATTTTGAGGGAAAAGAAAGCTCCCCACAAAAACAATAATTAAAGACAGTATTCAAAGACTGTACCTTGAGCAATATTCAGCAAAATCATTCTGTTATTAATAACCAGAGTCCTCTTATAAAAATGAACATGTATGATACAGATTAGAAGTCTTCACACACATTTTGCTTGCATACCCAAGAATTTTGAAAACTATGTGCCCTCCCACATATATTTAAATTGACATATAAAAGTATATATACCAGAATGTAATTTCTGTTATATTGTAAATAATGGCATTTTAAAATAAAACTGTAACCTTGGCCAATGAAATAGAATATCATTACCACTTGATACCCACCATCATTCACTTTAAACATGTAAGAAAGCTTTTTTTTTAATTTGGAAATTTAATATCCTTCTTTGTTCTACTTGAATTCATTTTTCTATTCTGTTTCCCTACAAAAAATCTTTCCTTATATATATTATAGTTAAAAGTCTTTTATGGTTTAAACTCTTTGATTACCCCATCATACCAGTAATAAAAAATATATGTATTAATTGAAACTTAAAAATTTTTTAATTTGATTTATTTCCTGGGACCTAAGGTGCTAAATGTTTAAAACATTTTTGGATTGCATTATCATTATGATGGTGTTAAACACAATGATTACAACAACAAAATAAATACTTTTATAAATATTTATTATAGTAATATGTAAAATTATATTGGGAATACATTTTCTAGTGATATGAATCATCATCAGACTTTTCTTGTATATAGATTTGGCCACTGGCACACAACTTTATTTTTTGTTGATGAGTTAAAAATAATTTAAAAATTTTATAAGATAAAATAAGGATTGATTTTAACTGCAATAAATATTTCATAATATGATTTTATAATATAGGTTTAACCACCAATTCTGAAAAAGAAATCACATAAAAGTTTTATCTGTTTTTGCTAATGTATCTTTTAAAAGCTTCCTGTTACAATTAAAAGAATTAGTGTCACTATCCTATATTGTTGTTTAGAGATGATTTGCTTTCTAGCTGTGAAGGGCATCAGCAACACTCCTTTGAAAATAGCTGAAAAAAAGTTTCCATTTAAATGACTTAAGAAACCCATTTTTAGCATTTCATGTTTCTTATGGATGGTCTCTGCTTTACTTTTACAAGGTTCTCTCTCAATAGTCAGAGAATGAAAGAGGCAAGCTTATTAAACAAAATTATCACTTCTGCCACCATCCTACTCTACCATATATCTGAATCAGAACTTCCCAGCATAGGGAATGTCACCCTCCACCTTTAACAGAAAGAAGAGTAAAACCAAGAAAGGCAGGAAACCTTGAGTTCATGGTGCCTTCATTACCCATCAAAGGAAACCCTCTCTTTGCCTGGCACTTGGAGGTGTTTACATCCTGGGCCAATGTGTCCATAGTGAGATTTGAAACAGGTGAGGGATATGAAAAGCTATTGTGAACACAGGTCCATTCTCTAGTAAGGAATATCTCAATGAGGAGGGCTGAAGATTTGGAAATTAATTTCCTTAAATTATACATTTTATACCTTAAAAATTTTTTTTGCACACCCCAAAGGGATGTGTCCTCCAGTTTGAAGACCACTGATTAGAAGAATTTGGTTTTGCAGTAAGTGGTATGTAGATCCCAATCCCAGGGCTGTCCTTACTAACTGTGTGACATTAGGCAAGCTGTTTAGTCTCCCTGAATCTCAGTTTTCTCATGTGTAAAATGAGGATAATGAAACATACATCATAAAGTAATAGTGACAATTAAGTAAGATGATATATATGAAGCAACTAATACCTTACCTAGCAAATACAATGATAGGCTCTGAATAAATAGTTTTTGTTATCTATTTATTATCATTATCATTATTTTAATTTTGCTATAGAAGTTATTATTATTATCCCTGAGAAGGCATAAAATTATAAGAATAAAATAGGAACCCAAAGAGAAAGGATCTAGAGGAAAACTGAATATATTTTACTAAAGGCTTTAATGACCTAAGATCTCACTGATTCATGGTGGACAGAAATTGGTGATTGGAATCAGAATGTGTAATACAACCATTTGGTATGACTTTTATTACAGAGAATCGTTTAGTTATTCTCAATAATCCTGCTGAAGTCTTTGTAAAATCTCTTGTTTAAAAACTCCTTTAGGAGGATATAAAAATGGCCAAGAAACATATGAAAATATGTTTAACATCACTAATCATCAGGGAAATGCAAATTAAAACCACAATAAGATACTACCTTACCCCAGTAAGCATGGCCATTATTAAAAAGTGAAAAAACAATTGATGTTGGCACATATGTGGTGAAAACGGAATGCTTATACACTGTTGGTGGGAACATAAATTAGTACAATCTCTGTGGAAAACAGTATGGAGATTTCTCAAAGAACTAAAAGTAGACCTACCATTTGATCCAGCAATTCCACTACTGGGTATCTACCCAAACGAAAAGAAGTAATTATATCAAAAAGACACATGCCCTAGAATGTTTATAGCAGCATAATTCACAATTACAAAGATATGGAATCAACCTAAGTGCCCACCAACCAATGAGTGGATAAAGAAAATGTGGTGTATTTGTGTATATATATAGAATACTAACCAGCCATAAAAAAGAACAAAATAATGTCTTTTGAAGCAACTTCGATGGAACTGGAGACTATTATCCTAGGTGAAGGTGAAGTAACTTAGGAATGGAAAACCAAATACTGCATGTTCTCACTTATAAGTGGGAGCTAAACTATGCCTACGCAAGGGTATACAGAGTGGTGTAAGGGACATTGGAGACTCAGAAGGGGAGAGGGTGGGGGAGTTAGGGATGAAAAATTACCTATTGGATACAACATACACTATTCAGATGATGGGTACACTAAAAGCCTAGACTTCACCACTATACTATTCATCCATGTAACCAAAAACCACTTGTACCCCTAAATCTATTGAAATAAAAAAAATTAAAAATGCTTTAGGATTCTACTTTATTATTATAATGAAGGTTCTGATGGTTATGGATCGTGCAATTGGGTAAGTAGAACCTTTTATAAAAGTATTTCCTTAATGAGACTAGAGGCCACTCCTTCTAGTCTAAGGGCTTGGGGTACAGGTAGACCAGGGTCTAGGTCTAAAAATCATCCTAGGTGCCATTTATCAGCTAGGATGCTTGAGTGATTTGACTTTTTCCTAATTTATAAAAAGCATATAATAACACTAACTTTTCAGAGCTGGTAAGGAAAAGATGTGTAAAGCATCTAACAAAATACTTGCTGTGTAGTAGGTGTGCAACTGATAGAAATTAATGTTATTTTTAGCTTTTATTTTCTGCTGTGAAAAACAAGAAGTTAATTTTATTAAATAAGAAAAACTATGATGAATAATCATTTAAGACAGTATGTTAAACACCATGAAAGGCAATCAAGGGGCTATGATGGTTCAAAGCAGACAGAAGGAATAACTTTTCGTTCTGGAAAGGGATGTTGGAGAAGGGCTGCCTGAAAGAGGAGGCATTTGAGATTGCCCTCGCAGGACCGGTTGGATTTTGACAAGTGGAGATGGGAAGAAGGGATATTTATGGTAAAGGGGATGGAATGAGAAAAGGGCAGACATGGGGGAGTCTAGGGACAGATTCCAGGAATGAGTACTTCCATATGGATAGGTAGATGATAGAGATGCAGTTATCACCTTGTCTATGCATAGTGCCACCTCAAACGTCAGGTGGTAAAATTGGAAAAGTGGCTTGGAGCCACAGCATGGAGAACCTTGAATGCTGGGCTTAGGAGCTGAAAGTTAAAGAGCTGGAGTGAGAATTGACTCAGAGATCTCAGGCTGGGTGCAGACAATCGACTATACTATGGAGGCAGAAAAAAGAACTGGTTCTATATTCCTTACTTATTCCTTATAGCACCTGGGTTAGGTAATGTAAGGATGTATTTCAGAACACTGTTTGGAGAATGTTCTTAGTCCAGCATTTCCCAAACCACCTTTTGGGTACACTGTTAAAGTTATACACATATATCACAAAATAGTCCACCACAATCACACAAACTTGAGAAACATGGATACAGTATCCCTCTTTGCAAGTTACAATATGCATTAACACGTTAAAGATCCTGAGAAGTCCTGAAACAAATGAACCTTTTTCCTTAATTTAATTCAGCATTTCCGGTATTGTTTTCAGCACAGCATACTGTCTTCACAGCACACTTATTAACAGCTTGTGAAACAGGATTCTGCAAAATTTAGTTTGGGAAATGCGTCTTTTGCAAAACCTAGTTAGGCAGCTGAATTATGGTTTCAACTAGGGGTTTGGGGAGAAGCAAGAAAAAGGGGGCGGAAGTGGAGGGTTGCAGGGAGAATAGCTCATGGTGTGTAAAATGAAGCCGGTTGACCCAACAGTGGTATAGATCTGTGGTTCACAATCCTGGGCCAAGGCCCAGTACCCATCCGTGGCCTGTTAGGAACCGGGCTGCGCATCACTGCTTCAGCACCACCCCACCACCACTGTCCATGAAACCGGTCCCTGGTGCCAAAAACGTTGGGGGCCACTGCTGTATAGTTTAGTCATTTGCCATTTCTTGTTTTTCTCTAAATGCTTTCTAACTGCTGCCTGTAAGTTTTGCTACAGGCAGCCAAGTTTGAGGAGGGGAAGACAGAGTGGCCGGAGGTGGGGAGAACTGCTTTATAGCCCCTGGATTTCAGTGGGAAGAAATGTATGTAGCTCCAATTGGAACTGAAAAGGCCTCCGTTACTGGGAAGAAGTCAAAGATGCCAGGAGCAACACTATTTTAAAAGGAGCTCTGGCTGCAGCGACCCTGGATTTAACCATTTGGTACTTAATTTTGGATAGGCTACAGAAGAGCCTTTCAAAACAAGCAGAAAGCAGTCTGGAGTTCTGGCTCTTAAAGAAGCTAGCAAACGGAATTTGAAGAGTTAGTTTAAAAACTTCAGAGGATTAGAGTTTAAAGAAGAAAGTGTTACTCAGTCTTGCCAAATTTCAGGATGATCAAATTCTTTTATCTGCTCATTAATTTTCTACAATGAAGCTTATCTATACCAGTGGTCCCCAACCTTTTTGGCACCAGGGACCGGTTTCATGGAAGACAATTTTTCCGTGGACCGGGGGCAGGGGTGGTTTTGGGATGATTCAAGTGCATTACATTTATTGTGCACTTTATTTCTATTATTATTACATTGTAATATGTAATGAAATAACTATACAACTTACCATAGTGCAGAATCAGTGGGAGCCCTGAACAGCAGTAAATACAGATGAAGCTTTGCTCACTGGTCTGCTGCTCACCTCCTGCTGTGCAGCCCATTTCCTACCAGGCCACAGACCAGTACCTGTCTGCTACCCGGGGGTTGGGGACCACAGGTCTAAGCCATCCATTTTCTTCCTATCCCCTAACCCTGCAAGCCTAATACCTTACCCACTCCTTAGCTTTCTGCAGATACAAATGATGGCAAGACAAAATGACTGCTTAGCAAGTGCCCCTAGACAAGTGAGACAGCTGTCACAAAGGATGGATGGCGGGATTTAAGAAGGAATGTTTCAGCTCATGTTTTACAATGTTACCATTGCAATAACAACTGCAAAGTTGTGCTATGTGTCTCAATTCCAATTTATATTTCACTTTATGAGGCAGATTTAAGATAAAAGAGCTTCTGAACCAAAGTTCCTTGATATCTTATCAAGCCACACTGGATTTGGACCATTGCTTCTGGGACTCCATCTATGTCTTTGAATTCACTTCATCGGATGAACTAAATCTAGACCTTCTAAGTCTCTCTCAAAGCAGAAAGTAGGATTCGTTTTACTTTCAAATCATCAAATGGGTCAAGACTTTGGTCAGAGAAGGCAGAGAAAATATATGAGATTAGATCAAGTGGTAATAAGTGTTTGGGCCAGATTCTGCCATATATTTTGGCCTCTGTCTTGAGTTGCAGCAATAAGCACCATTAGTGCCCTTAATTATGACATTTATAAATTAGTGGATTTCTACAAACACAAAGAAACTAGCCCTCTTACTTCTGTTACTGAACAAAATGTACTTCTTTATGAAATTACCAAGCTATCATCTAAGTTCAGTGTCACTTGTAATTAATTCATTATTAAGTCACTTGGAAGATAAAATCAGTGTTTCTTCTTACTATGATGACTAATTATTATTAAAATAAAATGGGCCAGGTGCAGGGGCTCATGCCTGTAATTTTAGAACTTTGGGAGGCCAAGGCAGGAGGATTGCTTGAGGTCAGGAGTTTGAGAACAGCCTGAGCAACATACCAAAACCCCATTTCTACAAAAAATAGAAAAATTAGCTGGGTGTGGTGGCACACACCTGTAGTCCCAGCTGCTCTGGAGGTTGAGGCAGGAGGATCGCTTGAGTCCAAGAGTTTGAGGTTGCAGTGAGCTATGATCATGCCATTGCATTCTAACCCAGGCAACAAAGGTGAGACCCTGCTCCAAAAGATAAAATAAAATAAAATAAAATGGAGTATGTGTATTGTAACCTGTCAGAGGTAAGGTATTCTGATTAGTTTGAATCATTCATCTGGTTAACAGAGAGATGCCATTTGTTTTATACGGGTATTATCAGTTTCCAAATAATTGGAATAAGATAAAATGAATACAAAAATTGTGCTGAATATCATTTGGCCTTTTTTATTATGTAAAAGATACTTTAGAATTGTCATTATAAACATTCATTGAACTGGGGTTGGGTTGAAGTGCCAACTGGAAAGTGTTCTTGATTTCAATTTGTTCTAATAGTACAAATGAAGAATAAAAGTTAAATATCTGAAAATAAAATAGATCAACTTGTTTTATAATGACACCTAAGTGACAGCCTCAGCACATCTACTCTCAAATACCTCTAAGATACCCAATAAGTATAAAAAGAGACAAAATCTCACATTTCCACCTAAAACCACAACTCACATTCATATTATTACAAGAATCTTGGAGGTATTTTCATTAGTGACAAAGCTAATGATATGTAGTTTATAAATTCAACCAGTGGCCCATATTTGCTTTGCTGCTGAAAACACAACTAACTTGTCTATCTCAAAGAAGGTAAGAAAATGCTTTATAATTTTCCTGACTGCTGTCTGTAACTTGAAATAGCAAATTCTGGATCAATGAGAAAATTAGGCAGCGAAATCCAGAGAGAGAAGGTTGGGGTGTTGGGACGTGGTGGGTTAAGACAGTCATGGGGCAGATAGTTAGAATAGCAGCTGACTTGATAGGATCCACACGGTAGCTACACAATGCTCTTTAGACCCACAGTCAAAATTTATTAGACTGTCCAAGATTTTTATATTGTAATCTCCTGAGGGTAGGGATTCTCTTTCTTGTTCACTGTAATGTCCCCAGGATCTAGTAGAGTATCTGACACACAGAACATGCTCAAAAAAATAGTTTTAAAGCAAATGAATGAATGAATGAATGGGCATACACCTACTTATATCCAGCAGTAAGATTCTAACACCTTTTGGAACATATTTGGCCTAAAATATTTTCTTACAATTAGAAATATTTTTGAAGCACAAAAAGTACAAATCCTAATTCTGAAGAAAGGTTTTTTTTCTTTTCTTTTTTTTAAAGAGACAGGCTCTCGCTCTATCTCCCAGGCTGGAGTGCAGTGGTGTGATCATAGCTCACTCCATCCTCAAACTCCTGGGCTCGAGCGATCCTCCTACCTCAGCCTCCCGAGGTAGCTAGGACTACAAGCATGCACCACCACACTTGGCTAATTTTTTTAATTTTTACTTTTGTAGAGATGGGGTTTTGCTATGTTGTCCAGGCCTGTCTTGAACTCCTGGCCTCAAGCAATCCTCCCACCTCAGCCTCGAAAGTGCTGGGTTTACAGGCATGAACCACTGCACCCAACCTGCAGAAATTATTTTAAGACAAACTTCTTCCATTATATCTACACAACTGCACGTCTAACATGTAGTGTGGGTGCTAACTACACACCTACACTCCACGTTATAAACTTGTTCACATTTGAAAAATACACCTATGTACTTTTTCTTTCCTTTTCTTTAGAGACAGAATCTAAGCTCTGTCACCCAAGCTGGTCTCAAACTCCTGAACTCAAGTGATACTCCCACCTTGGCCTCCCAAAGTGCTGGGAACACAGTCGTGAGCCACCGCGCCTGGCCACCTATGCAGTTTTGATGACCCCTGAGCTGCGCTATATTATCCTGCTGGGGTTCTTAGATCTACTCAAAACATAATGAATAGGCGAGGACATTCCAATTGATCCCCCCATGCCTATCTCCTCTTCTCTGGGATATTCTTGTGAGGAAGAAATTGAAAACTCCCTGGCTCTCCCCGTCTCATGCCATCTGCAATTTTAAGGGTGGAAACTCAGGAATCTGAGATATCCTAGGATATCAAGAATGGTGCCATTCATCCATGACAGCCCAGATAGAGGCATGTGCAGGTCACGTGAGGGTGTCCGTCCTGAGAACAAAGTAAACGAAACTCTACCATGATAAGGCCAGGGCTATTACTATATTTCATAGGAAGGAGGGTCAAAGTCATGTTAAAGAAGGTCAGTGAAAAGGAAAATTAGTTCTCTTTGTGGCAGGGTATGAGAAATTAGCCACAGTTATTGCCGGTGGAGTGGTATTGGTCACCCAGGGCCCCTCCACCCCAAACCCCATCCGCATGGGCTGGAATGAAGGCTGAGTGGAGCCACACCCTCTTCAGAGCAGGAGAGGCCCATGAGGAAGAGTCCACTGACGTCCAACTGAAGCCTGAGGTGATTGAGCGTGAAGACACAAGAGGGAACGGGGCTTGGACTCCTTTAACCTGTGGGGAGATGAAGTGTGCCCACAGAAAGGAGGGGGGATTTAAAGAGAGTATTCCTCCCGTGGAAACAGCATGTGGAAAATTGGAGAGGTAGAGTTAGGGGGTGACAGACAACTCAGCAAGGCTCAGCACTGCCCTCAGCCCACCCCTCCTCTTCCCTGTACATTGCACACTGTAAGGAAGCAAGTCAGCTAAATCAACTCACAGCTCCCGAGCCCACCCTCCGTAATGCTTTGGGACACTTGGTTCTACCCTCCATTCACAGGTCAATGTGTGAGTTTGCTCTGAGGAGGATGAAAAAGGCAACATTCAGGACCCCTACTCAGTCATCTCCTGAAGATTGCATACCCCTTCTTTACAGCTCCCAGGCCTTAACAATCTCTCAGGTAGAGAGTTAGTTGATTGGTGATTCTCTCTGCCTCGTCATGCACAAAGGTCAGGCAGGATCCATTGGCAATCTGTCCTCATGGAAGAGAGGAAGGGGCCTTCCCTGCAAGACAGAAAGGAAACATTCCCAGAAACTCTTTTCAACACAGCTTCCTGTGCCACCTCACTACAAATCAGAGGGGGATGAAATAATGCAGCTAACCCTTCTTGCATGGTTAGGACTCTGTTTTCTAACTCCTATTGTTCAAGGAGAGAAGTTTGGATGGCCACATGTGGGAGATCAAAACTAGCACATATTTTTTCAACTTCTCCATCAAGAGGTAGGTGTATTTTCTACTCCTTAAATCTGGATTGGCCTTGTGACCTGCTTTGACCAATAGAACATGGCAGAAATGATATTATGCAAGCTGGAACCTAGGCCTCACAGCTTCTACAATTCCCCTCCTAGAACGTGATGCCATGTGAACAAGCCCAGGGTAGATTCCTTAAAGAAGAGAAAGCACATGGAGAGAGAGGCCTCAGGGGCAAGTGAGCCAGTTCACACTCCACGGAGTGGAGATGAGCCATGCAGTGGTATTAAAACAAGTCTGCAAATGCTTTGATAAACTTCAGATAACGTAATGAAGTTTAATTCCTTTCCTTTTGAATATGGGTTGGCCTTAGTCACTCACTCTTAATGAATATAATGCGGTGAAAGTGACACTATATGACTTCTGAGGTTAGGTTTGAAAAAGCAATACAATGTCCACCAGGCTCTCTCTCAGGATACGCATCTCTGGAAGGCCTGAGCTGACATATGCTACTCAGAAGCTGCCATGCTGGTGAGAACACAAGGAGAGGCCACAGGGAAATAGAGAGAGATGCTCAAGGAGCCCCAGCTGTTTGAGTTGGAACATCAACCAGCAGGCATGTGAGCGAGTGAGAGCATTCACATCAGGGGTCCCCAATCTATGGTGAGTTGTATAATTATTTCATTATATATTACAATGTAATAATAATAGAAATAAAGTGCACAATAAATTTAATGTGCTTGAATCATCCTGAAACCATCCCCCCCACCCCGACCCTGGTCTGTGGAAAAACTGTCTTTCATGAAAACAGTCCCGGGTGCCAAAAAGTTTGGGGACCACTGCTTCAGATGATGCCAGTCTTTGAGCCACTCCAGACTGATGCCAGGTGGGGCAGAGTTGAGCTGTTTCTGCCAAGCTCTGACCAAATTACAGATATATGAGCAGAATAAATGTCGTTATTTTAAGCCACTAAAGGTTGGGATGATTTGTTATGTAGCAATAGATAACAGATACATTATTAAGTTTTCTTAATCTGGTCTGTCATAACATATCAGTTCCGGTTAGGGGTACATGTGAGCCTCAGCAGCATGAGTCAGTGAAGAAGAAGATACTGAGAGTAAGAGGCTAGAATTAAGAGGGATGAGGGCTAGAGATACCTACCTCAGCTACAGAGGCAGCTGAGGAGTCCAATACATGATGCTTAAAGGTCGGGGGAACTCAAGTGGAAAGGAGAGGAGAAGAAACACGCCAGCAAGTGTAGGAGGGCAGTACACATTTTCAGATAGGCAAGCAGAGACCGCACGGCGGCCACCCATTCCTGGGATCTCCTCAGGGTTAGGGGTATGGGGAAAACAATTCTCCATCCCAGAGAAGGGACTTTCTGTCTTATGGGATCCAGACAAAGGGACAAAAGTAATACACATGAAAATATCACAGGGATAATTAACTGCTCAGTTGGACTATGTATTCAAAGAACAGAAAGTTGCAGTGGGTTAAACATTAAAATTACCTTCACACAAAACTGTTCATATTAATTCACCTATCACTAGATGACCTGGCATTAGGTACAAAGAACTGAAATGAAGATGGGTCACAGATGCATTCTATGGCTAGAAAACGTTACCCAAAATTTCCTAGATATGAATGAAAAGGATTTGTGAGAATAAACCACCACTCTTCAGAAAGAGAAATGGTTAGACTCTGCAGGAGTTTGAATGTGACAGTGACATTTCTCAGCCAGTCCCAAATCATCACTTTCCCTCCCAGCAGTGGTTTCTGGAAATCCGCTGTATACTCTCTTTCCTTCATGAGCTATTCACTCATCCATATTTTTGTATAGGTTATACTAACCTCTAACCATGAGAGTACCTTGTGTTCTGATCAGCAAGGATGAAAAACAACAATGGAATCAAAGTCATAGACGCTGAGCATCTGTCAGGGGTTGAAGGGTGATTTATCATGTGTCTGTGACTATCTGAAATCATCTCATATTCTTTCTGTGGGAGGTTACTATAGTTTGTCTACACATTTGCCAACAAGAATATGAAGAAAGAAAGCAATGTCAGAGACTGTGTTCAAAATAACTATCTGTTGCTATTGGTAACTAAGACTCGCAGTAAATTGAACTGTAGGAATCTATGCCCCTTTTTGATTTTCAGATGGTTGAAACTTTTAGAAAAGGAACTTAGTTATTTTTGGTTTTTATGGTTCAAACACTTCTCAGAAGGTCAGTAGGCCTTGGAAAGTTTTATACACCATATTTAGATTACTAAAGCTATGTTTCAAATAAGAATATTTGGGACTTATCCAAAAGTTAAACTTAAAAACAATGAATAGGAAGATCAGTAGGATATCAGCTGCTGACCCAACCACTTGCATGTCAAGGGCATCATCACAGATCTCTCCTTTCATGGCAGTTATTGCTCATACTCCATAGACCTTTCCAGTGTCCTTTTATAATTTGCTTGGCTTTTTCTCTCAATCCTGACCCTGCGCTCACTCTTTGGACTTGATGAAGGAACTTGGCTAACCCAGGGTACGCATTGGGATTTTTGCAGTTGCAAATAACAGAGTGTTCAACCCAAACTGGCCTAAACGAAAAAGGGAATGTGTTGGCTTATGTGATTGGAAAGTTTGGAAGTTCAGGCGCATCATGTTGCAGGAGCTCAAATGATATCTTCAGGGCCCATTTTCTCTCTGTCCCGGGACTCAAACTCATCCATGTTGATTCCATTCTCAGAGTGTCCCTCTCTCCCCATGGTGCCAAAATCGCTGCTACCTGCTCTGGGAACAACTTCCTTCTAGGTTCAAATCTGGTAGAAAACAGCAGGTCTCTTTGACTCAGAATTCTTAAGAAAAGTCCAGAAATTCACACTGATTAACCAGTCCATCCCACCCTTGTGTCAAGAAAATATGGTTTGCCAATTGGCTTAGGCCTCAGTCCAATTCCCACCCCCAGAGCGAGAGCCCCATCTAGACCACAAGCAATGAAGTGGAGAAGGGATGAATCCCTTCCCTAAATGAAAATAGGGGCTATTGAGGGAAACAGAAGGTTTGGAGGCCAGGGAGGCACACAACAGATACCCATCACATCCAGCTTTGACCATTAGTTCTTCCTGGGCTCAGGCTGCACTTGACACTCCAGACATATTGAATGCTCTAGTCCACTAACTTGCCACACTGTCTTTCCTTTTTGTGCCATCCTGCATACTGACATCTGTGCGATGGAGTCTGGGCCTATTGCCTGCCTGTCATAAATGATCCCACTCTCAGACATAGAGTAAGACATCCATAATTGAGGTCATTGGACTCTGTCCAGTGAAGCACCCTGGCAATACCAAGGACCTAAAGAAATGAGCATTTTTTCTTCCAAAGTGTATTGATTGTGTATACTGAAGCACATCTAATTTTAAAAATCTGTCCAGATGTACGAAGAGCTATGATAGTGAAGGGTAACAGAATATGCCACCCCAAAATAGGCCTCTTTGGCATAACGGTTATTCTGAGCTGAAGGCAACTGAGGAACAGCAGATCCAGGAAAAGCTCTGAAAACAGCATACATTTCCCTTTCCATAAAGGAAATTTACATTTATAAAGGAAATTTTCATTTGTAAAAGTGTCTCCCTTTCCCAAACCAGGAAGGAGGAGAATGACAACTCTTACCATCAGGAGAAGGCACCAACATAAATCTGCATAACAAACCTTCATAAACAACCTTTGTTTACCATACATTTCTTGGTCACCTTCCCATAATTTACCTCCCCAAAAGCCCAAAACCTCTTTTTCCTTGTCTAGCTGAAGAAGGTATATAAGCCCCATATTCTGACTGCCTCCTTGAGCCACATTTTTCTTTGTAAAGAACCATGTGTTTGTATGTAATTAAAACTTTTTTTCTTCTTGTTACACTGTCTTTTATCAGTTTGATTAGTGGTCCCCAAATATTGAACCTAGGAGGCTAGAGGGAAAATTTTCCCATCCCTAGAATAGAATGTCTGTAGCAGATCTGTAGTGCCCAGAAGCACTTAAAATGGTGCCCAATAAAATACAGAAGTGCTTTAATCTCTGTTGTTTTAAGACTATTTAAGGACTTATCCTCCAAGTCATTAATCCCTTTGAGACTACTAGGCATCTGACATGGTTGTTCAACTTAGAGAAAAGAAGGCCAACTTCAAGTATGTGAAGCACTGTGAGCTCAGTAGTAAAGTGAAAGAAATAGACTTATTTTGTGATTTATTTTTTGAGCATACGAATACAGCTAAAAGCAAAAGTTCAAACAGAGCACATTTCATTCAACATATATTTATTAAGTAGCACTAAGTGCCAGATCTGGGTATATAACATTGAAATGACATAAATAAGATCCCTGCTCTCAAGAAGCAAATAGTCTAGCAAAAAACAGACATATAAACAATACACACATTAACATATACATGAACAAATGCCCCCAAGGATTGCAGTAACCCTGATTGAGAGCCACTTAACCCTTCCCACTTCTCTTCCAACATTCCCACCTGGAAAAGAGGTGAGCAGGCATGGTCTTGGCATCTTCCAACTGAGGACTCCTCTTCCCCTATTTTTTCCTTGCTGTTTAATCCCGCTGTGTCAAGACCATCATGGCACTTTTCCACTGCTTTCCCTACTGTTATGAAAGGCCTGTGAACTGGAAGAAGGCTCACTGAATAATTCAGAGCAGCTTCTCACTTCCAGAAGCAACGCTCTAGTTACCTAAGATAGCATCAGGGCCACCCAGCTTTCAGTCTGTGCCTGAGGCAGGTATATGCTAATGGTGGCTATAGCTAAAATAGCCAGTGAATCAGCAATAGCAATAATTACCCAAAGAATCTCATGAATTGCGGACTTCACTCAGAGTTGAGATGACAACACATTCATGAAGAGTTACGTGTTTGTTTTTTCCAATCAAGTATGGAAGTTTTATCTACTTCTTCCTTTCTGCCATTAGCCTCTCAGGCATCTCAATAAGCACCTTCCCCCAAGGAATTCAGAGAAACACAAAATCATTAATACTTTTGAGTCCTAAATATAAGCAGAAGTGAGAACTCCTGTGAGGAAAACAAAATGCAGGATGATCTAGAACTCCCCAACAAGCTTTGTTCATTCAGATCCCCAACAAAAATTTTTTCTGAACATTCCTTAAATTCTGAATGTACTCACAAGATTTCTAGGTGTGACTACTGATACATGCTGATTTAGTCAAGGGCTAAATATTGAATAGAAGCTAAAGTTGGAGGAAGAATGGAAACAAATCTAAGAAACAGGGTCCTCTTTATAGCTACCCTGTGAAGGCTGCTCTTATTTGTTTAATTAAGCTACTGGATTAATTTAGGTAAGCCTCTCCTGATTCATTCCTTACTCATACAAGGAACCCAGCATGAGCCTAAGCTGAGTTCACTCTAGGACTCAGGCACGTCCAGACATGTCACAAGGACTCGGGGGTCGGTGGGGGATCCAACAGAGACTTACTTAAGAGAAGGACAGAAGAACCTCCTGGGAAAGAATCCCATTCAGGAAAGAGAGCTGTAAGGCAAACAAGTTTGATACAAGGACAGTAGTCCAGAGTGCGGGGAGGTAGAGGGGGCCTCTTGGAGGTTGAGAAGGCCCCAAACTCCTTCTGTTTTTGAAACTCCTGAAATATTACATTAAGAAATACCAAAACTGGGTTATAAGAACAGACATAATTTGCAAATTTACATTTAAATATTAATGTTTTTAACACCAACACAAAAACACATTGCAAGTAATGTGTTATTCACAAGATCACTAAAGGGTTTATAAGCATTATTAATTCATAATTCAGTACAGTGATGTGATCCAGACAGGGACACGAGAAAAAGGCTGTGTGGTAAATGCTGTCTTCTTTCAGTTCTGTTGGCAACTCTCTGGGATGGTAAGAATGACCTCATTTGGAGTTATCCCCATCACTGGCCTGTGTCTGTCCCTCCGAGTGTCCTCCTCCTCAGCCTTTCCTGACCCAGCCTGAATCTTACGCCTAGGGGGCTGCAGGAAAAGAGCAAGTAGAAACCACAAGAACTCTTTACCCACAAGCTCTGAGAGACGCTGAGCATGCAGACCTTCTGGTGCCAACAACTTCTTCAGCAACTTTGTTGACTCTGGCAACCACAGGAGTCGGCTCAGACATTATCACCTTGACCAGGCGTCAGTAGCCTTGGCACAGGTGTTGCAGTGGAAGTGCCTTCGGCTGATACCAGCAGTGACCGCATCTTCCAGGCATATTGACAACAGAGCCGTCGCTTTCAGTATTGGTTGTAAGAAAAGATCACCAATTACAGCCAAGGTGGCAGGAAAATTTTAGTAGCCATAGGATAACCAGGAGGATCTTGTTCCATCAATTAATCCTTTCCTGCCCTCTCCCTTGGGAGCTAGCCTTCCCTCAGAGAGTGCACATTCTGTTTCTCCAAGGCTGATTTCACAGGGGCAGATCACGTAGAGAATCACTGCCTGTGACTGGGTGGTGAGTCTACTAATTCTGGGGTTTAGCATTAAGAAGCCCAGATGGCCGTAGATATTCTCCAATATAAGCTTTATCAGTAATTTTAAACATTTTATAACTCCTACTCTATATGCCGGCTCTTTTGTCTTGTATCTAGATTGGTTCTAACTCAGGAAAGAGAGTACTACTTACTGAGTCTGTCAAACACTTAGAGGAGTCATCATCGTGATCCTCATTATCAGTCCTTACCACTGCATTCCCAGGACCCGTTATATTATTTGGCCCTAACAGACATCTAAAAATATATTTGAAGTAATGAATAAATGAGAAAATATGCAATATTCACCCCAGGACGATATCAGAAATATCTGGTTGGAATTTGAGGGGTGTATAATGAGAAAAATATCCAGAGAAAAATTGTTTGAGATCTTATGACTCAATTTTGATGTGTATACCCCAGGAACTATGAGTTTATTCATATATTGATTCATACTTCAAGAAACGCTTTTTAGAGATAACATGCACCAGCATATAAAAGGAAATCCCTTCCCTGTAAGGTATACTTAGTTGATAGCAGACCTGGTGAGTAACTGGCATTCAATATGACAAAAGATTTATTAAAAGTAAAGAAGGTTAGACATTGCATAACAGACAGTAACATTATTTGCCTGTCGAAAGAGTCTAAAGTTCAGACTGAAGTAAAAAATGAACCAAATCATTGATCACGATATGGAAAAGAGGTAGAAAGAGACTGCAGAAACACCAGATGGCAGTTTTTGAAAAGCCAGCAAATGGACAGATTCAGTCAAATAAACCCAGTGATCCATTCATTCTACAAGTATTAATATTAGTTGAGGGTCTTCTATGTACAAAGAACTGCCCGAGACCTGTGCAAGTATTATGGAAAGACAAAGGGATCTGGAAGCAGTTGTGAAATGGGTAACATAGACCTTGGCTATGTCTGGACTAAGCTCTACTCCAAGCTCTGAATTGAGACAACTTTCGCAGTGATTCTGCAATATGGGAAAAAAGAATTTGAGCTTGAAAGCAATTGAACTTGACCTGGACATTATAAGGGATCATCCGAAAATCCAGATCAAACTTAGCGTATTCTTATTCATGAAAGGAATATAAATATGATTGGACAAGGATACATTGCTCTGAAATTTCAATTGTCAAAGGACCCCCAAATTAAAGTAAAGGCAGAAGTTATCACAATCTTCTTAGGTATAATTAATGAGATAAAGAGCCTTAAATGAACCTATGCTCTCTAAGAAATAATGGAACTAAGGACACTTGCAAACTGTGTGGTACCTGAATTGTGTAATGTGTACTGGCCAATGAATAGGTTAACTTGGTGCGTGGAAAGCAAGGCATTGAGAGGAGTGGTGCACAGTGAGAAAGAACATGGATGAGCCTAGTTGCTGAAGGATTAAGTCCCTGTGTAACAGCTTTCCCTCCTACTCTTGGGTCCTATTGTCCTCCACACACCTGCTTTTTTGTTTAAGTTTGTTTAGCAGAATCTTCTTATTTGTCAACAAAAGAGCCTTAGACTTAAAAAAAAAAATTGAGCAGAGGGCCTCTTCTGGAATGTATGGCTTATAACTCTCCAATTGACTTGCATGGCCCATAAAGTCTATTTCATTGTGATGAGACTTGCTAAATATGAACTTAGACACTTCTTCCTACAAATTATTGCTTGTTCTTAGAAATTTAGTTGTTCAAGGAGCTTGGCTGCTGATACCTCAAGATGGTGGCAGGGATATGCATACATGGGTGTTACTTCAAACAGAAGAGAAAACTGCAAATAGACTGGACTGAGTTTAACAATGCTTACCTGAGACTGCACTGATTGTGCCTCTTACATGGTATTATGCTAACTCCTTTGAAGAAACAAACTGATGTCCAATTATTATGTTCTAAAAGGACTATGCTTTTGAGTATAGAGGCCACCTTCTATGGGTTGGAAGTTGCATTTTTTCCTGATGGAAATAGAAATTCCCAGAACCTATCATATTGGAATGGGTAGATGCAGGCCAGAAAGAAAAGACTTGGAAGGCAGGGAACTTTTTATGGTTTGAGGAATTTGGGGACATGACTCCTGTGGCTCAGCAGGAGGGGGACATACTTGAGGTCTTTCTCCCATTGTGGGAAGAAGAAAGCTGATCTTACCACTGTGAGGCAGGCCAGATATTATGCAGGCTTCAGCTAATGGACTCTGAGAACAGTCATACCTAATACCAGTTTTACATTTCTCTGCATTGTAATGTCCTTGTGACAGTGAAGCCTTCAGTAAAGTTGTGTTATTACACCCCAGTCTTGGCTTAGCTGCAAATACAGGATCTATGTAGAGTGGTAAAGGGGGCACAGGCTTTCCTCATTCTGAGGTCAGTTTCATGATAGCATTGATTGAAGGGAGGTAGAATGTTCTGGAACTGCAGAGAGTGGCCCGCAAGAAAGTGAATGACCACCCATGGTAGAGTGGAGTTCTCCAGTCTGGAATCAGACAAAGTAGAGGCACAGGTGTGGGGTGACCTGGGAACCAGCATGAAAACACCTTTCTCCACCCATCTCTTCCCAGAGACTGGCTAAGCGCTCAACAACACTGTTTCCTCCTCCTGAACACACAGAAGCCTGCATCTTCCAGCCACCTAGCATTGGCCAAAGGAACAGGCCTGGGAGTGATGTAGGCCACGTTAAGGCCTGGACCCTAAGATCTCCATGGTATCTTCCACCTGATCTCCTTTGGCTTGCTGGTCAGCTCAGTTCAGATGCTATGCAGAGGACCCCAAGAGGGCTATAGGAGACAGCACACTCGAAAGACAGCAGCTTGAATTCCTGAGTCATCACTTAGAGAAGAGCTGCCAGAACTGTTTTGAGTCGTGATAGGAGCAAGGAATAAACAATTATTGTGTTAAACCACTGAGATTTTGAGGTTGTTCGCTACTGTAGCTAACATTAATTACTCTGACTAATCCAGCAACATAAAAAGGTGTCTGAAGTCCTATTGTTACACAGATGGGGGCTTCTGAACCATCAGAGATTTGGGTTATACAAGCATGAATCAGACCTAGATTCTTCCTCAAAGAACTTACAATCCAGTAAGAAGCTTAAAGAAAAAGTGACAATAGAAGGATAAACAGGAACCTAATAAATGACTTTGTTTTCCTGATGTAGACATTAGTAAGGAGGCACGGAGTACCCAGGAAAAGTTTAAGCAGAGATTCTCATGGTATCACTCCCTTGACAGAATTGCCAAGAGTTGAGAGTTAGTTTTACAAGTGGTAAAGTCATTGAGATTCTACCCATGTGTTAAAAGAAGCCTCCATTTTTCTCTCAGATCAGCTCATAGGTTTTTGTTTATAACCTTTATTTCTGCATTATGGAGGTTTTGTCTTTTACTTTCCCATAGCTATTGGAAAATAAAACAAGTTAAAGAGACAGGATACCAGGTCAGTTTTTACCAAACCGAGACCTTGCTAGCACAATGCTCTTTAAGTCCACAAGTAGCTACAAATCAAAATATGACCAAATATGACTTGGGATTTTATTTCTTTTAATCCTCTTTGCCCGTTTCCTTGGGACTTGGATAGGTCAGCAAATCAGAGGTTTGCAGTAGCAGTTCAGTTATTTCATGGACTGCCAAATAAAAGTGGGTGAAAGGAAAAGTCCAGCCAGGTGAAGCAGGCCTGTGGCTTTTCCCTTCAATTTTATTTTAATTAAAAAGTAACTTATGATATGTGCTACAACATGAACGAACCTTGGAAACATTACACTGAGTGAAAGAACCCAGACACAGAAGGCCACACATAGTATAATTCCATTTATATGAAATGTCCGGAATAGGCAAATCCATAGAGACAGAAAGCAGATTAGTGGTTGCCAGGGCCTGGAGGGAAAGGGAGACAGGGGAGTGGCTACTGTCTCATGGGTACAGGGTTTCCATTTGGGATGATGAAAATGTTCCAGAGCTAGATAGTGATGATGCTTGCACAACATTGTAAATGTACTAAATACCACTGAATTGTACACTCAAAAATGATTTAAATGATGACTTCAAAGTTATATGACCTTTACCTTACCTAAATTCTGATTTTTTTTTTAAAAATTGATATTATTTTCTGCCTCCCTTACCCCACACATTCCTACTCTGTCTCCTACTTATTCTTCCTGAAGCAATGGTATTAATAATGGTAGCGTTAATAACACTAGAAATTAAATGCAACTCACTGCCGCCTGACTGGCAAAAGCACAAAACTCGACTTTAGGGCAATTGACTCTCTGCCGAATCAATAAAAAATCTGAAAGGGGAAATCATGTGCTCTTTAGTCAAGTCTCAGGGGAGACTGTACTTCCACTTGAAGCAGACACAGAATTATAGGTTCCTGGATGGGGAATTAATAAATAAACAAAGAGTAAAGAAAAATATCTGGGTTCTTTCTCCTTTTCTCCTCCCAATGCATGTTGATGTTATTTATAGGCTTGTTGATTTCTTAATAATCTTACCTCCCAGAACTGGTTTTTATGGCAAACCAGATTTAGTGGGTGAAGAATGGGGACTGAAGGGCAGAAAACGGGCTGGGGTTCGGTGGTGGTTGTCGTGCTGGCCCGTGGAGAGCCGGGCTGTCCATATTGCTAATGCTGTGCCAAGTAGGTGGGTAGAAAGACGTGAGGCTTGAAGAAAATGGACTGAGCAATACTTACTTTAAATTCCTGCCCTCCACCCCACCCCCCACCCCAGCCAGGCTTTCTCCCTAGTGAGAGGATTTAGCATCTCTGCCTGAGCTGGGAAGTAAAGGGCATGGCTGGCTACAGGTTATGTCACTACATAAAAGAGGCTCAAATCCTCAACCAGAGGCCCCAGCCTGTTCTGTTAGATGCTTTCTAGGTGCCTCAGAATGTAAGGTTATGGAGATGTCAGCAGACTCCCCATGGTCCAGCACCGCAGAGAGCAAACACCGTTCCTGCTTCTGGTTGTTGAGTCCTACATCCTAGCCCTGCTCTGGAGAAGATGCGAAGAGAATCAAGCCAGGGGGCTGCCAGCCCCAAAGGCAGAGGTGTGCTGGAGCTGGCTTTGCTCACGAAAGCCAGAGCTAGTTGTTAAATTTTCAGGAATTTTGCAAGCCAGTTCTTAAACAAAACCATTATTAAAAAAAATAAATTATAGCCAGGTGTGGTGACATGTGCCTGTAGTCCCAGGTACTCAGGAGGCTGAGGTGGGAGGATCTCTTGAGCCCAGGAGTTCGAGGCTGTGGTGAGCTGTGATTGCACCACTACATTCCAGCCTAGGCAACAGAGGGAGACCCCATCTCTAAGATTAATAAATAAATAATATTACAAACATGACTAGAGTTGAGAGAGCTCTCAGTTTAATGGCTATAATTTATATGAGGGTGACAAATAGTAAATAAGCTATAGATTACATAACAGATGTAATGACAAGAAATTTATTGGAAAAATATTTAGCAGATAGAGGGGTACAAATGTATTTGTCATATCATGGTGGAATTACAGCCATGGGTTGGCTATGGATATATGAATTCAGCAAAAATCAACAAAAGCACTTTGTCAATTGGCTATATGGAATTTACAATAAAGTGTGTTGTGTATTTTATTTGTAGTAATAAATTGTATGCCATATAACCTTTACATCAGTAAAATCCATAATAAACTCATAAGCTTACCTTTTTTTCAGACAGCCAGATGTTAAACATCACCAGCACACCACTGCCTGAAGGTCTATAACCCTAGGAGACCTGAATTGAGTTGTTTGTTTATCTTCCCACTTGTGGAAGGAAGGAAGGAAGGAAGGAAAGAAGGAGGGAGGGAAAGAGGGAGGGAGGGAAAGAGGGAAGTTGGTTCTAGACAATTCTACTCCTTGCTTTTTGAATCTAAAGTAGTAAAGAAAATGATGGCTATGAAAAATACAGGGCTCACTCTTTGCACAGGTGGAGCAGGTGGCCTCCTATCTGGTATGATTTGAGAGGTACTCTGAAGCTAGCAAGCCCAGAAATATCTACCCCTCTGGCTTGCCCAAGCCTGCTTCTTGGAATTCGCAGAGTCTGAGTGCCCTTCCTTTGGGTAAGCGTTGCCTCCCATGCCTTTCCCTTGCCTCCAATAGCACTCATTAGCACCTTGCCCACATTTGTGTATAAATAACTAGATGTGACCTTGAAAAGCACTGAATTCTTCCCAGGAAAATAAGATGTAATAAAAAGTTCTGATATGGGGAGAGAACTGAGAAAGAGAAACGAAACATTGGACATGCCTCGGCAGTCCAGGCCAGGGAATGGGGCATCTCAGATGGCACCAAGGCACAGGCACTGGGGGAACCGGTGGGGAGCATGAGGGCTTTGAAAAGGGAACTGGAAAGGCGGGGGAGCTGTCACCTCTGCGCCTCCCTGGTGCAGACACCAGTATTGAGCTTGCACCTTATGCCCCACATGAAAAATAAGGGGGTTAGAGTGAACCCTAATGGAGACTATGGACTTTGGGTGATAATGATGTGTCAATGTAGGTTTATCGACTGTAACCAACGTCCCAGTAGAGGGTACCAATAATAGAGGATGTCGATAGTAGGGGAGGCTGTGCCAACGTGGGGAACAGAGGGTGTATGGGAACCTTCTGTACTTTGTGCTCAATTTTGCTGTGAACCTAAAAGTGCTCTAAAAAATAAAGCCTACTTTTTAAAGAGGGTGAGGGGAGAGTTCAGATGCTGAGTGTTCGCTTTGTTTACAGTCCTGTCTGCAGCCAGAGGTCGTCTTTCCCTGCCTCTCTGCATATCCACCGGCTCCAGTGTCTCTTACCACGATGGTAACGGTCACAGTCCTTGGAAAGACAAAATCATAACTCAATAAATAAATAGGTATACATGTGTGCAGTTACACATCCAGAGAGGCGGGAATGATGAGCGATAGCAGCACCCTGCCCCCACAATCAACGAACAGAACCAGCAAGTTCTTCATGTCTTACCTTCTCCATCCTCTCCTTTGCCTTTCGGATCAAATATTGTGACTCCCTTTTTTTCAAATGCCTACCTCCATCTCTTTTCGGATGTATTTGACCTTGTTTACTGTGACCACCTTGCTTTTCAAAATATCTATTTTGAATCTCTTTTCAAAGGTTTGTCTGACCTTACTATTATTCCTCCTTCTCATTTCCAAATGTATACTTGAACTCCTCTTCGTCTTCGAAGTTTGTTTACTTGTTACATTAAGGGCTCCTTCCCTTGGATGTTCCTGGAAAGGCTGAATGTTCAGGAGAATATTGGGTTGTACTTACATGTAAAACAGACCCTAAAACTTATGTGAGAGTAGCCTTGCTGGTCTTCGCTCCCTTCCTCTCTTCCTGCATGCATGTATTTTAGTAAATGGCAAAAGTCATATATTTTTTAAAGGAGGGCTCAGAGTGAGTCACTGACTACCCACAGGGCAGGGTTAGCTTTTAGCGGTGACTGTAAATGGCAGGATCAGCAGTGCCAAGTGGAAATCGGTCCAGGAATGTGGCTCACACTTTCCCTGGGCTGGGCTTGACCTCCACCTTGCTTGCTGCAAAGTCATTCTAATGAGGCTTAAACCTGCAGGTCTGCACCTGCTTCATTCAAAGACAGCTCTGGTGTGCTTGAGGCAACCCACATCACCCCCTCCACCCAGAGCTCAGTCAGCCACTGTTCCCTCACCTGCCCGACTTGGGTCTGTCAAAACTGAAAATACAACCAAGTGGCCTAAAGAAAATTATAAATATTGTTTATTTTTTTATTTGTACAAATTTATGGGGTACATGTGCCATTTTGTTACATGCATAGATTTCACAGTGGTAAAGTCAGGGCTTCTAGGGTATCCATCACCCAAATAATGTACACTGCACCCATTCACTAATTTCTCATCATCCACCCCCTGAAGATTACATTTTTGATGTTTTTTTTTCTGTTTGAAAGTTCTTATGAGGATAAATTAAACCTTACTTCCATATTTTGTAAACAACTTTTACTGAAAAAATAACAGTTCACCAAACTAGGAATCCAGAATATGTGCTCACACTGCCCATTTTTTCTGTCACACAGGCCATTGGTCTGCAAGCACTAACATCCACAGATACTTTCACTGTAGATTAGACATCAGAAATTGGATCAGAGAGCATGCATCACTTGCTCTCAGACTGCCACTTCTTTTCCAAGAAGTCATCTTTGAGAAGTTACTGCATGCTCCATGTTTTAGTCTAAGTGGGGCTTTTATTCCCCTAATCTCTCCACTCTAAGACAGACGCAACTGATGGATCTGTCCTCCTAGGCATTAACTCCCAAATGGATACTTTCTGTTTATTTCACCAACAATGTGAATGTAATCCCTATGACTGCAAATAGAGGAATTGCATGAATCAGATGACTACTTCCTAGGCCGATTGTTTCTCCAGCTCCGCTGGATCTGAAGAAAGGCCAGCAAACAAGAGACAGTCTGCTCTGCAGGGGTGGACTGGGTGCCCAATGTGTTGAAGCCTTTTCTTAGCACGAGCTCCTCTTTACTTGGCCTGCTGGAAACGCTGATCTAACATAAGAGGCATCTCCCTATAGCTGAACTCACCCTTGGCAAGAATGTTAGAAAGGGCTGTGCTGAAGAGCAACCCTTGCTGAGTTGTGGTTTCTGGACCGTGGGGAGAACCCAACAGCAGGAGCTAAACCACGAGAGAGGGAATACAGAGGTGGGAGGCAACTTAGCGGTCCCATTGGTGACCATGATACATTCTCTTCCCTGAGTCCTGCCCTCCCCACTAAAGCCTCTGGACTGCTATAAAATAAAAATAAAGTAAAAAGTAACAGCTGCCAGTTTGCCTCTGTGGATTTTATATCTGCTCACTCAGAAAGGGCTGCACTCCCTCAGAGCTGCAATTAGCCTGGCTCACCGAGAGGCTGAAGGCCACTCCAGCCCACCAGCCATCATTCCTGCTGGGGCACCTGCCAGCTGGAGAAATTCACTGCTAAAGAAGTGCAGGCAGGAATACCGGCTCATTCCTGGGAGAGTCCAGACATTCAAAGCTTCTTATCTTTGACCTTGTTTTTCTAACCAAAACTCAGGACATGTGGTCTGAAAAAGGATTTCTGTGCTGCTCCTAGGGGCATGAGTCAGTTGGGGGGACCACAGTTTTGAAATACAAATGTTAGCATTTCTGGGACATTTCGAGATTAAGCATAAGAGAATAACAAGGAAGAACAGTAGTTTTGGAGTCAAATAGATGAAATTAGAAATTACATCTCCACTACCTAAAAACTGTGTAGTCACAGAAAATTATTTTCTGCGACTCAGTTTTCTCTCCCATAAAAGGGCATAATAATAATAATGCCTACCTCACAGGATTGTTCTGAATATTGAGATAACAAGTACGTAAAGGAGAAGAAAAACAGCAACACTATAAACTACCACAGTTGCTTTCTACATCCTGTCCCAGGAGGGTCCTTTTGTTCATCTGAGCTTCTTGATGGGTCTGCTTGCCTCTGCTTAGTAAAGAAACAATAATTTGGACTGTCTGGGAATAGTCAAGGAAGAAGCTCCCCAGGAATGGCATAGAAACGGGGAAAGAAGAGAATCCAGTAAGGCGAGGTGAGGCTGGGTGGGGGGAGTTTCTAAGCACAGGGGCTTTGAGTCTTCATAGAACTGAGTTCAAATTCTGCCTCTGTTGCTTACTAACTGTGGAGCTTTGGGCAAATTATTTAGCTTTATTTACCTTTAGTTTCCTCATATGGAAAGTTGAGATAATAATACTTCCCTTTCAGAGTTGTTGTGAGGATTAAATGGAATAACCATTGTAAAGTCCCTAGTAGAGTATCTGTGTTGCTATTGTTGTGCATAACTTTCAGAATATGCAGTCTGGCCTCCGTGATGAAGAACATCTTGGCAGAGGCACATTCCCTGCCCGTTCAACTGAGAATGAACATATTCTTGACCCAGTTGCTCCGGAGTCCGGTGTCAGACTCTAGATGTGGGTGAGAGAACCAGAGGGATGTCTCCAGGTTCTGGTGGGAGCTGCCTCAGCCTCGGCCTCAGCCCTTGCTGTCTTTTCCTTCCCCACTCACCCCTTCATATCTCCCTGATCCATAAAAGCAGCATCACTTTCTATGATTGGGATGACACATGTGAAAGATCTACATTTATGTAGATAAAATAAATTCATGCTCGTGAAAGAATTTTGTAAACCAACTCAGGTCTGTTATGCAAAAGTAAGGCATTAGAATTCTTATTATAAGGAGAAAGGGACTTAATAAATACAAGGCTGGGCATTCCTTTTTTGTGTCAAGTACAGTTGTCTTCAGATACATCATCTAGGCATTAAGAGAATTTTTAAAAATTCTCTCTGGAACTCCACCTAGTTTCTCCAGGGTAACAGCCATTTTTGCACATGTAGTTTCAACTGTAGTTATACAGTTTCTGCTGAGGTAGAGTAAACCTGCCTATTGTGCCCTGGAGGTGAGTCATAGAGCTGTGCCTACCTCCTGCAACCCCTGCCCCCAGGTACCTCCATCCCAGTGGCCATGAGTACCTGCCAGGCTCAGGGCTAGGCACTGGGCATGAGAGTGAAGAAGACAGGCAGGTGTCTGCTGCAAAGGCACTTACTATCAAAAACATCTGAAACAAACAAAAAGCTAACAATATTCATTTACTTCTTTCTGAGCCATTGGGTTCAAGGTTAAGGACCAACTGATTGTCGCAGCTGACTGCTCTTCCTCTATTTCACGGCCAGTTTGCAAATACTTGGGCAAGAGAGAGCTATGTGAAACTGTGGGTGGTTTTGTGCAAATATATTCCTGCTAATAGAAACAGACTCAAAGAGTATACACTACTGATGATGTTGATGATCATGGTGAGGAGAGAAGAGAGCATTATAAGTTAGACACCAACAAAACGTGTTGTCCTAAGTGTCCTGGCCATCAGCACTCAACCACAGAACCGATCCCAACTCCTCAGTTAACTCCTCTGCTTCCAGAGGAGCTCCCACATGGTGACTCACTGGAGTGGCATATCTAACACTGAAGACCTGCTAATTTCGTCCTGACCCCTTGGAGGCATGAGAACATATAGATGTCCAGAGCAGGCCACAGGCAGCCGGGCAGCCTGCCTCCAATCCTAGGGCCAAAGTTGGGTCCTCCTGCTGGACCGTCCTAGGGCCTGTGATCCACGCACCCGGGGATGGCACTTTCTGCCCTAGCACTACCCAGACATATTCACAGTCCCTCCAGCATGGGACACCCCCACAAGTGTGCCAAGTGGAAATCATCTCATTCCAGCAAGGAGAATCAAGAGGCACCATTTCCTCCCTCCTTTAGGCTCACAAGGAAATATTTATTCTTCCCAACATGTCTGCTAAGAAACAGCAGGAACCTTCTAATTTTCCTCCTCCTCCTCCTTCTTCTCCCTCTCTTCCTCCTTCTCTTCCTCCTTTTTTCATTTTCCTTCCCTTCCTCCTATTCTTCCTCTTTCTTCTTAACACTTTTCTACACATTCTAAATTTTCTATAATGAATGTATCATTTTTGAATAAGCAGGAAAAAGCAAAAGGGAAAAATCGGAAGAAAAGAGGAAGTGGGAAGTCAACGCCCAAGTCACCTAAGAAAGTGTAGCTATGGTGTGGCGAGAACCCCAGGCCCTGAGCCTTTCACTCGTGATCTCTGTAACCATCAGTTCCATATGAGAGGGAAGGATTTAATCTCTAAAGTCTGTTCCAGGCCTAAACTAACAGAACATGTGAATTTATTTCTTAAGGCAAAGGAATCCTTCGGGGACTTCATTATATTCTCCAGTAACTTCATTATAGGCCAATGAAACAAAGAAAGCAGCCTTGAGCAAGGCCGCCAGATCCACCCAGTGACCTATCATTTAGCCATGCTAAAAGGATTTCGCTATCAGACCTCGACGTAATCCCACCACAACAGCAGTGAACACACACACACACACACACACACACAGAGGAAGGATTTCTTTTATCACTGCTTTGCTTCAAGTTTTGTCTAAATTAGAGTCTCAAAATAAATTTCTTTTGTTCATCCTCAGCTTTAGGAATAAGTGGGATTTTGGTGTTAGTAAACAGTTCCTATTGAGTATAACCATTACTGATTAATTCTTTCTCTACTTCCGAAAATTTATCCATGCCCCACCCCTGAAAAAGTCTTCTATTCCTTTTCATATTTGGGAGGGCTCTGAATCGATAGATAGCATCAATCCCCAGCCCCATAACCCTAAAGAGCATCTCCATGTTCTGAGGGATAGGCAGGATTTTTTTTTTTACTCCCTTGACGGAAAATGTCTTCCTGTATATCACTCCTACCCCCCAGGAAGCTGAACCCTGGAGGCCTGTTGGTAGAATGACAACTAGAATTTACCTAGTTGGCTCTGAGTTTCTATGGGAGATTTATCATGTGAGTACAGTAATGAGGTTCCCTCCCCCTCTCTCCCTTCTGTATATCATGGTTACACCTCACTACCACCACCACTGTAATCTGCACATAGTGCTCATGGTAATTTGCTTGAATTTGGGAACAGTGATTTATAGATGCCATCAGAGGGCTTGAACACTGAATCACAAAAATCGATGCAGAAAACTGTCTGTCTTAGCCTGTTTTGTGTCACTATAAAGGAATATTTGAGGCTAGGTCATTTATAAAGAAAAAACATTATTTGGCTCATGATTCTGGATGGCTGGAAAGTTCAAGATTGGGCCTCCACATCTGGTGAGGGCCTCAGGCTGCTTCCACTCATCGCAGAAGGCAAAGGGGAGCTGGCGTGTACATAGCTCACATGGTGAGAGAGGAGGACAGAGAGAAAGAGAGAGGGGAGAGGTGCCAGGCTTTTTTTAACAACCAGCTCTCCTGGGAACTAATAGAGTGAGAACTCACTCACCCCCGAGGGAGGGCATTAAACAATTCATGAGAGATCTACCTCCATGACCCAAATACCTCCCACTAGGCCCCTCCTCCCAATACCGCTACACATGAATTTCAACATGAGATATGGTGGGAAAAAACAACCATGTCCAAACCATAGCATTCTGTCCTCTCAAAAGTCATGTCCTTCTCACATGGCAGAATACAATCATCCCTTCCCAAAAGTCCCAAAAATCTTAACTCATTTCAGCATCAACTTAAAAGTCCAAAGTCTCATTGGAGACTCAAAGTATATTCCTTCCAGCTATGAGCCTATAAAATCAAAAACAAGTTATTTATTTCCAAGATATAATAGTTGTGCAGGCATTGGGTAAACACTGATAATTTGCAATTAAGTGAGAAGGCTATTTACATATTTAGCATTTATGGTTTAATTATGTCATTTAATCTCCACAATAGACCACTGGTTATTAGCATTCCCATTTTTTTACTCCATGAGCTATATCAGCTCTACATGAATATTAATCCATACCTTTACTAGTAAACCTAAAATAACCAGAATAATAAATCAAATAAAGATGGATAGGCTAAAAAGAGAAAACAAGTCTATCATGACAGAGTGTCAGCAGATTTCACAATTCCCTAGAACTTCAATGTGTAATAGGGTCATCACTACCCAGATGGGTATATTTAAATTTAAGTTAGTTAAATTTAAATAAAGGTGAAAATTTAGTTTTTCGCTCACACTAGTCACATTTTAAGTGTCAAATGGCTACACATAGCTAGTGGCTACTGCATTGAATAGCACAGATTAAATAGCATTTCCATCATCGCAGAAAATTCTATTGAACAGCACTGCTCTAGAATATGCCTTCATGAATGATGGGCTCTATTCTCAGAAGATGATAATTTTCAAATGCTATTGTCTGTGCTGTACTTAAGTTCCTAGAGAGCAAAAGGAATCTGCTTCCTCCTGTTGAAGGGACAAGATGTAGCAGACAGCCTTTGTTCCTAGTTTTTCAAGGATCTGCTCATATGCCCAGGAGACAGAGTTGCTCCAGTGGCCACCTTCTGCCAGGTGAGGATACAGCATTCCTCCGCTCTGGAGGATGCAGCTCTCTCCAGACAACAAAATCTGCTGGTGCCTTGATCTTGTACTTCCCAGCCTCCAGAGAAAAGAAGTTCCTGTTCTTTATAAATTCCCCAGTCTTAGATATCTTGTTATAGTGGTACTAAATGGACTAAGGCACCATTTCCCAATCACTAATGCTTCATCCATTTTCTTTCTTTGGGGCATGCTGACCACTCTCTCCTTTCTCAAAGTTCCCTTACTTTGCTTCAGTGACAGTACTCTCTCTGAGTTTTCTTTCTACCTCTCTGGCTATTTATAAAAAGTGCCTTTAGTTTATGCTTCTTTTGCAACCTCCCTTAAATGTTGATATTCCCCAAGATTTCATATTCAACTCCCTCCCCATTCCAAATTCTCCTTGGACAATGGCACCTATATTTATGATTTTGCCTACTTACTCTAATGTTTTATTTACATCTTTCACGTTTCTATTGAGCTCCACACACAGATGCTCAATGACCTACTAGATATCACCATGTGAATGTCCCACAGGCAATCCAAACTTGTTTTATCTTAAATTGAACTTATCATTTTCTCTTCCCATTGCCAAACCTGTCTTTCCAATGTCAGTCAAGGCTTGTCATTGTCAGCACCACTCATCTTTGCTGACCAATTTTAACCAGGATTATATTATATATACTAGGCTTCCTCCAACAGCCTGAGCCACAGAACTCCATAGAAACAACTAACAATATATCAAAAGTTTTTAAAAGATAATATTCCATGCTGGTGAAGATATACTGTAAGGGGCACTATCACATACTCTTATGATGGAAGTGTAAATTTATACATTTCTAGAAAGCAATTTGACAATATGTATTGTTACCAATATCAGAACACTTCTTTGGAACACCCTTGGGTCCCTGAAATCATGTGGTGAGACAGAGTCCAGTCTGCCATAGAGACTCTTAAGAGCCTACACTGCCCTCATGATGCCAAATGGTACTTCTGCTAGCATTGTAGGAGTAAACAATGTGATGTCTTAAGACCAACTTATCAGAATAATTTTTCACAAAAGTTTAAGCGTACTGAACCCATCTTCAAATCACATTGATCATATTACCTTCTAGGAGCCATTTGTCTTCCATGATTATAACAACTCACAACTCATTATATCAGGAATCAGGGCTTGTGGGAGTGTGGCTGCAAATGTAGACATTCCTCCCAATTTGGAGGGGTTTGTGCTCAGGAGTCTCATCTAGTGCTAGTTTCTTCCTCTTGCAGGTTCTTAGAATGCTAGATATAAGCCCCCAGTCAACCAGACTCAAGGCACTCTGATATCTCCATTGCAGTGAGATTATATAGATCCTAAGGAGCAAATATGAAGACTGCAAAGAATTCCAACTCTATCAAACCATACCCCAATCACAAAAGGAGACTATGAAACTTTATAAATAAAATATAATGCAAAATGCCACCAGGCACCATCAGAAAGTACACCTTCAAATGGGTAGAAAGCTCTATTCAGGGAAATTAAACAGACAAATAATGTAGACCAATTGGTGAATGAATTGGAGACATAATGTGGTACTTTATCCCCTAGGGTTGAGTGCTCAAAGTGGTGCACCCCAATCCTGCTTTGGAATCTCCATTCAACTTTATGTCTTCTCAACATGTATCAAGAGGCTTCAAAAATTTATTCTCAATTTGTCTTGAATGAATTTGTCCAAAGTCAATCAGTAGAGACATGGACAAAGATTTGTAGTCTAGGATGTTCAATGCAATATTATTTATAAAAAACAAAAAAAACTGGAAGCAATCTAAATGTCTAGTCACAGAAGATAATAAATTATACTACTATGAATATTATAGTGCCATTAAATTGTTATTAAATTATTTTGATTTAATTTAAATAATTTAATTAATGTATTTAAAATTAATTTAAAATAATTTTAATGTCATGGTAAAATGCTTATAATACAATATTAAAAACAGGACTACAAGGATATATAAACATCATTCAATTAAATGTCTAAATATATATAACACATACACTGAAAACATGAGTTATAGGAAACATACCAAATGATGAGATTAGAAGAGAATTTCCTACAATGTGTAGTTATTATCTTTAGAATAAGAAAACAAAAAAGAGACATCAGGCTGTCTCTGGCTTATTAATTAGTACCCGGTGACATAGCTTTTATTTACATGTTCTCTGCCTCCAATTAGATTTGAGTGTCATTGAGAGTAAAGACGCTGTCTGCTATTTCTTTTCTGTTTCTCCCTTATAGTACAAAGCTTTTTGCAGATGGAGGGAGTCAACCAGTAAGTCTGAGGAGAAGCAGCTAATACCATCAGTTCAATGATCACTTCTAGGAAGGCCATATGGTCAATCTGTCAACAAAAGGACTGGAGGCTCACTGGATAAAATTCTACAGCAATGAAGATGCCACAACTCCCAGTATAGAGGAACAGCAAAAAAATTAGGGCCAGGCACATTTGAGTTCCAATTCTAACTTCCCCATTCAGTGGCTAGGTAACTTTGATCAAGTTACCTACTTTGGTGTCCCAGTTTGATCTCCAATAATAATACCACTCCTCAAGGTGGTTATGAAAATTAAAGAATGTACAGTACCTGGTAAATTGTTGGTATTTTTCCCTTTTCCCTTTTGAAGCATGGCTCATTTTACTAACACAGGGACATTGTGAATAATTAAAATTGTCATCAGCTCCCACAGTTCATTGAATATCTTCTTTTGAAAAACTCAAAGGATTTAAAATTAAATCTTAAATGATATCTGTGTTGGACAGAATCCGCCCACATCTGGAAAACTGGAGCTTGAATCTTTGTTCTTGCTTCCAGCAATTAGATTTTTTCATATTTTCCTGAAAACCTCTTGCTGTTTTATCAAATCTGATTAGGGAGAGACACCTGACTCCCCAGGGACTGGAGTTAAACATTAGATATGAAAGTCACATAGAGACCAGAGAGATGAATAATATGTCTCAGCTCGTTTATTTTCAAATGCTTTTTGAGACAGGAGAAAAGGAGGATGGGAGAAACTTCTAAAGAGTGACCAGTTTTATGAGGCGAAAAGATATCATTTTCATAATTTAATACTAGGAAGCAAGATTACCTTTGATAAAACAGTTTTCTTAGAACGGGAGTTAGAAATGGAGTCATTGCCATTTCATTTGTGTTCCTGCCTTATGGTACAGGGACATTACAATGAATTTAACAGGGTCATATAAAAATTTATTTTTCATCCCACCCCATCTCTCCCTTGTGCTATGACTAGTTGGCAAAGAAGTGATTCTCAAAACATTTTTCTTAGTTACCTACTATATATTTTTTCCATATTATCAAAACAATTCTATATTATTTTATTTTTTTAATTGCTTCTCACCTGAGAATATATTATTTTATTTTGATCTATGAAAAATTGGACCTTTACATTGCCCTTTTTGTTGTAAATAGGGGAGTAAGTCCCCCTTGTCGGGTCTTTAAGGATCACTGTATCACAGCTACAGAAATTATACTCCGAGAAGCATATGAAATTAAAGAATTTACTCTGTCCTTCCCAGAAATGTTAAAAAAAAAGAAAGAAAGAAAGAAAAAGAAAAAAAGAAATTAAAGGATTTACTTTACTCACAGGTCCTAGAGAGGAAGGCAGGCCACACCACGCAGGGGACCACACAGGAGCAGCACCAAGGCAGCAGGCTTGACCTAGTAGGAGAGGAGCAGAGAAAGGGGACCCCTTGGCAAGTGACTTAACACATTGACTGCCACACTAGAAACAAAAGTTTTTTCCCTGGGGAGACAGTTTTATTAAAACAAAATGACCCTTTCTAATTTGTTATTTTTTATTATTTTCTGTGCATAACTTATATGCAACGCAGTCCACGTTTTTAGAATTAAATTGTCAATATTGATTGTAACAATAAGAACATCAACAAGTAAGATTTTCACAAACCAACTGCAGGGTTTTGCTTCACAAGACCTCGGGGTCAAAACTAGCCTGAGTTAAATACAATTCACATGGCAGTCGATGTGTTAATTAGGGATCAGTTTGGCGAACACAAGCAAGAGGCACGAGGGGATTTCATTGGTGCATTTGAATGTCACTGGGGCACAGTCACGGGAGAGTAAGAAGGGGAACTTGTCGCAGGGACCAAGTTCATCATAACGGTACACCTGGTTGCCTGGGAGAGATGCTCACAGCCTGTTTGTAGGGATGCTGAGACATCAGGAAAATATGAAGTTTTAAAAATTCACAATACACCCTTACTCTGAAGGGAAGTTCAAAGGTGGTGGCACTAATGAACTTGAGTTACTTGTGCATTAAGCAAGCCAGTCATGTCAGTGGGGGGAAAAGGAAAGAGATAGTAATAATGATTGACTAAATTTTAATGTGTGTGACTCAATGCTATTTAACGCTGTGTCTGGGTACAGTTCCCGCTAAAATGGTCTCATTCCCTGCCGTGCTTTAGGAAATACTGCTTCTGCTATTTATCATGTCATCCATGTTCCAGAATTCTTGATCTTTATGCACAAAATCCTTAGTGCGTGGATTTTGTTCTCATGGTCTCAATATGGCTCCTCCATGTCCTCCAGATACCACATCCTCATTCCAGGCAGGGGGAAGGGATGAGGACAACAGGGTGAGTGTGTCAGCCAATCTTAGATTTTTTTCATTGAAAAATAATCGTTTTCCTACCATTTCCACCCAGTAGAATGCAGCTTGCATCTCACTGGGCAGAATTGTATTACTTGTTCATTTGTAACTGCAAAGGAAACTGGGAGATCATTCTCATGAAATGTTTTTCCTCTGCAAATGTATCAGATACTCCATCAGATCCATTTTCACCCCTGGAGACATGCCCCCTGGTATGCTCTGTCACCCTGCTCCAATCTGAGCTGCAAACGCTGTAGGCTTGCTGCTCGGCCGGAAACTCAGGACACCTACATTTCCACCATCCTAGAAATTTTCTTCCTCACTCCACTGTTACATCCTGTTTCTTGGATGCTTAGTTCTTGATTTACTTCCTTGTTTAGTGGTGCATATCCTTCAATAGCTTTTTGTAAGAGGAAGTAAGTTTTTGAGACTTTACGTGTCTGAAAACATCTTTTATCTAGCGTCACACTTGACTGATAACTTGGCTGAGTAGAATTTTAGATTGACAATCATTTTTCTTTGGCTTTTGAAGGTATTGCATTCCAGTGATGTGATTGAGAAGTCTGATGCCATTCTTTTTCCAGAACTTGTGTATATATTCTATTTTCTTCTCTGAAGATCTTCAGTGTACTCTATCAATGGTGTTCTAAAAGTTGGCTTGATTCCTTAATTATTGTGTTGGTCACTCATGGGCCTTTTTAATCTGGAGATATATGTCCTTCAAGTCTAGGAAAAGTTCTCATATTATTTCTTTGATCATTTCCTTCCCTCCATTTTGTCTGTTCTCTTTTTCTGGAATGAATATTAATTAAATAGTGCATCTATTGAATTGCTCCTTTTAGTTTCTTATTTTTGTTTTCTCTCATTAATCATCTCTTTTACTTTTTATTCTACTTTGTTGTGATTAGTGTTTGCATAATATATCTTTTCTTTATTTTACTTTTAACCATATATATTGTTCTATTTAATGTACATCTCTTGTAAACAAATACAGTGGCATCTTGCTTTTTCTTTTTTCTTTGAGACAAAGTTTTACTCTGTCACCCTGGGTAGAGTGCAGTGGCATCATCGTAGCTCACTGCAACCTCCAACTCCTGGGCTCAAGCGATCCTCCTGCCCCAGCCCCCAGCCTCCTGAGTAGCTGGGACTACAGGTGCCCAACACCATGCCTGGCTAATTTTTCTATTTTAGCAGAGACAGGGTCTCACTCTTGCTCAGGCTGGTCTCAAACTCCTGAGCTCAAGTGATCCTCCCACCTCTGCCTCCCAGAGTGCTGGGATTACAGGCGTGAGCCCCCAAGCCTGGCCTGGGATCTTGCTTTTTATCCAGTCTGACAATCTTTGCCTTTTAATGGGTTTAGTACATTTATGTTTATTGTAATTATTCATATGGTTGGGTTTAAGTTTGTTTTCTATTCTTCCTATCTGTTCTTTGTCCTTTCTTCACCTCCTTTCCTTCCATCTATTAAATTAATTAAGTACTTTAATACAATATTAAAGTAAACAGTATCTTAATATAGTGTAATACAGTATATTTAATATAATATTCAATTGTATTTCTTCTTTTTAGTTCCTCTTCTTTATTCTTTGTTCTACCTTGAATTAGCATTGTACACTTCACATGTATTATAAGAGCCTAACAACAAAATTTTATTTACCCCTTCTATGTTCTTTGTGTTGCTGTTATCAAATATTTTAGTTCTACGTATGTTATCAACTTCATAATACATTATTATTGTGTTCACTTTAAACAGTCTATTGTCTTTTAGAATCTTAAGGAACAAGAAAAAATGTATTTTAAAATATTTATCCACATATTTACTATTTACAGTACTCTTCATTTTTCATATAGGTTTGACTATCTGTCTTACATCATTTCCCTTCATACTGAAGAACTTACTGTAACATTTCTTGCAGTAAAAATTTGCTACAATTTCTCTGTTTTTGTTTTTAAAATATCTGTATTGTCTTCATTTTTAAGTATATTTTCCCTTGATATAGGCTTCTAGACTGATAGTTTATTTTTTCTTTCAGTACTTTGGTATGTCATTCAATTGTCTTCTGTCTTGTATTAGTTCTGATGAAAAGTTCAGCAGTCATAATCATCATTGTTGTCCTGTATATAATACAACTTTTCTTCCTCTCTAGTTGCTTTCAAGATTATGTTTGATTTAGCAATTCTATTATGATGAGCCTAGGTATGGTTTTCTTTGTGTTTATCCTGTTTGAGATTAGTTAAGCCTGTTGGATCTCTAGGTTGATATTTTCCATCAAAATTGAATTTTTGTTAGCTAATATGTCTTCAAATATATTTTTCTTTCTCTCCTATGCCTTGGACTCCAATTACAAATGTGTTAGACCACTCAATATTTTCCCTCAGGTCACTGAGGTTGGTTCTTTTTTTCAGTCATTTTTCTTCTCTGTGCTTCAGTTTGCATAGTTCCTATAGATCTGTCTTAAATATTGTTAATTATTTTCCTGCTGTGGCCAAATTAATGTTAATCTCAGTCAATGCCTTTTTTATTTCATTTATTTTATTTTGCAGTTCTAGAATTCCCACTTGGTCTTTCAGATAGTTCCATTTCTCTGGTGAAATTTCCCATCTGATCACTTATTTTATGTATTTTTCTTTATGTCCTTGAACATATTTATAATAGCTACTTTACAGTCTTTGCTAATTCCAACAACTGTGCCATATTTGGGTTTACTTCTATTGAATGTTATTTCTCCAAATTATGGTTCATGTTTTCTTGTCTATTTGTATATAATCAATGTCTTTTATTGTAAGCTGGACATTATAGATCATACAATGGATTTGTTGTCTTCTTTTAAGAGTGTTAAGTTTTGTTCTTGCAGATAGTTAACTTGTGGTTTAGTTTAATCCTGTTGAAGCTTAGCTTTACTATGTGTTAGGCCAGGTGAAGAGTACCCTCTACTCTAGGACTAATTTAGCCCTTCCTAAAGTGTAGCCTTTCTATGATCTCATCTAAATATCCAGAGTATATAGCAAGGTCTCTCCACTTCAACTGGTTAGAATTTAAATGTTTCTTTAGCACTGTGCAATGAATCTCCAGAATCTTCGGTGAGTTTCATAAAGTCTCCCCATCTACATATGTAGCTTATTGTTTGGCTAAAGATTCAAGAGGACTCCTTTGCAGATTTCCAGGTCTCCCTCTCTGTGCAGTTTCCTCCTCCCCAGTACCTTGTCCTACAAATTTCAGCTATTTCATCATCCCTGAGTCCCAATTTCTGCTTTTGCCACTCTTTGGCTCCATTTCCCTAATGGAAATGGCCCCCAGGCAGAAAGCCAGGGTCAATGTGGAGGTTTCTTTCTGTGTTTCCCTTTTCTCAAGAAGCTTAGCCTTGCAGTGTTTGATGTTTAATAACTGAAAAGTTGTTTCATATATTTTGTCCAGTTTTACAGTCATTTGCTGTAAGAAGATAAATCCATATTAGCTACTTTATTATCACTGAAACTAAAAGTCCAATTGGCTGAATTTTTACTTTTGACTTTATAGTTTCAGTGCATATATAATAGAATTTAATTCAACACTTAAAAGGAAGAACTTTTGTACTGTTATTGATTCTACTGCCCTCTTCCACTATTTAGTGATCAGGATAGGAAAAAGTGAGGAGTTTTAACTGAGAGTGGGTGAAGTAAATACAGTATAAATGTTAGTAAGACTGAGTTCTCACTATAAAGTGATGCATGGGCCAAAAAGTATGTTTTGTCACTGGATTAATCCAGGGCAGGTTTGAATTCCTACCTTGAATGGCTGCCCAAAGACTTCAAACATTAGCTCCAGAAAAATGATTCCCAACTTAGAAATCAAGAGAAGATTCTTCCAGAATAGATATACATAGTGGTGAGTATTTTCTATTGTAATTCCAACACTTAGCTGAGTGAAATAATTTGTTGGACCCAGAAAGTTTCAAAAGATAATGAAAACCAATGTTTAAGAGAAAAGATAATTTATTCAAACTCTAATATATACTATGGATAAAAATAGCAGCTGATTCAAACCTAGGGATCCTGAAGAAAAAAGAAAGAAAAAAAAAGAGAAACAGCAGTTGAGCTCCCTTTATAATTGCTGCAGAGCCTTGTGAGTCTGTACTTCTTTGATCTGGAAGGTTATCAATATACTTCTCATACTCCTACAGATTCTGATTTTGCCTTTCTTAGGTATGGGGAATCTAGCACTTGATAGTCTCTTAGCACAGGAGTGCTTGGATCAAACTAACCAGTGTTTAGGTTCTAGCAACTTCCTACAAGTTGTGTGACCTTTGACAAGTTACCCTGTCTGAGCCTCAGTTCCTCACCTGTAATATGGCAGAAAGCACCACTCTACCAGATATCTGCTTCTGCCCTGCCAAGTTGTTGGCACTAAAGACCTGTCACTCTCTAGAGGCAGTGCCTGGGCCAGTGACAGAGTATGCTAAAGACTCCTTCCTCTCAGAGAGGGAGAGAGAAGCTGATCTCCTGCACATACACCTGCTACCTGACTTGCCTGGGTTGAGTAGTAAACCACTGTGTCCCATGTAAGCATTGGCCATAAACAGCTTCACCTACCAGATTGCTCTTGTTCTTTGACAGCGCCTTACTCTCTCTCTCTCTCTCTCTCTCTCTCTCTCTCTCGGATATATAGAAGCTGTTTTCTCTGACAGGAATAGTCTTCCCTTTCAAATCCTCACTCCAACTCCTATCCCCGGTTCCTGTTTCCTGGTTAACTCCTGCTCTTTCTTCAGATCTCAACCTAAACATCTCCTTTCCAGGGAGACCTTCCCTGACCTAGACTAGGTTCAGCTCCCTCAGCAGTAGAGGCCCATAAAAACCTGTGCTTCCCTTAATATAACATGAATCACAAGTGAAATTTTTTGTTTAATATCTGTTTTCTCTGCTAGATTATAAACTCCATGAGGGCAAGGGTCATACCAGGGATCTCCAGGACCTAACCCTGAAACATAGTAGATGCTCCATGATCCATGTTGACATGTTGTTAACTGTAGGGTGATGCACACATGCATATATATTTGGAATATGTTGCATGTTTGAAGACACAATGTGGGGAAGTGGGAAGACTGGTTGGGAGCATAAGATGGGGACCAGTAGAAAGGTCTTTTTATAGCTTATCTGTTTATATTAAAAGCTCCACACACAGAGGGAGTCAGATGGAAGTGCAGAGACTGTAGGATTCAGAGTCAAACAGGCTGGGTGCTCTGCCTGTGAAGTTCTTGTGTAACCTTTGCTGAACAGGAGACAGAAGAGAAAAGTCAGCATCACAAAACAACCTCTGCTCATATGCGGCTGGTATGAAAGGATGGAAAATGAAAAGTATTTGAATCCTGGCCATTGTCCAGTTTGGCCAGCACTCCAGACAAGCCATTTTACAGGCACAGTACTTCCCTTTTTTCTTTGGTGAAACTCAAGAGGCAGATAGTGTGTTTATGTCAGTGACAGCTGTCTTTTTTTATGCTGAGAGGGTAAAAGTATAGAGTTTATCTTTAAGTGTGAGAGAGCCAAAGGGAGGAGGCAGTGACATTCGGTTTGAAAAACACACTAAAGAGAGAAAAATAAAGCAAAAATGGAAAAATGTTATTAATTGGTGAGTCCAGGTGAAGGATATATAGGGGTATTTCTTTACATTTTCTTGTGATTTTTTTTGGATAGATTTGAAATTTTGCAATTTAAAGTATCATTGTGATTAATAAAGGCAAAGCTTTGTATTTTTTAAATATTACATTTAGTCCATCCATGGGGCTTGTAGAAGCTTCACTCACCCCCACCTTTTTCTCCCCAAGATTCCTTCTCTCTACCCATTAGAATGCATGAGAATCCCTGCTGGAGGGGCATTCCCAGACCCTCCCCCGGCACCATTCCTGGACATCTGGCCTGTCCACCTGAGACTTTAGAGTTAGTCTACTGCCCTCAAGGTAGTGACATTGGAGCCAGTTACCAAAGAAGTTATGCACCATCATTCTCCTGGAGGTTTCTACATGCTTTGAAGTTTTAGATATAATCTTCCTTATAGGCAGAAGGTGGAACCAGATAAAGCCTCCTAAGGTCCTTTTGATTATAAATTTGTCTGAGTGCTAAGGAGAGAAGGTTTAGAGTCTCTGGAGTAAGTGGTACGATTCTCTTTCTTCTCCCTTGTGACTTGACTACTCGGATTTTTGAAGCTGGCACATAGCTTTTGTTTTGCTAGGCTTTGAAAAAGCTGTGCTCCAGTGTCTGCCAGCAAAGTTGCGAGTGGCAGCATTCCTGGAAGCTCCCTGTTCCCGATGATGTCAGACCTCTTGTGACCCAACCACCACACATCCAGAAACATTACATCATTCCAGGATGTAATTCCTCCTAATGCAGAGCTTGCTGTTACTGTGCTGCTGCTACTGCTGCTGCTACAAGCCGTAAGCTATAACCTCAGGCATAGGCAGCTTTGTACAGGTCAGCAGCCAAAACTAGGAAGACAATAGACTCATCTGAGGGTCAGATTGTCCCCACCGAAATGCAGGGACTGCTGGGATAGGCCACATGCCACATTAAACATACATAAAGCATTTCACAATTGAAGATCAGGAATGAAATAAAGGTGGCTTTTTCCTGACAAGATGCGGTTCACCTTTTATTGAGTCACATATTTTGGCATGTCAGGTTTGGGTTATGTGGGCAAATGTTAGAGTGGATAGTGCCTTTTGATTGGCTGAAGGAAACTGACTCTGAGTGTATAATTCACATATGTACAGGAATGGGACAAGAAGCCTTTAGAGGGGCATTAAAAGGAGACAAGGCCTACTTTAAAGATATTTGTACCCCATATCACTTCAAAATAATTATAGAAGCAAAATCTTAGGGGTAAAGGGAGCAGATGAATATTCATTACCCATCAGTAAGGACAATTATAACAATAACAGTAAAAAACAACCACCATTTATTGAGCTCTGACCATGTGCCAGACACTGTGGCAAGCAAACTTGTGGCCTTGCTAACAGCATGACTGAGTAAGTAGGGTACCCTGTGTCTTAGAGTGGTCTTAACCTTGTGTTAAGACCTTTGTGTCCTGGGGTGTCCCATCAGAGTCCAATTGACCATTGCCCCCCATCCAGTAATGCTGAGCTCTATTGGATCACCCCCTTGCTATTCAGAGCAATTCAAATGCATCTGCATTTGGGTCAGTGCTTCCTGGAGACAAGGACAGGCCCGGGAAGGATGGCGTCAGACAGTCACACGGATCTTAGCAGTCCTGCAGGCACCCAGCCACCATGGCAGGCATGAGGAAAGCAGAGAACTCTTAGTCTCATTCAGGTTCCCCAGGAACTTCAATCAAAGTGACTTCTGTGTTCATCTTCTCTGAGCAACAAGGCTTCAATGTCTTTGCCATTTGCACAGCCTCGTGTAGGTGCTCACTTCGTGCAGCTTCATCTTGCATCCCTGCCTCTTAACTATAAACTCTTCCCCAAAACTTCCTCCCTTTCCTTCCCCAACCCACCCCCGTGTGTACTTTACCTCAGTCTTTTAAAACTAGATCAGGAGGCCAGGAAGTGTTTACTTCCCTTTTTTACCCTAGTTTCTTCAACTAGGCGAGACCCTCTGGATCACTGCCCACCTGCCACCCTGGTCTCCTAGCAACACGCTGCTCTGTGCAGCCCGGGAGGTAGATGTGTCAAAGGGAGCCTGGGTGGCGGGAGTGAGAACGTGAGCTAAGCTCTTTCCTCCTAGGCCCTGAAGTACAGAACTGCTGCTTCACGGTAATTAATATTTCAGAAGAAGGGATTCGCTTTCCTGGCATATCTAAGACTCAGCCCTAAGGGTAACAAATAATTTGCCAAGGAGGGCAGGGTTTCCTTTGTGCCAGAGCAGAGATTTCTATTTGAAAGACATTTAATGAAGTCCTGCATTGCCCTAAGGACCGACGAAAAAACAGTAGGGTTAAATGTGGTATCTTTTTGGTACAAGAATAGTTAGGCTGACATGCCATTCATAGAGGATGCATTTGAGTTGTTCTTTGATAATAAATGTAATTTTAGAGCCAGAAGGTATCTTAGAATCATGTCGTTCAAGTATCATATTTTTTTGTAACCTGATAAACTAAGGCCCAGAGAAGTTAAATGACTTACCTGGTGGTCTCCCAATACAGGAGAAATGGGGTTGGGACCAGAACACTCTCTTCTAAGGCTCGGTCCGATGCTCCTTCCATGACCCCCTACTGCCTTCCAGAGTCGGTGTTGATGTGCTGCACTGGCTCATATCACTCAAGGGTGTGGGTTGTAAAACAGCTGGATATTTTGGAGGGCAAGGCTGGTGTTGTAGACAGAGTAGAACTCACTGAACCACCTGACCTCTTGCTCTTGGTGGTAACATGTCCTTCCTGGTTGAGCTGACCAGGACAGACAACGGTGAGAAAATACAAAAAGCTAATCACTACTCACCCATGAGGCTGATATTGAAAGATTGACTTCTGACTTATCCTTAGTTTAGGGTCAGAGAAAAAGTGACATTACCCTATATCCACAGTGACTACAGACAGCCTGTTTACCTAAAAAAGAAAAGGTTTTTTTGGTGAGTTTTAACAGTCTCTAGAATTACTTGTCGAAATTCTTCATTGTGAGTAGTAAAAATCCAACTCAAACTATCTTTTAACAAAAGAGGGAATTGATAGGCTCACTTGGCTAGGCGTGATAGCCCGGGGCAGCTCGAAGGACCTGAGAAGAGCTGCAGGAGCCAGGGGTGAAGGAGAGGAATTGGGATTCAGTCCTCCATGCAGCTTTTCTCTGCGGGTCTCTGCTTATCTCTCTTGTCTGTTCCTATAGCAAGTGTTCTCTGTTTGGTTAGAAAGATGATCACAGTCCTCTAACTTCATACCCTTATGGCATCATGACACCCAAGACAAGACTGTTGTTTCTCCTGTTTTAAACTCAGAAATCCCAGGGAAGGACTGTAATAGACCCAGCTTGAGTTCATACCCTCCCCTGAACCATCACTGTGTCCGGGAGAAACAGGGAGCTGTGATTAGCCAGACCTCTTACTGTCCCCTGCCTCTATAAGTGGTGGAGGGAGAGGGTGGGAAGTTACTGGAATAAGGGGTGATGGATGACAAAAAGACAATAGGTAGCACTGTCCACTACATCTTGTTTTCCACAAGTGGTGGAATTGAGTACAACTTCCATTATCTCATGCTATTCCTCCCTCCAGCCCACACGCATCCATATGGACCGTTAACAAAACAACATGGATAATGACATTGGTGGTCCAAGGAATTCTTGTTGAGTGAATCATCCTTGTCAATACTGATCCATATCAGTAGACCAGACCCTGCAAGAATCCTCCAGGGACTGGTGGGCAGGAGGCAGTGTGCTGCAATGAAGAAAGAGTGCTGGAAGAGAAAGCAAGAGGTCTGAGGGCCTAGTCCTGGTTTTGTCACTGACCAACTCTCTAACCTTACACTAGTCCCTTCATCTCTGCTTGTTTAGAGAATAGGAGATGTTGGCCCAGGAAGTCACTAAGATCCGTCTCACCCTAACATCCTGCAGGTGCAATTTGGGTGCAGCAACAGAGCATGTCACTGCCCCCTCTAGTGGCTCATTTAAAGCAGGGAAAGAACCCAGAGCATCTCCATTTCTAATCAAAAAGAGGAACAACTTCCCCCACAGGGCCTTACAGGCACATACCCATGGAACAACGTTAAAAGGCAAAGTTCTGGGGGCAGAAGGACACCACTGCTTTGTCAACCAAAGCCCTGGAGAAGTGCAAAAATACAAGAAACTGCTCTTCTGCACAGAAATGTTGTAGCTACCCTGACATCTATTCACCAAGACACCACGTGCCCAAAAAGTAGGTGGTAGAAATAGGAAACTGACAATAAGGAGGAAAAAACAACAGTTTCAGAAGGATGTAAATAGCTATGTAGACAGTAGAGGGTGAGCAGGAGAGAGAGATTAGTCTCACAAATGCTATTGATCAAAACTCATTTATTCCAGAAATGTTTACTGAGCATCTAGTGTGTCCTAGACACTGATTATGAATTATATCACTGAGGACAAGAGAATTCACAGTTCCAGCCCTCCTGGAGCTTGTATTCTAGTATAGGACACACGTATTGCATAAATACAAGTATAGTAAGTGCCCTAAAGCAGAAACCTAAGGTGTTCTCTGAACTTATAACAGAGGACCCAGACCTTGACTTTGGTATCAGAGAAGGTATCCCTGAGGAAATGACCTTCAAGCTGAGTTTTTGAGTACTAGGGGTACCAGGTCAATTGTAGTAAACAGAGAAAAGAGTATGCAAATTGTTCATGAAAAATCTAAATTCTAAGAATATTACTTAAACTGTTATCACATGCTATGCTCTGGAGATACAAAGATGAATAAAATACAATATTCTTGCCTTCACAGACAATAATCTATGGATGACAGAGGAGAGGGTTTGGAGCCAATAATAGCTATAGTCTCAGAAGTCTGTGGTTACAAATCAAGGGCGGTTATGATGTTAATAGAAATGTGGAGGATTTAAAGAGTAAAATTTGTCTTAATAACCACCATACTTTGGGGACTTAGACCTTTCTGGACAAGCGTTTTGATAGTGTGCACTCCTGCCACAGCTGAGGAAGTGAGGTAGCCTTTGTCCTAGAATATAGGCTGTTTATCAAGTGCCACGTCCCCAGCACAGCACACACCGCACCTGAGAGATAATGAATAAATGAGTCATGTTGCTTCCTTCAGACTCTTCAGCCTGTTCTGTCGCATTCATTTGGAATGCGGCATGGATATTGAGACGAGGGGCCAGGAGGGAGCAGGGCCCAGGTCGATGCCCGGCACAGAGTAGGGCCCTAAGAAGTGTTTGACGAAGGCATGGCTGAATGAATGAGTACGCTAGCAGCTCAGACTGGTGTTTGACAACCAGGCTGTGACAGGGTGTAATGTCCCTCAGAGGCCTGAACTGAGGTCCTGACAGTATTGCAAGACTCAAAAGAGATCTTCAGTCTGAGGCACAGTTACCTCCACTCCTTTTGTCGGCCATTCTCGCTCTCAGCACCCCAGGGTTGGAACCTCCCTGTCTGTAAGCAGGAACTGAGAGGCTTTGATAAGTGTGCTCATCCGTTATTCTAAACATGAGGAAATGCAGCCCCAGCGCCGCAATACCCGAGCTGGGGACCACCTAGCAAGGTACTGAGCTGGAACGGGCATGAAAGCCACTCTTTCCCTTCCCACTCAGACTTCATTTCATAGAGTCAGCACATATACCAAAGACTCAGAAAGATAATATGTTGGATATTAAGCCATTTTAAACATCCTGGAGGTCTCATCGTTCAAGGGAAGACTAATGATGAGTCTTTTTTCAAAATTAAGATTTTCTAACTACTTCTGCGTGTAGACTTTCACATCGGGTTTTCTTAAAATGCAGTTGATCTTTAACACTGAAATTTATGGTGAAAAACAAACTTTGGTTTCTAAAAAAAAAAAGCTTTAGGAAATCATCAACCCATATCAGTAAGGATTCTTTATTGTAAATAATCAAAAACAACTCCGACTGATTTAAGGAGAATGGGAATTCATTAAAATGACAGGTATATCACAGAATCACAAGTTAAGGATGAAGAACCAGTCCAGGGCAATGAATCAGGAGTGAAGCCTCAAATCACACCATAGAACTGGCCCCTGCAGCCTGAACACCTTCACATTGCAGCTTGTACCACAAACAGTGCATTGATTAGGATTAACTTCAACAGCAACTAACAGAGACCCCAAATTATAGGACTTTAAATAACATAGATGTGTACTTCTCTTTCTCATATTAAAGTCTGGAGGCCCAGGGCTGACAGGTAAATCTGTTCCTTGGAGCCCGCAGAAAGGCAGGCCCCTTCTGTCTGTTGCTCTCCCATGTGGGGTCTCCATTACTGTGGTTACCTCATGGTTCACAGCAGCTGCTCCAGCCTCAGCTATCCTGATCTCCATTCCAGCCGACAGAAAAGAGGAAGAGATGAAGCCCCAGCTGTCCTTTAAGGAAGGATCCCAGGAGAAGTCAGGCAACACTTCTACTTATAGCTTATTAGCCAGAACTAGCCAAACCTAGCCCCCAGGGAGATTAGGTAATATAGTCTTTATCCTAAATGGCATGTGCCCAGTTAAAAATAGGAGGTTTTGTTACTAGGGGTGATGGGAAGAATAGACAACAACACACAGCAAGCACTAGACATGAGACGCCACCACTACCTCTGCTGCCCCTGCTAGGCCCCAGGAACTCAGGTTTTCTACAATCATTGGCACTATAAGGATCTCTGGTGTGGGTGTCTGTGATTGGCAGGGCCAAGGTCATATGCCCACACCCTAGTGAGAGGCAGGCTGGGAAAGTGAGCATCTGGCCTATAGAGTGGGAAACAGTCTCCACATGTTATAACATTTATAAGGTGTGGAAATGCCCAAACATAAGAATAGGTGGCAGTAATGAGTGGCCTAAAAGAATGATCAACTCCTCTTCCTTTTTGCCACCAACCTGATTTGAATCTTAGATATATCCTTAAATAATTATAATTCTAGACAACACTGATTTTTCTTTCTCATCCAGGATTCCATTGTGAAGCTACATAAAAATACTACGACTTTCGGCAATGATTTCTTGGATATGACAACAAAATCACAGGCAACAGAAACAAAAAATAGGTAAATGGCACCACACTAAACTTACAAACTTCCATGCATCAAAGGACACAATCAACAAAGTGAAAAGGCAACCTATAGAATGGAAGAAAATATTTGCAAATCACATATCTGATAAGGGGTTAATATCCAGAATATATAAAGAACTTCTACAACTCAACAACAACAACAACCCAATTTAAAAATGGGCAAAGGACTTGATTAGACAGTTTTCCAACAAAGATATACAAATGGACAAAAAGCACATGAAAAGATGTTCAACATCACTAATAATTGGGGAAGTGTAAATCAAAACTCACGCCCATTAGGATGGCTACTATCCAAAAAAAAAAAAAGAACAGAAAATAACAAATGTTAGTGAGGATATGAAGAAATTGGGACCCTGTTGGTAGAAATGTAAAATGGTACAGCCACTATGGAAAACAATGTGGTGGTTCCTCAAAAAATTATAAATATAATTACCATATGATCTGGCAATTCTATTAACACTTTTGGGCATATACCCAAAAGAATTGAAAACAGGTACTTGAACAGATATTTGTACACTAATACAGTACCTTTATTCACAATAGCCAAAAGGTAGAAGTAACACAAGTATCTATTAACAGATGAACGGGTAAACAAAATGTGGTGTATATATACAATGGAATATTATTTCCTTAAAAAGGAAGGAAATTCTGACACATGCTACAACATGGATGAATCTTGAGGACATTATGCTAAGTGAAATAAGTCAGTCACAAAAAGACAAACGCTTTATGTGAAAAGTGGTCTTATTAATAACCTTAAGAGAGAAAAATAAACTATCAAACAGAAAGTAAGGGAAATAAACTCACAGCACATAACTGCCCCCTTTGAAGAGAAAACTAACAACACAACTACCCCGTTTGATTTGTTTAATTAAAAATACCTGTGGCCTAACTCATTATCTCTAAGACTCTCCTTTTCTCAGCCTTGAAGAGCTCTAAGCGGAGAGCAGGACGTGAGGTTTCTGCTCCAGCTCTCTGCCTCAACTCTTGCCAGACAGATTTCAAGGACTCAGATAAGCCACCTTCACAGAGAAAAAGAAAAAGATGGAAAAAAGCAAACACCAGTGCTCCGCAGCTGCCTCTGTTATCAGTCTGCTAAAGCAGAGGGGAAAAAAAGCCATCTTTACCCTTTAAAACACCAGCCGTTTTTCCTCAACTGCCCGACATTTCTCTCTCTCTCTCTCTCTCTCTCTCTCTCAGAAACAAATAAACTTTTACTTCGGTACATCCTAATCACTGAGAATTCTTTCTCCAACCCGCCTGAGCACCTTGTAAGTTTCCAAGCCTTTCAGTGTGACTTCACTCATATGAGATGTCTAGAACAGTCAAATTCATAGAGACACAAAGTAGAATGGTGGTTGCCAGGGGATGTGGGGAAAGGTGAATAGGAAGTTATAAAATGGCACTGCCACAATGGAAAACAGTTTTGCAAGATGAAAAGAGTTCTGGAGATTGGTGGCACAATAATGTGAATGCAGAGAACACTATTGAACTGTACATTTAAAAATGGTTAAGATGGTATAGATTATGTGTATTTTACCACAATTTAAAAAATACTAGTACTGTTTTCCTGATGTACACAGCAGTGGCCAGAATTTTCAACTCCCTTGGCATATATCTTGGCCAGAATGAGGGACCACATTGTAAAAAGAGATAAATAATAAAAACCGTGTTACACAACTCAAATCATAGACGTTCTCACTCTTGGATAAGAAAAGGAAGGAGCTTTTTTTTTCTTTAATTAAATGGAATTTATCTTTTATGGATATAGAGAATAAGATTTTTCAACTTAATTAATTATAATTTTAGTATTCTGTGAAGGATTTAATTCAACCTTTCTCTTTGATAGAAAAAAAAATGTTCTGGGATTAAAATATAAGCAAATGAGTGAGCCAGACCCACAATTCTCAGAAACATTCAACTGCAAGGAATACAAGCAAGTGCAATTCATTAGTCCCATTACTACTTAAAAGTACATAGCAGTAACTATAATTTGCATCATGTTTTATATTCTACAGAAAGCTGTCACCTACTGTACATTATTTCATTTGAACCTCTTAATAACCCTACAAGGTAATTAAACAAGTATCTTTGTTCCTAGTTACAGTGAAAACTAAGGATGTCAGGATAAATTACATATCCAGGGTTAAATGGAGAATAAGAGAAATAGTAAAGACTCAAACTAGAAAGCAAAAACCTTCAATTGCATTATGATGTCTCCCTTAGCACTTAGAAGAGTCAGTTGGTTAATACCAAAAGCAGGCAAAGATACTATATCTTTTGAATACATGTATTAATTTAATTTTCATTCAGGTTTTTATGCTTTGTTCTTTCATTATATTTTTTCTTTCCAATGGGGAAAAAATACTTCAGACCTTTGTTTTAAATAAAAGCAAAATGTAAAGGTCTTAAAAAGAAAGAAATTCAAGAGCATTCTGGTCCCAGCTATAAGGAGGACTAAAATATCTGATAATTTTTCATCTGTAAGCACCTAGAAATGCTGAATAAAGAACAATAAATACTCTTTTAAATCACAGCTAAGGGCACCAAAACAAAGGGAAAATCCCAGGTGTTAGAAATGACAAGGAAAACTGAAAAACAGAAAAGTAAGCTTGTGAGCTGACACAGAGACTGTGCTGGAGCAGCAGGCAGTATCAGCCTTAGTAATCCAGGGAGCTTTAATGCCCATCTGGGAAATGGCAATTATGTCTTGGGCTTGCTTAAAACAGGGTTTGGAATTGATAACCTTCTTCATAAAACCAGGATCCTAAAAGGAATGCCCCCTTAGTGAAAGTGTAGTTTAGAAAACAATTCACCTTCTAGCAGAGGAAGTTAACAAGAGAGCTTGTCTGAGTAATCCTAGCTCTGCGTGGGAGAAATTCTCCCTAAGAATTTAACAACCGTGAGATTCCACCTCCCCCACCCCAACCAAGCTAAGGAATTAACATAAAAATTGGTTCCAAGTTTCTGACATCCCTATGACATCTGGCCAAAGCAAACTAAAACCTGCTGCATAGAACCGTACCCTCAACCCAGGTGGCACAGGATTCCCACACATAAGTTCTCCTAAAAATGAGATAACAGTTCAAAATTCCAAAATATATGAAGAAACAATCCACCCTGAATAAGAGTCAGAATAAGACTCCCAAGAACATTTCACATTAAAACAATGTAATAGAAACCATAAAATTGGTATGTTTAATTTATTAAAGGCATAAAATAAGAAATTAAAACATAAAACAATCATACTGCTTTAAAAAACAGGAAAAATTTTTAAAGAACCAAAATGAATTTCTAAAAACTAAAAACATAGTAATTGAAATTTTAAATTATAATAAATAGGTTAAATAGTAAGTTATATACAGCTAAAGAGAGAATTAGTAAACTAAAAGATAAGTCTTAAGAAATTGCCCCTAATACAGCTCAAACTAAAAGAAAAGAAAAAAAAGAAAAAGGACAGGAGAATGAAATATGAAAACCCAACATATGTTAAATAGAAGTTCCAAAAGGAGATGGAGGCAATTTGGAAAAGCAATAAAAAATTAATGGCTAGGAGTTTTCTAAGATGAGTGAATACCCAAGTTCTAGAAGCCCAGTGAATCTTAAGCTGTATAAATAAATAAATCTATACATAGAAACATGACAAAAAATATTTTTAGAACACCAAAAACCAAAAGGTAATCTAAAAGCAACCACAAAGATAAGATAAAAATATCTTCAAAGGAAGAAAATTTTCTAACAGACTAGTCAACATCAAACATAGGAGACAGGAGACAATGTAATACCTTTTAAGTAATAAAGTAAAATAACTCTTAACCTAAAAAAACTTTAAAACTTTTAAATACTCTTTAGGAAGAGAATGGCATTAAGACATTGTCAGACAAACACTGAGAGAATTACCATTCATGCATCCATGAGGAAAAATACTATCTGGGGATGTAATTTAGAAAAACAGAACATTACACTCCTATGGAAGGAGAGGGACCAACAAGACAATGGTTTCTGTTGTATTAGTTTCTATATGTTTACTATGTTAAATAATTTTTAAATTTTAAATAATAAATTAGATCTAAATCCACAAAATCACAAATCTTTCCACCTGTCATAAGTCCCATATTTTGCTTCCTACAGTGAATTACAGTGATTACCAGAATCATGTGTGCTCTTTATATCAGCCAGGCCTAAGGATGGTAAAATATTTCAGTAGGATAAGATTATGAAAGAATAATTGTCTGCAAAATAAAATAACTTTTATACAAATATAAGTATTATTTTCAGAACCGACCCCTTGGAAGCAATGCATTTTTCCCAAGGGTGGAGGTCTTGCTTAATGTGTTTATACAGCTTCTCTTTTTAAATATACTTCAAAGAAATGAACCATCTAGAGAAAAACTGTCTCAGGGTCTACTACCTTTTTTTTAAAAAAAAAGTTTGCCTAATTTTCCCTGCTTTGCTCAGTTTCACTTTACACCATCTCTTCTTACTCTTACTTGAGACAGCTGACCAATGATCCAGAGGCTGTGGTGCTAAATATATGTGGCCCATATATCAGTTGAATTTAGTTCAAACCAGCAAACATTCATCAAACCTTCATCTTATTTTGGGCACTGAATTACAAAAGTTGGTTATACAAGACACAGTCTCTACTTTCAAGAACTCAGTATTTACCAGTAGGAGCAAATACATAAAAAAATAAGTGCCGTGTTGTGGCCAGTATTATGATAGAGCGATGTACAAAATCAACATTAGGCAACAATTCGTTCTGCCTGAGGCAGAGGTAGTGGAGAGAGGGAAAATCAGAAAGGCTTCGAAGAGTTGACACTTGATATGGTTCTAAAGGAGCAGTGAGAATTCAGCAGGCTAGCAGACAGTGTGAGTGTGAATTCCAGACCAAGGTAGCAACATGGACAAAGACAGGACGGTTTGATAGTACACAGAACAGAGGACGCCTCAGTGTTCTAGGGTCCCTTTAATGATAAAGAACAGAGAAGGCCCCAGTGTTTTAGGGTCCCTCTTTAATGGTAAAAGTTTGGAAACTAATACTTACTGAGCCCTATTGCTGCCAGGCACACTACTAAGAGCTTTTCATATATTCCCTTACTTGAAGAGTTTGAGGTTCACTCAGTGTGTACTGAGGGATATTCAGAAGCAAGGCAGTGATTCAATTAGATAAGGAAGAAGGAATGACATAAATTCATTTGTATCTGCATGCTTCCATTCACTGCACAAAGCGGGGATAACTGGGAAATCGACTGAATGCCAGATATGTAAAACAGCAGGGGTAGAACCACTCAAAGCTGAGAACTCTCTGTATTAACTCCAAACTTCACATTCCTTGTGGGCCCTCCTAGGAATCTAACTGCCATTTACTCTCTTGTTTCTTTGGATAAAAACAGGAAAAGTTCCTGAAAATTTTACAGACTAATTAGGAAATACCACAGTTGGAGGTGGCCTAACCTGGAACCCTAACCCAGATAACATTATTTATACACTACAGCACCTCCTTTGCCAGGGGACGTGGTATCTTAAAATACAATATTCCCTGGCATAAAGTATACCAAAGATAGTGCGAATCTTCTTCATCATTATCATCATCATAATCATCATATCACCATCACTTTTTTTTTTAATTTATTTCATTTTTTTTTCCTTTTATTTCAGAATATTATGGGGGCACAACACTTTGGTTATATATATTGCCCATACACTGCCCATGTCAGAGCTACAGTCATGGACATCCCACAAACTGTGCGCCCCGCATCCATTCAGTGAGAGTTTTCCCATCCCCTCCACCCCCCTCCCACCTGCCCGCCCCCTGATGAATATTATTGCCGTGTGTGACATAAGTATTGATCAGTTAGTACCAATTTGATGGTGAGTACCAGTGGTGCTTGTTTTTCCATTCCTGTGACACTTCGCTTTGAAGAATGGGTTCTAGCTCCAACCAGGATAATACCAGATGTGTTAATTCACTGTTGTTTTTTATTGCTGAGTAATACTCCATGGTATATGTATACCACATTTTATTAATCTGCTCGTGTATTGATGGGCACCTGGGTTGTTTCCACATCTTTGCAATTGTGAATTGTTCTGCTATAAAAATTTGCATGCAGATGTCTTTATTACAGAACGTCTTTTTTTCCTTTGGGTAAATACCCAGTACTGGGATTGCTGGATCAAATGGTAGTTCTACTTTTAGTTCCTTGAGGTATCTCCATATTACTTTCCATAGAGGTTGTACTAATTTGCAGTCCCACCAGCAGCGTATGAGTGTTCCTATCTGTCCGCATCCCCGCCAACATTTGTTGTTTGGGGATTTTTTGATATGAGCCAATCTCACTGGAGTTAAGTGATATCTCATTGTACTTTTGATTTGCATTTCCCTGATGATTAGAGAAGTTGAGCAATTTTTTATATGTTTGCTGGCCACTATTCTGTCTTCTTTTGAAAAGTTTCTGTTCATGTCCTTTGCCCATTTTTTCATGGGGTTTTTAAATTTTTTTCTTGTTTATTTTCCTAAGTTTCATGTAGATTCTGGTTATCAGCCCTTTATCAGATGTGTAGCATGCAAATATTTTCTCCCATTCTATAGGTTTTCTGTTCACTCTAGTGATAGTTTCCTTGGCTGTGCAGAAGATTTTTAACTTGATCAGGTCCCATTTATTTATTTTTGTTGCTGCTGTGATTGCTTTGGGGGGGTCTTCTTCATAAATTCTATGTCTGGGCCAATGTCCATAAGAGTTTTTCCAACTTTTCTTCTAGAATTCTTATGGTTTCACGTCTTAGGTTTAAATCTGTTATCCATCTTGAGTTGATTTTTGTGAGAGGTGAGAGGTGTGGATCTAGTTTCAGTCTTCTACATGTGGCCATCCGGTTTTCCCAGCACCATTTATTGAATAGGGAATCTTTTCCCCAGTGTATGTTTTTGTGGAATTTGTCAAAGATCAGATGACAGTATGAGGATGGTTTTATATTTGGGTTCTCAGTCTTGTTCCATTGGTCTATGTGTCTGTTCTTGTGCCAGTACCATGCAGTTTTGGTTACTATAGCCTTGTAGTATAGTTTGAAGTCTGGTAGATTGATGCCTCCCAATTTGTTCCTTTTGCTTAAGATTGCTTTGGCTAGACGGGGTCTTCTCTGCTTCCACACGAAGCATAGAATTATTTTTTCTAGATCAGCAAAAAATGATGTTGGTATTTTGATAGGGACTGCATTGATTCTGTAAATCACTTTAGGTAGCAAAGACATTTTTACAATGTTAATTCTACCTATCCAAGAGCATGATAGGGTTTTCCATCTGTTTACATCCTCTGCAACTTCTTTTCTCAGTGTTTTGTAATTTTCTCTATATAGGTCTTTCACCTTCTTAGTTAGATATGTTCCTAAATATTTAATTTTCTTTGGTGCTATTGTGAAAGATATTTCATCTTTAATTTGTTCCTCAGCTAGACTGTTATTGGCATATATGACAGCTATGGATTTGTGTTCATTGATTTTGTATCCTGAGACTTTGCTAAATTCATTTATCAATTCCAGTAATCTCTTGGTTGAATCTTTGGGGTTTTGTATGTATAATATCATATCGTCTGCGAATAGTGAAAGTTTGACCTCTTCTGCCCCCATTTGGACACCCCTGATTCTTCTCTCTTGTCTGATTGCTCTGGCCAGGACTTCCAGCACTATGTTGAATAGAAGTGGGGATAGCAGGCAACCTTGTCTGGTTCCAGTTTTAAGGGGGAATGCTTTCAATTTTTCCCCATTCAGTATGATATTGGCTGTGGGTTTATCATATATGGCTTTAATAATTTTGAGGTATGAGCCATCTATGCCTATATTGCTAAGAGCTCTTATCATAAAAGGGTGCTGGATTTTGTCGAAAGCCTTTTCTGCATCTATTGAAAGGATCATATAATCTTTGTTCTTGCTTTTATTTATATGGTGAATTACATTTATAGGTTTGCATATGTTGAATCATCCCTGCATCTCAGGGATGAAGCCCACCTGATCATGATGAATTATTTTGATGTACATTTGAATTCAGTTTGCTAGGATTTTATTGAGAATTTTTGCATCTATATTCATAAGGGATATTGGTCTGTAGTTTTCTTTTCTCGTTGTGTCCTTTCCTGGCTTTGGTATCAAGGTGATATTGGCTTCATAGAATGAGTTTGGGAGGATTCTATCCTTCTCAATGTTTTCAAATAATTTCTGCAGTATAGGCACCAGTTCTTATTTGTAGGTTTGGTAGAATTCAGGTGTGAACCCATCTGGTCCAGGACTTTTTTTGTTGGAGGATTTTTTATTATTGCTTCAATTTCGGTGCTTGATGTTGGTTTGTTTAGGAATTCTATTTCTTCCTGGTTGAGACTAGGGAGGTAGTATGTTTCTAAGAATTTGTCCATTTCCTCCATGTTTTTGTGTTTTTGGGCATAGAGGTTTTTGTAGTATTCGAAGATGATGTTTTGTATTTCTGTGATATCAGTTGTGACCTCTCCTTTTTCATTTCTAATTGAGCTTATTAGAGTCCTTTCCTTTCTGCTTCTGGTCAACCTGGCAAGTGGCCTTTCTATTTTGTTTATCTTTTCAAAGAACCAACTTTTCGTTTTATTAATCTTCTGTATTGTTCTTTTGTTCTCAATTTCATTTAATTCTGCTCTGATCTTGGTTATTTCTTTTATTCTGCTGGCTTTAGGATTGGTTTGCTCTTCCTTTTCCATTTCCTTAAGATGATTCATTAGTTTACTGATTTGTGACCTTTCTGTCTTTTAGATGTGAGCATTTAAGGTGATAAGTTTTCCTCTCAGGACTGCTTTTGCTGTATCCCACAGATTTTGATAACTTGTGTCCCCCTTATCATTTAGTTCGAAGAATCTTTTGATTTCCATTTGAATCTCCTCCTTGATCCAATAGTCATTCAGCAACAGATTGTTTAATTTCCATGTTTTTGGATGAAGATGTGAGTTTCTGTTGGAATTGAGTTCTAATTTCATTCCACTATGGTCTGAAAAGATAAATGGTATGATTTCTATTTTTTTGAATTTGTTGAGATCTGTTTTGTGGCCTACGATGTGATCAATTTTAGAGAAAGTTCCATGAGCTGATGAGAAGAATGTATATTCAGTGTTATTTGGGTGGAGTGTTCTATAGATGTCTGTTAGTCCCAAATGTTCTAGAGTCCTGTTTAGGTCCATTGTTTCTTTGCTTATTTTCTGCTTGGTGGATCTGTCCAGTTACGTCAGTGGGGTGTTGAAGTCCCCAGCTATTATGGCATTGCCATTTATTATGTTGTCTAGATCAAGCAGTATTGGCTTTACGTATCTGAGTGCTCCTGTGCTGGGTGCATAAATATTTAGAATTGTTAAATCTTCTTGTAAGATTTTTCCCTTCACCACTATATAGTGTCCATCTTTGTCCTTCTTTACTTTTGTTGCTTTAAAGTTTATATCATCTGAAATAAGGATCGCTACTCCAGATTTCTTTTGGTTTCCATTAGCCTGGAAAATTGTATTCCATCCTTTCACCTTGAGTCTGAATGAGGCCTTGTGTGTATGATGTGTTTCCTGGAGACAGCAGATACTTGGCTTGTATTTTTTAATCCATTCAGCCAGCCTATGTCTCTTCAATGGGCAATTCAAGCCATTCACATTTATTAAGATAACTGATATTTGGGGTAGATTTCTGTTTATTCTGTTGGGTAGTTTCTTGTTCTGTTTTACCTCTTGAGTCATTGTGAAATCTGGGTTCTGGAGTTTTAGCTTTGGGTAGTTTTACTTTGGTGGGTGTCTGTTGTGCTGGTTGGTGTACAGTGCAGGTCTAAGCACTTCTTGCAAGGCTGGTCTGGACTTCACAAATTCTATCAGTGATTGCTTGTCTGGAAAAGTCTTTATTTCTCCCTCATATAAGAAGCTTAGTTTAGCAGGATACGGAATTCTGGGGTGGCCTTTATTTTGTTTTAGAAGACTAAGGATGGGTCCTTAGTCCCTTCTGGCTTGTAAGGTTTCAGCTGAGAAATCTGCAGTTAATCTCATAGGTTTCCCTTTGTAGGTTACCTGCTCTTTTTGCCTCACAGCTCTGAAGAGTGTCTCTTTTGTGTTTACTTTGGTCAGTCTAATAATTATGTGGTGTGGTGAATGCCTTTTCACGTTGGGTCTCCCAGGAGTCCTGTGTGCTTCTTGTACTTGGATATCAAGATTTCTGGCTAGGCCATGGAAATTTTCCTCTATTATTCCTTCAAATAGATTTTCCAGCCCATGCGAATTTTCTTCCTCTCCCTCAGGGATGCCTATGATCCTTATGTTTGGCTTCTTTATATAATCCCACATTTCTTGTATGCTTTGTTCATGCCTCTTGTTTTTGTGTTCTTTCTCTTCAACTGATTTATTTAGCACATAGGAGTTATCTTCCAGTTCTGAGATTCTTTCCTCTGTGTGATTCAGCCTATTCTTAAGGCTTTCCACTGTGTTTTGTAGGTCCTTGAATGCCTCTTTCATTTCTAGAATTTCTATGTGATTTTTCCATAATACTTCTTTTTCTTCAGAAAATTTTTCATTCATTTCTTGCATTTTTCTTGTGGTTTCTTTGTGCTGGGATTCAATTTTCTCTTCAATTTCATTGAGCTTTCTTATAATCCATAAACAAAATTCCTCTTTTGTCATTCTGCCCATTTCATTTGAGTTGGTATCCGTTGCTGAGGAACTAATGATTTCTTTTGGGGGTGACTTTTCACTCTGATTTTTCATGTTTCCTGAGTTCTTTCACTGATTTTTTCTCATCGGGCCTCTTGGTTGAGAGCTGGGGGTGTTAGGGCTAGTTTATGGCCCTATCTCCAAGCCCCCGAGGTTCATTCCTTGGCAGAGCCAGGGACAGGAGCAGTGGCCTGTATTGCCTTAGGTGTATTTTAGCAAGTTTGGTGGATCTTAGGTTACCTCTGACCTGTTGTCTTCTCCTCTTCCCAGTGGAGTGTAGTGAGATAGTCCTCCCAGCTTGAGCTCTGAGCTGGTGGATTGTACCTGAGGGTATGAATCCACAGCTCCCTAATAGCTAGGTATTCTGTTGTGTCTGTGGCAGACTCTGTTCCCCCAGGTGGGGTATGCAAAAGCCCCAAGCTTTGGGAGGGGCCTTGTAGCTCCTAGGGGTTACTTTGACCTTGCTTCTCCTGAGGTGTGGGTAGAAACACAATTGTTTTGGCTAAAATTCTACACAGCTCAAAGTTTCCTTATCCAGCCCCGTGTGTCTGGCCCTCTGACGTGCACCTCCATGTGACACTGGCTGACAGAGGGATCTCCAATTGTGCACCCCTTTTCCAGCACTAGACCCCAAGGCAAGGCAGGTGGGCATCTCTATCCCCAGAAGTCTCCGCCAGGGGAATGTTCCCATGGGGGGAGAATAGTGGCCACTGGAGGTACTCTTGGATGAAGCAAAATTCCCTAATGAAGTGGGCAGGGTTACAGGGAGCTGCTCTGGTTCAGCCTGTGGCTCTTGAGGTATTCAGTTGCCATGAGAACCGGTACTTATACAAAATGAGTCGCTATAGCCAGCTACCTTCAAAATGACCAATCTCTGGGGTACAGGAGGACTGGGACCTGAAGAGCAGGCACTAGGACCAGCACGTAGCAGACTTGTAGGAGGCCAGAGCTGGGGTAGCAGGACCAGATGGACGGGCCGTAAATTGTTTCCAATACACAAAGGTTCTGCCACTATAGTTCCGGGATCTCGTCCCACCTGGAACCCACAGATGCAGCTGTCCCTGGCCACCAAGGGCAAAGCCTGTCGTGCCCAGGCCAAAGAGCCCCTGGGCTGGGGCGGGGCGGAGCTAGAGACGCGGCTCACAGCTCCGCGCGGGCAGCTTTAAAGATGGCTGCCGCCGCCAGCCTGGCGCACAGCAGGGCTCACATCGCGCCTGGGAACGCAGCTTTCCTCAACCGGCCTGGGTTTCGTGGAGGCAATTGCCAGCTGCCTCCAAGGGTGTGTCCTGCTCTCCATTCAAGTCCTGTGCCCAAGTCCTGCTGGCTAACAGTGGCGAGGTGTTGGTCTACAGATTCCCGCACACTGTCCCGGGAAGCTGTATCTCCGCCCAGTCCCTACCGGGCACTGAGTGGTCCCTGAATATTGCAGCTGAGATTTCCGTATGGCTGTCACAATTGCTTCCTCTCCACAGAGCCTGCTGTCTCGAGCTACAGCTTTGCCCCGACTCTGGGCTTGTCCCTGACTGAGTGGATGGGAAGTCTGTGGGGAAGGTGCGTAACCGCTTGTAAGTCAGGTCGCACTGTGCTGACCTGGCGAGTGCGTCCTTCCCGTGCTCTGGGCTCTTTTGTACTCCGTGTGCTCTCCAGTCCTTGTGAAGGAATCTCCCAGTCACCTGTTTTCTTGGGCTGAGTGTCCCACGATGTTTCCCTATAAATTCATAATGCTGTTTTCAGAGTGAGCGATCCGCGCGCACAGGCAGTTGATGGCATTTTTCCCTGGGAGCGGTAAGGTGGGAGGACTCTATCAGACCGCCAGTTTTTTCCTCTTCTCACCACCACTTTTGTTATATACTAACCATACATGTCTTGCTTAACAAAAACCAATTCCTCCATGTAACTCTAGGTCTAAAATATTCCCATTATTCCATCTCCATTTATTCAACTGCGAGAGGAGAATATTGGACTAGATGGTCTCTAGATTTATTTTCAGCCCTAAATTTCTATGATTCTGATACAGTACATAATTAGTTAATTATTTGTTGTTAAATGACTATTTTCTTTAGCCGAAGGAATTGCAATCAAATTCTGTACATTGTGTGAGAAATGTGTCAAAGGATTATGTTGCATTTACCAATATCACTTTTCTCTACTGCCTTAATATCAATTTATTTAGTTAGTTCACATTCAGCCATATGCATACACACCTCTTCAGGGGAAACACCTCAGAACCTTTGATAAAGTAAATGTTGTTTTAAAAAAATTTGATTACAATGATTACAGAGTTGTTAGCAACTGTGCTGGGGAATGAGTGCTTTTTATGTATAGTTACCTTAATTTATAACTATGCAACTGTAGGCAAACCAATTACATGAAAATAGAATAAACTCATGGTTAGGTGGTTGCATTATAAAAATAATATCATGCTCACTCCTGTAATCCTAGCACCCTGGGACGCCGAGGCAGAAGCATTGCTTGAGGTCAGGAGTTCCAGACCAGCCTCAGCAAGAGCAAGATCCTGTATCTTCTAAAAACAGAAAAAATTAGCTGGGCATGGTGGCACATGCCTGTAGTCCCAGCTACTCAGGAGGCTGAGGCAGGATCGCTTGAGCCCAAGAGTTTGAGGTTGCAGTGAGCTACAATGATGCCACTGCATTCTAGCTGGGGCAACAGAACAAAACTCTGTCTCAAAAAAAAAAAAAAATCTCATAAGGATTTACTTCAAATAATAAGGTCCTCTAAATGCAATCTTGACAGTGGTTCTGTCACAAAAAGCCTATCAATAAACTGGGATGAAATATTCACTATATATGTGTACACACACACACACACACACACGATCAGGGACTTGTATCCAGAATACATAGAGCTCTTACAATTAAACAAGAAAGGAACCCAATTTAAAAAATGGGTAAAAACCTTAAGCAGGCACTTCACAAAAGAAGGTACATGAATGGGCAATTAGCACATGAAAATATACTCAACATCATTGGCAAAAAGCTAATTAAAATTACAATGAGATACCACTAAAGACCATAACAATATCAAGTGTTAGTGAAAATGTGTAACAACTGGAACTCTTACACATTCTTGGTGATAGCATAAAATGGTACATCCATTTACCTATAAAGTTTAAAAAAAAAACACCTACCTTATGATATAGTAATTCTAGCTCTAGGTATTTACCCAAGAAATATAAAAAACATATGTTCATAAAAAGGCTTGTGCATGAAAGTTTAAAACAGTTTTATTTGTAATAGTTCAAAACTGAAACAACCCAAAGTCCTTCAACAGGTAAATGAATAAACAAATTGTTGTTTAATCAAACACTTGGATACTACCAAGAAATAAAAATCAACAAATTTCTGATATACATGACAATATGGATAAATTTCACAGAGATTAGGTTGAGTGAAAGAAGTCAAACTCAAAAGAGTATATACCTTTATTTTCTGATTCCATTTACATGAAGTTCTAGAATAGCCAAAACTACACTATTGTGATAGAAATCAGTGCTTTTCTGGGGCAGGGGTTGGATTAGTGTAGGCCAGGATTGACAGAAAATTAGCAGGAAGGAACTTTTTAAAGTGATGGAAATGTCCTATGTCTTGGTTTGGGTCAAAGGTATATGGGTATGTTTGTTAAAACTCATCAAACTGTGCATTTAAAATCTGTACACTTTGGCTCGGCGCAGTGGCTCACACCTGTAATCCTAGCACTCTGGGAGGCCGAGGCTGGAGGATCACCTGAGGTCAGGAGTTCGAAACCAGCCTGAGCAAGAGGGAGACCCGTCTCTACTAAAAATAGAAAAATTAGCGGGGCATGGTGGCACATGCCTATTGTCCCAGCTACTCAGGAGGCTGAGGCAGGAGGATTGCTTGAGCCTAAGAGTCAGAGGTTGCAGTGAGCTATGATGACACCACTGCACTCTACCCTGGGCAACAGAGGCTCTGTCTCAAAAAAAACAAAAAACAAAAAAAACTGTACATTTTATTGTATATAAGTTACATTTCAATCAAGTTGATTATGCAAGAATGATCACTACAGACTGCTGACCATTTTCTGTCATTTAAGATAAAGGATATTTGAGACTTTTTTATGTTAGCACTTCTAAGCTTAAGTTCCTTATAGAAAACATTATGGTAAAAATCAGTGGTTCTTGGTAGAGAGTGGTTTTGTACTCCAGGTGACATTAGGCAATGTTTAGAGATATTTTTGGTTGTCACAACTAGTTGAAGGTGCTACTGGCATCTAGTGTGTAAAGGCCAGGGACACCACTAAATATCCTACAATATACAGAATAGGACAGGCCCCACAACGAAGAATTATTGGGCCCAAAATGGCAATAGTGCCATACTGTAAAACATTTTCTGAAATTATATTCTGCTGTGCACATAAAGCTTAGTGAAATTATTGAATGTACTTGTTGAATGTGAGCCGCTATATGATATCACTAGTGTACAGTGAGTGACCAGAGCAATAGTACTGCAGTTGGCAGTACTAATAAATTCTTCAACCTACACAATAATGGCAAACTTTTAAAAATGCACTGCTAAAGGTTATAATAATAAAATTAAAATTTGGACTTAAAAATCCATCTGAAAACAACATTTCAGGAACACATGTATAACATAATGAGAGGCTATGAATTTAATGAAATGTCCATGATGTTCCTAATGTTTGTGTTCAGAATTCATCTTGACATTTATATGAAATGAGAAGAGTCCTAATCAGTACAATAAAATCAGATTTAGTGTGTGATAAATACATATCTCTGCCTTTAAATGTCTTGCACTATTAACAAGTTCATTTATTAAAACTTCTCCAAGTGCCCTTTTCATATTTATTAGTGACTTTTATTAAATATTTTATCTATATATTCATGGTCAATAATACTAAATACTTTAAATTGTAACATATAAAACATTCAAAGAATTTCACTTACTAAGATATTAACATACATTAACCAGGACTCCATTTAGCACTGAAATATTTACTAATACATTAATGAATTATTTATTCCCTTGTTTCATTCATTGCTTAACATATCAGGACTTTTGAAATTTAATTTCTTTGAAAAAAATCTCAAAATGGATTCTGCCAGTTTACAGAATTTAATGTTATACCTCACAAAAAATATTTTTCTCCATGGTAAGTTTTCTTTTTTGGGGGGGGGGTATGTGATTTAGCTAGAATGCCTGAGCTTTACCAAGCCTGCATATAATATAGTGTCATACACACAGAGAGTATATAATTAATATTTGAAGATGACATGATAATGGGGAGAGAAGGAGGAACAGAATATACAAATGAAAATAGGATGCAGATGGATGCAGAAGGATTAATACTATGTAGCTAATTAGTTGACAAAATATGAGATGAGATTTTACCTTTTTTTTTTTTTCCAAGACAGAGTCTCACTCTGTCACCCTGGCTAGAGTGCAGTGGCGTCATCATAGCTCACTGCAACCTCAAACTCCTGGGCTTGAGCGATTCTCCTGCCTCAGCCTCCCGAGTAGCTGGGACTATAGTTGTGTGCCACCACACCCCGCTAATTTTTTTCTATAATATTTTTTGTAGAGATGGGGTCTCACTCTTGCTCAGGCTGGTCTGGAACTCCTGACCTCAAGTGATCCTCCTGCCTCAGCCTCCCGAAGTGCTAGGATTACAGGCGTGAGCCACTGCGCCCAGTGGAGATTTTACATATTTAAGAAAAATAAAATGTGGGTGGCTCATTTCCACACATAAAATCCATAGATTCCAAATCATCATTAATGATAATAATTTTTAAAATTGATAGTTAAGATATATACCACACAGAGTCTTTTTTCTGATTAAATGAAGCTAGCAAATCATTTCCTTATCTCAAAGGTTAAGGGGCATCTGGTGTGTGAAACTCCTAGAGTTCCATAAAGCATACACTAAATAATGAACATTAGATAAACATTTTTACTCTTATTCTATGTAAGTCATCACTTATTAAGCATTTGGTGATAATAGCAAAGATATTTCAGATCTACATTTTAAAAAATAATGGTCCCAGAGGAAATTACTGGACAATCTAGAAGTTATAGCAGTGGTTTTTGAAATTCTACAACAACAAATGATGTCTTATTTTCCTGCTTACAAATAATTGTCCACCCTTTTGTCTTTTCAAACACAAAGTTTACTCAGGATAAATGGTTTTTGCAGTGAATTCAGTATTTCAGTTTGCTTTGACTTTTATTTGACTAAATAAAAGGCAGTGTTTATTTACTGCCTCCTAGATTTTTTACCATCCACAATATCACTCAATTGCTTAAACCTTTGTTAGTACTAACTAAGGCCTTGAGCCACCATAAATTATCTGCTGGCCATTTGCATTTTGAACATAGTGCATGTGTAGATTATATAATCCCTGATTGTTGGTCACCTTAAGTGTCACAATCAAATTTTTTCCTTTAAATAGTAGGTAGATATATTACTAAAATGGCTTTTCCTCCAATAAGATATAAATTAACTAATTGGTAAGAAAGACAACCAAGTATTTGGTTTTGTGTTACTGTTGGCTATGGTTTGAATGTTTGTCCCCTCTGAAACTCATATTGAAATTTAATTGCCATTGTAACAGTCTTAAGAGGTAGGGGCCTGTAAGAAGTAATTAGGTCACAAGGGTTCCACTCTCATGAATGGATTAATGTCATTATTGCAGAAGTGGGTTAGCTATCTCGAGAGTGGGTCATTATAAAGCAAGCTGGGCCCCTCATGCTTTCTCTTTTGCACACACTTGCTTGTTTTTCCATCTTTCCACCATGGGATGACGCAGCCCAAAGCCCAGATGCTGATGCCATGCCCTTGGACTTCCCAGCCTCCAGAACTGTAAGAAATAAACTTCTTTTCTATATAAATTACCCAGTGTGTGGTATTCTGTTATAGCAACAGAAACTAGACAAAGACATTGCCCTTCTGTTATAAAAAAGATGTTACTTTGACTCACAGAAAATTTTGAAATGTTCTTTTATTTTCCTTAAACTTTTAAGTTTAGAAAAGACTAGGGGGAGGAGAGAGGGCATGACTATTAAGAAATAAGTTGTTAGCATTAACACCACTTGTAATTTTATATAAACTGGCAGGTCAGAATCAAGTATAGTTTGAGATGTTAATGCCAATAAACTAATTAATTCACTTAGAATACTTTCGAAAATATCACAGAAAAGTATGGTGCTCTCTGCATTTTTTAAAAAAGAAAATGTGTACATTGTTCCAAAAGTTTAGAAATAAAAACAAACCAAAGTCATAGCAATACTTAGAGAGGAATGTAATATTAATGAAATAATTCCAATAGGAGCTCTTTTGCATTAGTTCAGTCTAGATGCCTCCAAACTACTATTCCCACAATAAATGGTGTATATTGAAAAAAATTTTCCATTGTCCAACGTTCTAACTGTAGAAAATACGTGACCGTTTACTGTCATATATTATTGATTTTAAGATATATTTTCCCACATTTTAACATCTCTGAAATAGAGATACATTTTACAAAAAATAATGTTTTGGTTTAACTGGTAATGTTTCTAATTTCTTTGTGATACCTAAAATAAGAATCTGTACAAAATAATTTATATACATTATCTTTTATAATATTCAAAACAGGTACAATGTAGCTAATGTTAATAAATCCATGTTGCAGGTGATGAAATTGAGATTAGAGAAATTAGAATAACGTGGATACTATACTACTAAAATATGGTAGTGCTAGAACTCAAGTTTAAGGTGTTCTGACTGTAGAGAAAGCCCTTGCTTGAGCTAGACTACACCATCTTACACATTTGTATAAGGCTTAGGAAGAGAGGACCAGGAATTAAGATGTGCAGAATAGGATCGGTTTTATATAACAATAAATGTCAGGTGCTCATGAAAGCCTATTTGAGGCTTTTTTTAAAAAGCTATATATTAAAAAAAACACACTAAGTTAAAAGCCTTTTTGCAAAAAATTATGATGGTCACAGTAAGTAGTGTACTGGTAAATATTCAACAACTGGCTTTGGGAGGGGTGGAAAAGGTAAATCCTAATTTGTAGTGTTTGCTGATTTCTGTGGTGTAAATATTCCCACTGTGACAGATTTCAGGACACCAAGGTGAAAGCAATTGACATAAATTTTCTGAAAAGTTAACAATCAGTTCTGGCAAATTTGTAGGAACCAGCTCCATCATCCATTGCCAGTAAATGTTAACTGATAAAGAAAATATTTTATCTTATGATCATACCTTATAAATGTTATTTGCAATATTAATTCAAGTTGACTTTGAAAGGAGGATTAAAAACTGACAAAACTATCATAAATCAATATAGCTACTAATAGGCATATAACAATAAGGCTAGCCTGTTTAAAGGAAGATTGTGCAAGGGGGAATAATAAATTAGGTCACAATATTTGTCTTCAAGTATTTATTGAACTTCTACAGTTAACCCAGCACTTTTAAATCATAGTCTATATATAAATGGCATGAATGTTGTAGTCAACCTTTAAGGATTTTCTAAGAGGAAAAAAAAACCTTAATAATGAAATTCAGAGATTATTCTAAATTTGGGAGTGTTGCAAACAATAACAAGGACTGAAATAGATTACCAAAACTAAAAAAGCTTAAAAGACAAAGAACCATGAGGATAAAACAAGTTTCAATTTCATCAAGTGGGAGCCATTAAATTTAGAGAAAATAATTTCAAATTTCACACACGAAAATTGGAAAAATAAGAATTCAAAGATATCCAACTGTGATATGCAAGCTGCAACTAGAAAACATGTTTACAAGATGATAGGCAAAAATGCCAGGACATCTAATAGAAGACTTAGCCAGGACAGTGCAAGTAAAATTCCATTACACAAGCTCTAAGGAACTGCCTGTGGACTTTTGTTGTTCTACAATTTTCTCAGTTAAATATTGTCTGAAATTTGTAGGGTAAATTGCATGGTTGCTTTTGTAAAGCAAAAGTATGGTCCTGTTTGAAATGGTATTTATTTTACCTGAATAATTAAATTGAGCACATTTTGTGTCTCTGCATACTTTTTTAAAGAACTCATATCCATACCAAAAAAGTACATTCCATTCAGGTCAAGTATATGAAGCTGAATCTCTTTGGGCTCTGATTCTATGAACAGGACTTCCTAGATAGGGTCCCCTGCCCCATCTAGGTCTAGGACCTTTCAGCAAACATCCTGATGTCCTCAAAACAGCTCTTAATTAAACAGAAGTCGATAGAAAAGGAGCCAAGAAAAGTTTAGAAAGAATCTGCTTCCTCTTTCTACTTGACCCTCTTGCACTCATCTCCATGTGGCGAAATTCAGAAGGTTCTTTTTATTCTTTTATTCTTAGTTAAGCCGTACTCATCCTACAGATGCAGTTCAGGTCCCATCTTGTTGATATAAGGTCCCCTGACAGCCCCTGGTGACAGAAATCTCTCCAGACTTAACCATGTTTGCTTGTACCACTTTCTTTCAGTATTGAATGAAATGGGGCATAGTATTTACCTGTCTTGTCCAATGGCACTGAAGGCAGACAGGGTCTACATTTCATTTCATTTGTGTGCCACCCACTGGAGTGCTGAATCATCCCTGCTTTTCTTTTTTCCTCCCTTCCACAAACATTTATTAACTAATTACCCATTGTCAAGTACAAACACAGAAAAAGGAACAAATGTGAATAAACTGTAGTCTCCACCCTTGAGTTATTTTATGATTTCACCTGTCCTCACCTCTCCAGCCTCATCTTAACCCCTCCGTTTAGCTCTAGACAGGCTAAAGGATATTTAATTCTCTGAATATACTACGTCTTCTCACCTCCAGGGTTTTGAGCTGTTTCCTCTGTGTTTAAGACCACTTGGCCTCCCTGCTTCCATTCTACCCTCCATGCCATTTATATTTGGCTATCACCTACCCAATCCTTCTGGTCTCAGCTTAGATGACACTTCCTCCAGGAAGCCCTCCCTGATCTCCAAAGTGAGGTGACCTTCTTATCTGTTTCCTTGTACTTCCCAGCATTGTGCTTTCAAAATTGAATTATAATTCCCTGTTTATTTTTCTGTCTGTCATTGGAGTGTATTATCTATTAGTACACATGTATGTTTCTTTTATGTATTGGATATGAGTCACATATTTGTTTAACTCCTGGTGCTTAGTAGGTATGAAAAAAAAGTGTGTTGAATGAATGAATGTCACAAAGGTAAACAGATCACCATTCCTGCCCTTGAGGATATCACCATCTAGTGGGGGAGACAGAAATGCAGATAAACCATAGTACAAGGCGTTAAGTTTTAGAACAGACACATAGATTAAAAGCTACGGGGGTCCAAAGTGACTAATTTTGCCTGGGGAAGTCAGGTCCTTCACAAAGGAGGTGATATCTGAGCTGGATTTTGAAGGATTTCAAAGTTTGCTGGGTGGAGAAGAGGAACATAGCAGATGCTTAGTAATTAACTACTTGAGAACGTTCCAGCATGCCCCGAGCAGGTCTATAGTCCTGAACGGTTCAAATCTTCCAAGTGCCTTTCAGTGCAAGAAAGATAGACAAGAATAAAGTATGGCCACAAACAAGGGGTTCAACTAATTAGGGCAGTGGAAAGGATCATATTTCTAAATAGATTTAAAAATGCAAGTGTCATATATAAGTCAAATCCGTGGCTGCTAGCAGGACAATTAACACTGACTACATCTCCTGGAAAGAAACTGCATCAAGAAGGATGAAACACTCAGTCAACTAACGCCAGTCAATGCAAGGAGGGGAAATAAGAGGGCCTGAGAGAGGGGAACACCTAGCAGAACATGCAAGGGAAAGGTCCTCAGCTATGGAATCTCTGAGTATTCAAAAGTTCTACCAGGGAGCAACAAAACACCAACCTCCAACACAAATCTAGCCTCTGGTGTGAATTATCAAGCACATCATGGGCAGCTGGGCCAGATAAACACATTACAACTCCCGACCCACAAAAGCTTGTCCCCTCCCTGCAGCTCCTGAGACAGAAAGCAAGACGTGTAAGACAGCATTGATGAAGAAAATGAATTGAAGGAGACGTTTCTCAGCTTTAAGCAAACTAAGAAATGTTGATTAGTCCTTAAATTCTGGAGGAAATGAAATTTGAGGATGGTTAAAGTCATTCAGGCCACCTCTCTGGACTCGCCACTGACCACAGTGTCACACTTCACATTCTAGAAACAGCTGCCTGTGTTTCTCTGTACACATAAGTTACACCTGCTCCCAAGCCTTTTTTCATGATGTTTCTTCTGTGCAGGTTTTTTTTTTTTCTCCTTTGCCCCTTACACCCTCGTCAGCCAGATAAAATCTATTCAGCTTTTAAGACTCAGCTCAAATATTACCTCCAAAAGGCCTTTTCTGAATCCCAAGGCTATGATTTTTGCTCCTGCTCTGTGCCCTTGCACTATTTATTTCTGTTTGTGTATTGGTAACCCTTACCTCCACCAGTCCTGGGTCTTTCTTATGTGTATAGGGCCTCCAGCCATTCGTGGTACCTAATCGGCACCCAGAAAATAGTTCTTAAATGAGTGAATAAATTAAAGAAGAAGTGAAAGGGTTATGGGAAGATTTACTAAGTAATGTGACTAGACTTATGCCTCAGGAAGACAAATCTGGCATCAATGTGTAGGATGACTGAAGTAAGACACCAGATTCAGAAGCAGGAAGAACGAGGTGGTTATCAAAACAGCTCAGACGAAGAGATGGCAATGAAGATGTCAGGAGGGGATCAACCCAAGAGACGCTTTGGAAGTTAAATCAATAGAACTTGGTGGCTGACTGGTGAATAAGGCTGGGGGCAGGGCTGGGGGAGAATATTTAGCCTTTCTGTTAATAGATCATCCACTAACAGAAGGGTGATACCATTAACAGAAAGAGAAGAGTCTGGAATAAGAGTCATGTTGAAGAAAGGACTGAAGGAAGGGAGACAGATGACAAGGAGGTAGTAAAACATCCAGAAATCAAAAGATGAAAGGGGAAGAATGGGGTCAGGAGGTTGCAGCTTCCCTGAAGCTAAGGTTTGGGAAAGGAGAGGGTGGTCCAGGTGAGGAAACTACAGTGAAATCAAGAAAGATGTTGGACTCAGATATCTTAATTCACAGATCACAAGGTAATGACTTCTCAGACTCATGGTTTCACTTTAAATACTATTCCTACTGGCAGTTTCCCCTTCTCCTAACCTACCCTTGATTTCCCATTATAAAAACTGTTGGTTGGAACTTACCACTCAGCTACCAAACAACACTGGGAACATTCCTTTATTTCACAGAATCTTACAAGGGTCTATTTCAGTTGTGTCAAAAATAAGAAAACAAGAAATACTTGGTTGTATGGGGCATATTTTTATATCCAAATGAAACCAAAATTATTTAAACAATTTAAAATGTCGAGATAATTGGTCTAATGTCTTCTGAATTATGCAAGAGGAAAAGAATATCAAAGAAATAAACATGCATTTATTTAAACAAGATATATGGAATAGACCAAACTTCCTTCATGAAAAGTTCCTCTTGTTACTTAGGTCATACTGTGTCAGAATTAGGTTCAGCTGCAATAACAGAAAACATAAAATGGCAGTGGCTAAAACATGAAAAGACTTATTTTGTCACATAAAAGAAGTCCAGATGTGGCAGTCCAAGTTTGGCATGACAGCGCCACGAAGCAGAGGAGACTCAGGCTCCTTCCTACCTTCATGTTCCACCATAATTCAAGTCACTTCATTGTCTAAAAAGGATGCTGGAGCTACAGCCATATCAAATTGTTGGTAAGAAACAGGAAAGGGGAAGCAAAGACCAAAAAGGTTTTCCTTAGCTGTCTGTTCCTCTTTTAAGTAAACTTCCTGGAAATCACTCCCAACAATTCCAACAATTTGTGCTCCAACTCATTGGCTGAAACTTAGTCATATGGATACACTCAGAGTCAAACGAGATTATGAAATGTGGTTTGTTTTTAAATCTTGGCACACAGCTGGAATATAGGGTTCTCTTGGTAAAGGAAAAGAGTAAATGGATAATGGACAACTAGTAATCTCTTCCACAAATGTCAATTTTCATTGATTAAAATATGGTGGCTTACTTACCTGACAAGTCCCAAATGTATTAAATCAAGAAGATGGAGACTTAAAAGCACTATAGCACTTATATTTGTTAGCTAACTATGCTAATATCTTTTTTTCTTATGCTATTATAAAGTATATTTTGGCCCAACATAGGTATAAGTATTGGAAAATACTGAAAATATAAATATATTTTCTTGCAGTTAAAAAAAATCCAATAAAACACAATGTTTGGTGAAGTTAATTCTTCTTTTCCTAATTGGTCAACGCCAGCAAAAAGAAAACTCTTCTTAGCCTTTCTATCAACTTTCTCCTTTAGTCATAGTTTAAAAAAAAAAAAGATTGCCATTTCCCCTGTAGCTATCGGAAAAATAATCTACTTCTGAAGAAGGGTTACAAATTTTCTGCCAAGGAAACAGAGTTTGGCTGTTCTGCAGGCTGGATAATCACTTGTGACTACCCACTCACCAAATGAATAATCATCTCTTCTCAGCCTTCACTCCCCTTAAATTCTTTATTACTTTCAACACAGTAGAGTTACCGGTGTGTGAAAGGTCTTCTCCCTCCATTGGCTTCTGTGGCATAGTCCTACTATGTATGGTTTTCTTCTTTGACTGCTTCTTTCCAATCCTTTTACTACAGCTGCTTCTTCCAATTACCCTGCTTGAAAAAACACTCAAACTGTGCTTTCCTCTAAACTCCATAGCAATCCACACAGAAGACTTCTGTGACTGAATGTGGGGATTTTTCCCCACACACCAAGCAATAAACACCAGTGGGATGTCCTCTAATTCAATCCCGATGCTATCTACCTGGAGATAGCATCAGATCTCACAGGGTGAGAGCTCAGTCCCCAAAACTGCCCCCCCTTTCAGATACCAGTCACAAGCCCAGGCCTCCAGAGATTCTCACCAACTGGCTTCAAGTTGGGGTTCCCACAACCCCCTCTTTGGGTTCTCTTAATTTGCTGGAGTGGGTCATAGAACTCAGGGAAATGCTTACTTACATTTACCAGTTTATTACAAAGGATATCTCAAAGGATACAAATAAACAGCCAGATGAAGAGATAAATTGGGTGAGGTCTGGACAGGCCCTAGCACAGGAGCTTCTGTCCCCGTGTAGTTCCCTTGGCACGTAGAGGAGTTTTTCTTCACCTTCCTATCAGCCTCCATGTGTTCACCTCTCTGGAAGCTCCCCAAACTCTATCCATTGGACCTTTTATGGAGACTTCATAGGTTGTCCATGATTGAAGCATGGATATCCGTGTCGGGAAGTGGACAAAAAGGGTATAATCCAAACCCAGCAAGGCCCGTCTGTCCAGATTCTTTTTGTTCTCTCTTTGCAGGTGAAAGGAGAACAGGAGAAGGTCAGAGAGAGATTCTGTTTCCTATGGCCTGCTTCTGAGGCCTAAAGTGCCCCAACGTTAAAACAAAAGACCAGGTTATGGGAATTATGAGCCAGGAACAGTGGATGAAAACCTATATATATATATATACATAATCATAATATCACACACCCCTAAAAAAATAGCTAGTCCTCAGCTTGTTTCCCTAGCCAAATCCTGCTCTCATCCAGTCTAGAGTCCACTGACATTTTCATCCCCTCCCTTTAATATAATCTCTGCATACATAACTTCCATAGGTAGGTTCTAGCTCTGGTCTCTCTAATCCCCTATTTCTAACTTCTGTTTGTAAAAAACAACTTTTCTTAACCTAACTCTTCCATAGGCACTTCAAATTTAACAAATCCAAGACTGAATTCATCCTATTCTTGTTTGCCTCAAATCTATTCCTCCTTTTGCATTCTTTATCTTGGCTGCTGACATGACATTGCCCCTCTCCAGTTCTGTAGACTCAACACTTGAACATCATCTTGGGTCTCATCTACTCTTCCTACACCTAAATCTAACCATGCACCCAAACTCCATTGATTCAGCCTGCAGAGCGGCACTGCCTTTCTTCTCAGTTAGAATACTGCCATAACGTCTTGAAAGATCTCTCTGCCTTCAGTCCTCCCAGGTACTGCTACCTCTTCTTCAAAAATCTTCAGTTGGCTAACTGTTGCACACAGAAAAAAATCAGATTATACTATTTGGACTTTGAGGTTCTCCATAACTGAGAACCAATCTATCGCCTTTCCTACCTCTTCCCCACTACCTTTTCCACGGGACAAACCCAGCGATCAGAATTCACCTCTCCCTTATTCCTCCAAAAGCCACCCATGGTACTCATCACACTCTGCTCTTAGACTTGTCTGTATTTGTCTGGTTTTAGGTAGTGAGTCTCCGGAGAGCTTGTCCTTATCACCTCACTGGGCTCCCCACAGAACGATTAGTGTAATAAGCCCTCCATAGATGTTTTTTGAATAAAAACTAGCGTAGATATCCCTTGCTTCTGTTGACATGGTCTTCAATTCAAGGATGACCCTCAGCAAAGCTCTGAGATAAGGCTTCAGGGACTCTCCATCCTCTTTCTCTGCTTCCCTTCCTTTCACTTAGAGATGCCCAGGGCCCCATGTTCACTCCTGCTGACCCAGGTGTTTTCTTGGGGTGCCTACACAAACCACTCCTTTTGAGCAATTCCAGCTCCCAGGTCTTTCCCTCCCCAGTCTCTTACCCAAACCTACAAATCCCTGGGGTGAACCTTAGAGCCCAGCCTCTTCATTTTATAGATCAAGAAACTAAGGTCCAGAAAGGTGACATGAACTGCCCAAGGTCATGAGGTCATGAGATCGATTGGTGACAGAGCTGAGACAGACCCGAGGTCTCCTGAATCCAAGTCCACTGCTCTTTCTCTCACACCTTGCATCCTGCGTCTCAACCTCTTCGGCCTCAGGCTGCTGTTAGGACTGGCGAGGATCTGCTGCTAACCATCCTCAGTAAGCATCTCTTAACAAGTGTCATAGCGCTGTAACTCACAATAATGGGGAAAGTTCACATTAGTTCCTGGACTCCTGTTGTTTTGGTCAGAGTGCTTTTTCTAGCTTCTGAACTCATACCTCAGGGAGATACTCTGTATGCTGGGATACGTAAGGCCTGCACATTTCCGCATCGCACTTTCTTATGATTATGTGGTTACTGATATTTACCGTCTGAGGCAATCCTCCCACACTCTTCAGAAACCATGGTAGCAGGACTCCAGAGGCATCCCCCTGCAGCTTTACGGCCTCCTGAAGGAAGAGTTCAGTTCATCAATGTGATGTAATTTCTGTGAAGGGAATCTAAAATCCTTAAGAACATTCATGAATGAACCTTTTCAACACTACTTGGAAGGAACTCAGGGACTTTACCATTAAAACTGAGTTAACACAGTAATGAAATTCAATGACCGCCACATAGGAGATATACGAATGCCTCAGGGAAGAACAAAGGCCAACTGAATCAGCCCAGGGCATTTACTTCCACAAAATGCATTTACCTGAATAGGAACTTGAATGGTTTTCAAGGAACGACCCTGTATCCTTTCAGAAGGTGTCATGCGTTTTTTATTCATCCAGTAAAGCTAAGAATCTAAATTTTAATTTTATTTTAGTTTGCTATTAGTGCTGGGTTTTAGGGATCTGAGGAAACATTGCATTTTGTTTTTCAGATAGAAGAAGGGAGAGCTGGCAGCTTGCCTTTTCTGCAAGCTTTGATTTTAGAATTATAGGTCCCCGATGCTTAAACGGACTGTACAGCACATCTGATCCCACCCTGCATTCTATAGGTGAAGAACTGATGCCTGCTACCCTGAAAACATAGAAATTGTCTATCCTATTTAGTGAAAATCATTCTACCCTAGAAACAGGAATTAATCGAGTAGGAACCTGGGCACTGAATTTTAGTTGTTATATTATTAGGACTAAGTGTGTACACAGGCCTGACAGAAATGAATGCTCTGGACCCCATCTTGCCTTCCATTTATTCCTGCGCCATTTTCATATAAAGTGGGTGATCTCTTTAAGTTTCCTTTGGGAAGTGTGTGAGTGCCTACAGTTCTTTATGCCAACATTATAATAATTCCTTTCTGGTTTTTACTTTTTAGTAAAATAACTCAAACGGACTTCAAGAGTCTCTTCAGAGACACTTAGATCAATTACTTCACTAGAAAAAACTGCAATAAGACACACTTTTTGTTTGAGGCAGAGTCTTGCTCTGTCACCCAGGCTAGAGTGCAGTGGCATCCTCATAGCTTACTGGAACATCAAACTCCTAGGCTCAAGCAATTCTCCTACCTCAGCCTCCCGAATAGCTGGGACTACAGGTGCAGGCCACTGCACCCAGCTAATTTTTTTCTATTTTTAGTAGAGATGGGGGTCTCACTCTTGCTCAGGCTGGTCTGGACCTCCTAACCTCAGGTGATCCTTCTGCCTCAGCCTCCCAGAGTACTAGGATTACAGGCATGAGCCACCCGCCGGCTATGACACACTCTTTTAATATGGCATTTGTGACCATCCAATTGGATAATGTATGGAAAAGTACTTCCAAAATTAGAAAAATTTTGTAAAAGAATTTGTAAAAGAAACAAGTTATTCTATTTACTTTATGTACATATTCTATCCCATTTATTTCTTCAGCAAATATTTATTAAGCACTTACCATGGGCCAGGCTCTACGCTAGACACAAGTCTTTTCCTGATCCTGGCATCCTTGTGGCCCCCTCCCCGCCTCCAAAAACAAAACAAACAAAAAAACAACTAGGTCAGTTCCCCCTGTTATGTTTTCTCATAGCACTTTGCACTTCTTTCCTTTCCAGCATTATCACAATTTCAGTTAAATAATTGAGTACAGTAGTCTCCCCTTATCCTCAGGTTCATTTTCTGCAGTTTCAGTTACCTGCTGTAAAGTACAATAAGATATTTTGACAGATAACACATTCACATAACTTTTATTATTACAGTATACTGTTATTCTTTTATTATTATTATTAATCTCTTACTGTGCCTAACTTATAAATTAAACTTTATCATAGATATATATAGGCAAAAACATAGTACACATATATCAGGATGGTACCACCGATGGTTTCAGGCATCCACTGGGGGTCTTGGAAGGATCCCCTAGGATAAATGGGGACTACTGTAATTAAATGTTTGCTGCCTGTATCAACCACTAGAATTTTAGCTTTACAGGAACAGATATTTCTTCTCTTTCGTTCTCTGATACCCAGCCCCCTGCGTGGCTGGCATAGAAAAGACTAACAAATATTTGTTGAATGAATGAACAAATGAATGAAAAATCAAATGGATGATGAAAACGTACAACACAGGACAACACGTACTATAGTGGGGTTCCATAGTACTATCGGACTTTATAGGAGGAGCATTTAAAGCCAGCCTTGACGGGGCTGATTTCTGGAAGAGCAATTAATCTTGTCAAAAGCCGATACTTGCACGATACCGTCCCCCACTGGCCTGTCACTAGCTTAAGACGGATTATTCTCTGTGAAATATCTGGACCGTGCCAATAGTAGGATATCAATAAGATTAGTTGAATGACTCGATGGCTCGCGCGGACAACGTCCAATTACAATATCTCTGGCTAAAAGCCAGAAGGAACGAAAAGGTTCGCTCCTAGCGTAGACGCAGAACTGGGACTGCAAATCGGTCTCACGCCTCCCGGTCAACATTGCCTCCCCCGGCAGCTGCGCCGCTGGTCACGTGACTCGGGCCTCACCTTCCGGAGCGCCCGGCCGGCCTGCGCTTGCGCAGTGCTCCGGGACGGCAGACCCGAGTGCGCCGACAACTTCCGGCTTGGTTTCTCCGCCTCCTGCGAGGCTAAAGCTGTTGGGGCTCGTCGGTGGCCGCGGTGGGGTGGAGGGGGCAGGGCGTGGTGGGGTAAGGTGAGTGCCGGAGCGGGGTTCCTTGGAGCCATGGCCTGCTCCATTATCCAGTTCTGCTCCTTCCAGGACCTCCAGGCCGCCCGGGACTTCCTCTTCCCTCACCTGCGGGAGGAGATTCCCAGCGGCGCCGTGCGGAGGGACCCCAGTAAGTGCCCCTCGCCTCGCCGTTCCCTTCCCCGGCGGTCCGCGGCCTCTGCTCGGCGGCTTCGGGTCTTCTCCCGGCTCCGCGCCGCCTGCCTCTGCCCTCTGGGCCCCTAGTTCCGCTCTTGCCGCCCCTCTTCGCCCTGGGACTACCCCTGCCCGCCTTGTCATATAGCCCGGTTGGTGGTGTCTCTTCCTTTCAAGCCAGCTTTTCTCCTCAGCCCGTCTGGCCGAAAACTGCGTCTTGCTTCCTTTCGCCTCTGCCTATCACTGCTTCCTCGCCCCTCCCCCCATTCCTAGTTTTATTTCCTGGTATCTTCCCTATCCCCGCCTTTCTTCAGCCCGGGGTCCCCTGGCTCGTACTGCCTGCTCCGTGATCGCATCCTCCCCATTTCTTCCCACATGTCAGCACTCCACCCTGGTATTATTAACCCCGACGCCCACTCTCTTCCATCGCCCGGACTGCGGCCTTCTGCCACCTCCCCTTCCGAAAGTGTTTATCATCCCCCACACTCTCTCTTCTTCTATCCCCTGTCCCCTATTCAGATTTAGAGAACAAATGGCTGATTGACAAGTGAGTGACTCTTAAGGTGGTGAGTAAGAGTCTCTCAAATAGGGAAAATGACCTGTCAGGAAGTGAGCGAGAATCTACCTTAGGAACTAAAATTACAGTGACATAGCCAAGAAAACTTATTTTGCTTTATTGAGATGAGAAGCCTTCCGCTTATTATTATCATCAAACAGTGTTAAATAAGCCCTTCCCCGCGTAATGTAAAATCCCAGGGCTGGTTTATTAGATACTACATACATTTCTCCTTTTGAAAGGGTGTGCTTCGTGTTTATTGGGTTTTTTCTTTTTTTGCGTTTGCAATATGAAGCACATTTGGCTTTGTAGTATAGTGCTGTGACTTTATGCCATACTGGAATAGTGATATAAGGCTCACTAAATAAGCTCTCCCTTTTTAAAATTTAGAAGATACCAAAAACATCCGTGAATGAATATTTACTCTTTGCCAGTCATTGGTGCTACAAACCAAATAAGGTTGGTGGTCTGTGCCACTAGGAGCTTATGACTTACTGGGAGAGATAGACAAATCGGTAGCTACCATTCAGTGTGATTGAGATATATGTGAGGCACCTTCTTGAAGTGTGGTGATAGTTAAGCCTGCCTTCAAAGTAGTAGTTAGAGGAATAAGGGAGAGGCAATAGCATGTGCAGAGGAAGGGAGGCCTGAAGTGGCATAGTATTAAGAGAACTAAGAAAAGCTGAATGGAGAGGAGGATGTGAGGGGAAGCGTGGGGGAGATGAGGCTGTAATAGTAATAAGAAGCTAGATCCTGAGAAGCCTTGTGAAAGTTGTTGGGTTACTCTGAAAGACTTTAAGCAGAGAAATGATGTGGTCCAATTTGTACTTAATATAACCAACAAAATTTGTTGAATACCTGTAATGTGTTCTAGCAGCAGTGTGGAGGAGAGACTGGAAGCAGGGAAATTGGTTGGGAGGCTGTTTGAACAACCCAGCCAAACAAGAAGTGATGTGATCTTCAACTAATAGAGCCTTAGTAGGATTTGAGAGGAAGGGCTTGATTAGAAAGATATTGAGGTAGAATCTGCAGGACCTTGTGAAGGTCTGGTTATGGGGGTTATTGCTAGTGAAGGGGAGTTAGGAAGCCTTTGGCTTTGGCTTGAGCTAAGGGTATATAATAAGAGAGAATGAAGGAGACAAATTTTGAACCTTTTGCATTTTAAATGTTTATGGTATGTCCAAGTGAGGAGGTCCAATTGAACACTATATATAGAGAGAGAGATCTAAAACATAGGGAGTCCTAGGTCAGAGATGTTAATTTGGGAGTTACCAGCAAAAAGTGTCAAGTATTATGTATGTTTTGAAATGCACCAAGTACAGAAGTTTAAGAGTCAAGTGGAGGTTACTGGTAAGATGATGGAGAAGGAGTAACAGAGAAAAACCAGGTGAGAGGAATGCCCCAGGAGCTGAGGAAGGAGAGAATATGATGAAGGTGAGGAGTGGTCAGCAGTTTTGCAAATGCAGCTGAGGTCAGGTAAGATAAAAATAGAAAAGTACTCATTGGTTTTGGGAAGGCGGAGGTGATTGGGACCTTGGGACAGTTTTAGTGGAATGGTGGAGGCACAAAGCATATTTACAGGATGTTGAGGAGTTAAAAATGAAGTATACTATTTCAGGGAGCTTGGTTTTGAAGGAGAGTAGTTACAGGATTGTTGACAGGTGACGTAGAGGAAAGGAACACATTTTCTCTATCCCTCTGCCACTCCCCTGGTCCAGGCCACCATCTTCTCTCAACCTGGCATCTGTCTTCTTCTAACATCTTTCTGCTTCCACTCTTGGTTTCCTATAGTAATTAGTTCTCAACAGCAGTCAGAGTGAGTTTTTAAGACATAATTTAGATCACAACAGTCCCCTCTTTATAACCCTCTATGGTTTTTTATTGTACTTAACATAAAATTCAAAGTTCTTATGTGGCTTATAAGGTCCTCGAGGCCCTGCCTCCTGCTACTTCTTGGACCTCATACTCTTCTCCCCTTATTTCTTATGCTTCAGACACTCTTTTTGTTGCTAAAGCAGCCAAGCACATTTGTGGCTGAGGCCTTTACTGTTGGTGTTGCCTGTGCCTTGGATGCTCTTTGCAGATCTTTGCATGCTAGTTGCATCTTGTCATACAAGTCTCAGCTCCAGTGTCAACTCCTCAAGGTAGACTTTTCTGACCACTTAAAGTAGTCAGTCTGACCCCCTTGTTTCCACTTGTTATTCTCAATCATATCATCCTGTTCACTTTTATCATATCTATGCTGTGCAGTATGATAGCCTCTGGCCACATGTGGCTTATTGAGCCCTTAAAAGGTGGCCAGTACAACTGAGGAATTAATTTTTTAATTTTACTTAATTTTAATTAATTTAAATTTAAAAGCCAATGTGGTTAATAGATATAATATTGTATGGCACAGTTATAGGTGCTAAAACTCAAGTACTTACAGATTGAATATTTGTTCAAGGTCACACAGTGAAGAGTAGACCCAGGATATGAACTCAATCCAGGCAGTTGGGGATATAATCAGACCCCAGACATCTAGAGTAATTTGCATTATGCCTGTAGGTTTGCAAACATGGTTTAATTTATTACTCTTTTAAATCAAATTCATAGGTTTATGTATGTTGGTGTTATTGTGGCTACCATTGATTCATGTAGAAAATGAACAGAAAAGACCTCTTAACCAGTGAGTCCCTTTGCAAAACCTATACAGATGGTCCCCAATTTACAATGGTTCAACTTAATGATTGTTCAGCTTTACAATGGTGTGAAAGTGATACGTATTCAGTAGAAATCATGCTTCGATTTTTGAATTTTGATCTTTTCCAGGGCTAAGGATATATTGGATAAGATACTCTCTTGTGATGCTGGGCAGCAGCAGGAAGCTGCTCCCAGTCAGCCACACGATCACAAGAGTAAACAACCGATACTGTACTCTTACAGTGTACTGTATTCAATAAATTACATGAGATATTGAACACTTTATTATAAAATAGGCTTTGTGTTAGATGATTTTGCCCAATTGTAGACTAATATAAATGTACTGAACATGTTTAAGGTAGGCTAGACTAAGCTATGATGTTTGGTAGGTGAAGTGTATTAAATGCATTTTTGGCTTAATGATATTTTCAACTAACAATGGGTTTATCAGGATATAGCCCCTTACAATATATATTGTAAGTCAAGGAACATCTATTTTAACCTATGTTACAATGGTACTTTAATTTACAAATAAAAGTCAGGAAAATAGTTTGTCCTGCTGTAGATAGTTTACTTGGTATTCTTAGAATGACTAGGACTATGGATTTCTGTAAATATCCAGAATCTTTTACAAAGCATCTGGTCTTGTACAGAGCTCTTTGTTAAGAAAACCCAAACCTAAACTTTTGTTACAGTGAAATTTTAGAGAGTAAGAATGAAGTTAGCAGAGCAGGTAAGTGGGAGCTGACTTAAACTGCTGATGGTGTTTAGCTTTGCTTTTCTTCACTTTATTTATTGGTGTTGTTAATGATTATTGGGAAGCAGTAATCATGAGATCATTTTTATTTTCCTAGCTGATAGAGTTTTAATTTCTTAACCCAGCTCATTTCTAGGGATTATGTAAAAACAAAAAACCTCAATTATTGTGAATTATAGAGGTTTATCAATGTAAAAATAATACTTTTATTTTGATGTGGACAACTGCTATAGATATAGTGATACCATTCTCTTCTATATTTGAAGATCAAAGAAAAACAATATGACTTTATAGTACTTTGTATCTTTAATTATAAAGGAGACTGTCCTCTATAACTTTAAAAGATCTTGAACTCTACTATTTCCCAATGTTTACATTAATGATAACTATTAATAATTGTTTTTATAAATCAAATACCATCTATTAATATTTCAGACATGAAATTTAGTCTTATTCCTTTGAAGTTTCAGGGATGGGTAGTAGTATGTGTCCCCACTTTATGGGTCCTCACTTAACCTACAGTGACATAATTTCCAGTGAAACCTGATTTCCAGACCAGAGCTTTCTGAATTTTACAGTGGAGTTGGGCAAATAAGTACATACATGTGTAGAGAGGAGAGTCAGAATATTTGAAGATTGGGTATTATAATGTGGCTCTTTTAATTTACCTAATGGTAAAATAATTTCCTGTTGACATACTAAAAATGTGAGCAGCTTTCCTTCTTGCCTCTTTTACCAAAAAGACAGAAGATAAAAGCATGCAGGGAATTATGTTGGAGTCATTAATTAAAGTTGTGTTTTTATACAATCACCAAGAAAAATGTGCTTTTTTAGAATAACCTAAAATCATGGAATCACTTTGCATTATAGGATATCACAAAGGGTATAAAATACCCAATTTTCTATACATAGTGAAAATGCTTTCTCTAGTTTGAAATTATACTGGGAGAGAGAAAACAAAAACATTTATAGGAATTTCAGAAAATATATAGAGTTACTGGATTTTTTTAAAATTGGAAGAGGATCTTACAGATAAAATTTTATCAATGACGAAATTGAGACTTGAGTATCCTTTAACTTCTTCATTCAGCTAATATTTTTTGTGCCCCTACTATGTTCTAGGCACAAAATGAGTTTAGAGGTAAATAAAATAGGTCCCACTCAAGGAGTTTTCAGCTAATAAAAGGAGATAAGTGTGTAAAAGGAGTGTCGGAGGTATTTTGCTATGATTTGGCATATGATAGGGGAGGATGATGGAGTGTCGGTCCATTCTGTACAGGAAACCCAGGAAAATCTGCATATAGGAGGTGATATTTTCACATTAGCAGTTAAATAGCTGTTCATCAGGTGGAGAGAAAATGGTCAGACAAGGGATGTGAAACAGCGTGGGATTCAGGAAGCTGCAAACAGTAAATTGTGGTAGGAGGGTAGGGTATGATAAGAGATAAAGCTGAAAAGGTCAGTGAAAAAGTTTAGATTTTATTCAGTAGCAGGGTCTTCAGATTAAAGTAAGAGTACTTTGGAATTAATATGGAAATTTGCCAAGGGTTACTTGGGAACAGACAGTTTTAAGTGAATCATTTTCCACATATACCTGTGAAAGTGCCTACTTTATCTTCCTGCCTTCTCTCACTTCACCAAAGAAAGGCTCACCTCTCACAGGTTCCTAATCTTATTATAGTAAGTTACTCCAAAGTATTAAAAAACCTCTCCTTCAATCAAGGTGCTATAGATTACTCCATTCATCTCATTAAGAGTTTTCAAAATAATTTTTACTTTTTATGTTTAATAATTATCAAAATTTGTGATATATTTATGCTGTTTTCCTCAGTTATCTGCTTCTAATAATTGTAGTAAGTTGAGCAAGAAGAAAAATTTTAGTACTTAGAGCCTTATGATCACGGGAATTTTTTTTCTAGTTCATACCCTTTTTTGCAGAGAAATTTTTGGACTGATAATAAAAATCTGTATTACATTAGAATAGCATTCGGTGGAGGAAGTGGAATGGAAATAAGAATTCAAGGAGCAAATAGGACCTATAAAGAACTGTTGAGAAGATAAGCATTATTTAGATGTTGGGGGTATCATTTCCCTGTGGTATCCTATAGTATTTAGAATCCACTAAATAAATTGTGAAAAGTAATAGTTGTATTTTAAAATGTCTATGTTTGTAGTATATCAGAAATTACATCTTTTGTGCAGGGTATACATACTACTTAAAAACTCTTTTGGGTATTATATGAGCAAAAAGTGTGAAGACTCCTAATGGGTACAGTGCACACTATCTGGGTGATTGGACACACTTACAACTTTGACTCAGACTGTACAAAAGTAATTCATGTAACCAAAACATTTGTACCCCGTAATATTCTGGAAAAATAAAGTGTGAAGGTCATTTTCCTGTGGGGCTCAGTGATTTCAGTGATTCCCAACCTTTTTTTTTTTTTTTAGCATCATAGTATACATTAAAAAATGAGACGTGGGCCCCAGATAGCTAAACAATTATGAAAAAGAAGAAAAAGTTGGAAGACACACTTCCTGATTTCAAAACATACTGCAAAGCTATAATAACCAAAACAGTAAGATACTGACATAAAGACAGACAAACCAGTGGAACAGAATAGAGTCCATAAATAAACCCTCACACGTATGGTCAAATGATCTTCAACAACAGTGCAAAGACCACTGTATGGGGAAAAGATGGCCTGTGGTGTTGGGAAAATTGGAAAACTTACGGTGTTGGGAAAACTGGATATTCAGGTATAAAAGAATGAATTTGGACCCTTATATACAAAAACTAACTCAAAATGGATTAAAGTCCTAAGTGCTATAAATGCTATAAAAACTGGAAGAAAACATAGGGGAAAGGCTTCATGACAGTAGGCTTGGCAATGATTTCTTAGATGTCATACCAAAAGCACAGGCAACAGAAACAAAAATAGACAAATGGGGCTATACTAAAAAAATTTTGTGCATCAAAGGACACAATCAACAGTGAAAAAGCAGCCTATAGAATGGGAGGAAATATTTGCAAGTTATATATCTGATAAGAGATTAATATCCAGAATATATGGAGAATTCCTGCAGCTCAACAACAAAAAATCAAAGAGCCTTATTAAAAAATGAGCAAAGGACTTAAGTAGACATTTCTCCAAAGATGATAGACAAATGACCAACAAGCATATGAAAAGATGCTCAACATTACTAATCATCAGAGAGATGCAAACCAAAATATAATGAAATGTTACCTCACATCCATTAGAACAGCTACTGTCAAAAAAACAAAACAACAAGTGTTGGTGAGGATGTGGAGAAATTGAAACCCTTGTGAACTGTTGATAGGATGGTAAAATGGTGCAACCACCATGGAAAACAATATAGAGTTCCTCAAAAAATTAAAAAGAATTATCATATGATCCAGTAATCCCGCTTCAGAGTATATGTACAAAGGAATTGAAAGCAGAGTCTCAAAGAAATATTTGCATACACATGTTCATAGACAATTAACAGTAGCCAAGAGGAAGAAGCAACCCAAATGTCCATCGATGGATGAATGGGTAAACAAAATGCGGTATATATAATACATATAATGTAATACTATTTGGCCATTAAAAGGAAGGAAATGGCCAGGTGTATGCTTGTACTCCCAGCACTTTGAGAGGCCAATGTGTGAGGATCACACAGAAGTTTGAGGCTAGTCTGGGCAATATAGCAAGACCCGATTGCTACCAAAAAAACTAAAAAATTAGCCAGGCATGGTGGCATGTGCTTGTAGTCCCAGCTACTCCGGAGGCTGAGGTGGGAGGATTGCGTGAGCCCAGGATTTGCGGTGAGCTATGACCATGCCACTACACTACAGCCTGGGTGGCAGAGCAAGACTCTGTCTCAAAATAAAATAAAGGAAATGTCTCACTATGTAACATGAATGAACCTTGAGGATATTATGTTAAGTAAAATAAACCAGTCACAAAAATATAAATACTATATGATTCCACTCATATGAAGTATTTAAAATAGTCATATTTATAGAAACAAAAAGTAGAATGGTGGTTACCAGCAGCTAGGAGAGGGTAAAAAGGGAGGTTGTTTAATGGGCCGGATTTGCAAGATGAAAAAGTTCTGGAGATCTGTTTTACAACATTGTGAACACACATAACACTACTGAACTGTATACTTAAAATGGTTAAAATGAGCTGGGCGCTGTGGCTCACACCTGTAATCCTAGCACTTTAGGAGGCTGAGGCAGGAGGATCACCTGAGCCCAGGAATTTGAGATTGCAGTGAGCTAGGAAGATGCCACTGCATTCCAACAGAGCAAGAGCCTGTCTCCAAAAAAAAAAGAAAAAGAAAAAAACCCACAACAAAACAAAATGGTTAAGATGGTAAATTTTGTTATATGGTTTTTTCCTATTTGACTTTTTAAGATTCCACTTAAAAAGTGAGATCATGCAATATTTATATAGATATTTTTGTTCATTTGTTCTGTGTCCTTTGGCAAAGTTTTCTGTTTCATACATAGATCTTACACCTTTCTTCTTTTTTTTTTTTTGGAGATGGGGTCTCACTCTGTCACCCAGGCTGGAGTGCAGTGGTGCCATCATAGCTCACTGCAACCTCAAACTCCTGGGCTCAAGGGATCCTCCCACCTCAGCCTCCCGAGTAGCCGGGACTGCAGGCCTGTGCCACGACACCCAGCTAATTTTTAGATTTTTTGTAGAGACAGGGTCTCACTATGTTGCTGAGGCTGGTCTCAAACTCCTGTCTGCAAGCAATCCTGCCTTGGCCTCCCAAAGTGCTGGGATTATACATGTGAGCCACCACATCCAACCCTTACACATTTCTCCTTTAATATATATCCAAGTGTCTAGGTACTTTATTAAATTTATTGTTGTTATGGCCAGGATCTCTTAAAATTTTTATTTAAAATTTTTTATTTTGGTGTAAAAGAAACATTTATTTTTCTATATTTACTTTTAGTTTTCTTTATCAAGTCTAATTTTTCAAAATTTCTAACTTCTACTTTTGTCTTTATTCATTTTGTTTTCTCTTTTGTGTAAGAGCTGTAGAAGAGTAATACTAAAATTTCCAAGTGGATCTTTTAAAACTATTTTAATTTGTTTATCTTTTTACTACTGATTACTATTTTGCTGCATTGTTGTTAGAGAGTGGTCTATATGTTTTCTGCTGTTTGGACGTTGTGTAAAGGTATGCTTTTTGGCCAGTAACCTAATCAGTATTTGTAAATAGACTTTGGTCATAAGAAAAGACTTTTTTGTGGAGGACAAAGGTACTTTCTGTATAGCTGTACAGCTTTGATCTCTATAACAGCCCCTCACTGTATTGCTTTTTAACATGTTATGCTAATTAGGTACTGTGAGTGGGGTTAAAATTGCCAGTGACAGCATCACACTGGATTCAAAAGACTATCTCAAATAACTTAGATTGCACCAAAGATGGTGTACTCTGGAAAACTGTTAGCTGACTCAAGAAGTAGATGAAAATGGCCCCTGGTGCTAGCCTGCCCGGATCTGAATCCCAGTTCTGCCACCTGCCAGTTATATGACCTTGAGTAAGTTACATAATCTCCTTTTGCCTCAAAAACCTCAACTGTAAAATGGATAGTAGTACATACCTTATAGGGAAAGTTATCCTTAGAACAATGCTTTGCGTGTAGTAAATGCCATGTAAGTGTTTATTGTTGTTATTTTTTTTTTCCACAAAGACATTGATGTTGAAGGTGCATGTGGAGGGGTTTTGTTTCCTGAAATACAAAAATGAATAAAGCAAGATTTCTAAGTCAAGATATTTTCTGTCATTGGGATTTTGAACGTTTTTGTCTCCAAATTAATGTCATATGATATGTGACATAATTAAATGTCACATGTAGACATTTGATTATGTCATCTAAGTACCTGCATTGATAGTGTGTAATGTTCAGATTGCCCAAAAAACTTTTTATTTTTGGGGAAAGATGATTGCCTTATATTTAAAGTCACTTTTCTTATTTTTAAAGTAATTGTTCTTAAAACTGTTTAGCAAGGTTAGAAACAGTTTAAAAAGTAAATAAGTATACAGTTTAATGTTACAAGGAGGTATTTATAACTGCAGAGAAGTTGGAAACAATACCTGATACTAGGGGATTTATTAAATTATGCTACATTGACACAGTGGAATAATATGGAGCCATGAAAAATAATGACCTACATCTCTATTAATTACATGGAATACCTTCATTGTAGAGTGTGTGGCTAACTTTTTCCTCTAGTTTTCAATTTTTTGGTAATATCAGCTTTGTGTTGCATTTGCCTGTTGATGTCCGTAATTCTGCATTAAATTGTAGACCAATTTAGGCTAGGGAATAAGTAATATATTCATTGTATTCCCAGCATTGGTACATAGCTCATATGTAGTAGGGACTTAATAATGAATAAATGTATATTGTGTGTTGGATTGTATCTGGGTTGGATGTTTGCCCTCATTTTAGAAATGCTGATTATGAAATAAAACACAATGATGATAAATATGCCCTCTACATTTTTTTCTTTACTATGGAACCAAAATGTTCCAGGTTCTTATTTGATACTGTTAAAATTATTATCAGGCTTTCTCTATGTGTACTTAAAAAAAACCAAAACAGTAATAGCAAGATTAGGCTGATTTAGGAAGGATTTAATTTAAATATGAGGAAATATTTTTCACAGGTACAGTAGTTGAATATTAGACTATGTTAAGGAAGGAAGATGTAGAATATGCAGAAATTAGCTTTAGTTAGCAATTTTTACATACCTTTACCCACATTTCATAACAGCACATCCTCCTTTACCTTTTTAGCCATGCTTATTTTTTCTGTTGCTTTGGATAGAAAAAATCAATAATATAAAAGTGTGAAGTTGTAAGAAACAAAATTATAAAAAACATGTAAGTTCTTTAATATACATAATATATTATAGAAAAACAAAGTATAGAAAGGAGAATAGGGCATATGAAATTTCTTTAGGTCTATAGCTTGGGGGGGGTTGCTTTTGTTTTTGTAAAGGCAGGGCTAAAGGTATCTTAGGTTATTGGGCAAAGGGAGCACTTTTATTTTTAAAGGCTTTTTAGAGCAGTCTTACCTGAGAGCAAGAGGATATACTGTATTTCTGCTTTTAGATATTTTCAGTTAAGTCATTTTGTGAATTAACTGTCAGGATGTATGTTTTTATTATATTATATGAGGGGGTTACTTATTTGAGAACGGGAGTCCTTAAAATTCTAGAACTAAAAAGGACCTTAAAGATCTAGCCTGATTTAATTATGATGGTTTGAAAGAAATGAACCCCTGCTTGTTGAAAACAGGATGACCTCCTTATTTTAGAGTGCTACATATTTTTATGTGCTGAGAGGAATATGCTATTACAAAATTTATTTTCCCATTTTCCATTTCCCTAGAAATAGAAAAAGGTTAATATTAAATAATTCTGAGGCATGGAAAGTTAAGAAGCAACTTCTCTGTTCTTTAGACTTTTTTTCCACTTTGTACTGCTGTGTGATGCTTTCCTTGCTTTGGCCAAGAATAGCCAAATAAATTTGTTGAACCCCTTGAAATACAAGTCATAGGTTCCAGAGGTTCTTACTTTTTATAGAAACAAGTACATTTTCTCTGTTTTTTCTTATCTCAAAAGAGCAGAAATGAATTTGCTTCTGTGCTAAGATCTTTTATTAGACCACAGAAATTAAGTTTTCCTTTTCCTAATGTTTAATGATTTAAGTTTCTTTTTTAGTTTTTAATCTTGACATACTCATTTTGGAAAAAGCAAAGACTGTCAAATTAATCATCCACTTCTAGAATTCAATTTCCTGTCTAGCTTCAGGTCTTTGTTAAACAAAAAACATACACTCAGTTTATGAGGACAGACTGTTCAGAAGCAAATTAGAATAATGTATTTTGGGAATTAAATAGAGCTGTGGGAAAGCAGAAGTTGAATTTCTTATTTAAGATTTTGTTGTTAGAATAATTCATTCATAGGAAATGCCCCTAAATAAACCCCTAAATAAGATCTATAATTTTTTTTGATGATTGAATAAAATGCATTTTCTCTATGGTTTGAAGCTTTCATTTATCAAGTGAGAGACACAATAGGTTTTTTTTTATGCTAGTATAATCTAGTATCTTCAGGGAAAAAAATTTCAAAATTTTTGTGGTTACATTTTACATTTTGAAGTCACTGGTTTTATTCATTCAGGCAAAACATTTAACTTGATAAGGGTAAGAGCAAGGGTTTATGGTCATGCTACCAATTAGATCTGTTCAGTGATGGGTATAAAAAAAAGTTAAGGATTAAAAAGTCAGGTTATTAATCAATGAGGAGGTAGTTGCTTTTTTTTTTTTACTATTATTTATAACTTCATCTTGCTCTTCTTTACTTCTCTTCATATCATATAAGTTGGTTGGAGATCAGCTTATTAATTTTATTTAGAAGATAGGGTTCAAGATATGGTATTAAACAAGAGGGAAGGATAATCTCAGTGACTGAGTTGGACAAACAGAATATTTTAAACTGGCGAAGTTCTTGACAGACTCCAATTGAATTCTCAATGCAATCTTTGATTTTCTGTGAATTTTAAGGGGAAAAATGGCTAAGAATTTGAAAAGAATACATTTTAAAGGAAGTTCACCCCTTAAGTAAGATTTAGAAAGAAAAGACAAAGGATTTAAAGCTAAGTAGAAATGTCTGATATACCTACAAATGCTGCTTTATCAATAGGTTGTACAGAAAATGAGATGAGAAAGCTCAGTTAAAACATAAATCTTTGTAATATTTTGCTTACAGCTGGAATGGTGTCCTGAAGTAATATAGTTGTAAAATGAATGCGTTAGGAGCAACATCTGGATGTGAAAGTAATAAGACCTGAGAAGCATTCTCATCATCTATTTTAAAATTTCTCTAAGAGGCAATATTTGCTATTTTTGAGCTTTTTAAAAAGTGTATGCTGTTTTATTCACTGTTGGCAAAAAGAGTATTTGCATAATAGAGTACAGACACAGCTTGAGAATGATGAGATGTTCTTTTTTTTTCTTCTTCTGCAGAACGGTATGGTCTTTATTTGGGAACTCGCTGGCCTTTGTAATTTTTTTTTTCCTAGCCCTATCAAGAAACTAGTTGTTGAAAGTCACATATAATTGAATGAGCAAACTGGCTTTTAATTTTTTTTTTTTTTTTTTAGAGATGGAATCTTGCTCTGTTGCCCAGTCTGGAGTGCAGTGGTGTGATCACAGCTCACTGCAACCTCGAACTCCTGGGCTCAAGTGATCCTCCTGCCTCAGCCTCCCAAGTAACTGAGACTACAGGCGTGCGCCACCATGCCCAGCTAATTTATTTTTGTAGAGAAGGGGTCTTGCTGTGTTGCTCAGGCTGGTCTCAAACTCCTGGCCTAAAGTGATCTTCCTGCCTTGGCCTCCCAAAATGCTAGGATTACAGGTGTGAGTCACCATGCCCTGCTGGCTTTTCATTATTGATGCAGGATCTTTTGTTAGTAATGATACAGGTTTTGTTCTGAAATGTTGAAATATACATTGTGTGTCTGTGCACGTGTTCATGTATGTGTATGTATGAAATATGAAGATCCTTTAATTCATATCAAGCCATCTACTCTGAACTAGATTTCGAGAGGATCTTGTATAATCAAATTATGCCACTTAGACTTGAATTAGAACAAAATAGCATATTTTTATTATTTCTTAAACTAAAGCTAGAAATTGGTACTTTTTAATTATTTTATCTCACTAGTTAAAATGGAATGGAAAAGAAAAGAATTATCAATATTATTATAAGGTTACATAGAAAAGTTATTTGAAAAAACTGGTTTTGATCCTGTATATAAAGTCTGTGTATATAGTTTATAAAAAATGAACTTGTTTTGTATTTCTTGTATTCATATTTCTGTTGAAATGCAAAAGGCTTAGAATCAACAGCTGATTTGTTCACTATGTGTAAAAATATTAATTTAAATCCAGCTGCTTTTATGGGAGTATATAAGGAAGCATTTGGGTAAGAATGTCATTTTCAAAGACTATTTATTCAGCAAATATTTATTAAGAACTCATGATGCTTTTGAAAATATTTATATGTATGTAGATGTATGTGTGCGCACACACATAGGATACACATGCCCTGCCCTCTAAGAACTTACTAGTTGTGTAGACAAGGTGTACATTCATGCTAAATTGGATAATTGCAAGTTAACTAGCAGTGCAACAGATGACCCAAAGCAATATATAATTAAGTTCTGAATATGAAACACACTCAAATGCTGTAGTTTTACAAGATGCAAAGATCATTGGTAGATGCAAGAAAACTTTATGAAGAATTAATCTGAGTCCTGGAGGAGAAATTAGATTTGGAGAGGTAGAGGTCAAGTGGGAAGGTATCTAGTTGAGAGGTATGGGACAGGCAAAGGCAGAGAATAAGAATGAGAATGTTGTATTTGGAGAGTGATAATTTTATAATAATAAAATAATTTGAAATTATAATAGGGTGTCTATGTGCCAAGCACTGTCCTTAGTGCTCTGTGTATTTTAACTATAACAACTCTATGAGATAGATACAATTTTTAACTCCATTTTGCTAAAGAGGAAGCTGAGGCAGTAAGAAATTACATAAATTGCCCAAGGTCATATAACTCCTTAGGGGTAAAATTGGGCATCCAACCGAGGCAACCTGACACCAGAGGCCTAATTGTTGTTCTAAACCCGTGCTGTCTTACACTGTAGCCACTAGCCAATTTTACATTGATTATATATTGAAAAGGTAATATTCTGGCTATATTATGTTAAATAAAATATATTATTAAGGTTAATTTCATCTGTTTCTTTTTACTTTTTTAATGTGGCTACTACAAGTTAATTTAAAATTACACAGACAGCTGACATTATATTTCCGTTGGATGGTGTTGTTAAAGACTATCTACCAGCCAGGGAACAGTCCAGCTGGAGTGAGTGAAAGAACAGGGATGACAGGCAAAGGAAAAAACACATTTAGGATTGAATTAGGCTGGCACTTAAGTTTATCCTTGGAGTTAGTGTTCTTTAGAGCATGATCCATGCATGCACCCTCTGCTTCAGATTTGTGGGGTGAGGAAAGTTGTTAAATGCAGATTCCCAGACTCACCGCAGACCTCCTTAAACAGAATCTCTGAGAGTGGAGCCATCTATTAAACTTCAGTCATCCCTAACTCATTAATTTCTCCTTTGTGAAGGTTTTAAGGCCGCCTATCAAGGGGGATCTGCAGGAGAGACTGTAACTCTGCTTTTATGAAGGCAATGAGTATGAACGCCATTTTCTTAATTTTTGCATCAATTTTGTTTGATTGGACTTCAATAAAATGAAAGACACAGATAGCTGCTGACAGAGTCATTGAAAGAGTTGCTTTTTAGAGACTGGGCAGTTGCTACTTAATAGGAAAAAAATCTAACTGAAAATTATTCTATAATTTATAGTGTAGCTTTTGACTGAAATGAGTGCTACAGAGCTCTGGCTGTGTGGTTTGGTGATTGGTGGAGTGTTTAGAATCTACACTGGACCCAGACCATCTTAAAGAAGAAATTGGCTGTCTTGGGTTTAGGACTTTCAAATTACCCTGGGCAACAGGAGACGCTGATCTGTTGATTCTCCTAAGAGAATGATGATGAACTATTTTTAGCTTTTCCTTATAGTAAGTGATATTAAATTGAGCAAATCAGTCTTATTTTTTAACGATGATATAGAATTTACAGACCTCAAGGTCCTAGAGTAATATTCGATATTAACAGAAAACAGTGCATAGTTATCAAATTTATGTTAAACATTGCTTTGGTTACCTACAACCTTAATCAATGACCAGTTGTTAAAAAACACCGCTAATGATGTCAATTGAAGATACCATCCTTAGAAAGGTTACCAGAAGGAATGACTGTGCCTGAATAAAGTTATTTACATCAATGGCAACTTTATTAGACATTAATCAGCTATTTTTTCAACATAAGCCATCTTTTTTCTTTCCTAAAGAATGTGCTTGGCTTGCTACCATAATTTGAAGACATAAGAAATAACTCTGGGGAAGTGCTGGGATTTTAACACTTTCTAACAGCCAGCAATAGCTATCAACTAGCAGCTTGCAAAACCCTATCAAATGATTTTCAACAGAACTGAAAAGGCCACAAAATTTAAACCATTGGCGCTGAGCAGAAATAGCCACAAGGGTAGTGCCCAATTGATAAAATGTTTCCCATTTTTAAGTTGACTCAAATTTGGAAAGCATTCTCTCATAGTATTATAAATAGACTTAGGATTCTAGAGCAACCTACAAAAAATATCTTTACCCTGCCTCCAAAATAGTGCTGTTTCATCTTCCTTTAACCTCTGTTTATATCCTGACTTCTTTGGTAAAATGTATTCCTGTGATAGTGGGAGATGCCCAATTAAATTTTCTTTTCCTCTTGTTGAGAGAAGTTCTCCAGTCAGAGACTTTGAGAAATGGGTAAACCCTCATGAACACAAATATTTTGTATAATGTATTTATCAAAGTCTTGGATGTTTTGAATTGTGGCATAAAGAGATAGTGGATATCTGCAGGGGTAGAAAATCCAAATTACTGCTGTCTCCCATTTGATTGTATGAGTCATTCTGAATTGAGTCAGGTACTTTTTATACCTATATGGAGGAGAAATGACACTTTTAAAATAGTTTTGTACAGCATTCAACAGAGGTTATGTGCACAAAGCTCTTCGAAGGCTTGTTTGCTTATCTCCAGCACTTAGCACAGTGACAAACACATAAAAGATGCTTTGTTTGTTGAATGAATGAATGATTAGAACACCTTCCTGAAGGGCTTTAAATTCTATATGGTCTTTTTGAGACTTTGGTAATTTGATATATGTGTTATTTTTATAGCAATTTTTAACAAATCATAAACTTCGGTGATAAGCTTTTCTAGGTTCTTTGCTTTCTAATACAAGAGACAGTACATGTTCTGAAACTGTAAATGGGATGGCCTAATTACCTGCCATCAGCCCACAATAAGACGGTTGCTTTTGGTGCAATGGAAAAGAGATTGCCTAATTGCCAAAGAACAAACTGTCATTTTCCAGGATTAACAAAAAAAACCTATAAATCTCAATATCAAAGGAATGTTTCTATTTTAAAATAAAGACTCTCTTACTTCTGACCTTAATTATAAACCCCACTGTTCCTTAATCTTACCCTTCTTCATGAACCACAGTAGGAGTGAGTATAGGATAGTACTTAAGAGCATGGGCTTTGGAACTCATGTATACCTGAACTTAAGCCTCACTGTGCCACTGATTCCTGTATAATCTTGGTCAAGCTACTTGAACTCTAAGTATCTGTTTTTCTCATTGTAAGATGGGGATGATAAAGGATCCTTGTGAAATTTAAGTGAATTAATCTTGTTTATAAAGCATTTAGGCATGTAGAAATGCTGACTACATGTTAGTTGTTTTGTGCATTGCAATTTTCTGCCTCTTTGCCTTTGCACATTCATGTTGAGCTTTTTCTGAGCATATTTGAAAAACTCCTAGCTACTTTTTAAGATTACTCTTCACTATTTTTTTTTCATTTTTCTCACTCCCTCATCCAAGTTCCCATAATACTAGATTACAGCACTCACCATGTATTATAGTTACGTGTTTGTCTATCTTCTACGCTAGGTTATGAATTCTTTAGGGGCAAGGAGTATGTTTGTATTTTTCTCAGCTCATACTACAAGATTTGGCATTTATTAAACTGTTAATTGACTTGTATATGGAAATCTTCTATAAATGTACAGTGTTAATCAAATGATAGTGCTATTTTAGGACTTAATATATGCCCAGCAATGTGCTTGGCATATTAGGAAGTAATTATTTGGCATTTAAGTACTGAAGATTAGACTATTACCACAAAGTGAATTGAGCAATGATTCCAAGTACCAGACTGTAACAATTTTTTTATGTAATTGATTTTAGCAACTTTTAAAACCTTGTATCTAAGTTGAAAGTTCTGTTCTTTCCTATTGTAAGCCATCAGGATCACTCCCATCTTTTAAATGGATTTTCCCCCAGAATTTTAAAGCTGATTGTTTAGGTACAATAAGCTAAATTTTGATGACTAGCATTAAGAACTTAGTATGTGTTAGGCACTGAGGACTTTAGTATGCTACCTGATTTAAATTCTTACAACAATCCTTCTAGAGGTAGGTACTATTGTTTTCTATGCTTTTATGATTAGAGAACTAAAATTTATAAATATCTTTTATATCTTTTATAGACAAAAAGTAACTTGACCTAGGTCACAGAGTTCTGAAGTGCTTGATCCAGGATTTAAACAAGTATTAGATATTTTATATATGCATTACTTCAAATTAAAATTTAAAATTGATAAAGTTCAAATAAAACTTTGGCAGTCTGATTCTGGGGCCCAAAGTTTTATTTGAACTTTATCAATTCTTAAATTTAATTTGAGGTAATACATACACAGTATTTAATGCTTGTCTCAAAGTAGTTACTCAAGTGGCTTGCACCTGTAATCCTAGCATTCTGGGAGGCCGAGGTGGGAGGATCGCTGGAGGTCAGGAGTTCCAGACCAGCCTGAGCAAGAGCAAGACCTGTCTCTACTAAAAATAGAAAAATTAGTCAGGTGTGGTGGCGCCTGCCTGTAGTCCTAGCTACTCCCTAGGCTGAGGCAGGAGGATTGCCTGAGACCAGGAGTTTGAGGTTGCAGTGTGAGCTATGACAACGCCACTGCACTCTAGCTCGTGCAACAGAGTGAGAGTCTGTCTAAAAAATAAATAAATAAATAAAATTGCTTAAAAAATGATAGCTTTATTCTTTTGCTTTCGATATATTCATAAGTAACTATATGAAAACAAGTAGCATGAACAATTTAAGGTGTCATAATCGCTAAAGCTATCTGGGCTTTTAAATTCCTTGTTGCATTTGTTGATTATCTTCTCATGTGTAAAAAAAATCACAGCATATCAGGAGAGGGTACAGAACCGTAGGCTTGCCTTGTTTCAAAATTCAGTTTTCTTTTTCATTGAGACCTTGTCTTATCAAAAATCAAGTCCTTTTTTTGCATCTGTTGAAGTACAAAAATAAATAAATAAAATAAGTCATTGTCAAGGCATCTGTGTGAAATTTTAGATGTGTTTTTTGTCACTGTTTATATTTGTCTAATGTCTTTAGTAATAAACATTTGTCATTTTTAGATTTTTTAAAAGTAGTTTGTAAAGACCTTTGTAGTTTGATTTAAATATGGATAGACTTTTGTCATCTAATATCTTGAGATCCAAATAACTTGCATGCAATTTTACTAACACATAAATTTAGATATTTAGTAGGTCAAATGTTTCCTGATTGTTATTATATAAAGCCAAATCCTGATATAACACAGTTTACCATTGTTTTCTACCTTAACATCAGCATTATACAGGGATTGTTTCTATTATGTTTAGAGAAAATGTTTTAAAAGTATTTAAGCCCTATATTTCATGTAAGCATTTTTCATCTTCTTTAAAATAGGTAAATCAACAAACTGGGAAGATGATGGTTGGGGAGCATGGGAAGAAACAGAACCCCAAGAAGCTGTAAGTCTTCATAAATGTATGCGTGTTTTTTGATAGTGGCATTTTCCTTCTGTAATAATGGTGACATAGTTCAGTGTTAGAGTTTGACGTTTTAAAATCTATGTCAAGAACATTTTTGTGCTTATTTGATATACTTAACTAAATGCCTGTTCTTAAGGAAGTTAGTGACTTTATAGCTAAGTGGGTGTCTTATTCTGTTTTGTGCTGCTGTAACAGAATACCTGAGACTGGGTAGTTTATAATGAACAGAAATTTATTGGCTCACAGTTCTGGAGACTGGGAAGTCCAAGACTGAGGGGCCAACATCTGGCAAGGGCCTTCTGGCTGCCTCATGATATAACAGAAGGCAAGAGATAGGGAGGTAGAGAAGGGGGCAGAGAGAGAGAGAGAGAAAGAAGGGGCCAAACTCCCCTTTTTATAATGAACTTAATCCTAAAATACTGAACCCACTCCCTCAATAATGGCATTAATCCATTCACTCCACCCTCACTGCCTAATCACTTCTCATTAGGCCCCCCTGCCAACACTGTTGCTTTGAGGATTAAGTTTCCAATGCATGCTTTTGGGGGAACACATTCAAGTCATAACAGTGGGCTAAATGGAGAATAGTTAGTTTAGGATTCTTTATCCTTCCTAAGTTATTCTTTTAGACTCTTTCATATTCATTCAACAAGTATTTGTTGTGCCCACCATATTCTAGGCATTTTTCTACATGCTAGGAATATAACAATGAACAAGGTAGACAAAGTCCCTGTATATGTTAGTGTATTTTCACCTATGACTAATAGCAAATCTCTGCTTTAAACTGGCTTAAATAACAAGAAAATTTATTAGCTCACATAGAAGGAAGTCCAGAGATAGGATGGGCTCCTGAGTTGGTTGATCAGGTGATTCAACTATGTCATAAAGTTCTTTCTTTTTGTCTACTTTTTATATGCAGTGTTGGCTTCATCCTAAGTCTTGTTTCTCTCACAGATGTATTGTGGCAACATGTTTCTTTATTAATTACTAGAGAGAGAGAAAGGTTGGGGTTTCCATGACTCTTTTAGGAGTAGAGAACTACTTTTTTAAATGCCTCTAGTAAACTTTGCCTTATATCTTTTTGGCCAAAATTGGGCTGCATGCTCATTTCTGAACTAACCACTGCCAAGGGATATGCGATTTTTACTGTTCAATTATCCCATTCCTTGGAGTTGGAGGATAAGAGGGTCAACTTTTCCTGAGGCCCATGGCTACACAGAGGAGGAGTTGATACCTGAACAAAATCAGGGTTTTTTTTTTTTTTTAAGAAAGAAGAATGAATATATGTACTAGGTAGGTCTTATAGTTCTGTTTCCAGGAATATACACTCAAATGAGAAAGGGAAATAAAAAAGAAAGATAGATGAAAAGTATCAAGTGGTGGTAATAGGTATGCAGACAGTTAAAATGGTGATGTGATAGCAAGTGACCAAGTGACTACTGCAGAATGGGTGGTCAAGGAAGGCTTTTCAGAGGATGTTGTAACAGAGGAAACGGCCTGAAAAAGGGTAAAATGTTTTACGAGTTGTCTCTTTAAAACTCCCCTCACTTTTTGGGGGAATTAAAACATATATCCCTGCCCCGAAGCCGTAATCAGACGGGTAGGAGAGTGTCCTTTGTTCTTTGTACTACAAGAGATGGCTCAATGGAATTGTCCAGGTGGAGGTCACGAGATTGTATTCCCCAGAGATGGAATGGATCAGAACTATCAACTATAGTTAAACAGCAATAGCCTGAAGCTAAAAACCCTCCCTCTAAAAGCTCTGTATTTCTGCTTATAGTTAGGATGATGACACTTTAAGACAAGAGTCTCCATCCTCCTCATTTGCTGGCAAATTATTAATAATAAACCTCCCTTTTCTTCTCCTCAAACCACTTGTCCTCATTCTTCTGATGTGGCCTCAGGGATGAATGCTGAACTTTCAGTAACAATGTAACATTTAAGCTGAGATCTAAAAGATAACATGGAGTCAATAAGGTGAAGATCGGATGAAGAGCATTCCAGGCCAGGGCAACAGCTCATGCAAAGGCCGTACGGCAGGAATGGGCTGAGAGTTTGAAGGTACATAAAGAAGGCCAGTGTGGCATGGCAGGACTGAGACTGCCACAAGATGGGGTCAGAGAAATAAGCAGGCCTGTTGGCAAGCTTTGTGAATTTGAGGTTTATTCTAAATGCAATGGAAAACCACTTACCTGATTTCTGACTTCTGTAGCTCACCTTGGCTACTCTTTAGAATAGACTGGAGTAGGGAGCAAAAGTAGAAGCAGGAAGACCAATTAGGAGGCTGTTGCAGTAGTTTAGTTGAGAGATGATGGTGGTTTTAAGGTAGTATTAATGAAAATGAGAAACAGCTGAGCACAGTGGATCACACCTGTAATCCCAGCATTTGGGAGGGTGAGGCAAGAGGATTGCTTGAGGTCAGGAGTTTGAGACCAGCCTGAGCAACATACCAAGACACCATCTCTACAAAAATATTTAAAAATTAGCCGTGTGTGGTGGTGTGCACCTGTAGTCCTAGCTACTTGGGAGGCTGAGGTAGGAGAGTCGCTTGAATCCAGGAGTTCGAGGTTACAGTGAGCTGTGATCATGCCACTGCACTCCAGTCTGGGCGACAGAGTGAGACCCTGTCTCAAAAAAGAAAAGGAAGGAAGATGAGAAGTAGATGGATTCCAGACAAGTTTTGGAGATAGTAAGACTTTCTGGTGAGTTGGTTGTGAGGGATGAGAGGAAAGAGAAAAACCAATAATAACTTCTCTGATTTAGGGTGTGGTGATGTGGAATATGTAAAACGTGATTGGCAAAAGTTGATACTCCCAAAAATGAGTAATAGGTACCATTCTCTTTATTTTTATTAATGTTTGAAAATATCCATAATAAAAAGTTTTTTAAAACCCTCAGATATTTAGCTTGAATGACTGGGTGGATGGTATGTCATATTAAGTTGGGAAAGAATAGGTTTAGAGGAGAAATCAAAGAGCATCCTGTGCTAAGAAGTAGAGACAAACTCACATAATAGAGATTTAAGGAAAAGCTCCCTAAGAACAGGAAACCATTTCAGAAGACCTCTAGGAGAATTGGGATGTGTTGAATAGGATAAAATGCAGCTCAAGGAAGTTGATTATCCCATCACCTCAGCAGACAACACCTGCCCTTTCCTTTTCTAATGCTATGTCAAAATGGAGACTCAGTTACTCCATTTTTACTAAGATTGACTAGCTTCTGCTTACTAATGATTTATACTGTTTCATGGCTTTTGCTTATATCTTTGTTTTTGGTTGTCTTAGATTCTTTCTCTTTCTTTGTTTCACATTCAGAGCTCGTGAGGATTTTTCTGAGTATGTTAATCACTATCCAATATAGCATATCTGGGGGAGGGGGACATAGTGTTTATACGAGGACACTTGCCACTTCATGGGTCATCAGCCAGCCTGTTAATGCTGCCCTCTGGTCAGGCATTCATCAGCAGTTCAATTAGCTGTGGCCAGAATGAGGGGCGGGAAGAGAAAGGAGGGGATTTGTATAAACAAGCTTGGAGATTCTTCATGACCCTATGTAAGTAAACCTTTCAGAAGGGGATGTGTTTTGAGAATTTCTCAGAAAGGGATAGCATAACTGGCAGCTACCTTATATGTGGTGTTTGGTACAGTTACTTTTGTATTTATTTTCTAGAATCATATAGCTAAGTGACTATTGTGAGTAATATAACAAACTCCCAAGTAAGTTTGAGGTGTTCTGGATTAAACCTCACAGGCATTGTATGTTAAATAAGACATATGCATATGTAATTTCAGAGGAGGTTCCAGTGTGACAGTTATTATTAAATATATAAAACAGTGCTGGTGCTGAGTTATGGTATTTATTGACAGACCCAGATGCCCATATCTTGAAGATCCCAGTGGTACATACTTGGCTCTTTCTGAAATGGATTTTTATTTGTGAATGATGTAGTTGGGAATTTGTGTGTGAGACTCGTTTTCCTTACAAGTATCTGCTATTTCTTCCCTGATAGTATTAAGTGGGTTAGTTTAGTCATAGTGTGCCATAGAATTGCTTTTTGGCTCATCTAACATGTGCCTTCCCTAAAGGGTACATTGCTTTATGGCATTATAACCTAATGAGTAGAAAAGAAGGAAGACCTGCTATAAGATGGGGTCAGAGAAGCAAGCAGGCCTGTAAGCCTTTGTGAATTTGGAGTTTATTCTAAATGTGATCAGAAATCACATTATCTGATTTCTGGTTGTTAAAGCTCACCTTGGCTACTCTGTGGAATAGGTGTAGTAGGTTTTTTTTATTAGCTATGCCTCTCATACTCATAAAGGTCATGGACCTATTTATTTTACAGTATTTCATTTTGATGTTCCACTGTTGCAGCTGATTCTGGGTGATGTGGACAATGATACCATAGTTAGAATGCATAAGTGTTAACAGACTTCCTTTAAATCTGACCTGTAGAGTATGTCTTCTTTTTATCAGCAAGGATATCTTAAATCTAGAGATGTCCTAAATCTAGGGATACCTGGGGAGAAATCTGGGGATCTTGTTAACTGTTTCAGTTAAAAGCAGAAATATGCTTCTAACTCGTTCTAAAAACATCAAAAAATACTAACATGTAGTTTCTTCATTTGGATAAAATTTGAATATTTACAAATGGCCCTAATGGATAAGAGTGGTCTTGACTGATTTGTTCACACTGTGACTTGACAAACAGAGCAAGTGAAACAGTATTGTTAGACCTTATGGACAACAATTTCAGATGTACCAATCATTCTTAACTATTATTATTATCTACCTTTGAACCCCTGTACTTTGTCATGGGTCATATGTACGTGGTGAGGGAGAATGTATTTGGGTGACAATAAAAGTAGGCAGGGACAATGAAGTTCAGAGGTTATCTGGATGTTCAAGTTGCCCAGTTGTGTTCAAGAGAGCTTCTTTGAATTTGGTGCCTATCCTTAAAATAAGACATCTTTGCCAAAGGAGAATATTTGTTGAGTGGGAGCAAAAATGGCACTATGGCCAGGGAAAAGGATATGACCTCTGCCTTGAACTGCAGTGCAGCATCAACCAGAACTTTCCATGTGTAACATCATTATGAGGTTTTGCTGAGCAAAATGTTTTATACCAGGACTATTAGATATTTTACTCAGCTGTGGTAAGAGACTTCTGTTATTTCTACTACTCTCTGTGATTATGAACAACTCCAAAGGCATAGGCAGCTCCAGAGGCATAACAAGAATCAGAGTAAATTTTGGCAGATATATGGAATGCAAAAGAACACGCTATATAGTCAAGGTAACAGATACAGTCACTTAGTTAAGATGTAAAGAATGAAAAGGGAACTTTTTACTCTCTTTTATTAGGAGCAGATAATAAACTCAGAACCTACCTTCCCTGAGAGTCTAACTGGGTCTTGTCCACATTAAAGATGAAACCAGGATTGGAAGAAGTGGAGTGTCTTGAAGTCAACTTTTATGGTTGTGTTGAGGTGCTGTAGCTATAAAACAATGATAGGGTTCTCCACGAGTTGCTGTTGGTTGGAGATAATTGTGACCAGCAGAGGAGAGTAAACTTTTATTCTGTGTTAGTCTCATTAGAGAGATGTGCTTTGGGTTTTAGGAGTGCTGCAGTGGTATATAGGGGTAGCAAAAGAGTAAAGTGGAGCAGCAGGCAGCTCCACTGAATGCTGACCTGGAGGACGTCTGGCTGCTACTGAGTTTAGCAGACAACTAAAAACCCCCAGGGTGCTTTTTATCTACACAAGTCTGTTAGCTCTTTAACAGTAGTTTCTTATTTTTATTGCAGAAGAGTAAAAGGCTTTTATGTTCAGAGACAGTACCAGGGGTCTGGACAAGGCTTTTTTAAGAAAGGAGAAAGCCTCTTTAGTTTTTTCCTGATTCTACGTTGATTCTGATTCTAGGTGTCAGCTATAATTAGGGCTTAGTGAAGAAAGCATATTCTGATATCTACTATCAGCAATAGCCAGCCACAGCCAAGAAAGTACGTGTCTGTCAATGGAAAAGAAGACAAACTCTGTAAAATAATTTAAAGAGGTTTGTTCTGAGCCAAATTTGAGGACCATGGTCCAGAGCCACACCCAAGAAGCCTCAAGCAAGTGGACTCACTGTGATTGGGTTACAGTTTGGTTTTACACATTTCAGAGAGACAGGAATTACATGTAAAGTCATAAATCAATACATGGAAGGCATACATTGGTATGGCCTGAAAAGGTAGGACATCTCAAAGTGGGAGCTTCTGGGTTATAGGTGGGCTTAAAGACTCTTTGATTTGTAAGTGGTTAAAGAAAGGAAGCTTTGTCTAAAGGCTTGGAATGTTTTAAGTTAAGATAAGGAAGTCTTAAACAGATACAAGCTATTGGCCATATACCCAGACTCAAGTGATTTGTTACGTAAATTAAGGACCTGTAGGTTTGTCTTGCATAGCCTTAGGCCTGTTAATGAGTTACAAAGGACATTTCCAAGAAGGGAGGAGGGGATGATGAGGCATTTCTGACCTCCATTCTCATGGCTAGCAACTCAGTTTTAGAGTATCCTGTTGGCCAAGAGGGGGTCCATTTGTCAGGTTGGCAGTCTGTTCTTGGTTCTTGGTATGCTCTAGGCCAAAGAATGACCAGACACACCAATAGCAAGACCAGCACAAAACGAAGTTTATTGAGGAAGAGCAAGATAGGTTTATAGAGCAAAAGCAAGATACATTCGCCACAGATAATGAATGGGCCCCCTGTTGTAACAAGAGGCTCTGGTTATGGTCTGCAGTCTTGTTTTATACTGTGTGGATTGGGCCCTCCTCATGGTTTAGATGTCACCAATGAACCACTTTGATGGACAGTTAAAGACATAATAATTAGCCTTAGGTTACTCTAGGTCACTTTCCAGGTCCTAATGTGGCTGCGCTGGGGAATTCCCTGTATTCTTTTGCAGATTGGCAAGGCACCTGCCTTTGTCCTTCTTTCCCTGGTGTGGCAATTGCTTGTGGCAGCACCAAGGCGGGCCACCTGCCTTTGTCCCTAGGAGAGCCAGAGTCCCTCTCTATCTACATAACACAGTCAATCAGGGGGTTTAGATTTTATTTTAGTTCACATGTCTATGACACTGGTAGGCTTAGGAGCTTTAAGGATGGCTTGCTTCTATTATAGAAGACGACAAACATCTTTTTTCTATAGCTATTTGATGCCTCTATTCATGTACTTGGGCTACCATAACAGAATACCACTGACTGGGTGACTTAAACAACAAAAATTTATTTTTTCACAGTTCTGAGGGTTAGAAGTCTAAGATCAAGGTCACCAGGGTTGGTTTCTTATGAGGCCTTTCTTCCTGACTTGCAGACAACTGCCTTCTTGCTGTGTCCTCACTTGACCTTTCCTCTGTGTGCACATGGTGGGGGGGAGAGAGTGAGTTCTGGTGTATCTTCCTCTTGTTATAAGGACACCAGTCATATCTGATAAGGCCCCAGTCTTATGACCTCATTTAACCTAAATTAACTCTTTAAAGGCCCTGTGTCTAAGAACTGTCACTTTGGGTGTTAGGGTTTCTACGTATGAATTGAGACTGAGGAGGTGACACAATTCAGTACATAACAATGCCCCAAATAATGGATCCATGTCAGGCATAACTCTAATTGGGCAAATGAAAAGAATAAGATTGAGGAACTCCTACTTGCCCATAAGTAAATCCAATAAGAGACTGAAAAGACAAACGGAACAAGGTTTCAGGGTGGATTGGGAATGGAAGAAAAGGTAAAACAAAGATTTTCCTCTATACTAACTTGGTTTTAACTGGCATCATGACAAGATAGTGGCTGGCTTGGGAAAATTGGAAAAGAAGGTAGATGTACTATGCTGTCTACTGGTTAATGATCCTGCAACAAATAGTAAATATAATAGGTTTGCTTTTTTTTTCTTTTAACAGTGTTATAAAGGCTTTTAGCTGGGATTATAATTTTTTTGCTATAGGAAAGAAGTAATTAGAGGGGAATATTTTGCTCAGCTTCATGCTAAAAAGGGAATTGAGGCAGTTTGGGAAGAAGCTTATAAAGGCTTAATTTAATTTTAACTGGCAAGACAGATTTAATGGGCTTTCCTTCATTGGTGTATTAAGGCCAAACTGTAGGAAGTATAGAACTGAGGATTTACTCAATAGTAAATAGGTAGTGGTAAACTACCAAACTGTAGGAAGTATAGAACTGAGGATTTACTCAGTAGTAAATAGGTAGTGGTAAATAGGTAATAACTGGTTAGGAAGCACAGGAAAGTTCTGGGTCAAGGTCTTTAGTTAAGGAAGGCAGCATGGAAATTGTCCGTTCAAAAGAGACTTTGAAATACACTCCATTTACAGAAAATGGTATAATACGGTTTACAGAGGCAATTATGATTTAGCAGATTAACAGGGAATGAAAACCTGCTGGTCAGATAGAGACCCCAGAGAAATGTTTGTTTACATGCTGAGGTAAGGAATATAGCACAACCTGATTAAAGATTCTTAGAGCCTTAATAATCTGGCATGATACTGGAAAATCTTTTGCCTTATTTCATTGTTTCCGTTAGACTGGTGCCATGTGTCACACAGGAGACATGAGCACCAGATTGGCCAGACGCAGGAGAGCACTCAGGGTGTACTAAGGTTGTGCCCTGGGTTGTCCTCATGAGGAGTGGCTGCTCTGTACAGGTAGAAGGCTCAGTGGGCAGGTGAGTGGGCACAAAGAAAATTTTGCAAAAATGAGATCATATAATAAATACAATTTAAGAATAAATAACAGAATTAATCCTACTTGAATTGAAAGTTGAAGTTGTTAGAAGTAACCCGAGGTGCCGTTAAGAAAATAGTCAGACACTGCAAATTGTCTCGGCAAGGCAAAATCTTTACTTCTGATCAGAAGGGTGTGTAGTGGCAGCAAAAGCAGCCAGCCAGCGCGTGCTGCAGGGAAATTTTTCCTCTTTTTGTCTCTAACACAGACCTATGGCTGTGTCTCATCCCATTGGCTGGGATTTTGATCTCACAATCTTGTTCTTACCCGATTGACTAAGGTGTGTTGCTAGGACAGAAAGGAAGGGGGGATAGGGGGTTCCTAGTGTAGTCATTGTTTACAGTTGGCAGGCAAGTCAGGCACAGAGTGTTACAACGTCTTGATGCTTTGGTAGAAAAGATTAAGTCAAGGTTATCTCTCCCTACAAAGTAAAGCTGTAAGAGTTAATTAAAGTTAACTTCCTTTAAGGTTAGAAAGAAAAGTAATTTTAAAAATTGAGATTGAGGTTGTAGTTTTTTTGTGACTAATTGTATTTGTGAGAATTTTTTCTTTGAGTCATTTGTAATCAAATTTAGAAAGAGTTCATGCATTTCCCCATTTTAATTTTGAAAAGATCTTAAGATCATTCATTTGAGAATTTTAGTTTCTGATCTGGAAAATGGTCTAGACCAGTACCTTTCATGCTGTGTTTAGAGGGAGAGCTCTAGGCTTCTACAGAAGTATTGTGTAACTTCCTCATCTCTGCTTTTATCTATTTTGTTTACTGAAATTTTGTAGAAAATTTTGTTTAGGAATTAAAAAGTCCTGCTATCTTAAAAAAAGTTTGAAAAATATTGGGCATTACATATGTTGATAGCAGACTAGGAAAAAAAAAGAAAAACCTAGTACCTAGTAATATAGCATTGTTTACTTTCTTTTTTGTTTCAGAATTGCTGAAGTACTTATGTCTCTTGCTTTAAAAGTGTAGATGACTATTTTATTTCTGTGACTTAGGTGGTAAACTACTGAGAATTATAATGAATGTGCTGACAGCCCCTTAGATTACACTGGATTTTACTGGCACCACTATATTGTATATATATCTGTGAAAGTTAGTATAATGACAGTAACAATGTAAGTTGCAAATGATAGACTTATTGTATTAAAGTTGAAAGCTTTAAAAAACTACTTCTGGCTACTTCAATGGCTATGATAAACCAAAAAACATTGGCCACTATGTTAACCCAGTGATAATTTACCAGCCCCTGTGATGGCCAGCTATAATTGAAAGGCTGGTTAAATTACTGCAGTTTTACCTAATCTGCTACATTGTGAAAGAATAATCACTTGACAAATTTGTGGGCTTAAAATCAAAAGAAATAAATTTTTGAGAGTACATGCTCTAGCCCTAGTTGTTAAGAAAGAATTCCTTTTCCTTGTCCATGTTAGTGACTTCCATATTTGTGCAGATTAAGAAAATTTTTTTACTTGTCTTAATTAGAAAAAAATCCTTGCAGTTTTGGCCACACTAAATTATAATTATAGATTAATAGATAATCCCCACAACAGGGATTATGTTTTCTAATGGATGCATTTAGTGTTAACTTTAGTAACTAGGTACAAGTTTTTGTGGAAAAACAAGGTGGTTCCTAGTGTAGTACCTTTAATAGTGAGGTGCTTTTTTTTTTTTTTTTTTAATTTCATACCTCACTTGGGAAATGAACTATGAACTACCTTGTCAGATTTTAGGATCACTAGCTTCAAGAGAACTGTTTTAGTGACTATGGGCCCCCTTACTGTGGGGAAGGTTTTCCAAAAACCTAATTAGTAGGCACATGCCCTTATGGTTCAAAACAAAATGATGAGCTTGCATCTTGTCAGCTACCAAATGTGTGCTGATGCTCTATTAGGCTTCATAGAGCATTGTTGTTTACAGCCCTGTTTCTTGCCTGAGCTTTCTTGAAGAACTGGAAATCAAGTTTTGTTGTAAAACCTAATACTAGATCATTGTGATCCAGCTTAGAGAGGGGATTTCCTCATCTTCACTCTATCAGTATTTTCATCGAGTTATTTGTGCTTAGACTTGAGGCTTCCCTGAAAACTATGACATAGGACCTACTTCAGACAGACTCACACTCTTTATTCTTGGTTTATATTTCTGCTGCCTGCCTGCCCTGTGCATTTTACTGGGTCCTCAAGAACCTTTGTTCCTGTGTAAACTCAGCTCTAAGTTAGGACTTTCTGGCCCAGCCTAGCCTTATTTTGACCTTCTGTTGCCTGGACAAGTGGTTTTCAGCTAGGGGCGATTTTGTCCCCCACCAGGAGACAATGTCTGGGATGGTTTTGGTTGTCACACTGGGGTACTATGGGCATCTAGTAGGTAGAGGCCAGGGATGCTACTAAACATGCTGCAATGCACAGGAAAGCCCCCCACGATGAAACATTGTCCTGCCTAAAATGTTGGTAGTGCTGAGATTGAGAAACCCTCGCTTAGAACAGTATACTTAAAACTACATATCTTGACTTGTGGTGAAATCAGTTTTTGGTGGTTTGACCAGCAGTTTTAAAATAATGAAATAAAATTGAATAAAATACTTGAAGAGCATCACAAGTTGTAATGGCAGGTATTATGTTGGGCATCTTTTATCTCGTGTGTGTGTGTGTGTGTGTGTGTGTGTGTGAGAGAGAGAGAGAGAGACAGACAGACAGACAGAGATAGAGACCGAGAGAGAGGAAGGAAGCTACTGACATCAAGTAGGATGTAAAATCATTTTTATTGCTACTTGTTTAATTTTTGTAAAGGTTTTAAAAATGCAGACACTTGAGAGAGAGAGAGCGCACGTGCACGAGAAGATCCGACCAGATAGGTTCACTGCTTAAAAAATCCTTCAGTTGTTATCTTTCAAGATCAAGTGTAAGCTCCTCAGCATAGTATGTTAAAGTTCTTCATCACCTGTGCCCTGCCTGCCCCTGCAGGGTCATCTTTTACCTTTGCACTGCTGGACTTTCCTTTGATAGAAGCTCCTCATTTTGGACTCTCTTGCCTCTAGGCCTTTGAATATGTTGAATTTAAGGTTTCCTAGAGAATTAGAACCCAGAGAGTAGTCTAGGAATATTTTCTTTGCTGGGAATGTCCACCTCCTCTTCCTCTCTCCTGCCATCCCTTCCCCCTTTTATTGCTGGCTGCTTTCTACTCTACCTGTAGGATTTAGCTTAGTAGTTACTTCCAGTAGGAAGATTTTTTTTTTTTTTCTGGCACCCTGCCCTCCCAACCCCAGTCTGGTCTGGTGACTCTCCTGTGTGGTTTGATGAGTGACTACCGTGTATTTACCCATCTGTCTTCCCCAGAGGATGTAAGAGCATTAAAGACAAGGACCTGTTTCTTCCTTATTTTTCTGTCCTAATACAGTCTGGCACATAGAGGTGTGCAGCTCTTCTGGAGCAATACTGTGGCCATGTTGTACAGGATAGATTAAAGGGGGGAGAGAGAGAGATAGACAGAGAGAAAACATTAAGGATCTACTCATTCTCATGGATTCTGACCCACAGGCCATTTCCTCTTTCTTCCTCAGCCCCTTGGTTTTACAAGTGAGGAGCCAGAGTTCTTAAGTAAATTGTCCAAGGACTATCTGAATGTGTATTACCTTAATTTTCTTATTTATAGCCTTAGTGCGGTTAGTAACAATCCACTTATTCTTTCTAGGTCTTGACTTCTTTTCTGAACAAGAAGGAGTTTCACTCAAATGATCTCCACAATACCTTCCATTTCTTTACAAGACTGTATAATCCTGGCTGGGCGTGGTGGCTCAAGCCTGTAATCTGTAGCACTCTGGGAGGCTGAAGCGGGAGGATTGCTTGAGGTCAGGAGTTGGAGACCAGCCTGAGCAAGAGCAAGACTCCGTCTCTACTAAAAATAGAAAAATAAGCCAGTCATTGTGGCAGGCGCCTGTAGCCCCAGCTACTTAGGAGGCTGAGGTGGGAGCATCACTTGAGCCCAGGAGTTTGAGGTTGCAGTGAACTATGATGACACCACTGCACTCTACCCAGGGCAACAGAGCAAGACTCTGTCTCAAAAAAAACAAAAAAAAACCTTGTATAATCCTGTCAGATGGCTTTGAGAGGATTATGGTGTGTGTGATAGGGAGATTATTGATCCCATACAGACAAGCAGTTCTAGGGTCTTTGATGACACTGTCTTGTACTTAGCACTATAGTTTCTTAGTGTGTTAATTTGTTGATTTAAAAAAAAATTACAGTATCTTATTCAGCTAAACCATTGGTTCTCAACTGAGGGCACTTTGCTCCCCAGGGGACATTTGGCAATGGCTGTGGACATTTTTGGTTGTCACAACTGGGGAGTGCTATGGGTATTTAGTGGGTAGTGGTCAAGGAAGCTGCTAAGCATCTACAATGTGTAGGAAAACTCCCCACAATAAAGAATTATCCAGCCTAAAATGTCAATAGTGCTCAGGTTGAGAGACCCTCAGCTAGACACTATGCTTTCAAGGCAGAGCTTGCCTCTTACATTTCTTAGTATTTCTTATGGTATTTATGACGTTTTTAGCTTGATAAATACTCCTTATATATCAGTCAGTTATTCAGCGTTTAACTATGTTTAGAGAGGGCTATCTCATAGTTCTTAAAAAGAGACTAGTTAAACAATAATAGTAAATAGTAATCACCCTTTGTAAACGATGTTGCCTCAGTCAACCATGTGATAGAATTGGATTAGACTAAATCTCATATGCTCTGTGTCACCACTTCTTTCTCTTTTTAGTCATTGAGAGGCATCAGTCTTTTAGTCTTGAAATGGAGTAGAGCTTCTTGCCACCCCTTCATTCTGCATCCACAGCAGCAGGTGTTATGGGTGCTCACCCCAAGTCACAACAGCAATGGGAGTGGCAGAGCAGATAAAATTGAAAGGTGGCTGGGTATGGTGGCTCACTCCTGTAGTCCTAGCACTTTGGGAGGCTGAGAAGGGAGGATTGCTTGAGGCCAGGAGTTGGAGACCAGCTTGAGCAACATAGCAAGACCTCTTCCCTACAAAAAATAGAAAAATTAGCTGGGTGTGGCGACACACGCCTATACTCCCAGCTACTTAGGAGGCTGAGGTGGGAGGATCACTTGAGCCTAGGAGTTTGAGGTTGCAGTGAGCGATGATGACGCCACTGCATTCCAGCCTGGGCAACAGAGTAAGACCCTGTCTCACCAAAAAAAAAAAGAAAGCTGTTTGACAGATTTGCTATAGGGACCAGCTTCCCATAGCAGTATACTGTGGTAGGCAGCACAGAGAATTGGCAGTTCAGTCGAACCCCAATGCCTGAGTTCAAATCCAGCTCCTTCTGTGTAACCTGGGGGAAGTTATCTTGGTAATTCTCTGTTTCCCTGTCTCAAAATGGGGACAGTAATAGAACTTTCCTTATAAAGTTGCTGTGAGAATTAAGTAAGATATACGTGCAAAGCATTTAACACAGTGTCTGGCACATAGAAAGTATTTGGCAAATGTCACTATTAATGTATCTGAATCCCAGTGTCTTCCCAGCCTCGTTCCTTTCAACTTAGATGACCAAACCCAAAACACATATCAGTGTTGTAACACTTTTTGATGGACTCACTGTCCTCTGCTCAGGATGGTGCCAGAGGCTTTCTTTATCATGAGAAGAGAGATTTCAGGTTACTGTGGCCTGCTTCCCACATATCGTATTGTTTGGGTACAAAGTAGCAGACATTATAGAACAATTTAGGACATATACTTTTCTATGCATTTATTCTTTGTTTACCTTTGTACATCATATGTTCATTGTTAATCTTCTGATGTACCGAGGCATTTCTTATTTCTTTTCGAGGATTTATTGAAAGAAATTTGATTTACCTGAGATTTCTTCTCCCCCCACTCCCTGCACCTCCAGTGGTTTTCTGTTTTAAATTTGCTTCATAATCTTATGGTAAAATTTACTGTACTTGGGGCAAAATAGCTTATGGGGAAACAATAAATTTTTACCTCTGTTTATAATTTTAAGGATATTATTTGGTTTTGGTTATTGTCATTAGAGACTTTTTATCTTATTGAATCTGATATATTGAGTACTGTGCATGAGTCACAAAGAAGAGTTACTTCAGAATTACACATGACCAGGATCTTGCAGTTACAATAGGTATACAGATGCTTCCCTGTGTGGCTGTGGCTCAAAAGAGGTATGGAGCTTGTATTAAGAGCACAACACCACTGCACTGCATTCTGTGACAAGCTAGCATCATACTTGAAAAACATAACTAAAACTTTAGATCTAGAATTTTACGGGACGTTAAACCATAATGATGAGATAATCTAATCTAATATAATATTATAGTATTTTCTAACCTGTTTATAATATGGGATGCCCACTTGTACACATCCAAATTTACTGTGGCAAACTAGGAGGATGGCTTTTAGTCCCACAGTTGCAAGGAAAGAGAGAGGTGGAGAGGACATGGAAGAGAAAAGGGAGTGAAGAATGACAGAAGATTTTGGTTTTTTGCTTCTTTATCCCTTTATCATCATTAGATGAAACCAGAGTGCTAATCTACATGAAGCTTCATTTTCTGGCTTCATGTAACTGAAAATGTACATTTATGAGGTAGCTAAGCAGGGTTAGGGATATAACCAATGACTGTGAAATAGTTTCTCTGAATTTGCTTTCAAGCAAGGGACATCTATCTATTTCCTGTGCTTTCATCATGGTTAGAAATTCATGTTTGCATCTGGGAGTGCTTATAGTCTGTATGTTGGGTTAGTGGCAGACAGAGTTTGATTATAATTTGACACTGAGTTCTAGGCCCAACCAAGAAGGCTGTGATACAGTGGCATTCTGTCCTTTCTTGTGTCTCTCTAACTTGTACCTACCGTGGATATGTCAGTCAGAATCTTGAACTGTTAAGTCATACTATCACTTAAGGGAAAACATTCCTAAGGACTGAATACACTAGCTTTGAATTGATTACTCATTGTCATACAGTTTCGTGTACAAGAATAGATGGTAGGTTATTCAAACATCTTTGTGAATACAAGAGACAGGGAATGTTGTTATTTATTCATATATGCTACTAGTGGACTGTGCTACATGTGGAGTTGAAAAGTAATATAAAGCATATGCTTTGCCAACTAGAGGGCTTCTAGTCTAGTGTGGGAGAAATGCAGTCACGAATAAATAGGTAGCAGAGAGTATTAGGATTTTTAATTGCAGTAAATTTGAAAGAAGGTAATGTGTAGGATGGGATTGTTGGAGGAACTGGAACTGCAAATGGAAAGACAGAAAGGAGAAGGAAAAATATTTTTGAAGGTGTGCTTAAAGAAATAATTCAGGAGTACGTTGGCTCACATATTCACGTATAGTAGTCATCTTACTCTAAATCGGTTCAGAGAACTACGAAAAGATTAGCCTGGAATGAAGTGATAAGTAATAAGGTAGTTCTTTTTGAGAAAAGGCTTTTCATTGAATGTGAGACTAGAGTCAAATCCCAAGTGAAGACAGGCTTCTCAGAAAGCTATTACAGCTACCCACAAAGATGAGCAGAAAGACAGGATGGAAAGACCGCTTGAATTAACAGTCAGGAGGCCTAGATTCTAGTTTGGGCTCTGACACTAATTCTGTGACTGGAAGCACATCCCTTAGCCTCCCTGAGACTCCATTTTCTTTACTGTAAAATGAGGTTTTGGACCAGTTGGTCTCTAAATGCCTTCCATCTTTTAAATTCTTTGTCTCTTTGTTTTTTCTGCACATGTAAACATCAGATCTAATCCTTATTAGTGGCATTATTTCCACTGGAAAAAAACTATTAATATTTGTAACTCTTGTGTTCAAAGGGCCAGTTTTTCTTATATATAAAGAGTGTGTACAAATCAGTTAGAAAAAGTAGCAACCCAACAGGAAATCTACAAAGGAAACTGTTCATTAAAAATTATTCAGACAGTTTGTTCCTTTCCTTTCTATAAAAATGAGAAGTTTTCTTAAGCATATGAAAAAAAATGCCTTTAAACATAGGAGAAAATGCCTATTCTCATTCATAAGAAAAATGCAGTTAAAAGGTATGCTGAGATACCACTTTTTACCTATTAGATTGACACAGATCACAGATCCGGAGTTAAAACATCTTTTGAAAAGTCTACAGGAAAGCAAGCACTTTCAAAAATTGCTGGTGGGATTAAAAATTATTACAGCATGTATGGGGCACAATTTGGGAATATATAGCAAATTTACTAATACACATTCCCTTTGACCCACCAATTTCACTTCTGGGAATTTAGCCTACTGATATATTTCCACACAAACAAACTGACAAACATATAGAGTCATTCATTGCAGCATAGTTTGTAATAGCAAAAGATTGTGAACACAAGTGTTCATCAATAGGGAGCTGGTTGAATAAATTATGGTGCAGCCATTAAAATGGAATACTATGCAGCCATTAAAAATAATAAAGAAACTTCATGTGGAATGAAGTCTAAGGTATATGTTAAGAGAAAAAAAGCAAAGGATAGGATTATGTATTCTTGTAATAAAAAGGGAAGAAAAGGGTAGTAAATGTGTTTGCTTTTATGTGCATGAAGTATCTCTGCAACTACACATAAGAACTGATTTCTTTGTCTCTAGAGTTACCAACTAGGTGGCTAGAGTACAAGAATATGAGAGAGACTTTTCAAAGAAGACCTTTTTATATTTGTTGAATTTTTAACCATGAGGATTTACCTAGATAATAAATTTCCAATGGAAAAAAAAGAAAACACTATGCAGGTCAAAAAGGAAGCATCACGTTATATCGAATAGTTTTACAGATCCTACAACCTTAATAATCCTCATATATTTTTTTTCTTTGCTATCTAGCTGGAGATACCACAGCTACCTCTCTGTGAATAGGATTATTCACTAAATTTCCTAATACTAAATCATTCCTGAAGTGATCCTTATGTGACATTTTTTAACGCCTTCCTAGTTTGTATTTGTTTATATTTAAAATTTTTCCATTAATATTCAAAACTGAGGTTTGCTTCTAGTGGATATTTTGTTGGTCATCTTTCACATGTTTTGATAAGGAATATTATGAGACTCTATAAGAGAATTGGAAAGATATCTTTTCCTTTTTTCTTTCCCTCTTTCCCCTCAAGGTGGACAAGCTAAGCTGAAATACTCTTGATATTTTTGCATATACAGTAATTGTAGTTTTATCCACAGGAAGAAGAAGGAAATACTTGCAAAACACAAAAAACTTCCTGGCTCCAAGATTGTGTTTTATCCTTGTCTCCAACCAATGATCTTATGGTTATAGCTCGGGAGCAAAAAGCTGTATTTCTAGTGCGTAAGTATCCTATTATTTTCAGCGGCCTTTATTTTAATGCATAAGATGCAACAGAAAATGGATTAGGTGGAAAGAAAAAATGTTATTTCTATTGTATGCATTGTATGGTGGCATCTGTAGTTTATATACATATATACATATATATATATTTTTTTTTTTTTTTTTGGAGACAGAGTCTTGCTCTGTCACCCAGGCTAGAGTTCAGTGGCATCATCATAGCTCACTGCAACCTCAAACTCCTAGGCTCAGGCAATTCTCTTGCCTCAGCCTCCCAAGTAGCTGGAACTATAGGCATGCACCACCATGCCTGGCTAATTTTTCTGTTTTTAGTAGAGATGGTGTCTTGCTCTTGCTCAGGCTGGTCTCAAACTCTTGGCCTCAAGTGATCCTCCAGCCTCAGCCTCCCAGAGTGCTGGGATTACAGGTGTGAGCTGTCACACCCGGCCCTGTAGTTTATGTATTATATAACACTTTTTATTTCCTTTCCTTTTTTTATTTTTCTTTCTCTCCTCTCTTTATCTCTCCTTTCTATCGTTTGTTCCCTCTTTATTTTTCTTTCTTGGCTATAGATACTTTAGCTATCTCTCCGGTACTTCAGAGGTAGTGCTGGGCATTGCCCAATTCTTGCAAGAGACAGAGCTAAAAAAGGTCACTGACCTTTTCTTAGTAACAATGTAAGTGAGGTGATTTTCAGCTATAATTTGAAAACCCATAATATTGTAGATTTCTGTTTTGGGCATAAATTTTTAGTTTATAATTTTTTGTTGAAGATTAAAATGAAGATTTCGGGATATATAGAATATGAAAAATTCCACTGATCTAAATAGATTATATATAAAATGGCCACAGAATGGTCTTATAAAGCAAATTTACTTTCCAGTAGCGTCAATCTAATAGAAAATTCTTCTTTGCCATCTGAAGATAAAAGTAGTCTTACAGGTAATATAGGTAGGGTGGGCATAGGAATTAATAACTTTATTCTGCAAAAACTATGACAACATTATATGGGTTTAGTTGGAGGAAAGAGAGACTAAAGACCAGGAGATGAGGTGGTTTTATAAAATCTTACACAATTTTTAAAACAGTATCTTATATTTACCTATAAAAAGACCCAAAGCAGTTAATACAGAACTTTAAATTTTGTACTCATCATTCTAAAGGGAAAGAGCAAAATTTATAAATTACTGCTTTAGTATACTATAGCTAAAGTTATTTTATATATCATCTTAATTTTTTCAGCAAAATGGAAATATAGTGATAAAGGAAAGGAAGAAATGCAATTTGCTGTTGGTTGGAGCGGTTCTTTAAATGTTGAAGAAGGGTAGGTACCAGTTAATTTTTTGTTTTCTGTATGTTAAATGTATGTATGAAATTGTTTGACTTATAAGTGAATCTATTAAGGAGTTTCATTGTTTGGAATGTTTAGTAAATGTATATGCATCCTAACTTTAGAGGTTGTAGCGAATGATTCAGTTAGCAAATTTAATTTTGCATGCAATTTGGTTTTTTTTAAATCCTGTTTGAAGATTTGAAGAAAGCAGAAAAAAATCCCATAAAATCCTTTTCACATTTTGTCTTTTCTCTCTCTTCTCCATTACTAGTTTTATTCACCCGTAAAAGTCAAGGGCAGTCATTGTCTTCTCTGCTCTGCTAGTATTGGGCTGGTACTTGAAGGGTACAGTGCTACATTAATTCTTAAAACTCATAAATACTTCAGAAGTGTAAGTTGGTACATTCAAGTTTCCTGCTGACCCAGTAAAACTTTTAAAACCATGATCTCTGGTGTGGTTATGTGATGGAATTGCTCGCCTCGAACCTTGAGCCCGAAACTGTTTTCAATTAAATTTTTATGATTGAAAACTCTCTGATCAGAATGAATAAGAAGATCCTTCAGACTTTGAATTCAGACAAAATACAACCAAGTGGGAAGTGCCTAGTACATGCTGGCACATTAGATACTCAATGAAATGTTTTCTACCATTATCAAAATAAATGATAATATTTCTTCTTAGATCAATTAGTCGAAACATTTTAAAGACGTTTAATTTCTGTCAGAAATGCAAAGCAAACATATTACTTTAAAAACAACAAATGAACACAAAGATGAATTTTGTTACCTAGTATGCAGAAGTTTATAGTTTCTTGAATAAGCTGGTAATGGTCCTCAGGCTTGACAGGTTAAGCAAAAGTCAGTCAGTAGGAGATGTTTTGATTTTGAGGCTTAATCTCTGAGCTCCTGACAAATATTTCAAGTATACATGTCAGAAAAAAAAATCTTTTAGGGAACATCAAAGCTAACATGTGCTTATAAATAGGTTATCAGGGAGCACTTCCACAAAAGAAGAAACCAGCAAGTTGAAATAAAAAGTCAGTATCCTGCAGAAATGCAATTTGCATGTAATGTGACCAGCAGTTCCTCGACCCTCTGTGAAGCCTCTGCCAAGGAGGCAGGCTGAAGTTCTTGGCTGAAGCAGAGGAGAGGGGGATAGTAGGAAATGATTGCCTTGTGATCATTTGAGATTTTCTCAGATCTGTGTACAGTTAGTTGTGTAAGTAAAGTTTTGCTTTACTTTCATGCTTTTCCTGACAATACAGAATGAAAAATCCTGTTTTGTTTTTCGGGTTTTTTTTCTTTAGAGATGAGGTCTCGCTATGTTGCCCAGGCAAGTCTTGAACTCCTGGCCTCAAGCGATCCTCCCACCTCAGCCTCCCAAATTGCTGGGATTACAGGTGTGAGCCACTGCTCCCAACTGAATCTTGTTTTTTAGTAACCTCAAATGCATGTGATACTACATTTTATGTGAATGAATTTTATGGAACCTGCCTGTGGTGGAATTTTACTGTATTTTTACTTATGCATTGAATAAAACTGGTCCATAGAGGTCATCTTCCACTTACTACCATTTAACATCAGATATAGAGAAATAAAAGTAGTTGATAAGTTCAGTGGATAAGCATATAATTTTGTTTTTGTTTTTAGGGAATGTGTAACCAGTGCTCTATGTATCCCACTAGCAAGCCAAAAGAGGTAAGGGTAAATAAGAGTTATCTGTTTTCTTTACTTTGATTTATGAGTGGCTAAGATCATAAATTTTGTTTTTAACAGGAGTTCTACTGGACGTCCTGACTGGACCTGCATTGTGGTGGGTTTTACTTCAGGTTATGTACGCTTCTACACTGAGGTAAGTTGAGTTTTCAGCAGTTAGAAAACACTAGTTGACTGCATCCCCATTAAACTAGTTTGTGACTTCATTACCTTCTGTTTGGAAATGTGTAGTTGATGCTTTATGGGGGTAGAGGCTGGGACAGGCAGTGGAAAGTTCTGATAGAAGATACAGAGAAGAGAAACTAGTCTGAAAAGAGAGTACTTGGTATCTATGGAAAACTGTTGGGGAAAGGGTATTCTCTGCCTGGCCATACCTGCTCAGGTATATTGGTAAGGAAACAAGCAGGGCCCTTCTCTGTGCTTCCTTCTAGAATGGTGTGCTCTTGCTTGCACAACTTTTGAATGAGGACCCAGTTCTTCAGCTTAAATGCAGGACCTATGAAATCCCACGGCATCCTGGCGTGACTGAGCAGGTAGTGTAAACAATTATGTTCAAACAGTAACAGTGGCATTACTTTGAAGCAGTCAGTCTCTCCCCTCTTTATTGGGTGGAAACTTTAAGATACTTTTGTCTATGGCACATTCAGCTGTGCTGTCATAGTCTAGAGATAATCTGTTTGTAGCTGAGTAAGTAATACCAGTCTTGCTTTTACTTATTTAATGAAGTAATATATGTTTTGTTCTACAATCAAATAAAATACTTAGAGGCCAAAAAAAGTTTCTTATTTTTATAATGTAATAGTGACTTAAGGCGAAAATGTGGTATTATGTAATTTTATGTCTTTTAATTTGGATTTAGGTGTCAAAATTACCTATAGTAAAAGAAAAAAAGTTTTGGCCTTCTTGTTAATAGTACTACTACTTTGTACTTAACTATTTCTCAGAAAAGGGATTATTAAGTTTTTGTTTATAGAGGGAAATACTTTGTATTCATTGAAGATTTTAACTGAGAAAATATTATTGTTTAGTATCTAAGGCTGTCACTTCTTAGGTGCCTTGTAAGATTTTGGTTGTCTCACAGTCAAAAAATTTAATTGTGCTGCCATTTAAGCCAATATGCTTTTATTTGTTTTGCAGTGTATATAGTCAAAACTATATAATATGCCTTCCTTTTTTGAACTACTTGGCCTCCAAAAGATTTCAAGTAAACAGATGTATATATTGTATGCGTATGCAGACTTAAATTGCATGATAGGTGGACTAGAGCTGTAGAAGAAACTTAATCTAGTAAGGGAGACGAGGACTAAAATCTGTTAATACCTATGAATGAATTAGTAATATAAAGCAATACCTAATTAATTGCAAATTTATATGGACGGGATAAATTCTGTACGAATTTAGAGAAGGGGAGCTCAATTATGACTACAACAGTAAGAGAAAATTTCATTGATGAGGTGAGATTTGCCTTAATCCTTGAATAATGGGTATAGAATTTAATTAGGTAATGGCAAAAGGGGAAAGTATTTCAAATAATTAGGAGAAAAACGAGAGAAGATTCAAATGTAGGATATATATGCAACAACAAAGAAACTATGTTAGGAAATAACGAGAAACTGTTGAATAGGCAGAGTGGCCAAACTTTGCATAAATTCAAAAGCCAAGTAAAAATTAGAATTGATTCAGGAGATGAGAGAAGCTCCTAAAGATTTATGAAAAGGAAGTGATGTAATCAAAGGGATCTTGAAGAACTCTTTCTTCAGGATGAACTGGAGTCAGGGAGGCTAGATATCTGGTTTTTTTAATTATTTGTAATAGATGTCAAGTGTTGGGAACAGGTCTAGAATGGCTGTGGGAAGAGAGATAGGATCGGTACAAAAATTATTTTGAAGCAGCAATTGATAAAAATAAAACTTGGTTATTGTGTAGAGATGTAGATTATTAAAAAAGAAATGACCTAAAGATTACTCTAAGATATTTATCCTGGGGAGTTCCATTAACAAAGTTGGAAGAGAGGACTGTTTTGGCAGTAAATAAAGGTTATTAATTGTGGTTTGGACATGTTGACTTTGAGGCAATGGTAGGAAATAAAATGAAGATACCAGAATCAGGTAATGATACAAAACTACTGTGTAGGCACAGAGACTAGATTGGAGATGAAGGTTGAAGTCATAGATGATGAATGAATCCTTCCAAGTAAAAAATACAGGAAAATAAAACTGCAGGCTGAAGACTGAAGTCCTAGTAACTAGTAATATTCATCATAAGGAGATAGGAGAAAATGGAACTATGGACGGAGACAAAGAAGGAGCAATTGGAAATCTAAGAAGATAATCTGTAAATTCAAGATACCTTTCAAGAGTCGTTTTCCATTTTTCTACAGATTCACTGATGATGAAGGTTCAAACACTTTAAACTTGGTCATGTTTAGAATACTGTTTTTTAGAACTGGTGGGAAAATACAACTAACATTTAAATACTTGCTTGCTATTTGCTATACAAGCCAAGAAAATCATCTTTTAGCTAAAAAATAATTCTTGTTGATCATAAAGTATTATATTTGTTGTTATTCTGTATGTTACATAAGCATCTCTGCATCTGACACATCAATTTATATGTCAAAAATATCTTCTATGTGCTTCTTTTTAATGTACTGCCAGATCTATCAGAGATCACAGAAGCAGATTTCCTCTAATTCAGTTCCGAGAGCAATGAGTATACTGGGGTGACAGAGGGTCATTGCAGGAGAAGATTCCAAAGAGAGAGAAGAAAGTCTCTTTCTGGAATGTCAAAGAAACTTGTTCTTTGCCTTCTATAAAAAGATCTTCTCTATCATTTAGCACAGTTTCTACAGGTTTTGAGCCATTGGTGTTTGTGTTAGTGTTTTCTTCAGGAAGATATCTAGTTTTGGAGATTATTGCCTTGCTGGTGATTAGGTCCTTTCTGTCTTCCAGCTCCTCAAAGTCAGTGAGGAGGTTCTCTCTCCACTCCATCCTCAGAGGACTGTGCATGCTTAGCTTTGTGAACCTGTCATGTGAACACACATGCCAGCTCCCTTGCCTCTCAAGGCCCAAAAATCTCTTTTAGAAATAGAAACAGCCTGACAGTCCAGTAGACTTTTTCTACTAGGGTAAGGCAGATCTCCAGAGAAGAAATATAATTGGTCAGAAAGCATGACAAAATTTTGAACCTTAATAGTAATCAAAGAACTATAAGAAAATATGAGATCATTTTCCACCTTTCAGATTGGCAAAGATGAAAATTAACAAAGCTGTTGGTGACAGTATAGAGAAAGAGACACTCTCATATATTATTGGTAGAAGTAAAAATAGGTACTTTTAGAGGCAGTTTAATAATCTGTATGAAAATGAAAACTGTGAATACTCTATGACCCAGCAAACCTTCTTGAAGGATTTATGCTAAAGGAATATCCCACTAATGTGAAAAGGTATAGACAGAAAAATGTTTGTTGCAATGATGTTTATAGTAATGAAAATATATTAATTCATTTATGAATATTTATTTACTTCCTATTATACGCCCAGTTCAGTTCCAATCTCTGAGGCCTCATTAGTATACCAGACACACAAGGTTCCTGCTTTCATGGAGCTTACAGTTTGGGGATGGTAGAGAGAAACCATCAGTAAACAATCAGAGATGTCAAGGTGATTGTGGTCTCTGATAGGTGATAGGAAGGAAGTCATCATGTTGATGAGATAGTAATGTTGCAAGAGAATGGGGATGTTTTTTGAGATGGAGGCTCAGGAACAGCCTTTCTGAGTAACCAATATTTGAGCTGAGATCTGAGTGGTCAGAAGAGTTAGGCAGGTGAAGATCTAGGAGGAGAAGGTCCAGGGAAATGCGAAGGACCGAGGTGATAATGACTTTTCTGTTCAAGGAGTAAGGGCAGAGAGCTGTGAGGTGACATTAGAGATGGGTGCCAGATCTTACAGCCATGGGTAAAGAGTTCAGGTTTTATTCTAAATGCAGAAGGAAGCCATTAGAGAGTTTTAATCAGGAGGGCGGTTTGATCTGCTGTGTCTCATGAAGATCACACTGGCTGTGTGGAGCATGGATGGTAGAGAACAAGAATGGAAGCAGGGGGCTGGGGGTGGTGGCTCACGCATATAATCCTAGCACTTTGGGAAGCTGAGCCAGGAGGATCACTTGAGGATGGGAATTCAAAAGCAGCCTTGGCAATAGCGAGACCCCATCTTTACAAAAAATTTAAAAATTAGCCTGGTGTGGCAGTATACACCTGTAGTCCCTGCTGCTTGGGAGGCTGAGGCAGGTGGATCACTGGAGCCCAGGAGTGTGAGGCGGCAGTGGGCTATGATGATGCCATTGCACTCCAGCCTGGGAGACAGAGCGAGACCCTGTCTCAAAAAAAAAAAAAAGGGTAGAAACAGGAGGTCAAACTGCATGTCCATCAGTAAAAACTGGTGAGTGAATTTGGGCACATACAATGAAATACCGTACAGACATGGCAAAAAATAATTTGTTTACATATGGAAATGGAAAAATATCATCGACATATTATTGAGTAATAAAAAACATGTAGGATATTATATGTGGTATGGTCTCATGCAAATGAGTATTAATATATTTGCGGATGTGCATTGAGACATGTCTGGGATTTCAGGTGAGTTTTCTTTTTTCTATTTTTATATATTTATAGCTGTAGATGACTATATTTAATTTTTATGAAATTGTAATTTTTTTGTTACTCTCACCATCTATCTTGAGACCATTTTTCACCATATACACATATTTGAGAAGAATTTTAAGTCTTTGGCCAAAAGGCATTCTGAAATTAATTTTCCATTTATTTTTACTATTCCTCTGCCTGATACTGCTTTGTGTGTTAGGTGGTTGACAGTTGACAGTTTAGTCACAGTATTTTTTTTTTTTTTTTTTTTGAGACAGGGTTTCTCTCTGTCACCCAGAGTGGAGTGCAGTGGCACAATCATAGCTCACTGTAATCTCAAACTCCTGGGCTCAAGCTATCCTCCCGCCTCAGCATCCTGAGTAGCTAAGATTACTTACAGGTGCATGACACCACGTCTGGCTAATTTTTATTTTTTTATTTTTTGTAGAGACAGGGTCTTGCTATGTTGCCCGAGGTGGTCTCAAACTCCTGGCCTCAGCAGTCCCCACCTCTGCCTCCATAAGTGCTAAGATTACAGGTGTGCGCCATCGTGTCTAGTATTTTTAATTTTACATTATTCATGAAATTCAGGTATAATTTAAAAAAATAGATATGCCTTTTTAGCGTATCTATGGAGGAAATTTTATTATTTTTTTCTTTCTTATTTCTTAAATAGAACGAAGAGTTGAGTATCTTATATCCTGCTGCCATTGTGACTATCGATGGATTTAGCCTTTTTCAGTCTCTTCGTGCTTGTCGAAATCAGGTAGCAAAAGGTAATATTTTGGCAAGAAATATTTAACTTCTGATGGTATTTGTTTTATTTATTGTGACCTACTTACGAAATTAAGTAAGAGGGCTGTCCAGAAAGTATCCAGCCATTGTTTTCATATTAGAGTTTTCATATTACATGGCTGGATACTTTCTGGACAGCCCTCATATACCATCTAAGTAAAAAAGGCCTCCTGAACTAGATTTAAGGGGAAAACCCTGCTCCTGTAGACACAGGCATACATGTTGGGGAGATTGCTTAGTAAGGTAAAGACAAGGGCTGAAACATCAACACTCTTCATATGTTACCAATGGAGAGTATGGCCACCATAGGAACAGCATGCTTTCTTCACTAATTCAGCAATATGTCTTGGCTAGTTAGAGATATTTGCACCTGTATTGACAATCAACATTGGGGTGAGGCATTTAGTTGCATCTAGCTGAGGTACCAAATTTTTCACTAAATCAGCGGCTATAGGGCCAATGTACTGAAGGAAATCTTGTGACTCCACATTGCTTCCATCCTCGCTAAGGATAAAGATACCACTGTGTGCAGGGGTAATTTTGCTCACAGTAGGCAGGACCCAGCAGGGAGTCAACATCAGCTTCTTTTTGCTAACTGGGAACACTTCTGAATGGAGAAAAGCTAGAGGCCTAAACTTAATGTATACATTGGCAACTACGTTATTCCAGACTTCGGGATGAAAACTGCGCAAGTAATCAAGAATTCTTACTTTCACTACCCATAGTTTACATTCTGATGCTATTATATCTTTGGAAGAGGTATTTCATCAAATTCAAGAAGCCATTGATTGTAAGATGCACTATTATTTTGTGTGCCACTAAGAAGAAAAAATGTTGCCAGTGAAAGACACAAACATCGATTTTAAGATCCCAATTTTAGAGAGGTTAAAATATGGGGAAGAACAGTCTTAAAATCAGTGAAAATACAAGTGGTAGTGCTGACTTCCCCTTTTCTTCTGAGATTGGGTATAAGAGGCTTAGTGGCCTTAAAACAAAGTTTAACTCCTAAATGGTTGAGACTGCTCCCTGAGAACATAAGCTAAGTAGGATATAGGATATATTTGCTGCTTCATAAAAATTATTTCTAAATCTAGACTGAACTATAAGATGCAAAATAAGCAATTTCTTCCAAGGGAAAATGTAGTGTCTTGTATTGCAATAAAACATTTTTCTCTGTCCTTTTTAGCAGATTGATGTGATTGGTAAAATTCTGAAGGCTTGGTAATGTGGTTCTTTAATAGTACATGCATTTTTATTAGGTCAGAATTTGTTTGAATTTTTATACCTATTTTAAATTATTTCAATTTAACCCACCATAAGCTTCATTATCTTGAGAACATTTAAAATACTCACCATTAATATTTATGTCCACAGAGATAGGCAATTTTCTATAGGTAAGAATTCTATTAATTAAAGTAGAAATAGGAAATTATGTTACAATTGGTATTGTCAACCGTTTAATTTTTCACCATTTTTGAATTCCTGTTTATTTGTTGTGTGTAAAACTGTAAAGCCATTTCAGCTCCTAGGAAGTAAGGAATTAAGCCACTTAGTGTCCTCTTATTGTAAGTCGCTCTGAAAAGAATTCTGGTTACTTAGCCACAAATTGTTGTGACACTTATTTCAGCATATAGGAAAATTTTCTCTTCTTGGCCTTATTATCAAATCTGCAGTGTTTAGAGGATAATATTTTTCCTTTATTAAAGTACTTTTCTTAACTTTCCAGAATAAACAGCCAGAATTTCGCAGTATTGTGATATGTAGCGTGGGAATTTACTGATAAATGGGACCTTGTGCGTGAACCTATGACAAGAGCTGTGACTTTCATTACTCATTAGGTAGAGGGACTAAGGTTAAAGATTGGCATATCATTAATTTTTCTGGCAATGCTATTGCTGTTAACATATCTTTCTATCAAATATGGCCTCAGTTACCTAGATTAGAGACCTTGTTTTACATGTGCTCTGCCAGGTATATCAGGTTTTTAGTTCGTCACTGAGTAAAGCACTGGTTGCAGTTCCCAGGATTTTACCCACTTTCTTAAGAGAGAGAAATTGCTTATTTTGCATCAATTGCAGTTTGAATCCACCTTGATTTTTAGTAGTATCTTAGGATTTTTAATAGTGTTCTTTAATTACTTGAGTGTTCCAAAGTCTCTTGTGACAGACCAACTTAGTCTTTTAAATGCTTGCATTTTGTGCACATTGTCTTGGTGTGAATAAATCTCACTTTATGGCTTGTTTTCGTTACCTTGCCTCATTATTATTAGTTGAAATTTAGAATAATAAGTTATTTTTTAATGATTTTTTGTAAAACTTTATCTTATCCATTATAATTAATTTTGGATTGTTTATTTTTTTAAATCTTTGACAGCTGCAGCATCAGGCAATGAGAATATACAACCACCACCATTAGCTTATAAGAAATGGGGTCTACAAGATATTGACACAATTATTGATCATGCTAGTGTTGGTAAGTATTATTAGTTCAAAGTATCTTGGAATTTAATTCTTATATTTTTTGATTGAAGTATCTCATTTGTTAAAAAATGGACATTCTTATGTGAAAAAATGCATTACCTTTAGTGAGACATTTGGAAGTTAGTTCAGACTCATGGCTTATGTCTTTAAGAAACGGTAGCAGTTTTAAGAATGATTTAATTATGCCCTCAGCAGCAGTATTGTATAATTTTAAGTCACTCACTATTTGACTTAATTCTTCTACAGACAGGTTTGGTCCATGTTAATCAGTCTTTTAAAAATACAACCTTTAGGCTGGGCGTGATGGCTCATGTCTGTAATCCTGGCACTCTGGGAGGTTGGGGTGGGAGGATCACTTGAGCTCAGGAGTTCAAGATCAGCCTGAGCAAGAGCGAGACCCTGTCTCTACCAAAAATAGAAAAAATTAACCAGGTGTGGTGGTGTGCACCTGTAGTCCCAGCTACTTGGGAGGCTAAGGCAGGAGGATCACTTGAGCCCACGAGTTTGAGGTTGTAGTGAGCTATGATGACCTGCTGCATCTACCTGGGTGACAGAGCAAGATTCTGTCTCCAAAAAAAAAAAAAACCTTCAGCAGAATATAGATAAAAGATTAAAGCAGATTTTTTTTCTTGCAACCAGTATTTGAGAGCTTACAGTATTAGGTATCGAGAATACAGAGATGAAACAATATGGTCTTGCCATCCAGAAGTCAGAAGAAACACATGAGAACAGCTGCAATACTACGACATAACTATTGTTGCAGCAGACAAGCGGACCAACTGTAGTGGGAGCAGAAGAGAAAGCCCTTACCATTGAGGGCATCAGGGAAGAGGAACTTGACTTTAATGTGAAATTGAAAAAATGAGTAGGACTTGATCAAGAGAATAAGCAAAGAGAAGGTATTCTAGCCAACATGTACATAGACGTGAGGGTAAAAGTGCATAGTATGCCAGAGAAACAGTAAGTGCCAGGGATAACTGGCAAGAGTGAGGCCAAATATGTAGAAAGGAGTCAAATTTTTGAAGGGCCTAGTATGCGTGCAGAGGAATAGCTAAATATTTTCATTTAGATCTTTCTCCTAGCCACATGGAGAGCCATTGAAGAATTCTGAGCAAGCAAATAACATTGTCACATTTGCCTGTGAGAAAAATCACTTTGGTGGCAGTTTAAAGGCTGGAATGGAGGGGTCAAGATTAGAAACTGGGTCTAGTAAGCAAGCTATAATAATCTTGGTAAAAAGTAATGGGCTTTGAATTAAAGTAATAGAAATGGGAGTATAGAAGAAGGAAATACTATTTTTAAATATATATATTCTTTTTATATATATGCTTGTTAAGAAAATTCAAATAGTACATAAACATATAAAGAGAAAAGGAAAAAAATCTCTTTAAATCCTGCTATCCAGAGATCCTCACCATTGGCATTTTCGTAATGCCATCCTTACAGACTTTCTAGTGTGTGTGTGTGTGTGTTTGTAAGTACATATGTAATATACATATGGTCATGTAGAGAGATATATTGTAGCCCTTTTCTAATCGATATATCATGAAGAGCCTTTCACATCAATTTTACTAAATATACATTTTATCAGGCAGAGTCATAATAGAAGACAGATGGCACACTTGAAACAGGATAACTGAAAGAAGGTTTATTTACAGGGAAGCTATTTATAAAGATGTGGTCTAGGAAAACCACAAGGGTTAGGACAGTATCCCAGGATTTCTTAGCAGCCAAGCTGTTAACCACTCCTAGGCCTAAAGAGATGAGGGCAGGGAGCAGTTTCAGAACTTAGAGATAAGGAATAGAAGCAGCACCTGGAGAGCAGGATGACTTTTGTTCAAGGGTCACAGCCAGCTTTTCAGGGAAGGAGCCAGGGAAGTAGATATCCTGACTTCATTCTCCTTTCTCTCTTTAATCCTCTGATGGGGCTTCCCATTGTCTGAACCCAGCTTGAAGTCAGCATAATCTATACAGACTGGCCCCTGGGACAGAGAGAGTGTGCAGGGAGAAAAGGAAGGAGTGTGAATCTAGAGAGGCTAACAGAAGATACCTGACACTCAGGTCATCTTTTTCTATTTAACTGCGTAGCTTTTGTATGGAATACTCTCTAATAAAAACCTGTGAGTGAACATTTCAGTGTATCTTTGCTTTTTTGCTAACATAAAAATGCTGCAAAATTCCAAAGTGTTGAGTTCAGTTCAGGGTGACTTCCCTGATCTGGTAATTAAACTTTGGAACATTGAAACTGGCTATGGGAAATGATTGGATAGAAAATATTACTCTATTCATTTATCCCCAGCCTACAAAATGAAAAAAAAAAAAAGGTTCAGTAAACTTGATTGTATGTACACCTTTGTGTAAAGGTCTGATTAATTTATTCAGCAAATAAATGGATGCCTATTATGTCCAGGGGCTAATTTTGGTGTTAGAAATACAGGACACACAGGACCTCTGCTCTGATGACGCTTATATTCTGGTGATGGGGTGACAATAAACAAACCAAATGAATAAGTATGGTAATATCAAAATGTTAGTAGACCTCATGAAGAAAATAAGCAAAAGGTTATGATAGAGTGTGAAGAAGAGGGTGCTTTAGGTAGACTGGTGAGGAAAGGCCTTTCCAAGGAACCAACATTCAGACTAAGACTTGAGAGATGAGAAGGAGCCAGCTATGGGAAGAGCTATAGGAAGAGCGTTCTAGGCAGAGGAAGCAGTGAGAGTAAAGGCCTGAGGGCCTTGAAGACCTCAGAGTGTTCAAGAAATAGAAAGGAGGTCTGTGTGACTTGGCTATAAAGAGTGAGGGGAAAACGGGACAAGGTTAGGTTGGAGATGCAGAGTGGGGTGAGATCAGTTAGGGGTAAAGATTTTATTCTAAATGTAGTGGATGTCATTGATGGATTCTAATTCAAGAAAGGAATAAGGTCCATTGGATTTGACAACTTAAGAGCTCTTTATTGACTCCTCATGTGAACAGTTAAAGTGGAATGGTGAGGATGAAAGCCAGATTGGGGTAGGTTTAGGAATAAATATTTCCGCTCCCTACTCTTCAAAATAATAAACAAGGAGAACAACAAATAGAATCACAGCATCTCCATTTTTATCTCCAGTCCTGACCTCTTCCTTAAGCTTTGTACTCATTTTTCTAGCTCCCTACTGAACGTTTCTACCTACATATCCAAACCTAGCATCTCCAAAATTGAATTCTTGTATTCCTCGCATTAGACTTGTTTCTCCTTTTTTCTTCCATTTCTTCCGTATCATCTCTCTTCTTCTGGTTGCTCCTTACCGTGGCATACAAGGCCTGACCGTATCTGGCTTATGTGACCTCTCTGACCCTGTCTCCTACATTATCCCCCTCTCTCATTGTGTTCCATCACATGGATCTCCTTCTTGTTCCTCAGACACACCAAGCATCTTCCCACTCCAGAGCATTTATAATTACTGTTCCCTCTGCCTGGAAAACTTTACCCAGCTGGTCACATGGCTTTCTTCCTCACTTCACTCAGGCCTCTGTTCATATATCACTGTCAAAGAGGCCTTCTTTAGCCATTATATTAGACCTAGAAAATTATTTGAAGAGTTTAACTTTATGGAAATTTATATTGAGAGGAACTTCAATGTGTTTCAAAATGTGGAAAGGCCTCATGTTCAGGGAAAACCCTAAATGACAGGGTAATAATAACTCCAGAAAAAAAAATCCACAGCTAAGGAAATGTAATTATAGTAGGTAGCTTGTGTCAGCAGTGAGTAATATTGACATCATTCCTAATAATGAAAACAGTGAATGTGAATTTAATTAAAAATTGAGATAGAGATATTTTGGAAGGATATGGAAAGAGGAAGAGGGACTGTAAATAAGCTATATCACCTTAAATCAATGAAAAATAATGCTAAAATCTGTGACTCACAAGACATGTCCCCTAGATTCAACTACCAATGTGTAGCAGTATAGAGGGCAGAACAACATGTTAAATAACAGATGTGCCAGCAAAATTTAGACTGGGAAATCAGTGTCAAACAGCCTGGTCTTTTCAACAAATAGATTTCAAAGGATTGAGTAGGGGGGAAGGGTTGAGGAGAAGAGTAGGATTTGGGGTTTGTGTGCCCATTTGTTTGTGGTCCTTACTTTTAAACCCAGATGTATTGTTTTTCTGACAATAATCAGCTATTTTGCTTCAAGGGCAGAGAATGCAGAAAGTTTAGGTCAACCAAGGTTAAGATTTAGCCAGGTGAGATCTGGAGGGAGATGGGTATAGGGGAGTTGTGGGCATTTACAGGAGGGTAGTTGTTATGGAACATGAATATAAGCTGGATAAGCAGGGAAGTGATCACAGAGTTGCTTGATAAATAGTGAAAAAAATGGTAGGATTAATGAATCGAAACTCTTGATGAGATTGTGGAATTATTGCAGGGGGTTGCTAGAGTGATTGAGATGGAAAACTAGGAGGTGGTGGTCAAAAAGTGGCGTGCTTGAAATTAAGGTCACAAAGAATATACAGTTGATGATGACTGGATCTAAGGTATAGCGTTGAAAGTGGCTGACTTGAGTTGTGGGAAGGAAAAGATCATCGGTGGTAAGGATGGAAAGAATTGATTAAACATTTCCTGAGAATCAATTAGAATCAATTCCTTTAAAATTTTTTATATACATTGCCAATTTGTCCTCTGAATATTGTGTAGCAATTTATACTTCCATCTATATTGAATGGGAATATGAAGGAAACTGTTTTAAAACTTAAATTCCAATTTATATGCCACACATTTCACCCTTTCATCTTGTTCTGGTAGACTAAAGCAAAACTTATGCAAATTTTATCATGTAGTAAAAGCATTTTGTCTATTGAATCATGAATTCATTTATAAGTATTACACAGGTTTTCTGATCTTTTAGAATAGTCCAACTCTTACAAGGATTTATTTGGTCACTTTAATTTCTATAAATCCAGTGAATGATTTGCTTATGAACTCACTAAAAGAATTTCCTTTCCCAGGACTCTTCTTCAGGAGCAATACATTTTTTTGACAGTTTTTGGGCAAAGGAGAGGCAATACTTATGTATGGAAATTAGTATATGGGACAGTAGAAACTGTAACAATAACTCTTGGTCCATTCTGTGGTTTATTTGAGTTCAGGTCCTCTCAACAGGTGTCTTCATGTACCATGTGAGTACCCAAGATTGAAGACACTGCGTGAGTCCACATATGTTGGAATCTGCCAGCAGATTTTTACTTCCTAGATCTCTAAGCTCACTTTCCCCTACTTTCTCTCTTTGCCACTCAGGTGAATTCAAATGACACTGATTTTTTCTCTACTACTCTGCACAGGCATGTGGATATCAGCATTCAGGCTGTCTACTTTTGCTCTTAGAGCCTTAGGGAAGTGAAAAGTAACTCTTCATTATAAAACATTGGGGATTTCTGGACTAAAAAGTAGATGTGTGAAGGTGTATGTTTTCACTGTGTTGGGAACAGTACAGAGCACAGGTATTCTCTCACCTTTTTTGTGGAAATGTAAGGTAACACTACCTGTATGGAATGCAGTGTAACAGTACTTAATAAAATTTTTTAAAATGCAGATCCCCTTTAGCCCTGTGCTTCTTTTTATAAGAATTTGCTGTACAGATAGACTTACATAGGTGTGGATGTGCAAAGACATTAAGAATATATATTGCAGCATTCTTTGTAGTGCCAAAAGATGGGAAACAACCTGAATGTCCATCAGTAGGTCAGATTAATCATGGTATGACCATAAAATGGAATACTAAGAGTGATTGTGAAGAATGTGCCATGTCTCCTTGATGTTTTATTAAATAAAAAAAGCAAAGCACACATCATATCACTTTATTTGGTATGCTGTCATTTGTGTCTATACAACACCTCTGAAAGACAGCATGAGAAACTTTCAGTTGTTGCCTCCAAGAAGTAAATTGGTACCTGGGGATATAGGTGGGCCATATACTTTTTGTACCTTCTGAGTTTGTATCTGTTCAAAAAATTAATGTTTAAATTTTATTTTTATATATTTTATAGGTTGGAGAAATTATAGAGGGTGATTTTAATATTTATAAATATTTTCTGATGTTGATTTTGAAGCTTTTAAAATGACTTTTTTGTGTAAATAAAACTAAGCAGTTAGCATCTTAGAATGGAACTGAAGTAAAAATTTAATGACCTAAAATGACATTGTGCATTCAAATCATGTGTTTTTTTTTGTTTTTTTATCATTAGGTATTATGACTCTGTCCCCTTTTGATCAAATGAAGACTGCTTCCAATATAGGTGGATTTAATGCGGCAATTAAAAACAGTCCACCCGCCATGTCTCAGTATATCACTGTAGGGTCCAATCCATTTACTGGCTTCTTCTATGCTTTAGAGGTATGAGTTTCATCACCAATGATGAGTAAGGCCACTCTTGATTTTTCAACTTGTCTACAAATTGGATATAGTAACTTAGCCTTAGAAAGATTAAGCAGTTTGCATTTCTGAGTTTCAATTAAAGATGAAATTAATCTCAACTAGCTTTCTGAATTCTTTAGATTAACTGAGAAGATACTAAAGTCAGTGTAAAACAATCTTCTTTGTTTCTGAAGCCCTGAGTTCTTTGACAGCTGAGTAATTTTTAAATATTGCTGCAGTAGTCAGAAGTTCAGGGTTGTTAATGATGTCAGCCCACTAGGGATTTGAGTAAATGAGGAATTGTAAAGACAGAACAAGCTACCAACTTTAGTTGATGTAAGTGTGAAAATTGCTTCCTAAAATAGGGAAAAGTTAGGTGTTAGATCTGGCAGTTCTTATTTCTCACTTAAAAAGCAGCCTCTCAAAATTGTCCAAACTATCTTTTTAGTTTTATAAAAATATGTGTGTGTGTGTGTGTGTGTGTGTGTATAAAATAATATATAAAGAGGGAAAAGAGCCAGTTGTGTATGTGTAGATGGGAAATCCATAGCTCAGCTAGAATAATGTCATGTTAATGTCCTTAGTTTAAAAATTAGTTTAAATTACAATTTAAAGAGGGAAATCCTAAAGGTAAAATAGACTGGTAGTGATTTTATTTTTAAACTATAGAGTTAAAACTTTTTATTATATTCCTCCTAAAATAAAGTTTTTATTATACCCTGTGAAAGAAGCTGAGTTGGTAGTCTAGGCTTTACAACTTTTCAAAGCTATTTAATGTAAGCCTTATTTAGAAAGTATGTTTTGTTTCTTTGTAAGCTACTAACTTTTCTTTTTCAAATGTTCTGTTTTTCAGGGAAGCACACAACCGTTATTATCTCATGTTGCACTAGCAGTTGCAAGTAAACTCACTTCTGCTTTATTTAATGCTGCCAGGTAATTACATAATAATTAAATAAAAATTACCTGATTTGCATTTACCTTGGTTTTAACTTATGTTTTGATATTCTGCACTTTGAAACCCTGTAAGCTCAGTTTTTATTCTAAATTTCCCTTCTTTTCAGTGGTTGGCTTGGTTGGAAAAGTAAGCATGAAGAAGAAGCTGTTCAAAAGCAAAAGCCTAAGGTTGAACCAGCTACCCCGTTAGCTGTAAGGCAAGTCTGTCATGCTTCTCAAATTTTAGTTCTTTTAGAAAGGTACTCTTAAATTTATGGTCTTCCAGTGTGCTTAGTTGATTTGCTGGTCTCAGAAGTCTTTGGAGCTTCTGAAAGTAGTTGGTGTGGGATTTTTTTCCTCTACTAGAGTGTAAAACTATGAGAAGAGTGATTCTTGCCTATTTTGTTCATAGCTATCTCCCTGTCATATAGCAGGTACTCGAGATGTATTTGTTGAGTGTACTTTTTAACAAATAAACTTAGCTTAAGTTGTAGGAATATTACTCTGGTGATAGCTGTTGAATTTCTTTTAGAAGTTTAGATAGTTTGTTACTAGGCTGTATAAACTTAAAATGTACTCAGTGATTTCTTAAAAAAAAATAAAAACAGGAGTTGTGTATTCAGCACTTCTCAGATTACTGGCTTGTGCTTCCTTGTTTACTTCAGTAGTGCTATAGGATGTGTTAGTGTATTTGTTGAGGTTTTTCTTGGGGGGAGAGCATGATTTTTGTTTGGTTTTGTTCTTGTTTTTATAATAATAAAACAGAAGCATGTCTTCTAACACTTAGTTTTATTTTTTAATTGTTTTTTGTTACCTAATACAAAGTACCAAAATGAAGGGAAATAGAACCTTCTCCCCGCCCCTGCTTTTTGGATGTTCTTTATCTAGAGAAAGCCAACTAATTAACTGTTATTAAAATTTATTGAAGTGTGTCCTCTAAGATTTTTTTCATCTTATTTTAAAATATGTTATAACATACCACATTTCCTAAATCCACCCGAGAATCAAGAAATTAGCCAAATGGCCCTATGTATCTCAAATATTAATATATGTAACAAAGTTTGAGCACTTTAACTCAGGGACTTTTCTCAAAGTGAGCTCTCCTAGTCCTTTTTCAATACCTCTTTTATTTTACCTACAATTCTAATGAGATTGATTATAGACCAATAGCAGTTTAGAGATAACTCTTTAGAAAAAGGAAAGTTCTTGCTTCAAGCAGATACACTGGTGTCAGCAGGATGTAATATCTAGCAAAAAAAGAGACCAAGTTGGGAACAAGAACTTAAAATAGACAAAAGATGCCTATATGGGAGCAAAGTATTCTAAAATTTAGTTGGTGGTGAGGGTATTGTTTTCTATGACATGCCTCTTAATCAAGGAAAGATAAAGTTATACTTGATATTCTCTAAAAATATAGGGGTGTGGATATCTGCAGAAACCCTACATAGGACTGTGGTTTTAAAATTTCTCTTATGTATTTTATATTGCAAATGTCATAAATAATTAAGAAATTATTGTTTATAAATAATTAACAAATTATTAATCCAGGCAAGGTTCATATTTCTTTATGTAAAAACAGATTCAGCTCACTTTGTTTATGCATTTCTTTATTCTGCTGTATGTTTCTAGATTGAAACATGATTTGAGCTTTGTATTTTCTTTTCAATATCAGATTTGGACTTCCAGATTCTAGACGCCATGGTGAAAGCATATGTCTGTCTCCATGTAACACACTGGCGGCAGTAACAGATGATTTCGGCAGGGTTGTTTTATTGGATGTGGCTAGAGGAATTGCAATACGCATGTGGAAAGGTACTTACTTACAAAAACCCAGAAAAAAGTTAATTCACTCTTTACCCCACTAATTGAACAGTGTCGTCATCCTTCGGCTTTGGGTTGATAACACTGTTTAATCCTTTATGTTTACATTTTCTTTTTTAACATGAACTCAGATCCGCAACACTTGATCCAGTAGTTGATTCACACATCCTTTAACTTTGGTCATCTCATAAGCACGTTTACCCTCTGCCTTATTCACTTTCTTTCAGTTCTCACTGTCATTGTCAATTTCTGAATTCAGTTTCTTGGAAAGTCTTTCAGAATTAAGATAGCAAAACTTAACAAAATCCATCTTCACTGACTTGACTTTTATATCCATATGCTTGGGTCAGGCCATTTAGTCTATCAATAACTATGTCAGGAGTTTCATTCAGCTGTTAGTAACAGACCCAAGTATAGGACTGACGTATCACTGTAGTATCTTCAGGAACCCAGTCTCCTTCCTTGTAGCTTCCCCACTAAGGTTCTGATAGCCAGCCTTCTTATCTGCATTCCAGGAAGAAGGAGAAGGGAAGAAGGGTACTCCTGCCAACTGAGTGAGTCCAATTTGAAGATTTTCCCCGAAGTCCCTTTAACCTTAATCTACAATACATTAGCCAGGGCTTAGTGACATGGGCACATCTAACTATAAAGGAGACTTGAAAATATCTTTTAACTAGGCACATAGTCAACCTAAATAAAATAAAATCTCCCTGACTAAGGAAGAAGGGAAGAATACATTGTTTAGAATCATCTGGAATGTTATGTTAGCATAGACCACTGGAAGCCACAATTTATGGCACACTCTTGTCTGTACTTTAAAATGTGAGGATTAATGGATTTGAGGGCATGAAATTACTCTGGACCAGATTGAAACCACTATCACCTTCTTGCCAAAGAACTCCTGCAGTGACAGACAAAGGCAGTCTTTATCTGCCACATGTTTAAGCATCTGTAGAAGTAGTTTCAGTGCCACAGATAGATACATTATTTCTACTTGGTGTTTGTCTTCTGAAACAATATCAAAGGTGTGTCCTCAGTAAGACTTATCCAAAATACAGAAGATCTAGCTGTAGTGACTACCCCAAATCTACGATGGCAGTCTTGTCACTTACATTATTGCCTGTCTTCCTGCGGCTGGTACAGTCAGTTTTCCTTCCCATGTGTACCAGGGAGAGAAGGATCAATTTCCTATGAAGGGGACTACAGTAAAATGGAAGGCAGCATCAGCTACTATTTCTCACATGCAGGAGCTTTCTTACATCACTCTGTAGCCCATGTTTTCCCTCTATCTATATATCATCAAAGGGATTGACAAGCAGGAAATCAATTTGATTTTTTTCTTATATTTTAATTGGACTTTCATTTTAAATCCAAACCTTATCATCTCTCCAGAATTTTTTAAAAGGAGAGAATCTTTCAAAGAGAGGGAGGTAAGGGAATGGGAGCAGGAGAGGTAATCAGGCTTTAATGATATCCGTAATATTTTCTTTTTAAAGAGAAAAAGTGATCTTGAAATGTAGCAAAATATTAAGATTTGATAAGGCTTGGTGATAGATTATTATATTATCTTTTCTCTTTAGGACATTTCATAATGAAAAGATAACATACTTTTATAGCTTTTCTTACCACCCTCCCCCCAGATATTTCACAGTGCTTCAGGAGGCTACTACTGAACCTAGATTAATTAACTAATTAACTTCCCTTTTCCTCTGTCTCCAAGGGTACCGAGGTGCACAAATTGGATGGATTCAAATTGTAGAGGACCTCCATGAAAGAGTACCAGAAAAGGTGGATTTTTCCCCTTTTGGAAATACTCAGGGCCCAAGTCGAGTAGCTCAGTTCCTTGTGATCTATGCACCAAGAAGGGGAATATTAGAAGTGTGGAGCACACAGCAGGGACCTAGAGTGGGAGCTTTCAATGTGGGGAAGCACTGCAGGTAAGCTGCAAACCCTGACATTTTTCTGGTTAGAAAAACAAACATAGGAATGCTTTTATTAAAGTAAAGCTTTTACTAGATTAGATTTTATTAGATTGCATGTTGTTTGAGAATTGTAATATTCTTTATTATGGTTTTTCCTGTGAGTGCCTGGTATATAATTAAGGATTAAGTATTTAATACAAAAAAATTATTGAAAATGCCATAATGTGCTGCTGAATTAAAGTTAGCTTGGTGCTACTCTTTGTCTCTTACTTATGCTGTGAAGTCTCAAAAGGAAAGGTTCCTTCAGATTGCCCTAGTGATGATTAGAGAGGTGAATGCTTTATTTGCCATTGAAACATAGGTCTGATTGTGTTCATTTAATTTTATAAAACCTTTTAACAAGGTTAAAAGGACTCTGCCAGTCAAGTCTTGTTTTATTTATGTTTTTTGTATCAGTATTTATTTGCCTTCTTGATGCTCCTGAATTAATAATAATGTCAAGTTCTTTAGCTATAATAAAAACACCTTTTGGCATTTCTCCTTTTACTAATATTTTTACCATAATGGTATGTGATTTTCTTAGGCTGCTGTATCCTGGATATAAAATAATGGGCTTAAATAACGTTACCAGTCAGAGTTGGCAGCCACAGACTTACCAGATCTGTCTTGTTGATCCGGTGTCTGGAAGTGTGAAAACAGTGAATGTTCCTTTCCATTTAGCACTGAGGTAAGATTTATTGAGTGTCTGCTGATTGGTGTCCCTCTGCTAACTTTTCCTAGTTCCTTGGTTTGTTGGGCTGTTTTGTAGTTACTGTTTTATTGTTGTTTCATTTTTCCTCCGACTGGTATCTTTAAAGTTAAATAGGAAGTACATAAAGGGAAAAAGAAAGTTGGAATGTATTAGAATTAGAAGGAAAACAATTTCACATGCTGTAAGAATTTGTTGTATTTATTGTTTTAGTGATAAGAAGAGTGAACGAGCCAAGGACATGCACTTAGTGAAGAAACTGGCAGCCTTACTGAAAACAAAATCTCCCAATCTTGGTAGGTATCCTTTGATAAAAATAGTAAAGCATATTGTTCTGTCATTTTTTTAAATCAATAAAATATTCTAAATGAGACAATCAAAATACTTAAGTGCATTGATGAGCTATCTTAAACTCCTTTTCAGAATGAAGTGAGGTACAAGTACTCCCCCGTACCTTTTATTGGAATTGCTCTGTAAGGAGGAAGTGTGCCATCTAGGGGATATTAAAACGCACAACAATAAAACAATAATGTGAGAGAACCCAAAAATCCTTTAGACTGAGCAATAGTACAAATATGTTCATTTCACTTCAGAATATTTCACTGTTGGAAAAATGAAAATTTTACTTTAATTAATTTTCTTTTTATAGATTTGGTTGAAACGGAAATAAAGGAATTAATTCTTGATATTAAATACCCTGCAACCAAAAAACAAGTAAGTGTGTACAATGTATGAACATTCCTGCTAGTAGCTATAATACATCCCTCTTAAGAAAATCTTTATTTTCCTATTTCCCTCCTAACATGACAGGCTGAAGTCTTCTTTTCATGTTTTTATTATGTTCATCCATTTTTATATTCCCGTGTGGAAGTTCTGTTGTCTCTCTTTTTAAAAAATTAAATAATATTACTATACACGTGAGTGTATGTGTTTTATACAAATACACATGGACGTATCCATACATAACATATATTTGGATTAAAGAATAATAATAAAATAAACACGTGTATGACAACTCACCATTGATAGAATCTTACCAGGAGCTCTAAAGAGCCCTGCGTGTCCCTCCTCAGTCCCATTGCCTTCTCCCATCACTAAGGTAACCACAATTGAGAATTTTGTGGTTCTCTCTTTTGCTTTTCTTTATAGTTAACATCATTCCTGTGTGGCTCCTTTGAAACCTATTGATGCATTTCCTGCATTTTAAAGCTTTTTGTAAATGGATGTCTTCTTCTGTGACTTTAGTTTTTCCTTCAACATTATGTTTCTGTGAGTCATTCATATTGATGTATGTAGCTGTGGTTGTAGCTATAATTGATTTATTTACTATGCCATATGAATTCCACTCTTTATTCACTCTCTTGCCAGTGAACATTTAGATTGATTCTAGTTTTTTGCTGTTATAAACAATGATGCTATGCTTATCCTTGTACTTGTTTCTTGCTGCACATATGGAAGAGTTTCTCTTTAGTTTGCTTAAGAGTGGAATTGCTAGGGTGTGAGCTTCTTCAGCTGTACTGGTTGATGACAAATTATTTCTCAAAATAGTTGACCTAATTTATACTTCCACTTACACTGTAAGAGTCCCTCTTGCTCCACAGCCTTGACATCCTATGGTATTGTCAGACTTGTTACCTTTTGCCAGGCTTGTGGTTATAATATGTTAACTGATTGTTGTTTCTTTTATTCCCTCTCCTCCTATCCATACCCCTCATAATGCTGCCCAAGTCCTAACTTCATAAATTCTTACAAGACACTTCAATATTCATGGATAACTCTGAACTCCTAGTCCACTTTCAATTAGAACCAGATAGTTAATGACTACTTATTTTCTAATTATTTCATGTATATTAGCAATAGCTCCCCAACTTTTTCCTCTTGAACTCTTTTAAGCTCTGTCAAGTAGGAACCTTACCAACCACTTCATTTTTATAGTTTACAGCATCTAAAATAATGTTACTGTGAGAATATAAGAAAAAACCAAATCACAGTGTGTTTTCCTGTTCTCTTACAGTCACTCTCTCAACACTTCTGTCACTAGATGTGTGGGGTTTTTTTCCCCCACATCCCAACCAATTTCTTCAGCAGATTTCTTACAACCCTCTCCTCAGGTTTGGTTAATTTGCTAGAGCAGCTCACAGAACTCAGGGAAACACTTTACTTACATTTACCCATTTATTATAAAGGATATATTACAAAGGATACAGATGAACAACCAGATGGAAGAGATGCATAGGGCAGAGCATGAGGAAAGGGGTGCAGAGCTTCCATGCCCTCTCCAGCCAAGCCACCCTCCAGGAACCTCCACAGGTTCACCTATCCAGAAGCTCTTCCAAACCCTGTCCTTTTGGGTATTTATGGAAGCTTCATTATGTAGGCAGATTGATTGTCTCATTGGCCATCAGTGATCAGCTCAATCTTCAGCCCCTCTCCCCTCCCCAGAGGTCGAGGGGTGGGGCTAAAAGTTCCAATCCTCTAATCACATGATTGGTTCTACTGTCAACCAGCCCCCATCCTGAGGCTATCTAGGATTCCACCAAGAGTCCCCTCATTAGGACAAAAGATTCTCCTATCACTCAGGAAATTATAAAGATTCTTAGGAGCTGTGTGTTAGGAACTGGGGGTCAAAGACCCAATGTTAAAAGATTCTTCTAGCATCCCTATCTACAAGGGGATTAGGAGCTCTGTCTCAGGAACTAGAGCAGAGACCAAACATTAGAACAAGAGATTCTACTAGCACCTCTACCACTCAGGAAATTACAGGGGTTTTAGGAGCTCTGTGCCAGGGACTGGGGGCATAGACCAATGTGAATATTTCTTACTATTTCATAGCTACATACGTGGGAGAATTTAGTAAGTAGGGATTTCTGTTGTAGTCAATTTTTAAGACATTTTTTATTGTTTTATTGTAGAACAGGCAAGTGTCTGTGACTTTTAGTCATATTTTCCGTTCCACTGGCAGTGCTAATTAGCTCTCATTTTCCTCAGGGCAAAATCTCAGTTTTAAAAGATGACACTATGATGACAAGGTGGGTATCTAGCAAGGCAGCTTAAGGACTCTATTGAGGAAAGGGTCATAACCCAAATAATTCTTCTCATTTTGATGCCATCTTTTTTCCTTTCTTGTATCATAGAAATCAAAATTGAGAAACCAGCATAGTGCAGACTGTCATCTTGATTTTTGTGGTTTGTTTGTTTTGTTTTTACTATACTATTCAGTCATGTATGAAGCTGTGAATTTTATAAAAAATCCTGGAAAGCCCAATAGCGAAAGTTATGTATTGTTTTACGACCCTAGAGGAAGGGAAGAAACCAGTTTAGGCTTTGGGAGACTGAATAATAGAGAGGTAAGTAAGCCAGGTGCTAGCCTTTGTAATCGTAGGCAGGACTGAGGCAGATTACACTTGTCCTGGGTTCTTGCCTCTTTCAGTCTCTTTATGTCCTCCAGGTAGTTGCTTCATCGTAGGCCTGACCAATATCCTGAGCCACCCTCTAAGACCATTTCTCCTCCACAGACACTCAGAGGTTATTGTGTTATGATCTGATATTTGTCTCCTGCCACATTCTCAGCCTACTTTTTAAACTATTTAATCTCATCAATTAAAATCTCATTTAATGTGCTAATATGAAAGGATAATATGAACTTTAACTACAGTGTCTAATTCATTAATGTTTCTGATGGTTGCTACTTTAGGCATGGAGAGAGATTTTGGAACTGGTTATGAAGAATCTTATATATTTTCGGGAGTGGGGGATGTGGAGAGATACAGGTAGTACGGTAGGGTGGTTACTATGTATGTATCTCAGCATGGCCTGTAGATTCAGCCTGCCATGCTCAAGTGTGGTAATTGAGCTATAACTAAGTTATTGTCAGTTTTTATTATTGACATGACAATACCTCTGCTTTTCATTTATGCCTATATAGTATAGACTTATTCAGACTCTTCTTATTGGTGAATAGCTTTGTGTCTGTTTCTGTTTTTTCTTGGCCATTCTCTTAAACAGCAGTTGCCTTCTAGTTTCATTCTCAGTCTGGACTTTTTGTCATTATACTATATTTGACATGACATGAAGTAGATAATGTATTACTTATGATACAACTATAATTCTTAGGTAATTATACTGAAACGTCTTAAATAAGGAGTTTCTCTTTGCAATTTGGGGTAGTGAAAGTGTAGGCATAATTATAAAACTTAAAAAACAAAATCATTGTCTTCTAGTTACTAGAATTGCTCAATATCTTCCTTCTAGGCTTTGGAAAGCATTTTGGCAAGTAAACGTTTACCATTTTCCTGCCTTAGAAACATCACTCAGACTTTAATGGACACTTTAAAAAATCAAGGTAATAAGGTTTGTACTGATTGGAGGGTATGGTCTCACTTCAAATTTTAAACTCTGATTATAGAAAGCTATTAACTGCTTATGATACCATCATGTTACTTTCATGTGGAAATAATACATACAAGAAATAAGGAATCTTATTTATTCCCTGTTTAATGTATGTAGTTGATCTTCATCTGAGCTGTCTCTGAATATATTGACTCTATTTCTTATTGGAAATTTTTCTTTTAATCCCTCTGCTGTGAGGAAAGATATCAGTATAGAATGATGAGAAGTGGTTATTCTGGTACAGTTGTGGAACATTGTGAAAGCCATTGGAAAAAGGGGGAAATTAGCCAGTGGTATGCAAAAAACAGTTTTAGGAATGTAACATAAGGTTCTCTTACTGCTGTTGTCTTTTATTTAACTTCTTGAAAGGAGAGAGATTTCTGTAGGAGGGCATTCTTTTTTTTTTTTTAACCACAGTGAGATATCAGAGGACATTCTTAAGTAATGTCATTTTGAATGAGATAATGATCAAAAATATTTGTGCTTTGAATTAATGTTCTGTTAGTTTGTAGCATCTACATTTTCTTACCCATTTCCCTCATGAACAGAGTTAGGGCTTCCAGAATCACAGACTATAACTTGATTATTCTGAGTTTTTTGTTGTTTTTTACTGTTCAAAATTTCTGAAAAAGAATTACATTTGAAACTGTGGGGTTATAACTCCATACTCTATCCAGATGAGCTAGCAAAATTCAATTTATTCTGAATTCCTAACATCAGTTAAATTAAAGTGTGGAGTGGACCAACTTCATCTAGTTATGACTGTTGCTTGTCATTGTTAATTATATAAAACCAGCTTTATATTTAATTATGTTTAAGCCAGCTTAAAGTGACTTAATAAACAAATCATAATTTGTTCTTTCAGGACTTTAAGCGTCCTAATTTTGAGACTCTCTTCATTATTGACTTTTCTCAGCAGATATGTAAAGCTGACTTGGGAAATGAACTCCTTTGGTGTGCACAACTTGTTAGAAATACCGCTTTTAAAAAGCGTGATATACTTATAAACCCCTCTACCCCTCAAGTGCATTAACAAAATATCAAAATTTATTAAATGAAAAATTATTTTGCACTATTAGGCTGGGAGTAAACCAAACACCATTTGTTGAAGTTCTGAAAAATTACCAGTTTCAAGCTCTGCCCATAAATGAGATTCCTAAAAACTTCAAGTATTTTATATGCTCAGTTTTATTATGGCTATAAGAACTTGAACAGTATTCCATGTTACTGTATTCCAGATAAGATTTCTTGGGAGTTTCCAGTGTCTCTCTTTTTAAAGAATAAATATTTGTTTTATGTTAGATATAAACACTTAAATTATTATGCAGAAATGTATTGTATAGAGAGTATTTCTCCAGTGTTAATCTTAAACGAAATAAAATCTGATAGAGGGTATTAAGTAGAATTCTACTTGTAGTCTCTTTGTCAGCCTTTCTTGAGGATACATTTGTCACAATTTACAGTTTCTGGTTGAATTGTAATATCTTTGATCACCGTGATAATAAGAGTCAGGCAGCTTTGTATTTGTATATCCTAAGTATGTGAGAATAATAGACACCATATGAGTTACGGGATGAGGGAGATATTTTCAAAGATATTTCCATGTTATTTCTTTAAATATGAGTATGAGATGAAGATATTTCTGCTTGTTTGCTTGCTTTTTTATTTTTCTTCCCCCCTACTATTACAGCATCTTATTTTATTTAAGTTATCTTTGCTTTCAAAATCTGGTATAGCTTAAGCATCCCAATATTTAATACAACAGAACATCAGGGAATTATGTGATATTAGGAGATTGAATGAAAGAAAAGCTTTTTTATGGGTCTTCAATATATCTCTTACGTATGTTTTTCCTTTTAGAGTTTGAGTGCGTTGATGAGGGATTGCTACAATTTTGTGCCAGTAAAATGAAATTGCTGCAGCTTTATGAATCTGTCAGTCAATTAAATTCTGTTGATTTTCATTCAGATACACCATTCTCTGATAATGTGAGTAATCCCAAATTTTAGTATTATATAAAATAATCTCTGATTATTTTTAATTTTTTAAATTTGGTAGTAAAAAAGTAGAAAATTAAGAAATTTTTTTAAAGCCTTAAAGGTGTATTTTCTTTACCAGGCCCCTTGCTGGCTCTCTGTACCTTGCTCCTAAATTTATATTATTTATACAAGAATATTAAATTTTATTGTTAATTCATTTTTACTGCCCTAGAATCATTTGGTTTTTCTTAACTCACTTTTTTAAGGTTACTTCGTATAAAACAATTTCTGGACAAGGTTTGCAATTAAAATATAATCAGTTTACTGATGTGACAAAACTATAATTTCTTTTAAAGAAAAAAAAATGATTCTGTGCAACAGAAGAAACCAGTTTTTCTGTGTTGGTGTTGTTAACAAACTTATGTAGCTTGCTCTTTTGTGTACTACATTATAAAATATATGTAAAAAAAAATTCTATCTTACATCAAAGTGTTTAAAATAGTTATAATAAATGTTCTATTTTTATTTAATAAAACATTAAAAAGTGACAGCCCCTTGTAATCTTTATTACAGTGCAAGTATTTCTTTTTTCTGAGGAGTGTATACAAAATTCTTACTTTCCATAGAGAGAAATACGGTTTCTCTTAATGGGGAAGAGAGGGAAATTGTGTCCTCTCTTCCCCTCAGGTTACTGTGTGACACTGGGCAGGTTGCCCCGCTTCTGGGCCTCATGTCTTCTCCTTATCTAAAGGGAGACTGTTAAAGTGATATCGGTGATTTGTACTGACAATGCTTTATAAAAAATTATCTGATATATTTGAAAGTTAATTGAGATTTAAACTAGAAGCCTTTTATTTTAAATACACATACACATGAATAAAAACTTTTTTAAAAAGAAAAGTAGTGAAAGAAGATTTTCTCAGTAATGAAACAACCTACACATTCTGGTACCTTCCTTTTTATCATTGGGATTTTAGATGGATTCCATATTGCATTTTAACAGTAATCTATTCATAATGATATTCTGTGATTGCCATTATAATGACAAAACCATTTTTTTAAGGATCTTTTGTTTATCTACTTCAGCAACAGTATAAAATAATTTTAAGCATCAGGAAGGTTCAAGTTGATGAAGTGATGTCTATGGGATTGCCTAGCCATTTCATAGATTCTTTAGCGCCTCATTTTCCCATAAGATCCAAACTCTCTTGCACGCCATGGCAAAGAAAGTTAGTATATGTCATTAATAATCCCCTATGGAATTAATTTCCATTTGATAGCACAATATATAACCCTTTGTAGAATTCATTTCCACTTGGTAGACCCAGTGTAGTATGCAAAGATAAAAGTTATAAAATTTTAAAAAGAAGTTGGCAGATAGTTCTTTTTTGTTTTAATTTTTAAAACACTTTTTAAGAATTAAAACTATATTTTGCCGTGGACTTGTTTGGATGCTTCACAAACATTCAGCCAGCTTCTAGGCTGGTGGCTAATTTTATACATATAAAATGAAAACTCAAATCTGATCTAATTTATTTTTGCTGTTTGTGGGACATAGTACATAAAAGCTCACATACAGGTTCAGTGTATTGAACTACTGGGGTGTGTTTAATAACTTTGGAGTCTGCTTGTTTTTAAAAATAATAGCCTAAAGTATATAAATAAATGGAACTGCTCTTGTTTAGGAATGGATATTTACTTACGTAGCATGGAGAAAAAACTGTTTGCTATGGCAAATTTATAGTTTTTGAGTGTGTATGTGCAAGCACATGTATGCGCATGTATGTGTGTGTACTTGTCCCTAATTTAGAAAAATATTAGCACTATTGGGATATATTTCTGTATATATGGTGTGTAAAAATTGTTTGAAAGGCTGGCAGGTTGTATTCCTGAGAGCCACATAGAGGATTTATATATAAATACAATGAGAATTGTTTTCTCATGTTTCTATTTTATAGTGTTTATGTTGCTTAATAAATAAACATTTAATTTCAAATAGTTCTTTAGTTTTCTGAGAATGACAAGAGTTGCATTTGATACCCTTTTTAAATTTTTTCTGATTATACAATAATACATGTTTATTAAAATTCTCTTTTAGTAGTATGTAGTATTTCAAGATCAGCTTACTTTATTTAAATAACCTTCTACTCCTGAAATGTAATTTGAGAGTAAAGTTTTAAGCAGAGTACACTATAGTTATTACATTAATTAAAAATCATCTTTTGTTTATAGACTTGAATTTCAGTTCAGATAATGGGTTTGACACATGATAGATTCACAGAAGGACACATGGTCTATTCAGAAATTCTTTTTTCTATTTTTAAGGACTTGGCTGTGTTACTAAGGCTTGATGAAAAAGAACTGCTTAAGCTCCAAGCGTTATTAGAGAAATATAAACAGGAGAACTCCAGGACTAATGTTCGATTTTCTGATGATAAAGATGGCATGTTGCCCATAAAAACATTCCTGGAATATTTAGAATATGAGAAAGATGTGCTCAACATAAAAAAGATAAGTGAAGAGGAATATGTGGCTTTAGGTAGGTGAAATAATAAACTGTTCTTTGTATCCTTTTGTAGAAGAAAGCCTGGTAGGAGCATACAGCATCTCAAAGATTCAGTTTGTTTTGAAATTGAAATTAAATTAATGAAAGAATTTAATGTACTATATTTTTTGGTCAACAAAAGACATTCTGGATATATATGCACCATGTCATACAAGTTGTATTAATAAGTGTATATAGAGACAATGTTAGACAGGTAAGGATTTGCTTTCTGCTTTAATAAATCAAGCAAATTGAACCATTAATTTCTCTTCTCTCACACTGTTTTGTCCCTCTGGGCTTCTAGATTGTATTTCAGGAAGATTGTTAATCTAAATGGTAAGTAGTCATTGATTAATGTGTTTTGTTTTTGTTCTACTAGGCAGTTTCCTTTTTTGGAAGTGTTTGCATGGAGAAAGCTCCACTGAGGATATGTGTCATACTTTGGAGTCTGCCGGACTTAGCCCTCAGCTGTTGTTGGTAAGGTTTTTCGTTGCTGGATGCTGTTCTTCCTTGTGAATGTTATGCAAAATGTTAGTCTTTTTTTTTTAACCATTGTCTTTTAGCATATCATAGAATGCACATGAAAACCTTCTAAATATGCTCAAAGACATTTGTAATCACCACATTTAATAGAGTAATATTATTTTTATTGTTCTCTGTAAATTTTAAGAAGTATATTCTGTGATTGGCCTAAAATAAATTTAGAATCTGACCATTTTTGCCCTTTCTTAAAAAAAGTAAGGGAAGTTACCCCATCATCATCAGGTCTTCCTTATTACCTGTCCCCTACACATTCACACATAAACAGTTGTCATTCAGTGTTTGTTTAGGGGATTCATTCCAGGACCCCCACCACCACCACCACCACCAAACCAGAATCCATGGATGATGCTCAAGTCCCTTATATAAAATGATACAGCATTTGCATATAACTTATGCACATCCTCCTGTGTACTTTAAGTTATCTCTAGATTACTGATAATATCTAATACAATGTAAATGCTACGTAAATAGTTGTTATACTATATTGTTTAAGGAATAATGACAAGGAAAAAAGTCTGTACATGTTCAGTACAGATGCAACCATCCATTTTCTTCTCCTGAATAATTTTGATCCACTGTCGCTTGAATGTATGAATGCGGAACCCATAGATATGGAGGGCTGACTGTACACACTCTTTCACACACCCATTCATATATTTTGGCCAGGATTTGGGCGTTCTACCACTGTTGACTGTGTTAATGTGTTATTTTTATTGTGTCTTTATCTGGTTTTGGTATCAGCGTAATGCTGGCTGGCATTGTAGAATGAGTTTGGAAGTATTTCCTCCTCTTCAGTTTTTTGAAGTAGTTTGAGTAGAATTGGTATGAGTTCTTCTTTAAACGTTTGGTAGAATTCAGCAGTGAATCCATCAGGTCTTGGGCTTTCTTTGGGTGGGAGACTTTTTATTACTGCTTTGATCTCATTACTCATTACTGGTTTGTTCAGGTTTTCTATTTCTTCATGGTTTAATCTTGGTAGATCATGTGTGTCCAGAAGTTTATCCGTTTTTCCTTTTTTCCAATTTGTCGGCAATATAATTGTTCATAATAATCTCTAATGATCCTTTGTATTTCTGTGGTATCAGTTGTAATGTTTCCTTTTTTGTCTCTAATTTTATTTATTTGGGTCTTCTCTGTTTTTTTCTTAGTCTAGCTAAAGTTCTGTCAACTTTGTTTATCTTTTCAAAAAACTAACTTTTCATTTTGTTGATCTTTTATCTTTTTTTTAGTCTAATTTTATTTATATTTGCTCTGATCGTTATTATTTCTTTTCTTCTACTAATTTTGGGTTTGGTTGTTCTTGCTTTTATACTTCCTTGAGGTGCATTGTTGAGTTGTTTATTTGGAGTCTATTTTTTTGATGTAGTCATTTATTGTTACAAATTTTCCTCTTAGTACTGCTTTTGCTGTATGCCATCAGTTCTGGTATGTTGTGTTTCCATTTTCATTTGTTTCACAAAATTTTTAAATTTCCTTCTTAGTTTCTTCATTGACCCATTGGTCATTCAGGAACATGTTGTTTAATATCCATATATTTATATGGTTTCCAAAGTTCCTCTTGTTTTTGATTTCTAGTTTTATTTCATTGTGGTCAGGAAAGATACTTGGTATGATTTTGACTTTTTTGAATTTGTTGAAATTTGTTTTGTGGCCAAACATATGGTATATCCTGGAGAATGTCCCATGTGCTAATGAGGAGAATGTGTATTCTGCAGCAATTGGATGAAATGTTCTATAAATGTCTGTTAGGTCCATTTGGCTTAAAGTATGGTTTAACCCTGATGTTTCTTCGTTGATTTTCTGCCTTGATGATTTGTCCATTGCTAAAAGTGAGGTTGAAGCCTCCTAGTATTATTGCTCCCTCTCCCTTTAGATATATTAATATTTGCTTTATATATTTAGGTGCTCTGTTGATGGTACATATATATTTACTTTTGTTATATCCTTTATCATATAATGATCTTCTTTGTGTCTTTCTTATAGTTTTTGACTTAAATTCTATTTTATCTCCTCTAACTATAGCTACTCCTGTTCTTTTTTGGTTTCCATTTGCATGGAATATCTTTTTCCATCCCTTCACTCTCAGTTTATGTATGTCTTTATAGGTGAAGTGGGTTCCTTGTGGACAGCATATAGTTGGGTCTTGTTTTTTAGTCCATTCAGCTGCTCTATGTCTCTGTGTATCCTTTTTTTTTTTAAGAGATGGGATCTTGCTATGTTGCCCAGGCTGTTCTCAAACTCATAGGCTTAAGTGATCCTCCCACCTCAGCTTCCTGAATAGCTGGGACTACAGGCATATGCAACCACACCCAGCAGCTCACTGTATGTCTTTTAATTGGAGAATTTACTCCATTTACATTCAGTGTTATTATTGGTAGGTAAGGCCTTAGTACTGACATTTTGTTACATGTTTATTAGTTGTTGTGTAACACTTCTCTTTCCTTCTTCCTTTCTTACTGTCTTTCTTCTTGGTTAAGTGATTTTCTCTGGTAATATGTTTCAATTCATTTTTTTTTTTATTTTTAGTGTATCTATTATAGGTTTTTGTCCTGTGGTTACCATGAGGCTTACAAAAGACATCCAATACTTTTAACAAGTATTTAAAACTGATACTAACTTTGCTAACTTAACTATGATCACAAAAAAAAAGAAACAAATAAACAAAAAAAAAACCCCTGTACACATTAACGCCCTTCACCCTCCATATTTTGAATTTTTCATGTGACCGTTTAAATTTTTTATTGCCTATGTCTTAACAAATTGTTGTAGTTATTTTTTTTTAATATTTTTGTCTTTTAGTCTTCTTACTAAAGATATAAGTGTCTTATAGCACCACCATTACAGTATTAGTACAACAATCACATTAGCATCCTTTTCTTTTGGTTTGAAGAACTTCCTTTAGCACTTCTTGTAGGGCAGATCTCGTAGTAATAAATTCCTTCAACTTTTGTTTAGGAAAGTCTTTAGCTCACCTTCGTTTCTGAAGGATAACTTTGCTGGGGTATGGTATTCTTGGTTGGCATTTTTTTTTCCTTCAACATTTTGAATGTATTTTCCCACTCTCTCCTGGCCTGTAAGGTTTCTGCAGGCATACTGGGTCTATTTTATATGGTTTCCTCTTTTCTCTTGCTACTTTCAGGATCCTCTCTTTGTCTGTGACCTTTGCAAGTTTGATTGTAATATATCTTGGGGTATTTTTAATTAGGCTGAATCTGATTGGTAACTTTTGACCTTCTTATACCTGGATATTTATACCCATGTCCAGGTTTGGAAAGTTTTCTGTGATTATTTCTTTGAATAAACTTTGTACCCTTTTGTCTTTCTCAGTTCCCTCTTTAACTTCAATAACCCAAATGTTTGTTCCTTTGATGTTGTCTCATAGATCCTGTAAGCTTTGTTCATTCCTTTTCATTTTTTTTCTTTTATCTTCTCTGACAGTGCATTTTCAAATATAGTCTGTCAACGAGCTCACTGATTCTTCTGTAATGTTTGATCAGTTGTACTGTTGATGCTCTCTATTGCATTTTTCATTTCATTCATTGCATTTTTCAGCTTTGGGATTTCTGTTCTTTTATTATTATTATTTCAATCTCTTGGTTAAATTTCTCTGATGAATTTTTGAGTTGATCCTCTGTTTTTTGAAGTTCATTGTGCCTCCTTAAAACAACTATTTTGAATATTGTTGTCCAAGATATTTCCATCACTTGAGGGTCAGTCTCTGGCACCTTATTTTGTTTGGTGAGGTCATATTTCCCTGAATATTCTTGATGCTTATGGAAATGCGATGATGTCAGTGCATTGAAGATTAGGTAGTTGTTTCATTCTTCACAGTCTGCCTTTGTTTGTGCTTGTCCTTCTTCAGAAGGCCTTCCAGGGATTCTAAGCTGACCGACTGTTGTGTTCCCTGAGGCTGTGACCACTGCAGCTATCTCAGCACTAGAGGAACACTCTAAGCCCAGGCTTGCCACAAGTCTCACAAGGGCTCCAAGGTTGATGTGGCTTTCCTGTCCAGATGGACCTGGGGAAGACCTAAGGAGGGTACTGGGACTATGTGGGAACACCAGCCAGGGACCTGAGTCCAGAAGACTGTCTTAGTGGCCCAGACAGTTGTGCCTCCCAGCAGGTCTCTGCATAGGTAGGATGAGGCCCTGACTGTAGCAAGAGGCTCTGGAGGTGAGACTGGAGCCCTTCATGGTATCTGCTGTGGGAAAGAGGGTGGTGGGCCTGTCTCATTGGCTCAGACAGGCATGTATCGCCCAGTATGTCTCCGCACAAGTGAAGTAGTTCCTCAACTGCAACAGGAGGGGTTGGAGCTGAGACTGTACCCACTAGGGATCTGCTGTAGGATGGAGGCTGGTGTGCCTATCTTGCTAGCTCAGACGGGCACACATCTTCCAGCAAGTTCCTACACAAATAGGATAGTTACCCAACTACAGCAGGAGGGGCTGGAGCTAAGACTGTGCCCCCTGGGAACTCTTGTGGGGCTGAGGCTAGAGAGCCCTTCTTATTTGCCTAGACAGGTACACGTCTCCCAGCAGGTGTCAGCATAGGCACAGTAGTTCCCCAATTGCAGTGAGAGGGGCCAGAGCTGAGACTAGGCTCACCCAGGATCTGCTGTGGTGCTGAGGCTGGAGATCCTGGTCACATTGGCTCAGGGACGTGCATCTCCCAGCAAGTTGTTGAATAGATCGGGTAGTTCCCTAATTTTAGCAGGAGGGGCTGGAGCTGTGACTGGGTCCTCTCAGCATCTGCTGTGAGACAGGTACGTGTCTCACAGAATGTCTCAGCACATACGTGACAGTTCCCCAACTGCAGTTAGAGGGGCCAGAGCTGAGAATGGTCACCCTTGGGATCTGCTGTGGGACAGGGGGTAGGGAGTCCATCAGGGAGGCTCAGACTCCCAGTCTGCAAGGTATGAGTGACTCTCCCTCTGGGTCCTTATGCAGCAGGTCTGAGCCAGGACCTCAGCTGAGGAAGGTTGGAGCAGCGCCACAGGGCAACTTTCAGGTTCACTGCCAAGACCAGTGTCGGTAGGCAGGTGAGCCTTTCTTCCAAGGCACTAGTGTACGCAATTCCTCCTGGATTCCTTGGCAGATGGTTTTAGTTACAGGCTCAAGGCCAAACAGGGCTGTAGGCAAGCCACTTGAGGGGACTGGGCCGTTTCTGGGCTTGAACCTGAAAGCAAGCTCGGTGGGACAGATCAGCCACCACGGTATTGGTTTGCACTCTCAAAATGACCCTCCTAGGTTTTGGGCTCACTGGGGTTTCACAAACTCCTACCTGAATCCCAAGGCTCCCGCAGAGACACTTGTGACTGTGGATTGGTGCAGAATTCTTGTTGTTGTGAGGAGATATGAGTGGATTACCTTTTATTCTATGAATTTGGTAACTTCAAGGTTTCTATTTTTCAAAGTCTATTATTCAGATATCATCTGGTAATATGTCAATACCTGACATATTCATATATGAAAGAACATAATTCACATTTATAATATGGGAACTCAACAATATGAATGTTTATATTATGAATAATATAATTTGACATTTTTCATTGTGACAGTTTGAAAGGATATCTTATTTTTTTATTAGGGATGTAGTTACCTTTGTAACTGTCTTTTCCTGTTGTATGTGTCCATGTGTATGTTTTTATGTGGTAGCTTAATTTATCTCTGTATTCTCTTCTTCTATAACCTTAATTTTTCCTGAAGTTTTAAAATATCTTTATATTGTTTATAATTGACTCTAAAATTAAATCATTGTGTTCTGATGGTTCCCTTTGCGTCCTCTGTTTCAGACTGATCTTCCACATATAAACAAAACCTTAACTGTTTGGAGTTTTAAAAATTTATAAAAAATAAGAAAAACACATTCTAGGTTATAAACAGAGGTTACCTAGTTGGGCGGGAGATAGGAACCAACCCCTAGGGAGAGACATGAAGGACAGTTAAGCAGAAGAACAGGTTTTTTGTTTTTTTCAGAATTTGCTAAAGGTGGTAGTGGGTAGAGGAGTGGTTAGTTGGAGAGAAGAGTAGAAGAGTTCATAGTATGTAGAGGGGTCCTAGGCATGGCATTTAGTTTGTTTGGTTAATCTAAGATAGCCTTCTGGGTTGCCAATTTTGATGAGCATTTTGAAACTTTGTTGCTGGTGGGCATATGAACCAAGTTTTGAGAGACATTAAAGCTACAGTTATATTTAGAAATCTGGCGTGCTTTAATAATAAGCCCTAATCATACATTTTGTACCTAAATTAATCAGAATGGGTCTAGTGGCAATGTAACAGAGAGCCTAAAAGACAAGATAAATCCTACCTTCCCTCCCCCCTGCATTTCCTTTTGATTTGTTTCCCAGCACACGTGCATACAAAACAGCGAAAACAGTTATTTTATTGATTATAGAATGTCTTTGTTACCTATATAGGCAACCAATTTTTTAGCCTGTCTAGTCATGATAAGCAGCAGGTTATGAGGTGAAGAGGAAGTCTAGAAGAGAGGGAATTCCCTTGATAAATGGAGCAAGGTTATTCAGAATTTTGTGGGTTAAACAGGATGTTGGGTGGAGAGTGGAGTAAACATGGTATAATATGATCCCATTGTTGTAAGACAATGACTCCCCCATCCTTGCTCCAAAATACTCTATGTGTAGCTGTAAATATAAAGCCATTAGTGGCTTGGCACATAGTAAGCTTTATATAACCATTAGAATTGGTTGTTAAGATTGTCATTATTTTATGAGCATGGGAGAAAATATGAAAGGGCATATTTGGTTGTTTAATAAAAAGGTTTCTATGTGGAGTGAGACAGAAAGGGGGCTGGCATGGGGAGAGACTTGGAAGTCAGACAAAAAAGGGGAAAAATAGAAGATTAAAGAGTGTGTGTGTATACATGTATGATTTCATATGGGTAAAAATTACATACATATATAAATTTATATGTGCATGTGTATACACTCATACAATGTGAAAATTTTTAAAGGGAGAGTAAAGAAAATATGCGTGCTAGAATCAGGCAGATGTGGTTTCAAATTTTAGTTCTAACTCATTAACTGTATGGTGCTGGGCAAGTTAGATTTCTTTTATGAGCTTCTTTCATCATTTCTGAAATCTGGGTAACCATCCCTGCCTCAGAGGTTGTTAGAGTCAAATGAGATGATACGCATGTCAAGTACTTCTCAGAGCTCCTACGTTGCCCTCATTAAGTTCATTTTCTTCACACACTTCTCTTTGAACTCCCTACCCTCCCTAATTTTTGAAAATTATTTGAACTAATATATTTAAACTGACAAATCAACTTTTTATTAATATTTTAGAGCTATTTTTCACATAAAGGTACTGCAGTATTGTAAGGCATCAAGGCCTTTCACAGGTACCAGTAGTTACATTAATAGATGTGCCATCATGCCATTAAACTTCATTATGGCAGAATTATCTGTGAACAATTTTATAAATATTAAAAATGTTTCAAACTTAAGTAGATATGCTGGTTCATAGGCATCTTAAAATCACTTATGTTGACTTAAGTGTTGTTTAAAATCTGTTATTCATAACTTGTTAGTGATTTAAAAATTGGAATTTGATAGTTCTATGTACTTGTTCCCCACTGCCAAGTCTGTGATGCCTTTGTACAGCCAAAGCAAGGGTAAGTAAGACCAACAGCTCCAGATTCCACCCCCAACAGTCAAAAGAGAGCAGAGTGGCACCTTGCTTATCTTCAGCAATCCATGCTCACATAGTAGCGTTCTTTCTGGTAATATGCTCCTTAATTGAGGTTTGAATTGGAAGGTGGCGCTTAACCCAAAGAAGAGATGGAAATGGTGGAATTTAGATATCCAACAGGTAATAAAGAATCTTTTAGGTAGACGAGGTATGTTGTTCTGCCCCTGGTGTTACATGATACAGCAAGCAACCACTTATTTTCCAACTCAAAAAGCGGCATCCATGTGTACACATGCGCTGTCTAGAAAAGTGCTAGATTTTATGTTAAATATTTTTTTAGACTGAAAAATACTTAAATTTGATTTCAGTCTCTGCTCCTGAGTGTTTGGCTTTCTAAGGAGAAGGATATTTTGGATAAACCGCAGTCTGTCTGCTGTCTTCACACAATGCTGTCCCTCCTGAGCAAGATGAAAGGTAGGATGCTGGTACATATTAAAATGCAGCATTCTCAGGATTTCATCTCCTGCTCTTGGAAACAAAGTTTAGTGTTTGAAATACCACAAAAATTGGGAAGGAGGATAGTTTCTCTGAACAAAAGGAGTCTATAGTATACAAAACTTTTTACCATAGAGATTCTATTATGTATTAATAGTTATTAATACATTTGAAGTATGCTTTAATCTATAGAATTTAAATTTATATTTTGTATCATCATAAAAAATAACATGATATGAACAGTACATTTTCTTAACTCAGTAAGGTAAATTGAATGGTCTTTGGAGGTAATGTCTTTCTTATTATTTTTGCTATGATTATCAGAATATTAATGTATTATATTAATATATTCAATAGTAGTTTTCAGTAATGAAAATATTTCAAGTAAGAATTTAATATTGATTCAGAAGCAAGATGACTAAAAGAACACAAATAAATGGAATATAACTAAAACAGATTATAGATTTATTTTCCACTTTATTGAGAAATATACAAACATGTCAGTGTGAAATTAATTTTAACATTATGTTTAATATGAAAGATTAGACCAAAAAATTTGACAGCATAAGAGTTTATTTTTCAGTTTTCTCCCTATCCCTGTAGTGGCCATCGATGAGACCTGGGATTCCCAGTCTGTGTCCCCTTGGTGGCAGCAGATGCGCACCGCCTGTATTCAGTCTGAGAACAATGGAGCTGCCCTATTGTCTGCACATGTTGGGCATTCTGTTGCTGCACAGATATCGAACAACATGACAGAGAAAAAAGTAAGTGGGCAAAGGTGCGACTTTGATGTGTACCCATTCAGTCAGCTAAAGGGATGATTTTCCTTTTCTGAGGGTACATAGTGTTACAGCACATCTATTATTTGATATGTGTGTCCAACAGGTTCTTATTTGTCTTGGGGTGAGGGGGCAAAAACCTGTTAATTTGTTTATTCAGATGCCCTGCATACTTGAGTTTAGCAGTTGCTACATGGCATAAGGGAAAAAGTGCTGATGGCTTTCTGCCAGTAGCGGGGGATTTGTGGTGGTCCCTTTAAAATGAATCTCCTGGCTTCAGTTTCCTCATGTAAAAGAGGTTAGAGTTAGACTGTATCAGTTCTGACGTTTATTCTAGTTCTAAAGTTCTAGCATTGTGTTGACCCCTCACCTCCTTCTAAGCCTAGCATTGAATGACTCAAATGTAAGTTTCTTACTGACCTTTTGCTTTGTGTTTTTCCTCATCTTTTGAGAACTCAAATTTTCCTTATGTCTTGTGGTGGATCAAATAGTTTTTTCTATGGGGATGTTACATTAATCTGGATAAGATACCTAATTAGGTCTATGGAGGTTTACTTGACATTGTCAGTCACAGTTGTTTATAGGCTAAATTTGGTATTGCCAGCTTGAAATGTCTATAATGATGGAGAGAGATGAAATTTCAGATACATTTTTTTAAGTTGGTGAGTGCATTCTGAAGAGATGATCAACATCCTGATTGGTATTGATAGAAAAAACCATCGCCCTTGCCAAGGATGGACCAGAAAATTTTCTGAAGTATACACTGGTTGGATCGGGGTCATTAGTGCAGGAGTCCTTATAAATGTTCAAACTCGTCATCCTTGCCCTTGAATCTCCAGTCTACTCCTGACCCTCATGTTTCTTCCAGCCAAGTAATAATATTTGTGAAACAGCATTGATGTGTTGCTTTGTGATGTAGCCTACTGTTCGTCAGTTTTCAAGTTAAAAGCTCATTCAAGTTAATGTTAATTCAGAACCTTTGCCAGAGAATCACCAGTGCGTTTTCTATTAGTTTTCCCAAACAGTTTTGGGTGCTGATTCAGAGGCCCTCACGGATTCATGGGAGGCCCTTTCTCTTGACACTGAATACTGGAAACTCCTGCTGAAACAACTGGAGGATTGTCTCATACTTCAGACTCTGCTTCACAGCAAAGGGAATACTCCAAGCTCCAAAGTATCATCGCTACAGGCTGAGCCACTTCCAAGGCTTTCTGTTAAAAAGTTATTAGAAGGAGGAAAAGGTAAGCTGAAGTTTATTTGAGCATTTGCATCCATATTTTTGTTATGAGTTTTTTTAATAGAAATGATTGAAAGAATAAAGAAAGAAAAATACACTCCTATTAAAATAATAATAACCTTCTATATACATCTCATTTAATTTTCTGTAATCTGATTCAGTCACTTCCATGCTCAGGAACCCCCAGGTACTTCCCCCTATGTAACAAAATAAGCAGTGGTTCTCAAAGAGTGGTCATAGGACCTCAAGAATCCTTCCTTTTTCACCTACATGTCTGTATGAGGCCAGATTTTCCGCATATACTTCAACCAAAACAACAAAACACAATAGATTGAATGCCAAAGCTGACTGGAGAATCCAGATATAAGCGCTAGACAGTAAATAGATTTGCAAAAGTGTAAAGTAGTACCACATTTCTCACTAAGTATCTTTTTTAACTTTGGGAAATATAGTTATTTCCATAAAACATTAGCATGTAATAGGTTTATTATTTCATTTTTAAATGAATTAATAAAAATATTTTTTAAATTTCTTGGTTTTAATTTCTAATAGTATAAAGATGAACAGATATAACCCATAAACCAAAGTTCTTTGGGGTGGGTCATCAATAATTTTTATGAATTTAAGGGTTTACCTATCTCTCACCATATACAAAAATCAAATCAAAATGGATTAAAAACAAGTCTGACACCTGAAACGATGAAACTACTAGAAGAAAACATTGGGGAAACACTCCAGGACGTTGATCTAGGTGAAGATTTCTTGAGCAAGACCTTAAAAACACAGACAATCAAAACAAAAATGAACAAATGTGATCACATCAAGCTAAAAGGCTTCTGCACAGCAAAGGAAACAATCAACAAAGTGGAGAGACAACCCACAAAATGGGAGAAAATATTTGCAAACTACCCATCTGACAAGGTATTAATAAGCAGAATATATAAGGAGCTCAAACAGTTCAATGGGGAAAAAACAAATAATCTGATTTTAAAATGGACACAAGATATGAATAGACATTTTTCAAAAGAAGACATACAAATGGCTAACAGGTATGTGAAAAAATGCTCAACATACTAATCATCAGAGAAATGCAAATCAAAATTAAATGAGATATTTCTTTCATTATAGTTTTAACTATATCATTTTAATCCCAGTTAAAATGGCTGTTATCAAAAAGGCAATAATGAATGCTGATGAGGATGTGGAAAAGAAGAACCCTTGTACACTGCTGGTGGGAATGTAAACTAGTACAGCCACTATGGAGAACATATGGAAGTTCCTCAAAAAACTAAAATTAGAACTGCCACGTGATCCAGCAATCCCACTGCTTTTATATATCCAAAAGAAAGGAAATCAGTATATCCAAAAGAGATCTGCACTTCCATGTTTATTGCAGTGCTATTCACAATAGCTAAGCATGGAATCAACCTAAGTGTTCATCAACACATGAAGGATAAAGAAAATGTGGTACATATACACAATGAAATATTATTCAGCCATAAAGAAGGATGAAATCCTGTCACTTGCAACTACATGGATGGAACTGGAGAACATTATGTTAAGTGAAAAAAGCCAGTCACACAAAGACAAATATCGCATGTTCTCACTCATACACGTGAGCTTAAAAAAAAAATTGAACTCACGGAGATAAGAGAACGGAGTGATGGTCACCAGAGGTTGGGTAGGATAGCAGGGAGAGGGAGATAAAGAGGGAGTCGTTAACGGGAACAAAAATACAGTTAGAACGAATAAGATCTAGTGTTCAGTAGCACAATAGGACTATAGTTAATAATTTAGTGTATATTTAAAATTAACTAAAAGAGTGGAATTGGAATGTTCCTAAACACAAAGAAATGATAAATGCTTGAGGTGATGGATACCCCAGTCACCCTGATTTGATCATTACACATTGTATGCCTGTATCAAAACATCACATGTACTTCATAAATATATACAACTATTATGTATTGATAGTAATTTAAAATTAAAAAACTTTTTTAAAAAAAGAATTTAAGGGGGTCATGAGACTAATACATTTGAGAACTGCTCAAACAGAAGTGTAAACTCTTAAGCTTGCCCTTCAAGAACTTTTGACTTAGAATCCAACTTATTTTTCCATTTCTTTCTTGCTTGCTTCCTAGATTTTAGTTAAAATGAAGCATCTGTGTGACTTCCATCTTTGGATCTGAGCCTGTCCTCTTCCATTTCCCTGCCTCTCCTACTCATGGATAACTAATCTTATTTATCTTTCAAGGTGCAGCTCAAATGCTACCTCCTCCAAGAAATCTTTCATGATCCACTAACTACAAATTTTCCCTTCTTCCTCCTAATCTCCACAGAACTTTATTCCTCTTTTCTGATGCATCACTTTCTACTGTCCTGGAGGCATTTGAATTTCTGTATTTATGTCTTATAGGAACATAAGCACCTTGTATTTTGAGTTATCTTTGGGTGCTTACTCTTATCAGCAGCTCTGTTAGGCATCTGGTACTGGAATGACTGTATGTCTAGGTTTATAATTACCCAGGTATTTATAGATTTTTATTTATTTAACTCGTTTTCTCATTCTTTATAAGACTTGTGACAAGTTTTTAATTGTAAACTCACTACAGTAGATGGTGCCAAAGAGTGAAAGTGTAGACACCATTTGAATATTAACCTAAGCAGTATAATCAGGGGTTTAATTCTGGTATGAGAATTATCAAATGATTTAGAAGCCAAGCATAAGAAATTAAATCACCCAGCACATTGCTCCATTTATTTTCACTAATAATTATGAGTTTTCTGTGAAGCATTCTTTCGGTGGAAAGGTTTTCATTTGAATCAAGGTAGGAGGACAGATTAAGAAAAATACTTTTGGTAAATTATAGAGAAACATATAATTTGTTTTAGGTAATAAACAGGACTCTTTAGACATCTTGAATGTTTTCCAGCATACATTTACAATTTTTTGTACTATATTGATGACTGAAACATGGTATACTATCATGTGGATTAGCTATGGCTAAATTTTGTCCATAAATATTTCATTTAGTTGACTATTAAAAGTAATACAGTGGTGCCTTCAGGAGTCTAGACAAGTGTCTTATAATTTAAATGAAAGTGTTTTAAAGATGTAGTCATTCTTTCATCTGTGTCTGGTAAGATGTATTTTGAATTTGCGGACATAGAAAGTATGAGGTACACAAACATGTATGTACATGCATTTATATTTATATAAATAAATAAAATATATCAAATATCCCACAAGTTGAGTGGTAAGTAGTAACACAGCCTTAAATCTCATGGCTTTTGGGGGTCACCTTCAGGCTCAGAAATGAATGTGCCACTTAGAGCTCTTCATAAGGAAATGTTGATCATGCACTGTATTGGCTCCCATGGGCAAATACTGCCATATGTATGTTGTAAATTTTCATTTTCTTTCTTGTCTCTGCACTGTAGGTGGCATTGCAGACAGTGTAGCCAAGTGGATATTTAAACAAGACTTCAGCCCTGAAATATTAAAACTGGCTAATAAACAAAGAGATGTTGAAAACCCAGATGAACCCAAAGAAGGTATTAACAGAGGTTTCCTTGAGGTATCAGAGGTGGAGATGGACTTAGGAGCCATACCAGGTGATACACAAATAATGAGAAATATGAAATCCAGAGTGGAGAGTTGTGGCTGAGTTTTCACTAAGGAAAAAATAACATCACCACTCTCTTCTGACTTTCAGACTTGCTGCATTTAGCCTATGAGCAGTTTCCTTGTAGCCTTGAGCTAGATGTGCTACATGCACATTGCTGCTGGGAGTATGTTGTTCAATGGAATAAAGATCCAGAGGTAAGATTATTACCTCTTTTGTGTTAATTCTTCTTCTGTGTTCATGCTGTACTTATGTGGGCACTATTTAATTAAATAGCTTATAAACACTGGCTTTTTCCTTGTTGTAATATCGCTATACTATTAACTGTGCTAGGTCTTTTTCATATATTACCTCGTAATCCTCACAATAAATCTATGAAGTGTAGGTATTGTTGTTATTCCCACTCTAAAGAAGAGAAAACTAGGGCTCAGAGAAGTTAACTTACTTCCCTAAGGACACACTGCTAAGTGTCAGGATTTAAGCATAGGTTCTCTCTTTATCTAAAACCAGTGTGTTTTGTTTGCCTTACTCCCTAGTTAGGTTGTGACAGTTTTTATTTCCTTCTGAATCCCTGCATGAGATGGCACCTACCTGACAGAATATTCTTAATATTATAGACATGATAAAAGTCACAGTAAAGATCCAGATGTTGACCTGATTGTTGTCTGATTGTTCGGCTATATCTTTGTTTGTTACTTATATTTGCCTCAGAAGAACAATCAAAAAAGGCATATTGTGCACAGGGTTGACTTTAGTCCAGGGCTGGCCTTGTTGCCCTCTCAACTTTGCTGAGGTATCACTTTTCATCACTTTTGATAGCCACTGTCTCTCCCAGGGCATGCACAGTCTAGAAGCTGCATAGGGGGAAGGCCTCAAGCCTGGAGGTAGGAGGGCTGGATGTGGATCCCAGATGAATTGTTGACCAGCATCTGGCTCAGGCGAGTCACTGAATCTCTGGCCTGTTTTGTTTCTTTTTTATCCCCTCCCCCCTAGTTTTTGTAATGAGGGTGCCAGGATCAAATAAGATGTAAAAACATATAGTGGTATTCCTCTTTGCCAGTCAGTCCTTCACTTAGGCCTCCCTAGTCAGTGCTCTGGTAAATTATTCCTCTCAAATCAATATTCATTATCATCCTTACATGAGGGTGCACTATTGTAGAGAACTCTCACAAGTGAACTAATTCATGCTAATATATTAAAGGTAAGGATACTCTTTCTTCCTCCAAAAATTGTAATCACTTACATATTAAAGGAAGACACTAAAAATGTAAGCGATTTAAATAAAGGAATGGTCTTTGATCAATTGAACCTTGACCCAAAAAGTGATTTTAGGACAGGGGATCCTCTTAATGCCCCTCAAAGCACCCTCTTCACTTGACTCCTCTACATCCTGAATGTTAATCATATTTAGGCTCTCTATTTAAATGGGTTATTTTTCCATTTCATGAAAAAAGGAATGCTAGGACTAGAAAGGATATAATGATTTCTGAAGTCTGAATGAATTAATTCCAGATTCAAATCTTAAAAAGTAGCATTTAGGAAGAAAACTCTGCTTAACAGCGTTATTTTATAACCCATAGGCAGCTTGCATAATGGACTCAAGCTGACTTCAAGCCCCATTGCCACTACTTACAGCTAATAGTAATCATAGCACACAGCTAGTGTGACTTTTGGGAACGTTTCTGAACTATTTGTATCAATTTTCTCCAAAAATGAGGGCTGTAATAGCAGTCATCTCAAAAAGTTATTGCAGTTTATAGAGAAAGTGCGTGCAGAGTACCTGACTTTTGATTAGTGTTGTCATTGGCTGTTAGAATTGCTTACATTTAAAATAAATCACTGTTTTTCCTGTTTGTTTGTTTTTCCTGTTAAATATTCATCGTGCCTCATCCAACCCCTATTCTGATGCCACCATTTCATACACACAACTTTATAAGGCTCAAAATAATTAAAATTACTTTTGGGGAATTTTCAACACAGTATGTATTGGCAGTGGTGAGGTGTTTAATCTATGTACAGGCTACAAAATTATTTAGCAAAGATCTGGATAATTTCATCAGTATTACATACTGTATTTGAGTTTTAATATGTAAACTTCTTTGGTTAGAAAGAATTGAATTTGAAACATCCCCTCTGATACTTCATATTTCTTTCCTACCTTTAATTTTTTCTCCTTGGCACTTACCACAAACATATAATGTAATTTCTTATCATGTTTATTATTTAGCTCCTTCACTAGAATGTTAGCTCAAACAGAGCTTGGTGCATAGTAGATGCTCAATAAATATTTGTTGAATGATAAATGAATGTATGAATGAATTGTATTTGCAGAGGAAACTCATTGTTTTCACATTTGTACGAAATTCGCGTATTTATTGGAGAGAATATTGCTATTATGTACAAACCACAGCAATTTGAATCCAGATGTTTGCCTGTATGAATGTAACTGGGAGTTTCTAGGGATTAATCATTATATAGGTCATATGAGTTTAAGAGGGACTATTGAAGGTATCCTATCAAAAGTTACTTCTCACCTAATAATTCCGTGTTCTTATTACAACATTCTTAGGTAGGTTTATGCAGAAATATATGTAAGAAAGAAGTCTCCATTGGTATTGGAAACACCTATTAAATGATACCTCTTTTTTTTCTCTCTTTTTTCTCCCTGCATGTAAGGAAGCACGTTTTTTTGTTAGGTCAATAGAACATTTGAAGCACATTCTTAATGCACATATTCAGAATGGTAAGTAAACAGATATTAAGAACATCACTGATTGATTTTTAAAAGGCATCCTGATTTTTTTAATTTTTTAATTAAAAAAATTTGATTGTCCTACAACCTAACATAGGACTGCGTTTTGCTATATGCAAAGAACTGGCTGTTGTAACTACTTGGAAAAATACTATCTAGAAAGGGGCAAGAGAGCTGGTAGTAATTATCTCTTCTGTCCCCCAAGCTGACTATTCCTTCCTTGGTATAATTAAGGGAGCTATTATGCATGAATCATTGATTCCCTCTTTAATTCACAGGTAGAGAAGGAAAGAAGGATGGAATTATCAAGACTGTAATGCTTGGTGAAAAAGCTTGGTAGCCAAAAGCCTAATGAGACTAGACCCTAGAAACTGCCTTGTGTTTCTTGTAATCAATGTGAATATTCTCCATTGGTTGTGAGACCTGGGGGATTGCTGATGTCTCCTTGAAAAAAATGTTACAAATTATTGTGGAGAACTTACAAACAGATTCCATGTAATAGATAGATGGGTTTCTTTATAAGAATTAATTGAGGAGATCAATATTAAGCTAGTTAGTAACCTTAGTAAATGGTGAGACTAGGTGTTGGACTGGGTAAGTGGAGGCATCACCTTATGTCTGTGTGATAAATTCTAGGGAAGCTACTTATTTGTTTTCACCTGTATCATACTCATGCAGGTGGTATGAAGTCAAACTGCAGAAATTATAAAATGCCCCAATTTATGTTCAGAGAACTGAAAATTATTTATTCCTCTCTTAGATTTTGCCTTCATCCAAGAAAAAAAAAGATTTGCAGTGACTCATTTGGACAGTATGGTCTCTAGATTATCCTATCCTTATTGATAAAATTAAGTTACTTACTGGCTTCAGGCTAGTATTCTTCAAGTTAGGCCTTTACTCATTTGTACCTTTACCCATTGAGTCAGCTTCCTGACTGCTTCACAGCCTACAAAGGGCCTCACTCCTAAATACAGACTCAGGTACATGGGTAGTAATAACAGCATGTGAAATGGCTGCTTTGGAAATTTAATTTTAATGCCACAGCTTAGTGAATATGGAATTATAAAGCCCAGATTTTTTGTTTGTTTGGTTTTTAAAAAAATATTTATTTATTATTTATTTATTTTTTTTTTTGGAGACAGTTTTACTCTACTGCCCTGGCTGGAGTGCAGGGGTGTCATCATAGCTCACTGCAGCCTCAAACTCCTGGGCTCAAGTGATCTTCCTGCCTCAGCCTCTTGGGCACATGCCACCATGCCCAGCTAATGTTTCTATTTTTTGTAGAGACGGGGTCTCGCTCTTGCTCAGGCTGGTCTCCAACTCCTGAGGTCAAGCAATCCTCCCACCTTGGCCACCCAGAGTGCTAGGATTACAGGCGTGAGCCACTACGCCTGGCCTTTTTTTGTTTTTTTAATACTTTCTTATATATTACTTTAGTGGTGGTTACATATGAAAAATTGTATGACATTGGGATTGTTTCTTGTGTTTGGCTGTTAACGAATAAAGCTGTTCTCAACAATCTTATGTGTATCTTTTGTATTCATTTCTCTTGGGTGTATACTCAGCAGTAGAATTGCTAGGTGATAGGGTAGACATATATTTAGCTTTAGTAGATACTGCCAGTTTTCCAAGTGGTTTTACCAATTTATTATCCCACCAGCAATGTGTGAGTATTCCGTTTGTTCCACATTCTTGCCAACACTTGATATTGTCCTTTAAAACAATTTTTTAGTCTTTCTGGTGGTTGTGTAATGCTATCTGATTGTGATTTTATATTTCTCTCTTAACTAATGATGTGACTCTTCTCTTATGCTATTTGGCCATTTGGATATACTGAAGCAGCCCAGTTCTGACTTTTATTAAAGATAAAGATTTCATTAACTTTATTAGTATTAGATAAGATATAAGAAATGATATCTCAATAAATAGTTTAATAAGCTTAAGGAAGACAGTAATTTGTTATGTATGATGAAAGTGAGAATATATAAACATCCTATTTACTACTTTACTTTTACTTGTTATCTAGGCGTTGCGTTGATGATGTGGAATACATTCTTAGTTAAACGGTTTTCTGCTGCTACATACTTAATGGATAAGGTAAAGTGATTTTAAATTTCATGTACTGACTTCTTGTTTATTTGGTTCCCTTAATTAATTGACTGATATTAGAAAAATTATTTATGTTGGGCCTTGTTAGACTATTTTTAATTTTTTTTTTTTATTTTTCTTTGAGATGAGGTGGTCTTGCTCAGACTGGAGTACAGTGATGTCATCATAGCTCACTGCAACCTCAAACTCCTGGGCTCAAGTGATCCTCCCACCACAGCCTCCCCATACTGGGACCAACAGGCACAAGCCACCACACCTGGCAGACTTTTATTTGAACTACATTTTACTCATTCTCAGTTAAATATAATTCCCAGTACTGACATTTTAATGACATGAAGAAAAGCCCTAAATCCTCAGAAAGATAGTAATATAATGTAAAAAAAAGTCTCTTAACAAAAGAGATTAAGACTAGTGGTCGATTCAAGCAAGGATTTGCATTTTATTTTGAATTAAGATCTACAAATGTACTCTTATTCGCCAATCTTTGGATACAGGGCCAAGATATTTTCTTTGAATGAGGTTGATTGCAGTTCTACTTTGGTTTTCTTTCATAAACCTCACCTATAATGCATTGCCTATTATGTCTGTATCCTTTTCTTTAAAGTTGTGATATAATCTAAGTCCCAAATCTTTAGATTACTATGATTTATCCACTAATCTTTGTAGTTGTTCCCTCTGTATCTAATCCAATAGACCTAGGAGTTATTTTCTTCTATAAATCTTTTTAAAGCATTCAACATAGCATTTATATAAACAACTCCTCTTTTCTCTCATTCATATTTCATCAGTTATTTAATTAAATTACATAATTACAATGACAAACAACCAACATGAGTAGCTTTGGGAACAAACATAACGTAAGCATAGAACTCAGCTGGTGGGAACAGTAGGTGCTAGCATACTGGAGAGTAAGCCACCTAGCCTCAAGCTGAGGGGCCGAGGGGCACTAGTTAGTATATTTTACAGGACAGTCGAGAACATAGGTCAATCTGGCATTATTTAAGTGGATGTCAAGAGAATTACTACTGTAATGACAACATATTCTTTTAAATGTACTGTGACAGCCATTCCTGCAGCATGAATAGTGCTACAAGTCAGATCCACTGTAGGCCACTGCTCCCCTTGAAAATGTTTTCGTTGATGTTACTGATAACATTTTTCTGGTTAAATCTAACCATTCTTTCCTCTGTGTCCATCTTCCTTGTCAGATTAACTACTTCTTTCTTGGAACTAACTTCTTTTGGTCTTCATGACGGTCTCCTATTTTACTTCACCTCTGACCACCCCTCTTTTTTTTTCTTTTTTTCTTTTTTTTTTTTTTTTTTTTGAGACAGGGTCTCGCTCTGTTACCCGGGCTAAGTGCAGTGGCATCATCATAGCTCACTGTAGCCTCAAACTCCTGCTGCAGCCTCCAGAGTAGCTGGGACTACAGGGCCGCACCACCACGCCTGGCTAATTTCTTCTATTTTTAGTAGAGACGGGGTCTTGCTCTTGCTCAGGCTGGTCTCAAACTCCTGAGCTCGAGCAATAACCACCTCTCTTTTAAGAGAATAATATTAGGTCATTAAATATGAAATGTCCGATTTCGAATCAAAAGTTTAGCTTATTATATCTCAAACAAGAAGGAGTACAGTTAGTCAAAGTATGTGTCTAAACTATCGACACAGTTTTATCATCTTAACGGTAGCTTGTTTGTGCCAGCAGCAAAGAAGCCTGGAGAGCGAGTGGCAATGAAATCGTGAAAGGCAGTTTTTATAGTTTGTTGAGAATTGAGTATTTTTTCTTGTAAGAAGTGGTCCAAACCCTGGAAGAAGTGGTAGTTGGTGTAAGGTCTGGTGAATACGGTGGATGACAGAGTTTCTAAGTCTAGTCTCTGTAGTCTGGGCAGCGTTGTTTGTGCAACATGTGGTCAAGCATTGTCTTTCAAGAGGATTGGCCTGTCTCTATTGACCAATCTCAGCTGCTTAATCACAAGCGTCCTCATCATTTTGTCCAATTGGTTGCAGTACACATCCGCTATAATCAATTGACCAGGTTTTATGAAGCTATAGTGGATAATACCAGTGCTGAACCACCAAACAGACACCATTAGCTTTTTTTGATGAATATTTGGTTTTGGACTGTGTTTCAGCACGTTATCTTTAACCAGTCATTGTGCTGAACACTTGTGATTGTCAAAAAGAATCTATTTTTTATCACACCTAATAACACGGTGTAGAAATGATTCACCTTTATGTCATGACAGCAAAGAAAGGCAAGCTTTGAGACAATTTTTCTTTTGACATTTGTTTAATTTATGTAATACCTATCTATCCAGCTTCTTTACTTTGTTGATGTGTTTTAATGGTCTAATATTGTTGGAATAGTAACGTCAGACCTTGTTGTAAATTTATGCATAGGTTGAGATGAATTTGCTTCCACTATAGTTTTTAGTTTATCATTATCCACCTTGGTCTCAGGTCATCCACGTGGCTCATTTTTAAGATTAAAATGACCAGAACAGAACTTTTTAAACCATCAACATATTGAGTGTTCATTAGCCACATCCTTTCCAAACACTTCTGATATTTTGAGCTGTCTGTGTTGTATTGGTTTGATGAGGGAAGTCATATTTGAAAGTAATACAAATTTTTGGCTTATCTATGGTTGTACAAAAATTGTTCTAAAAAAAATTTCAAAGATAATCACAAGTCAAAACGTGTGTTTGAAAGAATGAGGATGTACCTTTACAATAAAAATAAAATAAGAAGTGTCAAAGTGAAGTGTCACAGATAGTAACTGTCAAACTTAGTACTTAAGGAAATCAGACATTTCATACTTAATAACCTAATACTAAAAAGTAATTCATATGTTGTTACTATTTAAAATTTCACAGCATTCTCACATCCACAGTCACATTTGATTCCTATAACCTTGATTTGGGTGAAAACAGTCCTGAACTAGGAAACAGATTTGTGATTGTTCAGTCAATAAATATTTATTATAATGTGTTATCTTTCATGTGCCGAGACTGTGCTAGGTTCTGTGGTTGAACAGATGAAAGTCACCCTCCTGGGCCTCAAAGAATATAGTCTAAAAGACAGGTAAATAGGTAATAGGGAGTTTTTGGAGCTTAGAAGAGAAAGTAAATAACAACAAACAAGGGGAAGGCTTCTGACTTGAATTTTGGGGAGATAAGTATGTATGAACCAGTAAAAAGTGGGTGAGAAGAAAACGCTTTCCAGCAAAAAGACATGGAGACATGAGTCAGTTCGTTGGATTCAGAGGACTGCAGCTTAGTGTGGCTGGAACATAAGAAGAAAAGACAAGCTAAGATGACGACTTTCCTGTGCAGGCAGTAGGTTTTGGATTTTCTGATAGTATGTATAAACTGCTTAGCATAGGGTCTGGCACACATGGAAAGGGCTCAGTACATGGTAGCCGTTATTTTATATTGAAGACATTGGGGCACTTTCAAGCAGAATAATTATATGCTCAGATTTGTGTATAAAAAGATGATTCTGGCAACAGATGAAATACCTTGGAATTGGAGTGAGCTGAGCTTGGTTGTTCAAAGGCTGTTGCAGTAATCTCAGTGAGAGGTAGGAAGTGAAGTCTTTTGTACTGGAGCCCCTTCTCCACTGTCTCCTGTGAGTGTCTCTTCTTACCAAGTAATGTTCCTCAGGATGGAACTTTTACCTCCCACTTACTGCCCTGTAGACATAGCCAGTAGAATCTTAGTAAGTACTTACTGAATCAAGGAAATCTTTCCGAGCTAGGAATAGCACTCCTGTCTGCTTTAGAGTGTTTTTCCTTCTTTCTGACCATTTCAAACTATTGTATGTCTTTATCAACTAGCAAAATTCTTAGGTGCTTTTTATTAGTAGCCTCGAGTTTGGCTCTGGGTTTTAAGGCAACACAGTTATTTGACTGCACAAAGTGAGGACCGGGTTTTTAGATAGTTTTTTCTTGCTTAGTAAGTTCAAAAATATATAACTTATTTTTGGAAAGGATTATTTGTAAGCCCAGTGTGATATATTTAAGTTCCACCACAAAATTAATTGCATCTGCTGTTGGTAGAAGCAACAGTTAACTAATGAAAGATTGTCACATTTATTTATAGCTGCATATATAGTTTTTAAATTTGGTTACTTTTTACTTTATATACCATAGGAATGCCTTTTGATTTAAATTATTAAATATTACAGCATTTTGTGTCTTTTTTCCTTAGGTTGGAAAATCACCAAAGGATAGGTTATGCCGAAGGGTAAGTGATTTCCCATAACTACTATACAATTATGGTTGTTAATCCTATACTTTATATAGTACCTTATTAACTGTAGGGGTGAACTTTGCTTTTTACCAGTTTGATGACATATCAGGAGATAAGAAAAAGGAAAAGAGAATACTTGTATTAAGGAAATTGATCATGAACTATGGCCAATTTTAATTTACTTTTCCAGATTGTCAGCATGTTTAAGCTGAGTTTTCATAAGATGTGTTCAACTTTGGACTGTGGACAGGAGGATAACATGCTACCATTGCTGCATATTTTTTCTCTACTTTAGATTAGAAATTTATAATAGAAGCATCCAACATCAAATTGAAGTAGTTTCATATGAGTAGTGAATTTGATTTACCTATATGTAATAACCCTTGTACAAATACAACATTCACCTTAAATAACATTCCAATCCACAGATACTGGGTTTGTATTTGGGGACAGTGATTAATAGTGCTAGCTTTTGCTCAGAAATTTGAAGTGTTCTTATTACAAATATCTTTAAGAAATATTGGGACACCTGAATCCAGCTGTTATAGGCCCTCAGTTCCCAAAAAATCATCATCATTGGAGAATTCTCTGGTGTGTTCTTGAGAGTGGTTGTATGACTAGTTATATATGTGCACACACACACTCTGCATTATTTACTTTGAGGAAGTGAGGAATGGATTGGTTGTTAATTCAAAAAAGATTGCACGTAAGTGCACTAGCTCCTTGACAGGCCCTATAAGGGAGTCAACAGGAACCCTCTGTTGTCCACAGCATGAATGTGGTATTTAGTTCTCAAGCTTGGGGATTCTAGTTTTGTTCTGAGGGTTCAGTTCCGTCCTTAAAAGATGCTCTGAAACCAGACCAGGCTGTTGTCTTAGAACTTTTTGAGTTGGACTGTCATGTGTATGTCTTCCATGTACCATGATTATTTCGCTATCAAATGCAAGCTGAACAATGAGTACAGAAGTGCCACCATCTACAGTAACTGATGAGAATGCATCTTTATAATACATAAAGAACATTAATTTTTAAAAGTTGATAGTAGTACCACTTTTTAAAGCCTAACTGTAAAATTGGTTGACTCTAAAGAATCTAAAGGAAGGAACTTAAATGTACTAATGCCTTGACTTTCAGATTCTTGCCTGTTTAGTTCAGAAAGTCAGTTGAACAAGTGTGTTGTATTCTGTTTTTTGTTTTTCTGATAGTAACTATAGCAGTTTTGCTGCAGGGCCTAATTGTTTTCCTTTTTAAAAACAGGATGTAGGAATGAGTGACACAGCAATGACTTCTTTCCTTGGCTCCTGCTTAGATCTTCTTCAGACTTTAATGGAGGTAAAAGAGGTATATTATTGTTCTGAACTGCTCCTAAGATATTATTCTGAAAACCATTGGAATTAAGAAAGTACTATTTTAATGAGATTGTTTTTCACTTATTCATTCCTCACTTTTGACTTAGCCTAAAAAGTAGTGATGTTTTCTTATTAAATTCTTATTAAAATTAGACTTTGTGGGTTTTTTCTTACAATTTTAGGGGATGTGGAGTATGTGTTTGCACTTTGCTGGTAATAAACTCATTAGGCTATCTGTGAGGTATGATTTCTCCAATTCTGAACACAGTCCTCCATTCTCAAAACCCTTAGGCAGATGTTAACAGGGATGAAATGCAGGTCCCTGTCCTGGATACTGAGGATGCTTGGCTCTCTGTGGAAGGACCAATCTCAATAGCGGAACTGGCCCTTGAACAGAAACACATCCACTACCCACTGGTGGAGCACCATTCCATCCTGTGCTCCATCTTGTATGCAGTCATGAGGTTTTCTCTGAAGTCTGTGAAGCCACTTTCACTTTTTGACAGTAAGGTAAGTACTTCAAAGGATTTCAGAGCTATTTTGGAGTTGCAGGTTTAGCAGCCACGTGAATTTTCTTATTTAACAGAAGTTGTTCAGTACTTTTGTGACTTGTGTAGAACAATTCATTATGAGGTTCCAACTCCCTTATTCCCTGCTTGATTCCATTCTTCTGATTGACCCTACATATTGGTGTCCCTTGGAGTTTTGCTCTCATGTCTGCCTTTCTCAGTCTCCATATTCTTCCTGGATACACTTATTTTTCCCTCTTGTGTATCTCTAGGCCTGATCTATCCCCAGAGTTTGGGGCATGTATTACTATTGAACGTCTCTCTTTGAATGTCCTGTGGGACTTCAAACACCTTATATCTAAAATATACTTGCAAACCCTCACCCCCATCTTGCCCCTGACCTAAATTTGTTGTTCATTCTGAATTCCCTGGCTTGGTTATTTGATTAATGATGTCATCATTTGTGCACTGGCAAAAACTAGAAACCTTCAAGTGTTCTGGCTAATCCCCTACTTCTAGCTAATTTACTTCATTATAAATTCATTCTTGTAAATCTTACATTGTATCTGTCTGTTTCTCTCCAGCATGGTACCCCTCGTTTAGGCCTCATCATCTTTCCCTTGGCTATTACAACAGCCCCCTCCTCATCACCCTGCCTGTGGTTTCTCTCTCTCCAATCCCATGCTGCGACAGCTGTCTTCCCAAAACAGAGGTCTAATCATGTTAGTTCCATGCCTGAGACTTTTCGGCTCCCCTGCACGATCCAGTCCAAACTTGTTAGTAGAATATGTAAAAGACCTTCACAATTTGGCTGCTGTGGATAGTAAAACCCTTTTCTTCCCCATGCAGGTGTGAAATGAGAGAGAGACATAGGATTCAGATAATGGCAGAGAAAAGTGTCAACTTTATTACTTAGCATCTTACTGATTAGAAGCTAAGTTGGAGAACACGGCTTAGGCGTGTGGGAAAGTTGGGTTTATTATTTCACCCTTGTGTGAGAGACTTGCACACTCAAGGACAGGCACAGTTGGGGCCCCTGCAGGCTTCCCCTCAAGTACCTGGCCGTGTAGGAGCAGAGAACGTGTTCTCGCTGTGGGAAGACTGCCTCCCTAAAGAGGGAAAGCAAGGGACTATTGCTCCTTCTCCTAAATTCACCAGTCCATCTTGGGAAGGAGGGAGTGTGGGGTGAAGCAGGAGACCTGGGAATAACCTAATGGAACCCCTAAAACATGGAAACATGGAGCCAGGAGGCAGGAGGCTTCCCACAGCCATTACTCACTTTCCCTGTTTCATCAGCCGCTCCTCTCCTTCACCCTGGCTGTGACCACTGTTAACCCTCCATTCCTCAGAGAAATCATACGTCTCATTACTGCTTCTCTTCATTTGTGATGTTCAGTTTTCACAGGCAGCTATTTTGTATGGCCAGCTCCTTTTTATTTTTCAGGTTATTACTTAAGTGTCTTCTCTTCAAAGTCTTTGTCTACATTCCCTGAACTTACCACCTGTTTACTGTGTTCCCACGTCCATGTGCCATGCTTGGCACATAATAGGAGCTCATTAAATGTTTAATGCATTTATAATTAAGGAGATGTTAAAGAAAATTACATGGCCGTGGTATGCAGAGGAGACTGGAGGACATAGTGAGTAGAGTGTGGGAAACCCCTGAAAGTCAGGAGTTGGTGAGGATGTGGACTCAGGGGAGGTAATAAAAATCATGAAGGGATTCGGAGGAATCAGTAACTGAACGGTAGATTGGGTATAGTGCTCAAGGAGAAGGAAGGGGTTACAATTAAATCCAATTCCAAGCTTTGGAGACTGGGCATGCCATTTACAAGGAAGCCCATTTAGAATGGTTTTGGACATGTTAAATTTGAAGGTATATACTAAGCAGAAATAATATGTTTTGAGAAATTTGTTTTTAATCAGCAATATTTAACACTTAGATTCCAAGAGTTTACTTTTGAAAGATAGGCTAGGATAAGTCTGATGACAAACTTTCATCTTCCTAAGGAAATAACATGACGTATTACTTATATTGTAAGTAAAGATTTTGAATGCATTATTTTATCATGCATTTGAGACTGTAAAAGAAAAGGGTGCTTAAAAGTTAAAAAGAAAAATACCAAAATTAAGTGCCCGGCTCAGTACTTCCCTCAAAAAAGGACTTTATGAAACCAGGACACATCCAGAATTGGCCCAGCACAATGGTGATGTTAAGTCTCAACCCATATCATGCTGAGATGACCTGAGACAGCTGTGTGTCTCTCGTCTACAAATAGACAGGTAGTGTGGTTTGGTGGCTAGTGAAACAGAATCCCAGTGCTACCATTTGCTAACTAGAATTATTTAGTTTCTCTTAGTCTCAGTTTTCTCATTCAGAAAATGGAGGTAATTCTGTTGTCTACCTCAGGGTTGTTGTGAGGGTTAATTGACATATTCAACATAAAGTAATTAGCAGTGTTTGGAACATAGTAAATAATAAATGGTACTATTATAAACCCTTATATCTAAGACCACCAGGTGGGAACTACAGAGTAACAGATTGTGGGTGAGTGTACAGTAAATCTTTCACACAGTGATGTCCAAAATGTAATGGGTTGCCCTGGGAAATCTGGTATTTATCATCACTGAAGGATGAGTAGCTTTAGCCTACTTGGCAGTGACACTAGATGATTAGGTATGGAAAGTATATTAGAAGACATATTGGATGACTTGTTTGTAGAAGAAGAAACAGTAGTCCAAGTTGGTGGAGTCACCCAAGGCAACGTGGTTAGAAGTTGTGGGCCTGGGACTAAAGCCTGCCTGGGTCTTCCAGCTTAAAGGCCAGTGCGCTTTGCTCTGTATTACATTTCCTTCCAAGGAACTTCTGAAATCCTGTTTTCTGATATTGTGTTTTGACTCATCAGACACATACCTATTCTCTTACGGTGTTTTTAAAAGGATTCAGAGTACATACTATGTATTATCTATTACTGCACAGCAAATTATCTCAAAACTTAGTGGCTGAAAACAAACATGTATTACTTACAGTTCTTGTGGGTCATGAATCTGTTTTCCCCTTATCTAGGTGCCCCTGGCTTAGTCTCTCATAAGGCCGTAATTAGGATGCTAGCCGGGGCTATGGTCTCATCTAAAGGCTCAAATGGGATGTGGATAGGGTAATTCAGTTCCAAGCATGATTGTTGGCAAGAATCAGTTCTTTGCCACATGTGTCTCTCCACAGGGCAGCTCACAACATGGCAGCTGGCTTCCCTCAGAGTGAGAGAGAATGAATGTGAGCACTCAAGGCAGAAGCAGTCTTTTTGGAACTTAATCTTGGAAGTGACATGCTGTCATCTCTACCTAATTCTATTTGCTAGCAGCAAGTCACCAGCCCACATTCAAGGGGAGGGGACCGTACAGGCATGAATACCAGAAGGAGGGGACCATTGGGGACCATCTGAAAGGCTGCCTTCTACATATTAGATAATTGTTATGAAAATTAAATGAGCAAAATTCTAAAATCTTATTGTGCAAGGAGGAAATAAAAATTAACCATGAGTTATTCCTGATTAAATGGCTTAGTGTTTTTTCATCTTTCCCTTTTTCCCTACTTAATAATCCACACTTACCAGTTTTCTTGATCTCTTTCTCTTTAGGGAAAAAATGCATTCTTCAAAGACCTAACTTCAATTCAGTTATTACCTAGTGGGGAAATGGATCCAAATTTTATTTCTGCACGACAACAGGTAAATTACAGCTACTGGATTTCGTCTTTGTTTCTTGGAAAAAACAGTAAAGCAAAAATCTGTTTGGCCTTTAAAAGGACAACCACTTTCAAAGTATTCTTGAGAGCTAGTTTCCCTTTAAATTATGTGTTCCTTTTTTGATAATTGAACAATTTTAACATAAAATCTGCTATAATTGACAGAAAAGCCAACAGTTGCTTTGATTTAGATATTTTTAATGAAACATACTAACAAGACATTGCTATATCTCTTCTCTATTTTCAAGTTCTTATTGAAAGTTGTCAGTGCAGCTGTCCAGGCGCAACATTCAGTCAGAAAGGACAAGGATCCCTCAGAAGAGGCAACAACCACTCCTTTTGGGAAAGACCAAGATTGGCCAGTTCTAGCTGTGGATTTAGCCCATCACCTTCAAGTTAGTGAAGATGTTGTTAGAAGGCATTATGTGGGGGAACTCTACAACTATGGAGTTGACCACTTAGGAGAAGAGGTAATTAGGACCCTATGAATGTTAATTGAGCTCAAATTATAAAATTGATAGTTGGAACAAAGAATGAGTAAAGTTTCCAATAAAGGTTTTTGCTCTTCCTTTTGTTAGAATTTCTAGGCACAAAAACAGAACAGAATATTGAAATATAAAAATATAGTCAAATAAATTCCTACAGTGTGCCAGGCCTGCTCTGTGCACAGCGGTATAGCAATAAACGAAACAGGCCAGGTTCTTTCCTCATGGAATTGATAGTCTACAGACGGGAGCAGGAAAACATGCTAACTTTTTTATCACGTGACATGCTTGAAAAAAATAAACAGGATCCTATGAATAAACAGGAGGTATTACAAGAGGGTGGTCAGAGAAAATGACAGTTGAACTGAGCCCCCAAGGATAAGCAGCAGCCAGCCACTCAGGAAACTGGGAACAGTGCCTGAGACAGAAGTCCCAAGAAGTACAAAGGGCTGAGGTAGGGACTAGTGTGACTAGGTCCAGGACCAGAAAGGCAATATGGCTGAGCAAACATAGGAAGCACGGGGTAGACAAGTATGAGATGAGGTGGGGAGGCTGGCAGGGGCCAGGTTATAGGTCTCTGAGCCCATGGTTATTCTGAGTATTCAGAAGCCATTAGAGGGTTTTTAACTAGTCATGACATGATCTAATATAATTCCCTTTGTCAAAATCTTGAAAATGACACATTGTGTAGTAATACTGGACTGAAAAATTAGGTGATAAGAGAAGAAAAACTAGCTGATGAACAAATTCAGGTTTAAATGCTAAGTTTGATTTGGATTTACCTTTGGTTGTGTACATGGTCACAGCTCAAAAATGAACTAGAATCTCTTCACTGGCAACACCCCCTTTCCTGTAGAATAAGTAAATCTGTTAGCTCTGACTGTATCACTTCTCCATGTTCCTATCCTCAGGCCATTCTGCAGGTTCATGACAAAGAGGTCCTTGCCTCTCAGCTGCTGGTGCTGACAGGGCAAAGGCTGGCTCATGCGCTTCTCCACACCCAGACAAAAGAAGGAATGGAGTTGCTGGCCAGACTTTCACCCACCCTCTGCACCTGGCTGAAAGCAATGGTGAGTACAGCAATAGAATGAGAGCTGACAGAACATCAGTGGATGTTTTCTTAAATACCTGTTTAATAACAATTATGAAGAAATTTGAGTTACTAGTTTAATTCACCTAGTTCCAAAGAAAAGCCTTTTTATCGGGAAATAACTTGTGATAACAGTTCAGTCAGTAACAGCTATTGTGTCGTTTTATATAACAAATAGGTTATTTTTGTGTCCTGTTTGTAGGATCCCCAGGATCTTCAAAACACTGAAGTGCCCATTGCAACAACAGCTAAACTAGTAAATAAAGTAATTGAGCTTTTACCAGAAAAACATGGGCAGTATAGTCTGGCCTTACACCTCATTGAAGCTGTGGAAGCCATGTCCATTCCTCCTTTATGACACTCACCCACTGGAAATAGCCCAAAACTGTGTGATTATAACATGAATTAGTGCATGGTTATTTTACATATTAAGATCTGGAATTTTATGGAGAGCATGTCTTTTTTTCTTTTGTAAAATAAAAAAATATATATATAACTTTTAAAATTAAAAGTGCAATCCTTGCTAAACTTCACTTCTTTGGTTAACACTGAAGAGAAAATATAAACAAATATCAATTATACTACAATTAATACAGATGTTTTACTGTTTATTTCTAATTCAAACACTTAAGTAGCTTTATTGTTAAACTTTGCTATTTAAAGTTGGTTATAATTTACAGATTATGTTCTTATTATAGGATTATATATTTCATATCTAAAATGTTATTGTTGTAATTAAATTTAAATGTGTTCATGTACAGTCCCCATCAGTAGAGTTAGAGAAACATCCCACTCTCCTTTTAATAAATGTTGTGAAAATTCTTTTGTTATTATGCTTAAAACTCCATACTGGGCTGCCACCTGGGAGTTCTGAATGCTGGAAGGTTCCTTTCCCAGAGGTTCTGCTGTTGCCATCAGAGGAGGATGGCCTTGCTTGAGGAGGAAGAATGGGTTCAGGATCATCCTATTCATCAGAAGGGACACTAAATAAAACCCTTAACCTGTTGTATTTGCCAAAATAGAGAATCTGAGATACAAACAATGCCACAAAATTAATTATCATGTAAGTTAAGATTTGCTTCTTGCCAAGTTCCAAAGTTGTATCCATATCAGGTAATTGTAAAAATGTATTATCTTGTAAAGCTTATGTAAAAAGAAAAAAGGCAAAAATACTAAAAATTTTAAGTCCAACTTTATTTTTCCTACAAGTGTTTAGAAATGTCTACTGGGATTCGGTAATGTTTTCTGTCCTTTGGAACAGTACAGAAAAAAATGCTTAGTGATATTACAGCTTTAGCAAACCTACCTCACAGCTGGGTTGAGAGGATAAAATACAACTAATTTTGTACACTATAGTGCCTAGAGCAGTCCAAGTGCTAAATAAATATTTATTGATTAAAACCAAACCCTAGCCACTCAGGAGGCTGAGGCAGGAGGATCGCTTGAGCCCAGGAGTCCGAGGCCAACCTAGGCAATATAGCGAAACCCCTATCTCCCAAAACAAAAACAAAAAACCCCAAAACTGTATTAAAAAAGTGCTTTATGCTCTACTACAAATACCAAGTATTTATTGCAGTCTATCTTTAGAGTGTAGCCATACAGTGCAATTACTGATATCTGTCATGGATCACCATTGTTTATTTATAATAACTCATTGTGATACAGAAATGTGTTTCTTCACTTCCTTGTAAGAAGCCAACTCTAGCAATTGTACAAAGTTGAGGAGTATGTCCCTTAGGGACATACTCCTGATATTTGAGCTAAAAGATCACATCCAAATAAGAATTTAACTGGCTAAAACTTAACTTAATAATAACTGTTTAAGAAGTAACTATCAAATTTAAAATCTTGCAAGATAAATTTTTAAGATATCTTGAGTATTTTATTTGGGGTAAGGGCCTATGAGTCTGACTGAGGCACACATTTTGTAGAGTAGCAGCACTGGAAAGGGCCTTAAGCTAGTCCAACCTCCCAACCTCTGCTTGGATTTCCACTGCCCTAGCCGGACACATTCTAGAATTCTTGTATACATATCTAGCTCTATAGAAATAGTCACTTGTTATGTGTGTTCTAAGAGATTAGTTCTTCCTGTGATTTGTCTAAGTACTTTGAAAGCAGTATGAATTTAAGGAGGCTGGTCAAAGAAACTTGGAATTACAGGCATTTTTAAAGATTAAATCAATTCCGTTATCACTTTAGGGGGATACTTATTAAGCATTTTAGATAATAAAACTGATTAAACTTACTGTGGTAGGACACATAAATCTGGAGATTGCTGAGAATAATCAGCTGAAATATGGACTCACAGAATCATAACATAAATCCTTGAGTCTCTAGTTAGATTTATCTTAAAATTAACATTCATAGAATTTTAAAATTCTGAGTTGTATGGTTAAGAAAAATCAGTTAAATACTACTTTGTCAAGGACTTTTAAAATAAATATGATAAGAAGAAAGAAAAATAAATACTTATGTATACATTCTGTAACAATGAAGAGCCACAAATAAAGGAATTACATTTTAAGTAGAATGGGTGGTTTCTGAAACAAAGGTATGTGGCTCTTCTTGCAGTTATTGATGGGAAGCCAATAATCAGTAGTGTTTTCCTAGATATATTCCCACCATTCCCACACATCTTTCTTCATTAATGTTAAATACATTTTTTATCTTGTTAAATTAATTCTATTGTATAAATGCTGAAGAAAAACAAAAGTGTTAAAATGATCATAACTTCTACAGTACAGGTTGTGTTTAGATATAGAACTAGAAGGGCCAGGATAAATGTAGATAAAGAGGTATATAGCACCAAGCTTCTAAATGCTTCATACTTTTGCAAAAAGAAAAAAAAGAGTTCACCTTAGTTATAAAAATTCATCTATGGTCAAAGTAAACACTGTTACATTTAAATTGCTTTTTTTAAAACATGGTTAATTGCAATCTAAAATCACAAAAAAACTGAGATTTAATAATACTAGGCTTACATTAAATATAGCATTCACTTCGGGAAGTTGTCATGGTCCATTTCATTTATAAGAGAAAAATATTTTTACAGTCCACTTTAGCAACAGGGAAAGCCATCCCTCGCCCTGCCCTGATAGAAACGGGTTTGCACTGGGCTACTGAAAGTTAGATTTCTGCTGAGTAGAACTGGCCATTCTTAAGAGTTTTATCCAATGCTGAATTGTTTATAAAATGAGTATTATTTATCTATTGTCTTAAGTAGTGAAATTCTGTATATACTGCTATTTTCTGTGTCTGTTCATTGTTGTGAACTTATAAATATTAGTGAAATAAATTTTCAGCTTTCATGTTGTTTCCTTAATATTCCTAACTATTAAGAGATTTATTCTTCTCCTTAATAACAAATTAGGTGATGTTTTTCTTTCTCATCCAACCCAAAAAAACTAGCTATTCTGAAAAGGCTGATGTTCCCTAGTGGGCAGAATGAAATGATTTTTTTCATCTCAAGGGAAACACACCTTTGCCATTCCCCTTCAAAACCACACTTCTTTTCACTTGATATCACAACTTCTGCACCAACATCGTCAATAGTTTTCCAGAGTGCCTTTATTTTCAGACATCATAGAACTTAAATACTGAGCCAAAAATATTTATAAAATATAAAACATTTTCTGTTCAGCCATATTTGAAGGCAAGCTGAATATGTGTCTGTGTTCTGAGTAAGTATGTTATGGATATATAGAGATATATATCCATCCACACATATGTATGTCTACAAGTATATATACATAATTCTTTCTGTAGTTACAGGAAATATTTCTTTTGTAATTTTGATTTTGACCCTCATCCTCCACCATTTACTCTTCTACCCATTACCTAGATCTTGGATTTCTTTCCAGTACTGTAAACAATCAATCTAAACTTGCAGCCAGTACTGTCAGGAGGGTTCTTGCTCAGAGAGCTATTAACATCAGGGTACTATTTTGCACTAACAACTTCTGCACATCGAGGACAGAGTGTATCTGAAGACTCAGCTGTATACTTCCAACAGCGAGGGCATTTTTCTTTGGTAGTTGGCATGACAATTACTTTGTATGAGGACTCCTCACGAATATCACCACCTGTGAGAGAAAAATACATGAGTATTTCTGATAGGCCATTCAACTTGTATCACTATTTCTTAACAGGTGTACAGGGGCTCCTTTTTCAGAGCTTTCTTTCTCCTTCCTGCCTTGGTGAAGCTTGTCAGATTCTGCCCCACTTGCCCTATTACCTAAATAGCCAAGACAATGGGATCATAAAACTGAACTGAAGAGAGCTGAGGAATCTGACACCCTGTGAATCCGTGAGATTAACTAATTTTCCCCCACGTCATTGAGTTCTGTATCTGCTCAGGCAGAATAGGCTTTCTAGCTCTGAGTCCGGGTATAGTTCTGATGAATAACACTGCCTCTCCAGCTACATACTTGACTAAGAATTTTAAAAAGCCAAATTACAGTGACAACTGCAGTGTCCCCACTCAAAACTTCTCGGTTTGGACAAAAGGAACCAAAAACTTCTCCACTATTAACTCTTAGACCTCAGACTGATAAAAATATAATAAAGAGTAAATTATTTTCTGGTCATTGTACAAAGAATGTACATTAACATTATAAAAAGCAAATTAAGCCAGAAATTTTACTATTAATACATGGTCAATGCTGCCAAGCCCAAATTTAAACTAATGCCTATAAATTAGCCTCCCATCTCCTGCTAGTACCTGAGAGCTATTATGAAAACATAAGTAGCATCATCACTGCCCAAATATCTGCTTGTTACTCTCTGTTAATGCTACTCCACCTCCATCAATAAAGATGACTCAGGCTGATAAAATTCCCTATAACAGAAATTTTGACAAAAAGCTTGTTTATAAGATACCACTGTGAGAATGAGGTCAATAGAATTTCTTCCTTAACCCTTCATTAAGAATAGCTAAATAATATTTTAATTTGGGGTATGAATAATAGGAAATTCTAGAATCAACACTGGGGAAGAGCGGGCAGGGCCAGGCGGTACTAAGTATTAAAGGGGAGGACCCAAAAGGGAAAAGCACAAGTCAGACTAACTTCACATACAATGACTATTATTTATTCAAAGGACACACAGGAATCTTCCTCTTCTATCCTAGCCTTCAGTTCCCAAGACCATCAGGTAGGACACTTTCGAGAGCTGGCTTAGAAACTTGGCACTGGTTTATATTATTTCCATGGCAAGATGTAATAAATCCAGGCCATTGGAAAGTTGGAGATGACCTATAATTATTCAATTCCTCAGATATCACTTGTCACTTTCACCTCCTTCTTACCTTCTAAATTGATTAGGAATTTCCCTTTAAGCTCAATTACATCTGTAGTTATCTCGCGTGGTTCCTGAGCCAGTAAAGTTGACTCGGAAGCCATCATCAGTTCAGTCAACTGAGAGGTACTTGAAGTCTCCTCAGCTTGTAGCATCTGGAAGTAAGCATGTAAAAGTCACTGATTAAATCAAATATTTAGCATAAACTGGAGTTATAAAAATAGACACTACAAATTGTATTTAGTGAGAAAAACTTTGATACCACTACATCCTGAGCTAATACTATTAAATACATCAATTCTTACTGGTATAAAACTAAATATTTCCATCAATGGTATTCACTGAGAATATACCCTATTCCAGGCACTTCACTTTGCTTGATGCTAAATGTCTCTTATTTCTAATTATCACAAAGAACCTATATGGTGTTTCTTATTCTCACTTTACAAATGAGGAAACAGGCAAAGAAGTAAACTTGCCCAAGTTTCTCAACCAGTAAGTGGTAGATCTGCAACTCAAGCCCAGGTCTGTCAGCCTCAAAGCCCACAGGGTTTTTTCCTGTGTCATGCTTCCTACACTGGGAGAGGGGTTAAGATACTATCTCAGCAAAGACCTGCTTTTAGCAAGGTAGACCAATGGTGGCAATGTGAATAATACACAGAACCCTTCTGAAGCACACTGTACTTATATGTTTGATAACACTTTTACATTTTTCATTGTAATTTTGATCTTTAAAAATGAGTTTGTGAGCTAAGTAATATAAACACTCCTTTTTTAACAAAGCCTATGAGAAAATAGGAGATTCAAAGAGATTAATTTGGTTTTAACAAATTCATGCAATTAGTAATTAATAGAACCAGGACTCCATCAGACAGCCACTTGGTGTAATTCCCAAGGAAAATACATTCATGCGTTCATGTTTTTGAAAATCCCAAGGTATTTTTTCAAATATAAATGATCCAAAACAAGCTATATTCTTTTCAGCTTATTACTTAGAACTGAAGTCAGAGGAAACGTAATACATAGGAAAAAAGCCCAGGACTAGGCTGTGTACCTCTGGATGGGTCAAAGCTTCAATGGTCCCTCGTGTATAAATGAAGCAGTCAGAGTTTCCCAACTTTTAAGTTTTCAAATGTGAGCATCTGATCTATTTTATTCTCTGTTATCAATAATCTTATACCTACTAGCTATTTCAACCCTCAAATCTTAATCACTCTAATTATATTATTAAAAATTTACATTCAGCTTACCAATCAAAATAAGATGGTATGTTTTAGAAAATACATTTACATTCACCTTGCCAATCAAAATGAGATGGGTATGTTTTACTGATACTAGTAAAACTTTAAAGAAAGGTAGTCATTGCCAATTCTCTTCTTAAGCATTTAGACTAAAGAAAAATCTTAAGTCACTATGTTAAGCTATAAAGCAATCTGGCCAATCAATCCCTAGGAATCCCAAGAAGAAAATTCTGATGACCATTTTAGAAATAAAAATAGGATGAATGCTTTGAGATGCATGTGATAATTTGCTGGAGCACATGAATTTTCTCCAGATCTCACAAAATAAAAATGGAAACTGTTTTGGGTTTGTTTTGAATCTGTTGCAAATGGACAAAATTCTCAGAAAACCAGACCCTCAATATAAAACTCCCAATTTTTATGTATTCTAATACTACTGCCATGGAATTCCATGTCACCTATCTTCTAAATAGCCATGAGGGCTTTCATTCTGAACAGAACTTCATTATACCTTCCTTATCCCTACAAAGTAACACGCACATGTTACACTGCAGAGTATGTGTTTTACAAGAATAGGGAAAGGACACATAGAGAAGTAGGAAACAAAGAATCAGTGATTAAAGAATATCAGGATTAGAAGACAGAAATCCTAATTTCTAAATTTAAAAATTTTTTTATTTAGATAGACATTTTTTAAAAACAAATTTCACGTGAATCTGTATAATACTAACACCACTTCAAAAGGTACAAATTGCTGCATACCTCTATTATCTCAAAAAGCAGGCCAGGCTCTATCACAATGACAACCTTGTACTCGGCGGCATTTTTGCCCGGGATGCTTCCAAGAAAGGAATCCCGCATCGCACACGCACTCTCCACCGCTTCCTCCAACCCAGGCTTCTTCCAGATAGAACTTGTACTGATCCACCCGGTACGAAAAACACTCTTGGGCTCTTAAGAAGAAAAGAAAAAAGTAAACTAATTTACACATATCCTTAACTGTATATAAAGCTCTACCGTTAAATATTGACCACTGATGGGAAACAAGGTTTGTTATTCATGGTAATCATGTGATGAAATATTATGGAGCCATCCTAAATATTTATAAAACATTTCTATCAGCACTGGAAAATATATATGTTACATTAAAACAAAAGATAAAATATAAAGTCAGATCTCAAAGAAAAAAAGGATACTTAGAAAAAAATAAAATAGAAATATCCCAATATTACCAGTCATTTGTCTATGGATAGTAAGGTTACGAGTGACTCTTCCCCCTTTCTAAACGTCTCTAGTTTCTAATTTTTATAATAGCTTAATACATTTAGAAGGAAAAAACTAGCATAGAAATATTCACTAAAAGGCATATATTTTCTGTTTTAAAACCTAAAATATATTTCAGAACATTTGTAAAGGTATTTAAGAAAAGTGATTTCTCAGTATTGTCAAGTTGCTATATACATTTCAGAAAGCACTAGAGACAACTCGAAGACCATCCTGAAATTCATCCTACTCCCTACAAATAGGTGCAAAAACTACTGAATGACCAAGACACATTATGTCACAAAGTACTCATTGTAGATGAGTAAGTGCCTCTTACATGAAATAGATAAAATCAGAAGCTGCACCTTTATCAGGGATCTTTCTCATTTAGAGAACAAATTAAGTATTCCTTACCTTTAAAATAAGGTATGTGCTGGAATACCTCTTCAGCCAAGTGAGGAAGAACAGGAGCAAAAGAACGAACTATTACATCCAAAATTTCAGCTAAAGCAGTCTGACAAGAGCGTCGCTTGGGATCGTTTTCCTTCTCACAATAAAGCCTGAACAAAAACAACTTATTCAGCACCTGACAACACTACACGACAAGACAAGATCTGCCTCAGGTTGAGTGTATTCTTACAGTGGCTAATCCTATGGTTCTAATCATCTTCTACTTAAAGAATAAAATATTCTTTCATGTAATTTTTTGGTAATTTATCTTCTATTCCTCTTTCCTCTCTTCAGGTGTGCCCACCTCCTCAAAAACTCACATAGCTATGCTATGGCCAATTTCATTTTTCAGGTAGATGACAACTAGAGTCTAGACTACTGTGTTAAAGGACAAGTAATAAGTTAGTTGATGGTATCTAAAATGTGACTCCCCACCCCCTACAATGCTATTGGTGTTTTAAGGGAAGGACTGGGAGTTATGATCCCTATATGGAAGGTCCTTGAGGTATTGACAGGTTGGGGCTGGTACCTCAGATTAGACTAATTACTATAAAGATAGCACTGTCACCTGCACTGGAGCAATAAATGAAGACTTAGCATCAAGCCCTCTTCTGCAAAGATACTACTAACATTATACAATGTTATGTATAATTGCCCATATATTTCTCTCTCCCTTGAAGATTTGCAAATTCCTGAGAACAAGCACTGTGTTCATTATCTTTTATAAGCAGCTATTGCTTATTGAACACTTACTTTATCAAGCACAGCATTAAGGCACAGCATTAAGCACATTATTTCCATGATTGCTTTTCCTTCTCATAACCACATTATGAGGTAGGTATTATCCCCCTTATGGAGATGAAGAAACTGAGATCATAGAGTAAGTTGTCCCAAATCATAAAGCTAGCAAGCAGCAGGGCAAACGTTCTTAATCAGGCTTGACTCAAGAATCCAGTCTTAACACAGTGCGGCCTGCCATGTTCATCATTGTATCCCCAACATTTGCCAAACACAGACTAGACACTCAAGAAATATTTGTTAAGTATTTTAATGCTCAGTCATACATACCTATCTTTGATTATGCTGAAATAAAAGTTAGAGAGTTCTCTGGTATAAAATGTTCGCAACAGCCGAACAACTTTTCCAAAGTCATATTGTTTGTATGATTCTGTAATCTAGGGAACAAAGCCAGAATAAATTTGGAAGCTGGGATAGGCAGATGAAAATGCAAGTCATCACAAGGAAAATATGTTCCTTTCAAAAACACGTTTCAAAGGCAGGCACATACAAAAACCAGGCAATACACAAGAATTCCTGAGAATCTTCCAAAGGTTATTTCTGGATAGCAAATTTGACTACGCTCAGAACATACTGACTATTCTACTCTGGGAACCACAAAAGACCATTCATCAAGGAAAGAATCAGGTTTTAAATGATGAAATCACACCATTTTTAAAACAGCAAAGTGTGGAGGTTACCAACAATTCATTAATGTTCCCTCCTTTATGCCTCATTTCTTTTTGGTTACACAAAAATCACCATGCACTCCTCTGACTTAAGGTTACACCAATGCAAACACTCTTCCAATTTTGAGAAAACACAAATTATTTGTGTTTACATATAAATGAGCAAATATGAGACATACAGGAATAGTCATTTCAGTTATTTCTATACTTTATTATGAGGGGTACATCTGCAGATAAAGTATAACTCTAATCTTTCTTATTGCAGAAATAAAGGTGATCTTAAGAACTCTGTTCTAAGGGGAAGCCTGGGCCTACTGTTTCCAACAAGTATTTCCCTAGTCTTTTGAGAACCTAGGAAAGATACCATAACACTTTAAACCTCAGGCCAACCTGGAAATGTGTGGAATTTAGCAAGTATAACTCTTCTCAGGAGTTACAGTAAGTTTTGTTCTACTCACATGAAACTAAAGTTTTAACATACAATAGTGCTCACATTTCTATTTTCCAAAAGCTTATTCATTCACACTTACCTTGTTTGCTAAATCCTGCAGTAAGTGTAGCATATACTGGTCTATGACATACATATCATTAACCGGGATGGAATCTGTCTCTGGGTTGAAATCAGCCACATTTCCCAAAAGAAAGCGGAGTGTATTCCTAAGCTATTCATAGTAAGAAAAAGTATGCAGTTTAAAAAAAAGTAGGTTTCCAATTTTCACTGAAAAGTTATTTTATTAATCTATAATTAAGTTTCATCCAACTCTTATCACTTTCTTAATGGGATATTTTTATTACATCATTCCTAAATATGACTACAAATGAAAAAGAAAAAAACCTCTCATTCCAACAGCCCAATAGCTCAGTTATGAAAAGAAGCACTGATTTTATGCCTTAAGACAGAAAATCATTTTATTTCTTTATAACCTCAGAGCAAATCACCTGTTAGTAGCCCAGTTTATTCATGTGTGTAGGTGAGAATGATGTTATTTCACCTGCCTCACGGGTGAAAATAAAGAGAAATGGAGTAAATGCCAAAAGTCATTGAGTACATAAAAGTATATAAAATATAATTCATATTATGCTGTTATATTTTATATATTATGTTAATAAAATATAAAAGAACATTATATAAAGTTATTGGTATTATTACTAATGTTTTTAAAAAAATAAATTAACACAGGATATTTTTAAATGTTCACATGTGGAAAACTCATTTTCATTCATTATTTCAGTGCCAAACAAAATGTACCTCATTTTTTAAAACAATGATTTAGTAAACTTTTCATTCAGAAATACAAAGAATAATGACTCTAACCTTGTTAATATCATCTCTGGCAGCATTGAGCACAGATGGACCAATTGTCACTTCGGTGAAGACATTGGACTCAGCTACCCACCAGCGAAGGACATCAGCACCGTAGGGAGGTTCTTTGTTTTGATCCTTGTCATTGAGGAAAAACATATAAACAGAATGGCTTTCAATTCCAATAGCTAAACAGACATTTCAGGTAAAGTTCCTATGCAGAAATGTTTGAGCACAATGTAAGTATAAACTATACCAGCATCGTAATGAAATGAGGCTCAAATCAGGCTGCATCTAAAAACAACAAAACTGGAGAATTGCTCTGCAATCTTGTTCAATGTCCAGATGCTAATACCTAATCTCTTCCCTGGTCATGTCCATATCCATCTACAGCAGCAAGAGGTCAGACACAGAGCAGTGCCAGGGATGTGTCTATGATAAGGGAGGAGGAAGCGGAAGGACGGCTTTCCCTATCAACGTTCCCTAGCAACTCTGTACACAAAGCAGTGAATGATTACAGGATGGTAGGAGGGCAGTAAAAAGCCACAGGAGTAAAAAAACAAACAAATGGTTTTCTTTTATGAAAGCAACTCCAAAAAAAACCCCAAAATTATCAGCAACCTCAGATTGGATGTCCATTAATGACTTGCTTTAAAGTGTATAATTTCCAAGAATAAAATAATGAAACATACACTTAGAAGTTTCCATCTCATTTTTTCTTATATCATTCCCATTTATCTGTAAAATTACCGTTTACACATTTTTTTCCCATGTCAGGTAATGTACCAACATCGTAACGAGGTTTGAGGGAGGCACGTCACACAATAGCGTGAAAACCTGATCATCACACTTATGAACCATAAAAGGATCTACATATTTTAAAAGGTCAGATAATTAAAAAAGAAACAGTACGATTTAGGACCTAACTGGAGATTCAAACCTGAAATGAGTCAGAAGGGCCACAATCCCAGCCCTTCACTTTTCATTAGAATCATGTGTTATTTAAGAGTCCAGATTTCAAACATGGTAAGGCATCCTCTATTAATATAAAGGATAGTTTTTATTTTTACATTGAAGTAACTATATTAAGGACTTTGTCAATTTAAGAGCCTTAAAACAAAAATAAAACAAATTTTTAGGAAACCACCTACTTGTCCTCCATTGATGATAACATCAGGATTAATGACATTCCCAAGAGACTTGGACATCTTTTCTCCCTTTTCTCCAAGGGTAAATCCATGAACAATCACTGTCCTAAGAAGACAAATCAGTTATAGTAATGATAAACACAATTATCTTTTTGAAGATGATAACGGCTTAAAAAGAGTACCTTAGTTTGATACAAAAATAGTATTTTTCTTGACAGATTATGGATGAAAGCTTTTCTTGAAAGTCTAATTCTCAACAGCTTATTTGTCATGATCATTAGTCAACTCTCTACTTACACAAGGGAAAACTTTAGATGTTTTCATTCACTGAAGAAATTATTTCCTGAGCTCCTGCTATGTACTGATTTTGATCATTAAAACTAATCAGGAAAAAAATGTCTTAAAAAGAGATTATCACCTCAAAATTACTTTCAAAAAGACAATTCGAAAAAAATGGTATCTGCTGTTCTGTTGGTCTTTAAAGGCATGTTACAAAAGAAACAAAAACATATCAAATGTTCTGGGATGGGTTTTCATCATAAGATGGCAAAAATCTTAAACTACTTAAGAATCTTTCTGATTAAAACTTTTGCCTACACATTAAAAAAAAATTATCTGTACTAAATAAGAATCCCTCATCTAATAAATAGGAATTGAGTAAAGGAATGGTTCAGTTCATTAGCCTCTGTGGGTATTACAGATATATGGATATTTGAGCTCAGGCTGTCTTCTCGCAACGAGAATACCCTTCCCTACGTTCCTCCTCAAGTCTTGCCACAGGTCAAGATCTAGGTCTTCCTGGGTTTCCTCAGCCACTGCAGTCGTGCTGATCTGTGTCGGCGACAACAGAGATGCCTCTGCATTGTTGTCCCCTTTCTCTCTCTCTCTTTTTTTTTTTTAAATTCTTATTGCTCTAATCAACAGGAGACTATAAGCAACCAACGGTAGTGCTTTATCACACACACACTACTCAGCACAGTGCTTCACACACTGGCAAGGACTCAGTAGAGGTTTAGCTGAGGTACAAATACTTACTTAAAGGGTGCTTTTTTCCTCGCTGCCACACTTGTTAATAAGGAAGACTGAAACCAACCCCCAATCTGGTCTTTTCCTTCCAAGTACAAATCCGCTCTTTGGTCAGTACCTCAAAATTAAATATTTTTTAAAAACACAGAAATTGAAGTTAATTAAAACAGGAAAAAACATGAGAATGTATCAAAGTATTGAAATAATAAAACTAATCACATCATTTAGTTCTGTGTCATGCTCCGACCCAATGACTACACTGCATTCAATTGAGCTGTTACCCCACTGCCACTCGATTAATCAAGATAATGTAGACAAGTCTTTGAGTATCATCTCCCAAACTATAGCTAACTAAAACACTATCTAAACTAAGGATGGATTCATAATAATTATCAATATCAATATTTCCAGTTAAATCTTTTATAAAAATAAAATACTGTTTTATTAATTCAACAAATATTTGCAGAGCACCTAATAACTTTGTATGATAATTCATATAATTCTCATAACTCTAATAAAGGTAAGTATTATTATTATCCCCATTTTACACATGAGGAAAGTGAGGTGCAGAGAGGTTTAGGAACTTGCCCAAGGATGTGCAGACTGTAAACAGTAGAGCTGGTTTCTGAACCTTGACAATCGGGCACCGAAGTGCATGCTCTTAACCAAGAAGTCATACTACTTAAATGTGCCTAATCTTGATAATTAAACAAACAAACAAAAAAAGGTCTTATAAAGGTCAAATTACTAACTTCTCATTTGACGACCCAGTCAAAAAATAGGCAAACTGTAAAAAAGCCATATGAATAATTTTGTCTCAAATTTGTTAGGACATGTATATAAGCAAACTTGAGTTATACTTTTAGTATTTCACAGCTAACAACAGTTGATTCAACAATTAATAATAAAATAAGGGCCCATCTGGCAAACATCATAAGTACCAATCATTTCAGACAAGAATCATCAAGGATGCTTAACTACTAGGTGAAAACTGAGAAAACAGGATATTTCCATAGTCTTAACGTATCTCCATATAAGATACTTACTAACAAAAATTACTGTCAGGGAGGGGAAGTAACTTTACAAAAGACAAAACCGGAGACATCACCTTAACCAAGTGATCACAATTAAACATCACCAGTAATGGGACAGACAGACATAATGTGACTTCTGAAATGATGCATTGAAAAAAACATAATATCCATTCTGTGATATTCCTGCCAAAAATGCATAACCTATATCTAATCATGAGGACACCTCACACAAACCCAAACACAGGGACCATCTACAAAATAAACCACCCGCACCTTCATGAGTGTCAAGGTCATGAAAGACAAAGAACAGGAAGACTAAAGAGACATGACAACTAAATGCGACATGTGATCCTAGACTGGATCTATTCTTTTTCTCTTTCCATAAAGGATGTTACTGGGTAAAATTTGAATAAGATCTGTGTATAGTTAACAGTATGGAATCAGTGTTGATTCCCTGATTTTGATATCTATATAGGTTATATAAGAGACTGCCCATGTTTTTAGGAAATATACACTGAAATATTTAGAGATAAAAGGTGCATTTTCTCTATGTATTATATATACACAGAGAGGATATACAGAGCAAATTTGGTAAAATGTTAACTTTGGGAAATCTAGGTGAAGGGTATGTGGTAATTCTTTATACTACTTTGTGACTTTTCAAAATAAAAAGGTTTCCAAAAAAAGGAAAATAAGGTCTTTGAGGAAGATTACTTCCATATTTTAAATTTAAACTCACAACTCTAAGAAGCCCCATAATCCCTATTATTTATAAAATGATGATTTGTCCTTATATCCCAATACTGAAGATTTACTGTTGTAATCCTTATTTGAGAAAGATTATCTGGGTGGAGGTGGGGAGACAAAATTAAAATAATTGAATCAAACCAGTTTAATTCCACCAATATTACTGAGCACTAACTACAAAGCAGGCACTGTGTTAGACCCTGGGGGAAAAACTGAAGAAATCTGGTCTCTGCCATCTTGGAGCCAACATCTAGTGGAGTAGAATTCCTGTTAAACAAGAAATAACTGTGACAGGTGTTACCAAGGGGAAAACAGAGAGCTTAACCTAGTCTATGCAGTCAGAAGAGTCTAAAACAATATAAGAATGCATATGCAATGAGAACAAAAGTTTAAGCCTCAACATCTGGAATGCTATATCTATATCCTACTTTTCTTCTTCTTCTACTGACTTGTGGCCACTTGTAACCATGTAAACTTTGACAATACCAGCACTCAAACCCATCCCACCCCAAAATGTTAACTCCGTTCTGGTGACCACATTATGGATATAGCAATAAGATGATAGAACACTGGTGGAAATTCTTTTCTGAAATGAGTAGACAATGAACTAGCAAGAAGTACCCCTAACCTCTCATTATTTTGAAAAGTGCCTACACTTCTGGCCTAGTAAAGTGATCACTGACAGTCCAAAACCATGCAATCAAACAAAAATTCTGTCATTTTGGAGAATCATTGCTTTCAAGACTTGATGAACACACCTTTAAAATAAGGGGCTAAGATCTTTGCCGGCTGTAAAATTTTTAATTTTAAGAAAGCTGGCTGTTGCCTAAGGACCTACGGTACTCAGAATACGAGCAAGACTAAGAACGCGCAGGGGCTGAATTCTGACTGCCTGTGGCACTTACTAGCTCGGGGCCTTACTGCAACCTTCCCACGCTTCCACCACTTCTTCGGTGAAACGGGAATAACACCAATATCTACCTTCTTTATAAGGCTGTGGTAGAGATTAAAGAAGTAATATAACATGCTTAGGACAATGCTTGAAATGTAAACATTCAGTAAACGTTAATTACTATTAAGATATATCATAGAGAGAATTAGGAAAGAGTCTTCCTGGTATATTTTTTCAAAGATTTTATATGAAAGGATATTTGCAAAAACATGATTATTTGCACTAAACTATTTTTTAAAATACATAAATAGTCTCTGATCCTGCCCTAGAAGTACATGTGGTAACACCCTAATAAAATAAGAGGACATCAATCCATTAACAATATCACAACAAAACAGCTACTACATTTTTTTCCAGCTACTACATTTTAAGTGTAAGGTCTCGGGGTTCTTATTTTTCCCATTCTCATATATATTGAATTGTTGGAATTGGATAAGAAGGAAAATATCATCCTGGAAAAGGAAGTATAAACACCAAAAATTTCTGGAAATAAGAGCCTTTTAAGATGGTGCATAACATCAGTAGAAAAAAGGTAGGGAAAGGAGAGGTTTTGGGGTAGTAAAGCTCTGGACAGGAATGAAAACATAAAGCCTGCTGGAACTTCCAAAAGCGAAGATAAGAAGTTTAGTCTTGAATGGTAAGAAATGAAAAGCATAGTCAAACTCAAGTGCTGTTGAACTGTAGATTTACTGTACAACCACACGTAATTCCTGTTCTAGTAAGTTTCTTTTAGTAATGTGTCTTTTTTCTAACAAAAGTATATTTTTTTCAGAAATTTGTAAACTAGTGAAAAGTTTAGGAAAATAGAATCACACACATTCCCACTACACAGAGGTAATTACCTCAACATTTTAGCTATTAACTTCCAAGATTTTGTCTAGCATATCAACATGGACATGAGTTTGTTAAAACTTAAGATATTTTGTCTGTATACTGCCCTTTTGTATTCTGTACTTTTTCAAATTTAACATGTCTTTAAATAATATTTTCCATGCACATATTCTTCAAAAATATGACTTAATGGCTGTATATCATTCTATCATATGAATGTATACCATATACTTTAATCCTTTTTCTACAGTGGTATACTGAGTTATTATTTCAAATCATTTACTATTAGAAATAATACTGCAATGAATATCCTCACATATAATCTTCATTCAGATCTAGTTATTTCTACAGGAGAGATTCCTATAAGCAGAATTACTTGGTCAAAAGATAGAAACTACTTCAAAGCTGATGATGCTTAATGTTATACTGTAGATTTATTGTACAACCTCACATAACATTTGAAGTAACATTTCCAGTAAGTTTATGTCAAATTACACTTCTACCAGCAGTGGACAAGAGGGAGAAAAGGTAACAATTTTTTTCTTTCTTTATAACTTTTGTCTTTTCCTGAATGGACCTTTTAGTTAAAAAAAAAAAAAATTAGAACTTTCTTATGGATGCAGTAGTGAGTTTAGAGAATTTTTAAATTACAGGAAATGTAGCAATTTACCGTGTAGTAAAAAGTTAGTATTTCTATTATAGTAACTTTAGCTCTTAGGAAAATTACAAACGTTCATATTTACAGGGAATAATAAACTATTCAATACCTAGAAGATTATAATTTAGGCAAGCTAGTAATTTAAAGAATAAACCAACTATTAAAAAAATGCCATCAAGAGAAACCAGCAAAAAACCTTGAATAATCTATGATTTCATTACTAAATTTGTTTCGCTTAGCTGAATTGATGAATTTTGAGCAAGATTACATTTAACTAAGAAGGCAGGCCAGGAACAGTGGCTCACACCTATAATCCCAGCACTTTGGGAGAATGAGGTGGGAGGATCACTTAAGGCCAGGAGGTTGAGACCAGCCTGGGCAACACAGCAAGACCCCATCTGTAAAAAAAAATTTTTAAATTAGCCAGGTGTGGTGATGCATGCCTGTAGTCCTAACTACTCGGGAGGCTGAGGCAGGAGGATGGCTTGAACCCAGGAATTTGAGGTTACAGTGAGCTATGGTCAGGTCACCCAGCTTTAGCCTGGGTGACAGAGTGAGACCCTGTCTCTTAAAAAAAAAAAAAGGCAAATTATAGAACTACTACAAGCACATATGGCAAAAATATTGCTTAATCTATGTGACATCTGAAAATAACTTAAACCAAAATAAGCACTAAAAATATACCAATGTATAATTATTGATTTTTAAAATCAGGCTGTTTTTGAAGTAGTACTGCATATGTCCTTAAAAGGGTGACTTTTTAAAAAAAGTTATCTGCAACCCTAAGTTGTAAATCCAAATTTCTATTTCAAAAAAATTATCTCTTTTCTCTATTTACTTCAATTTATTTCTCTGTTTAAACAAATCAGAAATGAAGAGGGATACATATTTTAAAACACTAATTACTTCAGTAGATCAACAGATAAATACATTGTGGTACATCCAGACAATGGAGTGTTACTCAGCACTTAAAAAAATGAGCTATCAAACCAGAAAAAGACATGGAGGAAACTTAGATGCACATTATTAAGTGAAAGAAACCAATCTCAAAAAACTACATACTGTATAATTCCAACTATATGACATTCTGGAAAAAGCAAAACTATGGAGACCATAAAAAGATCAGTGGTTGTCAAGGGTCAGGGGGGAGAGATGGCAGAATAGATGGAGCAGAGGATTTTTAGGGCAGTGTTACTATTCTGTATGTTAATATAATGTACAACACCAAGAGTGAACCCTAATGTAAGCTACGGGCTTTGGGTGATAATGAGGTATCCATGTAGGTTTATTAACTGTAACAAACACAGCACTCTGGCGGGGATGTTAATAGTAAGGGAGGCTCTGCATGTAAAAGGGAGCGGTATGGGAACTATGTACTTTCAATTCAATTTTGCTATAAGCCTAACACTGCTCTAAAAAATAAAGTCTATTAAAAAAACACCCACACAATTATTTTTTAACCATTGTAATAACACCTTTGGTAAATGTTTAAAGAATGTTTTAGATATCTAGGTATGACTTATTACCCATGAAATCATTCACTTAAAAACGCCAGCCCTTCCCTTTCAGAAAGTTTTTGTTTCAATTTCTTGGGTTCTATTAACCTTGAACTCACAATGAAACATGTTCTCAACCCAATGTCAAAACTCATAAACCAAATCTCTTTCACTGCTATAAAATCTGCCAGCAGAAAGTAAAACCAGTTGTGTATACAATATAATGACCAAATTCATCTCATTAAACATTAGTTAATACATGAAGACTGATAGCTAAAATTAAGCTCAAAATCAAGCTCATTTTATTGTGCAATAATGTATTGTCAAGGAAATTACGCAGACACTAAATCACTGCATATTTGAATTGACACAAACCATTTAAGAAAGAAAAGTACAATAAGACTTCACAGGAAAATAGGTGACTTCTTAAAAAAAATGGAATGTCACCTTTGTCTTATGGCTTTTCAAACTATGAATTCACTTAGTACCACGACTCTTTGCCACTTCACTCTTTCTGCCTGTCTTGAAATTCTTATCACAAAATAAAAGGGAAGAAAATAGCTTAAAATATAAGCCAATTAATCTATTTCTTATTGGTTTCTCTCATAAGATTTTTACTGATTGATCAATTGATTGATTGAGGAGGGATATGAGATTTGAGTGGAAAAGTAGAAACTACAGTTGAAGACTGGGTCTGTGTAGTATCTGTGCATGTAGTTTATTCATGTTCTGGCAGGCTCCTACATATACATGATGTATGTTTAAATGACAAATTAATTTTCAATCTTTGAATTAATTACCTGACAGGGAAGGAAAAAAATGACTTATTGAGTAGGTACATTTTTACCACTAATTTCATTCAATAAAGAATTTCTGGAAGGGGGGCTTCAAGATGGTTGACTAGAGAAACCCATCACTCGCCTTGTCCAGAGAAGAACCAAAACAGTGAGTAGATAAATACATGAGTCAAACAGGCATCGAAGACAGGACGCTGGAATTCAGCAGGAAGCAAAAGGCAATCTCTGAAGCACGGAAGGAGAGGGAAGTGAAGCAGCCAGCACTGCCAAGTTCAGCTGGGAGCCTGGGAGAAAATCCCCAGTGTGGGGAAAAGGTAAGAAAGAGATGCCCAGCGGTCCACATTCCCACCACGGACTCCTGCAATCCTTCCCACAGGAGAGCCCCTTGGCCATCATGGGCCCTGGCATGAGTATAGGGTGCTGCCTAGAGTCCACACAACACCACTGTTGCAGAGAGGGAGTTTGTGCTGAATCCCACCCACCGACCAGACCCATGCAGCTGCAGCATGGTGCCATTTTGACAGCTCAAACCCCACCAGACTCCATCCTGCCCTGGGGTCCCCAATAGTCCCCACTTCTCCACATCCCTGGAGGCCTGCTAACATCCCTAACATGTTCACCTGAGAGGGCTGTAGCATTGCAATGCCAGCTGGATCTGGCAGTGCAGCCAGGTCTCCATCACTACTCTTGCCCATGCAGTGTCCTATACTCCTGGGAACAGGTGGTGCGGCATGCACCAGGGAAGGTGCCCCGGGGACAGAGGGAGCCGAAGCATGTGCTCTCCAGAAGCAGAGAGCTGCCTGCCTAGGGCGGTGGCCACTGACATCAACCGCACTCTCCTCCAACAGCAGGATGACAATGCAATGGCATGCACCTTCAGGGGGTCTGGGGACTGGCCCACCCAGGCACCATCCAGGGGCCTGAGGACAGGCCCCACCACCACCCACCACTGCCACCGCCACCACCTAAGTACACTGTCTGGGAGCCTGAGGACAGGCCCACCTACCTGCTGTCACCGCCAAAGCCCACGTGCAACATCCAGGGGCCAGGGGATCAACCCATCCTGCCCAGCGCCACTGGTGCCTGCACATCATCAGGGGGCCTGAGGATCCACCTGCTCCACACACCACAGCTTGCACCCACATACACCATCAGGAGGCCTAAAGACAGACTTGCCCTGCCTGGCACCACACTTGCTGGTGCCCACGTATGTCATCTGAGGGACTGGGAATTGGCCCACCTCTCCTGCTGCCTCAGCACCTGAGCAGGCCTTCCCGAGGCCTAAGGATGGGCCCACTAGCCTGCCAGTGCCTGCACACATCATCCAGGAGCCTAAAGATCAATCAGCCCCACCCATCGCAGCCTGCACCTGCATGTACCATCACAGGACCTGAGGACAGGCCCACCCTGCCTGGCACCACCCCTGCTAGTGCCTGCACATATCGTCCAGGGAACTAGGGATAGACCCACCCAGCCTGCTGCCAACGCTCACCAAACACACCACCTGGGGGCACAGGAACTGACTCGCCCAGCCTGCTGCCACCACCACAGAGGCCCACATGTGATGCCTAAGTGACATAAGGATGGCCCACCACCGCAACTGCCATCGCCAATGCCATGCACACTACCCAGGGGCCTAGGGACCCACCCACGAACCTAGCTCTCTGCTGTCATTGCCTGCACAAGCAGGTCACCTGGAGGCCCAAAGATTGCCCCACCTGGACCAGCTACCAGCAATTCTTGTGTACACCACCTGGAGCCCCAAGGACCAGCACACTCAGCCCAACACCACCATCACTGGGGCCCAAGGACAAGCCTGCCTGGTGTCCCCCTCCCCAGCAGAGCTTTGCCACAGCCTCCACTAACAACTGCAGCCTAAGCCACCAAGAAACTAACAGACAACACTGATGCTGATTATAGCTGAAGAAATCATATGAATACTACACCTCTGCACTCACCCAGAATCAAACCAAAGTGCCAACCAACACTATAGATACATCTATAGAAGTCTTTCCCTATGAAGCCAACACGCAGAATTAGAAGTGACTATTGCACCAGATACGCACATATCAACGTGAGGATACAAGAAACATGAAAAGGCAAGGAAACATGACACCTTCAAAGGGACACAATAATTCTCTAGAAAGAGATTTCAACAAAAAATAAATCTAAGAAATGTCTAAAAAAGAATTCAAAACACTGATATTAAAGAAGCTCAGTGAGATACAAGACAACATAGATAAACAACACGAAGAAATCAGAAAGACAATTCATGATCTGAATGAGAAACTCTAATAAAGACATATATATCATAAAAAAAAAAATCAAACAAATCTTGGAACTGAAGAACTCAATGAATGAAATAAAAAATACAACTGAGAGCTTCAACAGTAGAATCAAACAGAAGGAAGAATTTCTGAACTTGAAGAAAGGTCTTTTGAAATAAACCAGTCAGATAAAAAAAATTTTTTAATGAATAAAAAGAATAAAAAAGAATGAAGAAAGCCTATATGACACATGGGACCATAAAGAGACCAAATATTAAATTTTGGGTGTTCCAGAACCAGAAAAGATGGGCAAACACATAGAAAACCTATGTAATGAAATAAAAAAACTTCCAAAGTCTTGCAAGAAATATAGACATACAGACACAGGAAGCTCAAAGATATCTATACAGAATCAACCAAAAAGATCATCTTCAAGGCATATTATAATTAAACCATCAAATGTCAAAGACAAAGAGAGAATTCTAAAAACAGCAAGAGAAAAACATCAAGGTACATAAAAGGAAACCCCCATCAGACTAACAGTGGATTTCTCAGTAGAAACTCTGCAGGCCAGGAAAGAATGGGATAATATATTCAAAGTGCTGAAAGGTAAAAAAGCCTGTCATTTAAGAATACTATACCTAGCAAAACTGTGCTTCAAAAATGAAGAAGAAATAAAGTCTTTCCCAGATAAGCAGAAACTGAGAATTCACCACTGGACCAGCCCTATAAGAAATGCTTAAGGGAGTCCTACATCTGGAAGTGAAAGTCCTACATCTGGAAGTGAAAGTCCTACATCTGGATAGTATCTATCAAAAAAACACACAAAAGTATAAAACTCACTGGTAGAGCAGACACACAAATGGGAAAGAGAAAGGACTCAAATGTTACCACTATAAAAAAACATCAAAACTCAATGATAAACAATAAGAGAGAAAGAGAGGAACAAAGAATACATAAAATGAGGAAAAAGATATTCCAGGCAAACAAAAACCAAAAGCTAGCAGGAATAGTGATATTTTTATCACATAAAATAGACTTTAAGTCAAAAACTGTAAAAGGACACAAAGACGACCATTATATAATGATAAAGGGATCATCAAAGGTTATTATAAACAACTATACACTAACAAATTGGAAAACTAAAAAGAAATGGATAAATTCCTGGATACACATAACTTACCAAGATTGAATCAGGAAGAAATAGAAAAGTTGAACAGACCAATAACGAGTAATGAGACTGAATCAGTAATAAAGAGTCTCCCAACAAAGAAAAGCCCAGACCAGACGGCTTTACTGCTGATTTCTACCAAACTTATAAAGAAAAACTAACACCAATTCTGCTTAACCTATTCCCAAAAAATTGAAAAGGAGGGAATTCTTCCTAACTCATTCTATGAAGCATTACCTTGATACTATAATAAAACCAGACAAGGACACAACAAAAAATGAAAACTACAGGCCAATATCCCTGATGAATATAGATGCAAAAATCTTCAACAAAATACTAGCAAACCAAATCTAAGAACATATCAAAAAGCTAACACACCATGATGAAGTGAGATTTATCCCAGGGATGCAAGAATAGTTCAGAATACACAAATCAATAAATGTGATACATCACATCAACAGAATGAAGGACAAGATGCAGAAAAAGCATCTGATAAAATTCAACATCTCTTCATGATAAAAACTCTCAACAAGTTAGGTACAGAAGGAACATATATGACACACAGCTAACATCACACTGAGTGGAGAAAAGCTGAAAGCCTTTCCTCTAAGAACTGAAACAAGACCAGGATGCCCTCTTTCACCATTCTTACCAAATACTCATATAGTACAGGAAGTCCTAGTCAGAGCAATCAGGCAAGAGAATGAAATAAAATGAAACCAAATTGGAAAAGAGAAAGTCAAACTGTCTCTCTTTGCAGACAATATGATCTAATACATAGAAAAATCTGAAGACTCCACCAGAAAACTCTTAGAACTGATAAACAAATTCAGTAAAGTTGCAGGACAAAAAATATCAACACACAAAAATCAGTAGCATTTCTATACACCAATCAATAAGAACTGGCTGAAAAAGAAATCAAGAAAGAAATTCCATTTATAATAGCTACAAAAAAATACTTAGGAATAAATTTAACCAATGAGGTGAAAGACCTCTACAATGAAAACTATAAAACATTAATGAAAGAAATCGAAGAGGACATAAACAAATGGAAAGATTACCAATGCTCATGGATCAGAAGAATTAATATTAAAATGACCAAAGCAATCTACAGATTCAATGCAATCCCTATCAAAATATCAATCATATTCTTCATAGAAATAAAAAAAATCTTAAAATTTGTATGCAACTGCAAAAGACCCAAATAGCCAAAGAAAAACTAAGCAAAAAGAACAAAGCTGGAGGCATCATACTACCTGATTTCAAAATATGTTACAAAGCTATAGTAACCCAAACAGCATGGTACTGATATAAAAACAGACATTGACCAATGGAAGAGAATAGAGAACTCAAAAATGAATCCACATATTTATAGCCAACTGATTTTTGACAAAGGTACTAAAAACATACATTGGGGAAAGGACATCCTCTTTCCCTTCTATTCCCAGGTGCTGGGAAAACAGGATATCCATATGCAGAAGAATGAAATTAGACCCCTATCTCTCACCATATACAAAAATCAACTCAAAATAGATTAAAGACTTAAATGTAAAACCCAAAACTATAAAAATACTAGAAGAAAACATAGGAGAAATGCTTCAGGATATTGGTCTGGGCAAATATTTTATAGCTAACACGTCAAAAGCAAAGGCAACAACAACAACAAAAAAAACAGACAAATGCAGCCAGATGCAGTGGCTCATGCCTGTAATCCCAGCACTTTGGGAGGCTGAGACGGAAGGATCGCTTTGAGTTTGAGACCAGCCTAGGCAATGTAGTGAGACTTCATCTCTACAAAAAAGTAAAAATATATATAGAGAGAGAGGGGGAGAGAGAGACAAATAGGACTATATTAAAGTATAAAGCTCTGCACAACAAAGGAACATCAGCATAGTGAGGAGCCAACCTGTAGAATGGGAGAAAATATTTGCAATCTATTGATCTGACAAGGGACTCCAGAATATACAAGGAACTCAAACAACTCAACTACCAAAATAATAATAATAATCTCATTAAAAAGTGGACAAAAGATCTGAATAGACATTTTTCAAAAGAAGACATACAAATGGCCAACAGGCTATATGAAAAAATGCTCAACATCACTAATTATCAGAGAAAAGCAATTCAAAACCACAATGATATATAATATGACCCTAATTAGAATGGCTATTATCAAAAAGAGAAAAAATAATAAATGCTGGCAAGGATAGGAAGAAAAGGGAACTCTAATATACTGTTGGTGGAGACGTAAATTAGTACAGCCATTATGGAAAACAGTATGGTTTCCAAAAAACTAAAAATATAACCACCATAAGATCCAGCAAACCTCCTACTAGGTATTTATCCAAAAGAAAGGAAATCAGTATATCAAAGGGATACCTGCACCCCTGTGTTTACTGCAGTATTATTCACAAAGGCCAAGATACGGAATCAACCTAAGTGTCCATCAGTGGATGAATGGATAAAGAAAATGCATTATATATACACAATAGAATACTATTCAGCCATAAGAAAGAATAAAATCCTGTCATTTGTAGCAACATGAATAGAACTGGAGGACATTATGTTAAGTGAAATAAGCCAGACACAGAAAGACAAATATCACATGTTCTCACTCATATGTGCGAGCTAAAAAAGTTGACCTTATGAAGGTAGAGAGCAGAATGATGGTTACCAGAGGCTGGGAAGGGTCCTGGGGAGGGTGGTGGTGGTGTGGAGCGGGGGCGAGGAGGTTGATGAAGAGAGATTGGTTAATGAGTACAAAAATATAGTTAGAAGGAATAAGTTCTAGTGTTTGATAGCAGAGTAGGGTGACTATAATTAAGAACAATATATTGTACATTTCAAAATATCTAGAACAGAAGATATGAAATGTACCCAACACAAAGAAATGATAAATGTTCAAAGTGATGGATATCCTAAATACCGATTTGATCATTATACATTATATGCCTGCATCAAAATTCCACATGTACCTCATCAATTCCTGTCACAGTCAAAATTATTGGTTAAGAATATCATACAATAGAAATAGTATAACTAAACTCCACCAGCAGCCCTGACAGCAGCAGATAGGTTTCAATGACGGGAGTTTTCATGCAGTTTAACCCAGTCAATGGCTCCAAGTATAACTTGCACTTACTGCACTTAGTAATGTAAAAACTGCGTCAGAAATTTAAAAAGCAACAAAGTTAGTAGCATTAATTCTCATGAAGGCCAAAGCAGTGAATAAACTTTGAAACACATTATAAATCACTGTTTCACATTTGGCATACTCTTTTCTGAAATTCAGGAAGCTGCCCCAAATTATGGGAGCAAGAAACTCTTCTTCCTGCTATAACCTGCCTTAAGTAGTGTTATTTCCCTACATTTGTAATATATAGTCATGCATTACTTAACAATGGACATACATTTTGAGAAATGTATTGTTAGGCAATTTTGTCACTGTGTGAACATCAGTGTACTTACACAAACCTAGACGGTATAATCTACTACAACACCTAAGCTATGTGGCATAGCCTATTGCTCCTAAGCTACAAACCTGTACAGCATGTTATAATACTGAATACTGCAGGCAACTTTAACACAATGGTAACTATTTGTATATCTAAACATAGAAAAGGTACAGTAAAAATACAGTATTTTATATATATTTTTTTAAAGATGTCAATACTTCCCTATTTAATACACAGGTTTAATACAATCTATCAAGATCCTAGGAAGACGTTTGGTAGATAAAAATAAGATTATTCTACAATTTACATGGAAAGGCAAAAGAACTAAAATAGCTAAACAATTTTGAGAAAGAAGAATAAAGTGAGAGGAATCAAGACTACCCAACTATATAGCTATAGTAATCAAGACTATGTAGTACTAGCAGAGGGATCAATACATAAATAAATGGAGCAGATCAGAGAACCCTGAAACAGACACACAGAAAAATGCCCAAATGATTTATAACAAAGGTACAAAGGTAAAATGGAAGAAAAATAGCCTTTTAAAAATAGTGTTAAGCAATTGGATGTCCACAACCAAAAACACCAAAAAAAAAAAAAAAAAAAAAAAGCAAAACCCAAGCATTGATCTAAACTTCAAACCTTATGGAAAAATTAACTGAAAATGGACCATAAACTTAAATGTAAAACATACAACTATGAAAATGTAGAAAAATCACAGGAGATCTTCAGAATCTAGGACTAGGAAAAAGTTCAAGGTGACATCAAGAGCATGATCCAAAAAAAAAAAAAAGAAAAAAATGACAAAATAGATTTCACCAATCCTTTTTTTTTTTTTTTTTTTAATTTCAGAATATCATGGGGGTACAACACTTTGGCCATACACATTGCCCCTGTTCTGCCCGTGTCAGACACACAATCGTGGTCATCCCCCAAACTGTGCTCTCTGCATCCATTCAGTGAGAGTTTTTCCCATCCCTTCCACCCCCCTCCCGCCTGCCCACCCTCAGATGAATGTTATTGCCCTGTGTGATGTAAGTGTTCATCAGTTAGTACCAATTTGATGGTGAGTACCAGTGGTGCTTGTTTTTCCAATCCTGTGACACTTCGCTTCGAAGAATGGGTTCTAGCTCCAACCAGGATAATACCAGATGTGTTAATTCACTCTTGTTCCTTATTGCTGAGTAATACTCCATGGTATACATATACCACATTTTATTGATCCACTCGTGTATTGATGGGCACCTGGGTTGTTTCCACAACTTTGCAATTGTGAATTGTGCTGCTATGAACATTCGAGAGCAGATGTCTTTATTATAAAATGTCTTTTTTCTTTTGGATAAATACCAGTAGTGGGATTGCTGGTCAAATGGTAATTCTACTTTTAATTCTTTGAGGTATCTCCATATTCTTTTCCATAGAGGTTGTACTAATTTGCAGTCCCACCAGCAGTGTATGAGTGTTCCTATCTGTCCACATCCCCGCCAACATTTGTTGTTTGGGGATTTTTTGATATGAGCCAATCTCACTGGAGTTAAGTGATATCTCATTGTGGTTTTGATTTGCATTTCCCTGATGATTAGAGAAGTTGAGCACTTTTTTATATGTTTGCTGGCCATTATTCTGTCTTCTTTGGAAAAGTTTCTGTTCATGTCCTTTGCCCATTTTTTAATAGGGTTGTTTGATTTTTTCTTGTTGATTTTCCTAAGTTCTGTATAGATTCTGGTTATCAGCCCTTTATCAGAGGTGTAGCATGCAAATATTTTCTCCCATTCTGTAGGTTGTCTGTTCACTCTAGTGATGGTTTCCTTGTATGTGCAGAAGCTTTTCAATTTGATCAGGTCCCATGTATTTATTTTTGTTGCTGCTGTGATTGCTTTGGGGGTCTTCTTCATAAATTCTTTGCCTAGGCCAATGTCCATAAGAGTTTTTCCAACGTTTTCTTCGAGAATTCTTATGGTTTCATGTCTTAGGTTTAGATCTGTTATCCATTGTGAATTGATTTTTGTGAGAAGTGAGAGGTGTGGGTCCAGTTTCAGTCTTCTACATATGGCCATCCAGTTTTCCCAGCACCATTTGTTGAATAGGGAATCTTTTCCCCAGTGTACGTTTTTCTGGAATTTGTCAAAGATCAGGTGACTGTATGAGGTTGGTTTTATATCTGGGTTCTCAGTCCTGTTCCATTGGTCTATGTCTCTGTTCTTGTGCCAATACCATGCAGTTTTGGTTACTATAGCCTTGTAGTATAGTTTGAAGTCTGGTAGATAGATGCCTCCCAATTTGTTCTTTTTGCTTAAGATTGCTTTGGCTAGACGGGGTCTTCTCTGGTTCCACACGAAGTGTAGAATTATTTTTTCTAGATCGGCAACAAATGATGTTGGTATTTTGATAGGGATTGCATTGATTCTGTAAATTAATTTAGGTAGCAAAGCCATTTTTACTATGTTGACTCTGCCTATCCAAGAGCATGGTAAGGCTTTCCATCTATTTACATCCTCTGCAATTTCTTTTCTCAGTGTTTCATAATTCTCTCTATATAGGTCTTTGACCTCCTTAGTTAGCTATGTTCCTAAATATTTAATTTTCTTTGTTGCTATTGTGAAAGGTATTGCATCTTTAATTTGTTTCTCAGCTTGATTGTTATTAGCATATATGAAGGCTATGGATTTGTGTGTATTAATTTTGTATCCTGAGACTTTGCTGAATTCATTTATCAATTCCAGTAATCTCTTGGTTGAATCTTTGGGGTTTTCTATGTATAATATCATATAGTCTGCGAATAGTGAAAGTTTGACCTCTTCTGCCCCCATCTGGACGCCCCTAATTCCTCTGTCTTGTCTAATTGCTGTGGCCAGGACTTCCAGCACTATGTTGAAAAGAAGTGGAGATAGTGGGCACCCTTGTCTGGTGCCAGTTTTAAGGGGGAATGCCTTCAATTGTTCCCCATTCAGTATGATATTGGCTGTGGGTTTATCGTATATGGCTTTAATAGTTTCTAGGAATGAGCCATCTATGCCTATATTGTTAAGAGTCCTTATCATAAAAGAATGCTGGATTTTGTCAAAAGCCTTTTCTGCATCTATTGAAAGGATCATACAATCTTTGTTCTTGCTTTTATTTATATGGTGAATTACATTTATAGATTTGCGTATGTTGAACCATCCCTGCATCTTGGGAATAAAGCCCACCTGATCGTGATGGATTATTTTTTTGATGTACATTTGAATTCGGTTTGCAAGGATTTTATTGAGAATTTTTGCATCTATATTCATAAGGGATATTGGTCTGTAGTTTTCTTTTTTTGTTGTGTCCTTTCCTGGCTTTGGTATCAAGGTGATATTGGCTTCGTAGAATGAGTTTGGGAGGATTCCATCCTTCTGGATATTTTCAAATAATTTCTGCAGTATAGGCACCAGTTCTTCTTTGCAGGCTTGGTAGAATTCAGGTGTGAACCCATCTGGTCCGGGACTTTTTTTTGTGGGTAGATTTTTTATTACTGCTTCAATTTCAGTGCTTGATATTGGTCTGTTTAGAAATTCTGTTTCTTCCTGGTTGAGCCTAGGGAGGTAGTATGTTTCTAAGAATTTGTCCATTTCCTCCACGTTTTCGTGTTTGTGGGCATAGAGATTTTTGTAGTATTCGAACATGATGTTTTGTATTTCCATGGTATCAGTTGTGACTTCTCCTTTTTCATTTCGAATTGAGCTTATTAGAGTCCTTTCCTTTCTGCTTCTGGTCAACCTGGCAAGTGGCCTGTCTATTTTGTTTATCTTTTCAAAGAACCAACTTTTCATTTCATTAATCTTCTGTACTGTTCTTTTGTTCTTGATTTCATTTAATTCTGCTCTGATTTTGGTTATTTCCTTTCTTCTGCTGGCTTTAGGATTGCTTTGCTCTTCCTTTTCCATTTCCTTAAGATGATTCGTTAGTTTACTGATTTGTGACCTTTCTGTCTTTTGGATGTGGGAATTTAAGGCGATAAGTTTTCCTCTCAGGACTGCTTTTGCTGTATCCCAGATTTTGATAACTTGTGTCCCCATTATCGTTTAGTTCGAAGAATCTTTTGATTTCCATTTGAATCGCCTCCTTGACCCAATAGTCTTTCAGCAATAGATTGTTTAGTTTCCAAGTTTTTGGAGGAAGATGTGAGTTTCTGTTGGAATTAATTTCTAATTTTTATTCCTCTGTGGTCTGAAAAGATACATGGTATGATTTCTATTTTTTTGAATTTGTTTACATCTGTTTTGTGGCCTAGGATGGGGTCAATTTTAGAGAAAGTTCCATGAGCTGATGAGAAGAGTGTATAATCAGTGTTATTTGGGTGGAGTGTTCTGTAGATATCTGTTAGGCTCAAATGTTCTAGAGTCCTGTTTAGGTCTTTTATTTCTCTATTTGTTTTTTGTTTGGAGGATCTGTCCAGTTCCGTCAGTGGGGTGTTGAAGTCCCCTGCTATTATGGCATTGCTGCTTATGATGTTGTCTAGATCTAGCAGTATTTGCTTTATGTATCTGGGTGCTCCTGTGTTAGGTGCATAAATGTTTAGGATTGTTAAATCCTCTTGTGAGATTTTTCCCTTCACCACTATATAGTGTCCATTTTTGTCCTTCTTTACTTTTGTTGCTTTAAAGTTTATGTCATCTGAAATGAGGATGGCTACTCCGGATTTCTTTTGGTTTCCATTAGCCTGGAAAATTGTATTCCATCCTTTCACCTTGAGTCTGAATGCGTCTTTGTGTGTAAGGTGTGTTTCCTGAAGACAACAGATACTTGGCTTGTATTTTTTAATCCATTCAGCCAGCCTATGTCTCTTCAATGGGCAGTTCAAGCCATTTACATTTATTGAGAGAATTGACATTTGGGGTAAATTTCTGATTATTTTGTTGGGTGGTGTCTTTTGTTTTACCTCTTGCATCATTGTGGAATCTGGTTTCTGGGGTTTTAGCTTTTGCGTAGTTTTACATAGGTGGGTGTCTGTTGCTCTGTTTAGTGTATAATGCAGGTCTAAGCACTTCTTGCAAGGCCGGTCTGGATTTTGCAAATTCTATCAGTGATTGCTTATCTGGAAAATTCTTTATTTCTCCCTTGTATAAGAAGCTTAGTTTGGCAGGATACAGAATTCTGGGTTGGCCTTTGTTTTGTTTTAGGAGACTGATGATGTCTCCCCATTCCCTTCTGGCTTGTAAGGTTTCAGCTGAGAAATCTGCAGTTAATCTGATCGGTTTCCCTTTGTAGGTTACCTACTCTTTTCGTCTAACAGCTCTGAGGAGTGCCTCTTTTGTGTTTACTTTGGTCAGTCTAATAATTATGTGGCGTGGTGAATGCCTTTTCATGTTGACTCTCCCAGGAGTCCTGTGTGCTTCTTGTACTTGGATATCGAGATTTCTGGCTAAGCCATGGAAATTTTCCTCTATTATTCCTTCAAATAAATTTTCCAGCCCATGCAAATTTTCTTCCTCTCCCTCAGGGATACCTATGATCCTTATGTTTGGCCTCTTTACATAATCCCACATTTCTTGTATGCTTTTTTCCTGCCTCTTGTTTTTGTGTTCTTTCTCTTCGGCTGATTTATTTAGCGCATAGGAGTTGTCTTCTAGCTCTGAAATTCTTTCCTCTGCATGGTCCAGCCTATTCTTAAGGCTTTCCCCTGTGTTTTGTAGATCCTTGAATGCTTCTTTCATTTCTAGGATTTCCATTTGATTTTTCCGTAATATTTCTGTTTCTTTGGAGAATTTTTCGTTCATTTCTTGCATTTTTCTTGTGGTTTCTTTGTGCTGGGATTCAATTTTCTCTTGAATTTCATTGAGCTTTCTTATAATCCATAAAGGAAATTCCTCTTCTGTCATTCTACCCATTTCATTTGGGTTGGTATCCATTGCTGAAGAACTGATGGTTTCTTTTGGGGGTGACTTTTCCCTCTGATTTTTCATGTTCCCTGAGTTCTTTCGCTGGTTTTTTCTCATCTGGCCTCTTGGTCGGGAGCTGGGGGTGTTAGAGCTAGTTTATGGCCCTGTCACCAGGCCCACAATTTTTGTTCCTTGGCAAAGCCAGGGAGAGTAGTGGTCTGTATTGCCTTACGTGTATTTTAGCAAGTTTGGTGGATCTTGAGTTAACTCTGACCTGTGGTCTTCTCCTCTTCCCAGTGGAGTGTGGTGAGAATGACCTCCCAGCTTGGGCTCTAAGCTAATGAATTGTACTTGAGGATATGAGTCCACCACTCCCTATTAGCTAGGTATTCTGCTATGTCAGTGGCAGACTCTGATCCCCCAGTTGGGGTATGCGAAAGCCCCATGCTTTGGGAGGTGCCCTGTAGCTCCTAGGGGTTACTTTGACCCTGCTCCTCCTGAGGTGCAGGTAGAAACACAATTTCTTTTGGCTGCAGTGTGAGACCTGAATTGGGAAAATTCTACACAGCTCAGAGGTTGCTCATCTAGCCACGTGTTTCTGCCCTTCTGATGTGTGTCTCCGCATGATAGTGGTTGATAGGGGGATCTCCAGTTGTGCACCCATTTTCCACCACTAGACCCCAAAGCGAGGTGGGTGGCCGTCTCTATCCCCAGCAGTCTCCACCAGGGGGATGTTCTCATGGGGAGGGGGGAGTAGTGGCCGCTGGAAGCGCTCTTGGATGGTGCGTAATTCCTTATTGAAGTGGGCAGGATTATGGGGAGCTGCTCTGGTTCAGCCTGTGCCTCTTGAGGTATTTGGTTGTCATGAGAACCGGCAGTTATACCAAATGAGTCAACTATAGCCAGCAACCTTCAAAATGACCAATCTCTGGGGTACAGGAGGGCTGGGACCTGAAGGGTGGGCACTAGGACCAGCACGGAGCGGACTTGTCGGAGGCCAGAGCCGGGATAGCAGGACCAGATGGACGAGCTGCAAGCTGTTTCCAATACACAAAGGTCCTGCCCCTACAGTTCTGGGATCTCATCCCACCTGGAACCCACGGATACAGCTGACCCTGGCCACCAAAGGCAAAGCCTGTCTCGCCCCAGTGGAAGAGCCCCGGGCCGGGGCGGACGGAGCTAGAGACGCGGCTCACAGCTCCGGGCGGGCGGCTATAAAGATGGTGGCCGCCAGCCTGGCGCACAGCCGGACTCTGACCGTGCCAGGAGCGCAGCTTTTCTCCGCTGGCCGCAGCGGCAGCAGTTGCTAGCAACCTCTAAGGGCGTGTCCCGCTCTCCGTTAAACTCCTGGGCCCAGACCCGCTGACTTCCAGTGGCGCAGTGCCGGCCTGCGGGTTCCCGTGCACTGTCCCGGGAAGCTGTATCTCCGCCCAGTGTGATCCCCAGCCCTGCGCGGTCTCTGTATACTGCAGCTGAGGGTTGTGTTTGGCTTTCGTGAATACTCCAACTCCACAGGGTCTGTTGTCTTGTGCAACCACCCTGCCCCAACTCTGGGCTTGTCCCTGACTGAGTGGATGGGGAGGTGCGTAACCGCTTGGGGGGCAGGTTGCACTGCGTGGACCTGGTGAGCGCGCCCTTCCCGCGCTCTGGGCTCTATTGTGCTCCGTGCGCCCTCCGATCTTTGTGAAAATTTTGTACCTGTTTTCTTGGGCTGGGCGTTCCGCGTTGTTTCTCTGTAATTCGCAATGCTGTTTTCAGAGTGAGCGGTCCGTGCTCACATGTACCCGCTGGTGTTTTTCACCTCCTTCCCTGGGAGCGGTGCAGTAGGAGGACTCTATCAGATCGCCATTTTTTTTGCTCTCCAGTATTATATTCTTAAGGGACTACTATCATATATGTGGTCTGTCACTGCCCATAAAATAGTTATGTGGTGCATGACTGTAATTTAGGGAAACAAAGTACCCAAACTTGCAATATTTTCTCTCAAATACACTGGGAGAAACTTATGACATATTAATTCTGAAAATTACTACACAAAAAATTGTAAAAATGCATAACTTAAATTTGGTCATTATGAATTATTATGTACATTTTAGCTATAATAGAGAGTAAACACGAATTTACATGTATGTTTTTCAAATTTCCTAAACTGAAGGAAATATACTTACCTACTAGGAATCATATTGCTGTCCTCTCACTAGTAAGGCCTAGTACAAGAAATATATCTCAACTAAAATTGAGAACAATCCCTTTAACAATGGCCAGCTGCACAGACAAGCTATTTCCCCCATATTCCTTTGCTTCAGAAAGCAAACAGGGTCTCCTGGGCCAAAGCTGGCACTTAGTAGGCATGTGAGGAACCGTCTGATCCATCACTATTTCCATGACGCCTCATCCCTGTCTTTAACTTTGTAGAGATGACAAGGCTTGTTCTCCATTTTAGCTCTAACTTTTCACTTAGTACCCATAAGGATATTTCTTCTTAAGCATCAACACATCCTATAACGTGAGCCTTCTCCTACCACTCCCTTCTAATTCCTGCTCATTGTCTCTCCTTTCTGTTTATCCAATGAATCAAAAACATACCCTAACTAGGAGTGAGTATAAAATCAGTCAGCTGTCTGTATAGAGAGGAGAAAAGGCCACGAAAAGCAATGTAGCACAGAAAAATTAGAACTGAAAACCAGGGTACTTGAGCTCCAGTCTGACGCTACCTACTAAGCTGTGTGACCATTACCTAATTTGATTCTAATTCAATCTCATTTCTCTTCTGAAAAATGACGAGGTCAGACTATTTCAGTGATTTCCAAACTTTTTTTACATAACTGGGTGCCTTGTGGTTGCCAAGTAGGCCAAGGAGAATGAGCTGGTTGAGAGAAAGAAGAAAATTCCCATTTTTATCTATCTTATGTACTATAGTTCTAAATAAAATTTCATCTAGAAACACAAAAAAGGTTTGCAAATCATTGGATTAAATTAACTCCAAGGGTTCTTCCAGGTCTAAAATTATATTACAGCAGATCTTCTTCCAAATAAAGAAAAAAATAAAAAATGAAAAAGTTTTTGATTATAGATCTCTTCTAAGTAACAATTCTACATTTTCAAAACTTGATTGGCATATATGTATTTTTAAAAATTACCTGGAAGAACATAAGACCATGAAGTTCCACTGTCAAACCAAATGTCCAAAATATCCTGACCTGGCACATATTCTAAGGCATCAGGACCACCAACCTAGTAAGATAATATAAAAGCATTTTAATACACAAAGATCACAACATATACAATAAACACTATACCCAAAAAGTCTTAAGAAAATGAAATACAACCATTAAATTCACATTTTTAAATGAAATTTAAAACATTTTTAAGCATTTTACAGTTAACCACAATTCCCTCCATTTGCACATAAAAGTGCTGGTGGCCACTTAATCACACATTTACCAATGTAATATGAATTGTTTTTTCTTTCTTTCTTTTTTTTTTTTTTTTTTACAAAGGAGCACATCTGAACAGAATTGTTTTTTATTTTCTTGAAATTAACTTTAAATTTGGACTTTTTAGTGTGTGATGCAATCAGCTAACTCTACGTCAGATCCCACAAAGTCCTGATATACCAATGTTAGGCACTGTTCCCTCATAATCACAATTACATCTGCTTAGTCAACCAGATCAGTCAAAAGTCAATCTTGGCCCTCACTGAAACAACAAAATGACTCTCACATTCCACTGCTACATTAAATACTGTGCTTATGTAGCTAAACAAAATGTCCACTTTCAAACTACATTAGCTTCCAATTTACAGTGAATAAGATTCGTTTAACTTTGGTTATCAGAGGAGCTATGGTTAAAAAAAAAAAAGATTCGTTAACTTTACATGATGACACAATCACTTTTTAACTCTCAAGAATCCGTCATATTGTTATTGTCATGTAACACACACAATGGCTGTTAGGCTGTTAAATACAAATCAAAATTTACCTCAGATAAGACCTCTTTTGGAAGAAGTTGCTCGGGGGGAAGAGTCCACCAGATATCACTGCCATGTTGTTCCACTAGTTTAGTAATATGCTCAATGGTTTGGCTATTTCAAGGGGAAAAGGCAGAATTATTCAATTAACTACTGTGATGAATAACAAACATTTTAAAATTAAGAAATTGGATATTTTTCCTATTTTTTCCTCAAACTTCTGTGTTACATCTTCAAGTACTTGCTTGGCTGCTGCTGTCATTTTAATTTCAATATAAATAAAATCAGATTGATCATGCATACTACAAAAAAGAAAAAAAAGACTTCTCCTGACCTCCCTATTTCAGTTACTGATTTCCCTATTTCTATCCATCTGTTTTCTATCCAAGTACTCATAATCAAAACCCCTAATTATGTTCCCTCCTCCAATTTCTGCCCAAATTAAACCAATACATTCTGTCAGCTCTACCTTTGAAGCATTACAATTGTTCCCACTGACACTTTATTAATCCAACCTCACTGCCTCAATACTAGATTGATGCAATGGTCTTACTTCTCCCCTACTCTCACCTCTTTAACAAGATATATCTTAAAATAGATGCACTCCTAAGACTGCTTTTATCACACTAACTCTCCTAGAAAACTTGCAAGGGCTTCCTCACTGCTTACAGGACTAAGTCCAAATCAATCTGCGTAAGAGGAAATGCCATACTAAAGCATGGACTTTGACAACAGATACCCAGGCTTATATTCTGACTCTGTCACTTTTTATTTATATGTCTATGCACAAGTACGAAAACTTCTCTAAGATTTGGCTGCCCCCTTTGTTCAGGAGAACAATCTAACTCACTTGTTCAAAAACTACTGAGCACCTCCAACGTCTTGGTCACGGTTCTAGGCACTGGAGATACAGCAGTTAACAAAACAGACAAGATCCTTGCCCTAATGGAACTTACATTTTAGTGATCTTAGATACTTCCCTCAGAATGACGGCAAACTGAGATTATACAGGTAAAACTTAGCACAGTGCCTAACACACAATAGACAGCCAATGAATACATATGAAATGAATAATGAAACTAGTCATATCTTTGGAAAGCTATACAGTGATAAAAATTATTTGAAAATTAAACTCAGGAAAATTTTTATACTAAAATTTCTCGCAAGAATAACATACTATCAATTTATTATAATATTTAATTTATTACTACAGCTTTGTTGATATTACAGCCTCCTCTAGTTGCTTCCCATTTAGTCACAATACACATAATGGTCAAGAGCATGGACCCTGGCACTAGACAGCTTTGGTTTAATTTCTGGCTCTACCACTTGCTAGCCATGTTACCGTGGGGAAGGCACTTAGCATTTCTGTATCTTGGTTTCCTCATTTGTAAAATGCAAATTATAACAGCATCATTAAGAGACTTATTATGAATATTAATTGAGCTAATATATACAAAATACCTAGAACAATGCCTGGCACATTTTAATAAATATTATGTAAGCATTAGCTATTATCCAAACTGATTATTCAAAGTCAGATAAACTTAAATGTATGTCAACCAATTATCAAAACACACATCCATATTAATACACAAAGATTAAAATATATATAACTAAAGCCAATTACCCTCCTTTCTACCACAGTCCATTAATGCAAATAACTATGAATTAACTGTAGGTCCATGAGAGTTAACGGAAATGCAAAGAGTAGTAGATAGGAAAAAGCATTAAGTTCTTAATCTGCTTCCGTGTCTTACCATTCATGACTACATAGGACAACTCATTTAACTTCTCTGGGTCTGATAACTCACAGATAAATGAAGTGTTTACAAAAAATTGTTGTGGAAAGGAAAAATCAAATGGGCGATATAAATTAAATACGCTCTACAAGTTGAAATTTGAAATACCTTACAAAAGCAAGATCTCACTAAGTTTTACAAGAATGTAAAATAGGCAAAAGTCTATATTTCTAAGATGGTCACCCATTTTAGATGGACTTTAACAGTAAAGATAAACTATTATGAGACCATAAAAACTTTATTTAATAACCACCCAGTTATATGACAATAATATTTAGTTACATATTACTACTTTATATAGTTTGCACAGAACATTTTATCAGTTATGAAAATATGAATATATTAAAATAGAACAATTTGAAGAAATCTAATGCCTAAAAGAAGAAAAATCCTAGAAGAGCCAAAAAAGAGACAGTAGCAAAGTACATTTACACACACACGCATGCAATTACAGTAGATATGCTGTTTGTACCAATTATGTAATTATCAACAAAAAAGAACGATTCTAAAAATGGGTGTCATTTTGCCTTTTTTTAATAATTTTATCACTAGATTGGCAAGTTTAGGTAAACAGTAAAATAGTTTTAAATATATTGGAAATTAACAGATAAACATAATATAGAAGTCAAAATAAATGGTTCAAATTGTATATTAATTTAGCAAATAAGGTAGAGAGATGTTAGGATTAATATTATTATTAACCAAAAGCATTTATATGTATACCACATATTATACTTTTCAAAGCACTTTATAAGCACACTCTAATTGGATTCACAAAAATACATAGTAGGTCTTGACTGATGACTGTTCTGTGCCTTAGGGTTCCTTAAATCAGGAGGCTAAGCAAGCAACAAAGTTAGAACCAAGTCTTGAAATTTTGTCTCCTAAATCATGGTTCAGTGCTGTTTTTACTTCTCTTTTCTGCCTCTCTAACTCATCTATAAAGACAAGCACTGTAAGTGAACTTACACTCCTATTCTCTGGGGTTTGCTAAGCAATGGCAAAAAGGCTCTTACCACCCATGCATAATAAAGACTGTGAATCAGAGATGAAGTTGGGGAGCTAGGGAGTCTCAGGAGATTAGTGTGTTGACAGAGCAAGCACTAAGTCCAAAGGCCAGACCCTACCTGTGACTTATTGGATAATGACAGGAATAAATCATATTCTTTTTCTGAGCTTCAGTTTCTATAAACACTGGGAAAAGCTGTGACAAAGGCTAGGTAAAAAATTCTATTCTTAAAAATCCTGATAACTAAAGAAAAGTAAGTAACCTTATGACTATAGATGATACTTGCAGATCCATTTTCAAATGTCAAATTCAACTTTAATAAAACTAAGATCTTTTTCATATGCTTAAACATCAGATAATTCAATGACGTTTTAAAATTATATGTTAAGTGTTATTTAACTGTACTTAAGTATCTTACTGAGTCTATAACTAAAAGCACCAAAAAACAAAGAAAGATTCCAATTTTGCTGTTGGCATGTTATTAAGGCAACTGTAAAAATCTCACCAAGTTTAGTCAAACACCTATAGTCTAACTAATATTCATTTTAATTGCTGCATTTTCTTATAAAGATATTAGTAATTCACTTAGATATATGACATAATATTTTAATATAAAAAATAACAGCAAACTACAAATTAAATTTTTAAAATTACCATTACAAATTAAATTACAAAAAATTGCAAATTAAAAATACTTCTAAAAAAACTCATAAAGGTCCCTCATTTTAGTGAAGAAGAAAGTTTGTTTGGTTTTGTTTTCCTCTCAGTTTACCTAATAATACTTACAAGAAACAACATAACTACATAATGTTATCTATACCAATGAAAAGCAATCCTGCAGTAATTTTTAACAATCCAATTTCAAAAAAGCTGTCATAAATAAAACTACATACTATCAAGAAAACAGCTGAATATTTTTTCTTCATCACATATGCATACGAATTGGAACAAAAGAAATTATTTTCAATGCATCCAAAAGATATATGAAAAATTTTTAAGAGAGAAGCAGCTTTGCCTCATTGCTAGAGCAAGTCACACTAATATTCACACCAAGACTTGCTTCCTTACTTTATGTCATGAAATATAAAAACATCATATAGTAAAAAAAAGTCTGCTAAATGTACTTTAATAAGCACTATGTTCTGCAATCCAGTTCTTTTTTTTTTTGAGACAGCCTTGCTCCATCTCCCTGGCTAGAGTGCAGTGGCCTCATCATAGGTCACTACAACCTCAAACTCCTGGGCTCAAGTGATCCTCCTGCTTCAGCCTCCCAAGTAGCTGGAACTACAGGCGAGCGCCACCACACCCTGCTTAGTTTTCTAATTTTTGAAAGACAGGGTCTCGCTCTTGCTCAGGCTGGTCTTGAACTCCTGACCTCAAGTAATCCTCCTTCCTTGCCCTCCCAGAGTGCTAGGATTACAGGCGTGAGCCACTGCACCCAGCCTCAGTTCTATTTTGAGATTCCAGACAACCAAATTACTTATATTTTTAAAACAGTATGACAACTCTAGAATTACAGAATAAAGAGAACCCAACAAGCATATGTTAATTAGTTCAATTTAGCCATTCCACAATGTATACATATTTCAAAACATCATGTTGAACATGACAAATATATATGATTTTTGTCAATTAAAAAATGTGAAAAGAAAACAGCAAGATTTATGACAAATAAAAATGCAGATTTCCAAGACAAAAATATGCTCACAATCCAAACAAATCAAAATTTAAGTGTACAGAATTGGTATCACAAAGAGAAAGCTTTCTCTTGCCTTGTACTCTGGTAATTTGAATGATTCTAAAAAAGTGCGGCAGAGAGTTTTAAAAACAAAAATTGAAATAAAAATAAACACAAACTTATAACCTAAAAACTTGAGGTAACTACAATGGATTACAAAATAAAGATAAATTTAATGTTCAAACAAAATCTGAAAAGATAATTTGAAAAAATATGTAAGTTAATGTTGAACAAGTGCTCAAAAGATACTCATTATAGATGGGTTACATTCATTTGATTTTCATACAGAGAACTAGGTAACCATTAAGACCTAAGCTACCATTTTAAACAGCTGTATATTCTTTCTTCTATAACTGACTTAAATTTTATCCTTTTTATGTTATATAAACAATTGTATTGGACATCTTACACACGTATCTTTGTAGAAGAGACATTAGTCCTCTTATTTCCTTAAATACTTAGAATTTTTTTTACAATGAAACTGACAGCATGCTTTAAAGTTTTTAAAAACAATTTTCTAAGCATTTCTCTGTGATATTAAATATTCTTCTGGAAAACAATACAAGAAAAAAGTCTAAATTTGTCTGGAAATTTACAAATTCTCCCTTTATTTCATTAACATCCTAGATTTAACACAAACACACAGTTAACTTATAACCTAAAGATCAGTATAAATGACTGTTGATAAAAGTAGGTGAAACTACTTATCAGTGCATAATCTATATGCTTCCATTTTAATGCTGTATTTTACAAAGCAATAAGTCCATCATAAAACTTTGTACTTTACTCAAAGGCCTTATCTAAACACACGTATTACGTGTTCCTTCTTAGGTTTCAATCAGTGAAAACCCACTAGATAGCATGAGCAACTGTAACAACCAATCACTCTGAACCCCCATATCAGCTGGAATGAAGGCTTATTTAGCGTGCTATTGGAAATTAAGCAGCACTAAGATTACCAGGTAACAAAGAAACTGCTGCTGGCATTCCACTGTTTTCTGTGTTTTGTCTTTATAAGAAAAAATATTAAGGATTGTAAGACAACTTTTCTTCTTCAAGTTATTGGAATAAGAATGAGGTAAGAGGCTAAATGTTTCATATTTGTTTACTAAATTTAATTCTAGAACACAATGAAATTTGGGAGAGGGGAATTTTATTTTAAATTTGATCCTACACTTATGTTTTAAGGGTGACAGGAAATAATTTTGGAGAAATTTTTCTTTATTTAATGAACATAAATTTTTTCACCAAAAGGCCATTATTAACATGAGCAAAAATCTGAGGTAGTTAAAGTTAACACCCAAATTAGACCGGAAATTCCTTTCCTATTTCTACTAAATTTCTCCTAATTTCCAGAAATGAAGTCAGGGGCTAAATTTTCTAAACACATATGTTAACTATTGCATTAACAGCATCAAATTCATAACAATCATCTGAAATGCTTAAAGAAATTTAACCAACTTTTCTGTCCTAGGTAGCCAATGTTTCTAAATTTTATCTTTTTTATGCTAAAAATTATTTGTTTTGTTTTTATTAACCAGGAACAAATTTCAACCTAAGTTATAATGGCATTATATCACAGATTCAGAAAATAACCAATGGTATTAAAATCAGAAATGGAATTATTTTTATGGAAATAAAATGCAAGTGAGATGATTAATTCAAATCAAAATTAAGCATCAGAATTTCAAATCTACCAGTTCCTAAACTTATTTAGAACACGAATAAATCAAGATTTTCTTCTGCGAAACAAGTATACTTAGAGATAATATACAGACTTTCATCAAGAAAAGCAGAAGGAATCTTCTGATATGTTTAACGGGGTTATCAAGTGTAACAGCAACTCCATATGGACTGTATACCAATTTCCAGTGGAGATGCTGTTACTTTTGATGGTTACCATCTCGCTACAATATAAAGGCATAACAAAGAAAGATAGAAAATTGGGGTCACTTGATTCTCATTTGATTCAGGAGAAAAAAAGATAACCTTTCATTTTGTTTTATAAAATTGACAAATAATTAAGAATTAATATCAATTTTCTGAAATTCAAGTGTTATGTCACCAAAAGGACCCAGCAATGGAAGAAGATTAGAGTCATCACTCAGAAATGGAATACAGGAAATTGACCTATGAATTGACAGACAATATGGCTAAGTTTGTCTGTCATTTCTGTAGGCCAATATTCTGTATGTCTCTGCTACTTCAAAAATCAGTTATCAACTAATACAATGCAAGCAACACAATGGCATATACACAGAAAAGAATCTGTAACATAACCATGTAAATGTATTGACTAAATAAAACATAAATGATATCTAATGAAAACGTGTTTGTTTTTCTGACAAAGCTCACATTTCACCTAGCTTATTAACCAATCAATTTATGTATCATTTTATTGTTACGATGAAATAATGGTCAACTAAACCAGTTTTTTCCACTAACTAATACATACATACAGTCCACCTCAGAGTTCAGAGAGCTCAGTGTTTCACCATGGAACCCTCATCCACCTCAATCACGTCAATGAAATTCCCTAAAAATCTTGCTTTCTATAATACTAAAACAAATGAGAAACAATGGCATGGCTTATAGAAGTTTCCTTAAAAGAAAACTCTCCAGTGTGAAATTTTAAACAATACTTGTGTAAATTTATCTCACCTATATCACTTTAATTCTTAACAGAGGTATTATTAGTAGTTTACATCTGACCAAGCTCTAAATTAAAAGAACAACATAGCAACAATATTTACACCAAAAAGTCTTACCTCAGCTCCAAATTCTAATAATATGGAAACAAACTTACAATGACTTCCTGGTCTCCAGTCTCTAGTTTCTTTTCCTAAGACATATTCTTACCCCTCATGCTTACTTAAAAGTTTAAACTCCTTAACCTAGTATTCAAGATTCACTACAATTTGCTCTAACCAATCTTTCTTAGTATCTTATCTTTCTATTTGCTGCACACACCCTGCAGTCTCAGAATGACTCCTGTATGCATGCTATGCTTTTCCCCTCCAGGTCTTCAACTTCTGCTGATCCCTCTTCTTGCAAAACACTTTTCTCCATTTCCTACCTAATCCTTGAGGACCAAATGAAATGTTATATCCTCTATGAATGAAGTCACTCAGTTATTCTATGGTTCCATGTTTGCCCAAGGCAGAGCCCTTAGTTCTTCCCTTTGAGCCATGTTGCCATATGGTGTCAAATCACCCACAAAGCAGTGATACAAACTATCTTTCAAACTGAAAAGGAGCCTTCATACAAAGGATACTAAGAACTACTCAATATTGGGCTATTGATAATTCTTAAGAAACAAAACCAAAGAAACCACTTTCATCAATATTTTTTAAAAACTTCTAAAATACATGCATTCATGAAAGTACCTTTAAGAAATATTGATAATGTTGACAATGAAAAGTAGAACCTTTTCACAGAAATGCTAAAGAACTCCAAGGTAGGGACAGTCAAGTCTATACCCACTATCTCTTGAACACCCCATTACTTGCTGGCCTCTATGCCCTCAATTTCTTCACTGGATCCTCAATTGGTGAAATGGATAAATACTTAACCAAAATGTGCTCAAACTCTTTACTTAAGGTATAGTATAATTTCATAAAAATTCCATTAACCAAATTAAAACAAATTAATCAAAGAAAATGAAAACCTAGAGTGTATCTCTAAAAGGAATAATTAATATTCCCCTTTCCACATCTGTTAAAAACAGCAACAACACTTAATCTCCCTAATATTACTAGAAGATAAACTAGCTAGACTATAATCTCATCAAAAGCAGGATGTAACTTGTTCACTGCAGCTTGTTAGCAGTGTCTAGCACTGATGTACTGAATGCTTAACAGCGTTTCTTGAATGAACAGATGAATAGTGCCTACCTACCATTTCTAAAACACTCTGCTTTACGCCAAGTACTTTGCATTTATTATTTAGTATTTATAATAGTTCACCCACAACCACTGTTTTTCATATTTTATTGAGAAGAGAGAGGTTAAGTAAATTCTTCAGTCTTGCACACAGTAAGTGGCAAAGCCTGGGTTCAAATTCAGTTGTCATTCTCCAAAGCACATATTCTTTCTAAGTATGTTCTCTTTCAAAAAGCACATGAGGGGACTGTTTGGGGTAAAGGAATTATTCTAAAACATGATGGTGATGGTGGCTATAAAACTGTATAAATTTACTACAAATCGCTTACTATAAATGAATTTTATAGTATGCAAAGTATGCCTCAATAAAGCTTATGAAAAAAGGATGAGGTAGATCTATATGTACTGATTTAGAACAAACTACAAGATATAAAGTGCACAGAGCAGCAGATGGAGATGCTCCCTTTTGAATAAATATATGTATATGCTGGCAGAGGATTTCATTTTTTCTGGAAAGATTCAGAAAGAACTGGAACAATGACTGCCTCAAAAAAGGCTCTGGTATCTGGAGTAGGAAGCAGCCTACTTTTCACTGTATAAGCTTTTCTACTATGAATTATTTACTATGTCCATCTATTATCTTTCCAAATTAAAAAAAATAAGGAAAAAATAAGAAAAAACCAGGAATGTAATAATCAACGAAATTATGTGCATTTAACTATATTATAGTTTCTTAAATTTTAAAGTATCTAAACAATTATGTAACACCATGCCATTTCCACTGAAAAGGGAAGTAGACTCAGAATAAGAAAGTGATTCCAATTTCTAAAGGAAAATTATACTTGGGGCTTCCCCACTGAACACTGTCCATCTTTGGATCCCTCAGATCTTAATCTAACACACTAAATTTTCATGGAAAAAGAAAATCAGAGGCTTTGATTGATACTTGCTTCTAAGTATCAATACTGAAAAATATCCAGTTTTCGTTATTATTTCAACCATTTGAAAGAGTCTTTTTGAAATTTGTATTTTACTCCCCCAAAAAGACTGCTATATTTTATTTAACAGATAAAGAGCTCCCAATAGTCCACATTATTTTTCCATTTTTGAAGAAAACACAACTCACTTTAAAACACTGAAAAATTTTAGAAAGAGTTTTACCTGTTGATCAAGTATTCATCTTTTGTCTTATGATGAAACACAGGAATTGGAACACCCCAAACTCTTTGCCTTGATATACACCAATATGGCCGCCTGTCTATCATTTCAACCATGGCATTCAGTGCTGATCCAGGAATAAATTTCACCTTTTTTAACAATTCCTGCAATTGAATCATAAATCAAGTCTAGTGAGAGAAAGCAGAACAAATTTTCTATAAGCCATTATTCTTCCTAATGGAGTTCTTTATTTTGGATGTTTGTAGTCATTCTTGTGCCTTCTACACCTAAAAGAAAGAAAACAACTAAAAAACTAAAGATGGCAGAGCAAATGAAGCAAAGTAAAAATGAAGCAACAGAAAATTTAATATACTTAAAATCAATTCAAATTTGATTTGAACCATTTTTTAAATGCTGAAAAATAAGCCACTATCATAGGTTGACAAAGATTGCAATATAACCTGATTTTACATGGTACAGCTTATGGTTTCTACAATATAGAAAACATTTTCTCAAAATAATAGTTACTTCCTTTTTACTTACCATCTCTCAAGAACTCTCCCTCCCTCCACCCCTCAAGAGTTGTAAACTATTAGTATTTGATTTCATTTCATTTGCCAATTACCAAAAGACGGATATATAGCAAAAACATTTGGTAATAATCTCCAAAAAAGCCAAATCTGTTAACTTCATTTTTAAAAATCTATTTGTAAATAAAACACCTTTCTGTACTTTCAGAGCAGGTTTAAATGGTTTCCTCACTTACGTTAACTACCAGAAATCCCCTTCACCAAAAACCTTTGTAGCACCACCTACTGGCAGAATGGCAACATCTCTGCAACTCAATTTGATTAATACTGTATTTGGTTTAAAAATCTAAGAAATGTGAATATCGACTGGATATTTGATTTTGATAAGGAATAATATTACTTTTTTAAGGTGGTGATAATGGCATTGTAATGATGCTTTACAGAGTTTATCTTCCAGATGTATGTGCTGAAATATCACCTGGAAGAGATATAATATGGGAGAAATAATGCCTAGAATTTGCTTCAAAATAATTCAATGGTTAAGGTGTAAAAGGTAGGTGGCAGGAGGGTGTAGATTAAAACAAAATTGGTAGTTGTATTTGAGATTTTCTAATCAATGAATAATGAAAACTCCTTTCTTTTTAAAGTTGCTACTATCACTTTCTGAGAAATGAATTGCTATATATTTAAGGTAAAAATTCATATACTAAACAGGATAAACTTTTGACTCCTTTTTTTCATTTGTAGACTAAGTGGGGGATAATACTTAATTTTGGCATTTGAATCTTAACATTATGTAACCTAGCCGCCTTGGGATGATCTTAGAATGTTTTCTTAGTAATTTGTTCCATTTCCTGACTCCTCCCTGCAAACAAAATGGCAGTAGCACTTTATTCTGATTTTTTTCTCCTTTTTGGCTTATGCCTATTCTATTTTAATTAAATATGTGTAAGTAAAAAATTTTTTTAAATAATTTTTTTAATTGCCCAAAAGTCGATTATTGCTACTAATACGATTTGTTTTCACAAAATTGTGGGTAGTAGGAGGGGTGTAAACAAAAACAAAATTGGCTAAATGTTGATTATTGTTGAAATTAGTGATTCTCAATTGCAAAGAGCAATAGAAAACTGTCTATAATAAAGTTTAAAAAAAAACTTGGCTTAAACTTATTGCATCGGATTTACACGTTCTGCAACCAATAATCTGTGCAGAGCTGGAAGTTACACAAATTTTAACAGTTATAAGTAAGGAAGATAGGCTTCAAAGGAAGAAAAATAATAACACACATTATATATTATAGTTATCCACATTACAGAAGTATAGAAAATATAAATTGTTATGTATAGCTTTGGCAAAGACCCCAAATAGCCAGGCCAACAAACGACCCAGCTAATTATAGTAGAATCTTAGATGCACACTGTAAAGCAAAATATCTACGTTTTCAGCCTGGTTAACACATATACATTTAAGCTCTTTTATTGGACAAACCAAGTTGTTTGTGAGAGATGTACACACACATATATATACAACACATAGATGCATATATGTATTAAATGAAAGAGCTCAAATATATATCAAATATTTAGAACACCAGTTATGAAGTATTTGTTAACTCAAAGCAATGCCTATTATGTGCCAGACACTACTCTGGAAACTTTTTATTCACTTACCCCATGAGGTAGGCATCATTATCAACTTCATATAGATGAGGAAAAGGAGATTCTAGGAGATTAAACAATTTACTAAACTCAGTTCTGTCCTAATTCTATGCTACTTTCACTACACTGGGTAGGAAAGACTATACCTACTAACTTGTGATTTGGGCAAGTCACTTAATGTCTGTAAGCCTCATTTTCCACACATGTATAATGAAAGAATGGAAATCCAGGGTCCTTACAGATCTAAAATTCTACAACTCTATGAAAACAAATCATAATAGTAGCAATCCCTTCCACTCCCAAAACCCTACCTCAACCTCACATGCAACCCTTTTATACTGAGGGAATGATAAACCCAACCCCTTATAATAGGATGGCCTTTTATACCTTAGCTGTAGTCTTAATATCCGTGATATTTACAAACCACTGCTTGCTGGCACGAATGACCACTGGTTTCTTAGTCCTCCAGTCATAGGGATAGCTGTGAACCAATTTTTCTTCTTTCAACAAGTTCTTTGAAGTCTGAAGCATCTTTATAACTTAAAAAAACACCAATTTATATTAGACATAATTAAAAAGTACTATGAAATCCTAATAATGGTCTAAACTCCAGGGAGTACTAAATCTGCACCAATAGATGCCAATAAGAGTAGCTACCTTGTAGGTATCAAAGGCACAATTTGGGCATCTCCTGACCAAAAAAGCAAGGACTGTAAAACTAGTCAGACTCCAAATTATGCCATTCCCACATCTCTCCACTTCAAAGGAAAGATGAACAGAATATATCTAGAATTCTATATTTGAAATTCAGAGTCATATTATTTCATGCCATAAATCTTAAAGCGGTCTCCAGGTAATCCAGAAGAAACCAGGTGTAATGGGTTGAATTGTGTCCCCTCCAAAAGATCCTAATCCCCAGTACCTGTGAATGTGACCTTACTTGAAAATCGGGTCTTTACAGATATAATTAAGTTAAGATGAGGTCACGCTGCATTAGAGAGGGCGCTAAATCCAATGACTAGTATCTTTATAAGAGGAGAGGATACACAAAGAGATACATAAGAGTTACAGAAGGCCATATGACAACAGAGATAGAGACTGGAGTGATGCAGCCATAAGCCAAGGAATGCCAAAGATTTTCAGAAGCCACCAGAAACTAGAAAGAGGCAAATAAGGATTCTCCCAGAGAACTTTCAGAGGAAACGTGATCCTGCCAATATCTTGATTTTAGACTTCTAGCTTTCAGAACTTGAGAGAATAAATTTCTGTTGTTTTAAGCCACCAGATTTATGGTGATTTGTTACAGTAGCCCTAGAAAAGTAATATACCAGGTTTCATTAGCCTTAGTCCTCATGTGGCAAAAAACGGTTTTCATAGCACCTGGTCTCTGAATCCATAAAGAAAGGAAGAAAGACAATTTAAAACTGGAAGACCACAGATCCCAATACATAAACCATGCTATATGGGTCAGTTATTTACAAGGGGAATAACTTGAGTGGGGAATGTCTGATTCACAGTCAACATCTAGCCCCAAGCTTGATTTTATCCTTCCACAAAAGTAATACTGCTGATTACTACCTCTGTGGTCCTAAAATAACCTCACTCTCTGGGGACTGCCTTAATTTGCTTAAACAAATAGAGCAGCTTCAAAGCAAAAGATGAATAAGTACCAAACTCCATTTTAAACCATGTGGCAAAACAAAATGTAACTTTACCTTTTTGCTTCTGTTGAAAGTTTAAGAAGGGAGAATAATTAGTAAAGGTTACTGTTTTTCAGAAGACATATGTTTATGATATCAACAGATACAATACTTACCCACATCAGTACCCTCTTCAAGGACAGCCTTGTTTTTAAGTTCAGGACCTGCAACATCTGTGAAAATTCCATCTTCATCCACTAAACAATCCTACAAAGTGTTATTTTGAACAATTAAAATAAAATATCAAGCTATTTTATCTTATGATAATATCTGGCAGTAACAATGTATATAAAACATTTCAGTATAGCCTAGTCTTTCCTCACATTGAAAATCTGGGTACTTCTTATTCAGTCAACAGGAATGTGAATTTTATACATTTAAATCACCAAAGGCAAAATGTGTTATTAAATCATACACCTAAAGTTTAATAACAAAAAGACCATTTTTGACAGGTCTCTATTATTTACAGATCTATGAAAATGTACATAGCTATTCCCTTTGAAACTGGCCTTTTAACCAAATGGAAAAACTTGCTAAGTAATTGAAGTGTGTAAAATAATTTAGAGGTGATTGTTTAGTTACAACAACCTATTCTTTTCAACTATTTAGTAAAATCTACTTGCCATTGAAAATCTACTGGCCATTTTTCAGGGACTGAAAGTAATTTCTCTATGTGACCTACTACTTGAAAAAAAGTAATTTAAAAGTACCCCATGTAATATATATTCTTCAATTCTAACTCTGTACTGATTTTGTGCTAATTCTGGGAAATCTTTCTCAATTGGTATGAATTAATGAAGCTTTTGGGTATCACACAAACCTAAGCATTTCACAATTGTCACCATAATAACAAAAATAATTATTATCAAAAAATAAAGACATTAGTTAGGATTTATCACTTTTATTCTACAAGATGCATAACTAGGAAGGAAAAAAAGAGGAATAGTACCATGGACAGGTTGTGTTGAGATGCTACACTGTAATCTTCCATACCATGAGCAGGGGCTGTGTGAACCAATCCTGTTCCTTTTGCCATGGTCACATGATTTGCAGGTAAAAGAGGAGAGACTTTATCAGGGATTAAAGGATGACTACAAGTACCATCTCCCAAATCTACACCTGTGGGGAAAGAAAACCATTATTAAGAATCACTTTATATGGCAAATTCATCTCTAAGCTTAGCAATAGAACATCAGGTTAAAAGTGCAGAATCTAGAACACGACTGGCTGGGTTCAAATCCTGGCTTCTCGTTTTACTTGCTCTATGACCCTCAGTAATCTATAAAATGCAGATAATTATGGTTCCTACCTCAGAGGACTGCTGTGAGAATAAAGAGTTAGTGCAGTTCAAGCGTTTCAGTGCTTCCTGTATCTATCACTTAATATTCTCCCATACCCCCTCCCAAAAAGATCTGTAAGTAATAATTCATATTTTTCTAGAAAGAAAATCTACCCCACACAAATTACTCCATCTTAGCTGTTCAATATTCTTACTACTTTAATAAGTAGTAGGCTAGTTGTCATCAGCTTATTTTGCCAGGGATGAGAAATATATATAATCCTCTGCAATGTGGTCATTCAAAATGGCAACCCAGGCCAGATGCAATGGCTCACACCTGTAATCCCAGCACTTTGGGAGGCCAAGGCAGGAGGATCACTTAAGGCCAGGAGTTTGAGACCAGCCTGGACAACAAAGCGAGACCCCACCTCTAAAAAAATTTTTTTTTAAATTAGCCAGGCATGGTGGCATGTGCCTTTAGTCCTACCTACTCAGGAGGATGAGGCAAGAGGATAGCTTAAGCCCAGGAGTTCAAGGTTGTAGTGAGCTGTGATCAGGCCACTGCACTCCAGCCTGGGCAACAGAGTGATATCCTGTCTCTTAAAAAAAAAAAAAAAGCAAAAATGGCAACCCAGTAATTCTCTGCACAGTAATAACTTGAAATAATTATGCAATCTAGACAAAAGATCTTTAAATTTAACCTTAATACTTTCAAAAAACTCGTGATATTTAGCTTCTCTGATGACATCGAACTTGTCAACAAAGGCTTTAACACCTTCTGCACTTAAAAAAGAGGTGGGAAGGGTATGGAATAAAGAATATACTGTCTACTAACTTACCCATTGCACCAACAAGGATCAATTAATCTTAAACATTCTGTAGTTCCTTTCCCACCTTTGACATAAAAATCTTTTTATTTTTGTTAAATTTGTTTAAACTTCTAATTGGCTTGTACATGAACTGATGAACTTAGAGGACTTTCCTATTTAGCTATGCAGTCTTTCCATTTTTTTAAATCTTTATTCATGTGATTGCTCTTTTTTCCCCAGTGATTGGAGTTTTTGAGCAAGAAACTCAGATACATCATACATAAGTATCAAAGATAACTTTAAACTTCCCTAGACTTCCATAGTTATATTTCAAAACCAGTCACTACTTCAGAATTCCCAAATTATACCTTACTAAGGATTATTTTGATAGAAGGACTGCTTTTGGAATAATTTGCAGAATTTATTTAACTTCTATTAAAATTATACGCCAAAAAATAAGTATACTTATTTCCTTCCTTCATTTTATTAAATCAGATAAAAACAATTTTAACAATTAATTTTGCGTCAAATTTTACCAAGTAACTATTGGGTATTGGTAACTACTGCCACAATTTTTTTTTTAACCTGTTGTACCTTTGTCAATGTTCATATTTTTCTATACTCCTATCATGTTTAATACATATTCTCCTTCAGTGTAATCAATGTAAAATATATTCTTGAAAAGTAGAGGCCATATCTGTTTCAATTCACAATGAGCAACGTTCAGCAAAGTAGTGAACTCAAATCAACACAATATTTTGATGACTGTGATGGAATATCTAGAAATCTTCACCTGAAAATGTGGAAATAGTCTCAAATGTTGTTTCCAAAGCAGAAGCAACAGATGCTACTTTATCTGCGGCCAGAATGTAGAGGTCTTCAGAATCGGCACATTTTACAACAGCATACCTAACATAAAATTTTAGGAGAGAATTACTAATAATAAAAAAAGAAAACCCATAAATAACATTTTAATTTTTTAATATCATTTTAGAAAAACTAACTTCGAGATCAAAATGTATTATTTTCAAAGCACTTCATAAATTACATTTCTATTGCATTTTCCCAAAAAGTGGGATATAAGGTCTTAAAAGGAATCATCTAAGGCTTAAAATCTATGTGAACTAAGTTATAATTCACTAACTTTTAAAAGGATAGTGAGGATGAAATATAATCAAAACAATGCTAATGATAGAATGTACCTTATTTGTGGATAAAACAAAAAAATGCAACAATATACCTACTTTGACTCTGGCATATAGCAAACAGCCTGATTGGCTGGAATCGTCCAAGGCTGGGTGGTCCAGACTAAAATACTAACAGGAGATGAACTATCTGTGAAAATAAAGTTGTAAATAATGTTAGCAAATGTTATAATTCCATAACTTTAATATACTCAAGCAATGAATAAATCTTACCTATAAGAGATGCCAATTTAGGAGAAGGTTTCAAGAGAGGAAATTTTACATATATTGAACGACTGACGTGCTCAGGATTATATTCAAGTTCTGCTTCAGCCAATGCAGTCCTAAGGTTTAAAAACATTAAACATAAATATCTGGATGCGCCATAAATTTCTCCCCTTTAGTTACTAAAAAATGTACATATACCTAGATGAGGGAGACCAAAATACAGGTTTGTAAGATCGATAAACCAAGCCCTATAAAAGACAAAGATATTATATTAAGGCTGGAATTTTGTAACACATACTTTAACATACTCCGAGGAGAAAAAAATAGTTCATTACCTTATCATACATTTGGTAAAAAATTCTCAACTGTCTGGCCTCATACTTTCCATCAAATGTATAGTAGCAATTATTCCAATCTGCCATTATTCCCCAACGAGTAAATGCTGATTTCTGTTTCTCAATGGCTGTTTTAGCAAATGATCTAGCTAAAAAGAAAAGAAAAAAAGGGAAAGAAAAAGCTTTTGAAAACCAATAAACTCAAATTCTTAAACATGGTTTAGCATGGGTCTCTCTAAATAAATATATGCGCTATACACAGTTCAAACTATGACATTTTTTAATAGGAAGATAATTTGAAGGTTAAATGTATTCAAAAGACACCTACAACAAATTCTAAAATTAACTGGAATTTCAAAAGTTAAAATTTGGCCAGATGCAGTGGCTCATGCCTGTAATCCTAACTTCTCTGGGAGGCTGAGGCACGTGGATTGCTTGAGCTCAGGGGTTTCAGACCAGCCTGCCTGAGCAATCAGCCAGGTGTCGTGGGCGCGCCTGTAGTCCCAGCTACTTGGGAGGCTGAGGCAAGAGGATCACTTGAGCCCAGGAGTTGGAGGTTGCAGTGAGCTGCAATGACGTCACTGCACGCCACCCAGGGCGACAGAGTGAGGACTCTCTACAAAAAAAAAAAAAAAAAAAGGACTCTGTCTCCACAAAAGCTAAAATTTTATTACCATCTTCTGTATTTTCCAGATATAATGACCTCACATTTAGAAAAAATAAACTGGAAAAATCATTCCTCATTATTTCTCAATTTAAGAAAAGATCAAAGGCCAGACATGGTGGCTCACTCCTGTAATCCCAGCACTTTGGGAGGCTGAGGTGGGAGGATCACTTGAGGTGAGGAGTTTGAGACCAGCCTGGGCAACACAGCAAGACCCTGACCCTACAAAAAATTTTTAAGAATTAGCCAGGTGCAATGGCACATGCCTATAGTCTCAACTACTCGGGAGGCTGAGGCAGGAGGATCACTTAAGCCCAGGAGTTCAAGGCTGCAGTGAGCTATGATTGCACCACTGCACTCCAGCCTGGGCAGCAGAGAGAGGCCCTGTCTCAAAAAAAAAAGAAAACATCAGAGAATAATTTTGATTTTATTACACACACAAAAAATTAATCAAAATATTGAATCTAAGTCAATGATAATATGTGTCACAAGGAAGCAAAAAAAATCTTCACAATCATATCCAAATATACCACAGTCCAACATGTAAGAAAAGACTATTCCACCCTGGCCCAGTCTGCTGAAGGAAAGGATCAAATAAGAGATTAATTTAAAATGTGTACATTTTAGAATTTATTTTTGGTTTAGCACCGTAAATAAGTCAACAGCCCTATCCAGGAAAGTGAAAAAAAAAAAAAAAAAAAACCATGAACACTAAGGAACTGAAGAATGTAATTAGAAATGCTCAAAAAGTCTTTCCTTCAATCCTCTAAACAGAAATTCTCACAAAAAATCAATTAAACAAAACATGAATTTTCTGTGACACAAAGTGGTTTCCAACAGATCTCATAACCAAAACAAAACAAAACAAAACAAAACCAAAGGTTCCTTTGATAAAGCCCTGACTTTTCCAAGGAACCTAAGTGTTTACAAACATCATTTTAAAATATAAATATAGATTATTTACCTTTCTCTCTAATTTCCGCAGCTGAAAGATTCTGAGCTTTTCCACCAAGTTCCGATAATACTTTTATTTCAATGGGCAATCCATGACAATCCCAGCCAGGCACAAAATGTATCTTGGAACCGCTCATCATATGGTATCGATTGGCTATGTCTTTCAAAATCTGCAAAGATAAAGTGATAAGTCATCATTTATACATAAAGCATATGGCCTACAATTTATATTCTTTTCTTAATTTAATACCATATTAAAACACTGAGAAAACCCTATTTTAAAAGGAATTATATAAAATAACCAATTAAATCTAACACAAGCTCAAGTGCCATATAAACACAAGAAGTAACAGATATTTGAATTTTTAAAATGCCATTAACTCCCCCAAAGGAAATGAAAGAATAAGAGATTTCAAAGTGAAAAACATTGTGCTCAAAATTACTAATTTGTTTGTAAAATTGAAATACACCAAAAAAGCAGCCCATAATACCTTTTTCAGAAATACTTTTGACCTTCTAAAATGAGAGAGTACAAATAAGTAAACTAGAAATTTGTTTCACTCTTACGAAAAAAATTATTAACATAAATGATCCAATATTATCTATATTTAGCTGAAAAATATTATAAAATCATTGCAGAACTTATAATGCACTCAGAGATTGGAATATTGTGGTTAACTCTTTCTATCATTAACAAAAACCCTTGTAGACCTGTTCCCTAGGTATGGTTCTATAACTGATTTACCTTTCTTATTTCATTATAGATACTAGAGGGCAGCAGAGCCTTTTAAAAAATGTATCACCATCGTTGAATGGGGGGATCAAAGGCAAAGGATAGATTTGGCTCCAAGCTCAACTTCCTTCTTCCCAAAAGGAAACAGTGCTCTGACCACTAGCCCAGTAGTCCAGAAAATAATTTCCTCCTTTCCACCCCTATCAAAAGTAGAAAAGATATTACACATTCCTCCCATCCCTTCCCCCCTTTAAAAACTCCAATTTTCAAGCTTTTTGCCAAAGAACAGCAGGGAGCCTTGTGATCTGGGTGGCAGTCATACAACAAAAATTCATATAGCTATATGTAGTAAATATTTGTATACTTTACTCTGGATACATTATTTAAATCAATTGATAATATATAAATAACCTCCTTTCCACTTATCTCTATTGGAAATTGGGTTTTATTATCTGTCTCCTCTCTGTAAAACATAAGCTCCATGAAATCAGAGATCCCATCTGTCCTCTTCACCGATGAATTCCAGCATTTAGATGGTGTTTGGCACTATTCTATAAATATTTATCAAATAAATGAATGCATACATATATGATCGAGAACATAATGTCTTATACGGCAGCCACTAGTCACAAGTGACTTTTGGTGCTAGTCCAAATTGAGATATCCATTCTCTCTCTCTCTGTCTCTCTCTCTATATATATTTATTTATACACACACACACACACACACAATATATATTTTATTTTTTTGTAGAGACAGGAATCTCACTATGTTGTCCAGCCTGGTCTCAAACTCCCAGCCTCAAGCAAACTCCCAGCCTCAAGTGATCCTCCCACCTCAGCCTTTCAAAGCTCTGGGATTACAGGCATGAACCACCACGCCCAGCTGAGATGTACTCAGATGTACTACTGAATAGTGCTGTGCTTTCAATCATATGAACAGAAGAAAATCAATCATCTGAGCTAATAATTAATAGTGTATCTAATAAAGATTTTTAAATGTAATCATAAAAGGTAATGATATATGAAGCTTCTAGTAAAAAGAACAGTAGGAATACAATAGGAATATTTTACTAACTGCTCAGTATCAAACACTAACCTCTTCCTCCCCCAAAAAGTTCCTCCATACTGTTAAGAGTCATTTGTCTCTTTTGTCCCTTTCAATTTTCTGTCACAATATTCATGTATTCGTTTGCTTGAGAGACAAATATTTGAATGACTACTAAGTGCCAAGAATTGACTGGTCTAGGAACCTAGGATATGGTAGTAAACAGGAGACAAGGTCTTTTTTCTCATGGAAGAAGACAAAACATATACCTATATATCACTCATTACTAAGGAAAAAGCAAGTTAAAGGGTTAGAAAATGAGGCCAGGCACAGTGGCTACGCCTGTAATCCGAGCACTCTGGGAGACTGAGGTGGGAGGATCGCTTGAGGCCAGGAATTCAAGACCAGCCTGAGCAACAGTGAGATCCCGCCTGCACAAAAAATGAAAAATTAACCAGGCGTGGTGGATAGCTTGAGCCTAGAAGTTTGAGGTTGCAGTGAGCTATGACGACACCACTGCACTCTAGCTGGGGCAACAGAGTGAGACTTTGTCTCCAAAAAAAAAGGGGAGGGAGGGGTTAGAAAAATGACATTTGGGGGTTGGAGGTGGTACTAAAATAGTACTACCAGGAAAGGCTAATGAGATGACATTTGAACAGAACCTGAAAGAAATGAGGCAGAAAGCCATTTGACTATCTGGGAAATGCATTCTAGGAAGAGGAAAGCAAGCAAGACAACACTTGGTATGTCTGAGGAAGAACAAGAACTGATCCTCCCTAGTTCCAAAGTGCCCATGGTCTTTGATAGGCGCTCCCAGTAGGCACATGAGAGATGGTTTTGTATGATGGGTGCCTCAGTTTTTTAGAGAATTACTCCTCTATCCTCTCTCCACATAGCGCTGACTCCCTCTAAACTCTAAGAGTGAACACTGATCCATTGTAGCCATCAACACATTCTATCCCTAGTCCCTAGAGTAATGATTGATTCAGGGAGAGACATGTGACCCAAATCAGGCCAATGAGATTCAATTCCAGGACTTTTGTAAGAGCTGTTGGGAAAGAGAAGATGGAAGAATGTAAGCCTGAAACTGATGGGGAATGTGCTGGGGTTGGGGGGCGAGGGGGTATGGTGGCGTTTCACCAAAAGGAGAAAGCCTACCAAAGAATGAAAGATGGAGAGAAACCAACTCCTAATATTTGAGTCCCTGGGTCCAGTCATGCAGGGAATTAAAACTATCTCTGGATTCTACAGTTAAAATAGCCAGTAAATTGCCTTTTTTTGCTTAATCCAGTTAGAGTTGGCTTTCCTATTCCTTGCAACCAAAAGAATTTGGAACAATAGTTTTACTTTGCATTTCTATTAAAAAACATGATCTTAGTGGGTATATTTAAAACAATAGAATAAACCAAGTATTTTTCTAAAATTAAAGTGTTTTCACTCTTTAAACATACACAGCAGAAAGTTCTAGAAGCAGAATGGATAAGAGAAGTAAGCCTTACATAATTTAAAATAGAGGAAAAGACCTAACAGAAATTTTAAAGCAAAGATAATACCTATTGAAGTTTCTGTGTGGTAAATAACAAGAGTATATTGGAACAGACAAGAACAATCTATACCCAACAAAAACAAAATGTACACTCCTTTCAAGTGTCACCAAAACAAAGAACACAATAAACCATATTCTGGGCCATAGAAAAACAACTCAACAAATTTTTTAAAATTGAAATAATAGAATATGGTCTCCCACCACAATGGAATCAAATATAAATCAGGAACGGAAAGATAAAAAGCAAATCTTCGAAAATCTAAAAACTAAACAACACACTCATGAAAAACCTATGGATTAGAAAGGAATTCTCAAGGAAAATAAAAATGTATGATAAATCGAATAAAAATTGAAGTACAACACATCCAAATATGTGGGACACAGCTAATACAGTGCTGAGAAGGAAATTTATAGCATTAAAGTATATACATTAGAAAAGAGAAGTCTGATCAATAATGTGAAATCCCATCTCAAGAAACTAGAAAAAGTGGAGCAAAATTAACCCAAAACAAGAAGAAACAAGGAAATAATAAAGAGCAGAAATCAGTGAAATTAAAAACAGAAAACAACAGAGAAAAATCAATAAAACAGTTTGACTTCAGCCATGACAGCATGAGGAACTACATGGTAAAATTGGTGAAAATAATTTTTAAAAACAACCGTTAAAGCCTCTGGAATTGGTCCTAAGGATACATAGCAAATGCAGAAACATCTATAGAAGAAAAATCTACAAAAATTTGTAAGAAAAATGAGAGTCTATGGTATTTGACCCAAGACCACCCCTTCTCTTTCCCTACCAGTTCAACAATGCAAAGACTTTGCACTGTTGTAGCCAGGAACACAAGGTTCCCTATTTCTCCAACTCCCTGTCAAGGCTTACCTTCCCCAGGAAGGGCAGGACATCAACATGTCTCATCCTGTCCCAGCTACCTGGTGCTGAGGCTAAGTTCCAAGCAAGTGCGGTCAAGAGGAAGGGGCTCTCTTCCCTCACTCAGCCCCACTCATGGAATAAAAGCTCTACCGTGGGTGTGGGTCCACTGGGAATACTGGGACTCTAATTACCCTTGTCCTGGATCACAAGATGGTGACTCCACACCAGGAGAGGCAGCTCAAGAAGGCCTCATGCTACTGCCCACCCCATGAGCATTCAGCTCCTAAAGTGGAAGTGTCCCTGTTCTTTGAACTTCATGTAAGTTAAAATAAGAAAAAAAAATCTAAAATTAAATAAATGAAGTGGAAGTGTCCATCAGAGAGAAATGTACAGTTGTCCCCATTTCCAGCTCTAGAGCTTTGGCTGGGAGATGTTGCCTGGATGGAAGGGAAGCAGGCATTAAAACGAATAGTCCTAACCTCTCCCCATTAATAGAGCATGGAAAAGTTCAGGCCTAATGGGGCTCTCAGAAAGAGTGAAGGTTGTGGGGACAGATAATTGGGAGCAGATTCATAGATGTGAGACGGTACAGTCTAAACTATAGGCTGGATAGTTTGTAGCAGAGAACCAGGGAAAGAAACAGCTGCGAGGAGCCCTCCTAGAATCAGAACAAACATCCAACACTGACCTCAGAAATTCATCCTTCAAAAGACCCCATATTTGGTTACATTAGTCTACAGGGCAATTTATGCTCCAGGGAATTACTGAAAACAATAGAGCAAAGAGCTGGAAAATTTCAGAGCTAAGCAGATGGGTGTTGCAAGGAAAGAGAGGATAGGAGCCCTGCCAAAATCACTGTCATCCCAGGGTGACTGTGGATGTACCCAAAGCTATGCCTCCCTGAGAAGCAACATCAGAGGCTTAACACAGGGGAAGGATGGGAGGGAGCAGGAACAGACTTTACAAAAATAATCCAGCCAGTCACTATACATATAAACAAGCAAATAACAATTACAAGCTCCTAGAGGTGGGGAAGACCATTATTCAGATTTACTACATATTTAAAATGCCCAGTTACCAAAAAAAAAGTTACAAGACATACAAAGAAGTACAAAAGTATGATCCACACACTGGGGAAAAAAGCAGGCAACAGAAACTGCGTATGAGTGCAACCAGATGTCAGATGTAATAAAAAAAGACTTCAAAATAGTCATTATAAATGTTCAAAGAACTAATGGAAACTATGATTAAAGAGGTAAAGGAAGGTATGATGACACTGTCACATCAAATAGAGAATATCACTAAAGAAATATAAATTGTTTTTTTAAAAAATGACCTAAAATGAAAAATTTGCTAGAGGAGTTCAGCAGTAGATATGAACTAGAAGAAAGAATCAGTGAACTTGAAAACAGATCAAAGATCGTATAATTCAAAGAACAACAACAAAAATGAACCAAGCTGCACAGCCTCAGGACATACATCATTCAGCGTACCAACAAACGCATAATGGGAGTTTCAGAGAAAAGGAGAGAGGAAGAAGCAGAAAAAAATATCCAAAGGAATAAATGACTAAAAATTTCTCGAATGTATTTGAAAAACACCAACACCAACCTGTTCACCCAGAAAGCTCAATGAACTCCAAGAAGGAAAAACACAATGAGATCCAAACAAAGACACATCACAGTAAAAATGCAGCAAGTTAGAGACAAAGAGTATCTTGAAAGCAACAAAAGAAAAAGGACTCATCACCTGCAAGGGAACCTCAATTAGATTAACAGTTGACTTCTCCGCAGAAACAACAGAGGGCAGAAAGTAGTGGGATAACACATTCAAAGTGCTCAAAATAAAAAACTATCAACCAAGAATCCCATTTCCAGCAAAGTTACCTTTCAAAAATGAAAAAAAATAAAGCCATTCCTATATTTAAAAAATAAAAGAGAGAGAATTTGTTGCTAGCAGGCCCACCTTACAAGAACTATGAAAGGAGGTTCTTCAGGCTGAAAGCAAGTAACCATAGATGGTAATTCAAATCCACAGAAAAAAACAAAAAGGATCAGTAAAGGTGATAAAGCAATTATAAATAACACTAATAAATGGGTATTTTTTCTACTCTCTTCCCTTAACTGAGGTAAAAGCCAAATGTATAAAATAATATGTATATAATACACTGTTGGGCATATAACATACAGACATACAATACAATCATGCATCACTATACAAGGGGATACATTCTGAGAAATGTGTTGTTAGGCAACTTCATCATTGTACGAACATCATAGAGTGTTCTTACACAAACCTAGATGGGATAGCCTACTACATACCTAGGCTAAATGGCATAACCTATTACTTCTAGGTTACAAACCTGTATGGTATGTTACTGTACTAAATACTGTGGGAAGTGTAACACAATGGTAAGTATTTGCATATCTAAACATATACAAGGTACAGTAAAATATGGTATTATAATCTTATGGGTCCACCGTCGTATATCGTTATGCAGTGCACGACTATGGATTTGTAATATATTTGCCCATAACAGCACAAAGGAGGTAAGTACAAGCAAAGCTGTACTGGGCTAAGAAAATAACTACAGATGGCAAAGTAATAACTATAACAATGTATTTCTAGGTTTATTAGAAATTTAAATGCCTCATTAGGAAATACTCAATGCAAAAGAAAGCAGTAAAGGAGAAATAGAGGAACAAAAAGGACATGCAAGAAGGTCATAGGATATAAGATAAACACTTAAAAAATAGTATTTTTATATACTAGCAAGGAACATACAGACACAGAAGTTAAAAATACAGATTGAGTATCCATTATCTAAAATGCCTGAGACCAGAAGTGTTTCAGATTTAGGATTTTTTCAGACTTTGGAATATCTGCATATACACAGTGAAATATCTTGGGGATAGGACCCAAGTCTAAACACAAAATTCATTTATGTTTCATATATACCTTCTACACATAGCCTGAAGGTAATTTTAGACAATATTTTCAATAATTTTGTGCATGAAACAAAGCTTTGTGTTTTGACTCCATTTTGACTACAACCTGTCACATGAGGTCAGGCATGGAATTTTCCACTTGTGGCATCAAGTCAGTGCTCAAAAAGTTTCAAATGCATTTCACCCAGGCTGGACTGCAGTGGCTTGATCATAGCTCACGGTAGCCACAAACTCCTGGGCTCAAGCGATCTTCCCACGTTAGACTCCTAAGTAGCTAAAACTACCGGGGCACACCACCACACCCAGCTAATTTTTAAATTTTTTGTAGAGACAGGGTCTCACTACGTTGCCAGGGCTAGTCTCAAACTCCTGGCCTCAAGCAATCCTCCAGCTTCGGCCTCCCAGAGTGTTGAGATTGTAGGCATGAGGCATTGCACCCAGCCAGTCTACCCAGTTTCAAGACTTATTCTATAGCTACAATAATCGTGATCAGGATCTGAAAGAATTTGCTGAAGAATAAAAAAAATTTTAAAGAAAAATCAAAACTGTGATATTGGCAGAGGAATGGACACATAGATCAACAGAACAGAACAGAGAATTCAGAAATAGACTCACACAAATAGGCCCAACTGATTTTTGACTGTGGCACAAAAGCAATTCATTGGAAAAAGATAGCATTTTCAACAAATGATGCTGGAGCAAGTGGATATCCACAGGGGGAAAAAAATGAACTTTGACTTAAGTCTCACACCTTATATAAAAATTAACTCAAAATAGATCATGGACTTAAATGTAAAATGTAAAATTTTTAGAAAAAATGTAGGAGAAAATCTTCAGGCTCTAGGGCTTGGCAAAGAATTCTTAGACATGACAGTGAAAGCATGATTCATAAAAGAAAAAACTAATAAATTGGACTTCATCAAAATTAAAAACTTACTCTACAACAGACCCTGCTAAAAGGGTGAAAAGAAAAGGTACAGAGTGGGAAAAATAGTTGCAAACCACATACGTAACAAAGGTTTATTATCTAGAATATATAAAGAACTTGCAAAACTCAATAGTGAAAAAAATCCAATTAGAGAATGGACAAAAGACACAAAGAGACATTTCACCAAACAGGCTCAACAGATGGCAAATAAGTATGTGGAAAGACACACAACACCATTAGCCATTAAGGAAATGCAAATTAAAACCATAATGAGATATCACTACACACCTATCAAAATGGTTAAAATAAAAGTGACACCACCAAATGCTAGCAAGGATGCAGAGAAACCAGATCATTAATACATTGCTAATAAGTATGTAAAATGGTACAGCCACTCTGGAAACCAGTTTGGCATTTTCTCAAAAAACTAAACATGCAACTACCATATGATCCAGGAACTACAGTCCTGGGACTTTATCCCAGAGAAATGAAAATTTACTTTCACACAAAAACCTATACATGAATGTTTATATCAGCTTTATTCATAATAGCCCAAAATTGGAAACAACCCAGCTGTAACTTCAACAGGTTAAACAAACCATGGAATACCATTCAGCAATGAAAAAGAATGAAACTACTGATAAACTCAACTAACTCAACCAACCTAGCAGCCACTGCTCAAAAACAAAACAAAAAACCAACCCTAGGCACTATACACTGGTGATGTCTATTTAGTATCTGACTGTCTATTTAGTATCTCCACCTGAATGTCTAATCTCGTCTCAAAATTAACATGCCCAAATCTGAACTCTTGATCTTCCTCACCAACTGATCCTCCTACAGTCTTCTCTATCTCAAGTAACAGCTACTCCGTCCATCTAAGTGCTCAAGACAAAATCATTGGAAGCATCCTTGATTCCTCACTTCTCTCACACCCACATCCAATTCATTAGGTAAATTCTGTCAGCTCTACCTTCAAACTATACCCAGAATCTGATCATTTCTCACACCACCTTTATGGCTTCGATGCTGGTCAACATCAACACCATTTCTCTCCTAATTTATTGTAACAGTCACCTTACTGTTATCCCTGTTTCCAAACTCCTCCACCTCTACAGTCTATCCCCAACATAGCAGCCTAAAGTGATTCTAGTTAAACATAAATCAGATCATGAATGCCTACACTCAAACCCTCCAATGGCTCCCTACTATTCTGAAAGTAAAATCTAAAGTCCTTTAAATGGCCTATAAGATCTGGTCCCTGCTACCTCTGTAGCCTCATCTAACTTTCTTGCTGTTCCTCAAACTGGAAAACTCTTATCTCAAGGTCTCTGCACTTGCTATTCTTATCCCAAAGATCCCCACAGCTCACTCCCTTGCTTTCTAGAGGACTTTACATAAATGTCACCTTTTCAGTGAGGGAGTTGTCCTACATCAATTTATTAAAATTGCAGTTTCCCCAACTGACCCATCTTCTCTGCTTTTATTTTACCCCATAGCACTTACCACTATCTAGCATTATATTTTACTTATTTAACTTGCTGATTATGGCTGTCCCAACTAGAGCATAAGGATAAGACATGTCTTTATTGTGTTCACTGGTATTCCCAGACTCTAGAGAAATGCCTGGCACATAGTAGGTACTCAATAATTATATACTGAATAAAATTATATTTACTAATATAAAATACAGTAAGGTCAAAGCAAATACCAGCAATGTTATTAATATTTTTCACCCAGTACTAAAACTGCTTATTGCTGCTTTCTATTAAAACTTTTCAGTTTTTTGTGCCAATGTAAATTTACATAATTATACAATTAGAATGCATTCCTTTGTAAAATGTATTTACATAAACATTTTCTTTCAAGTCTCATAATTGTAATTACCTTATTTAAAGCATGTCCAACATGAGGGTCACCATTTGCATAAGGAGGTCCATCGTGAAGACAAAATTCTGTCCTTACTTTTCTTTCTCTTTGCCAAGAATAAAGTTCTGAAAATCCACATTTCTGTTTAAAAAGAACAACAATGTCTAAACATCATATAAATACACGCTCCTGAGTCTTACTATAAATAACAGCCAACACTTGGCTTATTTCTTATCCCATTCCAATCTATTCAACTCTGAAATACAAATGGTAAGGTTTCTGAAATGCACATCTGAGTACTCTTCTCTTAAAACCTTTCAATAGTTTCCCAATAAACTTCAGATTAAAGTCTTTATATGGTACACAGGACCCTACAAAGGTGGGGTAGGGAACTTGCAGCCTTCAGGCCACATGTGGCCTTCTAGATTCATGAGTGCGGTCTTTTGACTGAATCCAAATTTTACAGAACAAATCCCTTTAATAAAGGGTGGAGTTTGGATTCAGTCAAGGGGCCGCACTTGGGGATCTGGAGGGCCACATGCAGGCCGGCAGTTTCCCCACATTCAGCTCAGCACTCCCCACCCCTCACGCTTCACTCCCCCATACACGTATTCTTCCTATACTCTGGCCTCAGCTCTTGCGATTCCCTAAATCCTGAACAACATTCACTGCAGGTCCACTCCTCTTCCCTCACTTGCTGTGTGACCTGGGCCAAGTCACTTGGCATTTATGGGCACATTTCTTTATCTGAAAAAAAATATTAGTAATATCCATTTTACAGGACTGGTGTGAAGATTAAATGAGAAAACATTTAAAACTGTCACATTTCCTGGTATACATAAGGTACTGAACAAAAACCCTTTTAAAAAACCAAGGGTGAAAACAGGTTTATGAATCTTGAACTCTGGTAACTGTCAGAATATTTAGACTAAGCATATTTATTTAACCAATATTACAAGAATATCATGGATTTTTAAAGACTCTAGAATTACAGAAACTAACAAGAGAATCTCTGCCCTTAGAAAGTTCGGTCTGGTACAGGAGACAAAGACGCAGTCTACAAAGGAGACCTCAGAGGAAGTACCGCTACTTCATCCTTCAAACGAGTCCTAAGTCCAACTAGGGACCTAAGGATCTAACAAAGGTGGGCTTCAACTTCCCCTCATTCCTAATAATTGAATTTTTACGTATATGTGTCCATATTAACAAAGTCACTGGAAAGGTGTCCAAAGTCGATTTGTTTTGCCTATGCTAGAAATGGGACATACATTCCATACGTGCTGGCATCTGAGCATCGCCAGTACCAGTTCCCCCTTAATATCCCGCTCCGGAACCTGCTACAACCGAAGGACACATCTGGAGATTTCTTCACTTAGCTTTTCAGCCGGTAAAACCTGCGGGAAGCAGATGACTTCCCCCGATCTGGTCACAGCACCCCCGCCCACCCGCCCCGGGCGTGGGCCGCAGAGGCGCGGCTGCCGGGGAGGGCCCGCTCCCCTCGGCGGGTCGGGCGTCCCTCCGGAGGCCGCGCCCGGGCCGGGCCGTACCTGCTGGATCTCCAGCTCCGTCTCCGGCTGCTGGCGGCCCAGCAGCTTCATGGGGAAGCTGGTCTGCGGCAGCCGCACCGTGTCCCTATATTTGCCGCTATCCGAGTTCGGCAGCCGGTTGCTAACCCCGGTGACTGAGCGCACCAGAAGCCTCTTCGTCGTCCCGCGCCATCCCAGGCGACAGGGAAGGCGTGGGGGCCCCCACAAACTCCGGGCCGCGGCCAGGGCCGCCGCCCCCGGCCCGCGCGGGCGCAGCCCCCAGCGCATGGCGGGGCAAGCCGGGCCGCCCCCTTAGCGCGGGGTCCTCCGCTCCCGCCCCGGCTCGGAGGAGCAGAGACCCCGGGAAACCTAGGCGAGCCGTGTGCGCGGACGCGCTCGCTCTGGGCACGGAAGGGGCGGGGAGGCAGCCGGCGAGTACAGAGCCACCTCCGGGTCTTCGCCGCAGCCGCCGGGGGCGGGGCCGGCTCCACGGGAGCGGAGACGGGGGGGGCCGATGTCCTATCACAGTGCCCTGCTTTTCAAGTGTATACACACTTTTTTATTTAACACAATGTATCTATGATTTTATCACTTTAACATGTAGTCAATAAAAAAGTATGATATTTTACATTCATTCTCTTCATACTAAGTCTCCCAAATTTGGTGTGTATTTTGCACATACAGCACGTCTCAATTTGGACTATCATGTCAAGCGCTCAACAGGCACACGTGGGTAATGGCTACGTGGGCAGCACTGCTTTAGGGAGTACACAGGTCGGTAGAAAATATTGTCAAAGAACAGAATTTCATCAAATTGAGTTTTAAAGATCTAACTGGCTTTTATTAGCGATTCATAAACCGGGCAGCATCCAGTCTACAAAATGGAAAGGATCTCGGATGAGCTCAGCAGAGAGCATGAGCTTTACAGGCAGAAGAAGCTGAAGAAAGCAGAAACAGGAACAAAAAGCGGACTGGTGGTTTCAAAGTTACTTTCCTTATAGGTGTGTAAACAAAATCTTGTTGGCTTAATGGGATTTGGCTATCTCCTGATTTCTCAGGTCAGATCTTACAAGTAAACAGTTTAGGCTTTGGGTTGTTAACTTGAAATCTTAGCATGAGTAACTTCATTTTGGGTTGGTCTGTTAGGGCCTAGTGCAGGAGCTCAGTCCAAATCAATGACTTCCCATAAATTTTAATTAACAATATATAAATCAGCCTTATTTTTTTTAGATTCCCCAAATCCCTATGTCTCACTCTTAAAGAATGGTATAGTGTGTATGGCAACTTCTGCTCATGTTTCTGACAGATTCTGCTATTTGTTGTCCAATTCATAATAGCTCACAATTATTACCATTTCATTGTAGAATATACCTCTTGGGAACAGCCTTCCTAATCATAAAACACAACATCCAGAATATTTGGCTTACATAAATGAAAAGACTGACAGATTTTCTACAAAAATGAAAATATATATATACAGAAAAAGGTAACAGAAAGTAAGAAAGCAAGTGGCAAATAGTACTCGACCAATGTCAGCCTTTCACCAGGCATTGACTCCAGCTCTGTACCTGTATTAACTCATTTAATCTTCAAAAGCAGATGAGATGAAGACACAATGTACCAAAAAACCCCGTGAGGTAGGGACTGTGAGTATTCCCATTTCACAAATAAGGAAACTGAGGCACACAGAGTTAAGTAACTTGCCCGAGATCATACAACTAAGTAGCAGAGCTGGAATTCAAACCCAGGCAGTTAGGCTCCAGTGCCTGTGTGCATAACCACCATGTTATATTGCCTCCCCTACATTATACTGTGGGAGAAAACATTTGTAACACGTTAAAAAATTAATATACAAACTGTATAAAGAGCTGTTAAAAATCAAGAAGATAAACATAAACAATAGAAAAAAAGGGCAAAAGAAAAGATAGGCAATTCATAGACATAGAAATATAAACAGCCAATAAATCTATAAAAAGATATTCAACTGTAGGAATCAGGCAGTTAAAGTACCATTTTCCATCCAACAAATTAGGGCAAAAATTAAGAGATCTGATAACAGGGTGTTAACAGAAAAAAACTAAACTCTGTAAAATAATTTAAAGAGGTTGATTCTGAGCCGAGTGTGTGTGACTCACTGCTCGGAACACTTTTTCAAGAGGTTCTGAGAAAACGTGCCAGTGGTAGCCAGGTTACAGTTTGGTTTTATACATTCATAGAGATACGAATTACATGTAAGATCATAAGATGTGGAAGTCGTGCACTGGTTTGGCCCAAAAAGGCAGGACATCTTGGCGGGGGCGAGGAGGGGGTGTTACAGGTTATATATGTGGGTTTAAAGAGTCTTTGATTTGTAATTGGTTAAAGAAATGAAGCTTTGTCTAAAGAATTAGAATGTTTTAAGTTAAGCTAAGGATGTCTGTTAATCAGAGACAAGCTACAAGACATTTACCACAACACAAGTGATTTTTTAAGTAAATTAATGATCTGCAGGTGTGTTTTAACCTTTGTTTCGCTTGGCCTTAGACCTGTTTATGATTTAGTATCTTATGTTACAAAGAATAACTCCAAAATGGAGAGGACATGATGAGGCATGTCTGACCTCCCTTCCCCTCATGGCCAGCAACTCAGCTTTAAGGTTTTTCTGGGGTCCCTGTGGCCAAAAGTGGGTCCATTCAGTTGGCTGTGAGGCTTAAGATTTTATTTTAGTTCACAAAGGCTTGAGAGTGTGTGTGAAAGTGGACTGCTGGTGGTAGTGTAAAATATGTACTGTCTTTCTGAATGGCAATTTAGCAATATCCATTACCATTTAAAATGCACCTTCATCTTTGACCCACAGTTCCACACCTGGAATCTATCCTACACCTATAGTCTCACAGGAGCACAAAGATGTATTCACACAGAAACTCTTCTAACCAACCTCTACATAACAACTTGCTGAATTTAACTTGCTCGGTTTCCTTGTAAGATCTGTGACAGGATACAATGAGCACTTGGAAGAAGGGTACTCCATAGGGTGACTGCAGACTTGCTTCCCATTTGTTGAGCTATGTGCTTACAGTGCACCCTTATTCAAGCCAGTTGTACTTGTTATGTGATTATACCATTTAATTATAAAAACTAATGTATAGTTAATAGTATAATTTATGTTATGTATATTTTACCATCCTCCCCAAAAGGTCTGGTTATTGTGAAAATCAAATGAGGTTGTGTAAGTAAAAGTGTTTCAAACTAAAGCTCTCTGTGAATGGTAGCCATTTGTTGGCATTGTTCTCTGGTGAGTTGTTTTTGTTGTTGTTGCTTTTTTTTTTTTTTTTTTTTGAGATGGGGTCTCACTCTGTTGCCCAGGATAGAGTGCAGTGGCATCATCACAGCTCACTGCAACCTCATACTCCTGGGGTCAAGCGATCCTCCTGCCTCAGCCTCCCAAGTAGGTGGGACTACAGGTGCAGTCCACTGCACCTGGCTAATTTTTCTATTTTTTGTAGAGACAGGGCCTAGCTCTTACTCAGGCTGGTCTCAAACTCCTGACCTCAAGCGATCCTCCTCCCGCCTTGGCCTCCCAGCGTGCTAGGATTACAGGTGTGAGCCATTTTGTCCCACCTCTCCGGTGAGTTTTTAAAAAACAGAAATCATGGTTTGTTTCTGATTACAAAAGTGTGGGGGTTACAGAAGAGCACACAGAAACAAAGGAAAACTGTTCATTATCACTCCTGCAAAATAAACCAGTGAATTTTTAGTGCAAAGGGTGTTGTTTTTTATGAAAACCTAAGCTGAAAGCTCTGAAGCATCCAGCAAAGGCAAGTAATTAAAAACCAAAAACATAAACAAACTGCTGTGAAATTAGCTGAAGCTAAAAAAGTGCAAATATGGGGAAACTATCATAAAAACTTATAAGAACTCTGTGCTTAGAGTTTTCTTAAATATCTGAACTCCAAAATTAGAATGGTACAGTATGGCTGTGCTTTATCAGCAGAGATAAAGCAGAACTCCCATCTGAGGACCCATGCTCTAATAAAATGCTTGGACACATTTGCATTTTTTAAAAACTCAGAATGTACGGTATTCACAAATTACTCAATTTTAAGACTTTTAAAAATAAAGTGGTAACTTTATCAGCGTAAAGGGTCCTTTAACAATACAAAATGACTTAATTCCCTGTGATAACATTTCTTGCCCTTAATTCTACTATCAGATAATGGGTTTGGTTTTCTAATCATTTGGAGAGTTTGTTTTTAAATGGAGGAGTTTCAGCAATTTACATTTATTGTTTTAACTGATGTTTGCTATTAACTCTGCCTTTTTATGTTACTTCTTACATTGATTGCAGTGCCCTGCTTTTTAATATCTGTGCCCCCCCCACACACATAAACAGGTTCAAAAATGGTACTCCTTAAATATACGGTGAATGCCTAAATGAAAAAACAGACAAATTTTGGTTTTGTTTGTTTTTACTTTGGCAGGGCAATAAAAATCTTAAGTAGATTTTCTTCCCTGCCTCAAAAAGCAAAAAATTGACTTTTCACACCAGGCCAGGAAGAGAGGAAATCTCCGAGGGTTTATGGAAGGGCAAACAAAAAGGGCTGGGGGCAGTGGTTCCTAAACTTTTCTGGGTCACAGATCCTTTTAAGAACTTGATAAAAGTTAAAAAAAAAAAAAAAAAGTACCGTTAACAGAATTCTGCATAAAGTTGTTTCGTTGTTGGGGAGGAGGAAGGATGATAGAGATGAAGGTGGAGGTGTGGTGGACCTCCTGAAGCCAGTCCACGGACCCCTCGGGGTTCGAAGTTAAGCAGCTGCCGCCGTTTCAGGAAAACACCTGAAACCAGAGCCAAAACGTAAAAGGAGACACACCTTTCACTTTTAAAACAGGTAACCTGCACCAACGGAGAGCTTGGAGAAAACACGGAGAAGGGGAGTTTTCGGGCGGATCGGGAGTCTGAAGGGGCAGTGTGAAGTAGCTGTTCTGCGCTTGCGCGGGACTTCCCGCATGCTCAGTAGTGAGGTAAGTCTGCCGTCCATCCGCAAATGACCTATAGATACCGCGAGAGCGCGGTACTGGGCGCATCGAGGGACCTGCGTCTTGATGGCGCGTTTTTAATTACCCCCAGGTGTCTTTGGTCTGTTGTTCCAGGCTTGTCACGGTAAGTTTCTCCCCTGCGGGTCAGGGCAGGGGCCTTAAGCAGATCTGAGTAGTTTCTTCAAGGGATTTATGTTAAAAAAAAAAAATGTGAATTAGATTGCCTCTCCAGATATTCCAATTTCGGACCTAGACTCTTGAGGTCCGAAGATTTAAGTTGTTTATCTGTGCTTTTATTTTAATGCTCTGGGGTCTTTTTATAACTATATCTATATATTGTAGAAACAACAAGGCAAACCTAGACATTGCGTTTGTTGGTGCACCCAAATTTAGAAACTGCCTTACGCCTAAAATTAAATTTCATTACAATAGCAGATATTCTTCCAGCTGTCATTTGTACATATTTGTAGGCTTGCATGATTTATTTGGGTTTCCCTGGAAATATATTTGCTGGTTCAAGAGATGTGTACATTTTACTTTTATTAAGGTTCTCAGAATCCTCCTGGCCCTTTGCATCCTTACCAACAATGCTCAGGAACATGTTCCCTCACACTCTGGCAAACAGGACAAACTTTTCTTATCTATGACAATCTTACAAATAAGCAATCATTTCTCATTGTTGTAGTTTGCATTTCTTTCATAATTAGTGAGGTTGAATATTTATGTATTCAATGGCCATTGCTTTTCTTTTTCTAGGACTTGCCTGTTCCTGTCCTTTGCTCATTTTTTCTATTAGATTATTCATCTTTCACATACTGATATATAAGAGCCCTTTCCAAATTAGCTCATTTGTCTAATACAAGACAAATGAGCTAATTTGTCTTGTGATACAAGACTTTTTTCTCATTTTGTCAATTATCTGTTTACTTTTTTAATGGCATTTTGGCTATATAGAAGTTTTAATTTTATACAAATTTATTATTATATTCTTTTATGGATTCTTAGTTTTATGCTTAAAAGGTGTTTACCAAGTTTATAAAGTTTTGTTTATTTATAGTGTCTTTTCCCCATACTTTTAAGGTTTCATTCTTTACTTTTAAAAACCATGCATTGACCTGGAATATATTTTGATAGAAAGAATGCAAAAAGGATTCAACATTTTTTTAAAAGGTTAGCAACTGTCCTGTCCTGCCATTTATGCACAATTGAATTTCTCCCATGATTTGAAATACCACCTTTAGTGTGTTTGTATCTCTTTCTGGAATCTATTTGAATCGATTCATTTGTCTCACTAAACTTTTTAAATTAGTATAGTTTATATCATATTTTGATAAATGGTAAAGGGTAAAATCTCTGCCCATTGTTCTTTTTTTCGGAATTTGTATTGTTAGGCTCACATATGTTATGTTATGTTATTTTTCCAGATGACCTTGAACATTATCATTTGGCCCAGCTTCCAAAAGATAAATAATTTCAGTATTTTGATCAGGAACTCATCATTCATTTTTAGTTCCTAATCTTCATGTGCTCACCATCTTAATATGAGAAAAAACTGATCATTTGATTCCTGTTGTTTTTCATCACTCTGAATTAGTCCTGGTGGCAATTGTAAAGACTTCTTAAGTGGATGGGGTGTTAGGTTGATTGCCTTTTGTTACACAACCTTTTTATGTGTCTACTCTAAGCCTCAAGCCCAGAATATTATGAAAAAGAGCTGGTAAAGTACTGTGATTCAGGATCATATTGGTTATCATATTACATCCTCAAGGTCAGAATACTATTGCAGAAGCTATAGGAACTTTTTGCTCATAATATTGCCCTAATGTCCCTGCAGAATAACCAAAAATAAGGACAATCCTAATAATAACGATTAGCCAGTATTATTGTTCCAGGGACAAGTACACAAGTGCTTTATATGTGCAACTCGTTTAATAATTACAACAACCCTTCACTATAGGTACTATTGTTATCTCCATTTTACAGGTTGAGACACAGAGAATATAAGTGGCTTTCTCAAGGTCACACAGGTAATGTGTGCCAGAGCCAGGATTTGAACACAGGCAATGTGTTCCAGAGCCTGTGCCTTTCACCACTATGCTGTTTTTGACTAAGCTTTCAGAAAGACATGTTCACAAAAGGTAGTGTTTTAAGACGCAAAAGGTCTAAAACTTATAGAGAAGGAAGTTCAACAGGTGGAATTTGAACTACTTTAAGGAAGTTAATTTGCATGTAGCTAGTTTTGGCCTTACTCTTAATCCACCTATACCACCAAAAGGGAATCCTCATTTAGAATTCAGGAGGGGGAACAATTAAAAAGGCTACTAATAGGAACCTCTTACAGATTTTGTGGTCTGATAATATGATTAAGTATATTTTTATACCAAGAACCAACATTGTATTCATTTGTTGAAAAAATATGGAAGAAAACTATTAGGGCTAGGAGATAGTAATATTTCATTACTTACTAATTCAGTCTGAGCCAGAGAAGTACTTTTTTCCTTATTTGTCAGCCAAAAGTGATTTGTGGAATTTCTGTATAAATCACTGTGCTTTATGTCAAACCTTATTTTTTCCATTCTTATATCTTACAAGCTGATAGTAGGTTTAAATGGTGGTTCATAAATATAGTATACATTTTGTGGGGAAGGTAGTAGACAAAGCCTGAGAGTTTTTCTTTCAAAGAAAATGCCATGGACTTGGCAAATACAGGGGTTAGTAGTTTAGTCACTTATGAAGCCTGATGAGGTTCAAATGATTGTTTAACTGGCTCAAAGGTAAATGATATCTGTGAAGAGTTATAACAACACCATACAGTGAGGGAAAGTGATCTTCTTGTTACAAGTCTTACGCAACATGGAGACTGAATGAGCATAGCAGTACATATTAAAATATCCTCAGTGGTTAAGACATCTAGGTAGAACAAATCAATTGCCCAAAGATTACTTTTCCAGTGCAGAATAAATCAGATACATGGCTGGATATGGATATGAAGGAGTAGAGGTAAGACCAACAAAGCATTTGCTAAATTATTTCTCCTGTTTTCTATATGAGGTACTTCTGAATGAGTAATAATCGTAACTGGTTTATTCCACATGTAACACCTAGTATGCCAAGAAAATTAATCTAGCCTTATTGTATTATCTTATTATATAATCTAGCCTTATTATATTATCTTATTATTATAATAAGATAGACAGAATTCAAATAAAATCATCCCTTGGCATACTGGGGGATTGGTTCTAGGACACTTCCAACCATGCCAAAATCTGCACCCATGAAAGTCTCACAGTAAGCCCTGCCGAACCCATATACAAAAAGTTGGCTCTCTGTGTATTCAGGTTTCACATCCCTTTTCTATCTGTATTTGGTTGAAAAAAATTCATGTATAAGTAGACCTGCACAGTTCAAGCCCATATTGCTCAACTGTACATAGAAACCCATTTTATTTTCATCTTAATTCCAGACAGCTATTGGTCACAGTATGGTATTCATTACCTTACATCATTTTCAATTCCATCTTACTTCTGAAGGGTTTCAAACACTTCTTGTTTATTTCAGTTATGTTCATAATGCTTGTGGATGATAGGCTGGGAATGGTGGCCTATAATCCCAGCATTTTGAGAGGCCAAGGCTGGAGGATCATTTGAGGCCAGGAGTTCAAGACCAGCCTGGGCAACATAACGAGATCTCGTCTCTACAAAAAAATTTTTTAAATTAGCGGGGTGTGCTGACACACACTTATAGTCCCAGCTACTCAGCAGGCTGAGGTGGGAGGATCACTTGAGCTCTGGAGTTTGAGGCTGCAGGGAGCTATAATTGCACCACTACACTCTAGCGCCCCGGCAACAGAGCAAGATCCTGTCTCGAAAAGAAAAAGAAAAGAATATGGATGATAGAAAACAGATGTAAAGGGGTTAAAAGGTACATCAAGTCAAATGTTCAGTCAGAAATTGGAGGTAGAACAAAGACTGTTGCTGAATTGAGGTTTATAATGTCCTTTATATATATTCCCAATATAAAGGGAATGATAATGTGTTCCCTTATTGCAATGAAATAATGTTGACTTGATTTTATTTAGAGGTGGAAGAGTTTTTGTCATAGTTTGGTTCCCCATAGAATAACCCTCTGAGATAAAGTCCAAGAGGTTTGTTAGGGAATGTTCTTGGGATCACCTGTGGAAGGGAAGGGGGGGGGAAGGGGAGGAAGGGAAGAAAGTAGTAGAAGGGGAGATACTGGGCTATGATACAGTCTCAACTAAGGACTTAGTCGACCTCGCTGGGTCCTCTGAAGCTGGGATGGCCCTTCAGAGTTGGAGTGGTGGAGTTGGTGTGGGGAGTGGGCTTTAAACCTCCCTGTTGTTGTGTTTCGGGTGAAGTGACTCTTCTCAGCAGATAAATTTCCAAACAAAGATGGCAGCTAAGAGCCATCTGTTGGCAGCAGTTTCAGCAGCTGGGAAAATAAGTCCTTCAGTCCTGAAGGGCATCTGGGTGGTGCATACCAGCATCCAGAACAGTCAGTAAAATTGCAGGATTTGAATTTGTATTTTCAAAGAGTAATATACTTGATTCTAAAGGCTGGGTTCCCCCCCTCCCCACTTATTTCACTGGAACTAGGCACTTCTCTGACACTCATTAATTTTTCCGGATTTTTTTTCCAGATGATTGGTCTTCATTCCAATTACTTATGTTGCTTGTTTTCTTTATTTGGCTACTGATGAGGATGGGGGTAAATAACAGCAGATTAAATTTTATTCAATCTCGAAAGGTATACTCATTGATTTTCAAAAAATAATTGTAATCACACGCGGTTCTTCCTTCTTTAATTACCCCACGTACACACCTGCATCCCTTACTCTCATCATACCTCTCTTGGCACTTACTAGTTTTCTGTTATAGATTTAAGGTTACATTATTTTACCCACAGTCCACTAAAATATTAGCCCCTCAAAGGCAAATGTTACATCTTATATTTTTAGCCCCTGAAGCACCTTCCATAGTTTTTGCACCTTACATACCTCACACAGAAACTTTTTCATATGCTCAGCAGCCTGGGCAGGTTTCTGCTATCCTTTGAAATGCCCCGTCTGCAGACAGAAAGAAAAATATAGAACTTATTGAGAGAGTTAATGCTGAAATGGAATTTTTTCCAAGTCTCCTTTAGTAAATATTTATTTACTAAACCCGCTTAATGAGAGCAGTTCTAAGTAAGCACTCCATAAATGTGTGTTGAATTGAATTGAAGTAAATAAAACCAGTAGTTAGCTTTGAAACTAACAAAACATTTTTCTCGATTTCTTTTTAGGGCTTATCATGGCATCTAGTCACACTGTGTTGATGCGGTTGGTAGCCTCAGCATATTCCATTGCTCAGAAGGCAGGAGTGATAGTCAGACGTGTTATTGCTGAAGGAGACCTGGGTATCGTGGAGAAGGTACTGCAACTCTCATCTCATTTCATACCAACGTTATTCTTGTTCATTAAGGGTTAGCTAAAGGGTGTAAAAATTTGGACAGACTTTAACAGTTAAAATAATTGATGGTTCCCTTATGGAGATTACAAAATCCTTGGTTCAAATGGATTCTGTTTCTACTTTGAAAATAACTCCAGACTTCCTCTGTCCAAGATCTTTATTTATGTGACTGGATCTTCTGACCAATGTCCAGCCCCAAGGTATTGTAACCAAGCTTTGAATCCTAGAGTAATCTATTACATGCAAAACCATGCAATCCTTAGTGAACTTGACATGTTTGGTAAAATCTGGCATTTAAGTAAGTATTCCTTACATTTAAAGCTATAAATTTTTTTTTCTCATAGAAAAGAAACTCAAAACAAGGTTTTTCTTTCCAGTATAGTAATTAAAAACGTAAGTAAATTATCAGAAAGTTTATGGTGATAGTTGATTCTTAAAAGAAATACCACTATGCATGCATTCCAGTTTAAAATATAATCTTCCATAAGATTTGGTTATTATTTCACATTACAAATTTTAAGTGTAGGATTCCGTGTATTGACTTTTTTTTCTTTTCTTTTTTTTTTTGAGACAGAGTCTCACTCTGTCACCCTGGCTAGAGTGCAGTGACATCATAGCTCACTGTAGCCTCAAACTCCTGCGCTCCAGCAATCCTCCTGCCTCAACCTCCCAAGTAGCCACTAAGCTCGGCTAATTTTTTCTGAGTTTGTTAGAGACAGGGTCTCACTCTTGCTCAGACTGGTCTCGAACTCCTGACCTCAAGCAATCCTGCTGCCTTGGCCTCCCAGACTGCTAGGATTACAGTCGTGAGCCACCAAACCCAGCCGACTTTTAATCTTTAAATCCTTATTATAATCTTTAAGGAAGATTGTATTGTAATTTTTCTAAGTAAGAAAATTTTAGGATATGATTTATCATTAACATTTTAATGATTTAAAATAGAGTGAATTAAGTCACTCACTTATAAGTCAGGCATCTATCTAAGGTCGTTACCATAAGAAAAAATGAGAGCCATACATATGAGTAAGAAACAACTTAGGAATAAGTTTATATGAGCTAATTATAAAACATTCAACATAACTTTTTAAAAATAAACATCTTAAGAACAAGTGAAATAAATCTCATTTCCCTTTTTGATAGATTTATGGACCTGCTCCTTTGGAAAATAGATACACGGTATCTTGATTTCAGCAAAACATTTGTTATGGTCTCTTATTTTCCATTTAAAAAAAGGCTCAAACTATTCATAGTTACATAGATGACAGCTCCATCCTGAGCCACTGTTAGATGTATTCATAACTGGGTGAATAACATTATCCAGAAATTTAAATTCTTAATTCATTTTCAACCTGGAAAAGGATCATTGTTGGCAGGTCACAAGACTCGGCTCCTGACTCTGTACTTTCTCTATAATCGTAAAATTATATACAGTTTTAAAAATTTATTGAATATATCATCTCAAAAATTTTATGGAAAAGGATGATACAGAAAATGTACTTATCAGGCCAGGTGCAGTGGCTCACACCTGCAATCCTAGCACTTTGGGAGGCCAAGGTGTGAGAATCACTTGAGGCCAGGAGTTCAAGACCAGCCTGAGCAAAAGCAAGACCCCGTCTCTATAAAAAGGAGAAAAATTAGCCAGGTGTGGCGGCGCGTGCCCGTGGTACCAGCTACTTGGGAGGCTGAGGCAGGAGGATCGCTCGAGCCCAGGAGCTTGAGGTTGCAGTGAGCTATGATGATGCCTCTGCACTCTATCCCAGGAGACAGAGCAAGACCTTGTCTCAAAAAAACAAAACAAAAATACGCTTGTCAAATTTGTCAATGCAATGAAGCCAGGAAGGCTAGTTTATATATTTGATTGTAGAATAAATATTCAAAATAGTTGCAACCTCTGAGAAAAATGAACTAAATCCAACAGGCTATTCTAACAGGAGTAATATAAAATCCTATATTCATGTTCAAGTTATATGAGGTAAATCTGATACAAATTTGTTTGGAAAAGAGGTTTAGTTAACCACAGACATGCTCAGTGATAAACCAGCAGTGTAATACAGCTGCTTTCAGAAGGCTTCTAATCTTATTGTCTTATAGGTTTTTTCTATTATGAGAAATAGGAAATGGAGAAAAATAGCAAGAAGTAAACAAAAATCATCCATCATGCCACTATTGCCAGTATTTAGTATCATTTCCTTTCAGATGTTTTCCTTAGCACCACTTACTTTAAGTTGATTTTATGTTGTGATTTTATTAGATGTACAACTTTGAAGCCTATATAGTTAAGAAATAATAGAAATATAGTGTCTACGTTTGAGAAAAAAGTAACATTCTTATTGTCCTCTGTACTTGTCAGATACTTCCACTGCTTTATTATCTGCCTGTTGATACCTTATTTTTTTTATTTTTTTTTTTTTAAGAGACAGGGTCTTTCTCTGTTGCCCAGGCTGGAGTACAGTGGCCCAATCATAGCTCACCACAGCCTCCAAGTCCTGGGCTCGAGCAATCCTCCTACCTCAGCATCCCAAGTCGCTGGGAATATAGGCATATACACTGTGCCCAGCTAATTTTTAAATTTTTTGTACAGACGGAGTCTTGCTATGTTGCCCAGGGTGGTCTCCACCTCCTGGCCTCAAACAGTCCTCCCACCTTGGCCTCCCAGAGTGCTGGGATTACAAGCATGATCCACTGCGCCTGGCTGATACCTTATTTTTTAAAAACAGGGCAAAATCAAATTGTCACACAAGGTATCAATGGTGAGGTCTGGCACTTTGTAGATAGAAAAAGCAGGAAATATTTATCTTAGAACAGAAAAGAATTGGGAGAGCTTTCCTCATACAGTTGAATGGCTTTCACTGTGCCTTTTTTTTTCTCTACAGCAGTGGTCTACAAACTTGATGTATAATTAATCTTCAAACTCAACAATTCTTTTAAGTAATTTCATTCAAAAGATATTTATAGAGTACCTACTGTGTGGCAGGCAGAATTCTTTAGGGACTAAAACCCCTTTGTGGAGTTTACATTCTAGCAGAATAGTACTTTGCATTGAGATAACCAGCACACTTCAATGTGGCATAAAAGAGTTTCATTTTTATGATCACTTCCTATATCATTGCAAAGTATTGTTAAAATCCTACTATTTAAGATGATATAGTCTGTAAATCCACCTAACCAGGCATATATAAATTGCAACATGTCATTATTCTCTGAAAGCAAACTAAAAATGGAGGTTGTAGCTGTCAGTTACAAAATTTTCCACTGACTTTCACTAGCATGACTATCTGACATATGGATTGAGTGAGGGTGCCACAGATGAGCAATATATTAAATATCGCTGTAGTTCATTTTGATGGTTTTTAGATTTTGGAAATAGGTATTCTTTCTATACACCAGTGAATTGTCTTGAGGACCTCTTGCATTATTGGGATTAGGATTAGTGAGGGGAGGTTATAGAAGAATCCATATAAAAAGTACCTTTCAAATAACAAAATATGATATTTAACTTTGCCTTGAAACGTTATAAATTTCCTACCTCTTACCTGTTTAAGCAAAAGGTTGATGTCTAGAGATCTTATCAAAGGAATTTCTGCCCGAGCGTAGTGGCTCATGCCTATAATCCTAGCACTTTGAGAGGTCAAGGCAGGAGGATCACTTGAGGCCAGGAGTTCAAGACCAGCCTAGGCAATATAGCGAGACCTCATCTCTACAAAAATAAAAGATTAGCCAGGCATGGTGGTGCATGCCTATAGTCCTAGCTACTTGGGAGGATCTCTTGAGCCCAGGAGTTTGAGGTGGCAGTGAGCTATGATTGTGCCACTGCACTCTAGCCTGAGCAACAGAGCAAGACCCTGTCCCTAAAAAAAAAAAAAAAAAAAAAAAAGTTAATTAAAAAATAAAATAAAATTTGCTTTCTTTGTTACAGACCTGTGCAACAGACCTGCAGACCAAAGCTGATCGATTGGTACAGATGAGCATATGTTCTTCACTGGCACGGAAATTCCCCAAACTAACAATCATAGGGGAAGAGGTAAGAGTTGTCAGAAACATGGTATTTTTTAAATCCCTGTGTACTGTATAGATTTATAATTGACACTCTAATAATTTATATTCCACTGTTATGATTTCAAGCATTATATCTATTGTTTTAACCACAAAAACAATTATTGTATTCCTTGGACTTAGAGGAAAAATCTGATTTTAAAATATTTTGGTCCATTTCTAGGCCAGATGTCTTAATTCTTGGCCATAGGAGATATGGTTACTGTTATAATACCCAGCATACAAACTATAAGTTGAGCACAGTTTTAGAACTTTGGAATAAAATGGGTTTTGTTGTTGTTGTTTATTTGTTTTTAAAATTAGGCTTACTTGCATACTTCCCCAAAGGCTTTGAAAGTGAAGGAATTGACATCTTATGTTAATTGAGAGATTAGAAGTATCTGCTGTCAGAGCCACTTGTTTAAATAAGTTTATAATACTTAAAAATTCTTTTCTTTTTAAACCTTGTTCAGGACAATGAAGTTGGGACCATTTAAACTTTGATGAGCCCTATATGATTGTTTTTGCAATTTTATTAGGTTTGCTTTTAAGCTGTAAACATAAATGGTAAACAGAAAGGACTAGTGAAAACTGTGATGCAGCATTTCTTCTGTTACTGAGACAAAGTGTGCTCTGTAAACACTAAACAGCTTCCGTGACCGTTGTCATCTCTGCTTTAGGATCTGCCTTCTGAGGAAGTGGATCAAGAGCTGATTGAAGATGGTCAGTGGGAGGAAATACTGAAGCAACCATGCCCATCACAGTACAGTAATATTAAAGAGGAAGATGTATGGTCCATGTTTATACTTAACTCTCTATTAATCTGTGTGGGGTTTTTTCCCATAGTAAAGGAAATAAAATTTGCCTGTAAAATGAAAAGCTGGTAGTTATAAAATAGTGGCAACCAGGACCTTGAAATCTTTCAGAGCCTACGTAGATGTATCAGGCAACCGTATGGAATTTAGAGTTCAATTTATTATCCTATTGGCTTTCTTTCCACTCTGAAACCATTATTAAAAATACTTTTAGGAAGAAAATCTAATTTGTTTGTAGTAAATTTGGTAGTAAAACATTTCATTGGTCATTGGGGCTAGAAGGAGATGAAAGAGGTTGCTACCTCATATTTTTAAAATGCCATAAAAATCACCCCACTTTTTATAATTGCTTAAGTTAAATCTATGTCTTTGGATAACCACCATACTTCTTTAGTTTTCTAATTGTAAATTGTTTAACACACATTCATTGAAAACTACTATGAGTAAGGTACTTTGCTCTGTGGTATGGAGGATACAAAGAAAATGAGACATGTTGTCTTCCATCAGAAATATGCCCTCACTCACAAATTCACATCCAGCGTTATAATTCTAGTGGTTAAAGGCAGCTTATCCTGAATCATGTGAAAAGTTCTATGCATAAGGAATTTGTTTTTTAATCTACTGCTAGTTTTATGAACCATTCATTTTTCTTTGGCTTATATGGCCTGTGTCCTTAAGCTAATCAGACTGTCATTTTTTAGAAATCAGCACTTATATTTAACGAGTAACAACCACACATTGTTCAAAACATTTTTTATTCCACAAGTTTTCCCTGTACCACCATCTAGAGCTCACTGTGTTCATGGCATTGTGCTTAATGTTCACATGACAATAAACTTTTATCAGTTAAGCATTTCACATTTAAAATTCTTAAATCAGACTTTTCTCTAATTTAAATGAACTTTTTCCATGATCACATAAGGTTTTTTTTGCTATCACAAAACAGATGGTGTTGGCTTAAGCAATCCATAATTTCAAAAATGAAAAAAAGAGTAGTTTTAATCTATTTAAATCTATTCTGGGGATTTTGTATCCTTGATTTAGATCAAGGATACATTTTCTCTCTTCTCTCTTTCTCCTTTTAGCTTGTGGTCTGGGTTGATCCTCTGGATGGTACCAAGGAATATACTGAAGGTTGGTATTTTTTTTGTATTCCTATTTGATAACAGTAGGACAAGGATATGATGTTTAGTTGTAAACATTTGTTATTTCGTATGTTGTATGAAAAGCTGGTATCATGTTTTGTTTTTCCCTAAAGCTGTATTTGTGTTCATGGTCACTGTTATCATACATCAGTAGTTGTCAAGACAGAGGGAGAACATTCATCTCCTTCAAATACCATCCCCCACACCCCCATACTCTACCAGCCCCACAATTCTAATGTCCCCCAGATAAGAGTAACTAATTTAAACCCATGTCACCAAAGGGACTCCCCTGAACCCTCACCTCTAATGGGGTAGAAAAATGATGACAAGTACAGCTGCACTGCCCTACTGTGCTACCATCACCATCCCATGCCCATCACGTTGACACTCCCCTTATTTCTCACATCACAGCCTCACCTTTTAAAGATGGGTTTTGAAACACATTACAGTATTTTTCCCTTCTGAAGTCATCTAAGATGAGAAAAATTAGGAAGGAGCAAATTAAAATTGGTAACATAAAAGTAAGAAGGACCAGGCTCAGAGCCAGAGTGGTTAGGTTTTAGAAGTTTAAGAGTTTTATTTTTAAAATAAAGATCTACACAGTTTTTCTTATATTGGTTCTCAGCTTCATGGCTTAAAAAAACCAAAATTTCTCATTTCGCTAGAAATTTCAGTAGAAAAAACTCTTTCACTGTTCTTGGATGACACATATCTATAATGAGTGAATCACACAGTGTGTGTACTGAAAACATCTGTGTATCTGTTCAGAAATAAGCTCTAGACAGCTTTAATGCATATAAGAGAACCTAGAAAGCTTATTTAGATCTTGACCCCTACTCCCAGAGATTTTGATTCACTAGTTCTGGGAAGGAGCCTGAGAAGATCTGTATTTAAAAATTGACACCATTTAATTCTGAGGCTGCTTTGTAGTCCATGGACCCCACTCTGAGAAACCCTGCTTTAAAGGCTTAACGTGCAAGTCTAGAGAGTAATCCAGGAATATAGAGTGATTCTGCAGGTAAGAATGAGTTGTATGGTGGTGGAAGGGGCATAGAGAAATCTAATGATAATGGCTGCAGAGTTGTGGCTCCTTTATTTAATTGGTTTACAAATTGTACTAATGAGACCATGATTATCGATTCAGTTAAGTGGTCATAGCCCCTATTCTGTCTCTCTGTCCAGTTCTCTTATAATTGGTGCATTTTGTCATAAGTAGGATTGATCATGGCTGAATCATTGCAAATTCTGTACCTTTACTGCAAGCATAACTCGGAGCAATTGATGTATTGCTGATGAGTCATAACATGGGAAAGTTATATAATTAATACTTATTTCTTCTTTATAGGTCTTCTTGACAATGTAACAGTTCTTATTGGAATTGCTTATGAAGGAAAAGCCATAGCAGGAATTATAAACCAGCCATATTACAACTACCAGGTATTACTATAAGTGACACAAAAATGTTTTATTAGATAAATAATTATAGTATTATATGATTCCTGACATTATCTAATCCGGTGGTTTCTACCTTGGTTGCACATACAATTATCTGGGGAGATTTTCAAATTATAGATTCCAAAGTCGTACCCCAGACCTATTGAATTGAAACTTCTGGAGTCATTGGAACCAGGAATGTATATATATGTATGTGAGTGTACACAGACACACTGTATACATTATATATTTTTTATGTATTCCTTATGATTCAAATGCAAAAGTTTGGGAATTACTGATACGGTTCTTGATTAGCCTGGTCATCAAGACCCCTGATTTATAGGTGGTTCTTGAAGCACATTGAAGAAATGAACCATTTCAACCAAGAAAAGATGCTAGCCATGTTGTTTTCCAGGTAATACTGCATACTGCCAAAATTACCCACAATAGTGAGTATTGATAACAGAACTAAATATGCTCTTGCACTCTTTTCTCTTGTTTCTTCTAATCTGCTTTGACTTTCTATTATACTTCAAATAATGTGTTCTTTAGAAGCAAGAGACTAGTGTAATTTCAAAGCAAGACTATACCATTAAATCACATTAAATTTTAAAGGAAATTATTGAGATAAAATAGTTAAGGTATTTACATTAATGTGACCCTGATAGAGCTTTAGAGAAACAAAGTAACCAGAGTGGGGACTATTACTTCTGAATTTCCAATTTGAGTTAAAAGCAGGATTAATCTTTATTTCTAATATAGATTTTTTTCCTGCTGTTTGTATGATTATAAATTTTATTTACAATCATGTCTTTCTTAGGATTTCACAAAATAGTTATACATTATTGGGAAAGTCTCATTGAATTGCTTAAGTGTCCATTAAGTCTTTTAATAGGACTTTAATTTTCATACAGTATTACATGCAGTCACAAGTTTGTGGTTTTTATGTAAACTTTAAAGTAAGTTAATACTATTACTTAAGAGGGGCATTTAATTCATAGAAAACACTGTAATGCATGGCACCTTTCATCAAAAAAAAATCTTAGTGCTTAAGAGTTGTTAATAATTTTCCTCACTTCTTTCTGAGATTAGAAAAATTATATTCATTTTCCACAGAACAATGAAAAGGAGAAGTTAAGGGAACACAGGAATGAAGCAAAGGTGAGAAAAATAGCTAGGGTTTTGGCTCCACTAGTAGGTAAAAAGAGATAGGCAACTTGTGGTACTCCAGGAGTCATTGCCTATCCTGTGTATAGTCAATTTTCTCCTGTACTGCTTCTCCACTTCATTACCTCTCCCCTTGCCTCATTCCCTTCTGTACACTCTCTTTATCCTCTTTTCCTTCTCTCTTGCTTATGCCTTAAAATTTGTTGCAACAAATAGAAGTAGAAAAGTTGCTTGACTGTGTTGGTAGTATTCAGGCTAATGATTCAATTTTAAATAATCATCATCATACTAATAATAGCTAAAATGTATTAAGAGTTTACTGTATGCTGCCAGGCTCAAGGGATTCACATGTATTATCTCATTTAATACTCACCACAACCCTTTAAGGAAACCATTATCTCCATTTTAAAGAAGAGGAAACTGAGGCAATTGACTTGCCCTAAGGTCACCCAATTGGTAAATGGCAGAGCTGGGATTCACACTCAGGTCCAAACCTTACTACTGTAGTACTACTCTTTGTAGCTCTCTTGAACCACATAAAAGACTTAACAATTCAATCTTTATTATTGTTTCTAACAAATACTGAAGCTGGTAGGCACTGAAAGGAAATAGCATGGCACAGTACAAAGAAACCCAGTCTAGCTTTTTATCAGAGCTAGTTTCTTAACCATCATAAAGGTTAATTAACTCATCAGTAAAATGAAACTTCAGCCTTTATTACCCTCAGAAAATTGGTGTGGAGACTTTGAAGGAGAGAGATAGAGAGATGGTGAGTCAGGAGCACAGAGGAAGGCCAGCTGGCTGCATCATGGGATTGTGCTTTCCTCACCAAGACACCAGATTCCTTGGTCCCATCCTCTTTGCCTACATACTCATTTACAGAGGGAACATGACTCTTTAGGGACCAGAATATTTGTGTCCACTGTCTGTTTCCCTTTCCCGCCCTCACTCCCAGAATAACTGGAGAGCTGAATTAATAAATAGGTTTCTTGGGGAGCTTGGAATGAGTCTCAGCAGTCAAACTAACACGTAATGAGTACTTAGAGCCACCATATAGGCCATCTGTACTTTTCAGATTCCAAGGCTCTCCTGTAGTGTAGACTCAAGAGGGAACAGAGGAAGCACACTAGCATATGTGGGGCACCTGGTGCTTGTTCTTTGGTTCCTTTGTTGACCCATTTGTAGGGAGTGCTATCAACAGTCAGCTTCTTCTGAGAGTGCCCTATCTATTAAGAGCTGTCTCACCCAGGGCCACACTTCTTCCCAATGCAGTCCGTTCCCAATGACTGATTATTGCAGGAGTATTGGCATTTCATCCTAATTTGGGACAACCCTGAAGGGCCATTCTAGCTCCAGAGCCCTCCATAGGGCCAGGTGAAGCTGTTGTTGGGCCTGCATTTCTGCTCATTTCTTCCCTCTGCCCACACCTGCTTCCTTTCACAGGTGTTGATCCCACGCGTACTCCCTAACAAACATTCCACCTGTCTCAGAGTCTGCTTCCCAGGGAACCCAACCTGCAACATAAGCATGTTTCACTATAACAGCACCCAGGGTACTGCTGTAGCACAAATAAGAAGATGTGTTTGAAAACACTTTGACGAGTTCTCTCAGGCAGTCTAATTTAGTGATGAAGAATATTGTCTTTGAACACAGATAAGCCCCGTGTGGGTTATGACCTCCCTAGAGTCCTTAGTCAGATTACTTAATGATTCCAAATCTCATTTATCTCATCTTTAAAGTAAGTGTGATAATATATACTTAATGGGGTTGCTTGGAGGATTGATTGAGGTAATACATGTAAAGCACTTAATATGGTACCTGGTACATGCTTGGTGTTCAGTAAAATATGTCTATATGTCTATAATTTATGTCTACTATATTAATGTAATAACATTTTGATGACTTTGTTAAGCATTTTATACATCAGTTTTACTCTCCATGAAATACAGGTTATTTTTTTTTTCCTATATGAAGTGTATAGTTAAAACAATTGTGGTTGAAAATTCTTTGAACTCTGCAAAGGAAAATACAGATTCTAAGATTGCATCATTATTGTCATTTTACACTACAATTGTCAGTAAAATCTTAACCCTAATCCCATTCCATGGATACTCTTCTGTATCATATCAGCCTATTCAGTTGCTCTATCTTTATAGCAGCAAAATACATTCTCACCATTACCTATTCCCATAGTAACATGATCCTTATTGTTCCTTAGATAATGAAAAGTACTAATCAATAAATGGTGTTTCATTTCCTGGGGACTTCAGTACCTTTTGAAAATGGCTATTTGCAGATACAACAAAGAGATCATTGGATGACTCAAAGAGAAACAGTAATCGGTATATGACGTTTCCTTTCCTGAGGACTCCAGGGAATAACCAAAACTTCCCTTCATTACCATTGAAACTATTAACCAAAACAACCATGAGAATAATCAGCTGATTGTACCAGGAAAAGTTCTTTGTCAGTGATATCGTTCTTGTACTTTATAACATTATCATGTTTTTATTTTTAAAAAATCATGATGCTAATATAACTAAATATTCCATTTATGGCTAACATTTTTCTCCAAATGATTACAAACTTTATTGTTGTTTCACTCGTTTACATAGGCAGGACCAGATGCTGTGTTGGGGAGGACAATCTGGGGAGTTTTAGGTTTAGGTGCCTTTGGGTTTCAACTGAAAGAAGTCCCAGCTGGGAAACACATTGTCACAACTACCCGATCCCATAGCAACAAGTTGGTTACTGACTGTGTTACTGCTATGAACCCTGATGACGTGCTGCGAGTGGGAGGAGCAGGAAATAAGGTATGAATAAGGTCTGTGATCAGCTCTGAAATGCAGTTGAATATTAAAGGGAAGATGGAGTTTTTTAAAAACATGAAATAAGAGTTTAAGAGAAGGGATTTAAGATTACAATTTGCCACTAAAAGCACATTTCAGCAACATTTAAATTTTAAAAAAGAAATTTAAGAGTTAAGTCTTTTTTTATCTAAGAGAATTCTGTGTTAATGAAAGTCATCAGGATAAGATCCCATGCCTCTTGCCAAGGACCTTATTTTCCCAAGGACCCTCCTAGATTCCTTCCTAGACCTTTCTTCTATAGACTCTGAGGACAGGCCTGCCTGCCCCCATTCTGTCTACTTCCCCCATTCTTTTGTCCAGGCTTCCAACCTCCTGAGAGAATTATGAAATGGAACACAATTTGATCCATATTCTTAGCCCTGATCTCTTCTCATTTGATTGTCACCTGGATATCATCATGATGACATCCCTGAGGTAGCTCTAATTCACCGTGTCCAATTTGAATTCATCCTTTTTCTACCCACCTCCAGATGTGTTTGTCTTCCTATTTTCTATCTGCTTAGTGGCACCACAGTTTTCCTAATTGCTCTAGCCAGACACCTGAAAGTCATCCTAGACTCCTTCCTTCCTCACATTCAGTCAATCTGGTCCTACATATATATCTTCTTAATACTTCCCTAATGTCTCCTCTTGTCCATCTCAGCTGCTGGTACCCTCATTGAAATCTATCATCATCCCTCCCCCAGCTGTTACAGTAGCTTCCAAAGTGGTCTCCCTGTTCAATCCAGTCTTCACAAATGCCACTAAAGCAATTAAAAATACAACACTTCTGCCCTGTCCCAAATCCCTGGATCCATCACAACAACTTAAAATACAAGCCTATTAGCACGGAATGTAAAGCCTTTTATGTCCTGGCCCCTGCATTCCTCCAAGCCTCATCTGCCATCTCCCAACTCACACTTTAGCTCTAGTGATACGAAACTGCATGTACTTTCTGATACATGTGCATTTCACACTTGTGTGCCTAGCACGGGGAAGGTAAACAATAAATATGTATTGACCTGAATGGAATTCATTTCTCCTAACCTATGTTTTGAAAGCAATACTCAGCTATTTTTAGATTTTCTAAAGGCATTTACTGATAGCAATGAAAACTGGGAGTTTAAAAAGCAAGTAACTCACACCTGTAATCCCAGCACTTTGGGAGATTGAGGTGGGAGGATTGCTTGGGCCTAGGAGTTTGAGACCAGCCTGGGCAGTGTAGCAAGAGCCTGTCACTACTAAAAATAAGAAAAATTAGCCAGACATGGTGGTGCACTCCTGTAGTCCCAGCTACTCAGGAGGCTGAGGTGAGAGGATTGGTTGAGCCCAGGAGTTTGAGGCTGCAGTGAGCTGTGATCATACCACTGTACTCCAGCCTGGGTGACAGAGCAAGACCCTGTCTTGAATGAATGAATATTGAAAAAAATCTGAAACATTTCAAGGTGAAAATGTATTCCTAGTATTCACTGAAATACAGATAGTGACAGGTGTGATTTCTCTTTGTCCCTTAGTTTTGTAATCACAAAACCCCATTATCTCTTTTATTCCCAAGTAGCACCATTCTCCTAAGAAAAAAAGTTCCCATCCTGTACATCTCTACCTTTCTCCTCTGAAAAAACCTTGTTGAGCAGTTCTTAACTTTTTTACATCAAGGGCCCCTTTGAGAATATAATGAAGACTACAACCCCTCTTCCCTCAAAAAAAACAGACATGGCATAGTTCTTTGCACATAATATAAGGCTTGACATAAATAAAAGAAAAATCTTTTATGCAAAAGCCTACAGCAAAGTTTAAATGTTTGAAGTTCATAAATAGTACTGAAAGGAGTAGTTGGTTACTTTGTGTTCACTGAGATTCTCCTCATTCTCTCAGTCTGGTCTCTTCGTCTGAATATTTGAAGTCTGAGTTTTATAGTAATAATTATTTTACCGTATAACCAAAAAAACTCAGTTGGCTAATGAAGGCTTGATAGCAAGTTACCATTTAGAGTCATGCAGGTTGTATCAGTGATCTCAGTTGTGTATGAGTATTACAGGAATTTTTAGGATGACTATTTAAAAGTTTCTATTTTGGTAGTGGAAATGGCAATAGATACAATTCCCAAGATTTATGAAAGTACTTGCTACAATAATCAGCATTGTCTGTTAGGACTTACTACAATTTATACATTATTGTTAATGGTTGATATTTCTCTATCCTTTATTTAATAGTGGTCAATTTTTTAGAAGTCTAAAAAGCTTTAATTTTTCTATAATAAAATACCAATAAAGAAAAACAACATGGATAAAAAGATAACTTTATTTTATGTAACTTGGAATATGGAGACTGTTCAGATATCCTCTTAGTAGCTTATTTGACCAGTTTTTCCCCCTTCAGCCAGGTGTGGTGGCATATTTTTATGTATCTATTCTATATATCTCTTCATAATACTGGTATCATTTAAACCTGCTAAAGCCTTTAACCTAAGTTAAGTCTGACCAAGGAATTAATGAAATATCCTTGATAGAAACAAGCAGTTTTTCTTATTTGTACCTCAGTCATTTATGCTCAAGGGATAATTATTATATTTAACCTTACAGATTATTCAGCTGATTGAAGGCAAAGCCTCTGCTTATGTATTTGCAAGCCCTGGATGTAAGAAGTGGGATACTTGTGCTCCAGAAGTTATTTTACATGCTGTCGGAGGTTAGTCCATTTTATTTCAGGGCATTAGAGTTTTTATACAGTTTTTCTATCATGCAAAGACATAATATTTCAGTAATATTGCTTTACTTAGAAGCTTAGGATATAAAAGCTAGAAGGAAATTTAGAGATTGTCCAGTCCAAACCCCTCATTTCATAGATAAGAAGTAGATTGTTAGGAAATTTGTTCTTCTTTAATTATAGTCTCTTTTATGAACTTCAATCTACATACAGTTAATTTAGCCTTTATTTCTAGCCTTTTTTTTTTGAGACAGGATCTTGCTGTGTCACCCAGGTTGGAGTGCAATGGTGTGATCTTAGCTCACTGCAACCTCAAACTCCTGGGCTTAAGTGATCCTCCTGCCTCAGCCTCAGTTAGCATGTCACCACACCCAGCTAATTTTTTTAAAAAATTTTTTTGTAGAGACAGGGTCTCACTGTTGCCAAGGCTGGTCTCAAACTCCTGGCCTCAAGTGATACTCCCACCTCAGACTCCCAAATGCTGGGATTACAGGCGTGAGCCACTGTACCCAGCCTATGGCTTTAATGTTTTTAGGGGTTTTTTCTTTGAAAAGTAAAATGTTCATCATCATTGGCATTACCTCACTTAGTCTCTTTTAAGCCAGTATTGGTGAATATCTCAGTACTAGTGCTAAAGATCATAGGGTTAGAATTTTTTTTAAATCTGACTGAAAATATATTACAAATATATACATAGTAAGGTGATTTTTCAATTTCAAATAGACATCAGTTCACATCTACTCTTAGCAGTGCCTTTTAAAAATACCTGTGTGATTAAAAAAAGGCAATAAACAAAATACTTAATTTTTACTCTTTCATTTCTCCTAAATTTTATCAATATCTTACTACCATATTATATAATAAGGAGGATAAATTGTACTTTATCATGATCCATTCCTATTAGGATGTGAAATGAAATTGTAATATAAAACAATTATATTTTATGAATATCCTTCACCTAAACTCATATCAAATAAAGTATTAATATTAAACAGTAGAATGGGCTGGGCATGGTGGCTCACACCTATAATCCTAGCACCCTGGGAGGCCGAGTTAGAAGGATCACTTGTGGTCAGGAGTTTGAGACCAGCCTGAGCAAGAGCGAGACCCCGTCTCTACTAAAAATAGAAAAATTAGCCAAGTGTCATGGCATGCGCCTATAGTCCCAGCTACTCGGAAGGCTGAGGCAGGAGGATTGCTTGAGCCTAGGAGTTTGAGGTTGCAGTGAGCTAGGATGACGCCACTGCACTGTACCCAGGGTGATAGAGGGAGACTCTGTCTCAAAAAATAAATAGATAGATAGATAGATAGATAGATAGGAGAATGAAGAAAACATTTTTGAAAATGTGAATAGTGGTGATGGAGTATAATCAATAGGAAAAGTGATCACCTCAGGGAAAGAGAAATTAATTGATACTAAGAAATAAAAAAGTAAAAATGCTAAATAAAATTTAATCAGAGAGAAAAAATTTATCTTTTAGTTAAAATTGTTCTATAGTCTTAAATTTCAAGTGAATTAAAATTTTAACCTTTATGGTCGCTCATTATGTTATTTTGTCCCGAATGTATTGGCTACTCTTGGATAGGGAACCAAAAGGCACTTAAAAAAATAACTAGAAACATATGATCCAATTAGCCATTAACATTGTATTGGTGTTTTTTTGATAGGCAAGTTAACGGATATCCATGGGAATGCTCTTCAGTACAACAAGGAGGTGAAGCATATGAACTCCGCAGGGGTCCTTGCCACACTGAGGAATTATGACTACTATGCAAGCCGAATTCCAGAATCTGTTAAAAATGCACTTGTTCCGTAAAGGAAAGTTTCATTTACTTAGCTAGGAGAAGGACTTGGTTCTTAAAATAATATATTTTAAAACTAATTAGATGGAATTAGAACTCCACCTTTATTCATTGTTGATCAGTGACTTATATTTAGTTACTGTACTTAGGACTAGAAAATAGAATTAAAGAATTTAACTTGATGAATTAATCAACCAGACCAGTTTTGACATCTGGAGAACTTATAAATTTAATATATTTCTTTTCCTTCTTTTATGTGGAGAAATGAAAAAAAGGTTTACTTCCAACTGATATTCCAGGTCAATTGTTTACTCAACATTCCTATCTTGTAAAACAGATTTCTTTAGGGTACGGTTGTTCCTACATCTCACTCTTGTTTTTCACAATAATTTTTAAAGTGTTTTTACTCCAATTATGAATACATATAATGTTGTTATGTATGTTGAAAGATTAATGGGGAAAGTTTCTTTAAAATAAATTGTTTAATCCTAGCTCTTTATGTTATTTACTAGCTTTTTAAGTATTTGAAAATTATAAATTTTCTACTGTGGGGATTAGTTTATTGTTATGGCATCATTATAAGACTTAACTGTGGAAAGTTACATAATTGCCTTTATTCCTCCTAATGGGCAATTGTAACATATACTATTCTGACATTATGCCTATATTTTTATTTTTTGAGTCTCTGTCCATTGCTTTTAATTAAATATCTGATTTTTGGATTAAGCAAGTGGTTTAATAGTTCTCAAACCTGACTGTATATCAGAATCATCTAGGAGATTTTTTAAAAATGCAGATTCACAGGGTCTATCCCAGCAATTTTAATTCTGTGTATTTTAAGAAGGCTACTCTGGGGACTTTGATAATCATCTAACTGTAGGACTCTAGTAGATAAGGTAACATAGTGTTATTTTACAGGGGCATCATAATCTAGCAGGAAGTGGTCTCTGTGGCTTTGACACCTTTGACTATTCCCTTTTATAACTCTCTTGTTCTTACTTTCTTCTTCCGCCTTTTAGCCACTCCTGCTCCGTCTCCTTTCTTGCTTTCTCTTTGTCTTCCTTCCCTTAAATGCCACTACTAAGATTCTGTTCTAGGCTCTTTCTATATTCTCACCAGATGACCTAATTCACAAGTATGGCTTCATGCAGGGCCTTTTGCCCAGAAATCTGAAATCTTTACCTAATAGAGCATTTTATCACCCCCAAAAGAAACTCTGTGCCCTTTAGCAGTCACTCTTCATTTCCCTTCAACCCTTAAAATATTGTTAAAAAAATTTTAAGGCCATAGATGACTTTGCCCCTACCTACATCCCCAACCTCATTTTATAACACTCTTCCCTTTGTTCATTTTACTTCAGCCACTGTGGCTTCCTTCTGTTCTTTTTCTTTCTCTTCTCAGAGGTGTTGTGCTTGCTAGTCCCACTAGAACTCTCAGCTCTCAGCGTGGCTCACCTCTCTTCATCCTGTTTTCAGCTCAGACATCACCTCCACAGAGAAGACATTCCTGTTTAATCTAAAGAGTATCTCCCACCCCAACCCACCCAAGTTGCTTTTTAGCTCATCTTCCTAATAGATTTATAACATTTACCACAACCTGAAATAATTTCATTTACTAATTTATTATCTGACTTGCTTCACAAGACTGTGAGCTCAATAAAGGAACAGACTTATGGTCAGTGTTATGTCCACTGTTGAATATTCAGTACCTATATTCAGTGCCTAACACATAGTAGGTGCTCTATAAATATTTGTTGAATGAGTGAATGGAGGCCAAGGTGAGAGACAAGATGGTGTTTGGGGGGAACTTTAAATGGTTGAACATGGCTTCAGTACAGGTTAGAGATCAGAGCTGATGCTGGAGAAGGAAGACACTGTAAGATTAAGAGCTTCATATACCATTATAAGGAACTTGCATTTTATCTTGAAGGCAAAAGGAAGTCATATAAAGTTTTGAGTAAGGGAGTAGCATTACTAGATTTGATTTTTTAAAAAAACCAATCTGGAGATGATGTGACAGATGGATTGGAGAGAGAGAACACTTTCTGAAATTAACCTGCTCATTTATTTTCTGCCTCACCGCACTATAATGTAAGCTTCATGAAATTAGAGATCTTATTTTTGTTCACTACATATTCCCAGCACTATGAACACTGCCTGGCACAAAGAATGTACTTAAAAATATTGTTGGATGAACAATTACTGTAATATGTTGTTGAAACCTTTTCTGGTGCCCTCTCTATGAGATACCTAGGGAGAAATTTAATTCTGGTCTCTGTATTAGTATAGTTATGCTTTTCCTATCATATAGTAGATAGTTTTTCTCTTGGCTTTGAGTCTAGTTTTGTGGCTCATCCCAGTGAGGTAAACAGGATTTCATGCCATCTATTTAGTGTTCTAGCTTCTCTCTTGGTGTCACCCTCCTTTCATATTCTTATTGTCTGCTTTCTTAATGATTTTTGTTTTATCACATTTCTATATAAAGTAGATTAAATTCTTCTCAGAACAATATAAGGATATAAGTAAACAAATACAACTTAAACTTGGTAAGATTCCAGGTGACTTTCTGTCTTCCATGTTGCAAGTCTCTCATGGGCCTGGTTTCCTAATAGCCCTCAAAACTAGCAGCTGAAAGAGTAAGTCAATATTCCCACATTTGCCTCAAATGGAATGAATACAACTGATTCTAGTTAGTGAATCACTAATAGGCAAAAATGTTCAAAGTCTTATTCTTAAGCAGTTTCCAGGCACTGTGGCAGTTCTTTAGGTCTTGGCCCGCACCTCTGGCTTCATCACCTCTGCTCCTCTGCTCAGCAAAAATTAAACAAATACAAACATGTAATTTACTCTTTGTTTTAAGAATTAACATGTTCAAGAATAGCTAAATTTTCTAAGACAAAAGATGATGCAAATTAATTTTGTTTCATAATTTTAAATTCCATTTTTCAAAGTAAATTTTTTTTTTTAATTGGTGACAGGGTCTTGTTCTGTTGGTTGGTCTAGAGTGCAGTGGCATCATCGTAGCTCACTGCAACCTCCAACTGCTGGGCTCAAGGGATCCCCCTGCCTCAGCCCCAGGAGTAGCTGGGACTACAGGTGTGTGCCACTATGCCTGGTTAACTTTTCCATGTTTGTAAAGATAGGGTCTGGCTATGTTGATGAGGCAGGTCTCCAACTCCTGGCCTCAAGTGATTATCGCACATCAGCCTCCCAAAGTTTTAGAATTGATTACAGGTGTGAGCCACTGCTCGGCCTCAAAGTAAATTTTGTATCACTTTTCCTCCTATTTAAATGCAATCCATTGCTTGTGGCCTTTTCCTGATACCAATCATAATTGAGTAAGAATAACCTCCAGTATGTGCTAAGCACTGTGAGGAATCCAAAGATGTCTAAGATGTGTTTTCAACAAACAAGAATTTTAAGAGCTAGCAGGGCATGCAGAAATCAATTCCCACGAAGGAGGGTAGAAAGGCATGGTTTGGTGTGCACAGAATCACCTAGAGAACTTAATGAGATTATCGATCCCATCCCTAAAGATTCTGATAGAAGGGGGGTGGGGGAGAGGTCTTCTTTTAATACAAGTACCTTGCCAACTCCTGAGGCTGGCTGTACTGTATGTAAATCTAGCCATTTTTGGTGGTGAGTTGGCAGTTAGGGGGCAGATACAGAAAACTGCTCTATAGTTGTATTCAGTACTCAAATCTCATGGTAGATATAATCTAAGCGGCACTCCCTAGCAAAAACAGGGATGTCCTGGGGAAGTTAAAAAAAAGTGTCGGCGAGGATGAGGTTGAGATGGTTTTTTGAATTACTCCCTGGCCCCTAAACTTGAACACCAGCCCTTGGAGTATGTATGCCTGGGGTGCGCACGCACGCACACACAACTGGTATATGGTATGTATACGCTTAGGAGCATGCCTGGAGTTTACACACGCACGTCTATCACGGAGGATTTGAAAGGAAGAATCAGATAACCCTCGGAAAGGAACGCTTGCGCAGTCCTCGCAAACAAAGGCAAAACAAACTGGGGGCAGAATTGTTGGGGTTTCTTTTTTTTTCCCCCAGACCTCTCCCTACCTTCCCCAGGCTGGAGTGTAGTGGCTGTTCACAGACGGGATTATAGCTACCACAGCCTCCAACTCCTCGGCCCAGGCGATCGTCCCGCCTCAGACTCCGGAGCTGGGACTACAGGCGCACGCCACCGCGCCGGCTGTGGCGGTTTTTAAAAAGCCTTTTATAAACAACGCAAAGAACTCCTGAAAATACGTTCTTCTTTTGAGTAAAGGAGGAAACGTTAGAAAAGCTTCCTCCATCTCCAATGTAACTATGACTAGCGTGTGTACGCCTCCAGGCCTTCCTCTGTATGTTTACATACACACACCGCGTATTTTTGTTTCGTGCCTCACGTCAACGCCCATGCCATCGTAGAAACGGTTTTACAACCTGCTTTTTTCATTTCGCGAAGTGTCGTAAAGCGCCGTCACTTCAGCGTGTCCCCCACGGCAGCGTGGAGCGCCACGTAGGCCACCCTGGCTCTGGCGGCCAAGGGGCGGGGCAAGAGGCCCTGGAGCCCGCCGGCGGGGGGCGACGGCGGCGCGCAACGATGACGCAGCGTAGCGTGCGCGGTGACGGCAGTGGCCGCAGCGAGGGCTGCGGCCGCGGCGTCGGGCGCGCGTACACGTTGCATTCTCTTGCTTTCAGCTGGTCCTGCGTGGTTCAGAAGCCAGCGAAGCGAACTGACAGGTAGACCAGCCGACTGGTGGAGATGGCGACGCTCTGTCTGACTGTGAATTCAGGAGACCCTCCTTTGGGTAAGGGGCCGAGGCCGCAGACCTGTGTGGGTTGCATCAGCCGGGGAGGGTGCGGGGCGGGGAAGGTCGCCGCGCCCTGGCTTTGCGCAGTGGTGGTCACCATCTGGTTGGTTGGGCCTGCCCCTCTTCCCCGAACTGTACACGGAGTAGGCTCCGCGCCTCTCTTCCTCTGTCCCCCCGCAGGGACATCTGGTCCTGGACAGTTTTCCCGGGCGTGGAGGGAGGCGCGGTGTCAACCGGGCTGGGAGACACGAGGCTCAGCTTCGGACCTTTCAGAGGGGATGACTCCTGGCCAACTCACTGTGTCCCTTTTTGAAATAGTTTCGCTTGGAGACCGAGAGCTGCTCGTAGAAATAACATTTTAAAACTTAAAATCTAATTATCTTCGCTTCCCTTTTAGCATATTTTCCCCCTAACTTTCCTTATCTTACCTCCCTTCGCGTCTCTTCTGCAGGAAAGATCTTCAATTCACTGACTTTTCCTTATATTTTATCGGGTTCAAAGGGAACAAGCCAGACGATCCTAATAGCCTTTAGGATTTCAACTGAGGTTGCATTTATTTTTAATTAAAGGTGGCAGGGTAATTGCAGAAATACCCAGGTACACTGCGGACTCGTGGAGTTTCTTTACTACACAGCCTGTGGATGTGTAGTAACTGTCAGAGTAAACACTGGGCATATCACCTTCTTGATACATCTTAAGTTAAATTTGGAATTGTTTTGTCAATGTGGCCAAGGTTATTGTGGGTAGATAGCTTAGAATTTTTTTTTTTCATTACTTTGGGAAATTACACAAAAGAATTTAAGTAGTCTACTAATCTCATTTTCGTTAATGCTTATGTATAAAATAGACACACAGTACTTTGTAATGTTTAAGAAGCCCAGACCTTTAGATACAGTTGGCCACGGGGGGGGGATGATGAAATTATTCATTATATTCTCAACTTTGGTGGTGTTTTGAGTCTGTTGGAACAAAAACACAATTCAGTAGCCATTTTAAATATTTAAAAGGTGCTAATGTTTTGGCATATTGGTTCCAGTAATTGCAAACTAACCTCACAACAAATCAATTCTAAAAGAAATGAGTTTGATTCTTGGGCTGGAAAAGCACTGGACAGTTTGGTCTCATGGTTCCGAGAGCAAAGGCATTTTTGGTTCCTGATGCTCTTAGTCCAATTCTGGCTGGCACTCATTAGTTGTGGGCCCTTGTCAAGTTCCTTGTTTAGCTTCTCTCACAGTTTCCTTGTTTAAGAAGGGGGGAATAATATATTCCACATAGGGGTGGTCCCTACAATTAAATGACACTACAGGTAAAGTTCCTGATACATTGTAGATACTCAGTAAATGGCTGTGGTTTTTGCTAGTGTTCCTTAGAAAATCATCCTGAAGGTGACAGACCTGTTTCCTTAGTGAATTATAGAACTCAGAACCGCATTCTGCCAGTATTCTGTAAGACAGTCTTAAGAAATTTGTCATTTTGAGCTATAGACCAATATAAAATGTTTATTATTTTTCAAATTTTTACTTTTTTGTTTTTGATTTAATTCTTCCCAGTTTAAATACATTTTTAATAAAATTAGATGAAACATTTAGAAAAATAGATTGCATTGCTAGAATTTCCGTATTTTATATGCATGCAGCATGTTATGTATTTAATGTTAAAGTAATTTCAAACTTACAAAAAAGATGCAAGAACAGAACAAAGATCTTCTCCCCCCTCTACCACCGAGAGCATACTGCAGATATGATGCTTCAGTGCCCCAGAATACTCCAGTGTACATCTCCCAAGAGCCAAGAAACTCTACATGACCTCACACAACCATCAAAATCAGGAAATAGAATTGATACAATTCTTTCATCTAATGCACAGATCCCATTTTTGTTCTATCACTAATTTTTCCAGCAGTACCCTCTGTAGTGCAAGGATCAAAATCCAGGGTCATGCTTTGTTTGCTTCCTGCCCAACTTAATTATTATGATGTTTGCCAAATAGTGATTTTTCCAATGCTGCCATTCCTACTACGTATATTAGTTGGCATTTTTCTGTGAGAAGAGCTTTATCTTTTTCCCATTAAAATAATTCATAGCAAAATATACTCAAGAGGTTATAATCTGTATTATTTTCATTTTTTATTTTTAATTTTTAAAGTTAGTTTTATTGAATTATAATTTGCATATAATTAAGTTCACCAATTTTAAGTGTACAAATTGACAAATATATACAATGTGTAACCTACACCCTAGTGATGATATAGAATATTTCTATTACTTTAGAAAATTCCTTCATGCCCCTTTGCAGTCATCCCTTTCCCCATCCTGGCACCTGGTAGCCACTGATCTGCTTTCTGTCCCTATTGTTTTGCTTTTTCCAGAACTTCGTATACATTGAGTCATATCGTATGTATTCTTTGGTACCTAGGGTAATACCTTTGGAATTCATCTATCTTGTCCTTAACAGTAGATCATTCCTTTTACTTGCTGGATTGGATTTCATTATATGGATATACTAAAATATGTCTCATTTACTTTTGTGGTCATAGTGCCCTTATTTGCCAGTGGAAGCCCCTGCAAGCTGGACTCTGTGTCCTTTTGATGTATCCCTTGTCTTTCTTTGAGTACTTCTTTGCTGTCTAACAATAGTATTTTTTAGGTTTATTTTGTGCCTTTCCTGTCACAGCCCTGTTTCCAATGGAGCATGGTATTTAGTTGTCTATCTTAACCAAATTACAGGGCAAAGGATTAGTGAATCAATTTAGTAAATTTTAAGTGTTGAGAGGCAGTAATACACTGTTTTAGAGTTTGAGCTCTGGACTGCCTTAGACCTGCATTCAAATCCTAACTGCTATATAATAAGTCAGGGACATTGGGCTTGTTGTTTAACCCCTCTAAGCCTCAGTTTCCTCTTCTGTAAAATGGAGATAAAGGTATCTAACTCTGAAGGTTACTACCAAGATTAAAAATTATAATGACTGTAAAGCATTTAGCATAGTGCCTACCATATAGTAATCACTCAAATACTATTAACAATATCTTTTATATAAAGCACTATTCTAGTTTCTTCTTGTTTCCTAAGAGAGGAAAAGATTAATGTCAGTGTTTCTAAGTGGAAGCTGAGCACATTCCAAAGCAGTGGGATATACTGGTGAATGGATTCTGGATTCTGGTTTGTTATTTCTCTAAGACAAAATAACTATACTTTCTGTCTACAGATGACTGGGAAAAAAGTATAGTCCTTGCAGGACTTATTATTGGTTTGTTGACTCATCCTTATTGCCTTATGATTCAGGTTATAAATACTACATTGTTTTCAAAGAGAAATCTTTTCCATCCCATCATTTATAGGAGCTTTGCTGGCAGTAGAACACGTGAAAGACGATGTCAGCATTTCCGTTGAAGAAGGGAAAGAGAATATTCTTCGCGTTTCTGAGTAAGTGATTTTATATCTTTGTTTTTAGTACTGATGGCATTTTTTAAAAAATATTCAGCTTTAAATGTATGTGCTTGTTTTACTTGCTAATTAGGGAGATTGTCCCTGGAAAGAAGTATGCTTTTCTTCATCATTCTAGAAGAATTGAACCCAGAGACTTATATTTGTCTGCAAGCTATCTGACTCCCTTCATAATCTGAACTAGAGACCTAGCTTTGACAGCCCATCTGCAGCACCATCGCCTGAAATGAGATACTGCTGTTTAAGCAGACTGGCCTATTCCCAGAAATGGGAGACTGGTTTAATGAGAGCCATTGCCACTCAGCTATTAACTCGATTTTTCTCTCTACAGCCGCCAACTCATCTTTTAATGTATGGAACGTCTAGGGAAGTTTCAGACAGGGGAATGTTGGAGTCCAGAAAGCGATACCCTAAAGACTGGTGCTTTGACATGCTGAGAGGCCAGAGAAGCTGCATCAGAATCAAATTTCCTCAAACCTTGTCTTGTTCTATCTCCCTCCCCCAGGCAGAAAGGGACTGTCTCTCTGGAATTTCCTTACGTGACCAAAAAATTTCCTTTTTCCCAAAAGAAGTGCAGTTGTCTTAAACCCCCTCCCTAGGAATCTTATCAAATAACAGGGAAAGAAGAAACTTCACCAGCCCAGACAGACTTTTCATTTATTGTTGTGAGAGCAACTCCAAGAGATTAACTAGGGAACTTTATCTGCATAAAAAGACAATCTTTGATCCTGTGCAGCTAGCTCCGCCTCTGTCTTCCTGTTATGTCTGCTTCCCACTTCCTACTCCCACCTCCTGGCCCATTTATTTTCCCTGATGATTTACTGTCCCTCAAAAGTATTGTCTATGTTTCCCTTCTCCCTCTTCCCCTGTGAAAAAGGGTATATAAACTTCTGTACAGCACTGGGGTTATTGGGTAATTGCTCTGTGATTTTCCCCTGTGCACGTTAATAAATTTATATGCCTTTTTTCCTTAAAAAAAAGAAAAAGGAACTAAAAATGTACAGAAAGGTTTTATATAAGCCTTTTAAATTCTATTGTAATTTATTCTAGTGGAAAATTAGCAGTATTTAAGATTAATAGTAATAGGAAAGAAATAAATTTGTTAAGTCCACGGCGTGGACTGTTGGGCATCTATGAAAAAAAGAGGCTTAAGAAGAATTTTTAATGATGGATATGTTTATAATCTAACATTAATAATAAAAAAGCAGGACACAGTGTAAAAATTCCTATCTGCATAGAAGAGTATGTTTGAGAAATGTACAACACTTTTAATAGTATTTTACTCTGGATGTTTTTAGTTGTCTGTATTTTCAACATTTTCTACAATAAGCGTGTATATTTATGTTCTTGATTAAAGTGAATCATTTGCAGCCCAGGAAAAATGGAAGATTGAGTGCCCTTGAACTTATCTCTTTTCTTTGGTTTGAAAAAAATAGTAACTAGAAAGGGAGACATTATTTTTTCATATAATGAAACTAAGGAATAGACACAACCTAGTTTCGGGTTCAAGAATACTTTGCAGATAGACGAATCTGGATTAGATTGAAAGAGGGTGTCAAGGGTGTTCTCAAGCAGGATGCAGATTTTGAAATGTGTTTAAAAGGTCTGTGATAAACTGACGCAAAAGAGACTCATTGGTGAAGGGACAAGGTATGCAAAATAAGAGTATTACCAGCTTGGCGTCATTTTCCCATGAAAAAACTTAGGCAGAAATAGGATTGAAAGAGGCACCGTGCAGCTTCTTGACTTGGAAAACTTGCCATGTTCTCGTTGAGCCTCAAAGGGAGAATGAACAGAATCCAAGAGGAAAATTTCCATTCTCTACTGCTCTTTATTCTGAGCTTTACAATTCTTTGTTGACTAAAAATAATTGAATATGGCATAGTGTTATTAACAGTTGTAATACACTAAATATCACTAGTTCAAATTTTTTTTTTAAAGCTGAATGTTATTTATGGAGTATTTGTAGTGATATTACTTTCCCCTACCTGCAGTGATTGGAATTAGGCTATAGTTGTCTTGTATTAGTCTAACTTCAATGAATAAACCTAATAATTCTTGCCTTAATAAACATACTGTCCCAAGACGGGAAAACAGTTGTTACTGAGGTGCTTGGCTTCCGTTAATAGTTAGTAGATACATAATTCACTTGAAAGCCATTAATTTGCCTTTCCCAGACTTAACTCTTACCGTTGACTTGCTGGTCATGTAATTAGTAAACTAGTATTTGTAGTAATAACCAGTAAGGTGACTGTGAATAACATGGGTAAAGGAAATTATGTAGTCTGTAATTATGTTCTCAAAGTACTAACCTAAACAAATTGTCCTGTGTGCCTTTTTTGTCTCTATCCTATCCCCCGCATTCCCAATAGAGCCCTATTCAAAGTGTTGCACATGTACATTTTTCATGTTTTCAAAATTAATGTCTTCTTACAAGGTTCCAAATTTCATATTTGCTCATGTTATTTACAGTTCTTGACAAGCCTAGTCTATTTTTTCATTCAAATTCTTTTTTAAAAATCAAGGCTACATATGCAAATATTTTATAGGTATAGTTCTATAAGTTTTTAAACAAAAAAATACCAGTCATCCACCCCCCCCATCCTCCATTTTTCCCTCTGTAGGAGCAAACATTTCAACTCTTTACAACTGATTCTTTTGGTATTGACCTGTGTCTTACATTCTGATATTGTTTTTCCCTGTTTTTCTAGTTTTAGACATTATTTTTCTACTACAAAAGATTGCTCTTTCTTTCCCCTGTTGCCACTACATATACACACTCACCCCACACTCACTAACTTACTTCCTCCCAGTGTAATTATATCATAATTCTGGTTTTATCACCGTTCAGTGTTTACATTATAATGATTGTAAGTTTTATTCATTGCTGAGCCACATACTATAATTGCTTTTCACGTAGAACTTTTAGTTTTCCATGGAATAATTATTGTTGTTTGCTTCGTTTCTTTCTTCTGAAGCCTCTCTGATTTCTGATCTTTCTGTGTGACTTCAGGAAGTTTGGAGGAATCTTCCCTTAGGAGTCTGAAATTTTACAATAATATGGTTTAGTCTGGATCAATTTTTTATCTGTTCTGGGCATTTGCTTCTTTCAATGTATAATAGAAACTTGGAGATCCTGTTTAGGGAAATTAAAAATTTCATTCTTTGATTTGAAAATTTTTTTCCTGTTCATTTTCTGCTTTTTATGTGGATGTGGGGATTAGTCCTTTTATTTTCTTAAATTGTGACCTCCATTTTTCATCCTTTTATTTCTTTATTTTTAGAGATGAGTTCTGTGTTGCCCAGGCTGGAGTGCAGTGGCTATTCACAAGTGTGATCATAGTGTGTTACAGCCTTGTAGTCCTGGCCTCAAGCAATCCTTCTGCCTCAACCTCCCAAGTAGCTGGGATTACAGGCGTGTACCACCATCCCCGGCCCATCTCTTTTTTCTTTTTTCTTTTTTCTTCACTTTCTGGAGAGTTCCTCAATTTTATCATCCCATTTTTCTATTGAGTTCTTTATTTCTGCTGTTACATTTTTAGTATCTGAGAGTTCTGCTTTTTACTTTCTGGGTACTCCTTTTAGAAAGTATCCTATTCTTGTTTTATGATTACAACATTTTATTTCATTCCCAAGAAGAAATTTATTTACATTTTAAGTTTTCTTTTCCCTATGATTTGGGCAACTTACATTTTTCTGTGTTTTTATTTTGGTCACTGTCTTTGAAGTTAAAGGCTTTCTTCAAATATCTGGTAACTCCTGATAGTTTGCTTGGATTTAGAGTGGCAGGTTAAGGCTGATTACAAATTCTGAACTTGGGGTTGGTGTTGTCAACTTTGAGCTTTACGCTAGGATGATCTGACTGAGCTGTTCATTTGGGGAACAGATTATGCCAGTATTCTTAGTTCTTTCATCCTTTGGCTGATCAGATTACCTAGAGAAGACTTTAAATCTCCTGTTTGGAAGGTGAAAAAGAGCTGGTGCCTGCATATTTTGAAAGCTGAGGGCAGGAAGGATGCGGGGGGGTCTCAGCATCTAGTATGCATGTATTCATTTATTCTCCCTGTTTTCTGTATAGTGCCACCCTCAACTGCCAGATTTCCCACAGTCCAGAGAACCTTTGTATTACTCTTTAGAGGATAAACCTTCAGTTTTTGCCAGGGTTGGGTAGGAGAAGTAGACCAGCTGTGCGGAGTAAGGTTTGAGGGTATCTGTGTTTCTGAGTGATTCTTAATAGACTTTCAACCAGTCCTCATTATTTTAGTCCTAGTTCATTCTCACTTCCAAAGATACCTGGTTCCATTGATTCATAAGTCTTTTGCGGATTCCAGAATTTTAGTTGGGTTGGTTTTCAGCTTTGTCCACTGTCTACTTAAGATTCAGGTTTTTTTAGGTTTGCCAAATCCTTCTGCTTTCTAGCTTTTGAAATTTTATTGCTCTTCGGACTTATTTTGATCTTCTTTTTCCTTACATTTTGGAATCTTTTAAAAAATTAATTTTTATAAAACAATTGTGATGGAGTTTTGATCTGCCACTTTTTTTTTTTTTAGGAGACAGAGTCTTGCTCTGTCACCTAGGCTGGATTGCAGTGGCGCAATCTCACTATAACATCGAACTCTTGGGCTCAAATGATCCTCCCACCTCAGCCTCCCAGTAGCTAAGACTACAGGTGCACGCCACTATGCCTAGCTAATTTTTTTACTTTTTTACTTGCTATGTTGCCCAAGCTGGTCTTGAACTCCTGAGCTCAAGCAGTCCTCCTGCCTCTGCCTCCCAAAGCGGTAGTGTTACAGGCATGAGCCACCATGCCCAGCCTGATCTGCCTTCTTTACCTGGAAGTTAGTAAAACTAGCCTCTTTACGATGGTATATACTTGGCTTCTTTGCCTTAATTAAGTCACTGTTATTCTCAACATCCCAATTATATTTTCCTATTTTCACCCCTGAATATATATGCAGAAACTAATAGAAGCATGAAACACCAAATAGAAAGTCTACTCTGAGCTGAATTGGTGGATTTAACCGAATATTTTAGAACAAATTGGAATTTGACAGAAAAAAGAACAAATTAGCAGATCTATTTTTTTACTGTAGTAGAAAATACATGATAAATGTAAAAAGGTTTCAATTTTTACATTTCTTAATAAGTCTCATGATTCTTACTGATTTGTAAGAGCAACAGTAATATTTTGTCTCATCCTTATATTCTAGAAATGTGGTATTCACAGACATAAATTCCATACTTCGCTACTTGGCCAGAGTTGCAACTACAGCTGGGCTGTATGGCTCTAACCTGATGGAACATACTGAGGTAAACAATGAACATTTCCTTATGTGTGTTTTGTCTTGTTTTGATTTATGCTTCTGGTTTTTTGGGAACCTCACCTTATTGTTGACGTATGTCTTCTTATTCTTCCTAAGCATATTAACAGTGTTAATTATAGACCAAGTTAGGGAGTGCTCATCTGGTTTTAATTTTCACAAAAAATTCTCTTTTTTTATAGCTCCTAAGTTTGAACATTTAATCCCATACCAGCTGTCCTATTGGGGCATTTAGTACTATCTTCCTCTTCCCAGATTCCTAGGATGTCATAGCTGGATGGGGCTGTATAGATCATCTCATCCAACTTTCCTACTTTACAGATAAGGCAACAGGCCTAGAAAAGTTAAGAAATTTACCCGGGGTAACACACATAGTTTGGAACCCATTTTCTTTTCTTTTTTTGAGATAGGGTCTCCCTTTATTGCTTGGGGAAGAGTGCAGTGGCGTCATCATAGCTCACTGCAGCCTCAAACTCCTGGGCTCAAGCGATCCTCCTGCCTCAGCTTCCTGAGTAGCTGGGACTACAGGCCTGTGCCGCCACACCCAGCTAATTTTTCTATTTTTTGTAGAGACAGGGTCTCGCTTTTGCTCAGGCCTTGAACTCCTGACCTCAAGTGATCCTCCTGCCTTGGCCTCCCACAGTGCTAGAATTACAGGCATGAGCCACCACATAGTTTTGAACCCATTTTCTTTTCTAAGTATATGTCTTACTTTAATTAATTACAACACTAGTAAATTAACTTTTGATACAGTCATGCGTCGCTTAACAAGGGGATACGTTCTGAGAGATTTATTGTTAGGCGATTTTGTCGTTGTGTGAACATCATGGAGTGTATTTACATAAACCTAGATGGTATAGCATACTGCACACCTACATTGTATGGTACAGCCTCTTTCTCCTAGGCTACAAACCTGTACGGTGTGTTGCTGTACTGAATACTGTAGGCAGTTGTAACACAGTAAGTATTTGTGTATCTAAATATATCTAAATATAGAAAAGGTACAGTAAAAATACAGTATTATAATTTTATGGGACTATCATCATATATGTGTTTTGTCATTGACTGAAATGTCATCATGCGGTGTATATCTGTACTGTTCTTTGCATGCTGCTTTTTCTTTCTGTTTGTATTCTACTCTAACTTTCCTAAATCTCATAAAATTAAAAATACAAACAGTGGTTTCTGAATATTTGCTTTTAAATTCTTTAAGTGAGTGAATCTGTTTGGCTAGGTACCATCCCTTGGGTTTGTTCAGGTTGGTTACTCTTTCCCGCCGCCAGTTCTCCAGTCTTTATTTTTCTTTCCCTAAGTGCTTCTCCATACCCCTGCAAAAAAAACAAAACGTAGAAAAATAACAACAAAGTATGGCTTTTATTTAAGTTCCATTTGAATCCCAGGCAACCAGAATTTAGTCCACCAGAAAAGAAAAGCACGATTCTAACTGAGGAAACCAAGCGTGTACTGTTGTTCCAGTTAACTAGAATTTTTTATCATGGTCTTTTTTTTTTTTTAAGTCTAAACTCTGGGTACATTTCTTTTCTATCTTTTGTGTTCACAGATTGATCACTGGTTGGAGTTTAGTGCTACAAAATTGTCTTCATGCAATTTGTTTACTTCTGCAATCAATGAGCTCAATCATTGCCTGTCTCTGAGAACGTTCTTAGTTGGAAACTCCTTGAGCTTAGCAGATTTATGTGTTTGGGCCACTCTAAAAGGTACCAATTCTTCTTAAAATGTTCTGTTTTAATTATTTAATATTTTGCTGGATAAGAAGTACACGTACTTCTGTGTATATGAATGTAGGTGTATATATGCTCAGGCAGTAACAGGACTTTCTTACAGAGGAATGACCACCCTAGATATTTTATTCCTAACCAGTCACAGGAATTCCCTGTCCTTCTCTGCTGTCATCTCTGTCTCACTAGCCTTTGGAGCTGACCTTGTTCCTACTAAAGAAGTCTTCATCCCATTTATGTTAGCACCTCTGCAACCTCAGCCATTATTTTGCTCCAGACACTTGTTTGTGACTTGAAAAAAGTTTTTACTGCTCAGTGAGTGTATGATTGGGAAGTTGAGGGCGGGTAGTGGGGTGGTCTGGAGTTGTGCTTTTTCTGGGAGGTCACTTTCCACTTCTATAACTAGTTTGCAACAGGTAAGAATATGCTCTTACCAACTTGGAAAGCCAATTTTTTAAAAAACAATTTTCTTAAGGTGTAATTGATACATGAAAAAGCTGCACTTATTTAAAATGTATAATTTAGTAAGTCTAGACAAATATATACACCTGTGGAACTGTCTTTACAATTAAGATAAAAAATATACCCACAGCACCCAAAAGTTCCTCCTGTCCTTTTGTAATCATCCTCCCTTCCCTTTGTCTCAGGCAACCACTAATATGGAAAGCCAGTTACTTTCATCTGTGGTAGAAACATTCATTGTTAATTAAATAGTGACTATCTAATATAGGAAGAAAAATAATAGGTAAAACTTTGAAACTATAGAAGCCAATATGTAGCTCATAGAAAATGAATAATAGTATGGGAGATGTCTAGAAAATTTGTGTAAAAATAATTGTGAGTTCCACAATAAATTAAACATGGAATTACATATGACCCAGTGGTTCCACTCCTGGGTATATAGCCCCCCAGAATTGAAACAAGTGTTCAAACAAAAACTTGCACACAAGTGTTCATGGCAGCACTACTTACAATAGCCAAAAGGTGGAAACAACCCAAATATCTATCAACTAATGAATGGATATACAAAATGTGATATACCCATATAATGGAATATTATTCAGCCTTAAAAAGGAATAAAGTGTTGATACATGTTACAACGTGGATTAACCTTGAAAGCATTATGCTGCGTGAAAGAAGCCAGATACAGAAGGCCATATATTATATGATTCCATTTATGTGAAATATTGAGGTTGCAAATGTATAGAGAGACAGAGCAGATTTATAGTTGCCAGGGACTGGGGAAAGGGGAATGAAGAGTGACTGCTTAATGGGTACTGGGTTTCCTTTTGGGGTGATGAAAATGTTCTAAAACTACAATAGATAGTATTAACGGTTGCATACATTGTGAATGTACTAAATGTCACTGAATTATATACTTTAAAATGGCTAAAATGATAAAATTTATGTGATGTGTATTTTACCACAATAAAAAAAAAGCTATGAGTGAGATGGTAAAAATCTCACTGATGTGACCAAGATTTGGTGGGATTATAACTCATGATTAGAACATGGCGTTGGAAAGTATGACTTTATAAACCTTAATATTAAGGATTTCATATACTCACTCAGATACTTACATGCCTAGTGACAGTTACCCATATTGCAGAACATGGAGCGAAGATAAAAGAAGAGAAGGACTAAACTGATACACATTGTGGGAACCTATTATAGAGTATCTGGGCTTATTGCAGGAGTGGATGTTGTGTAGGGCAGATCATGGGACTGCTGCAGTGGCAAGATATAGCAGTCCTGGATTCAGAAATACCTTGTCTACCTCATTGGGTAAAAAACAGACCTGACAAGTTTTTGCCTTGTTCTGATGGTAGTTTTGTCTCTCAGAAAGTAGGGAGTTTGATAAAGGGAATTTCTGATTCATACCAACAAGAAGAAAATAGTTGCCAAAATCTGCAGACAGACTCCAGCAGTCTCACTGAGTTGAGGAGACAGAAGCCCTTTGGGAAAAGGAGAGTTTATGTTAGTTAGGAAAAGATAGCTTAGTTAGTCATGTATTCCAGATTTTACAGAGGCAAATACCAAAGTAAATAATTTTGGAATAAAGTTAGATAAGGCTTTCATGACATGAGATCACGTAAAGAATAAGGACAGAAGGGGGTTAAAATCTTCAAATAGTGTAGTTCTGATTGTATAGTTATTAAGTGAACCTGGAGAAACCAAGATGATTACATAGGGAACTCCCCATTGAGTATTATTTTCAAAACCTACGTTTGGGAGAACACATGGATTATTAAGGATTACTTAGGATGGTTGATATAGTTATGCAAGAAAACATTTCTGGTAATGTGGAAGTCTTTGATTTATTAAAAATTTGAGGTACGTTAATTCACTTAGAGTATTAATCTATGTACAATCATGAACAAAATCATGGACATAATTGAAGTGGGGCTAAATAGTGGCTATATATATTTAACAGAAATTTACAAAGTAGGAAGGAAGGAGAATGGGATTGATGAGAAGTACAAAGAGGACTTGTATTTTATTAGTTTATTTGCTTTAAAAAAAAAAACTTGAAGCAAATATGCCAAAATATTTTACTGTTCTTTAAATCTGGATTATGGTTAAATACATAGGTATTTATAATAATCTCTTTCCTTTTTTTGGCTTCAGCTTTCCTCCAAATTAAATTGTTGTTGTGATAACCGACATAAAACGAAGTCCTTTTCTAATTAGATCTTTTCATGTATAGGTTTGTTTATGACATTTTTTCTATTTTGATTTTTGACTTAATGTTCATGACAGACATCATACTCTTACAATTCCTCATAGAATGTAGCTTTGTAATGTTAAAGAGTTAAGTAAACTTCTCTTCAGCACCTATTTTTGATATTACATCTCAGAATTGAGCTACTCCAATTGATCTATTTAAAGCTTTCCTTAATCACAAAATGCAGCATTGGTATTATGCTGGATTTGTGCGGGCACAGGTAAGAATAGGATCTAGTATTAGAGAACTTCATTGAATTGAACTTAAAAAACATTTTTTTAAACATTTATTGAATAATTTTAAAATTATGTTTGATAATAGGAAATGCTGCATGGCAGGAACAATTGAAACAGAACAAAGCTCCAGTTCATGTAAAACGCTGGTTTGGCTTTCTTGAAGTCCAACAGGCCTTCCAATCAGTAGGTACCAAGTGGGATGTTTCACCAAGCAAAGCTAGAGTGGTAAGCCATTTTCTTCCTTTTTAAAAAAAAAAAAATGCTGATATTTCAGTCTGTCTGAGGCCGTAGGTCTGAAAAGAAAAGTATTTCTACTCGTAAAGTTCAGTTTCTTTTCATAAATAAAAAAGGATCTTCTTGGAAGAATTTGCCATTTTTAAGTCTTGCATTGATTTTAATTGTTCAACCATTTAAGCCCTAATCTTTATAATTAAATATCTAAAAATTATGGTTATCCAATGTATGTCTCATAGGCAGTCCAAACTCCCATATTACTAAAATCTCAATATTTTACATCTGTACAATCTTTTCTTCCTCCTTACTCTCCCATTCTCTGGTTTTTGAATCATTGACCATTGAGTCCTGGAGTTCTGCGGAGTCTTTTGTTGATTCTCTAGGATGATGTGTCATAGAGTACAGTAGAAAAGGTCCTCCCAACCAGAGTTGCTCTACTTTGACTTGTTTTCATGTTAGGCATGTGTAGTAAAGTTTCGATTTAATGACAGTTCCTTTTTTTTCCTCTCCCCCCGCCCCAGTCAAGGTTTTCTGATGCAGTAAGATTTGGAAACCACTGCCTACTTGGCTAAAGACACCGCCGTCCACTCAATTGTTTTGGCTAAAAAATCTGTACTCATCCTTTATTTTTCACATCTACTTGTCAGCAAGTCCTATTATTACTTCTCACATCTATGGATTTGTTTGCCGTCCATCTTCACTGCTATTGTATTTTATTGAGGCCACATTGGTTTAATACCATAATCTCATAACTGAACTTCGTTTAATCTCGTAACTGGTCTCTTCTTTCTCTAGTTCAGTCTCTGCACTATCCTGGGTATCATTTTAGAAAATACAGGTACATGGTCCTGTTGCTCCTGAGGACTCCCCATTGCCTAAACATAAAGCAAAGCTTAAAAGGTCCTTCATATTTTGGACTTAATCTATTTCAGCTTCTTTGCCCACCCACCCAATATGTATTTCTAACTTTTCATGGACATTGCACTACTCTTCTCTGCCTTGGTGTCTTACCTATGATGTTATTCCTTTACTTAGAATGAATACACTATACACTCTCCATCTGATACATTTCTACTTATTTTTCAAGGTCTATGTTGGTTCTTACCTCCTGATGACCCTAGATGTTGTTGATTAACTTCAACTGAGTGCTCTCGCAGCACTCTGAACATATCTCAATTACTGGTATTTTCGTTTTTTTTATATCTACTAGATTTTGAGTCCTCAAGTGCAGGGATGATGTCCTAGTCAACATTTTTCTTATAACCAGCATGGTGCCTTGCTCGTTTGTTGAATGAATGTATTCTTAAACATTTAACCATGTAACTTTTTGTTGTGATGGTGGTTCTGTTTTTCAGGCACCTGAGAAAAAGCAAGATGTTGGGAAATTTGTTGAGCTTCCAGGTGCAGAGATGGGAAAAGTTACTGTCAGATTTCCTCCAGAGGCTAGTGGGTAAGAAAATATAACTCACATTTATAATTGAATACATTTATGGAAAAGCTTAAAACAGTTATTAGATACTTTTAATATTAATAGGTTAATGATATAGAACATAAGATTTTAATTGAGTTAAAATTCTGAACATCTTAATAGTTTTTTAATTATTAACAGCTGATGTTAATTTACTCAATTTGTAGTTTTAGTTTGTTAACTTAATAGAAGAGACAACATCTTAATTTTACCCAGACAGAATTTTAAATATAAATAACAAAATATCCATAAATAGAAAGCCTTAAACTTTATTTTTATTGTGAGATTTTTGGCCTTTTATTTAACAGGATTTGTATTTGTACCCTGAGCAATCCTTTTAATTAGCAGTAGAAGTTGTGGTATTATTTTAAGTTATTTTTTTCCCAAATAAAGGAAGAGGAGTTCTGAAAAACCTATTCCTATTCAATTCTTTCCATTATTAGCAGGTTTCACAACCCCTTTAACTCTTGGCACCCATACAAAGTAATATTTGAATAGCTCATTAGAGAAAGAGACTGTTCTGTCTGGTGGCCACCAGCCTGGGGCTGCTTCAGGCCCTGCCTAGCATTCCCCAAGGCTGAGGTGGGAGTCTTTGTTGAAGCATATTGGACAAGCTTTGTAATAGAGCCCTTCCAGTGATATTAATATAGTAAAAGGCCTCACTCAGAAACATAGCCATTAGGGAAGTGTTGTGCCATATTGTGTAAATGATGTGATTATTTTTTCCAAATTTGGTTTAATTTCAGATCTTGTATGCTATAACCAAATTCTTACCTATCTGTAGTAAATGGAATATGTAGACGATAGAAACTGATAGATGCAGAAACTATTTTCTTTTAGCTGTGTACTTAATAGTTTTTCAACAAACTATCTCGTAGTTGCCATTAATAGCAAAATCAGATTTAGAATTCCACATTTTCTCTCTGCTTCTCTAAGTTTGCTGATTCAGAGGTGAAATAAAGGATAGGTAGAAGGAGATGTTAGAGAAATGATGACTCTGGAAAATTCACAAACTTGATTATTATATGATTGGTAGTTAGTTGAGTGGAATCAGTCATAAATAATACGTGTCTTACAGGATTTAATTCCTGCACACATATTGGTCTCGACCATCCAATATTCTGCTGCTGTGCACTTGGTTTGAGAAGTCATGGTTGTCCTGTTGGATAGTGACCTTAACTGTTTGATAAAAGCCACGTCTTTTGGGAGTGGCCATTTATAGCTGTGCCATTTGAACATTTGTCTTTTTTGAATCTTTTTATATTTTCTATCATTGTCACTTCTTAGAATAGTGAGCTCCCCATGTTTGTATATTTGTAGTATAAAATATGTTTACCTGTTTCTGAATTATGTCAATTTCAGAGACCATACTCTTGGCCTAGTACAGTTTTGGGATTTGAAATATAAATCGATATTCAGTTTTTCTTATTATTCATGATTTTGATCATCTCTTCCTATACTGCTAAAGAGTTCTTTAATTATTTGTTTTCTTTTTTGTCTTACGTGAAAGGCCATGACAGCCTTTTATTCTTATTCTTAGCTAACATGAGTGTAGCATTTATTATGTATAGGTACTACCAGATGTTTTACTTATAGGTAACTCATTTAATCATAACAGCCTGGTGAGGAAGGCACTGTTGTTTATCCCTGTTTTACAAATGGTTTTAGAAACTGATTCATACAACATTTTAGTAACTTGCCAAACTCAAACCTATGCTATCTGGCTCTAGAATCCATGGAACTAAAAATTATACTTCCTGCGTCTGTTATATGTGGCAGAAGCCCAATTCAGCATCAGTTACTAACTCATGCAGCATGGTTCTTATTTTCTTTAGCTATTCTGATATAGGTTGTCTCTTTAACTGATGATTTTAGTTGTCTTGTGAGTATTTTATAGTCCTTTTAGCTTTCTTGAGGTTTGGAATTGTTAGAACTGCACATGTTATTTCAGATTCAGAAATAATATCTTTTAACTATAAGATAATGTTTTGATTTCATTGCCCTTCTTAAATTAATTCCTGTATGTAAAGCCAAGCAAATTAACCATGACATAATAGGCAGTCAGTGGTATCAGTGATTATTAGTCTTTTCTTTTTTCTTCTTGACAATGATTATAGCATGTTATTGGGTGCAACACCCTCAATGAAATCTATACACAGCATTTTTATTTTTTTCTGGGGATTTGTAGCCTTTTATTTTATTTTATTCTATTTTATTTTATTTTATTTTAAATAAACCTTTATTTTAGAATAGCTGTAGATTTATAGGAAGTTACAAAAATAGTACAGAAAGTTTCGTATACCCTGTACCCAGTTTTTCCTAATGTTAACATCTTACATTACTTTTGTACATATTTCATAACTAATGAACCAATTTTGGTACATTATTAATTAAACTCCATACTGTTTGGGGATTTCTTTTTTCTCTTTTTAGAGACAGGGTCTCACTCTGTTGCCCATGCTGGAGTGCAGTGGTGCAGTCATAGCTCACTACAGCCTTGAAATTGTGGGCTCAACAATCCTCCCAGCTCAGGCTCCCCCGTTGGTGGGATTACGTGCATGAGCCACTGCACGCGGTGGGATTTTATTAGTTTTTTCCTAATGTATTTTTTTCTCTTCTAAGACCTCATCTGGAATATCATATACAGCCCTTTATTTTATGCAGAAAGTTTTGAATAGCCCTAAATACCTTGCCTTGTACTTGTTTGCATTAGCCTGTGCATATAAACCCTGCTTAAAGAGGAATCATTTATCTGGAATACTGCATAAAATTCTAAAAAATGAATTGATTTAAAAAATGACATAGAAAATAACAAAAAAAAATGATACAGAGACACCCAAGGGGTTGTACTTTTCTCTCCCATATTGATCTCAAGTGAGATCAAAGATGTTCATGAAACTAGGTGACTATCTTAAAACAGTGTGACTGCTGCCATCATTATTAATTGAAACTGATAAAAGTTGGTGAGAGCTGGCTATTTAAACTTCATGCCTTGTTCCCTGCCCAATCAAGTGTATTTTCAACACTAGTGGTATAGGATATGGCTTTTTACCCTCCTCATTGATAGAGGAGGATGTTGATGTGTGATATTATCAACAGTGCCTCTTACTTATTCCTTACAATTTTTAACTGCCCATAGGAACAGAACAGTGTTTTCGTAGATTCTGATTCATACGGAGTGTTGGTGCTTATGAAACTTTCGGGATAATTTAGTTAAAATACTTTTATTTTGCTGTCTGAGAAAACTGAAGCCTAGAGAAGTGGCTTTTCTGTGGCTTCCTAATTCTCATGTGCTCTCTCATTTAGCCATCACAGTGACAGTGACAATCTCCGAGGAGCTTCTCTCTAGTGGGCATTAGGTGGGCACCCAGTTCTCAGTAGTACCAGGTCTTATTAAAGATAAACTGCCAGGTAGCATTGGGAACAGTATCGGAAGCGGTTTTTCTCCAGTTAAATGACCGTTCCTCTTGAAAAAAAGAAAAAAGATTCTTGCAATACTTTCAAATACCATGTCCCTTTGTGAGTTTTACGTATGAAGTTGTTTCTTATGATTATTTTATAAATGTGATCTTTTTCTTCCCATCAGGGTCAGATTTTCTATCATAGTACTTTTTGCTAGAAGATAAAATATGAGTGGAGTACCAATTAGAAGGATTTTTGTTTAGTTCTCATCTCCTCAAAAAGGTTAAGTTTAAATATTTAGTTAAAGCATGTTAATGAGTTTCTTTGTGAAATGTTTTTGTTTTAGTTACTTACACATTGGGCATGCAAAAGCTGCTCTTCTGAACCAGCACTACCAGGTTAACTTTAAAGGGAAACTGATCATGAGATTTGATGACACAAATCCTGAAAAAGAAAAGGAAGATTTTGAGAAGGTAATTAAAAGTGTAGTGATGACCCTTTGTCAGAAAAGTTAATTAAAATTAGAGGGTGACCTAATACCTTCATGGTATGAAAATAAATTAAGTCTTTTCTCATAGCTGCTTGTTTTTCCTCATTTGTATATTCCATGTCTGAGACCTAAGACAAGAAATATCGAGCTCCTATACCAAAAAACTTAAATTTATTTTTCTCTTCCTCAATTGTAGAATTTACCTAAATGCTATATTTCCCTGTAAGTACCAATTTCTTAAATGAATTGGTCACCGGAGGCAGATCTCCTTTTTGTCATATAATCTTAAGTTTATGAATGAAATAAACACTAAGTAGGTATTAGAAAATGTGAAGGTTTCCTAGCCTCTTACCTCATCTTTATTCAGAAGCACTGCAGTGTATTCAAAGAGAGGGCAAATAATTATCAGCTTGACCAATACTAACCAGCTTTTCCAGAGAAAATGGAAAGCTCCATCATGAGATCAGCTTTCTCAGCTGGAAATTTGGAGGCTAATATAATGAATATCTATCTCTTTTTTTTTTTTTCATCTAATATCATACAACTTCCGCAACCATTTTCAGGCTATGTAAGACTGATGGTGTATTATTACATTTGCCCAAATGCAGTGTCAAGGGTTGGAAATGCACAAAAAGTTGCAGAAGATATGGTGATGGTTATTTTGGTTTGTTATTGCAGGTTATCTTGGAAGATGTTGCAATGTTGCATATCAAACCAGATCAATTTACTTATACCTCCGATCATTTTGAAACTATAATGAAGTATGCAGAGAAGCTAATTAAAGAAGGGAAGGCTTATGTGGATGATACTCCTACTGAGCAGATGAAGACAGAACGTGAACAGAGGATAGAATCCAAACATAGAAATAATTGTAAGGCACATTTAGTGATTTATGTTTTAATTGATATTCTTATATTCTGCTTCTTTAGTAGAATATGATTTCTTTTCTATGAAAACTGGTTTGAAACACATCTGGGAATATTATTTGTATGTTAATTCCATCTCTTAGAAATCTTTTTTCTTTCTCCATCATCTTTATGTTCTTATTATTTTGTTAGCATCACAACTGCATATGAAATATCCACGCCCTTGCTGTCTCACTTACTCTGTGCCGTCTTTTGCATTGCATTTATTCCATTTGTAGGATTCCTTCTGCAACATTTTGTAGTTTTCTTAACTGAAATACTTAGCCTTTCTAAAATGTTTCATAATGTTATCACCAAAGTCTTCCTTTCAGCATGGGAATAAATGTGAATATAAGCTCAGTACTACCCTATATCTCTGAAATATCACTTGACTAAAGAGCATATCTTTCTTAGTCATGCCTTGTCTCCTGAGCTTCTAAATTGGGCTATTTTTTTCAGAACTTATTAACATTAGTGTCACTAAAGTTGGTATACAGCCCCCCACTGCTAAATTTGACTGGCTTAAAAAAATTAATTAAAATAGATAAATAAATTGGGCTATTTTCATTCTGTAATTATGTTGTCAGAACTTCCATACTATATTTAAATCTTGAGTGTCACATTAGGGAAGTATAGTAAATTCAAATTGTTACGATAAGTCTTTCTTTTTTATTTTGAAAAGTTTCTGTACATTTTCAAAGATAGTTAGCAGGTGGACTTTTAGACCTGTTTTGATTGTTTGAGGGCAGGTAAAGTGTCCATCGTATCTTTAGTAGTTTCCACAAAAAATTATTAACAGTTCTTTCTTATCCATAAGGGGTAGGTTTTCAGTATTCTGACATAAGTAGAACCATGGTCACTCAGAATATAGAGTCCTTTTTTTGGTTCTAAACTCTTGTATCACTGTCTGTTTTCTGTCATCTCTCATTTTCTTGGGTCCAAGAGTATCTTGCTTCTCACTGGGAAGCCTGAAGGGGCTTTCAGGGGAGCCCACAGCTCAGGTTCTCAGCCCAAGCCCTGTTCTTCAGACAGGCACGTGCTGTAGCTCCAATGCCTGAAGGCCATAAGGGCCCAACGTTTCTGTCCCCTGGGCATGAGGTGGCAAAGGAAGAGAATGTTTCTGCTTTAAAGGCAGAAATTTTGTTTGTTTGTTTGGGTTTTTTTGAGATGTGGCCTCACTCTGTCACCTAGGCTGGAGCGCGGAGGCATGATCATAACTCACTACAACCACAAACTCCTAGGTTCAAGCGATCCTCCTGCCTCAGCCTCCCTAATAGCTGGGACTACAGGAGCATGCCACTACTCCGAGCTAATTTTTCTATTTTTTTTGTAGAGACAGGGTCTCACTCTTGCTCAGGCTGGTCTTGAGCTCCTGGTCTCAAGCGATCCTCCCACCTCTACCTTCCAAAGTGCTGAGATAGTAGGCGTGAACCACTGCACCTGGCCTAAAGGCAGAATTTTAAATTTGGGTGGGGGAGAAGACAAGCAAGAAGGGGCTGGCCAGTTGTGCCATTATGGGAAAATGGGTAACACTGGATGAGAAGAACCTTAGGCCTTGTACGTTCTTACCCTTAATCGATACTACATCAGTGGAATGTATTGACGTTACCTTTTCTAAAACATTTATAGAGTACATTTCCTAAATGTATTGTAAGACTTCTTTCATTAAAAAAAATAATCTATTTGCTCTTGGTGCCAGATATTGAAACTATTAATAGTGTTTTTAAACTAATGGAATGTGTTTATGATTAAAAAAAAGAACATGAAAATTTGTATCAAATTGCAGCACTATTAAAATAATTTAAATTCAGCCACATTAGATAAACTATACTATAACCATCATTTTATAGCTATTGAGAAGAATCTGCAAATGTGGGAAGAAATGAAAAAAGGGAGCCAGTTTGGTCAGTCATGTTGTTTGCGAGCAAAAATTGACATGAGTAGTAATAATGGGTGCATGAGGGACCCAACCCTTTATCGCTGCAAAATTCAACCACACCCGAGAACTGGAAATAAATACAAGTAAGTATATCTCTTTGAATATGCTAGGTAGCCTTTTATGCTTTGTTATGATCCTCTCTAAACATGGAATAGATGCAAAGTAGTCAAGAAACCTGGACCTTTGTTCATTCACAGATTAACTGGCTGGTGGCCTTCTGGAAAGGCATGATAGTGTTTCAGGAGCTGTTTACTCACTTGTCAGTTAAGGTTATACTAGTTAAGATCATTTCCATCTGTAAAAGTCCTTGAGTCTGCCTGAAGTTGCTTTTTATATATTGATTAGGTATAATGTGGTATTTATCTTTAGATGAAGATAACTTCTCTTCCTATAATAAACTTTGATTCTGCTGTCTACAGATTGATTCATAAAAGTAATAGTATTGAAAATTTACAGAAATATGAATAATATAAGAAAGTAGCATGTGTTTTTTCTAGTTTTGATTAGTGTTAACAGATTTTTGTTTTTAAATGGTTCCCCCTCCAAAAATAAACCTATTTTATAAAATAAACCATAGAATATATTTTCTTATACTTTGGAGAAGCCTACTACATACAAATGCTGAATTATAACTTCTAAAGAGAATGGTAAATATAAGTGATCACCTGGTTGGCTAATGTGACTTTCATTAAACTCATGGGTATGGATGTGTATGTCCATATATAGACAAACACTTATGTGTATAGTTATATGTGTGTGTATATATTATTTTTACTTGGGTGATTGCTTCTTGTTTTACTAAGCAAATGCTTTACATTTGGGAAAATGAATTTGGATACACATTTTCAGTATCAAATAATTGCAAAACATAATGCAGCAGCATATTATGCAAGTTGTATCTTAAAAAATAGAGGACATAAGGTAGTAACATTTTTTAAAGTTCAAATTGATACTGCATGTACATTATTTTAGGCAGAAATTGTTTCTAAGACTATCCCATCTTAAATGTAATTTTAATTAACCTAATTGATTTTTTACTAAGAATGAACTCTGTTCTTGAGTGCATTTAACTACAAGTATGTTAGACCCTTAGGTTTTTGCTTGAATGAGGGATTACTAACGATATTCAAAAGCTAAATTCCCTCAAAATTATTATATATATTGTTTATTGGTTCTTACCATGATATACATTGGCTATTATGAAATACTGTGATTGTAGAATTTCCCAAGCCAATATCTAATTGTGTATTAAATTGCAAATTTGCTCTTTTGTTTGAATATTGAGTGGGTAACTGACTTATTGTTCTCAAACGTGTTTTTTGATATACTTTGAGTTATTGAGTCATAAAACCTGTTGGTTTTTAAAGAAACTGTTAACTTGTAAAGAATTATATTTTAAGTTAGTGTTGCTGCTTATAATGCCTAATCTAAGATGGAAAGGGTAAAATACTTCATGTTGATTTTTTTTTAATTCCCTTTTTTCCTAGTGTTTATCCAACATATGATTTTGCATGCCCCATAGTTGACAGCATCGAAGGTGTTACACATGCGCTGAGAACAACAGAATACCATGACAGAGATGAACAGTTTTATTGGATTATTGAAGCTTTAGGCATAAGAAAACCATATATTTGGGAATATAGTCGGCTAAATCTCAACAACACAGTGCTATCCAAAAGAAAACTCACATGGTTTGTCAACGAAGGACTAGTAGATGGATGGTATGTTTAATGTTACTTAAAATTGACAAGAAGTAAGGATGTAGTATATCAGTGATTTTTAAACTGCCTGAGAGATGGGGAGAGTGATTGGGAGGAGGTAGAATGGGTAGGCCTGTAGAATTCCTGGTTCTCATCTTCATTTCAGCCAGTGCATTAGGGTCCTCCCTTGTTTTAATGGACCATGGCACATGAGAATGAAAAACACACATGAGGGCACATCCTCTGCAGATCTCAGCATTTAATAGAAAACTGGTTATGACTCTGCTCCTTCATATACCTGCTTACCAATCTCCATGCTCTGCTGAGGCGCTAAGGTTTTTCTTTTCAGCTGGGTTCCAAGAAGGCCAAAGTACCCATGAGTTGAAATGAATATGTAAATGGTCTCTGCCTTGGTAGTGCGGACCCACCTTGTAGAGCAGTTGCCCAGAGGATTCAGCACCTAGAAAAAGTATGAAAGTCTCTGTAGCATATTAATAATCTATATGGGTTTTTAAATGAAAAAGATGAAATAAAAATTAAAGTGATCTTACAGCCATGTATCTGTGTAAATGAAACCTGTTAGATGGATTACCAGGCTTATAAGTCTAAGAGATTTTTTTTTTTAACCTCAATTAACAAGAATGTATACATTAGTTTATGTTAGTATCAACATAATAGTGACCAAGGTATATAGTAAATGTATGTTGAAAAATGTACTTTATACTGTTGTACTGTGGAGCTGAATTTGATAAAAGGCAAGTTTATCTTGAGCCCAAAAGATAAACTTGCCTTTTATCAAATTCAGCTCCACAGTAAAAAAAAGAAAAAAGGGTATTATCACAAACTTACTGAGGTTTGCAAATCCCTACAGAATATTAATTACCTACATATATTTTTGTTATAGTCCAAAGAGCTTTATAAAGTATATTCATACGTGGATGGTAGGATACCATCTTTTATCTAATTTTCGTGGTCATATGTAGAATAGAGACTTTGAATGTTTGTTAAATCAAATCAAATCAAAATGTATTAATGCATGAGTTTTCCATATTTGAACATGTCACCATTGTGCTTTTTTTCAAATGTGCTTTTACTATTTCTGGTACATTATTTTACTGCAGTATTTGACAAATTAGCAGGTTTCTTTTTCCTTGAACTTGGGCTCACTGATACTGCAATCTTCCTGATTAGTATAACCAACTCTTAACCAAATGTTTAGCAAGCTGAATATAATTTATTATGCATTAAGATATCGTCTACTCTTTCCATCTACACATTTTAAAATCTCCTTGGTACTTAAAAATTTGCATATTTCTTAGGGATGACCCAAGATTTCCTACGGTTCGTGGTGTACTGAGAAGAGGGATGACAGTTGAGGGACTGAAACAGTTTATTGCTGCTCAGGTGAGTTATGGTTTCTTTTCTAGCATTTCTGTTAGAATTTTCAGCTACATCTATTAATATTCCTTTTGTTTTTATCATCTCTTTTCTTTCTATTCCTTGTTTGTGCCTCATGATTCAAGGGCAGAATTTTTTATAAAGGAGTGTGTTTAGCACTGTTTATAATAATGGAAAATTGAAAATGCCTAAGTTCCTAAGGTAAAGTTGGATAAAGGGAGCTGAAATATTTTTATCAGTGAAGTATATGACTGTTGACTGTGACCAGTCTGTAGACTGAGCTTTTGCAGTGAACTGTTAAGAGTAACCAAATTAGTTTGTACACAGTTAAGTTTTATAGTTCAATGGAAGTAGACTTGCAAGTATTTATTGATTTTTTTTTTTTCCTAAACATGCTTAGCTTGAAATAAAAAATTCTAATTAATACTTTCTGCTTTTAAAAATAATTTTATTATTGTTTTTCTAGGGCTCCTCTCGTTCAGTTGTGAACATGGAATGGGACAAAATCTGGGCGTTTAACAAAAAGGTACATGTTTTAACTCTTGGTCTTCTTTTCTATGCCTAACTCTTGAATAATTAATACACAAATAGAATTCATTAGTGTGCTCATGGTAGAGAAAAATTTGTGAAGAATATTACCCTTTTGCAGACTTTCAGGAAAATGGAATGTTTTCCTTTTTTAAACACATAAAGATTATTAAGCCTATTAATTCTCCCAAACAAGTAGCAATGATTGAAACAAACTTGGAATCGTGGGGAATGTTAATAGTTTTTTCCATAAGTCTTTTATGAACACTTTGCATTTCATTTTTCTGCTTTCAAGCTGCGAGCTCTCTGTAAGAAGGTATTACTTAATGCTTTTATTTGCTTTATTTAAACATAGCTTTTAGCATCTTACATGTTATAACCCGAGATGTTACACGGCTTTGAGGCACAATCACATTTATATGAAAGACTTGCTTGAACAAACCCATTAAAAATGCATTATTCCTAGTTTTAAAAACCATGTCCTCTGGTTTTTTAGTGGCAAAGGGAAGATTTGGCTAACTCCATTCTACTGTTCCCTTGTGTAATGAGAGGACATAGAGTTTTAAAATTACATATTTCTTTGAGTTGCATTTAAGGTTCGTTGATTACAATTCCTGTGTCTTAGTGAATCCAGCTTTTTCTTTTTAACTGTTTCTTAACTGAAAGTCAAATGAGGAATACTGCATAATGACATTGTTAATTGCTAATTGGAAGCAGATGCTTGGACACTATAATAAGGCAAATCATTAAGATGCCATGTTTTAAATTATGGTTTCTGTGATTGTGTTCTGTAAATTCTTATTTGGGATTGCTGCTTGATTGTGCTGATGATGTCTTGCCTCAAGTTTGCCTTCTAGGGTCGTTCTGAGTCAAATATAATGAGAATTACGCAGTACGTGGGCTTTCATACATCCTTTTGAGATTTAAGTCATAATTTAAACTGTATTTAGTTAATTAAAAGTTTTCCTATAGTCAAATACTTTGAGGTCTTATACAGCAATTCCTGTCTCTTCCATCATAACTTTTAAGAGATTTCACCTTTTAGATTAGATTCTTGGTTGTTGCCATACAATAAGAGGTGTTGCTCTTAGTTTAGGTAGGCACATCTGATTCCCATGATGGAAGATGAAGATTTAGATCTTTTACTTTTTCTCATAACTTTTTGGTTTGTTTGTAGTTGATTGTTTTGTTTTGGTTTTCCCCCTCATTTGTTTACTTTTCTAATTCTGTGTCCACAAGTTGTCTAAATTTCCTACTGAGATATTCAGATGCCTCAGGTGTTCTTTCAGTTTCACCTTGGAGACGGCTCTGCCAGAGCTTTCTGTGCTGCTCTGATCTGTTCTGGATTAGTGGCCTGTTACAGGCTTCTGAGGCACAGCTGTCTTCCCAGGTCTCTCTTCATCATCTTCCTGGGGATTCCCTCTGTTTTCGTGCTGTAATGGATTGCCTCCTTCCTGGATCTTCCTTGCTTTTTTATTACCTTCTTGCTTTGCTGTACTGTATCCTCTGGTAGCTCCCTGAGAAGTGGAGCCTGGGATGAAGGCAATTTTTGAGACCTTGTATATCAGCAGACCCCAACCTTTTTGTCATCAGGGACTGGTTTCATGGAATGATGGAAGACAATTTTTCCATAAGGGTGGGGAGCAGCTGTAAATACAGATGAAGCTTTGCTCCACTCACCTGCCCTGCCACTCACCTCCTAGTGTGCTCCCCTCCCCAGCCCAAGTTTCATGGAAGACAATTTTTCTACTGGGGTAGGGGAGGGGACGTAGAGCTCTGCAGCCCAGGGGTTGGGGACCACAGTTATATATGACCTGTTTTTTGACTTTGAAATTTCATGATGTGCCTTGGTAGGGGTCTTTTTCATCCATATCCACTGGAAGAACATGTGGCTTTCAGTATTGAAAAGTTTTTTTGAATTCTTTCTTCTTTCTTTGTTTTTTCTCTATTGTGTTTTCTTGCTTCTCTCTGGAACTCTTCTTGTGCAGATATTGGGCCTCCTGGACCAGTCCTCTCATTTTATTTTCTCTCTTTTCTCTTACTTTCCATCTTGTCTTTTTTTTTTTTTTTTACATTCTTGTAGGCCTATTTAATTTCATCTTCTCACCTTTCTGTTATTTTTTATTTATGCTATCATATTTCCACAATTTCTCTTATTCTCTGAATGAATTTTTGAAATAACTTCCTATTCCTGTTTCATGGTATTAATGTTAATAGTAGGTTTTTTGTTGTGGGGGTTTTTTTGTTGTTGTTTTTGTTTTGATAGTGTCTCTTTTCTCCAGCTTGTTTATTTTGGTTTCTTTCTTTCATAGTAAAGGCATTTCTCAGGTGTCTGGTTAGCCTTAGTTACCTGCTCATGTTTAATATGGGGAACTAAAGAGTGATTAGAAGCCCTAAGAGCAAGAGTTGCGTTTGTCAACTGAGCTTCACTGTAGAGCAGCGGTCCCCAACCCCTGTTAGGAACCGGGCTGCACAGCAGGAGGTAAGTGGCAGACCAGCAAGTGAAGCTTCATCTGTGTTTGCAGCTGCTCCCCATTGCTTACATCACCACCTGAGCTCTGCCTCCTGTCAGATCAGTCACTGCATCCCATCGCCCCCAGATGGGACTGTCCAGTTGCAAGGAAACAAGCTCAGGGCTCCCACTGATTTCTGCATTGTGGTGAGTTGTATAATATTTCATTATATATTAAAATGTAATAATAACAGAAATAAAGTGCACAATAAATGTAATGCACTTGAATCATTGAATCATTCCCCCCTCCACCCCCGTCTGTGGAAAAATTGTCTTCCATGAAACCAGTCCCTGGTGCCAAAAAGGTTGGGGACCACTGCTAGAGTGATCTGGCTGGGCCAGTTAGTTGGAGAACCTCCACATCAGTAACTTTATGTCTTTTCTCTTGGATTATGCAATTTTCCCAGGGGAGTATCTTTTAATCAGCTGCCTGAAGTGTGAAGTCCTGGCTGCCAGGGCTTTAGAGCTAAATTGGGGGAGACTGCTGAGGGCTTTTACATCCGATATCATACATTCACTTACTCCACTTGTCTTTTGTGCTATATGCTCACCCTCAGCTCTTTCTGGTATCCTCCAGGATCTAGATACCTTCTTTTTCACATAGTAAACTTGCATTCTTTTGTTGAGGTAGGGGAGAGACAGGTTGTATGGTTGTGTGGAGTGGAGAGAGCATGCTTCCATATGTTTTTCAGTTTTCAGAATTTTGTTGCTGTAATCTCCTGTTTTATTAAACTAATCCTTCTGGGTTTGGGCCTTTAAACAAAACCTTTCATGTCTTATAAGTGGGGGTTTGAGAGGGAGTGAAGGTAGATGAGTATTTTCAATCTCCTTTGTTTATCCTGAAGTCTGTAGGATCTTAATCATTAAACACCATCTTAAAAACATTGCACAGTTTGTAATCGGTAGTAAAAATGAAATTATTCTGCTCACATACTTTTTGTTTCTATTGCTGGCCTTCATGACGTCTTCATACCCTGAAACCCATTCTCTCCATCCCTTGAGGTACAGATCTCTTATTTGGAGTTCATGTAACTCAATCTGTAGTTACTACTATATTTTCTAGCTTGCTCTGTCTTTCCAAGCTCTGTAGGTGAAATTTAAGTGAATCATCAGTGAACTAAACTTAGTACCATGACATTGTAAAGTAAGCTCTAGGGCAGAGCTAAACCATCATTCTTTGGATACTCTCCTACTCTTACTACTTTAGGATTTCTGAAAGCAGCTTCTGTTAAAAAAAATTAGCTGGAGTTCTTTACATTCTCCTCTGGAGAAAGAGCTCTATATGTAGAGTGAATTGTACGTGGTAAAGAAAAAGGAAAAATGGATGAAGGGGACAGTGAGACATGTGGTGTTTAGTAATCTCAATATCCCTCCAAAAATACTGTGATCCTTGTTTCCTTAGCCTGACTTTTCATCTTGACAGGAAACTAGTATGTAATTTTTCTGTATCGTGGTTAAATAGAACATACCTAATTCCCCCGCAAAAATTTACCTTGATACTAGTAGGAGACATTTCAAGAGCTTACTTTGCATTAACCTCACTAATTTTCTTCTTGGTTTTACTTAAGTGTTTAGGTTTTAACTTTTCAGTCAAGGCAGAAGAGTTATAGCTTTAAGGTACTCATTTCATAGCCATTATTTATCTCCATCAACCTTTATTTAAAAATTTTAAAATTTATGTTAGTGCATCAGTAGTTTGATAAGTTTTCCCCAACTCTCATCTCAACCCCCTTGCATCTGTTCCCAGCTAACAAAATATATAGAGACTTTTCTCTCTGCCCCCAAATAAGGAGTCTTCCTTTCAATGAAAAATTTTTTGAGTAGACCCCAATAAATATAACAGAAGCATAGCTGTTCTGATTTAAGTGTTGAAGGGGGTATGGAGCCCCACTTGCTTCAGTCCCGTTTCTGTCCTTTCCCCTCCACTTTGTGCTACGAGGACACCTCGTTGTAATCCTAAGGGCTCTTTGGAGTAAGTTGAAAACAACTGATCCAGAGCTCTTAGAATTGTATAATTTTAGAGCTGAAAAGGACTTTAAACCTTTTAATCCAAGGTTTCCCAAACTTGCCTAATCTTGCCTAATGCTTGTTAAAAATAGATTTCTGGAATTTACTTCAGACCATTAGAATTATCCTTTAGGGTTAAGTGGCCTGAGAATCTGTGCTAACAATTGCCTCTAGTGGTTATTATAATTAGTCAAGTTGTAGGAAACATCTTTCTACTCTTTTTGTCAGCTGAGGAAATGAGCTATAGTGAACTGAAGTGAGTTTCTCAGGTAGGGTTGTCTTGTTTTAGCTTCTTTAAAGAAATAGTATCTTCCTAGCTTAAATACTGAACTGGGTAGTCACAAATTAAATCTTTGATCATTCAGCCCAGTAGAAGCTGAAAAAAGGAAGCTTTCACTAGTAAGAATGACCTTTAAGCCTCAAGGAAAGAATGAAACAGTAAATTTAGAGAGAGGCTAGTTCTCATTTACTACTGGCACAAAATATAAGCAGATGAGGAATAGCAGATAAGGGGAAATTAAATAGCTTTTCAAACTTTGCATGAATGACCCTCTAAGGATGACTTCTCTAAGTTTGTTCAGAATTTCCACAATATTTTTCTTTTCAGAAGCTGAAAAATGCCCTCAAAGCAAGCAAAAAATCCAGCCCAGCAATGGCAGTAACAAAAAGTACAACATAAAACAAACATAGGCAAGTTTAATTAGCCATGCCACTATTTCCTGCATCCTTCTAATGAGAAAAAATAACTTCTATTACTTAGCTGTTTGATTCTACGCTTGCTTTTATCTACATTTTTCTCCCATATGTTTTGTATCTGTGGTCCCTAAGTCCCGGGCCGTGGACCAGTACCAGTCTGTGGCCTGTTACGAACTGGGCCACAGAGCAGGAGGTGAGCAGCAGGCAAGCAAGCTTCCTCTGTATTTGTAGTTGTTCACATCACCGCGTAAGCTCTGCTTCCTGTCAGATCAGTGGTGGCATTAGATTCTCATAGTGCGAACCCTACTGTAAACTGTACATGCGAGGGATCTAGGGTGCATGCTCGTTGTGAGAATCTAGTACCTGATGATCTGAGGTGGAGCTGAGGCAGTGATGTTAGTGCTGGGGAACAGCTGCAAATACAGATTATCATTAGCAGGGAGGATTGACTGCACAATAAATGTAATGCACTTGACTCATCCTGAAACCATCCCTCACCCCCCACCCCCATCAGTGGAAAAATTGTCTTCCTTGAAAACTGGTCCCTGGTGCCAAAAAGGTTGGGTACCGCTGCTTTATATAGTGTCTAAACGCTGCTACTGTGATTGGTCATCATAGATAATTTTAAGTTGAACTGTTTTAGAGGTAGAATAGGTTATAGCATAATTAATATGACCATTTATTCATTTAATCTGCAAATATTTATTGATTACCTATATGTGACAGGCCCTTGCTAGGTACTGGGAATACACTAGTCTGTGTATATGTGTGTGTGTGTATATATCCACACATACACACACACACACACATATATACACAAAATGTAGACCAATAGAAATATCTCGTTTATACTTTTATTCTATAGAATTGCCTTATTATAGTGACCTAATGCTATTCTGCTTTTGATGGTGATGTGTTGCCTAACGCTGATTATAGAAAATGATACTGAAACACAAATATCTATATTCCCTTAAAGTGGACTTCTCCAACAATACAAAATTGAGTATCACTTTTATCTGTAGGATTAATATATAACCCACGGGGCACTTTTTTTCTACCTTCTAATACAAGATTTTTAAATTATTTTCAAAATATTTCTAATATTAGGCTTTAATTGGTTTCTTTCCACCTGCCAGTAGTTATTCCTGGGAAAAAATTCTAAATCCTTCAGGTAGTCTTGGTTTATGATTGTTTTTCTTTTTTCTACTTGATGGTAAATATTAGAGAAGAGTTAACAAATAAAGGAAAATTAGTAAATGCAGTAACAAGAAAACCAATTAGTATTCCTGTGCTGTCATTTATTTTATTTATATTTTAAGAAGTATTTCAGTGTTTTAACATGAGGATGTATTTGTTGCAGGTTATTGACCCAGTGGCTCCACGGTATGTTGCATTACTGAAGAAAGAAGTGATCCCAGTGAATGTCCCGGAAGCTCAGGAGGAGATGAAAGAAGTAGCCAAACACCCAAAGGTTACCCTTAAGTTTCATCAATGTTGTTCTGTCTGTTAAAAGAAGGAGCAGGATAATAAAAGGGGAAATGTGCTTTCGTGGTAATAGCATGATTTTGGGATCATTTTCTATTCAACATTATTTGTTACCAGTTTAAGTAAGTCTTTTTGTGAATTTCGTGCTGAAGTAGTTTATCCTAATAATAATCCATAGCACATCACACAGGACAGTTATACTCAGTTGGTGCTTATTTTATATTCTGTAGAGATAGCATATTAGCGTGCAATACGAATTTCTCTCTTCCTGGAGTCATTCTGGAAGATGAGATAGTATAATTCACATTCTTATCTTTTTATGGAAGGTGAGGTGCATTCTCTATTAACTAGGTTATTCATTGTCACCTTTGTTTTTAAGCCAAAATATTAGACCTACTAATTTTGAATCACAACTTCACTTCGTAGTCTGCCACACTGCCATTTGCCCTGTTTTGGAGAGTATAAGTGAAGTGTAAAATGACAGTTGTGGTCAAATAGCTTAAATTAAATTACTACATACTGGTCGTTGTTAAACAAGAACTAATTGATTAGGAAGCAGACTCTTAAATTGTGACTGGATTACTCAGTTTGATCTGTGGAATTTTCATTATTACCTTTCTCTCACAAAGTGTTCTACATTTAGCCTGCCAGTATTCTATTCTGAGCCCAGTATAATATCCAGTATAATGTCCGTTACTACAACGTAATGATTTTTCTCAAATGCATTGGTACATTTATTGAACAGTTTTTAAACACATACCATTTAATGTTTATTTCACAGGGTCTTCTTGCACTTTTTTTCTTTTGAATTCTGCTAGATAAAAACTGAAATTTAACAAATACAGCATTTTTTTTTATTCCTCATATTTCTTTCTTCTCCATACAATACACAATGGAAAGGCAGAAAATTTCTCTCTCTCTCTCTCTCTCTCTCTCTCTCTCTCTCTCTCTCTATATATATATATATATATATATAAATAAATACTTTTTTTAAAGTTCTTCTTCTAAAATCTGAGAGGTCCACAGTTTCCTCCTAAGGTGTCATCTGTTGTCCTATAATGTTTTGTAGGCATTGCTCAGGAATGACTTTATTTTCTCCTTTGCTGCAAAACAGTGAGATTCTGGGGATAGGAAGCAGATTCTGGTTGAAGGGCTGCTAAATGATACATAACACTGTCTTAGCTCTGAAATCAATGGGTGATTTTTTTTTAGGCGGGAAGTAATCTTAGGGGCAGGCTGCCTCATCTAGCGCCATTAACATTAGCAGTCAGGTGGCTGATCCGGTGTCATAGAACTGGGATTCAAACTAGTGATTTCTACTCTGAGGCCAGTGTGACTGTTTTTGTGACAAGTATGTATTGTTTAAATGCTAAGAACAGAATTGGGAATACATTTATGTTAAAATAAAAAGATGGAGAAAAATTAAAGCATTTTCCTCCTAATTTAGCAATGAACTATTGACAGCATAGTAACACAGATAACTTGTTTTGTTAAAGAATAAAATGAATGAATGTATAAATTTGCATACTAGGTTCAATACACTGTTACTTCAACCCACACTCTCTATTTCTTTTATCAATCAGAATCCTGATGTTGGTTTGAAGCCTGTGTGGTATAGTCCCAAAGTTTTCATTGAAGGTGCTGATGCAGAGACTTTTTCAGAGGGCGAGATGGTTACATTTATAAATTGGGGCAACATCAACATTATGAAAATACACAAGTAAGAACTTTTTGTTTGTTTTAAGATAAATATGGAAGAAAAGTCTTTTTCTTTACTTATTAAACATTGCTTAATTCAGACTCATTTATGTTGCTGACAGTAAATCTGCCGAGACATAGATACTGCAAATTCTCGACCCAAATTAAATTTTTTTCCATATATGTTCCAGTTTACTAACAGGCTATCAGAATGTCTTTCACTTGTGGTGTTGAAAATTAGTACATCTAGATATAAAAAATAGTTCTAATGCTTTAGAGCCCCTTTTTATCATCTCATTATACAGTTGCCTGGTGGGGGCATCCTTTGCATAAAATATAACATAATCTTTATCCTAAAATTTACTTTAAAATTCATTGGTTGATGATGAATTTAACTTTCTAGTTACTATAGTGTGATACACTTATTAATTTGAACTTCAGATTATATAAATGGAACATAGTATGGTTAAGATTAATTTATGTAAATTCTGAAATCTTAATTGCCTAGTCATTACATATGATTGCAAGTAATTGCTAAATGTTTTTAAATAACGTATTTCAGATACTATAATGCTTAATGCAGTTGACTTTAAATTTGTAAATATGTTCATGTTCTTTGTCAAATGTATGTGGATCTGTTCTCTCATGGATTGATTAGTATCTGAATAACAGATTATATTTTATTCATCTATTGACCAATGCATGTCTGGCATATTAGGAACTCAAATAGATGTTTGATTTGAAATTTTTCCAAAGAAAATTCTTTATCCATTTATTATAAAATAAAGTTATTTATTTTATATATATATATAACTTTATATATACATATAAAAAAACTTTAAAAAAAGCTATTTTATAATGTGAAATAATTACAGAACAAAATTAATGCATTTATGGCAATTTTTTTTTCAAACACTTTTTAATTTTATATCTAGAAATGCAGATGGAAAAATTGTATCTCTTGATGCAAAATTGAATTTGGAGAACAAAGACTACAAGAAAACCACTAAGATCACTTGGCTTGCGGAGACTACACATGCTCTTCCTATTCCAGCAATCTGTGTCACTTATGAGCACTTGATCACAAAGCCAGTGCTAGGAAAAGATGAGGACTTCAAGCAGTATGTCAACAAGAACAGTAAGGTAGTCTTCTAAAAGAAACCATATTTCATCTTGTTATATAAACTTTTGTTTAGAATTTTAAAAATTAATTTTAAGTATTTTGGTTCCTCAAATAAAATGGAAAAGATCTGTAGAATTTTATTTAAATGAAAAGGTGTAAGTAATGTTCCCATTTTACAGATAATAGTAAGTGAAGCACACGGTGAGGTTAAGTAACTCACCTGAGGACAAACAGTAAATAGAAGTAGAGGTGGGATTGAAACCATGCATCCTGGCCCTTGCACTTAAGTGCTATGCTAGCATGACTTTCAGCTAAGTCTATTATGTGCTTCTTGCATTGTATTTCATACTTATGGTGGGAAAATTGTTTCTGCAGGAGTGCCTTGAATCAAGTTACTTATTTTTTTTTTTATGAAGGTAAAATGTTGGAAGCATCCTAACTCTTCAACTATAGGGGAATAGCTAAATGTTTGGCTCATTCATATATGAGAATACTATGGGAGAGCTAGGCTTTGCAATGTATTTAGACATGAAACTGCTAGAAGCACTTTTTGGACAGTCTCCAAGAAAAAGTTGGGTGGAAAGAATCTGAATGAAGAGTTCTGATTAATAAGAGAACCTGCAGTGCAAGATGGTGGATTCCTGATCACAAATGTGTAAAGTTCATCTACATCTTAAGTGGATGAATTTAATTTTCTATAACATTCATATCCTATATATTAAATAAACAATTACAATTTCCTCAGCAAAAAAAGAGGTTTCCTGAAGCCGTTCAGTTTATAAGTGGTTAACTTTTAAAAATATGATAAATCTGATTGTCATTTAACACACTTCACTGTCTAGCTCTGTGTGCTTAAGTAGTAAACTTTTTAACATATCTGTTTAAAATGGAGATATTCCAGCTACTGGAAAAACTACTTGCATTTTAGAATTGTTTTAGTGCTCTGATTTTGAAAAAGTGTGTTTTGGTCTTGTATCGTCTTTATAGCATGAGGAACTAATGCTTGGGGATCCCTGCCTTAAGGATTTGAAAAAAGGAGACATTATACAACTCCAGAGAAGAGGATTCTTCATATGTGACCAACCTTATGAACCTGTTAGGTAAATAAATGTAACTGAACATCTAAATGAAAATACTTAAAAGTTTTTATATCTTAAAAATTGAAATTTTATTAACATAGTGTACCTACGATAAATCTTTTCTCAGCTTAATTTGTTTTATATTTAATATTTCAGACTTAAGTAATTTACTTTAACAAGTAATCTTTGAAACGACAATATGCATTATGCATTGAACATTAATAAATTATTCATTTCTGAAAGTAAGCCATCTTACAATTAGTCTTCATATAACCCCAAGTATAAAGAAAAAATTTTAGTATTGTATATTACCTTAACTTTGGGTGAAAATTATTACCATTACCTTTTTCTTTGTAGTGAATTTTCATTAGATATATTATAGAATATAAGCAATGCAAGCAGGTAAGTACATTTAGAGGGGGAAAAATAACCAATGTTTGTATTTTTTTTTTTTTTAAATCACAAAGTAGTAGGATTATTAGAAGGAGAACTTCCAATTTGCAAATTTTTATCCTGTTCCTTTGGGTTTTCTTTTTGTCTCTGCTTTTTTTTTTTTAAATTATTAGTGTGTTTCTTTAACTCTGTGGTCAGACCTCTCTGCAGAGCTTCAGACTTGTGAATCTAACTGCCTTTTAGACATCTTTGAGTGGAGTCTTTCAAGCTCCTCAAACTCAATGTGTTCAAAATTCTAGGATCCTAGGTATCATCTCTGATTTGTTCTTCTCCTTCATCCCTTTGTCCAGTCAGTAAATCTTGTTTGTACTGCCTGTCTAGTCTATCTCTGTGGATCCATTCCTCTGCCTTATTTCAGGCCCTTAGCATTTCTTCCTTGATTGCCAAAATACATTTCTAAAGTATATCCAGTTTGGTCCTTTTCCAATCCAGTTTTCACATGACCACCAGTCTGAAAATTTCAAAGTAACAATTTTATCACACTTCTTTCTCTCCTTAAAAATTCTTGTTAGTTTCAGGGTAAAATCTAAGCTTTTTAGTTTGACATGCAAGATTTTTCATGTTACGGCCCCTCTACCCACTTGGGCCATACTTGTTGTATTTTCCCTTCTGTTCAACATACGGGACTGCCTAGAGCTTTTCAAAGATACCAAGTGCCTTTGAACCTCTGTGCCTTTTCCTGGAATGGCTCTGCTTCTTTTTGTTCATCTGAGTAACTTTTCAAATGTTACTTTCTCCAGAGCTTTCTTACATTCTTCCAGTCTTAGTAGATACTCAACCTATGTGTCTCCATAGCATCCAGCACTTTCCTCTCTAGAATATTTATCACACACTATTGAAATTATCTGTTTATTCATTTTGTTTCTGCCACAAGAATTTAAGCTTATTAGGGAGCGGTGCTTTTTCTTATTCATCTTAGTATCACATTGCCTTTAGTCATAAAAGATCATGCATGTAAACAGTGTCGTACAGTGCCTGGTGCTTACTAAATCATCATTAAATAGTGATGGTGGTGGTACCACCAACTAGAGTAATGGAGTAGGTTCTTAATTTATTCTCAGAAAATTGTTAAACTTTTCAAGAAATGGTGCTGGAACAACTGAATAGCCACATACAAAAGAGTGAAGTTGGACCCCTACCTCATATAATATACAAAAATTAACTCAAAATGTATGAAAAACCTAAATGTAAGAGCTAGGACTATAAAAGTCTTAGAAGAAAATGTAAGTATAAATCTTTGTAACCTTGGCAATGCTTCCTTGGATAGAGCACCTAAAGTACAAGCTACCAAATAAAAAAGATAATTAGACTTCATCAAAATTTTAAAAATTTGTGTTTCAAAGAACACCAAGAAAGTAAAAAGACAAACTACAGAATGGGATAAAATATTTGCACATATATCCAATAAAGGACTTGTATCCAGAAGACAAACCAATTAAAAATGGACAAAGAATTGAATAGATACTTCTCCAAAGCAGATATACAAATGATCAATAAGAACATTAAAAATGCTCAACATCATTAGTTAAGGAAATGCAGATCAAAACCACAATTAGATATCACTGCAAACCCATTAGGAAGATTAAAATAGAAAAGACAATAACAAGTGTTAGAGAGCGTGTGGAGAAGTTGGAGTCCTTATATATTGCTGGTAGAATTGTAGAATGGTACAGCCACTTTGGTGAACAGTTTGGCAGTTCCTCCAAAAGTTAAACATAGAGTTACCATTTAACCCATCAATTTCACTTCTATGTATATACCCCAGAAAAATAAAAACACATTCACACAAGAACTTGTACATAAATGCTCATAGCTGCATTATTTATAATTGCTAAAAACAGAAACAAATGTCCATTGACTGATGAAAGTATAAATGAAATGTGATATATTCATACAATGGAGTGTTATTCAGCCATAAAAAGGAGTGAAGTACTGATTCATGCTACAACATGGATGAACTTTGTAAACATTATGGTAAGTGAAAGAAGCCAGGCACAACAAACCACATAGTATATGATTCCATTTATATGAAGCATCTGGAATAGACAAATCCATGGAAACAAAATGGATTAGTGGTTGATTGCCAGGGGCTAGAGGAATTTGGGGGCTGGTGAGTAATTACTAAAGGTAGAAGGTTTCTTTTTGGTGTGATATAAATGTTCTGAAATCAGATAGTGGTGGTGGTTGCATAACTTTAACCATTGAATTGTATCCTTTTAAAGAATGAATTTTGGGGGTGTGAATTACGTCTCAATAAAGCTGTTAATAAAAAAATATTGAAGAGATAATGATCCTGTTGTTACTGAATTATTTCTATTTTTTATTTTGTAGCTATTATCACAAAATTTGCAGAAATCTTTTGCTTGTAAATGTAGTTGGGGCAGTGGATTATTGCTTAATTACCCTTTAGAAAGGGGAAATTTTTATAAGGAGAAATTTTTATAAGAAATATTTTACAGAAATTCTTCTGCTTATAAGCAGATTTAGGTGTAATATGTAGATACATTTCCTTTAAGTCAAGAGTGATACCATTAACATCCACTAGTGCCATTTCTAGTGGCAGGCAGAGTAGATGTACTTTTGCCCTGGGCTTAGCTTCTTCATATCTATGAAAGTTTATAAATTGGAAGTTTGTAGTAAGGACTATCAACTTTTATTTATATATTGTTTTTAAACTACTCTGAAGAGCCTCTGATTTGAATAGTAAGAGAGTAGGCTGTTTTATACTTTGAAAAGCATTAACTCAGTGCTGTTGAATTTGTTTCAGCATTCAGTTTTAATCTGTTCAGATAATTTTGTTCAAATAAACTTTTCTGTCCCTTCATTTTCTTTTTAGCCCGTATAGTTGCAAAGAAGCCCCATGCATTTTGATATATATTCCTGATGGACACACAAAGGAAATGCCAACATCTGGGTCAAAGGAAAAGACCAAAGTAGAAACAATAAAAAATGAGGTAAACACTGACTATATGTCCTGTAATCAATGATCTTTCTATCCTAGGGTTTAGAATATATTTCTTTACAAACGGTTATCTTTCTTACTCTTGAGACTAAAGGATAGCTCTTCTTGTCTTTGTTTTTATTGTCATCTTTTACCTTCATGTAAGATTTTAAAACACCATACAAAACAAGATTTTTAAAATTTAATTTTATTATGTCAAAAAGTAAGAAAGACTAGATTAAAAGAATGTTTTTAGAAAAGTTGTTTTCTCCTGCCTTGGAGCAGTGGCTCACACCTGTAATCCTAGCACTCTGGGAGGCTGAGGTGGGAGGATTGCTTGAGGTCACAAGTTCAAGACTAGCCTGAGCAAGAGCGAGACCCCATCTCTACAAAAAATAGAAAAATTAGCTGGGCGTGGTAATGCGCATCTGTAGTCCCAGCTACTCGGGAGGCTAAGGCAGGAGGATCGCTTGAGCCTTGGGAGTTTGAGGTTGCAGTGAAGTATGATGACACCACTGCACTGTAGCCCAGACAATAGAGTGAGACCTTGTCTTAAAAAAAAAAGAAAGAAAGAAAGAAAAGAAAAGTTTTTTCCTAATAGAGTTGCAGTAGATCCTTTTCTTTTTAATAGCTTGTCTGTTTTCACTAGAGGCATTGTGCAGAGCTGAGGAATATGTTGAATACCAATTATTCTTAGCTTCTTATTTTATAAATGAGGGGAAAAAAGAAGAAAAAAAAAGCCTTGCCCAAGATCACAAAACTTGTTATTGACTAAGTCAGGACAGTGACCTGGTTTTCTGGCTCCCTGTACTTTTCTGTCCAACTCTGGTGCCTCTTGGAGAAGTGTTCCCTATGGCCATTAAGTTTCGGAAAAGAGAAAAGGGATAGGAATTGCTGCTGGGTGGATGATAGGAAACTGTTTATTTGCCTTTTAAAAGGTGAATATGAATTTTCTTTAATTCCTTTTTCATCTTGGAGGTAATGCTTAATCTCTTTAAGAATGAGTTAGGAATCTACCTAGGAGGCAAGGTCAGGAGGAACATTTGAGATGAAAGTACAGCTCCTGTCCTCATCACACAAGGTGTGGATTTGAGAGGTGGTGATGTGTCTAGAGAAGTAGGTGGGGGTTTATTGTATAGACCAGAAGTCCCCAAATTTCCTCTGTTTGTATCACCCTGGGTTTCTCAGTTTTTTAATGACACTCCTAGGCTAAATGAAATGCCTGACAATTCTCTTTATTATATTAAGTGGTTATGGTCAAACGACTAGATAAATATTTATATCCTAATAACTTAATAGCCATTTGAAAAAATAATACATATAAATTGAAAGAAATATTTTAAATTTCATTCTTAAAATGTTTTATTTTCATAAATTAAGTACTTTAATTACATTCTTACTTTTATTTCATTCTTCAAGTGATATACAAAATCAAAACAAATGTTTTTTCAAAATATAGACTCAATGCATAATTAACTTAGACTCAGATTGAACTACTACTGTGCCTATTTCTTGTCCCACATTGATTTTCGAGCGGTATTTGATTTTTAACACAGCAACAGTTACAAAAAATCCAGATTTGCAAAGTTATGACATGGTCAAAAGGAATATAGCACACTCTGATGTTAAAACTGTACCACCTTGAGCTGGTAGCACATGCAGTGTTTAACAGATAGATGCCAAATGTATTGCTCTGTTTACCTCGAATATTCAGAACGTCCCATGGCACTCCTGTGAGTTTCCTGTGGCACCCTGGAGCACCCTGATGCATGATTTGGGATCCATGGATCTTAGCAATTGGGTAGTCATTGAAGATTTGACAGAAATGTAGATGATAGTTTGGAGGGTAGATTGGATGATCGATTAGAAGGCTTTGTAAGTGGTCAGGAAGCTAGAGGAGGAGAGCATGGAGGATATAAAGGAGGGGATGGATTCAGGAAGTAGAATTGGTAAGACAGTAACTTCTAGTTTTGTTTTGGTTGACGGGGTAAATAAATGGTAAATAACATGAGTCAGGGAAGACAGAAACACACAAGTTTATTAGGAGATGTGAGTTTGGAACTGCTAGTATATATCATGAAATAAGGATGAGATGGGAAATTTGGCTACTACTCTCTTATTGGTCCCAGTTCCCATCTGTGCCTCTCATCTTTTACATATCCCAAAAAGATACTGATGTTATGTTATAAGGTAATATGTCTTAAAAAACTTCGTGTTCTGAAAAATTGCATACTAAAAATGACAGGACTGATTTATCAAGAAAAATAGGATTGGGACAATCCACTGAAAACTTAGGCATCTCATGTGTTTTCAGGCAGGTGGTGGCTGGGTAGCAATCAAAAGCTCAACTGGGCTGGACATCCAAAATGGTTCACTCACCTGGGTGCCAGTTGATACTGGCTGTTGGTTGGGATCTCAGGTGAAACTGTGGAATGTAATAGCTACAAGTGGCCTCTTTAGCATGGCAGTGTCAGGGTAGTGAGACTTTTTTTTTTTGAGACAGAGTCTCCCTCTGTTGCCCAGACTGGAGTGCAGTGGCACAATCATAGTTCACTGTAACCTCAAATTCCTGGGCTTAAGTGATCCTCCTGCCTCAGCCTCCTGAGTAGCTGGGACTACAGGCGCATGCCACCATGCCCAGCTAATTTTAAAATTTTTTTGTAGAGATGGAAGGTCTGTGTTGCCAGGGCTAGTCTTGAACTCCTGGCCTCAAGTGATCCTCCTGTCTCGGCCCCCCAAAGTGCTGGGATTACAGACATGGGCCACTGTGCCCAGCCAAGACTTTTTATATGACAGTTCAGACCTCCAAAAGTGAGTGTCCAGTAGACAGGGTAGAGGTAGCATCGCCTTTTATGATGTAGCCTTGGAAGTCTCACATCGTATCATTTCTGCTGCACTCTATTGGTCAAAGCAGTTATAAGCTTGCCCAGATTCAGGGAGAGGGGACAGAGACCCCACTTCTTGGTGGAAGGGAAGTCAAAAAATTTGCGTGCATGTTTTGAAACCTGCAAAGTCCTAATAGAAATTCAAGTACCATTAACTGTCATTTATACTCAACATTGCAGTCAGAGATCCTTTGCAGCCTTAACCTTTGAGGATAATGCTTTCTCCTTTGATGTGGAGGTTTTTGAGGGTATTTGCTTCCAATAGAGGCCAGTATTATCAAAATTAAAGTCTAATCCAGGATATACCCTGTTTATCAGATTTTTTGGTTTTTGATTTTAGTCTTTTGTGTTCTAGCACACAAGGTTATGTCTTGAAGCTTCCTTCCACTGCACTTGCACTTTTATAAGATGGCTTAATGTTATGGAAAATAATGTTTTTAAAACACCACCCATGTTAAATAAGGCACTTTTACAGAGTTTTCAGCTTTTTCTTAAGATTGTCATGTATTTCTGAAGCTTTCTCTTTAATTGTGAGAAAGCTTGTTCCTGCATGCCTCTGTGTTTGACATAAAACTTGAACACACAGGGAGAAATCACACACCAGGCAGTGTGATTTTTTGATGTTACACTGATATGTTACCCTATTTACCAACTGTGAATGAGTCAATTTATGTTATAAAATAAGTGTAACAGAACAGAATATATATTTTTGGTAGAGTAGCTCCCCTTATTGTATTCTGTCCTACTATGTAATAATATGCATTTATATATGCATATTAGTGTTTCTGGGTGTGCATATAGAACTTCACCAAAAAATACTATAAATTATGAGTGATTTAAGGAATTTTGGGGGAGATAATTTTGAGTGATATAGTGACTTCATAACCTAACCCCTGTCCCATGTCAAATGCAACTCTGATACAGCATGAGGTGCCTGTTAGCTGTCCAGGTAAAGATGTCTTGAAGACTATTCAAAATGGTGGGTCTGGGATGACGACAGAATTCTGGAGTAGAGATGAAAATTTTTGGAGTTTAATACATATGAATCCATGAATATGGGTGAGATTATTCTGATAAATTAGGTGGAAGACCATAAAAAAAAAAGTCAAGAGGAAGGTATGATGTGAGCTGGGTTTTAAAGTTAGAAGGCTTTCAGTGGGGAAGAAGGCAGTCTAGGTGGAAGAAAGCATGACATGGAGAATAAAAATAGTGTGCTTATTCACTATCCAGAGGTGATTTTAATGTACATATCTCTAGATTTGTTGCATATACTTATAAGCAAACATATACCTTCAAATTTATAATTTTACACAAGTGCAACTGTTCCACAATGATGAGTTACAATTATATCACAGTATTTCATGGTGCTTGCCTTACCAACAATCTTAGAATATATCTTGTCTTTTAAAAAACAGGAGTAATGATACCTAATTCTTACTGATATTCACATTTTCTCAGTCTCTGTGACTAGGGGCTTTACACAGATTGATTATTTTTAATTTTCCCATCCATCTGATGAATTAATTACAGTTATCCCTCTTTTACAGTCAGGAAAGAGCTTAAATAACTAATTCAAAATTACACAGCTAGTATGTGGTAGAGCAGTGATTTATTTTCAAACTTGATGTATGTACTTAATTTCTTTAACTAGTCCTCTAATGATAAAAATTTAGGGTATTTTCAGGTTTTTACTATGATAAAAATGCTCCAGTGAATATCCATGTACCTCTGCCTTTGTTTACTTCATTAGGATAAACTCATAGGAATGAGATTATTCATTTAAGCTTTTTAAGGGATTGAAGCTTAAAAATTTTGTTTTTAATTTGAAACATTATAAAACAGTTTGATATAATTTTGTTGGAAGACACTAACATGAATTAATTATTTTACTTTTGGTTTTCTGTCTTGGTAGACATCTGCTCCTTTTAAGGAAAGTCCAGCACCTTCTGTGACTAATACTTGTGCTACATCTGAGAATTCCTTGGCCCTTTACAATAGAGTGGCTGTTCAAGGGGATGTGGTTCGTGAATTAAAAGCCAACAAAGCAGCAAAGGAAGATGTAGATGCAGCTGTAAAACAGCTTTTGTCTCTGAAAGCTGAATATAAGGAGAAAACTGGCCAGGAATATAAACCTGGAAATCCTCCTACTGGAGTAATACAGAATATTTCTTCTAAATCGTCAGCAAGTATTCTGGAACATAAATCTCTGTATGATGAAGTTGCTGCACAAGGGGAGGTGGTTCGTAAGCTAAAAGCTGAAAAAGCTTCTAAGGTCAGTATGCTGGAGTGAGTCAAGACCACATTTTAAGCAAGAGTGTGAATTCAAACTTCTCACGGTAGTCTCATCTCATAAAACAAATTGTTTATAGACTGCTCGAATATTCTGACATAACAATTAACATTTATTGATACCTGCTGTGTGCCAAGCTCTGAAAATATAAAGAAGACGCTCACAACCTAGTGAGCAGGATAGTCTGCTGGGGAAGAAACATACAGACTCACTGTAATCTTGTGTGATGTAACTGTAATCCTGTATGATATGTATAAATTGTTATGTGAAGTGTTTGTGGTTGTAAGTGGCAGGAAAGGATAAAACAATTCATAAAGGATATTTTAAAATAGTCCTAAATTAGAAGTAACTCTTTTTTTCTTTACACAAAGCCATTCAGAAGCATAGAAGTAACTCTTTATGGGCAAATAAAGTTCAGAGGAAGGCACTCTAAGTGTAGAACCATGGTTCTCAAGCTTTATTGTGTAACAGAATTATCGGAGGGCTTGTTAAAACACAGATTGCTAGGCCATACCCCTTGATTTTCTCCTTCAGTGGGTCCAGAGTATGCAGAGAATATGCATTTTGAAAAAGTTGTTCAGGTGATGCTGATACTGCTGGCCCAAGGATCATGTTTTGAGAACCACTAGTGTACAAGATAACACCAGCAAAAGTAGAGAGGTAGGAAGGTGCAAGGTGTATTCAGGGAATGATGAATGGGTTATCAGAATGTTTTGACCAGTGATTATCTCAGACTCCTCATAGGGGAGCCTTCAAATGATACCAAATTTTGACTGAAGTATAAATTATATTCTTGTTTCAATATGTGCTTAGACAAAACATTTAGCCAAATGGGTATAGCACCTAGTGTGGAGCAGGATTACTTGCTGTATGTAAGAGACAAAGGGAATGACATCTGTGATAGAGAAAGATTATGTTTAATAATGAAGATAAATAGTTCCACTCAAATAGCAGCATAGTTCTAAAACATGATCAAATAAATAATGGGGTAACTGGATATAATTCAGTCACTGATGAGCTGCCAAAAATTGTAGAATTCAGACTGTGGCATGTACACAGAGAAATATGGTGCACCACAGAGCTTGACTTACGTGGCTGGAGGGGATTTGTTCTAAAATATTATCAGAGGATCTGTTGTCCTGGGGTCTTGGGCTCAGGCTAGAGACTCAGTTACCTGAGGCTTCAGGTTCCTCACCTCAATAACAAGTTGATGGCATCTGACAGGAAACCCTGCCACCTAAGATACTTCCATTCATGAACATTTGACCTCTGCTGAGGAGAGAAAATACTTTGGGAGATTTTGAGGTTTTGCCCCAGGAGTTAATATTTTTCTGTCTCTCCATTGTGAATGGTGAGAAACCTTTTTCTTCTCTTTTATCTTTGGTGAGCCTGTTGAGGTCCTGTAGAGCCATGATGATCTAAAACAGCTTTGCTTCAAGGAATAAAGGCTGCTAGATGTACAGGTTTAGGATATAAATCCTTGATGTTTCCTACTCTATGGTGAGGTTGGGAGCATTTTGCACTTTATATTTGTTGGACACTTAACTATGGACCCTTGTCTAGGAGTAATTTGAGGGGGAAATCTTTGGTCTTGAAATTTCTTCTTCTGAGAATACATTGAGATTCTGTGCTGATTCTTGGTCAGCTAATTTACATTGAGTATCAATAGCAGCAACTATTATACTTGGGATGATAGTCAACTACATCTCTTATCCTGTTGGGTTAATGGATTACATCATGCTTTTCTGAAATAACACTGTTGAAGTTATGAAAAGTCAGCCTGTGAGTAAAAAAAAAATATGAATTTCTTTGGTAATTGGGTGGGTATTTGATACTGATAAATGTGTTACTGAAATAAATGTGACTTCAGTTTAGTTTAACCTACATTTATTGAATGCCTACTGTGTACCGTATCAGTGTTTCAAAATAAAGTTAAGGCCTCTCAGTGTTGTTGATAGATTGTTGGAAATTGTGACTTTAAGTGAAATGACATACAATATAGGCTAATTGATATAAACAAGAGTCAAGTTATTATGGCATATTTCTGATCACAAAAACATTATCAAACTTCTAAATAAAGACCAAAACAGCTAGGCACAGTAGTGTGTGCTTGTAGTCCCAGCTACTCAGGAGGCTGAGGCAGGATGATCCCTTGAGCCTAGAAGTTTGAGTCCAGCCTGGGCAACACAGTAAGACCTTGTCTCTTTAAAAAACAAACAAAAAAAGACCAAAACACTTAAAACATTGAAATAAATGTCAGCTATGCATGCATTTAATAAAGATTAATAAAAACAAGATAAGTATTTACCCAATTATTCCATTTCGGGGTTGTGGGTAGCTGAAGCCAATTCTTCAGCTCATGGTACAAGGCGGGAACCAGCCCTGGACAGCATGCCATTCCATTGCAGAGTGCACTCACACACAACCCCACACTCACTCAGACTGGGACCATTTAGACACTCCAGTTCACCAAATGTGCATATCGTTAGGATGTGGGAGGAAACCAGAGTACCCAGAGAAAACCCATGCAGATGTGGGGAGAACATGCAAACAACACACAGACAGTGTCCCCTGCCAGGAATCAATTATTTTTTCTCATCAATGTTCTGATGAAACGACTTTGAACAAAACATTATTCAAGGACCTGCTGTATTGCTCATATTTTTTCTCTGAATGCTAGCAATAAACAGTGTACTCTTGTAGAGAACCAACCCAATTACTGACAATGGACTTAATATTGAGCCTACATCTAGCACTGTGTACTGTATACTTTTTAATCCTTACAACATCCATGTCCAGTAATATTCAAAGAGTATTACTTTTTCTTTTTGCTTGTTTTATAATAGTAACCAATGAGAAACTGTGAATATGAAAGTAACTTCCTGAAGTTAGCAAAGCTTGGGTTAAATTTTTAACTGATTTTCATGTTATTTCCCATGAGAGGTAGTGGCAGTGGGACATTGCATTGAAAGCACTAGAGAGTTATGGTTTCACTGGTTTGTTATTATTTGTTAAGCAAATCTGTGCTTGTTTTACATTAATAATTTGCCTAACCCTCTTAACCATGCCATTTTCTACAAAAGTAGTTATTTTATCATGTCATGTTTAATGGTAAGGAAAGTGACTGGCTGAAGTTTTAAAGTTACTGTTTTCAATTGGAGTTTTCTTGCTCTATTTGGTTTTTTTTCTCTCTTCCCTTATCTGCTTCAGAATCAGATAGGGGATTCTGTGAAAGAACTTTTAAGCATAAAGGCAGAGTATAAGCAAAATGATAGGCAAGGGAAAAATCTGGAAGTCTACTTTTAATTCCCCCTTCAAATTCACCTTCTTTTGCTCTGCTTATCCTTTTTCTCCTGCTCAATAGGTTGCTGTATTAAAGGTGCATAAAAGAGAACACCCCAAAGATATAATAATACTGAATGTTAAGTTACTTCAAAAATTAGTTGCCCTTTTTTTTGAGACAGGGTCTTGCTCTGTTGCCTGGGCTAGAGTGCAGTGGCGTCATCATAGCTCACTGCAACCTCAAACTCCTGGGCTTAAGTGATCCTCCTGCCTCAGCCTCCTGAGTAGCTGGGATGACAGGCATGTGCTGCCATGCCTGGCTAATTTTTAAAATTTTTTTTTGTAGAGACGGGGTCTTGCTTTGTTGCCCAGGCTGATCTCAAACTCCCAACGTCAAAGCAATCCTCCTGCCTCAGCCTCCCAAAGTGCTAGGATTATATGCATGAGCCACCACACCCAGCCTAACATCATTTTTTAAATTTTAAATATTAACTTTTAAAGTTCTAAATTTGTAGTTTCAAAAAATATTTTGATTTTGAATAGATTGACTGATTTGAAATCTAAATGAGTACTGTTTTGAACATGAAATTATAGTATTGTTTGAGATGGGAGCCAGAAAATGCTAAAGGCTTTATGCAATGTTGTGACACTTTAGGCTCTAAGGCCTGGTTCAGCAGACTATATGGCTTGCAGGCCAAATTTTGCCTGTGTCTGTTTTTTGTAAATGAAATTTTATAGGAATACAGCCACACTCATTAGTTTACATGTTGTCTATGGCTGTTTTCATGCTACAACTGCAGCGTTGAGTAGTTGCCACAGACATTCACAAAAGCCTAAAATATTTACCATCTAGCCCTTTATAGAAAAAAATTTGCTGACCCCTGCCCTAAAGGAGAGTTTTGAGGACCTTTGTAATTAATAATTTTTAAAAATTGAAGTAACAAATGACAGCAAAATCAAATAATTATTACATTAAATAAAAATAATTCACAATTGTTTTGTCTTGTCACTAACATTCTTTCTTTACCCAAACTATGTGGAGGGGGGTTGATGATCACTATTTACTTCTGCAGTTGCAGCTTTTTTTTTGGTTTTTAACAGACAGGATCTCACTGTGTCACCCAGGCTGGAGCACAATGACTGGATCATAGCTCACTGCAACCTTGAACTCCTGGGCTCAAGTGATCCTCCCACATCAGCCTCCCAAAGTGCTAGGGTTATAGGTGTGAGCCACCGCACCCAGCCAACAGTTGCAGCATTTTAATTTATAGCACCTTGTATTTTATACCCCCAACAATTCATCTGAAATATTTTGCCAAACTTTGCTCTTCTATTTTTTACACCATTGTTTTTGTTTTTAAAACCCAAATCACAGGTTATCAGGAAGGGAAATACATTGCTGTATCCCTTTGTCCATTAAACAAGGAAAACCACTATCCTGCACTCCTACCTACTCCAAAAAGCTTTAAGATTTCTCAGGCCAAAAAATAAAGGTTGCAGGGGGAGAAGATAAGAAGAAACAGATTCATCCTTCTCCTTGATGTTTTTTGAGATTCTTGTTTGGAAATTGTGTATTGTGGGTTCCTGCTATATCTGTATCTGGTACTTAATACAAACTTGCTTTTGATCTAAACAAGTATAAATCCATCCTACACCAGATTTTGGTTCAAGACACTTCGCAAGACTCACTTGAACTTAGGAATCTTCTAGGAAAATCTGAGAAGTTTGTATTAATTGATTTGTGTCGGAGAAAAGTAGTAGGTAAGTTGTGATTTAGGTAAATGAACCAGACAGCCCAGTTGATAAGCAGATGAGCAGGTGTTCTAACCTAAGTTTGACTCCAGCATCTGGGCTCTACCCTGTGCCATTCTGGCTCCTAGGATCAGGATTCAGTTAACTGGGCTGTTTCTTACAGGTTTAGGTTTTTAAGCTAAGTACAGATTTCTAGTCAGTTGATTATTTTTTTTAAATGCCCTTCTTTGAGTACTTGTGAACTTTTAGTTCACTAAATCTCCTAGCAGACTTTTAAAATATAATACAAGTTCAGCACTCCACTCCCCCTCACTTGGAAGGATTTACTGTGCTGATCACTATCTCCCAACCCACCAAGTGAGAACCTCTGCATTAGGGAATTGTCCTTACTGAGGCCTGTAGGTGTAGTTCTCTGATATGCTAGTAAGGAGCAAAGGTGAGTGACCAGTAATAGAGTAGGAAAAAATAAAGTTTGAAAGAAGTATTTCTTGAAAAAAGATTTTTCATTTAGAATTGAGATGTCCAGGCTGTTTTGAAAGGTTCTATTCTTACATTTCAAATTGATAAGGTTCTTGGTTTTTCTTTTTATTAAAGTTCCATTCTCTCCCCATGGAGAAATGTTTCCATCTAGTGGCTGCTACAAAAATAGCTGTTTGAGTACTTTTCGTTTTAAATGTAACTAGGTGAGTTCTCCATTTTCTTCATTTTTTGACCTCCCAATTTTCAGTCATAATTTTAGAATCACTTTTACTTACTTCAGATTCCCATCTTAAACCTTAACGGAATGAAGTCTTTTGTGTAAGCAGTTTCCCTTCTCATTGATCTACATCAGCAATTATTTATTGAAAACTTTTCATGTTTATATTGACATATTTGGTAAGTTTAAAACAGTCTTTGTCCATTAAGAACTTAAAATCTATTAGCAAGCACTCTTTTAAGCTTCTGCTTTTGTACAATATTGTACAAAATAGTACACCATCCAATTTCTCTTTGTGAATGTATTTTTAATCTAGAAAACTAGAATATTAAAAGAGGTTATTTTTCCCCCATGCTTCAGTTCTGTGTTATGTGTTCTAAGAGATATATCCAGAGTAAGATTCAAGATCTCTTTTTAAAAGCAATTTTCATGAAATATTAGTAGGGTTCAAATGCACATTTAGGTCGTTGTCTCGTACCTTCTATAATGCTACACAAACTGTAGTGGTCAAAATCACAGCCTCTGTCTGGAATAAACCCTAGATTCTAATACTAGCTCTTATTGTGTAACTCTGGGCAAGGAACTTAATCTTTCTAAGCTTTATTTCTTCTGTAAAATATGAATGAGGGTTGTTGTGAGAGTTAAATAAGATAATCCATGTAAAGCACCTATCATAGTGTCTGGCACAGAGTAAATATGCCATAAAATGATAATGATTACTTTTCATATTCATAATTCTAATTTTCTCAAGAATCTTTAGGTACCTTCTAAATCATCAGAAAAGACTGCATAGTGGTGATTAGCATAATTTTACTCTTTTTGGAAAAATAACCTGAATAAGTTAGTTATCTAGAATATTCTATGACCCAAGGGGGAGGGGTGCCAGTACATGTATATATAATTCTTCTCAGAGTATCACATTCAATAATGAAGTACTTTGCCCACTTTAATTTTCTCCTTTATAATATTTCAGATTGTAATCTTGCCAAACAAGGGTTTTTTCTGTGTGAAAAGTATATTTGACTTCAAAGGCTAGTGAATACTGCTTTTGGTGTAAAGTGGAACTTCTTTCAAATTTTCCTTTTTCTAGAAATGGTTGCAGGGAAGTCCCTTAACTTTTTCTTTTAACTGATGGACATTTCTCTTTTTCTTGATTCTTGTATGTCTGGTTAAGGATAAGGTAGATTCTGCTATGAAAACTCTTTTAATTCTAGAAGCAGAATATAAACAAGAGACACTTCAGGAGTACAAATCAAACAATCTACCTCCTTTTTGTACGTTTTCTCCTCTTAATTTTACTGCCTCTCTGTGGATTTGGTATGACAGACTAAGTCAGTAAGCAGGAAAACATTCTATTGTAAAGTAGTTGGCCAAGGAAATGTGATTTGCTGTCTCATAGAATGATTTTTTTTTAAAGGTGTACCAGTGCGTTTCCGGATTCCTCTGACACCCCCACCCCCCGCCGTTTGAGTATTCTTCCTGCCGTCTGTTGAGTTTCACTTACCTATCTGGAGCACTGTTATAATGTAGCAGTAAAAATTGAATAGGGGTAATTTGGAAGCACTTTTTCTCTCTAATTTGATTGATACCTTGAGGTTCCCAGTGGTACACTGGTTTGTGGTTAGATAGTACCACCATTTCAGGTAAGGTGTCCACTTGAGTTTGCCTGTGTTGCTGTCCTTCTCTGCTATAAGGTTGCAAGTGTCTCATTTGTGCCGAGTGTATCATTCTTTGTCATTAGGATTATGTCAAAAGTGTTAGAGGTTGAAATATATAGGTGAGTGTCTGATTAAAAACTTCAACATACTTTCTCGTTTCATTGTAAAATTTTAAAAGAGTGATGTAACTCTCTGTAGTTGGGCCCAAACTTCATTTTTTTCAGTGTTGTATTTAGTGTCTTTTTAGTAGGTTGAAAAAAATAAGGTTTGTATAGGCAAAGTCATTGATCTGATCTTTACTCTGATTTTGTAAGTTCTGACTTCACTATTTACAGACCCAGTGCTTGACACTGACAGTTTACTTGGATGTTCTATAATTTGTCTGTTTACTTTACATAAAATGGAAAGTTATAGTGTTGTATGTTTATGGGTATTTTGTTTATTTTCATGGCTTGTATATGGGACAGTGTATATAACTTACATTGTTAAATTTTCTTTAGCTTTATCTTATTTTAGGCTGGTGATTTAGCATGGGTTTTTCCATGATTAACTTATTTACAGGAATACTTTGCTGGTAATTGAAGATTTTTAAATGACATTAAAATGTACAGAAATTTCAGAAAGTATTAAATATTTTATCTCTTTTCTTCTTTTATCTCAGGCTAAAATAAATGAAGCTGTAGAATGCTTGCTGTCCCTGAAAGCTCAGTATAAAGAAAAAACTGGGAAGGAGTACATACCTGGTCAGCCTCCATTATTTCAAAGTTCAGATTCAAGTCCAACCAGAAACTCTGAGCCTGCTGGTCCAGAAACACCAGAAGCCAAAGTACTTTTTGACAAAGTAGCTTCTCAAGGAGAAGTAGTTCGGAAACTTAAAGCTGAAAAAGCCTCTAAGGTTAGTGTGTTATTTTGTTTGCGTGTTTTTGTTTTTTACATTTCAGCCTATTTTCTTTGCCTAGAATACTTTCTGTCCCATCAAGCCTGGCTAGCTTCTATTCATGTTTCAGTTCTCAACTCTCTTATCTTGCCTTTCAGAGAAAACTTTGTTGATTCTTTCATCCCCCAACTAGACTTGACTGCATGTTTTCATATGACACTGCCCTTCCCTGACATAGTACTTAAACACACTATATTTTAATTATTAAATTGTCTGTTTCTTTCTAATCTATAAAATCCGAGAGAATAGGGACCTAGACTCTAGCATAGTGCCTAGCTCATTGTAGGCCCTAATACTTAACTTGTTTTTGATTCATTCTCCTAAAGCTCTATCAGTCTCAAATAGTAGGTTTTATTTTGAGCTCTGGTGTAGTTTGTGCTAATTCTATTATCTTTATACTAGGAGGATTTTTTTGTACAGATTCATGAGTTGAAGACAGTAAATCATCATAGGTTTTGAAGTTTGACTTATGAATATAGAACTTGATTACCGTTGTCTTTATAATTGTGAAATGTTCAACTTACATAATTTAATCACTCTTAACATAGATGCCCATGGAATTTGTTATATAACAGTGCTTTCTAATAGAACTTTCTGCAGTGATGAAAATGTTCTATAATAATACTGTCTCAAGCAGTAGTCATTAGCCACCTGTGGCTATTGAACACTTGAATGTGGCTGTGGTGGTTGAGGAAATGGCTTTTTAATTTTATTTACTTTAGATTAAATTTAAATAGCCCTACATGTGGCTTGTGACTACTGTTTGGACAGTGCAGTTATAGAGTGTACTATTTTCCATTCTTTTGCACAGTTCTATCCGTTTGTCATATTCTTTTATTTATTTTCAGTAGTTAGTATGTTTAACATTCTCAGCCTCCCTACCTCATACCCCTCTGCCTTTAGTTGTGTTTGCAAACCTGCTTTTAAAGCTTTGGACGTTGTATTTGTTTAAGTATGCTTAGGCAGTGATTTGAATTAAATACCATCTTCTCTTTTTTCTCCTTTGTTAAACTAAAGGATCAAGTAGATATAGCTGTACAAGAACTCCTTCAACTGAAGGCACAGTACAAGTCTCTGACAGGAGTAGAATATAAGCCTGTGTCTGCCACTGGCACTGAAGACAAGGATAAGAAGAAGAAAGAAAAAGAAAATAAATCTGAAAAGCAGAATAAGCCTCAGAAACAAAATGATGGCCAAAGAGGAGACTCTTCTAAAAACCAAGGAAGTGGGCTATCATCAGGTGGGGCAGGAGAAGGGCAAGGGCCTAAGAAACAGACCAGGTAATAAAACGTAGAAACTTCATTTGAAGTAAAGCAGAGTTTTGAGTGAATTCAACTCTGAAATTAATTTTTTAAAAACAAATTTTGATTAGTTTAATTACCATGTTAAGTCAGAGAATACTAAACCTATGATGTCAGCAGATAGCATTTGTTAGTTTTTAATTTATTTATTTTTTTAAATGGGTAGCACATTCATTTGTATGGTTCAAGAATCTCAGAATATAAGAAGTTCTTAGGCTTGTTTCCCATCTTTCTGGTTTCCCCATCACCATAATGAATTGATAACCACTATTACCAGTTGCTTCTGTATTTGTTGAGAGATTTTCGTTTGATTATATAAATAAATACAAATATATATAAATATTTCTCCCCTCCCTTTAAACACAGTTGTTTTGTACCTTAAGCAGATTTTTTCAAATGAAAATCTCTTGGGACTAAATGAGAACTTCACTCTCAATAGGATTTTTTAAATTGATAGTTTAAATATAAAACAAAGCTGGTTTAAAGAGCTGATATATGGCACTTGATAATGACATTACAGATCAAGTAGGGGAAGTGTTTGATAATCAGTAATGGTGCTAGGACATTTGGTTTTCCATACGAACAGATATATGTACCATCCAGGTTTGTGTAAGTACACTCTATTGTATTTGCACAATGAGATAAAATTGCCTGATGATGCATCTCTCAGAACATATTCACTTCGTTAAGTGACATGTTTGTAATTCCCCTGTGTCTAATCCCCATCCCAAAATTAGAGTGAACTTTGTGATAGGTTTCCTTTAACGGCTTAATAAGAACAAAAGCTGTTATATTGACATACTTTGGTTTTAGATTTGTTTAGCTGAATTTCAAATTCTGCTGCCTCTTGTTTCTCATATCATACACACAATGTCTCCTTAAATAAGAGAATGCAACAGTTATTTTTCCTTATGCCTATCGACTGGATGATCAGATTTATAGAATAGTGTAAGAGAGGGTAGAACTTCCAACCTTTTACCTCCTGATTGCTTGTGAAAATGCCAGGTTTCATATAGGCCTTTTGTTGAGATGTGTTAAAGTGAAACAACAGAGAATACAAATGCAAATACATTAAAATTTTAAGCCAATAACACCTTATATGTAAACTCTAAAAATATGTACATTTTATAAAACATAACTAATGAGTAAATCTTTCTTTGTGGATCGTGAGAGCACAGTTCCCTGAATAATTGTTAATGTTTCAAGAAAAGGATTATTGTCTAGAATAGTTTTCTATTGCAGATCTAGTTTATTTTATAAGTATCTATTTCTGCAACTTTTATTGTAGTTAAAGGAAAAATTTGTAGAATATGTATGCATATATATATGTATACACCTGATGTGCACACATAAATACACATATATACATATATATGTGTGTTTATAGCCATTGTTTTTATTTTTAGGTGTTACTTTCAGTGAGATGCTGATCTTAGTAACTATAATTTTACCTGGCAAAAGAGTCTTCTTTTTTAGCGGGAGAATATATGTGAATAGGCTGTGTCTCTATTACAAATACATTACGTTAAAAAGAACTTTGTAAAAGAGATATCTGTATTAAAATGATAGTTTTTGTTACATTTGGCTTTCCTAGTTTTTTGTGGACAATATCTTACCATCTTTTAAGAGATGCCTAAACTGTTTTAATGGTTAAAAACATTATCTTGGGAATGAATATAGAAGAAATATAGAATAACTCATACTAAAGAAAAACTAATCTCTTTTGAACTTTAGAGGTTTATTTTCATTTATCCTAAAAGCAATTGTTGAATTGCAAGCAGTTGCTGAATTGAAGGGATTTATATTTTATTTTTCATGTCTGCAGGTTGGGTCTTGAGGCAAAAAAAGAAGAAAATCTTGCTGATTGGTATTCTCAAGTGAGTAAGCATTCAGTTGATTTTTATGTTTTAAATTTCTGTAAGGCCAATTTATGTTTAGATTCTAAAGTCTAGGCACAAAGTTAATAGTAATGTATAATACCTTTCATAATACATAGAACAGTCATTTCACATATGACAGTTTTCATGGCGTAGTCTCACATAAAGTATTGAATTGAAAAGTAGCCCCACGAGGTAGTCATTATTTGATTTTTTTTTTTAAATGGTGAGGTGAAGGGATTAGTCCAAAGTCACAAAGATAGTAAATAGCAGAGAGAAGATTGGAATTCAAGTCTTCTTTAGAGTTTGGATCCCTGTTATGTGTTGTTTCTCAGTATAGTAAGGTCTATTTTACTTCCATTATGACCTTCCACATTAAGAGAATGTATCTAGTAGTGGAAACCTATAGATTGGAATTTTGGTTCTCATACTCTTGCCACTTGTACTAGAATTTTGGTTCAATTTAGGCTTTAAAGACTATATTTTTCTTTTAAAAAGGTCATCACAAAATCAGAAATGATTGAATACCATGACGTAAGTGGCTGCTACATTCTTCGTCCCTGGGCCTATTCCATTTGGGAATCCATCAAGGACTTTTTTGATGCTGAGATCAAGAAACTTGGTGTTGAAAACTGCTATTTCCCCATGTTTGTGTCACAAGGCGCGTTAGAGAAAGAGAAGACTCACGTTGCTGACTTTGCTCCTGAGGTAGGTTAGCTTCCTTTTTTATTTTTTGTAGTTTTCTCTCATAAACTCGAGAGGATGTTTTCAGTAGTGTATAACAACCAATTTAGAGAAATGTAAAGCCGTTTTTGTTAAAAAGTTAGTTTCTGCCTCTCTGGCAAGTTGTGTTTATCACATTAACTAATTAACTGACTTTTCCTTTTCTTGTGATATTTAGGTCAATAAGTATATACCTTTCCTCACAGTGAACAGCAGCAATTATTTTAACTTGCCTTAATTGATGTAGCAAATATTAAAATAGAGAAAGTTTGCCTGCATTTGTACTGTTGCTCTGAAATGCTGTTGAAAAAAATGTATGAAAAATGATTTCATCTTACTAGGTTGCTTGGGTTACGAGATCTGGCAAAACAGAGTTGGCGGAACCCATTGCCATTCGTCCTACTAGTGAAACAGGTGAGAATGGGCCCTGGAGCGCAGGAGAAAGCTTGTTGAAACATTAAAGACAGCTTCTAGGGTTGAGTCTCAACTTTTGTTTTGTGACATATATAATCCTTGTTGACAATGTAAAGTTTAATGAGTGTTGATAAAGATTGAATACAAACTTAAGTTGTCTAGAATTTTATTCCCTGTACAGTATTCACCACAGAGCTCTTTATCATTAGATACAGGGTTTTTTTTTTTAAATACTCATTTTTTTACTTTGTGCTGCCATTTTTTAGAGCTTTTCAAGGAATTTTATTCTTGGAATAATTTTTATTCTTAGAATTGTTTAAAAATTGCAGACACTAATGCTTTATGCCATATTTACTTGCAAATTTTGTTTGTCATTTTAATAATACACTTAGGTTTACATTCATGTAGGGTTTTTATAAGTTACTAAGTACTTTCATTTGTCTTGTATTATTCTTAAAACAATGTTGTGAGTAAGATGGGGCAGTTATTGTTATTTCTATTTTTCAGGTAAAGAAAGGCCTCTGAAAGATTAAATGATTTTCCTAAAATTACACGTAGTGAATGGGAATGCCACTGGGATTTTTGAGCTTTTGGCCTTGATAATGTCTTTCAAAGTGATTATCCATCTGTAGGTTAAGGATTGTTTGCTCTTTTTTTGATACTTCTAGTGATACTCCTGTATAATACATTATTGAAATTATGATACCAGCTTGCTTTCTCAGACTATATTGGCAAAATTTTGTTTTGTTTTGGTTCACTAATTATAGATCATGAGCAGGCTACCTGCTCTAAGACAGGTACCTGCACTTACCAATTTATGGCAAGAGCTTTCATACTCTGGGTTGATCCATCAGATAGATCTAACTTAAATTCTGGTATAATACATAACTGTTCTGGATTCTGCAAATTATTTAACTCTTCTGTAAGCTCAGCTTCCACATCTTTAAAATTGAGATTATGACATCTACTTTATGGGTTATATGTTAGAATTGAACAGGATAATGAATGCAAAGAACCTAACATAGAACATGGGATATACCAGTGTTTTAAAAAACAAACAATGTGAAAAGCAAAGTAAATTAAATGGTAAGTGTAAATCTCATGTGAAGAATGTAAAATATTGGCCAGGTGCGGTGGCTCACGCCTGTAATCCTAGCTCTTTGGGAGGCAGGAGGATCACTTGAGGCCAGGAGTTTGAGTTTGCAGTGAGCTATAATGATACCATTGTACTCTAGCCCACACAACAGAGTAAGACCCTGTCTCCAAAAAAAAAAAAAAAAAATTATATATATATGAGATCAAGTTTAGGTAGATTTATATCCTTGAGTAATATACTTTATAAAATAGATAATACCATTCACTTAACCATTACAAACACTGGAAATATATTTACGCAGACATACATTTAATTCCTATTATGTTGCTGGTTTAACTCTTACCAGACTTAAGAAATAAAACCTTAAATGACAAATGCCTCTATTTTCCTGTGTCTTTCAGTAATGTATCCTGCATATGCAAAATGGGTGCAGTCACATAGAGACCTGCCCATCAGGCTCAATCAGTGGTGCAATGTGGTGGTAGGTACACACCCCGCTTATATTCTTTCATTATTATTCTGTTTGGTTTTTTTTTAAAGCATACTTTGTTTTTTCTTTTTATTTTCAAAGTATTGGGAGTATGGAGGCATTTTTGAAGTATTTTGGATCCCAATTATGATTTTTGATTACTTACCATGAAAAGTTGTTAATAGAAATTGAAAAGTTCTCTATAATGACCAAATTGTATTCTTGCCTCTTCCAGCGTTGGGAGTTCAAGCACCCTCAGCCTTTCCTACGGACTCGTGAATTCCTTTGGCAGGAAGGGCACAGTGCTTTTTCTACTGTTGAAGAAGCAGCAGAAGAGGTATAAGAAGTTGTCTTCCATATTAACTATTTCCATTTCTGTGTTCAGGCTCTGCTATTTTATTTGGTTACTTAAAATTTATGTAACACCTGTTAAAAGAAAAATCAAGTTAATTCAAATGTACATGGGTTTAAGAAACAGCTGAAATGTTTTAGTAAATAAAATGTGCTGTTTTAAACTTTAAGGTGAAAATATTTTTGGACTTTAATGTGCAGAAAAAATCATAATCCTATGATTGAAATTAATTACTTTTCAGGAGATTTTCACCTTGATTGATGTATATCTTTAATAAGCATTTCTCTTATATTCTAAATTTATATACATTTTTAAAAGTTATTCAACAACTTTTCATATTGCTTTGTTGAGTATCTTCCTTAATAAATTCACACTGGCTGCATTAACCTTTTCATAAAAAAAAAGGTTTTTATTGTTTGAAGTGCTTTTCCCAGCACAATTAGTTTAAATAGTGTAGTTTTACAGATCTATAATGAATAAATATACCCTAAATTTGAACACATTTACATTTAAAATGTCATTGCAGGTCTTGCAGATACTTGACTTATATGCTCAAGTATATGAAGAACTCCTGGCAATTCCTGTTGTGAAAGGAAGAAAGACTGAGAAGGAGAAATTTGCAGGGGGAGACTATACAACTACAGTAGAAGCATTTATATCTGCTAGTGGAAGAGCTATTCAGGTATCAGATGCTGCATAAGATTTATAGGTGACTATAAGCACAGTCCAGGGGCAGATCCAATAATTTCTTCTGTCATAGAGAAGTAGTCTCTTTTAAAACATAAGTATTTCATTTGCTTTCTAGACCATATTATAATTTCAAGCAAGTCTCTCCCGTTTCTCGAACTCTCCAATGTCTGTGAAGTCATGGCGTATATCAGAAATTACCACAGTATGGATTCCTTTTTAACCCTCGTAGGTGAAGTTACTCCTATGAAAGGGGCTGCCCAGAGCAAAACATTTGGAAATAGTATTTTTTTATTAATTCTAGTGTCTTGTTATATCAGTTATGCTTATATTTTAAGACCTTTTTTCATGTAAAAAGGGAGATAAAACAAGTATAGTGCCATTTTAAAGCATGTGATCTTATAGCAATCATTTTCAAAGGCATTCTAGGTTATTAAAATGAAAGCTTGTATTTCTCTCTTTATTTTAGGGAGCAACATCACATCATTTAGGGCAGAATTTTTCCAAAATGTTTGAAATCATCTTTGAAGATCCAAAGACACCAGGAGAGAAGCAATTTGCCTATCAAAACTCCTGGGGTCTGACAACTCGAACTATTGGTGTTATGACCATGGTTCATGGGGACAACATGGGATTAGTATTACCACCTCGTGTAGCCTGTGTTCAGGTAAGAAAAATATTTCTGTTTATCGTTCATTTTACAAAATACAGGCCGTATTTACTAAAGGAAATTTGAAAGGGTGATTTTCTGAATATCATTCAGGTAGATTTCTCTGATAATAAAAACAACATAGAATATAGTTTAGACCCCAGTATTGTGTAACTATGTGTATCATTTGCATTATTTATTGTTCCTTACTCTTTTAATTTTTAAAGCTACTTTATGTAAAACTTTTTTAGAAATAATTTTTTGAAGTGACCTATAATAGGTAAAATGAAGTATAGTTGGTCAAATGAAAATGCATTTAGCGTGAATAAGCGATATGCAGGTAATTGGTAAATATTACGTATAGATTAGAAATCACACAAGCTGATCTATGTTAAGATTTATAGTCACCAGTAGGTTTTGACTCCTGCATATTATGTAGTTATAGGACCTCATTACTTCTGTATGTTGTTTCTTTATATACATCTGGGACATTGTGCTGGATTCTAGGTGGTGGTTATTCCTTGTGGCATTACAAATGCACTTTCTGAAGAAGACAAAGAAGCGCTGATAGCAAAATGCAATGATTATCGAAGGCGGCTACTCAGTGTTAACATTCGAGTTAGAGTTGATTTGCGAGAGAACTATTCTCCAGGTTGGAAATTCAATCACTGGGAGCTCAAGGTAAATTCCCTAGTTGTAGTTTTTTACCCCCCATGCTCCCAACTTGAGTTTAGATTTCCTCTGTTCTACAAGTTTTTATACAACTTAAGCCTTTTTCATTACTTTTCTCTATTTTGATAGTTGTAAATTCTTTTCTTTTCAACTTAAACTAAGTGTTGAGCACTGACAGTTCATAGCTTTGTAATAGCTATGCCTAATGTTTATGTATTTGCTAAATTTAAAATTGTTTCACTGGAAGCTTATTTTTATTATGTTAGAATAAAAATGATCTTAAAGCCCTTGTTTATGATTAATAAACCTCATGTGGCTAGTATACTAAAATGTTTGTGTCAGGAATTCATATAAATAAGTCATTTAAATAGTAAGACCATCTGAATAATGGTATGTGGGCACGACCTAGCTGTCATTGTTATAGCTTAATAGTAAAACATCTCAGATTAATTTGATACTAAATTTTTCACACCACATTGGTTCATACCAGTTTGTTGATTTTTAATTTGTATATACAAAGCCAGTCTAAATTCTGGTTTATTGTTTTTAATATGACTTTCATCTATTGCACATTGTCATTAATAGATGATCTATGCTCTTAATTCCATTTTATTAACTTCTGGGATTTAACTTTTTTCCTTAAACACTGAAACAGGGAATCTTATTGGATCTAGAAATTAGGAGTCAAAAATATATAAACTTACCTTATAGGATATGAGACGAGAGGATGTATTGAGATTGCAGCTCCAAACTTTCAAGTATGGAAGGTCAGCAATATTGGGATTATTCGGTACTAATACACCTAGAGTTCCTGGAGTTGCTAATATTTATCATCTTATTTGTTTTAAATGGCCCCTGAGGTAAATCATCTGTGCTGAAGAATAGTAATTATATTGATACTGCTTCCCTTTTATGTAATATACTTGCTCTTTAACATGTTGTACCTTTAATGAAGACTTTCTCTGTGTAATTTCCCCTTTAATTGTAATCCTTTTTGCTTACTTAGCTGTGATACCAGTTAGCTTCAGTGAACCAGTTTCTACTTACCTGGGGTACCAAATGTTAGAGGAGAAACTTATTTCCTGCTATTAGCTGAATTAACAAGAAAAAAAGTCAACCATACGCACTCCTGAATTCATTCTCTTCCCTTTCGTCTTTTGTTCACCCCTCATCCTAAGACTAATTTGGCCTTGTCTCTGTCATTCTTCTACATTCCTTGTCTACATTCCTCAGGAAAGAAAGCACCTGAGCTCTAAACTTGATGCCTAAAATTAACATTGAGAAAGAGAGTTTCACTATCTAGTGGAAAGTACTAATAATACTTTTTAATACCATTTTAGTTCCATTTAGTCCCAAGAATTCCTGAGAAAAGAAGGCATTTTGGGAGATCTAGATTTATATTCATTTGATAGTGATTAACTTTGTAAAGTGTGTATGTGAGTGTGAGTGATGTATATGTATATTGTGAGACTCATTTAGATTAATAATGAGGTTTAGCACAGTTTGGTTGCAAGACCAGAACCCAGCAACTCAGTAATTCTTCTTCAGTATCCCTTCCTGTATTATGTAAATAGAAAGGGGGAAATACGAGCAAATTAGCACTTGTCTTTTTACTGTGTTGAAGGATTAAGATAATTTTGTGTTGCTGTTGAAAAGAGAAAACACAACTTCTTTATAATTAAATTTATAACTAGTTACGTGGAAAAAACTGTCAACAAAATATTTGCCTCCTCTATTATTTGGCTTTAGATTACCTTTGCAACTTTTGCTTATCTTTATCCCCTTTCATATACCCTTTTCTCTCTACCTCACAATCTCTGTTTTTCCACCTCTTTGTGTGATTTCTTCCACCTGAGTTGTAAAATTTTTGATTATGAAGCAGTCACAAACTTACAGTAAAGCAAGTACAGTACAAGGAATTTTTCCTGCCTGAACCGTTTGAAATAAGATGCTAACTCAATGTTCCATCACCCTGCAAACATACTCTCCCACATAATCATAGTATAGCCAACAAAGTAAGTATGTTAGCATTGGTACATTAATACCATCTAATTCTAGAACCCTATTCAGGTTTCACGAGTTGTCCTACTCGTGTCTGTCATAGAAGGAGCTAGTTCAGAATTATTTGTTGCATGTGGTTATCAGGTCTCTTTAATCTCTTTTAGTCTGGAATAGTTCCTAAGTTTTTCTTTGATTATCAGGATCTTGATAATCACATTTCTTATTAGCCTTTTTATTAATTATTTATATTTTTCTGTATCCATGGTTTCTGATATTATTCAGTAGGTTATAATCTGTTACCATCATTATTTGTTCTGATGCCCAGAATGTCTCCAGTTTTGACCAGTAGGATCTCTCATAGCTGGCTTTTGTGTCCTTTGGCATTGCCCAGCATTCTTTGAGCACTTCCTTGCTTCTTGACACACGATGTTGTAGGCTTGTCTTATATAATATTTTATAGAATGTTCTTTAATTTTGATGAATAATTCATTAATTTTTGCCTTCTCCAGTTAACTTTTCTTCTCTCTTCCTGAGGAATAGCTGAGGAATAGCTTCTCACTTCTGACTTCTGTATTAATTCTGTTTTTTATATGCATACCTTATTTACCCTACAAAGCATAAAGCTCCATGAGGACAGAATCTGTTTCTTATTCATCTTTTAAATTTCATTGTACTTAGGACTGTATCTTACAAATGCATGAAATACATCCAATTAATACATTGGATGAATAAGTAAAAATAATAATGTAATAGTTAGCATACAGCAGTTTGTTCCCTGGTGTTCTTTATCTCATTTTATAAAATAAGTCTTCTCTAGGGATAAATCTGGATTTCTAGAGTAACATTTTAAAATTTTCCTATGGCTTTGATCTGGGGTACCACCCAGCATCTAACTTGTGTGTAGAAGCACCTAACCTATAATATGAAAATCCCAAATTAGTTTGAGAGGATCATTCACTCAAAAAAATTATTTAAAATCTACTATTTACTAGGTAAGGTTCTGGGCCCTAAAAATGAGATGTCTCCCTAAGCCTAAAGGGTTTTGATCCTCTCATGGAGATACACATTCACAAGTCTTTTTTTTTTTTTTTTTTTTTTTTTTTAAAAGAGACAGGTTCTCACTGTGTTGCCCAGGCTGGAGTGCAGTGGCCCAGTCATAGCTCATTGTAACCTTGAATTCCTGGTCTCAAGCAATCCTAGCTTGTAGTACAAGCTAGGACTACAAGCACCTGCCACTGCACCCAGCTAATTTTTTAATTTTTTGTAGAGACAAGGTCTTGGTATGTTTCCCAGGCTGGTGGCTGATCTTGAACTCCTAGCCTCAAAAGATCCTCCCATCTCAGCCTCCCAAAATGCTGAAATTACAGGCATGGGCCACCATGACCAGCCTACAATTCTTAAATTTGCAGATAGTCAGTCCTTAAAAAACCAAAGGGTATAGGGGAGTGGTTCTCAAAGTGTAGTCCCAGGACCAGCAATGTCAGCATCACTTGGGAACTTGTTAGAAATACAAATTCTCAGGCCCCATCCCCAACCTACTCTAATAAAAAACTCTGAAGGTGGAGCCCAGCAATCTGTGTTTTAACAATCCCTCCAGGTGATTCTAATGCATGCTAAAGCTAGAGTATCCAGATTAAGGGCTTCCCAGCCAAAGAACACCAGTGTACTATGAATGAGTCAAGAATGTGTTAAGGTGCTGACCCCTTTAGTGGCTTGGGGAGGGTTTAGCTTCAAGAAGCCTTCTCTGTTTATCCCCATGTACTATACAAATATAATTCTCTGTGTGTACTATTTTGTGAGAAAAGTTGGGAATGCTGATCTAGACAGCTGCTATCTTCTTATGTTTCTCCATTAAGAGCTTCCTTAGATCAGAATAACACCAGCAGATTTTTTTCCTTAGATTTACGCCTTCTTATTGGAATAGGTTTCTATACTATCTCATGAATATTACCTGCTTTTTTTCTTGTTTAGCTATTCTTTCCCTTTTTGGGTTTTTATCATTTATAGTAGATAAAGCCATGAAATAAGTCTATATATTCAACTGGAGATGTGCATATATCATTTTAACTGCCTTTTTTGTTTTATAGGGTGTTCCAGTTAGACTTGAAGTTGGGCCACGTGATATGAAGAGCTGTCAGTTTGTAGCTGTCAGACGAGATACTGGAGAAAAGCTGACAGTTGCCGAAAATGAGGCTGAGATTAAACTTCAGGCTATTTTGGAAGACATCCATGTTACCCTTTTCACAAGGTAGTTTCTTGCAATTTCTATGTCTCTTGTTTTCAAATCCTACCCAAAATTTGAGATCTGTATGAGGGAATTTTGGGATTGCCCCAGCTGGAAGTAATCTTTCCCTCTGAACTCCCATGCTACTTAACTTGCCACTTTCTGGGTTTTTGACTTGTATTATAGTTATTTTTCTAAGTGCCTTCTGCTCCTGACTAGGTTTGCAGCAGTGGATTTTCTGTCCCCTGGACTAATTTAGGTTAATTTTAGATCCAGGCTTTGATCAGATATAAATGTGAAGGATTAAGGCATTGACTATGACCTACTGGATACACATTGGCATCACCTGGGAAGCTTTAATAAATAACCAGTGCCTGGGCCCCTTCCCAGAGAGACTAATTGAATTGGTGTAGAGAGTGTCTGTCAACTATACTGTTAAAAAGCTCCTGTGGTGATTATAATGTAGCCAAGGCTGAGAGCCTCCTGATTGGGATTGGGGGTAAGGGATGGGGCAGGGTCTCAGAGCTGCCCTGATCTATGGAAAGAGAGTCTTTTAGAATCACAGATCTTTAAGCAGAGGCACCAGAAGATTGGTGGCATTAGTGTGATACCTTATTTTCTTTCCTGCTCACCTGAAGCAGAGAGGAAGGCCCACTACCACTGGGGATAGAGGCTCAGTTTGGGGGAGGGGAGTGCCTGAATCTTATTTATTTCTTTATCTTCTATTACCTTGTGCATAACTCACATTAGGCCTCAATAAATCTTGCACTGGAAGGAATGAACTAGTTCTAGCCTTAGCTTTGGTGCTTATTTATGCATCTCTTGGCTTGCTTACCCTAAAATGGGGCTGATAATAAGTATCTTGAGGGGTTATTTTAAGGATTTGTTTGGCCTACAAAAGATATAATGCATTTGAAGTTCATCTGAACTAAGAACTAAGTTCATCCACTTGCCAGAGATGAAAGATTAGAAAGCTACTTCTCCTTACTGCTCCCATTTAAATAGTGCATTTAGTTCAGTGGTTCTGTTCTAGGGATTCTCTTCAGAATCACCTGGGAGCTTTGGGAACAGAAACATATCTGAGCCCCACACCTGAATATTCTGATTCATTTGTCTTAAGATAGGTTCTGGTTGGCTGTTATGTTGAGATACTCTTTGTGTGATTCAGATCCACATCTCTGATTGGAAGAACATTGCTTTAGTGGCTAAAAAGCAGTTCTTTCATTGACATTTCTGTTTAGTAAATTTGGGTTAATGTAAATTGCATAAAGATGTATTTTTCCCCCGTGAGAAGCAATCAGTAATTTTATTTTTGTAATAAATGAAAAGAAAAAAAGCCTTATACACATTTTGTGGTTTTTTCTTCAAATTGGCCCTCTTTTAAAGCTTGCTTACACTTCTATAAACTCTTTGAAAATGGTCTTTTTCTTATTTTTTTATTTTCTGTAGTAATACAGAAATTAGAACGTTATGGGTAAGCACTCAGTAAATATTTGCCAGATGAATTTATTAATAGAGAGGTGATATTTTTATAGAAGAAATTCTTATCAAGCTTTTTCCTTGCCTACATCCAAGTTTTCTACTCTTTTTTTTTTTTTAAACATGTGTGGCACTTACTCCAAATAGTTTGTATTTAGTTTACTTTTAGCAGTAATTTTTTGTTTGTATTTTTTTCTATTGAAATTATATTTCATTACAGAAAAATTGTGAAATACTAAAAAAAAACAAAGCTGGCTGTAATCTTACTGTTCAGATATAATTCATGAAAGTATTTTCGTGTATTTCCCTTTTTTTCTATGTGAGTGGGTGAATATGAGTGTGTGTAGTTAAGATCATTTTGCATACACCAATTCAGATTATAATTTTCCACTTAACATGAGCTTGTCTTACTCCACTAGGTTGTGATCTCACTTTTTTATCTTATACATTACTGTTAGGTCAGAGCCCAGAGGAAGACACGCAAGCCTGGGGGTGTGGTAAAATGCCATTTATTTTGAGCACCTGGGTGCAGGTGGGTGGAGGCCGAAAAAGGCATCCACCCAGAGGAGGGGAAGGGTGGTGAGTTTTATAGAAAGTTTGGGAGGGGGAGTTCTGCCAGTCTCTGTCAGCTCCATCCCAGCCTTTGTAATTCAGAGTTATCTTTACAACCTCCGGGTCTCTGGAGCCTGCAGCCTGGGAGGGGGGGGCAGGCTGTTCTTATCTGACTACATCTACCATGTGCATTCAGGGCAGACCCAACAATTACAACAACAACTGTTTATAAAATACAAGTCCTTTGAATAGATCTAAGTTCTAGTTGGAATATTGTTAGGATAATGCTACTTTAATATTATTTAAGGAGGTGTCAAATTACACTGGCTTATGGTTAGATCCATGTTTTACCTTGTACAAAGAAGCTACTTTAATATAGGAATTAATTTTACTATATTAAGGTTATGGTGATACGGGCTTTGTCAAAGGTTTAGATTGTTTCTAAGATTGTTTAGCTCACATTAGACTGTATTGGTTTTATAACGTCAAGTATTTGAACAGTTATTTTTAGTTTAAGAAGTTCTATGTGGGTGAAGTAAACTAAGCTGCTGTAACAAAGAGAGGATCAAAGTTGTGAGTTTAAAGAACTTCCATATTCTTTCATGGACCAGTGTGAGGTCAGCGTTGCAGGTCTGGAGTGGCTGGCTTGCTTATTCCAGAACTTAGATTATTTCCATTTTATTGGCTCTGCCATCCCCTAGGGCCTGTTGCTATTTACCTGGTCAAAACTAGATCACAGTCTTCTCCAGTCTATTGCTGCTTGGGAAGTGGGAGAATTGTAGGAGCCATGCCCATTGCCTTAAAGCTTAAGCCTGGAAGTGGCATAAGACTTTCCCTAGATCTCACTGGCTATAACTTAGTCACATGGGCCCATATCACTACAGAAAAGTCAGAAGAAGGGGAAGAAGAGTGACAACTCAGTATTTAAAGAAGGATACACAGAAAAAGGAGAAGGAGGGTGGGCAGCAGAGGCAAATGATTACATTCTTGTGAGACCCAGAAAATCTACATTTTACATAAGATGAGGTGACTGTGTGAAGAGAACTAGGGAGCGAAGAATCAATTATGTAAATGTCCCTGGGCAGGTGGAAGAATGATCTTGTCTCTGTTCTGCACCTGGGAAGATAAACTTGTAGTCAGCATTATTAGTGTGGAATGTAGCAGACTTTAGTTTTAGGAGCTAGATTTAGCCTTTAGACCTAAAGTTACAATTTGCATGTCCTTGTTTGTGGGAGGCCAGCAAGGAATTTTCTTATGAATGATCTGTGGGGGCAGTCCCTGTAGATGGCTGAGGCCTTTTACCTTTTTGTGGGGATCTGGCTGAAGCATAGTTAGTAACAGCTATTCTTTTTGAAGAGGGTATTGCAGGACTCAGCCTCAAGGCTTGACTTTCTCTTTTGCATAAGGAATTTGGTGGAAGGGGGTCCTGAGGTGTTTTTTGTTTTGTTTTAACAGCTAGCAGTCTCTGGCAGAGTTCCATGGTCTTAGCCCTGAGATTCAGAAAAAAACAAATGTGTCTTCTCTTCCTGAGTTACCACCCATGAGTGGGCCTCATGTAATGTGTTACTTTGAATGTGGAAGAGAATAGTATTTATTTGCATTTTGAAAACCCAAGGTTCTTCAAAAAGAGAACTACGTAGTGTGTGAGAATATCTTGAGTAATATACATTGATGTGTTTTTCTTTTTCAAAACATTTTCATGACTTTGTGTTTGATTAACACAATAGACTATATGGTAGTTAGACTTACTAGAGTATTTTTCCAATTTTGTAGAAAGGAAAACTCTAAGACCAGAGAGGTTTAAAATATAACCTATAGCCATGTCAACGGAAAAGAAGCCAAACTCTGTAAAATAATTTAAAGAGGTTTATTCTGAGCCAAATTTGAGGACCATGACCCAGAGCCACACCCAAGAAGCCTTGAGCAAGTGGACTCGCTGTGGTTGGGTTACAGTTTGGTTTTATACATTTCAGGGAGACAGGGATTACAGGTAAAGTCATAAATCAATACATGGAAGGCATATATTGGTTTGGTCCAAAAAGGTGGGCCATCTCGAAGCTGGGGCTTACAGGTTATAGATGGGTTTAAAGACTCTTCGACTTATAATTGGTTAAAGACATGAAGCTGTTGTCTAAGGGCTTGGAATGTTTTAAGATATGTCTGTTAATCAGAGACAAATTACCAGACATTTGTTGGGTAGATTGAAGACCTGCAGGTTTGTCTTGCATAGCCTTAGCCTATTAATGAATTACAAAGGGTATCTCCAAGAAGGGAGGGGGGCATGATGAGGCATGTCTGAACTCCCTCCCCGTGGCCAGTAATTTAGTAATTTAGTTTTAGGATATCCCCTTGGCCAGGAGGGGGTCCATTCAGTCAGCTAGTGAGGGGGAAGCCTTTTATTTTATTTTAGTTCACAGCCAGGAATGGAATGTTGGTCAATAGAGATTTAACAGCAGTAACAAAAGTTTTGATCACCCATTGCTATGTGCTTGGCAAATTTCCTATACATTTAAAGGTCATAAAAGTGCAATGAGAAGGTAACTGCAGGTCATTTCGAATGAGAGTTGAGATTTAGTTGAGTTCTTCGGACTTCTGGGTTATTGTTCTTGCATTAAGTTATGCTTATCTTATTTTGTTTGTTTGTTTGTTTGTTTGTTTGTGGTTTGAGGCTGGGTCTCCCTCTGTTGCCTGGGCTAGAGTGCAGTAGCGCCATCATAGCTCATTGCAACCTCCAACGCCTGGGCTCAAGCCATTTTCCTGCCTCGGCCTCCCAAAGTGCTAGGATTATAGGCATGAGCCACTGTGCTCAGTCTATATTATGTGTTTTTTAAAACTTTGTCTTATTTGTAAGAAAAATTACATATTCTTTTCTAATTTTTTTGGTAGGGCTTCTGAAGACCTTAAGACTCATATGGTTGTGGCTAATACAATGGAAGACTTTCAGAAGATACTAGATTCTGGAAAGGTAAGAGACTTCTGAAAAGTTTTGAATACAAAAATATTTCGGTAAGTTTTTTAAGACTAATTGAATTTATGTATGGCATTAATCCCTTTTTAAAGCCAATCACATAAAATGATTATATATTACTCAACATTATATAGTATTTTCTACTGGCTTTCCCAAAGTATTACAACATTATACCATTTTTGGATAGCACTTGTGAACTGATTATATAAAAGCCTTTTCTCATACTTGATATGCTGCTTTCTAAAGAACATTCATTCTGTATGCCCCTTAATGTCTTCATTATTGAAATTTTTCATTTTGTTATTTCAGTTTCGTATAAGTTCCTACAAGTAACCATTGTTCTAGCTTTAGAAATATAATGAGCAGATTCCTAAAACAAGGTAAAAAGTCAGTTTCTTTCAATTTCCTGACCATACCCCAACTCTAAATTGAACTCACTGAATAATGTGAAGAAAGTGCTGTTCATGTCTAAGCCTGTTTTTCAGAATGAGTGACCGCTTCTGGCTCCTTAAAACTCCATAGGCTTTTGTTAATAGGTAGTTAATGGCTCTTTAAGATTTCATCAGCTTTATGTATTGTGCATGTGCAGCTGTTCCTAGCCGAAACTATAAATTTTCATAAAGGTGAAATTCTGATTTGCAAAGTTATTAATTATTGGAATGAATCACTTGTGGACTTTAGTGTTTGATTATACAACCAGTCCTGTGTCCCCATATTACACGTGAGAAATCATGGGCCAGAGTCTAAATGAATTATCCCCAACTACACAGAAGCAGACCTGCTACTAGAATTTAAAGCTCTCTTCTGACTCGGTTTAATGCACTTTCCTCTGTATCTTTTTTTTTTAGTTCATGCTGAGAATGAGCAAGAATTTAGGCAAAACTTTTAATTGTTATATGGTCATAACCTGTTAATAGGTCTCTTACTGTATGAGCTGGGAAAGTTAGTTAACCTCTCTGGCTCTTAGTTTACTATTCTGTAAAATAAGTACAAAATAGATAATTTCAAGATCCCCTTCGGTTTCATAATTCTTCAGTATTTACCTTTCTGTTCTTCTTTGTTTATTGCCTTTGTACTCTTTCAGCTTTTTGGGTTCCATAATTTTTTACTTTACTCAAACTGCCTAGTTTTAATAGAAGGCTAGGGAATGGATAGCCATTGCAGTGTATTTTTTCTTTCACTGTAAATTATTTATGATTTTTTTTTGTTCCATTAATTATTGGATTTTAAACTTTCTTTTATTATAGAAATATGATAGTCACTTTTGCAGCAGAGTTCATTAGAGACATTGCATAAGAGTTAATAAGTCAATAGAGTAACTATCAGATAATCCATTGCTTTCAAAGAAACTAATCCCCAGCAGGTATTAGTGGAATCATATCTTTTATTCTAATATTAGATAAGTTACTGTAGCAATTTCAACATCTATTCTGAAGTAGAACATACGGTATTTTAGTTGTATGTCCAAAGAGCACATAGGACCAGAAAGCAAATTATGTTTCTTATATTCAGTAGTCAGATCCATCCCCTATCTAACCTCATACTGGTCAGCTTAGATGTGTTGACTGACTGTCAAGTAACCTTCGAGATTGTTGTAATAAAATTGTATTTACTAGGAGAGGAGAAGGACGAAGGGATCTTTTTGGAACTTTGAATGTAGGTGAAAGTTTGATTTTTCTAGTCTTCTCTGTTGGTATAAATGAAAACAAATTTTTCTATCTATCTTATAGGACTTGATTTTCGTATTTTTTCCAAGGGGAGAATTTTAATTAAATGAAAAATAAATGCTATTAATATATAATATATATTTTTTTACTGTTGCCATGCATTACTAATCTTTTATTAATTGTTACGATTTTTTAGTATTGCCGTATCTTCTCATTAGCATTTTCTACTAAAGAATTTAAGATATTACATATTGCTAAAGATTGTGTCTTTTTTAAAACGTAGATATAAAATGATCAAAAATAAAAAAGTAAAAATCTTTTCATATGAATGAATGCCAAACATAAATGACTATGCCAAACATAAATGACTAGAAATCTCAAGTCTCACCATCTAAACTTTACTTCAAAGCTAGAAAGGATCAAAACATGTTTACAAAATTATGACTTATGACTCCAAATACATTTAATTAATAACAACTTGAATTTGTTCACATGCTATAACCATTTTAAATTTTAAAAATTACTATTTTAGAAATACAAACCTCCTCAAGGCTTAGTAATTTTTTTCTTAGAGAAAAAGAAAATATGACTTTGTTTATTGTAAAAAATTCTTGAAAGTTAGAAATATATAGCTATAAATGTTTGTAAGTTAATAGAAGTAAAAGTTTCGAAGAAACCAGATTTATATTTATTACCCAGAAATAATTCTTTGTAATTAACTCTTAATATTTTATCATTGCAAAATTAGACACAATGATTAAAGTTTTCCCCCATTCTGTCTTTTGTAATGAATCTTAAACAATACTTTTATGAGTGTACATTTTTTCATGCTTTTTGTTTGTATAAATGCTAATGATTTATCAACTTGGAATGCCGGGAAGTTTGGGTTATTTCAGCTCTTATATCTCTAGGTTTGTTTTTGCCTCAGTTTTCATTGCACAAATAATTTCTATTAGGTCATTAAATATGAAATATCCGATTTCAAATAAAAAGTTTAGTTTATTATATCTCAAGCAAGAAGCAGTGCAATTAATCAAAGTATGTGCCTGAACTGTCGACACAGTTCTGCCATCTTAACGGTAGCTTGTTTAGGCCAGCAGCAAAGAAGCCTGGAGAGACAGTGGTGATGAAATTGTGAAAGGCGTTTTCCACAGCTTGTTGAGAATTGAATATTTTTCCTTGCGAGAAGTGCGTCCAAAGCCTGAAAGAAGTGGTAGTCAGTTGGTGCAAGGTCTGACGAATATGGTGGATGACAGCGTTTCCAAGTCCAGCTTCTGTAGTTTGAGTAGTAGGTCTTGCAAGAGGATTGGCCTGTCTCTGTGGACCAATCTCAGCTACTTAATGACAAGCATCCTCATCATTTCATCCGGTTGGTTGCAGTAGACATCTGCTGTAATCAATTGACCAGGTTTCATGAAGCTGTAGTGGATAATACCAGTGCCAGACCACCAAACAGACTCCATTAGCTTTTTTGGATGAATATTTGGTTTTGGACTGAGTTTTGGCACTTCATGTTTGTCCAGCCATTGTGCCAAATGCTTGCGATTGTGAAAAAGAGACTCCATTTTTCATCACACGTAACAATACGGTGTAGAAATGGTTTGCCTTTATGTTGTGACAGCAAAGAAAGGCAGGTTTCAATACGATTTCTCTTCTGACACTCATTTAATTCATGCGGTACCCATCTATCCAGCTTCTTTACCTTGCTCATTTGTTTCAGATGGTCCAGTATTGTTGGAATAGTAATGTCAAACCTTGATGCTAATTCACACGTAGGTTGAGATGGATTCACGTCCACTATAGCTTTTAGCTCATCATGATATCCCACCTTGGTCTCAGGTCACCCAGATGGCTCATTTTCAAGATTAAAATCACCAGAATGGAATTTCTCAAATCATCGACGTACTGTGCGTTCATTAGCCACATCCTTCCCAAACACTTCGCTGATATTTTGAGCTGTCTGCGCTGCATTGGTTCCACGACAGAACTCATATTCAAAAATAACATGGATTTTTGACTTATCCGTGGTTTCACAAAAATTGGTCTAAAAAAAATTTGAAAGATAATCACAAGTCAAAACATGTGTTTGAAAGAATGAGGATGTACCTTCACAATTTAAAAAAAAAAAACTAAGAAGTGTCAAAGTGAAATGTCAGAGATATCAACCATCAAACTTAGTACCTAAGGAAAGTGGACATTCCGTACTTAATAACCTAATATTTTAAAACTTCTCTAAATGTCTATTATTTTCATCTCTGCCACCTTTTCTCCACCTACCCACTCCCACCCCTAGGACTAACCTAGAAATTTATCACCTCCTTATTGTTTTAAGGCAGATTATCAAATAACAGTTTATCAGTTTTAGAAATTAGGCTAACACATTTTACTAGTTGAACATAAGAGACTTGGATAACTAACCCTTAGGTAACTAACCCTTCATCATACTGCACTGTTGTTCATTTGATGAATTACTTGTTTCTCTATAATTTCCTAATCTCTATTTCCTTTTACTTTACTTCTCAAAGAAGCCTCTTGAAACATTTTAAAACTAATCCCAACTGCAAGGAAAGGTTTACAGGAGGAACTCTTAATTTGAGTGTGCATATGTGGCTGGGAATAGTTGATGAGAAGCTGATGAGGAAGCTGAGAACATGTTGCTATTATCTCTGATGTCTCTTGGGTCTCCCCTTTCATAGGCCTCTAGATTGTCTTCAGCTGCTTTTAAACTGTATTTCTAATGTGTATAGATTATTCACACCTTTGCTTTTCCCATCAGTAACTGTCCAGGAATTTTTTTGTAAGTCTACTGCATAATTGCTATGCAGATTGCTATGCAGATAAACCTCATTTTGAAGTAGACATGCTATGAAAAATTTAGCATTCACAACTAGGAGAAATTTTAATACTGTCTAGTCCAACACCCACATTTTAATAAAACCCAGGGCTAGAGATTTTCAAACAGGTGGTGAATTTCAAAATTAGGATAAAATCCTAGCTTTCTTAATTCTACCATTATTCAATGTGATCATTGAAAGAAAAATTGAGAGGTTTTTCTTTTTTCTCTTATACAAAAGGATTTTTGGACTTCAGAAATGATCCACTTACCTGTGTAACATGTTAGAAACATTGTGGCATAAAGTGATGTTTGCCTGATTGTTGTTACTGTTACTTGCTGTCTGCCTCTCCCTTTTATCCTCGTGATAACCTTTAATATAGGTAGAATAGGCAGTAGTCCCAATTTGAAATGAGGGAGGTGTAACTGGGGTCCAGCTTCTCTTCAGCCACTGTGTTGTAGCCAGTTTATTGGGACATTTTAGTGTATTGCAAAGATGTCTTTGTTGTGTCTTGATGTTCTATGAGTGTAGGTTTTGGACAGTGGAAAAACATTGTTTCCTATCTTTTATACCTCTGAGCAAAGTTTCTAGCAGGTTTGCAAAGGTATCATGGCCTGAAAAGAGCTGGGAGACCTATCCTTGTTTTTTGCTTGTAAGTTTAATAGAGAACTCAAATGTTCCTTCTACAGAATAGAATAGAAGGATTTTATAAATACTGAATACTTTTCCCTTTTTTATTAGATTGCTCAGATTCCATTCTGTGGGGAAATTGACTGTGAAGACTGGATCAAAAAGACCACTGCCAGGTAAACATAATTAAATGATAAAACTTGCATGGTATTGCAAGGGAAAGGAATAGCAATAGACACCATAAATGAATAAAATTCTTTCTTGTTTATAATTTTAGGGATCAAGATCTTGAACCTGGTGCTCCATCCATGGGCGCTAAAAGCCTTTGCATCCCCTTCAAACCACTGTGTGAACTGCAGCCTGGAGCCAAATGCATCTGTGGCAAGAAGTCTGCCAAGTACTACACCTTGTTTGGTCGTAGTTACTAAAGGATAAAACAAAACTCACTCTCCAACTCTCCTCACTTTTTAAAAAATTAATATTAGTATCTTCTCAGATACAGTTTTATGATTTTTTAAAAATAAAAGTTCTGAAACGAGGTCACATGAGACAGTTATTCTTATGCCCAAATTAACTGTGTAAAAGGCTTTTCTGTAAACAACCCCAGTAATAAATATCATGAATTAATGCTGTTTTATGTTATTCATTTGTTTCTGAAATGCCTGCATTATGTGCTACAAGGAAATTCCTACAAAGAGATGAAGATAATTGAAAGCTAAGTAACTGTTGTTGATCTAAGCACCCCTTGAGATGTCTCAGACCTTGAATCATCAATTATCCCGTGTCGTATATCCTGAAGCACTTCCTTTCCATAGCTCCTAATACTGAATCTAAAATTGCCTTGAATCTTTCTGTTTAAAAAACAAAGCAAAACCACAAATGGAAAAATAATTGTAGTAATAGTAAAGCTTTTCCTCGAACTTCTCTTTCCCTGTAGTTACTATTGGGTCTTTGAAAAAAAGGTCATAGTTTCTGAAAGAGTGATCAACCCTCCTAGCTTCTACTTCTTACTCTGTACTTTTCCTCACCCTTCTGCCCCCACCACAACACTATTTTTACCAAAATCACTGAGGATGCTTCTGACCAAAGGTAATGTTCACTTCTTAGTTTCTTGTCTTACCTTATCACTCTGCTGCATTTGATACTCTTTCTATTAAAACTATTCCTATGACCTGCCCTCCTTCCTCTCTAACTATTTTTCTTAGTTACGTGTCTTTCACTGGCATTTCTTCCTTGGCCTGCTTCTTAGACACTGCTGTACTAAACTTCCATACTTGGCCCTCTTCTCCTGCTGTCTGATCATCCTCATCTAATCTTGCAGTTTAAAATAGCATTAATAGGCTAATGACTCTGACATTTTTTATCTCTAGATTTGAGCTCTAGCCCCTATTCCAGCTACATACTGGATTCTCTTGAGTGTCGCAGAAACAGTTCAGGTCAACATGTCCCCAAAACCTTATTTCACCCTCTACCCCCAGACCTCCTCCTATAGTATTTCCTGCCTAGAAGATTAGCACTGCCAAACTGTACCCAAACTAGAAACCTAAGAGTCACCCCAGGCAGCCCCTTCAACACCATCATGTTCATTTGGTCAGCAAGACATGTTTTTATTACCTATAATGTTTCTTGGGTCTCCCTTTTCACAGACCTCTAGATTGCCTTCAGGCCTTGGTACCTCTTGCGTTGATTACTATAATGGCCTCTAGATTCCTCTCCAGGCCACTCCACATCTCCAGTGTATTTATACATACAATTTATTAAAATGATTTTCTTCCCCTTAAAACCCTTTTGTGGTTCACCATCACTCACAGGATAAAATTTAAACCCCTTAGACTAGTCTGGTTCACTACCTATCCAGTTTCTTCTTCAACCAATCCAGCATAGTCCTTTGCAACCCATCCATTTGGGGTTTCCTGTAAACAACATGATACTTTCTGTCTCCATCCTTTGCCTGGAGTGCCTTTTGTCCCTCATTTCTAGTCTATTTGGTAAATCTCTTATTTCGGGACCTGCTCCAATATGCTTTTCCACTTGGTGGTGATAAATGTTAATATACCAGTAGAGGGAAAAGGCTTCAAAAAGGACTTGAATTTTGAGCTGCACTTTAAAGGATGAGTAGAATTGCAATAAATAGAGGAGGAAGGACATTCCAGGCAGAGGAACTAAGAGATGCAAAGGCACAAAAATGCATGGTATGTATGAGAACACTGAAGAATTGTTCTTAATGTTGGTAGGGAATTACCAATTGAGAGCAGATTAAAAAGAGCATGCTCTCAAGACTGATGTTTTGAGTATGTGTCTTCATATACCTAGCTTAATGAGATCAACTGAAGTATTATGAGCCACATTTTTATACTCAGAGCCATAATTTCCTATTGATTTATGGCAGTTCATAATGCTTTATCTTACTCTATCCTTAGTAGCTATGTAAACTGCCTGTTTCTTCAGTTATAAAATGGAGAGTCTAACATCTATCTCATGGAGTTACTCTGCCTCATAGAGTAAGGTAGTTAGAACAATGCCCAGCACATACTAACTAGTAAGTAAGAGCTATTGGTTATAATTCTGCAGGGTCAACTGGAAGTTGCTCCTAATATACAGCTCTAGTTATAGTAGCTATTAATTGTTTTTCTGAAACCCAGCATAAATGCTTTTAGGGGACAAAGGTTTTTGTTGCCAGTCCATGGCAAAAGCCTAAAAGGAGCTCTAGATCAGAGACTAATAACTACACATTTTGCCCTGTAGCCACTGGCTATTTTGGAGAAGGTGGCCATCTTTAGTGCAAAGACAAATCCCCACGCTATTTTTGAAGCTTCAGATGAGTAGAACTAATCACAGCAAAGCTTGAAATTTGCTGCTGTAAAGGAAGTCACTATTTAAAGAAACTCTGCAGTAAGTAGTTATATTAAGGAAGGAATCCCTCATCCAAAATGTACCTCTTATAAATTGGCTTTTTTCTTAAACTGAGATTCAGCTAAATTATCTAGACTTTTTCAAATTCCATGCCTTAAGAGTGGTGGTGCTTTTCATAAACGTGAACACAAACAATATCCTTTAAGAAATGAGCACTATTTTACTTGCAGGTGACAGCTATAAATGAGATGTATGACAGAGTCAAAAGTGATTGTGTGCCCAGTGTTCATTGCAGCAAAAAGAAAGCAGGTCAAGGCATATTTACTACTGGCTCTACTCACTAGGACCAGTGTACCTACACTACATCTTAGCAATTTCTAGTTCATCCATGGGAGTGTATTTAAAACAGTTTTTCATTATGCCAGTAAATCACATGAAGCTTCTGAAAATTGGACAGTAATGGCAACTCACTGGGCTCATTTGGAGAGGATTTGAGTCTTGAGGTGAGCAGCAGCAGAACACTTCATAAAGCAAGCAAGGAGGAAGGCATTTTGACCAAGGAGTGGATGGATCATTCCATTTATATCTGATTCTAGTTGTTAATATTAGTCATCTGCCATGTAACTATGGTGCTCAGGAGTTGTCAGTACCTTCAAAAAGTTTGGGGAGGCAGCTACCACTATCCTGTTATTTTCAACCATAGCTTTGGCCCTTTGCTTGTCACTTTTATTATGTCTAGAAAATGCAGGCCATCCCTTTAACAAATAAATTTGAGTGCCTGTTCTGTGTACAGTATCAGAGGATACAATAGTGAATAAAAAATTAAACATTTTTCCTTTTCTTGGCTGTATTTCCTTGCAATCGTTCTATTTGAGATGCAAAACCAGGCAATCAGTAGTAGAAAGGGAGATAGGCAATGAATTGGGCTGAGCGTTGTTAGTTAAAAGGCCATAGTCTCCATGATCCACACTAGGATGTGAGATTATCCCCATTACCAGTAGCAGCATGCTGAGAACTTTCCTTCTATAGTTGAGATGATAATACCTGGGGAATTAACTCAACCCTACTCTGCCACACCATCAGGCTTAAAATAACAGGAATAAACACATTTTTCTTGCGGTTCAGTAGGCAATGTTAAGCCAATGTCTCTGTTCAACTTTGCTGGAAGATGTAAGAGTTTGGAACATCAGTAGTACTGAAATGATATAAAATATTTAATTAAATGTGTCATGTAATAGGGATATTTCAAAATATATTTAAAGTATGTCACTACAACCAAATTTTGTGATGAAGAACTACCTGTTGAATGAGGAGTTTAGAGCATGTAGAAGTTGGTGACAATGGTGTAATATCAGTATTACTTTATATGTGAGTAAATATGTAATTGTACTATGTTCCCCTCATTCATTCAATCACTCCCTCTCCTAGACAATTATTTCATACCTTTTTCTCCTCAAATGTCCCGTGCTTCCCCTTTTTGATTTTCAGTTGATCATCTTGATTTCTATTTCACTGAGAAGATAGAGGCAATAAGAGTAGAACCTTTGGGACCTCCCACCACCACATCCACCCACCCACTCACATGTCCATATACTCCACCTTCCCTACTGCTTCCGGTGACTGTCCTCAGAACAAAGGCCAGCTGCTCCCCTTGCACACTAAATCTCACCCCCTTTTGTGATCTCAATGGTGGCACTTCAGCAGTTCTCCCCTACGTATCACCAGCTTTTCTTTCTCTCCTGGATCTTTCCATCAGCTTACAAACATGCTGTTATTTTTCCCAACCTAAAAATACAGTTTCTTGATGCCACATACCATTTCACTATAGAGTCGAACTCATTGAAAGGATTGTATTTGCCATCTCCAATTCCTCTTCTCCTCTCTCTGGAGCCCACCTCCCATTTGCCCTCACCACTCCCCCGAGCCCACTCTTGTTAAGATCACCTGTGGCCTCCATCGTGTGAAATCCCGCCATCATTTCTAGTCCTCATCTAGCCTGCCCGCTCAGCATTTGGCTCAGCCGATGCGCCTCCTCTTTGAAACACTATCCTCTCCTGTTTTCCCTTTTCTCTCTCTGGTCCTTCCGCCTCACCTCTTCGTGTTTTCTTCCGTTTTCTGTCTCCTCACATTTTCTTGGTAACCTCATCCAGTCTCATGGCTCTTAATACGATACATTGTCAACGCCCAACTTCACATACTTCCAGCCTAAACCTCTCTCCTGAACTCTAGACTCATTCAACACCCTACTTGGCATTTCAACTTGGATGTCTAGTAGACACGCCAAACTTAACATCGTTTGCACCCCTCCTCCCAACGCAGCTCCAACAGCGGTCGTGTTAGTCTTGCCTTCCCCTCCGTTGCAACACTGCTCTTCCAGGTCAAAGCCTTAGTGTCACCCTGACATTCTCTTTCTCTCATCCCTTCACATCCAATTACTCAGAAAATGTTGCTGACGCTAAGTTCAAAATATCTCCTGCATGCAGGCCAGCTTCACGTGTGTGTGACTTGGCAGCTGCACAGTCTTCAATTTAATGCTGTGCTGTTGCTGTCTTGAAATTCTTTTTTTTTTTTTTTTTTTTTCCTGAGACAAAGTCTCGCTCCATCACCCGGGCTAGAGTGCAGTGGTGTCATCACAGCTCACTGCAACCTCAAACTCCTGGGCTCAAGCGATCCTCCTGCCTCAGCCTCCTGAGTAGCTGGGACTAGAGGCACAAGCCACCACGCCTGGCTAATTGGCTAATTTTTCTATTTTTAGTAGAGACAGGGTCTCGCTCTTGCTCAGGCTGGTCTTGAACTCCTGAGGCCAAGCGATCCTCCCACCTCGGGAGGCCTCCCAGAGTGCTAGGATTATAGGCATGAGCCACCGCGCCCGGCCTTGTCTTGAAATTCTTAATAATTAAAAAAATTGTTTTGATTACAGTAAAATACACATAACATAAAATTTACCATCTTAACCATTTTAAGGGTACAGTTCAGTAGTGTTAGGTATATTCACATTGTTGGGCAACCAGTCTCCAGAGCTTTTTCATCTCGCAAAACTGAAACTCTGTACCCATTAAACAACTGCCCCATGTCCCTCCCCTAGCCCCTGACAACCGTGATTTTACCTTCTGTTTCTATGAATTTGAATTTGACTATAGAGACTTTATATAAGTGGACTCATAAAATATTTGTCTTTTTGTGACTGGTTTATTTCCCTTAGCATAATGCCCTCAAGGTTCATCTATGTTGTGGTGTGTGTTGGAATTTCCTTCCTTTCATAAGGTGGACTAATCCTCCATTGTATGTATATACTCCATTTGTTTATCCTTTCATCTATAGATGGACACTTGAGTTGCTTGCCCCCCTTGACTATTGTAAATAGTGCCACTATGAACATGGGTGTACAAATATCTCTTCAGGATCCTGCTTTCAATTCTTTTGGATATATGCTCAGAAGGGGAATTGCTAGACCATATGGCAATTCTATTTTTCATTTTTTGAGAAACTGCCATACTGTTTTCCACAGTGGCTGTGCCATTTAAAAATTCTTAATAATTTCTGAACTAGGGATTCTGCATTTTCATTTTTCAGTAGAACCTGTGAATTATGCAGCTGGTCCTACCTGGATGTTCCCACTTTCCACCTGGTCTAAGCCACAATCTTTTGTCTAGATTATTTCAATAGCCTCCTAATCGGTCTCTCTGCTTTCATGTAATCTCAACACATCCAGTGATTCCTTAAAAACATAAATTAGACTTCATTCTTCTGCTCAATATTCTCCCATCTCAGGGCCCCACATGCCTGCCCCTCCCCCATCACCTCTCTGGCTTTGTCCCTGATTTGCCATCTCCTCAGGTACTCCTCTCCAGCCCTGCTGATCTCTTTGGTGTCCCTTGAACATCTCATGCTCATTATTCCCTCTGCGTAGAAAGATCTTCCTTCAGATGTCTGCATTGCTCAGTTTCTTACCTGCTTCAGGCCTTCACTCAAAGAACATCTCAGACAATTCTTCCCTGACCAATTTCAAGTTACAACCAGTCCCTATGTCAACATTCTCTTTTCCCTGCTTTGTCTCCATCATACTTATTACCATTGAACATTCAATACATTTTATGCTTTATTTTGTTAATTATCTGTCTCACCCCACTAGAATATAAGCCCCACAAGCGCAGGGATTTTTGTCTGTTTTGTTTACTGCTGCGTCTCCGGAGTCTCCATCTGGCATGTAGGCACTTAGTAAGTATTTTTTGTATGAATGGATGAATGAAATAGTCTTAGAGTAATAATTTTCACAATCTGATTATATTAGAAGTCTAACTGTCATAATATTAACTGAATTGGAGATAATTTATGAGATGCTAAGGAAACTATTAGGGCTACTAAGTTGTCAGGTTTTAGTCAAAGTCAATGTATTAGTCCAGGTTCTCGAGAAAAACAGAGCCAACAGTATATATATATACTGTTTTTACATATATAGACATATATATATATATATATAAAAAGAGATTTATTATAAGGAATTGGTTCACGTGATTAAAAGGCTAAGAAGTCCCAAGATCAATGGTGAGTCAGCAAGCAAGACAGCTGATGGTGTAGTCCCTGTCTGAAGGCCCATAGGCTTGAGACCCAGGAAGAGTCCATGTTTCTGAGTCCGAAGGTAGGAAAAAGCCGATGTCCCAGGTTGAAGGCAGCCAGGCAGGAGGGGTTCCCTCTTACTGAGACTTTTTGTTCTATTCAGATCCTCAAGGGATTGTACGAGACCTGCCCACATTAGAGAGGGCAATCTGCTTCACTCAGTCTACTGGTTCAAATGTTAAACAGGAACAACCTCAGAGACATATCCAGAATGTCTTGGGGGTCATTGACCAAATGGCCAGTCAAGTTGACATGTAAAATTAACCATCAGACTTTAAAGTCAGAAATAAAAAAAAAAAGATTGGGTATAGTAATATTAGTCTATGTTTCTTTAAAAGATTGACAGAAGGCAGGCTTCTCAAAACAATAGAGGCTGCTGCTGTTTTACATATTTGGGAACTGATAAGCTTTTAAGGCCTATAAGTATGTGGCAGATTATAAGATTTTAAGAAACAAAACCAAAAACCTCTTTGCATCAGTTAAATCATTAGTCTTTCTTCCTGAAACTAACTGGGATTGTGTCTTTAGCTCCTCCATCTTAAAGGTTTTTTAACTTTTCTGAATATGTGGAATGTTTTTCTTGTCTTATTTATGGAGAATGTTTGGAAGTAGGATGCTTGTTTATTCTAGGTCAGTGGGCAAAGCAGTAGAAAAATCACCCTAGCTTTACCTTTGGCTTTCACTTACTGTAGCTCTCTGGATTGGTGACCTCTAGAATAGTCCCTGTTTCACACAGTAAATGGCATTCAAAACTACTTACACACCGGGTAGACAAGATATAACTGTTTACGTCAAATGACCTACTTCACCAGAGCTGTTACTGCACACACAGAGAACAGGGAAGCTGGAAAGGCCACAGCCACTGATGAGCTTCTGCACGATTCAAGGACACAGAAGCTCTTAACTTCTGTAATTAAACACACACACAAACAAAAAAATCTCTCGAGTCCATATCTGAAGTTAGTGTCTTCCATTTCCATAAATCCCAGCTCACCTGACGTCTCTTGCTTAATTGCCCTTTAAACTGTTTTATGGCTTTATAGCAGCCTATAAAAAGTGATTTCCAAATATGACAAGCACTGAAAGGCTGAAGAGGAGAGTTATCCAGGAGTTGTAATCGCTAAATCTGTAGCTGCTCCCCTAACAGCTCAGCCTTCAGAGAGGAAGAGGAGCTGCCAGGGCACTGAGCCGCCATGGGGCGATACTCTGGAAGAAGCTTCCGTTTACTCCTCATGTGTGTCGTTAGCATCCTCCTTTTTGTGATGGAGCTTGTGATCGCCTATGTAGGTAACTCCCTCTCCTTGGCCTCCGATGCTTTTGCAGTTCTTTCCCACCTTGTGTCCATGATCATAGGTTTCTTTGGTGTAAGGGCCAGCAACATAAAACAGCACAGGAAGAGCACTTACGGTTTTCTGCGGGCAGATGTTGTGGGAGCATTTGGCAACTCCATTTTTGCTGTGGCACTCATGTTCAGCATCCTGGTTGAAGCCATCAAAAGGTATATTAATCCCCAGAAGACAGAGGCACCACTGCTGGTTCTCAGTGCTGGAATTATCGGTCTGTTCTTCAATGTCCTTAACTACGTCATCTTCTTGGACTGCTGTTACTGCACGGCACCCAGACCCCAGGGAGACACAGAAACAGGTAAATAACTCCTCTCATAGTGATAGTAAATTTGGTGAGAGTTCTAGCAGGTGCTATCTTAGGGGACCTCTGATGGTGCTATCTAGAGAGGCCCAATACATTGGGTCGGCCTCTTATTCCCGTGATTTTACAGTAGATCTTTCTCAAGAACGGCCACCTTCAGTCTGAAGTTCCTTGTGAGCAGAGAGGCATCAGGTCACTTTGATGTTGGGAGATCTTTAATTTTACTCACCGGGAATGAAAAAGTCTGTCCAGACAGGTAGAGAGGGAGCAAAGGCGCTAACTGTAGCCACAGAGAAAGCAATTTGAAAGAAAGTGGATGTGGCAGTCTCCTTTAAGTGACTCACTGTTGTTTACCCAGCTGTGACATGACTATGTTTGAATTTAAGAATAATATGTTAATATCTCCTTGAAATATGTTAAAAAATACTGGATTACATAACCAACTCACAAAGAGCAAAGTATCCGATAATTGGCTGGGCTAAAACTTTTAGGAATATATTCAAAGAATGTTATATAAAATGCAGAGGGAAAAAAATAAAGAAGATGGTCTAGTAAACTTAGCTCTTTTTTGAATGGAAATATTTGCACTTATTTATTGTAGACATCTATTCTATCTGAGGAAAAGGAAAACGATTTACATGTGAATCTTTAGGAGGGACTTAAGAGTGAATACCAAACTCTACTGGATCATCTGTCAAAAAATTGAATTAAATCTTGGAAGAGAACAAAAAATCTACAAGACGCTTCTTTATTAGATGAGATCATGTTTCTTTAATTTATTGCCATGAGAGGGATTTTAAAAAATATATATCAAAAGGTTCTTACAGATGAGAAATTTTCAGTGCTTCTTTTAGAAGGAATCCTATAGCATGAATAGATTCAAATCAACAGGTTCAAGTCATGGTTCCAGCACAGGGCAGTAGTCAAGTTACTTCATCTCTCCTGTCTCCCCACCTGTAATGTGTAGGTAGTAAGGACTATGAAATGCTAAGTATTTAGTGCTTAATAGGCACTTGATAAATAGTAATCATGGTTTTTTTAAAAAAATCACAATGCAAGCCTTTGAATTATGTGTTCATCTGATATCATTTAATTCTAATAGCTTGTCTGGATTTTAAGAAATTTCAAATTTTTCCTTATTTGATGCTGATGAGTTTTCTCTCACTATTAGCACCATTATATAAGTGAGTCTGGGAGCCTCAGAGGCTAAGTTTGCATTGTTTATTTTATTCCCCTTGTCTTTGCTACCATTATAAATTATGCCAGTTGGATCCAGTCCTTGATCCTATCTCTGTCTTAATTTTCCTGTTGGTAGAATGTGTGTTACGAGAGCACCTATAGTATGTGATAAATATAAAAATGAACAAGAAACTAGAGTCTAGATTTTTATTTGGTTTAATGAATCAGTTTGGGCCTTATCTTTTGTAAAACACAATTCATTGTTAACTTGAGACTCTATACCTTGGTTATATCAGTCATCTTGTGAAAATTACTACTTGAGGTTCCAGATCATAAAATTCACATATTTGATATAAGACAAATATATATACACATACACACACACATATATATATATTATTTCTAGGTATACATTTACGGCAAGGGAGATGATTTCAAATGATTAGTGTTGACAATGGAAATGTCACCAATACTGAGCTTACCATTATATTTTTGGTTGTCCCATAATAGTTCTTATTTTGCCTTTATTCTTGACATATTTGCCTGCATATAACAAAAACAATTTAGGCAAAGGGTCTAACTCTGACCAACATGAAAATTGGTACACAGCCATGGTTCTATTTTCATTAATTGAATTATTTTGGGTAGATCTTAGTTCAGCTCTTGTTTGGGAAGGAGTGCTTTCCAATGTTTATATCCAAATAAACTAAGTTAACAGCAAGAGGCTTAAGACAAATCATGCACCCGACCATATGGGTTTCTATTGGCTTAATTTCAGGGTGTCTATCTTCTTTTGAAGTGTTTGATTGCTATATAGTATTCTACTTTATTTCTTTTGTCTTTTCCATTTGAGACAGTAAAACAGCAAATAGTATTTTAAATAACTTAGTATAGTGATAGGTAGTGTACACATAAGATTCATGCTCTAGGTTACCATTATTATTTTGGCAACCTTGCATGTTGTTAAATTCTTCTATTAGGAATTTTAGAGAGTTTAAAACCTTCAAGTAATTTTAGGATAGATACTTAGTTTGTTAACATTTATGTCTCGAATTATGTATTTTATCATTTTTTCTAAATCATATATTTTGATATTCTTCCCATCACCTAAATGATTTTAAAGAAAAGAGTAAATTTTGGGGTCACATGAATCTCATAAACTGACATTAACCCAATATCAATTGGCTCACATTTCAAGAAGGAATGTAATTAGTCCATATATATTAATTTATAATAACAGTTATAATCTATAAGTGGGGAAAAAGATTCTTGACTTCAAAAGATTCAGCCTAAACTTATAGAAAAGAATTTCTGTACCTCTAGAACCTTAGCGTGTAGCACTTTGAAGTGACTATAAACTAAACAACTGCTGGTGCCTCCTGGCTTAGTGGTCAGAATCCAGTAGTCCATCATGTCTTTTGTGGAATTTGTAGCTAGAGAGAATGTTTTACGTAACAAGCCTTCAGTCTCCAGTCTCCTCTGGTTCTGTGGGTCTTCTACTTGTTCTGCTAACTTGTCTGGTGTGTAGAAATTGAATCAGTTACATTTGATGTTTGAAATCATAGAAAAGTAAAAAGTAACCAAGACCACTAACTTTAAATTAAATATTAAGAGAACAGACTGTATATATAATTAAGACTTTAAACATCCCTGGGATTCATGGAGTAAGTTATGCTGGAGAATCAGACATATAGAACCAGGAATTTTTTAAAACCTGGGAGAACAGAATATCTGTAAGATTGAGCTGAGATGAGGGAGCCTGGAAGCCTTAGATCAAGGTCTAGCCCATGTGAGGCTGTCCCTGACACGAAAAGGTGTGAGAAACTTCAGGTGATGGTGGAGCCAATATTTTTGGCTAAAGTGAAAGGCAAAGTGAAAAAAGTAAAAAAAATACAAGCATTTAGAAGAAAACAGGGCCAGGTGCAGTGGCTCACTGCTGTAATCCCAGCACTTTGGGAGGCCATGGTGGGAGGATTGCTTGAGGCCAGGAGTTTGAGACCAGTGTTAGCAAGAGTGAGATCCTGTCTCTACAAAAAAATGGAAAAATTAGCTGGGTGTGGTGGCACATGCCTGTAGTCCCAGCTACTCGGTAGGCTGAGGCAGGAGGATCGCTTGAGCCCAGGAGTTTGAGGTTGCTGTGAGCTATGATGACACCACTGCACTCTACCCATGGCAACAGAGACAGACCCTGTCTCAAGAGAAAAAAAAAAGAAAGAAAGAAAGAAAAAAAAAGAAAAAGAAAACCAAAAAATAGGCTTAAAGTCCAAAATGTTGATGGCCCTATGTGTGAATATGTTTGGGGACGTGGGTGGGAGAATGGTGAAGGGGTGAAAACAACATGTAGATCCAGATCCCCGGAAATACGTGTCTCCAGCTAGTTTCTTTCTCTAGACTTAGGGACTAAATTTGCTTGGTTAACATTTTTTCCTATTCCTTGTTTACTTTATTTGATTTTCCTTGATTTTCACATTATCTTGTATGGTTGAATTTTATTTTTAATTATTTTTTTCAGGCCTAAGTTTTCTTTAGAATTTAACTGCTAGAACTCTCTATGCCCAACCTGTACTGGAACAGATACCTTGCTGTACATCAGCTTTTATTTTAAGCTAAAGGTAATTTTGTGAATCTCACTTTTCCAGTATGAGGACTTCTGCTCTATTTTGCATCTTTTTCTGTCTAGGATAGTTCAGGCTTGCCATTTATATCGTTTATAAATGATAAATTTATATCTGAAATATCTGTTTATAACTTTTAATTTTTTTATAACAAAATGCCTTTTCTCTGAATTGAAGTTAATTTTGTTTTGATTCCAAATTGTGCTCGCTTGCTGTCTCTCTCTCTCTGGCTCTTATAACTACCCTTCTGGCATTATGTTCCTCCATCCAGCAAGAGGCAGTGACAGCACAGCAGCCAGCAAAGTTTATTGTTGCAGAAGGTTTTAACACACTGCTGATGAATTGTTCTTGTAAGCTGCAAGTTAAGGTTCAGTCCTATAGCCTGTTGGGGGATTTTCACGCAGACAGGCCAGCAGACACTGAACACAAGTTGCTTTTCTTTTAGAACGAATTTTATCCAGAGACAAGCAGAATAGGCAAGGCTCTGAGAGTTTTAGGAGACGCAAAGGGGAATTTGCTGCCTCTCCCCCTGTAGCAAATACTACGGAGTAAATAAGATACCAGAAACTGCACAGTTGAAGGCAGCTTTGCAAACTGGAAAAGGGAAGGTTTCCTAGGTATAGGTTACTTGAGTTCTCTTTCTAGATTAGAGGCAGGATTGTAATGTTTGGGAATTTGCAATAGTTATTAAATAATTTTAAGAAGAATGATGCTTAATTCCCAGAAGCAGTTATTTTGCAGTTTGTCCGTATCTGACACTAACCGTTGTTTTCCAAGCACCATTGTTGGATCAATTAACTTCCACATGAGGATTCAGTGATAAGAACACACACACATATCACAGATCACAGTATCTATCCCATAGTAGATGCCTGACAAATTCCCTTACATCTCTTTCTGTATGTTCCTGACAACTTGCTCTAACCCCTTACCTTACTGGTCACCCAGTGAAGGGGCTCTGGATCGGTTACAGGGAATGAATAAGAAAGATTAAAGGAAGATTGAAAAATGGTGCTACTTCACATTTGTGAAATCAAATTTAACTGAAGAAAAAAGAAGATAAAGAGACCAGCTCCTCGTTCTCAGCCACTTTTTTCCTAATGTGCAGAGGCTGCTATGACTAATAGCTGAGTTAAATTTTAATGAAAAATAAGTTTTTATTGGCATCTGTGAGTTGTCAGGCACAATAAGAGTATAGAGAGAATAATTACAATGTCATATCAATACATTTGGAGAGCTGTATGTTTTGCAAAATAGCTAGAGAGAATACTTGCTATTTCCATTTTTCAGACAAGAAAACAGAAGTTCAGAGACAAGTCTATAATCATACAGCTAGTTAATGGGAGAATACAAAGAAATTAAAACATTGAGTCTAAGGCCTTAATTAAAGACCCTACTCTACTTGGCCAAAAAAAAAATTATGGACAGTGAAAAATTATCTTGCAATAATCACAAAAGAGCATATGAAAAAGTGCAAATGAATACACCATAAATTGAACCCTAATTCCAGTAGCTGAGTGACCTCCAGAAAGTTACTTAAACTTCTTAAGCCTTAGTTCCTTCATCTATAAAGTGGGTAATATCAGTTTCATAAAGATGTTGCAAGAATGAAATTATATTGTGTGTAAAGTGCTCAACACAGCATTTGGCATCCACTGAACACTCAATAAATGGTAATGATGGTGGTGGCAGTTGGTAGTGATTGTTCAAGGGCTGAAGAAACAAGGAATCAATGAATATTAGTAAGATCCCTCTGCAGACAAGTCCCTTGCTCTATTCCATAACCACAAACTGGCAGCCCACCTTATCCTTGGCCAACACTATTATAATATTTAGTCACACATATGATCAAAGCAGATCTACCACCATTCCTACAAACCCTACAAAACACCTGTCTTACTGATGCTAGGTTAGTAGTATGCTTTGTAGGATGAACCAGAAGGAGCATTGACCAGTAATTAAAAAATACATGTTCTAGAACTTCTTCCCTCATTCCTTGGGTCTGATACTGGAAAAGACACTTAACCACTTTAAGCCTCTTCTCAGATATCATTATACCTATTTTAAAGGTTCTCTATTCTTTTCTTTTGATAAATAATAATACCTTCATGATGTGTTATTTTTCAAAGGGCTCTTGTAAATATTAGCTTCCTTATCTTTAAGTGCCTGAGATAGCATTTTGTAGAAGGGCATTACCTATATTTTAAAAATTATATACTTTAAACTGCTTTCATGGTAATAAAATGTTAATATGTCACTCATTAAAATAATATAAGTGTAGCTCATATGCTAGGCTGTTATTTCCAAATTGCAGGTGATGAAATTGAGGCACCAAATGTTTTATGGCTAACCCAAAGTTGATGTTAGAACTGGACTTTACATTACCATGTCTGTCTTCTGCCAAATGATGCTTTGCCTTTTAAACCTTTCCCTACAGACCTGTCTATCGAGTAATGATATCCCTACTTTCCTTGCCAAGAAGCTTAATTTTCCAGAAAGGTGGGGTGAAAGTAAGCTTATTGTTTTGATTTTCTTATTGGCCAGAAGTTTACACAATGTAGACAGTATATTTATTATTTATTGCCTCTTTCTTGCCCTTTTGTTGGAGACAGTAGTCATTGTGGCTTTTTAAAAACATTATTTACAACTGTCTCTGATGATTATGACATACACCAGTTTTTCATCATTTTTGATGAGGGGCACTAATAACAAGAGACTCATTCTCCTTAAAATGTCTTCTAAGCTGAGCACGGTGGTGAGTGCCTGTAGTCCCAGCTACTCAGGAGGCTGAGGTAGGAGGATCCCTTGAGCCCAGGAGTTCAAGGCTGCAGTGAGCTATGACCATGCCACTGCACTCCAGCCTGAGTGACAGAGCAAGACCTCATCTCTAAAAAAGAAAAAGAAAAAGAAAAAGTCTTCCATAGTCCAATAGTCCATGTCCTGATATTTATTGTCTATATATGACTAGGTGTCTTAAGAGAATTTTGAGGAAGTAATTTTTGATAAAGTGTATATATATACTCTTGTTCTTCATCTGCTGTGACATCTCTCAAAAATGTATCAGTCCAATAGGAAAAAGAAAAAAGATGATGCTTGAATCAGGTTCCATGAGAAGTAGGGGCTGGTTCCTTACAGAAGAACAGCAGAGATGTCAGTTTGAAAGAAGAAATGGTCCATCTGTTTTCTGTAGAAATTTTTTCCTGAAGAAACTGCCTTGAGGTTATGCAAGAGAGGAAAGAAGGGAACTAGCAACTCATTCTACAGGTGCTGACCAGAGTCAATTAAGGACATTGTTGGAACTTTAGGGGGCCAAAAAATAATATCACTCATAAATCCAGAACCACTTGAGAAATAAGGAATAAAAGATAGTCAGATAGCAATAAAAATAGTAGCTTAGTTTTTGATAAAACCTGCATGGAGAATGTAGCTTACATATCACCATTGGCTTCCTAATACTTATCTCAGGAGTAAACTTACCCATCCTCTTACAGGTAGAGTGTGGTAACTGGAGGAGCAGCGGTGGGCCTGGGAAGAGTGAAAAGCTACATTGTCTGTGGGCAGGCAGCTTGAAGAGCAAAGCCCAGGAAGGGTGAGCCAGGCTTAATCCATTTCTTCAACTAAACCCACCAATGAGAGAAGACCCTCCCCCGCACCATGGGGCTTGGGGAGGGAATGGAAGGTGTCAGAAAACGGCTACACTGGTGGTCTCTTCATGGAAAAACAAGACAAGACAAAAGGAATGGAGGTCTCCCCCTAACCCTCTCCAGCTCTATGTTCTCTTCACTCGTGGCTCCCCTTGAAGGACTAGATAAGCAGTTTATGGGACAATACTGTTGCATTTCCATAAAGCTGTGCTCCCAATACCGACCACTGCCTCCTTTAGGTATTCTCCTTGGGACTAAGGTTTGGCAATTTAGATACCCTCAATAACTGAAATTGGTTAGAACTGTAAGTATATTAGTTAAATTAACTCTGAGGCCCCACAAATGTTCAATATTGATCACCAGAGATTACATAGTGACATAAAATGATAGTATCAAGATATTCTAATAATTCAATGTCAGCAATATAAAAATGCTCCAAATGTAAGTAATATGAATCCCCTCCTAATATCAAATTATGAGGGAAAATTACAAATCAAAATTGTATATCTTTGAACTTATGAATTAATAGCCAAAGAAATCAAAACCACTGATTATTAATCTAAAGGCTAGACAAAAGGCAAGTCAAAACAGAACCATAAAACTCCAAATCTTCCTCATTTTGAGCACAGTCTTAGGTTTAGTATAGTCTTATGCCTGGTAGAGTCATAGTTCCTTCAGTAGTTTTAGTTTGGAATGTTTTCCACTAGAATGGATGCCATTCTTTCAGGACATCCAAAGTTGCATAAGTTCAGCACCAAGACTTTCATGTTCTCCACCTTTTAAAGATCTTCTTTTTGTCTTTGATGTTCTTCAGTTTTTCAATAATACTTCCATATGTGAATTTCTTTTTATTTATCCCACCTGAGTATCATTGTATTTCCCAAATCTAAGCATTTATGTCTTTTATAAATTCCAGAAGATTTTCAGACATTATCCCTTCTAGTTTTGCCCTTCCTTATTCCTTGTACTTTCTCTTTCTGCAATGCTAATTAGATAATATTAGATCTTATCCTGTCCTCCATGTCTTGTAACCTCTTTTTTCATATTTTCTTCTTTTTATTGTTCTACGTTGCATTCTAGGTAGTTCTTCAGATTTGTCTTCACTTATTTCTAATTTACTTTTTTAGCTTTGATGCTTATTAAATTTTTTAAAACTTTATTTTGAAATAACTTTAGATTCTCAGTAAGTTACAAAGATAGTACAAAGAGGTCTCATGTACTCTTTGTCCAGTTTTCCCCAATGGAACTATAGTACAATATCAAAACCAAGAAACTGATATTTGTACAATTTGTATGTGTATATAGTTCTATGCCATTTTATCACGTGTAGATGTATGTAACCATGACCAAAATCATCATCACAAAGATATCACTCATGCTACCCTTTTATAGTGCTACTTACCATTCCTATCCTCACTCCCATCTCTATGCCCTGGAAACTACTAATATGTTTTCCATCTTTATAATCGTCTAATTTCAAGAATATTAAACAAACAGAATCATACATATATGACCTTTGGAACTGGCTTTTTTCTTTCAACATAATGCTCTTAAGATCCATGTAAGTTATTGCATGTATCAGTAGTTGGTTTCATTTTACTGTTGAGTAGTAGTCCGTGGTATGAATGTACTTGGGTATGTTTTTTAGCCATTCTGTCAATTTTATGCCTTTTAATTGGTGTATTTAGACCATTTACATTTAATGTAATTAATTATTAAAAGTTAGGGCTTAAGTCTGCCATTTTATGTTCTATTTTCTATTTGTTCCTTCTGTTTTTCATTTCTCTGGGGTTTTTTTCCACCTTCCTTGAACATTTTTTAGAATTCCATTTTGATTTTCTATAGTGTTTTGAGTGTATCTTGTAAGAGCAGTTATTGTTAGTAGTTGCTCTGGGTACATAACTTATCACAGGCTACTGCTGCTGTCAACATTTGCTAGCTTGAGTGAAGTATAGAAACTTTACCTCCCTTTATGTCTCTTTATCTTTCCCCATTTATAATTGTTATAGGCACATAGGTCTCTGAGGTTCTGTTCTTTTTTTCTGTTGTTGTTGTTGTTGCTATTTTCTATTGCTCAGATGGGGCACTTTTCTCTGTTTTCTCTATTCTGCTATTGAGCCATCCATTGAGTTTTATTTAAGTTATTGCATTTTTCAGTTTTAAAATTTCCATTTCATTCTTCTTTATAGCTTCTATTTCTTTGTTGCAACTTTCTATAGTTTTATTTCAAGTATGTTTGTAATTGCTTATTAAAGCATTTTTCTAATGGCTACTTTAAAACCCTTATCAGATAATTCTAACATCTATGCTATCTCAGTGTTGGTGTCTTTTTTTTCAGTCAAGTTGAGATTTTCCTGGTTCTTGGTATGATGGGAGATTTTCTATTGAATCCTGGACATTTGGGGTATTATGAGACTATGGATCTTATTTAAATTTTCTATTTGAGTAGGTCTTCTCTAACACTGTGCTGGTGGGAGGAGGGGGTGCTGCTTGTTATTTTAAGATGGGGTGGAATCCCAGGTTTCCCACTGGTCTCTGTTGACACGCTGAGGGGGAGGGATGCTTCATTACTGCTTGGCTGGTGTGGAAGTTCAGGCTTTCCATTAGGACTTCACTAACAACATCCTGACTAGGAGGAGTAGGGGTGCCTTCTATTGAGTTTTTAATTTCAGCTAATCTCCTTCTCATTTATAGTGACTTGTTCTTTATTCATACTTTCCATACCTTTCTTTATTCTTTATATTAAACCATACTTAGTTTATATTATGTATCTGGTATTCTCAACATCTGTACTTTTTGTGCATCTGATTCTGCTGTTTAGTATTTTTGCTGCTTCTCTCAAGGTGGCTTACTTTCTCATGTTTTGTGTGTTTCATGATTTTTGATTGTGAACTAACGTTCAATGAAACTTTCTCTGAGAGTATTTTTTGAAGAATAGGTTGTAGGTACATTTTTCCATAGAAGATTTGCATTTGCTTCTGTCAGGTGCCTGAGGGCACTACCAACTTGGAAACACTTAAAAAAATTCTTTGCTTGAGGTATTATTATTATCACATAAGTAGTGTGAATTTTGACTGCATTACCACATGATGACCACATTACAGTGTCAATTTCCCATAGGAGATATTTGTCTCTACACCCACAACTGAGGCTAAAACATTTACGTTTCCTTGTTGTCTCCTTTGGGGCAGTGGGTTTTTATGTGTTTATTTGATTGTTTGTTTTGTTTCTGTTCAACCTTTCACCAAGGGATCTAGCTTTATAAGGGGATCTCTGATCCAACTGTCCACCTGCACGGATCTAAGTTTTGTCTCTTATGCCATACATGATCATGTGGCTATTACAATTCATGGCTACAGCATTTGTCTTTATGGGACAGATATCCTTAAGTCAGATTCTGGCTTCAACTTACCTTTCTGGATTTTGACTTTTACTTCATTTCTGGCCTTTGAGTATGTTTTTTATTTCTTGCTACATTTTTTGAAGAGTTCAAAAAGCTTGACAGAACCATATGACATTATCCCAGAGCTAGAACACTTACTGCAGGTAAATTTAGGTTCCCAGAACTCAGCATTTAGTATAAGCCAGGCTCTCATTACCACTTACCATGACCATAGCAGACACTTAGCAATGTCAGAGGAGTCTGCTTGATTTTTGCCTCTCCAAGATGCCAGCCAGTCCATACGAGACCTGGCCAGGGCCGAGACCTGGGAACTGGGTTCCACTGGCAGAGCTCTCACAACAGGAGGTTAATTAGGGTACCAAGTTTCCCTACCTGGTAAACACATGGTATGCTTTCCCGGTGAGTGACATTTAAAACATTCCTGCCTCCTTGCAGAGTTTAGAAATTTGCAGCAATGACATCCTAGGCCCCAGATTTTGTTTGTGGCACTTTTCCTTCCCAATCAGCATGTGAAAGAAATGGGAGAATGAGAGAGTAAGAAAAGGAGAGCGGAAGGAAGGGAGGAAGGAAGGAAGGAAGGAAGGAAGCTCCTGAATTCCATTTCTACCTTAAGCCCTTGCTTCAGGCTCTGTCTACGCTCACTGCTGCCACTGCTCTAGCTCCAGAACTGCTTAGGCCTGTGAATCCTACTTCCTAATCCTGCTGCTCTCTCGCTCCCAGCTCCCACGTTTGTTTCAGTCTGAAGTTCAGCTTTAGCAGATTCCTGGGCAGAAGCTGTTTTGAACCTTTTTTTTTTTTTTTTTTTTGAGATGGGATCTCGTTCTGTCGCCCAGACAGAGTGCAGTGGCGTCATCATAGCTCACCACAGACTCGAACTCCTGGGCTCAAGTGATCCTCCTGTCTCAGCCTCCAAGTAGCTTGGACTACAGGCGTGTGCCACCATGCCCAGCTAATTTTTTAAAGTTTTTATAGAAACAGGGTCTCACTATGTTGCCCAGGCTGGTCTTGAACTCCTGGCCTCAAACAATCCTCCTGCCTTGGCCTCCCAAAGTACTGATTGCAGGTGTGAGCCACTGTGCCCAGCCCTGTTTTGAACGTTTAAAGCTTGTCCTGTTGCTCCTGCTTTATGCTCCTCCAAACATTATCTTTCCATGGCTTTTGAATGTTGCAAGCATATCATTCTATTTGGTCTTTTTGTTCTAAAGTTTGAGACATGCTTCTAGTGCTCGCCCCCCCGCCCCCCGCCCCACCCTTGTGTGTTCTCTTCTCGGGAAGTCTCAGTAATGGTCTAATGGAGTTCTTAAGTTGGTCCCTTTCCTTCTCTACCACATGCAAGGCTGGCGTTTTTGTTGGACTTTCTTCCTTTATTTTGTCATTGTTTTCTAGGTCAGACATTTGTTTTCCAAACAGATTTCTTTTTCTCAACACAGTGAGAGAAATGAAGTCAGTGTTTTATGGGTCTGCCAAAAGCAACTGTTGTCCAAACAAATCTTGTCAGCCTTCACCTCTCTGAGTTGGATAATCTCACTCAAAAGGCATTTTCCAGTTAAACCAGAAATCTAATCTGAGACCTGGACTCAAACTATCATTGTCCTGCCTAGATCCCCTTTAGTATGTCTTGTCCTCCCTGTGCCTGTCCTTGGAATCCTAGCCTGTTTCTTAACCTGTTCACTCAGGATGTGGGAAACCCCTGCCCCACAATAACCATTTTGCTTTGGATCTCATTTAATAATACCTTGAATATTCTACACTAATCCTCATGGATTTCTCCTCCTTTGTGTGGCTGTCCCAGTCTTCACATGGTGGTTCTTGCTTCCAGTTGTTGTACAACAAACCACTCCAAATTTAGTGGCATAAAACAACAATCATTTTTATTATACTCAGGTATTCTATGGTCTAGAATTTAGAAAGGACACAGTGGGAACAGCCTGTCTGTTTCCATGATGTCTGAGGGCTGGCTTGATGGCTGGAAGCTGAGTCACCTGAAGGCTCATTTACTCATAAGTCTGGTGCCTGGGCTGGAAGGTCTCGATATCGAGGACTGCTGGCTGTACCACCTACACATGACCTCTCCCTGTGGCTTGGCTTCTTCACACTAGTGTGGCCTCAGGACATTGTACATGGTGGCTCAGGGTTTCAAGCATGAGTGTTCCATCAAACAGAGTAGACACTTCATTGCCTTTTCTGACTCAACGTTAGAATCTATGGATTATGAGCAAGTGATAAGACAGGAGTGCCAAGCCCACAGACCCCACCTCTGGATGGAAGGAGCATCAAAGTCACTCTGTAGAAGAATATGTGGAATAGGAGATATGGCTGTGGCTATCTTTGGAAAAAAAATCTGCACAATTTGCCCTGTGGCCACAATTCACATCATTTCCTCATGCAAAATACACTCACCTTTCTCTAAGACCCCTAAAATTTCAGTCCCTGTGGAATCAGCTCCAAGTCCAGGATCTTGTCATCTTAAACAGGTACAGGGTGAATGAGGCTCCTCAGGTACAGCTCCTTGAGTATCTTCCCCTCAATTTGAAGATCTGTGAACTAAAGAAACAAATGACCTGCCCTCCACACGCCCAGCATACAGCAATGTGTCAGGCATAGAATAACTGCTGTATTCCCCAGTTGCATTTATTTTGGACAGTATTCATAGCTTTCAGATGATGGCTTTTAATAGCTCCCTGTGTCTCGTTCCCTCTGATGGTGGTAGGAGAGCATTCCAGATCCCACCTGGCTGTCTGAAATCCTTGAATGTGGAGAAGAGGAGAAAACCATTCTTAGCACTCCATAATAAACATAGGTTCTTTTTCTTTTCTTTCTTTCTTTTTTTTTTTAAGATGAGGTCTCACCCAGGCTGGAGTGCAGTGGCTGTTCACAGGTGCTATTATAGCACACTACAGCCCAGAACTCCTGGCCTCAAGCAATCCTCCTGCCTCAGCCTCCCAAAGTCCCTGGGACTACAGGCGTGTGCCACTGAGTCTGACTCTCATAATAAACATAGGTTCTTGACCAACTATTGACCAGAACTGTCTGGTTGCAAGTGACAAAAACCAATTGATACTTGTCTAAGCAAAATGGGAAAATTTATTGGTTCACATAATCAAGTTGGAGCCAGTGACTTGACTTCCATTAGAGATTCTCTTTTACTGTCTCTTATCTCTTTCTGCTTCCTTTCCTACTGCAGATTGAAGGGTGTTGGAAGGAAGCAAGAAAAGACATAATTACCATGGCCTCCCAGTCACATCCTCACAGTTCAGCGACCACACAAACTATGGAGATGCTCTCTCTCTCCTAGATCTATTTTGAAAATTCCAAGAGAAGAACTCTGGCCTATCTTGGGTCAAGTGCCCATCTCTCTCTCTTTTTTTTTTTTCCTTTTTTAAAAGTACCCATCTCTTGAACCAAGCATTGTGGCCAGAGGATGAGGAGCTATGATTGGCTCACCCTAGGTTACATGCCCACCGCTGTATCCAAGGGGACAGGATAACCTATCAGAAGGAAGCAGGGAGGGGTTCTAGACAATCTAAAACCTCAGCTGACCCATATAAACTACTGGTGTTTACAAATACAGTGCTTGCTTTCCAGAACTCATGTTGATTATGGGTCTGTGGCTTCATAATTACAACAATAACAATGCCTTTTATTTTTCTCTATATTTGCATCTTCATTATATTACTTGATATTTAAAACAACTACATACACTAAGTAGTATGAGGTTCTTATTTGCATCTTACATATTGGGAAACTAAGGTTCAGAAATTTGGTAACTGTTCCAAGTTGTACAAGAACAAGGCACCAGGAATCTTAGTTCTCCTCCAGACCTCATTTAGTATTCAACATAGCCTTTCATTTTGTGATGGTAATAATGTTATGTCTCCCGGTCTAGATGCCTTGATTCTCTCTACTCTTCTGCTACATGACTAACAGACAGGTCATGATGGACAAAGAAGTCTAGCAATGACCACTGAGAGGTTTGGAGTTCAGATTTATAAAAGACTTATTTTCAATATTTTTATATTTGTAAAATATTTTATTAATTCATTTTATATTTATAAAATATATTATTATTCAATAGCTAATTAGTTCTAAGCAAATTAAGCTAATTAGATTATTTGGACCAAGGAGACATACATGATTTTATAAAAATTAGGATATTCTAAATAACTGTGAAGGAGATTCCATGAGGCTGTTTACTAGAAGTCAACAATAGTTCTGGGAATGATGATAGCCAGAAATTAATGGAAGGAGCCAACATTTGTTGATTATCTACTAAAAGCACCATGCAAGGCCCCTCACATGTGCTATTTCATTTGATTCTCACAACTACCGTGTGACAGAGTGATACCTTTATACCTAGATTACAAAGGAGAACAGAGAGGCTCAGAGAAGTTTAGTGACTGGCCCACTTGCTGATAGCTGATAGAGGCGAGATTGGATCTTAGATCTGGATGGCTCCAAAGCCTATGTCCTTCTACTACATAACCCCGAATATTTAACCAGTGCATTTGGCAGATAAAGGTAAAGGCATTTATTAATCGGTTTTGTTTTAACCCTCTCTTCCCTGCACACATATTTATTCCCACAATTGCCTGGGGAAATGATCTTTCTCCTGTTCACAGAGTCCATAAATTAAGGTGAATCTAGCAGTGAAGGCGGCTGCTGTCTGTGTTGGATTGTTTCCAATGGCATCAAATAACACATGTGAACTCTTTTTGCAAATTATGAAATAACAGAATTTAACTTATAGTTAAAACTATTAGGTCTAGAATCAACATCAAGGGGGAGTTTTTCTCCATTTTTTGCAACTTTCAGTTCTTTTTTGCTTCCATTTGAATTGGAAATAGTGCCAAACCTGATTTTCCCCTCACTATTCACCAGTCAGGTAGAATCAGACCCCAAATGATACCAGTAAGCGATGATGAGTCTCTGGGGCTGTCCTTGTGACCTGGAGATGATAAGAAACACACAGTGCAGAGCTACAGTGTCTATAACAACAAGCTGTCCCTGGATAACACGGTCAGCCTCTTTACTCTCAAATGAATCTAATAGCTCAAAGAAGAATTTCTCCTTTATCAACAGGCCATTTGAAGTGGTGTTGACCACTACCCAGCTTTTATCTTTCCACGTCTCATGTGTCTATCATGGAAAAAAAAAAAGTGGTCACCTCCAGTCAAGAATCTCTTACATTTAATGTATTCTGAAATACTTTCAGGAAAATAAATGCATCGTCCTGGTGTTATATAAAAATTGTCATTCTTTTACGTCTGTGTACTCAACAGTCAGTAACTTGGGTTCCTATATTTTACACATGTGGAAGTATTGTCATTCAAACTATACTTCTATTCCAGATATAGGAACTTAAAAAATTTTTATTCTATGGCTTCATAAATTTCACTGCTCCTAAGATGAAGCTGGAAACAAATCCTTAAATATGTATTTTCTCTAAAAGTAACCCTTATGTGAATCCTTTGGTAAAGGATAATATTCCTCCCTCCCTCCCTCAACTCGGATTTAAAACTCAAGGTGGTGGTTATTTTATATTAACACTTATTGAGCCTTTCTGATGAACCTGGCACCACACTCAGCAATTTACATACGTTTTCTCACTTAAGTCTCATGACAACCCCATGAGGTAGACACTATTATTATCCTTATTTCACAGATGAGGAAGAAGGTGTTAAGGAACGTGCCCCAGGTCACATGAGCAGTAGCAAGTGAGTAGCAGAGCTTGGATTTAGTTTCAAGTCCACCTGACTCCAAAACTCAAATTATTAACTGCTGTGCTACTCTGCCTTTCAAGTTTTAACAAAGTAAGTGCAAAATTAAAATTATTTAGAGTCTGGTATTTTCTCAATAAGTAGGTTGTATCATTTGCTGTTACGATGGGGCTTATGTTCTTACCACTTCCTGGGCTAGTGCTAGTAGCAGACATACTCTTTAGTTGCAAAAACAAGTGGCATTTGGGAGAAACCACGGAGGTGCCTTTAGGCAGGAACGCTCTGCAGGCTGATGGGCACAGCGCTAATTTATTATATATTACAGCTGCTTCCTTCTAAATGAGCTGCAGCTCACGGCACTGCTGAGTGTTTCTCCCTTATCAACAGCCCATTCAAACTAGTGTTGAGAGGTACCTCATTTTTAATCTTTTTCATATCTCATGCCTCTATCATTGAAGAAAAAAGAATGATCATCTAAAGTCAAGAACCTCTTAAATTTAATATGTTCTGAAAAACTTGAAGGATCAGATGCATATTTTTGAGGTCCAAAAATACCTTTGTATAGCCGAAGTGTTACAAATGTACACATTATATAAATTCACCAATGAAGAACTGACTTTGGACACAACGTTCATCAGCTACCTGGAGAAGAGATTCCCTTTTGTAAAGTTATCACATTATTTTATGCTCTGCGTGTTTGGAGCTGGCCTAATGGTGAGAAGTCTCCATCTTTTGATGACGTATTTAAGGTCTTGAGGCTGTTGCTATGGGGAAAAAAGCTACCTCTCTTGTTTTGAATAAGAATTTGGGGCTTTAGTCAAAGTGTCCATTCTCTCTCTGAAGGGAACATCATCTTTTGTGAAGTGGAATTACAAAATAAAAACAAAAAGAGATGCTTTTTCAATTTCTAAACAACAAAAAAAAAGTTTGTTAATTTTTGGGTCAAATATCAGCACAGAAAGAATTTTTAGTGCCATAATCTCTGAATTTATGAATTGTGACACATCCTGTTTTGCACCAATAAAAAGCAAGCTTTAAAAAATCCTTTCATTTGTTTAGAACAAAAGAAGTGTTAAAAATGATCAAATTAGTATAATCTGGGGGCAAAGGGAGTAAGCTCTAGAGTTTGACGCCTAGTTCAGATCTTGACTCTATCATTTATAGATTGTGGGATCGTGGGCAACCTACTCAAAATCTCTAGGCTTTAGGTTCTTCACCTATAAAATAGTACTTATTTTATGGGTCTATTATGAGGATGAAATGAGATAATCCCTATGAATTGCTCTGTACAGGGCTGGGCAAAGAAAGAGTTCATTACACAAAAGCTCTTGAAACCTCAAAATTTATTGTAAAGTATAAAAGCAGACTGCATTTCTGTCAATTAACCTAGATTATATATATAGTGTGTGTGCATGTGTGTGTGTGTGTGTAGTTCTTGTTAAAATATTTTTCTATAGTGCATTTGTTGACATCATCTGGCGACACTTATCCTTTCTTAAAGTTAGGAACCAGGCCCTGGCAGGGTGACTCAGACCATTGCAGCTCCCTCCTCTGCGTCCTCAGCCACTGGTTTTCTAGTGACTGCACTCCTGGGGCAGTGGCACAATTCTTATCTACCTTTGGTTAGGAGAATGACTAGGCAATCTGCTCGAATGATATATTTCTGCTGATTTCAGGTTTTGCTTTCAGCCATAAATGGCAAAGAAATGCAACTAGCAAGGAATGCTTTAGCCCTGTCAAGTGAGTTCCAAAAGGCCTTGCTCGTTTATATTGACTGCTTTGCTTGCTGTCATGTTAAATGTTTCAGAGGTTTCAGTTTGAAGACAGTATAAGCCAGAAACTGGAAAGGATACAGTACTCTAGTATATTTCTTTTGTGTATTAGAGTGTGTTGTCTGTTGTTCAATGGTAATTTTATTACACATGTGCTGCAGTACTATTAAATAATACTAATGATAATGATAATGGCTAAGATTTATTGAGTGCTATTAAATATGTACCAAGTACTGTTATAATACTTTACACATATTAACTCTTTTAATCCTCACTATACTATTATTGTTCCCATTTTACAGTAGTGAAAAAGGCCCAGATGATTAAGGAACTTGTCCAAGGCCACACAGCTTCAAAACTTTTGTCAGTCTATACCCTCTTACTTCTACATTATTGATTATTTTTATACTAACTTTTAGAGAATTTTTTAAATGATCGATTTCCTCAAGTTCTCAAGTAGGGATATTTTCCTGGAGGTGGGAGGGTTTAATAAGCTCCCTGGGCTTGGAGGCTCATCTGGTGGGCTGCTCAGATGAAGGATGCATTAGCATGACTGTTAAGGACCCTCAGAGATCGTTAAAAGGCAAGGCTACGTTTCACAAGGCTGAAACAATGAATGGGGCTAGAAGTTAGGATGTTTGCTAATGGATTCTGTGGCTTTTCTTGGAGTGAGGCATTTTTATTCATTTCCAAGCCAAAAACAGATGTGTATTTTTCAGGAATGGTTAAAGTTCAGGGGTTGGGGGTGGCAGAGGGAAAATAGAGATTACCAGGCTTTACCTTCAAATGCTTTGTGAAATGAGACAGGAGTATAAAACAAAACAAACCAATAAAGAAACCTGTAAGCCTCCCCCACCCCACCCCCCGCCACCCGCCCGCTGAACTGACCAACAGCAAACACCCTTCTTCAAGGGGTTCATTCCTCAGCCTCTCCCAGAGTCCTGGGGACAGTTCCCTTCTGGATAACTTTTACTTGGAACAGAGCCTGTTGTTAACCGAAGAATCTTTATTTGGAATAGACCTTCATGCAGGTCAGTCGATTGAACTGTACGTATCAGGTCATGCAGTCAGGGACACATGGAGGTAAGTAGAATGTTCTCTGCAATGAAGGATGAGACAAATACACACAGGAGGCCAGCCCTGGCTTCTTTGGTGGCCAAGGGATTTGTGTCTACCACAGAGTAGACAGAGAGCTGGGGGGTAGGCGGTGGGGGGGTGGCAGGGGCAGTGCCATGCTTACAACAGTGTGACCTGTGCTCTCCCGAGGGCTGCCCACAGTTCACCCGAGGAATGAGGCCTTGACTGTGAAGACCCTCAAGGGGGACGAGGACCATACTGTACCATGAGGGGGTAATGGGAACATTCATACACCCTTTATGATGGCTGTGAGGAGGAAGAGAAGATAGAAGAGCTTTACCATAGGTGGTAGTGGAATGAGGGTGGGGGCTCAGTGAGGGATGAGCTCAAATTTAACGAAATGAAAAGCAGAAAGTACCCTTAAGGGCAGGGTTGGCTCAAGTTAGTGCCCCTGGGCCTTACACTGGGTTAATATGGAATCTGTACTGCAAGCTGAGCCTGGGCACGTACGCGAAGGTGTCCACGGCTAACACACCCACAGCAAAGTCCTTATCAGTGAGTCAGTAGGGAGGACACTGGCGACCCAGGGGGCCTGGAGAAGCGGGGTCATGAGTGAATCCCCCCTCTGCAGGGATGAGTGGTGTCGGCGAGGACTGACGTCCAGACACGCCCCCCACCTCCGCCGCAGCGCCCCTCTCTGCACAGCTCTGTTCCGCAAAGAGAGCCATTGGCTCGTGGCCACCTGCCAAGTCAGGCCGGGGCCACGAGGAAGGGGGAAGGGGCCGCGGGAGGCAGCTTCAGATGGGGCCGCCGCCGCAGCCACTCCTTTAGACTCTGGACGCGCCCACACTGGGGGCGCTGTGCCTCCGCCTTATAAAAGCGCCGGCCGGCGACCAGGGAGGCGGGTACCTGGCCTCGGCCGAGTTCGGGCCGCCGCGCCGCGCCCCCACCTGTTGCGGCTGCCGCGCTGCGCTCGGGGCGCGCCGGGCTGCGGACATGGGCCGCTACTCCGGCAAGACGTGCCGGCTGCTCTTCATGCTCGTGCTCACCGTCGCCTTCTTCGTGGCCGAGCTGGTCTCGGGCTACCTGGGCAATTCCATCGCGCTGCTCTCCGACTCCTTCAACATGCTGTCGGACCTGATCTCGCTGTGCGTGGGCCTGAGCGCCGGCTACATCGCCCGGCGCCACACGCGGGGCTTCCGGGCCACCTACGGCTACGCCCGCGCCGAGGTGGTGGGCGCGCTCAGCAACGCCGTCTTCCTCACCGCGCTCTGCTTCACCATCTTCGTGGAGGCCGTGCTGCGCCTGGCCCGGCCCGAGCGCATCGATGACCCCGAGCTGGTGCTCATCGTCGGCGCCCTGGGGCTGGCGGTCAACGTGGTGGGGCTGCTCATCTTCCAGGACTGCGCCGCCTGGTTCGCCTGCTGCGGCGGTTGCCGCCGTCGCCGCCTGCAGCAGCAGCAGCAGCAGCTGGCCGAGGGCGGCACTCGAGGCGCTTTCGGGGGCCTCCAGGGCGCGGAGGACGGGCGGCACGCGGCGACTCCGACAGCCCCCGGCTCCGACTCGGCCGTGACCCTCAGGGGGTCCGCGGTCGAGAGAAAGCAGAAGGGGGCGACCGTGTTCTCAAACGTAGCAGGTGCCTTTCGGTTGCATCCTTTGGACCACTTTGCCCTTCCTCCCTTCTCCCGCCCGGTCTTTTTCTTCGCATCCCACGCCCTCTTTCCTCTTTTGCTTCTCCCTGCTTTTTTTTTTTTTTTTTTTAATCCTTTTCCTTTACAGCCCCGCTTTACTTCTCTTCTGCTAACTTAACATATTCCTCGCGATTTCTTTCTTTCTGTCTGTCTTTCTTCTGTCCTGGATCCTTGGGTGCCTCTAGCCTCTTCTCCCTTTCCCCATTCGCTCTGTATGGGAGTATTGATTTCTTGGAAATCCGTCCTTATTATTGGGCAACAGATCACCCTCCCCAACCCCCCTCCCCTTCATTAGTTGCTGTCTGAACTTTGCTTTTTTCCCTCCCCCTTCTGTCCCCTTGGATGCTATGGGTTTTGCGGGTGGGGGCGGGCTCCCACTTGCCCCCTTTTTGTTTTAACTTGAAAGGGAGTGTGAATGAAGTCCAAAGGTGGATCACAAGGCTATTTCGAGGCCAAAATGTACTGTTCCTGGCTGTGTGTGTGCAGGGGTAGGGTCTCCCATAAGCTAGTAGGAATTTAAAATAACAAAACTTTATTTTGAGTCCGTTGGTTCTTTTTTGTTTGTAGAACTTATACACAACACAAGATTTCTTCTTTGAATGCAGGTGATTCCCTGAACACCCAGAATGAGCCTGAAGAGATGATGAGAAAGGAGAAAAAGTCCGAAGCCCTGAATATCAGAGGTAGGATTGACTTTGGGACCATTTTGAAGTCCTTTTCAGTGGCACATGTGGACTGTGCTGTTCATGTCTGTTTGACTTTCAATAAGGCAATGATGTGTTTGAAAGTCGGGCAGTTACATGCATAGACTATGACCCTAGTCTCTTACCTAATCACTGCATTGATTCTGAGGGAGAAACCAGTTGCTAATGATTTATCTTTGTTCCACTTAGATCCATGCGAAAGCTGCCTGCTCTTGAGCTCCACATACCAGTGTCGTGTTACTACTTTACTTGATTTTACTTACCTATGGATATTGCTAACATACAAAGCACCCTATTTTAATTGAATGTGATTTTGATAAAGATGGGAAATGAATGGGTGCGTTGCTATCCAAGGATGCCCTGCGTGGCATTAATGAATGACTCTATCACCTCGGTTACTTCTGCCAGAAATCTGCTTTTGCAAAGAGACTGTTGGTGCCTAAAACCTCCACTTTCTGGCCCAAAGTAGGGGTTCTGGTGAGGCCCGTGGAAGGCAGATAACTAGCATTCTTGCTCAAGGTCAGAATCACTAGGCTAAGGTCAGCCCAGAGGATTCTGAGATGTGTTTCTTACTAGACACCATTGTATCCAACATCTCTCCTTTCTGACTTCTTGGGCACAGATTTTACTTCAGAGTAATTCCAGAAAGGATTAATCCTCAATCTTGACTTTGAGAATTTCAACAAAGATTAAGCAGCCCTTTACCTTCGTGTGGTTTAGGGAAAGCCTGTAGTAGAGCATAGATGGAAATGATATAAAGAAAAACTAATAATCTGGGAGAGACTTCATTTTTGAGAGTCTCACGTCTGTTTTACAAAGTGATTCTCAGAATGGACCTATAGGGAAAATCCAGAAAACAACAACAACAACATCAACAATAATGTGTGAGCTCCTAAAATTTTCTAAATAAACTAATTTTAAAAAATTTAAATGCAACAGTAGAATTTGCTCTTCAGAAGAGCTTGGTAGTGAATCGTTTTGGAAAGAGAGAATCTGTAATGAAAAATATCATGCTTTAATTTATCTTTTTTCTTAAGGTTCAGTTTAAAAACATATATATTGTAGGTTTTTAAGGTGGGGTTCACCATCACAGCACTTTAACTTTTCAAAGCATATTCTGGTAATTACCTTCATTCTTATGTTACAACACTGAACATGTAACTGGCCTACTTTCAAACACACCATTGCCTGTGTACTTTGCGCCAGGAACCATTCATGAATGAGTCAATTGGTAATCACAGCAGTCTTACTAGGTGGATACAATTGTCATTTAGATAGTGAGTGGAATTGCTGACCCAGACTGCTTCAGTAAGGGTTAGCTGAGATCATTCCTGCTGCTTTTGATGAGTACCTATGCTGTGGCTAACAGGAGGAGCCTTTCCATATTTCAGGCTAAGTGTGAGGCTGTTCTCACTTTGGGCCCTGTGACCTCATCTTGGACCCGCAATTGGGGAAGGATCACAGAATGTTAGAACTCAAAAGACCTTAGGGAAAATAGACTTCAGCACTTCACTTTACAGATGAGGAAACAGGATGCAGAGAGTTTGGAGGCTTCCCCAAGTCACCCCAGCTAGCAGCAGAGGCAGGGCTCCTCCATCACATTTCTGGCTCTTTCCATTATCACACACTGCTTCTGGATTTCAGATAGGTATGGATACACAGTCCACTGAATGGTTACATTTCTAACATTTAAGGAACTGCCTTAGAAAGCAGGGCTGCACTCCAACCCCCTCCAGATCTGCAGAGGAAACACCTGACAGGAGTCCCAGTGAACAGAAACCATTTCTTGATTTTCATTACTGTTTCTCTTATTCCAGTGGGAATAAAAAAAATGAGTTCTAAGAAACACACTCCATCTTCTGCAAAATACAGTGAAAGTACAATCCTTTTAAAATTCTCGTCAATGTGCTTTGTAGTCTTTGATTTTATTTAATAGGATCAAACATGATACATTAAAAATCATGTAGCAAAAGACATGTGTCAGAAAGACAATTAGTCCTTTTTATTTTGGCATAAGCATAAAGAGATGAATGGCAATCCTGACATCTCTGAAAAGAAATCCTCTTTGATGAGATGTTTCTTTATAATTCTTGCTTTTTTTCCAGTAAGAAGGAGCTCATCCTTCATAATCATTTGTCCAGTGTGAATGTACCGTTTCCAGTTATTTAACAAATTCAACAGCATCAATGGCTTTTCTAAGTGCTGGGACACACAGAATTTCAACTTAGGTCAAATTGCCAATTCATGTTATGTGCCAATTTTGGGGGGTTTTATTTGTATCTGAAGACAGCAAGTAAGGGCCAAGGGCAGAGGTTTCCTGTCTTTGCAAAGATACCCTGTGAGCACTGTGACTCATCAGCTGATTGAGTTGCCTACTAAGTTGTGATCTTTGTCTCTCAGATAATGCTACCAGATTTATCTTTCTGAATCACAGATGTGATCAAGTCTGCCCAGAACCTTTACTGCATCTGGAATAAGGTCTAGACACTGCTGACATTCAAGGGCTTGGTGCTCTGGTCCCAATACTCCTTTCTAGACTTTTTGCCCTTCTCTTGACCCCTTCGTGGCCTCACCTCCTCTACCAGCCCCTTGCCGTCTCCCCTCATCCCCAACATTTAATGCCCAGCTATAGTGAGGTGAAAAGTAGAAAGCAGTCAGGCAGATCTGGTGTTTGAGTTCTGCCTTTTACTATCTAGGTGACTTTGGGCAAGGAAAGCTTCAGTCTTTTCATCTATATAATGGAGACAGTAGTACAACATCACTGTGTTGTTGTGAGGATTACATGGGTGGTTGGACAGCGCAAGGACCCACTCAGAAATGATGCTAGTTGTTATCATCACCTCCTGGCCAGTTCTTAGAGAGTTTTCAGATGTTGTTTCACATACTCTTCAGAACTAGCCTCTGAGGGAAGTGAGGCAGATATTATAATAATTACCCCATTTCACAGATGAGAATCTTACTCCTCAGAGAGGCTGATGTTCGTAAGGTCCATGGCTCATAGTAACAGTGACAAGGTCTGTGACTCCAAATTCAGCGCATCAGCCCCCTACATTGCGTGTGCTCCATCTGCAGCCTCTCGTGAGTCCTCTCTCTGTCTGGAACACCTTCTCCCATGGCTGCCTGTTGAAGTCTGTCTTCTCTCTAGAGTCCTGCTCAAATTACTGACCTCTTCCTGGGCAGAACAGGGGCAATGTGTGTGGCCAAAGTGTTGTACCCCCATGATATTCTGAAATTAAAAAAAAAAAAAAACTGACCTCTCAACAAGTTTTTCCCGAGATTTCTCTTCACAGGGGACCCTCTTCCTCCCCAAGAAGGTTACTGAGGTCCTTATCTCAGAATTCTGCCAGTGGACTATGGCTTTCTTCAACTTTGAGTGGGAGGCTTGAAAACACATTGCGTTATTACTAAATCTCAAGAGTTTAGTGGGATCATGCTTTAAACAGTTTTTCAAACTGAAGGTCATGACAACTTGAGTCCTAGGATCAATTTAGTAGAGTATGATCACATTTAGAAAATTAATGAAACAGAATACAAAATAGTAATAAATTGTATATAAGGGCAAGTTTTGCTTTCTCATGAATTATTTGTTTTAATTTGTGTCTCTGTGTGTACTAGGATGCAAAACTTAATTCTTACTACAGAATATAGGAAAAACAAGTTTGAAAGCTACTATTTTATCTAATTCTTAGGGGCTAATAGTAGAATTCTCAGAAAGAAAAGCTGAAGTTGGAATTTAGAACTTCTGTGAGGCAGGATGCACAGTAGATCTCTGGTCAGATTATGGACAAGTTACTTAGCTACTCTGTGCCTCAGTTTCCTCATTTGTAAAATGAAGAGAGTGTCAACCTGAAGTAATCAAAAGGGTCAGATTCCAATTTTTAAAAGTTTATTCAAGTGAAAAGCTGGAAATGGCTATTCTGGGACGCACCACTCCAGAGAAATGGGGATAGTGCTCCAGAGTTGAAAGCTAAATTCTTGCTTATATAGAAAGAAGACAAAGAAATTTAACAGGATTACATTTTCTATACAAGGCTGTTTATGAGTTAAAACAAATTGATTAGTTACAGTTTGTTTTCTTTTCCATGTGTCTTGTTTTCTTTTCTTTGTAGCTGGTTTTCATTTTCTTTCCAATTTCAAAGAGTGTATTTAATATTCTGCGTTGAGGCACTGGGATAGCCATGAAGTCTCTGTGTGAGAAAGGTAATAGGGAGGTTAATATATAATGAAAGTCAACAGTAAGAGGGAAAGGGTTTTCCCTGGAGCCCTTCACGGTTGACAGTGTTTTACAGAACAGTGTAGGTAAGGGAAGAGACTTAATTCAGACAAGCAAGAGCTTACAGCTGCCTGTCACATGACTAGGGCCCCTAAATCACATTCCTTTAAGGCTCAAAATAATTTAGAGTTCCAACAGCTTAGATTTTGAATGACTTATTTTCACAAGAGTAACCATCTTAGAGAGTCCTTAAGAGGACTTAATGTTTAAATACGTGTAGCACGCTTAAAACAATGCCTGGTGCATGTATGTTAGTTAAGTTAGCATTACAGTTGTTATTACTATTAAATAAAAGACAGGAGTTACTCTATGTCATGGGAGTTATGACTTAATCAACTAGTAAATACTGTTTTATGGAATGCCTATATTGCATGCCTCCAGCGTTACAATATAAACAAAGGAAATTCGGGCTATGATGTGGACCCTCACATTACTTCTGGAGGAAGATGAGGCTCACATGTACGAAACAATCAGAGAATAACAGACTGTCTCGGGCAGTGAAAATGACCTCAAGCGCGTTTAGGAAATACTAAGTTTTCATATTTTTGTGGTAGCATTTTGTACTGTCCTGAAGAAAGTTGAAGCTTCGATCTTCAGTTCCTTTCAGAGGAACAAGGTGTGTAGACCAACTTCTAGGAGAGTTTTGGGTTTCCTTTCTGTGGCTCAGGGGAGTAAGAAGCTCCTCTGGGGATGTGGTGGGGGAGAAGAGGGAACAGAATTAGAAAATGGGAATGTTTGAGGTGTATATTGAATCCGGATCCTATTACCATAAGTAAACACTCAGCCAGCGGAAATGCAGGGATTATTTATATTTCTGTATTTTGTGGGGGGAGGGAGGAAGTTGCCACAACTTCCATTTAGTATGTTTACAAAATGCCATTTTACCTATGATGTTACTCAGAATCCTGAAAATGTTGCCAAGAGGAGGAATTAGCCCAATTAAAACACCTTCCAAATGACACTGTTCAGTCTTACCCATGAGTGAGTTGTTAGTAATTTGAATTGTTATTCATTCTACTAAATGAATCTGTGGGATATGTGGAGAGACAAAGCAGACCTTTCGTAATATGTGTATTTTCTTCTAGAGCAGTGCTTTGGAAACTTTTATGTGCATTTCAATTCTCCCCCAGGGGATCTTGTTAAAATGCAGATTCGGATTCTACAGATCTGAGGTGGGGCCTGAGGTTCTGCATTTCTAACAAGCCTCCAGGTGCTGCTGGTGCTGCTGGTCTGCAAACCATACCTTGAATTGCAAGATTCTGATATTGCTTTCTGTTTAAAAAAAAAAACAAAAAACTTTGTGTTTATATTCTATAATCCTTCTGACCGTATTTTCACCCAACTTACTAAATTTCTAACTGTTAAAGTGCATAAATTCCTAATTGTTAATGTCAAACAAACAATTGGGCACCCAAATTTTCTTTGCTGAGGATTACATGTTTTTATATTATAAATAATACCCTTAGAAACTACTCCCTTAATTAAAGGCACCCACAATTTTTATTATCTGTAGAATTTTGATTTTGTTTTATTGTGACAAATGGCTCTTTGTGCAGTGAAAACATTGCTAGAGTCCCTATTCTTGAGGCCCTCTTAAACCAAATGCTGTTTAAATGACAGCATGAGAAGTAGCTAGATGCCTGCAGGGAAGGGGGAAGATGGATCAGGGGGAAGACAAAGAATAAAAAGAACCGCTCTTTTGATATATCTTAGTTCCCTCTCCTCTAGAAAATGTTTGAAACAATTTAGAGCACAGACACTTGTCTGAGAGAGAAAACTCATTTGCACAGCCTCTGTCTTCTGCCTTGTGCCCTTGGATGGGTGGTGGGTGGTGGTGATGTGGCACTATGAGATGACACAGTCACTTGTCCTGCAGGTGACTGCAGCTCAGAATCTTCCTAGGCTGTTCTACTTCCCAGGTTCTTTGAATCCTGAGATGGTGGCCTGGGGTTTTATTTTCTGAGAAGCAGTTACCATTGGGTTTTTTTTTTTTTTTTTTGATCCCTTCTGTTCTAACCAAAAAGAAAACAAATAGCAACAGGTATTCATATACTTAGAAATCCAAGTCATTGAGTGTCACATGGCTTCCAAACTTGGATCTGTGTTGTAGCAGTCTCTCTTTCTTCCCGGCAGGTGTACTTTTGCATGTGATGGGAGATGCCCTGGGGTCCGTGATTGTGGTCATCACGGCCATCATATTCTATGTGCTTCCCCTGAAAAGTGAGGACCCATGTAACTGGCAGTGTTACATTGACCCCAGCCTGACTATCGTCATGGTCATCATCATTTTGTCATCTGCCTTCCCACTCATCAAGGAGACTGCTGCCATTCTGCTGCAGATGGTCCCCAAAGGGGTCAACATGGAAGAGCTGAGTAAGTAGACTGGATTCTGATCTAGAACCACTGTCGAGTTAATGTGAATCAGGCCAAAGGGCCAGCATTATTTGATGGCCGTGTTTGATTTATGTGTTCTGAAAGCCTTTAAATCACCAGGTGATAGAGACATCCTTCATGTGTTTTATAGCCTTGCAAGATGATTCACAGCTCCAAGAACCGAAGGTCCTTTGTGACCCATGATTGTCTGACTCAACTGCAAATTTTTGAGACAGTAATGCCTGAGTAATGCCTATTCCTGGGCTATTTACTTTCATGTCAAAGATTTATTTTAACTCAAATGAGGCCATTTCTGCTAAGAACTTTATTTTTTTTCTTATTCTCAAAACATGGATCATTCATATTCTAGACCCTGCTTTCTAGTTAATTGATTTTTATGGGCATGCAGGTCACTACATCTGTCATAACACTGCCCAGTGCTGCAGGCAGAGCAGGTGGTGGGAGGGGAAGGACGAAGAGTAGCAGAAAGACAGCATTGTCTTTGCCTTCCCAGGAGCTAGCTTGTTTCCTAGTCGAGGAAACATGATAAACAGATTCAAAGAAATTTGTGATATATATTGGCTATGCCTTTTAATAATATAGTATATATTTAAAATAGATATTTTAAACAATTCATAGTAATAACAATAGCGACACTTTTGTGGCTCTTACTACATGTTAGATACTGTTCTAAGTGCTTTACTTATATTTTAACTCATTTTGATCCTTAAAATAATACTACAAGGTACTGTTATTATCATTTCTAATATACAGAACCAGGTGCAGTGGCTCATGCCTATAATACCAGAACTTTGAGAGGCCGAGGCAGGAGGATTGCTTGAGGCCAGGAGTTCGAGACCTAATATACAGATAAGGAAACTGAGGCAATGGAGGGCTAGGTAATTGCCTAAGGTCATGCAGGTAGTAAATAACTAAACTGGGATTCAAACTCTAGCTGGCTGCAAGGTCTTTGCTCATAATCACTATTCAATGCCATGTCTCTAAATTAAATGTACTCAATTTAGAAAGTATGGAAAATACAAAAAAGCCCAAATAAGAAAATGGAAATCTCTAATTTTACCATGGAAATTACCACCATTAGTGTTTTCTTCTGTATACACTGTATAAAAAAAAGATCATGCCATATACACAGTTTAGCTATTTGCTTTTTTACTTAAAAATACCTTATGTACATTTTCTTATATCCTTAAATATGCAACTTAGTTTTTTTTAATAGCTGTATCATATATTCCATTATAGAATTGGTTTAACTGTTTCCTTGTTGTTTCCATTTTTTCATGAATACAAAGAGCATTGCCCAAACCATCCTTGGACATACATATTTGGTTATTTCTTTTTGATTAAATGTCTAGTACTAGAATTTCTGGTAAAGGTTTTTGATTCATATTGCCAAATTATATCTTTTTAAAAAGGCATTCCACTTTATACTCCCACTGGAAGTCCATTAGAGTGTCCATTCCCTTATATACTCAATAACCCTGGAGATTTTTTTCTTGTTGTTGTTAAATTTATTTTCTTGAATAACTTTGTATGGGCTAACAATGTGTGGTATGGGAATTCAGAGAGGAGAAAGAAGATTATGAGTAAATGTACCCATAGAGGTATGGCTATTTTTTTTCTTCCTGTTATTCTTAGTAAATACACAGTTATTTTGGTGAGAATGCTTAAAGGGGCTATATCCATTCAGTAGTTCCATGTTTAAAATATAGCACTCACCATTCACTATTGGCTGTTGTTTGCTCTTCTCTATTCTAGTGAGTAAACTCTCTGCCGTGTCCGGAATTAGCAATGTACATGAAGTGCACATCTGGGAACTTATAAGTGGAAAGATCATTGCCACCCTGCACATCAAATATCAGAAGGACAGGGGATATCAGGATGCCAGTGTAAAAATCCGAGAAATCTTCCATAATGCAGGAATCCATAATGTGACCATCCAGGTTGAAAGTGTGGACTTGGAGGAACCCTTGGAGCAGAAGGACTTATTTTTGCTCTGCAGCTCACCCTGTATCTCCAAGGGCTGTGCTAAGCAGCTTTGCTGTCCCCCTGGGGCACTGCCTCTGGCCCATGTCAATGGCTGTGCTGAGCACAATGGCGGTCCCCCTCTAGACACATACCGAAGTGATGGCCTCAGTAGAAGAGACACAACAGAAGTGGCTGTTGAAATGCCTTTGGATGGGTGTCTGAGGGACCATGGACAAGCTCTGAAAACTCAGGAGGACCAGTGTTATGTCAATAGCACGCATTTTTAATCTGGTACCCTATAATCAGACTGTAGAGACAAGGCACTTTGGAACCACCACCTTGGCTTGTGGAAAGAGCTTTGTGGGTTGTAGGCTCTGACCAGACTTGCAGTGTGTACTGTCTGTGTTCAATAGGGTTTGGCTGTTTGGGATTTTAGTTGAACATGTCTGTTAATTTTTATGTAGCTGATAACCCCATTCCATTCCCCTGGGTGTCTTATGCTGCTCTTGGATAGTTTTAGCTTGAACATACGTTTTTCTAAAGTGAACTGCACTAATGTATATATCAGGGACATTGCAGGCTGGAACTCAATGACTGTAGACACAGTATTCAAAGAAGTTCTGGTTTTTAAACTGATTAGAGCTTCTAACTGACTCTCAGGTGAGCTCGTAGCCTAAATACATTGAAAAAAACTGAAGTACCATAATAGCTATATTTTTCCCATCCCCTCAAAGATCATAAAAGAGGAAAGTTAGGTATTTATGGCACTGCAGAAATATCTTTTTTCTTTGATTCATTTTTGAATAAATGTAAAATGAATACCTATTAAGGTAGAAAATGTTCTCAGAACATTAAAGGAGGTATAATTTAGTAGGAAGGGGGCAGGGAAGAAGTGGTTTTTGACCATCTCTTCATTTTGTGAGATGAGAGAAAACTAATGTTTACTTTCTGCTGTGTATTGGACTGCGGCTATAGGGTGTTTCAAATTTTTAAATATATAATACACCTTTTCACTTGAAAGTGAGGGACTATTTGTACTTCCTTAAGTATGACACAAGTACTTATATACTGTCTTTTAGAGTCACTACAGTTGGTTCTGTTTTCATTTAGTGCTTTGATAATGATTTACTTATTTGTCCAAATTTCCTTTGAGTCTTCTTTCATATGATCACATTGATCTATGCAGCATTTACTAGAAAAAAATGAGTATTCCTGGGATAGGGGAATATATGACATTGAGGGTTCATTCCTTTCAAATAAATAAGCTAGCGCTGGTGGTATAGTGGTGAGCATACTGCCTTCCAAATAAATAAGCTAGACTGCCTTTTCTTTATCAGACATATTTTAAAGTATTTATTATAATTGCCAACTAGTAACTTGATGGAAAAGTTGATGTCCACAAGAGAAATGAGAATTAATTTAACTGCTGCCTTTAATGTGTTTTGAGGAACTTAGAATTTTCTTTTATGTCTCTGATCCATATTACCAAGTTCAAATATATTTTTTATAATCTGATTCAGACCCATAACCAAACTATATTGGTAGTGGAGAAGCATCTGTCATGTATTTAACACATTGTTTAGGCATCAGTATTTAAATCATAAAAGTCTCATAGGTATGAGAAAATGAGAGGTCCCTCACTAGAGAGCTAGGATCTTTGATAGGTTGCAAGATTGACTTAAAATGATCATCTCTTAGGGTGTAAGGTCCTGTTTAGAATCTGCACAGGATTTATCAGAAGTGCTGGGTTGGTAACAGAAACAGCATATACATATTTCAGCACAAACATAATTGTAAAAATTTGTCTTAGTCCTAAATTTGAAGGCTGAAACAAATAAGCACCTATGGTCAGTAGGATAGGAAATTCTTTTATTCCTTGAAATTTTATTATCTGAATTTAAATTGGCCATGAATTAGGTACATAGAAAAATGCCTAAAATGTTTTTGTCTCTAGAAGTTTATTGGGCTAGGTTATATGCACCTTATAAGCTAAAAAAGGGGTAAAAAATAAGACATTTCTATTTTTAGTATTAAAAGTGTGGCATGAAACCAGAGAATTCTCTAAGAATTTGGTGATATGTGGCCAAATTCTCCTACATAAACATTGGTTGAGATTCCTTAGCTGGAGTCAAAGAAGAAGTTTGTCTCTTACTTCCAAATTTGAAGGTCTAATTTGATTTCACGTAATTCTGCCTTTATGAATAGGGAAAAATTACAATCTCACAGTTTTTGTGCAACTGGGCAAAAGGAATGCATTAGTTTGCATTCATACTTAAATCTCTAAAGTTTTTTTCTGGAAATGAAAAGACTTAATTCTAATTATTAATAATTAAATCAAACCTCAGAAAAGTATCTTGACTGACACTTATGAACATACCAAATTATGGACTAGAGTCAATGTGAAATGATACCTTTCTAAAACAGTTTGGCGGAGTGCATTTAATAATGTCCACACAAGCTAAGTGCAGTATTTTTGCACTGGGTCGATGGGTTGCATTTGCCACTTCTGGCACTATGATGACTATTGCATGGTACTTGCACTTGGGTACCTTCCTTTAATTGTCCTCCTTTTTAATTCTCCCAAGGAGATACAAGAATTTTCTTTTTCCCTTCAAATTAGCCCTGCTTATTGGCAGTAGCATCTGATGAACAGGAGATTTAAACAGCGCTGTTTTTCTTTGAGATTAGAAAAACTGCTGCTTAGTTTGGTGTTCCTGTGTGCTTAGGTTAATTCCCAAAAATTCCGTATTTTTTTTTTTGAAGAACTGAATATAATTTTTTAAAAGTCTATGGCATTCCCTGGGTGTCAGGTCTAGGACTAGTTGTCCTGTACACTAACCTGGCCTTCTGTAATGCCCTTCTGTTTCTATAGAAAGAGTCCTTCCCACATTATTTCAACACCAGTTATAGGAAGTACTGTGTCTGCTTCATTTTCCAGCTTTCAAATTTGTTTTTGAAAACAGAGGTTAATTTTTTTCATGATACTTGGTTGTTATGAATACCCACAGGGCTAGCAGACTCCATTGTTCACAGAAGAAAATATTATCCCTCTAAGTTTTTGATAAAATATCAATAAAATAAGGAGACATTATTTGAGGAAGAATTGAAATTATTCTTCATATTTAGTTACTTTTTTTTGCCATTGGCTGAGCAAACCCGTGGTGGTATACTGGGAACTCTAAAGTTCAGGAGGGTTGGGAGTTTTGAATGTCAAAGAAATCACTAAGGTAGACTTTGGATTATAATAAGGCAGTGCCCTAAGAGGTAGTAAGAGCTTTTGTGATGCTTACACCAGGGTTTCTCAATCTTGGCATTATTGACATTTTGAACTGGATAACTCCTGATGTGTGGGGCTCTCCAGTGTACTGTAGGATGTTTAGAGGCATCCCTGACCTCTATTCATAAATGCCAGTAGCATCCCCCCAAGTCATGACAACCAAAAATGTCTCCAGACATTGCCACATATCCCCTGGGGAAAAATTTTGCCCCAGGTTCTGAACCACTGGCTAAAAGTAAGGGTAGTTTAGGGACATTGTTGATGAGAGTCTCCAGAGCCCAGTAGTCCTTTTGTAATCAATTCTGCAGAATTCACTCTTAAAAAGATATTTTTAGAGGCTAAATCAAACTGTTCATAAAAATCGCAGTTGACTCTACCTAGGAACTTTGGACATTTAAAGAAAAAAATACACTTTGAAACAAAAAGTCCTTACAAATCCTATTATGCAGGTCAGTCATTGTGACTGTGAATGAAATGAAGAAAAAAGCACTTGCTCTCACTATTCTGTGCTGATCGCTTCCATTTGTGAATAGCCTCAATTTGGTGGGCCCACTACTCAATGAGGCTGGATAATACCAGCACAGTTGATTCTTGGGGTTAAGGTGTTTAATTCTTCATATTTAAAATGATCAATTTTAAGCTTGATGATGTTTCTTGTTATTAGTTCCTGGTAAGCGGCTCATCTTAGTGCTAGTGACAAGTTCAGACATTAAAAAAAAAGTGTTTCATAGTTTATAGCTAACTTTACCTTTTCCCCAATCATATCCATTTTCCCCAAGAAGGAAGAATACATTTCTTCATTTTAAAGTGTTCTCCTTTCATACTCTTGCAGTTAAAGACTGCAAAAAAAGATTGGTTGAGGAAAAATGAGGGAACATGACCTGATTTGGATTTTGAATTTACATTAATGATCCCTGATTGCACACCTGTCTTGTATCTGTCATTCACCTGATAAATCGTCGCCTGTTTGTGCTTCTGCGTATATTTACACTCAACTGGCCACAGGGAGGAGTGGGGTTATTGAACCAGGAGACTAGTTTCTCAAATGGAACTTGCATTGGACCATAATCCTCAATGTAATCTACATGTTCTTATGAATCTAAAGTTTAGGTAATGAAGATGTGTCATTTTCTGGTGCTGCTTTTTTGAGGTGTTTTATTCCAGACATTTTTGTTTACATGAAACTTTCTTGAATGTTGGCTAGATGATCAACTGTCACCCATTAGTACAAAGTCAGGCCAGAGACACTGAACCTGCTCAGAATTCTAATGAGAATAAGCCCGAAACAATGATTTTCAAGGGACAGTGACCCCTTCCTGGAGGTCTGAGGTTGTTACAATATTATGTGGAGTTTTGTTGCTTAAAGTTCTTCTGTCCTCACAGGCAATTTTGCAAAATTGTAATCCTCACTTTTGGGGGAATTGTTAAAACTCTTAAGATAGAAGTCTGAATAAATCATTACTAATTGCATGTGAATCCCCCAATAATGTATGTACATATGCATACCTTTTAAAGGTGAGAGATGTTCAATGGTGCTGTGAATAAATTTTTTTTTTTAAATAAAAACAAGACTGAGATATGTTTGTGAAAATTAAGCAGATAAAGTAATTGTCTTTGTCACTTACCCTGGTAAATTTATTACTAAGTACTCCTTGGATTGGTTTTAATAATTGGGCCTAATTCTCTTTCTCCATTTGGTGGGTCTCTTCTTCACACCCCTTCTGCTGTCCCCTACCACCTGCAATGTCACAAGGCCCCTCTTGGCAGAAATATCACTAATCAACACAGCTGCCTTACTTACTTACCCTAACCTAGACTGATTTTGTTTTCTAATGGGACCTAATTTGGCCCTGGGCTACACAATAGGGTTTGTGTAGAATGGGAGCTCCTTGGATTTAGGAAATGGTGAAGAGGCCAGGCTTATTTTAGGGAAGCCCCATAGATTTGGGAATCTCTCCAATGAGTTGAATATAATCTTTATGAATACCTAATTAGGGGAACTGTCTTCCAGTTCTTTCAATTGCTTTTATTTTATAAATCAATCAGTTGATTAATCAGCATATTTTTACTGTAAGCCATGTGCAGGTGATTCTTGCCTCTAAGGAGTTTATAATCTACATGTAAATCTAAGCAAGGCAGTGCAACTTTGTCAGAGATTAAGGGGAGCTATGCATAGCCTGTGATTGTGGGGTTGGGGGGACACCTTGTCCTAGATGTATTTTGGTGCTCAATTGTGCACATTGTAAGCCCTGGGCAGCATCTGAAATAGGAGAGGCGTACACAACATTTCATGGCCATCAGTTTCCTTCAGCGATAAGATTCTGCAGTATGAAGCAGAGGACTGAGCCCAGGACTTAGAGTACAGAATCTCTACTCCATCTAAAGGAGAACCCTGCCTCACTGTCTTGTCCCCTACCCTGCAGAATATTTCTTCACATGACTGTCACTCTGTAACATTATATTATGCATTTATTTGTTTATTTCCTGTCTCTCCCACTAGAATAAGGCTTTGTGTAATCCACCACTGTGTTCTTTAGCCCTTATCACAGTGCTTGGAACGATACCTGACATGTGGTTGTAGCTCCATAAATATTTATTGAGTGAATAAACACAAGAATGAAGGAGTAGGTTCAACTCTTGGTGTTACCAGTTATAGGCTTTGGACAAATTATTTAACTTCATTGAGCTTCAGTTTTCTTATTTATAAATGAGGCAAATGATGAAAACCTGTGGTGTCTACCTTGGCAGGGTTGTAGGAATCAGAGGAGATGATGAAGGGGAACACAGATGTAAATGTCAATGGATTTTATCCTTTTACACTCTCAATCTGGCATTCACATTCTCCTGTTCTTATCCTGCATCCTCTCATCCAGGTAATTCCATTTTGTCAATTAGTTGGACACCATTCAATGCTAAATAGCACTAAGTAGTGGTATAAGTGACGTGGGTGAAAGTGATGAGGAAAGAATGAAGAGTCAAGGACAGCTTCATAGACGGGTTGGCATTTGACTTTGGCCTTGGAGTAGTTCAGCGAGTGGAGAAAAAGGGAAAGGACATTCCAAATTGAGAGCTTAGACTTAATTCTCTAGGCAGTCAGCCCTAAAGATTTTATGGGGGGGGACAAATTGGGGAAATGCCAGGAATAGGATATTTTCAGAAAACGATTTTATCCAAACATCTTCGTCACCACACTCTAAGTTGTTCTACATAGAGTGTTTCACCCAGCACACACTGAGCATCTCCACTTGCATCTCCAGTCCTGCCTGGGATCCTGAGCTGCACTGGCTGTTGCTATGGACTCGCTGTACATTTTCCTCTGAGAGTCTGCAGACACTCCAAATTCACTATGAGTTCACCCTGATTTTACAACCAGCTTTCCTTGACTCTTTTCTGTTGGTTTCAGTGGAAGCACACTGCCCACATTTCCCCCCTCAGGATCCTGCCCCCCAAAACCAGCTCAAACCTTGCAGCCATGTTTAATGCTGCCTCTACTCTCATCCTACATCCAGCTCGTCATTATGCTCACTGGCTGCGCCCCTGCAAGTAATCCTGTGTCAGCCCCTCCTTTCCATGCCTGCTCTGTCTCTCAGGTTCACTGTATCATTTCAGCCTGTGCTGTTGTAGAAGCCTTCCGATCAGCTTCCCAGCCACCGCTAAACGTTCTCGTGCCAACCCTCTTGCTTCTCTCTGCTGAAGAAGGAGGGACAAAGTCCCCAGCCTGTCACTGAGGTTCCCTTCTCACCCCCGTCCTCCAGGCTTTATCTTCTTCAGCAGACAAGAAGAGCACACAGATACCTAAGGAAGTTAGAACGTGAGAGGGTATAAGGATGCATTCTGTGTGGCCTAGTAAATCGAGTTTTGTAGGAGTTGGGGACTGAATATTACACAGTAGTCTGTTCCTTTTATGCCAAAAAGACTTTTTCATTTTTTGATTTTTAAATTACATTTGCAGAGTTATTTCCTTTCCGGTTTCTCTTTTTGGCTGATTTCTTCCTTTTCTACGTTAGTGTGTCACTTTGCCCCAAAGCTGGTTTCCTGTGGATGACAGACTGTGACCTTCCATCACTAGTGTCCTGATTCCAGAACACACTCGGACGCTGACCTATCCCATGTGTGCAAACAGAGCCATGATCTCTCTCATCTCCTGTGAAGTAAAAAGGAGAGTGGACTTTCCTTTGTCTCGTATATTCACCACATGGTCACATATATGGCCATGCCCTAATAATGAACTCCAATATAGAGTCAAAATATTTGGCACATCACACTGATTCTTTTAGGTTTGAAGATGGAAAAGCAAATTTGCATGGGATTTGTAAACACAGGGCCAGGTGGTATTTTATTGGGTGGGGATGGGGCAAAGGCAGGGGAGTACATTGTCCTAGTGGCTGGGGCGATATAAGCCTGCAGTAGTGGTGATAGCAACCAGGTCTCTTATCTGCCTCAGAAAAACTGGGGCCAAAAGAAGACCATGCTAGTGTACTGTGAGTTTGCAGCTGTAATCTGATGCTCAAAGACTTTCTGAAAAATACTATGACACTTTCAGAAGGAGGGATGCTTGTTTCTTGCTTTATAGCTTTTACTTTCTATTGTTAAAAATTGTACTATATAGCACTTCCTGAGTGGGGAGACATGATTTGACCCATGGTGTGACCAAACCTAGGTTATAGGGAAGTCTTTACAGAGAGATTTTATTATAAAAATTTATATATACTAGGAACTACATAGTTTAAGATTTAAATATTCTGGCTTTGGAAACTGCCTGCTTTCAAATACCAGCTGCACCATTTGTTAACTGTTTGACCTTTGGAAGTACATTGTCAGATAATTAAAAAGTTCTCTGGGCCTCATTTGTGCCATCTGTAAAATAGAGAAAATTGTAGTTCCTGCCTCATGAGACTATTGTGAGAACTAAATGAAATGAGCCGTGTGGTGCACAGAGCCTGGGTCTATAAATGCTCTATGAATGCTAGGTCCTCTTTAAAATGCCAACTTTAATAAGTAAAATTTTAGCTAGATTTATTCCTCTTTTAACTTGTTACTTACAGTGGAAATGTCAAAAAATGTATGGCGTAGACCAGCTTGAGTGTTAGTATCCAGTTAGATTTTAAACAACAGAGGCCATATTACACAGCAGCGCCAAAGAACTATACAGAGCTGATCACATACCACCTCAAAAATCCCAAGGGACCTTATTTCTAAGAAAACAAAAGAAACACAATGTTGAAGGGCTTCAACAAAATACCAAGGCTCAATTCAACAGGACCTTACCTCTTAGCCATACACAGGTGGCACCTTGAACAGTAATATCACTGCTTGAGGGTTGCCAAGTCCAGGGTTCCAGTCAGAGAGGCAGTGATGGCTTCAGCTGAATCCAGGTGAACCTCCATTTCTGTCAATGCTCCCCAGCCAAAGACCACCAGGAACACACCTGTGGTTGAACTAGTGGCGTTCAATGCTAGGTGCAAAGAGGAGACTGTACACCCCAGGGAGTCATGGGGCATCTCAGCAAGAGGGTGTTCAAAAGATTTATGGGGGGAGGATTTAGAGATTGCCTGATGATGCGAGGTGGATTTTGTGGGCATGATTTCAGGCAGAGGACAGTGGGGCATTTGCGCCCGGGTTTACTGGATGTGCTGCCAGCAAGTGGATCAATATCAGAACTGTGTCTCTTGTAGTGCTTCTCCAGGAGATGGTGTCGAAAAGGAACAACCCAGTTAACGGAAGCCAGCAGTCACCACGTCCACTAGGCCTTGTGTTCGGGTTTTGCACAGTGGCTGCTTTGTTTTTGTCTGTGCTAGATAGTATTTTCCATCTTGTCAATAATGTGTACATTTTTTGGTGCAGGTGTCATGAGAGTGTAAAATACCTGGTTACAGAGCCGCCATCCTCAGAAGGCTTGTGAGTGGGCAATTTCAACCTCCCTTTTGTGTACTATATCTTCCACACTTTAATATGTTGGTACATTTCAAGGGGTTGTGAGTTAAATCGGTTACGCAGTCCTGGCATAAAGCGATTTACGAAATTTACTCTTTTGTGTGAGTACCTCTAAGTTTAGGAGATACTACTAGGCTGGTGATTCAATGAAACTGCATGTCTCTGCAAACCTTTTTGCTCTTTTGGAGTGCCTTGATATGGACCTATTGTGATACATTTAATATAGATCAAGACTGCACTCATTGCGTCATTTGATTCCTTTGCATAGACTTTTAAAAACCAGAAATTCATGATCACTGAAGCCTCAACTGGTCATTCTTCCCTTGTAGTTCTACAGGAATCTGCAGTCGAGCCATTGTACAGAGGAAACCTGGCTACTGTGTGCACCATAGCGTGGGAGCTCCCAGAGCTCATGGAGCTGGATTATCATCCTGGCTGTCTACTCAATAATACATGTCTGTTGAACTCATGAATGAATAAATGAATGTAAACAGTGAAGCATAGTTCACCTCTCACTTCCCAGTCCATCAAGCAGACATTTTCTTTGTCTCTGACGCCAACATTCAACTGGGGCTTCACGGCACAGGTTACTGAGTCACGCTCAACACTTCAGTGGAAAGAATGCTCCGAGCGGTATCAGTGGTCCCCAGGAGTGGACAGCATGCAGGGGAGCAGGCCTACTATCTGCTCCTTACACTGACCTGCACTCAGGCAACCACACCCACATCCATTTCAGGCCATCAGATTGGAAACAGATGTGTTCAGCCCCATTGTTCATTTGATAAGAAAGTGTCCTTTGTTCTACTTTGGGGTTCGTGACGTCTCCTGCTTTCCTTCCTCACCTCCTTTCATATGTTCTTCTTGCTTTTCTTGGAACATTTTTTTTTTATTACCAAGTGGCAATAAAACAAAATAGTGCAGATATGTGTAAAGTGTTTGAGAGAATGCCAACCCTCAGGAAAACATGTTGAACAAAATCACTGTGTATGTTTTGCTCTTCAACTTGCTTTTTAAAATTAACAATGTATTCTGAGTATCTTTCCTGGACAGGATGTAAAGATTTACCCCATTTTTATTAACAGTTACATAGTATTCTGTCACGCAGCTGTATCGACTTAAATATCTACTCTTCTGTTGATAATTTTACTTCTTTTAGAAGGTAATCATATTGACTTTAGAAAGAAAATTTCACTTCCTTTAGAAAGAAAATCATATGGACTTTAAGTACCATTGGCATAATTGACGCTTTCTGGGTATTAAGTACGTGTGGATTTTGTCTTAATGTCATTAAAACTCTTCTTCTTTATACTTTTTGATCTCCCCACCGCCAATTTTCTATAATGATAATATGCTACTTATATCAGAAAAAATGTATTTAAAAATAGTCTTAACCTCACAAATGTTTTCCTCAGTTCTTTATTCCAAGGGCACTTATTGCTGCTACTAAACCATTTAATATTTGGTTATATGTTTCATCTCTTCAAATAAATAGGATGTTTCTTGAGAACATAGATTACATTTTAATAATAATAACAATATTGACTCAGCACCTCTGTGGGCCAGGTACTTGACTTGTATGTATCTCATTTAACCCTCACAAACCCCCTGCAAAATCAGTTCCCTCTTACAGTAGTGAGGAAAATAGTCACTCGCTCAGAGAGTTGAAATCATTCATTCAACCCAGTTGCAGTGGAGTCAGGATTAGAACCAATGCCTTTATGATTCCAGTGCCTCTGCCGTTTTCACTACTTTGTGATGTCCTCTACTTCAGAATCCACTGAAGCATTTAGCACAGGAATGCAAACACAATTTATATTTAATTAAAACTTGTTGGCTTAACTATGCCGGAAGATAATACTTCCTCTACAGTCATGTCCCAGTCAGCTTACCCAAGCCATTCTCCTCAATGATCAAGTCTACACGGTATGACCTGACTGCTGTGTTCCCACTGATACTTCTTTTCTTTATGGTACTAGTGACTGGATTCTCTTCAGCATGTTGGCCTTGAGACATCACAACATGGGAGGATAAAAGCCAATTAGGGAAAAAGTGAAGTGGTTTCTGGAAACAGTAACGTGGTGGAAGACAGGGGGTGAATGTCAGTAGATCAGAGGGAATGATTCCTATGAAGCTGTGACTATTGCTTGATATTAAAAAGTGGGGTGCCTATTAATTGTCCCCCTTATCTAAAAGTTGTTCATTAGAATTCGTAATCGCCTTGTCATAAAAGAGGGCTTGCATTGTGAACTGCTGGGCAAGCAAAAACTCTGGACTTCTTAATGTTTTTGAATAGCCTATTCCTTAGGAAATCAACCACACCTCAAGGTGATGTCATCGGGCCTCCGGAAAGCAAGTCATGCACACAGAGGCAGATCTTGTGTACAGACACTATCTTTTCTCTTTCTTTATGGTGCTCTTCTTTACGAGCAGCTCTAAGTATTTCAGACATATGGTGCATCTGTCCTTAACTACAAGTTTTTACTCCATTAAATTCTAACATAAGATTTACTTCTGTATGCCTTTTCAATATCTAGGAGAATTTGGATTCTGGAACATGCAAATTGCATGTCAACTCCTGCGGGAGTAATTCGGAAAAGAGGGAGCTAGGTATTAGTAATAGAGACAGGAACAGTTGACAGAGCAGAATTAGAGAAAGCCCTTTGCAAGGATGTCTTAGGAAAGACAAAAGCAAACGAAGGAAATGAAATGTTGGCCTTGGGGCTGCATGTGCCTGAGCGGAGGAGGAAGGGCAGGGGCTCTGGAATGCAGTGAGCAGGAGAAGGGCTGAGGTGACAGAAGGCTAGATGTTGGGACCGGGTGAGACTAAGTGGTGAGCCCTGGGAGCCAGGAGTTAGCACAGCCGTGTATTAACCTTGGAAGAGCACTCAACATTTGGCTTAGAAAAAAGTGTATTGCGGTATGAGGATTATCTGTTTAAGAAAAAAATTCAAAGCGGACCAACAGTCTTTTTAAAATTGGGGAGATTGTGAACATTTTCTCGCAAACAAGTGATGATATTATGAAATAATATAGCACCTATATTACTTATTTACGATGTATAACTGTTATTACTATTGTCTAAATTTTGCATTTTCTTTGTATATTTATTTTAGTGGATATCTAATATTTATTAGTCCTTTCTTTCTCACCTCTCCCTTTAATTCAACTATTATAAATAAGGCTTTAAGGGTTTTTTTCCCTCCACTGGGAAGTTCTCCTATCTGGGAGCTTTTAGAAACCCAATCCCAATGTTTGGGGAGAGTGCTCTGTTTTACGAGTGGTTAGCATTACCATCAAAATGAGTTCTATCCATTTTATAGGTAGAAAATGGACTCAAATAAACAAAAACTCACATAAAATTTTACAGAAAATCAGGCTTTGGGGGGAATGGAAGAACATTTGCATTATAGTAGGAACCTTCTAGTATTTTCTTAAACTTTTACGTTCTTAACAAGCACCAGAAGCCCTGGATTTATTTTGCCTATTTGATACATCTTTTACCATATAGTTCTATGTTCTTTCTTCCCTCCCTCCCTCTTTCCCTTCCTCTCTTCCTTCCTTCTTTCCTTCCTTCCTCCCTCCCTCTTTTAATTCCATCCTTCAAACCTTTGTGCATCCCGTTTTCAACTGAGTTTATTGCAAACTTGATTTTCAAGAAGTAAAAAATTAAAAAGGAGAACATTAAAGGATTGTCTCTTTAAGAATCATGTTTTGAGTTTCTTCTGCCCATTTAGGTAACTTCTCCTTTCTCTTCAAATTAATGAATGACTTTCTACCTTGCTGTCACATCTTGGATGTGGGAACTGAATTTAGAGACAGAGCCCCTGTGCTGGGCTTTTGAGTCTTGGGGCAGGTCTTTTCCCTCTGGCCCTTCTTTTCTCCCTCTGTCAAATGAGGGATGTGGGCTGAAGGATCTCCAGGGCCCTTTCCAGCACGTCTACCCTCGGAGTCCATGGTTCACGCTGTGAGTTTCCTGGTCTTATTCTTGAGTGTTTTGAGTATTTCTTGCTACTCTGCCCTGATATCTTTCCCTGCTTGTACAGCTGTGGCACATGATGAGTGTTTTGATTCTATTCTTGGCTAATTTTATTTCCCATTAACTTTCCTTTGTTTTGTTTGTTTGTTTAAAGGTTCTTTTCCCCTTACATCCCTTGCCTTGTGTTCTTGCATTGAATTCTTTCCGAATTCCTATCCCCATTTTAGTTCCTTCACACGGGACCTCTTTGTGACCCCAGTGTCAGGAGATAGGCCTAAGGTCTGTTCTGAAGGCTATTTGTGTTCCTTCAGGATCTACTCTTCCCACGAGATAGCTGGATCCATGGAAAGAGGTGCCTTGCCAAAATTGTTTTCTCTTTTCTTCTCTAAATGGTTTTGGCATCTGCTCCATTATATTCTACTTCTCCTCTTTGCTTCTCTTTTATTTTTCTTATTTTCCATAAATTTAGTAAGCTTGAAGCTGCTTTCTCTATGATTACCTTTAAGCTTTAAATACTCAACATCTATATTCTATGAGTAGAAAACAGCCTGGTATGGGACCATATTTCCAAAGCAAGACTAAGTATGGGACATGATTTTAGATGATACACGGATGAACATCTTTTATTTGAATATTATGTATTTATTTTAATGTTTATGGAAATAATAGCTATCACATCAAACTTGTAATTTCATAATTGTGCTATAAAAACCTTCCCTTTTTAATACAGTTGCCCAAAGTCAGAAAGCTAGTGAGAGACAGTACTAGGATTGGAACTTAGGTAGGCTGACTTCAGAACTGTGTTCTATCCACGAAACATTCCCTCTAAGAAAAAAAATAATGTAAACACTCATTATTTTTTCTTAGAGGGAAAGAACATTCCCTCTAAGAAAAAATAATGTAAAGATTTTGGCAGAAATCATGAAAGTAGTATTTGAATGACTGAAGTATAGGAAGAACTTAACGTAATGGAAAGCACATGGGCTTTGGAGTCAGACAAACCTCAAATGCTCTATCTGTTACTGATCAATTATGTGTTTCTGGACACATCACTTAACCTTATTAAGATGATGGAGAAAATGTAACATGCTCATCCTATCATAAGTTTTAACACATATTAATTCCTTCTCCTTTCTGTGAATCTCAGTTTATTCATCTGTAAAAAATCAGGATCAGGCTGGGTGCAGTGGCTCACGCCTGCAATCCTAGCACTCTGGGAGACCGAAGTGGGAGGATTGCTTGAGGTCAAAAGTTCAAGACCAGCCTGAGCAAGAGCGAGACCCCATCTCTACAAAAAATAGAAAAATCAGCCAGGCGTGGTGGTACACACCTGTTGTCTTAGCTATTTGGGAGGCTGAGGCAGGAGGATCACTTGAGCCCAGGAGTTTGAGGTTTCAGTGAGCTATGATGACACCACTGCACTCTGGCCAGGGCAGCAGAGTGAGACCCTGTCTCCAAAAAAAAAAAAAAAAGAAAAGAAAAAGAAAAGGAAAAGAAAAAAAATCAGGATCAGTGAATATTGAGAGGATTAGAAAAAAAGTAACAGTGCATAGCAGGTGTCTGTAAAAAATATACCTTATGTCTTTCACTTTGCAGGCCTATCACAGTTGGCACTTTGGCATTTAAGATCTCCAAGTGCCTTAAGAAAAAATATCTCTCTCCTGGTCCCCACCAGTGACCAAAACGGGGTTAGCCTGGTGAATCACATTGATGCCAGGTGCCCCCCTTGGGGGAGGGGCACACAGTGCGGGGTAACCATGGCCAGGAAGACAGCATATTCCTTGTGTGGAGTGGGGTGATAGCAAGGGGCTCATATCTCCATCAGAAGAAAAGGGACTGAGAAAGAGAGAGAACCTTTCAGGGTCCATTCTAGTTCTATGAGTCCGTGTGCGGGTAGCATTGGAATTGGTTTGTGTACTATGTAGTCATCAGAAAGTAAGGTTCTTGACGTGCACGATGTGACTGTGGGCAAGGACAGCTGAGTTCAAAATGGGAAATGCCTATAGCAGCATTCTGGTGGTAAAATATTTCCAGATTTTACAACCTTGAACCCATTACCCCATAAGGAATAATACAAATGGCTCCAGACTATTTACCCAAGTGATTACAATGGCGTTTGTTAAAGATAGTGCCATTTTATTCTTCGCAAATAATTAAACCTCGATGACTAACACAAGGGCAATTGTATTTTATAGAAAGAGATTGGTTGCTAAGCATTTTGAAAATAGCCAGATGCCCTGATAGAATAACTGAAAATGAAATTTCATGTATCTAAGTTGAAAGGGCTTTTTATAAGCCCTTCCTATCCCCCCCATGAATGTATGTACAAGTTTTTGGTTTGTTTTTTAAAAAATACTACTACATTCTTCTTGACTTCTGTGATGGAGGGAAAAGTGGAATTTGAGTCCAAAGCTCTATATTCAAGTTTCTGCCCTTCCACTTGAGACTGCTGCGAGTGACCTTGAGTATTCACGAAACCATTCTGGACCTGAATAAAATGCAAGGTTCAAGTGATCTTAATGTATACAATTTTGAGGAAGCAGAAAAGAGTGGAGGTGAAAATAACTTAAGTGGGATTTTTGGCCAGCTAACCTTCTTTTCCCAATTCTGCCAATTTATGTACAGGTAAATATTTTTTTCCCTAGTAATTCCACATTTTCAACTATCCTCAGTAAGCATGTGTTAATTGAGTCCTTGTTCTGTAGAAGGCACCATGCACAGAATTTAAAAGTTGTCTGTGACCAGGTACCTTATTATCTGACTGGGAATCAGGAGGCAGTGGGAACCGTGGATGAGCTCAGAAGGCCTTCCATACGGCCTTTGAATCCCACCTCTGACATTTTGTCACTGGGAGACACTGTGGGTAAGTCCTTTAATCAAACTTAGCCTAGATCTTCCATGAACACAGTGGGAATTCGGTGTTTTACTTCCTTCATGTATTGAAGATATTTTACTTCATTTTTGGCTTGCCAATTAAGGTTGAGCAAGTCCCTACATCTCAGTTTTCCTAGTATGTAAAATGGGAGTGAGAATATCTGTTTAGGAGGAGGAACATCCTCAGGGCAAAGAGGACAAGATGAGTAAAGAAGTGGGTGGGTTGATAGCTGAGGAAAAGTGTGTAGAGTCCCCATTTAGTGAGTACTGTTCCAAGCACTTTATGAAGATAGTACTGTCATTGTGATCATATGAAATTGGTACTCTTATTAGCCATCCTTCTCTCTTCCTCCAATTTTAGTTGAGAAAACTGAGGCCAGAGAGGTAAGTAATTTGCCCAAAACAACACATACTAAGTGGCAGAACCAGGGAACAAACCCAGGCATTCGGACTCCAAAGCCTACTCTTAAGTACGTGAACTGGATTGACTCTTTCATATATGCTATGGAAATAATATAGATTTAAAAATCACAATGTCTTTCTTAAAATTAATGCACTTTATATTTGCTTTCCAAGTATTTAGAAAATTTTGACTTCTCCTTCCTTATCAATTTTATTGCAAGGTGGAATTTAGCATGGAACAAGTCAGCAAAATGATGGGTTTTTATATAATATTTTATTAAATGTTTGAACTTGTCTTGAACTTTGGTTTTATGATCTCATGATAGGAAGCCTTGGATTTATTTCTAAGAAAAATTTCTATGAATTTTATGTCTGGGGCTAAAGCTTTTGCTTTGACTACCCAGAGACTAAAGTTCTCCTTGTGCTGTTTTGCTAAAAACACCAAACCTTACCTGCATTTGATTTTTCTAAAATCCTAGAAGGCTCTCAGGATGTCTAATATGCAGCACCAGTTCCATGCCCTCAAAATTAGCACCCAAAGATAAAACACAATCAGTTTAAGAACTAATCTGATTGCAGAAGCAGATTACAATCTAAACATCAATTTCCTTCTTTTAAGAGCATTTTCCCAAGATAAAAATCAATATTCCCCAGGCTCAGTATATATGCAGCCATCAGTTTATCATCTTCTACACCAATGATCCAATTAATAGTTGTGAAAAATATAATAGATTTCCCAAGATTGTTCACAATGCTCTTGTATCTGTAAAGGAACAAAGGGAGAAAAATGGAAAGCAAAAAAGAACTGAAGCTCTTCAGAGTCCTGGGAAATTCATGCCAATTGCCTACAGCTTATCACTTTCAACTTAAACTTCACTGGAAGGAACCTTTCCAATTAAGAATATGGCAGAGATTATAGTTATCCCTGAGTATTCCTTCTCCTTTTGTCTCCTTATTGATATAACCCTGAGTATTAGCTGGGCACATGGAATAAAAGCTACATTCCCAGTCTCTCTTGCAGCTAGAGGCGGCCTTGTGACAAGTTTTGTAAAATGGAACGTAAGTAGAAGTAATGCGTGCAGATTCTTCCCCCTTCCTTCTAGAATGCAGATGTAATGGTCGGAACACAAGGAGGAGTGAAGAAATGTGGTCATTTTGCAACCAACAAACTACAGTCGCTCTAAATGTATGTGCTCAAAAGTATCTTTTCCCATTTGATGCTTATCTTTTCACTGTTTTAGTGGTGGCTTTTGACAAATAGAAGCCCTTAATTTTAATTTATCCAATTTATCAGGTTCCCTCCTTTTATACAGTTGGCATTTATTGTGTACTGTTTCAGTAGCTTTTACTTATCCCAAGATCACAAAGACTTGCCTTTGGTATTTTCAAAAGAGTTTGTTTACCATTCACATTTTGATGTACAATTCATCTAGAATTAATATATGAACATTGTATGAGGTTGGGATCAGGTTTCAATTATTTTCTAATATAGCTGAGCAATTGACCTAGCACCATTTATTGAAAAGACACACACTGCTCTGCAGTGTCATCTTTGTCATAAACCAAGTGTCCATATGTACGTGGGTCTGCTTTGTAACTCTGTTTTATTACTTGGTTTATTTGTTTAGCCTCATGTCCATACCACACTGTTTTAATTACTACAGCCTTATAATAAGTCTTTCTATTGAATAGAGAATTCTTGGTCAGCAGTCATTTTCTTTAAGAAGTTGAATATACCATTCCTTTGTCTTTTGGCTTTTTTGTTTCTGTTGAAATGTCAGCTGTTTTACTTTTATAAAGAAAATCTTTCCTTTTTTTTCTTTTCCTTTTATCTTCAAAAATTCTTTTTGAGATATTCTCATTGTCTTTGGTCTTCCACTGCTTCACTATGAGGTACTTGCTGTGGATTTCCTTTTATTTTATCTGCTTGGGGTTCACAGGTTTTGAATCAGTCATTTGCTGTTTTTTCTTTTTTTAAAAAAATCAGCAATTACTTCTTCAAATATTGCTTTCCTTCCATCCTTCCTCTCCTTTCCTTCTAGGAGTAGTTGTATGTTAAACCTTCTCACTCTATACTATGTATGTCTTATCCCATGAACTATTTTCCATTTTTTAATCTTTACTCTGAATATTTTCTTCTGACTTATCTTCCAGTTCATTACTTCTTTTTTCAAGACTATCTAAAAGCTGTTATATCCAGTCATCAAGTTTTTAATTTCAATTTTTAAGCTTCTAGTTTTTAAATTTCTATTTTTTATTTACATGGGTGCATATATATTTTCTCAATTCTCTGCTGAATTTTTTTATATCTCCTTGAACATTGTAAGCATATTTATTTTAAAGTCAGTATCTGAAAACTCTAATAATTGGAGTCCTTGTTGATCTATTTATATTGTCACTTTTAAAAAAAATTTTGGCTTTTGTTCATGTCACATTATCTTTGTCTGCTTTTTTTTCTTTCTCTTTTTTGAGACAGGGTCTTGCTCTGTTGCCCAGCCTAGAGTGAGTGCAGTGGCATCATCATAGCTCACTGCAGCCTCCAACTCCTGGCATCAAGCGATCCTCTCTCCTCAGCCTCCCAGAGTGCTAGGATGACAGGCGTGAGCCACTGGGCCAGGCCTGTCTGCTTTCTTTTTGGTTGTGTACTTCACATTGTGTGACAAAATTCTTTGTATAAATAACTTGAGGTAGGCTGGGGTTATTATCATACAGAGAAGATACCATTTTGCTTCTTCCAGGCATCGAGAGGCACTAGCAATGCTGGATCATCTCAGTCCAATGTTAGGGATCGAGAGGATTTGTAGTTGAATTGCTACCCTGTAAGGATCTATTTGTATCTGGTTCACCCTTACTTGTAAATGCAGCCCGTCAAGTTTCCAAATCAATGCAAAGGATGTTCATCATGCTCTTCTGTTGACAAACTCTCACTCCAATACCTGTCCCCCTAAAACCACAAGGATGTCAAAAGTGACACTAAGCTTCCTAGTAGTTCTTAGAAAAATGCAGTCCTGAACACTGGGCTTACCTTCCTGGGCCTTCTCAACCTCCATGTCTTAAACTGGTAATTCAACATTTGCTTGGTAGCTCCCTACTCCTTCTAAGCAGATTCTAAAATATTAATATTTTCCCACTTTTCTAGTTGTCCTCAGCAGAAGAGTTGTTCTGAGTTTCCTAGTTTACCTTTACCAGCAGCAAAAGTCCTCTTAGGCATTTAAATCATTTCTTAAGGCATGCTTCTTCCCCCACACTTTCCCTACTATTGGAAATTGGATCATTCTCTTTCAAAATGTTCCTGAACTGTAGTTGTCTCTGAAAGTGTTTTCTGATAATCTGCTTAGAAAATTGACTTGACTGTTCTTGGATCTTTGTGCAATCGAATAAAATTTTGAATCAGTTTATTGTTTTTCATACACAAAAATATCCTATTGGGATTTTGAAGGAAATGGTGTTGAATTCTATAATGTGAATTGGAGCTGGCTGATTGGCTTTCTGAGAACATGGCTGAGACCCAGAGATCCCTTTGTAGCAAGGTTCTGTGTTGCAGTTTTGGTAGATTTTCTTGGAAGCCTAGTCTAGGGCTATTTCTTAAGCCTTTCTATTGATTCTATGAGATACTCTCTCTTTTTTTTTTTTTGGTGCATATTTATGTATTTATTTTTTATTTCTATAAAGTAAGAAAGAAAGTACTTCCTATTAAATATTGAGGTATGTTACTAAGTTTAAATACAAATTATTTAAATTACCATATTAATTTACACTAAGAGGTCCTATCTGTTACTATATGTCACCCAAACATTATTGCTTATGGGGAAATCACTTTAATTTTTTTTAATTGTAGTAAGAATACTTAACATGAAATCTCCTCCTAACAAACATTTAAGTGTACAATACAGTATTGTTAAGTATAGGCACAATGTTGTACAACAGATCTCTAGAATGTAATCATCTTGCATAACAAACTTTATACCTGTTGAATAGCAACTCCCCATTTCTCCTTCACCTGGCCCCTGGCAACCACCATTCTACTCTCTGCTTATATGTGTTTGACTATTTTAGATACCTCATATTAGTGGAATCATGCCAATCATTTTCTCTTCTGTGACTGGCTTATTTCACTTAGCATACATGATGTCCTCAAGGTTCATCCATGCTGTTGCATGTGGCAGGATCTCCTTCTTTTTAAAAGCTGAATAATATTCCCTTTTATGTACGAGCTCTGTCTGGAAAGTATCCAGCCGTTGTTAGTATAATGAGAACGGTTTGTGCGACATTGATGTAACCTGGCAGCCAAGGAGAGTGGACTTCACTGTACTAGTCAGTGGGGCGCCAGACGCCGTTGAGTGAGCATGTGTACTGTGTGGCCTTTGCATTCGAAATGACTGAGCAAGCAAAGCAACGAATCTGCATCAAATTTTGCGTTGAGCTGGAACATTCCTCGGCGGAAACTATTCGGATGATTCAGAATGCTTTCAGGGATGACGCAATGAGTGCAGTGCAAGTAAAAGTGTGGCACAAACTCTTCAAAGGTGGTTGAGAATCTGTTGAATGTGATCCACGTTCTGGAAGGCCTGCAACAAGCAGAACACCTGAGAATGTTGAATGTGTAAGGGTTAGATTAAGAGATGCTGGGAGAACTGTATGAGGTCCCAAGGTGCCTACTTTGAAGGGGACTGAGGCGTCATTGTCCTGGGTGCAATGTTTCTTGTATCTTCTATCTTCTTCAGTAATTGTCTCTTATTTTTCATATTATGTGGCTGGATACTTTCCGGACAGACCTCGTATACATTTTAAAAATCCCTTTATTCATCCTTTGACATATAGGTTGTTTCCACATCTTGGCTATTGTGAATAATGCTGCAATGAACGTGGGAGTACAAAACATCTGTTTGAGATCCTGATTTCAATTCTTTTGGATAAATACCCAGAAGTGATTTCTGGATTATATGGTAGTTCTATTTTTAATTTTTTTGAGAAACCTCTGTACTGTTTTCCATAACAGCTGCATTATTTTATATTCCCAGCAACAGTATGCAAGGGTTCCAATTTCTCCATACCCTCACTAACACTTGTTATCTTTGCCTTTTTTTTTTAAATAGCCATTCTATTAGATGTGAGGTGAGATCTCATAGTGGTTTTGGTTTGCATTTCTCTGATGATTAGTGATGTTGAACATCCTTTCATTTACCTATTGGTCATTTGTATGTCTTCTTTTGAGAAATGTCTATTCAAGTCCTGTGCCCATTTTTAAATTGGGTTATTTATTTTTTTGTTATTGAGTTGAAGAAGTTCCTTATATACTTTGGAATACTAACCCCTTATCAGATGTCCAGTTTGCACATATTTTTCCCCATTCTATAGGTTGCCTTTTCACTCTATTAATTGTTTCCTTTGCTGTGCAGAAACTTACTAGTTTGGTGTAGTGCCAATAGTCTAGTTTTGCTTTTGCTGCCTGTGCTTTTAATGTCACATCCAAGAAATCATTGCCAAGACCAATGTCATGAAAGTTTTCCCCTATGTTTTCATCTAGGAGTTTTACATTTTTAGATCATACATTTAAGTTTTTAATCCTTGTGTATTGTGTAAGATAAGGGTCCAATTTCATTCTTTTGCATGTGTATATCCAGTTTTCCCAGCACCATTTGTTGGAGAGACTATCCTTTCCGCATTGTGTACTCTTGGCACCTGTATTGAAGATCAATTATAAATGCATGGATTTGTTTCTGGGCTCTCTATTCTGTGCCAATGATCCATGTGTCTGTCTGTATGCCAGTATAATCCTGTTTTAATTACTGTAGCTTTGTGATATATTTTTGAAATCAGGAAGTGTGATACCTCCAGCTTTGCTCTTTCTCAAGATTATTTTGGTTATTTGGAGTCCTTTGTGGTTCCATATGAATTAGTATTTTTTTTCTATTTTTGTGAAAAATGCTACTGGTATTTTGATAGGGATTACATTGAATCTGTAGATAGCTTTGGGTAGTGTGGACATTTTAACCATATTAAGTTTCTAATCTATGAACCCAGATGTCTTTCCATTTATTTGTGTCTTTTTAATTTCCTTCATCATTGTTTTGCAGCTTTAAGTGTACAAGTCTTTCACCTCCTTTGTTAAGTTTATTTTATTCTTTTTGCTGCTATTATAAATGGGATTGTTTTCTTAATTTCCTTTTTAGATAGTTCATTGTTAGTGTATAGAATGCAACTGAGTTTTATATGTTGATATTGTGTCCTGCAACTTTACTGAATTTGTTTATTAGTTCTAACAGTTTTGTGTGTGTGTGTATGTGTGTGTGTGTGTGTGTGTGTGTGTGTGGAGTCTTTACTTTTCTACATGTAAGATCATTTCATCAGCAAACAGAGATAATATTACCTCTTCCTTTCTGATTTGCATGGCTTTTATTTCTGTCTCTTGCCTAATTGCTCTGGTTAGAATTCCAATAGTATGTTGAAAAGTAGTGGTAAAAGTGGGCATACGTCTTGTTCCTGATTTTAGAGGAAAAGCTTTCAATTTTTCACCATTGAGTATGACGTTAGCTGTGGGCTTTTCTTCTTTCTTTCTTTCTTTCTCCTTTTATTTTTCCCTGAGACAGGGTCTTGCTCTGTTGCCCAGAGTGCAGTGGCACAGTCATAGCTCACTGAAACCTCAAAGTCCTGGGGTCAAGCGATCCTCCTGCCTCAGCCTCCAAGTAGCCGGGACTACAGGTGCACGCCACTACACCCAGCTAATTTATTTTTATACTTTGTAGAGATGTGGTCTTGCTATGTTGCTGGCCTCAAGCAATCCTCCCACCTTGGCCTCCCAAAATTCTAGGATTGCAGGTGTGAGCCACTGCACCCTGCCAACTGTGGGAGGGTTTTCATATATGACGTTTATTATGTTAAAGCTTCCTTTAATTCCTAATTTATTGAGAGTTTTTATCATGAAAGCTACTGAATTTTATCAAATGTTTTTTCTGCTTCTATTGAGATGATCATGTTATTTTTATTCTTCATTCTGTTAATGTGGTATACCATATTAATTTTTGTATGTTGAACCATCCTTGCATCCTAGGGAAAAATCCCACTTGGTTATGGTGTATGATCCTTTTGATGTGCTGTTGAATGTAGTTTGCTAGTATTTTGTTGAAGATTTCTGCATCTATGTTCATCAGGGATATTGGTCTGTAGGTTTCTTTTTTTGTATTGCCTTTGTCTGGCTTTGCTATTAAGGTAATGCTGGCCTTATGAAAGTTTGGAAGTATTTCCTCCTCTTCAATTTTTTTAGAAGAGATTGAGAAGAATTGGTTTTAATTCTTTTTTAAATGTTTGGTAGTATTCACCAGGGAAGCCATCTGGTCCTAGGCTTTTCTTTGTTGAGAGGTTTTTGATTACTGATTCAATCTCCTTGCTAGTTATAGGTCTGTTCAGATTTTCTATTTCTTCATGATTCAGTCTTATTAGGTTGTGTGTTTCTAAGAATTTATCCATTTCTTCTAAGTTATCCAATTTGTGTGTAATTAATTGTTCATAATACAATTCTTATCCTTTTAAATTCTGTGACATCAGTTGTAATGACTATTTTTTCATTTTTTGTTTATTTATTTCAGTCTTCTCTCTTTTTCTTAGGCAGCTTAGCTAAAGGTTTATCAATTTTATTTCTTTTTTCAAAAAACCAACTCTTAGTGTTGCTGCTTTTTTTTCTGTTTTTAAAATTATCTATTTTATTTATTTCTGCTCTGCTCTTTATTATTTCCTTCCTTCTGCTGCAATTGGGCTTAGTTTGTTCTTCTTATAGTTCCTTGAGGTGCAAAGTTAGTTTGTTGATTAGAGATATTTTTTCTTTGTTAAGGTATGGGTTTATTGCTATAAACATCCCTCTTAGTACTGCTTTTGTTGCATCAGATAAGTTTTGGTACATTTTGTATTCATTTTCATTTGTTTCAAAGTATTTTATAATTTCCATTTTGATTTCTTTTTTGACCCATTGGTTATTCGAGAGTATGTTGCTTAATTTCCACATATTCATGAATTTTCTAGCTTTCCTTCTGCTATTGATTTCTAGTTTCATTCCATTGTGGTTGAAAAAAATACTTGGTATGATTGCAGTCTTCTTAAATTTGTTCTGTATATATCTGTCAGCTCCATTTTGTCTATAGTGTTCTTCAAGTCTACTGTTTGTTTATTGCTTTTTTATCTGGATGTTCTATCCATTATTGAAAGTGGGCATGTAAATATCCTACTATTATTGTATTGCTTTCTATTTCTACCTTCAGTTCTGTCAATGTTTACTTTATATATTTTGGTGCTGTGATATTGGGTGCATATGTATTTATAGTTGTTATATCTTCCTGGTCAATTGACTTTTATTATTATATAATGTCAAAAACTGTCACAAGAGACATAGAAGGACATTATATAATAATAAGAGGGTCAATTGACCAGGAAGATATATAGTTATAAATTATGGGTTATGTAAGATAGGAAATACCTGTTTCTTGAAATTTGGTTAGATTCATGTGTAAAATTGTCTAGGCCCTATGCCTTTGGTGGGGCGTAGGGGCAGATTTTAGAATGACTATGTAGTTTCCTTAATGTCTGTTGATATGGTTTTCTACTTTTTTTTTGAGTCAATTACAGTAATTCATGTTTTTTAGAAATTTGTATATTTCACTTGCTTCCAAATTTATTGTAATAAACTTGTTCATAGCGTACTCTTACATTTTAAAATTTCTACCAATTTATAGTTACCAGCCCCTTTATTCTCATATTGTTTATTGTGCCTTCTCCTTTTCTCTGTTGTGATTTAGTCCAGATTATTTTATGAGACTTTTCAACGAGTAAGTTTCTGGTTTTATTGTTCAACTCTTTTTCTTTGTTTTTTATTCAATGGTTCTATTTTTGCCATGTTAAGTTTGGTATGCCCACTATGCAGCCAAAAATATATAAGTCTGGAGCTTAAGGAGAGGTCAGGGCTGGTGACATATGTTATCAGAACAATCTGCATAGAAACAGCATTTTAAACTATGGTGCTAGATGAGATCATCCAGGAAAAAACGCAGATCAATGCTTCTCAAACTATCTGTGGGGACAGTTTTATTTTCCCATGCCAATCTGTTGCAGACCAATACTTTGTAAAATACAATACTGTAAATTACTATAAAAATGAAATATAAACTATTAGAAACATAAAGATATCCAAAGCCAATCCTAATTTTTTATTTTTAGATACAACAACATAAAAATACTCTGTCACATTGTTTTAGAAGTTTCTAAATTTCTGTAATTGTGGTCTGGTAACAAACAGTTAATGGACTGACACTGGTGTACAGATCATGCTTTGAGTAGCATGGTGTGCCTGGGAAAGAGAAGAGGACCGAGGACAGAGCCCTGGGGGACTCTGACCTTTGGAGATCTGGTGGTGGGGGAGGAGACAGCAAAACCCCCCAGGAAGAGCAGCCATGAGGTAGGAGGAGAACGAGGCGAGTCTATAGCCAGGGAGGCCTGGAGAGGTGGGTGTTCCACGGAGTGGTCAGACCAAGCCAAATGCTGCTGAGTGGTTGGGTTGGGTAATATGAGGACAAAGAATTGATCATTGGCTTTGTCAATATTTAGGTTGATAGGGGAATGATGGGGGTGAAAGTCCCTTTAGAGTGACTTGGGTAGAGGATGAGAAGGGAGGAAGTAGAGCTAACAAGTACAGACAACTTTTTCTAAAAGTTTTGGGGGGGGGAGACCAGAGAAATAGGGCTATAGTTGGAAAGGGATATGGGGTCAAGATAAAGCATTTTGTTGATCGTTTAAAAATATGTAGGGGACAAATATTGTATGATTCACACCATGTGAGGTCCTTAGCATAGTCAAATTCCTAGAGATGGAAAGTAGAATGGTGGTTGCCAGGGGCTGGGGGAGGGGGAAAGGCTGTTAGTGTTTAATGGATATACAGTTTCAGTTCAGGAAGATGAAAAGTTCTGGAGAGGGATGGTGATGATGGTTGCACAACAGTGTGAAGGTACTCAATGCCACTGAGCTGTACACCTACAAATGGTTAAAATGGTAAAATGGTAAATTTTATGTTAGGTACATTTTACTACAATAAAAAAATATATAAAATTGAGTGATACTTTTATGTGGATGAGAATAATTCAGTAGAAAGGAAACTGATGATGCAGGTGACCCCAATTCAGAAGCAGTTTTGCTTCAGTGGCTTTCATGCTGGGAAATTACAGTACAAGTCCCAATCCCAGTGAGCAGGGTTTGGTGGTGTGTATGTTTTCATCTGTGTTCCAAGAAAACAGCTTGTTTCTAGTGGTAACTGTAGCCTTCATTCTTGTGTGTGCAAAACTGGCCCCTGGCTTTTTGGAAGAAACCTGGTTTGGGTTTAGGTTTTTTTCTTTTTTCCTGAGAAAGTTGAAATTCTACTACCCATTATCTGCTGTGCCTATTGAACTGAGGCTTGAGTCCTTGCAGACTTGCTACGCAGAGCTCAAGGTAATAAAAGGAAATAATTAATATTAATCAAGTGCTTACTATACATTAAGTTATAGTTTAGGTTTAACCTCTATAAGCTGCACAAAAGCCCTATGAAGTAGGTGTTATTATTATTATGACCATTTTACAGATGTGGAGACTGAGGCACAGAGATGATAAGTAACTTGACTGTGGTCACACATTCACAACTCAGGAAGTGGCAGCCTTGGGATTTGAACCAAGGCAGCCTGACTCCAGAGTTCTAGCATTTTACAATACTTTACATAGAGAGAATATGAATTTGTCACCCAGCACATAACAATTTGGGCATGCTGTTCCAAAAAAATTCTCCATCATAACATTAGCACTGTGGTCACATTGTGGGCACTGCATTTAGTTTTAGCAAAATATGGTTTATCACATTAAATTAATGCCATCAATTTGATTTTTTTGTTGGTTTTAAATTCTTAAATGTGTTTGTTTTTAAAGCTGTAAATGATCTAAAATATATATCCTAATTTTATGTTTTTACATATTTGCTTAATATTATAATAAAATATTATTTTAACCAACAATGGAAGTCCTAAAAAATTTTATCCTTAGTGTTTGACTATTACTAAGTAAAAACCATATTAGTGTAGTTAAAAAAAAAAGTTGTTTTTTTTTTTTCTGTAAGAAAGAGGATCTTTGTTTCTCTTTTCAGTTCCCTGAGAATTAACCAGACTTCTGTTTGTAGAGAGAAGTAAATGTATGACTTAACAGTAGTGTTCTCATCCTAGCTAAAAAGACTGCATTTGAGGAACTCTCAGAGCCCTGCCTTCAAAGGCTTCAGCTGCCTGGGTAACTGAGCCATGTAGAAGTAGAATCCCAGTTTTGAATTGTTTCCCAAGGCAGGCTTTATTTAATTCAGAAAGAGAGGGAATGCACTGTGATTCTTAAAGAAACCTGGTGTAATTTTGCATTGCAATAACAGATTTACAAGACATAACAGCCCTTTTCCATGGGTGTTGCTTTAGAGGGGAAAAAAAAAAAAGAGCAGACTGCAATATGCTGTTCCATTTCACCCAGATTACAGAAGATGGTAAAAACAAGAGCAACTAAATGGCAGACTGTGTGAAATTGAACAGGGAACTTTATCGTCCCCTTATCTATCCATTTTTATTCTTGACTGATTTAGCATGGGTGTGAACCTGACTTTTCGGTGCAGGAGTCATAGCTGTTATTATAGCCCTATAACAACTGTATAAGGGTCAGAAACAAAATGAACACCATTTTCATAGACTTTTAGGTTGACTCCCTGGTGATAAAGAAAAGGTTTAGTCTGGTTCACAAAATTGCTGTTAGATAGTATTATAAAATTTCACCACTACTACAGGATCTGCTTTGAATTTTATAATAGTTTAGCAAATAATGGGAAATCAGTAACTGTTTCCTGAGTGAATTAATGAATGAACCTTTCATTCCTGTGTGGTACTTTCCAAATAGACATTACTTCAGTATATTATTTGACAGAGTAGTATACTTTTCCATTTTGGCCATTTATTGGAAGATATCTCATGATGTGAAAAACCCTAATCCTAAATTGGAATTTTTCATGGCATGTGAATAACAGAAAAAATATATTACATTCCTTGACAAGAACCACATTTGTTAATAAGATGTTAGGGTTAGGTGCTTTTATTTTTGATCATAAATTAATAGTCATCTTATTTTCAACACAGTTGCCAGACACATAATAAGAAAAAGCACAAGTGAGTTATTACTTGTTAGTTTTTCCACAGTAACACTTAAACAGATGAACCAATTGCAAAGGAAAGAGAAAAATCTGAAAGAAAAATGGGAGTTCCCAGTTGTTGCTTTCTACCGTGATAAGGTATTAAAGATGAATGATAACAAAGGCTGAGTTAGGACACCCAGCATCTGCAAAATTGGGATAATAAAACTACCACTCTGATAAGATTAAATGAAAATTCACAAAAAGTGTGTAATCATTTAAAACAGTAAACATATAGAGTGCTTGGCATGCTCCAGACATAACCTGTCTTAAGCTCTTCACAGTTTAAACTCATTTAATTCCGACAATGATTCAATGAAGCAGGTAATTATTATTATCATTTATTACCCTTTGATAGATGAGGACAAGTGAGCTGTAGGGAAATGAATTTGCCTAAATTCATCAGCTAGTAAGTGACAGAGACAGGACTTGAACCCAGGTGGTCTAGCTCCAAAGCCCTCACCCTTGACTAAGAGGCTACACTTCTTCTCAAAAGATGGGAATAAGTAAGTTATATCAAAAGCTGATTATTCTCAAATATCACTTGAAGACCCAGCTCTCACACTTTAAGCTTTGAAAAAAAATCGGAACATTATTATTATTGCTGAAAAAGACTTCCTTATTATCTTGAATCCCAAGGGGTTAGAAAGGATTCAGGAGATAATGCTAGTAAACTACTTTTAGCTTTCTGTTTGGAATTTACAAGCTAAATACAGAGAGATCATTATCATCTACACACTTTAGCAGCTACTGTTCACAATAAGAGCACACAGAAAGGTGTACGTAATAAGTCAAATAAAAAACTGGTATCAGACACAGAGAAAAGTGAAATAACATACAAAGGACACATAGGTCATGCATGCACTTTTTGCTACATTATTAATTAGGGCATTGTTTGATTAATTTTTTGTCAAATATCAGCTACAGCAATGGCTATAAAGAATTTTCAGATGCTAAGGCAATAATTTTTACGTTAGTTTTATTCCAAAAAGACTGCAAAAAAAAAAAATCTCCAAGTGATAGACTGAAATCCTGGGTATTAAGGTCTCTTAATGTTTCAGAATATAGAAAATTTCCATTCAGCCTTACCTATTTCCTGAACAAATACACTGTTGTTCAGGTCACATGACTTAATTCACTGAGAAAACAGAGTAAAGATGCAGATGTCATTTAAAAAATTACCCAAAATAATAAACATTATAAATAAGAGAGATATTTCATTATATTAGAGAAAAAATGAGTTCATTATATATGGTTATTGGTTTCACAGTAAGAGAGTTGATATAAATGTAACGCTATTTAGACATTTACTTTTGATTTGCAAGATGGCTGAGAACATTAACCAAATACTTTGCTTCAGTGGGTAAGGGAAAATAAATCATTGATAGTGGTTACAGCTTGTCTGAGCATTATGTTAGACAAATAAGCTTTTTACTTCCCCTGCTGACATTAATAATCTCATTACATTTCTTAAAACCTTTAGCTTAGCCAAGGTTGCCTGGAAGCTAAATATTTAAAGGAGGCAATTTTCAATATGTAGTTAACAAATGTGAGACTCACTAATCAGTTTCAAACTTGAAATATTTTGAAAAGAAAACATTTTTTTGATTGCCAAACCGTCAATGTACTTATTCAGTGATTTAATTTTCTCCTGTAGAACCAATAACTCATTTGTTTATAATAAGAATGTTACAGATTAAATGTTATTTAACTTGTACACATTTATTTATTTTCTTAGAATCAATTTTTATATCCTACACCATGATAACTATACATCAAAGTAGCAAGAAGGTGACATGGAATTTATGAATTCAATAATTTTTTCTAAATGTATAAAATGGATTAGAATCAAATTAAAGAATTTAAAATTCAATGTCTTCTTCCTAAACACATTATTTATTTCCTTAGGAATCTAGCATATCCTATTAGAAATATCACATCATCTGGGATAGTTCAGTATGACATTAAAAGCTAAAAATATGTAATCCTTAAAACAATTCTCCCTTAGTCCAGGAATCATCAGTTGTAATAGCCTAATCAGCATCTCTCCATTTACTTTTCAGGATAATTCTCTATGTATTTTGTTTATTCCTGAAGGACTGAATTTATATGCCCTACAAAATTGAACGGAGCCCTTTAAAATTTTTGGAACACATTCTGAGTTTTCTCATTTAATGCTTTTGAGTTAAACAATGGGGCTGTACTTAGTTTTGTTTTGAAAATGTCCTAGTTGAAGTGAAATGACTTTATAATGATTATGATTGAACAGATTAACATTTTTGAACAGTGAATAACTCGTCAGCTTACCTAATTGGTTGTATTGCAATTCAATATTTGTATTTCCTTAATATTTTTTCCCTTTGGTTTTCTTCCAAAAAATATCTGAAAAGTTATTTAATAATTTTATAAGTAAATAAAATAATCTTGCTGATATTATTATAGTTTTGGTTATAATAGTTATGAAAACATATTCATCATATAATACACTAGTGTATTAATTTATCCACTCACAAGGAGTTAATGCTTTTCAACCCATGGGGAAAAAAATGAAGCCTCTTTAATATCACATGCTACCTTTTCAAACTCTAGGTTTTAGTAATTAGAATATTTCTGTTTTATATGCAGCACTAGAACTTTGTAAATTCTCAAGATTCAGAGAAAATTTTTTGAAAAACATTGGTTTAGAAGATATTTTGAAGAATCTACTCCCTAATTAAGTTGTCCACATGGGGACCACAGAACTCTAAAATTTGGTCTGGAATTAAGTCTTATATATGAGCTAAGGTCATGCTTTCTATTTTACAGGTTTGTCAAAGGATTAATCTAAACAAAACTAGTATTTCCAAGGTTAAATCTAAAAGGACTAGGCTATTTTACACATAACTAAATAGAGCTTGAATTTGTCCAAATATTCATTCACAATTATTAATGAATAGTGTAAAAACAAAGAAAGATAACATTTGGGTAAATTACTGATTAGACCTTAGCTTAGTAATTTTTTGGTACAGAAAAGTTTAGTATATGGCAATATGAAACCAGCTAAGTTGCTAAAATAAAGCATAAGAGGTGATTTAAAAATCAACAAAAAATTGTCCAAAGTCTTCTCAAATTTTAAATTGAATGGGACTGAATTTCTAAGAAATTATTTTTCTGGAGTTTTGACAACCTATGATTTTTAAAGAGTTTACCTATTAGTGTATTACATTTATTAATATTTGTTAAAAGCTTCATTGCATCTTCATCAACTCGAAACATCCTCTGCATTTCACACAATTTCCATTGTAAGAAAAATGTGTATTATACACACATTTTCCTTCTATTTCCTTAAGAAGACTAAAGATAAAACATAGATGTGTAAGTTAATTTCTCTCAACATAGGTGGAGACACTGATCATTCCTTCCTTTATCCCTCTGAATTTGTACCCATATCTTCTTGTTCTATATTATTTTGTAACTATTTGATATGAAACCTTATGTCATATACAAATCACATGGTGTCTAAAAGTTTAGTTTTGTAGGATTGTAAGTGATCAATATGAGCCCACTCCTTCCTTGACATACTGCCACGGATTGTATTCCTATTGGCATGATTTGACCTTGACCATTTCACTTCAGGGACAGTCTATGAGGTTTCCAGAGTTGATTTAAACATTTATCTCTCTCCCAGGAAAATAGCTTTGTTTTTTCCGTTTAAGTATCAAAGCTTAAAATTAGCCTTTAGTTTCGGAATATCTGTATTTTATATGTTCTTCGTACATTTGTATTTTTTTGTTAGTACCAGGAAAAAGACAATAGGTTAAGAAATGAACACCATGTTCTTTCATCTTTAGACACATTGAAAGGAGAAAAATTCCCAATCAAGAGATTGTTTGATATTTTTAACATATAGACTTGAAATGAATTTAGCTACAAAAATAAAATAAACAATCACCTTTTGTTTGGGGGGGGAGAGAATACGTATTTTGAGGTAGAAGGGGAAATTCCATGGAAGCTACAAAACCATTTGGGCTAAATTCTTATTTGTTGCACAGTTTTTGGCATTGATACTGTCTACCACTGCTTAAAAAGATAATCCACTGGCTGTTATTAAAAAAAAAAATTTTAAAAATAAGCATCCTTAAAATTTTAAGAGCATTTGGATTCAGATAAAATACTGTAACTCATCCTATAAATTATGAAGTTGTTTGCAAATGATGGTCATAGTGAAGAAAACTGGTAGCCTTATCATCATCATCGTAATCGTCATTATTTTATATTTTTCTTACGACTTCATATTACTTATCCTTTCGCCCAAAGAAAGTTTTTATAGGGTTGTCTGGAATTGGATGAGGTTTTACAAATCCTCCATAGTTAGATAAATTCACAGCAGCTGCAAAAACCTATAAATGCTGAATTATCTGTTAAGAAAAACTTTGTGCTTTTCTTCTCAGGGCTGCAACAGACCCCAGTGAATTTTGGAAGTTAAAAGCAGAAATTATAATTCTCAGTCTTGATCTGTGGCTTGGCAGCGCCCCCTTATGTCCAGGATCTAGAATGAAATCTAGTTTGGGAGAGAAACCAGCAATGGTGGCTTTAGTCTTGAGCAATCAGCTACAGAAATGGCTTTAACTTGCTGCCACTCCAAATGCTGTCCCCCGAAGACTGAGAGCCAGTAACTTGTTTTCTTTCCGGCCCCCCAATATCCCTTTTCTGGAAGAATTAGTTGTAGACTAATTAACATTAGGGTATAATTTGCTGAGATTTAATATGCTGATCCCACTGAGATGTTTGCATGTTCATTACAGACAATGCTGTAAAAAGAGGGGCCCCTGAAGTGTGGAATTTCTGGCATTACTGGGTCAGTCCAGAAGGGCATGGATTAGGTGAGGCAAGTGAAGCTGAATTGTATAAGTGCAGGGTCTAATTCTGGTTTAATTTAGAATTTTGATAATTTGCTCATCATGAATTTTTTTTCATTAATTTTCTATTTTTAAAAAGATTGTATCAAAAAATTATTTATCTTGATTACTAAGTTTTTGGACACCCCCTTAAATTCTGCCCTCCCCAAGTGAGTGCCTTATGTGCCTTACCCTCGTCCTGGCCCACTCAGGAGGAAGTGGCCTTTTTGTGAGTGCTTGCCAGTCCTAGAATTCTGCATATCACGCTACAAACTTGCTACCTAGTCCACCTTCCCAGCTGAACTTGATGACCACCAATAAATAGTATTGTCGTGTCTATCACAAGTACACTGTGTAGGGAAACTGAACTGAAAACTTGCCACCAATCCAGTGACGCTGAAAGGGTTTAATGGGTTCATGTAACAAGGGAGGAGGAGGTCCTTGGGTTCAAAGGACCATAAAATAATAAAGTTATATAACATTTTTGCATTACTCTAGTAAAAAATAGAAGACTTGCCATATTGCAATGTTATCTATTGTCCCGGATTGATCTTTTGCTTTGCATGGCTAAGTTCTCAATAATCATTTTTTTTAACATTTCAAACTGCTGGCTTTTTCTGGTAGGATAAAATAGATGTAACCAGCTTGGAGATGGTATCTCCTAAGAGTATAGGGTTTAATATTACCTTCCCAGAGAGCGCAAATGAGGGCTTCCAGTGGGTGCCTTGGTTCCCTTGGGTGAGGGCTGAAGGCTCAGCTCTCCCAAGCCTGGAATGTGATCAGATTTCAGCCTTCAAAGGTCAGTATCTGGGACCTCAGAAATGCAGTATTTGGAGTGCTTTTGAGATTTATGACAGGGAAGAAGAATAGTTTAGCTGTGGTCAGCAGCCCTTAGGATTCATGGGCAGTGCTTTTTTGAGTTGAACATGCAATGTGTTTTGGTGGAGTTTGTTTTCCCTCCATAGATCAGCTTCCTGGTTTTAACAAAACAAGGAACTCAGAAAGCTTTTAACTGCAGCTGGGCAAGAAGACAGGGCTAGAAAAGGATGATCTTGATAAAAACCAAAAGTTTACATTCATTTATGTCTTTGCTTTTATACATGAAAATAGATCCCTACCTAATCTAGGCTTCTCATTTCATTTCAGCATGACTGGGAGATCTTTATTATTGTATTTATCAGGATTTAAAGTCTTGAGGGGTAGGGCCTTATAAATTCATTTAAGAGCTGCCTAGAACTCATTGTGGAAGAAATCTGGCTATAAACAATAAACCAGTCTCATGGTTTATGCATATTTGATTAACAATGGTGATGTCAGCCATGCATATTCCTTATTTTCTGCTTCCACAAAAGTCAGAGAAAAGGAATAATCTAACACTATATTAGGAGATAACTTTCTGTTGCATTTATAAAAAGCATTAGGATATACTAGGTACTAGACTATAACAGATGTTGCTTTTCTTGATATCCTTTTCATAGGAAATTTATGTGTTTTAAAGGTTTTTTTTCCCCTGATACATATGGTTTAAAAATGAGTTTCATTAGTGAATTTCTAACCTTGAATATACTGAAATTGGATAGGAACTCAGTTAAAAATACTTTTACTTTATTTAATAAGCCTTTTAAATTAGTATTTTAAAATTAAAAGAATGATTTGCTTTAAAAAATATTAGCTGACACTCAATTTCATAAATAACTCATATAATTAGAGCATATCTTTGAATTGTATCAATTCAGCAGCTCTATTAGGCAACACTCTGTCTAGGAAAAGCAAAGTGAAAACTCCTAGATTTAATAGAGGTAACAAAGAAATTTTCATTACCCTTGTAATCTCTTGCAAGTGTCCAGAAGGTTATAAAAGTGTTTATACAAAAACCCTCATTTGTCTTCTTATTTTCCTATAATTAAAATTTCCAGTATTCAACACTGATATATAAGATGAATAGACAACATTTACAAATTGGACCTTATCTTCCTCAATATATTTAAGTGCTAACATCATAATAACAATATTTCATTCTTTTTTATTGCATATACACTTTCTTTTTGGGGGCCTATGTTCAATTTAGTAGGCTCTTTTGATCTAGCCTTGGAAACCAGTCACCATTTTAAATACCACTACCATGAGAAAATAAGGTAAACTTTTGGAACATTATATTTGCATTAGGGAATGACTATTTGTTATAGAGAATCATGGACCCCATAATAGTCAGGTTTTCTTACTGAAGTATCAACATGAGTTCAGCTTAAGTTCATTTTCCCCATGGGATGGTACTGTGGTTGGACCCAGAAACATGGTTTGAGCGTAATAGGTTCTGTGTCATTAACCATTAAGATAGAGCAGAGTAATTGATAAATAAAACAGTTTTTAAATAGTTCAGAGAAAAAGAGGAGTAGGGAAATAATCAGAATTTTAAAAGTCAACATTACCACTTGGATTCACTTTAATCATGTGAGGCTGGATGACCAATTGATTTATAAAGTGCAGAGACTCACTTAAGGTGTTAATTTAATGTGTCAAATGGATGAAGTCTGCCTGAGATACTGGGGGCCATAAAGGAAACTTTGTCTCCAACAAGTTTAGTTTCATAAACCTCACTTGCCTTCACATGTAATTAGATATAACAATAGTAGTCTTCCCCCTTCTCTCCCTGTGTAAGACAAATTTCTGATTTTGTTTTGTCAACTAGAAAATGATATTGGAGGATTTTGGAAGGACTGATACAGATAAATAAGGTAGAATTATTGCCTTGGAGAATCTTTTGAGTTCTTCAACAAAATAATTTATCTGTCTCTTGATGCACTCAATGCAAATACTTTATTTTGTTTTAAATAATTGAAAGGGTTAGTCAGTAATATCTATGTTTTTTAGCTATCATTCATGGTTAGTCATTAATGTCATTTACCGATATACATATTAGACATTTGATATACTTGAGTTATGATGAATTATAGTGTAAACGCCCAAATGAGAGTAGAAAGACCGTGTTTTTTATTTTTTAGCAACACAGATTAATTTGCTTTTGGTTTTCCATGATGTGTCAGTGACATATACTTGATAGAAATTGGAAAATTCAGATGCTGTAGTTTGGGGTTTTGTTGAGGGAACACAGATACCATTATTTACCAGGAGTTCCTTCTAGATAATTTTCTGGGCTTGATTTTGGTTCTGTACGGAGCAGTTGGAAATTCGGAAACTTTCTCTGTTCCTATCTTTTGTGTGGAATCAGAATAGGTGCTTAACAAATTCTTAAAAATCATTTTTTAAAAATTTCTTCTTATTTAAACAAGTCATTCATATTTGTAAGAATAAAGGACATGTAGATAAACAAAGTGAAATATAAAAATTATCCTTACCTCTACTACTTTATCCAGTAGTATAATATTATTTAAATACAGACTGTGATAAGTTTAAGACGCACATTTTAACCTTAGAGCAATCCCTAACAAAATAAAAGAAAGAGGTATAGCTAATAATCCAATGATGGAGATAAAATGGAATCCTGAAAAACACTCAATTAATCAAAAAAGGCAGAAACATTAAAAAAAACCCATATGAGACATATAAAAATCTAATAGCAAGAAGGTAGACTTAAATTAAGCTAGCCATACTGATGGCTGCATTAAATATAGTTTAAATGCTCCAATCAAAAGGCAGAAATTAGAGATTTTTAGACTAGATTAGAAAGCAAGAGCCAACTATATGTTATCTATAAGAAATACACTTGAAATAGGAAGATATAGATAGGGTAAATATATAAGGTGGAAAAAGATATATCATGCAGACACATATAAGAAAGCTACAGTGGCTATCTTAGTATCAGACAAAGGAGACTTTACAATAAAGAATATGACCAGGAATAGAAAAAGGACATTTCACAAAAGAAAAGGGAGCAATTCATCAAGAAGATACCAGAATTCTAAATGTGTATGCAGCCCATAACAGAACTTATAAATACATGAAGGAGAAACTGACAGATCTAAAAGAAGAAATAAACAAATTCACAATTATAGTTGGAGACTTCAACAGTTCTCTTTCAGCAATTGATAGAACAAATTGACAGAAAATGAGTAAGTATACAGAAGACCTGAACAACATTCTCAGCCAATTTGACATAATTGACATTGATAGAACATTCCACCCCAGCAGAATTTATATTATTTTCAAGCACACATAAATTTCATTGGGATAAACCATATGCTGGGCGAGAAACCAAGTTTCATTAAATTTTAAAAGTTTGATGTCATACAGAGATGTTATCTGACTACCATGAAATTAAATTAGATATTAGTAGTAAAACATTATCTGAAAAATCTCCCAGTATTTGGAAATTAAGCAACATATTTCTAAATAACCCATGGGTCAAGAAATAATGCAGAGGGGGAAAAAGCCACATTGTTTTGTAACCTGCTCTATTTACTTAGCAGTATGTCATACTGTGTCAATATCATCACATTTGATAATTCTGTTGTATAGAGGTACCATAATTTATTTAGTTGATTCACTGAGGTTGCCCATTGAGGGTAAAAGTTTTCACTTTTGTAAACAATGTTGCTATAAACATTGTTATATAGATACTATTGACTCCTTGCCTCATTATTTCTTTGGGAAACATTCTTAGGAGTCAATCATTTTGACCAGTTTCTGATCTAAGTGCCTTTGATACATATAACCAAATTTTCCTCTGAAAATTGTGCCAATTTACTTTTTCATCAGCAGTTTCTGAGAGTTCTTGTTTCCCTATATCCTGAACAACACTAAGCATTACCTTTTTAGATGTAAGGTGTGAAGTAACAATCTAACTAGTTAGCCAGTTTATTAACTTTATTTCAGGAAACACCATTTTTATTTGAAAGAACGATTGACTGACAAACTATGGTTACTCCTACTTTGGTATTTTGCAGATATTTTCCTGAAAATGAGAAAAGTGAGTATGTCACTTCAAGGAAAATAACTGACAGTTTTTGTTGGCAATGATAAAATTTAATCCTTCAATTAAAAATTAGTATTTTGGAAAGCTTGTTTCCCTCTTGATCTTGAAAACCTCCCAAAACGTCAATATTTTTCTGATAAGAGTGGTGGTGATATTAATTAATCTGATTTATTGATATTATATATTGAAATGTGTCAATTTGAAATATCTCCTTAGCGCAAAGAATTAATATTTTCCAGTTTATTGGGATTTACATCATAGGCTCCCCTGACTTTCAGGCCTTTGAACTCAGACTGAAATTATGTCTCTGGCTTTCTTAGGTCTTCAACTTGCAGACAGTAGATCATGGGACTCCTTAGCTTCCACCATCACATGAACCAATCCCTCATAATAAATCTCTCTCTCTCTCTCTCTGTATGTACATATGTGTGTGTGTATATATATGTGTGTATATGTGTACACATGTATGTGTACACACACATATGTACATATATATGTACACACACACACCCCTGTATATCTGTATCTCTCTCTGTATCCTATTGCTTCTGTTTCTCTGGAGAACCCTGACTAATATAACCAATGATACTACAAAATCATGCATGGGTAAAAGTGCAATATAGACAAATGATTTTTAATATTACAGAGTATGAAAAGCTCATTGTTATGGTTTCAGACTCTGCATTGCAACTACACTTAAAGAAATTACCATTTGTTATGTTTTGTTGTATCATCAAAGAATACCTACAATTATCTGAAAAGTCTATTAAAATACTTCTTCCCTTTCCAACTACATATCTGTGTGAGGGCAGATTTTCTTCATATACTCCAACAACTTATTGAATGCTGAAACAGATAGAAGAATCTAGTTGTTTCCTATGAAGCCAGATAATAAATAGATTTGCAAAAATGTAAAACAATGTCATTCCTCTTACTACTTTTTTGTGTGAAAATATGGTTATTATTCTTAAAATATGTTATTTATGTAAAAATGTACTGGATTATCTCTAAAGAATTAATAAATGTTCTAAAAATATCTTAATTTTAATTTCTAATATGATAGATATTTACCCATATGAACAGAAACTCTTTGGTGTCTTCAGTCATTTTTGAGTGTAAGGAGAGTTCTGATACCTGAAAAGCTTGTAAACCTCTATACTAGAGCATCTCTGCCCTGGCCACCTCCTGCTAACCAGGTTCAATTAGCATAATTTTATATATGTACTGGTGTTAGAGTAGGAAACTAGGAGGCATGGCTGAGACTGGATACAGGGTCTTAAAGATTGGGTGCAAGTGTTAAAGTAAACAAGGTCAGATGCAGGGGCTTAAAGATTGAGTGCAGCTGTTAAAATATAAACAACCCGCAAGCAGAAGCTAATTAGAGGGGCTGATAACTGCTGGCAAGAACCGGCTTCAACCAGCTTGTCAGTTATCTCTGCCACATTTCATGAACTTTGAATAATTACAATATCATTTACATTGTGGTTTTAAAATTTCTCTGCCCTTGAAATTGCCATGACATTTCCTAAACAACCACATAAAGTATGAAAATCGGAGGGAACCCAATTTTAGGAATTACTACCCAAATTCTTAGTAAAAGCCAACCTTGAATATTCCTCCCCTCAATTAGTAAAACTACGAAAGGTCTAAAACCACTTCCTTCCAGTGCAGCTGCTCTTTTTCCAACCTGCCCACTCTCTGACAGTGTACTTTCGCTTTCGATAAAAAGCTGTCACTTGCTTGGCTTACGTGGTGTGTCCTCGTATTCTTTTCCCAACAATCACCAAGAACTTGGAAAAACCTCCACTTGGAGGCCAGTAACACTGGGCCAGAGTGATATTCTGTGAAGTGTCAAGATGATCTAGATCCCTGTGGACTTTATTATGACAGTGTAACGGCAAAAACCGGAGTCACGTTGCCCAAGGAAACACGGAGAGGTACATAAGGATGCAGAGAGATCAGGTTTATTAACGCCGGCGGGCTCAGAGGGGATCTTCTGCCAAAATCTGAGCACCCCGGTCAGGGGGACTTGTCTTTTATACTTCAAGGGCAAGGAGGTGGTAGAGAGCGGCTCATACCAGGAAGTGTACACATAGGGAAGTTACTGTAACTTACAAGGTAGCTGCTGCAAGGGGAGCTGTTTAGGAGAGCATGAGCTGCAGGCGTTAGTCAATTTCATAAGGCGACAAGCAGTCTTACAGAAGCAGATTAAGCAATTAACATACATGGGGCTATAGCTTGTCTGTTTCAGGGTAAAAGGGTTTTAGCAAGTTTCTATTTTTCCCTCATAACAGAAAGCAGGAGAATTAACTTTACCCTGAAACAAGGTACACTGCTGTTCTTTCTATGTAAAGATAAACCGATTTTGATCCTTGCTACAGATAGCTATTGATAAAAAGCATTCATCAAATTAATAAATACATATGAAGTGACAGAGTCTGTGTTGATTGTTCCTGTAAAGACACAGCATTCACCATGGCAGCTGTGGCTTGGGCTTCATCTAGTTATGTTTGTGGTAGTCACTATCTGCCACTATCCATCTCATTGTTACAGAGGTCAGACAGGTGAGTTGAATGAGGCTGTGATGAGGCTCACCACTCTTGCATCCTTCAGGTTTTTGATGGTGATGTTAATCTCAGATGTCCCTCTAGTAATTCGATATTGCTTCTGATTTACTGTTTTCCAATTTAAGGGGTTTTCACTTTGTTCTTCCTGCCATAATGGCTCTTACTCTCTAGATCAGGGAACAAGTGTGAGGATTCTGCCAGCTGAAAATTCCATTGTTCCACTGGAGTCACAGTGAGATAGACTTGGGCTAGAACTCCATTATTTGGCTTCCATAAGCCTACGTTATAACCAGAGGACCATAATGGCCAAATCAGCTGGTAACAAAAACAGCTGAGATCCTGTATGTATTAGTCCTTAAAAAAAAATTCTGGGCTTTCCCCTTTGCTCAGTGTAGTTACCCTGTCAAATGACTGCAGGTCTCTTTGGAGGAAGGACTGGAGGAATATTTAGAATATATCTGTGCAAGGGTTGCAGGATTGTTCCTCAAGGGGACCTGACTTTCCCTTTAATCAGCAGTCTCTGGGTTTGTGAAGAGATTTAGATCAGGATACTGGATGAGCGACTGTGATATTCCATTGTGGGCAACTGATAAAAGCCTGCAGTGAGGCTTACCAGCTCTTCATTTTTTTCTGACTATATAACTGGAAATCAAACAATGCCTTTGGTGCTCTACATCTATCTTACCCCTAAGAATACTATGATCTGTTACCTTCACTCTAAATCCCTGTGTCTTATGGTACCCAGGCTGCCACTCTGAGCTTGCTGCCAGGTAAGGTAATTGCATCCATCTTGCTTCAATGGTTAAGTGCTGCTACCTGGGATCTGCTATTCTAAAATTTCATTATCTCCATGGATACTAGGGAATCTTGTTGCATGTCGGTATGTCTTGCTGCCAATTCTGGCCTACACAGTCACTGCTGGGCTTCCCACTGGTACATTCCTTATTGCCTCAGCAAGGGAAGTGTCTTTTGGGTTCTCTAAGAGAATGTGGAAATATGGTGAGTTCTCAGGTTTTAAATAACGTTTCTGCCTCTTTGAGCTTTCTAATCACTTCTTTAATTCAATGCCAAAGAAATTCTTACAACATGCAATGGTAAAATAGGGATAAGATAATTACAGTGAACACTCCCATTCAAAAAGCGGAGGCGTGCAGCAGCCATGGTTTCGCGACAATCTGAAATCCCAGTGGAAAAATGCCCTCTGGGCTCCTGACTCTGCCCTCTGAGACATCCTTCTTTTTCAATCCCACTTAGCCACTTCTAATGAGGGCAGTGGAAAATATGTCCTCTAGGCAATTTTCCACCAGCCTTTAGAAAGCTGGGACCCAGAGACCCTTTTGCATTTTGAGCAACTTCATTCTGTTTTAGTTCAGGCTGGTGGTAGCACTTTACCCAATACAACTCCCTTAAAAATATTGTAGGTGTTCTATGAATATGATCAAGGTCCCTCCATTTTTCAAAAGCCATGTTCACAATTATTTTTGAGATGTGCTTCTGTATACTTTTTTTATTGCTACTTTTGGATTAGGCATCTATGGGACAATGTCCTTAAGATTCTTAGGGGCCATTTTGTCTAGCTGAGAGGGTCTACCAGTGGTTATTAACAAAGGGTTTTAGAGCCACATTTTTAACTTTATCTTTGTTCTCATGACTTATTTCCTTTGGGAATCTTTACCAGATGGTGAAGTGAGAGATAAGAATGTATTTTATTTTCTAACACAGCAAGTTCTGGTCTCTCCTTATTTCCTTTAAATTACGTTTGCAATCAGGCCAATTTTTTCTTTCCTTTACCTTTTTCTTGCAATACTTTATTATATGCAGCTAGAAGATATCAGTTGATGCATTGAACATTTTGCCTAGAGATCATTTTTCTCAAATCCAGAGGCTTTTCCTATCTTCCAAATTGCCATAAATGATAGTTTTACCAATTGTTTTTACCAGTATACAATGTGGATTTTTTTCCAGACTGTTATAGCAGTTTCCTCACTGATTTTTCTATCTTCTTCCTGCTGTCTAGTCACCAAAGCCAATGTCACATATTTTAGGTTTTTCTTACCCACTACATGCTGGAGACAGACCAGACAGGTGGGAAGAACGTGGTGCTCAGTGGCACGACTGAGCTGCTGAATTAATCCATCCTGGAGCTTTCCTATCTTGGAACTTCTGTGTGTTAGTAAACATTCCTCATGTCTTAAGCCATATTAGCTATTTCTTCTAATGGATGCATTTTGTCTAATATACATATCTCTCATAAATAATGATAATTTTGCCTCTTTTTCCAGTATTTACTTATCTAAGCATATTTGCTAACACTTTAAAACATATAAAAAGTGTGACAATGGACATTCTTCTCTCATTCCTGATTTTAATAGCTAAGAATGCTTGGTTGGGCGTGTGGTGGCTCACACCTGTAATCCTAGCATTCTGGGAGGCTGAGGCGGGAGGATCGCTTGAGCTCAGGAGTTTGAGACCAGCCTGAGCAAGAGCGAGACCCATTTCTACTAAAAATAGAAAAAATTAGCCAGTGTGGTGGTACACACCTGTAGTCCGAGCTACTTGGGAGGCTGAGGCAGGAGGATTGCTTGAGCCTGGGAGTTTGAGGTTGCTGTGAGCTAGGCTGATGCCATGGCACTCTAGCCGGGACAACAGAGTGAGACTTTGTTTCAAAAAAAAAAAAAAGAATGCTCTTAGTTTTTTGACAGTAAGTGAGAGACTAGCCATTGATTTGAGATAGATTTTTAAAAAACATGCCAAAAAGCCTCCTTTTATTCGTAGTTTATTAACAGTTAAAATAATCAGGAATGGATGTTGAATAATAAGTGATTTAAAATAAATTACCTCACTCTATCCTCTATTTTCCATGGTGAATATGGTTCAGCTCATTGGAAGACAAATAGAGTTGGGGAAGAACATCAGGCTTTTTCTTCTATTCATGTAATAGATACATAGAGAATCTGAGAGATTTGTCCTATCTCTACCTAGACTTCTCTAATTACTCTGCTAGAAGTGATCTTCCTCTGAGAACCCTTCATTTGTACTTCTTTCTAGCATCATCACTGTCACCATCACCATGCTCACTGTCATCAGTACCACCATCACCACCACCATCACCATCCCTACCACTGTCACCATTACTATCATTGTCACCGTCACCATCACCATCATCACCATCATCACTACCACCATCACCACCACCATCACCATCCCTACCACTGTCACCATTACTGTCATTATCACCATCATCACTGTCATATCAACAGTGGAGCAACTGCCATTTGTAGAATGGCTATTCTGCACCAGACACTCTGCTAGTTGATAACTGAATACTCAAAATCATCTTATGAGATAATGGTCGTTTCTTTATTTTACAGGTAAGGAAACAGAAACCCAGGAAGATAAATTAACTTCCTCCAAACCATGCAGAAATGTGAAGCCCAATCTGTCCGATGATAATGTTTTTATGATCTTTCCTTTTTACTATGTTGCCATCCACTTTAGTCTACCTTGTATTATACTACTTGTCTTTCATCTCCTTGCCTATATTGGAAGATTTTTGAGGGTAAGAAACACCTCTTATTCATCTTGTGTATCCTCCATCCCTTAGATTGTGCCTACACACAAAATAGGAGCAATATCTTGGGATATATTATGCAGTTTTCTCCTTTGTTCAGAATTCTTGACTTAGTTTATTAACAACTAAAATAATCAGGAGTGGATGTTAAATAATAAGTGATTTAAAATAAATTACCTCGCTCTATCCTCTATTTTCCATGGTGAATATGGTTCAGCTCATTGGAAGATGAATAGAGTAGGGGAAGAACATCAGGCTAATTGGTCTGAGGCTTCTTTCTGTCTGGGGGAGAGGGGATATTCAACTTCTGATGTCAAAATGAGATTCCTAAATTCTTTTACATCTCTGTTTAACCTATCAAGGGCCAGGCTCCTGGAGTTATCATCTGTTATAAAGAGATACTATCCACATAGGGCCACTGGTCTTGCTATGTTATGGTAACAGGAGGACATCAAAGTTCAGAGGACTATGGAAAGAGGGAAGGAGAAAGAATAAGGAGACTGGGTAGATTTGTGGGTTTTTATTTGTCTTTTCTGGATTTTGCCCTGGAAAGGAGAGGTGTGTTAGGTGAGTTTAAGGGAACACCAGTGATGGAGTGAGTTCTTCCCTTACCACCCAAAAGTCACGTGGGCTATGCCTGCATCAAACTTTGAGATGCCACATCAACTTAGGAGCATCCTTAAGTCTTAGATTTCCCAAGATTCCCTTCGCTTATAGAGGCATGGATCAGACCCAGATGTAGCTGAAGTATGCTGAGGACTTGGCCAGAGGGGCTTCTAGGTCAAGAAGGTTTTGTAGTGATAGCTGTAGGGTAGATGGTCCAGACTGGGGCAGAGTGGGGGTCACAGCTAGACCTCAAGAGGGCCTGTAGTGGTAGGGAGGGTGGAGGTGAGATAAAATCGTGAAGGGAAGGTGGCCCTGGTTTCCTGGGAGCAAAGCCTGACTCTCTAAACCAAGGGAATGACTATGAGTTCCCCAGCTGCAAACGTTGATATTGTGCCCAACAGGCTTCTGGCAACCAGGCAGAGGTGAGCCTCCTTGGAGATGAGAGGAGGTAGAGAATGCTATGCCTTGGGATCCTGATGCTTCCTCTCTGCCATGATGCTCTGTGAGCCACTCCTCTTGCTGCCTTGAAGAATAAAGGTAGGGATGGTATGGGAGACTAAGAAATCTGAGTGACTGGTGAGTTTTTTCTAAAGCAATTGACATTTACTTAAGGTGTTTTAAAACCATGTGGACATTAAGTTAATCTTATTCCCATGAACCAGTGGAAGAGGAATCAGAAGGAAAGCAAGATTAATATAAACAAAATAATAACGATGCTCACTAATATTTATCAAACACTTACTATGTATGAGGCAGGTGCCAAATTTAATAATCACAATAGCCCTATGATGTAGTTACTATTGCTGTCCCTATTTTACTTAAGAGGCGATTAAGGCACAGAAAGGTTAGGAAAAATTTCCCAAAGGCACACAGCTAATGAATGGTAGAACCAGAATTTAAAACCAGGCAGTTTGAAACCAGAGCCCATGTTCTTAAACATTTCCTTTGCGCAATCAAACTGTAGAATGAGATAAATTTGCAATTCCACTTCATAAATGATGAATAAGTATTTTCCAGAGAAATGAGTGCCGTGCCCAGTACTGGAGGTGGTGGTGGGGGTGCATATGTGGGCATTACAAAGATATCTGAGCCCTAGTTCCTGCCTTCCTGGGTCTTAAAGTAGTTATGAACTTTTACTGTGAATAGTGAATTCAGCCTGGCTTAATATATATAACTTACATTTTGATGGTATGTAACTACATTAGCCTAACAACGAAGGTTTGCCAAAGCAAACACTGAGGGTAATAACAGACAGACCCATCGACCTTAGGTGTGAGACTCCAGTATGATAACAGCCCATAAAACCTGATGAATTGGAACTACCCAGGAGATAAAGCCTGCCGGCTCTTTTACTCAGCTTAATGTGTTCCCTGAAAGCAAGTTTCCAGGAAAGAGGGAGTAAACCTGGGATACTCAGGTAAAAGGGACAAACAAGATGTAATTCTTGTATTTTTCCTTTGGTTGGATGACTCTCAAATATTTCCAAAGGGCAATCTATACATGAACAGCCTCCTGCACAAAAACCCATGTAATGAAATTTCCCTCCACCCTCATTGCCATCCTGGGAAGAAGATAGATTTCTCTGAGCTCTCTGTAATCTCCGTCTGCAGATTCCACCTCTTTTGGGATGTCTCTGCTATAGCCTTTACAGAAAGAGCACTTTTTTGCGTGTACATAGATTAGAACACATCTAGCATTTAAAAATGAACAGCAAATGAAAGATGTAGATTTATTTTTGTACAAAATTTGCCAACTCTAAGAAAACATATGTATTGGTGGAGATTGATCCGAAATCCAATTTACACTTTGTTTAAAGACTAACTTCTGCATTGACTAAAAAAAAATATTAAAATCTCATTACAAAGAATCTCAAAGATCTGAGTCAAATTATATTTATTCTCTGGTTACCTAGTAAATCATAGTATTTATCCCAGATACATGGAAAGCCTAATATAGGTGATATTCTTATATATTGATACTGCACTTATTTTTAAGAAGGCTACCAAAGGATGTTTATGTTTATTGGAATAATTATTTTAGCAAGGTTTTTATTCTTCTAATGATTTGGAATTAAATAAATTCAAATAAACACACATTCCCCTTCAAGTCTCACAGAAATCCAAACTAACTCACTTTCAAACATTTGTATAATTGTAAAATTGGAGTCTCAGGAGAGTGGAATATATTGTAGTAACTGAGGTATCTTCTCAAAATTATAAAAAGGTGTGAATGTCTTGAACTCAGCTTTTGTTTATTTAACTTTCTTCCCTTCACTTCTTTCTTCCACAGCCCCCTTATTCCTCAATGGTATTTCTTCCAATCCCATCAACACCCCAAGGGAATGTAACTTAAAACACACACACACACACAACTTATAAGTATGAACATCTTTGATCTTCTGAAGGTGTAGAGAAAACATATACATTGCCTCTAAATAAAAAATAAAAACATAAAATTGATCAAAGGTCTGAGTATGACTTTTGTGTGATCTGAGTTTTTTAGTCTTAATCTTAATCTGAGGCATTGAGTTTATTTTGCTTTATTAAGACTTAGATAACCTGGCCATTGAAGTGCTTTATAAATAATGGTGTTACATGTAAGATCTGGTTAGTACTTCAGTTTTAAATTGTATTCTTATTCACCCTAGAAACCTGAGTGCAGGAAAAAAAAAATAAAGGAAAGAAAGCAAGAAAAAGAAATAAAACCAATTTGGAACTGGAGTCAGAAAATCTGGGCTAGAAACCTGGCATTGTCAAATCAGAGTGACAGAGCAGCAAACACTGAGCACCTACTACATGTCAGGTGCTTTTTTCTGGTTCCCTCACAGACTTACTATGTGTATGACTGTGGGAAAGCCCCATAACCTTTCTGAAATTTAGTTGTAAATGAAAATAATACTGTGTACCCATCTTACCTCATGAGGTTGCTATGTGACTCAAATGAAATATTAAGTAACATAAATAGACCTAAAATTTATTGATCACTTGTTATGTATCAGGCATGGTTCTAACTGCTTTACATGCATTAATTCTTTTCTTTTTAACTGTCCTGCAAGTGGGTAATACTATTTTACAGACAAAGAAACTGAGGCAAGAAGACTTTAATTATCTTGCCCAAGGTTATGTAGCTGGCAAGAAGCAGAACATGCATTTGAATGAAATGACATGTTAAGAAGATTTGAATATATACAATATTTATTATTTTTCAACAGAAAGATCTCAAGTTAAGTAGCCTGGGAAGTCTAGTGATCCCTAGGGTCTTTGGTCAGGAGCACACCGAAAATTTGCACGTAGTTGGGTAGTGCTGAGGAAACAGCTTTTGTGAACGGGACTCAGATCCATAAACTTCCTGCTGATATCTTGTTATTCGGGCAGCTCAATGATATTTCAATTCATGAGTGGTTCCTCTATCCTTTCTCTTAATGTCAGGTTTCTGCAATTCTCTCCACCTCAATACCTTACCAATTTAAGATCAACTAAAGATTCTAGCCTTCTAGAAGTCGCAAAGCGACTTGAACAGTTTGCAATGAAATTCAAATACAAATGAAAAATGACAAAATACATTTTTACATAAAAAATGAATGCCATGTACTAGACTTCTACCCCCTCTACCCTCCAATTTGTTCTTGTTTCGGTGAGAAGTCAGGATGGGGCTACCGTAAAATTGGTGGGTGGGGCCAACGCTCTGTCTCTCATACACAGAGAAGCAGTGAAGGAACCTTTCACCTTGTCTTTAAGATTTACAAACAAGGGACAATTTGGTTATGAGGAAGAGATGAGCTCCTAGGAGAAAGTGACCTTTCCTCTCATTTTAGACCTTATAACCCATTTAGAAAAGTTGTAAAAGGAAATCCCATATTGAGTAAGATAGTGAGTGGACCAAATGACCTCAGTGGTTTAAATATCACCCTGTCCTCATTTTACATTCAATGTGGGAAAGGCCAGACTATCATCTTTTATCATCTTTTCCAATCATCCCTCTTGTGATTGCCCTCTTTGTTCCATGGTATTATTATTATTTACCATGGAGACTGGAAAACATGGAGCCATTTTAGTGTAGGTGATTGCAGCACACACTCGAGCCAGACTGCTTGGATTTGAATCTCAGCTCCTCTACTTGTGTAAGCTGAGGGATGCTGGGCAAGTTCTTTAACCTCGGTTTATTCCTCTGTAAAACGAGGATAATAATGATTCCTCCTTCATAGCTTTGTTGTGAGGATTAAGTAGTGCACGTGTAAAGTGCTTAGAACAGTGCCTGGCACAGAGTAAGTGCTTAATAATAATAATTATTGTTGATATTATTAAATTATTAAATAAATAAGTATAACTTACATTAGTATTATTCATTTTATTACTTGTCTATAGACTCTGGAAGCTCAAGGCCCTTCTGTGTGTTCACTCTCGAACAAGTCACTGTTCTCTACAACCAATCGTTCAGTTTTCTATCAAACTGACTTTTTCTCTAAATGCCTTTCACCATTTCTTTCTCCTGTTCACAGCTTCGATTGATCTCACTTTGAACAGATGATAAACTCAGATTTCCCTGATTGCCAGTCAAGGCTCTTCGTAGCCTGGCCTCAACCATTTTCTCCAAACTTTTTTACAGGGAAGATGCTTTGGATGGTTTCTCAGTCCAGTTTTAGAGAGAGCAGCACCACCTACTGGGCAATTTTATTCTAAGTAACACTGAACATTGACATTCTTGACTTTTAGAATTTAAAAGAGCTTTATATACCATCTAAGGCTGTGGTTCCCAAATCCAAATACACATCTGAATCGCTTTTAAAAAAAATGTCAAAAACATAATTTAAGTGGAAGCTGTGGAATTATATATACATACATATATACATATCAGGTACATGATTTTTAAAAAATTTAACTTATTTTTATTTAACAATAACTGTCTATATGCATGGGGTATTTTCTATGTGTGTTCTTTATTCTGTGAGGTTTAACATGAACAAATTGCTTTTAAACACCCTCAGCCCTGGCGGACAGTTTGGGACTTAAAGAGTTTGGTTGCATCCTAAGAACAACAGCTGTTTTTTGCAAGGCAGAGGCGGATGTTGGAGCTGGCTTTGGTTCATTTGTTCTAAGATCCCACTTCAAGACAGGATAGATAAAAGACCACGGAAGAGTTATGGAAGCGTCAGGCATAGTATTTCATTTTGAAAGACTTTGAAATCATGATTTTAGAACGCAAGGAAAACTTGAATGATAACGGTAGAGCATCAACAATTGGAATAAAGCAGAATGTTTATGTATCAATTACAAGTTTTAAAAGAACTCTCACATTATCTTATTTGACCCTCAAAATAGCCTTGTAAAATAGATAGCGCAGGAATTATCATCTTCATTTTAAATGAAAGAAGGGTGAGACAAAGGGAGGTTAAATTGCATGCTTTAGGTTTTAAAACCAGGACTTGTGACTTCTAATGCCGTGGACTTTCCATTGCGCTGTATTTACCTATTCCAAACTCTCATTCTACGGATAGGAAAACTGAATCCAAGTGAGGCTAAGCAGCGTCTCCTAAATCGCATGGTCAGTTAATAGCAGTCTTGGAACAAGAGTCTCCTGATTGACAATCCGGCACTCATTTTACAACTCCACTTCCTCCCTCTACTCAAACCCCAACAAGGACAACACTCTCAGTGGAAGACACAGAGGTGATGAAACTCTCATTGGAATTACTGCTTCCAATTGTGAAGGCAGATGTGTGAAGTGTGAGAAGTCTTTTCAAGTGATTCTGATACCCACCCTTTGTGTGATCACTGCAGGCTAAGGCCTGACCCTGGGGCAGGGGAAAGAGGTGGTGAGGGGACAGGACATTACTTTGAAAACTCAGACTGACTCCCCACATTTCCCCAGGTTTGGCTCTGACCCACGTACTCAGCCCCTCAGGACACCAGGCTCAAGCAGGGCTGTTGCACACCTGCCTTCTGACCTGTGGGCAGGTCCCCTCTCCTTTCTTCAGGAAATGGGGCAGGCAGTTGTGGGAGCCGCGGGTTTTCATAACACATCCTCTGCCAGGACTGGAGACCTGTTTCCTGAGCAGCTTGTACAATTTGAGCTCTGGTGCTAAACACACTCGTGGAGTGAGAATCTTTTATTTCCTGGTCTCAATTCCTACTTTTGGGAGTTTTAATGAAGATTTGATCATTCTCTAAGGGCTGAATCCTGGCACAAGAGTTTCCTGGAAATATAAAAATGTCACCTGGGCCTGCTTGCACTTTGGTAACCCTTGCTGGAGCAACTTTGTTTGAAAGAAACCAGGAGACCCTTTTAGTCCAAATATTTCAAACTATTTAATTCACAAACTTTCACAAACTGTAGTGGTTCTTTTGCACTTGATTAAATTTTCTAGGACCACAATTCCTAGGGCAAGCATTTCTTCATAAAACCTACCTAAAAGTGAATATTCACCTAAATTCCAAATTTAGCACTATTTATTTTCACCAAATTCTGCTATTGCCAGGAAATACTGGACTTTTTACTGGCGGGTGGATAACTGGAGTTTTCAAATGACATTGTACAATTTTCTCTGCATTTTTTTTTTATCTAAAAAGAAAACATTTTTTGTTGCATAAACATCACTTCCAAATTTCAAATTTGAACTATAAACCCTTGTGTTAAGCTTACATCCCACTCTACCAGTGTCCTTCAAGACAGGGTCTGGAAACGCAGGCAGGGCACACAGTGGAGGAAGGTGTGGGCATAAGGTTAAGATGTAGCCCAAGACATGAATCAGGCTGAAGGAGGATTGGGCGAGAGAGAAAAGATTGTTAGGAGGTAAATTTCTTTCCCCCCTATTTGTGGTATCTGCTTCTAGGGTTTTAAAGGGCTTTAGGTGGAAAGAGCACAGAGATTATAAATCTAACAAAATGGATGAGGTTAATTGATAGAAGAAACAATGGGTTTTTCAGATGGAGGTTCTTGGCCTCTGTAGAGGCCTTAGTCCAAGAAGGCCAGGTAGGTTCCAAAAGAAAAGAAGCACATTAAACAGAGACACACTTGACATCCAAGAACATCTAAAAAACACTGAAATCTTCATAGAGATTTCTCTAAAAGGTGAAAAGGAATGATTACATTGTTTGACGCAGCAAAACTTTCTAATATTCCTCATCAGTGGCTCTTTTACCTCAAATCTTACCCTCAAGGCAGTTTCTAGTGTGAACAGATAACTTATTGTCCAAACTGGGACACTTTTGGGGGTGAAGGGAATGCTATTAATAATTGCACTGGAACACAGGCAGGCACCAGACCTGTCTTCTGTAAACTGGGACAAATGGCCATCCTCGTTTTTCCCCCTCCCCCTTCCTCTATTTCTCTCAAATTCTGGCATGCTCTGGGTCACTTATGCTCACTGTCCTCCCAACTAACCAGTCTGTGGGATTTCCTCTGTTTTCTAAGAGGAGCCAGATTGTAAATCACTGCGTTGGTCTTGACTGGGATCAGCACTGCAAAGACTCAATAGACGCTCAAGCCCCTTCTCTTACCACCTTCCCTCTCTCACTTACGTTTTAAAAGGAAGCCTCTTGGTCTGGACCCAGTGACACTCCAGGAGCAATGAGCACACCAAGCACTCAGATCTTGTTTTCTAAATACCTTTCTCCAGTTAAAGGAACCAGGGCTCATTGGGGAAATGCTTGATTCCAAGTCTAGAGCATGGAAAATACAAGCTGAGCCTGGAGAATCTTGTGGTGTCAGGAAATAAGGAAATGCTCAAGAAATAAAAGCACAGAGGCAAGTCCAAGGGACACAGGTGCCAACCTGAAAGAGCTCCTGGTGGCCAAAGCTGGAACAATTTGAACAATAATTTTAAAAAATCTAGTATTGAATTAATGTATAAAATAAATATACACGAACCCATATTGATATAAATAAATAATTGAATAACCAAATAGATAAATAAAGGGGGGATGTGAGGCAAATTTTCCTTACAGAAGAATTTCAGACAATATATGTCGATATTCCACCCTCCAGGAGACGGAGCTTAATCCTCCCCGCACTCCCCCCAAAGTGGGAGCTGCACTTAGTGACTCGTTGCCAATGAATAGAACACAGAAAGTGAAAAATAGTAACTTTGCAGTGGAGGAAGTTGGCAAAACTCTACTTTGACCAAAATGATCAAGTTTAACATTACCAGCGGTAAGTCACATTGCTACCATACTACTTCCTGTTTTGATGTGATGACAAAGGGACTTCATCAATGTGGTATTCTTCCCCAAGTCCCACAACATATGTCTCATCATGACTAAAACATCCAATAAGCCCATACTGAGGTGTATTCTAAACATGACCTAACCAGTACTCCTTAAAACTGTTGTGGTCAGGAAAAACAAGGAAATGCTGGGTGTGGTGGCTTGTGCCTATTATTCCAGCTACTTGGGAGGCTGAAGCAGGAGGATCACTTGAGGCCAGGAATTGGAGATCAGGCTGGACAACATAGTGAGACCCTGTCTCTAAAAAAAAAAAAAGAAGAAAAATTAGCCAAGAGTGCTGGTGTGACCTGTAGTCCCAGCAACTAGGGAGGCTGAGGCAGGAGGATCACCGGAGCCCTGGAGTTTGAGGTTGCAGTGAGCTATGATGACGCCAAAGCACTCCAGCCTGGGTGACAGAAGGGAGACCCTGTCTCTGAAAAAAAAAAAGAAAAACAAGAAAAACAAGATAAACAAGAAAAGACTGAGAAACTGTTGAGAGTAGAGTGGACTAAGATGACATGAGAACTAAACGCAATATGGCATACTGCACTGGATCCTAAAAAAGAGATAGGACACTGATGGAAAAACTAGTAAGCCTTCATAAAGTCTGGGGTTTAGTTAATAGTAATATACCACTGTTGGTTTCTTACTTTTGAAAACTGTGCCATGGTAATATCAAATGGTTACAATGGGGGAAACTGAGTAGGGGGTATATGTGAGATCTCTACTATCTTTGTAACTTTTCTATAAATCTAAAATAAGAAATTAAATTTTCTGAAGGAAAAAAAGACACAGCAGTTAGCTTGAAGAGGCAGCTTCTACCAAATCTGGGCCAATTTTAGTGTAAAAATCAGATTATACCCCAATAAATTCAACTAAGTTTCGTAAGTTTGTAAGAATGCAAATAAATGAATGAATGAATAAATAAATAAATAAAAGAGATGAAAAGGTTCATCTTTACATTATATTGCCAATTCATAAACGTAGAAGGAACAATGTAGAAAATCATCAGTGGATGCTAAAACCAGTATATTCGCATAGTCTCAAAGTATTTACCTACAAAGGAAGTACAAAGGGAAAGACAGGAACTTATTTATGGGTGTAGAAAACTGGCAGATATCCATAAAGGATCAACATTAATATTACCAAAAATGGACAAACCAGTATCATGTTCTTCTGGAAATCATGCGTGGAGGGCACCCCGTCAGGTCTGTGGTTGTCCTGCCCTCAAAATGCATAACCTGAATTGAATCATGGAGAAATATCACACAAACCCAAATTGAGAGGCCTTCTCCAAAGGACCCGGCTTATATTTTTCATAATTGTCAAGGTCAAGAAACACAAACCATGGCTAGGGAATTGTTTCAGATTAAAGGGGACTAAAGAAACATGACAGCTAAATACAATATGTGATATAGGATTGGATCCTGCACTAGGAAAAAACGAATAGCTGTCAAAGGACATTCTGCGACAATTAATGAGATGTGGATATAGTCTGTGGACCAGATAATAGTATTACATCAATGCTAATTTTCTTGATTTTTGTAATTGTGCTGTGGTTATGTAAGACCACAATGTTGTTCTTATAAAAGACACACTCAACTCTTTTGTTTATTTAAAAAAAAAAAAAAGATGCCTCTTGCTGCTTTGGGAGATGGGCTGCAGCAGAGATAAGGAGGAAGCCAGAAGCCATTAGGAGGCTGTTTTAATAACCCAAGGAAGAGACAAACAAGGCTCTGATTGGGTGGCTCTGAAATGGCTGGATTTATTTGGAAAGTAGAAGCAAAAGGGTTTGATGATGGATGGGCTGTGGATGACAGAGCCAAGGGTTTCAGCCTGAGCAGCTGGGAGAAGGCGGGTGTGGGGGTGGGGAGCAGATGTCATTTAACCAGAAGAGGAAGATCGTGAGAGGCGCAGGTCTGGGGGTGGGGAAGATCAGGAGTTTAATTAGTTATTACACGTTGCAGCTCACTTGTTTTTCCTCAAGTGTAGCTCCTATAATCCCATTTCCCTGGCTGATAATTCCATTTCTTCAGTAGTTGAAATGTTACCAACAAAGGACCCAAGCTCTTTAACTTGGCCTTCAAGGCCTTTCTCAGCTTGACCCCATCAAACTACTTTCCTCCCCACCGTTCCTTTTGTTTCCATCTAATAGAACTACTTGCTATTAACTTTCCTCCTGTTAATGTTTCCCAAAGCAGGGTCTGTCTACCATTGTTGGTACGAATGATTGGTGTAGACCACACTGGCAGAAATATTTTTCTTTTGATAGTTATATATTGAGCTCAATGTATATTAGAAAATGGCATCACTAAGTATATTACACCTATGATTTTATGAATATTATTAGTACAAGTCTTGGTAAAATAGTGGATCAGTTTAAAGTCAATATAAAGAAAAATATTTTGACTGTCATGGTGTATTGTAAAAAAAAGAAAAAAAGGAAAATATTATATAAGATACTACATAATAATGCTACTAAAAGATGGCCAAAATGATGAAGATGGAACATTAAACCTGAAGTTGGACAAATATTGTACTGTCAGATTATAATTAAAAATGCTTTTTATTATATACAATTTTAAACATACCAAAAACAGAGAGAATGTACCCATCATTCAGCTTAGACCTGCCTCACGTCTAGGTTGAAGGTCCCTCTGCCTCATAACGGTCTATTCCAGCTTCGTCAACCAGGAGAAGCCGCAGGGATTCAGTGCCGAAAGTCCCTATTTAAAAATGAAGGGCTTTGAATACCCACCAAAGAATTTGAACTTGACCATTTGATAATGGGACGTTGGTGAAATTATGTGAATAAAGAAATGATGAAAAAGTTTCATTTCAGTTTAGAAAAGACTTATTTAGGTAGTAAAAGAGTAGCATTATAAGGTATAATGGCTGAACTGGTTGTTATAAGTCTGGTATGTACGTAATTTAAATAGCGCTAATTATTTACAGCCGTGTCTTGTTATAGTGCAACTATGACTTCAATCAGACCCTAGCAGGGGAAATGTTCACTTCCTCTTTATCATCGCAGACACACTGGGGAGAACATTGGGTGTGGAGTCAGGCAGCTTCAAGGCTATAAGAGTCCAGATCCATATTTTGCTATTTTCTAGCTGTATGGCCACAGGTCAGTCAATTTAACTCTCTGAGTTTTTCTTCCATTTTCTAAGCATTGTGTTTCCTATACAGATCTAATGAGATAATCATAGTTATTGTAATTATGACAATATTCCAGAAGCATTCTGCTCTCTTTAGATGCACTGCTTTGGTTATTTGGCATTCTTTTATAATGCCTCTAACCCCCACATCCCTGCCCCAAGCCTATTTATTTTGCTTGGGTGAGTAAGGATATAGAAAGAACTGTGCAGATGTGCAGAAGTACCTCATCATCAATGAAAGAAGTGAGACATAATGGGGATTCAAAACTTTGGCCCGCAGGCCTCTTGCTTCAAGGGAATCCGCAGGTTATTCTCTGTTGGTTCCTGTTCGGCATTTGGAAATAAATAAATCCTGATTGAGGGAGGGGATGATGTTGGTTAAGTTTCTCCTTCAGCTGGCAGAATGAAGAATGCATGGAAACATAAAGCAATAATTCTTCTGGCACGCTTCTCTCAGAAAAGTGGTGGGATCTTGTTAGGAATAGTTATGCCCTTGGAAAGGGAGAATTTCCTCAGTTAGAAGACATAAAACATTAATGAGAATGAGCATTTGGTAAATTCAGGAAATCGACTTCAGCTTGGGAATCCCAAAAGGGAGCTTGTTTTGTGGGGTAGAAAGATATTTTCCAGGGCTGACCTTTAGCAGAAGGAAACCTCTGATTTTAAGTTTAAAAGCTCCAAAGGACTAATTCAAAGTGGAGAAGGGAAAATTATTTCCATGGGAATTCCTGCTAAGACATTTGCATACAGTAAGCCAATTAATTGCCTGTTGGCTGATGGGGTTTGAATTTTTGGACCTGGGCACTTTTTTTCATTTCTGCCACTGAGTAAAATTATTCCTTAAATCAATTCCTATGGAATGCAGTGAAACAAATGTAAGCCAGGTTGAACTTCCTGGATTAAATCTTCATTATATTTTAAGGGGAGAGGGAGATACTGTAGTTAGTAATTAAAAAACTTTTTTCATGACATAAAAAAGAGCACAGAAAGCGGTTGGCAAGCTCTAAACTCAGCAAAAAGTACTCCTTTCTGGTATGTTTTGGTGCCTTCAGGAAGCTCATATGTAGCGCTTGGCAGGAACAATCTCAACATAAACATTGCTGGGGTAACCAATTGCCCAGATTCATCAGAGATTGTCTTAATTAAAGTCTGACCAATCGAATTCAGTTTTGTAAATTCTAGAATTCATAGAGCTAAATGAACTGGAACAAAGATTGGGGGTTTGACTTGATCTGTTTAGAGAAGCAGGACTTTACACTGGAGCAAGCTTCAGCACTGTCCTCAAGTTCCTAGCAGAGGCAAATCTCCCCTTAGCACTTTCTGGTCTTTGGGTGATTCCCCATCAACTTCATCTTAAGTAAGGTGAAGCTCTTTAACGTAGCCAACCCCATCCCAGACTGCCACTTTAGCTTGTCTCCCTTTGCCCCTGGACTTAAATTTGACTCTCCAGGATGATCAAATGACTGGTATTTGGGCACATGACATGGTATTTGGTGCAGGCCCTGCCTCCAGCCAGAAGCACCCTTGTGTCATTTCTTCTTTTTTACCCGTTATATGTTAATTCCCATTCATCTGTCAAGAGAAAGTTTGCACTTTCTTTCTTTATTATTGTTATTTTTTTTGAGACAGGGTCTCACTCTGTTGGCCAGGCTGGACTGCAGTGGCGTGATCATAGCTCACTGTAACCTCCAACTCCTGAGCTTAAGTGATCCTCCTGCCTCAGCCTCCTGAGCAGCCAGAACTACAGGTGTGTGCCACTAAGCCCAGCTAATTTTTTTATTTTTATTTTTGTGAAGACAGGGTCTTGCTGTGTTGCCCAGGCTGGTCTTGAACTCCTGGCCTCAAGTGATCCTCCTGCTTTGGCTTCCCAAAGTGCTGGGATTACAGGCATGAGCCACCATGCCTGGCCAACTTGATAATTTTTCATGGACTGTTGAAGCCAAGTCAGATCTTACCCTTAAGTGGCTTAGGCTCTAGGGAGGAGACAGGGAGTAAGGCAACAATGACAAGATAGTGTCACAATAATGTGTGCACAGGGGCCTATTGGAACACAGAGAATGGGCCCCTGCTTCATGGAGCTGGCATCTGCCTTAATACATTGTCTTATAGCCAGCTTTTCGGTGAGATTTCTATTACTGCTGCCGTTGACTTATTTTGCTTTGTTTGGTTTATTTATTTATATTTTCCCTTTGGTGTACTTTCTTCTCTCTAATTTTCTACAAGGCTTCAAGACAAAACACTTTACTTATTAAGCCTCTATTTCTTCATTGGTAAGATGAGAGTGGGTTTGTAGTTGGTAAGTAAAGTTCTTTCTAGACATAATTTTGACAACTCTGTGCCTCCCCAAAGGCTGCAAAAAGGAGAGATCCATAGAACCAGGAGGCCCATGTGAGAGGATATTATAATAAGACTCTTCCTGTGTTCACTTTGGTGGATGCCCCGGAGCTGATGATGGTATCATAGGTTGCAGAGCATCTACATAGGCTATGCTAAGGACCATGAAACTGATTTTGTGACCTTTTGCTTATCATTCACCTCAAGGTTAAACAAGATGCTAAAGGTTGTTCAGAGAGAGATTGGAGAGTAAGAATTCCTTTGGCAAGGGCTACAGCCTGGTCCTGTTCCTCCTCCTGGGAATGAGTAGGGGGTGAGTCCCTGCATCTTAAGCCAATGAAGGGGGCTCAGAGGGCTGAGTAAATATTCCCAGGAATTTGGGAAACATAGGGTCTGGTGTTTGACCCTCTCCTGTTTTAAATATAATGTATTAGTAGAAAATTTGAGGTACAGTAAGGCCAACAGATTAGGAGACAACTGCCAGTGAAAAGATAGTTTTTACTTCCAATTTCCAAGAGGAGGGGGCATGTCACACCACAGAAGACTGCATGGGGAAGCACCAGGGTCATTGGGATGGAGGCAGAGGGAGAGGGGGACTGTGTGCAGGGGCCTTCATTGTGGTTCCCCTGGGAAGGAACAGGAGAGGAGGGATAAACAGGCTCAGGATCAGCCAGTTTAAACAATTTCAGTGGGCTCTGGGGCATAGGGACCTTCCCTAGTTACCTGGTACCTGGCCCAGGGATGATGAGAGAAGGTGAATAAGTGGCCTGGAGTCCAAGAACCCCATAAAGGAGGTGGTTGGGGGTGTGGACTCTGGATTGGTTGGTTTGCATTTGAAAAGCACTCTTGAGGGTGAGTTGTTTACTATCTCTATGATTGGCCAAGCCTGGGAGGGGCGAGGGCAGTCCCTCCAGGATCAGCAAGGCACCAGATATCAAAGTACCAGAATGCAGACGGTAAATGACATGGTTAATACACCTGCTGGGGAAATGCGAAATCAAGAGGCTGTGGATGGATCTGCGCCTGCTTGGTGGGACTCAGAAAGTGTGGCAGTGATGGGAATGCCTTCTGTAATATTTATACCAACAATGGGACAATGAGCAGGCTTTCTGGGGACTGAATGTTGAGCCCATGGAAGGGAGTTTTCCTGGGATCATCTTAAAAGCATCCATCCCAGTAGAACCTCCTGGAGAGGCACAGCAACCCTGAGAGGGGTTGAATGCTAGAAACCTCATGCCTGTGGAGATGTTGTGAGGGGACAAGGGCCGTGAAGATGGTCTCCAAAGGACCCACAAAAGACCCATGAAAGAGAGACTGTGCTGGGATGCCAAACATGTAACACCCCCCATCAAATTAGACTTTTCTGCCCCTTCTCTCTTGTTACTTTCTCCTGGGCCTGACACCAGAGGGGTGAGAAACAGTAGGTAGCAGGTTGAGGAGGACATCAAGCAATAAAAGGAAGCATCTTTTCCTTCCCTCCACCCCCAACACTCTCAGGGATTGGGTCTGGGGCGGATGGAAGGGAGAGCAGTTTCCATTGTATAGGAGTTTGAATGTAATATTAGTCTGGACTGGTGCTGGGTGATTCTTAGACTTGATTACACTTTATATTGTCTTGGAGTGCTTAGGAAAGCTTTGGGACCTGTCCAAGGTTTCATCTAGGGGCAAAGACAGGACTCGGTCACAGGGTGGGTTTGAGGAGGTGCTGGTGAAAAGGATAAAGTTGTGTTTTGGTTACCTCCAGTTGTGTTCCACTCATTCCATAAACCTGTTATATGAGCAGAAAGAATGATGAAGGCCAGTCCAACAAAGTTTATTACTGCTGCTGCACAGAGCAGCATCCTAGGAACTGGAGGAATTAAAATTAAGTAGGCAGAGTATCTGTTCTTTAAGTGGTAACAGTTTAGTGGGAGGGAAAGAACAGGTCAGTCCATGCAGCAGCCTGGCCCCTACAGGTCTTCCATGAGAATTAGGAGCCAAATGTATAGACCTGTTGATCAAAGACACTGGGCACCACCTGCAGCCCACAGCATGCTCACTGGTTCTATGCACCAGTGCCCAGTGGATGGAAGCAGGGCAGGAGACTTAGACACACACGTAGGTGTGAAGCATTTTGATCTCAGGTCAATTACTCAACCACTCAAGGCCCGGCTTCCTAACCACTAACTGGAAATAATAAAATCTATACCCTGGACTTGTTGTGAAAATTAAATGAGATATTTGTTGAGGTTTACCAGAGAGCCTTCACGTTGAAATGCTGCATAAATGGGAGCTATTGCTATATCCTCTGTATCAACTGGGCCCTCCCCACCTCTCTGGCCTTTTTCCTCAAGTATTTGAAACCTACTGGATGGGTTTCAAAGATTGCAGTCTAAAGACTATCTTTATAGTTAGATGCTTCTACAGGGAAAGAAATGTAAAAAAAAAAAAGAAAATTTAAAGTAAACCAAGGAGTAGTGCATGACATCATTCTTAATAAAACAGAGTTAAGGAGTCCAACTGGAAAGGTTGATGGTTTTGTAGTAACTTTTTGTGTGTGTGTGAGTATACCAGTGAGATTAGGGTGTGTCAAAGACATTTATATTGTGCAGAAGGGAGTGATTTAACTTTTCCTTTGTGTATGATGTCCGTGAAGCTAATTATAGCTGGGATTTATAACAGCTGATCAATTTAGTGAAATGGAAAGACATTTGAAAGAATTAAAAAGCAACGATGTGGTTATTTGGCATTCTTTCATCAAATACTTTAACTGCCTTGCCAATCTGATATATGGGAATTGGTTTCCCCAGAGGTAATTCTGAGGCACTGATGATGCTGTTTTGTTTTCTAGTGTGATCAGTGAAAATATTGCTTCTCCAACCGATTGTTTGGGTCTTTAGGACAAGGATTATCTCCTCTACTTTAAAAAATATATATACATATATTTTCAGGATTCTATGGCAATTATTTAATAGTTATTCATTTACTTTGTGTTGTAAGTGGCTCTTAAATGATAAAACTAGTTTAAAATAAACTCATGGCACTTCTAGTGTTAATCCTTTTTCATGTATTCTTTGAACATAACTATTTAAAAATTGGCAATCTGTACTTATTAACCAGAACAGTCCATTCTCAAGTCCTGCCATATAACAGGGAGTTCCCTGCGTTCTTTTTATTGTTATGGCCCGTATGAGACCCGATGAGTAAATGGGATCCATCTTCAGACACATCTTAGCATTTGGAGTCACACGGATTCTGAAATTCAGAATTAATACTTAATTTTAAATTCTGATGTGGAAATATGTACCCACTGAGAATTCTACTGGGTTTGTTTATAGAAAATAAATATTAATTTTGTTAAACTGAATGCATTTGCATTTATTTTCCTGAATTACCACCAGCTTGCTTAACAAAAGACAAATAGAGGCAAATGTTCCTCAGCTAGTGACTTTTCTATTTCTCTCAGGGATGCTTTTAATAGACCCTCCTGTGTGTGTGTGTATGTGTGTATATATGTGTGCGCTGTACACACATATATATATATGATTTTTTTTTTTGGTACCAGTTTACATGTCAATTGAAATGAGAGAGCTCTTATTTAGATACTCTTTTTGGCTGATTTTCATTACATTGTCTGAGTAGGTGACCAACTTGATGGGACAATTTGTCAAATACACATAAGACACAATATAAAGCCAAGGCTTGACTGGTTCGATTGGTAAAGTAGAACAAGCCACTTTTCGATTCGGACTGTTTGTTACTACACTTAGATAGCAAAAGGAAAAATAGCCGAAGGTACTCAGCTCCATGTGGACCAGCTTCCGGTGTCCCACACACCGGAAAGGATAACACAGGAACAAAAGGGGCCGGACAACTGCAGCACAAGTTATGGGACTCCCTGCTGCTAAGGAGCAATTCTAAACTGCAGCTAAACGGGTTTTTATCCTGCGTCTCTGCTTTGAGAGAGGCAGGCCAGAAATCCTCATACCTCATGGGAACCTGGGAGGCAGTGAGAAACTGCCTTGTGACAAACCCCAGGGGAGAAAGGGAGGTGAGTAGGTGGTGGCTTCATAGCAGCTGCTCTCGAGCCTCCCCTGCTATCGTGTTCAGGGAGGATCACGAGACATTCTGTGAAGACTCAGATGAGCTGCAGGTCAAGCCTTTGGCTGCGTGGCCTTTGCGGATATGTTCAAGTTCCCCTGCACCCTCCTTTTGAAGCAGCAATCCCCCGTGACAGCCAAGTGAGAGAGATTGTAGCAGGGACTCTATCAGTCCATTTTGAAGACTCTGGCGTGTTATGCTTGTCCGAATTTCTCATAGCTGCTTGGAATCCATAGTGAAGTTTTCTTATGGACAGATGTCAGTTACTGGCTAGGAGAGCTTAGGTCCAGTTGACCACTTGTTACACTTCACCCCAAGAGGATGCCCAATTTATTAAGAAAGAAGAACACTCTTAGTGCTTTGTGGCAGATTTTGCTTTATAAAGCTTTAGTTGGTGAGCACAGCCTAGCCGTTAAGAAATTAGACTGTGCAGTTGGACCGTTCTGCCATTTACTAGCAGGATAAACTTGAGTCAGTTATTTAATCTCTGTAGGTCTCCATTATCTCATCCATAGAATGAGGACAACAGCATGGGAAACTTGTACTAGGTAGTATAGGTAATGTGCTTAGAATGGTATCTGATACATGGTAAAAACCCATTAAAGGGAGCCCTATATATTATTGGACATATGCTGTGGTGCTGAGCTCTCTACTGAACACTAGGGATAGGGGAGAAAGACAAGGAAAAAAAAAACCCCAAATATTGTTAATTTACCATGTAGTTGAATTAACTGAACGTGGACAAACAGTTACAAAATAGCCTACCAATGAACATTGACCATGGTCTTTGCACAGGAGAGATCAGTGGTCATAGAATTCATCCTTCGCTTGGGCTATGTTTAATTACAGCTCTGAGTTGGGCCCAGGGAAAGGGCCATTCAGCAAAGGCCACCACCAAGAGTACTGTCCACAAAATCTCTTTGGATAACAGTCTTGGCCAGGCCCCATTCACATACCTTCCTTTTCCTTTCCCAGTGCAGCCTCAGGAATGCCTGCACAACCGGTTTGATCATTTTGACCAAAACAACTGGTCATTTCATGTCCTATGGGATGCTTGCTGAGGACATTAAACACAGGTGTGTGGCGATAGAGGGTGAACGCATAGCCGTTTTCCAATTAGCCCCTTGGTTCCCTGAAATCCAATCACATGGAGTGAACCAGACGCCCCTGTCTGGAGCTCTGTATTCAACTCAGGATCCAACTCACAGTGGAAAATTAAAAACAAAGTCATTATTATATATTAGATTTATTAAAAATGCAACTATTACCAAAAGCCTGTGGGCATGTGTGGAAAATGCCGTAATTAAATTAAATTAAATTAAAACCAGCAGTTAGAAGTAACATTTTCCACTAAGGAGGAGGAGGAGGAAGAAAAAAAAAATAAGCCCATCAGAGGATTCCAAACCAGAAAAGTGCAAGAAGTGGCCAGGATTCTCCTAGGAGAAGGAAGATGTTATAACTGTTATTATTATTATTATTATTGCTGCCCTGAGATAATGGAAAAGTAATATATAAATTTGGAACAAGGTCGGAACTTTCCAGGCATTGGGAAATGATGTTTATTTGGAAGAAGGTGAATAACATTAAAACCAGAAATGGAATGGCTACTATTATACAGAGAAAGTTTATTTGTAGTGATTATCTAGAGTCATTATTCAAATAGTGGCTATCAGATCAGTGGGAAAGCAGTGCTCTTTCAATGTTGCCAAGGTTAGGGGAGGGTAAAATTGTCTGCTGGCAGATTCAACTCTCACACTGTATTGCTGGAAGGATTGGGGTCGTGTTGAGATGATAGGTGGTGGATAAGTCTGGAGCTTTAGTCCTGTCTTCAAGAAAGGCTATGTTTCTCGTTTTCATGCACATGTGGGATGAGGATGGCGGAGAAAGAAGGCAGAGAGTTAGTGGTATGACTCCATGTGTATCTACATTTTGTTTTTTTTCTTTTTTGAAATGTGTTGCTACAAGAGGTTGCATGGTCCCCGCAAAGGCCTCTAACCATGTCCCCATGTCCCTTAGGAGGCAGAAGGCTCTTCTAGTTGGTTGGATTGCTGGATTAAAACTTGTGTTGCCTGACTTGTTGACTTCTCCTGCAAGATCGATATGGGCTACAACTGTGCTGCTTTTTTAGACATTAGGACAGTTCTGGGGTATGTTTAACAAATGAAGTGGTCCAGCCAGCTTAAGGGTGAGGTCAAAGCACAGTCAGTACTTTGGGGGTGGCAGCTCCCCAAAATGCATGGCCAGAGGAATCTGCTGGCAGTAGCAACCAAAGCAACTGCTATCCTCGAGGTTGGTGGTCATGGACTGTCTGGCTACCAGAAATGTTCCGTTAGTTTTGCATCAGAAACTATTTGTTTTGTCCCATATCTGGGAAATCTGTTATCCTGAATTCCACTGAGGATGTGTCTTTGCTCCCAACTGGCTTGTTCTGATTTTGTTGAACTTATTGATCAATTTGAACACCAGATTTGATTGATTTATACTTGGTCAAATAATCTCATTTGTGTCAGTTAAAATGATGGAACCATTCGTTTGAAGGTGACTCTAGGTTGTCACTAGGGCCACGTAGAGATTTTGAGTGAAAGCTTGAGGCCCAGAAAGAATCCTGTCTTTTCCACCTGGCATTCTGCACAAGGCCTGTTTCACTTTGCTCAGGAGGGAAGCTTGTGAGGACTTTTAATGGTTTTAGGATTTTTTTTTTAAGGTGAGCTCATTGATTACAGTTGTGAAACTCTTGAGGAATGCGGGGGATGGTGAATTCTGGCAACCAGGCTGGCCAACCTGTAGTCAGCAAGGCTCTATGGCTCTGCGGTGGGGTGAAGTTTGTCTCTGGCTGTGAATAAAAACTTCCTGAGTTTACATGAAATGGGCTCGCTCATCCCTTGCAACCCCGCTGTGGGAAGGATTGGAGAATCAGAGCCTTATTTAACATAATATAATTTAAACAGACACACTCTGTACCTCTTGCATACATAGAACCCAAGTGCCAAACACTGAGCCTGGAATAGGTCTGCTTTCATTCCCATGCACGTTTTCAAAGGGTATTACTGTCAGGGTGAGGTGGTCTGCCTGGTCACCTTCATCCAAGCCCTGGTTGCACAGTAAGATTTTAGTTTTTCTTGAATCCTTGCCAAGTGGCAGAAGTCAAGTGTTGGAGTGCAAGGGAAATCAGATACTTATAATCGTTTTTGTCTGCTTGGGTCAGATCTCCAAAACCACTTGAAAAGCCAACCACCCATTCAACCTGCCACATAGTGCAGGGAAAAGAACTGGTTTTAAAACTATATCATTTGTCGGTTGAGTCTTTGGAAAATTTCAAATTATTCTTGGAAGTGTCTTTGTAATATGTCCCCTGTTTCTCTCCACAAAAAAGTAGGGAAGAAGAGAAGATAGTATCAGGGAAAATAAATTATGTTCCTTAATACAATTTTTTCCACCTGTTTCTAATGCCAATAATAGAAATGATGGGGAGGAATCGTAAATGTGGCATGGTGGCCCTATGTGTGTGATTTGCTGTCTGATGCCCCTGCAAAGTCAGATTGCCAGAAGCAAACTGGGGTTCCGACACTGAAGTGTAGGATGTGGAGAGGAATATCAGAGAACTCCCAGGTGTTTCTAAAGATGTGTACAATTTGCAAAATATACTGATAAGATTTTTGGGTTGTGTCATCTCTAGTCCCACTGCTGCGTGTGTGGTTGAGCTGGACAGTTTATGGGAGCACAGCGTGAACACGGCCGGGTGGCTGACCACGGGCAAGGGCATGCAGCTTTCCACCGGCTGTGCTGCCTTCTCTGATGGATAGGAAGAGGGAGTTGGGGGGTGCAGTGTGGTTTGAGGAAATCAACATGGCAGTGGAAGGATGAGGTGAAGAGTGAGGGAGAAGCCCAGATAACATTCCAAACAGACACTAACTCCCTACAAGCCCAGAATGCAATGAGGGGAAGATACATTGTTGCTAATTCATTGGCTTTGCTGTTATTTCCGGCTATCCAATTTCAGTAAAGGCTTTGGAGTGAAATGGCAACAGAACATACAAATATCACCAACCAACCTTCACGCTAAGCATGATTGCATGTAGAATGGTTCTGATAAGGTGGGAAGCAGAGCTGATCTATGCAAGCATGAACACAGTCTAGAAAATTTATATGTATTTTCTTTGTATTAGGCCATTTATCAAAAAGTGTGAACATGGCTTTGAACATGGGCTCTGGTTTTGTTTCTCAGTCCTGTGAAGGAGAAAAGGCTTATGGTGAAGAGCACAGACTTGAATCAACAGATCCAGATTTGAGTCCCAACTATGTCGTTGATTGACAATTGAAACCTGAGCATTTTCCTCAAAGTGTTTCAGCCTTGGTTTCCTTATCTTCAAACTGAGGATAATAACAGTACCTACCTTATGTATAGTTGTGAGGATTAAATGAAATGATGGATCAAAAGCAGTGACTTTTATGTTTTATCATTATCTACAGTCAGAAATAATTTTTTTTACATTACTACTTGGTGTTCCTAGGTGTACACACACAGAGAGACACATATAACTTTAACAAAAATTTCATGAAACCATACTTACTCTTATTATGTGTTATACTTAACTCTGATATGTTCTGTTTTATCTCACATTTACAAAAATTCCAGTCACGACCCAATAAATTAATTTTACAACCCACGAAAGGGTCGTGACCCACAGTTTGAAAAACATGGATCCAGCACATAGCTCGGTGTCTGGTACACAGTCATTGATCTGTAAGGAATAAACACTGCTCTGGGGAGGGAATGATGTCATGTAATAGGTTTACCGAGGCATAATTCTTTGGCCAGAGGAAGTTGTAATAAAACACTAAAAGTTTCTTAATGAGAGTAGCGTGAAGGTTGCCAGTATGATAAAAGCACTTTCTCCTTTTCCTCCTCCTCCTGATCAAGGCACAAAGTGGAAAAAAATGAAGCAAAGAGATTGGAAAAATTAAAAAACAAAACATTATTATCTTTTCCTTAAGGTAATTTAATTAATTTTTCCTAACTTAAAGACTGATTTCAGAAATGGTTAATATTGACAATTTTGGACAATGAATATTTAAGAGGGGGAGAATATCCAAGGAAGTTGTTTACATATCATTAATGCACATTTAACTGAAAGTAGAAAAAGGTGGGGTCTGCTGAGTTTCTATCCTCTAGACGATGGTAGAACATCCTTTTCTCCTCTCTTTCCTTCCGCAGAAACGAGTAGAAAATGAATTCAGGGTGACGGTGATAATAAAGGCATATTTGGCATATTAGTTTTCTATTGCTGCTGTAACAAAATGCCAAGATATAGATGCTTAAAACAATGCAAATCTGTTATCTCACAGTTTCTGTGGGGCAGAGAAGTCTGGGCACATCATGGCTCAGTTGGTCCCTCTGCTCTGAGTCTCCTGAGGCTGAATCAAAGGGCAGGGCTGCTTTCCTTTCTGGAGTCTCTGGGGATGCATCCACTTCCCAGCTCGTTCAGGTTGATGGCCCGATTGGGTTCCCTGCAGTTGTAGGATTGAGGTCCCCACTTCCTGGCCGAGTGTCACTCCTAGAGGCTGCGTGCATTCCTCCTCATGCCTTCCATGTGCCCCCCTCCAGCAACTGTGATGGGGTCCTTCTTCTTATTCTTCGGATCTATCTGACTTCCTTCTGCCCACGTGTCTCTCATTCCAACTGAAGAAATTATTCTGCTTTTAGGGGCTCATGTAATGAGATTGGAACCACCCAGGTAACCCAGCAAAGTATCTTTTGCCATATAATGTAATATATCCACAGGATCCAGTGACTAGGGTGTAGGTATTTTTGGAGGGCCATTATTTGGACTACTATACATGGCCTGGAAGTTGAAATTATTTTATCTTTAGAGAAGAGCTTTAATCTTTATTTATTTAGAGATAGGGTCACATTCTGTCATCCAGGCTGGAGTGCAGTGGAGCAATCATAGCTCACCTCACTGCAGCCTCAAACTCCTGGGCTCAAGCAGTCCTCTTGCCTCAGCCTCCCGAGTAGCTGGGACCACAGGTGTGTGCCACCATGCCCTGCTAATTTTTTTTTTTTTTTGGTAGAGGCAAGGTCTTGCCGTGTTGCCCAGGCTGGTCTTGAACTTCTGGGCCCAAGTGATCCTTCTGCCTTGGCCTCCCAAAGTGCTGGGATTATAGGCATGCGCCACCACGCCTGGCTAATTTTTTTTTTTAATTAGAGAAGAGCTTTTATTGTCATCAGATTTTTCATGGCTCTTAAATAACAAGAGTTACTGAATGAATCTTAAAATTACAGAATTTTGGAGGCAGAAGGCATCTTAAGACTCATGAGGTCCTCCTTCTTTCACCGAGGAGGAAACCAAATGGAATTACTTGTTTAGTCTCACAGGGCACTGATGGGAGTGGCAGGGGTACATCCCATGTTTCTTGATTTCTGGTCCTTCTTCATGGCTCAGGTACTCAGAAATGCTGATGGATTATGTTCTTGGGAGGGTGGATATTTAAGAAAAAAAAAGCAAGCCAGGCTTTTTTTGTTTTACCCCCTTCCAGATCTGACTTCTAAAAGGCATTTGCAAGATAGAATTCTGGCAGTTATTTGCTGAAGGGTTATTTTGTATCATCCCAGAATGATGGACATTTTTAAAAGCCTTGATTCTTAAAAACACCAGAGATGTTTAAAAAATTTCTTATCCCCGGGCTGAGTGTGGTGGCTCACACCTGTAATCTCGGAGCTTTGGGAAGCTGAGGTGGGAGGATTGCTTGAGGCCAGGAGTTTAAGACCAGCCTGGGCAACAGAGCGAGACCCCTGTTCTAAAAAAAAAAAAAAAATAATAAAAAAATTAGACGTGGTGGTGCACACCTGTTGTTCTAGCTACTTGGGAGACTGAGGCAGGAAGATCAAGCTTGAGCCCAGGAGTTCGAGGCTGCAGTGAGCTATGATCACACCACTGCACTTCAGCCTGGGCAACAGAGTGAGACCCTGCCTCTATTAAAAAAAAATTCTTGTCCTGGTATTTTAGATGAAAAAAAGAGTATTTTATTTTTCTTCTTAATATAGTGTGAATACCATTGTTTCTGAGGTCACTGAAGCCTGAGAGAATGAGGAAGAAACGGAGTGAAAGGAGACAGAAAGAGAGCCTGAAACTATCAGTGCTAGGGTGGCTCCTAAATGAGATTGTCTGTGTTATGCCCTATTGTCTCAGGCTGACATAGACACACAAGACCAGTAGTGGTTTCTTCTTTGTCAACATCAATGGAGGCTGGAAAGCAGTTCCGTCTACCTGTGTGTCTGTCCGTCCATCCATCCCTGAATTATTCTTCCATTCCCTCTTCATTCAGTCTACACTTACTGAGGGTCTGTTAGATGCCTGGTGCTACGCTAGGGGCTGGGATACATCGAGGAATAAGATGTGGCCTATTCATAAGGTCATAAGATACGGTCTTCAGGGAGCTTCCCAGTGTAGTCTGGGAGACAGATATCAGAACAGATGGAATAGCCTGTTGCCCCAGAATTGTGACTAAAAACTTGAAAGTAAGAAGCTCAAAGAATCCTCCTTTTAGAGAAGAGGCAGAAAGGAGCCAGACTCCTCCCTCCGGGGCTTACCTGGAGGCAGAATTCCCCTGTTACTCCTGCTACCATCCCAACAGAGGATGAAGGGTAGGAAGGGGAAAGGTCGCCATTTACATAAGAAGTCTAGAGGATGAAGGGGAGACACAGAGACTTTTTTGAGTCACCAGCCCTGCAGGGAGTGCAGTGTTCATGGTAAGATTTCCCATCCTCCACAGGGGTAGCACAGCGGCTGCTTTTCTTTCGCCAATGTCAAGTGAAGGGATCCCTCAGACAATCGTTTGTAAAGACTGGGTATGCCTGCTGCAGGGAGGGGGGACTGGCATCTCATTTCCCAGGCATCAGACTTGCTGATATGCCCCCTGAGTACTTGAGAAGGGGGAAAGAATTAGGGGGAGAGGGCAGGGCTCAGAAGAGGGGCAGTGAGAGCATCATGACCTGCACAACCACTGGTTAGCCTGGCAGGGATCCGTGAGTCTCTAGCGGATTGAGCGTAACCTGCAGCAGGTGGCTGGGCTTCAGCCCTTTTGCTGATACTGCACCTAAGAGAGCTGACCACAGGATGAGGGGACCCCATCCACAAGGGGCTTTGGGAGATGGACCATGAGTGCCAGGAGTTGGGAGGATAGAAGAGGTGGAGCCAGAGTAGCATTTCCCATGCCAGCAAAGCATGCGGTGAGGAGGCTTCTACATTGTTCTCCAGTCAACATACTCATGAGTCTCACAAGAGAGTCAACTCTGGACGCCTGCCGCATGCCTGGCCTGGCCTTCAGGGCCAGTCAGGGTTGGCCAGAGAGAGAATTGCAATGACTACAGTCAAGAACTTGATGTTTGTTGTTCACCAGTCTCCCCCATCTACCTTCCCTGTTCCCATCCCCAAAGAATCTATTAATAGAACCTTAGGATGGAGGTGGCAAGGTAATGAAAGAGTGTCTTCCCACTCCAAGTCCCTCCAGCCACAGGTCTGACTTGCAATGAGGCAGAGGGAAAGTTTTTAATCAGATATGAGCCTGGATTTATTAACAGGATCGGACTGAATTTTAATAACTGAAAATAACTGGAAAGTCACGGCACTTGTCTGAGGTGTTAAAGGATTTACAGTTGAGCAGGGAAGGAAGATTTGACAGAGTGTGAAGGAAAACAGTGATTAAGAAAAATTTTGTTTGTTTCCCACTGATTTGAAATTCCCATTCCCCCATACAAAATAAATGCAAAACAGAGTAACTGGGCTGTAATGGTGGCAAATAAAATTACTTTTCCTTTCTTGCACAATGTTTTGTTTTGTTTTTCCTAGACTTAATAAAATTGACTTAATTTTTGGTTTGCTTAAGTTTCTATTTACGTATTACCAATTCAACCCCAACCATTTTCCTTTATTGTCAAAATCTCCTCTCATTATATTGGAATACATAAGGTGTTCTGTTAAATTAACCTGGCTGAAGAAGTCTCTTTTAGAGGCCCTGTGTCTTGCTCCAATTTGAACTGGTTGCTCTCTGGGTCTGCCACAGAGCTTTCATCTTGTGATAGCCCAAGAACATTTTTCTGGGAGTTTCCTTTTGTGATGGATTCCATGTTTTTTGGATTTCAGGTCTTATTTTTTCTTAATTTACTACCTTGTTTTGGTGGTGCACTTTCTCCAGAAACTTCTGAAAAGCATTGCATGGGGTGTTTATTTTTGAGAACTTACACATCAAAAATGTTCTTAGTCTACTTGTGGTAGTTTGTTTGCAAAATGGCTGCACTAATTCCCCCCCATGTAGTCATACCTTTAGGTGGTCCCCCACATTACTGACTCTGGACTTTGGCTAAAGGGACAACATCAAACAGGAAGCAAACAGAAATTGAAAGTGCTTGTACATGGGAACATATCTTCTCTTGCTGCTCTTGGAACCCTGAAACCACCACAGGAAGAAGATGGGCCAGTTGGCTGGAGAATGAGAGACTATGTGGAACAGAGACAAGCTGTATCAACTGAGGGCTTTTCTCCCTTCCACCGTAGACCAGCCAGCCTGCCAATATGTATATGAGGTCGTCCTAGATCACCCAGCCCCAGGTGAACTGCAACCTGACTGCAAAGATTTGCCAAGCCAGCCCGGACCAGAAGAACCATTCAGCTGATCCACTGAATTATGATAAATTATAAATGTTTTGTTTTCTTGAAGCAACTACATTTTAGGGTGATTTGTTATACAGCAAAAGCTAACTGATAACTTATCCTGACACTTAATTGATAGTTTAGCTGGGCAGAGAATTCTGCATTGAAAATCCTTCCCCTTTAAAAGTGTAATTCCATTATCTTCTAGTTTCCAGTGTTGCTGATGGGAATTCTCAAGCCATGTGATTCCTGGGTTTTTTGCATGCAGTCCTTTTGTCTCTTTGAAAGCTGTAAAGTCCTCTTTTTTCCCCCCTATTGTTTTGAAATTTCACAATGATGTGCCTTAGTTTGGGTCTCTTTTCATCTGTTGTGCTGGTCACTTGATGGAAATGGGCATTTTCAATCTGAAATTTGTGTCTTCTAGCTCTGGGATTTATTTATTTCTTTTCTGTTGAATTATTTAGTGATAATTTCTACCCACCTGCTTTCTGTGTTCTCTCTGAATTTATCTCTGCTTGGATACCGAACCCCTTGGACCGCACCTCACATTTTCTTATGCGTTCTCTCCCCCTTTCCATTATTTTGGCTTTTTGCTCTATTTTCTGGAAGATGTCCTCAAATTTCTTTTCCCACAGTTTTATTGAGTTTATTATTTCTGCTATCATATTTTTAACTACTAAGAGCTCTTTCTTTTTTCTCTGATTATTCTTTTTTAAAAGAACACTGTTCTTATTTCAAGAGTATAATGTCTTTTATTTCTCAAAGATATGAATAATTGTTTTGGGAGTTTTTACTTCCTTGCATAGTTTCTATTTCCTTCAAGTTATTCTTCTCTGTTGGCTTGTCTTGTCTTGTTTATTGGCTAGAATGAAGCTGTAGAATTTGTAGATGATCTGAAACTGGGAGAGAATTTGAATGCATTGGATCACAGAAGAATACTCCATGCAATCTTGATCAGTAGGAGGGGGATGTATCTGACAATGAAATGTAACAAGTTTGAATATAAGATTGGGTTAGCTTATTCTAGTACAATATGGGAGAAGAAGTAGGATATATGAAAATATTTTAGAAATTTTAGTTGATAGTTGATATAATTGATAGGAAGTTCATTGTACATCCTTTCATGAACCAGTGGACACTAAAAAAACTAATGAATTCTTAAGGTTTGATTAACAAAGGCATAATGTTTACAATGAAGGAGATAATTGCCTTACACTACTTTATGAAGCCATATTTCAATAATAATCATCATATCTATAATTTGTTGAGCACTTCATTGTGTTTGGCACTATTCTAAGTACTTTTGCTTATATTACCTGTTTTAATCCATGCTTTATTATGAGAAAAAGACACGGAAAGTATAAGTTTCTGTCCAAGGTTACACAAATAATAACTTTTCCAAGGTCAGGAAAATTCTAACTAACTCTTTTAGTTAGAATTTGAACCCAGGTAGTGTGGCTCCAGAATCTGTGCTCTTGACTACCATGTTGCTTCGCCTCTCAAACGCTTGTGTTCAGACACTTGAAAGAGATCTGGACAGATGAGAACCCTTGGACAAACAAGACAGGGACTGGCCGAAGGGACTGTGGATACTAGAAGGACTAGACTCACAGCACACTGAAAAATGTCTTTAAATATTTGAATAACCATCATGGGAAAGAAGAATTAGATTTGTTCTCTCTGACCCCAAGGATAAAACTAGGGCCAATCAGTAGCAGCTATAGTAAGGGAGATTTTAACTAAATATCAAGAAGACCTTTCTAATGAAGATTTTCAAAGATTGCTTGGCTTGCTTTCAAAAGAATGAGTTCCCTGGTGTTTAGGTATTCAAGAAGGAGCAGGCATGCTAGTGGAGGGTCCCGGGCATTGGACTAGATGACTGTTAAAGTTTAAAACCCTGAAGGCTGGAATTATATTTATTGGGTAAACGGCCTATTTTGGCAAGCATCCCTAAATTCCCTAAATTTTGGAAGAGAAGGCCATCTGAAGAGGTCATTTTATTCTCCTGGTTCCAAGTACATCTGTGTCCAAATGAATGGAAACAGTTTGAAATATTCTGTCTTTCTATGATAGCCTCCAAAGGGAAGCATTATGGAATCTTAGGCTTGTAAACATCTAGGGCTGAATGGACAGTTAGAGATTTATTGTGATACTCTTTTTGCAGTTGAGGGGACTGAGATGCAGAGTGGTGACACGGCCCTCCCTGGTCACACTGCTGGTTTGTGGCAGAGCAGGAACTAATATCTAGCGCTCTAGATTTTAAGTTCAATTTTCTTTGCAACATACTGCATGAATGAAACTCCTGTTTTCATTCACACTCCCTGTGAAAATGTCTTCCTTGCATCTAACTTAAATTCTTCATTGTGCATTTGAATCCCAGTTTCCTAACCGTCTCTACCAAGAGTGATGAGTGTTGGCCATTGTTCCTGGCAACAAAAAGTCTTTTGTCTCCGTTAGCTGTATGTTACATTCTCCTCTGCTGGGATGGGATGATGTCCATTTCACATTCACGCTCATCTGAAGTTAGCAAGAATTCTGAAGAATAAAAGGCAAAACTAGTAGTTACTGCTGTTTGCAGTAATTTCTCAAATTCTTGCTTTGAGACCAAGGTCAAGGTCTGGTTCCCACATGCCTGTAGGTTTCATGCAGACGTCCCCTCTTAGTAGACAGACTGTTGCCTATTTCCTAACTGGCTGAAGGCATTTTTCCTACCCAGCAAAACTGTAGCCAGGTGGACAAGTCACTGGAGTCCAGAACTTAAAATGGTAGCTTTGTCTAGGGAAATCCTTTTCCTGTCACTCTGTGCCTTAGTTTTCATGATGCTTACTGACTTTATACTCCCTTTGAACTGGGCTTTCTAAACATGCATATGTATACAAATAGAATTTAATACACTTATGCCTCGTCTTCCCTCCTCCTACCTCCATTTGGGTGGGTCTTTTGCGATTTAAAATATGCATGATAAGTTAAAACCACAAGTGTATTCTTTGATAAATATTTTAAAAGGCTCTTGGTCCAAGAGTTGTTTTGTTTTGTTTTTAAACAAGGAAGGGATCAGGCTGCAATCCAGCACTCGTTATGAGGTAGTTTTCCCTGTGATGTGTGAAGACAGCTCAGGTGGCTGTTGTAACTCTCCATTTCCACAAGAGGGTAGGAGAGTCTAAAGAATGAGAAGAGGACCAGCCATGAAAACAAACTCCTCTTTGTTCACCTAGAGGCCAAATCATCAAATGATCAGCAAAACCTGGCAAATCTCAAGAACAATAGAGGAGCACTGTGCATTAAGTGGCCAGCTTGCTAGCCAGACCATCCGGATGAAAGCAGTGGACTTCTGGGTCCAAGATTTACAAGCTGCGATCTTCGGCAAGTCGGTTGAGCCCTCCGAATCTCAGTTTTCTCCTTTGTAAAAATGGGCCTGGTATTGCCCACCACCCAGGCTTACTCTGGGACTTAAAATAGCATGGAAAAGCACCTGCCTGTTTTCCTTCCAACTTTTCCCAATGGTTGGCTCCAATGCCCAAATGCCATTCTTTCTTCAATGCCAAATATCATTCCTCTGAGAAGCCTTCCACATCCCCCCTTCCTGGCTCTCATGCTATTCCGCACCTACCTCTCTGATAGTTCTCCTCTTGCTGTGTCCTCATTATTTGCTTCCAAGTCTGTTTCCCTCATTGGACTAGGGCTCTTGCAGGGCAGGTACTGTGTGTCTCTACACCTGGTGTTCAAGGAACAGAGGAATTTTAAACATTTCTCTCCCTTCTTTCTTTCTTCCCTCCCTTCCTTTACTCATTTATGCAGGTTTTTGAGCCAAGCCCCAGGCTAGGCATTAGGGGAGGATAGGGTCCTCGCTTGCATGGGTTTACAGACTAAATAATATTTTGGTTAAAACTACAAGCATGAAAAGGTGAGCATAACAGCCACACAATTAATTGTTGTAGTTACTGAAATAAGCAAATGTTAGCATGATGTACAAGGGAAATGGAAGACACCTCATTTGGCATATGTTGGGGTTCAACAACTCTTGGCTGTAAACATTAAAAAGATGCTTTCAAGGAAATGTAGAAAATACATACAAGCAGACTTGTTTTTCTTTGAATTGGGAATGAGCTGGCAAAAGAGATTTCAAAGTTATAATAGAATTCATACAGGCCAGAGAAGAGGGGGACCATGCAAACCCACTGTGCTACATGAAGGATGGTGCAGTTCGTGGTCAGGAGCTGGGCTTTGGGGTCAGACTGAACCAGCTTTCTCACTTAACTGTCTAGGAGGGCGGGCAAGACACCTCACCTTCCTAAGCCCCAGCTCTTTATTTGAAAAATTGAGGGTTGCTGTGAATACGAAATAGGAGACAGTTGGTCAAAGGTTAAAGGCAGTGTCTGGCACATGAGAAAGCCCAGGGAAACGTCAGCCTTGGTTGTGATTGTGATCATCCTCCTTTTTCCTAATTGATTTCACCTCGTTCAATAACCCCACAGTAAGGATGAGCCTTAGGGGACGTGCCTGAACATTGCAGGAATGGCGGCAGATTTTCCAGGGAAACAACCATGGTTGTTTGGTTTGAGCACCTGACAAAGCGGCTCTGGGAGCTCTGGTCCTGCAGCATCCTCCCCTGAGAGTGAAAATAGAACATCACAGGGGGTGGCCTGGTTGTCACCAAGTTCTGGTGCTGCCCTTTTCACATTCTAACTCTTGTTTAAGACTCATTATGAGTCTACCATTCATTAATTAATCTGAACAGATTAGCTCTGCTTTATAATTTTATCTTGGGAGGTGGCAGAGTCCCATAACCTGCTTTACTGCTTCACTGATGGTCATTTGAGTCCAAGGGAAACAAAGGGAGAAAAGGATTTCAGATTTAAGCACAGATTTTAATCACATTCCACATATACAAATGCAACAAATAAACCAGCCTTTAGAAATAACCATTATCACAAATATACTGTGTCTCTGAGGCTTTGCAAGTGTCTCTGCTAGAAGTGTATAAATGCAGAGCTGCATGGAGGTTGCATACAACTTCAGAGCACCAGTCCCACGGTACTTTGTGTGGCTCATGTGCCCTTAGGTGCTTGGTGGGACCCATTAGAGGTGCTGAGGCTTTCAGGCTTCTTAGTGTGAGTGTGGAACTTACCAGGGTTAGACCTTCCAGGCTGAAATTTACAGATGTTTGGAAGCTGTGTGGTGGTGGCCATTGGCTATTCTGGATTATTATGAAGAATCAGAGAAGACATTATTTTCTCTTTTATTGGATTTTCCAACATATGGCAGAGTTGGGTGTGTTGCTCTCTCATCTCCAATAAAGAATCAGTTTTCCTTTGGCTGGTAGCTCTTGTGCGTAGGAGACTAAAGGCCTTGTTCCTTTGGGAAAGACTGACTTAGCTGCTAGGAGGAGGAATTCAGCTATGCTTGGACAGGGTGGGGTCTCCGGGGAGCAATGTGAGGGAGAGGGAGGGATTGAAGTGGGAGACCTGGGCTCTGGTGAAGTTAATATTTTAATGTATACTAAGGAGCCTAGAGTTTAAATTTATCACTGAATGATGTGTTTACACCAAGTGAAGGCCAAATGACATCCCAGAAAGCTGTATGACAGAAGGCTTTGCAGTGATTTGAATATAGAAAAGGGCAGAAGTATTGCATGGCAGCCAGTTGTACAGGCTTGGGAAAGCATAAGAACCTATACTGTAGGTTCATTCATAACTTCATTTCAGCAAAATGGCATTATCAGGCACATTAAATTCATGAAACTGATGTGAATTTCATTGGTTTTTAGTTTTATTTATATTTAAAATTTAAAGTTTATTTTCATTTATATTTCTATATCTTGATTGGTATATGTACCTATTAGGTAAGGTCATAATAAAAATAATTTAAGTCAGCACCAGGAAATTGCAAGTTTTTTCTTTTTCTAAAAAGAGTTCATACATTACTCATGTTTTAGAAATACTGGACTAAAGGATGTTTAAGGGTGTTTTTCTGTATCAAGGTTTAATCAAAGAAGGAGAACCAGTATGAGTGCTATGGAATAGGGGTTTATTATTTGACCTTATACAACTTGGGAGCTGGTGAAGAAGTCTAAGGAAGGCTGTTGTCTCTTTGGTCTGAGGGTGAACCTGAAGTTGCTGTGCCTCTGCAGAGCTGGCAGTTGGGGAAAAAAACCCAAAAACCAAAAACTGGGAATTAAAGGGCACAGAAGAGCAAGGGTAAATGCAACTTGGGAGGAACGTCTGGAACTGAGGTGTGTTCCCTACCACCTCCAAACCTGACATGCAGGAGCTGAAGGAGGAAGTCTGGTGGAAACTGGAAGAGCTACAGGTTTGGTTGTTGCCTCACACCGGCAAAGGGAGCTAGCAGATCAACTACAATGGCCTGTAGTACCTACAGCAGCCTTCAGGACATAATGGCTGCTGCTTCCCTTCTGCCCTCTGAATCTCCGGCAAACTTCACTTGAAGTCAAGCCCCACCTGCACTGTCTGCAGGGGGCAGTTCTGGGAAACTTAGTTCCAGACTAGCTAAGTTGACACAGTACAAAGCCATCGCAATGACTTAATTCCCGATATTCCTGGGATGAGCATTTAAGCAGAAACTACCACACTGTGTATATTCAGTTAATGATTATCGAAGGAACAAATGATTTAAAGAATAATATTGAGCTTTAATCAGTCTCTAATATCTTGGTGATACCAATTTTGCAGTTTAGCACAGGGTTGGGCACCTAGCTGGTGCTCAGTGAATATGTGTTGAATGAGTTACTGGATGGTGTGGCTGCAAGGGCAATGGACTGCCAACCAGGGGGCTCTGGGGCAGTCCCGGTTCTGCTACGACTTAGCTGTGGGCCTAGGGCAGATCATGCCAGCTCTGTGGCCTTGGTTTGGCCTAAGGGAATCAAATGAAATAATATCCAAGTAACCTTTTTGCTCAGAAGTCTCGCTCTTCTGTGAGTTTATCACATTGCTTTACAAATGGAGAGAAGGAATGGTTCCCGAAGCAGGTGCTTAACATGTGGAATGAGAGTTAGGCGACGTGAGCGCAAAGCAAGGCAGGACTGTGTGGGTCCTGGAGTCGAGAGCCTGGAATCAATTCATCTGTCTGCACGAAGATCCACCTGGAGGATGCTTGCTAGGAAGGACAGGTGCAGAAAGGGGAGCTGCAGGGGAGCTCGGGGCCAACGTGGCCTGTTTGAAAATTGTGCCTCAGGCAGGCTCTGCTCAATCACATAAGTCTGACTCAATTCAAGTCTGGCTTCTTGGTCACATCAGTTTTTCTGCACAGCTAATTCTGCTCTGTAGCAGAGTTCTTTGTCCTATAGCAAGTGACGGTATCATCTCAGATTCCCAGATCCCTGGGACACAGGTCCCTGTCTTGAAAAGCTTTCTGTTGCTGTTTGGGTACCAATTTCTTAGAATTGCCCCAATTCTGCGAGGCCCTGTCATGCACACGCTTCTCGAACTGAGCTTGGCTGATGGCTCTAAATTTTTAGGACTTGATGAAAAATGGGTCTGGAAGTCCTTTTTTTTTTACAGTTTCTTGTGTACTTTCTTTAAGTAGCTGTTCTTTTCTTTCTAAATGTGTAAGATGTACTTCGTAATTTTTGAGGATGAGACAAGAAAAGTCTCTAGCTTAGGCCATGATAAGTGATTAAAAAAAACCATGGTAAACTCATTCTCTTTTTAGATGGAATAATCATTTCCTTGTACATACCCCACCCTGGCCACATCCCAGGACCTTAGAGGTATGAGGTCCACTTCAGGCTAAATTCTAGTTTATCTAGAACTTAAAGTCAACCATCAACTGTTTACTCAGTATCTACTATGTTGTACAGCTAAATAGGTGCTGGGAGAATCCTGAAATATAATTAAACATAACACTTATAAAGAATTAATCATCTTCTTGGAAATAGGACAAACACATGAACAATTAGGAAAATAAGGTACGTGACAGGTGGCTCTAAACATGGTAGGGCTTTAGGAAAGAGCTTTACAAACCTATGTGATTTACAAAAAAATTTTCTTGTAGGTGTTGGGCATGGAATTAGGCTTTTAACGGTTGTCAGAAAAGAGGAAAGGCATTCCTACTTGGAGATGGGAGTAACATAGAGGTGATAAAAAACATAAGGCAAGCAGAGAGGAGAGGTAGATAAAATGTTGGACAGATATGCAATAGGACTTCTGTATGTTTTTTTCTGTTTTTTAAACTTAAAAAAATCAATAGACTTTATTTTTAAGAGCAGCTTGAGGTTCACAGCAAAAATGAGAAGTACAGAGAGTTTCCTTATACTCCCTGTCCCCACACACCCATGATGTCCCCGACTAGTGACACACTGCACCACAGTAGTACAACTTCTTTATGTTTTTGAACTCATCTTTTCCTTTATATTGCTAGACCCTGTTAAGGCAAGATGCTGAACTGGAGTTTAGGAACTCCCTGGCACCATCTTGATTTAGGGATAAGTGTCCCTGTTCTTGGAGAATATTTTTAAAAGAATTGTTGTCCAAGATAACCAGTTTAGATTCCTGGGCCTAGAACCAAATTCCTAGAACTCTTCCTATTTTTCTAGTGCAGCCCCTTGCTTCTTGCCTCTTCCCCTACTAGCAACTCAACTTCTATCGGTTAGGGCTCTAAAAGGACCTTGCAGGTGGCAGGACTAAAAAAAAAAAATGCCTTTTTTTTTCCTCCCATAAAAATACTTCTTTACTTTATGCCTTTCCATCCTCTCATATAGCTCACCAAAAAATGAAACACATACATAAAGACAAACTACACTCAATATGCTGAGTGGGTTAGGGAGAGCCGGGGATCTTGATCATTAACCAATTCCTCTGTGGAGGAATTAAGTCGTTTGACTCGCAGCTCCAGGCCTGGTGAATTAGGTAGTATTTCATTTCAATCCTTTGTGGGATTCAGGCTGCCAATATCTAGGCTTTGAAGTGGTTTCCCCCTCCTATGATGTAACTGGATTCCCTTTGCTGGGCCTGAAGAGGCGTTTCTCATACTACTTTTCCCCAAACTAGTCACCGGTGGTTTGCCAACCTGTGATCTGATCTGACTGCCCCTCTGGTTTCCAGCAACTCTCCCCCAAAGTCTATCATTTCCTGCACTAGATGACTTGAGAAATGAAAATTACAATGCATTCTGCTTTTATATGTGTGCTTGTGCACATTTGGGGGTGAGTGCTTGGGTGGGGGCAAGTGTTATGAATTTCAACTCTCAGTATTTAACTCTTCCAATTCAACTTGGATTTAAGAGTGACTCGACTCACCTGTTTGTTTTTTTTTTTCGTTTGTTTTGGTCCATCCACACTAGCAGGGGCTTAACTGACTCTCTAGTTTTCATTAGAGGACATTCACCTTACCCATTTTTTGGTTAATTGTTAAAGGAAATGAGTATTTTATTAATTGGAATCGTAGAATATCTTCACTCTAAGGTCTTTCCAGAAGTTACAGATTATAACTCTTTTTCTATCCACTCTTTTTCCATGCTGTGAAAAACAGTTTTTATTGAGGTTTTTCTGAAATATAGAAGCAGGCTGTCCATATGTCACTTTCCCTTTGAGTAGACACACCACCAGAAAGCTGTGTGCTTGGGACATGGTTTTGCCTCTTTTAGAGATGCAGTCACTGAATTTCACCATAGTGTTATATCTCCAGCCTACACTGAGAGATGGTGGAGGGGCAACGGTGTGAAACATCATATTTATTATAAGAAATTTTTGGAAAATGTTATCCTTCATCATACATTGTGTTTTTAAAACCAGGACAACAGCAACAACAAAAACAAGTAAATAAAGATTCTCTCATGTTTCGAATGTGCTTCTACTGGACTGTGATTTCTTAGGAGGAACAATTTCATAGTAGATATAAATAAAATCTCACTCGATTGGTCTCTGCTGATTTGAAATTTATAGTAGTTTGTACCTGTGATTTCGATCTTAAAGTAAGTGTGGCATATTTTGGAACTTATGCTCACGGTACATTCTTCTGTCAAAAACTCTTTGGCTGGTTCATAACCATGGCCTTAATTTACTACATTTGACCCAGGAATGCCCGTTTATTTTGTAGCTTTTAAAATAGTCTGGGGAAAGTAAATGGTATTTATTTGGAAATGTTTTGCAATTTGGAGGTTAAATTGTGTTTCCTCTTCTATCAACCCAAATCATTCTGTCTAGGTCTCTTCACACTAGGTGGCAGACGTGGCTCATGGAGGAGTCTAACTTCCTGACCGAGGACTTTGATTGCTTCTGGGGGACAGGGGCATGAGGGTGAGTGGTAAGTCAGTTGTTTACAGTGGACTGCTTTGGTGATGTGAGCGAATGTGCGGCTTGTGTGATTGTTTCCAATTCTGAATGTAAAGCTCCATCTTTTTTCTGTCTCCATTCTCATGCCCAAGAGACAGAGGTGAGGGCAGGGAGAGAAGAAGAACACTTTCTTTTTCCCTTTTATTAAAGTACGCAGAATCGCATTTAATAAGCCACAGGAGAGATGAGGAGTTACAAGCTGTTGTGCACCCTCGATTGACCGGCCTCTGATGAGCTGCAGGAGGCGGCAGTCTCTGCTATGGGCCATGAAGCTCTCGACTGTGTTGATGGATGCCAGGTTAGCAGTGTTCCTGTTTGGAATTCTGCTCACACATTGTTTTTGGATCGTTTCAGTTGTTTAGTCAGCAAGGTGAAGTAGCACTAGAATTGGACGGGGGATCCTGCAAGCCTCCTTCTTCAATTTGGCCTTGCCTTGGGCAAGTTGCTTAATCTCCCTAATACTAAGTTTCTCATCTGTGTAATGGAGACAATAACCAAGTATTTTATAGTGTGGTTTTGATAACTAAAGATATGTAAAGTATTTGGCACATGGTAAGCATATAATATATGTTTATTGTCATTGTTTTTGATCAAGTCAAACTCTATGAACTCTAGTTTCATCACTTGTAAGATGACAGTTTTGAATAATGTGATCTCCAAAGTTTTTGGTACCCTCCAAAGTTTGAAAACACTTCAGTGTGTGGGGTACGTGCACACAACAGTTAATCGTATGTTTGTTAAGTGAGTGTTGAATTCTGGATGAATAGAAAATATAAGGAGCTATGCTTCTAACATGATTTACTTACACATACGAAGATGATGAGAACAGAAGTAATATATTCTGTTTTTCCCTCTCGTTCATCACTTAATCATTATACTTAACATAATGAACACTTACGGACCAAACCCCTATGACATCCCAGGAATTGAACAAAAAGCCAGCAGGGATAGAAAGCAAAGGTGGAACGAGACTCATGTCCTCAGAGACTTGATTTCTGGGTGAGGGGACAGACCAATGTAACACAGTGCCACAAACCCCAGGTCTGCACGGATCCCACTGGAGCCCGGGATGGATGAGCTTGTCGTATCAGGCACCTGCGAGCCACCTGATGCAGTTGGTACAGAGTACTGTGGGGAGTGGTGGGAAATAAGGCTATCTAAAAACATTTTTTAGGGTCTAAAGTGCGCACGGGCTATCAGAATGGCCACAATTGCAATTCATATGTGTATAAAGTTCTGCATTTTTAATTAATGGAAATATGTTAACTTCATTTTAACAATTTGCCCTAAAAATTCTCTGTAATGAAAATGATAACAGCAACAACTGTATTGCACTGAACAATTCATAGAACTTAGACGTTATTTCATTTGATTAATCATAATAATGGTATCTTTAGCTTAATGAGTTCATATTATTTACCAGGTACTATGTTTGACACCTGAAATGTGTTATCTCATTTACTCCTAATTAGAACCCTTTATACCAGGAGCCTAAGTTTATCAATACGGGGTGTAAGGTGGGGAGAACCAGATTAAGCTCTGTGAGAGCAGAGATCCTGTCTAGCCACCTATCCACTGTAACTGGCATGGTACCTGGCCCATAGTGGGAGTTTAAGTGATATTTGTTGACTGACGAATATGACTTGTTTAGGGTGGCAAAACTAGTAAGTAGTGGAGCCAAGTACAAAGGTACCTGACCTTGACAATTTAGATTTGACATGATCTTGGCTAGTGGAAGTCTATTTTCTGTGATGTGGGAGAGAATCTAACTCAGTATATGTCCTTTTGACTATTGATACTTGCTGGAAAGGAATGCAATCTTGGTAGTCAGTTTATTTTCATTTATCAAGGATGTTGACTCTGGTGAGACAGTCCTTACCTGGACGTAAGATGGCAGAGTAGGGACAACTTACCCCTTTCCCAATCAGGTATATGTGGTGAGAAAAGCAAATCGGATCACTTTTGAACACATCATTCCTGCTTGCCTTTTCTTCTCTTGTAGCTAAGTATCTATGGCCTGTTACCTTTTGTTAGTGTTGAATTCTGGGTCAAAGGGATTCAGGTGAGATCCTTTCATTTTTTTGCTATATCAGTGAGACATGAGGAGGCTCCAAAGGTGGAAATAAATGTGGAGTTGACCTTTGAACAACACGGGTTTGAACTGTGTGGGTCCACTTATAGGTGAATTTTTTTTCAATAAATATATTGGAAAATTTTTGGAGATTTGTAACAATTTGAAAAATCTCCCAGATGAAACTTGTAGCCCAGAAATATTGAAAAAATTAAGAAAAAGGTATGTCAGAAATGTATAAAATATGTGTAGATACAATCTATTTTATCATTTCTACCATAAAATATATACAAATCTATTATAGAAAGTAAAAATTTATCAAAACTTAGGCGCAGAAACAAACATGGAACCATTTGCATTCAAGAGAAATGTAAGCAAATGTAAAAGTATGCAATCATAACTGCACAAAATTAACTGTAGTACATATTGTATTACTGTGATAATTTCATAGCCACCTCCTGTTGCTATTGTGGGGAGCTCAAGTGTTGCAAGTATTCATTTAAAACACCATGAGACACTGATTATCTCCACAAGAGCAGTTTGTCTCTCCAGTAAATTGTGTATTATAGTATAAAATGTCCTCTTGAGGTTCTTGCATATTTTTCATCACCTTTAGTGCAATACCATACACTTCGAATAACTCCGTGGGACCCACACAAAGTGCCACTAGTGATGCTGGAAATGCTCCCAAGAAGCAAAGTCATGACATTATAAGAAAAAGTTGAGTTGCTTGATATGTACCAACGATTGAGGTTTGCAGCTGTGGTCACCCGCTATTTCAAGATAAATGAATCTAGCGTAAGGACCTTTGTAGAAACAGAAAAGGAAATTTGTGAAGCTGTTGCTGCAGCTACACCAGCAAAGGCAGGAAAACCTTGTAGTTTCTGAGAAACATAAAATATATGTTAATCTACTGTTTATGTTATTGGTAAGCTTTCCAGTCCACAGTAGGCTATTAGTAGTTAAGTTTTTGGGGAGTCAAAAGCTATATGCAAATCTTTGACTGCACAGAGCATTGACACCCCTAAAATCCTTGTATTATTCAAGGGTTAACTGTATTATGTTTCTGAGAAATATTTCTTCTCATTCTTAGTTTGATCAAGTAACCTCTAGTCAAAGACATTCTATTATTGTTTCAGCCTCTGGTCTTGGAGATCATTTTGATTGAGGAAAGGTTATCAAATTTTGGGAAACTGACTTCATGTCTAAAGAACATTTTGGAGACTTTTGAGTTTGCTCCCTGTAATAGTAATGATTTTCTCCTTAATAAACTTAATTGAATAATTCAGCCAGTAGTTACTGATTGCTTTCTATGTGTTAGGTCCTATGATGGGTGCTGAGGCTACAAAGATGGTAAAACACAGCTGTTGCTTTCAAGGATGAGAGGGACTTGTAGGCAGATCACCGTTGTCCTACAAGTGTGGGTGTGACACCCTCGGTGGGGAACACGCAAAAGCCTATGGATGCACAAAAGAAACAGAAACAGAGGCCACAGATGGTTTCCCAGCATCAGCAACTTGAGGCAAGTGGGAGGTAAAGAGGAAGAAGGGAAGGCGTTCCAGGAGGGCAAAGACATCTGTTGGGTGTGAATGGTGGGAAGGCTCAAGCCCCCCCAGCAGCAGTCTCACACCCCACCTCATCTCTTTGATAGACCGACAGCTCCCCAGATTTTAGAACTAGATTTAGCACTGCATATATTATTATGGTCTTTTCATAGTGACCAGCTGAATGGACATGGATGGTTCTCAGGTGGAGAAGCTGAAGCCTACCCTTTCTTCCTGCACTGATGGTCCACTGATGCGTGCACCTCCTGTGGTTGTCCTTGGTCTAGGCTCTGAGGTGCTGATTTGTCTTTGGCTATTCACCTTGAATCTGCTGTATTGCTCATTCTTCCTGCAGTCTCTTCTTCCCCCCTTTTCTCCCCTTGTTTCTATTCTGTTGTTCAACCCATCGCTGAGATTATCTCAATGTATTTTAAGAATTCGGTAAACAGGTTAATGCAAATTTAAGTACAAAGACTGCTGGGCAGAACTGATTATCTCCACCTGCTACTAGAGAGTGAAGGGGACTCCACAACATCTTCGATAATCCGACCAACTCTCTGCTCTCGGTCCCCAATTCTAGTTTAGTTTACCAGACGGAATCCATGATTTCTCATCAACATATTAGACCCACGTCAAGCCTGAGAATGCCAGAGTAACAGTTTGTCTCGTGATTAGAAGCTAAGGGCAGGTAGCAGCCATTCAGAAACCCTGAAATGGCAAAGTTAGGGAATTGGGTTTTGAAAATGAGTCACCCAAACATTTTCTTTCCAAACATCTGCAGGTTGTTAGCCTGATTTATTTTGAATTAAAAAATCTTTTTGAGCTGGCTGACAGCTTATTTTAATTCCCAGCTGTTAAAATGTTTCAGCAATTGGAATTAGGGGCCATGCCCTTGCTTTTGATGTGGTGGGAACCAGTTCAGCACTCAGGTACACCTGGGGGACCTGCCCCTTCTCATCGTGGCCCTTCATAGTTTTATTTCCTTCTGTTTAAGAGCTTGGTGCTTTGAGCCCTTTGTTTACGATCTATTTGCTTGGGTCTTATAGGACTGGTGGCCAAGGGAGTTGAGCTCATATTCCAGGATGTGGTGGCTTTTATCCAGCTCATAGTGCTTTGTGGCAGCCTTAGATTTTTTTCTGTGACAAGTTGGGGAATAAACAAATACATAAATAAGTTTATATTGAATTAATATTGCCCCCTTCTTTCCAAAAATATGCTGAAATAAACTTTCTACTCAAAGCTGTGGTTCTTATAAATGTTTTCAAGATTTCTGTGCTGACTTTTGGCTTGGCAAAGGCCTTTGACTTGTTCTCCACTTTTCCCTGGTTGTGGGTGAGCACCTCTCTTTTTTGCTGTGATTTTGGATAAGGGACTGGGGGATTCAGTCTCCTCTCTCCTGATGATCCCACTGACCACAAACAACACCACCACCAGCATCTACCATTACCACCACCAACAAGCCATTCCTGGCCATTCCTAACAGCCCTAGAACACTCTCCCGTCGTTCATATTCCTATTACTGTCTGATTTCCCCAAAGAATTATCTACACTAGCTACTTTCACCTCTTCAGCTTCCCGTTATGCCTTAGTTTTTTCATTCCTGTTGTGACTCACTCCACCACTTTGTTGATACTGGGCTCTCAAAGGTCATTCATGGCTTTTTTTAGGACATACTTTTATTTAAATAACATTTTTTCTAAATTAGAAAAGCATGGCGGCTTATTATGCAAAATTTAGAAAATGCAGAAAGATACCAAGAAAAAAGACTCATGATGCTGCTTTCCAAAGATAATTATAACATTCAGTTTACTTCCACTTGAATATTTTCTCTATATATGTGCATATAGTTTACAAAATTGAGCTGATACAAGATATATAGTACTCATTCTTTTTCAATATCATGAGCATTTCCTCATACCATTGAAAAATCCTCATGAACCATATTTTAAGCATTCATAGCTTTTTAATTGGTTCTCAGTCTTTTTGTTACCTGACTTCTTTGCTTATTCTGCGACCTCCATGTATCTGCATTAAGGGAAATTGTGAAACCAAAAACTAGAATGGCAAATTGGGACATTAATTATTAGAGTAAAGATTTAAGGCTCTATTCAGTAGGCACTGGAGGATCTAATTCTGTTTTTAAGCTGTTAATCTAAGCAATAAATACATTAATCCAAAGATGAGGAAATGGGTGGAAGAGACCATATTGAAGATTGTCACAATAGGTGGAAAAAGGTACTGAGGGTGTTAATTAGATTAATAGTAAAGAGAATTGAATATAAAGCAAAGATTGGAGAGGCACTGAAGGAGTCGAATAGATAAGGGGATGAAATGTGTGGAGGGAAAGTGGAAAGAGAGACATGTCTTTCCCTAATTATTTTCTTCCTTCTTGACCTTCATGTTTTTACTCATGTTTTCCCTTTTTGTAATATCCTTTTTTGGATCATCTCTGTTTATTGAAATTTATACTTTTTGTCAGGACTCTTTTAAAATATCATTTTCATGAAATCTTTCTTTATTACTCCAGGCAGATGTTACCTCCAGTTTCTTAGAATTTTGTAACACTTTCTATATTTCAACTTTCATCTTATTATTTTAGGTAAATCATCTCAGTCTGGGTTTTGGTAGATAGTATGTAGTTCAGGCTTTATGAGAAGGTGTAAGAACAAGAAAAATGAAAAGAGACCCATTGATAAGTATAACATTACATGATCTAATGACCGAGATGAAATTACAAACTCCCTTTTATGGATGACCTGAATTTGGATTTCTCCCTATCATGTATTTGCTCCTTTTATTTAAAAATATTTTAACTTGTGACAAAGTTTTAAAGTTAGCTTCTTGGGAGCTTTAGTTAGAATGAAATAAGAGGAACTCACCCTTTGGTAAGAAAATATTAGTCATACTTTCCACATCTCTCAATGAACTGGAAGAAGGTTCATTGCTGATTCTTCTTTCTGGTAATTTAAGAAAAGTATCTTATGTTAACCAATGATCTACTATTATCTCTTGAAAATCTTTCCCGAAGAATTTATCTTTAAGTGGCTGAATGCAACTTAACTGGTTTTCTAGAAAGATGCATTTATACCTGACAAAACAATATTGTTTTTCCACTAGGCTTTTGTTTCTCTAGAGACCATCAAGCCTTAAGAAAAGTATAATATTGAGTGTTAAAGTAATATATTCAGGCAAATGAATATTCCTTGCTTCCACCCTTCTATTTTAAATTCCACTAAACTTTGGGAATCGTTTTAGAAGAGTGGGGTAATATTTAGACTGAGATTCTCTTAGATGCAGTTGAGCTGGGAATGAGTCACATGGGTGCTTCCTAAATGATACATTATGACACATCAGCACATGAAGAAGAGGACTGACTTTTCTGTTTTTCCTCTTTCTCTCCATTAGTACATTATCTATTTTGCTTTTTTTCAATGATGAGTATAATGCTTTGTGTTTTCACTTTCACATGATGTGTCTAGTTTCACATTCAGAATTTATTAAAAATGCATATTTTTGTGAAAAATGCTAATTTCAGGACCATCTTCAAGGATTCTGTTCAGAAGTTCTGGGACGGAGTCCAAGAGTCTGCGTTTTCACTATCTACTGCCATCACCTTGCCGTCCCTAGAGGATTCAGGTACAGTTGGGCTGTGGACCACACTTTGAGAAATACTGGTCTAGAGGAGCTGTTTGAACTTTGTCTTTTATTATGGCATCACTCCCCAATTTCCTTGGCACACTAGTGATCAACCACTAGATTTAGATTTGTAGGTTTCTTCTAACCCATCTCTTTTGAAGGGTTATTATAGGGTTATAAATCCAGTTACAGCTTAGTACACATAAATGGAAAGTATTCTCTTAAGTTCACCTCCCCTTGTCACTTCTGACCTCTTATTCTTGGGTTGTGACCATTTTGCTTACCTCAGGGATTCCTCAAATAGCCTTTTAAAAAATTTGTCTAAAGAGTAAATTAAAAGTAAAAAGCACTTTAAGTGGTATTCAGGCATCAGATAAAGATGTGGCCTTAACGATGCTGATATTCTAGAATTCAATAAAATGTGCTTCTGTAGTGTTATACATCTATATTAAAATGACCTAAGCTAATGTGAAACTCCTTTTTCTCAGAGAATACATAGGAAAAGTTGTGAATTTACTTCTCCTTTCTTTCCAGCCTTTGATTTTCCCATTTTGTGTGAGATATTTGCCTTTATAATTTGATGTATTATTGTTTTGGTGTTTGAGCTTAAATATTATAACTACTATGGGTAACTGGGCTGGCTATTGGCATCATTTGCCACTTACTATAAATAAGAAAACCAAGATGAGTCAATATGTCAGAACCAGTTAAAAATTGGGAGCCCAGTTGTGGCTGTATACACATCAAGGAGGAAGGGAACTAGCTGCTATTTATTATGACATCGTACCAAGTGTGCTACCTTTTGTCATTTCATTTTTTCCATTTTATTCCTACTTAAGTCATATAAGTATAATCACTCTAGTTTTACAGAGGGGAAAACAGAATCTCAGGGAGTAACCTGCCTTAACCACACTGATATAAGTGGCAGAGGCAACATATGAATTCTGGCTTGCCTAACCCAAGAATCTGTGCTTTCCCCACCAAACTGTTCTGTTATGATGCTTAATTCAGTTTATTGGATGCCAACTGAATCAAAATAGATTTTGTTCCGTGAAAATTCTCTGTACAATACTGTAATGGTGGATGTATGTTGTCATACATTTGTCCAAACCTGCAGAACGTGTACCACCAAGAATGACCTCTAATGCAAACTATGGACTCTGGGTGATGATGATGCATCAATGCAGGTTCATCCATTGTAACAAATATGCCACTCTGGTGGGAAATGTTGATAATGGGGGAGGCTGTGCATGTGTGGGAGCAGGGGGTATATGGGAAAGCTTTGTGCCTTCCTCTTAATTTTGCTATAAACCTAAAACTTCTCTAAAAGAGTCTTTTTTTTTTTTTAAAGGATTTTTGTTCTGATTGTGATGGGGAATGGACTCTTTTTTTGGAGGGGTTTCAAAATCCTTGACACTCACCTCCTGGGATGGTTGTGGTTTTGCTATTTTTCCCTTCCCTCTTCCTTTTTAGGGCTTACTCCCCATGCACTTACCCTAACTCTCACCCTTCCTGCTGCTGGGCACTCCATTCACAAGGCAGCAGATACCAGATGTGAGAAATTGAAAAACATGGTGGTTAGTTGATTGTTCTTTTGAGTTACGCACTCAGGCTCTTGGTTGGAGGGCTCCGATTTGAAAGCTTGGCCTCCAATCCACTGAGAAGGAACTGGAGATGAGGTGGGGGTGGATTACCATGAGGACTAATTTGTTCTTTAAGTTTATCTAATGGTTTGCAAGGCTGGAAATATCTCTGGGGAAATGTGATGGATTCTCCTAGGAAACTGACTTCACCAAATAATTCTTTTGAAACTGTTTTCAGAAACAAGACAAGTGGCATGAATCTATTTTACAAAGAGAATCACCTCTGTGTCTGCGTCTGGGTCAAAGACCCGAGAGGCATTCTCATCCTGATACAACTTGGACATTTGTTCATGGGGGCAAGTGCTCACGCTGAGTGATTTTCAAAGCTGTTAGAGGGCATTTATCAAGCTTTTAACTCTAAGGTACTTTTTCCCACGGTGTGAAGGCCGAGAGAAGGGATCCTGAGCTGAATTCCCCAGGATGGGAATTCAGGGGGAAAAGGTCACCTATTCTTATCCCACAAAAGAAACTAATTCATCGGTTGTCAAGCAGGGGAGGTTCAGTGTCCACAAATGGGGGAATTGCTAAGAGCTTATCAGTAGCAGTCACCTCCCACCCCAACCTGGGGCCACATGGAGAGTGATGGGGGGCCCAGACTTGTCCTACTTCAGGTGAAAAGGGGGGTTCATTCTGAAGGGCTCCTTTTGATAAAGCTCCATCCAATTCCAACAAAAACATGCACTCCAAAACCATCATCTCCTTTACTTTTTACTAGGGGAATTCCAGGAGACAGAGAGAGGGGGAAAAAAAAAAAAAGGAAGTGGGTAGAACAGCTGCAGTGGATTTAATCACCTCTCCAGTTGCTTTTCTTGCTGCAGAATATTTTAAATCACAGGATTTTCCTTCTTGTCCTCTGGACTGTTGATACACCCAAGATCTTCATATCCTTTCTATCACAGATTAAAGACACGGATGGGGTGGGACTGGGGGTGGGGGGAGGTAGGAAATTGTATTTTAAAGTTTTGTTCCATTTGTTTTACCAATAATTACAACTTTTTCTGGTCCCCACCTTGATTATAACAGCAGGGGCCATGAGGCCACCCTGCTGTGAATTAAATCCAGCCCGACCAGCTAGGACAACGATCATAGGAATTAATGGGTCTTGCTAGACCTCGGTTCCTCTCTCCTCACCTCACTGAGCACAGCCCAGGCTTCAGTGGCTGCACGTGTGAGCACACCCATTCCGCCGTCTACCCAAAGCACATACTGAACTCACTGTGCACGTGAGCCATGCTATACCTCCGGTCAGGGGACGTCAGAATAAATCTAACCACACACCTCCTTGGGGAGGCAGAGGACCTGAGGCTACTCCTCTGCCACAGTGAGGGGGCCTTCCTTCTTCCCCCACATCTCCCCACCCCTCTGAAGTTTGCAGTATGGCTTGGACCAGGCCTCTTGGGAGAGGTGAAATATGGCTTCACTTTGGGACAGCTGAGGTTTGCTCATGAAAGCAGAGGTGCTGAAGTCACAAGCTCATAATGGGGATGATGCCAGCATTTCTTGGTAATGAGTCTTGCTGACACATCCCAGGAGAGAAAGTTAGGTTAGGGCAAGACAAGTGAATGAAATTGTTTAAAGGCTGCAGTGAGATTTAAAAAAAATTTAATTGCTCTTCATTTAGGGTTGTGATGTTCTCTTTCCTGGTTTAATCCACAGGCAATGGATTAGGGCTCCCCAACCTATACCTGAAAGATTTCATGTCAGAGGAAGTTAGCGTGGGGGAATCTGTGTAGCAGCTGGACTGAGAGCCAGCATTGCCAGTTTAAACTCAGTCTCCCAAGGAAAACCTTTCTTACCTCCCATAACTGTGAGTTACCCTGGCATCAGAGGAGGAGAGGCCTCCTCAATTCAGGGTTTGCTGTACAACTGAGGGACAGCAGAGCTGATGTTTACATGTGGGGGTGGAGCGGGGACAGAAAAGTGCCTTGAATTTAGCAGCCACTCAATAATTATTCAATGACTGAATGAAAGCTATTTTGTGATAAATTTTGTTTCACTGCAGCCTTGAACTCCTGGGCTCCAGCGATCCTTCCACCTCAGTGCCACCACACCTGGCTCTGTGCTCATTTTTGATGCTCACAGCTATTCCCTCCTTCCTGAGGTTCTGTTCAGGCATCACATACCTCCTGGAAGGTATGAGATGTGGTGATCACTATAGGATAGGCAGCTTGGAAGGAAGAAAGGCCTGGTGAACAGTGTTTTTGTTCCTACTTACTACTTCAATGTAGGTCAATTTCTTCTAGTTTTTTTTAAGATACAGTGCAGATATTGATTTTCTCATTTCCTGTCGAGCTAGAGTAACCCAAAATAATAAAACTTCTTGGGGAAGCAAGGCAACTCCAACTCAAGACAATCCACTTGCACGAGAGGCTTCAAATGGCAATTTTGCCCTAAAAAGTTAAGTGATAGGATCTTTTATTTTTATTTTTATAGATTCCTGGGGTACAAGTGCAGTTCTGCTACATTGACATAGTGCATTGCGGTGAAGTCAGGGCCGTGAGTGCATCCATCACTGGAGCAATGCACATTGTACCCACCAAGCAACCTCCCAAGGTGATGGGATCTTTAAGACATGTTGCTTGAGAAGGGCACATGGTCTGGTCAGCCTGATGTGGGTGAGACACATCATTAGTCCCTTGGGGGAGATCAGTAGCCCATATCAATATTAGGTAAGAAATTCCAAGTTGGTGGGATTTGGTGTGGCAACTTGTGGGAGCTCCCACGTCACAGCAATCTTCAAATGATTTAATAAAGTTGAGAGAGAGAGAGATGGAGAGAGAGAGAGAAGCAAAGCTAAAGATTCTTTTCCTTTCTCTGAATAATGAGAGTCTTGGATGAAAGGCTAACTTACTCTATATGTGTTTTCTTCTCTTCCATTTCCACTCCTGTCACCCAGATCTGCGCAAGGGAGATCTTTAACCTGGGTAGCTGTTTGGCATTTCTAATTTGGCCCTGGATTAGTCTCCTGCTGTGTGTATGGGATGTCGAACACACAGGGAAACTACCTGAGAGTCTTTGAGTCGTGGGAGTGGCCAGGGTAGATGCTTGCCTGCGGGACGAGCTGCAGATATGGGCCGAGTGGAATACTAACAAGAGCAGGCACGTGACTCCCAACATCACTGAATTTCCTTTTTCTCCTGCCAGTGGACATGACAGCTCAGGCTAAGGTGGCTGGACGACTATGAGGGCAAATGTGACACAAAGCAGAAGGCTGCCCTGAGCCTGCCAGCTGGTTTGTATTTCCTCCTGGGACAGGAGCTTTCTCTTGTAGGGTGGAAAGGCAGTGAGATCTCCATGGATTCTATGGATCAGTTTTCACTTCTCCAGATGCCAAGAGAAGCCTTAATTACCTTGCATACATTTCGATAACATCCCTTGGGCAAGAGGAAGGGGTAACTGGCAACAGATAAACTCTGCTTTTGCTTCAGTGTTGTCTCCTTCATCTGCAACAGGGGGGTGTTGAGTGATGCCACAGGCAGCTGGAAGGGCTCATTTATTTGACCTAATTATTCCCAGTGTAGACCTGACTCATCATAACGGGCTCTTCTTCAAAGGAAACGAGAGCCAGATTGTCTCCTTGGCAGCAATGGAAAACAAATGCTATCCACAGAATGGCTGTTAGATTAAAAAAAGGTGCAACATGCCTTTGGGGCCAGCCGATATTTAATGATGTTACCAAGAATAGAGGGCTGGAAAGAGAGTAGTGTCAACTTCTGACATTCTAGCTTTCTAAAAATGTTCTTAATAAAATTAACTTGCCCTTGGATTCCATGGACAAAAGTAACCACATACTCAGAAACTGGGGACAAATGGAAGCCTTGGGGTGTTTTTATTTGTATCAATGAAACCCCTATGAGTAAAACGGGGGACTTTTCACATGGGGACCTTATTATTTCTTAGTCCTCTTGGATTCTGTATTGAAGAATTAAGATTGTTTTCTAAGGGATGAGGAAATGAAGAGAGTTGAAATGACTCTACTATTATCACTAAAGAAATAAGACACAGAATGGGACCAGCCTGCCACGTTCCCTCTGTGAAGCCTTAGAACAAACTGCATTAGCTCAATGATACATTTCTGAATGTTGCAACTTCATCTCAGACCAGTGCATGTTGAAACACGGATGCACTGAAAATACTCATTTAAGTTTTCCCTGATCCCACCTTTCTGTTTTACAGTTCTGGTTGACAATGTCACATCCCCAAGAACATGGTAAAGACGTATACTTGGCGGATTGATCCCCGTGGGACAGTCTGACACTCTGCCTCTGTTCAGCAATTCCCAAAGCACAGGACTGCATTGATGCCTTGTCGACGCCACTATTCAAAAGTGGACTTCTTGTTGCTGGAAACTCCAAGAACACTGTTTGATCTCAGCCTGGAGCCTGTCTTGGAGGAGGAGAGGGAATCCCACAAGTTACTTGTAAAGAAGATCTTGTTGTTCAATCAAATCCTCCTACACTGTAGCAATCCGTGCATGCAATTGCAGTTGGCATTCTGACACATGTACACAGTGTTTTCATCTCTTCCCTAGAGTTGGGGCCAAAGCCTGAGGTTCCTTTTAACATGACTCTGAAAAAACTCTGGATTTGTGCTCCCCTGTGCTCTGCAATAACATACCAGCTCTGTGGTGCGGTCAATGTTTACCTAGTTGGTGGGAGAACTTTTTAATATCAAAAGGAAAACATTTCTTCTGCATTCCACATAGGTAAGATGTGGTTTGCTGTTCTACAGAGCTGAGGACTTGGGTGGGGAAGGGATGAAGAAAGAAAAGAAAAACAATCCAGTTTTAAAAAATCTTTTTCAGGGTGAAAGTGATGGGGGTGGGGCAGGGGGGTGAGCAAGAAAGAGAATGAAACAATGGGGAAGATGAAAGATCAACAGTTGTTTTAATGAGCCAGAGTCATGACTGAGCATATGTTTCCTTTGCAGTTAGTTCCAAAAATAGATGATTAGTAGTGAGAAGCAACTGGTTTCTGATGCTTATCAGAGGTCAGCTGAGATCGTTTCCAACTGTTGGGGTAAGGTATAGGGCGGGCTATACATCTAACGGAAAGAGATGACTAAACTTCATGGTGCCTTGGATTAGATTTCACAGGGCTATTTGCTGGCCAGACAAAGCGGTTAGCTAAGTAAGAGGAATTTACCCAAAGATTAAAGGGGCTGGTAACTTGCAGTGGTCATTTCAGGTACTCTCTATTTTAAATAGTATTAGTCCACTGGTGGTTGACCAGTCGTCAAGGAATGGGGGGGCAGTGAGTGAAGGATAGGCAGGAGGGGACACACTGCAGACCAATTGGGTGAAGAGCCAGGGTCCAGTTGAGGGGAATTCATACTCTACCTACTCCACAGACCCCAGGATGGGCAACTCTCAGGCCAGAGATTCCCTGAACCTCTCATATTACCTAGAAATGTTAAGGGGCCAATGGTACCCTGTTTTCAGGGAAAGAACAACCTTCCTCTAAGTTGTGTTGTTAAATGGTTTGTCAGTTTGATTTAGTTTGTTAGTTGCCCCAGAGCAGAATCTGCCAAGGATCTGCTCACTTGTTACAGAAACTAAGAGAATCCCAGCAGGACAGAGGGATCTGGATGGCTGAGAACAGCCCTGGAGGGGAGATTATGGCAATAAGAGGCCCCAGGACTTAACAAATGCACTGATTTGACTTATTTTCTGGATGTATATAGTGCCTTCACGTCTCCTTAAAATAGGGGCAGTGCTAGAAGTATTAAAGTTTATAAAATGCTCACAAGTCCTTGGAATGTAGCCTGGACATGCTTCACATGGAAGGTTGCTGACTGAATGTTGGTCCCTAGAGCTAGCATTCTACCTTATGGACTATTCTATCCAGTTTGCAGGTTCGAGTTAAGCTCTGAACAGCCATTAGGCCTTTGTATCCCCCAGAGCTCGATCTTTCAGTTGGCTGCTCTTTGCAGAGCCCTATACCATGCACTCTGGGAGTGATATAGGAAGTCGTAAGCCTGGTCTTGCCTTGGCACCAATATGCAAAGGCCAAGGGGGAGGGTATGTAGGCGTATTGGCTGATTAGTTCCTTTTTAACATAGCTTTTCTTCTCAGATTGAGGGGAACAGTATAGTGAAGTTCTTAGTATGTTCCATGAACACTTATTGGGCATTTATCCTGTGTCAGTCTGAGAGTCAAAGTTTAGTAAGACACAGAGCAGCCATCAAGGAATTTATACTTGGGTTACATTTCTCCTCCCTCACTTGACTTAGTTTGTCAAACACAGTATTATTCTTCTTTTTAAAAATTTCGATAGATTTAGGGGGTACAAGTGGTTTTTTTGTTACATGGATGTATTGTATAGTGTTGAAGTCTGGGCTGTTAGTGTACCCAGCACCCGAATAGTGTACATTGTACCCAACAGGTAATTTTTCATCCCTTCCCCCTTCTGAGTCTCCAACGTCCATTATACCACTCTGTATCAACATGCGTACCCATAGTTTAGCTCCTACTTATAAGTGAGAACATGCGGTATTTGGTTTTCCATTCCTGAGTTACTTCACTTAGGATAATGGCCTCCAGTTCCATCCAAGTTGCTGCAAAGGATATTATTTCATTCTTTGTTTATGGCTGAGTAGTATTCCGTGGTGTGTATGTGTGTGTATACATATATGTGTGTATTTATCCACTCTTCAGTTGCTGGGTTCTTAGGTTGATTTCATGTCTTTGCAATTGTGAATTGTGTTGTGATAAACATACAAGCGCAGGTGTCTTTTTGATATAATGACTTCTTTTCCTTTGGGTAGACCCAGCAGTGGGATAAGCACAGCATTATTTTTATTGACCTTCCAATCCCTGGCATCTAGCATAGACCCTGGCCCATAATGGGTACTCACCAAATGTTGAAATGATGTACAAAGGGAAGTTTGCCTTGATATTTTTCTTTCCTTTTCTCTAGCAACTTGGCCTCACAGATAACAACTGAGTGCTTTCCTTCTGTCAAAATACCAGAACATTTTCCCTTCTGGGCTGCTTATTTCCCATTATGCCTCTTACAACTACTATGAGGAGAAACAAACCTTTCACTGTAAGAGTGACCTCCCAATAGTATGTAAATGTCTCATAGAGGCAGAAACTTTTTGTCCTTTTTTTCACTGCTGTATGCTCAGCATCAAGAAAATTGCCTGGGACATAGTAGGCTTTCAACAATTATTTGTTGAATGAATACATAAAATTGAAATCAAAACATCTTAACTATATGAGTCAGGTTAGATTAAGTTTTGCTGCAGTAACAGTCCTGGAAGTCTCAGTGTCTGAGCATATATAGGTTTATTTCTCTTTTGTACAAAGTCGGCTGTGGGTCCTGCAGCTTTCCAGGTCATCTCCTTTCCCAGTGGCAACTTAAGGATCCGGTCTGATTGCATCCTGGAGCTATCTAATCTGGAACATGTAGCTTTTGAGTTGCTGTGTTATAGGAAAAGAGGCTGGAGAAGTTGCATACTGACTCATAAATGCTTTGACTTGGAAATGATCCATGTTACTTCTGTTCAGTCTTTTGGTTACAAGGCTGGGAAATATGGGTGAGCCCATGGGTATTTGGGGAGTATGCCACACTAAATATGTTAGTCAGTGCTTTCTAAATGGTGCTTAATACCCTGTGAAAGTAACTGTTGGTGTCCCACCCTCACTTTTACCACTGCAGTGCTTGCTGGCCAGCTTCCAAATGCCAACGTTTGCTTTTTTTTTTTTTTTTTTTTTGGTCTGAAGTCTATCTTGGGACACCAGAGGCTGATTTGGCTCCAGCATAAGAGGCTCTCAGTGGCAGGGAACTACCCTATGTCAGGCTGGGATGCAAAGTTTAATAAGTCATATAGGAGTTTATACTGCTTAAATTTCTGGCTCCTAACTGGACTAAGCTTGTCAAAGGCAGCATTGACTCAACCAATGACAGATGGGAGTTGGTGTGTAAATACCTCAGATCCCTCACTACTTGGGTGAGATGGCCCCGAGGTATATTTTCTACACTGGATCCCAGAGACCGTCAGTTGGATTAAACTTCAGTTGTCCTTCCTTGATAACAAACCTATTATTGGCTATCTTCCCTTCCCTGTCTTGTTTCCCCACTCCCCTGACAGTGTTTCTTGGGATTCTCTCTAAAATTAATTATTTGTACTTGAATCTATGTCTTTGGGTCTGTGTATGGGGGAAACTAAAAGAGAAGGTTACATAAATATTTCTCATTGTGTGTGTGTGTGTGAGAGAGAGAGAGAGAGAGAGAGAGAGAGAGAGAGAGAGAATACTTTGTATGGATTTGGGAGGCCTCCTCCATCATCTGCATTTGTAGAACTGTTTAGGTAGCTGGCATGAAGGAAGTGAAGGAATACAAATGAGGGGAAAGGAAAACACTTGACATGCCAGAAAAACTTTTTCCTGTACCTTGTACTTAAACACATAAAGCCTGGGTCCTGTTGTGAAAGTATTAGCTACCTGAAGTCCTGGGGAGAGGAATCCCCACTTTCTTAAGTAGGCACTTCCTGGCAGTCAACATGGAACCTGAGGCAGTTGGAGCATTATATTTCTAAGCGCTTCTTGGTGGGATTCCAGAAGTGTATTTGGACAGGTTGACCAGCAGCTGTGGCTCCTTATAACTGCAACATAGGGCTCAGAGTCCAGGCAAGGTTCTGAAGGGGTAAAGCTTGTCACTGGCTGTTCTTCACCTCTCCTTTTAGTGTCCTTTATTTCTTTTTGGTGATTCCCTAAGCCCCAGGGTCATGTAATGGTAAAGTGACCTTATAATTTATCATCCAAACCAGGGCACTTTTAAAAATTACTCTCCAATATACCAATGAGAAAACTAAGAAGTCGTACACATGCTCCAAAGTCACTTGGCCAGTAAGTGGTGGTGCCAGGATTTCAAGTTAAGATCTGGGTGCTTTCTTACTGCACCACTCATGTTCCATATTGATTCTGGCAAGGGGCTTCAAGGCTGAGAAGGCTAGGGCTGGGACTTGGGAGTCAGGAGATGCACGGTGGTCCCAGGTTTGCTGTTCACTCATGGGGGAACCTTGGCAAGTCCTTTCCTTTCTCTGGGTCCAGTGTCGGTATCTGGGAAGGAAAGGCTTGAAACTGGATAATAACAACAATAGTGCTAATAGTAGCCATACTTTCTCACGTACTTAGTCACTCTGATTAGTGGCTTAGATTACTGAAACCACAGACTCTGGAGCCAGATATCCTGGGTTCAAATCCCAGCTTCTACCACTTACTACTGGGACATCTTGGGCAAGTTACTTAAAAAAATTTTTGACAACTGCATTAAGGTATAATTGACACACAATAAATTGCAATAAACTGTACATATTTAACATGTGCAATTTAAAAGTTTTGATATGTGTATATACCCTTGAAACCATGAAACCATCACCACAATTAAGATAATATATCTATACATTATCCACAAAAGTTTCTGCATGTTCCTTTGTAATCCCTCCTTCAACCCCTCCCTGGCCCCTGCCCTCTGCCCCACACTGCAAGCAACCACTGATCTTTCTGCCACTTAAATTAGTTGCATTTTCTAGGGTTTTATAGAAATGAAATCATGCAGTAGGTTTGACTTTTTGGTTTGACTTCTTTCACTATGCATTATTATTTTGAGATTCATTCTGTGTTGTATCAATAGTTTATTCTTTTTTATTACTGAATAGTAGTCCATTGTATGGATGTACCACAGCTTGTTCATCCATTCACTTGCTGATGGACATTTGTGTGGTTTCAAAATTTTTGGCTTTTATTAATATAAATAAAGCTGCTATTTGTAATTCATGTATAATTCTTTGTGTGAATTTATGCTTTCATTTCTTTGGAGTAAATACCCAGGGGTAGAATGGCTGGATCATTTGGGAGATGTATGTTTAATGTTTTAAAACACTTCTAAATTATTTTCCAAAGTAGTTGTCCCATTTTACATTCCCATCAACAGTGTATGAGAGTTCTAGTTTCTCTGCATCCTCTTTAACACATTTTGCTGATTACTGTAGGTTCATAATAACCAAAATAGCGTCAGTCCTCCAATTTCCTTCTTCCTTTTCAAAGTTGTTTTGGCTCTTCTTGGATCTTCATGTTGTCATATGAATTTTAGGGTCAGTCTGATAGTTTCCACAAAAAACCTACTGGGATTTTGACTGACATTTTGTTGATTCTATAGATCAGTTTGGTGAGAACGGACATCTTAACACTACTGAGTTTTCTGACCCGTGAACATGCAAACTGGGACACTTTTGAGAATGAAGGGGAACACTGTGAATGCACTAGGGCAGTTCTGGGTAGATTGGGAAATATGGTCACCCTTCCTAGTACCCGCTTGTCACTGCATGTGGTAACATCTCACTGCTGGCATGGTTCCCAGAACTCTCATCTACTCCTGTCAACTTTAAAATTTATTATATTTCCAGTAGTATTAACTATATATATATACATATTTTTTGAGAGACAGGGTCTCACTCTGTTGCCCGGGCTAGAGTGCAGTGGCGTCATCATAGCTCACTGCATCTTCAAAGTCCTGGGCTCAAGTGATCCTCCTGCCTCAGCCTCTCGAGTAGGTGGGACTACAGGAGTGCACCACCACGCCCAGATAATTTTTTATTTTTTTTTGTAGAGATGGGGTCTCACTCTTGCTCAGGCTGGATTCAAACTCTAGACCTCAAGCGATCCTCCTGCCTTGGCCTCCCAATGTGCTAGGATTACAGGCATGTGCGACCATGCCTGGCCTATATTAAGTATATTCCTGGCACAAATATATCAAAAAATAACCCCCTAAAATTACAGTATGCCATTGACCATTTTTCCTACATGACAAAGGTGATAATGGGTTAGCTTGATAAATCAATACCTAGTAAAAGTTATATAGCAGATGTATTATTCTATCAATTTACTCCTTCTTTTCCCTCACAAATGCACCCAACACATATATGTAGAGTACTTATTTACTGAGCATGGTGCTTGGTAGTAATCACCAACTTTTAAAAACTAATTCTGAAGGCAGGTCAGAGGGAAGGTGCTTTAGATTGTTTTTAAACATTCATCCCTCCAAATTAAATTAAATAACAGATGTAAAATGCCTAGTATTGTTTCTGCTGCATGCTAAACCCTTCATAAATTCCCCTCCCTTGGAGCACATCACACCTCTGGAAGGTCCCTGCAGCAAGTGAGGAAGGGCTTTCCTGGGGAGGGAGAGAAGTATGTCAACCCTAGTCTTCCTATATTCTTCTGGGTGGATCAAAAGCAAAGCTCATATAAAGTTGGCAAACGAAAACTCAAAATATATTGTAGCAAAAAATCTGGATTAGTTCTTCTTGGTGTCACTGCCAGCAATCTTGCAAGACACTTGAAGACATGACCTTCAGTGCTCTTTGCTGTTGTACAGTCAAGGGTCAGGGCTGGGGTGGAGTAAGGAAGGAGGTGGTAACTTTGAAGCCCTTTGCCATTATTGTGAGCAGGAAGTGAAGTATCAAGGATGTTATTTAAGAATTCTCTTGCTGCTGAGTTCTGTATCACTGTGATGTCCTGTGTACCTCTTATGTACTATGCTCCTTTCCTGGGAGGCTCCAAATCTATTCAGGTGGTCAAGATGATTAGCTCAGCTGGTTAGGCTATGGGCTATGGTAATCAAACTCACAGTTTCGGTCTCCATACGAGCCAGTTAATTCTGCACACAAAGCAATCTGTCCAAGTCCTCAGATTGCCTCACTAACCCTCACCAGCTGGCTTGAAAATATGTGCTGTGCAGGGCCTGGAACACGGATGGCTAAATAACAGGCTCATCCCCAGTCCTGGAGAATTCCTTGTAGATGAGGCCCTCCAAACGTTAGAAACTGCTCATTAGATTCTGGAACTGTTCATTAGTCTGGCAGCGCTTCACTTCAAGGCCTGCTGTTTATCTTGAAGTAATTTATGAGTGACTGAGGATTTTGCATTGTTGTAAAAATTGGTTGTTGATAGTGTACCAGCCTACTTGATAAATGATTCCTTGCTTCAGTCTGCTGGAATGCAGATGAGACTTAAGCAAAGAGGCCATGGGCCAGCAAGTTGGGGCTTCGGAAGTTGAGTTACTCATTTAAAAACTTCCATTGAGTGTCTTCCACGGGCCAGGCACAGTTGTAGATGGTGGGGATTTAAATATTTCTTATTTCCACAAATGTTTCATGTCTATTCCATGCTAGGCATTGTGCTGGACCCAAAAGGCTCAGTAGAGAATGAAACACAATCCATCCCCTCAAAGAGATCTGAGCCTTGGGCAGGAAATATTAACTTTTGTTGTGCCCTGGACATTTTTGGCAGTCTGGTGAAGCCTGTGGAAGGCTTCTCAGAATGATGATTTTAGAGGAAGACAATAAAGCACATGAAATTACAAAAGAAGCCAGTTATAACACAATACAATTATGTAAATATTAAACAAATATATCAGTGCTGAGAGCTAAGTATTGAACATGTAAACCATGCACCACACCTGTTCACAGCTCCTTCTCAGGGAAACTGCCCCAGTCTCAGCTGGGGTGGTCCTGGCCGTGTGTCTGTCCTCCCAGGTACAGCTGAGTAAAGATAGGGAAGGACCGACCTGAAGGCTGCTGGTCCATGTACTGGGATGCTCTGACCCATCAGAAAGGGCTTCCCCATCAGAGTTTTACTCTTAGGCATGTGTAATTGGGAAGCAGGACACATTCTGGCAATGATAGGGAGCTAAAGATGAAGAAATACAAAAAGTGGACTTGGATGTACAGCTGTAAGTCATGAGGTACCACAAGCAAAGTAAGGTTTTGAGGAAGCTGAAGCCATGAATAGGCAGAAGCTACTAGGAAAGAGAGAGAAGAGAGGATGAAGTTCCTCGTAGTGGGAAGAGAGGCAGACTGACATGCAGGGAATCAGGAGAGTAGCTGAGTGGCAGAGTGGTTAAGGGCAGAGCCTCAGAATGAGAATCCAGAAACCTTTCTCCTGAAATCCTTTGAATTGGTTTGGATTCAGAAAAACACTTTAGTTGGCGTCTCCATGTCAGTTTCTCCCATGGGGCCTGGTTGTTCTTCTTTTCTTGAATTGAGCTGAAGGCTGGCTTCTTGGCTGACATGCCCATTTTCTTTATTACCATGCAAATTCTTACAATAAACTTCCATTTCCTGAGGCAACTAGAGTGGATCTCTGTTTCTTGTGATCAAAAGAGTCAAATTTAAACATGCCAGGGTGGGGGTGAGGCAGGGGAGGACAATGAGGAAGTCGGGCTTCCCCTGTAGCAGTGGGCAGGGGCAGGGCGTGCTTCCCAGCTCCCTTCTAAGTTGATTTTAGATTTATCAAGAATTACCCAGTTATTTCAAAATTTTGGCAAAAAATGTTCATGGCTCATTAAAATATTGCTTCTTTTTCGTGTTGGTGACATTTTAATTTAATCACACTATGTGATGTTATAGTAAAATCTTTATTTGATGTGCTGGGAGAAGGGTGTGGTTAAAGGGAAAAGTCAGTATCAATACAAAATTTCAAGGTAACTAAAATGATATTTAATAATGAAATCGCATTCACATCTAGATGGCTTGGTATTAAATAATTGGTAGTAAGTAGGAGAAAAGCCAATCATGACCTCTAAAATCTGGAGTTGTACACGGATCACTTAATAGACTAGAAAGTGCAGCCCATCCTAGACATGGAGGAAGAGGGTATTGGAACCAAATAGGGACTCCTTCATGTATCTATTGAGTGACTACTATGTTGTCAGGCAAAAGCAAGACAGATACTTCCCCAAGGAGTTTAATACTCTAGAGGAAGAAGATAAACAAGCAATAAATAAAAACAAACAAATAAATAGATACATTGTGCAACGTGCTAAGAAGGATCTAAAAGGGGGCCCTGAGAAGAGAGCAACTGGGGTGGGGTGGGGCTACTTTAGATAAGATGGATAAGGAAGACCTACTTCTGTAAGGAGGTGACGTTTGAGCTGTGGCTTGAAGGATGAGCTAATCCATCCACAGGCAAAGACAGAGGGAACATGAGTGCACCTTGGAGAGGTCTGTGTGACAGCAGTGTGCGGGGCAGAGGGCGATCGCATGTGTGGGGCTGGAGGTAAGCGAGGACGAGATTTAACAACATTTATGGAATACCCAGGAATATGACAGTGCACAAAATCAACAAAAATCTCTGTCTTCACAGAGTTTATCCTCTAGAGTGGACCAGGTCCTAAGGTGCCTTGTATGTCATAATTAAGGGTTTGGACTTTAGTCTAAAGGTGATGGGAGAGGCTTTGAAGTGCTCAAACCTGGCTCGGAATGACACAAGCAGATTTGCATTTTAGGAATTCCAGCTCTGAGAGCAATGTGGAGAATGGTGGGGACAGGCCAGTCTAGATGCCAGGAGACTGTCAAAAGGCTGGTGCAAGAAAGAAGATGCTGTTCAGAATGTAGATAGTGCAGTAAGCTGGAAATAAATGGAGCCATTCCAGATATATTAAGAAGGTACCACGGACAAGGTCAGATCACAGACAGGTGAAAGTTCTAGAAGGACACAGAAGTGTATGGTCAGGTTTTGGACTTTAAGAGTTGGGTGGATGGTGTTGCCATTTATTTTTTTGGGTAATGCAGGAGGAAGTGTAGATTTTTGGAGAAAAATTAAATTGTATCATTCCTGTCCTTGATGAAGTTTCTATTTTATAGAGGAGACAAACATGAAAATAAAACCACTCCATCAGCCAATGTGCCAGTAAGGATACCTTAAATTATGCTGTGCTAACAAACAACCATTAAAATAATGGCTTAAAACAGCAAAGATTTATTTTTCTGTCATGCTACATGTCCAGAGCAGACAGGGTAGGGTGGGAGGGCTCTTCTCATTGTAGTCAGTGGTCCGAGGCCAACATAGGTTCCATCTTGACACATGCTTCCATTGAGAGAAGGTAAAAAAAAAAAAAGGAAAAAAGACAGAGAGAAGTAAAAGTCACTGGAAATCAAGAAGGCGGGAGGGGGAAGAGAGGAGGGGTAAAAACCTACCTAACAGGAACAATGAGCATTATTTCGGTGATGGGCACACTAATAGCCCTGACTTAAGCATTATATTAATAAAAACTATCCAAGTAACAAAAACATTTGTACCCCCTTAATATTTTCAAATAAAAAATAGAAGGAAAAAAAAAGAGAAGTAGTGAATCACATACTGGCTCTTAAATCTTCTGTCTGGAAATGGTTTGTGTCATTTCTGATCACGTTTTATTGGCCGAAAAAAGCCATAGGGTCACGCCTAACTTCAAGACAGTGGGGAAGCTCAATCCTTCCATGTACTTGGAAGGAGGAAGACTACTTGCTCTTGTTATTGCATCCTCTTAGGTGTTACACAATTTCAACTTGCCTTTTATCGATAATAGTCATTGTGACAACTTGAGTAAGGCGGTGGTTGCTAGACTTTTCCACTGTAATGTTCCTTTCCCCTTTGGAATTAATAAACATATTGTAGAGAGTTACTTTGAAACCATGTAAACCTCCCAGTCCTCATCCAACTTTTAACTAACTCATTAATATCTGAACAGACTCATGTTTCCTATTTATTGAATGGGTTCTCATTTGTTACTATCATTATTTACTTTGATGCTCAAATTGTACTGGATTTGGCCAGTGGGGACCCCTCCAACCTGGCACCTGTGTTCTTTGGTCGTGGCCCTGCATTCTTTGAGCTCTTCCTTGCCTCTGGCTCCAGGCTCATCTCATACTTTCCTTGCTCCAGATCTGCCCACAGAACTAGCCATGTCTCCAAGGGGCCCTGATTGTTGTTAGTGGAAAATGGTCATTAGAGGTGACCATCAGAGTGCTTGTGTGCTGTGTGCTGTCGGGGTGTTGCTGCTCTCATGCTCTTTCAGCAGACAGAGTGGTAGGATAGATGTATGCATGTACACGTCCACAGACGCACATCCATATCTACACAGTCACAGTTATTCTTGTACCTCTATTTATCTATTATATATATTACAAGCCATGAGTTCTCATTGTGGCTCATGCCCGTAATCCTAGCACTTTGGGAGGCCAAGGCGGGAGGATTACTTGAGCCCAGGAGTTCAAGATCAGCCTGAGCAACATAGTGAGACCCCGTCTCTACAAAAAATAGAAGACTTAGCCAGGTGCGGTGGTGCGTGCCTGTAGTCCCAGTTACTTGGGAGGCTGAGGCAGGAGGATCACTTGAGCCCAGGAGTTTGAGGCTGCAGGGAGCTATGATGACACCACTGCACTCTAGCCTGGGCAATTAGAGAAAGACCCTGTTTCAAAAAAACCAAAAAACCAAAATAAACCCCACAAGGTATATTATGGTTTTCTCCTTTTCCATATTTACAAATCCTTTCTCCTCCATTGAGAAAGTTGGTCCTCATATACTAATACATTTACTTATTTCATCAGCCTCCCCCAACCCCCGACCATGTGTAACTAAAGTCCCATTGTCACACTATCTCCTTCCCTGGATTGGAGCCCTCCTCATCTTTGACCTCCCACACTGTCCACTCCCATCACGTGGGTGCCCTCCTCACTCTGCTTGGACTCTGACCCCCCAGACTGGGCCACTCCTCCTGCGTGGACGTTCTCACCCTGACTTCCCCTTGTGCGGAAGCCCTCCTCACTTTGGGCTCTGACTTGTCACTGCAGGTTAATGGGGATGTTGCACCAGCATAGATGTTAGCGTGGTGATATTTCTGCATCCCACCAGGTGTCTGTTTGCGGCCCACTTTTGCAGGGAGTGTGTGATGGTGAGAATGGGTTGCAGCCAGCTAAGAGGTAGCAAGCCAGTTTTTCTGATTCCCAGTCCTTTCTTCTCTAAAGTTCCTGGCACCAACAGCAATGAATGGAATCCATGGAGGATTTCTGTGGTTCCCTTTCTCAGTTTCAGCCCCAAATGGATTTATTTTGGAAAGTAAATGTAAGTCCATTTACTCATTTCAGAGTTATCTAAAGGTGAAAAAAAATGCTATTTTTTCAGCAGCTCGGAAATTTTTCAAATGCTTTTTTGTCTTTGAATTACTCAAAAGCAGCTTTGTTTGGAAATTTTAAACTTGGCATCCCTGGTACATAACCCTGAGTGAGGAATGTGTGCTTTGCCTTGTTTGAAGAAATTTGGTTTTGAAATAACAAAGTTATGGATGTTTAAAAATACTGCACTGAGCAGACACTGTGGGTTATTTTCCTTTGCCTTTGAAACATGCTCTGTATTGTGAAGCTGGTAACTTTCATGGGTGGGAGAGTTTAACAGCATACACTTAACTGATGCAAATGTGAGATCATTTTATAAGCCACATGGAGATCTTGTTGCGATGTCTTTTCAGTTTTTACTCAGTAAATTCACTTGATCTCTGAATAACTTAGAATCATTGGGCATAGTGCCTGTGTACATATCTCGTGCTCAGTAATTGTTGAGCTGATGTGAATTGAACATGCTTGTTCTCATCTGGCTATGCATTTCCCCTCCAACTCCAAGTTGCTATGTATGGTCTAGGAGACAGGTTGGCAAATTATGGCCCATGGGCTCAATCCAGCCTGCCACCAGTTTTTTTATGGCCTGCAGGCCGAGAATGGTTTTTACATTTTTAAATTGTTGAATAAAAATAAAGAGAAAACTAAAATTTCACGACATGTGACAATTACATGAAATTCAAATTTCAGTGTCCATAAGTAAAGTTTTATCAGAACATAGCCATGCTCATTCATTTATGTATTATCTAAGACTGCTTTCACACTGCAATGGCAGAGGTGAACAGTTGCAGCAGAGACCATATGGCCTGCCAAGCCTAAAACATTTACTATCTGGCCCTTCACAGAAAGAGTTTGCTGACCTGTAATCTATGAGATAAAACACACATTGTCTGTTCATTTTTAAGATTACTTGCTACAAAATTCAAAGGCTCCCTTTTTTCCTTCTACCTACCACACTTCTAGCCTACCTCCTCTTTGACATTTGGTTGAATTCCAGCCTAGTTTCAATAATAAAAATGATTGTGAAAAGAATAAAAGTATAAAACACCAAGTAAATTATAAATAATTTATTGATTCTGTCCATTTTGCTAATTGTCTGCACTACCATTTCCATATTAGATGACTAATAAATAAATCATGAGTGAAGAGATTTGGATGACAATCCCTGTCTTATACATCTCCAGGTTTGTTTCTTGTTATTGCATTAGTTTTGCTTTCTCAAGCGAAACTTGATAATAAGCTCCATCACGGTGGGGACCAACATTTTTACTTCTTCTGGAATTCATAGACATAGTGTGGGGCACAGGACTTAGAATCACAAGTATCAGATGGCACTGCACCTGCATCTGAGCCCCTGAATGTTATTGGAGGTAATCACGCATTTGTGATGATGACGGATCTCAACTGGACGCTCCACCCTGCCTGATGATCCTGCCAGACATCCCTGGTAAGTTCACTTTCTCATTCTCACTGAGTGGGTTAGCTCATTTCACACTTCACAGAGAATATGGAAGGAACCCCAGGAGAGTTAGGTCTATAATTATGTCCTGTGTACCTGTATCTGCATCTACATGATGATACAGATCAGCATAGAACAATGGGTCTCTTCACCGAAGGTAAGATTCCCTCAATTTCTGTCCCGGATCCCATTGCCTCGGCCTTCTGAAGGATTGGCATCCTCGTTCACCCTGTCCTTGTTTCCGCTACCAGTTATCCTCTTCTTGTGTATCACTCCAATCAGCACATAAGCCAGTCTTAACAAGATCTATCTTAAAAGCCCTCCCTTTCCCCAGCACCCTCTTCTAATTACTGCCTCATGTCCTTGCTAGTTTTAAGAGTACCTGCTGAAACCCTTGTCTGTAGTTGTTACCTGCACTTTCTCATGTCCTAGTCTATCCTCAACCTATTCTAAATGGGTGCTATTTCCTACCACTTGTGACACCCGTTAAGGTCATCAGTGACTCCGTCTGACCAAATCTACTGTTTGTTTTTTCCCTACTTTGCCTATGAATAGCACACGGCATGGTTGTTCACTTTCTCTTTAAAACACTCCCTTCTCTAGTCTTCAGGAACACCACACTTTTCCAGTTTCCCTCCCACATCATTGGTGATTTCTCCTCCATCTCCTTTGATGACTCCTTGCACAGGCTGAACATCCCAAATCCAAAAATCCAAAATCTGAAATGCTCCAAAATCTGAAATTTTTGAGCGCCAACATGACACTCAGAGGAAAGGCTCATTGGAACATTTAGATATAACGCATATATTTTAAAGTCTGAAAAAATCCAAAGTCTGAAATACTTCTAGTCCCAAGCATTTCAGATAAGGGATACTCAACTTGTATTAACCATGTCTTTTTATTTTCTGTATTCTGATGCTTTGACATCTGGGGCGTTGCTGAGCCTGGAAGCACTGCTCCTCTCAGGACCACCCAATTCCTAGAGATAATAGGCAGTCTTTCACATGCAAACCAACCAATACAGAGCCCACACCCCCAAGCATTTCCTTTATCAAGCTCTCACACCTGGGGCCATTATCCTCCTGCCCTAATCACCCAGGGCCAGGTACAGCCCCTACACCCCAGAGTCTACTGAAAAGATTCAAATGAACCAATCCTAAACCTGCTTACACTGCCTTACTGCCTTGTCTGTTTCTTCCCATGGAAACCACAATAAGGGCTCTGGCCCACATTTCCCCCGTTCCTTCTGCCTCCTGACTGACCTGGTGCTTCCCCCGTGACCCTGCATGATGTGCTAATGCCTCGTGTATCTAGGGGTCTGTGAGTACAACGAGCTTCCTCCTTCAAGATAGTAATTTCCATGTCTGTGTGTCTCACCATACCTGATTAAAACAAATCCTGGGTACCCATGAAACACTATTCTTCTTCCTGACCTTTAAATATTGAAGCTTGTTGGAGATCTGTCCCTACACATCTTCTCCATCTACTGCGCCTTCCCTAGTATGCTCCAATTTAGGTGCATGGTATCAAATGCCATCTATATTTGCTAATCACCCTCAAATTTAAATATTCAGACCTGACCTCTTCCTTGAGATCCAGGTTTATCTAGCCAACAGCCTAGCTGATGTGTTATATTTATTGGGTATCAACAGACACCTCAAACTCAATAAAGTCATGCATCACTTAATGATAGGGATGAGTTCTGAGAAACTCGTTTTAAGGCAATTTCATTGTTGTGCGAACATTATAGAGTGTACTTACACAAACCTAGATGGTCTGGCCTACTACACACCTAGGCTATATGATGTGGACTATTGCTCCTAGGCTGCAAACCCGTACAGCATGTTACTGGGCTGAATACTGTAGGCATTTGTAACACAATAGTAAGTACTTATGTATCTAAACATGGAAACAATACAGGAAAAATATGGTATTATAATCTTATGGGACCACTGTTGTACCTGCGGTCCGTCATTAACCGAAACATCGTTATGCGGTGCATGACTAAATGTCCAGACTGACCTTTGTATTTAATATGCCCTTCCCTTCCCTCACCAAGTCCGTTCTCACTCACATTCAGGTCTGTTTCACATCAGTAAAAGAACTCACATTCCACCCAAATGCTCCAGTACATAAGACCTAGGAGTTATCCTTAAGATTTTTCCTTCTTTTATATCCTACAGCAAATCTGTGGTAGGAAGAACTCTAAGATGACCCCCTATGAAGCACATTCTTGTACAATTCTCTCGCCTTTAGTGCGGGGGATCCTTTGACTTGCCTTTTGCCGATAGAATATAGCAACGGTGATGGGATAGACACTTCTGTGACTACATGGCATTGCATGTCTCTGACTAAGCAGACAGGAGCAAGACAATCTCCTGCTTAGAAAGTCCCTGCCTTAGAAAGTCAGCTGCTGTTTGTTTACAGAGGGCCCCGGAGAGGGCCATGTGGCAGGGAACTGCAAGGACCTCTACAAATTGAGAACGGCCCCCTGGTTGAAGCCAGCAAGAAAACAGGGACCTCGGTCCTATAACTACAAGGCACTGAATTCTACCAACAATCATGTGAGCTTAGCAGAGGACGCTCAGCTCCCAAAAGGCACACAGCCTGGCTAGCACTTCAATTGCAGTTTTGTGAGACCCTAAGCAGAGGACCCAGCTAAGCCGTGCTTGAATGTCTGACCTATAGAAACTATGAGAAAATAAATTCATATGTTGTTTTTAAGCTGCTAGGTTTGTGACAGTTTGTTTCGCAGCAATAGAAAGCTAATACATACTCTCTCACCAAGTTTTGTTGGTTCTCTCTCCAGAACATGTCTAGAATGCAGCCATTTCTCGTCACTGCCACAGCCACCCTGCCTCAGTTCCTGGTGCCTTTTCTTCACAATGTCACTGGTCTTCTCTCTGATCTCCCCATACTTGCTCTTGTCCTCCTACCACCATGCTTCACTACTTTTCAGAGTTGTCTTCTAAATGTGTAAATCAGATGACATCACTATGATGTGCAAACCCTTCCAAGATCTGCCCTTTGCCTCTCTCTGACCTCTTATGGCACCCTTTACCCACTGCTGTTTGCACATGTGTCCCACTGATCTTGCTGTCCCCCAAACATGCCAAGCCCATTCCTGCCTCTGGACCTTTGCACTTGTTTCTGCTGCCTGGAACGCTCTTCAGATGGACCATTATGTGATTTCTCCCCTTGTTTCCACTGTGACTCTACTCTTCTAATGGGCCTTTGCTGATAAATAGATATGAAGCAGCCACCTTTTCATTCTCTAGCCTGTTTTCTGATTGATTTTTCATCTCAGCACTTTATACCATATGAAATTAATTAAACATTTATTTATTTCTATTCAATAGGGATTTATGGCTTACCCCTTCCTCTAAAATTTAAGCTCCACAAGGGCAGGGAACTTCTATCTAGTCTCTGCTTTATTCTCAATAGCTAGAACAGTGCTTGGCATAGAGTTGGTCTCAAAAATGACTTGCTGAATGAATGAGCTCACTGACCTCATTTCCATGTTAACATCTCTGTGTTTGCTGTTGCTTCTGCTTGGAACGCTTTCCCTCCAGGCCTCCTGTTGGCTTCCTCTATATCAGCATTCAGCTGTCAACTGGAGTCACTTCCGTGGAGGAGCCTGTCCCTGCCAGCCTGTGCTCCCATCCCAATCCCTGTGACACTCTAGTACAGAGGTAGACAAACTTTTTCTGTACGGAGCCAGGTAGTAACTATTTATGGCTTCGAGGTCCATCCTGTATCTACCATGACTACCTAATTCAGTCACTGTAGTACGAAAGCAGCCGTAGACAATTCCTAAATGAGTGAGCATGGTTATGCTCCAATAAAACTTTATTTATGGACACTGAAACTTGAATTTTGTACATGTCACAAAGTATTAACCTTTTGTTTTTTTTCAATCACTTAAAATGTTAGTTTGTGAGCTATACCAAAATAGGTGGTAGGCTGGATTTGGCCCAAAGGCTGTAGTTTGCTAACCCCTGCTTTACAGCATTGCCCTCTTTTATCTTCCTGGTGTGGAAAATTATGTTATTTATTCATTTGTTTTTGTCCTTTGTTTTCTCCTCTTAGAACGTGGTCACCTTGAGGGCAGGAACTTATTCACTACTCCATTCTCAGAGCCTATAGCGCTGCCTGGATGCCTGCTGCCCAGGCTGGAGCTACCCCCACCACACCTTGCCTCTTCCCCCAGCCCTCTCTCTTCTGAGGCTTATTCACCTTCCTTTCCCATACTGATAGCGTCTCTCTTAGGAATTCAGGGTTCATCTCAGGGGAGAGGGAACCAACAAATTTGGCATCTGATTGGAACAGGAACCTCAGATTTCAGTGAGATGGGGCCCAATTTATCTTGATTACAGTTGAATTCCCAGCACCTAACTGTTCTGATGACATCTTATTCACCCCAGTGGTAAGGGCAACATTCCCCTCCATAAATAGCATGAGATAGTCCTATACAAGACACTTGACACTGGGCAGATAAAATTGACAACAGTTTATTAGTCATGTATATTCACTCTGGGGGTGGAGGACACTGCATGCCATGCAGGGCCCATGGGGTTGCACTTGGGGATAACGAGCTGGTAGGGGCTGTGGGAAGCAGGCTTTGTAGTGACAAGTGGGTGGGGTGACTCTTGGCTTGTTTGAATAATTTTGTGGGCTGGCAGGGAGGTGAAGCCCATTAGGTTGAGGACCAGGTGAGGTGCAGGCGGTCTGGCTGATGGGGAGCTAGCAAAATGGGGACTCTTCCCAGCTGGGTGGGAGGCATATCTGGTGAGAGCAGAACTCATGGCTAGAGGAACTGTGAGGTTCAAAGATGTCAAGGGAGCACTTGAAATTTTAGGTCTTAATATACTAGCACAAAGCTTGGGGCAATAAATATTTATTGAGTGAATGAATGATGTTATGTAACCTTTATTCACTATCTGTATGTACCAGGCTCTATATTAACTATGTGGACAAACAGAAGACTAAGATACAATTACATTTACATTATAGGATACCGTGCAATTATAGCAGAGAAACATAAATGCCTCGATAGATGTACATCCCAGGATTGCTGATGACAAGCCAGTGTGTGGGTAGGATGGGAAAAGAAGGAGTGTGTTTCACTGAATTAGTTCTACATTTTTGTTCTCATCCAATCATCCATTCACCTACCCATCCATTCATCCAGTATTTATTGAGGGTCTCCTGTGCCAGGCTAGGCAACCAAACTTTTGTTGTTTTTAATCTAATCCAGGAGATAAGCTATAATAATGAGACACAGAGGACAAATTGTAATTAGCATATGAGCAAGCGCATGCTAACATGGTCTAAATAATCTGCCCGAGAACTGCAGGAATGTGGAGACAGCATGTGTTCTCATGGGGGTGCGGCGAGGTAGGGACACCTGGGAGAGGCATTTGGAGTTCAGGGCAGTGATGGATGTGGATCGGCAGGAAGGAGAGGTAAGGCATCCAGGCATGAGTCACTTTACGGTTGGTTTCCTTGCTAAATAGATTTTTTTTACAGAGAAGAGTCATCTCTTGTCCAACTATTTTCCTCTGTTGGATTTGCACAGCCATAGACCACACTGTGTCTTTGTTTATGGGGATTATAAGGCTATGTTTGCAGCTGAATTTTAGTCAGGCAGAACCTCTCAGGACTGAGAGCCTGGTCTTAACCAAAAAGTGTAGGCAGGAAATGGAAACTACAACCTCCTGGCTCTCATGGATCAACTTTTTTTTTTTTTTGAGAGACAGAGTCTTACTCTGCTGCCCAGGCTGGGGGCAGTGGCACAATTATAGCTCACTGTAGTTTCAAACTCCTGGGCTTAAAAAATCCTCCGCCTCCTCAGTGGCTAGGACTACAGGCATGCACCACCACACCCAGCTAATTATTATATTATTATTATTTTTTGTAGAGATGGGGTCTTGCTATGCTGCCCAGGCTGGTCTCAAAATCCTGGCCTCAAGTGATCCTCCCGCCTCGGCCTCCCAAAGCACTGGGATTGCAAGCATGAGCTGCCATACCCAGCCTTGTTTTGATAAGATTCTCTAGTCCTCATTATGGTCTTTGTGTTGTGGGAATTTGGATATATATTAATTTGTCAAACATTTATTGAGCAAGTGCTTTGTACCAGGCACAGGGTCTGGGTCTGAGCAAAACAACAACAATAACAACAAACAGATCCCTGTCCTTGAAGAACTTGCAATAAAATAGGGAGAAAGAACCATAGCAACAATAAAATAGCAAATAAAATTCAGTGTAATAAAGTATAAGACATTGACTCTCAAACCAGAGAACTCTGGGGTGGAGTTTTGATTTGGCCATCTACTAGCTGTTAGACCTTGGAAAACAGCCTAATCTGTCTGTTTGCTCTTTTCTAAAATGGGAATAATAGTAAAACTACCTCATAATGTTATTGTGAGATTAAATATTGTAAGATTAAATATTGTTAGAGCAGAGTCTGCACATAGCAGTCAATAAATGCTAGTCATTATTATTATTATTTTGCTGAATAATAAACTCATAGGGAGGAAAGGATTCATGAAAGTTCTCCCATAAGTTGTGGCACTTGAACTGAATCTGGAAAGAAGAGTAATGATAACAGCTAAAATGTATTAAGTGCTTATAACAGGCCAGATACTGTTCTGACAACACAACATGGATGATCTTCCTAAAATTCTCACATAAGCCTCTGAAGAATGTGCTAATATTATCTCCATTATTACAGATGAAGACAAGTTGGACTTAGCCAGGCAGAGAAGGGACTTTGGGAAAGGCATTTTGGACAGTGGTACAGATACAAAGGTCCAGGGATGTGAGAGAATAGCAGATTAATGGGACTGAAAGCAGTGCAGTGTGGCTGGAGCAAAAGAGATGTGTAGGAAAGTGGTGTGAAATGAAGCCGGAGAAATAGGCAGGTCAGGCTATTCCTGTCATCTGCAAGATTTATTGGACCCCCAACTGAATATGGTCCAGCACTGTCTCCAACAAAGCTCTGGCCATCCATTTTTCACTGGATTGATGGGAATCAGATGTCATGGGACTTGTCTTCATTGGAATATGTGCTCTTCTTCATTTATAGAAACACATCAGAAAGTTCTTGAGAATTAGTTGAAGAAATCATTCCAGACGAGACTGGACCAAAAGATAGATGCATGACTACTAGTGTCTCTCTGTATACATTGTCCAATTCAAGTGATTTTAAGCCCCCAAATTAAACCCACTTAAAGATGAGCTCTATCCCAGGCTCAGAAACACATGCACAGGAGGAGTTCTGTCTTGTCTCAGTGACCTCCTCTGAAGGTTGCCTTCTTCTTAGATCTTGTTCTGTTTCTTTTTTTTTTTTCAGTCATTTGACCCAAAGCAGGGATGTACTGATCTAACTTACCCCCAACCTTCCTAGGAGGTATAAGCAAGCACCAATAGGCATTTTTAACTAAGACACATTCAAAGAAACATGCAAAAGGAAAACAGATAAAAGCACCAAACCAATATAGAAGTATAACACAAAAGCCCAAGACTTAAGTCATGTTCGTGATTTAGGGCTGGTACTTGAAAGGTGCTGGAATCCTCTAACTCTTAGGAACCCTAAAGCCACTCGACCTGGTGAGTAACACATTTGAAGACAGACCAGCAGCCTGGCCTGGTTCAAATTGCAGCTCACACTCTTCTGTTTGTGATCCAAGAATGACTGAAAATCTCATTAGTATTTCTATTCCCCCTCTCCCATGTCAGGTGCTGCACTGGGACTATTGTTTATAGCATCTGCTATTCCAGTGTCTTGTGACTTCGATTAAACCTTATCTTTTTACCATCTTCTCCTCCCCCTGTTTTATAAGGCAAACATTATTTCTGGGGGTAGTATACAAAATTGGGGACACTTCGTGTGCCTGTGTTCACTCTGACTGGTGAGACCAGGACATCAAAAATGTCGTTATTTGCTTGGGTGACCTAATGCTTGCAAAAGTGTACATCCCTTTAGCTACCTCCATGCTGACCAAGCTTCAGTTCTTCTGAGAATTTTATGCCAGAAAAAGGCTCATCTTCTGAGGAAAAAAAAAAATAACGAATAGTAGTTTTTTTCTTTTTAACAAATGGAATTAAGCTGCTAAAAAACCAATAATAGTTATCTCTTGAAGGCCTATGATGAGCAAGATGCTTTACACATCTTTAGTAAACAGATTATTTTCTTCAGAGATTACTTTCTTTACACTTTTCACATGAGGGGACTGAGGCCCAGAACATTCAAATCCTGAATCTTTGGCCACATGGTACCCAGCAGACCTGGGATTTACTCCAAGCTGCACATTCTTTACCTTGTCAGAACCGCCAACTTCTTGTTACAGAACCCTCTGGGTTTCCCTCTTGCCCCAGCTGCCAGTGAACTCTGGCCTAATTTAATGTTCATGGGCAGAATCACTGTCTTTATATTTCTTGTTTACCTCCTTCTTTTATTCTAGATTATTTTTCATCTTTCTAATTTTGTTGGTAACACTTGCTGAATACATGTTTGGAGTTTTTATTTCAATCTGCCTCAAATTCCTCTGCTTTTTCTTTTTTTTGAAAGTCTTTGGAGTTTAGATTATAAATAAATGACTAATAAAATCACCCAATCTTCAGCGCTTTATTTAGAGTTGATAAACTTCATTGCTGCTGTTGAATTTTATTTGGGGATTCACTTGCCATGTGTTGCCTCATACTGCATTTAAATTTCCACTTAGCCAGAGGCCAGACTCTTAGGACAGACACCTGAGAGCCAATTCTTCTACTCCCCCCTCCCTCCATGTGCAATTAGTCATTTTGTTCTCCAGACTCTGTTTCCTCATCGCCTCTGTAACTTTCCCTTCCTCTCTTTTACAAGCAGTTTAGGCCTTTGACATACCTCTTGAGTATTACAATTACTTTCTGACTGATCTTCCTGTGTCTAGTCACACTTTTCTTACCAGAGCAATGTTTGTGAGAGGCCTATCTGGTGGATTTATTCTGCTTGCAATCTCAGTATGGCACACAATCATTTGAGATCTTGCCCCTACTTACCAGATCCACCTGGCCCTTTAGTGCTCCTCTACATGCTGTCTGATAGCATTAGGGACTTCAAGCTACCATTGTTCCCTGAGAATGCCATGCTTTCTCACTGCTCAAGGTTTCCTTTGTGTTGTATTCTCTGTCTGGATTGCTGTTGACCCCTGACTCACCAAGTCAGATGCTTTTCTGTTTGTGAACCTCTTTCTGCCTCAAGTATATTTAACCAATCCCTCTCTTATGCTAATCTTAGATGTAATACTTATATCTGTTATTCCACTCGTCCTATAGAAAGGCAATAATTAGCATTTGTTTATACATCTGTCTTCTCCAGGAGTTTGTAGATTCCTCATGGGTTGGGAGCAATATGGGTAGTGCAGAGGCTATGAACTGGTGGTCAGCAGGCTGGATATGGTCCCCAAAATGTATTTAATATACCTTTCATAGCATTTAAATATTTTAAAAATTAGTTGCCAACTTTGAAAATCCAATAGATTTCATATGGAAATCAAGACTTCTGGCTTTTCTTTAAAATTTAGAAGGTCAGCATGACAGGACCACATTCCTGCATAGCAACTATCAGTTGGAGCAAGGCACATGCTCTCAGGTTTTCGTCTCTGGTTAAGATTCCACGTCTGGTTCACCCGAGGCATTGGAGTTTGAAAACCCAGAAGCAGGAGGAAGGGTGGGGGCTCTGGAGTTGACTTGGGTTCTAATTCCAGCTTTCCCTTTATTGGATGTGTTACCTTAGGCAAGTGTCTTAACCTCTCTGAACTTGAGTTTATTAATCTGTAACAAGTGGGCAATAGAAGAATGTATACTAAAGGATTTCGTAAAGTTTAAATGGGAAGATGTGCACAGAACACTTAGCTTATAGTGAGCGCTCAATATTAACTGCTGTTTTGATTATTATCATTGTTTTGGATAGGTATCAATGAATGAACATGAATCTTATTTCACCAACTACACTGTGCATTTATTGAGGCCGGGGAACAGGACTTTTCTTTGCAGATAATTTGTAGGCAAAATTTGTTCTGTGGTGTCCTTGTGCCATGGGGGTAGGCAGTATAAATAAGGTTTAAGAAATGATCAAGGAGGCCTGTACCTTTAGGGTTTCTCTGTGTCCCTAAGGGAAGAGACTATAATTTCCAGGTCTGTAGAAAAGTTTAAATGTCACTTTCCCAAGGAAGCATTGCTTTACCCCCAGAATAGGTAATATCCTTCTATGACATGTTCTTGTACAATCTCTTACTTCTCCTTTGCGTAGCTTTTGCTATTTTTATTAATCATTATCTTTAATGTATGTTTCACCTACTGGACACTACGGTCCACAGGGCAAGGATCAGCCTGTTTTTCACCATTGCACTACTAGTGCCCTGTACTGTGCTAAGCACACAGTGGGCACTTGGTAGAGGCAGTAGATGATAGTGGTAAAGGGCACAGACGCTAGAGCCATGCCTCAGTTTCCTCATATGTGCAATAGAGATATTAATACCTACCTTGTAGTGTAGCTGTGAGGATTAAGTAGGCTAATTAAGGTAAAACTCATAGAATAGTACCTGGCACATAACAGTACACAGAAGTATTTACTGTTTTTATTTTCCTCAATTATTTATTGAATTTTTTATGAATGAATGAATGAATATATTTGGCACACAAAGGTGAAAGGTCAGATAGCACACAAACCTGTGTTCTGGTGCAGAATCTATCAAAATAAACTCACAGGGACAGGGCCAGAAATAGGTATGCAGGTCCTCTGGTGCCCACTGCATTCTGGGTTAGCGCACAGTGATCTAGAGAGGGACTCTGGCCTTTGGTCTCCTACATTTGTCTGGTATTTTCCATGTCACACACTGTATTTGTGTGCAGTGCACCAGGAGCTGGCTAAGCCCATGGGTGTCCAGGACCACTGAAGTAGGCGACCTCTGTTACAACAACGGGGCTGGACCAAATGTTGATTTCCAGGGGCCTAGGCAGTAAGGCGGGGAGAGGAGCTGGGAAGGGGCTGGGCTGGATCTAGGAGTATTCACCTGATTGAAGGCTAGTTTTTTTAATGGACAGATGCAGACAGTAGTTTAAAGCCCAATAGATCAGAGTTGAATAGAAGAAAATCTAATTTCTCAGGTGAAACAGAGCAGCAAGTGTTCCCTAACAGTGGTGATACTCACAATCTGATGGTATCTATATCCAGTTTAGTCAACTGTCCATTATGGAACAGGATCCCCAGGGGTACCAGGGACAAGTTCTAGCTTCCAGAAGGAGCCTGGCAAGTGCTGGGCAGGGACTCCTACCAGGGGAGCTGGGAGCAGGGTAGAGGTCTAGTGTCATGTGAAAAATTGATACAAAAATCAAGATATGAAAGCAGCAGCCAAGTCTGAGTATAGAAAGACGGGGGTGAGGGAATATGGCTGGTTGAGAGGGGGTGGCTAGTGCTGAGGAGCCATCCAAGTTGTGCTGGCCATCAGGAACAGGACAACAGATGGCACCTTCCAAGTTCTCCTTCTGTCCACTTGTTGCTCCACATGCCCCAAATAGCAGTAGACATCATGTAGTCAGTACTGGCTTAGGGTTGGGCTGGGACTGAGCCTCTAACCTTCATTACCAGCTGCTGAGCATGGGTGAAGAGGGAGGAACTGACCACCTCACCCTTATGCCCCACAAAGGCTACCCTTCAAGATGTGAGACTCCCCACACTCCCAAGTTCACTGCAACCTGTCTTGTCTTTGATTGAGTTCAAACTCTTCTTCGCACAGCCTCGGAGATGACCTCTCATGAGGAGAGTCTGATCATCACGCAGAAGGTTTTTTTTCCTGGCGTCTGCATTCAGATGGAGCCAGGAATGACCTGTTAGCTCATGATCAAAGCCAACTCCAAACATTTCCAGCTTACTTTCCAGCCCCAAAAGATTGAGAGAAACCTCATTAAGTGGTCAGAATCTTTTATGTTTAAGTAAACTAACCCAAGCCATTGATCCATTCAGGAAGTCATTCTTAGCTCAGCAGAGTGAAGAACCAGTTGGGATTTATGGATGGGGTTAGGGAGTCACAGGCTGAAAAGCACTGGGCAAGGTGCCGGCCTAAAGTTCCTCTTTGGAATTTTGTCCATTGCAGTGCTGAAGGCCCTGGTCCTTGATTTTTTTTTTTTTCCAACTTGTCACTGGTTTGAACTGGTCCTTGATTTTTTTCTCTCCCCTCAAGGGGATGGGGGCTATTTAAAGGAGTGTTTCTCAAACTTGAATGTAGGAATCACTGATGATCTTGTTAAAATGCGGTTTGGGATTCAGTTGGTCTGGGGTGAGGGCCTGACATTCTGTTTCCAACAAGCTCCCAGGTGATGGCAGTGCTGCCCGCCCAAGGATCACAGTTTGAGCGACTAGGGTTCAGATTGTAATTCACATTTATCAGCCAAGCAGTTGTTCCAGAGAGAAGCAATCAAGCCTAGGTCAAGTTGGATGTGTTGGCAGAACTAACAACTTGCATTTTAACAGAATCAATTGCCTGAGGGGTAGAATCCCATTATAAATTAGATTTGGCTTTTTAAGCTATAATGAGAGAGATGCTTTAGCATATTTTTTGTGGGTGGAGGGCACATCATTTGACCTACCATACAACCAAAGGAGTATTATAATGAGGCCCTTTACAATGGAATTTAATTGTCAGAGGGATTTAAGTTTCCATTGCAGAAACACCTTTTGAATAAATGTTCACAAAGGAGAAATAGAATTTTTTCAAGATGCGAAAATTGCGAACAAAACAGTCGGAGTGAAGAGATGAAGAAGAGGAATATATGTAGGGTTGGAATGCAACAGAGAAGGCAAAAAAAAAAAAAAAAAAAAATCCAAACAAAAACACCCAAACCCAGTGGGCCTGCCATTTAGGTCTGAGCCAAAAGAGCAGGCTTGAGATCAATCAGCCTGAACCCCCTAAGTTCTGAAGGCAGGAGAAAGGCTAAAGTTAGCATGTGCTGCTTCCTACACACTAGGAGTAATCTAAAACAGATATCCTCCAAAGGACACTTGCAATGTTTCCTGGCCCTGGGCCAGGCACTTCAAAGCTCTATTATCAGTGAATTGTAGTCCCTCTGTTGGGAAACTTGGGCGATGCTCTGAGGAAACGTCAGCCCCGGATCACAGTTTCCTCTCATTTCAGTGCAGAGAGGTCAGGGGAGCTGAGGGCTGCCCACACTGCACTGGCCAGCCAAGTTGCTGACTTTCACTGTGCACGTTGGAGCTCGCCTTTAATTTCGTCATGAGTTAGGATGCTATCTGACAGGAAGCAGGGTTTGAAATAGTCTCCGCTGGCTGATTGATGATTCCTTTCTAGAAATCCGATGCTGCCAGAAACCTCCTACCTTTTCAATGAAAAGGGCACAGAGAGAGTTCATGTCCTGGCTTTTCGACTGTTCCTCGTAGAGTCGGTCAGACTTTGGCACCCATGTGGTGCTAAGCATCATACACAGGTATTAGCAAGCTCATGGGACAGGGAATCTTAAGAAGTCTATTTTGAAAATACGAGGACATTACACATTTCTATTTTTCCAGTCTCTTGAGTTCTCTCTTCATTTCTGAGCAGTGGTACTTGCTGCAATCAACATGCACTGTGGAGCTGAACTTCCGCAAACCCAAGAACTCCTATATTGGGGACCAAATGTCCTCTTTGTAGTTTGGTGACCTGAACATGGCATAAAGATGAGACCACGTCCACAGAGCTGGCCAGGGTCCTGACTCTGGATTCAGGCACAAAGCTGTTCCCAAGGGTGTTAGGACATCTGGGTTTCCTCTCCTGGCATTGAGGAAGTATGAAGAGGTTAATGTGACTAACCGGGATGCAGGAAATTGTTCTGTTGTTTCTGGAATTGGTTGACTCTTGCTTTGGGCCCCTGGATGGAGAGAGGAGGGGAATAAAAGTTTAGGGAGCACAAATCGTGAGAAAAATTGCTCCAAGCTAGATATTGCCCCCCTTTTCCTTCTATTATACATGGGCTTGAGTGGTACCTTTGGGTAAAAAGGGAATGTCCCTAAGTGGGTGCAGTATGACATGCCATTGTAAAGACTTTTGTCAGTTTTGGGTTGTCTGGTAAGTGTGTCCTCGATTCCAGTTCTTGGAACAAGTGAGAGGTTTGGCCTTAATACGCACTTCTCATTGTCTTTGCCCGGTAAGGTACTAGCTGATGAGGCTTGAGGTGTGATCTCTTTCGGGGATATTGGCGTCTTATGAGAACACTCTTGCTTGTTTGTTTATTGAAATAAAAACAGTTTTATTGAGGTATAATTAATGTACAGTAAATTACACATGTTAAAAGTATACAATTTGATAAGTTTTGACATATGTATATACCTGTGAAACCACCATCTCAATAAAAATAACGAACACATCCATCACCCCAAAAGTTTTCCTCATGCTCCTTTGTAATCTCTTCCTCTCACCCCTGAATACCCACATCACTAGGCAACCACTGGTCTGTTTTCTGTCACTGTAGGTTAGTTTGCATGTTCTAGAATTTTGTATAAATACAACACATACTTTTTTTTTGGTGTGGCTTCCTTCACTCAAAATAATAATTATTAGATTCATTCACGTTGTAGCAGGCATCAGCACCTCTTCTGTTTTTATTGTACCAACATGCCTCAATGTGTTTATCCATTCACCCATTGATAGACATTTGGGTTGATTCTAGCTTTTGGCTATTACATTCTGCTATGAACATACCAGCAGCTATCGACATTCTTGTCCAAGTTTTTGTGTGGACATATGGTTTCATTTCTCTTAGGTAAATACCTAGAAATGGAATGGCTGGATCATATTGCAGAACAATGCTTAACTTTTTAAAAAGCTGCCAAGTTGTTTCCCAAAGTGCTGTACCAGTTTATATTCCTACTACTTTCTCCATATTCTCACCAACCCTTGGTATAGTCAGTCTTTTTAATTTGATCCATTTTAATATGCATGTAGTGTTATCTTATTGTGGTTTTACCTTGTATTTACCTAATGACTGATGACGTTGAACATCTTCATATACTTATTTTCCATTTGTATATCCTCTTTGGTAAAATGTCTGTTCAAATATTTTGCCCCTGTTAAAAAAATTCAGGTGTTCACTTTCTTATTATTGAGTTTTGAGAGTTCTTCATATATTTTGGATACAAGTCCTTTATCAGACACATGATTTGCAAGTATTTTCTCCAAGTCTGTGACTTGTTTTTTCATCCTCTAAACAGTGTCTTTCAAAAAGTAGAAGTTTTAAATTTTGTTAAAGTCTAAATTATTATTATTTTTATGGATTGAGTTTTTGGTGTTGTATCTAAGAAATCTTTTCCTTATCTAAGGTACAAATATTTTCACCTATGGCTTTTTCTAGATGTTTTATTGTTTTAGGGTTAACATTTGAGTTATTTTTTAATATGGTATAAGGTATGGATCAAAGTTAATTTTTTTGCATGTGAATGTCCAATTGTTCCAGCACCATTTGTTGAAAATACTGTGTTTTGTTTACTGAATTGCTTTTGTACATTTGTCAAAAATAAGTTGTTCATATATGTAAGACATATATGGAACATGTATCTTTTCCATTGATCTATTTGTTTCTGTTGCCACCAATATCATATTGTCTTGATCAGAAATCCAATAGTGTTAGTGCTCCAACTTTGTTCTTTTTCAAAGTTGTTTTGGCTATTCCAGATGAATTTTAGAATCAGATGGCCAGTTTCTACAGAAAAAAGCCTGCTGGAATTTTGATTTGAATTTCATTGAACCTACAGACCAATCTGGGGAGAATCGACACCTTAATATTGAGTCTTCAACCCGTGGGCATATTATATCTCGTCACTTACTTAAATCTGACTTAACTTCTCGCTGCAATGTTTTGTAGATTTCAGATCTTGTACATATCTCGTGAGATTTACTCCTAAGAATTTCGTATTTTTTTGTTGCTATTGTAAATAGTATTTTTAAAATTTTCAATTCCTAATTCTTTTTTGCCAGTTTATAGAAATACAGTTGATTTTTATATGTTGATTTTGTATTCCATAACCTTGCCGAACTCACTGTCTCTGATAGCTTTTTTGTAGATCTCGTTGGATTTTCTACATAAACAATCATGCTGTTAGAACATTCTTTGAGAGTAAAAAATCTTTAAGACTAATACTATTTTAATAGCAGATTTTTGGTACATGCATACGTAATCTTAATGAAAGTTGCTCATGGAGAGAGGTGAATGCTTTAACAATTCACTTCTGGTGATGGTTCTTTAGGGTACCAGAAGGTAATCACTGGCACAAATTTCCCTTGGCAGACTTGCGGATCCTCTACCTTTGGTTTCTCTGCACAATAGCAGACTGTCTCACTTTCACTTGCTCCAGCCCAGTCTGGTGCTGGACTGTAAACTTCATTTTACAGTCATATTTTATGTGCACTTAGAATACCTCTACAAACCACACGGGAAAACCCTCTATAGGTGGCTAGGTGCTAGCACACATTTCAAATTAATTAGGGTTTTCAATTCACTGATAGTGAGTTATGCCTTTTAAAAACATTTTAAGCTGCCTGTTCTATAAAAGGGTAGAGTAAATTGAAAAAAAAAACAAAGCCCAAGCCCACCAACAGTACTTTTGCATCTTTATCCTTTCTTTGCAGGTTTAAAAATAAAAATGAAAGTTTGCTTTTTTTATTCTTCTTTGGAGGAAGGGTTGTAGAGAGAGCTAAACCACATGGTGAAAACTCATGTGAAGACTGAGCTTTTGATGTGTTTATTTTGCTGGTTCAGGGAGGCATGGTAATTGACAGGTGGAATCGCTTGCCTCCCAGATGGTGCAGGCAGAAGGGTTATTGAACGTGCGCACCCTCACCTCAGTCCCTCACACTTGTGCATATGCACTGTCTTGCGCTACCTGCAGAATCTCCCTGACCTGCATGTGTACCGACATTCCTCACCCCCCTCCTTTTCCCCCAATCCTCCCCGGCTCAGTGTATCTCAATGCATTTTTTGGTGCTGCTGCAGATAATCAGTATTGCTCATGTGTGTGGTTCTGGAAGAACAGGCACGATTAGAAGACTCCTGTACATGTGTTCACGAAAACACCTTAGTTTTATTGTCCACCATTTCCAAGACAATGGAATCACAAAGGAGGACTCTGAGGGGTCAAGTAGAGAACCCATGGCTATCCGTTGAGCATATTATTTGTGGGGCAGGAATGGGGGCAGTGACAGGCAGGACAAGAAGTTCTCTGCTAGCATTCACTTATTCAACAAATACTTTTGAGTGCCAGCTATGTGCTAGCCTCTATCCTAAGCACTTTGGGTATTCGATCAACAAAAGGGACAAAAATCCCTGCTTTCTAGGAGCTTATCTTTTAATAGGGGAGAGGGGAGACAGGATAAATAATAAATGTAATAAGTAAATTACACAGTATATTAGAAGGTAAAAATTATATGGAGAAGAGAACAGAGCAGGATTGCCTCTATCTCTTTTCTCCGTGTAATTGGAGAAAGTAGAAGCTGGAGAGGAATCTGGAGAGGAGTGAAGAATGATTACAATTTTAAATAAGGCTTGCAGAATGCAGAATGGTATTTAAGCAGAGGCTTGAAGGAAGTGAGAGAGTCAGCCATGCACAAGTGCCATTTCAGACAGAGGGAATGGTTTAAATGGGACTATGCCTGGCATGTTTGAGGAACAGCAAATGGCTAGCACTATGACACTGAGACTTGGCCCGGTCTATCTCAGCCTCTGATAGCTGTGAACATGGGAAGAAACCCAGTTTGAGAATGGAGGATGGGTTACATGTCTTCTTTAGGCTCCTCTTAGTTTCTAGTGTCATGGTTTTGACAGCCCCTGCCAGGAGGGGACCAGCCTGTGTTTTGGTTGCATTATGTGCTACCTTCTGATCTCTAGACATTTCACAAAAAAAGAATAGGGTTAAAGTGAACAATAATAGATGCTTCAGATTTGAAAAGAAGTTTTCAAACATTCTTTAAGGATGTTCCTTCTAATATCCTTAGAAGGGTGTTTGGGGCTGTGTGGGATGAGGCAGCATGGGGAGAGTGTATGTGTGTGTGTCGGGTGGATATTGTTGCCTGACAATACTTTTGAATATTCTCAATAATGACAAAACTTTGGCCTTCAGTCAGGACCCAAGTCCAGTGTATATAATGGGTGGGAAAAATAAACTACAATAAAATCAACAACCTTGGATGAGCCATAACTTTGATCAGAAGGCAATTTGCAAAGTGAAGTTCCAAAATGGTTTGGAACCGTCCAAAAGTCCTAAGCAGGACTTTTAGGATGTGTGTGTGGCTGCCTAATGGGATACTTTAAGGGGAATACTGATCTGGAAAATCAAACTTGATGCTCAAGGAAGGAAGATGGCCTTTATTTTTATTTAAAAAAATATCAGAGGCAGGATCATCTCTTCCCCAAACCTGGAGTAACTACAGCATTCTGGTTTCCTAAAATGTGGATGTGGTGGAGGTCGGATTGCATGAGGCTCAGGTTATGGGGAGGATGAGGAACAATGCCCCCATTGCTATCTGTGTAATTCTCATTATTAGAATGCTATGACTATCGTATATTTTTATGAAATTTGGTTAGTCTGTAAGAGGGATGTGGTTGTACCCTCACAGGGAGTGAGGACTATTCTGGTACAAGGAAAAGTCATAGTTCAGATCAGAAAATGGCATAAGGAAAGAGATCATGAAATGACTTCAGGTGAGAATCTAATTCTATTAAGCTTGGTCTTAAGCATGGATGAAAATGTCAAGATGTTTCCAAAAGGGCCACTGGGCCACATGGTGGCTTCTTAGTGGAAATAGGCCAGAAGTCAGCAATGAGGAAGCAGGGAGGGGTGGCTGTTCAGTTGTACCTGCCTGTCAGGGCTTGAGACAAAGTGTTCAGTAGGGCAGAATCTGTGAACCTTGGGATCAAGCAAACCAAGGAAGGATCAAAACCCAGATTCTTTGTGTTTCTTGCTTTTTCTGGCCTCTCAGAGATTAATGGAAAATTTCTGAAATTTTGAGCTATGCTAAGGGGAAACAACAGCATTGAAGGGGAAGCAACTCATCACAAAGACAGTAACATGCTGATGGTTGGGATTGAAATTAGAGGACTCTAAGGAAAAGGGCAAAGCCCAAGGGGGCAAATTGAGGCAGCATGGCCATTCACCTCTTCTCACCTGGCGATTTGCTTTCTCAAACTAAAAATCTCAAGTTGGGAGTCCAGAACCAGTTTTCTTAGAAAAACTGAGATTCCTTTATAAGGTCTCACATCTTTAGTTGAAAATCAGATCAATGTCTATTTCCACTAAGGTATCCCCCCATCTGTGTTTTTGCTTTCCACAGTTTTGGTTACCCATAGTCAATTGCAGTCTGAAAATGTTAAATGGAAAATCCCAGAAATAAAAAAATCATAAGTTTTAACTTGCATGCCATTCTGAGTTGCATGATGAAATCTTGTGCTGTCCTGCTCTGACCTGCCTGGAATGTGAATCTTGCCTTTGTCCAGTGGATCCACATTGTCTACACTCCCTGCCTGTTAGTCACTTAGTAGCCATCTTGGTTGTTGGATCAACTGTCATGGTGTCGTGGTGCTTGTGTTCAAGTAACCCTTATTTTACTTAATAATGGCCTCAAAGTGCAAGAGTAGGGATGCTGGCGATTTGGATATGCCAAAGAGAAGCCATGAAGTGCTTCCTTAAAATGAAAAGGTGAAAGTTCTTGACTTAAGGAAAAAAAAAAGAAATTGTATGCTGAGGTTGCTGAGAGCTAAGGTAAGAATGAAACTTTCATCCATAAAATTGTGAACAAGGAAGAAGACATTCATTTTATTTTTGCTGTCATGCCTCAGACTGTAAAAGTTATGGTTACAGTGCATAATAAGTGCTTAGTCAAGATGGAAAAGGTGTTACATTTGTGCGTGGAAGGCATGAACAGAAATGTGATCTGATTGACGGCAATCAGGTTTGGTACTATCCGCGGTTTCAGACATCCCTATTCCCCATGGGCTGCTGTACTTAACCTAATGAACCCCACATCCAGAGCTTGTTATTTATATACTGTCCTCTATTTTTGATGCATTTATTCACAAGATACATCATAAAGAGGGTTTTTGATTAATTTAATTTGATAGCTGTAGGCAGTAGTGTGCTGGATTCAGTTTGCGCTGGCTTACAAGAGCTGATCGTGGGCACCTCCTCCCAATACTTCATTCAGTGACATCACATTGGTATATTGTGATTGACCATGTTGGGTGTATTTATATCACAGAAATTGGCAAATTGTATAAATCAGAGCTTTCCTCCCTGAAGATTTTTATGTTAAACATTTAGCAGCACAACATTTGTCCTAGTGCTTTTTTCACTTTTAATAGAAGAAAAAAGGAAAATAAAAATATTTTTCCTATAGGGCCACAAGGGACACACACACAAAAAAGCTACCAAAAATATTGGTTATTTGGATAGTTGCTCAAATTCACTAAAAAAACAAGAGAGGCATTTGATCAAAGATGTTAAAAGCCATTTCAGAATTTTTAAGGTATTTTTGTCTCATATTTCTTTGGATAGCATAATGAAAAATTTGGAGAATTTTTTTGAAGCTAGAGAACCCTGGACTTGGATCTTAACCTACTATCCTTAAGATGGGTGACAATGGAAAAATTATTAACACTTAAATTCTCCAAGCTTTAGTTTCCTTACCTATAAAATTAGAATAAAATAATTTCACATTAGAAGAAATTTTATAATTTGTAGAACTGTAAAACTATGATATATCATTACACAAATCCCTTCAGTAGGCGGTTGTATTGTTATTAGATTTATGTGGCAAAAGTATTAAGGATCACCTTACTTTTTCCCAGATAAACAGGTGTTTTGTTTTGTTTTACTTTACAGCATTATGGTATCATACAATAGCCAAACATTTGATGGACCAAGCCCTTGCCTTTTTGAATGGTTGCCAAGAGGAGATTTTTTTCAGTCCTTGTGAATACTTGTTCAGCATTAACATTTGAATCATGGAAACATGTGGCCTGCTTAGCCAACTGCTGATTGTCACCCTGTGCAATGGAGGGTAGTAAAATATAAATACACATGGTTTACAGGGCAGTAGAAACAAAGAAGGGAAGGTTTTATTTCCCTCTTTCTACACAAAGTCCCCTTCTCAGACTGAGCTTCCTTCTTCAACCTTTTTGGTATATCAGTTGCTGATAATGACCTAAACACAGAAGTGCACTTTAGTGGGGATGCCTGCTATTGATCAAAGTTGTATCATCCAGGCCACCATTCAAAGATTTCTGACTTCCTCTCTTATCTTTGGAACTTCTCTTTGCTGTGATTGCCCACGTCCATCTGCAGCCCTCAGTATGTACTTGGAGTAGTAATCCTATTTCATCATTTCTGGCTTTGCAGCTTGTTGATCCATATATTGTGTTCTTATTGTAAACATCACCGTGCTCACCTTTCTTTACACGCACTCTGTATTCAATATGAACAACAGGTTTTGTTGTGGCCTTACGATTATTTCATTTGTGCTTATTTTACATTGAAAACTGGCTGCAAGCTCTTCCTTGTCTTTTCCTCCACAACCTTTCCAAGCCTTAGTTTCTTCATTTGTAAAAGGAAAAAAGAGGATACTAATACTTTTCTCTCAGAATTGTGTGGATTACATGAAATGATGTATGATGTATGTAAGAGCTCTTAACATGGTGCCTGGCACTTTGTAGGTGCTCAATAAACATTAGCTTCTCCTCCTTCCTTTGCTGTTCTCCTTAGTGCCTAAGACAAAATTTGTTGACAAGTAAGCATTCCGTAGATTCTTATGGGGTGCATAATTATAATATCCATATGAATAGGAACTGTTCTTCCCCAGTCTTGATGTTTCTGTCTGTGTTGAGGGATTTCTATCAGCAGAACACCCTGGTTTCACATCTCCCTTGGGCAGGAGTGCCTTATTAGAGAATAAGTTTGAGATGAGGAAGTTTGGGGTGGGGAAGTAAAGAAGTTTGGGATGAAGAACAGGATGAGGAAGTAGCTCAGCCTCTTTTTGCCTCGTGTGTGTGTGTGTGTGTGTGTGTGTGTGCGTGTGCACGTGTGCATCCGTAGCAGGGAGATGTGGAGGGTAGAAAGGAAATTTGGCTGCTTATAAACACATTCTGATCTGCGCCTTCATGCTGAAAGTTTTACAGGGGCAAGCTCCCACATGAGGAGGCCTTTGTTTTTCCAGCCTTACACGTGCCTACTTCTGGGATTCAGTATAAAGGCTTCATTGTTGCTGCACATGTAAGCCACATTCTCCAATATAAGATTGATCAAAAATTAAAGTGGCATTTTTATTTACATGTACTACTCTTTTGGGCCTCTCAATTGGGTATGAAATTGGGTATGAAAAGTAGTGGTTTCTCTTCTAACCAAGTTCTTCTTATATCTCCAGTAGTTTGTTCTTCCAGTTTGTGAACATAAAATTTTATCAGTCCCACAACATCCCAGTTCTCTTTCATATGAGTTCTTATAAGTGTTCCAGAACCAGTGAAAGCCATCATTAAATGGTTTTTATAATCCAAAGCACCCTTCGTTACTTTGACTCCTTGAAGATGAATCTTTTTATTAATAATTTGATGTCTTTCTGAAAATAATAGCCTGTTTTTGAGTTTTTGATATTTTTGGTACATTTCTACCAAATTGACCTGTTAGAATGATGATTTCTATGTTTTTCATATTAATCTTTATTTTACTTAAAAATTCTTTTCTCTCATCCTCATCCTTCTCCAAATGACAAGATTTCACTATGTAGCATGGTTAGAGGCCAAAGTTGCCAACTTCTGAGTGATTGTAAGACACTTGAGTGGATTCTTTTATGCGTTTCCTTTGATTCTGACTCTGAACATGTGTAGGGTCACAGAGAAGAGAGAATGAGAAGTGGGTTATGAGCAAATAAAATGCAGAAAAGATAGGCCAGACTGCCAAATAGGCTTATGTCTGGGGTTGGGAGAGTGGGATTTTTCTCTGAGCCAAGCTGCTTTTTCATAGCCCAGTGAGCCCTGGGACAATTGATCATCTTCATGTGACACTGGTGGGGAATGAGTCAACATCAGTTGTTGGAGGAGGGATTGGTCAAGCACAGAGATGCATCAGTTCCAAGAGACGGGCTACATTCTGTGCCATTTTGATGGAGAGAAGTCTCGCCAACAAGCTGCTGACTGTAGAGCTCTATCTTAAGCTAAAGGAGAAACACAGGGGACTTAACTCTCTTCAGAGTTCTGGTGGGTTTTGCCTGAGAGCACTTCACAGAGCTGAGGTTGGGGAAAATTTGTCACCAACTCCAGAGAACTTGGAGTGGTTTGTATTGCTGACTACTTTTTCTTTCAGAACCATGGTTCTGTCCATTGCTCACAGGATCCAGACACTTGGATAATGAGAGGTAAAAAGAAAGCCATTGTAGGAGCTCCTGGTCTATCCTACATAGTCAGTTCTCAGACTTGTACTACACTGATGCTGCCTGCAGAAAACCAACAGGAATGTATTCTCAGGGTTATATTAATTTATTAGTTCATGAATTGTCTATTCATTTTACATAATTTGGACCCCTGGCATTGGGCTAGATGACGGAAATATAAAAAACCAAGAAGCCATGCTTCCTGGTCTGCTCTTGAGAGAACTCCTAGGCTTTGGGGGAGGCAGATATGTAAACAGATAAACCACAAGCTTGAACAAATCAAGAACAAAATGCTGTGGAAGCACAGAAGAGAGACTAATTTCTCACATGGCATGAAGACATGTGTGGTGCGGCTCTTCCAGGGGAAAGAATGACCACAAATGCATGCCATTCGTAAAACTGCCTATGAGTTGAATGTCACTGGAATTTGTGCTACCTGCTTCATTGAATTGTGTCACCCTGAGGAAACTACATGGAACTCATCAGTGTGAAGATAGTCTTTTGTGAGCACTAATGATTTTATTGTATCATCTCAGTAATCACTATAAAATCTAAATAAGCATGTCTTAGGAAGATAGATTTCTGTTAAGAAATCACCTAAAAAAAGTATGGTTGAACTTGGTGATTGCAGTTGCTGGAGGAATTTCATTTTTCATATATATTTGTAAACCACACATAAGCTTATCTGGGTGACCTTCTGGCAAGTAGCAAAGGCTAATGCTAACTCTGTGGTGTCTGCTAGTGGTGGGAGTTGAGTTGTTTAGGCCCAGGAGGAGAAATTGAAGATATTTATTCTCCAGACACTTCTTATCAGATGCAGAGTTGGAAGTATCCTGATAAATCTGGCACTAGTTAAACATCCGCTGAATTATACACTCCCATGAGAAAAACCTACCCTTGAGAACTTGGGTCTTTTTATTTGCTTTGAGAACCTCAATTGCTGAACTGTACAATTCCTGGAAGCATCTTGAGAGCATGAATTGATTATGAAGATGGTGTAAGTAGAATTAAAGTTCTGGTGCATTAGTCATTAGAGTTCTTCATTGTGAAAGGAATGGTTGGGATATTTGCTGAAAGGATGATGACATGAAAGAAGCACCATTTCCCCCCAAATCTCCAAATGTTACCGTGCATTACCTGCGAGCAGTTTGCACAATGTAGAAGACTTTAGGCAGATCTGTAATCAGTTTTTCCAGAAATAGCCATGGAGAATGGACATGACCTTTCAAAATGCTATTTTATTTTTGTGGTTGTAAAAATGTGGCAAGTCATTATAAACATGGAGGCCAGGGCACGGTTCTGTGATTGAAGTATTGAGTAGAAGGAAGGAAGAAAGTAATTTTACCAAGCACCTAACAGGTGCATATATGAAATCATTTAATCCACACAATAGCCAGTGAGATATCATTGCTTCTATTTTACTGCCAAAGAGGCTGAGGCACCAATAAATTAATGAATTGAGTCATGGCAGGAAGTGGAAAGGACACTGGACTGAACTTAGAACCAGAAATATAAACCCTGGCTTTATATTTGCAATGTAACATTGGGTAAGTTATTTAGCCTCTAACCTCTGTGTCTAATGTCTTAGCTGAATAATTGAAATAATAATTCCAATAATATATTAGTGTACTTTATGAATGCTTTCCATATTTATTGTCTCTTTTGTCCCCCACCTAATGCCTGTGCAGTAGCTGAAGGTAGATGGGAAGTGCTAGAGTCCTGGGTTCAAGTCCTGGCTCTGCCTTCAGTCTGCCTTTTTGAGATCCAACCTCATTTTCAGTATGATGGAGGTAATAATACCTATCTTGCAGCACCGTTATGAGATCTGAAAGAGAGAGATATAGGTAAGTATGCTCAACAAACAGTAGCTCCTATTAAGGAGAAGAATGATACTCAGACACTGCGTGAGTTCCTCAGAGTTGCACACACCACACTAGGCGGTGAGGTAAGCTGTTAGAAGCATGGGCTTTGGAGTTAGGTGGACTTAGGATTTAATTCTGACTCCATTTCTTATAAGCTGTGTGATAAGTGGGCAAGTGGTTCAATCTCCCTGAACTTTGGTCTCCTCATATGTAAAATTATCTATGAAATAATTATAGCCTCAGAAGTGGGCAGGCGAGGAGAAATGATAAAATTATAAAAAGCACCTAGCTAAGTGCTGGTCTTGCCTTCTTTACTCCCTCCCTCCTTTCCTTCCTTCCTTCTGTCCTTCCGTTGTCATCTGGTACATGCCCAGTACATTTTAGCGGAAGTATGACCTTTATGAGAGGGACCAGCTTGATATTATAAAAAGCCCACGGGATTTGGAGCTGGGTGGATGATGGTCGAGGTTGAGGAGTCCTGTTCTGACACTCTAGCTTGGGGATCTCGTGCCAGCCACCTCCCAAGTCTGTTAACCTCACTCCCCGTTAAATGATCCTTACCTCGCAGGGAGGGTTGTTGTAAAAACAACCCCAGGAGATGATGACTCTGATGGTGCTTTGAATGTCATAGAGCTACAGAAGTGTTATTATGAATATGGAATTTTGGGCATCAGACAATGAATTGGGGATGTTTGTGTGAGTGCAGGGGGCCTAGATGTCAAAGTTTTTGGTACAAAGGCAAATCCTGTTTCACGCAGAGCTGAGCAGTGGTTCCCCTCTCATTATGTTGCTGGCATTGTTCATCTCATTAGCTCAGTGCTTCTCTGCACCTGGGACTGCCCAGACAGCCAGGAATCTATAAGTTCATATGTATTTTCCCTCAGCAATGGATTTTAAGGGTAGATTTACTGTCATTACTCTCACTGAAGTTTTTGATGTTAAAAAGAAGGCCTATAACAGCAAATGTTAGAAGCTACTGCACTTGAGCGGGGGAATTCTTTGGTGGCAAGGACTAGGTCTTATTTATCTTTATATCCTAGTGCCTAGCACAATGTGTTAGGAACTTAGTAGATGTTCAATAGCTAGTGCGAACAAATGAATGAATGAATGCATGGGTTTTTACACTGACTTAATGCTATGCCCAATTTCTGTTTTTGGACGCCTACGGAGTTCAGGTGTGGCCACCTTGACCTCTGGCTTCCTTTGCGTTTCTATATGAATTGATTTGCCTCTGTGCTTACAGAGCTCTTTGTTTGAAGAGTATCCTGCTCCCTTGGAGTCCTTTGTCTTGTAGACTTTTTCCCTCCCAGGATGATGATATCACTTGAGAAATTCAGCTCTTAAAATTCCATCTCTTCCAAAATAGGAAATGAACTTATCTTGGTCAAGCTGTATACCCACTATAATATCTCCACGATACCATTTCCTATCATCACTTTTGTCTTTAGTGTTTAAAGGAAGAAAAGCAACCGCCCAAAATGACCCACATGAAACATCTGAAAGGTTTTCAGCACTTAACTTAGTTACTGTCACCTCTCCTGGAACAGAGCCTTGGGCAAAATGTGGGAAAATGGCCCCTTAAGTGGAAAAAATGAAGAAAGGGAAAAAAATGAGATCAGTGAAAATGAATATAGTACAAAGCTCCAAGTGATTCAGTTTTGTAAAAAGTAAAGTGATGATAGGTAGAGGGGAGTGCTGTGATTGTGGGTTATTTTCTGAAACCCCAAACAAGGGATTTGGAAAGCTGAAAGGCAAATCTGTCTCCTAAGCTTCCCCAGAGAGATTGCAGGGAGAGCTAATATCTGAAGCTATTTTGGGAAGGTCACCTATTAAACAAGAACCTCGTGTGCTGGATTCATGTGGGGCTAGCATGCAAGGTCACGGACATCCATGAGTCAAGATGTTCCCAAATGTGGAGTGTCTGCAGCCAGTTGGACCCTGGTGAAATTTCTTCAGGGACTGGAACATAATCCTTATCCCTACAGCCTCCACAGACGTAACCAAACACTAGACAGGGACTCTCCAGGGGATCTAGATCATTCCATGCATTTGAATGGCAGACCCATTTTGTCCCGAGGAATGTTCTCAGGAGCAGAGATGTGTGGCCTGGATGGGCACATAGCCTCTTTTGGGTGGGTAGTTGCAAAACATGCATGGTGTGGTGGTAAAATCCAGGAGCCTGGCATTTCTAGAATTTGGAGTTTGGCACCCAAGGCCAGTGTGGGTGACCCAGGGTTCTGGGGGCAGAAGACTGGAACTTTGATGGCATGTGGCAGGTAAGAACATAGCTTTAGAATCAGATATGTCTCTCTCAGCCACCTACTGGTTAAATGACAGAGGACAATTTAAGTATTTTGGAACCTCTTGCCTTGTTTAAGTAAGATGAGGATAATAATATTTACATCACAAGACTGTGTGAGGATTAAATTAAATGACACATGCAAAAAATATCCTGAACTGAACTTGACCAGAGTAGGTAGTAGATATTATCATCATTATTCTCCAACTAGAGAGTCAGGGAGAGGAGCATGTAGGAAGGGACTAAGAGGATGTTCTATTGCCTTTATGTTCTTTTCTCCCATCTTACATGCAACCCTTGAAACATTGTTACAAGTGGAGTTTAGGTTCCAAGGCAAACCCAGAATATTGCTGAAATAATGTGCTTTAGCAATAAGAATTTGCATTTTCTCTTTCTTCTCCTTGCCAGTGTAAGTGATTTAATTTTTGTGAGCTGCTTTAGGAGATTTATCATACTGTTTTTACGGGAAAATAAATTCCAAGCTACAGACAACTGGAATATAATTTATTTGCGTGCTGGGGGCTTCTAGTGCTGGTTAGAAGGATTTTAATTGTGTTGGAAATCAGTACTTATTACTCCTGATTTTTTTTTTTTAAACCCTTCAGGAAATTTCCAGTGCTCTAGCTAACTAGCTGGGAGGGAATCTCAGGGTAGAACAGAGGGCCTTTGGCCATAGCTACTTGCTCTTTTTTTTCTCTATTTCCTTTTCCCTCTGTCTCCTCTCCCAGGATCTTGGATATTTTTCTGAGTAAATGAGACTGCTTGAAAGGCTTCTATGTGGGGCTGCTGTTTTGATGAAGCTTTTTAAAAAATATTAATTCATCTAGTTGCGGTGGCTCGTACCTATAATCCCAGCAATCTGGGAGGCTGAGACAGACAGGAGGATCACTTGAGGCCATGAACCTGGGCAACATAGCCAGACCCTATCTTTACCAAAAAAAAAAAAAAGAGAAAAAAAAAAAAAGCCGGGTGTGGTGGCACGTGCTTGTGGTCCTGGCTATTTGGGAGGCTGAGATGGGAGGATTAATTGAGTCCAGAAGTTCGAGGCTGCAGTGAGCTGTGATCACACCCCTGCACTCCAGCCTGGGCAACAGAGTGAGACCTTGTCTCTTAAGAAAAAATAATTTAACAAAATGTTAATTCAACAATTTTACTAAAGAAGTATTTTTACAGTAACCAGTTTATCCATGCATAGATTAAGGCTGTAACATTTCCCTTTTCCACTACTTCCCATTTTCTCCTCATCTTCTCCAGTAACAGGTGTTATGGTTATTTTTAATTTTTGGCAGTCTGATAAATCTCAAGTGCTATTTTCATATTCTTACTAATGAGTTTATACCTATTTTCACATGTTTGATGGCTATTTGGAATTGTTTTCCTCTGGATTATCTACATATCCTTTGCCTATTTGCTATTAGTTTGTCTTCTTGAAAATCTGAAAGAACTTTTTTAAAATAAATAAATTATGGACATTAATCTGAATGTGCTGTGCTTTTGCAAACAAATAGTCTATCTCTCTGGGTTTCCAGTCTTGTTAAAATGGCATCATCCAGCCCTATGCTGATTTAGCCCAGATTTTCTTGCAAAATTTTGTTTTATATTGTATGTTTAAGCTATTAATCCACACGAAATTCAATTGTGTATATTGTATAGGGAACCAATTTTATTTTCTTCTGGAGGTGTGGCCAGTTATGGCAGCAGCATTAATTAAATAACCCACCCCTTCCCCACCTTTATTTTATTTTCACCTCTCATCTATACAGATCTATTTCTGTATTTCCCATTCTGTTTCTGTGGTTGATGTGTCTATTCCTACCATTACCAAATTGATCTGATTAAAGTGGTTTTATAGTGTGCTCTGTATCCTGTGTCTCCTTTTTCACGCTCATTTTGGTTCTTCTTAGGCATTTATTAATCTAGATAAACGTTAGTAGTTATCTAATTCCAAAATAACCCCATCTGTTGAGATTCTAATTGGAACTGCATTACATGTATATATTAACTTTAGTAAGATTAATTTTTTATGATGATAAGTTTTCTTACCCATGAACCAGTGTAAAGACAAATACAAATTGAAAGTAAGAGGCTTAAATCTCCCTATTGAAAATAAGGGAAGAGATTTCTCCCTCATATCCCTTTTCTTTCAGAATTTCTTTCTGAAATTCTCTTTTAGAAGACAGTTGGATATACGAGTCCGAAATTCAAGTGAGAGGTCTGGGCTAGAGATATAAAATCGGGAGTCATTGCAATATGGTATTTAAAGCTATGAAATTATTTGAGACCATTAATGGAGTGTAGATGAAGAAAACAAAAGAACCAATATGAACATATTGGGGAGTGATAAGGAATGCCCATATTACTGAGGGGAAAACTAGGTGATTATGGTGTTTTGGAACTAAGTGAAGAAAGTATGTATTTCAAGAGGAAGGAATGGTCAGCCATGTAAAAATGCTGCTTACAGGCCAAGTACGTGGATATTGGATATAGTAACATGGAAGTCACTGGTGATCTTGACAAGAGGTCACCAATGAAGCAAAGTGTTAGAGGTGAAATCTTGACTGGGATGTATTTAATGCAGAATTCAAGGCTGATAATTAAATGTAATACATGGTCCTTGACTGAATCTTGGATTAAAATACCATCATCACCATCACCGTCACCATCACCACCATCACCAACAATAACTGAAAACATTTGTAAAGGATGTTATTGAGACAAATAGAGAAAAATGAATATGGAATATTAAGTAATCTTGTAGCAATGTTAAATTTTCTGAAGGTAATGACTGTATTGCAGTCTTACAGGAAATTATTTTTAGGATTTACATTCTAAAGTAATTAGGAATGATATGATATCTGTAATTAACTCTGAAATGGTTCAGCCACGAAAGAATGTGTGTGTGCATATAATACACACATAAATATATACATATATGTACATATAAAATATTTATATAAAAAGAATAAAAGGGATATTAAGAATATGTGGCAGAATGTTAATAATTGGTAAATTTAGGTGGATGGTATATGGATCTTCATTTTACTATTCTTGTAATTTTTCTGTGGGCTTGACATTTTATGAATAAAAAGTTGCAAAGGGAAACATTAAGAATGAAAGTAGAGGAATTGGAGACAGTGCATATAACTTATCTTTTGATCTCGTGCACAAGTAAAGGGATTGGCTTTAGATGGGAGCACAGATAGTTCCTCTTTAGTAAAAGGCAGAAGAGCAGAGTGTATGGGTATAGCTACCAACAGATGTTAGTGGATATGCTAGGGTGAGCCTATTAAAATTTTCTTTTGCTTGTTTAATTTTCTTACTGAAATGGAAAATGAGATCATCAGCTGAAAAGGAGGGTGGGTGAGGAATTGTTGGAGGCTTAAGGAGAGAGGAGGTGTAAAGTAGAAAAGTGAAAGCACTAGGGAAATATAATTGCTGAGGCCACCTGAGGTTCAATGACAAACAGACTTAAAGTGAGAATAGTCAGTGTGGCTATGGGTTCTTCCTTAGTCATGTTCAGACACTTGGTAGAAGGTATAAAATTTGGCGTGGATATAGTCACGGTTGTGGTTTTCCAAGAAAGAACAGAAGCAGAGAGAGCAAGAGTTGTCAGTGTGTATGCAAGGGCATGATTATAATGATGTTTGTGCAGCAAAGCAGGTGAGGGGGGAGGACTGATGAAAAGGTGGTATGATCAATGGGTTGGAGATCTTATTTAGGGGAATAATTGTAAAAGTTGGGTACAAAAGAGAATGAGCTAGAAAGATAAGAGGTGGTGGTCAGAGAGCGGGAGGTATGAAATGAAGTTTATGGAGGGGTTAAAGTTATTGCCAATATTGAACCACCTTTGCATTTCTGGAATAAATCTTCCTTACTCATAGGGTACTATTCATTGGATGGATTGCTAGATTTCTGTTTTATTTAGATATTTTGCATTTATATTTAAAAGATAAATTATTCTTATTTGTTTGTTATGTTCTGGCATTAGAGATACATTGGTTTTGTAAAGTGAATTGGGAAGTTTTTGATAATTTCAAGGTCAGATAAAGCTTAGCCGTTGACCCACCTGTCGGGTGCCCTTTTCCATTTAAATCACCTCTGCAATTTCCTTCTATAGTTATTAGTCTATTCAAGTTTTCCACATCTTTTAAAACTTATTTTTATATTAGTAACAAATCATTTCTTTCTTATGGGTTTCAAAATTTGTTGCCCCAGAGTTGTAGGAAATATTCTTATTATTCTTTTGTTCGCTCTAGAATCTGTGATTTTATCCCCTTTCTCATTTCTAATCTTATCTATTTGCTATAATCAAGTACACAATGGTATTGCCTATTTTATTTTTTTCCAAAAGTGAGCTCTTGGATTTATTTGTCATATCTACCAATTCTGTTTTAATCTTCATTAATACTAAATTTTAGATTTATTAATTTCCTCTTCCTATGTGTTTTTCTTTTATTTTAATGGTCTATTTTAAATTTATTAATGTGTGATCTTAGTTTCTTTGTTTTTTATCTATTTTTAAATTATGAAAGCATTTAAAACAATGCATTAGTTTTTGCAAAGTCTCATAGGATTTGATACAAACTCCTATTCACTGCTTTTCAGATAGTTTGTGAGTTAGACTTCCTCTTTAATCCAAGGATTACCTAGACATTTGTGAATAAATTTCCAAGTATTTAATATTTTTGTCATCAACTTTTTATTATTTGTAATTTTATTATATTATCATAAGAAAATATGGCCTATAAAATTTATATTATATTCAGTTTGTGAAACATTTGTTTTGTGGCCAAGTGCATAACTTGCTTTTGCAAATGTTCCACCAATATATGAAATAAATATCTATTCTCTATTCAAGGGATGTAGGTTTCCATTCTATCTAAAATCAAGTATTATTTAATTTACAATATTATTTACAATATAATTCACAATAGTATTGTAAATATTTATAATTTACAATATTATTTATTTAATATTTAACTTACTTGTCATTTGTTTACTACATATGTTAAATTCTGTAAAAATATATTAAAACCTCTTCCTACAATTGTACTTTAGTCAAATTCTTCCTTTATTTCTATTTTTATAGCTTTATATATTTAACTGCTATATTATATGATGCATATAGGTTTATTACTATTTTATCTTTTTCATAAGTTTCATAATGCTTTTATCTTTAAATTCTACTTGTCTGATATTATTTTTGCCACTTCTATTTTCTTTTTCTTGCTATTTGCCTGGTATTTTCTTGCCTTTTGCTTTATTGTCAACCATTCTTTATCATTTAAAAAACTATGTTTCTTATAAATAGAATATAGCTTTATTTTTGTAATTTAGCTTAATCTGCCAGTCTCTATTTTTTTTAAGTGAGAGAATTTTGTCCTTTTCCATTGATTGTAAAGATTTACATATTTGGTCTGTTTTCATACATCTTCCCTTCTCTGGATGCGGAGATGGCTTTTCTACTTTGTGGGCTCACTGCGGATCAGGTCTGGTTGTGGACATACTTTGCTACAAATGTTTGCAAGTCCACCGGTCAAGAGGAGGCTGCTGGAGTGTCCTTTCTCCCAGGTCTCCTTTCATTCTTGCAGCCTCAGGGATATGGTGGACTCGGTCCACTCCTTTAGCTCTTTCCTAGATTTCTTTAGGCCAACTCTCCAGAGAGAAATGGTAGCCCCAGTTTTCTCTGCTTAGTTTTCTTCAGAGCCCAAGTTCTTATTTACACATAGGTGACCATGGGGTCCAGCAGCAGTGTGGCTCAAGAGGTGTGTGTACACTGGAGTTGGGAGTGGAGAGGTTGTGAGGTGAGTGGAGGCTGCCATTTTCTGAATGTCTTCTAAGACTCTGCCACTGATGTTTATAGTGATAAATTTTCCCTCACTTTGGACATATATAGGACTTAATTAACTTTACCACAAAATAGGGTTGTATTTTGAGAAAACTCTCAGTAGCCATCTCTCCTTTATGTACTTAGGCTCATATTTACAAAAAGCACATAACTGTAATAGCCCAATAAGGATAATGAACACTAACCAAATGAGAAAGAGCAAGTTGTTTGCTTTTATGGTCAAACTATTTGCCATTAGTTTTTAGAAAACACTCTCCATGTACTTTATGCCCTTGTATTCTTTAAATCAGTCAGAGGTCTAAAGGGCAGTGCCAAAATGTCCTGCTTTGGATTGTGAATTTATTCTCTCTCTTTTTTTTTTTTTTTGGAGACGGAGTCTTGCTGTGTTGCGCTGGCTAGAGTGTTGTGGCATCAGCCAAGCTGACAGCAACCTCAAACTCCTGGGCTCAAGCCTCAGCCTCCCAGGTAGCTGGGACTACAGGCACGCACCACCATGCCTGGCTAATTTTTTCTATTTTTTTTTTTTTTTAGTAGAGGTGGGGTCTCACTCTTGGTCAGGCTGGTCTTGAATTCCCGACCTCAAGTCATCGTCACGCCTCTGCCTCCCAGCGTGCTAGGATTACGGGCTTGAGCCACTGCACCTGGCTGGGAGTTTATTCTTTCTTTTTCTATGTTTTTAGGAGTCCCTAGTACTTCTACCTTAAGCCTATCCATTCAGGGACTATGACAATGATTCTTAACCATGATTGTGTATCAGGATCACTTGTAGAATTTTTAAAGATACATGCATCAGGGTTGCACCAATTCTAACTTAGTGTCTGTAGAGCTCAAACTGTTTTTGTTTTTGGTAAAGGCTCTTAGGTGGCTGATATGTTCTCGGGCATTTGCGTCTCATCATTACTATGCTCTTTTCCTTTTTCTTTCTTATTTCTCTTTTCCTTACACACGCCAAATCACTGAGTTTCTTTGCCAGCACGTTCCAAAGGCTTAAAATATTTTCCAAAAAGTTTGGACCTTCCTGATCCCTGAACATACATTGACTCTCCGCTGCTACTGTACTTAGCATTGTGGATTTGTTTTCTAAGGTGTAGTCTCAATTGTGGAGACAGATTTACATTCACTACCTTATATATATATAGTTTTGGAAACGGGAGCAAGCAAGGAAGCTGAATGTTTTCGGTAGTAAATTTTCCTTTAAATCTATGTCAGATAGTTTCTGTTTGTGCCTCTAGATCCATTCTCCACTCTTCTCTCCTGTTCTCTGTCCCAGGAGGCTGAGGCTGACCCGTGTGGACTATAGCAATAGGCTCCCTTGCTGGGTGGGGTTGTGCCAACTGGGAGCCCTGGCAAGATAGTAAGGGAGGTATATTTAGTCCCCTGGTTCCTGCTTTGTGAGGACCTCAAGCCGGCTGTGACCCCAGATGAAGGTCTCTGCAACTTTTGACATGGCTTCCCTTACATGGCATTTGCCTTTTGGGTTCCAGTATTTTCTCCTTCCTCTGGTTCCTTTGCCCTAGGAGCAGTAATGACTATGTAGTTATTTTGCTATGCCCTTGTACCTGACCTATATCTTTGCAAATAGCTCCGTTGTAATTAAACCCTCTCTATCTCCCCTGTCTGGCATATGTCATTTGTTTCCTGTTGGGACGCTGACTGACTCTCTTTCTTCTCCATGATAACAATGACCCTGATCTCCCTAGAACTTGGTAGATCAAAGCAGAGTTATGAAAATGGCAGGATGGCATGTAGTCTTTGTAGAAGATTCTGTGGTATGTTGCCCAGATTTCCTTTTTCCAGATGTAAATACTCATTCCTCCAGCTGCCAGAGCACCCTTCTAGTGACTGTCCTCCACTGAAGAGAACTGCCTCTGCCAACGTATCCTTTCCTGGGGGTAGCCTGCATCCAGTGACTAGTCAAATATACAATGTGGGGATAAAAAGGCATGGCTTCCTTGTCCCCATTTGGGATAACTGCGCAGGGCCATTCCAGCTCTAGAGGTCTCCATAAGATTGATTGAGACTTTCGTTGTGACTGCCCAACTATTTCCCTCTGCCCAGTCTGTCTTCCTTCACTCCCCAGTAAGTGTTGATCCTGAGAGTTCTAACCAATAACCTTCTTGCACACAAATCTCTGAGTCACAGTCTGATTCCCCAGGGAGTTCTACCTGTGACAGTCTTCAATCTGCCTTTCCTCCCTACAACTGTCCTCTTGATATACCTTCACCTTTCCCCATCCCTTACATATGGGAACAGACCTGGGAGGTCTTCATTCTGAAGGTAGTTTCTAACACAAATGAAGGACTGATACAAATAGGAGGGATGACTAATGGTGGTGATTAGCCATGAAATTATATGGAAGACTGGGTGTGGTGGTTCTCATAGGGTTTCTCAAATCAAGATATAGAATTCTATTCCTAGAACCAGTGTGGAGAGAAGAAAGGGGGGTAGGAATGACAAAGATAAATATAAAGGAATGTAGAAAGAGATGGTAGTTAAATGGCCTATTTAGAGATTTTAAAAAATTAAATTCAATTTTCTTTTTAGAGATGGGGTCTTGCTACATTGCCCATGCTGGAGTGCAATGGCTATTCATAGGCATGATAATAGCATGTTACAGCCTTGAACTCCTAGCCTCAAGTGATCTTCCCATCTCAGCCTACCAAGTAGCTGGGACTAGAGGCTCACACCACCGTTAAAAGTATTTTTGAAGGATAGGCTATCCCAAGGTGGATTCAAGATGTTAAACTAAATAAAGTTGATTGCATGCTGCCCAATCACTGACTAAGTCCTGTCTAATCCAGATTTGTAGACCTGCCCTCTGCTGTGAATGCAATATAGGAGCAGCAAGGGCAAATTCCATTTTCAAATTGGAAATTTGGTCTGTTCCTGGAGAGTGAATTCTGGAAAACAAAGCTCTTTCTTTCCTAAAGAGCCTATGGAAACCTCTTTGAGGAAATCATATCTTTTTCTTTTTTAAAGTATTGAGCAGAAAAAAAAGAGTATAATTTTTAGCTTTCAAAGGGTCCAGAACAGAGTAAAAAAGGAGCATATGATCCAACCCTACACTGCTTTGGCTGGATTTTCAAGTTTATGAGCAAACCACCAATTTGTCACCAAAAGCAGATGGGTAGCACTGGACTCTTCAAGTCTGCTGGCTATTTCCTGGAAGGCAGACAGAGTCCCTATTCACTGCCTGGCTGAGAAAGCTTTAAAATCCTCCCCCAAAGATAAACTTCTCCCAGAGATCCATCCGATGAGCTTGCCTCCCACACAGGAAAGTACAGTTTGGCCTAAAGGTGATTTAAACTGCACTGTGTGCTAGATTAAGAAAAACATCTATTTTATTTCCAGCTGGATTTAGTAAAACACTGTATACAGTGGCTCTGATTAATAACTTGCAAAGCAGAAAGTGTTGTTGAAAGCTAGAAGTGAAAGGTTAGTACTGTGAGGGAAAAATAGAAATTCGCTAAAACCCTTTTACCCTGAAACTGACGAGCTATAGCCCTATGTATGTTAATTGCTTAATCTGCTTCTGTAAGACTGCTGTGGCTTTGTGAAATTGACTAATGCCTGCAGCTCATGCTCTCTTAAACAGCTCCCCTTGCAGCAGCTACCTTGTAAGTTACAGTAATTTCCCTATGTGTCTCTGTACCACCTCCTTGCTCTTGAAGTATAAAAGACAAGTCCCCCTGACCAGGGGTGCTCAGACGTTGGCGGAAGATCCCCTCTGAGCCCGCCGGCGTTAATAAACCTGATCTCTCTGCATCCTCGTGTACCTCTCGGTGTTTCCTTCGGCAACGTGACCCCGGTTTTTGCCGTTATGGTACCACTTCCTGAAGGTGCTTGGAATGAACATTGAATATGTTTACCTTCTTCAGTTGCCCTTTTATTAATATATTGTATCTGGTTGCTGGATCTTATACAGTCTCAGTGCCACAAAACTTACTCGACTTGCTTGACAGTAATTTGGGAGGGTTTGAGATTATTTCCCTAACTAATTTTTCTATAGAAGGAATCCACTACCCTCAAGTATAGCTAATGGGTTGACAGGGCTTTACCTTTAACGTTTCTGTGGCCTCACTATTTGGCATTTACTTGATTTAATTTTTTTAGTCATGTGTATTTACTATATTGCTTCTGTTTCAAAATGTTAAACCTTTGCTCAAATATTTTCATTAGTGACAACATGTATTTACATTCATAATTAAATAATAATCTATTTAATGTTTGTCTCCCATACCAGACTGTAAGCTCCAGTGATTGATTTGTTCTCAGTTCATAACATAGTGCCAGCACCTAAAACATGTTATAAAAAATAGTTTTTAAATAAAGGAATGCATCTATATAATGCTTTCTAATTTACAAAATGTTTTCACGTACATTTTCTTATTTTGAATTTCATAAGCTACTGTTTCATATAGTTTGGGTCGATATTATTGCCGTCTAAATTTCACAAATGAGGACAATGAAACTTAGATTAAATGGTGTACTTAATGGTCACAGGGCTACAGAGTAGTGATGCAGTGTTTCTCAAAGTGTGGTTCCAGGAAAAACAGCATTAGCATCACTTGGGAACTTGTTAGAAATGTGCATTCTCAGGCTTCCGTCCGCCTGAGACATACTAAATTGGAAACTTTCTGGGTGGGGTTCAGAAATTTGTGTTTTACTCATCACTCCAGGTGATTGTGGTGTATGCTAATGCTTGAGAACCACTGGTATAAAGCAAGAACCTTCACTATACCTTCTTTTTTTTTTTTTTTTTTTTAAACTAACAGCACCTTACTTGGACACTGTATTTTCTTAACCCAAATTTATATTATTCCTGCTTTATCATTTTGGCTCTCTAATACTACTTAAATATAAAAAGGAAGATCTTTGATGAGTTTATACTAACTTGAATCTCTTAGAGAAAAGCCCTGGTATTGATTTAAATTCCATAGCAAATAGTTATTTAGTAAGGAACTTGTGGGTTTATAAATGTGCTTGTTCAGTTGTTTGTATGGCTTCCTGTCTCTTTCTTCCTTTCATTTTTTTTCTTCTTCTTTTATTTATTTATTTTTTAAAGATAAGGGCTCAATCTGTCACTCAGGCAGGAGTACAGTGGCCTGATCATAGCTCACTGTAACCTCGAACTCATGGGCTCAAGTGATCCTTCCACCTCAGCCTCTGGGGTAGCGGGGACTGCAGGTGCATACTACCATGCTGAGCTAATCTTTTAAAAAATTTTTTGTAGGGATGGGGTCTGGCTGTTTTACCTGGGCTGGTCTTGGACTCCAGGCCTGAAGTGATCCTCCTGCCTCAGCTTCCCAAAGTGCCGGGATTACAGGCATAAGGCGCCACATGCAGCCTTTCCTTCTCTTTTTTAATATCGCCTTTGCCTTGTATTGCTGTCAGGGTAATGCTAACTTCATGAAACAACTTGTGGAAGTGTTCTTTCCTCCTTTATGTTTTGTAAGGGATTATATAGGATTGGTGTTAATTCTTCTTTAAATGTTTGGTAGAATTCCCCAGTGAGACCATCTGGATCTGGAGATTTCATTTGTGGGAATTTAAAATTACAAATTCAATTTCCTTAATAGTTTAAGGACTATTCATATTATCTATTTCATATGGGTGAGTTGTGGTAGTTTATGTTTTTGGAGGAGTTGGTCCATTTTGTCTAGGTTATCAGATTTATGTGTGTAGTGTTGTTCATAGTGGTCTCCTATTATTCTTTTAACGTTTGCAGGGTCTGTAGTGATGAGACACAGAAGTAGCAAGGTTGAATGCCCTTTTCATTCCCAAGTTTGGTAATTTGTGTCTTTTCTCTTTTTCTTTTTCAGTCTTAGTAGAGGTTTGTCAATTTATCTTTTCAAACAACCAGCTCTGTGCTTCATTCATTTTCTCTGTTGTTTTTCTGTTTTTAATTTCATTGCCTTTTCTGCTATTGTTTTTATTATTTCCTTTCATCTGCTTGTTATGGGTTTATTTTACTCTTATTTTTCTAGGTTCTTGAGATGGGAGTTAAGATTATTGATTTGAGAGTTTTCTTCTTTTTTAATGTATGCTGTTAGTGCTGTAAATTTCCTTTCAGCACTGCTTTAGCTGTGTCCCACAGATTTTGACATGTATTTTCATTTTAATTTGATTCATTGTATTTTAAAAAATTTGCTTATTTGCTTTCAGACTTTTTAAATTTTGTTTTTAATTTTTTTATTGACAAATGATTGTACATACTCATGGAGTACATAGTCATGTTTTGATATTTATAATGCCTAGTGATCAGATCAGAGTAATTAGCTTATTCACTATCTCAAACATTTATTATTTCTTTCTGTTGGGAACATTCAATATCCTCCTTCTAGCTATTTGAAACTACCTAATATATTATTGTTAATTATAGTTACCCTACAGTACTATAGGACGCTAGAACTTATTCCTCCTAAGTGTAATTTTGCATCCTTTATGAAATCTTTCCCTATCCCTCCCTTCGCCCTACCCTTCCCAGCCTCTAGTGTCCTCTGCTTTGCTTTTTACTTCTATGAGATCCACTTTTTTTAGCTTCCACATATGAGTGAGAATATGCAGTGTTTAACTTCCTGTTCCTGGCTTATTTCACTTAACATAACGTCCTCCAGTTCCATCCATGTTGCCACAAAAGACAGGATTGCATTCTTTTTTTTTTTTTAAATGGCTGAATAGTATTTCTTTTCAGCCATAATAGTTGTATATATGCCACATGTCTCTATCGATTTATCTGTTGTTGGACACCTAGGTTGATTCCATATGTTGGCTGTTGTGAATAGTGCTATAATAAACATAAGGGTGCAGATGTTTCTCTGATATAATTTCTCCTCCTTTGGATAAATTCCCAGTAGTGGGACTGTTGGATCATATGGTAGTTCTATTTGTAGTTTTTTTTGGGAACTTACATAATGCTTTCCATAGTGGATGTAGTAGTTTACATTCCCACCAAAAGTGTATGAGTTCCCTCTAATCTGCGTGCTTGCCAGCATTTTTTATTTTTTGCCTTTTTGATAATAGCCATCCTAACTGGGGTGAGATGATACCTCATTGTGGTTTTGATTTGCATTTCTCTGATGAAGAGTGATGTTGAGAATTTGTACATATACTTTTTGGTCATTTGTATATCTTCTTTTGAGAAATGTTTGTTCAGATCATTTGCCAATTTTAAAATCAGATTGTTTGTTTTTTTGCTGCTGAGGTGTTTCAGTTCCTTGCAAATTCCGGACATTAATCCCCTGTCAGAGGAGTAGTTTGCAAATATTTTCTCCCATTCTGTATGTTGTCTTTTCATTCTGTTGATTGTTTCCTTTACTGTGCAGAAGCTTCTTATTTTGATATAATCCCACTTATTTATTTTTGCTTTTATTGCCTGTGCTTTTGAGATCTCATTTATAAAATCTTTTCCCTGACCAATGTCCCAAAGTGTTCCCCTTATGTTTTATTTTAGTAGTTTTATTGTTTTGGGTCTTACATTTAGGTCTTTGATCCATTTTAAGTTGATTTTTGTACAAGGTGAGAGGTGGGAGTCTAGTTTTGTTCTTCTGCATATGTATATCCTGTTTCCCCAGCACCATTTATAGAAGAGACTATCCCTTCCCCAATGAGTGTTCTTAGTAACACTGTCAAAAATCAGTTGGCTGTAGATATGTAGATTAATTTCTGGGTTCTCTATTCTGTTCCCTGGATCATATGATTTTTGTCCTTCATTTTATTGATGTGATGTGTGATATTTATTGATTTACATATGTTGACTCATCCTTGCCATTTTTGGGATAAATCCCACTTGATCATGATGTATTATCTTTTTGATGTTGGATTTGGTTTGCAATATTTTGTTGTGAATTTTTTTGTCTATGTTCATCAGGAATATTGACCTATAGTTTTCTTTTTTTGTTGCATCTGCCTTTTGGCATTTGGGTTATGTTGGCCTTGTTGAATGAGTTAGGAAGACTGTTTCAAGTTTTTGGAACAGTTTGAGAAGAATTGGTATTAATTCTTCTTTAAAGGTTTGGTAGAATTCAGCAGTGAAACCATGTGGTCCTGCCCTTTTCTTTATGGAAGACTATTTATTACTGATTAAATCATGTTACTTGTTATTGATCTGTTCATATTTTCTATTTCTTCTTGGTTTAATCATGGTAGGTTGTATGTATCCAAGAATTTATCTATTTCCTCTAGGTTTTCAGATTTGTTGGCATATAGTTGTTCTTAGTAGTCTCCAATGATCCTTTGTATTTCTGTAGTATCTGTCATGATGTCTCCTTTTATGTTTCTGATTTTACTCATTTAAGTCTTCTCTTTTTTTCTGTAGGTAGTCTAGCTAGTGGTTTGTCAGTGTTTATCTTTTCAAAACACAACCTTTCTATTTCATTTATCTTTTGTATTTTTTTGGTAAGTCTAAACTTTATTTATTTCTACTTGATCTTTATTGTTTCTTTCCTTCTACTAATATTGGGTTTGATTTGTTCTTGCTTTTCTAGTCCTTTGAGGTGAATTGTTAGGTTGTTCATTTGCAATTTTTCTAATTTTTTTGATGTAGGCATTTATTGCTATAAATTTGCCTCAATATCAATTTTACTGTGTTCTAGGTTTGGTATGTTTTGTTTCTATTTTCACTGGTTTCAAGAAATTTTAAAATTTCATTCTTAATTTCTTCCTTAACCCATTGGTCATTAAGAAGCCTGTTGTTTAATTTTCATGTATTTGTAAACTGTCAATTTTTTCTCCTGTTATTGATGTGTAGTTTTATTCCATTGTGGTCACACAAGATACTTGATATGATTTTGATTTTTAAAAATATTTTGAGACTAGTTTTGTATACTAACATATGGTCAATCCTGGAGAATGTTCCATGTGCTGATGAAAAGAATGTGTATGTTGCAGCTGTTGGGTGAAATGTTCTGTAAATGTCTGTTAGGTACATTTTGTCTAGGGTGCAGTTTAAATCTGATGTTTTTTACTAATTTTCTGTGTAGATGATCTGTCCAATGCTGAGAGTGGGGTGTTGAAATCTCCATCTATTATTGTATTGGGGCCTATCTCTCCCTTTAAATCTAATAATATTTGCTTTAGATATCTGTGTTCTCTGGTTTTGGGTGCATATATATTTATTATTGTTTTATTCTTTTGCTGAATTGATCCCTTTATATTATATAATGTCCTTCTTTGTCTCTTTTTACAGCTTTTGACTTGAATTTTGTTTTGTCTGATGTAAATATAGCCACCCTGGCTCACTTTTGGTTTCCATTTGCATGGAATATCTTTTTCCATCCCTTCACTTTGCGTCTATGTGTGTCTTTACAGGTGAAGTGGATTTCTTGTAGGCAGCATATTGTTAGGTTTTTCATTTTATTTTTGTAAATCCATTCAGCCAGTCCATATCTTTTAAACATGGAAATTAATCCCATTTATATTCAAGGTTACTATTGTTAGGTGAAGACTTACTCCTATCATTTTATTATTATTTTCTGATTGTTTTGTATATCTTTTATTCCTTACTTCCTCTCTTACTGTTTATTTTTGTAATTAGGTGGTATTCTGTAGTGAAAAGGTTGGATTCCTTTGTCCTTCTCCTTTGTGTTTCAACTCTGCCAGTGAGTTTTGTAGGTTTACATGTTTTCATGATGGTGGTTATCATCTTTTCACTTCCAGATGTAAGACTCCCTTAAGCATTTCTTGTAAGGCTGGTCTAGTGGTGATGAATTCACTTAGTTTTTGCTTATTTGTAAAATATTTTAGTTCTCCTTCATTTCTTTTTTTTCCAAGATATTCTATTGCTTTTTTTGAAATTTAAAAATTTTTAATTACTATGGGTACATGATAGTTGCATAAATTTATAGGATACATGTGATGTTTTGATACAGGCATACAATGTGAATTAATCAAATAGGGTAATTGGGAATCCATCACCTCAGGAATTTATCATTTCTTTGTGTTAGGAACATTCCAATTGCAGTCTTTTCATTATTTTAAAGTATATCCTAACTTATTGTTGATTATACTCACTTTGTTGTGCTATCAAATATTGTTCATTCTATCTAACTATAAAACTATATTTTTGCATCCATTAACCATCCCCACTTTATCTCCCCTCCCCATTACCCTTTCCAGTCTCTGATAATCATCATTCTACTCTTTGTCTCCATGAGATCCATTGTTTTTAATATTTAGTTCCCACATATGAGTGATACCTTGTGAGATTAGTCTTTCTGTTCTTGGCTTATTTCATTTAAAATAATGTCCTCCAGTTGCATCCATGTTGTTGTAAATGGCAGGATTTCATTCTTTTTTATGGCTATATAATATTCCATTGTGTATATATACCATAATTTCTTTATCCATTTACCCATTGATGGACATTTAGATTGGTTCCAAATTTTGGCTATTGTGAATAATGCTGCAACCAACATGGGCATGCAGATATCTTTTCAATATACTGAATTCCCTTGTTTTGGATAGATACCTAGCAGTGGGATTGTTGGGTCATATGGTAGTTCTATTTTTAGTTTTTTTTTAATTTTTATTTTTATTTCAGAATATTATGGGGGTACAACACTTTGGCTATATATATTGCCCATGCACAGCCCGTGTCAGAGCTACAATTGTGGTCATCCCCCAAACTGTGCTCCCTACATCCATTCAGTGAGAGTTTTTCCCATCCCCTCCAGCCCCCTCCCGCCTGCCTGCCCCCTGATGAATATTATTGCCCTGTGTGGTGTAGGTGTTGATCAGTTAGTACCAATTTGATGGTGAGTACCAGTGGTGTTTGTTTTTCCATTCCTGTGACACTTCGCTTTGAAGAATGGGTTCTAGCTCCAACCAGGATAATACCAGATGTGTTAATTCACTATTGTTCCTTATTGCTGAGTAATACTCCATGGTATACATATACCACATTTTATTAATCCACTCGTGTATTGATGGGCACCTGGGTTGTTTCCACATCTTTGCAATTGTGAATTGTGCTGCTATAAACATTTGTGAGCAGATGTCTTTATTATAAAATGTCTTTTTTTCCTTTGGGTAAATACCCAGTAGTGGGATTGCTGGGTCAAATGGTAATTCTACTTTTAATTCTTTGAGGTATCTCTATATTACTTTCCATAGAGGTTGTACTAATTTGCAGTCCCACCAGCAGTGTATGAGTGTTCCTATCTGTCCACATCCCCACCAACATTTGTTGTTTGGGGATTTTTTGATATGAGCCAATCTCACTGGAGTTAAGTGATATCTCATTGTGGTTTTGATTTGCATTTCCCTGATGATTAGAGAAGTTGAGCAATTTTTTATGTTTGCTGGCCATTTTTCTGTCTTCTTTGGAAAAGTTTCTGTTCATGTCCTTTGCCCATTTTTTAATAGGGTTGTTTGGTTTTTTCTTGTTGATTTTCCTAAGTTCTGTATAGATTCTGGTTATCAGCCCTTTATCAGAGGTGTAGCATGCAAATATTTTCTCCCATTCTGTAGGTTGTCTGTTCACTCTAGTGATAGTTTCCTTGCCTGTGCAGAAGCTTTTTAATTTGATCAGGTCCCATGTATTTATTTTTGTTGCTGCTGTGATTGCTTTGGGGGTCTTCTTCATAAATTCTTTGCCTAGGCCAATGTCCATAAGAGTTTTTCCAACGTTTTCTTTGAGAATTCTTATGGTTTCATGTCTTAGGTTTAGATCTGTTATCCATTGTGAATTGATTTTTGTGAGAAGTGAGAGGTGTGGGTCCAGTTTCAGTCTTCTACATATGGCCATCCAGTTTTCCCAGCACCATTTGTTGAATAGGGAATCTTTTCCCCAGTGTATGTTTTTTTGGAATTTGTCAAAGATCAGGTGACTGTATGAGGTTGGTTTTATATTTGGGTTCTCAGTCTTGTTCCATTGGTCTACATCTCTGTTCTTGTGCCAGTACCATGCAGTTTTGGTTACTATAGCCTTGTAGTATAGTTTGAAGTCTGGCAGATAGATGCCTCCCAATTTGTTCTTTTTGCTTAAGATTGCTTTGGCTAGATGGGGTCTTCTCTGGTTCCACACGAAGTGTAGAATTATTTTTTCTAGATCTGCAAAAAATGATGTTGGTATTTTGATAGGGACTGCATTGATTCCGTAAATCACTTTAGGTAGCAAAGCCATTTTTACTATGTTGACTCTGCCTATCCAAGAGCATGGTAGGGTTTTCCATCTATTTACATCCTCTGCAATTTCTTTTCTCAGTGTTTCACAATTCTCTCTATATAGGTCTTTGACCTCCTTAGTTAGATATGTTCCTAAATATTTAATTTTCTTTGGTGCTATTGTGAAAGGTATTGCCTCTTTAATTTGTTTCTCAGCTTGATTGTTATTAGCATATATGAAGGCTGTGGATTTGTGTGTATTAATTTTGTATCCTGAGACTTTGCTGAATTCATTTATCAATTCCAGTAATCTCTTGGTTGAATCTTTGGGGTTTTCTATGTATAATATCATATTGTCTGCGAATAGTGAAAGTTTGACCTCTTCTGCCCCTATCTGGACGCCCCTGATTCCTCTGTCCTGTCTAATTGCTGTGGCCAGGACTTCCAGCACTATGTTGAAAAGAAGTGGAGATAGTGGGCACCCTTGTCTGGTTCCAGTTTTAAGGGGGAATGCTTTCAATTGTTCCCCATTCAGTATGATATTGGCTGTGGGTTTATCATATGTGGCTTTAATAGTTTCGAGGTATGAGCCATCTATGCCTATATTGTTAAGAGTTCTTATCATAAAAGAATGCTGAATTTTGTCAAAAGCCTTTTCTGCATCTATTGAAAGGATCATATAATCTTTGTTCTTGCTTTTATTTATATGGTGAATTACATTTATAGATTTGCATATGTTGAACCATCCCTGCATCTCAGGAATGAAGCCCACCTGATCGTGATAAATTATTTTTTTGATGTACATTTGGATTCAGTTGGCAAGGATTTTATTGAGAATTTTTGCATCTATATTCATAAGTGATATTGGTCTGTAGTTTTCTTTTTTTGTTGTGTCCTTTCCTGGCTTTGGTATCAAGGTGATATTGGCTTTGTAGAATGAGTTTGGGAGGATTCCATCCTTCTGGATATTTTCAAATAATTTCTGCAGTATAGGCACCAGTTCTTCTTTGTAGGCTTGGTAGAATTCAGGTGTGAACCCATCTGGTCCAGGACTTTTTTTTGTGGGAAGATTTTTTATTACTGCTTCGATTTCGGTGCTTGATATTGGTCTGTTTAGAAATTCTGTTTCTTGCTGGTTGAGCCTAGGGAGGTAGTGTGTTTCTAAGAATTTATCTATTTCCTCCCCGTTTTTGTGTTTGTGGGCATAGAGGTTTTTGTAGTATTCGAAGATGATGTTTTGTATTTCCATGGTATCAGTTGTGACTTCTCCTTTCTCATTTCTAATTGAGCTTATTAGAGTCCTTTCCTTTCTGCTTCTGGTCAACCTGGCAAGTGGCCTGTCTATTTTGTTTATCTTCTCAAAGAACCAACTTTTCCTTTTATTAATCGTCTGTATTGTTCTTTTGTTCTCGATTTCATTTAATTCTGCTCTGATCTTGGTTATTTCTTTTCTTCTGCTGGCTTTAGGATTGCTTTGCTCTTCCTTTTCCATTTCCTTAAGATGATTCATTAGTTTACTGATTTGTGACCTTTCTGTCTTTTGGATGCGGGCATTTAAGGCAATGAGTTTTCCTCTCAGGACTGCTTTTGCTGTATCCCACAGATTTTGATAACTTGTGTCCCCATTATAGTTTAGTTCGAAGAATCTTTTGATTTCCATTTGAATCTCCTCCTTGACCCAATAGTCCTTCAGCAACAGATTGTTTAGTTTCCATGTTTTTGGATGAAGATGTGAGTTTCTGTTGGAATTGATTTCTAATTTTATTCCACTGTGGTCTGAAAAGATACATGGTATGATTTCTATTTTTTTGAATTTGTTTAGATCTGTTTTATGGCCTAGGATGTGGTCAATTTTAGAGAAAGTTCCATGAGCTGATGAGAAGAATGTATGTTCAGTGTTACTTGGGTGGAGTGTTCTGTAGATATCTGTTAGGCCCAAATGTTCTAGAGTCCTGTTTAGGTCTTTTTTTCATTATTTAATTTTTGTTCGGAGGATCTGTCCAGTTCTGTCAGTGGGGTGTTGAAGTCCCCTGCTATTATGTCATTGCTGTTTATTATGTTGTCTAGATCTAGCAGTATTTGCTTTATGTACCTGGGTGCTCCTGTGTTGGGTGCATAAATGTTTAGGATTGTTAAATCCTCTTGTAAGATTTTTCCCTTCACCACTATATAGTGTCCATTTTTGTCCTTCTTTACTTTTGTTGCTTTAAAGTTTATATCATCTGAAATAAGGATGGCTACTCCAGATTTCTTTTGGTTTCCATTGGCCTGGAAAATTGTATTCCATCCTTTCACCTTGAGTCTGAATGCGTCTTTGTGTGTAAAGTGTGTTTCCTGAAGACAACAGATACTTGGCTTGTATTTTTTAATCCATTCAGCCAGCCTATGTCTCTTCAATGGGCAATTCAAGTCATTTACATTTATTGAAAGAATTGATATTTGGGGTAAATTTCTGATTATTCTATTGGGTGGTGTCTTTTGTTTTACCTCTTGCGTCATTGTGGAATCTGGTTTCTGGGGTTTGAGCTTTTGCGTAGTTTTACATAGGTGGGTGTCTGTTGCGCTGGTTAGTGTATAATGCAGGTCTAAGCACTTCTTGCAAGGCCGGTCTGGATTTGGCAAATTCTATCAGTGATTGCTTATCTGGAAACATCTTTATTTCTCCCTCATATAAGAAGCTTAGTTTGGCAGGATACAGAGTTCTGGGTTGGCTTTTGTTTTGTTTTAGGAGACTGATGATGTCTCCCCATTCCCTTCTGGCTTGTAAGGGTTCAGCTGAGATATCTGCAGTTAATCTGATCGGTTTTCCTTTATAGGTTATCTGCTGTTTTCGTGTTACAGCTCTGAGGAGTGCCTCTTTTGTGTTTACTTAGGTCAGTCTAATAATTATGTGGCATGGTGAATGCCTTTTCACGTTGAGTCTCCCAGGAGTCCTGTGTGCTTCTTGTACTTGGATATCGAGATTTCTGGCTAAGCCATGGAAATTTTCCTCTACTATTCCTTCAAATAGATTTTCCAGCCCATGCGAATTTTCTTCCTCTCCCTCAGGGATGCCTATGATCCTTATGTTTGGCCTCTTTACATAATCCCACATTTCTTGTATGCTTTTTTCATGCCTCTTGTTTTTGTGTTCTTTCTCTTCGACTGTTTTATTTAGCACATAGGAGTTGTCTTCTAGCTCTGAAATTCTTTCCTCTGCATGGTCCAGCCTATTCTTAAGGCTTTCCACTGTGTTTTGTAGATCCTTGAATGCTTCTTTCATTTCTAGGATTTCTATTTGATTTTTCCATAATATTTCTATTTCTTTGGAGAATTTTTCATTCACTTCTTGCATTTTTCTTGTGGTTTCATTGTGCTGGGATTCAATTTTCTCTTGAATTTCATTGAGCTTTCTTATAATCCATAAACGAAATTGCTCTTCTGTCATTCTACCCATTTCATTTGGGTTGGTATCCATTGCTGAGGAACTGATGGTTTCTTTTGGAGGTGACTTTTCACTCTGATTTTTCATGTTCCCTGAGTTCTTTTGCTGTTTTTTTCTCATCTGGCCTCTTGGTCGAGAGCTGGGGGTGTTAGGGCTAGTTTATGGCCCTGTCTCCGGGCCCACAATTTTCGTTCCTTGGCAGAGCCAGGGAGCGAAGTAGTGGCCTATATTGCCTTAGGTGTATTTTAGCAAGTTTGGTGGATCTTGAGTTGTCTCTGGCCTGTTGTCTTCTCCTCTTCCTGGTGGAGTGTGGTGAGAATGACCTCCCAGCTTGGGCTCTAAGCTAGTGAATAGTACTTGAGGATATGAGTCCACAGCTCCCTATTAGCTAGGTATTCTGTTATGTCCATGGCAGACTCTGATCCCCCAGTTGGGGTATGCGAAAGCCCCGTGCTTTGGGAGGGGCCTTGTAGCTCCTAGGGGTTACTTTGACCCTGCTCGTCCTGAGGTGCAGGTAGAAACACAATTTCTTTTGGCTTCAGTGTGAGAGCTGAATTGGGAAAATTCTACACAGCTCAGAGGTTGCTCATCTAGCCACGTGTGTCTGCCCTTCTGATGTGTGTCTCCGCGTGATACTGGTTGATAGGGGGGATCTCCAATTGTGCACCCCTTTTCCACCACTAGACCCCAAGGAGAGGCAGGTGGCCATCTCTATCCCCAGCAGTCTCCACCAGGGGGATGTTCCCATGGGGAGGGGGGAATAGTGGCCACTGGAAGCGCTCTTGGATGGCACGAAATTCCCTAATGGAGTGGACAGGGTTATGGGGAGCTGCTTTGGTTCAGCCTGTGGCTCTTGAGGTATTTGGTTGTCATAAGAACCAGCAGGTATACCAAATGAGTCACTATAGCCAGCAACCTTCAAAATGAGCGATCTCTGGGGTACAGGAGGGCTGGGACCTGAAGGGCAGGCACTAGGACCAGCAGGTAGCAGACTTGTCAGAGGCCAGAGCCGGGATAGCAGGACCAGATGGACGAGCTGCAAGCTGTTTCCAATACACAAAGTTCCTGCCACTACAGTTCCGGGATCTCGTCCCACCTGGAATCCACAGAGGCAGCTGTCCCTGGCCACCAAAGGCAAAGCCTGTCTCGCCCCAGCGGACGAGCCCCGGCCCGGGGCGGGGCGGAGCTAGAGATGCGGCTCACAGCTCCGGGCGGGCGGCTTTAAAGATGGCTGCCGTCGCCAGCCTGGCGCACAGCCGGGCTCCGATCGCACCAGGAGCGCAGCTTTTCTCCGCCGGCAGTTGTTAGCATCCTTTAAAGGTGTGTCCCACTCTCGGTTAAACTCCTGGGCCCAGTCCTGCTGACTTCTAGTGGCGCAGTGCCGGCCTGCGGGTTCCTGTGCACTGTCCCAGGAAGCTGTATCTCTGCCCAGTCCCTGCCTGATTTCTCCCAGCCCTCAGCAGTCTCTGTATATTGCAGCTGAGAGTTGTGTTTGGTTCTCGCAATTGCCTCCTCTCTACAGGGTCTGCTGTCTCGTGCCACCGCTTTGCCCCAACTCTGGGCTTGTCCCTGACGGCGTGGATGGGGAGGCGCGTAACCTCTTGGGGGGCAGGTCGCGCTGCACCGACCTGGCGAGCGCGTCCTTTCCGCGCTCTGGGCTCTATTGTGCTCCGTGCGCCCTCTGATCTTTGTGAAAATTTTGTACCTGTTTTCTTGGGCTGGCTTTCGGCGTTATTTCTCTGTAATTCACAATGCTGTTTTCGGGGTGAGCGGTCCGTGCTTGCAGGTAGCTGCTGGCATTTTTCACCTCCTTCCCTGGGAGCGGTGCAGTGGGAGGACGCTATCAGATCGCCATTTTTTCCCTCCTCCTATTTTTAGTTTTTTGAGGAACCTCCATACTGTTCTCCATAGTGGTTGCACTAATTTACATTCCCATCAACAGTGTATGAGGGTTCCTCTTTCTCCACATCCTCAACAGCATTTGTTGTTGCCTGTCTTTTTGATAAAAGCCATTTAACTGGGGTAAGATGATATCTCATTGTAGTTTTGATCTGCATTTCTCTGATGACTAATGATGGTGAGCATTTTTCCATATGCCTGTGGCCATTTGTATGTCTTCTTTTGAGAAATGTCTATTCAGATCCTTTGCCCACTTTTTAAACAGATTATTTGATTTTTTCTTCTTGAGTTGTTGGAGATCCTTATATATTCTATTTATTAATCTCTTGTCAAATGGGTAGTTTGAAAATATTTTCTCCCATTCTGTGGGTTGTCTCTTCACTATGTTGATTGTTTCCTTTCCTGTGCCTTTTAGCTTGATGTGATCCCATTTGTCCGATTTTATTTTAGTTGCCTGTGCTTTTGTGTATTACTCAAGAAGACTTTGCTCAGATCAATGTCCTGAAGAATTTCCCCAATGTTTTCTTTTAGTAGTTTCATAGTTTCAGGTCTTAGATTTAAGTCCTTAATCCATTTGATTTATTTTTTGTATATTGTTAGAGATAAGGGTCTAGTTTCATGCTTCTGCATCTGGCTATCCAGTTTTCCCAGCACCATTTATTGAAGAGAGTGTCCTTTCCCCACTGTATGTGCTTGGCACCTTTGTTGAGAATAAGTTCATGATAGATGTGTGGTTTTATTTCTGGGTTCTGTATTCTGTTCCATTGGTCTATGTGTCTGTTTTTATGCCAGTACCATGCTGTTTTGGTTACTGCAGCTCTGTAGTATAATTTAAAGTCAGGTAATTTGAGTCCTCCAGTTTTGTTCTTTTAGCTCAGGATAGCTTTGTCTATTCTGGGCCTTTCATGGTTCCATATAAATTTTAGGATTATTTTTTCTATTTTTGTGAAGAATGTCCTTGGTGTTTTGATTGGGATTGCATTGAATCTGTAGATGGCTTTGGGTAGTATGGACATTTTAACACTACTGATTCTTCCAATCTGTGAACATGGAATATTTTTCCATTTTTTTGGTGTTCTTTTCAATTTTTTTATCAATGTTTTATAGTTTTCATTATAGAGGTCTTTCATTTCTTTGGTTAAGTTTATTCCTAGGCATTTTATTTTATTTGTAGCTATTGTAAATGGGATTACTTTCTTGGGTTCTTTTTCAGATTGTTTACTGTTGGCATATGGAAATGCTACTGATTTTTGTATGTTGATTTTGTATCTTGCACCTTATTGAACTTGTTTATTAGTCCTAATTGTTTTGGGTTTTTTTTTGTGGAGTCTTTAGCTTACTCTAGATATAAGATCATATCATCTGCAAACAAGGATAATTTGACTTCTTACTTTTTAATTTGGATGCCCTTCATTTCTTTCTCTTGTCTGATTTGCTCTAGCTAGAATTTCCAGTACTATGTTGAGTAACAGTGGTGAAAGTGGGCATCTTTGTCTTGTTCCAGATATTAGAGGAAAGGCTTTCAGTTTTTCCCCCATTCAGTATGATACTAGCTGTGGATCTGTAATATATGGATTTCATTGTGTTGCAGTAAGTTCCTTCTATACCCAGTTTTTTGAGAGTTTTCACCATGAAGGGATTTTGAATTTTATCGAATGTTTTTTCAGCATCAATTGAAATGATCATATGGTTTTTGTCCTTTGTTCTATTGATATGATGTATCACATAGATAGATTTGCGTATGTTGCATATGTTGAACACTCCTTGCACAGGTAGATTGTCTGTGTCTAGGAATTTATCCATTTATTCTAGGTTTTCTGATTTATTGGCATATAGTTGGTCATAGTAGTCTTTAATAATCCTTTGAATTTCTTCAGTATCAGTTGTAATGTCTCCTTTTTCATCTCTGATTTTATTTATTTGGGTCTTTTCTCTTTTTTTCTTAGTCTGGCTAAAGGTTTGTCAATTTTGGTTAGCTTTTCAAACAACCAACTTTTCATTTTGTTGATGTTATGTTTTCTTTTTTTGTTTGTTTCAATTTCATTTATTTCTGCTCTGATCTGTATTATTTCTTTTCTTCTACTTATTTGGGGTTTGGTTTGCCCTTGTTTTTTTTAGTTCTTTGAGATGCATGATTAGGTTGTTTATTTGAAGCTTTTCTACTCTTTTGATATAGGCACTTATTGCTGTAATCTTTCCTCTTATTACTACTTTTGCTGTATCCCATAGGTTTTGATATATTGTGTTTTCATTTTCATTTGTTTCGAGAAACTTTAAAATTTCATTCTTAATCGTTGCATTGGCCCATTGGTCATTCAGAAACATATTGTTTAATTTCCATGTGTTTGTATAGTTTCCAATGTTCCTCTTGCTATTGATTTCTAGTTTTGTTCCATTGTGGTCTAAGAAAATACTTGGTATGATTTCAGGTTTTTTGAAATTTTTAAGACTTGTTTTGTGGCCTGATACATGGTCTATCCTTGAGAATAATCTATGAGCTGAGGAGAAGAATATGTATTTCTGGATGAAACATTTTGTAAATTATCTATTAGGTCCATTTGGCCCATAGTGCAGATTAAGTTCAATTTTTTTTTTTGTTGATTTTCTGTATGGATGATCTGTCCAATGCTGAAAGTAGAGTGTTGTGGTCTCCAGTGATTATTGTATTGGGGTCTATCTCTCTCTTTAGCTCTGATAATATTTGCTTTATATATTTGGGTGTTCTAGTATTGGGGGCATATATATTTAGAATTGTTATATCCTCTTACTGTATTGACCCCTTTATCATTATATACTGACCTTTTTTGTCTCTTTTTACAGTTCTTGTCTTGAAATCTATTTTATCTGATAGAAGTGTAGCTACTCCTGCTCTTTTTTGGTTTCCATTCGCATGGAATATCTTTCCCATCCTTTTATTTTCAGTCTATGTGTTTCATTATAGGTGAAGGTTTTTTTTTTTTTTCCACTCAGCCACTCTATGTCTTTTGAGTGGAGAGTTTAGTCCATTCACATTCAATATTATTATTGATAGTTAAGGACGTCCTACTGCCATGTTGTTATTTGATTTCTGGTTGTTTTGTGGTCTTCTCTTTCTTTCTTTCTTCCTTCCTGTCTTCCTCTGTTAGAAGTAATTTTCTCTGGTAGTGTGTTTTATTTTTTGTGAATCTCTTGTAGGTTTTTTGATTTAAGGTTACCATGAAGCTTATAATCATTTTTTAAAACATATGACAACTCTGCTTACAAACAAGCAAAGAGAAATCTAACAGAAATTCTACCCTTCAACTCCATCCCCCCCACTTTTGAACTTTTTGTTATTTCCATCCATATCTTTTTATACTATCTATCTCTCAAAAAACTGTTGTTGTTATTTTCTATAGGTCTTTTAGTCTTTGTACTCAAGATATAAGAGGTTTATACACCACAGTTACAGCAATAGAGTATTCTGTATTTGTGTACTTACTGTTACCAGTGAGTTGTCTACTTTCAGATGATTTCTTATTGTTCATTAATGTCCTTTTCTTTCAGATTAAAGAACTCCTTTTAGCATTTCTTGTAGCATAGGTCTGGTGTTGGTAAAATCCCTTAGCTTTTGTTTGTCTGGGAAAGTTTTTATTTCTCCTTCATGTTTGAAGGGTATTTCTGCAGGATATAATATTCTAGTGTTAAGGTTTTTTTCCTTCAGCACTTTGAATATGTCATGCCATTTTCTCCTGGCCTGTAAGGTTTCCACTGAGAAGTCTACTGCCAAATGTATTGGAGATTCTTTATATGTTTTTCTTTTTTGTCCTTTCTCTTTCTTCCCTTAGGACCTTTTCTTTACCCATCACCTTTGGGAGCTTGATTATTAAATGCCTTAAGGTAGTCTTGTTTGGGTTAAATCTGCTTGGTTTTCCATGACCTTTTCATACCTGAATATTGATATCTTTCCTTAGGTATGGAAAGGTCTCTGCTGTTATTTCTTTCAATAATCTTTCTGTCCCATCTCTTTCTTTACCTCCTCTTTAAGGCTGGTAACTCTTAGATTTTCCCTTTTGTGGCTATTTTCTAGATCTTGTAGGCATACTTAATTCTTTTTTATTCTTTTTAATTTTTTATCTTGTGACTGTGTATTTTCTCTTCTGACTGTTTATTTTCAGATAGCCTGTCCTCAGTCTCACTAATTCTTTCTTCTGCTTGATCAAGTCTGCCGTTGAGAGACTCTGATGCATTTTTCAGTTTGCCAATTGAATTTTTCAGCTCCAGAATTTCTTATCAATTTTTAAAATTATTTCAATCTCTGTTAAGTTTCTCTGATAGGCTTCTGAATTCTTTCTCTGTGTTGTCTTGAAGTTCATTGACTTCTTCAGGACAGCTATTTTGAATTCTTTGCCTGAAAAGTAACATATCTCCATCACTTTGGGATTGGTATCTGGTACCTTGTTTAGTTCATTTGGTGAGGTCATGTTTTCCTGGATGTTCTTGATGATTGCAGATGTTCATCAATGTCTGGGCATTGAAGAATTAGGTATTTATTTTAATCTTCACAGTCTGGGCTTGTTTGAAGCTGTTCTTGAGAAAGCTCTCTGAATATTCAAAGGAAATTGAGTGTTATGATGCAAGTCTTTGGTCACTACAGCCATATCAGCACTGAAGGTGCCCTAAGCCCAGTAATGCTGTGACTCTTGCAGACTCCTGGTGGTACTGCCTTGGTGGACTTGAGTAAGATATGGGAGAGTTCCCTGGATTACCAACCAAAGTCTCTCACTCTCTTCCTCACTCTCAGTGCTGGGCTGCTGGTTCTGGGAAAGAGTCATGTGGCACTCCCTCATGGACTCCAGTGGGTGGTCACAGCTGAAACCAGCCCAGTCTCACCCAAAGCCCATGGTGACTGTTGCTTAGCTACCTCTGATGGTTATTCGAAGCCCAAGGGCTCTTTAGTCAGCAGGTGGTGAATCCCACCAGGACTGGGTCCTTCCCTTCACACCAGCATGTTTCCTTCTCACCCAGGGTAGGTCTAGAAATGCCATCCAGGAACTGAGGCCTGGAATCAGGGGCTTCAGGTGTCTGCTTGGTACTTTATTTTACTGTGGCTGGGCTTGTACCCAAGTTGCAAAAAAAAGTCCTCTGAGGTCTTCCCTTTCCTTTCCCCAAATGGAAGAAAACTTCCTCAGTTGCATTGCCTGGAGATGGGGGAGGGGGTGACAGAGGCACTGGCTTGCCTGCTGCCACTGGTGTGTTATTGAGTCATATGCACCTCAAGTCCACTGGCTCCAAGCTAGCATAGCTGCAAGAATTGCCCAAGCACTGCAGCTTTTGTGGCCTGGTTGCCTTTCAAATTTATTCTAGGCCACAGGCCACTTTTTGTCAGCCAGTGATGTGGCTAGCTAGAACTTGGGTTTCAGGGTAGAGGATTTCTCTCTTACCAGGCTGATGTAAATGCTCCCTCCATGGTTGCCAGAAAATTATGCCCTGTGCTATGTTCCCCTGTGACAGGGTGGCCCTGAGTTCCAATGCAAAGTTCTACATTCATTTCATTCTTCTTTCCTGGGCACCCAGAGTCTCGCAACACTGCTGGGGGATGGGGGAGGGTGGCATAGGCAATGGAAGACTGTCTATTCTGCCCTCTTCAGCATCTCTTTCCTTGATACAATATTAAAACCAGGTACTGATCACTCATCTGATATTTGATTCCTCTGAAGATGCTTCGTTGTGTGGATAGTTGATAAATTTGGTGTTTGTGCAGAGGGATGATTGCTGGAGGTTTCTATTCAGCCATCTTGCTCCCAGCCTCCAAGCTTTCACTTTCATTTCTAAAGTATAGCTTTGCTGGGTGTAATATTCTTGACTGGCAGTTTTTTTTTTCTTCCAATACTTTGAATATATTGTCCCATTCCTTCCTGGCCTGTAAGGTTTCTGCTGAGAAATCCATTGTTCATCTAATGGGGATTCCTTTATATGTGACTTGACGCTTTTCTTTTGCTGCTTTACAAATTATTTCTTTTGTCTTTGACTTTTGACAATTTAACTATAATGAGCCTCAGAGAGGACCTGTGTGGGTTGGATCTATTTGGGGTTCTTTGAGCTTCCTGGACCTAGATATCCATCTCTCTCCCAAGACTTGGGAAGTTTTCTGTTATTATTTCATTAAATATGTTTTCCTCACCTTTTCCCTTCTCTTCTCCTTTGGAACACTCATAATATGAATATTTGTTTGCATAATGATACCCCATAAAACCTGTAGACTTTCTTCATTCTTTTCTTTTGTCTGCCTATGTTATTTCAAAAAGCCTGTCTTCAAGTTCAGAAATTCTTTCTTTTGTGTGGTTTAGTCTGTTGTTGAAGCTCTCATTTATATTTTTTATTTCATTCATTGAATTCCTCAGCTCTAGGATTTCTGTTTGGTTCTTTGTTATGACATCTATCTCTTTGTGAAATTTCATATTCAAAATTATGAGTTGTTTTCCTGACTTTATTGAATTGTCTGTCTGTATTCTCTTGTATCTCACTGAGTTTCCTTAAGATTATTAGTTTGAATTCTTTTTCTGGCATTTCATATATTTCCTTATGGTTGTGGTCTATTTCTTATTCTTTTCCTTTGGAGATGACAGGTTTTTTGCTTTTTCACAGTTGACGTGTTCCTATGTTGATTTCTATGCATCTGGTGGATCAGTAGCTTCTTCCAATTTTAAAGAGTATGTTTCATAGGGAGAGACTTATTGGTACAAATGAGCCTTGGGATTTTTTTGGTGGGATGTGTAGACCTTGGTTCTAGGTGGACACAGTGGTGTAGTAGTCTCCATGTAGTTTCTTCAGCTATAATCCACACTAGTGGCATTTGTCAGTTTCTCAGTGGCCTAAGCTGAGAGAGTTTGTGGTGATGGTGGTGAGGTTTTGCCAGGGGTGGACTTGCTGAGCTTTTCTCAGGTCAGGGGCATGTGTGTGCACATGATGTTGGGGTCTGGCTCACTGTGGTTGGGGCCATTGGGCTGTTACTCTGGCCAGGAGCATGGCACATGGTTGTTCAGCCAGCCTGAAGGCATGCCTGCCAGAGATGGGCCACAGGGCTGTTTGTCAGTATTAGGATGCAGTCACATGGCTTGTCAGCTGGCCTAGATATTTGTCTGCTGGGGGTGGCCTATCAGGCTATTTCTCAGGCCTGGGACATAGGCACAAGGCTGCTTGGCTGGCTTGGGGCATGTCTGCCAGTGCCAGCCTGTGATGTTGTTTCTCAGGTCCTTATTGGGGGTGCAAGGCCTTTGGGCAGGATTGGGGTGTGGCTGCAGGGAGTGGGGACACTTCAGAGCTATTTCTCAGGTCCTGAGCTTGGGTGTATAGCCACTTCACTGGCCCACAGGTGTATCAGCTGCTTGGAGGGCCAGGGCCATCTCCTGCTTGGGGGAAGGGTGTGCAGCAGATTGGCTGGCTCAAGAGTGGCTTCCCAGGCCAGGCACGGTGCCTTATGCCCATAATCCTAGCACTCTGGGAGGCCAAGATGGGAGGATCGCTTGAAGTCAGGAGTTCAAGACCAGCCTGAGCAAGAGTGAGACCTCATCTCTACTAAAAATAGAAAAAATTAGCTGGGCATGGTGGTGCATATGTGTAGTCCCAGTTACTCAGGAGGCTGAGGCAGGAGGATTGCTTGAGCCCAGGAGTTTGAGGTTGTTGTGAGCTAGGTTGATACCACGGCACTCTAGCCCAGGTGACAGAGTGAGACTCTGTCTCAAAACCCTTCCCCCCCCAAAAAAAAAACCCCAAAAGAGTGGCTTCCCTCTGTGTGGACTGGTAAACTCTTCCTCTGTCTTGAAGTGCAGTGGTGGGGGTGGGTTTCCCTGCAGTGCAGGACCAGAGTCATAGCCAATCCTGGCTCCAAGCTCCACATAGCTGAGGTTGTAGCATGTGGCCACCTGTGTGGGCTTGGTATAATGAAGATGGAGGTCCATGAAAGGTGCAGTAGCTACTGGCTCACAGAGCAGGGCACACTCCAGAGGTGACTCTGGTCTCAGGATGGCATCAGCTTGGCTCACAGCATGTGGGTGGGGGCGGGGAGTTCACATTTTGTGCTCCTAATTTGGGGCAATGCGGCTGTGTGAATTCCTGGCAGCTCTCCACACTGGGCTCAGTGCTTGTGAGGACTGTGGGATTCTCCTGTTGTAAGAACTGTGTGTTTTTGGTGGTAATGGGAAGTGCTTCCTGACTCCAGGCAGAAGAGACAGGGCTGCAGAAGTTGGGTGCTTCCATGCTGCCCTCCTGGATTTCTGATCACCACAGGTGTGCCTCCACTCCCTTGATGCACTCCAGAACTCTCTTTGACATTCCAGTCAAATTTTAGCTGTTTATTCATTGCCTTGGTCTTTTTTTGTTGAGACTTCCTTTTTGACCTGTGAATGATTTGGACGTGTGTTGTTTCATTTTCAAGTGTTAGGAGATTTTTTCTTTCTTTCTTCTTTCTTTCTTTGTCTTTTCTTTCATTCATTTGTTCATTTTTGATTTCTATCTTGATTCCACTGTGGTCAGAGGACACATTGTATGATTTTACATCTTTTAAATTTGTTGTTGAGGTTTGTTTTAAAGCCCAGAACATGGTCTATTTTGGTATATGTTCCATGGGAACTTGAAAAGAATGTGTATTCTGCTACTGTAGGATGGATTGTTTTATAAATGTCCGTTAGATTCTGTTGTTTGATGGTGCATTTGTATGCTATAACAAAATACCACAGACTGGGTGGCTTAAATAACAGAGATTTATTTTCTCACATTTCTGGAGGCTGGACGTCCAAGAACAAGATGTTGACAGCTTTGGTTTCTCCTGAGGCCTCTCTCCTTGGCTTATAGATGGCTACCTCATCTCTGTTTCCTCACGTGGTCTCTTTTATGTGCACACATATTCCTGGTGTGTGTATCTCTCTCTCTCTGTATGTCCTGTATATTTGCATATCTTCCTTCCTTATAAGGACATTAGTCAGATCGGGTTAGGGCCCACCTGAACAGCCTCATTTTAACTTAATTACCTCTTTAAAAGCCCTATCTCCAAATGCAGCCACAATTTAAGGTACTAGAAGTTAGGGTATCAACATATAAATTTTTGGGAAAAAATATTCCATCAATAACAGATATTATTCTTGCTGATTTTCTATCAATTGTTGAGAGGTGGCTGCTGAAGCCTTCAACTATAATTGTGAATTTGTTTATTTCTTCTTTCAAGTCTGTCATATTTTCCAGCTCTGTTGTTAGGTGCATGCATAATTAGGATTGCTGTATCTTCTTGGTCATTGGCCCTTTTCTAATATATAATGTACCTCTCCTTCTCCGGTAATTTTTTTTTGTTTGGAAATCTACTTTATTTGATATTAATATGTCACTCCTGCTTTCTTTTGATTGATATTTGAATGATATACAGCACCCATTCCTTATCCACAGTTCAGTTACCCATGATCAACAATGGCCTGAAAATATTAAGATATTTTGAAAGTGGGAGAATGCGAGAGAGAGAGAGAGAGAGCAAGAGAGTGAGCACATACATATAACTTCTACTACAGTGTTTGTTCTATTATATTATTAGTTATTATGTTAATCTCATACTTTGTCTAATTAATAAATTAAACTTCATCATAGATATGTATGTATAGGAAAAAATACAGTATATACAAGGTTTGGTATTATCTGTGGTTTCAGGTATCCACTGGGGGTCTTGTAGTGTACCCCCATGGATAGGAAGGATGTATTATGTCTTTTTTCACCCTTTTACTTTCATTCTGCCTATATTATATTTGAAGCGAATTTCTTGTAGACAGCACATAATTGGGTTAAGTCCTTTAATTCACTGTAACAATCTCTTTTCTCTATTTTTAATTGGCATATTAAGACCATTTTATTTGATGTAGTTATTGATATATTAGGGCTAAAATCTGTGATTTTTTGTTTTCTGTTTGCTCACTCTGGTTTCTATTTTTCTGTTTTCTTTTCACGACTTTCTTTGGATTAATAGAACAGATTTTAGAATTCCATTTTGATTCATATATATAAATTGCAAGTGTATCTCTTTGTATAATTTTTTTAACAGTTACTGTAGGTACTGCATTTTATGTGCATAACTTATTACAGTCTAATAGTGCCATTAATTTACCATTTCAAGTGAAGTATAGAGATTTTGCCTCTGTTTATATCCCTTTGCCCTCCTCTTTTAATTTAATTGTATTAAGAATTTTATTTACATACATTTAGAACCACATAAGACAGTTGTATAATTATTGCTTCAACAGCCAAAAATTGTTTAGAAAAGTCAAGAGAAGAAAAGCCTAGTGAATTTACCCATATTTTTGCTTACCTTGATTTTTCTTTCTTCCTAAAAGAAAGTTCCAAGATTCTTTCTTTTAATGTTTATTTTCTGTTTAAAAACTTTGTTTAAAGGCCTATTAACAGTTGAATGGATAAATAAATTGTGGTATATTCACACAATACAATGCTATATAGCAATGAGAATGAACAAAATATAGCTACTCACAAACCTAGTATTGAGGGAAACAAGCTAGAATGAAAAAAGTAACTATTTAAGATGCTATTTGCATAGAGTACAAAAATAGGCACCCATGGTGTTGAAAGTTTGGATATCCCTTGGGATGAAGTAAGATTGTGATTAGAAAGGGGTATGAAGGGGGTTTCCGTGTGTTGGCACATGGGTGTGTTCCATTTGTAAAAATGAATCAAGGTGTACACTGATGCTATGTGCACTTTTCTTAATGTACATTCACTTCAATACCAAATTAAGGTTCTAAATTGGAAAAAAATAAAAACTTTGTTTAGACATTCTTTTTGGTATGTCTGCTGGCCACAATTTCTCTTAGTTTCTCACAATTCTCATCTGAGAATAAGATAAGTTGTGCTTCATTCCTGAAGGATATTTTAACTGGGTATAGAATTCTGGGTTGACAGTTCTTTTCTTTCAGTGCTTACAAAACATAGCAACACTTTCTTTTAGCTTCCATGCTTTCTGGTGAAAAATGTATTGTCTTAGAATTGTTTTCCCCCTTTTGGTGAGGTGCAGTTTTTCTCTGACTACCTTCAGGATTTTTTTTTTTTGTCTTTAGTATTCAGAAATTTAATTTTGATATATTTTGGTGTTGATTTGTTTGAATTTATTCTGTTTGGCCTTCACTAACCTTCCTGAATCCACAGGTTTGTGTCTGTTGCCAAATTAGGGAAGTTTTCAGCCATTATTTCTTAGAGTTCTTTTTTCAGATCTGCCCTCTTTCTCCTCTCTTTTTAGGACTCCAATGACATACACAAATGTTAGATTTTTTTGTTATAGTCTCACAGGTCCCTAACGCTCTGTTCATTTTAAAAAAAAATTCTAATTTCTCTCTGTTGTTCAGATTGGATAATTTCTATTTTTCTATCTTCTAGTTCATTGATTCTTTCCTCTGTCCCTTCCATTCTGTTATTGAGTTTATCTATTGAGATTTTATGTTTGTTATTGTATTCTTAAGTTCTAAAAGTTCTATTTGGTTCTTCTCGCTTGCTGCTTATTTTCTTTCTATTTATTACTGACTTCTTTGTCATGAAGCATTATTGCTGCTTTAAATTTTCAGAATTCTGCATCTGATCTCAGTTTTTGTATTGATTGATTGTCTTTTTAAAATTCAGTTTCATATTTTCCTGGTTCTTGGTATGGTGAGTGATTTTTTTACTGAGATCTAGATAGTTTGTATTATGTCATGAGACTAGATCTTACTTACACCTTCAGTTTTTAACTGGTTGTTTTTCGTTACACTTTTTGGATAATTGGTGGGTGGTGTTACCTCATTACTGTCAGGTTGAGGTAGAAGTCCAGTTTCCCACTTGGCCTTTATTGACAACCAGGCTAGAGAAGCTCCTTGTTATTGCTGGCTGGGGTGGGAGTTCTGGCTGAGGGGACCTGTTATTGGCTATCACAGATGTAAATATTGGCTCTGTACTGGGCTTTCTCTGACATCATTTCAGCAGGAGTGTTGGGTATGTCATCATAGCCTCATAAGGGTGGAAGTCTGGGCTCTTCACTTGGCCTTTTCTGGCATGGGCAGGGTGGGGCCACATTTTTTCTGTGGTGTTTGGCTGAAGTAGAATGTTTATTGTATAAAAGTTTTTATCTTGCTAGGCTTTCTTTTACTTGATCCTTTGGCTAGAGGGAATAGGCTTTTGTTGGAGTTATTTTTGTTTTCATTTTTGGGTTACCAGCTTCTTCAGCTCCAAGTCTGGGATATATGAGGCAAAAAGAAAACCCAGGTAACTCACCACTGTGTTGTCCTTACATCCTGAAATCTGTAGGCAGTCTGCCTTCTCCTCTCCACCTTTCTTCTTATGATTGTTTTATATATAATGTCCAGGGCTTTTGGTTTAACTTAGTGGGAGGAACAGGGAAAGTTTATCTACTTCATCTTCCTGAAAGTGGAAGTCTAACTATGTTTCTTGATACAGTTATTTTCCCAAAAGAATGGAGTAGGTTTTTATTTTTCCAGATATAGTATATTTTAGTGTATTCCATGTAATATTCCCAGGACCTTGACTCTGATAATAATGCAACATAGTATGTCAGGATTTAAAAAGTTGCCTTGTTGATTTGGTTGCCATTTAAAAGTTGACGTTTTGCTACAGGTTCTCATGCTTCCTTTCTATGCATATAAGGCCGTTATATCATTTTAGCTATTTAGCCAGGAGTCCCCATTGCCAATAGGCCTTCAATTTCAATTCTTTTGGGGAAGTGTCCAGGGAGACGTTTATATTTGTTCATGGGAAATAGATAAACCTTTCAACTGACTAATATTAATGTATGATCAAATAATAGAACAGCTTGGACTTCTGTTGGGCCTTGAGTGATTGGCAAAATTTGATTAGGGAAGTGAGTACATGTGGTGTGTGTTTTTCCATTCTTGAGATACTTCACTTAGGAGAATGGTCTCCAGTTCCATCCAAATTTTTGCAAAAGGAATTAATCCATCCTTTTTTATGGCTGAGTAGCACTCTATGGTGTGTGTGTATATATATATGTATATATATGTGTGTGTGTGTGTATATATATATATTAATAAAATGTGGTGTATATATATATGTATGTATATATATATATATATACACCACATTTTATTAATCCCCTCATGAATTGTCAGGCTCTTGGGTTGATTCCACATCTTTGCAATTGTGAATTGTGCTGCAATAAACATTCAAGTGCAGGTGTCTTTTTGATGAAAAGACTTCTTTTCCCTTGGGTAGATACCCAGTAGTAGGATAGCTGGATTGAATGGTAGGTCTACTTTTAGTTCTTTGGAGAATCTCCATACTGTTTTCCATAGAGGTTGTACTAATTTGCAGTCACATCAACAGTGTATAAGCATTCATTTCTCTCTGCATCCACACCAGAATCTATTGTTTTTGGACTTTTTAATAAAAGCAGTTCTAACTGGGGTAAGGTGATATCTCATTGTTGTTTTAATTTGCATTTCCCTGATGATTAGTGATGTTGAGTATTTTTTCATGTTTACTGGCCATTTATCTATCTTCTTTTGTAGAGCTTCTGTTCATGTCTTTTGCCCACTTTTTAATGGGCTTGTTCTTTTTTTTCTTTCTTGCTGATTTCCTTGAGTTTGTTGTAGATTCTGGTTATTAGCCCTTTATCAAATGTTTAGCTTGAGAATATTTTCTCCCATTCTGTGGGCTGCCTATTTGCTCTGCTGATTATTTCCTTAGCTGTGCAGAAGCTTTTTAGTTTAACCAAATCCCATTTATTTATTTTTGTTGTTGCTGTGATTGCCATTGGGATCTTATTCATAAATTCTTTGCCCAGGCTGACATCTAGGAGAGTTTTTCCTACATTTTCCTCTACAATGCTTATGGTTTCATGCCTTACATTTAAGTCTTTTATCCATCTTGAATTAATTTTTGTGAGTGGTGAGAGAGATGAATACTGTTGTTTCATTATTCTGCATGTGGCTATCTAGTTTTCCCAGCACAATTTATTGAATAGGGCTTCTTTTCCCCAGTGTATGTTGTTGTCTGCTTTGTCAAAGATCAGGTGGCTGTAGGTAGGTGGTTTTATATGTGGGTTTTATATTTTGTTCCATTGGTCTGTGTCTCTATTTTTGCACCAATGCCATGCTGTTTTGGTTACTATAGCCTTGTAATATAGTTTGAAGTCTGGTAACGTGATGCCTCCAGATTTGTTATTTTTGCTTAACATTGCTTTGGCTATTCAGGCTATTTTCTGGTTCCAAATGAAGCATAGAATTATTAATTAAGATCTGTGATCTTAATTATAATTAATATAAAAATATATATATTTTTATATTAATTATAAAAAAAATATAAAAAATAATAATAATAAATTATTATTAAGATCTGTGAAGTATGACATTGGTATTTTGATGGTGATTGCATTGAATCTGTAAACCACTTTGGGTAGTATGGTCATTTTAACGCTGTTGATTCTACCAATCTATGAGCATGATATGTTTTTCCATTTGTTTGTGTCCTCTGCAATTTCTTTCCTCAGTGTTTCCTAGTTCTCCTTGTAGAGATCTTTCACCTCCTTGGTTAAATATATTCCTAGGTATTTTATTTTCTTTGTAGCTATTGTGAATGGTATTGAGTATTTGATTTGACTCCCAGCTTGACTGTTATTGGTATATAGAAGTGCTACTGATTTATTACATTGGTTTTGTATCCTGAGACTTTGCTGAATTTATTTATCAATTCCAGGAGTCTCTTGGTGGAGTCTTTGGGGTTTTCTAGAAACAAGATCATGCCATCAGTGAAGAGCAATAGTTTGACCTCCTCTTTCCCAATTTGGATACCCTTTATTTCTTTCTCTTGTCTGATTGCTCTGGCTAGGACTTCCAGCACTGTGTTGAATAGTAGTGGTGACAGCAGCCACCGTTGTCTTGTTCCAATTCTTAGGGGGGATGTTTTCAACTTTTCCCCGTTCAGCATGATGTTGGCTGTGGGTTTGTCATATATGGCTTTTATAATTTTGAGATTCCTTCTATGCCTAGTTTGTTAAAGGTTTTTATTGTAAAAGTGTGCTGGATTTTGTCCAGTGCTTTTTCTGCATCTATTGAGATGATCATATGGTCTTTGTTTTTGCTTCTGTTTATGTGGTGAATCACACCTTTATTGATTTATGTATGTTGGACCATCCTTGCATCCCTGGGATGAAGCCCACTCAGTCCTGGTGGATTATTTTTTTGATGTGCTGTTGAATTCAGTTTGCTAGTATTTTATTGAGGATTTTTGCATCTATATTCATAGATGATATTGGTCTGTAGTTTTCTTTTTCTGTTGTGTCTTTTCCTGGCTTTGGTGCCAAGGTGATGCCGGCTTCATAGAATGAATTGGGGAGAATTTCCTCCTTGTCAATAATTATGGAATATGTTCTGTAGTACGGATACCAGCTTATCTTTGTAGGTCTGGTAGAATTCAGCCGTGAATCCCTCTGGTCCAGGGCTCTTTTTTTTTTGGGTGGGGGGAGGGTTTTTATTACTGCTTTGATCTTGCTGCTCACTATTGGTTTGTTCAGAAGTTCTATTTCTTCCTGATTAAGTCTTGGGAGTTTGTGTGCTTCCAGGAATTTGTCCATTTCCACTGCATTTTCTAGTTTATGTGCCTAGAGATTTTCATGGTATTCATGGATTATGTTTTGTATTTCTGTGGTATCAGTTGTAATGTCTCCTTTTTCATTTCTGATTGAGCTTATTTGGGTCCTTTCTCTCCTGTTCTTGGTTAATCTAGCAAGAGGTCTGACAATTTTATTTATCTTTTCAAAGAACCAGATTTTGTTTTGTTTACCCTTTGTATTATTATTATTATTTTTCCATTTCATTTAGTCCTGCTTTGACCTTTGTTATTTCTTTTTTCCTGCGGGCTTTAGCTTTGGTTTGTTGTTCCTTTTCTAGCTTTGAGCTGTGACATTAGGTTGCTAATTTGTGATTTTTCTGTCTTTTTGATGTAGTCATATAAGGCTATGAATATTCCCGTGAGGAATGCCTTTGCTGTGTCTCATAGATTTTGATAGCTTGTGTCCCTTTTGTTGTTCAGTTCGAAGAATATTTTGATTTACATCTTCATTTCATTCTTGAGCCAATAATCTTTCAGCAGCAGGTTGTTTAATTTCCATGACCTTGTATAGGTTTGAGTGTTTCTCTTGTGATTAATTTCTAGTTTTATTCTGCCATAGTCTGAGAAGATACATGGTATGATTTCAATTTTTTTTGAATTTGTTGAGACAAGCTTTGTGGCCTAAGAATTGATCAATCTTGGAGAATGTGATGTGCACTACTAAGAAGAATGTATATTCAGTAGTTTATGGATAGAATGTTCTGTAAATGTCTGTTAAGTCCATTTGTTTGGAGTCCAGTTTAAGTCCATGGTTTCTTTATTTATTTTCTGCTTTGATGTTTTGTCAAGCTCTGACAGTGGGGTGTTGAGGTCCTTGGCAATTACGATGGTGCTATTTATTTCTTTGCTTAGCTCTAGTAAAATTTGCTTTATGTATCTGCGAGCTCCTGTGTTAGGCGTATGTATATTTAGGATTGTCATTTCTTCTTGTTGAATTTCTCTATAATGACCCTCTTTGTCTTTCTTTACCTTTGTTGGCTTAAGGTCAATTTTATCTGATATGAGAATGGCTACACCTTCTATCTTTTGATTTCCATTTGTGTGGAGTATATTTTTCTATCCTTTCATGGTGAGTCTGTGTGTGTCTTTATGGTTTAGATGTGTTTCCTGCAGATAGCAGACATTTGGGTTGTGTTCTTTCATCCATTCAGCCAGACTATGTCTTTTGAGAGGTGCATTGAGACCATTAATGTTAAGCAATAGAATTGATATAGGTGGGATGTTAATCTGTTCATCTTGTTGGGTAGTACTTTGTTGCTTTGTTTTCCCCCTTGTGCTAGTGTTTTATAAGAGTCTTAAGTTTTGGGGGTTTTGGGGTGTTTTTACAATAGTGGATATCTGTTGTGCTGGTTTGTGTATAATGCTGCTCTGAGTATTTCATGCAGGGCAGGTCTAGTCATGGCAAATTCCCTCAGTGTTTGCTTGTCTGGAAAAGACTTAATTTCTCCATCAGTTGTGACACTTAGTTTTGTAGGAAACAAAATTCTAGGCTGGCAGTTCTGTTTAAGAATATTGAAGATGGGGCCCCATTTCCTTCTGGCTTGTAAGGTTTCCACTGAGAAGTCTGCAGTTAGCCTGATGGGTTTTCCTTTGTAGGTTATTTGTTGCTTTCATCATGCAGCTTGCAGAATTTTCTCTTTCATTTTGACTTTAGCCAGGTTGATTACTGTGTCTTGGAGACATGTTATTTGCCATGAATCTTCCTGGTGTTCAAAGTCCATCTTATATCTGTATGTCTGAATCTCTGGTGATACCAGGGAAGTTTTCCTCAATAATTTGCTCAAACAGGTTTTCCATGCTTTTAGTTCTTTCTTATTCTCCCTCAGGGATACATATAATTTGAATGTTAGTTTGCTTCACATAGAGATTGCTCAGACTTTTTTATACTTTTCTCTGCCTCTTTGCATGACTGGGTTATCTTGAGAGCCTTGTCTTCAAGCTCTGAGATTCTTTCTTCTCCTTGGCTTAGTCTATTGTTGAAGCTTTCTGCTGTTTTGAAATCCACTAAATGACTCTTTCATTTCTTTATGTTCTATTATATCCTTTCTTATGCTGTCTAGCTCTTTAGCAACTTTTTCATTGATTCCCTGAAATATTTTTTTGGCTCCTTTTTGTTGGTTTTCAAGTTTCTCTGTAATTCCATTCATCTTATTTGCCATCCATATTCTGAATTCCATTTCCTTCATTTTGGCAATTTCCTTGTGGGTGGAGTCCACTCCTGTAGTACCATTGTTTTCCCTTGTGCATGTTGAACTATTTTGTTTTTTCATATTGCCAGGGTTCTTTTTGCTGGTTTCTTCTCAGCTGGCTCCTCTTCTCTCAGCTCTGGGTTAATAGGATTGCAGGGCACCTGTTCTCTTTTGCTGGAAACTCTCCTGTTTAGTTAAGGGAAGGTGAGGATCCTACATGGAGTTTTGTGTCCTACTGTGGAATCTTGACCCATAAAGGGAGGGGCGGGTGCACTGAGCACTTGTAAAGCAGCTTCTGTTTTAAACCATTCCCCTGTGATTACCACAGTTTGAGCCAGTGCTGTGTGATCTTTGTATGGGGTGGAGGGACATTTCACAACTCATTGTTGGAAGTTCGAGTTGGGGGCTGGTTGCAATCCTCTCCTCATCACCTGTTGTTGCAGAGGATTGCTCTAGCTGGATTCACCCAGTGAAGGTGACAGTGGCAGCTGGGTGAGTCTCTTTAGGCAGTGGTTGTGGATGACCAGACTGTGGGCATTTGCTCAAAGCAAATCCAGGAGTAATGGTTGCTTAGGGCTGGGGGGTCCTGAGTGAAGTGTTGAACCTTGGGGAGGTTCCACCAGCCTAGTGGCGGTGGTCAGGACTCAGTGGTTGGTTCTTGGGGCCTGGGCATAACTCTGGAATCTCAGAAGTGGTGTCACAGAAGTGGGGGCCCTGGAGTTACAGAGCCTCAGGCTCATGTGTAGCAAGAGCTTCAGAGCTGGCTGTGGTGATTATGGGGTCAGAGCTGCACATATGGAGGGCTGTTCTGCCATCATGGAGACTGCAAATGCCCAGTCGTGTAGGCAGGGGTTAGTCTCAGTGGCCCAGGGACCACATGGGTGGGCCAGAGCTGCTGGTTGGCCAAGGTTCTCCCCCCACACCTAGGACCTGCTGAGGCTGTCACTCAAGGCTTCCCAGGTGGTGACTGTGGCATCTGAGGCCCCTCCTCTGCTCAGATCCCACACAGGGGAGGAGGCGTGCTCAGCCCCCAGTCACAGAGCACAACATGGGGGAGCATCTGTTCTGTCTGCTCCCTTCCCATCCTGGCAGGGATGATGCAAAGGCTACTGCTAGAAGGCTGAGTCCTGAGCAAACCTGGTTCCATGCCCCAGAGCAGTCGGGATGGCGTTGGTTGTGGGAAACTGAGGATTGGCAGCCACCAGATCTCTGCTGCACCTGCTGTCCAGTGCGATATTTCTGCACAGACTCTGAGCAGCTCCCTGACCAAACCACAGGTTTGCAGTGGAGGGGGGAGAATCCTGAAAGCTCACGCTGCCTGTAACTTTTATTCTTCTCCTAAAAATAGTGCCCCTTGGGTTGCTTCTATTCTGCTCTCTTCCCTTCTTCCCAGTGTGAATTGTATTGGGACCCCCAGCTTAATCTCTGAGATGGTGGGAGGTGGTTGTGAGTAAGAAAAGGCCATGCCTTCTTTGATTGAGTCAGTAGATGTAATAAGCTATACAGTTGTTCTTCCTGTCAGTGGTTTATGCTTGTAGGAAAGAGCCAACTGCAGGGATGTTCTTTTGTGCCTGTAATGGGCTCTGGCCCCTCAGGAGAAGCACTTGAATGCCCTAGGCAGTGGGAGGGGCCACATGGCTCTCAGAAGATTGCTTGTTCTCCACCACAGCAGAGGCTGGTGGAAGATCGAGGCTGGGTGGGGTTAGGTTGGGTGGTCCTGGAAGGCTCTTCAAAGTCTCAGCAGGGCTCAAAGGTCATTTCCCAGACCCCTGGGAAAGCCTCTGGGAGGGGGGCCAAAGTGGCCTCTCCAAACCAGAAAGACAGCTCATGGGGGAGGGACCATCTGTTTTTCACTGACTGGCTATCAGGAGTGTGCTCCACCCCTCTCTCACTACCCCTGCCCTGAGAGTCTCCCTCCAGTGTCTGTTTGCACACAGGCTCACGAACATACTGTCCTCGGCAGTAATGGCACCGCAGGCTGGGAATGTCACTACTGGGGATCCGCCCTAGTCCGACAGCATGATTTTCCTGTGGGGGGACGGGTACTTCACCAGATTGCCTTGGCTGGGGCTCACGCTGTACTGTCCCATCAGTTCTGCCCATGTGGGTCCCTTACCTGTCAAGACAAGCTCTCAAATCTCTCCCTTGTGCCCCCTAGCAACCTACTTGAGTCCTACAAGTACGGGATCCAGCCTGCATGTCTGACCCACTGGCACGTGTCTCTGGGGAGTGCCAGTGGGCAGGGAACTCCCAGACTGGGCACCCTTGGGTCCACTGCAGGTCCTTAAGGGGAAAGGTGTGGGCCCCACTCTGTGGAAACCTCAGACTGGAGGATGCTACTGCTGATGAGAGGCTTCCACTCCCAAAAGTCCTGACTCAATCTACCCTCTTGGCTGCAGTGGTGGGGGAGGGCCGGGGAAGAAAAGAGTCTGAATGGAAGATAGCCAGGACTCCAGCTCCTCTGGTCTCTCTCCCTGGGAGGAAGCCTGCATAGACTGTCTAAGCTCTGGGATCACGCAAGTTCTCTGCACAATTCAGTGGTTACAGCAGCAGTTGGGCTGGTGAGGGTTGAAAAGCTTCCGAACAACTTGGTAGCTGATTACTGAAGGTGTGTGGGAAGGAGAAACAGAATCCCCCCTTACCCTTTCACTGGGCTCTGAGCCTCTCTGGGTTTGATTCTCACTGATATCTTTTCTTCTTTTTCCTTTTCCTGTTCTGCTTCGCAATTTCCCCCCATGAAGTCCCCGGCAGACTCCAGCACTTATTCCTCTGAACTACACCTGAGCTGTTCCCATTCCCCCCTTTCCTTTATCTGAAACCCTTCCTTCCTTCCAAGATGCTCCAGCAAGCAATGTCTCCAGTCAGCCATCTTGTTTCCCTCCCAGTAGAGATCTTAATACCTCATCTAATCTAGCCCTCTAGCTTCCATAAGGACCACTTTAATGTGGTATGCCAAAGCACTGGAATGCTAATCTGTTCAGCTGATAGGAGCAAGAAGCATCACCCAGAGGACTGGTTTGCTGAAGCATCAAGGATTCCTGAGCTCTTATGCTTCAGGATATTCAGTGAATGGCTCTTCATCTCCTCCAGTGATATTCATTGCTAAGCAAAAGATATTTAATGCCCAGGACACATTATAAACTAGTCTTACAAAGCTGGTTTATAAATTTTTTCATCAGGTAAATTCTCAGTATACTTCTTAGCAGTGATGCAAGACCTCAGGGCATGCATATTAGTATGCTAATTTTATCCATGTCTCCCCTTTTCTATGCTGCCGTGATTATCCCTTCATCCTGGTTTTATTGTCATTATTTTTATTCTATTGCATTATACAAATTTCTATAAGCCATTTAAATAAGTTTAGAATATGGTGGGATCCCTGTGTCTTATGTTTAATGGTGTGCTGGTAAATGTTTAACCACACCAAAAAAAGGAGATACATCTATCTCTGTCTCTAGTCTCGTTCCATTTTGTGCTGCTATCACAGAATACGTGAGACTGGGTCATTTATAATGAATGGAAATTTATTGGCTCATGATTCTGGAAGCTGGGAAGTCCAAGATCAAGGCTCCACCGTCTGGTGAGGACCTTCTTGTTGTGTCATTCCATCATGGAATGTGGAAAGGCGAGAGAGAGAGAGAAAGGGGCCAAACTTGTCCTTTTATAAGGAACCCACTCCCACAATAACAAACTCACTCTTGTGATAACAACATTAATGCATTCATGAAGGCACAGCTCTCATGGCCTAATCCCCTCTTAAAGGTCCTGCTTCTTAACACTGTTGCACTGGGGATAAATTTTCCAATGCATGCTTTTTGGGGGATACATTCAAACCATAGAATGTGAGTGTGTGTGTGTGTGTGTGTGTGTGTGTGTGTGTGTGTGTGTGGGCTATTAGGTACATACATGCACATATATATATTTATATACCTTATTATAAATGTTACAGATATACAGATATGTGGCACACATTTACAAACAATAACATATTCAATACTCTTTATTGTAAATTCTATATAGCCAATTGATTCTTAAAGAATGCTTTTGTTGATCTGTACTGAATTCTTTTGTCTGTAGCCAACGTATGGTTGCAATTCAATCACAACCTGACAAATGGAGTTTCATCCCAATCTGCTAACTCTTTTCCCAGTAAAATTTATTGTCATTACATTTTTTATATGTCCTATAATTAAACTTTTTCTCATCCTTGCACAAATCTCTTTCAGTAACCTCTTTCAGCTTCAGTACTGTGTATGTCAGAATGTCACTTATTCAGTGACAAGCGACTTCTTTGATGAATCAGAGAATATTAAAAATTTCCAAATACTGGAAGAATTAAAAATATTTTATATTGTTTAGAATGCATGGCTACAGGTATTACACACTTTTAAGTTTAATCTTCATTATTATCACTTCATTCATCTCTTTCTTAAGTCTAGACAATCAAAACAATAAGCGAAATCCTGATTTTTAGCTTTTGCTGATTTCTATGGTGTCAATGCTCCCACCATGGCTGATTTCAAGTTACCAACATGATGTCACTGAAAGAGGAATTGGGAAGAGATGCACAGAAACACACCGTTTTATAGTATTTCCACCATACAGATATAATAGACATATGTAATATCAATAGCATAGATAATTGTAAAATGTGGCAAAATAATTAAGTTGTGAGAATTTTGAGTATTTATTATCTATTTCAATTGTAAGCTTATATAATTTAATTTTTACAATGACTATGTTTAACATGGGCTCACAAAATTCCTGAAACTTTAACAAGCGGCTCTTTAACAGCTTGAGGGAGCCAGCTGCACCACACCACTGTTAATGTCACTGTCAGAGCCAGAGTATTGGGCTAATTTTGGTCCATAAAGGGATTTCAATTTTCTAAAACCAAATTCTTGAGAATAAAAAAGACTTTAGGTTTTTCAATGTTGAGGTTTATTTACTCCTTCCTTCCTACTCTCATAAATAGGGTTTAGCATTGAGTATATTTAGCTTCTTATTCCCCCCTCCTTCCTTCTTACATTTTACATCTTTTACTCTTTGTGAATACTTTTCCTGAAATAATGAGCTATGCACAGACAAATGAACTTCGTAATGATGACTCCAGTAGCAAAAGACAATGGTGGTGTCAGAGAGGAGTTCTTGGTCCCAGGACTTCCCCAGGGGAAACTCAACAAAAACTTGATTATCCTTGCAGCACCCTGATTAGAATTTGGATGGCCTGTTGGGTCTTGTGTACCTTAACCTCTCAAGAGGGTGGCAACATGTTTCTCTGGCTGATGGGTTGTTCCTTCTGATATTCCGCAATGCCAGGGCTGTGGCAACCCACTCCATGGGAGGGACTTTTAATTGGGTTTCCTGAGGCTCTCCTCTTGGAAATGCTTGACAGAGTAGGTACAAACTGCTGACCTGGAACACTTTTTCCTGCCACAGCAACAGCTTGAAGTCACTTTGAGACAGGAAGAAACCACTCTTAGCAGCAGCCCTTGCTTCTTACCTTGTTCATAGGCATAGACTCTCCCTGCCCACTGTCAACAGTTGCAAGACAACCTCTTCTCCTATTGCTAGAGATGACATCTGTGAATGATATGATAGAGCTCAACTTGCAGTTTGCTTTGTATGTGCATAATAATTCCATGTCATCAGAAAAATTTGTTGGTCTGACCCAATGTGACAGGCAAAGAAGGTTAATAAGAGAGTGTTGGCAAATATAAAATACAATTGGGAGTGATATGGAGAGGATTTGTAAAAATTATTTCTGACAAAGAAAAGTAAACTAGCACTATAAACTTTCTTCTTTAAGGTATGTTGAATGTATGGCACTTTAGTGAAGGTGCTTTACTGTTTTTGAAACTTCAATGACAAGAAACAGCCTGAAGAGATTTCTTTGATCCTTTTTGATCTTTGAAAGAAACACAATTTAAATGCAGACCAAAAAATACATACCCAATTAAGAGAATCTACAAACTCCATTTTTTTCTTTCATTCAAATGGAAAGCTGTCAGCTATACCTAGAAAAGCAGTTTGATGAGATTTCTCTTGCTTATTACCATAGATATTATCCCATTGTCTTAGAACTTAACTCCTTTCTCCGAAAACCCTGAAATCTAGCTTCAGAGCTGTTGTCTCAGAGCTGAAAGGTAATACATCCTGAAAAAGAAGCCAACAGTTGCTTTTATTTAGAGTGCTGAGTCAAGGACAGCAGCTGATTCAGGAAGGATCAAAACTAGAAGTGAGGGCCAGCCAGGTCAAGGGAAGGCTTGAGAACCAAGTCCCAGGTCAGGCCACACAGGTGATCCAGAACCAAGAAGGGATGAAGAAGTTGGCAAAAAGTAGTAAGCAAAGTCAGAGGGGATTCATTAACAGGAATGGGTCTTCCATAGGGCCTGACTTGGAGGAAAAGCTGTGTGTTTTTAGATGTTCCAATGATATGTGTGCCTCGCAAGATGGCCCATCCCAGGGCTATGATGAGAAAGCTGTGTCTTTTCTCAGGCTCTGGGGATCTTGACAAACAACTCAATTACAGCAGAAACTTTTAGAACATGGTTCAATATTATGACATTTCCTAGCCTGTGGCTGTCAATTTGGGGGTTTGCAAAGTACTTTGTGGAATCACGTATTTAAAGACAGGAACGCCTTCTGTGTTTTAATCAATAAATATGTCATTAAATTTTTCCCTTCAAAACAGTTCAGTGTGAAGGATGCTGAGGACGGATCTAGTGAGCATGTGAGCTTGTTAGGAGGCCGCTTGTGATTCTATCACTCAGCTAATTTATTTCTCAGTCTAACACTTCTTTCCCTTGTGGAAGTACAATTTAAAATGGTTTTTATTATTATTCATATATTTTAAAATTTGTATCCACAATAAGTTTTTGGTTAAATATGGAATCATAAAGAACATTGATGCTGAAACATGGGTGTAATTCTATAAATTAATCTCAAGAGGATCTTCACTATATTTGTTTCAGTTATCTGATGGAAATTCTTATACAGTACATTGATATGTTTCCAGTACTTAAAAAACCAATGTTCACAGAGAAACTATTATGCTGATTTTATTTGCTTTATTGGGAACAAGGACTATATACTAGCAATACATTATTTGTATTATTTTACTTCCAAACATATACAAGTAAAAATCTAAAACCTTTTTTTCACTTAATTTAGAACCAAAATACAAAAGTTATAAAAAAGTCTATTTTTTTGCCATAACATTCAGTTACGTTTAAGTCTACATTTTAATGTATATACATTTATAACTTTTACACCTACATATATATTTACATGTATAAAATTTTCTAATATATAAATTCTATGGTCTCCAAACTGAACATGACATATGTCATTTTAACTTTTTAAAAAAATAAATCATGTTATATTACAAAATTAACTTAATGGAACTTAGGTTGAATTCTTCATACATCATGATTATTATTAATGATAATATTAATAGGACTTTTATAATGCAATCAATATGATCTCAATCTAAAATAAAGTGAGTCTTTGTTTAGAATAATTTCTTTATAATATACCACTCAGTAGTTTGGAAACATATCCCAAGAGGGTTAGGGAGGTTTATTCTCATGGAAGGAGTTCATAGGTGGTCATATCATGCTGAGATGAAATATTGAAGTTGAACAAACCTTCAAGAACATCTGGGAAGTCCTCTCAGTTGTATAGGTGAGGAATAACAGTTTAAATTTCATGCATTTGTATGTGACACAGACCAAATGTTGTACCCTGGGACACTGCCATGCACTGTGAAAGTCTGATATAACATGGCTTGTTAATAGCACAGATGGCATTAAAAAATCTTTCCCTCTGCGTTTTTCTCTTTTATAAACAGCTTGGCTCAAAATTCTTTATTTATGTAAGAAACACTGAGCAGGAGGCATCAACAAAATTAGATCTTCTGGCTTGAAAAATAGGGACCAGCCTCTTTGTTAGTTGACTCTGTCCTGTGAGCAATGGATTGAGAGTCAATTGATAGTCAAGTGGCAAAGAAGTACATTATTTGAGGACAGTTTTTTAAAAAGGAATATATTTAAAAAATAATTATCTGGTAAGTATAAATATAAAGTGAGGAAAGGTTAGTTTGACCTTTTACTCTGTAGTTTCTATATATTGGATGGACTTTTGGGATAAGAATTTTTTTCATCCATCCCATTCTAACCTAATGGAATAGAACCCAGATACCCTCCACCCTTCCAGACTGTGGGCACCCATAGAGTTATATTAAAATTTTACCCCCTGCCCCCAGCAAATATGGAGACTTTGGGAGTCCCTAAAGTGTCTTCTATGTGCTCACAAGCAGTTTTCTCTTATTCTATTCCCTGCCAATATTGGCTACAAGAGGGAAATATGTGGGTAACCACTGACACAGGGGCACTGGGGGGAAGTGCTGCATCCACACCTGGTGCTGCCCTGGTGGGAGTGCTTAGGGACCAAATATTGCTCTTTCCAGGTCTTCCTCAGAGCCCAGGGCAACACCATGTTCCCCTGTAAATATGTGCCCACTCCCCAACTTGATGAATCTAGTTTCTCAGGTCCTGAAGTAACCCTGATTGATCCTGAGAGATGACAATTTCCACAGGGAAACAATGTCTGCCTGCAATGTCCTTGAGGTAAGGGCACACCTGCCCTCTAGGCCTGGGCTGGGTCATACTCACTAAGCTGTCCTCTCAAGGGGCCATTTCTCTTATCTTCCTCCAAGATACCAGATGTAAAAGTTCCCACCTCCTGTCTGGGCCTTCTTTACTCCATTGACATCAACTCAGGCCACCTGACCCAGCCAGACCGTGAATCTTGGTTTAGGGTTAGGAGGGAGTGTCTCCTGTGATAATCAATAATAGTCCACAGTTGTCAGGTGTACATTTTCTCCTCACAAAAAATCCACAAGATGGGCAATTGCAACTTGGGGAGGTTGACTGAGTTGCCTGATGTCACGTAGCCAGTAAGAGGCAGAGGGCAGCAATCCTGGGTCCATCCTTTTGACTCCTCATCCGCTCTATCCATGACACCAGGGATCCCCGCAGGCATTTTCCACCAACCACAGAATGTTATATCTGCAAAGGACATTTGGGAGTGTGATGGTTAATTTTATGTGTCAACTTGACTGGGCTCAGGGATGCCCCAACAGCTGCTAAAACATTACTCCTGGGTGTGTCTGTGCGGTTATTTCTGGAAGAGATTAGCGATTGGATCAGTAGAGCCCAGACAGAACACAAAGTCAGAGAAAGGGCAAATTCTTTCTCTCTTCCTGAGCCGGGACATCCATCTTCTCTTGCTCTCAGACATCAGTGCTTCTGGTTTTCAGGACTTCAGATTTTTGGACTTACACCATATTGGCCTTTCTGGTTCTCAGGTCTTTGGCCTTGGACCGAGGGTTATACCATCAGCTCAGTTCTCAGAGCTTCAGACTTGGCCTGAATTACACCACCAGCTTTCCTGGGTCTCTAGCTTGCAGGTGGCATATTGTGAGACTTTTGGGCCTCCATAATCATGTGAAGAAATTCCTATAATAAATATCCTCTTATATATCTCTAGATATTCCATTAGTCCTGTTTCTCTGGAGAACCCTGACTAATCCAGGAAACATCTACTCCATGCTCTTCATTTTATAGATAAGGGAACTGAGACCTGTTTAAGTGACTTTTTCCAGGACTGAGCTGAGAGCGGAAGCCAGTTAGAAAGCGCTCTGTGTCTCTCCTTGCAGAGCGTGTGGATGGGGTGACAGAGATGTTGTGCCTTCTATAGATACCTATATAATCACTCCAGAGGAGTTCTATTTGATTATTTCTCTGTGCATAAAAACCTGAAATTTTTTGAACAGTAGAGCTATTAATAAAAATGAATATTTTTGATATATCAAATCAGTAGAATCCATTTTGCTCTTTTTCTTTTTTGGGCTTGGATGCTCATCCTTTTCTGATAATTGGCCGGTAACTAGAACAGTTTGGCAGATGTGATGGATTCTACATGGAAAAGTGGAAACCACCTGGTCTTTTTGTAAAATGATATTTATGTGTAACAACTTTCTCAAGTTAGTGTTATGTAGTGGAAATCTCAGAATGAGACCCAGAATACTGGGACTTTTTCTCAGACTCTGCTCCTCAGTGTCTATCTGACTGTGGAAAGTCATGCCAGTACTGAGTCTTTATTTTTCTTATCTGTAAAATGATCACTATAGCAATTCGTGTTTACTGTTTAAGATGATTGTGAGGTTCAGAGGAGATAATGTAGGGTGAATCGCTTGAGTACTGACAAGTTCTCTGCCCATATGAGGCATTATTAGTAGTTAAGGTGTGTTTTAATCCATGTGTGTTGCTCTAACAAAATACCCAAGACTGGATAATTTATAAAGAACAGACATTTATTTCTCACAGTTCTGGAGGCTGGGAAGTCCAAGATCAAGGCACTGGCAGGATTGTTGTCTACTAAGGGCAGTTCTCTGCTTGCAAGATGGCACCTTGTTGCTGCGTCCTCCAGAGGGGAAGGATGCTGTGTCCTCACGTGGTGGAAGGGATGGAAGGGATGGAAGGGACGAGGGCATTCCCATCAACCTCAAGGCATTTTATAAGGATGCTAATTCCAGGCCCCTCCCAAAGTCCACACTTCTTAATACTGTTGCTTTGGGGATTAAGTTTCAACATGAATTTTAGAGAAACACCATCATTCAAACGATAGCAAGGTGCTTAGGTTTAAAGTATGCTCAAGACACCCAGCCTTTCCTGAGTTTACACAATTATTGTTCAGCTGTTACTCTGAAACAAGATTGAGCCACAGAAGTTGTTTTTTACAACTAAAAATGTATTTTCTGCTGCCATAAAGATCCCTACCTCTGGAAAGTTTTGACAAAAGTGTTTGAGTCAGTGGTTCTGTTGCCTAGTTAACTTAGCAAATGCACTGATTCCATAGTATGTAAGGAGCATCTAGTTTTGTTTCCTACTTCTGGAAGGGCCATTGAGGATGTGGGTCAGGATGCTAGGGTGAGTATTTTAAAGTAGAAAAACTCCTTCTACTCTGGCCATGTGGGGTATAGGGAGTTTAGGAACTCTAGAAATTTGGGGGATGGCTAGGATCCTTTCTCCCTGGTCCCATCTGCATTAAAGGAATTGAGAATTGCCTCTTTTGGATCTGAGCATATTGGATGCCTCAGACTGAAGATCAAACATTTGTCTTACAGGTATTTCTTTTACAATGATATAGACATTGGTTCTTGTCCCTGGATGTTGAGGAAAAGGTGGATGACACACTGGTGATTGTCCATTCCTGAGTCCCATGACTATGACAGTAACTTGTTCCACCTGTGACAGAGGATGGCATGGTGTATTTCCTTCGGAAGCTTCCTTTTATCTCTCAAAGAAAGTTATGGGAAAACATAAGATGGGAAGGAATTGTACTGTATCAGTTAGATTTGATCAGAGAAGCAGAGTCACAATGAGTGACCTGAAGTAAAGGGTTTATGAGAGGGATTAGACCTTACACGATTGTGGGATTTGGTGAAGAATTCTATGGGAGGCTGTGGTCTCTGCATTTGGTGTGGGCCTGAAGTCTGTGAGTCTGTAGGATTAGCTGTCAGGGCAAAAAGCTGGATATGAAGCAGGAAAGAGCAAAATCCAATGGGAACCCATGAGGTTAAATTGGACCCCTCAAAGGCAAACTGACTTGGACTTGAGGAAGCTGAAAGAAACTCTCTGGTGGGAACCTGAGTAGCTGTGAGCTTGGAGAGTCCCACATCAACAGGGTGAGCCAACAGATCAGTGACAATATCCAGGAGCTGCAACCGTGCCTTACACCCTTGATGTACCTTCAGAGTACTGCCTTCCAAAACTTATGAAAATTTCTCTCATTGTCAATCCTAACCTGGTGCTGTGCAGAAAAGGAAATTCTGAGAAACGTAGTGCAGCTTATCTCAGAGGACACACAGTACAAAACCACCAACCACATCTTCATAGGATCCTTCTTTCACCTAAGTGTTCAGATGAATTCCCAGAGCTGGCTTACTCTCCCCTCATTTCCCAGGGCATTCTGTGCTCCTGCTAAAGGAGAGGATGATATGAACTTCCAGTTCAGTACTAAACTGTGTAGGTCCATGAACTTTTGTGGCTCTTTCCTCACTTATTCCTGGCAACAACCCTGAGATAGGCATTGTATCATCTACGTTTTACGGTTGAGGGTATTGGGGTGTTTATTCACCAGGGAACCTGAGGTTGGAAAAGAAGCAGGGACAATAACTACCACAAAAAAAGCATTCCTTGGCTTTTAGGTTAGTAGCAATACATTGAAAGTCACAAGTAAAGTCTGAAGGAAATTATTAAGATTGGGCAGTGTTGCTTGGAGCCATCTTTTCTTGGATGGGATGTACTTGAATGAGCTTCCTTGGAACTGGACACCAGCTTTATGATGTTCACTGGCTTCTTAGTGAGCACATGAACACTCTCCGGGTGAGGATAGACTTCTGGCCTTGCTCATTCTGTTGTCAGGTTCATCTGAGAAATCAAAAAATTGTTCTGGCAGCTTCAGCTTTCCCTCTTGCTTTTTTACCACATCAAGAACATTCCTTGAATTTTAAAATATGAGGTTATACTCATTTCAATCATAACTTGAAACAAAAACGTTGACATTTATCAATGCATTTATAAAATCTGCACTTTCTGGAATCTGTCTTCTTGCTGATGAGAAACATCTGATTTTGAAAGCATCAATTGACAGAAAATGTTCTGGCAGCAAAGAGCTCAATAGCCTACTGGGTACTTAGAACTCAATTTCACAGAGTAGCCATTTTTGGCTTTTTGCGATATTTATCATTTGCAATGACAGCACTTTGCTTAGTCATAGTAGTAGTTTGAAAGCTTACCTCTAGGAAAAAGGGCTTGGGGGAACAGAACGAAATTGCTTTAGTTTTTAAAAATAATCTACATATATTAATGATGATTGAAGGAAATTAATTCAACAACCATCCCGGGTACTTGAACTAAGACTCTTGAATCTTTCTATTCCCCTTTTCTGTTCATTGTCAATTCAGGTGGGCCCTATAATTGTGTTCTGAGAATTCATAGATGGGTAAGCTATACTCTCTGTTCCAAAGGGGTTTTTAGTCTCATAGAAAAAGCAGGAATGTAAATAAAGTATTCAGAGTATTATTAAAAACGTCTTCCAGGCAGTTGTGGAGTCATAAAAACGGAAAAAAATTTTCGTAGAAAAACCCACTCTTCAGTAAGACTTGAATGTTGAACTGGTATTTCCTAAGCCAGAGCTTCCTAGTGTGGGTAACAGGGCACATGAACTATAAGTGTGTTAAATTATTGAATTCCTCAGCCTTTGCGCTCTTGGAGCCTCCTGTATATACTCCAGCATGCTGTGTAAATATTATCATTTTAAAGTGCATGCTGTAACATGCCAAATGTTGGGCATCGGTGCTAAGCCAAAACATGGGGAGAGGAAAGAGCAAAGGGGGGTACCAGAGCAAAGAGGCTGAGGTGTGAACCACCTCCATTTTTAGAGGCATATAAAAGATTTGGAATGGAACAGAGACATGTGCAGATTTGTATTTTAGGAAATTCACTCTTCTCAAAGTATGTAGGTTGGATTGGGACATAGGCATACCTTGGAGATATTGCGGGTTTGGTTCCAGACCACCACAATAAAATGAATATCGCAATAAAGCGAGTCACACAAATTGTTTTCTTTCCCAGTGCATATAAAAAGTTATGTTTACGCTATATTGTAGTCTATTAAATGTTTAATAACATTATGTCTAAAAAATGTACACACTTTAATTTAAAAATACTTTATTGCTAAAAAATGCTAACGATCTTCTGCGCCTTCAACAAGTCGTAATTTTTTTGCTGGTGGAGGGTCTTGCCTCAATGTTGATGGCTACTGACTGATCAGCTTGGTGGTTGCTGAAGGCAAGTGTGGCTGAGGCAATTTCTTAAAATAAGACAAAAATGAAGTCTGTTGCACGATTGACTCTTCCTTTCATAAAAGATTTCTCTGTAGCCCGTGATGCTGTTTGATGGCATTTTGTGCACAGTAAAACTTTCAAAATTGGAGTCAATCCTCTCAAACCCTGCCAGTTGCTTTATCAACTAAGTTCATGTAATAATATTCTAAATTCTTTGTTGTCATTTCAACAATGTTCCCACGGCATCTTCACGAGGAGTAGATTCCATCTCAAGAAACCACTTTCTTTGCTTATCCATAGGAAACAACTCCTTATTCATTAAAGTTTTATCATGAGATTGCAGCAATTCAGTCACATATTTGGGCTCTACTTCTAATTCTCTTACTATTCTCTTACCAGTAATAGTCCCACCAGTAAGTAGTTCTCTTACTATTAATGGTCCCACCCCATCTGCAGTTACTTCCTGCACTGAAGTCTTGAACCCCTCAAAGTCATCCATGAGGGTCGGAATCAACTTCTTCTAAACTCCTGTTAATGTTGATATTTTGACCTCCTCCCATGAATTACAAATGTTCTTAATGGCATCTAGGATGGTGAATCTGTTCCAGAAGGTTTTCAATTGACTTTGCCCAGATCCATCAGAGGAATCACTATCTATGGCAGCTATAACTTTATAAAATGTATTTCTAAAATAATAAGACCTAAAAGTCAAAATTCTTGATCCATAGGCTTCAGAGTGGATGCTGTGTTAGCAGACATGAAAACAACATTCATCTCCTTATACATCTCCATCAGAGTCTTGGATGATCAGGTACATTGTCAATGAGCACTAATCTTTTGAAAGGAATGCTTTTTTTTTTAGCAGTTGCTCTCAATAGTGGACATAAAATTTTCAGCAAACCATGCTGTAAACAGATGTGCTGTTATCAGGCTTTGCTATTTCATTTATAGAGCACAGGCAGAGTAGATTTAGCATGTCTTTTAAGGGCCCTAAAGGATTTTTGAAATGGTGAAAATTCATTGACTTCAACTTAATGTCACTAGCTGCATTAGCCCCTAAAAAGAGTGTCTGTTATTTGAAGCTTTGAAGCCAGGCATAGACTTCTCCTCTCTGGCTGTGAAAGTCCCAAATGGCACCTTCTTCCAATATAAGGCTGTTTCATCTACATTGAAAATGTTGTTTAGTGTAGCCACCTTCATCAGTGATCTTAACTAGATCCTCTAGGTAACTTCTTGCAGCTTCTGCATCAGCACTTGCTGCTTCACCTTGCACTTTTATGTTACGGAGATGGCTTCTTTCCTTAAATGTCATGGACAAATCTCTGCTAGCTTCCAACTTTTTTCTGAAGCTTCCTCACCTCTCTCAGCCTTCATAGAATTGAAGAGAGTTAGGGCCTTCCTCTGGATTAGGCTTTGGCTTAAGGGAATGTTGTGGCTGGTTTAATCTTCTGTCCAGACCACTAAAACTTTCTCTGTATCAGCAATAAAGCTGTTTTGCTTTCTTATCATTTGTGTGTTCACTGGAGTAGCATTTTTAATTTCCTTTGAGAACTTTTCCTTTGCACTCACAACTTGGCTGTTTGGAAAGAGGCCTAACTTTGGGCTTATCTCAGCTTTTGACATGCTTTCCTCACTAAGCTTAATCATTTCTTGCTTTTTATTTAAAGTGAGAGACGTGTGACTCTTCCTTTTACTTGAATATTTAAAGGCTGTTCTATTAATTAGCCTAATTATAATAGGGAGGCCTGAGGAGAGGTAGACAGCTGGGGGAATGGCTAGTCGGTGGAGCAATAAGAACACACAGAACATTTATTGATTGTGGCGCCGCAAAACATTTATAACAGTAACATTAAAAATCACTGATCACAGATCACCATAATAGAGATAATAATAATGAAAATGTTTGAAATATTGTGACAGTTACCCAAAATGTGACGCAGAGACATGAAGTGAGCACATGCTGTTGGAAAAATGGTGGCAATAGACTTGCTTGACGTAAGGTTGCCACAAACCTTCAATTTGTAAAAAACACAGTGTTTGCAAAGCACAATAGAGTGAAGTGCAATAAAATGTGATACGCCTGTACTATGAGATTAGATGCATGAAGACTTTTGGGGGACTCCTGGGATAGATTAGGTGGCAGGTTGTTAATCTCTGAATGAGGAACATTGGCGATGGAAAAGCAGAGATGAACATGTGGAATGTTAAAGTGGTAGAATTGAAAACACTTGGCTACATATTGTTTGGAGAGGGAATATTCATTCACTTATTTATCACATATTTATTAACTACTTACAATGTGGTAGGCACTGTGCAAGGCTCTGGAAAAATAATGGTGAATAAAACAGATACAGTCCCTCCTTATGGCTATTACATTTTGGTAAGCAACTTATAACTCAAAAAATCACAAATAAATATGGAATCATAAGTGGTCTGAAATATAGGAGCAGGGTGATATGGATTGTATATGTATAACAGAGAGCCTAACCTACTCTACAATTCAGAGAAGATTGCCCCGAGGAAGGGAGGTTTAAATTGGGATCTGAAGGGTAAATAGAAATAAACTAGATGCCGGAAGGGATGTCGTGGTAGAGGGGAGGATTACAGGCAGAGCCGGCATGTACAAAGGCCTTGTGGCTGTGGGAAATGCAAGAGTGTTTGAGAAACTGAAAGAAGAACAGAGCAGCTGGAATGCAAAGAAAAAGTAGGGAGTGGTGTGAGAGAGGACTGGAGAGCAGGCGGAAGGCAGCCACACAGGGCCTTGCAGATTGTGTTGAGGATTTTGGTATCTATCCTCAGGGAAAGTAAGAGAAGAGGTTTAAGCAAAGTGTGGTATTTTGTGTATGTGTGTTTGATCTGATCACATCTGAATTTTATAAATTTTATAACGACCACATTGCCTGCAGTGTAGAGAATGGATTGGAGAGGAGGCAGAGAGGAGACTTGTGGGGGCTCAGTCACCTACTGCAGCAGTCAAAGTGAGGCTTGGAGGCAGCCGGAACTAGGGTGGTGGCATTAAAAATGGAGGGAAGTGCATGGCTCTGAGAGACAGCTAATTGTTAGAGTCAGGAGCAGTACTTGGTGATGTATTTGGGAGTGGGGAGTGGGAGAGACAAAGGGTGTACTTGGGGGTGTCTGATTTGGGTGATAGGTGATGACTACTTCATATTCTCTGACACTGGAGACACAGGCAAAGAGGTAAGGGAGGGATGTTAGTGACTTCCTGTTGGACATGTGCCTGTGGGTCTTTTAGGTAGATATGCCTACCAATCATTTAGAGTTCAGGATTATGATCTGGATGAAGATATAGATTTGGGAGTCATCAATCTATAAGTGATGATCAAATACATGGCGGTGGAATATACCCAATAAGCAAGGAAGATCACACAGGGTAAGAAGAGAAGAGAGTTGAGGGCAGAAGCCTGGGCAGTGCCAGCTCACTAGGGAGGGGCCCAGGAAGGGGAGCCATCCACAGATGGTGGAGAAGGGGAAGAACATTGACAGTCAAAGCCACTGATGACATTAAAGGGGACAGGTTTGTCAATCTCAAGGAGAGAAGACAGAGGACCATTGAGTGTTGAGTCTTGAGAAAACACTTATTTCTCATTATAAAACTAAAGGCTTAGTCTATGAAATAGCAAAATAACTTGTTAAAAAGTGAGCAAGTAGGTGCTCAAACATCATTGAACATCCTGCTGCACTTGTGTTTGTCCCTGAATATTCTCTTTCCCTCTTCTTCCCTAATATTTGGGGTGTAGTGTACTGAGACTAAATAGTCCTCCCTCCCCCTGAAATAGGTTGTATTGAAATCAAAAGAAGGAAAGAAACAACCACCCACCAATAAACCCAATGAATTTGATAAAACAACCAATTCTTATGTCTTCTCCCTGCCCTGCCACATGTAAAGAAGGGATTTTTGACTATCAACGTGTAGACTAACTGATTTGGACAAAAGTCTCAGTCAGAAGTGATTGGGAATGTCAGTGCTTCCAAGGTTGCTAGATGCTTAGGAAGGCACATTTTTTTTTTCTCCACTGGGGACACATGGGGTCCTGAAGCCTTGGAATAGTGTTGAACAAAAGCTTCCTCTAACTGAAATCTTGGGGACATTGTTCTTGGTGATTTATTGAGGAATCCTCATTGGCTCCCTTTTCAATCCACACATAGTTATTATGTATCTATCATTTCTAAGACATTGTTAAACACTGGGGTGGCTAGAAAGGAATATAAATTCTGGCTTCTTTCCGGCCTGGCCCACATTCCCTTTCCTTCATGGAATCTCTCAACGCCTCCAGCTCTCAGTAATACCACCCTCCTTTGTACTCTTGTTGGGTTTTACATACTCTTTTAGTACCTAGTTTTAGTAAGATGATGGCTCACAGATACCTAGACTGCGCAGTTCTTCTGAGACAGTGCTTGGCAGGTTAATTGTGAATTAATCAGAGCCAGATGGATTTAATCAGACTTGTAGAAAGATTTTAAAAAGGATCTGGACTCACCAAAATGTTCACCAGCCTGGAAACATTCTGATAAAGATAGCAAAAGTTTATAACACTCAGGAGAATTCTACATATTTTATAGGCTGGGACCCAAAGCTTTCTGATGTCATTGAATAAAAATATTGACCTTCCCAATGGAATAGAGCATTCTTAGACCCGCATGTGGGGTCATATCTCTCCTGTGTGGTATAATCCCCATTCTTGCTATGGGATCTGCACTCAGTTTTCGCAGGCTGCTTGTGTTCAGCTATCTTGGACAGGCGTGGCTCACACAAAGTGACAGAGAGAAGTTTGCCTTTGAGGCCACCTTCTTCATGCCATTATGCTCTCTCTTCCCCAGGTGCTAATGCCCTCCTCTGGATTCTGAGCTACTTAGGGACTTCCTGTGTACCTACCCTCTGAGTGCACTGTGATCTCCCTCAAGTGCAGTTTGTTTAGCATCTCATTTTAAGGTGATTTCTAGTTATTTGATGCAATAGCTTGTGTTTAGTTTTAAACAGCTGATTATGGTTTAATGCATTACCCCTCTCTGGGACATATACACCTGGAATCACAGGGCTCTAAACTGAAAGAGGGAAACACATAGCATTTCAGAAACTCGATGGGGGACACTGTGGGCTGTATCGCTGGGCTTGGTCCTTATGGCTGATGGCTCCTGAACAAGGACTGCATTTTAACACATTTTCTTTTCTCAGATCCAGAATGTCGAAAATTGGTTAATGACTTTTGAAATAAATTTGGCAATATGAGATTCCAAGAGTTGGAATAATATACCTGCTTAGCTTTTAAGGACAATCTGTCTTGCTTGCTAGGATTTTGTTCTTGTTAATCACTTGAGTTGCTAATCATGGCGCTATTGATGAGGTAAGCACCATAGGCTTTGCATGGTACTATAATTTAATTAGTATACATTAATTATATTTATACATTAATTTGTATTTAATTATACGAATTAAGTTCGGTTTTGTGGCAGACGATCTATCTAGACCTCAGCCTCCTACCCTTCCTAATTCCGAGCACCTAGTATAGCCAACATCAGTGCATTTGGTTTCTCCCTGCTCTCTGTTCCCTTTCATGTCCTCCTTTCTTTCTTTACTGGATCTGTCTCTTCCTCCTCTTGGGGAAGTGCTCTGACCACAGGCTGTGGGTTGTGTAGTTGCTACATTGTATCAGAAATTCTGACAGGACTGGGGCAAGTCGGGAAGTGGGAGGCCTGAGCTCAAAGGAGGCTCCTTCCAGCAGCACGGTGGAGATAGAGGACACGTGGGTCACACCCTGAGCTCTCCTGCAGGGCAGCTTTGTCCGTGCTTCTCTCCCTACTCCCTCCCTGTCTGCCAGCACCCTAAGCAAAACATTCACCAAGTTATCTCCCTGTGGTTTCTCTACAATCTGTTCACTTCATCATGTTAGTCATCCTTCCCTTAGTCTGCTCTTGGACGATGTTCATCAGTTACCTCAGCTAATCCCACGGATCATGTTTCAGGGATTCATACGTACATCCTCCATTTACCCTACTCTGTACAGACATTTACCACATGCTGTAAAATAGGCCCTGGGCTAAGTGGTTTGCACGCATTTTCTCATTTAATCCTCACTGCAACCCCAACACCTATTTTCTGGGTAAGCAAACTGAGGCTGAGGGAGATGAAGTAACTTACCTGGTGCAATGTCCCACTGTCTCAGAAACCCTTGTGCTCCTAAACACTGTCTTCTGTTATCTTCTTTCCCAATAAAGAGGTGCCCAAATCTTCCCTTGATGTGCAGTTCCACCATTGCTTCAGACCTGGAAGTCTACAAGAGCCTTCTGTCTCTTCACTTCTCTCTCCTTACCCTTTAGTGAATGTGGAGCCATCATCAGGACAAACCTCAGGGAAGGGGAAGGAGTCCAGTTAGCCTTCCAGCATGGGGATGATAAAAATGTTCCTGAGCCATGAGCATCCTGATGTGACCACTGAAAACTCATAATAGGCTCTTAGTAAATAATCATTGAGGGGATGGACAAATGAACTGAAAAATGATCAGTATAGTCTTTTGCGTTTGTTGTGTGTGTTACACCATCATATGGTACATTTAGCAGTTCCTAACCATGATGTTTAGATACAACACCGTGTAGCAATCCATCGTGAGGCTTGTTCAAGAAGAGTCAAAAGAAAGTTTTACAATGATTTATTTAAAAAAAAATAGTTTACAGCCTAATTCAAGGCCACCACTAACAATTTGCCAAACTGTCTTGAATGGGAAATAACCCAGAATATATCTGATCTTTTCACAGCCTGAAGTGAGAGAGATATGAACCTCTCAAAAAGTTTGTTGCAGTATTTGTTATACTTCTCTGCTAATTTGAGAGTGAGTTTTTCTTAAAATCTGGCATGCTCATGAGATTAAGCATATTGTGGTAGAGGCAATGCAACATGTTCACAGGCATTTGCTAAACTGTTTCATTCCCCTCTTAGGCACAGCCCCTTGGATCTAGATAGGATCATGTGACCAATCCAGGCCAATGAAGTGTGAGCAGGAAACATGTATGTTACTACTGGGAGATCATGAAGTACCTGGTGTACATTCCTTACTCTTTCTTCCCCTTCCTGTCTGCTTGTACAAGGATTGGACAAGTCCAATATGGCAGAGCAACATGATGGAAAGAGCCTGAATCACTGAGTCACCACGTGGGGGAGAGCTGTGAACTCAAAGCAGACTGTGATGTGAGAAATGAACTGTTATTTTTTCAAGCCAATGAGATTTCAACATTGTTTGTTATTAGTGTTACTTACCTTGACTAATACTTATATCATCTGTACCATGACAGAAAGTTCAAGAACCACCAGTATATATTTTAATTCTAACTCTACAAATGTATTTCCTGACTTCGACCTTTGAGATTTTATTTTACTTTATTTCTATTCCTAAAACACCATTTCCATCACCATTATCATCACCATTATTGTCTTAACCAGTTGAGTAAGATTCCACCTGTAGAATCCTAGAGTTTTCACACATAGTCTGTCAGATCAGTACTTATCATCTGTCTCTCCCTATTATGCTTTAGCCACACGGGCTAGATCCTCTGATCCTTGAAAATACCAAGCATGTTAGTACCTTAGGGCTTGGCATTTGTTTCATCTGGCTGGAACATTCTTCCCCAGATCTTTGCTGGTCAGCTCCTATGAATCATTTAATCTCATTCAGTCTCTCTTTAGCCCTGTTTTATTGTCTTCATGGCTCATATCTGAAATTATCTTGTTTCTTTATATATTGTCTGTCTCTTCTCTAGATCCCACCCTGCTCGTCACTGTAGCCTCAGCCCCGGAAGAATGCCTGGTACATGGTGGGTACTCAATAAATACTTGCTGAATGATGAATAAATAAACCTTACATAGTAGAAACTGTAATTTTTTTCCTTTTTTTTAAAAAAATGGTACCTATTATATAGATTGTGTCTGTGACCGAAGTGAAAAATTCAGCCCCCCAGCTAATGCCAATGCTCCAGAGTATGCTAAAAATTCATAGTGATTTTAATGGTGGCTATGAAGAGTTTTGCTTCCTAAGTCTGCAGTTCTTTCTATGCACAAAAATTATGTCATTTTATTTCACAAACTTCTGGAACATAAATGGAAGTAAAATATGCATTGTTATATATTTGTTGAAAGGACCTTTTATTTATTTATTTATTTATTTATTATTATTCTGTATTCTTATTACCTTCCAAAAAGTTCATTGATATGGTCTAAGCAACTTTCCTGTCATGGATAGAGATTTCCATGTCTGTGTGATTACCATATTTTTAAAAAAATATGTTGCTTTCACCAACTATTTTCTCTTATCTTAATACAATTCCACAAATGTGGAAAGATTTTTTTTCATGAATTCAGAGATGAGTGTTGACTGAGGAAGAAGAGTATGACCCAGATATAAGATCTACTTAACAAAAGATGTCTTTTTCTTTAGGAATTTTCTGAATTCGAGGTTCCCAATTAATCAAGTAGCCATCAGCACTTATTAATACATTTGCTGTGTATCCAGTTTTATATTTTTTTGCCAGGGCATCTGAAGAAGGATGAGATAGTATACCTGCCCCAATAGAGCTTACCATCTGGCTAGAGAGAAACTATGAATCCTCACTGAACAATTAGAGTAAAACTCAATTTATAAACTGTAGGGTCTGAAATTCGTAGCAGAGCAAAATCCCTCAATTTAATTGGTGAAAATGATCACATATTCCAAGCTTATTGGTGCAGTTATCTCTTTATAGAACTCCTAATTACTCATTTACTCAACTTGGATACTCAAAGAATTCTCATGTTATAATTTATAATTATGTGTGAATCTGTTAAGGCAAAACTGGAACATTTTGTCTAGTCATAAATATTGGTTTGGTCAATTTTTTGGTCCATTATTCTAACATATATAAGAGAAATTCTCATTTTTATCTCACTTTTCCCATATATTGATATATTTGGATTTTTGGGGATCAATACTATAGGATTTTTTTTTCTCCTGAATTTCATTCTCTTAGGCAGCATAAACATATAAATGTGGTTTCAAAAGTTAGTTTAAAGTTACAAATCTTAAACTACACATAAAAACCAGTTGTCCTATGAAGGGATTGGAGTGAGGCTGGACATGTATCCCCATAAAGTTGGGGAGCTTGAGAAAGATGGTGGCAGAAGGTGATAAGAGATAAGATAGTGAGTGCCTCACATGGTACGCAAGGGTCCCTGAGTTTCCTTTGGACCCAGAAAGAGCAATGACATTATCTGTGAACATGATCCAAGAGGACACTAGGCAAAGTGAGCACACTCCATGAATAAAGTCTATGGACAAGACTGACCATTGGAGGTAGGAACTGTGGCCATGCCTCCCTAGGATGACTTAGGCCAGGAAACTGCACAGGGATCTGATGGGTGGCTATAAAACACCACCTGACTGAGTCTGTGTCAGATGCTTATCCTTCATATAAAGCCAAATGCCCATACATCTGAGAAGATGAGAACAAAACCCCGCCAACAGCAGAAACATACTACCCCTCTCCCTGTTGTCTTCACCAGACCCTTACTTACCCGACTGCCTGCATTTTCCATGCTTGCAGTAGAAGGTGATCTGAGTGGGAGTGCAGAAGAAGCTTTGAAAACTCCTTTAAAGAACAACTGAGTTTAAATTGAGTTTTGAGTTAAATCATATTGTACCAGATTTTTTTGTTTCTGAGCTGAAATGGAGGATCCAGAGTTGAGATCAGTAGTAGAAAATAGAGCTTTACTTTCGCAACACTGTCGTAACCCAGAAACCTCATATCCACGACACATACAACAAGCTCGCATCTTCTCTTCCAGGTGTCACTGAAGTGAAATGGGAGGAACTAGTTCACTCCATCCTCACAGATTCCTGTGTTAGGTGATATACTGCTCTTTTGTGCCTTTTTTTAAAAAAAAACAATCAAAGATAAACCTTGTTATTTATTTGTATGGAAACAGGCATACAGGAAGGGAAAAGTGAAGGAAAGGAAGAGAAGAGATCCTGTAGATTGATTTACTCCAGTAGATCCCCTAGAAATATTCATCAGCACATTTCCAGGGTTGCTGCACACATCGCTCATTCATTTATGGATTTTTTTTCACAATATTACCATTTAGAGCTCAATCTTAGGGATGATTTTCCTATAAGAGCATAAAGTGTTAGAAATGAGTTATGGCTTCCATAGGTATTTTTAGTAATTACCAATAGATATTAATGGTTATAGTTTTAAATCCTTTAAAGCATTTTCAAAGGCTAATGTCAATAGTAAAAGAATAAAGAAGAAAAAATATCCACATGCAGCATAAATATGACATGGCTCACTGAGTCTTCTCATCTCTTTGACCTTTTTCTGTGGGAATGTTGGCATTATTTCTATTAAGGAAACAATACATGGCATTTTTAATATGAAATTAGAGTTAAATGGATTTGGGGAGATTTCATCTGGGAAGTAAGATCAAAGTGTTCTTTAAAAACACTTCTCTAATTTTTTTTGAGTGCAGTGTCTTTGGAAAATGTTATTAAAATATAAAATGCATTTAAGGGCAGAGTGGAGGAGGGAGATATAGGAATCCAGGAAAAATATTTCTTAGTCATGTGGATGAAATATTTCTTAAAGTTATTATGCAGCATCCTTCTTCCAAGATTAAACAACTGGTAGGTGGTTTGTCGTGCACATGCAGGAGTGGATAGGATCCAGCTACACCTGGGAAGCAGAAGTTTGGCCCTGGTATACATGGCTATGGATAATTACATTTTGGGGGGTGTTTTTCTCATCCTCAGATGTAGGAACAGATAATGCATACTCAAACAGCTGTAATCTATGTAGTAGGAATCTCAGCTAAGAATACAAGCTGTTTTTACCTTACCTTTACCTGTTTTATGTCTGGGCATATCTTAGGATATTAAGTGGGTAGCGAGTGTTTTATTTGCAGAAGGGATTGTGAGAAACTGATCATAAAATGGCCCCTATTTTCTATCCTTCCCTTGAGCCACACCCTTTGCGAAGTGAGTTTGCAATTCTTCTCATTGGGGATGGAATCTAGTTCTCCACCTCTGGAATCTGGGCTGGTCTTGTGACTTGCTTTGGCCAATAGAATGCAGGGAAATGAAATTATGACAGTGGTAGGCCTAGGTCTCAAGAGGTCACAGATGCTTCTGTTTTCCTTCTTGGAATCTTGTCACTACCATATAAACCAGCCCTGGCTAGCCTACTGGATGACAAGCAACACTTGGCCCAGTCACCCTTATCACCACAGCTTTTAGCCAATCAACCGCCAGACATGTGAGACAATCTGAGATCAGCCAACCTTTAGCCAGTTGATCCCCGCTGCATGATTAAGCCCAGCTGGAGATCAACTAAGTTGGCCCAAATCAGCTGAAACATCTTGTGAACCATAGATAGACTCATTAACAATAATAATAATAATAATAATAATAATTTTTTTAAGCTACCAAATTTTATGATAGTTTGTTATGCAGCAATACATACTGATACAGAGACCAAAGTGTCTCCTGGGAAAGGAAGTGTCCTGAAGGCAAGGGCCACTGACATATACTAGTTTGGAATAAAAATAGTGGGTCATTTCAGAGTAGAGGATGAGGTAGAACAGTGGTTCTCAAAGTGTGGTTCCAGGACTAGCAGCGTCAACATCACTTGGGAACTCCTCAGAAATACAAACCCTTGGGTGACACCTTGGACCCACTGAATCAGAAATGCCAGGGGTGGGACCCAAGAATCTGTGTTTTAACAATCCCTCCAAATGATTCTGATATGCACAAAAATTGGAAAACCTCTGAGATAGATTAAAAAGGGCTGGATAAAAATAAAATTTCATATACTTTTCCCCTAGAAATTCCTCAGGTGATACTTATGATTTGGTAATTTTGGAAACACTAACTTAAACCACCCAAATAAGTACAACTATTTATGAAGACTGAGGGTTTGTTTGAATAGTAAATAATTTCTATTCAACTTGGTGCTACCTATTTTGTTTTGAGTCTCAGAAATGTATTTTTTTCCATTGGTCTCAAAAGTTGCAATAATAGTGTTTAAAAATCAACCCCCAAAGTAATTTTTAAAAAACTGACCATCAAGATGCCATGACAATGCCCATTACTAGTATGTCACCATGGGGGCTACCACCATCATCACAACAAGCTACTACTTCCTATATGGCAGCACAACATTTGATACTTCACACGTTATTTCAATTAATGGTATCAACAATTCTATGAAGCAGGAATTGTTGCTTTTATTTCAAAGATGAGGAAGCACAGGGACTTAGACTTAAGATGAAGTAATTTGCCAAATGTCTTAGCTAGAATTTCTGCTGTGTAGAAAGTTAAAGTTTCTTTCTAAACACAAAGGTAAACAGTGATGAATTGGTAAACATTTAAGATTCTGGAAAACAACAATAACAAAAAACAACTGTGATTTGCAGTGTTTGCTAATTTCCAAGGTGTAAATATTTGCACCGTGCTGATTTGAAGCTACCATTGTGAAGATACTGGATGTGGAGTTGGGAAGAGACACACACAATTGCCTCTTATGACCCGATATGAGCCGGCTCTAGCACACCATTGAGGGGAAACACGAATGAACGCGACTTTCTGTGGTCACTGGGACATATTAATATTCAAGGCTTATCTTTAAAGTAACAATTTTCAGAGAAGGGCCATTTTGTCACTTTTAAGTACAATCAAAATAGGTATTGGAACCATTCTGTCTTAAGTTTGAATTTCGGCCCTGACTTTACAGAGAAAATACGTTTTAAAGATTCAGCTACTTTCATGAACTTTTGGGAGATACTCATTTTATGGAGTCAGAGCTGGGTGGAACCTTAGGAAAACATTTTGTTTTGCCCCCTGACTTTAGCGAGGAATGCTTATCCAGGACAGATATTTTATCTTCTTGAAGATCTCTAAGCATGGAGGCTTTACCACATTTCTCAGTACTCTAAATGAGTGCTTTATCCACCTCAAGAAGGCTCTTTCCTAGGTTGATACAAAAGCTCTCCAACTGTAATTTAAACCTATTCCCTTTGTTTTATCACTGCAGACATGAAAAGCAATTGATTGGCATTCACCTCTTAGAAACTCTTCTGCTTTGACAAAAGATGTTAAGAGATTCCTTTAGTATCTAATTCCGGCTTCTTTAAAAATAACCTTTCATCATTACATGCAGGGGAAGATTTCCAGTTAGGCAGGCTGTCATTACTGGTCCCTTAAGAGTACAAACTTAAAACCTCTCAAATTTCCAAGCAAGAATGTCCTGACCAGTTTTTTATATTTCCCCTTCTTGATTTCATCCAATGTTGAATTTTTTTTATTGTGGTAAGAACATTTAACCTGAGATCTATCCTTTTAACATATTTTTAAGTGTACAATACAGTATTGTTAACTATAGGCATGATAATGTACAGCAGAGCTCTAGAATTTTTTCATCCTGCTAACTGAAACTTTTATATTAGTTTTTTTTTTAAAGAGCAAGCTGCATCAGGCATACATTTCCAGTGATGTAAATGGCTTTTCATTTATCTTTCACTGTGTTCAGCTGCAAGAGATGAATCCATTTAGAATATCTTGGCTGTAATGCTTTTAGTAAAACAGGAAAAGTAATACTGCCCTTAACCGATATGGTTAAACTGTGCCTTCTACAATAGAGAGGGAGATAATTCTTTTTATACAATAAATTTGATTGTGTATGGAAAGGCATAAGATGTACTATAAGGTGTTGAATTTTCTTCATTATTGCTCTTCTCTTTTATCCCTTAAGTAAAAGCTAAACTTTAAAAGTATCTAGGTAACTTCTTCTACCTTAAAGTGTGTAGGAGGAAGCTGTCAAAAAAAGTGTCCTTTTGATATCTCTAAGACCCTCTTCCCATTATCTCTCACTGCATATTGGTTTTGCTATGTGTATATATATATATTTTTGGTGGCCATGGGAAAATTAGATGCTGAGCTTCCAACCTCAGTTTGAGTAGAAGCAGAAGATCCTTTGGAAAAGTTACAGCCTCTGACTTTTATGTCCCCAACAGTTACATCCTGAGGATAGGGAAGAGTGGGGAAATCAGGTGCTGGTTTATGAGCTGCCAAGTATGTCAGAAGGTTGGATAATAAAAGGCATGGTAGAGAGGGAAAAATAAATTCTAGAGTTAAACTGACCAGGGTTAAAATGGTGCTTGCCTCACCTGCCTTACTAAGCTGAGACCTTAGGAAATCATTTAACTTCTCAGTATTTTTAACCATAAAAGTTAGACTGAGACTGTCTACTGCAAAGGATAAAATGAGTTAACGTATATATAACCATCTAGTTTAATGTCTTGTCCATACTAAATGCTCAAAAATGCTTGTAGACCATCTGTGTTCAGACTGTGTAGGATTCCTGAATATACTTAACCAGCTTCCAATGTATTTTTCTTTGTTAGTGGAATAATGCCATTTCAATTAATTCATGGGTCTCTTTGCCTTCTCTCCTGATTGCTAACCTTTCCTCGTGTTGCTGAAATGTTGGGTCACCACGTCAGATAAGTAGACTATGGAAAACATCTGCACAGCATATAAATGGAGTTGTAAAAGTAAGTTTTTTTTTCTACCAAGCTATTATAACTTCATCATGACAGCTGAGTAGAATTTTAGTATGCTAGATTGCTGGGCAGAATTTTCTGGGAAATCAGTTCACTGTTACTTCTGCTTTCTGAAACCCTGAAATGAAATTCAGACTTAAAAGATGCAGAATCAGCTCACAAAGTGTGATGTCTGGATCAGAATAGCTCTCCCAGATAACAAAACTGTGGTCTCCTAAAATTCTAGAAAGACAATGCTATCTACATTTAAGATGCTATTTGCAACTGTCACTTTGCTCAAATTCTAAAGATCCTGTAATCATTTTACTATTCATATAATCGTTAACCGTTGAACTGTGCTTGTCAATTCTTTCAAATATTGATGCTTTTTACAGCAAAAATTATTAGGTCATTAAATATGAAATGTCCTATTTCAAATCATAAGTGTAGTTTATTATATCTCAAACAAGAAGCAGTACAATTAATCAAAGCATGCACCTAAACTATTGATACAGTTTTGCCATCTTAGCTTGTTTATGCCAGCAGTGAAGAAGCCTGGAGAGCTAGTGGCCATAAAAGCGTGAAAGGCATTTTCCACAGCTTGTTGAGAATTGAATATTTTTCCTTGTGAGAAGTGGTCCAAAGACTGGAAGAAGTGGTAGTCAGTTGGTGCAAGGTCTGGTGAATACGGTGGATGACAGAGAGTTTCCAAGTCCAGCTTCTGTAGTTTGAACAGTTTTGTTTGTGCGACATGTGGTTGTCTTGCAAGAGGATTGGCCTGTCTCTACTGACCAATCTTGGCTGCCTAATTGCAAGCATCCTCATCATTTTGTCCAACTGGTTGTAGTAAACATCTGCTGTAATCAATTGGCCAGGTTTCATGAAGCTGTAGTGGATAAGACCAGCGCTGAACCACCAAACAGACACCATTAGCTTTTTTTGGTGAATATTTGCTTTTGGACTGTGTTTCAGCACTTCATCGTTATCCAACCATTGTGCCGAACACTTGCGATTGTCAAAAAGAATCCATTTTTCATCACTTATAACAATATAGTATAGAAATGGTTCATCTTTTTGTCGTGACAGCAAAGAAAGACAAGCTTCAAGATGATTTCTCTTCTGACGCTCGTTTAATTCATGAGGTACCCATATATTCAGCTTCTTTACCTTGCCGATTTGTTTCAAATGGTCTGATATTGTTGGGACAGTAACATTCAAACCTTGCTGCTAATGCATGTGTAGGTTGAGATGGATTTGCTTCCACTACAGCTTTCAGCTCATCATATTCCATCGTGGTCTGGCGTCACCCACGTGGCTCATTTTCAGGATTAAAATCACCAGAATGGAACTTCTGAAACCATCTATATACTGTGTGTTCATTAGCCACATCCTTCCCAAACACTTTGTTGATATTTCGAGCTCTCTGCACTGCATTGGTTCCACGATGGAATTCATATTAAAAAATAACTCGAGTTTTTGACTTATCACAAAAATTGCTTTAAAAAAATTTGAAAGATAATCATAAGCCAAACTGTGTGTTTGCAAGCCTGAGGAGGTACCTTCACAATAAAAATAAAACAAGTGTCAAAGTGAAATGTCGGAGGTATCAACTGCCAAACTTAGTACTTAAGGAAATTGGACATTTCATACTTAATAACCTAATAAAATACATTACTTTTAAGAATTAAAAAAGAAGCTACTATTACCTTAACTAATATAGAAATTGGTATCAAACGTGGTGTGACAGCATCAAAATCAAAATATGTGACACTTCACATTTGACTTTCTGGTGATGGGCAGTAGGGAAATTGATATTGGAATCTGGAAAAATAAAAACTCATGCTATTTGGTGGCAAAACATTTAGTGAAGCCATTGCCCTATGGGAGCTTGGAAAGAATAGTGAAGACAAAGTATATAGCTCTAGGAAAATAAATTGGAAAATAGAATATTAGAGTGTGTTGATTGTTGCTGCCTTCACTTGGCTGGTTTTTCAAAGAAAGAGATGAGCTCAGGCAAGAATTGGCTGGTTTGCAAGCAGAAATAAAAATATATACAGAAAGAAAATTTTGAAGGCTTAAAACATTGTAAAAGCCAATTGGTTCTAGACCCCAAACAATAGGAAGATTGAAATAGCCAGAGTGACAAAGGCCTATTAAAACTCAGCTGTTTTGCAAAGACCCAATTAGGGTGGGAGACTTTCCACTCAGATCTGATGGTCTCCAAGAGCCTTGTTATTAAATTGAGAGAAACAGTTAATGATGGGGAGAGGGAGGGTGGCAACAAGTCAAAAAGATTAAACTGGTTTGAGAATTATATACTAGCAAAAACATTTTGAGTGTGTTTACTGGCAGATGAACCTGAATGGAAATGAATAGATACAAAACCTACTAAGTTTCAAGGGAATCCTACCGTCAAAGAAATCATGAGTCTGAACTAAAAAGCCTTAATCATTTAAGTCCTAAAACTTTTGGGCTGCCAAATGGGACTGGGAGGGAAGTGAACTGTGCAAATGGTATTGTCCCTAAAGAGACCATGCTCTCCCACTTTGTGTATTGCTTTGAAGGATGACATGTAGGGAAACCCCTCTCTGAGAGCAGAAACAGGGCCAACAAGAACAATGGGCAAGGGAGTTCTCTTCAGGGAACCTCCCTTGTAATTGAGGAAGGTTGAGTTCTGGCAAACAGAAAGTGGGTGGATCCGCTTTGCACACATTTCCAGGTGTGGCTCATAAAAACCACCCATGTGCAATTCTCTCTTTCTTAAACTGCTGATTGGGAGTCTCTGTCCAGGATAACCTTGGAAGTCAATGAAATATCAAGAGGTTTTTTTTCTGTGACAGCAGCTCTTAATACCTTAACTGGTACACAAACTAAATACATCAGATTAGCCCCATCCAACTGCCTCTTCCTTACATACTAGCATCTAGCCTGACCCCCAGAGCTGCGTCTATGTCCATTAGTTTATTGCTAACTATAAGAAGTTATAAAGTGAAAATCAATTGCAAAGATATCTCAAGAGCCTGGTAATATTGAACAACAAGAATCAAAAAAGAAAGGACCTTGTTACCCTTGTCCTTAGCAGGATGGTTTCTGAACATTCTCTTTAGAGATCTGCTCTTAACACTGAGGTCCAGGGGTTGAGGGTCTGTGTTTTCCACTATTACCTTTCATATTCCCAGGAGAGACAAATTCATTGTCTAAGGAACGATCAGTTTAGAGTTAGGCTGATTTTTTTTTTTTGAGTATGTAGACAACATTTTAGGAGCACTGTGTATATACTGTTTTCAGGCTAAATTTACTGAATTCTTGTAACCATCCTTCTGTAAAGATGTTTTCCAGACCCCTTTCATCATCCAGGTTGCTTTCTTCTGAATAAAATCCATTTTGACAGTGTTCTTAAAACATGGTGATACAGATGTGGCTGAGTGGTGCAGAGGACATGGCAGCTTCCTTCCTTTGATGTGCTAATGGAACTTCATATGCCATTGACTGCCACTGCCTTTAATAACCATGTCAACCTTGTAGGCTTATTTTGGAATTGCAGTTAACTCATTTTAAAAGCCTTCCTTTTTGTTTACTTCTCTCTCTCTTTCTCTCTCTTAAATATGAACTTGTTCAACTAGGTTTTGCTTCCCATGCTATTTTGCCTTGGATTTTTCTGAACCATGACGTAGAACTTTACATTTATCAGATTTCACTGTTATTTTCAGTCAGTATTCCAATTTATATAGAGTATTTTTATTTTTTATAATCTGAAGTTCATTTCTTTAAATACAAGTTTTTATTATGAAAGCAATTCACTGTGCATTTGTAGAAACTTTGGGAATACTGAAAAGTATAAGAAGAAATGAAAAGTCAGCAGTAGTCTCATTTCTTAGGGACAAAGTAATACTTCAATGCAATAATTACTTTAATGTACATAGTCTCATTTTAGATAACAGCACCCTAGGAAGCTATCGTATTTGGGTTTGTACAGTCATTTCCACTCCTGGTTTACAAATTGATATGACTCTGAATAGCTCCCAGGATTTCACATGATTTTGCCAGGCTCCACCGTGATAACAGATGCATTGAGATTCCAGAGAGTCCCTCAGAGTCTGTATTGATTCATCATATTCAAACACCCAAAGGACTAATGGACAAGGAGAGACATCTAACAATCAAACACTTATTGTAGCTACATAATGCAAAACAACCAACTGCAGAGTATTTTCCTTCCTTAATTGATGGGTTATTCGAGACTTATTCCCAAGGTTAAGAGACTCACATCAAAACATTCATGGTAGGAATCTTCGTTCTTATTTACACAACCCTGTTTACATGCATTAAGGGGTTATCTGCTGAATGAAATGCCCCAGCTCAGTGAGGACTCAAATCATTTTCAAATAAGGTTAAATTTGCCATTTCTGTGGCTTTCAACAGAGAAGAATGGGAGGTCTCTGGAGCTTGCAACCTGATCCATCCTCATCCTCTAGTGTTCTCCCCTAAGAGACGAGGTGTGATCCGTGTGGCATTACCTCATGCAAAGCATGATACCACTGTGTCCTTTAGTCATCTTTGGGGCACAATAGTGTGTTGCTATAGAGAGAGGTCCTCTTTTGCTTGAACTCTGAAAAACGATCTTGGAGTAATGGTGTTTTAAATGGCAAACTATCACGTTTATTTGCACAAAAATCAGAGCTTGGTTACTTACTACTTTTCAATGAGCTAATTTTGGTTCTTATCCAGAATAAAAGTGAAGTGGTGGCAAAGTGCTGGGCCAGATGTTAGAAGTCCAGTTTGCTCTCGACAACAACAATTCACAATGTAACCATGAAAAAGATCACCCCAGTTTCTCCATTGGTGACATAATGGTAAGAAAAATGAGGTCTAGTGGGGCTCACACAGAGCACTGGGAAGCTGAGCTGTGTAGTGATTCCAAGGTTCCTGGTGACTACAGTTACTAATCTTTTGTACTCAGTTCTTTGCTTCTCTTTGATCCTTGTTTTCTATACCTGTGAGTATTTCAATAAACCTATAAGGATGTAATGGCAATGTGTAAAGTTACTTTTCCTCCCTGGACATCCATTTCCTCATTTTGTGAAATAAGAACATCAGACTCAGTTTGTTGTTTTTGAAGTTAGTTAAAGCTGTGAAATTCGTTCTTCAAATGAAACCTTTTATTTGGCTGTTGTCATAGCTCTACAACTTGTTTATTTTCTCTAGCGACATTACCACTACCTTGTTCAGGCCACCATCTCTCCCTTGCGTTGCTGAAAAAGCCTCTCAGTCATTTCCCTGCCTTCTCTTCCAATTTGTTTTTCACACTATAGCTAGAGTAAGCTAAAATACAAATCTAGCAATGTTGCACCACTTGTTTAAAATTCTTCCACTGTTTCCCCCCAAATTGATCTATAAACTCAACACAACCCCAATAACAACTCCCTATGCTTTTTTTTTTTTGTAGAAATTGACAAGCTGATTCTAAACATATCTGGAAATGCAAAGACTGGAATAACCAAAGCGACTTTAAAAAAGAAGAAGAAAGTTGGCGTACTTACTCTACCTAACTTCAAGACAGAGATGAAGTAGTTAAGACACTGTGGATGAGCATCAAAATGTGATTTAATAGAACAGAATAGGCCAGTGTAGAGACAAGATATAATCCCATAACTATATAGCCATTTGATTTTCAACCAAGGCAGCAGAGCAATGCAATGGAGAAAAGAATGTCTTTTCAACAAATGGTGTTAAAACCACTAGAAATCCATATGGAAAAAAGATGAGCCTTGATCCTTACTTCACACCATATATGAAAATTAATTTGAGATGCATTCTAGACCTAAATGTAAAAGTTAAAACTATAAAGCCTTTATAAGGAAACACAGGAGAGTATCTTTGTAATTTAGGATTGGCACAACTTGAGATAGGCAAAGGTTTCATAGACAGGACACACATTAGGGATATCAAATTAAAACTGCAGTGAATTACCACTACAGATTCATCAGCATGTCTAAATTTAGAAAGACTGAAGATACCAAGTGTTGGCAAGGATGTGGGGCAACCAGAGCTCTCATTCATTGTTTTTGAGAGCATAAAATGGTACAATCACTTTTGAAAAAAGTTCTGGCAGTTTCTTAACTACACATAAACCTACCTTATCACCGAGCAATTCCTCTACTAGGTATATACCCACAATAAATGAAAGCATATGTTCAAAAAGACTTAAGAGAATGTTTATGGCAGCTTTATTTGTAATTGCCCAAAGGTGGAAATGGCTTGGATGTTCACTAATAAGACAGAAAAAAACTTGTAATATAGCTATACATTGTAATACTATTCAGCAATAAAAGGGAATGAACTAATGATACATAAAACAACATGCAATAACATGGATGAATCTCAAAAATATTTTGCTGAGTTAAAGTTCTAGAATGGGCAAAACTAACCTATGGTGGAAAAAAAAATTAAAAACAGTAGTTTCATCTGGGAAAAAATCCCTGGGGGCAGGGATTTACTGGGAAGGGAGATAAGGGATCTTTCTGGGATTAACGTAATATCTTGTGTCTTGATAGGGATTTGGATTGCACAGGTGTATAAATTTATTGAAACTCAATGAATGATACATTAAAGATTTATGCATTTCACTGTATATAAATTTTAATTAAAAGGAAATAAACAAATCATAAACAAATATTGAACTCTAACTAATGATATGCATGCTGAAGTATTTAGGAGGAAGTGTACTAATGTCTATAACTTACTTTGAAATGCATGAATAAAATGGATTGATGAGTTGAGAGAATGGACGAAAAACAGAGATGTGATAGAGTTAAATGTTAGTCTTGGAATCTCAGTGGAGTATATGTGGTTGTTCACTGTAAAATTCTTTCAACTGTTATGAACATTGAAAACTGTAATAATAGAATGTCTTAGTTTTTGAAAACTTTCTTGTGAGTTCCTGTTGCCATCAAAAGAAAGCAAAACTATATAGCATCTCCTACAAGACCATTTTCTTTCTTTCCAGCTTCAAACTCCCGGCATTTCCCTCTTTGCTTACCTTTGTGATGGCACGTATCACATTGCATTGCAATTGCTTGTTTACTTCTAGATCTACCCTATTAGACAGGAATAGCTCCAGAAGAGTATGTTCTGCTTACTCTTGCAACACCATTGCTTACATAGCTCCTGGCATATAGTAGATGTTAGCAAATGAAAAAAAAAATAGCCATAGTTGCAGATTTTAATAAATGTGGATGGATTTAAAGCCTAGAAAATTATAACTTTTCCTTTATGATTGTCTCAGTGACTTTTGTGAGGAATGAGTCACAAGGCAGAAAAAAATGGCAATCTGCCTTGATTGCTATAATAATGACTAAGGCTTTACTTTTTAAATTACTGTGTCTGGGCAAAAAATAGAACAAAAATAACAAAACAGAGAGAAGACCTAAATTTTGGTTAAATTAGATAAAATAAATGACTCGGAGATAAGATTCTACATTAAAAATAAAAGCCATTAGAGGGCTTCATGCCAAAACCATTGCTTTTCCTATAACACAGAAAATAGGAAATCAACAAAATCATCTCTAAATAACCCTCAGCTATATTCTAAAGCCATTTCCTTACCACCTACCATATTTTAGAAATTTTTTGAAGTATAAAAATGCAACATTTGGCACATATGGCACATCCAGTTAAGACTAGGCCCTATAATACTGGAAAAGGATGCTTGCTTGGACATGCTGGGCATCAGAATCTTTTCGACAACAGCCAATTTGAACTAACCACCAGATTCAGCTAATTATTTTTATCAGTAATTACTATGGGCTATTTCAATTTGAGGCTTAATTTGTATAGACAAATTGTTTTAATATATTAAGGCTTTACAGAGATTAAAAAATCATTAAAGATGATTGACAGACACATTGTTCTACTTATTTTATGAGGATAACGTAATCCTAATACAAAAAGTTGGACAAAGACATTACAAGAAGAGAGAACTAAAGATCAGCATCCTCATGAATATAGACACAAAAATCATTAGCAAACTGTTAGCAAATCAAAACCAGCAATGTATTAAAAAGGACTGGCCAGCTGCAGTGGCTCACGCCTGTAATCCTAGCACTTTGGGAGGCTAAGGTGGGAGATTACTTGAAGCCAGGACTTTGGGACCAGCCTGGGCAACATAGCAAGACCCCATCTCTAAAAAAAATTGAAATAATTAGTCAGGCATGGTGGTGTGTGCCTGTATTTCCAGCTACTCTGTAGGCTGAGGTGGGAGGATCACTTTATCCCAGGAGCTCAAGGCTGCAGTGAGCTATGATCGTCCCACTGCATTCCAGTCTGGCTAACAGAGTGAGACCCTGTCTCAAATAAATAAATAAATAAATGGGATAATAAGTCATGACCAAGTGGGGTTTATACTTGTAAGGTCAGTTCAACATTGGAAAATAAATATAATTTACTCTATTAGCAAAATAAAGAAAAAAATTTTCCCCAACAAACTCTCCAAACCTCTGTTCTTAATGGTTCCTAATTTGTTAAGAAGTCCGTGCATTTGTGAAATTTAAGATAGTTCATTTTACCTCAATATTTATTCTACCAAACTGTCTGCTACCTATGTGCAGAAATCTCTTTTTTTCCCCTGAATGTGTATTTCTTTTTGTTCTGCATAGAAACAAATGGAAGTAATTACATAGACTGTCTTGATTTTAGGGTGGAAAGAATAATTTCAATTGATCAGTGTCTAAAAGATTTTCCCAAACATGTACCTGAAAACTGGTTTGTGGAGAACATGTTGAAGCTAAATGTACAGTTACCTGGAAAGAATGTGCAAAATAAAAAAGTATCTTGCACAGTGCTTTTTTTTAACATAGAAAATATTCAACACACATGTTGGTTAATACATAATACATACATTTTTAAAAGATTAAGTTACCAAAAGTTCAGCAATATGTTAATTTTGCCCCTTTCTATAATACATGAATAAGTCTGTAATCGACATTAACATAGTTATATAGATCTAATACCAACATGATGTGACTGTTGATTTCCTAGAAATGGAGAAAACAAATATATACAAGAGGTATGAGATTTTTTTTTGGTTGCTATGAATTTGATGCTAGTGGCCCACACCTGAAAAGAACAGGGATTGCATCCTTCCCATTCTGATTGACCTGCCATGTAGTAGGACTCAGTTGCTGACTTGCCCACAGAACCTATGAGAGGGAGGGGTTGAACCAGCCCTGCTGCCCCACCTGTCACGCCTGCTTTCTTCCTCCTTACTATATGCAAAGACTGTGAGGGGAGAAGAGAGAGAGAAATTGGGAATTCAGTGTTTGAAACGGGAGATTGTTTTCTTCCTTTCCCCATGGGGTGGATAAAAACTTACTGAGATTGGGATTGTAGGGGAGAGGGAAGACTTGCTTTTTGTTTCATGGCTGGATGCTTTCTCTGATGTAGAGCCCATAGCCCAACCTTGGGAGTGCCTCTGAGCATCAGGCTAAGATCTACTTGAGTAGATCTCATAAACTTAGAGTCAGATACCTGCATTTCACCTGGAGATTACTACAGGTGGGTCTTGCTGAAATAACCTCTGTCAGTGGGTGAGGAGGTACTGTGAAGGCTGTGTCTGGGGAGAAAAGATGTCTCTTCACCATTTCCCAAGGCTTGTGGAGTTCTCAACAATTCAGATGGATTCACATTGAAGGGGCATGAAGTTAAGAGGAGGAGGCATGAGCCTTGGGCTGTGAGCCTGGCCAATGGCCATGCAAGAATATGGCACAGCTAAAAAGGTATTGAAAGCATGGTCTTTTGGTGGGTCCAAAGGAGACATGGCTACAGAGTGAAGGAGAGACAGCCCTCCAAGAAAACTATGCACACCAACTGGAAGGAGACCACCACATCAGTGGAAACCACCAGCATCAGAAGGAGCCTACTTGAGCTATTGTGCATTTATTCCATCCTATGGAAATAGACAGAGTAAAGGAGGGACAAAAGGATCTCAGAACCAGAACTCCCCTTCCAGAAGACCACATCCCCTTCCTAATCAAGATCTTGTATTTGTCAGGTTAGGCTTACGCTGTGCTAACAAAATTAACCTCCAAATCTCAGTGGCTCAACACGACAAAGGTTTATTTTTCATTCATATGCAGTCTGTTGGGAGATGGCACTATTCCCAGTGTCATTTAAGGATCTAGTTTGCCTGTACCCTGTAGCACTTTTACCTCCATGCATGGCTTCCAAGTGGCCCTGGAAGGAGAGGAGGGAGTGGGGAGACCTCTTAAATACTTTGGGATGAAAGTTTTACGGGCAACTTCCATTCTCAGGTGATTGGCTCTAATGGTCGTATTTTCCCATAAAATCAAAGGAGACTGGGGAATGTTGGGAAACCTATGGCATATCTGATAAGCACAATCATCTTTGACTAAGTCACAAGTCTAGCTAATAAAGGGAGAGAGAAAGAATTTTAAATTGATATGAGATTGAGCTTTATAATAGAGTGAATTTTTATTAACCAAAAGTATATGGAAAGCTATGGACTTTGCCCAGGATATCATTAAGAGACTGGTAAGGGAGACAGAGATTAAACAAAATTTCTTATGTTTATATTTTATGTTTATAACTGGTTGCAAAACAGTTATTCACAGATAATGAAAATTGATGGGTAGTTGATTATTTATATTTGTATTTGAAATCTAGAATTCACTTTTTTGTGACAAAATTATCTTTGTAACTATTTTGCTTAGTTGAATAATAAAGTTTAACTAGATTAATAACAAAAAAGCATAATATGAGGTAAATTATAGGGAGTTGAATCTCAGAGAGTATTTGTGATGGAAGGGAGTCGATTTGTATTTATAAGTTCAATTTCAATAGTAGACCAACTGTGGATAATCAAGAGTCACACCCTATGTGAATTTATATAAGATTTATTACATATATAAAATATGATATATATAACATATACATATATGAATATATACACACATATATATGTATGTATTCAGGAATATGTTTGTATATTTCTGAGCCAAAATTTCCCATAGTTTAAGGAAACCAGTAGATTTGCAGAGAGGGCATTCTTTATTCAGGGGAATCCAATTTTTGTGATTTCCCATTTACTGATTTCTGTTTACAAGATGTTTACAGTATTAGTTGTTTTCTGTTGTTCTGAAGTACTGAAATTAATCTCTTGTTAACTTATTTTAATAACTATTTGGCAACCTAAGTTTGAAAGTTGCCCATTGATAACCATAATTGCCTCTTTTTTTGATCTATCATATACCCAGGGAGAAATGGTGCCATTGTACACAACTGTCTAGGATGTTATCATGTAGGAATCCCTGAGATAGGATATTTTGGCTAAATATTTTCTCTTCTCTACAAACTCTGCAAGGCCTGTAATTAGAAAGAAGAGCCCATACTTTTTCTTTTTAACTAGTGTTTATTTAGCCTTATAATAAGGAGCACATAAAAATTTTTCTTTGTTTCAAAGAAAACATATTATAATTTAGACCAATATATCCTCATATAAAATTACCCTTTTTGTTTCTTTTCAAAGGCGGTGATCCCTTTGGTGCTGGTCAATCCTCTTTTGTGTTTTCTACATGGGGTAACATGGGACTTGATCTATTATAAATTTCAAGATGATAGATGTCATAAAATATTCTTCCGTAAGCTTCCAAGTTTTTTTATAGTCTTTTAATAATTTGCAGTATTGATTTATCCCTCATCAATCAGGTGTGAAACACTCTAGTAAGTTCTGACAAGGATATATAAGGAAAGGAAAAGAAAAGGCCTTGACCTTGGAGTTCTTAGATTAAAGAAGAAAATGTGCAAGATAAAAGCTTCTCCTCATGCCCACTAGCTATGGATTGAATGTTTGTGTCCCCTCCAAATTCAGTTGTTGAAATCCTAACCCCAATGTGATGGTATTGGGAGGTGGGAACTTTGGGAGCTACTTAGGTGGTGAGGGTGGAGCCTGCGTGAACGGGAGTAGTGCCCTCATAAAAGAGACTCCAGCGAGCTCTCTAGTCCTCTTTCTACCATGTGAGGATATGAGGAGAAGTTGGCTGTCTGCAACCTGGAAGAGGGCCCTCCCAGAACTGACCATGCTGGCAGCCTGATCTCAGACTTCCAGCCTCCAGAACTGTGAGTAAAAGATTTCTGTTGTTTATAAGCCACCCAGTCTATTGTGCTTTGTTACAGCAGCCTGAACTAAGATACCACTCCCCCCATCACCCTTCCAGCAAAAACAGATACAATCAAAATTTGCTGACATAAATTTAAGGCATCATCATCTGGGCTATTCAAGGTAGTCATGAACCTTTCAGCACCACATTAATTCTCTAAGTTAGGACTGCCGTGACCAAGTGAGCTAAGGGCTCTGATGCAGATGTGAAGGGTGAGGGATTGAATAATTCTGAATGGTTGAGTTTAAATGGAATAATTAAGTTTGGATGCATTTTCTGCCGCTGATTACATTCCAAAATCAAACAGAATAGATCTTTGTATTATTCACTGGTTTTATTTGAACTGTGTGCTCTTATATTATTTCATTTCTTTTTTTTTCTTTTTTTTTTTTTACCCCAACCTACTTCAGAGGCAATCATTTCTTAAATTAAGAAATAATTGTATGCAAAACCACTTAGAACTGCCAACAGATACTGGAAGGTAAATAAGGTGATACCCAAAATTATAAAAAGCATAGGTAAAATTTAAGCACCCCGTATTTCAGATAGGAAAACCAAATAAAAGTGGATCAACTCATTCAAAAAGCGAGGACACAAACAGAAGTCTTCTTATTTACAAGCTATTGGTCTAGTTCCCTCAGAATGTACAGTTTAATTGTGAATGTGTAGTGGCAGATACTCATTGACATCTATACTTAAAAAAATAGACATATTAGTTTATGTCATCATGTTAGCTTGTTCTCTTGGGAATAGATTACAAAGGTATTGTTTCTAAAGCAATTTTATATAGATGAAAAGTGTTGGTGAATTATATAAATGAGGTTTTATAAGACCTCAATATTGCTTCATTTTCTTTCTATTGACATTTCTTTGACTTCTTTTGGGGTATTTGATTATTTTCTATCATCATTAATCGAGAGTTAATTAATCTAAAGAAACTCCTTGAGTGCTTCTCATGTATCAAGCACTGTGTCAGGTACAGGAAATATAAAAATGTATAGAACTCAGTCCCCAACCCAAGGGCCTGTGTGGTATAGAGAGAAGAACATGACCACCTTTGCTGGCTAGAAGACTTCACAGAGATGATGTTAATTTGTTTAATCAGAATTTAGAAGGACGGGTTTGATTAATTTAGGTGAGTAAGGGTCAGAAAAGCATTCAGGCTAGAGAGAACAACTTGTATAAAGGCCTGGAAGAGTAAAATTGTATGCTGTGTTTGGGTAATGACAAATAGTTTGATGTTTCTGGAGCATGGAGTGCAAGAAGGTATTAAAGAAGACAAAGTGGTGTAGATTGTAAAGGGCCTGGCTCGCTAAGTGTATTAGTTTCCTAGGGATGCCATAGCAAATTACTAAAATCTGGATGGCTTAAAGCATCAGAAATTTATTCTCTCACAGTTATGAAGGCCAGAAGTCCAAAATCAAGGTGGTTAGGACCATGCTCCTTCCAAAAGCTCTGGGAAGTATTCTTCCTAATCTCTTCCTTTCTTCTGGTGGTCACTGGCAATCCTGGGTGTTTTTTGGCATCTAGCCGCTTCATTCCAATTACTGCCCCAAATGACCTTCTTCCTTCTTTGTATGTGTCTGAGCGTTCAAATTTTTCTTTTCTTTTTTTTTCCTTTTATTTCAGAATATTATAGGAGTACAACACTTTGGTTATATATATTGCCTATGCACTGCCCAAGTCAGAGCTACAATCGTGGACATCCCCCAAACTGTGCACCCCGCACCCATTTGGTGAGAGTTTTCCCATCCCCTCCACCCTGCTCCCACCTGCCCGTCCCCTGATGAATATTATTGCCATGTGTGACATAAGTATTGATCAGTTAGTACCAATTTGGTGGTGAGTACCAGTGGTGCTTGTTTTTCCATTCTTTTGATACTTCACTTCAAAGAATGTGCTCTAGCTCCATCCAGGATAATACCAGATGTGTTAATTCACTGTTGTTTTTTATCACTGAATAATACTCCATGGTATACATAAACCACATTTTATTAATCCACTCATGTATTGATGGGCACCTGGATTGTTTCCACATCTTTGCAATTGTGAATTGTGCTGCTATAAACATTCAAGTGCATTCAAGTTTTGGGGGGACACAATTCAACCCTGTACCCCATGTTAAGAGTCTACAAGAGATGGCAGCCATTGATGAATCTCTACAGTGCTACTAGAGTGTGGAGGAAGCATCTGAGAAGTAAACCAGATGCTAGGAGATCATTTAGGAGATCATCAGAGTATTTGAGGCAACAGATTCTATGTGTTCATCAAAGGTTGGGCTTAGCCCCTTCCTACTGACAGTTTACCATATATTATATTTATTCATTGTAAACCCTATTCTGTCTTCTCCTGACTTCTCAGTTCTGGTTGATTTTGGTTGAAACTGATTGTAAATGCTCTTGATAACAGCTCTTAGATGTCATTGAGAAGAAATATTTAAGGAAAAAAAGTATTTTGCCAAAACATTCTGAAGAAATTTTTCTAGTTAGCTCTTGTGCTATATGTACTCCTGCTGTTTCCAACAGGTAATACCTACTGATGAAAAGCTTCCTTAACAAGGTAATAAGAAAAACACGAGCACTGTTTTACTGTTTTTTTTTCTCTTGGTATAAATGCCTAACTTTTGGGGATTACCATTTCCAGGTGAAACTGGTAAACTGATAAAAGGAATTATCAGGACTCTAAAAATTAATTCTTAGCACTTGTGTTGAGCTTTTGGTATTCCAACACACTTTAAAAATTGTGGTAAGATACACATAACATTAAATTTATCATTTTAACCATTTTTTAAATATCCTGCTCACTATTCACCCCAGCCCAGAACCTTATCACATATTGTGTTCTTCTCCACCACTTATTTTAATCATTTTTAAGTGTACAAGTTAGTGGCATTAAGTACATTCTCAGTGCTGTGCAACCATCACTACTATTTTCAGAACTTTGTCATCATCCCAGAAACTCTATACCTATTAAACAAAAACTGCCCATTCTCCCTTTATTCCAGCCTTGGTAACCTCTATTCTCCTAACTGTCTCTCTGAATTTGCCTATTCTAGGTACCTCATATAAATGGAGTCATACTATATTTATCCTTTTGTGCCTGGCTTATTTTATTTAGCGTAATGTTTTCAAGGCTCATCCAAACTGTAGTATGTGTTAGAATTTCATATTCAGCCTTTTAAGGCTGAATAATATAATAATTCTATTGCAGGTATATACACATTTTGTTTATGCATTCTTCTGTTGGTGGATATTTGGTTTGTTTCCACCTTTTGGCTATTGTTAATAATCTTTATCTGAACAATGGTCTACAAGTATCTGTCTGAGTCCCTGCTTTCAATTCTTTTGGACTTATACCTGGGACCAAAGCATTTTTACATAGATTACCTTCTTTTCATTCTGTGTGGAACCTGGGTCAGATGCTATTATTCCTATTTTGCAGACACTCAAATTCAAACAGACATATTAGGTGAATTGCCCAAGGTCATATAGCAAGTTAAACATAGAATTGGGAGGAGAATTTGCACATCCTAATTCATCCACTGCATTTCTCACTATACCTTGCTACCATCCCATTGGGCTGTTTCGTTGATGAGGTTGAATAAAAAATGTTATATCCCGTTGATTATTCTGGTAGCTTCTGTGGAATTTCTAAGGGACTACATCTCACATCCTAGTGATAAACCATCCTATCCAGTTGCACATGGTTCTGCATTCTGTGCATCAGGCCCACACCAGGAGCTTCAGGTTTTGTTTGTTTCTTTTTAGCTGCTTCTCAACCTGTTTCAAGATACTGCTTACACCATAAAAACTGTTGCAAGAGAACTTCTCCTAACCCACATGCATCACTGTGGAGCTGCCAGAAACACAGCCTTTTTCTTCATGATTTGAAAACAACCAGTTAAATCACTCAGTTCAGAGTATGAACCACTGAAATCTGTGGTTCTGGAAGCTGAGAGATTAAATATATGTTAATGAGTTACTCTTGTGTTCCTGTAGTACCTAAAACCTCTGGTCACATCTCTTGGAAATGTGATAGAGAAAAGATATTTAGTGATTTCCAGAATCATAAGGATGAGTTGTCTATGTATTTCGGATTTGTATAAGTACCACTTTTGTTTTACATGTTTTTTTTTGGTTGCATGAAGAAAGATTCTTGGGGGTTTTCACTAAGTTCCCATTGGTGTAACCTGGAGATGAACATTCCATGTCTTGGGACTGGGGGAGCTTTGTAAATGCTCTTTCCTGTTGTCCTTTCAGGGACTACATACTCTGGGCTTTAGGTCTTGAGCAAGGGCCCTGTTTATTCAAAGAAAGTTCTCTCCCCCTCTCCCCTAGGAGTTTGGTTTTCATCTGTGACTGAATCATGTTGGGAGTTATCTTTCAACTTCTGGCTACCGCAGCCAGCAAACTCTGCTAGCTAATTGCATTTTTGTCTAACTATGGGCCCAGAGGCACTATAAAAAGTTCAGATCTGACACACCAAGAGGAAAAAGAAGAATAAATAAGCATGCTGAGAGCTTTCTACTGTGTGAGGGTACAGACTCATTAGGGTTCTCAGCATCTTTTTCATACCATGCCCATAGTTTGAGAAGTCACCAAGTTTAACCAGGAGTTAGACTTCAGAAACCTTGGGCCTCCCTCAAGAGCATTATCACTGATCTAAGACATGGACTGAATTTAAACTGAGTTAACTTTGCTGTGTTTCTAAATTCGAAGCAGGGAGAGAGAGAATTACTTTGCTCCTCCTCCAAACAAGCCTTCCCCTTGTAATGATGGGCTTTGTTCTAGGGAGTACATTTCTCAACTTTGCTCTCATGCTTGGGTAGTTTGGCAGGTTTTCTGATGCTTTGGGGCAATCTGAATCACACCTGAAGCTGATGGGTTGCTGACATATGGAGCTTTAATTAAACCAAGCTGAAAAACGAGAGCATCTGGAAACCAGGGCTGGGCCTTGGAAGGGCCTGGGTGGTGCTTTTTTGATTATGTTTTTTTTCAGAGACCATGTTTATCTTTTCTACCAAAAAAAAGTTGGAATAACATGAATAACCAGATTGAACTTGGTCAAAATGTTGTGTCAAGAAAGATTTGTTTTCTTTTGTGAGTGTTATAGGCAATATTTGAAAGAGTTGAAGTGGGATTTGGTCATGAAAACAGCTGTTTGAAGGGCACATTACTTCTCTGTCTCAACAGAACATCTCTTGAGATTGGTTTTCACTGGCCCTATGGGAAGGTGGTGGAGGGCCATTTAGGCCAAGGTGACCCAAAATCTCATACTAGGAGACTTTCCAATTCAGAACCTGCCACAGATGACCCTTGTAATGGTTTGGTGAGGCAAAAGATACTTCCCCGCTTCTGAATGTGAACTATCTGTACAATTTAGTCTATTGTTCCCTTTGACTATATGCAACATTAATTGTAGCCTATATCTGGGTCAAAATCGAATTATTACTAAATCATAAGAAGAAATCAGAGTACTCGTCCATTTATTAAGCATTTATTCTGATCCAGGCACTGCACTTGACCCTAGGGATACAAATATTCACTCATTCAGCAAATACTTACTATGTGCCTATTATGTGCCAGACACTGTTTTGGGCACTGGGCTAAAACAAATGAACCTGACAAAATCTCTGTTCTGGTGGAGTTTGCTTTCTAGTGGGAGAGTCAGACAAAAAAAAGTAAACAAAGAGAGCAATATTTATAATTTGAAGGAGTTATAAGTGATACAAAGAAAAGAGACATGAGGATAACATGCCACATACACCTTTGTTCATTTTCTCATTTTTCTCAACAAGATTTTATTAAGGACTGTCTATGTGCCAGGCACTGTGCCAGCCACCGAGGAGCCAATGGAACTCAACATGCCGTAAGTACTATGAAGAAAACAAAGGGCTGAGACTGACAAGTAGCTAGGGCTGGGATGAAGGCGTGTGTGGGCCCAGCAGTGCTTTAGACAGTGTGTTGGGAAAGGCTTCTCTGGGGACGGAAAGTGTGAGAAGGAAATGGCACTCGGAACGGTGCTCTGTGTGTGTGTGTGTGTGTGTGTGTGTGTGTGTTGATGGGGGTGGGAGTGTAGGAGGTGGAAAGAAGATAATTTTAGGTAGGAAGAGCAGCATATTCAAAGGCTCTGAAGCAGAAAAGATTTGGTGAGAGTTGGTCATGAAAACCAAATTTGGTCTTGTTTTTGAAGACCTGGATAACCAGCATGGCTCAAGATGAGGTTGGGGCCAGATCCTACAGGGTCTTGAAGGCCATATTAAAATTTTTGAACTTGATTCTAAGGGCAATGCAAAGACACTGGAAAATTTTGAGCAAGGGTCTGACCTGATCTTGTGCATATTCAGATCTCTTTTACCACTACAGAGCGAGTAGATTAGAGATGGATGGGAGTAGGAGCTGGGAGACCAGCGGGGAGGCTTATTCAATAATTTGGGCAAGGGAGGTGGAGGAGGGATCCACTGGCAACCTTGTGTGCAGTAAACACCTCTCTGACAGTGCTGCTCTTGTCCTTCCTTAATTGGGTAGGTGAGAATGGACCAACTGTTTCAGTCTTCTGCCTGTAGGCACTGAATGTCTAGAATATTTTGAAACCCGTGGAGTTCGAGGTATCTGGAAAGACAGCTTCTATTTTAAACTTAATTTTATTCAGAATGTTTCCTAAGAAGTATAATTCCCCCTTTTGACCAGAGTCTGACATTAATAAAAACAGCAATAACCTAAACCTACAACTCCTTAATATGTCAATCAGAGTTTGAGTTTAAAAAGTAAGAATTGTACAATACTCAGTGGAAGTAATATGGCAGCTTATTTTTTCCTCTACTAGCATTGTTTGGAAGGACCAAGAGAACAAGACAAACCATGCAAACGATTTTTAGATCAAATTTGCCGTCTCAGTTGTGGTGGTGTAATGAAAAGAAGGTGAATCTCAGAGACATACAGACCTGGGTTTAATCTCAGTTGCACTGCTCACCTAACTGTGTGACATGTGGCAGGCCCCTGAAGTTCCAGAGTGTGTGTCTCCTCAGATAGGAGATGTGTGCACAATAATTGGTCCATCAGCAATATTCATGGAGTGCCAGCTTTCCTTGCTGCTGTGGTTTGAATGCCTCCCTCCCCAAGAGCGTGTGTTGGAAATTTAATCCCCAATGCAGCGATGTTAAGAGGTGGGACCGTTGAGAGGCGATTAGGCCAGGAGGGCTCTGCCCTCTCGAATGGATTAACGCTGATTATAAAAGAGCTTGAAGATGCGAGTTCTACCTCTGGCTCTCTCTCGCCCTGTCTTGGCCTTTCCACCATGGGACGATACAGCAAGAAGGCCCTTGCCAGATGCTGGTCCCTCGGCCTTGGACTTCCCAGCTTCCAGAACTATGAGACAATGAACGTCTCTGTTCATTACAAATTATCCGGTCTGTGGTATTCTGTTACCGCACAGAATAGCACAAAGCAGACGAAGTCCCTCGCTTTCTTCCCGGCTTTCCTCTTCCCTCTTCTGAAGGGCGTCTCACTTTTCTTGGCTCTTGCACATCCTAAAGAAGTTCAGCTAAATGTTCGTCCATCATCACAGAAATACGAAGAGGGGACTAAGCCTCTTCTCTTTCATTCCTCTCTTCTTATCTCGTCTCTTATCACCTTCCCTTCTCTTTTCCTCTCCTCTCCTCCCCCCCCCCCCCGCCTTTTTTGTAGGAATAGTGCAGATTAACAATTATGTCCTAACCATAAAACTTGGTATCTGGTGCCATGCTAGTTACTTGCCAGGCGTTAACTCATTTAATCTTCACAAAAATCCCAAGAGGAAGGTACTAACATTATCATGATTTTATAGATGAAGCAACTGTGGCATGGAGAGGTTTAATTGCTTACCCGATTTCATACAACCTGTGAGTGGCGGTACTGGAATTTGAATTCTGGCAGTCTGACTTCAGAGCTCTTTTAGGGCATTTTGTGCAATTATTAGATTTTTTTGTCCCTCTAGACATTTTTGCTGGAGGTGGGGACATGGGTACTGTTGATGACCTTGGTGGTGAGGTGGAGAGTCCTGCTGGGAAGTAAGTAGGATTAGGTGTTTATGACTGCATGCATGTATGTGCCTTATTCATGAAAAACAATTTTTCCCCTTTTTTGTCCACCATCTGTATCACACCTGGAGGCACTCAGTATTTTTCAGAAGTATAGATGATTCATATGATTATTTTCTTATAATGTCTAACCTCCCAGAGGAGGCACTGGAGGGGAAAGTTCATTTACAAAGATCAGCTATGCTTTTAAGGGCATCTTAATTTGGTGAGTTGGAGAAAGCCAGGCTGCTAATTGATTAGCTTGTTTCTTGACCTGCTAATTGAGACTTGGTCTTTATTCACATGGCTCCTAGGCAGTTCTGGCTTCAGCTGGGTGTCCTGATCTAAGCTTGCCAAAATCAGATGCTGTGGGGTGTAGAGTTAACAATCTGGCAGCGCATCTGGAGATGTAATGTAGATGCCGTTATGGAAAAATTAGGAACTTCCCTCCCAATTAGAGAAGATTGTTCTGGTGCTTACTCTGTTGTTACAAGATTGTTCTCTTAAATACCTCCACTGTTGCAATTCTAAAATATAAGCCATAATTTTTTTTTCGAAAAGGGAAACCTGTGTATGTTTAAACGTTGTTTATATTACAAACTAATACTCTCAAGTAAGTGCTTGGCAGTGAAGAGCTGACTCAGTTAAAATAGTCCATCTAGGACCAGGTTGAGCAAGAGAAAAAGTATTGTGCGGATTTCAGCCACCCTCTTTGGAGAGGTGAGAGCTGCCATACAATTACCAGAGAAGAAAGCAGGATCAGTAAAAAAATTTCTGACAGGCCACCAACCTTTTTGGAGCTTTTTGGGTCTCTTGTGCACTCCCACCACGGCTAAGTCCCGCTCTGGGTTTTCCTTAGAATCTGCCTCTGCGTCCTCAATGTGCTGGGCTATCAGCTGCCGACTCAGTGCTCTACAGACTCAGGGCCAATCCTAGGGCAGTAAACATTTGTTTTCCATTTTCAAAGCAAAGTTTCCATATTACAAGAAGAGAAGAGAAGAGAAAAAAACCACCCAAATGTTCTAAAGTAATAACAAACCCTCAAGAGTCTTTTTTGTTTGTAAAATGAGAATAATAACTTATGATTTTTTGAGGACCAATATGAGAACATATTTAAAACACAGAATACAGGGCCTAGCCTTCAATAAATGGTTGTAACTGTTTAATTCATATTTTAGTGCATTTCTGCATGCTTACCTATTTGCTTCCTCCCTCCCTCTCTCCCTTCCTTCCTTCTGTCCTTCCTTCTTTCCACCATATAAACTGTGGACTACATATAAATTATTATCCAACTTATCATATGATATTTTGTCTGGGATATTTACCTCAGTACTCCCTATTAAGAAAGCAGGAGCCCATAGCCCACTTGCTAACTTTTTTGACAATGGCTGCTTATCACTGTGTTCCCCTGCGTGTTTCCAAATGGCTAACAACTGGAAACGACCCAGTCCAGGAAACACACGTGCTGATTCCAAAAGATGCATTTGCCTGGGAAGCACTTCCGTAAGCAGGGTGTCGTCAGTGTCATGCAGAGTGAAGCGGGCGAATAAGCGGCTGAGCTCTCAGGGAAACAAAAAGACCTTCCAAACCGGGCCCGCCCTCTTGTTCTCGCATCGCCTTTCCCACTCCGGGTCTCTTCTCACCTGGTTAAGCAGTTGTGTCACAATTTGACCTTGGGGATCATTTTGTTCAGAGTCGTTTTGCCTCTGAAATGAATGTGTTACAAATCAGGTTGGGGTGAGATGATCTCTTATTTCTCTTCCAACCCTATGATTCGATGAATTTTATGAACAGGAGGAGGAAAACGATGCCATCAAATGGCATTTACTCTTTTGAAATTTTCCCAAGAGCCACACAACTTGAAGTCTATTTATTCAATCCCTCTGAAAGTTGGGTAGTCTTTAAACACGTGTCAAGACAGCTGGACATAATGCCTGTATATTTTACTAAGAGGTTGGTGGGCTTATTTGATTTAGCTCATGTGAGAAGTTTAATTGTTTTCTTCTTCTTCTTTCTTTGCTGGCAGTGACTATATCTGGTAGAATAAAGCATTGTCCAACCGCCCCCCTCATTCCTTACACACAGGAGATGGGAGCTGTGGATGGCTGGTGTTTTCTTGAGGTTCCCAATGCACCATGTGTTTCACATCAAGTGAGCTAATACCTTTTCAGTTGAAAACCTTTCAACAGCCTCAAGTTTCCAGACCAGACTTTACCTCTGGGCTCCAAACAGATCCAGTCTTATTTCATGTTGGTTCACCCTTAATATTGGCATAATAGATGCTGATTCATGAGAGTAAATTCCAAGACCTGCTTGGGATTATGCCTCAAGTCTTATACCCATTATTTCCCCCATCCAAGTCCTGCCATCCTGTTATGGGAAGCTCTATAGATATTGATAATATTAATGGCATAGTAAATAATTATGCCCCTGGTTCTTCATAAGGACCCAACAAAGTAGGTATGGCTATTAGCTATATTTTACAGATGAGGAAACAGGCTTGGGGAGATCAAGTCACCTGCTCAAGGTAGCAGAGTTAGCATGCAGAACGATGATTAGCATTTAGGTTTGTAACACCAAAGTTCGGGCTCTTAACTCTTAAACCATACTGTCTCTGCAGCAGGAAAGGTAAGTGCCAAGACTTGAGAGGGTAAGACATTCTTTTCTTCCTGTTTTGATAAAATTAATTTAGAGCAAAAGGGATCTTTGAGATAATTTGATCTCACCTCCCTTATAGATGAAAGAGTCAAGGCTTGAGGTGGGGAGTGATTTGCTGCTCAAGGTCACACTACTGGCAGTGTTTGTACCAGAACAAAGGTGACCTGTGCTCTTTCCAGCACTCTTGCTGGACAGGGCAAGAGTCTGAAATTACAGAGGAGCAAGATGGGGCTGGCCAAGAGTTAAGAAAGCTAAGGTTTTTGTCCTAAATTAAAAATGAATTTATATGTTCTTGAAATAAAAATATATATTAAGGAATCCTACATGTGCAAAGGATCTGGAAAGCTTTCCTAGTCTAGTCCCTTGGTAAAATCCAAACTCCTTTTCAGGATCTCCAAGGTGATGCATGGTCTCTCTCTGGCTCCCCATCCTGAGCTTTCACAGTGCTGGCTGCTTTTGAGCCCCTGAACCCAAGCTCTTTTCAGCTTTGGGCTTTTTCCTGCCATTTCGCCTATTGCCCAACCTGTCCTTTGTGGGGCTGGCCCTTTCTGTAGGCCTCAGTTTAAATACCACCCTCAGAGAAGTCTTTCCTGACATCACTCTGGGTATGCATGTCCTCTGCCCCATCCTTTATCATTTTATCTTTTTTTTTCTTTAGCCCTTACCACTATTTCTACTTATTTCTTTGTCAGTTTACTTGCTTAACACTTGTCACTCCTTGTAGATTATCAGTCCAGTGAAGTCAAGGCCATGCTTGTGTTATTCAACACCTATTACCTGGCATATCTGTTGATACATTTTCATCTGGCAAAGCCCAGATATCTACTCCTCAGAACAGTACTGTGTGAAGCTCCTAATGGGGAGAGCTCTAAATATTCCAATTAACATTCAAATGTATTTTCTAAGAGTAGTAAACATAAGTTATTAATATTTCATTGTATATTTTTTTCCAAATGTAATAACCAGTCACTTAGCAAAATCCCAAGGGAATGGAACAGAAGGCAGGCATTATTTTTGGAGAACAGGTGAAGTATCAATAACTGTCCTCAGTGGTACTACATGTGCTTAGTGCATGCATACACGGGCCTGCACAAAACCTCCTTTTCCAAATTTTGAACAGTTTAAAAAATCTCTGAGCTCCAATTAATGCCTACTTACTCTTTCTATAAATCAAGTTCCTCCTATAGCAGAGTGCCTTTTTTTACCGAAGAGACTGTATGCAAACCTCCTGGGGCCTTGCCCAGTGGCAGGCACGCCACTGAAGTTTGTCAGACAGTCTTCATATAGGACATGAGTATATACATTTTGGAACAAAATTAGTCTATAAATATTGTATAAATATAAAATTAATGATAATATTAATAGTGATTGTTGAGTGCTTATCATATGCCAGCTAGTATGTGGCTTTGCTTTCAATATTATTTAATTCTTATAATGATCCTTTGAAAGTAGGCACTTTTGTTATTTCTGTTTCATAGATGAGGAAACTGAAACTTAGGTAATTTAAAAAACAAAACAACAAAACCAAAAAACCAGGGCAGCATAGCAAATTAGTGCAGAGCTAGCATTCCAAGGTGGTCTCTGATTCCAGAGCTTTTGCACCTGAACACTTTGCCATAAACACAGGTCTTTTCTCACCTTCCCCTTTTCCTGATGACATGGGCTAGACGCATAAGAACCAAGAATGATCTACTTGGTGGTGGATTCTGGAGGAGGCCTGGCAGCCTTTGGGTAAGCAGGGAACTGTAGGGACTTCACCTTCCTGGAACCCCCTGGCTGCGTGATGCCCCAGGAACTTTGTAGCACTCTTGTGGACATGGGACTCTTCCAAGGAGAGCACCATGATCAAGTTTCTTGTTAATGGTCACAGCTGAGGGGGAGTGGAAAGAGACCAGGCCTAAGTGTGGCTCTGAACTTCTGGCTTTGTGATTTGGGGCACAGCATTGAACTCCTCTGAGGTGGAGTTTAGTCATCTTTGCAATAAGGACAAGAGTAATCACTACTTTGTGGGGCTGTTGTCTGGACAGAAAAAGCATAATGCATTTGAATGTGTTTTGTATGCTGCACTATTTTATAAATGCAAAACTTATTACTAGTGATCATCTGTTCAAGTGAAAAACTTGGTCCCATTTGGACCAGGCAAAAGTGATCAGTAAACATTTGCTGATTGATTGGCACAACACTGAGGGCCTGAAGTCCTGAGTTCCACTGGCTATTGTCCAGACGCCAGTGGGTGGAGGATGCTATGACCCTTACAGTGGCTTCCACTGTTGAGAAAGATAAACGGGCTAGGCCGTAGTCTCCCAAACATCTGGAGCATTTGCCCATCGGAGCTTATTGCTGTGGAGCATAAATCACGTACTTTAGTCCTTTTCACTGGCATATTTGCATTCATTAAAAGCCATTGCCCCAAATGTAAAAGTCATAATAGTGGTAGCCAAATACTCTGTCGTTTACTGACAGTCAGCCAAGCTGTGCATAGTGATCACACCGGAAAATCACCATGGAGCAACAAATCTGCTGGGGGAAGAAAGGAAACACTTCCAATCATTTTCTGAGTCAGCTTTCTAACTTATTGGTTTTGCTCCTTCCCACGTGAAGCATTTATAGAAACGTGCTGGCTCTGAGAAGCAAGCTTCCCTGAAAGGAGAGAGGCATGCCTCCGTTGGGGTGTTGAGTGGCTCAGGCAAAATCCTAAAGTGAGAGATGAATGGTTTCGTGTTTTGCGGTTCTGAGAGTCGGGGGGGTGGGGGTGAGACTTCCTCAGAAGGAGGGTTGAGCGAACCGGTCAGACTGAACACAGAACGCTTCCCTTTAGCAGGTCCAAACCAAACCACTTCTGACTTAGATTGCAAAGGCGAGCTACGTCCTCACGCCACTGTTTATAAAGCTGTTGCATTCCTTGGCAGGGGAACATGTAGGCAGATCACAAGAGGAAACAGAAATCATATAAAATCTTACTTTTAGTGGTGAGATCTCTACTTTTGTTGTAGGCCCTGGAGGAGCTGACAATGGCTACGTCCTTCATCACCATTTTCATAACGACTCTCAGAAATGAGAGAGATAAATGTTCCACCACTAAAAGTAACCAGATGCTGGCGACTCCGCCGCTCTGTACAACAAGGCCCCTTCTTATCCTATCTGGTCATTTGGTCTTAGCCCCATGTGGCCAAAATGCTGGACCATCCTGGAATTATAGTATATAAAGCAGACTCTCTGCAACAGAGCAGCCCTGTGCAACGTGCTGCTGTACATGTCTGGTAATGGCTTGTCTTTAAACATGGTGTTTGTTCTGAGTGTTTATTCTGAACTTCTAAGTCACCGACAGCAAACTGTCCCTTACTTGAACAGTTTAAATGACACGTGCTCTTACAGGGTATTGTGTATACATTTCCTTTAAAAAAGAGAAAAATGTTTCTTCCGAAAGTCTGGGGGCCAGAAGGGAGTTAATTTTGGGGTCTGGTGGTTTCTTTTGGTGGGGTTTTCAGATTGACTAAGATGAGAGACTCACTTAAACTCAGCTAAAAATCCCACCAGGATCAGCATTGTGTGTGGGGTGTGTGCATCCAGAAGTAGGCACCTGGGATCCTAGCTGGTAGTCAAAAACTTGGAAGATGTGAGAGATGAAGCAACATATTAAAAATTTCAGGACTACGGCCATTTGTGTATGTAGGTATATAAACAGCATCAAAACATCTGGATAAAAAATAGAAAACTATCTACTTTGTTATCCATATGATAAATATACATATAATTTTATATATAAGTATATACAATGCTTAATATATGGCTGAGTGGTTTATTGCTTTCTTTGTTTTTATCTGGATTTAGGATAAGCGTAGACATGCCACATGAGTTCTGGTATCAGCTCTGCAAATAACATGCTGTTTGTTCATCATTCAGGGTCTGGGTCTTTTTGCTTCTTAGGAAGTGGCTGATAACATCTGTGGCATTTCTAATGTGCTTGGGCTCACCTGACAATATCCCACCCTGGTGAAAAGCATGAATGCCTGTGCCTTTTAGGGAGCAGAGCCGAACTTGAAAGGCACTACTATCCCTGTTACCGCTGGATCGTTCTTCATAGATTTTGAAAAGTTTATTTAACTGAGCTGTTTGGCTGCAGTTTCTAGGTATTTGATAAGAAAGAAGAGCAGCGGCATGCCCTTCTTCAGAATGAAGCAGCAGCATACTCTTGTGTATTTTTTGTTCTTTGAAGTTACACCTAGACCAAAAGATGTAAAAAATACAGTTTGGGAATCACTAATAGTTCCCCCAGGGTCTCCTGGTTGTCCCCTGCTTTCTGTGTTATACTGTATAGGCTTTGGTTTCTGGTATGAATTAACTTATTTCTATTTATTATATAACTTATGATTTTTAGTGAAAACCAGGCATAATCTCATTGGGGTTTCACCAAAGCACTGCCACATTTACTTATTTATTTTTGTGGCCCTTGAGGGCTTTTTTTTAAAACCTCACTGATATTATCCATAGACAAAAACATGGTACCTTGGTTTATTCTACATTTTAAACAATTCAACAAACATTTCTTGAGTAGATCACACACGTTGGTTAAGTGCTGCAGCTACTAGGATGAAAAGATACAATTCTTGTCACTAATGAATTCACAGCCTAGTAGAGGAGACAGAGGACAAATAATTATTTTAGAGACTGTGAAACCTAATCCTTTACTGAGAGGCCCTGGGATGAGATTGCCTGGATCTGCGTCTTTTCTCTGTCATTTACTATCCGTGTGCTCTTGGGGCAACTTTCCTAATGCCACTATCTCAGAGAGGATAATCAACATCTAAATGGGGATAACCACTGTATTTTCTTATAAAGTCATTGTGATAATTATTATAAAAGAGTTAATAAATGTATGGAGTGCTTAGAACCCTGCCTGGCATATAATAGGAGCCTAGTAAATGTTAGCTGCTATAATTATTACTCAGAATTACAGGCAATAAAGTAAATATTTGTATTTGCCTCAAAATCACTGTGTGTGTGTGGGGGCATTAAATGCAGATTCCTGTGCCTCCACCTCAGTGTTTCTGGTTATGTAGGTCTAGGTGAAGCTTGGGATTCTGTAGTTTTAATAAGCACCTAAGTAATTCCAATGCAGGGTGTTTATGGGTCACACTTGGAGGAATGCTGGTGTGCTGAGGCAAAAGCAACACTGAAGAGGTGGGAGAGTCTTTGTTTAGGGGTGGAGTCAGGTGAGACTTCACAGAGGCGACCATGGTATGTACTCTGTGTTTTAAAGGATGAATAGGAGGTCAACAGGCCGAAAGAACAGCAGCATTTGCAAAGACACAGAGTTGTGGATCATTGTGGTATGTTTGGAGCAATAGTTTTTCCAAAGCAATAGTTCTTTGGAGTTGTCTTTGAAAGGATGGGTGGTTGGGGAAAAGTTGTGGGTGATGGAGCTAGAGAGAGAAGAGTAATTTCTGGAGAGCTCCTTGACCATCTGATTAAAGAATGGTCAAAGACTGACTAAATGGGTCAAATTGTTTTCTGATTTCATTTGGACAAGAATGAGGAATTGACTAGAGGTTTAATCTTGCAGTTAGTTGTGGTGGTGATAAGTAGGAACAGTTACCACTGGGCTAGTTAATCATTATGTCATATTCGACACTGATAACCAGAGCTGAGCATTTCTGGGAGAATGCTGCTTAGATGCTGGTAGTGGGGAATGTTTAGGCACAGCAATGAGTTAAAAATAAGGATGTGAGTTCTCTCCCTCCTCTTGTGGATATCTCCCAAAAGAGGTAAGCTTTTACCCATCTGAAGTGTTTAGATATTTTGGATATTTTAGATATTTTAGATATGGATATTTGGATGCTTAGGGAATAATTAGGTAATGCCTCAAAATATTTACTCCATAAAATAAAAAGGGATCTTGGGGAAAACAAACGTTGTTGCTTTCTCTTTTTGTCAGCCTCAATAAAATAATGAATATAGCAGGGGAGGCAATGGTCCTATAGTATAGATAAATAAATCAACTTCAGGCAGAGTAAGTCATTTTCTTCTCACATTGTTTTAAATCAAGGGGATTTCACAGTGAAATTGAACAAGAAGAAGTTTACATGTCAAATCTAGCTTTTGCGTTACATGTAATCTTTACATTGCTTTATGGTAGAATAAGGCTTTTTGGCAATTGTTTGGTGAATTTTATGAATAACCTGACCCAATGGGAGAAAGAAAGGAGCTTATTTGGGAAACCTTGTCTGGTGACATGCAGTTGTTGGTGAGGCAAAGGAAAAGGAACTAACAATGCAATTAGAAACTGATAGTTGGCACAGACATTCAAGAGTCAGCTTTCTTTCTTTTTTTAAAATTGTCTTTCTTCTAAAGTTCTAGGTATTGTTTATTTATTGTGGCATTAGCAGAAACTAGACTGCTCTTAAAAAGTTTCATAGTCAAACCAAATCTTCATGTGATTTCACAGCAATGGGAAGACTGCCCACTGTGTGCTGCTCCATTATTATTGTATCAGCTTTTAGCAACAACCGATGTCTATCTGCTGTAAAAATGGATACTTGGCAAGGGAGAAGGAAGCCTGTTCTTTTGAGCTTATGGCAAGTGGATGGGAATTTGCTTAAAAACACTTTGGGGATCATACTGGAATATCCCTCAGCAACATTATCCCCTTAGGTACAGTAACCAGAAGGTACTATAAAAAAATGTAAATGATTGTTGGGCTTCTGGATGTTTCTGAGAGAGCCTGCGTTTAGATCAATGGAGGACAGACTGAATAGCGGGTCATGATGGGTGGCCAAACTCTTTGAAACACAGTAGGCCTATTGTATATGCAAGAGCTGCTAAATTCAAAGCAATCCATGGCTTGGACGCTTCTGTAAATATACATTAGCCTTTAAGCAAACCAGAAATTACACCAGCTTTTATTTTGTTCTTTAAGAGAACAAAGTGAGAGAGAAAAGAGATGAAACAAACAAGCACCAGAGAACTTTCTTTTGCAACTCGGACTTCTTTTCCTTTTGACATTGTTTTTAAAGTTGCAGCGGTCCTGTGTGAACGAATATGGGTTTTTATCCCTGAAAACAGAGGCCTGCTGTCTGATGCAGGCTTCTTTTTTCCTGTTTGATTGGCAGGGCTTTCTGTCTCACTCCCATTAGAGAAGAAATACTGTTTAGATTTCGACACAAGATATTGCCAGTGGAATAAACAGTGCCATTTTCATGATAAAGTGGATGTTTAAGATTAAGGGTTTATTTAAGCCCACTGGTGAGCGACATTCCACTTGAATCAGGAGACACTCCTACAGGAAACACATTTTATCAACTTCACTTTGTTGTTTTCCAAGCTTTTCCTCCGGAGCAGATAGACGCGCGGTGTCTGCTGAGATATCGCTGGAACCTTCTGTCATTAGCGGAACTCAAGCCACGGAGGAGTGGGCGCTTCCAGAAGTTGGGGTGTGAGGCCTGGAGAGGTCGTGCGGGGCGGAGAGCTCCGTCGCCAACGGCAGGGGGAGCTCGAAGACCGGCGGCGGCGCAGCGCGGGGCCGCGCAGGGGCAGGCCCGGAGGGAGGCTGTCGGAGCAGGGACCCGACCTCCCTTCTTTCCTTCGCTTTTTTTAAACGTAGGAACGGAAAATGAAAAAGAAAAAGAAAAAGGAAAAAAAAAAAAAAAGCATCAGCCGGCAAACAAAGGGCGCCAGAGAACCCAATGTGTGCAGCTGAAGAACTTAAAAAAAAATTTTTTTTTTCTCCCCCAGGGTTCTCCAAAGAGGAACCTTAAGACCATTCTTGTTGCCAGTCATTTGCAGCGGTCCTGATCCTGGCTTAGCATCTCCTCTTCTCCAGCCACAGCCCCACCTCCCCACCCCACCCCAATTTGGTGCTGCGCGATTGGGTCCTATCTGCCAGCCCCTAGGCTGCCTTTAGGAAGACCCCTGGCCCGCGCTGGGCTGCAGGAGCGATACTGCCTAAGCACCCTCCGTAGGTGGTGCGAGCAGAGGTTAAGCACTGTCCCCCCGCTGTGCGCGACAAGGTATACCCCCCTTTTTTGTCAGGGAGGCGAGGTGGAAGGAGCTGAAGTCAGGACACCAGGTTCTCAGCCAGCTCTACCCCTAGGGGCCTCCCTTAACCTTTGGGCTCCTGTTCTTCATTTGTAAGATGAGTTCTTCTTTTGTAAAATGAGGGAATTGGGCTAAATAGCCTCTAAGCGCTCAGGTTATGTCTGTTCATAAAATAAGAAGTGAGAGGTTAAGGGAGTAAACTAAAGAAGTCAACCACAGAGCAAGATTTTTAGCCAAAATTTTGAGGAACTGAGGCAAAAGTGTTTTTTCTTTTCTTCCTGCAGTGTGAATTACCGGATTAAAGGTCTTCATTACTTCACTTGTATCTCTATGGTGTATCAACAGATTTATTGAACTTTCCATCCCATGGTCAAAACAGAGACAAGCAGATTAAATTATACCGTAAGTGGCAGTTTTCTTTTTGCTAATGGCTTATTTATGAGTCAACAGCAAATTTCTTCATTAGGTAAAAATATTGCTTGATAAATACACTGACAGATTATACTTGCATTTGAGCTTTTGTTCTCAGAACAAATTTTATATCTACTGTTTTTGGGGGATGTTCTAATTTAATTGGTCTTAATGAGAACCAGATTACACACTTGGATAAAAAGAAAATTGTCAATCTGTGTCATATTTATCATTCTCAGTGGTGGGCAGGGTTGTACTTTGGAATAAGTAGACAAATGTGGAGACTAAGAAGGGCCCTGATAGGGCACAGATATTGAATATAGATAATAAATTAATCTTAAAATTACACGTGCTTACATTGTGTTCAAACAGAGTATGAAGCCACTGAGAGGCAGAATGGGGTAGAGTTTAGCAATAGCTCTGTTAGCTGCTGACTTCAGGACAGAAACCTCTCAGCTCTCAGAAGGGGCTTCCTAAATAGTAGGAGTGAATGGATAAGTCAATTTTGTCAAATATAAGAAAGTATATTGTGCTTCAGAAGAAGACCGAGACATTATTTCAATGTGAATAAGAGTTTTCTCTTCTACCCAGGAAGTGAAATGATCCATAATTTTGTCATTGTGACTCATTGTCCCTTAAGTATTTGTGCCAACAATTTCATAAGTTCTTTGAGGGTACATTTTAAAATCTGTTTCTCCCTGCAGTGCCTATTTTGCACAAGGGCTTTTGCAATATGAGGTGCTCAAAGGCAGTTGTTGAATTGAATGTCCACATTAATTTTTTCCCTCTTTAGTGCATCAGTACAGCTACAGAAACAAACAAACCAAAAGAAAAAAGAAAGTCCTTGCATGAAGTCATAAGTTGGCTCATACTAGGTGCTGAGTCTATTTCCAGCTCTAATGACTGGATACTCATCACCAACTCGATCTAGGCTGCTGGGAATGGGCTGCACCATTTAGGAGAGACACTGTGTATTGCTCAGATCATTAAGCATGAATGTGCTAAGCACCAAAACTCAGATTTAGTGCAACCCATCGGCTGTTTCCTAGATCCAGCTTTCTGAGTTTCAAAAATGATTTATTTATACTAGTATTAATGCCACTTTTTCTTTGGGGCACTTCTGAAGAAGAGTTCTTTGCTAAGAGCAGTGCAGTATATAGTTCCACCACATTACTGAGTAAGGAGCAGCAGCAGTGTGGCAAAGCACTTAGCTGGATCAGAACCATACAGAATCATATTCATAATCTCATAAACAGTGTTGCATTTGGGAGGATTTGTTCACTGGGGTGGAGTTGATGGGGGTGGGATTGATGGGGGTGGGGTTAATGATGGTGGCATTGGACTTGGTGATCAAGTATGTGAATTGGTTAGAATTTCTGTTTTTCCATTTACTGTTTGATCTCTATAAGCCTTTGATTCTTCATCTGTAAAATGGGAGCTCTTGCCATTGAGTTTTTTAGGGTTGAGAAATATATGTTAAGTCCCTAGGACATATTAGGCATTCAAAAGTAGGCTAATTTTGTTATCTAAGATAAGTTCTAAGAAGCCCTTTTCTTCCCAAGTATATGTCTAAAGAGTTGTCAAAAAATGTACTTAATTTTTGATGAAGATTAAGGCTGTCTGGAATTACTGGGAAGAAACACTACTCATTAAAAAAACCCAAATCCTTTGTGCCCTCAAACTTTTCAATTCTTTTCCTCTTCCCTTCTTTCACTTGTACTTATATCCTCAGAAGAGTTTCCAAATACTGTTTCACCACACCTACTTGATAATAATTTAATATGCTACTCTTCCTGAGAATATTTAATTATTAGTAGGGAACAAATCTATCCACTAAGAAATAAAATGTGTAATGGGAATATTAAGCTTTGGACGACACGTGAGAGAGTATTTTTTCAGGGTTACTAGGAACTTTTCAATTTTCTTGAAATTAAACTCATTACTGGTAACTAATATATGAAACATATCATCTATTTAATCATCAGAACTTTAAGATAAAATAATTTATCTCACTAATTACTTATCTAGCAAAGCCGTAAGGAAATAATCATATACAGTCACCATTCATTCATTTATTCAATATTTTTAAGTGCTGGATTGTTGTGGGCTAAGAACCATGGGTGCTGAAGAGTCAAAAAGGCCTGAGGCACAGTCCTTGTGCAGAGAGTTCACGCTCTAGGGTTAGAGAGCACTAAGGAATCAAAAATGCACTCGTAACATGGAGGCAAAGAGGGGATGGCCAAAAGGAAGGTTGTTGAGGGGCCAGAGCTGACCACCATGGTCTTCGGAAAGCATGCTGCCTTTCTCTGGGATGAGAAGGATGCATAGGCCATGCCAGCTATATCCTGGTCAGCTAAGAATTTCCTCCAGGACCATATATTTGTCGATGGACAATGGACTGGGTCTCTCTTTGAAACATGTGCTCAGACAAAAATTATTTTTTAAGCAGCAATTTCCCTCAAAACATGAGCACAATTACAGAGTCAAGGGGATAATCTATGTGACCTCTGTTTAACCTTGGGACTATTTATGATTTTAAACTTTTTCATTGCCTAGGTGAACAGGGGAAAAGTCTTCTATTTCCACCCTTATATCCTCCATTATACTAATTGCAGGAAGAAGGCTTCTAAAGTCCACCATTAAAAGCAGTAAAGAAACTCTATCCATGACATGAAACACTACACTGAGCCTATGTAAAATTGAGTTACAGGCTTCCAGGACTGTGGCCTTTATTTGAAGTGTTCAGCTGTGCCATTGTGGGTTAACTGTTCTGAAAGCATACATCTTTTTTTCCTAGGCAGTAAAGTAGTTTCTGTAGTCTTATTTTATTTGGTAACTATGCTGTGCTTAAATATAGTTTGTGGGTGAAATTGTTATAAGTTGGCATTTGTGCTTTATATGGTTTTGTATGAGGAAACCTTAGTTAAAGAAAAACACAGGAACTTGGGCAAACGGCCCTTCCTCAAGAGCATACTCTGTAAGCACTCACCGTATTACATTCTGAAACCATAAGAAGCAATGAAAATAGAAAACAGTAAATAGGGTGGAACACAAGAACTCAAAGCACCATGGGATCCAGTTAGCCTCAGCAATTTGATAAAAATAAAATTTAAAGTTATGTACTTCCTTGTTAAGTATTGTGAAAAATGTTCATTTATTCTGACCAGGCAAATATTGAGGGGTTGAACTGATAAAACACCGGGGGAGGTTATCACTCAAATAGCCCTTATATACATGGGAACCTTTCAGAACTTAAGCTGCGGTCATTGTCAATTCTTTTCGTGTGTGTTGTGTATTTCAGTTAACAAAACATTAAACATTAAACTTAAATTTTGCATTTAAGTACATGATTATGAGATACACAGTTTACAACTGGAGATGTTACGATTGCCCAAACCTGAGAGCGAGAGAACAGAAGAGGTTGAAGTGAAGAGAGCTATCATGATAGGAAACACATATGCACGTCTTATTACTGCCTGTCAAGGCATTTTCTTTGTGGCTGCATGGACTTGCTGAATCACTGGGCTTCTGTCCAGATCACCAAACGAGGAGACAAAGGCAATACCATTTGTAGCTGGATGACTTTTCCTATTGCCTTCAAATAAAGCTCAAAGCTGAAGACAAAGAAACATCAAGCTTTTCACATTCTAAAAGAAAACCAACAATTATGACCAGAAACTTCTTTTAGGGCTTCTAGGTGCTGTTTCTTCCATCTTGAGGCTTTGCCATGTTGTGTTTTCAAGGTCATCCTGGCAACATGTCACTTCCACTCATCTTCTATTGGCCAGAATTAGTCACCTAACTACAAGGAGTCTGAGAAACGTAAAGGAGTACATGGAAATTGGTGAGAATCAATCACTGCAATATAGGCACTAGCATATTTGCAGGTGCAATGGCTTCCCTCATGTTCTCAAAACGAGGTGAATGAGGGCTCTAAGGATTCACTGGTAGAGACTGAGGAGAGTTGAAAGAGGTGAAGACTGTCCCTGAGAGGTCACCTGCTTAGGCAACACTTATTGAAGTACCCCACGTATATATCTTAGTAGAGAAAAGACAATTATTGAGGAGGGATGGCGGGGCAAAGAGAGGAGATGGCATTGGAGTACTCCACACTCACATTGGTTGGGATGTCAAAAATGCTGGGGAAAAAAAAAAGATATAGGATCTTCCCATGGGCCAAATGGACTCTGAAAAGAGTTGTTGTAGTGAAGTCACTTACCCAGTTCCCCATTCAAGAGGGTAGGCCACAGGGTGAAGAACCTGGTGTCAAGAGGTTATGGGATGCTCTGCCAGGGTCAGGAACTATGAAGAATTGCAGAATGTTGAGCCAGAGCCAGAGATCCCACTTTGGGGAACTGTGCAGTGTGGATGGTTTTGCAGAATGTTCCAAAGAACTTTCACATGTGTCCTGTGAAAGAGCCGATATTGAATGCTTGATCACTCAGAGGATATTGATGCTGGTCAATGACCGGCATATATGTGGCAGAACCCAACAGAGAAGAAAGACCGCAACAGAGAGAAGATTGAAATTAAATAAGAGGCACGTGTTTCTTCCTTACCCATTTACTCTTCCAACCTTCAACATCAGAGGAGTAAGGCAGGAAGAAGGAAGGAGCAGGGTTGCTAAACCCAGAACATACTTCCCTCCACTCAAAGGAGAAGGGGTTGTGGAGAAATAAAAGAGCAGATCATGACTTCTGCTCAAATTTTAAGTTTAAAATTTAACTGGATTATGAAAATAAAAGCATAGGAAGATGATAGAATCTTCTGAAGACATTATTTGGAGACCAGAAAGAGAGGTTCAACAGAGCAGGATTGAAGGCAGTATTTTCTGAATAAAGAAAAGCGATTATACATTGAAACTCCTGCTGAGAAGAGCCTGTTCAATAAACCGGTCACATATCAACAAGAGCCTGCAATCTGACTTATTTATGTTGCTCATGTTTCTGATGGGTGAGACCAAGGATTTGAATCTGACTTAAAAAACTGAGAGACTGATAATATGGAGTCAAAGTGAGATGAGGTTGAACCTGTGACATTAATGGGATATGAGAACTGAAAGGGGACTTTGTGTTTCCCAACCCAACCCCTCCTCTTTTATATGTACAGACTTGGGACCAGAGTTGGTATATGGTTGGCTTAAGATCCAATGGCTGCTTAATAACAGAGATAGCTATCTTGACTATCTTTGGAGTATTATTAAAAATAAATGCTCCAATTCTTGTTTTAAATGTGCACTACTTCATCATTTAGTTTCAAAATAATTAGATTTGTGGATGAAAAGATCATGCTTTTTATGGTGGTCCTCTGCAATTTTGAAGCTATCTGAAACATAGTGACTTCAATTTTTCTAGATCCTTTACAACCCAGAGTGCATATTGCTCAGAAATCTCTTTGTGATCAGAGTCCCCTACAATAGTAACTAAAAAATAAAAGAGCTTTATTGTGTATTCCAAATGTGGCTCTGCCTCCAGGATTGGCTTATATCATTGCCCCTTCCTCTCCCTTTGGAGCAGGACTTACTGCTTTGTCAAATCCCCAAAGTCAATCCAGTTCTATGGAGCATTAGAGAATAATGCGAATTTTACTGAAGATGTCATAGGGTGAGAAAAAATATGGTAACAACATAGAGTGAAACTTAATAAAATTCTCAATTAAATACCTTGCCCCTCCAGTATCTTTTCAGTCATAGCTGCTTTTCTTTCCTAGACGCCCCCAACCTACACCCTCTACAGGCTCACTGGCTCTACCTTTTCTTGCCTTCCAGAAATTTCATGAGCTCTCTCCCACGTAAAGCAATTGAATCTTCTCCTAGCTTCTCCCATCTAGCACCCTCACACCATCATGTCATGAGGAATCCCCCACTGTGGGGTCAGTCTCCTTAGAAAGCAGAGGGACATTCTAAATAAGAAATAACTTTTTCTCTGAAATAAAGTCATCTTTGTACCATCTTTAGGCAGTAGAGTACTCTTCATGTATTTCAATTCATCATGAGCAATTGATACCTGTAGATCCCCCTTACTTCTAGAAGTTCAGTCCTTGCCCTTAAGGAGAATCACTCCTTAGTGCTGGACGCAGCTTGTAGAGAACTAAGCCTTTAAAGTTGGTGTGGTTACCTATCTATGGCTCGCTCTCTCTGGGATGACCTCATGTTTGTGCTAGTGTCTGCTCTTGTCTCTCTCTTCTTTGCTCTAATATCAGATTTGAACATGCGCTACTATGCTAACATGATACTGGGCCCAGCCCTGGCCCACCCTCCTTATTACTGAGTTCTCATTACTTGAACTAGATTTCTTCATACTTTCCTATTCCTCCCTGCATTCGGCATTTGTCCTCCCCCATTTTTAGAATGTGACTCTTGTATCAGCTCTGAGAGCTGACCTTACTTAGCTATATGGTTGGAGATACAAGTCCTATCTAAAATAAAGGGGAGTTGGTGAGTTTCAGGGTGCCATTGCTGGTCTTAGGTGATGTTGTGAAGAGAGATTTTCATGTCCTGACTAACAATCCCTCTGTGACGCTACCAGATGAGATCTGGCATATCCTGTAAGGCCTATTTTTAGCAACAAATTGTATTACTATCTAAGGGATCATACACTTGCAGGCAAATCCACCTTGACTTTTGGTTGAAATTTTCCAAAAGTATAAATAGATGCAGTTTCATGAAATTGTCAGTGCCTTCTAAAAAGCTTACTCAGAGTTGGTTCATGGAACAAGCAGGCATTTTGTCCTCACAGTCTGAAATCATGCACTCTAGAAGACCCATGGCATGGGGTTGTGGTGAAGCAGGAAGCTGGTCCCCCTGCTGTTAGCCACGTAGCTAGTGAGGGGGCCAACCTTACTGCCCAGCATCAGCCTTTCAATGGACTTGCCTGTTGTCTGCTCATGGCCATGGGGATTTTTTAATGAGGATAAATTATATGCTATTCTTGAATTTTGGGATTCTTAAAGATCTTGGGTATTTGTCTAGATTCTCAAGCTCTTACTGTATTCTCTTAGTCACTCCCAGTCCAAGGCTACTGTTTGTCACATGCTATGAAGGAGCTATCTCCTCTTCCTGCCTGGACCATTTCAATCTGTCCATTTGACCTCTCCCAAAGTCTATAATTAGGCTCTCCCAAAGAACAGGGTAAAACATATAACCTGAGGTTAGGAAATGGGATGTGAGTCTTGGCTCCAAAACTTGCCCATTCTGTGACCTTGTGAAAGGCACATTACTTCTCTGAATCTAATTTTCCTTATCAGTAAAATAAGCATAAAAATACCTTCTTCATAGAGTTGCTCAAAACCTTAAATGAGATAAGATATAGGAAAGCACTTTCTAAAGTACAAGATTCCTACAAATGCAATGTAATATTATTCCCTTGCAATCAATTTGTAAGACTGAGAATATAGAGTTTGGCTACCTTATATCCTCTATGGAAAAAGGTAGAATATAAATAATAATTAGGTTATTTTACTCTAAAGTTTTCTTGTAACTTTCAAGTCTCTCTTTTTATTGGGAAATTTTGTCAACCTTTAAAAACATCATTTTGAACAGTAGAAGTTATCAATCTCCATTGTATTAATAGTAACCCAAACACAAACTGTGTTTTAGGGTGTTAATGTAACATTGCATTACCTAGCACTCATTTATTTACCTATTCCACCAATAAACTATGGGAATCATGACGGGTGTTGCCTTCTAACAGAAAGAGCAAGAGATAATTATCAAGTACTCAAAGATTGTTTGACTAAAATAGTTATGTATAGAGAAATTTGGAGGCCATATTCTTTCCAAGCTCTCTGTGCCTTTAAAAAATAATATCACCTAAAATTTGCATATGAATTCAGAAATGAATGTAACCAGTGGGTATCATTCACAATTTATTCTATGTCTCCTTGGGTCTCTGGTTCTGTCCTGCCTTAGAGCTTTACAATGTGGATAAGCAGCAAATATTTGTATCCATTACTTAAATTCCATTTTAAAAACCTCTCTTTAATTTCACCTCTTTTTTTAAATTTTGGGATTGCAGCTTGAATTGTAAATTTTGCATACAAAAGTCACACAGCAGTCAAACAAAGAGTAAGGAGTGCAGTTCTAAATGTCTAGTCTTCTTGAACTGAAGGTGCTTTCTTCTTCTCAGCCACCATCAGAGTGGAAAGGGTTAATGAATTACTCAGTTCCCTGCTCTTTGCTCAGTTTCCGGTGGTAACCTAAATCCAATGGAACCACACAGACCTGCACTCAGCTTTTCCATCGTTTATATTTCTGGTGCCTGAAACAATGTCCTTAAAATGAAAGGAGCATTCTTGGCAAAAACAGACACCTGCTGTTTGGGTGAACTTGAGAATCCTTTGGTTTGCTTTAACAAAATAAATATTTCAGGGAAGAGCAAGTTCCAGGTCTGAAGATGACCTAGGTAGGGCTGGCTCCATGCAGCACTAGCCAGGGCATTGGAGATAATGGAAATAGGTGGTCTCTGTAGGAGGGAGGTGGGAAAGGAGCGAGAGAGAAGCTCCGGATGAGATCATTACTTAAAGTACGGTTTGGCCTGAGGAATAGAAACTGTGCTCCCTAGATGGATGCAGGAATTGAACATGTGGGTAGCTGTGGTTCACTTCTCAGAGGATAGTCCGGACTGGAGTCATTGTTCAAGTTTTACTTCCAGAAAATACCAATTACACACTTTCAGAAAGTTAGTAGGCTGTCTGTATATATAGAATATGGGTGAAAAATAATACATATTATTATCAAGAATGGGAAGAAGGGAGAACTAAAATTTATGGTATCCCTGCTATATGCCAAATACTATGCAAACATTTTTTCAGTTACTCCTCTCAGCTAACCTATGAGATCTTATTATTACCGTCTTATAGAGGAGGAAACTAAGGTTCAGTGAGGTTAAGTAAGTTACTAAGGGTGATAGAACAAAGAAGTAGCAAAACCAAATTTGAATCCCAATTTGTTTGATTCTAAAGTCTGGGCTTTCTCTGGTACAGGATTTAGTCTTCCAAAGTCTGTCCTAGGTCGGATCGTGCTCCTCAGGCTTGGTCATGATTGCTGCTGTCACACACTGAGCACTATATTGCGCATCTTACATGTATTGTTTATCATCCTCACAAAAACCTTAAACATAAGCTTTATTATTCTTATTTTACAGATAAAGAAACTGAGGGTGGATAGGTTAAATTGTACTCAAAGGCATAAATGGGTGGAACTGAGCTTCACACCCTAGTTTGTCCCTCTCCAAAGTCTATGTTGGGTTTTGTTTTTTAAATAATTATTCTGAATACAATGAAGTTAAAAAATTATTCCAGATCCAATAAATTTTCTGCATTAAGTGACTTGGCACCATAATACTTTGGGGAACAGTATCAACCATGAATCACTGTGTAAGGGTGGGCTGTTTATATGGTTGTCAGGAACACAAGAAGGAAACAGGGAAACAGACTGTGTTCAAACTCACTCACTCTATCTATCTATCATCTGTCTATATATCTACCATTATCTACCTATCATTATCTATCTATCATCTATCTATTCTGTTTTTAAGTAGCAATATAGCAATTAATCTCCAACTGTCCATCCCTAAGTTGAAAGTATAGCTAACTTTTAAAATTTCTTACTAAGCTCCAAAACAAAACAACAGCCTACCCATAGATGGATTCAGGAGTAAAATGAGGGATGGGGCCAGAGGCAGAATAGACACAAAACTTTTGTCCTTTTCCAGGTGACTTCAATCTCTTCCTCCCATTTGCTAGTGTGTTATTGAGAATCAGGGCTTTAGCTCTTTTAAGACCAGATCCTGCAGTCTTGCAGTAGTATTTAATTCAGTATTTATGTTCCTTCAAGAAACACTTATTGGGAGCTTACTATGTGTCTGGCACTGTGCTAGATGCTGTAGATATACAGCTTTGCAAGACTCAAGTCTCTGTCCTCAAGGAGCTCACAGGCTAGAGGGGAAAATAGATGTATAAACTTAAATTGTGAAGGGTGCATTCCCAATAAGCTCTCATAATTCCAAACACCAGAATTCAAGGAGTAAACAGCCAATCAGAGATGTTCCTGGCACCTTTTCCTCTTGTCTCTGGTGTTCAGTCACATTGAAGCACAACTATGTAGTCCCGTAGGTCAGGAAAGAGCCATGGTCCAAGTCACCAACTTGTTCCTATTGGTGAAAAGATATTCTCATCTGAAACTAAAGTTCAATCAAGCATAAATACTTTCTTTCTAGTACAATACATACTTTAGTGTAACCAAAATATTGATAATGGGATTTTTCTGAATAGATATATTCTAGCTAAAAAATGCAGTAGAAATTATAGACACATGCATTGATCTTACTTGGATTTCACTTCAAATGAATATATTGTGAAAGCAAACAAGCAACAAAAAAAGTAATAGCCCACAACTAAAAAAACTCAAATGGCCAACAAATGGGTGAATGGTTCAACAAATTGTGGTATATCCTTACAATGGAAGAGTATTCAGCAATAAAAAGGAATGAACTTTTTGATGAAAAGTCTTCTTTTCCTTTGGGTAAATACCCAATATTGGGATTGCTGGGTTGAATGGTAGGTCTACTTTTAGTTCATTGAGGAATCTCCATACTATTTTCTGTTGGGGTTGTACTAATTTGAAGTCCTACCTGCACTCAAATGTTTATTGCAACACAATTCACAATTGCAAAGATGTGGAATCAACCCAAATGCCCATCAATTCATGAGTGGATTAATAACATATGGTATATGTATACCATAGAGTACTACTCAGCCATAAAAAAAGATAAATTAATACCTTTTGCAACAATCTGGATGGAACTGGAGACCATTCTCCTAAGTGTACCTCAAGAATGGAAAAACAAACACCACAAGTACTCACTATTAAATTGGAACTAACTGATAAGCACACATGTGCACAGAGGGAAGTGAAACTCAGTGGAAATCAACTGGGGGAGGAGGGGGGAAAACCAACCTAATGGGTACTATGAACACTACTTGGGTGACAGGCACACTTATAGCTGGGACTCAAGCATTATAAAAATGATACATGCAAACTTAAAACATTTGTACCCCCTTAATATTTTGGAAAGAAAAGGAATGAACTGTTGATTCACATACAAAATGGAGGAATCTCAAAATAACTATGCTCAATGAAAGAAGCCAGTTCCTCCTCCCCCTCCTATAAAAGTATATATTGTATTATTTCATTTATGTAAAATTTTAGAAAATGCAATCTAATCTATATTAATAGAAAGCAGGTGAGTGGTTGTCTGGAGATGGGGGGGGCAGTTGTGGAAGGGTGGAGGGAAGAATTACAAAGAGGCACAAGCAAACATTTGAGGGTGATGTTCATTACCTTACATGTGGTGATGGTTTCCTTAATGTACACATCTGCCAAAATTAACAAATTTTACACAATAAAAACCTGTAGCTAGACTGCATTTCAATTATAACTCAAAAAGTTGTTTTTTAAAAAATGTAACAAAATCCTTTCTTATTATGCATGCATATTTGACCTTCAGTTAACTTTCAGTTAACTTCCTGGCTCTGTTCCTCCAGCAACTTCATAAGGAAACATGTTACCTATGTTGCTAGGCAACACTGCTTATGGCAAAAATGACCCCTACTTGGTAATTTGGACTGGGAGGAACTAAAAATACACTATAAATGCCTGATGGGGACACCAAACAAAAAACCAATAAGCCAAAATTTAAGATAATTTTCCTCATAAAATTGGCCAAAGATGGCAGCTCTCTCTATTTACTAGTCAAAGCAACATTGCCATTTGTTAATACAAAGAGTGCTGATTTTGAAATTAACTCTTGATGCATTAAAAAATTGATAATGTATATTATTTCAAGTTGGGTACATAAAGTAGAATTTTATTAATATTTTGGATTACAACACTTCAAATTTGCATATTTCAAATTACCATCCAATGTGATTACCATATAAAACAATATGATGAGGGCACTGACAAAGGTAAGTTCAATCTGCTTTGGGGGTGTGTGCGTTGTATGCGTGCATGCGAACGTGTGTGTGTGAGGCAATCAGGGAAAACTGCCTGGACTTGGTGGTTTGGGTGGAGGAACAAATGGGGAAGACATCTCAGACAAAGAAGAGAGTGTGTGAAAAGGAGTAAAAGTAAGAAGCAAAACGGTGGCTCTGGAGAACTGATGGCAGCTTGATGTTGCTGGTGGAAAGTGAGAAATGATAAATAGAACAGAGGGGTTGCAGATGTCAGTGCACAGCATCTTATCCATGGGGTTAAAGAACTTAGAATTTATCCTGAAGTTGATGGAGATGTCTTCCCCCAAATATCCCCTTGGCTCCCTCTCCCTTGCCATTTTGCTTTTCCTCTTACATCACCTCAAAAGGCCATCCCTGAACAACCAATCTACAATGGTACTTCCTGACAACTTCTATTTCTCTACCTTATTTTTTTTCCATAGCACATACCCCTTCTTAACATAATATTACTTATCTACTTTAAAAATGGTTTTACTATGGTGTTCTTCAGCAGAATGTAGTTTTATGAAGACTAAGGCATGATCTGTTTTGTTTACTCTTATATCCCTAGCACTTGAACGATGCCTGACATATAGAACGTGCTTAACACTTTGCAAAACAAATGAATAGGGGCCCACTGATGTTTTTAAAACTAAGTGATGACAGTGTTGTATTTGTCAATCCTTACGCTGGTGACCGTGCAGAAGAAGGATTTAAAGATAACAAGACTGGAAACAGGTATGCCAGTTAGGATGTGGCTTCACTAGGGTGGATAAGAGATGCTGAGGACCTAAATAGGCAGTGGTAAATGGAGAGAAGGAGGTGGATTCTAAAAATATTTCACTGAAAATCGACAGGATTCAATGGCTGATGGACATGAGGCATGAAGAAGAAGAAAGCATCAAGGACAACTTTCAAGTTTTTAACTTACTTCATTATGGGTGATATTATTAATAATATAGATGGTATTGGCGTAAGGAACAATTAAAGGGGAAGATAGTGGGTTTACAAACCATTGATGTTAAGACACTTTCAATATAACCAGATAGAGATTTCTAGGAGCGGACTTGTAGCTATAAGTCTGAAACCCTGGGCAAGAGGAGGATTTGGCTAGAGAAATGGGCTTTGGCGTGAGCAGCAGTCAAGTTGTAGATGGAGTTTGAGAGTGGTTTTGACAAATGGTGCAAATCTCATAGAAGAGTGAACTTTTACTTGAGAGGAGAAGAATAATTATTTCAAAGTAGAAATGAGAAGGCAGGAAAATCTCAACCTTTTGACCCATAATATGCTCCACAGGAAAGAATGGAGCTAATCAAGGAGGTGGGTGTAGCATTTGGTGAAGAGATTTTTGAAGCCATATTTGTAACAGCAGGAATGTATTATAAGAATAGTGGAAGGTGATGACAGTGGCACATACATATTGGGGGAGCAAGTAGTGAGAAAGCCCCAGATGAGTAAGGGATGAGGAGACAGAGAAAATAAGGGATATTGCTGAGGGAGAGGCAGAATTGTCTTTCATTGACAGAAGGAATACGAGGCTGGTTGGAAATGATTATCCTCAAGTGTCTGACTTTGGCACATAATGTTTTGGTGCCAGAAGTGACTAAGGATCCCAGATAGCAGCATTTGCCCTCATCTCAGAGATATGCTGGGGACCTATCTCAGGGTAGGGTCTGCCTTGGCTCTGCAAAGCATCCAAGAGGGCCCAAAGGAGTTTTGGGCTTCATAATTATGTAGAAAACTGAATGAAGTATATATTATTATTTTAATAATAAAATCTGATTATGATAAAATAATTTCTATATCTGATAGTGGCCATCTTAATCCCCCTCTACCCTCATTGGTTTGGTATCAGTTCTTAAAAATGCATCTTGTCTTTGAGCAATGTGAAAAGTGGAGATTACATTAATTGGAGGAAAGTGAGGTTAAATTCGTATTTGATAAACTCGAAGTGCACAGTAGTTGGAATGATTTTTTTTCAACCAGTTATTGCATTCTAAAAAAGTCACAATTTGATTTTGAATTTCTCAGTCAATTTAGTATCACAAATATAATGTGATATTAATAGAATATAAAACAAGTAATGCAATGCAATGTAATGGGATGCAAGTTCCCTATGAGTCTGTCATAGAATGCTTCACATATGACGGCCCCAACAAACCTTGCCTCCCAGTATTCATGGCCTTCTGTAATTTCTTCCCACAATGACTCTTTGGCCAATTGGATGTTGGCAAGCATAGGTTTGAAAAGTGCTTGCACAGTGGAGCTGGTCATCTTGGAACTCTTTCTCTTAGAAGCTCATTCTTTTGCTATAAAGAAGCTCAGGATAGAATATTGACTGAGAGGCCATGTGGAGAGAGGCTATGCAACGTGAGAGGCCATCTTTGGACATTCCAGCCCCAGCTGATGGCTCAGATGAATGAAGCCACAGAAGTGATCTCAGATATACCAGGTAGGGAAGGACACAGTTCAGACCCACCATCCTACAGAATCATGACAAATAATCCACTGGGTTTTTTTTAATCCACTAAGTTTTGGGGTGGTTTGTTATGCAGCAACAGATAACTGACAAAGAGTCTCTTCAGAGATCATCTGTGTCTTATGAAGCCAATCTTGGGGGAACAGGAGTCTCATTGTGCAGTTTCAGCTAATAAAAAATATTTTTAGGTCCTTTTTTGTGAGGACAAATGATCTCTCCTCTTTCTTCTGAAGAAGGGTACCAGAGTATTCCTCTGGAAATATAATGTCCATATTTTTATTGTAACCAGATCTAATCAATCCTTACATTTAAGGTTTTACTATACGTCACATTCATGTGCCTGGATCTTACTGTTTCCATGATTGTGTCATGGGATAGTTTGGTCAAATGACTCCTGTTCAGAAGTGCCAGGAAGACTTTTCCAGTAATATTCTAGGGATTCCATCAGTTCTCATCTAATGGAAGTAGGAAAAACAACCAAAAGCAAATCCAATACCCTGTGACCCCACCTCCCATAACCCTACCCCTTTGCCTACCTTTAACTCCCATTACTCTTCCAAGAAGGAACAAACAGGTCAGCAAACATGTGGACTTTATAATCTCTGCTATTTTAACTTTTTAAAGACTCCTTGTAACATTGGCAAGCAAGTTAGAGCTCTGCAAGTATCCTTTTGATTGCAAAACACACAGGAACTTACTCCTGACTAGATTATTGTTTTTCCATACACAAATGGCTTTTCTTTGCAAAATGTGCTTGGGGCAAATGTCCAACACCAACTGAATTCCCATGATTTTGTACCCACTTTTCTTCCCTATGAAGGTGAATGATTTAAATTAAAACCAAACCTGGCAAAGCACAGGGATTCCATTAGTTTCATACCATGCTGTTCGCAAACATTTTGAATTGTGGAGTGGCATTGTTTGATTGTACATTTCTTAGAGTTAATTTATGCTAAAAACACAGATGGGGATAGTAATTGCATTCCTATGGAACAAATATTTAGTGTTCTTTTTCCTCAAGGTCAGCTTTCATTTAATAGTCCTAAAACTACTATTTATATAACCATGATTCAATTCACTTATTTCGTTAATCATCTCAAGTTTTGGTTTAATATCCTTAACATATACCTTTAACTAAAGAATTTTGAATTTCATTTGTTATCTATTTAAGTTTGAATCAAGCCTTGTATGTTTGTCTAGGGTGGTGATGATATTTATGCATTGCTGACCATTTTTCCAGTTCTGTTGTGGTGATAGCGCTGGTCCCTTTCAGAAAGGAAGCTGAAAGCTTTCTTGCTGATGGTTACCAAGGACTATTGCTGCTAGGAGATAGTTCTTTCAAGTATGAGCCTGTGTTGTCATTTACACAGAGCTATCGCTCAGAGAAGAATCTTACACTTAAAGGCATTATATGAATGAAGACAACATGTCACTCCTCCGAAAAGTATTTGTCTACTCTGATTTTCAACCCAAGAAAACTCATCTCCTTGGAATCAGTATTTCAGGAAAAACTTCAAGTTCTGAATGAATTATTCCATTTGAAATCAAGATGTCATGGTTTTAAGTAACTCTTACAATATTAGATTTGTGTACATCCAATCATCACACAATCATATTGCTTGAAGAAACAATGCCACTGTCCTACTATTCATCCTGTGGTGGTGTTATTTCTGGAAGATTCTTGGCTCCAACTTAGAGTGGCATTTCTTACATTCTTACGTTCATAATGAGGATTTCCTTTAAAAAAGACCCATAGTAAGAGGTGAGCACCACTGTAGGCTTCCCCCAATATCTTCATGTAAATATGGTCCAAGTGATGGACCAGTGATATTTTCATTTCATTGATCTTAGAGAGTACTCCTGGCCCAGTTTTGCAAAAGCTATGTGAAAGTCAGACTTAAAATATTCAAAGTTGAGACTTGAGTGTTTCATAACTTACCTATAATGGAAAGTTCTTTTAACTACTTCATGGGTGCAGGAAGATAATTACTAATGGATTTATAAACTGCAGAAGCTGTTTAGGCTCACTGACTTGTAATTTACATTTGGCTTCAGTGGACAATTATAAATATGCTCTGACTATAGGATAACCCAACTTTTCTTGGTTGGTAGCTCTATAAATCTAGAGGTACCCAGAACTTAGTTGTTTCTCAAAACACTTTCAGGTCCCACCTCATCCACACATAACAGGGTGTAACAGGATAGATACCAGTATTTTGAGAATGCCTATGTAATGCCCTTGTGGCTAAGTGATTGACCATGTATGATGTATGTTTTCACATCATCTAATAGGCAAGTAGACTATCAGTGTATAGTTGCTGTTGGGCTTAAACGTAATACCTGTATTTATGTGAGAGAAATCCTCTGCATTGTTTAGTAGTCACCAAGGAAATGGTTTAACTCACTGCTAAACTTTAGTATAATTAGAACTTTATATTAGAGGTTTATGATAGTGTTTCTGATAACAAATAGTATGATATTTTTAAAGGAATGTGGTTATGTTCTTAAAATGGACTTGTATACTTCATTAGTAACTTAAGAGATAATTTTATATTGCTATAGCCCAGAGATTCTCAAATGAGTTATTCTGCCCTCCAGGGAACATTTGGCAACGTCTGGAGGCATTTTTGATCATTACGACTGGGGAAGTGTTACTGGTATTTAGTAGGTAGAGGCCGGGATGCTGCTAACCACCCTTCAATGCACAGGACAGCTTCCCTCCCCCATCCCCAATAAAGAATTATCTGGTCCAAACTGTAAATAATATCAGGGTTGAGAAGTTCTGCTCAAGCCCTTTATGGAGGGGTGGCTACAGGAAACTCTATAGTCTAATGGGATAAGCACTGGACTGGGAATTTGAACTCCTATATTTGAGTGCTCATTAATAGCCCAGGAAATCTGCGGAAGGGCAGCTTACCTTGCTCAGCTTACTTATTCATAAAAATGATAAATTATTTGCCATCTTTGCCTTACAAAGGTGAGATACTCATTTAGAAATAAAGGTGACGTGAACTTGCAGTGACCTCATTGTTGATTCTGTTTCTCTCTGATGTGTGGTAGGAGATTGGGAAGAAAGTATCATTCATTTTTAGCACATACAGATTAATAATCATCTGCATCTTCCTTTGCAGATGCCTGGATTGAGAAATCAGCATTCTTCTCTCTGACAACTCACTTGGTTTCCAGAGTTGTGATCTTGCAGAGATTGGATCCTATTCTTTGCATCCTTCTTTGGTGGACTACGAGGAGGAAAGAGTCCCCTATGTGTTCATGTGTTGGCAATATCTTGCTGATTAACTGAGACCACACACTCTATTGTTTCAATAGTTGTGGAATAGTGTCTCTTTCTGTGGCATTCTGATGTGAGCCACCAGACTACGTAGAGCTGGTAACTGGTGCTTAGCGTGTGGAACAAATTGAAGAAACTCTATTCCAATGATGCATATTCAAAATTGATTTTCCTTTATGGGTAAACATTGAGGTTTAAAAATAGAATATCTCAGCTTTTCCATAGATGCGAATGCTGACTGAAGATCCAGCATCCAAATACATTTCTTTCTCACATACAATTTCCCCTTTTCACATAATCTGGCTCTAGCATGAAAACATAGCCTTTTAGCCATTTGGTTGGCTGCATTAGGGCTGTATGCGGTGTTCTCAGTTATACCCGATTTTGTATTCCCTGAACAGTGGACTGGATAGAATATTTGTCCAGAGACAAACTCGGTATTGTTTTTAGAATGAAAATAACAAAACACTACAAGTCCTAATCCTCCTAGGTAAACAATACAAGTTCAAACTTTAGATTCAAAGACATAATTTTGCAAAGAACAGCCCCCTTCTTGCCCCATGCCTTCACCCATCCAAATGACCTGGCCACACACTCCTTGGGCTACCTGCTTTCTTACGCTCCCAAACATTCTTTGCTCTCAGACAGGCTAAGCAATTGTTTGCTTGAAGTAATTGCGTTCCCATGATAAAAAGTTAAATACATTTGAATTTCTTATAAACCACATTTAAATCTTTGTTAATTAAAGTAGAATTTTTCTCCATTTCTGTGGTCATAGATCTCCTACTCTAGTCTGCTAAATTGTTTGATTTAGCTTCTACTCTTTGGTTGATTCATTTATGTGAAATATTTTAAGCGGCAACGGAACACAAATCCCTACTCTGCTCTCTTCTGAGCAGATGATGATTATACCATGATGTCTCATTCTTTCTTATGTAGCTGCTCAGGACATTCTGGGTCTGTATTTTTTCCTTTAAACTTCTTTTTTATTTACCTTTCCTGAGGCCTTTCCTATTAAATACTATTAAATGAGCATACATTGGAAGGGAAAGACCAGTGTCTGCCAAAATTATTACTTTATACCCTATGTATTTGAACGTAAAGAAAATGATGTTTTTTTTTTCTTTTCTCTTTTCTTTCCTCCTTGGTGAGAATTCTAAGCAGACCTTTCTGGAAATGGATCTTTTAAATTCTGGGGAAGCCTCCTCATTATATAGACAACCCTTCCATAGCTGAGAGAGATTGTAGCCCCACTTTAGCATGATGTCACAATCGAGGAAATGCCTCTCTTACATTTAAAATAATTGAAAAACAATTTAAATCTTACTGCACTGCTATGTGATATTACATCATTTATAACACAGAAATACTTCTTAAAATGTTTTTCTCCATTTATCTCATTCTTAGTATCTCCTGCATCTTACTGCACCCCCAAGTATCTCCCAAAACCGTATCAAGCTTTCCCAAACTTGCTTAAACCCAGATATGTTTCTTGCTTCTTTCGTCCCCTTTCTGGCTCAGTTATTTATTAGGCAAACCAATGTGGTCTCTCAGGTGTCTTTCAGTTTTCTGCTGGAGCTTTCTTCCTGCATTCCTTATAGGAAAGGAAGATCTTGAAGCTAGAATCCTTCTGTCTTGGAAGGCAGGTGAGGGTGGGAGAGATGGGAGGATGGGAAGCACATAACTAAATATATGTTTTTGCTTTTATTCCTGTCACATGCAGTAGTTGTAAATTGGGACAATATGTTTCTTGAACACTGAACACAACTGAAACTCAGAAATGAGTACAAAAACTCCCTCAACTCTTAGAAATTTGTGGCTTAGTCCTCATTCCTTCCCTGTTACCCATTCAACTCCTCAATTCTTCTTCCCAGATATCTCAAACCAACCTGCTGCTTCTCTTTGTGGTTGAATGTTAAGGTTTAAAAATAGAAGCCATTATCATCTCTCAGCTAGACAACGTCACTGCTACACATAGCAAGAGTGACTTCATTTGTTTTAAGTTTCTCTCAAACGCAAAGATGATCATTTCACATTCCCTTGCTTGAAAGCCATTAATTGCCTTCAGGATGATGTCCACACCCATCAACCTGTGTTCCGTGCCCTCCGCCATCAAAACCCTTCTTACCTCCACCACATTCCCCATCATATCCTTCTTTCTAGCCACATTAATATTCTTTCAATTTATGAATTGCCATGATCTCTCTTACCTCTGATGAAATGTTCTTCCTGTCCCACTCTGCTTTACACGGCCAACTCCTTTTCCTACTTCAAGCCTCGGTTTAGACATTATTTTCTTCAGAAAGCCCTCTCTGACCCTCTGGGACTGAACTAGGTCACCCTAAAATGCAAACCTTTAGCACCTTCCACTGTTTGTTGTTTGGCTTGTAAAATCCAAACTGTATATAGTCTGGCTCAGTGTTACATTCTACTTTGTGTAGCATGAAAATAGGTGCTCAATACATATTTGTTGATTGCAGGAACTAATGTTTGTTGAGCAGCTACTATGTGCACTACTCAACAAGCCAAGAAATGTATCTATTGACTGGTAAAATTCCTCCATTGGAGCAACTCTGCACATACCCCATGGTGATGTGGGGTAATGTTGTAGCTCTGTCCTTCATGTCATCTGACATTCCCATTGTGAGCTATTAATGATGACGACAATAAAGCTAACCCTTATCTCTTACCATGTGTCAAGCCTTGTCCTGAGTGCTTTATGTGAATTATCTTATTTAATTCCCATCCTAAATATTTATTCTTTAGTAGGTTGTAAAATAGGGATTATTATTATCTCCATTTTTTGGATGAGAAACTTGAAGCTTAGTAAGCAGTGAAGCCTGGATTCAAGCCTAAGTATTTTGGATCTACTCTATTAAACTGGTTTCAATGAACTGAAATTGGTGGAGTAACTTGGGCCATTATAATGACTACACTAACAATTGTAATCTCTCTCATTATACATATTTTGCAAGCATATTTCATTTGCTCCTTTGAACAATACTGTGAGTTACATAAAGTAAGTTTTACTTTCTTCCTTCAACTGCTGGTAAAACTTATGGACAAACTGGTCAAATAATGTTCAAAATTAGTCAGCTAATGAGAAATGAATGGAGCTTCAGAACCCAGTTGTCTTGACTGTTTAAACATTTTCACTGGCTCTCCATGACCTTGAGAATAAACACTGAGCAGGGCTCACCCACCTCTTCTAGCCTCATTGTCACCAACTTTCCCCAGGAATCTTACGCTCAGCCCGACCAGACTACCTGCCATTTTTTTTCATATATTCTATATGCTTTCAGAGCTTGCCTCTTGATTTACACCAAATTTTGAAACCTAAACAAGGAAGGTCAAATGGATGTCAGGCTTTTAAAAACAAGGAAAGTTTGCCTGGATCAAGTTAGATAAATGAGACTTACAAGTTAAGATGAACAAAATGGGACAACGGGAACATTTCTGCTTTCTGATTCGCAGAGTCTGGGTCTGTTCATTCCACATCCTCCAATTTGCATTTATTTGTTCTGATAGGCACACTCTTGCAAGTGACAAATGAACAGTAACTTTGTGGAAGCATAAGGAGTGAAAATAGCCTGTTTCTTTGGTCCATAACTGAAACATCCTAAGCTCTCAGACACATTAATAGACAACATCTGCTAAAATCAAGAGAAAGAGTGAAAAACAGGATATGAGGCTTTGGGGATTAGAGTGAAGGGTGTCCAGCATGGACAAAGCTCCCATGACCGAGTAACTGAGGCCAAGTGACTTGGTTAAGCAAAATATAAACAACTAAAAAGAAACTGTTGAACTGGAACAGAATTAATTTTATTCATTTTTTTCTTCAGTCTCTTTAAGCTAAACAGATAATATAGAAAGATACATAAAATGCTTTTGAGTCAAAAAGGATAGTCAATTAGAATGTTTGGTCTTTAGGGAATCATGTTGAGAGGGCTAGAGTATAATTCTTTTTACTTTTCCTCTTGATCTTGAAAACTTCTTGAAATTTAAAGAAATAATTACTAAAAAACATAATGGCCTCTTCACAATCTTTTGATGACATCTAAATAAATAAAAACAATTTAATGAAATTTTTGCTTAGTTCTCAAAAAAACTACACAGCCATGGAAGGAAGTTATGACATCTTTAAACATTCTTCAAACAAAAGCCATTGTAGAGTGAAATTTAACTTACAGTATACAAAGACTGAATGCTTTCATGACTTTGCCCTTGTTGCAATATGGCAGAATGGCAGGCTTCTACCAGAGAGGAAGTAAATACTGAGAATTGATTCTGTTATGTAGAAAAATGCACATACCTCTGGACATAAATTTCATCTAAGACCATTCAGAGAAAATTGTTTTTTCTTTTTTTCCCTTTTTTTTAGAGATAGGATTTTGCTCAGTTGCCCAGGCTAGAGTGCAGTGGCATCATCCTAGCTCACTGTAGCTTCCAACTCCTGGGCTCAAGCGATCCTCCCACCCCAGTCTCCTGGGTACCTGGGACTACAGGCTCTTGTCACCATGCCCAGCTAATTTTTAAAATTTTGTAGAGATGGGGGTCTCACTATTTTGCCCAGGCTGGCCTTGAACTCCTGGACTCAAGTGATGTTTTGTCTTTTCAGGGATGTTTTTCTCAGTCCCACAATTATGATAACCTTGTTTAGAAGAATAAGTTATGGTTATCCAAGGATCAGCACACTTATTCTGAAAAGGGTCAGTTAGTAAATATTTTTGGTTTTGTAGACTTTATGGTTTTTGTGGCAACTACTCAATTTGCCACTGTATTGTGAATGCAGCTATAGACAATAAGTCAGTAATGGGCATGCTTGTTTTCCAATGCAACTTTACTTATAAAAACAGGCAGTGGGCTGGACCCTGGGTCATGGTTTGCTGACCACCAATGTACACTAAACATTTCCTAATATTTAAATAAGGCAACTTTTCTTTCTAGATTCTGAGCTAGGTTCAATTACTCCTTAGGCTTTTCTAGTTGAATACATTGGTTTAAGTGGATGCATATCATAAAGTGGTCAAAATAGTTGCTTTTCTGATGATAAATGATAGGACTTATAAAATGTTACTAGACATGGCTGGCTGTTTTTTCCTTTGGCTTTTAAACAAATGCCAAAACCTCGCTACAATGTCTTGATATTGACATTGAAGCCAGTCTGAGGCAGGCTGATCTTGGATGCCATTCAGGGGAGTTAGGAACTGAAGGGCCAACAGTACCTCATTATAAGGTGGTGTTACTTATGAGGCATGGATCTGAAGGGTATTTTTTGCACGACAATGTTCCTAATGTAGAAGGCTACTTTCTCAGAGGGATAAAATTTGAGGACTGCATTATTTTTCTTTCAAATGTCTTCGAGTAGAAAAAGGAATAGACTATATTATATTTCGGGATCTACTTCCAGCCCATAATGCTTGGACTTCACCCACACGGGCAATAGAGTGGTTTCCTCTACTCTCTGTAGCTGAGGGGTCCCCTCTTATTTTATTTTCTCTTTAGGGAGGGGATTAACCCTACCTATTGCCCTCCTCAACTCCCACAAAGTAGTTGGGCCTCCAGATGCTTTTAGGAGAACAGTGACTCATTAAGCTTTCCCAGGTGAGCTCCCTGAAGCAGGTGCATTTTCCTCTGTGTGCCTGCTGCCACAGAAGCCTCATTTGCAGTCAGAGGTAACTTTCCCTAGGGAGGAGCACAGTTTTGAAAGCACTGGAAACAGGGAGGTTTTTCTTTTTTTTTTTTCTACTCTCTTTCATTCCCCTTCCCTCATGACTCTCTGGGGCCTGATGACATATGATCCTTCTGCACCAAGAATCACTTTTTCATTTCCAATGAAGAGACCATTATATAAAAGATACACACATAGAGTGCAGCAACAGATCATTTGTTTTGCAGTTCATGTGCCACCATAAGAGTTGTAAAAGTCTTTATTAACATTTCAAATTGGAATTGAACATAGGCTTTCTCTGTTCCTTTGAAGTGAATGTTCTGAGATGGTGACACTAAGTCCGTATTTTAGAATACAAACTATATGGCTGCTGTGGCTCATTCAAGGTTTTCTAAGCATATGGTATTGCATATCTTTCCTGCCTGTGGCTGCCTCAGTCCAGGTAAGCGCTGACGCGTCTGCTTGGCATCTGTCGCCATACAGCAGTCGGTCAGGCCAGTCCTCGGCTGGTTTTCCCAGGCTCCGTGTAGGTGCAGTCCCTGCTCAATACTCCTTTGTGGATAATAGTGGCCATGAGTCGGAGGAGCAGCTCTGCCCCTGCTGACTGCTCTGATATGAACTAATCCTTCTCATTCTATTTTTGTGGCTATGTGTCCAAATAATGAAAGGCTTGGATGACATGACAGACTCTAGCACTAAAATTCTATTATCATGTAATGATATTTGATTCAATTAAACCAATATTAGAGAATACACAGTATGACTAGGAATAGATTCTGGGATGTAAAGATGAAAAAGAGTTCCTAAAGAAGCCATATTTCCTTTAGAGACTCAAGGTTGTATTTTCTTAGGCAACCTTCTCCTTTTTTTTTTTTTTCTATTTTCACCATTTTGGCTCCACTAGTCATTGATGGAAGGAGAGATTCAGAAAGGGGAAGGGCAACTGAAAGTACCACAAATGTTTATTACTTCATGACTGCAAAAGATCCCTAAAAAATCCATCTGTGAATATCTCTTTGCTCGTCAGTGGAAAACACATATCCTATAATTTGCCCACATGTGAGATACTTGGTCACTGCCTTCCTGGGCCGATAGCCGTGCCACTATGCAGGCTTTGGCAAATATTTTGTGCCCCAAATTTGGCTTACAGGAATGCCTTTGGGGCCTATGAATAATCTAGGTCCCCTGGAAGGGAATCATCCCAATGAAAAGATAGCAAAAAAGTTACACTTACAGGGTTCTGGTCCTTGTCAATAGGAGAACAGGCTGAACATTTCTTCCCTTGGGCATCAGGGTTGTAATCTCCAAACATAAGAGGATCATGCAAAAAAGGTACTTTTCAGAGAAAAACCCAATATCGGAACAAAGGAACTGGGGTGACTCAGGGGGATTTCCAGTTTGGCTGGAAAAATAATTTTCCTTGGTGAGAGCTTGGGCATGGGTAACAGAATGGGCTACTCTTGATTACTAAATCAAACAAAGTATAAATTGCAGAATTTCTTTTGCCATACTGGTAGTGTTTGATGTAGCAATAAGTGGGTAGGGGAGGAGCTGCTTTTATTACAGGGCGTCATTTTAGCAGAAAACTGTTGAATGCTCACATCCAGCTTCCTGTAGACTACAATTACAGAACCCTAAAGGCACAGACTAACAAGGCTACAAAGGAAGTAAATAAAAACTGAGCATGAGCTCAAATTCTTCATAATGCATTCATCACTTCTCTGCCTTTCTCTGTTCTTCCCCTATTTATCTGTCTACTTTTCTGTCTCTTCTTTTTCTGTCTCTCTCTTTCTCCTTGAAACTGTCTTTCTCTGTAGGTCTCTCTCCTCTTTTGTACCTCTCATGTTTTTTGTATAAATGTTTTATTTTGGAATAACTTTGGATTTACAGAAAAATTGCAAAGATACTACAGACAGTTCCCGTGTCTCCTATACCCAGCTTCTCCTCATTTTAATATCCTACATAATCATGGTACATTTTTCAAAACTAAGAAATTAACCTTAGTACATTACTATTAATTAGACTACAAAATGTTTTCACATTTCACCAGTTTTTCCAGTAATGTCCTGTTTATTTCTAGGCTCCAATCCAGGATCCCATATTGCATTTTGTATCTTCCTCAGTTTATTTGCATTTTCAGGTCCTTTTTCTTTTTTTCCAGCTGTGGATGTAGCAGTGCTTCTTTGTTGGGAAAAATGCACCTTGGCTCTATATAAAAATAGTTTGCAGATCTCTTCTTGAGGCACATGATAAAAGCATCAAGGATTTGTTTTTGCCTAAAGTTAATGCCCCTTAATAACTGTCTCTCATATTTTTCCATTTGTAGGAAGTGCCATTTTCTCACACATCTTTCTCTCTATTCTGCTTCAAACCCAGCGGAGATCAAAATTAAGATACTATATTTCCTTTGAGAAAAAGCAGTCACGAGGAGACATAAGATCAGCTCTAGGGGCACTGGAGCCCTGGGACATTTAAAGATGTGCTATGTCAAGACAGTAAAAAGTGCATGGTTGTCAGTTCACAAGTATGTATTACAATGGCGATGCACAGGGAGCTCATGAAAGCTGGTATCATTGATTCACAGAATGCCAAGGCTGGGGGTTTGCGGGCTGTAGAGAGACCTAATTTATCTTGGTTACTTTATGGAGTAGAAAGCTGGAGCCAGGGAAGGAATTGTCTTGACGAAGTTTCAATGGAGAAGAAAAGCTAGAACCCATGCCCTTGCCCCTCTGGTCCAGTGCTTCTTAGGTCACTTTTGCCAAGAAAAGCCCTATTAACCAATGCTATGGAATAAGTAATTGACAGCTTAATGACGTCATTTAAACAGCGTATCATTAAAAATGGTAACACATATTTCAATATTTTATTTTATCATAAAAACATATACCTGAACACAGTAACTTCTTAAAAAATTTATGACTGAGGCTAATTTATGTTTTCTGAGTATGAATCCAGATATTAGATAGAGTTCATGTTGTCTTCTTTATATAAGCCATGATTGCCAATTGGATTTCTTTAAAGTGGACCAAGGATGGAAAAATACCCATGAAGCAATCTGTGCACAGAATTCTTCAAATTTTAGTAAAGGTTTTTCACCAATACCTAAGGGGAAGGATATTTTTAAGCAACTCATCTATATCAGCTATTTTCAAGGCATATAACTTAGCTTTCCTAGAAATGCTCTTTATTTTTTTCACTGTTTCATCAGTTTATATAATATTTTGCTAAACTGTGAAAAAAATTCAGCTGGTATAAAAATGTTCACATTTAGAAGCAAGACAAGTTACCTATAAACTAAAAGTTATTGGCTGCTTGTGGGTATTGGTCAGTGTGCTTTATAAAGAAGAAGGAGAGTGTAGATTAATCTGGGGAGTCACTTGGATGGAAAATTAGCTAACAGAGAATTCAAATTTCCAAACTTTGTCCCATCTCCTACGTGAAACCTTTCCCAGCTACTGCAGTCCACAGATGTCCCTGTCTTCTCTGATTTCTTTAGCGCTTATTCATTCTGTCCCATTGTCATTTAACAAAAGCTGTTTCACTCTATCTCTTTAACATGCATATGTCTCATTTTTACCTCAAATAGTTAGCAACTTGAGGCTGATAACATGTCTTACACTTTTTATTATGTACCTGCCCAGCACTAAGCCCAGAGCCAGGCAAAGAAGAGTCATTGAAAACGTACTTGTTGAGTTCAGTTGAATTTGATGCTAATATCTTTTGAGATCAGCCAAGAGCACATGTGACTTTTACTCATGGTCAGAAGAACATTAGGTGGGTGCTCTTTGAAGAGCTCTTCTATTTACGGCCCTGTGATGGGCACATTAGAGAATAGTCTAGATAGACCACCACTATACCAAGGTGAAAGCTGGCACCTTACCTGCAAGGAAATTAATGGCCAATCAAGGATGTGTTGTGTATCCTCACTCCCCTGGAGAAAGATCTGAACTTAACACATAGACTTTGACCCTATCAAGAGTAATTCCCTGATAGGGGAGGTTGCTAAGTACTGGAATTGATTACCAAGGCAAGTTCTGGGAATACTGTCCTAAAGGCCTTTATAACAGGATATGTTCATCTCTGTCTTGGGTTATGGGTCACAAGGTCTCAGTTCTATATTTTAGCCACGGACCTTCTTTGTTTAAACCATCCAAGACGAAGGGACAGCTCTTCTCTTATGGAAGCTGTAGGAAGACAGGCTCTAATAACCTCCCGGGATAGATCATTTTACTGCTTTATCACTCAAACCTTGAAAAGACCTTCTTTTGTCTAATGCCAAACTCTCTGGATATAACTTAAGCATATTTCCTTTTGTTGTTTCTCTGTGGACATGGAACATAATTATTTATTACCTTTAGAGAAGAAATCTCAATGAACTTAAGAACTATGCTCAAATCACTCTTTCTCTTCTGTAGGTAAAACACTGTAGTTCCTTTCACCTTTCCTCTCAGGAACCCTTTCCCACAACTTTCGTCCCGTTGATTGCTCTTCTGTTGCCAGAAGAGGATGTGGGAGGCAGCAGATTAGATCGTGCTGGGGCTTGAGGAGTCTCTGTTGGGGGTTGTGGATTGGACACCCAGCAGCAATCTGACTCTGTGGACAGCACATACTTTTGGAACACGCAGAGTATGGCAGAAGGCAAGACAATGGGAAGACAGAGCAGGATACTGCACTTATGAGATGTCTTGCAAAAGACTCTATTTAAAAGACTTTAAAAGACATTCTGTAGGCTTAAATAGTGTTTTTAAAAATAGATCAAATGGTTTAAATATGATACTGTTCTTCCACTTTGCAAAAGCTCAGACTTTCCTCTGGAGTATAAAATGTTTCCAACACTGAGCCTGGTATCATAAAAATGTAGTTTATAAAAAGCATGCTGACACTGTAAAAATTAATAGTTTTCTTGGAAGTGGAATCTTTTCAATTCTCACAGTGGTAAACTGAAGCGAAAATGGACATTTTTTCCTTCTATCTTGTAAAGTTAATTGACTTTCGTGTCTTAGTTTTCCCAAGTGAAACTTTTTGAATGGAACACACAGAGAATGCTCACCACCAGGCAATTTCTTAGCTTGTCATTCAAATGCTCAGCCTTGTGTCTTGGAACTCTTTAGGTCACAACTGTTAATGGTTATGCTGGAAAAGAAAGTGGCCAAATACTCAACCTTTAGAATAGTTACTTAAAGGAGTTTATCCTACTTTCCCATTTTCTTAAATGTCATAAAAAATCATGACTGTTATTTTCTTCCATCATTGAATTCACTTTCCATTTCTTGCTACTCAATTCAATAATTAAAAATCCTGAAAAGAGAGGAGAGGTTGGTTCTTAAATGTTTTAAAAAAGACTTGGGGAATATGCCTATGCAAAAGGCAGTTGATCACAAATTGAAAAGATGCTTCAAGTTCAGGCATGGATTTTATTATGTCTTTTAGTCTTACAGAAGTTAACTTCTCTATGGCCAGGCAGCCTAAAAAGCCTAAGAACAAAAAGCAACGATCAAAAAGTTGACGTGAAAATCAGTGCCATTTTTGAAGTTGAAAACTATATCGGGGCTTTCCAAACCAGTTATTATAATAGTATTTACACATTTCTAAACTGGCTGAGGTACTGAAAGAGAAGGTCTGTATAGGCCCTGGAGGGGAATAACACAGATCTTATATCTAGAAGGGATTTTGAAGATACCTAGTCCATTGGTCTTTTTATAAATCTGCCTATGAAATGTATCGGTGGTTGTTCACCAGTTTTTCAATTTCTTTGAAGAGTGGTTTTATCCCCCCAAAGTCTTCTCATCTTCAGGCTAAATGACCCCAATTTCTATAATATTTAAGATATTTAGATTCCTTCCCATGTAGATTTCTCTGCAATGGAGACCACTTAAAGTTTGCTGAGGTTCCTCTTAAACTGTGACTTCTTAAAAAATTGGACTCTTTGCTATGCATCTATATAACTATATGTAGATATTTTACACCTAAGGAAATCACTTTCGCTTTTCTTTGTAATTCGTTATATTATTAGAACCAGCCATCTCTATCGTCTACCTCTTATTTTGATGTTATCTCATATTTTAAAAGCATCTGGACTGTCTATGTCCTCATAAGTCATTGATAACAATGTTGAATAGAACAGAGCCTGATATAAGTGAAATATCAAATATTCTTCATTGTGGAAATAAAGGTGGAAAGGGAGAGAATAAAGTCAAAGGAGGAAGAAAGAGGGAGCAAAATTACTATGGAAAACTGAAGGACACAGGGGCAGTGTATGATGGGTACAAACCCTACCTCCTGGGTGAGGTCAGCTCTGGTAGCACCTGCGGGAAACTGACCCACCCATCTGGGCAAACACTGTCCTTTTTTTGTGGGGTTAGAGAGCTTAATTGCCACAATGAAAGTCTACTAAAATTCATGACCTTGAGAATTTGAAGGGAATCTGAACTTTTTATTCATGATGGGGTCAGTTGACAGTTGGCAAATGCAGCTTCCTGTTTTTATGGGGAAAATGGATTAAAAATCTTTCTGAAAAGGCTTGAAAATCTTTGTGGACATTAAATTGCTCCTGGAAAACAATATTTTGATGATTATAGTGTAAATGAATCAGTATCACATGGGCATGGGTTACATTTCTGTTCTAGTACACATGGTTTAAACATGAATGGAAAAGTGGTTATGTTTTCTAAGTTTCATAGTTTTCTCTCTTTCTGATTCTCCCAACCCCTCCTGTTAAATCTAGGATGGACAAGGGAGCATTGATAGCTTCAAAAACCCTCAAATATACCCTGGATTCTTCTTTCTGGTCATCTTGCCACCACTGAAGGCTTTATGGATGAATTTTTATTACGTAAATAAATGTAGGTCTGGCAAATTAATAAGCATGCCCAGCTTTATCAGATAGGTTTGATATTTAGAGCACAGTCTGAAGTATTCTCAGTTTCTTTATTGTTTCTCTATTTACTTAGCTTTGAGATTTTCCTGGACTTTTAAATTTATGTCCTCACATACTTCCGTGTATAATTAAATCAACTTTGTTCTTTCCTTTTATAACTTAGAACTCTAGAAAATTACTTTCTTAGTTGATAAGGATACAGGAACAACTCAATAAATTTGATGATCTCTTTTGTACCTGAGGAGGGAGAAGAGTGTCAAATAGAAGTGGTTTCCAGGCTCTTGGACCCTGTGTCTCCTCCTAATCTTTAGAACTGGGTTTTAACTCTGTCCTGTTTATGCAACTATGTTCCAGACCAGCCTCAATTCTGCCTTCTGAGGGGATCTTAGTAATTAGTCATTAAGAACGTCTTGTGCCTGGTTCCACTCAAATTTTAGCAATACTTTCCCCAGTTATTGGGTTCTTATCTTGTTTCTAAGTTCCAGTTTGCCTTTAATCACCTCTCTAGTAAACAAATTCCCCATCCACTTCCTCATTTGCTTAATGACAAGATTTCCGCATTGTGACCCAACTCTTATCTGGTATCTCATCCTGTAGGGCTTGGATTTATTGTTTCTGAAATCAGGATTCCTACCTTAGTCCATTCAGGTTGCTGTAATAAAATACCACAAACCTGGTGGCTTATAAACAACAGATATTTATTTCTCACAGTTTTGGAGGGTAGACAGTCCAAGATCAAGGTGCCAGTAGATTCAGTGTCTGGTAAGGGACTGCTTCCTGGTTCATAGATGGTGGTCTTCTTGTTGTGTCCTCATCTGGTAGAAGGGATGAGGGAGCTCTCTGGGATCTCTCTTATAAGGGCACTAATCTTATTCATGAGGGCTCCACCCTCATGAGCTAATCACCTCCCAAAGGCCCCACATCCTAATACCATCATCTTGGGGGTTAGGATTGACACATATAAACTTTGAGGAGATTCAAACATTCAGACCATTGCAATCCCTATGCTTGGTCCTCCACGCTGTTGTCTACAATGTGGGGTACATCCATCTGTTTCCTGCAACTTGTAACCTCACATTCCATCCCCCAAATTTCCTGCTTCATGCACTTATTTTCTTATTAATTTGCTTGTTTATTCAATCTGTATCAAGTGCCTATTATGTTACACAAACTGTACTGGGTGCTGTTTGAACAAAGCAGCATTTAGCCAGGTAAAATGTAGGGTGGAGAGCAGACATTATAGGTAAAGGGAACAGTACTTATGCTGGATTCTGGATATAACCCTGTGAAAAAGGCAGACAGAGTCCTTGCTTTTAGAGAACTTACACTACAGTTGCCAGGTGATAAATTTCACCTGGAGAACTTGTTCAAAACACAGATTCCCAGATCTCTTCCCTGGAGTTTCTGAATTGGTAGGTCTGTGGTAGGACATGGAGATTTGCATTTTAACAAGCATTTCAGGTGATGCTTATCACTAGCAAGTTTGGAAAACTGTATATGATGGAAAATCCTAAGGTTCACAGGAGAGGAGTGTTTGGAAAGTGAGCAGTTCCAGGTGGCTGGGTTGTGGGCTGTGGAATTGGAGTCAGTGAGAGATGAGGGAGCCAGGACCCAGGGCATGAGAGACCTTGGAAGCCGGCTGAGGAGCCGTGACGTTATTATCTAAAGGCTGTGGAAGCCACTGAAACATTTTAAGGAGGTAAATAATAGGACTATTTTTAAAAGTCCACTCTTGGACTTTTGGTGGCCAGAAGAGGAGTTGGGAATAGGGTTGGAACCAGAGGATAGAGAGATAAAGGAGATGTCCATGGTGGTGAGCTTCCTACAAAGGTCTGGGATGGAGATATGCATTTGAAGTCGTCCTAACACACATGGTAATTGAACAAACACCCTGGTCAACTTGGATCTTTTTGATTTCTTTTTTCCAACCCACATATTCACCTCCTGGTTTCTCAGCTACCCACATGTGACTGTATCTATAATAGAACCAACAACCCTTGACCTTGCTCCTGGTTTCAGGTCCCCAGCTCCTGCCCAGCGTTCTGAGTCTGCCTAAACTTCTGCTCCCAGATTTCCCCACTTTAACTAGTCTGATTAACACCTTGATCCTCGACTGAGAATTTCTGTGAAGAGTGAAGAAGCTCCTTTTCTATCTTCTTAGCCCATATGCTGGGTTGTACTTGATTGTGGGGAAGAATAGTTTTCTCCTCTAAACCTCTGTGGTTTCCTACAGAAAAATGGAATTAGGCCCCCTTCATGGTGGGAAGCTTCATCTACCTCTGCCTGAGTAGTGACTGTAAGAGGATGGATTAGGGTGTTTTTTTAGGGTTTTGGATTTAGGATAAGTTCAGGTAATTTGGGAAAGCTAAGCTGTCTGCTCCACCTCTTTCCTGCATCCTTTATCTTTAAAACCAAATTTTTGTTTTTGGAAATACCATTCCTATTGATCTGGTGTTGGTTTTTACGGTACTGATACTAGGGTAGCCAGGGTGCTGAAAAAGCAGTTCCCCATAGGGTGCAAGCAGCAAACTATATTATGATTGTTTTTTCTCACTGCTCCTTTAAATCAAGTCCACGGATTAGTTTCTCCTTGCTTTTCGGTTGAAATCTTGAGCAGGTCCCTAACTTTTCAGACACTTTTGGATAAGTAAATAGTCAACTTGTCACTTTTAGCCCCAAGATATATAATTAAAATTTGCTGTTGAGTTTAATATTCAGCATGGCAACACCAAAACATAATATTGTGTTAGTCTGGAAAGCCAATAAGGGAGGGGAGGTTTATGGTAGATATCTTCTTCCAGATGAAGTTATCTTCTTTCAGGGGACAAATAAACTCTCTGTGTGGTCTTCGTAGAGCCCCTTGCTGTAGATTGACAATGACCCCTGGATAGAAGCACCTTTTAGAGGAAACGTCTCTTCTCTTCCTTTAACTTCAAACTTTTTATACCTTTGAGGTGGGTGACCTAGCCAGTTTCAAAACCACACAGGCAGGTTAGCCTCTCTATGTGTAACGTGGAGGTACTTGGCATTCGGTGTTTTGTTCTTGGTCTTTATGTCTTGGCAAAAACTGAGTGAGAAAGACTCACATATAAGATTCCATTAACAGATTAATTTTGGCCAGCACTATATACTTTACAAAGTGTTTTAACATATATTGATTTCATTTGTTTTGTAGCAATTCCATGAAATAGGCAGGACAAAAACATGAGGCTCAAATAGGTTAACTGGCGTGTAATATGTGAGGCCAGAAAGATATTAATGGTGGAACCTGAATTGAAACCCAAGTCTCATGGCTTTAGGCTGGTTTAGAATTTAGCCTAGTGGAACAGAAATATAATAAGTTTAAAATGGGTCCAAATCCAACATTACTCATTTTAGTAAATTTGTATCTTTTACTCATTTGTATCTTGTGACTTTTATGTAAATTCCTTAACCTTTCTGATCCTTAATTTCCAAATGTAAAACAGAGATAATACCATCTATATCGAGAATTTTGGTGAAGATAAAATGGTATAAAAGCAATGCTGAGGATCTTGTTAAAATACAAGTCTGGAAGGCACCTGAAATTCTGAATTTCTAACAAGTTCCCAGGTGATGCTGATGCAGCTGGTCTGAGGGTCGATGGTGAATGGCAAGTGCATCATGCCTGGCAAGTGTCTGGTACACAGTATACAGTCAATGAATATTCCTTTCCTTCTTTTTCCTGAATAGTCCATCTGCTCTGCTCTCCATTTAATTTTAGGATCCACTATAAATTTACTCAACTTGTTATTTGGCATGTGGTCAGAGATAACACAGAATACACATTAAAAGGATACACATGTACAAACTCCTCATATGGTCTTCTTTGCATCAGTTGGATGGCAGAATGTAGAAGTGTCACAATTCTGGCTCTCAATAATATGGTACCAGCAGCATTAACATGAGAAAAGTTACCCAGATCAGAGGGGACACCTGATTCCATGTTCCAAAACAATGAATTTGTCTTCATTGAGCTATGAAATAAGTGAAGGGCTTGCCAGAAAAAGTTTAAAAGATATTTTTTGAGAGTTATTTTAAAGAAATAAGATGGTTGTGACAAACATGGAGATAGCCCATGACACTCCACAGGATGACCGAAAGCCATGAATTAGTTATACTTTTGACAACAATTTTTCCATTATAGATCTATTGAGAAAGGAAAGACAAAAATATTTTCAAACCCAAAACCTAAGTTTCACTCCTGAAAACATATGTTTGAATTCTGGCATGGCAGCATATTGGCATTTGTTTAAGGTCATTAATCTTTAAGAAGGTATAAAGGGATCTTGGAAAAATCTTTCTTGCCAGCAAAGGGCTGCCAATTATGCCTTCATGTGTTCAGTACCTTTGTATGATAATCAAGTACCATCTTCAATTGTCACCAGTTTAAAATAAACCTAATCTGGAGAGGGAGGGGCATTTCTTTAACTGTACACAATTTTTTAGTTGCATTTCTTATGCTTGTTTGGGATACTTGATCTTTCCTCCTGAGTTAAAACACCTTGGCCAATAACACCTTGAGCATATTAGCTACTGAGCTAGGCTGAGATGAAGTAGAATGAATTCCTTCCCTAGGTGGACAAAATCAGAGACACCTTCCCTCTTCTCCAGGTGGCTGTGGTCTGCGGCTTGCAATGTGTAGGAGGGAACATTGACGTATTGGACACGTGCAGTGGAAAAAAACAGGGATAAAATAGTTTGTGGTATAGGAAGGCACATTTTGTATATTAATAGAAAACACTAGAATATGCAGCAATTTTCTTGCAAAAGTAACAGAAATTTATAGAAGTTAGAGGAGTACAACAGTAGTCCCTGAAAATTTTTTTCATTACCAATAAATGCAGACCATAATAACATGTTTGCTATGTTTTTCCATTGCAAAAGTAATACTTACAAAACAATATTTGGAAATATAGAAAGTTAGTGAAAATGTATCCATATTTTTGGCATTTAAAGGCAACCAGGTTTAACATTTTGTAATGTTTCTTTCCTGCCTTTTCTCTACCAAAAAAAAAAAAAAATTGGTTTCTGAAAATGTTTTTGACCAGAATGTGTGGGTTGGTGGCCTCAGACCCAGCAAGAAATGAGATAATTGACTTCTCCATAATAAGGCAGTGCTACACGCCTGTAGTTTCCAAGGAAGGTAAAGTCTTAACAAAGATTCTTAATGTCTTACACCCCTTGCCAAACAGTGTGACCCTTTTATAGATTCTTCCTGTTTTATGGACAAATACTCTGAGCTCTCTAGCATATGGTATTGGCCCCTCTTTTTCAAGGGTCTTCTTGGAGTTTCTTTTCTTGGGACTACCAAGTCACCTCTTCCCCAGCCCCTGCCGAGTATCACGAAATTGCCCCTGTATGCCTGACTCGGAGGAGGAACCTCCTCCCCTCCTGACCACACACACAAAATTCTTGGAAGGGTCTTAATTTGAACTCTTGAATGACAGCAAACCTGTAATTTTCATGAATTAAAGAACTGGTAATCCCCAGCCTCTGGCTGGTGAGTACCCTCCTTCCTTTCTGCAATATGGACTTTATAAACAATAAGGTCACATTTGAAAAATTCTGAGCTTATGGTTTTATTTTCCACAGAAAATGTAAGATGATATATTGAAGAGTCAGCTATGTCATCTTCTTAAGAGTGATCTTTAGTTACTCTGAAACATCAATTTTACAGAATTTAATTGGCCTTGTGATAAAAATATATTGCTAAATACATATATTTGTTGGGTGCTTTGGACTTTATTTTTCAACAATTTTATTGCGGTAAAATTTACATATAAAACATGTTCCAGCTGGATGAGTTTTGGCAATTGTATGTTCCTGTGTTACCAACACCACTACAATTAAGATAGACAACATTTCTATCTCCCCAAATTTCTTTTAGGTCTCTTTGAAGTCAGTCCCCACCTGTAACCCACCTTAACTCTAGGCAATTACTGCTCTGCTCTCTGTCACTATAGTTTTGCCTCTTCTAGAATTTTGTATAATATAGATAGAATTATACAGTATGAACTCTTTTAAAGTCTATGGCTTCTCTAATTCAGCATAATAATTTTTAGATTCATCCACATTGTTGTGTCTTGTGGTGTTGTGTTGATACATTTTATTGCTGAGTAATGTCGCATTAGATTGGCTATGTCACAATTTCTTTATTCATTTATCTGTTTATGGACATTTGGATTGTTTCTAACTTGGCTATTATGATTAGAGCTGCTATGACTATTTGTGTACAAGTCTTTGTGTGGACATGTTTTCATTTCTATTAAGTAAATACATCGGAGTGGAATTTACCATCTGTATATCTTCTTTGATGTCTTTATGTCTTTTGCCATTTTCTAATTAGATTAAAAATTTTAAACTAATATGTTTGAGAGTTTTCAAAAAGTATATTCTAGATACTACTCCTTTGTCAGCTATGTGGTTTGCAAATAGTTTCTCCCAGCCTGTAGCTTGTCTTCTTATCTTTTTAACAGTTTTTTATGGATCAAAAGTTTTAAATTTTGATGAAGTCAAAGTTATCAATTTTTCCTTTTATAGATTGTGCTTTTGGTGTCAAGTGTAACAACTTTGCCTACCCTAGATCCTGAAGATTTTCTTCTACTTTTTAAAAAGAGTTTTATAGTTTTACATTTTACTTTTAAGTCCATGGTCTGTTTTGAGTTAATTTTTGTGTAAGGTATAAAACTTAGTTCAAGGTTTTTGTCTATTCATGTCCAATTACTCCAGCACCATTTGTTGAAAAGGCTATCCGTCCTTCATTGAATTCCTTTTGTGCTTTTGTCAAAAATCAGTTGGACACATTATGTTAAGTGAAATAATCCAAGCACAAAAAGACAAATCTCAAATGTTCTCACTCATCTGTGGGAGCTAAATATTAAGACAATTGATCTCATGGAAACAGAGAGTAGAATGATGGTCACTGGAGGCTGAGAAGGGTAGTGGGGAGGGGGAGATAAAGTGGGGATGGTTAATGGGTGCAAAAATATAGTTAGATAATTATTAATAGATAGAATGAACAATAATTGATAGCACAACAAAGTGACTATAGTCAGCAATAAGTTATGGTATACTTGAAATAATGAAGAGTGAAATTGAAATGTTCCCAATGCAAAGAAATGATAAATGCTTGAGGTGATGGATACCCCAATTACCTTGACTTGATTATTACACACATATTCATTGCTAGTATATGGAAATACAATTAATTTTTGTATGTTTGTCATATATCTTTCAGCCTTGCTAAACTCACTTGTTAATTCTGGAAATTTTTTGTACATTCCTTCAAATTTCATTTACAGATGACAGTCATGTCATCTGTAAATAGAGACAGTTTTATTTATTTCAAGATGATCATATGATTTTTCTTCTTTAGCCTGTTGATATGGTAGATTATACTGACTGATTTTCTAATACTGAATCATTTCTGGACCCCACTTACTTATGGTACAGAAATCTTTTTATATATTGCAGAATTATTTTTTGCTAATATTTTCTTATGGATTTATGCATCTGTATTCATGAGAGATATCATTCTATAGTTTCCTCTTACTATCTTTGTCTAGTTTGGTATCAGGATAATATTAACTTCATAAAAATGAATTAAAAAGTTTTCCCTTTTCTTCTACTTTCTGAAAGAGAGCATGGAGAATTGGTGTTCATTCTTCTTTAGATAGTTGGTAGAATTCTCCAGCAAAATCCTTTGGGCCTGGAGATTTCTTTATGGGGAGTTTTTAAATTAAAAATTTAATTTCCTTCTAGTCATAGGGCTATTCAAATTATATATTTCATATTAGGTGAGTTTGTGTTTTCTTAGGAATTTGTCCATTTCATCTAGGTTGTCAAAATTTGTGTGTAGAGTTGTTTATAGTATTTCCCTTATTATGATTTTGATGTCTGTGGTGTCTATAGTGATATCCCCTTTCTCCTTCCTGATATTGGAATTTGTATCTTTCCTCTTTTTTCTTTTCGGTCTTGCCAAAGTTTTGTCAGTTTTATTGATTTTTGTTTGTGTGCATATATTTCATTTTTACCCTCACTGTGTTTTGTATTTTCCTTAAAACCCTTATGTGCATGTTATAGCTGTTTTAAAATTCTTGTCCACTAATTCTGTTATCTCTTTCTGCATCTGTTTGTATTGAGTTACTTTTCTCTAGGTTATGAGTCATATTTTTCTGACTCTTTGCATTTTAAGTAATTTTTATTAGGATGCCAGACGTTGTAAATGTTATATTGTTGAAAGTCTGGATTTTGTAGTCTTCCTTTAGAAAGTTGAATTTCGTTTTGGTAGGGAGTTAACTTATTTGCAGTTCAACTTGATCTTTATGGGGCTTGTTTTTAAGTTTCTTAGGGTGAGTCTAGAGTCTATTTTACTTCATGGTTAACTTAATTCTCCTCTTGAAGCATGCCTATTCAGGAGATTCTAGTAAGTATTTAGGGTTGTCAGCAATGTCTCCATTCTGGCTGGCTGCAGCTCAACTCCTGGCTCACAGATACCAGTAGCTGTTTTTAGCGTGGCCTCACAGAATTTCATTTTTTACATATGTAGCCTAATATTCAATGAAGGACTCAAGGTAACCCCTACACAGATTTCTGGGGTTCTCTCTCTCTGTCCCTCACATTTCAGCTCTCTCAGCCTCCTTGAACTCTGACCTCTGTCTTCTAAATTCAGTGAGATGGATGCGCTCTGCTGGGGTTCCACCGCTTTTGTTGCAGTCTGAGAAGTGCCTCCAGCCAAAAAGCCACGCTGACTGTAGGGTTTACCTCATTTCTTTCCCTGCTTTCAGGACTCACAGTCCTGTGCTGTGTCTGTTTTCTAACATCTGAAAATAGTTGTTTCATCTATTTTTATCCACTTTTCTAGCTGTTTACAGATTTGGTACCAGTTATTCAATCACATTCAGAAGTGGTAGAACCTAAACTTGCTCTAAACATGTTTAGATTTAAACAGAACTGTTGTTTCCCTCTTCAGTTTCTCTTAGTAGTTTTCAGGAGCTTCAATCTATTCCTCCTCAAATACATCAAAAAATCACTTGGAATATTTTAAGGTGCTGTATAAAAGATCATTCCTTTTCTGCACATCATCATCACCACTCTTCCCCTAAATTAATAGGATATGTTTTTCTGAGGCTGTGGTTTCAGTATGTAGGGCAAAAAATTCAATTGTCCTCCCCTCATTTTGAAGGATAAAAATGATAAGAATAAGGAGCATTATAGCACCTAATGTTGCCCAGCGCAACCCTAGGTAACTTCGCAAGTTTTATTCTCTCCTTCTCTTTCTCTCTCCCACCTTTGTGTGTGTGTGTGTGTGTGTGTGTGTGTGTGTGTGTGAGTTTATTGAGTAATGAAGCTTTTAGATCATGTCTTGCCTGACAAGTTAAAAGCAACTTTCTCACCAGATGTGCCATAATGAAAATCTCCAAAAAGTTTCACTTAGGGAATGTCTCAGTGGGCATTTTAATACTGTATCAATAAATTTAATCACATGGTAAGATCTTGGTATTTATCAGAAAGGGATTTGAGCCAGGGTGTTTTAAGTTGATTAGTATCTGGAGTGAGAAAGATCTTTGTTTTCATCAGCCCTCTCGGAAAAATTTCCCCCTATTTATCAAGAATGCCAAATTCCTCAGATTGAAGTGGATACGCCAGGCACAGTTCAACACTGCAAGAATAGATGCCAAGGGGGAATGTGTTTCCTTTTCTATCTCTCTTACTCCTATTCCTTTGAATTTTTTCTGCAGGGTACTTAGAAAAACTGGAATTGATAGAGTGATACACTTTGAGTTATATGTTGTCATTAAGGAGGAGAGTTGGTAACTAGTGACTCTTTTGGTAAATCCTTTCAATATAGCTTTGAGGAGGGCCTCAAGTTTTAATATTATACACAACAAGGGGATTACATAAAGTACGAAGAAAAAAAATTTCTTTTGATTTCTGAGGAAGATGTTGTTTAAGACCCAAGACTGGAAAACCAGTTGAATAATGTAGTAATAGTAGTTGGGTTAATCAAACCTTCTGATGTGTCAAGTTTAAATTCTCAGAAGGATGCTTGGGAAATCCACGGAACCAGATGGCTCCTAATCATTTACAAGGAGAACAAAATCGTGCAGAGATTGAATGAGAATTGCATTGGTATTGAAACCTAGAGGGCTTCTTAAAAAAAATTTGTAAGAAACTAATATGGAGGTTGGAGTATTTCAGCTGGTAATCAAATACAGAACATTATGAGACAGCTGATGAGATATTTCGTTTGATTTTCTCAAATAAATAAAGGCTGTTGTTGATTCTGTCAAGACAACTTTGCGTGTAGGACAATCACTAGCATGTGTTTTATCTCCATGAACATATGTTTGTAATTGCACCCATACACTTTCTTTAGGCGGGGAAAGCTTGCAGGCCTCTGAAATGAGATTAGTGCTTCCATAGCAGAATCCAAAGCCAACAAGATGGGAAGCATCTATAGCCTTCTGAAAGAATTAAATTGGTGAATCAGCCAAGGGAGGTGGGAAACATGGGGACTGATAGACTTGTCATATCTTGTTACAAATGTTCTCAAAGAAGAATTATTCAGGTGACGTTGACTCTACTCCTATGCTTACATATCAGCTATCACCAAATCCCTGTCATTGAGGAGCTTATAGTTTAAAAGGGGGGCTTTTAAATAAGTAAACACACCAGTAGACATTAATCAGTTCACCAAGCCAAAAATATTGGAGCATTAGAAAGATCTGAATTTGAATCTTGGCTCTGGAACTTAAGATATGATTATAGGAATGTATTTTAATTTTAATGAACATCAATTCCCATCTCAGTTAACAGCGTGAAAACTTTTAGGTAAAAATCCTACAATTATCTTTCACGTATCATTTCCCCTTGCCTTGTACCTCCTTTTTTGGCAGCAAGTCCTGCTGGCTTTACTTTCAAACAGATGTGGCCACTTCACTCCCTTTCACAGCCACCCCCCAAATCCAAGACACCAACATCTATTGCCTAGACAATTAATTGGCCTCCAAACTATTGCTACTTTTGTTTTCCTTTCTTTGGTCCTTGCCCAGTCTCTTCTTGGCTAAATAGCCAGAGTGACCCTTTCAATATGCACTGGATTACATCTCTTCCTTACTCTAGCCCCTCCAGTTCCTTCCCATTACACTAGAATACTATACACACTCTTCAGCATTCTCTTCAAGGCTCCATGGGTTCTTGTCCTGTCCACCTCTTCTGCCTCATCTTCAATTATGTCTGATCCTTCGCTCCTTCCACCTCCTCCTCACTCTGCTGCAGTCATCTAGGTCTTCTTGCTGTTCTGCAAACAGCTCATTTGCTAAGCTCGTTTATTCTTCAAGGCATCCCCCTGTTTCCCCTGTCTGGCTTCTTCTTATTATAGAAGCTCTAAGTCTAGCTCAAATGTTACCACCTCAAAGGGGCTTTCACCATCCTATCTAGAATAGCAGCCTTTGCCTCTCTCTATCCTCTTGCCCTGTTTTATTTTCTTCATAGCAAGATTGCCATCTGAAATTTTATTATTATTTTAAAAATATTCTTTCTTCCTTCCTAGAAGGTAAGTTTTATAATGATGGACTTTGCCTGTCTTGTCACTATTGTATTCCAATCACATAATGGGTACCAACTAAATGTCTGTTAAATGAATAAATAATTTTTAAATGGGGATAATGATAAAATATTAAGTTTTTTGAGGAGGGAATAAGAACACATGCATATCTATACATACGTGAAAACTATAAAGTACTAAAATGTTAGTTATTCATAGACATTATATAACTAAAATGGTTGGAAGGTACACAAAGTATTTGGACATGATATTGGTAAGTCTCTCTATGAGCTGGGATGTAGGTTTTATATTGAGTTCTATTTTCTATCTTAAAGGAAAATAAGTGAGTTTTACCCAGTTGAACAAATAGACTCATTACTCATATTTTGCAATTAGCTGCTTTATACATATTTGACCAGTTATTGCACTTCTAGCAGTTACAAAATACATATGGTCCTCAACTTAGGATGCTTTGACTCACAATGTATAAACCCCGTCAAAAGTCGAGGATCATCTGTATTTCAGCCCTCTGGGATGTTGGGAGCACAGTAGAATATTGTGTTACCAATGATGCTGCCTACTTACACAAGTGGAATTTTCATCCATTGCATTAGCTAAAAGGGAATAGCTTTTATTAGTCACCTGTTTTTTGCTGATTAGTATGCACAAATTTTACACAGCCCTCTCAGTCCCCTTTTGCAGATTCTGATATCACAGTTAAGCATTATATATGGGTACTGATAACTTTCAGGACCAATGTAGGCCACAACTGTGTGACTTACACAATATTTATACCATATTCCTTAGCTTTACTGCATAGTAGGGCTCTCCAAATTACTACTCATTATGATGTATCTCAAAGCAGAAACCAGTGTCCATAGCATTACCATATTTAGCAAATAAAAATACAGAATGACCAGTTAAATTTGAATTTCGGATAAATAAGTGCTTTTCTAATATAAGTATGTCCCATGCATAAGTATGTTGGGACACATTTATGCTACAAAATTTTTTATTGTTTATTTGAAATTCAAATTTAGGTGGGCATCATGTATTTCATCTGGTGACCCCACATGGAGGATATAGCCGGTGACATCATTCCTGATGCCATTACTAGTCCTTTGGCTCAGACCACAGTGTTCCTAGTATCAGTGAAGTGTAGCTAGATTGTTGAGACTGTTGCATCTGTTAAGGTTGTTAGGGGGTGGTATCCCAAGTAACAAGAATATTTACTATGCCTCCCTTATCTAAGTGACTTTAATATGTTTCCCTTTAATTGAGTGACCTTGAGTCAGAAACAGACATCAAGCAGAATTTTCCCATGATGTGTGGCTAACTCTGAATGTCTCCTGGTATTTGTGTGATGAACTTGATAACGATGGATTAAGTGATCATTTACTGCTCCCAAGGTTTCTGTCGTCTGGGTCCAGGGTCAGAGGTGGACTTTCTCTGAAGCTAAAAAAGCTATAGATTTAGGGCCCTCACTTGCATAGGTCACTTCCAAGGCCCTGTGCCTAATTTTGTATCTTGTTTGTAAAAAAAAGGGGCCTCCCAAACTGTTTAAGCTTCAGGCTCCATAAAAACCTGGATCCTATCTCTCTACCCCCCACCCTTGCCTAGGGATCAGAAGTCTAGCACACTAGCTCTGCAGAATTGCTGCTTTGGATAATTTCCAGATAAAATGCTCAAATTGGCAAGATAAATGTTTTACATTTAGACAAGTTGCACTTACTTATCTTAAGCCCCCAACAATCTGATTCATTTCAGTTTTTGGCTTCTTTTCTTTCCCAATGGTCACAGTTGTCACATTATGGTCTAGTGACATGGGGGCAGAAATCCAATGGTAAAACAGATCCTTACATTTTCCTTTCCACTGGGAAGCACCCAGTTCAACCTCCCTGTAACCCACTGTGTTTTATGCCAATCTCAAAGTGAAATTCTGCCTTTGTAAGAGGAAGCTTTGATCCTCTTTGCCTGGGATCCTCAGATTAGCACTTCGGTATCACTTCACCTAATTTAACAGCTGCTTGTTGTGCTTTGTTCCAGTCCTCCCAGCTGGGGTAGTGGAGATCCCCTCCTGCTTTATAGAATACCAGCCACATGGAGACAAACCCTGAAGGGAGCCCCCGCTTTCCTCAGTGCCCTAAAGTAGAGTATCTCGAGTGGCCGTGGCCCTGTCTCTGGGGGATATTTTGCTTCTGGCAGGGCTGGTGAGATATTGTGTTGGAGTCACCCAGGGCCCCATCCTTGGGCTTCATCTTTTTTTCAGGTACTTTCATTCCCTTGGTGATCTCATCTTTTGTCATAGCTCTAAAAGCCATCCAAATGCTGACAGCTCCATAGTTTATATCTGGGAAGTAATTGGAAAGTTCAGAGAAAAGAAGGGATGTGATCCAATACACACTTAAAGGACCAGACCAGACCTTTCCCTTGACTCAAAAGTTATTCAACTGCCCATCTAGATGGCCACTAGGCATCTCAGACATAATGTGTCCACAACTGAGCTCCTGATCTTGCCTCCAAGTCTGCTCTGTCTGCAGTTTTTCATACCTCGACAAATGACAACTCCTTCCTCCCAGTTACTCAGGCCAAAAATCTTGGAGTCATTTCTGACTCTTCTCTTGTTCTCACATTACAAGTTCCAACTATCTAATAACAGTCTATCTACTAAATACTCTTTGTTTCTACCTTCAAAATATATCCAGAATCTGATCCCTTCTCATCATCTTCTCTGCAAATACCTGGCCCAAGCCATCTCATCTCTTATATGGCCTTCTAGTCACCTCCAAACTGGTCTCCCTGTGTCTGTCATCAGCCAACTTGAGTCTGTACTCAACACAGCAGTCAAAGTAGTTCTTTCAATACATTAGTCCGAGCATATTATCCTCTGCTCAGAAACCTCTGAAAGCTTCCCACATCATTAGGAGTAAAAGCCCAAGTTTTATAATGGCCTGCAAGGTAGTACCTGATCATACCCTCTGCTACATCTCTGTCCTTATCTTCTAATATTTTATCTACTGCCCACTCCAAGACAGCCTTGATGACCTCCTTGCTGTTTTTCACACGAGCCAAGCACATTCCCCATTCAGTGCCTTTCTACTAGCTGTTCCCTCTGCCTGGTTTGCTCTTCCCTCTGGGGGGTGTGTGTGTGTGTGTGTATATATATGATTCCTCACCTCTTTCAGGTATTTTCTCAAATGTACCTTTCTCAATGTTCACCCTATTTAAAATTACAACCCCCCTCCACAATCCTTATTCCTTGTTTTAATTTTTCTCTGTAGAATTCATTATTTCTAACATGCTTAAAGATTTATTTTTAAATTGTGTCTTCTCCAATTAAATATATGCGCCATGAAATCAGGGATTTTTATCTGTTTTCATCACGGTTATATTCCTAGAGCTTTGAATAGTGCCTACCACAAGGTTTGGGGCACTTAGTAAATAGTCATTGAATACAAAAAACATTTGCTTCATGTGTCTCTTCAGCAATTCTTAAAGGGTTGAAAGCATTCAGCTTCTCTTTCTTTTCTTTGCACTTCCCCTTATGTTTTTTTCCCAGCTGAAACCTAATATTCCTGAGTCAGGCCATTAAGAGAGTTGTAGAAAGCTCTTCACAAATCCTGTGTGATATCTACCAAACTCCATGAAGGTCTTTCATCCTGTACCAAGGAAGAGACATAGCCAATGGTGCTGATGGATCCCATATAGAAGGGTTATTACTTACATTTCTCCAAAGTTTGGTCAAAGGCAACTTTGACTAAATTTGATTAAGTTGACTAACTCAAGGTAAATCATATCACCAAAGCACTTTCCACCAACTGCTCAACAGTTGCAGAATTTGCTGAGATCATCCACTGAGCATCCTTTCAAATGAATGGAATCTCACAGAGCCTGCATAATCATCTCTGACTTCTATAGCCATGGGGATGCATTAATGCCTATGCCTCATACTCAACTTAAAATCACCAGATCCTTGGTAAGTAGTCTACTATATCCCGAATCTGGGGTTCAATGTACTGGAATATTTTACTACTTTTATTCAGAATTTTCTAATTCATAGACGTTCTACTTTTCTCTGATTTTTCCTCTCAAACACCATGATGTGGTGAAAGTATGAAGTTTTGTTTCTTTATATTTTATTGAATTATAAGGTATATAGAGAATACTGCAATATATAAATGCATACAACTCGATGAATTATCACTGAGTGAACACATCTGTAATGCTCTGCAAGTCAAGAAAGAATATTCCCAGCATCCTATGCCTCCTCCCAATCACCACTCCCTTCTTCCTCCTCAAAGTAAACATTGTCCTCATTTCCAAGACTGTACTTCAGTTGTCCCTCTTTTCCCTCCTTTATATAAATGAAATAGTTCTGTATGAATCTTGTGTCTAATTTCTTTTGCTCCATGTTATGTTTGTGCAATTCAGCCACGTTACTGGATATAGCTGTGGTTCATTCACTGTTACTGCTTAATAGTATTCCACTGTATGACTTTACTGCAATTTATTGTTTCTAGTCTTTTGTTTTTACAAATCGTGCTGCTCTGGACATACTTTTCCATTTGTATGGTCCCCTTTCTGTTAGGTACATACTTTGGAGTGAAACTGCCATGAGTATGTAGATATTCAACTTTCGTAAATAATGTAAGCAGTGTTCCTAAATCATTGTCCCAATTTACCTCCTACCAGCAATGTAAGAGAGGACCTGCTGCTACGTATCCATGTCACTTGGGATTCTCTCTCTTTTTTATTCTAATGATTCTCCTGGATAAATTGTAGTATCTCATTGAGGTTAATTTGCATTTCTCTGACTACAAATAAGGTTGAGAATATTTAGATGTCTTTTTCTGTGAAGTGTCTGCTTAAGTATTTCCTCCTATTTTCTATTGTATTATATATCTATTTATAATTAATTTGTAGAAGTTTAAAAAATATTTATCTGGACACAAGCCGTTTATTAGTTATGTGTGTCACAAATATCTTTCCCTACTCTGTGGCTTGTTTTTACATTTTCTAAATGGTGTTTGTGTTAAAAAGTTCTTAATTTTCATGTCCAATGTCTCAATCTTTTCTTATAGATAGTCATTCTGGGTCCCCATTTATCAAATCCTCGCCTATCCCAAAGTCTTGAAGATGTTATCTTTCTATGTTATCTTCTTACGTTATCTTCTAGTTGGTTTATTATTTTCTCTTTCACATTTTTTACATTTAGATCTACAATTCACCCAGAATGAATTTTTCATGTAGGGTGTGTGGTAAAGGTCATTTCATTTTTTAGCATGGATATCTAATTGACCCAGCATCATTTATTGGAAGGACTGTATTTTTTGTAGATTTCAGTTGAAATTCTTTTATTTTATATATTGCATTTATATTTATAACTATGGTTTCTCTTTATCTTTGTCAGGTTTAATTAGGATAAATTAGGCTATACTATCGATTTATCATTTTAAAGCTGATTTGGATACCCTTTTGTCTTATTATTTTTTTACATGTCAAAGTATTTATCTTACCTTAATTGCTTGAAAAACTCACTGGTTAGAACAACCAAACCTATATCTTTTTGGAGAGGTAATTTTAAAAATGAGTAATAGGTATTTAATTTTTTATTTAAATCTGTTCACTGATTACTGGCTTATTCAGTTACTTTATCTTCTGAAGCAAACTTCAGTCATGTATATTTTTCTAGAAAATCATATGTTTAAAAACACATTTCATTTTTACTAGTGTGGGGCTACGTTTAATATTCCATTAAATATTTAAACAATTATTGTTAAATGTTCTTTTTCATTGATAATCTTGGTATAAATTTTTCCCCATTGTTATAGTCTGTATATTTTATAAAATGAACATCTTTGATCCTGTTATCCATTGCTATAAAACAAATTGTTCTAACGCTTAGTTGCTTGAAACGACAAACGGTTCTTACCTCATTCAATCTCTGAGGCAAAGGAAACTGGGAGCAGCTTAGCTGGGTGGTTCTGGTTCAGCCTCTCTCACAAGGTTATAGTCAGGCTTTTCTCAAGGCTTGACTGGGACTGCAGAATCCACTGCCAGCTGACTCACTTGGATGTTGGCAGACCTCAGTTCCTTGCTGGCTGTTGGTGGGAGGCTCCATCCATTGCCTCATCCTGCAGGTCTAGTCACAGAACTGTTAACAAAATGGCAACCTGCTCTTCACCCCTTTCCCCTCCTCCCTCCCCACTTCCAGCAAAAGAGCAGAGAGAAAGACAGACAGAGAGACAAAGACAGATGGAGACCAAGAGAACAAGAGAGCCCAAGATGGAAATTAGGATCTTTCAAAGCCTAATCTTAGAAATGACATATCATCACCTCTACATATACCATTGGTCATACGACCATCCCTAGTACAGTGTGGAAAGGGACTTCACACGAGTGTGAGTACTTGGAAGCAAGCAGGGTCTTTGAAGGCCATCTTGGAGAATTCTATTTTTTTCTGATATTAATGTTACTTTCTACTTTTGATTTGTATATATTTATATCTTTTTATTTTTAAACTTTTGAAACTGTTACTCTTTTTGAGCAAAACATGGGTTCTGTTCATCGAATCTCAGAGTCCTCAGCTTTTCATAGAACTGAAAACATTTATACTCATTGTCCTGATACTTGGCCTTAGTTCTCTTGTTTGCACAAATATTATTAAACTATATTTGCCTCTTTATTAAAGTGACATCCAAGCAGGAGTTTTAAACTCCTTCTATATAATCATGGAACATTCTCTGAACATTCTCTGAACTAGACGCTCAGTAAGTGTTTGTTGACTCTATGATACAGATAGATGGATGGGTGGATTGAAAAGGAGTGATGCTGGTTTCCTAGGGAGGTAACTGTAGGACCCCCACCCCCCACCTCTGACACACACACACACAAGCAGTTTCTTGAATAGGGAAGTAGCTGCTTGGTTTTCTGGTTGAGTATTCACTCTATATTTTGAGCTAGATGTCGTCATTGAAACAGAGCTAGAATGCCATCCTATTGACCTCTTGGTCAGCTGGAAAGTTTTGCCCTCTCCTCTCCCAACCATCCAGTTTTTCAAAGAAAATTCTTTACTTGCCAGCTTATTTTCCCGTCTCTCCTACCCCTTTCCCTTCTCTACCCTCTGAGGACAGTCTGTGTCTCGCAGGTGATTTTCTACAGCTCTGTGATGCCTAATAACAGAAAAGAGAAGGAGATGGGGAAGCAGTGACAGGAAGACTAGAGAAAGGAATTAACTAGTGAGGTTAAGTGGTGCTACGTTATGATGCAAAACAGGAAAAAGAGACAAATGGAGAGTAAAAGCTGAACAGGCTGAAGTGAAGAGGGAGAATTTGGGCTGAGAGTCGGGCAGTGAGAGATTCCAGGAGGAAAGCACTTATAGCCTGACAAAGGCGTGGCGACCAGGACCACAGAGCCCTCAGAGATGGCTGTCCAGTTCATGCCACCAGGTTGGCCACTAAGAAGAGCAGAGGTTCTGCCTGGGATGAGGGGACTCTAGATGGATCATGGAGTGGGGAGATCATATCAGTTGCAGCGCTAAGACCAGTGCAGGAACAGGGGCTGTAGTTCATCCCACTAACTTCCCTTTTCTTAGCTCTCCCCAGGAAGAGATGCCCCCTGGAATGGTGGAGAAACTGCTCCCTGCCCTAGAAACATACTAAACACTAAATGTTATCTCAGGTCTGCTGCTGGACAACCCAACCTATGACAGTGTTGTATAAAACTGGAGATTTTTGTGGTGTTAAAATTGGTGAACAGTTTGAAAGCCTGTTTTTTTGTGTTTTTTTTTGGTTTTGTTTTGTTTTTAGCAGAGATGCAGTATTCTGAGAAAGGAATTAAAATGATTAAAAATGGTGGCCAAGAAATATGATTCCTCTTGTGTGTTGGAAGGCCTGGAAGTATCAGAGGCTAAAATATAAAACAGACTGGGAATCTGTTTTAGGAGTCTAAGAATAAAATCCACAGGCTAACAGAGGGTTGTAGTTGAGGGAAAAAATATACTTGTTATTTTTCAAAAGAGAATTGGAAAGGTTTGGTGTCAATCTGGGATGTGAGGATGAAGACAAGCCAGCTAGAATAAATATTGATTCCAAGGTTGAGAGTAGAGGTTTCTGAGAGTGTCCTTGATGGGAATGGACAAAATGGGAAAAGGTTTAAGGAAGAAGATAATGTCCTCAAGTTTTGACATCCTAATTTAAAATGCTGACAAGATATTTAAGTGGAAATTTCTTCATGTTGGGTGCCCCATAACTGTCCAGCCATATTAAGGGGCCGTGTGTACAGGTGTGCAGGCTATACCCAGTGCTAGGACATCATGCCTGGTGGAAATGGAGGCTGTGCGCTAGCCTGTACGGGGTTGCATCCACCAGGAGGAAGGGGTGCCTCTTCTGCCTGGTACAAAGGTGTTGTACAAGCCAGTAGGGGCCCTGGCCATTGTCTTGAAATCATTAAGAGAGATGATGTGATGCCTGGTAAAATGCATGAATTTGGTTTAGATTAGATGTGGAAAGTTCATGAAGGAGAAAAAGTTTTAATAAGTTAGATTTCTTTAGAGTCAGAGAGTCAGCTTGTGAGTCTCATTTTCCTTATTTGTGTGGCAGTTTTCTTCTCTCCACTTCCTGACAGCCTCCTCATACCAAGATATGATGACTGCATGAGATATTTGGCAAGGCAGAGAAAAGAGGTGGAGACGCTTAGCTTAATAATGTGCTAGACTTATGCTAAGAAGTGATTCAATTTAGTAGTGGAAATGCTTACCTTACGATATTTACCCTGAAACTGGACTAGGCAGGTGACCTTTTACTTCGTTCCATCCTTGCAGGTGCAGGATCTAATTATCCTGACACAGAGGGAAACCAGATGGAACACAGAAGGCATAGTGGCCTTCAGGAGGAAGTGGGACTCAGGAAGCCAAGGCATGCAATGTGCAGATTAATACTGTTGCTTTGTAACTGTGGGTTTCAGGAGTTTGGGGGAGGTTTCTACCAGCTTGTCAGCTTTGCTTATGATTATTCATGATAGTGAAATTGGTGATTTGCTTCTGATCTCAGGCAGACTTCAAAGGCTCTGCCATTAGAGCTGGTTCCATAGCAGGAATAAGAAGCCCAGGCCAGACCACATTTCGGGCTCACTGGTTCTCAGGTTCTCCATGCACACATCAGCTGTTCTTGATTTGGGAAGGAAGCACATCCTGGTGCAATGGTCCTCCAAAGAGAGGACAATTGAAACATGGCCCTTGCAGACCTTTTGCTGTCATGTACATTGACCTGAATGCTGTTGCTACATTGTATCCTTTTCCTGTAATAAACCATAGATTCCTAAATATTGTCATTTTTGGTCCTGTGAGTCTGTTGCTATGATTAGTGCAGAACATAAATAATTAAATTAATTTGCATAAATTAAATGTCTACCTGATGTGTCTTATGCATAGTTGAGATCCACATAATTAATTTTTTAATCCCTTTTCTCCATGCTAATTTTAGCATAACATTTTCTTTACTTGTCTCATGTTTTCTCTCAGAGATTCTAATTCTCTTGACTAAGTGGATATATGAATAAATCCTTTTAAAATACCTTTTTAATCGTGTTGATGTGGAAAATGTAGAAAAGCAAAAGGAATTTAAAATACTCTGCAATATCACCCACCAGTCATAATCACTATTAAGATACTTTCACAAACATTCCCAGTTTTTATTCTACAAATAAAACTCTCTCATGATTCCCTTCTCCCTCACTTGGTTCATATTTATTTTTACTTTTTGATGCACCAAGGTCCTAGAATGGACCATAAAAGCTGGCACATGCATTCATAGCGATCAGTTTTCTTACTTGCAGGATGAGACAGATCTGAGTGCAAATAATCTTGCTATAGGCTCAAAATTGCTTTTGCTACTCTGAAGGCAAGGTGCTATATCTCCCATCTTGGTTTCTGAATATATACACGATGAAGTTTTGCAAAGGATTGTAGCCTTTGTCCCAAATAGCAAAGGAAACCAACAGTAGGTATGGCCTTCATATAAATTATCTCATTTAATTCGCACGGTGGTTTTATGAGATTGGTATTGTTATCTTCATGTCACTCGTGAGGGAACTGAGCCAGGAGGGGCTGAGTATCTCAACTGAAGCAGCCGAGCTGCTAATTGACTTTGCTTTTGACAAATAGCCCGTCAGTGACACCTTCCTCACCATCATCTCCACCTCTGTCTGAGCCACCATAATCTCTTGTTTGGTCTATTACAAAAGCTCCTTAATTGCTACCTCCACTTTGGTCCCTGTATAGCAGCCAAAGTGAGCCCTTAAAAAATACAAAGCAGATCTTGCCATTCCTCTGCTTAAACGCTTCACTGGCACGTCTCTCAGAGTAAAATCCAAAGTAATTACTATGGCTTGTAAAGTCCTATATGGCCTGCTCCCTCCTCCCTCACCTTCCCAACACCCTAACCTCCACTCCTACCTCTCTCCCTCTTGCTGTGTGGACTCAGTGCTGCCTTTCTCCACACGGCTTCATTTGTTCCTACCTCAGGGCCTTTGCACCTGTTCTGTCTTCTGTGCCTGGAATTTATCACTTTATTCCCATCTCTGCTTAAATGTCACCTCCCCTTCAAATCCTTCTCTGGCCACCCTATAAAAAATAGCCCCTTTTACAACTTTATCCTTTACCCTGATTTCTAAAAATAGTATTTATTACCACCTGGCATTTATTTATCTATTTCTTCATTTATTTTCTGTCTTCTCCCGCAAGAACGTGACTGCATGACAGTGGGGATTTTGCTTTATTTATTGTTGCATCTCCAGGCCTAACATAGAGCCTGGACCACTAAGGAAAATTTATTAATGAGTGATGGAAGGGAAGAAGACAGAATTCCAATTCATGTCTTCATCCTAGGCCCAGGGTATTCCCTCTGTGCATTCTGAGTACCTCCAGCCACTTAAAGGAAAGCACACACAGTAACATACCAGTGGCATGGTGAACATGACTCACAAGCCTCTTTGCTTGCCTCTTGATGAGCTTAGGAAGATTAGGATGAGTAAGGCCAGAGTCCTTCCTCAGAAAATCACTCCAGCATTGCTCTTTTCCACTCTCAAGAAAGAAGAGAAAGAACAGAGAAAAGCATATTTATAATAATGAATTCATAAGAAAGAGGTGAAGAGACCACTTTATGTGCATAAGTACGTGGACTTTGGGTCAGGGGATCCTGGCTCTGCTGTATGACTTGGAGCAAGTTTTTTTTTGTAACCTTTCTGAGGCTCATTTTTCTAATTTCTAAAATGGGTTAATGACTCTTCCCTTAGAGTCATGAAATAGTCAGGTTCTTTAAGTAAAAAACAGCCAAAGAGTCTGTTTTCTCACAAAGTGCCAGAGAGTTTTGAAAGATCCAGATCCTACATCTTTGGGATCGAAGTGACAAGGTAGGGCCTTGAGAGGACAGAAGAGAAAGATAATTGGGCACAGTGGATTGTCACTGCATCGGCAGGCAGTGGCAGGGCTTTCAGCAGAAGCACCCTATAACTTCAGTAAGAGGCAGCACCCCTGGCACAGATATCACCCCTAGGTGCCTGGTCCTAGCACCAACGTGGCAGCAAGGGGAATTCACACAACTTCAGAGGCGATGAAGGTAGCTGTCACCACCATCACAAACTTCTCCTCCTTTCCTCTCCCTCCTCCTTCCCCTCTTCCCCCCACCCCACCCTTCTCCTTTCTCTTCTTTATCTCCTTCATGTAGCCATGAGAGTTGTTGTCCTAGACTTAGGCTGTATTGGTGGATATAGCAATAACAATATTTTAAATAAAATTTTAAGCACATACACACCAAACACTGCGTTTGATACGTACACTATCTCATTTAATTATTATTTAATGTCCCTAAAGGTAGGTATAGCAACTCTGCCTTGGATTTGAGGGAAGTGAGGTGTAGGAGGGAGAGTAACTTGCTCAAAGTCTCACACCTCATACGTGATGGTATGAGCATTAGAAGCCAGGTCTGTGTGACTCCAAGACACTTGTGAGGTCACCGGGATCCAAAAGGTAGAATCACTATGCTTCAGGGATTGGATGTGGCAGGGGAGGAGGCTGCGAGGAAGAGGAGGAGGAGGAGGAGGAGGGGTCTAGAATAATTTCCATGTTTCTGATTTGGGTGGCCTGTTGGACTGTTAATGGGGCCTTACCCAGGGTAGGGACACTCTGACTCCTAGAAATAGTTCCAGCTTCTAATTAGTGTCGAGATCATTTTTTAGGTTAAAAATGAGCTCTGGGCTAGAGTTACAGGAATTCTTATTTTAATCTTTCACTTTGTTTTGCCTATAATAGACTAGCTAAATTGTGAGTAAGAGACCTCCTATTAATTTGAAACTGTCTTGAGCTGAAAATAGTCAAACTATTAAGCTAATGAAAGAGCAGTGTTCCTGTTACCTTTATATTCATTCCCCCAGAGTCCTTTTCCCAACGGGCACCTGGTATCATGTTATGGCAGTGAAAGCTTTTAGGCAGTGGTTACAGAAAGTCTGAAAAGTAGAAAAACCAAGCACGCTGGAGGAGCCCTGGCCTATTAAGGAAAGAGAAGTCTGGTTCTGATTACTGATAATTATAGATAAGCTGGAGCCGACAGTCATTTTCTGACCACAAACTAAAATCAATCAATTAAAAACTGCATGTAGCTGCACCACGGCTAATCAGTCCCAGGCACTACAGGATGATCCATTAAGTCCTACCTCTACCATGTCATGGTTGCTGTGTTCCATCTGCTACTCTGACAGTAGATCAAATACACACCTCATTTTATATTCCCCGGCTAATCAAGAATGCTGTTCACAGTGTTTGCCTTCTTTCCACTTACTGAAATTGCCAGCCTTGTATAAGAAACTTGGCGATTGAGTCATCATTTCCTTTTCTGGACCACAAAGGCGTGCAAAACTAAGAAAAATAGTTACCAGAAAGGAGAGGCAATCATCTTTGAAGAAATATTTTGCTCATTGTGTTGCCTACTCATGAAAACAGATCGGGGGTGGGGGCTTCCAGAGGTGGGTAGTTGTGGCACTGTGGGGTATAGAAGCCAAGTTGTAGAAGCAGCATTTGGATGTGTTTTGGCTAGTAGTCTTCAAAAGAAGAGATATTTGGGGAAATGTGATCTAGTTTCAAAATAAGATATATGCAAGAGAGATAATGATTCTTGGTTACTCCAGATGCATGGATTCCCGAGGAAGCAGCTTTTAACATAGTCTAATGAAGTCTTTTATTCAGCGGTTGCAAACTGGTAGCCCATAAACTAAAACCCATTAGCAGATGTGGCTTGTTGGTCTCACAGAGTGTTTAAAACAAATTATGAATTAGTTGCCAACATTTAAAAATCAAGAAATTATACAACATTTTAGATGTCTGGTTCTTTTTTTTTTTGAAAAATTGAAAGATCCAGCAACACCACTGAGCTCAAACTCCCCCCGCCTGGAGGCTGTTTCCTTTGGAAAGCACATATGTTTTCCAGCTCACCACATTCCCTACAACTTTCTTTGGACCTGCATCAGCTTCCTTCACTCATTTATGTTACTTTCTGACTCTTGTAGCTTTTTTGAGTTTGTGGCCCTTACTACATACTGAAGCACCTTATGTAGTGATAAGCGCCCTGGACTTGGAAATGTTCAAATAGGCTGGAAGAACATTTGCTGGAAACAGAGTAGACAGAATACCCCTGGTCCCCAGCAACTTGGCCCCCTTCCCCTGGACCACATTCTTTAGACTGCTTTGGCTGTCCTTTAGCTGCACCCCACCCATGGGGAAAGTGGTCCATGGGGTCAAAGGGACAAGTCCTTTCAGACCCTGTTCACGTTAGACATTCACTGCTCACTACCGACACCCAAGGCTACCAGATTCTCCCCCATGTTTGTCCTGCTGAGGGTGGGCTGTGTTGCTGGTGCATATACACCCCTAGGTGTGAGAGGTGAGCAAGGAGTGTCTTTTAGGTAGGCAAGATGTATCTCGTGATTAGATATATGGGTTGTTGAGTCCACGGACATGCATGGGAGACTTCTTGTAAGGTAGGACAGGATTCGGGGTGAAAAGGAAAACAGGCTGGGGGCCTCTGTACTCCTTCCCAGGGCTTATCCTGAGCTCATATTTTTAAATGCTATGTCCCTAAAATTCTCTTATATTCCAGCAATGGCATGAATCCTATGCTTTGGAAAACACTTTGCAGAGGGTGAGTGGTCTCAAGAGGGGTAGGTACACACCCCTGTAAAATATGACAGGTGACAAAGAAAGACCAAAACAACAAATGGATAATCACATGTTGAAAGAATGTCTAGAAGAGAACACTGGAATTCAGCAAAGAAGTGAAGAAGACCCTCTGAGGCACAAAGACTCAGAATTGAAGCACAGAGAGGGAAGCAGAGTGCTCGGCTGGGATTGGCTAGGAGCCAAGAGGGATTCCCCACTGCAAGGAAAAGGTAAGCAGGATTTCCCCAGCAGTCTACATTCCCACCATGGACACATGCAAACCTCGCTACAGGAGAGTCCCACAGCCCTTGCAGACATCGAGCCCAGTCTAGGGAGCTGCTTGGAGTCCACACAACTGCATTGTTCCAGAGAAGGAATTCATGCTGGGTGTTCCCCACCCCCTGGGACCCAAACTGCTCTGGCACATCACCATTTTGAGAATGGAGCTGCCACCAGAGCACATCCTGCCCTAAGGCCCCATGGCCCCTGCATCTCTACATTCCTTGGGCCCTGCTGACATCCTACCACATCCACCCAGATGACTGCAATGTCACAACACTAGCTGAATCAGTTGTGCAGCTATGACCCTGGTATGCAAGCCCATGGAGCACACTACTCCCTGGGGTATAGGCAGTTCAGTATAGCAAGGAGGCTGCCCCCCAGGAGAGAGGGAGCCAATATGCATGCTCCATAGGGCCTGAGAACTGGCTGCCTGGGGCTGCAGCTGCCACTACTGGTGGCTTTATTCTCTCTAGTGGTGGTGCCAGCCACTGGTGATCTCTTCTTTCTAGTGGCAGAGCAGCTGTTTATGGGTGTGTGCCCCCCCTTCAGGGGCCCAAGGACTGCCCTACCTGGGACCTGCCACTGCTGCCAGTGGCCCTGTCCCCTCCAGGGGAGAACTGAGGCACTAAAAAACACTGCTGACATTGATTACAGCTGAAGAAATCATATGGAGATTACACTGCTGCACTGATCCAGAACCAAAGCCAAACCACCCTACCCAACCAAGATTATAGGATGCAGCTATATGAATAGCTTTTCCTATGAAAGCTACTGCATAAAATTAGGAGAAGCTACTGACCCACCAGATGTGCAGATAGCAACATAAAAACACAAGGAACATGAAAAAGAAAGGAAATGTGACACATTCAAAGAAACATAATTTTCCAGTAACAGACCCCAAAGAAAAGAAAATCTATGAAATGCCTGAAAAAGAATTCAAAATGATGTTCTTAAGGAAACTCAGTGAGATATAAGAGAACACAGGCAATTCAACAAAATCAAGACAACAATTCATGGTCTGAATGAGAAACTCCACAAACAGGTAGATATCATTTAAAAAGAACCAAACAGAACTCTTGGAATGAAAGAATTCAATGAGTGAAATAAAAAATAGAATTGAGAGCTTCAACCTGGAGCTTCAACAGTTTAGATCAAGCAGAAGAAAGAAAGAATTTTTGAACTTGAAGATAGATCTTTCAAAATAACCCAGACCAAAAACCAAAAAAACAAAAAAACAAAAAAACAAAAAAAAAAAAAGAAAGAATAAAGAATAAAAGACTATGGTACATTTGGGACACCATTAAGCAAACAAATATCAAATATTCACATTATGGGAGTTTCCAAAGGAGAAGAGATGAGAAAAGGCATAGAAAACCTGAATAATGTTTATCATAGAATTGACAAACAAATTTAGTAAAGTTGTAGGATACAACAAAACCAACATGAAAAAATTGGTACACCAATAACAAATTAATTGAAAAAGAGATCAAGAAAGCAATTCCATTTACAATAGCTACAACCCCCCCCCCCAAAAAAAAACCCTAGGAACAAGTTTAACCAAGGATGTGAAAGATCTCTGCTAGGAAAACTACAAAACACTCATGAAAGAAATTGAAGAAGACAAAAAAAATGGAAAGACATCTATGTTCATAGATTGTTAAAATCTGTGGTCCCCCACCCTTGGGCCATGGACTGCTACCAGTCAGCGCCCAGTTAGGAACCGGGCCACACAGCAGGAGGCAAGTGAGCAAAACTTCATCTCTATTTACAGCTGCTCCTCATCACTTACATCACTGCCTGAGCTCTGTGTCCTGTCAGATCGTGGCTGGCATTAGATTCTCATAGAAGCACAAACCCTACTGTAAACAGTGCATGGGAGGGATCTAGGTTGTGTGCTTCTTATGAGAATATAATGCCTGATTATCTGAGGTGGAGCTGAGGCAGTGATACTAGCTCTGGGGAGCAGCTGTAACTACAGACTGTCATTAGCAGAGAGGTTTGAGTGCACAGAGACCACAATAAATCAATTGCTTGCAGAGTCATATCAAAACCCTATCAGTGAGTAGCAGGTGACAATGTAATAATAATAGAAATAAAGTGCACAATAAACATAACATGCTTGTATCATCCTGAAACCGTCCCTCCCCTCCCCTGCCCCCTGGTCTGTGGAAAAATTGTCTTCAATGAAACTGGTCCCTGGTAGCAAAAAGTTTGGGGACCACTGTTAAAATGATTATAATACCCAAATCAATGTACAGATTCAAAGTAATCCCTATGAAAATGCTAATGACATTTTTCACAGAAATAGAAAAAACAATTCTAAAATTTCTATGGAACCACAAAAGACTCTGAATAACTAAAGCCATCCTAAGCAAAAAGAACAAAGCTGGAGGCATCACATTACTGACTTCAAAATATGTTACAAAGTTATAGTAATCAAAACAGCATGGTATTGGTAAAAAAACCAAAGACACATAGACCACTGGAACAGAACAGAGAAACTAAAAACAAATCCTTGTATTTATCACTAACTGATTTTCAATGAAGGCACAAAGAACATATATTGAGGAAAGGACAGCCTCTTAATAATGGTGCTGGGAAAACTGGATATTCATATGCAGAAGAATAAAACTAGATCCTTCTTTCTCACCATATACAAAAATGAACTAAAAATGGATTGCATATTTAAATCTAAGATCTTAAACTATAAACTATTAGAAGAGAACATAGTGGAAACACTTCAGGACATTGGTCTAGGCAAAGATTTTATGGGTAAGACTTCAAAAGCATAGGAACAAGACAAAATAGACAAATTGGGCTATGTTAAACTAAAAACCTTCTGCACAGCAAAGTAAACAATCAACAGAGTGAAGAGATAACTTGTAGAATGGAAGAAAATATTTGTAAACTATTCATCTGTCAAGGGCTTAATATCCAGAGTGCATAAGGAACTCAAACAACTCAACAGCAAAAAAACAATCTGATTAAAAAATGGGCAAAGGATCTGAACATATGCTTCACAAAAGACATATAAATGGCCAACAAGTATGTGAAAAAATGCTCAACATCACTAATCATCAGTAAAATGCAAATCAAAACCAAAATGAGATATTATCTCACCCCAGTTAGAGTGGCTGTTATCAAAAAGATAAAAAATAACAAATGCTGGCAAGGATGTGGAGAAAAGGGAACTTTTACACACTCTTGGTGGGAATGTAAATTAGTAAAGCTATTATGAAAAACAATATGGAGGTTCCTCAAAGAACTAAAAATAGAACGATGCAGCAATCCTACTACTGGGTATTTATCCAAAGGAAAGAAAATCAATATATCAAAGAGATATCTATACCCCCATGTTCATTGCAGCACTATTCACAATAGCCTAGATATGGGATCAACCTAAGTGTCCATCAATAGATGAAGAGATAAAGAAAATGTAGTATATATACCCAATGGAATACTATTCAGTCATTCAAAAACAATGAAATCTTGTCATTGGTAGCAATATAGATAAGCCTGGAGGACATTATGTTAAATGAAATAAGTCAGGCATAGAAAGATAAATACTGCATGTACTTACTCATATGTGGAAGCTAAAACAGCTGAGCTCTTAGAAGTAGAGAGTAGAATTGCATTTACTAGAAACTGGGAAGGGTAGAGGGGAAGGGAGGATAGGGAGAGAGGTTGATTAAAGAATATAAAATTACAGCTAGGTAGGAGGAATAAATTCTAGTGTTCTATAGTACTATAGGATGAATATAGTTAATAATAATTTATTGTATATTTTCAAATAGCTAGAAGAGAAGACTTTGAATGTTTCCAGATAAATGTTTGAGGTGATAGATATGCTAATTACCCCAATTTGATCAATACACATTGTATATGTATATTAAAATATCACTCTGTACCCCATAAATACATATAATTATTACATGTCCATTAAAATAAAAAGAGAGCAAAATAATAAAATAATAAAAAAAAGTGCGGATAAATTTGGTCTCGTTGACTTGGGCTCGGTGGGGAGGGGTTGAGAGAGACAGGGAGGGACAGGTTGGAATGGGAGATGGCTACTAATGGGCATGGGGTTTTTTGGGAGGGGATGATGAAAATGTTCTCAAATTAGATTGTGGTGATGGTTGTACAAATCTATAGATATATTAAAAATCACTGCACTGTACAATTTAAGTGGGTGAATTTTAGGCCGAGCACGGTGGCTCACACCTGTAATCCTAGCACTCTGGGAGGCCAAGGCAGGAGGATCACTTGAGCTCAGGAGTTGGAGACCAGCCTGAGCAAGAGTGAGACCTCGTCTCTACTGAAAAAAAAATAGAAAAAATTAGCTGGGCATGGTGGCATGTGCCTGTAGTCCCAGCTGAGGCAGGAGGATCGCTTGAGCCCAGGACTTTGAGGTAGCTGTGAGCTAGGCTGGCACCATGGCACTATAGCCCTGGCAACAGAGTGAGACTCTGTCTCAAAAAAAAAAAAAAGTGGGTGGGAATTTTATAGTGTGTGAATTATATCTCAATAAGGCTGTTTTTAAAATGTAAAAAACTTAAAAATAAAATATGATAGCTTTTTTTGCCAGAGGAAAAGAAACACTAGATCTTAGACCCCCTCCAGAACAATTATGTTAATTCTTCTCCAAGTTATAAAGTATTAAGTCTCAGAATGTGGTATTGTCCTGGCTATACTGGAACATATGGTCTTTCAACATAGAGAGTATGGTATTCTATCTCTTTCGAGCATCATTGCTCATTTATTTCTCATGGCCTTTTTCTACTTTCTCTGATCACAGACATCTAGGCTGTGCCTATTGTCATGGTTGGTCAAACTCCTTTTGCTGGGATCCCTACTTTTACAATTAAGAATTTTTTCTTCTAGGATAAGAAGAACCATTTGTTAAAGCAGCTTGGGGTGTTCATGGTTTCCATCGCTTCTTATCTTTAAAGAGATAATTCCATGACTCCCAGTAGTTTGCCAGATGTATACAAATTTCTCATCTGAAGGCCATCACAAAGTTGCCATGTCACCATCGTGCACGCTTCCTCAGTAAGAGAATCTAATTTTGGTGACCTTTCATCTCTCAAGTTATGATAAGAAGCACATTATCCTTCAAGTTAAAAAACAAAAAACAAAAAACTGGCCAATTAGGCAAACAATCAATTAAATTTGTTTCCATCAAATTTAACTTCAAGCAAATTGACAGGCTGAATGAATTGCCCAGTTATTGATTCAGTCAAATCCTGTCAAACTGGTTGGGCTCATAAACACAGTCTTGGGCTAACAAGGTTACACCATCACTTACAACTGCCAAAATGGACAGCCATGCTCCCCGTGCTTCAAAAATGCCCCATTTCAACACTTTTCCTTTATCTCTGATCATTTGGCTGTGTTTGAAGTCACCACACCATCAAGTAAACTTCCATATTTGACCACAAATCACAGAGCTGTAGAAATGTTAATGGCAAATAGACTATCATCGCTTTCTATAACTAGAGTAATAGAAAACAGATATCTAAAAGTCATGTCTATGATTGCCAACTTATCCTTGTCATCTAATTTGACCTTATAAAGAAAATATAATCCTGCCTATGGTGGTATTGGCTTATTTATTTGTTGAAAGGACTAAAAGTTGTTATGAACACACAACTTGCATTTGGGTGTTTATCCCAACCCACTCCTGAAAGAGACTTTTTTATTCACTCAAAATTTCAAAAAAATATGATAATTTGCTATTATTGTCCTTGTTCATAATCATTCCAAAAGATGAATTATTTAGAAAATATGTTAGAAATCACTCAGAGTATCTTTGCATTACTTTTAAGAAGAGAATTACCATAAAAATAACCGAAAGTTAGCACTTCCATCTCCTTTAATTCATCAATTTTCAACTTGGTCTGCACATTGGAATCATCTGAGAAGATTTTGAAGAGTGCTAATCTCTGGGTTTCTTTTTTTTTTTTTTTGAGACAGAGTCTCGCTCTGTCACCCTGGCTAGAGTGCAGTGGCATCATCATAGCCCACTGCAACCTCAAACTCCTGGTCTCAAGTGATCCTCCTGCACCACGATGCCCAGCTAATTTTTCTATTTTTAGTAGAGACAGGGTCTCACTCTTGCTCAGGCTGGTCTCGAACTCCTGAGCTCAAGCAATCCTCCCACCTCGGCCTCCCAGAGTGCTAGGATTACAGGCTGAGCCACCACGCCCAGCCTAATCTCTGGGTTTTTAACCCAGAAAGTCCAATTTTATTGATCTGTGTGTGGTATGGGCATTAGCATTTTTAAAATCTCCCCAGATGATTCTAATGTTCAGCAATGTCTAGGAACCACTGGCCTAGTATAGCCCGATGCTTCTAAAACCTTAATGTGTATACAGATTACCTGGAAGGTTTGTTAAAACATAGACTGCTGGTCTGCACTCCTAGGGGTTCTGATTCTCTGGGCTGGGGTAAGACTCATGAATTTGCTTCTTATACTAGTTTTCAGGTGATGTTGATGGTGCTCACATTTTGATTAGCACTAGTGTAGCCTGTCATTTTTCTCTCTCTCCTGCACATGGAGCAGGCAAAGAACGCTGAGGAGAAGTGAACTGTCAAAGTGCTCACCTGAGTCTTTTAAAGGACAAACTAAATCATATAAAGGAATGAGTCAAAAGTGTTGGTCATATTGGAGGACGGGCCAAGTCAGTAAACAAACTTCTGAAACCCTGTGGGATTGTTTTAATAACTGGAATGTCAACACAAAACTTAATTTATGTAGGAGGAAAACTGGGAATGAACAAAAACAGAAAATCTGATCACATAGACTCTAAATCTTCAAATTGGATTTGCAATCCAAAGATAACTAGAAACAGAGGAAGGAAATAAAGATAAAATTATGAAGAATGTTAAGAAAGAGAAATTTTTATTTCATAACCAATTTTGTTCTAGGTGTATCCACACTTTGACTTTGGAGCTAGAAATGCTTTGGTTTGATTTTTGTTCTAAGATTATTAGTTTTTTGACCTGATAAGTGACCAACCATCTCAGTTTGTCTAGGACTTTCCCAGTTTTAGCTCTGAAAATCCTGTATCCTAGAAAATCTCTCAATCCCTTGCAAACCAGCATGGTTGGTCAGCACTAAAATGGGCAAGGGATTTAATCCCTCGGTAGCCCATTTTCTTTACCTATAAAATGTAGACAACAATATTTGCCCTAAAGAGTTTTTGAGAGGATTCAAAGCAATAAAGTATAAAGCAGCCAGCACATATCTGGCTCATAGGAGAAACTGAAAAATATTGGCTTCAAATAACTTTTTCCCAGCTGTGAAATTTTGGAATGGGAGGCTTCTTAAACCAAAATCTATGCCAATCACTGTAGGATTACCTAATTTGGTCTGATGGACTGTTTGATGCTGACAAGGAAGAACAGTTTTCTGGGCCACAGGAGAGTTCCAAACATTTATTGGTTAATTCTTAAAGTCTTCCAGTGATTGGGTAAGGTATGCTATGAAATGAAAATTTAAGTTCGTAGGAGTTGTCTGAATCACCTATGCACACATTTGCTTAATTGAAGAAATCTCAATAAGAGAATTCCAACTTCAAGCAGATGGACTTGGGCATGCTTGCTCACATCCTAAGAGGAGCCTTCCTCCTATTCACCACAGGGTTCCTTTCACTTACCAAGTTTCTCTAGTAGTGAATTCTTGCATTGATGGAAATACTTTCTATTGGTGCTACCCAATATGGTAGCCACTAGCCACACGTGGCTCTTGAGTGTTTGAATGTGGCTATGGCAACTGAGGAATGGAATTTTTAATTTTATTTAGTTTTGATAAATTTAAATTTGGATTGCCTTCCTGTGGCTAGTGGCTGCATTGGAGGGAGATGGGTTCTAGCAAATTTGATAGCTTTTAGTGTTGATGATTAATAGAGAAACTAAGGAAAATTGGAGGTGGAGACACTGATAACTTCATTTTCATAAAACAGAGAATCAAGCTGTTTCTAAAGTTACATAATTTAATAGACAAGGGAGGATTTATTGAACAAAAGGATACTTAGTGAACAACTTTTCAGAATGGTTATCATGTAGCCTGGTTAAAGGACATCTAGAAAAGGCTTAAACTCATGGGATCTGAGTTCCAGTTGTATTTCTGATTTGCCCTAATCTGCTGGATATGACTAGGCAAGACACTTAACTGCATTGGGCCATTTTTCTCTGAGGTCCTTTAAAATCCCTATATCTATTGAAAGAAGGATACCTGTACATTGTAACTAAATTTTTTTGTGGTGGGCATAACTAAAAGCCATTCTGATTCTAGCATTGTTGAAATAGTAAGGAAGAAGAGAAACATATAGAAAAAAAATCTTTCCTCTGGAGAGAATCTGGCTTACCATAATTCAAATTCATAAAACTCTCACTATTTACCTACTGTGAACACAATCCCATAAAAGATAGGTAAAATAAATTCTCTGTTCTTTTGTTACTTATAACCTGGCTGAAGAGGCTGGTAAGCAAGACAATTCAATATGATCAAGATAGAATGAAATAAATGTGCAATGAACATGCAAATCATATGGCATGGGGCCACAAAGGAGGGAAGTTCTTTTTTCATAGGGATGTATGCAGTGTGGGTGGAATTTGGCCACTCAGGCCTTGAAAGAGAGTCTGGTGCCTTCAACAGGGAGAGAAGACGAGGGCTCAAAGGCTCAACTAACCCATTTGGTTTAAGGGTACAGAGTATTTGTGCATGGTAGGCAATTTTATTTTTATCTTGCTGAACCAATTCAAAGTTTACATTATTTGAGAACAAATAGAACCACAACTTTTGGTCATTATTTACATGGCTCATTTCTTTTACTTTTGATAATTTGAGCACATTTTTGATGATGATCATAAACTTACTCACCACTCCCTTCCCAAATGTGTCTTTTTTAGAAGGGCATTCTAGGTGAGGGAACATTGTGAGAAAAGATGGGGAGATAGGAGGGTTTCTAACAGGTACTAATTATGATGCAATCACTCAACAAAACAATTTTGAGGACCTGTGGTATAGGTTATAATAGGAATCTACCTGTATTTGATCTTGCAACCCTAAGTCAGCTACTAATTAGCCTGTGTATTTACCTTTTTCTCCTTCTAAGTGCCTATTAACACTCAGCTGCCCACACAAAAAAAGCCTAAGCAAACAACCTCTACCAAGGCTCCCGTACCTTCTGGTGGCTTTCCAGACCTCCCTCACACAATTTTCTTAATTATATCTTCCACCATCCCCAGCTGTATACCTGGAGCAGCTGCCACTAATCCTAAATAAATATTTCCTGTTCTCCTTAGAAACAATTAAACCTAGCCTTTACCAAACCTTTGGCATCTGAGGCTCACACTGGTGGTGGTGCAACTGTTGCTTTTTGGCTTTGTAAATTGAGCAGAGACTAATTCTATTCTGATTAAAGTCTTTTTTCTTGAAATAGAATCACCTCAGCTGATGTGTCTGTAACCTTTTGGTTATGCATACTGAGTTGGTAGGCTTAGAAAAATCACTTGCCAGGGCTTTCTGTCCTCCAGGCAATATAGAAGCAGGAGGGGGGGGGTATGTGCCAAGATACAGGTGTCAGCTTTGGGGTGAGGATTGCCCATAGACTTGGCTTCTGGAGACTGTGAGCCCGGGGCTGAAGAGGCTCGTGTGGATCCTAGCTTTCCTCTGCATGCTCTGCCTTTCCAGTGGATGCTGATGGTCTGTCTGAAGTGTTGGTTCTCAAACTTGGCTACACTTGGGAATCACCTGGAGAGTTTAAAAAATGCTGATGCTTGGACCCACGCCAAGAGATCTGATTTAGTTGCTCACACAGGTGACCATGGGCATGGGGATGTTTAAAAAGTTCCCCAGGTGATTCTAGTGGGGACAAAATGTGAGATCTACTGGCCTAAACCCTGCTCACACACCTCTTGGCTCTCTGTCTGGGTCCCTGTTTCTCCCTGTTCTTGCTCCCTCTGATTGTCAGTAAGACCAAGGCAGAAGAGACCAGTCTTCAGACCTTGGTTATCTGCCTAGCTCTGCTTCTAACTGCAGATCCAGCCCAGATGAAGAGAATATCTAGGTGATATGTGCCCCATTTCTCCAAGCCTGACCTCTGCTTTCCTTTGATTGATCACTCTCCTACTCGTGCTTCCTAAGAATTTTCCCAAGGAGCACATTTAGTTCAAAGGGACTCCCATGATGGCAGAACAGGCAATGTTTCCCTAGTCCCAAGTGCAGTGCCAGTATGTGATTCTGGAGAAGTCATCGGGAGATGGCGCTGTTTGGTAGGCAGTATTATGTCTCCACGGGCTGAGCTAAGCTGGGGCACTGCCCGCAGGACCAAGAAGCCTTCATGTGGCTCATTAGCACCTTTTCTCTGCAGTCTCTCACTCCCTTCATTGAGGCCTCACTTGCTGTGCTTTGGGGACAACTTTTAGAGATGCTTTACTTTGCCCCTTATCAATATGGAAACAGCAGGTCCAGCAAGGGAGGTAAGCTTGTCCTGTGTCTAAGCACTGAGAGCCTGGTTTCAGGTAGTTTCAGGCAGTCTCTGTTCACCACTTCTTACAGGCCACCAAGCCAGCTTTTGCAAAGTCCCCTGGAAGAGGGAGGAATCAAATGGTTGCAGCGTGGCAATTCCCTAAGAGGCAGCTCATCCATCATTTTGACTTTGTTCCATTTACAATAAGCACATTCAATTTTCCCTTTAATTAAGGATTTGAAAAGCACACCATGAGGCAGAAATACAGCCCAATGTGAGTTCTGGGTAAAACCTATGTGTCCTTGATAACAACAGGGACTTGAGTATTTGGTTTTCCTCATGTTGTGCGTGGAGTAAAGCAAGAGTTTCAGGAACCACAGGTGGTAACTGTTGAACCTAATAGTTCCCCCGCTCTCTTGGAGCCTGAGCTATCAGTCAGTTAACAACATTTATTGAGCCCACACTTATTACTGGGCTGTAGAAAGCTTCAGAGTAAGTCAATAACATGTGCATTAAGGTGCACTATGATTTCTTCAACTAACGTGAGTGGGTTTGTGTTCTCCCTTAAACATGTATGAATTGATTCTGTGAGCTCCATGCATCCTATAATTCAACTGACAGCTATTGAGCCTCTACTAGAGCAAGTCACTGCTAGATTTTGAAGGAGTTGCAGAAATAAATAAGACGTTCTTTATACATATAGAACTTATGTTATAGCAAAACAGGGGAAAGAGAAGGCAAGTAAAGTTTAGCGAAAGCATAGTACATGCAATGTTCTGGGCACTTTACATTCTTTAGTTCACTTAAATCTCACAGTAATCCTTTGAAGTAGATCTTTCTCATGCACCCTTTCTTCAATGGGCTGAGGGTTTGAGGAACCTAACCAAGGGTGCACAGTTGAAAAGCAGTGGAAATGGGTCTGACCTCCTCTCTTCTCTTAGCAATCCAGGATTCTCCAGGAACAGCTGAGGACAGACAGACAGAAAGAGAGAGGATGAAGAGGAGGGAGACACTTATTCTAGTTTCAGGAATTATGGAAGGCTTCATTATAGATTGAGGACCCCAAACTCTTTAACTCTTGTTAATTGTTGATTAGGTAGCCCTAGAAATGCCTAATACAAAACAGGTGGGGTCTTGCAAAGGCGTGAGGAAAAGAACGATGCTAGGAAAGAGAAAATAAGGAACCTGAGTTATAGCATGTTGCAGGCTGGCTGCAGCAACCGCCACCTGTGTGTTTAGCTGCTCTCCTATACGAAAAGTTACTTAGCACTCCCACGTGGATGTTTTTCCCCTTACCCACTAAAATCTGCTCTTAATCTTTAGATCAGTTTACCAAACACTCTAATGATAAGGCTGATAATGAAACCCTCCTTCCTGAGTGCCTTGGAGGAGCTTGGGGAATGCTTTGGATGCTTGCTCCTTCTCAGATCTTTGAAGATAGCACCTAGGAATTCCCCCACAAGGGGGGCTCCCCACCACGCCTTCAGAAGCTCACAGAATACCCCAGGACAAAGAAGCACATGGGGTTCCTCAAGATGAACTCAGCACTTTCCATTACTGCCATGTTGAAAATGTAGAACCTCTTTGCTGTGTTCTTTGGCTTGGAGTTAAAGTGTGTTTTCATGATCCTTGGTGCAGGTTAAAAATAAAAATAAAAATATATTTTTTTCATTCATTCATTTTGAATGGCAGTTTCCACTTATAATTAGCCAAGAAGATCTAAACCCTCTGGTGGGCCCCCCCACCATATTTTTTAGAGCAAAAGCCAAAGCCCTCACAATGGCCTTATTCTACGTGATTTGCACCTCCTTCTGTTGACCTCATCTTTGATTACCTTTCTTTCTGTGATCCAGGCACTCTGGTCCCATTTCTGTTCTATGCATGTACCAGGCATGCTCCTGCCACAGTGCCTTTGCATTAGCTGTTGCCTCTCCTGGAATGTTTTTACCTCAAAAAATCATATGGCTCTTTTAGTCCCTCTACCTTCCTCAGGCCTTCTCTGATCACTCTATTTAAAATGGCATCTTCCTTCCCTCCTATTCTCCTTCCTGACTTTAGTTTTCAAGAGTACTTATCACCTTATAATAAGCTAATTTTTTCTTGCAGCTTTTAAAAGGAAGATTCATTTTACAGGTTTCACTTAGCACAATATACATAAAAGGAAATCACAATACAATGAAAGATTTAAATAAAGGCCTCAGAATTTCATACAAACACCAAGACCAAAATCCTAAAGTACTGGTATTGCGTCTCAAATTTTCCCCATTAACTTAAGAAAAAAAACGCTCAAACTTACGTGCCTTACAGGTTATTAAATGAAACTAGAATGAGCAAACATGCCAAAATGTTCTTTAATTGTAGACACAGCTCCTATATTGAGTTTTACAAAAAAGCATGTCTTTCAACATGTATCCAGTGTTCAATATCATGTGGTATAAAAGCAACATTTAACATAATTCGACTGCTTTAACCTAAATACGCTTGCTGCTTAAGAATATCCTACAATATATAACTAACTTGAGAAAAGCTGGAACTTGTTTAACAGTTATAGTTTACTCAACTTTGCCGTTACATCCTAGATGAGTGTTGTGTTCGAAAATTAAAACAATCCTGATTTTCACTTATAGAGTAAGCATAAATCACAAGCTTGTATTGCAAAAAACTGCTAAACTGAAGTTTTGTTTTTCTTAAAAAAAGTTGACCAAGAGTCAGTGATCAGGATCAATTACATTCCCATCCACCACTCACACCGGACATGCCAGACGTCCCTCCCATTCTGTTCATGCCCATAGGTGCACGGCTTCCGCTGCTGTAGTAGCTGCTGTTCGTTGCTCCTCGGCTGCCATATCCACTCATGCTGCTCTGGCCACAATAACCACCTCCGTAACCACCACTCAGCTGCTGGCTGGCTGGGCCACCGTAACTGGACTGGTCGGACAAGCCCATCCCTCCCATCATTTGACTACCATAGGCACCACCGCTTGCTCCTGCTGTAGAATTCAAGAAGAATTCTACATATCTGTGTTGCCGATTTACCCTGTCTTTTGACATAGCTGCCACGGCGTCTTCATGGGTTGCAAACTGGATGTCTGCTTCACCAGTTGCTCTACCGTCAGGACCAGTTTCAACGTGTACTCTCACAGGGTTGAGAGTGAAAACAAAGGTGGAAAAAAGTTATAAATGTCATTCTCAGTAGCTTTGTAAAGTAATCCACGCATGAGTCCATAGTGCCCTGTTGTGCCCCATATCTGTGATCAGACATTCCTGAAAAACAATAATTGAGGTCTCTTCCAAATCTATCTGACCCAAGTCCATAGCCATCATTATAGCCATTATAATCATCATAGCCTTCACCATAAGCACCATGCCTCATCCTCTCAAAGCCAGCTCCTCTGCCAATGCTGTTATACCCTCTGCCAGCCCCAGGTCTGTCATAGGGACCTGTCTGCTGCATGGCCATAAGCTTTCGTGGTGGATCATAGTGAGTTCTAACTTCAGCTTGACTGCTCTTAGAGATTTTGATATACCTGTGCCCTATTCTTTCCTTGTGTTTCTTTAGAGCCTCTTCAGCTATTTCCTGTGAAGCAAACTGCACGAAGGCCTCCCCTGTACTCCTCACCTGGAAGTCCACCAGCAATGTTGTCCCATTTGGCACAATTTCCAACCCTGAGAAGAACTGAACAATTTCTTCCTTGCTGTATCCAAAGGGGAGTCCTGTAAGTCATACAAAGCCATCATTGGCGTGTCCGGACTATTTGGACCACTATGCTTCAACACCCAATCCATTTCAACGTTGTTTGACTCGAATACCTCAACATATCTGTGTCCCATAGTTTCTCTGTCTTTTTTCGGGGCCAATTTGACTTCATCTTCTGATTCGAGTTCAACTAAAGCCTCGCCGCTCGGTCTGCCTTCTCTCATGTAGATGAAACGTGTACCTTGAGCCCCATTTTGAATTTTGCAGTCAGAAAAAAAATGCTGCACTTCATTGGCAGAACAAGACCCCGCAGGGCAAGCCCCGGACCTTCACCACCAATCCCTCTCCGCCTTCGGTGCCCAACATCATTGTCTCTTAGAGGGTCCTGTCATCCAAATGGACTAGACACACGGCTTTGGCATGGCTGAGAAGAAAGGCTAATTTATTTTTTAAATTAAATCTAATTTTTTAATTAAACCCCAGTAAAATGTTAGCCCCACGAGGGAAAACCACATGTATCTTAATCACGGCTGGGTGTCCAATGTAGTTCCAGACACATAGTGGATGTTAAAAAAATATTTTTAAAAAATTCTTTAACTGACATTAAAAATAGAACCAAGTTACTCCAGCAGCAATGAGTGCACCTAGCTTCCAGGTCCTGGTTTCTTTTTCTACATTCCTTCTTTATTTCTCCTGTAAATTGACTGCTTCTCCCTTTTGCCGTTTCTACTTATTTATTTACTTACTCACTTAATTGACAGGTAAAAATTACATATATTTATGATATGTAACATGTTTTGAAATACGTATACATTGTGGAATGGCTAAATCAAGCTAATTACCATATACATTACCTCCCATACTTATCTTTTATTGTGATGAGAACACTTAAAATCTACTGTCTTAGCAATTTTCAAGTATGTAATACATTGTTATTAGCTATAGTCACAATGTTGGAGAGTAGACTTCTTGAGCTTATTTCTCTTGTTTAATTGAAATTTTGTATCTTTTGATCAACATCTCTCCAATGGCATCACCCTTCCCTACTCAGCCCCTGGTAACTACCATTCTACTCTCTGCTTCTAAGACTTCGACTTTTTTAGATTCCACATGTAAGTGAGATCATACAGTATTTGTCTTTCTGTGTCTGGCTTATTTCATTTTAACATAATGTCCTCCAGGTTCATCCACGTTGTCACAAGTGACAGGATTTCCTTCTTTACTTAAGACTAAATAGTATTCCATTGTGTATATATACCACATTTTATCTCTTCATCCACTGACGGACATTTAGGTTGATTCCATAACTTGGCTGTTGTGAATAGTGCTCTTGTGTGAACACAAGAGTGCAGATATCTCTCCAATACACTAATTTTACTTTGGATATATACTCAGTAGTGGGATTGTTAGATCACATGATATTTTTAATTTGTGAGGAAATTCCATACTGTTTTCCACAATGACTATACTAATTTATATTTTCACCAGCAATGTGAAAGGGTTCCCTTCTGTCCACATCCTAACACTTGTTATCTTTCCTCCTTTTGATAATAATCATTTTAACAGGTATGAGGTGATACTTCACTGTAGTTTTAATTTGTATTTCCCTGATGATCAGTGATCTTGAGCATTTTTACATATACATGTTGGCCATTTGAATGTCATCTTTTGAGATATATCTACTCAGGTCCTTTGCCCATTTTTTACTTGGGTTATTTGTTTTCTTACTATTGAGTCATTTGAGTTCCTTATATATTTTGAATATTATTCCCTTATCCAGATATATGGTTTACAAATATTTTCTCCCATTTCATAAGTTGTCTCACCATTTTGTTGATTATTTCCTTTGCTGTGCAGTATCTTTTTAGTTTGATGTAATCCCATTTGTCTGTTTTTATTTTTGTATTTTTGTTGTCTATGCTTTTGTGGTCATACTAGGATCTTGGTTTCTAATACTATTCTCTGATAAAAAGAAGCAGGGCTCTTTGGGGAAGAGACTGATTCTGGAACTTGGTAGGAAATATACAAGATGAGCCTGAAGTATCTTGTAGTGCCAGAAAGTAAGGAAGTACTAAAAGACTCAACCAACTAACCAGCCAAATAACCAAAAATTTAAAAATCCTACATCGTTGGGGGTATGTCAAAGGGACACAGAGGCCAACTGAAAGAGCTCCCAATAGCCAAAGCTGGAACAATTTGAGCAATAAATAAATAAATAAATAAATAAAGTAGTATTGAATTGCAACACAAAGTAAAAAAATAATCCACGAGTCCATACTAATATAAGAAAATGAACGAATAAACACGTAAATAAGAGAGAAGAGACAAATCTCCCTTGCAGATGAATTTCAAGTGGTTCATGTAGAAACTCTGCCTTTAAGGAGGAAGAATATATTTCTCTACTCCTTACGCATGGGCTGTACATAGTGACTTTCCTTCCAAAGAATACAGTATGGAAAGGGGAGGTGAAATAAGTTTATAGTGGAGAAACCTGACAAACACCTGAAGAGCTTGCATTCAAAGTCAACATCAACAGTCATAAATCATGGTGATAGCATATGCCCTTAGTATGATGTGATGAAAATGGCACTTTACCTCTGTGATCCTCTTCCCCCAAACCCATAACTCAGGTTTAAGCATGAGAAAAATATTGGACAAATCCCAATTGAGGGATGTTCTATGAAATACTCAACGAGGACTCCTCAAAACTGTCAAAGTCATCAAAAATAAAGAAAATCTGAGAAACTGTCACAGCCAAGAGGAGCCTAAGGAGATATGACAACTAAATGCAATGTAGCATCTTGGAAGAATCCCAAACAGAAAAAAACATTGGTGGTGGTGGGGACTAAGGAAATCTCAATAAACTATGGACTTTAGTTAATAATAATGCATCCATATTGGTTCATTAATTATAACAAATGTACCATACTAATGTAAGATATTAATAATAGGGGAAACTGAGTGCGGGATATACAGGAACTCTCTGTACTATCTTTGTAATATTTCTGTAAATCTAAAACTGTTCTGGAAAAAAAGTCTATTTAAAAAAATAGAGCCAGGTCCAAATTAATTAGGAAGCCAGAGACCATTATTATATCTTGAATATGTCAGTTCCAATTGGAAATGAGCCAGCTTTCTGAGAATGATCACACTGACAGCTATATTAATCTCCTGATACCAGCAATAGCACAACTCCTTTTAAATTTAGAAATGAAGTAAATGGTCATTTTTCCCTCCACTACCTTTTTCTTTGCCCTTGATATTACAGCCTTAAGGTACTCTTTAATAGCACACTTATTTTCCAAAGACTGTGATAATTAATAATCCTGCATCTTATTTCTTAAACTTGCTATCAATTACCTTTTTTCCAATAACTTTTATTTTATCATTAATTTATTCTAAAATGGTTCTTTTTCTCTTGGTCATAAAATTGGAGACTTGTTGTTCTGGAAGGGTGGGTTGCTTCTAATGTGACCTGTAATCTATACTTTCATATGATTTTAACCTGGCACATTTGAAGTGAATAGTCTATAATCTCTCCGTAGGTGAAGTTTGTTCTTTTAGAGAACAATAATACAATGACATGGTGTTTCATATTTTTGCTGCAGTGCACATTTTCATTTGGAACAAAATTCATCAATCGAAAAAATAGAATTGAATACAAATTAATAATTCATTTGTTATGTTTTAGATGTTGAACAAAGTTCCATCCAAAAGAAAAAAAAATCTTTGGCTTTGGTTCCTTAGCATGTGGCTGTGACTCAATTGTTCTCCTTTGATCTCCTACCATTAGTACTTTACTTTGTTTCTTTGGAAAAATAAAAGAAGTGTTAACAATATTGGCTTCAGTCTGGCTGAGTCTCTTTTTAACCATATATTTTAACTACACCTAAGAAAGGAAACCTTGGGCTTGCTTGACTTTTTTTTGGATGTGTAAATATTGTAAAATAAAAATAATGGAATCCAAGTGCAGAACGCTTTTTGTGCTCCACACCCACACTCATGAACTGTGTAACTCTAGTCAGGACATTTAACTTCTCCAAGCCTTGGTTTCTTAACTTGCAAAATGGTGACTGTATTGACTCTCTTTCTTGTCCATCTTCCCTGTTTGGTTGGGAGGAACAAATAGGGTAATATATGTAAAATTTTATATAAACCACAAAGCACAAAATCAAGGTGAATTGTAATTAGAAATATTTTCAGTTATTAACATGTTACTTTATCTTGCAGTTTTTTAAATGATCGCTTTTGGAGAATTTTTAGAATTACTACTTTTAACTGGTCTAGAATACATGTATCTGTTGTGCACAGGCTTTTGTTTTATCTTTTTTTTCACTATTGGTCCCCCTCAGACCTCTGCCTTGCATATCTTCATGTCTTCTTTTCCCTAAGTTTCTCCTGCCCATTAATTCCTTCCATTCTGTTGACAGGCCAAGACAATTTGTTTCTGGGTTTAGATATTGGCTTCGCCTTTCTGAAGTTCAGTTTCCTCATCGGTCAAATGAGGATAATAATAATGCCCTTCGTATTAAGTTGTTAGGGTGATTAATTGCAATGAAACTTTTGAGGTGATAGTCTTATAGGTACCTTAATAGGAACTCAATTCATGTTTATGGAATAAATGAATGGATTTTCTTCAATGGATTTCCAGGTGCATCATGCCCTCTGCACTGCTTGTTGGGCTGGTTCTGACTGTGAACCCAGTTTTTCACCTTCTCATAGAGGCCGTGGCCTGTATCATGAATGTAGAGGCAGGGCTGGCCCAAGAAGACCATTTTGATGACAATGAGAGAACGAAATTTATCATCTACATCAACTCTTGGTCAAATCCTTTCCTTTTATGTCAGGTTTGGATTGGCTTGGTCAGAAAGAGCATAGTGTAAAAACACAATGGGGTTGGGGTAAAGGGAACTGTCCGTTTGCCCACTTCTCTCTTGTTGTGTAACTGTGTGTGCAGCCTGGGTGGTTGATCAGGCGGCAGGTGACTCAGGCTGCCAGGCTCTTCCCCCTGTGCAGACTATGTGGCTTGTCAGTGCCTGTCAGCATTGTTAGGAAGAGGGCTGACCTCTGAGGAAGGTTGCTGTGGAAGCTCCTATCAATGTCACCTGATAACAATTCTCAGAAGAATAGTTCTCAGAAGAAGGCCTTTCAATAACTGTCCGTCAAAGTGAGACCCGTGTGTGGCAGCCAAGCTCCAGAGACAAAGATGAATCAGGAAGTCACTGTTACTGGAAGGAAGGAAAAAAGGAATGGTGAATTAACATTTTCTGAATGTGTCATATGTGCCAAACACTAGAGTAGGTTCTCCCAGATTGTCATTTTCGGGGGCTGTATTCAGCATCTCAGCACTTGGTTACATCTTGTTTGCTTCTTTGATTTTGTCATGGGTTGTTTAACTGCCTACCTACAGGAAGACAGGGACAGGTTTTTTAAGCTGTAGCTCTTTTGTTTTCCCTATAGCACTCTATAGGGACAAAGAACATCGGACCTGCAGTAGGAACTTAGTAAACCCTTGAGAACAAAGTGAAGGATACATAACCGTTGCTTAGATGGAGTCCAAGCCTTTGAATGTATAGAGAACGCCTGTGTTCCCTGCTGAGCAGTGGGACCTCTTAGAGTTGTTACTTCCTTTTACAAAGCTATTAATGGTGGTGGAAATCTCTGGAGCTTCCAGGAAATGCTTCTGAAGGGGAGACTTTTAAAATCTTGGCTTCTTTAACTATGTCTGCCCTGTTTGGGATAGGAGTAAGAACTCTTTTTTGCTGTGTTCTTTTGAAGCTCCTCTTCTTCTAGAGAACAAGAAGCCAAGAGTTTTGTTCCCTGTTCCCCTATGGCTTGGTGGTCCATGTCTTTGATCAATTTTTGGTTTCCAAAATCTTTCCACTTTACCAGAGTTAGTGAGCACCAATGTGGCTATTTTTAGATTTTCTTAAGGTGGGGAGTCTCTCTGACATGCATCAATACCTGCGTGTTATTTGTATTACGTGTATGTTTAATTTATTTCTCTGGAAAACTCCACACTTATCCAACCAGGTACCATAAATCTCTTCCAAAATGTCATCGATTTGGTTAAGTTCAGGGCTATTAGACTCTAAGAACTGTGCTAGATCAATCAGACTCTCTATTCATTCCTTCCGTGCCAACCCAACCAGGAGTGCATTGAGATTTAAAAATATACCCCGCTTTTCAATATTCTTGTGGTTTTCTGGCTACATCTTTGGTGCTCTGGGGAGCAATAGGGAGCAATGATTGCTAACAAGAACCTTTTGGGCAGTAACTAGGAAGAACATGGGAAAGTCTGTGAAGGCTCATTCCAAGCAGAGTGAGACTCAGAGATACCTGGAAAAGAACTTTTAGAAACATTTCTGAATTGAATTGCAAAGCTCAATATTCACTAAGCCAAAAATCATTTTTTTTCCTTGGAGAATGTCAAAGCATCCAACAGCCAATAGGTGGCACTCCTTATCCACTGTTCATTTCATTCCAAAATAAGGTCATCTCCACGTGTTCTTCTGTTCCTTCTATTAGTTGTTTCATAATAAAATATTATACTCTCATCCTCTCCTGGTAAAACATAGCAATAAAACAGACCTTATTCTCTGGGTTGATATGTGTCTTGATATATGCCAGTCCTTATCCCTCTGGGTGGACAACGTATAAGGTAAACTGTTTGTATTTTTAGTAGAGTTTGGCTTAAGGTTCTGTGTGTATCTATAGAATAAGCCATATAACTGAGCACCTTCACTATAAAATCATCTCTGACCAGATCCAAGATTTTAATTTGTCTCTAGAGTTTGCCTCTCTCAATTTCATAAACCGTGAAAACACAGCTGGACCAATTTACAGACTGTGGAAAAACTCTTGAGTATTTTTGCTGAAGTACTAATTCAAGGATCATGCTTTGTTATTTCCTGCTTCATTGTTGTTTGTAAAACTAGTTAATGGGCAATGGGCTGTTTCAAATTTCCCTGGCCCTTCAATACTGTTGCGTGCACCTCCTATTGGGGCATGGCATGAATTGGGTGCAAGCGTGACAGCAAAACGACATTGATTTGAGCAGACACACATCACTGAGAATGAAATCAGAGCAACAATTTGGAAAGAGCTAGGCTTGTACTTGTACTCTTTGAGTTATATGAATGTGGGGCCTGAGGCTTTTAAAAATTCAAATCCCTCTGTGTTATAACTTTCTACCAACCCAAAATATTTTGGAGATATACTTTCAGGATCACCACTGTGCTGGTCACTATAAAGTAAGGGAGAGTCTTTGCTGTCTCCCGGCTGTGGGTCACTAGAAACAAAGACATAAAACATGATGGAGAGAAACTTGTCAGCACTGAGTGAAGATATAAAGCAAGAAGATTAACTTCAGTGATGTCCCACTAACCTAGAATTTGGGAATCTATTAATAGAAACCTCGGTCGTTTAGAACACAGGCATAAAATCATGCATAAGTTAAAAGACTTTCTGAGCAGCACGGACAATTGTTATAAAATGCGAAGACCTATAGGAATGAAGCTTAGAGGAGTCTTAAGACTTTAATGGCTTGCATAATACAAGGTAGGTGCTCAATAAACATTTGTGGAACGGATGGATGTTGAGTGGAGAGAAGCAGAACCCGAGGGAAGCAAGTTTACTGAGCTTGATGTTATAAAGGGACCATCCAGTGCACGGGAAAATTGCCTTACACTCCTTAACTATCTCTCTGAAGGCATCATCATTAGCACAATTAAACGATTGAGGTTTTCCATGTACACTTGAGTTATTGCTAAAACACAGAATTATATTAATGTTTAGGATGCCTGGTCATTAAAATTGAAATTTATGTAATAAAAATGGTTAGGATTAACAACTCATGCTATTAAAAGGACAAGCTTGAATTACTTACTTTGAACATCTACTACTTGCCAAGAACCCGAATTAGATTCTAGCATATAGTGGTAGAAAAGTTGTCTGAAGTGTTGGCTTAGATTGCATATTTCATACCTTTATGGTATTAAATAAATGAGACATTAATACATTTTATTATATACATATGAAAAACAAGGGCATTTGAACAGAACTGATCTAAAATATTTACAGTTTAGTTGAAGTCCTCTATAAAGCAGTGATATTCAGTGCTACATCATAGTTGATTCATCATATGGATTTTTCTCTATTGTCAAACTGTGGTACAACATTCTTAGTGGATAATAGATTAGATGAAGAAATCAGGCAAAGTACTGAGAAGCTGAATCCTTCATCTCTCTTACCAGAAGAGAACTTGCATTATAAAAATTATCTTATTTGTCAGGTAGCTCATGGGTCCACCCAATATTATGAGTTCTAGTCCTCTTTAGGTTGGGGTGGAAGTGCCACTGTTTGGAGATGAATTTAGTTCCCGTTATCCGAAATGTTTTTCACCATGCTTTGGGAGATGTCTCTGGGAAGGTTCAGCTGGTGTAGGTGTGAACTCAATTTTACTAGTTTGTTTTACCTCTTTCAACATTTTAAAGAGGTTGTTTACCTCTTGTGTAGGGACAAGACCTCAACTATTGTCCATATTTTATTCTTCAACATGCTTAACCAACAAATTCCCCAGTAATCTTAGCAAGTTTCTTACCATATTTGTAGTGTTCTTTATTATTTCCATTGCATTTCAGGGATAAAGTTAGATTATAGATTCAAGAGTTTGCACGTTCAGCTTCAGGCCACACAGCATCACAGAGCAGGCCTGGGACATGTGCATCTTTAGGACTTTAGGAATTCCACTGCTAATGCCCAACTCTTCCACCACTCCACAGTGCCTATATCTTTGCTAACTCTAATTTCACATTGCTCCAAACTAGAATATGCTCTTTAATGCACTGGACTGGTATTTTATTTTTTATTTATTTATTTTTTTAATTTATTTTTTTAATTTCAGAATATCATGGGGGTACAACACTTTGGCCACACACATTGCCCCTGTTCTGCCCGTGTCAGAGCCACCATCGTGGTCATCTCCCAAACTGTGCTCCCCACATCCATTCAGTGAGAGTTTTTCCCATCCCTTCCACCCCCCTCCCGCCCGCCCGCCTTCAGATGAATGTTATTGCCCTGTGTGATGTAAGTGTTCATCAGTTAGTACCAGTTTGATGGTGAGTACCAGTGGTGCTTGTTTTTCCAGTCCTGTGACACTTTGTTTTGAAGAATGGGTTCTAGCTCCAACCAGGATAATACCAGATGTGTTAATTCACTGTTGTTCCTTATTGCTGAGTAATACTCCATGGTATACATATACCACATTTTATTGATCCACTTGTGTATTGATGAGCACCTTGGTTGTTTCCACAACTTTGCAATTGTGAATTGTGCTGCTATGAACATTCGAGAGCAGATGTCTTTATTATAAAATGTCTTTTTTTCTTTTGGATAAATACCCAGTAGTGGGATTGCTGGGTCAAATGGTAATTCTACTTTTAATTCTTTGAGGTATCTCCATATTCTTTTCCATAGAGGTTGTACTAATTTGCAGTCCCACCAGCAGTGTATGAGTGTTCCTATCTGTCCACATCCCCGCCAACATTTGTTATTTGGGGATTTTTTGATATGAGCCAATCTCACTGGAGTTAAGTGATATCTCATTGTGGTTTTGATTTGCATTTCCCTGATGATTAGAGAAGTTGAACACTTTTTTAGATGTTTGCTGGCCATTATTCTGTCTTCTTTGGAAAAGTTTCTGTTCATGTCCTTTGCCCATTTTTTAATAGGGTTGTTTGATTTTTTCTTGTTGATTTTCCTAAGTTCTGTATAGATTCTGGTTATCAGCCCTTTATCAGAGGTGTAGCATGCAAATATTTTCTCCCATTCTGTAGGTTGTCTGTTCACTCTAGTGATAGTTTCCTTGGCTGTGCAGAAGCTTTTCAATTTGATCAGGTCCCAGGTATTTATTTTTGTTGCTGCTGTGATTGCTTTGGGGGTCTTCTTCATAAATTCTTTGCCAAGGCCAATGTCCATAAGACTTTTTCCAACGTTTTCTTCGAGAATTCTTATGGTTTCATGTCTTAGGTTTAGAGCTGTTATCCATTGTGAATCGATTTTTGTGAGAGGTGAGAGGTGTGGGTCCACTTTCAGTCTTCTACATATGGCCATCCAGTTTTCCCAGCACCATTTGTTGAATGGACTGGTATTTTAAATGTAGATTTTTTTTCATCTTTATAAGCTGTTGTTGAGTTTTCAGAATAATCTTTAAGTGGAAAAGACTGGGGTCTCTCCAAGATCAACTTATTCTAGTGTTATAGAAACTGAAGAAACAGTTGCTTATCGAAATTTTTCACTTTCCAATTCATTTTTATAGTGATTGTGAGATCTAGAGTAATCTCAGGACAACTCTGATAGGTAAGGGATTAGTGTTATTCCCACATGGCAGCTCTAGTTTATGCCTCGTTTCCAGCCGTTCCAACTCAGTGAAATTCAAGAAAGAAATGCCCTATTCATGCCACCAAACTAAACCCGTGAGTACGACTCATTTTCTCTCTATAAAGTTTTTTTTTTTTTCCATTGACAACCATAGGTTTGGACAAACACAAAGGTCACTCTGACTTTTATTTTGAACTCATATACTGCCCCCAAAGATTAATGAAGTGCCAAAGCCAAGCCAAGTGAATCCTAAGCCAAACATGGTTAACAACGTATGTCTGCTTCCAAAAAAATTCACATATCAATTTGAAAACCTAAATAGAAAATTATTTCTGGATGACCTATTCTATTAGTTGGATTTTATTGGTGGGCCTGACAAAGAGCCAACTATATGTATTTTTCTGAATCACTAGTCTGCCCACACTGTCCAGATTGTTTTTAAAACTATGGAAATTTCCACCCAGGATGCATTTTCCTTGTTTGCTTCCATCAACATTTCTCTGCCCAAATAGTTCCTTTTGTGGTTCAATTTTTCCATCCTTTTAATATAGTGGGTTGATCTCAGCTGTAATTGTGCATGATTATATACTGACAACCCACATAAACAAACATCAACAAACACAGTCCTTTGATAGGGTGATGTCATCACAATTGGAGTTTCAAAAGCAAATACACGTGGGCAACTTGGACACCTGTGTGAGCTCTTCTTAGTCCTCCCTCCCCTTGCTCCTGGTGGTGAAAGAATTATCTTTACTGAAGGTGGAATGCCCTGTTGACACCAGTTCCCTAGTCCCAGCCCTGGAAGATCAATTTCATGTCAAATTGTTTAGATTGATACTGAGGCCACCTGGGCATCAGCTGTCAGGAAACTCAGTGCCTTGCTTAAACAGCAGACAGCTATCAAAATAGGGGAGAGAGGGAGAGAGAGGCTATCAGACTTAATATTGGCACACATTAGAGAGCTGCAGAACTCTCTTGAGTCTGGTAATGTTGCCGTTACCATTTGTCAGGTGTACAATCGACCTGGAGAATAGGGATAATGGGGCCTTTGTAGAATTCTGAATCAACATTCTAAACAATCCAACCACTGTTCACAGGTTAGCGCCATACCTCCCTGACCCTCCTCGTCTCTCTTCTCAAAGGAACCACGACTCCTCCCCGCTCCCGGGAGCATTACATCAATGGGTACATTCACTTTTCCCCACTGTGACAGCTAGTTAAGTGACACCATGAGATTCCCGCCTTCATAGCTCATGTACAGAAACAGCTGTCGGAATGATTTCTCATGTCGTTCAGCCTTGTTTCCAGCATCAGAGGACTTGGAGTCTGGGTTTTGTGTGTGTTTGGAGAGACTTTTCTCTTTTGTTTTACGTTTTAAAAAATGTTTTTAAGAAAAAGTGAATGCCGTTTATGGTTTTAAAAAAAAGGAGGGGAGAGGATAATTTGCTTTTGAGGTTGATAAAATAATCTTTGTAACCATTTTCATTTTAGTATTGAAAGTGGCACATATCACATGTACCTTCATAATAAAAGGCACAGAGGGAGATTTGGGCTCAGCTTTGATGAGATCCTTGGGCTGGTTTTCGGCTGGAGACTTCCCCAGCACCCTCGGTCCTGCTACGGTTCTCCACTTCCCCATCTCCTATCCTGGCTCCATCTTTCCTTTCCTTTAGCTTCTTATAAGCCCTTTGCATCTTTTTAAAACCACCAAGCCAGATCCACAACTCCCCTGAAAGGGTTTATTTTCCTCTGTGTTAGCACTGGGAAGAAAATAGAAGTAACTGTAAAAGCAGCATCCAATAAATAAGTAAAGATATATCTTCTTGCTTACCTAGAGTCAAGAGACAGTCACACTGGAAGTCCAGGGATATGATTATAGATTTCCAAAGATAAAAAATAAGAACTAACATTGGACTGACAAGTGAACTGTGGAAACCAAAATCATGTTCTTTTTTTTAATTTCAAAATATTACTAGGGTACAAATGTTTAGGTTATATATATTGCCTTTGCACCACCTGAGTCAGGGTTACAAGCATGCCCCTCTCCCAGACAGTGTGCACTGCACCCACTAGGTGTGAATATACCCAACCCCTTCTCCCCCCCACCTGCCCAACACTCAGTGAATGTTACTTTCATATGTGCACATAAGTTTTGATCGATTAGTACCAATTTGATGGTGAGTACATGGGGTGCTTGTTTTTCCATTCTTGTGATACTTCACTTAGGAGGATGGGCTCCAGCCCCATCCAGGATAATACAAGAGGTGTTAGTTCACCATTGTTTTTTGTGGCTGGGTAGTACTCCATGGTATACATATACCACATTTTATTAATCCACTCATGGATTGATGGGCACTTGTTTCCACATCTTTGCAATTGTGAATTGTGCTACTATAAACATGCAAGTGCAGATGTCTTTATTATAGAACATCTTTTTTTCCTTTGGGTAAACACCCAGTAGTGGGATTGCTGGATCAAATGGTAGTTTTACTTTTAGTTCTTTGAGGTATATCCATATTACTTTCCATAGAGGTTGTACTAGTTTGCAGTCCCACCAGCAGTGTAGGAGTGTTCCTATCTCTCCACATTCACGCCAACATTTCTTGTTTTGGAACTTAAAATCATATTGTTTAGTTGTTCTGTATGTAGCCTAGGAATAGTTTTCCAGAGGCCTTAAACACTTGATTGGAAAATACAGTTTTTCAGACCTTAAGAAGAGAAGACTTCTTTCTTGGCAAGGCTTCTTTTCCAGAACACACTTACCTTTGCCTCCTTTTAGGTTACAGTTCTGTCTCTTGCAAAGGGTACTTATTTGCTTATGAGGGCAAACCATGGTGTAGGTTTTTAATCATGTTACCTCCCCAGCCCCTTTCTTGATGCATGAAGCAGTTATAAAGAGGAAAGTTAGTTAAAGTTTTTCCTTGCACATTTAGACATCATTTATGAACAAATATTATCTTGAGAAAGCGCCCAATTGACTTGAGCTCATACCAAGGCACAAATTACATCTGTCTAGGAGAAGAGAGAAAACTTGGATGTACTGGATCCCATCAAGTGTGTTGTGTGTATGTATGTCTTTTTCCTGAGCATGGTACTGTGTAGGCTCAGGGACAAATGCTCATAGTAAAATGAAGTTTTTGTGGTCCTAATTACTGCATTATGAAAGGATACTTTGGGCTCAGATCTGGGAGGTTCAAAGCAATCTATCTTCACTGGAGAACACTTTAGCACAACCATTTTACAGCAAATTACAGCAGCAAATTTAAATTTATTCACATAGGATATGGTCACCTAGAAGCCAATTAGATCCTTCTAATGCAGCCACACTGTTAAATATGCACATTAGCAACCTGATGCTGAGCTTAGGTATAAAATAGGTAAGAAAATCAATTTTGCAATATATCCACATATTCACTTCATGCATACAATTGTTAAATGCTGATCATATTTATTTAACAATGGGAAAAAAGTGCCTTATGAATGAGAGATCTAATTTTTATTTTGTCTTGTAGTAAGGCCTTAGTTCTTTGGTATGGGATGTGTGGAATTCATTTTTTTTTTCAGGTGTTAGTTACCTCATGAAAAAGAGGACCTAATATATTGTAATTCCCTGAGTACTTGCTGAGTACCCTTCTCCAATGCACACATGAGAAGGGAGAGAGGGTGAGGGGGGTGGGGAGGAAGAAGGAGAGAGATATTGATTCATTATTTAGATTCTTGGGAGTCCGTTGGTGGTTTATTTGTTGTGAGGAGCCAGAAAACAAATCCATTCTAAACTTTCTCCTTCTTGGCAGATTTTTCAAAGCTGAGGTTTCTCTGCTGACTGTGCATATCCTTTTATCATGTGTTTGGTTTTTCAATATCAAGCCATTTTACAAAGAAGAGAACATTTATTTTCAATTAATAAACCACCCTGCAATCACCCTAAGTTCATCACCATGTGAATGCTTCTGTGTATACAGACAACAGCTTACAGATTAAACAACTCATTCTGTTAGCTTCCCAAGCTGTCCCTCCTCCTTGCTACGTGTTCCAGTTTGCCTTCTCCCCGACACCAAGGTTACGCCTGCTTACTGGCAGGTCTGCCGAGAGGCACCCACGTGGCCATGAACACACTGCATTTCACGTTCATTTACAAACTGAGAATAAATATTTTTTTTTTCCGCAATGCCTTGAGAAGACTTTCATCATTGTTGTCTGCAAAGTAGGTGACTTATTTTCAGTAGTTCTAACGGCTGCCTCCCTCTGTAAAGTATAATTGTACTTTGAAAACGACCAGTCACTGATTTTAGTGAAATGAGTGGTTATTTTGAAAACAGTTGGTCTCATGGCTAATTCTCTTGGCGTGTCAGTCTGTGTTTGGAGCTCCAGGACTGTGTAGACACAGAATGAATTGTAGGCTTCTTGAAGGCATCACTGGATCTTCTCATCTTTATATTCTCATAGTTAAAAACAGAGTTGGGAACATAGTAGGCCACGATATCGATATGCAGATATAGCCATAAATAAAGAGATGATATAGAGAAGTGTACTTAAGCTGGGCTGCAACCACCGAGAGAAAATGTGTGTAATTCTCACTGTTTCTTCTGCTGCTTTCTTTGGGTTCTTCCCATCCATTCTAAACCAACAGGCCAAGACATAACTTGCTTTCATTTCTATTATCCCTGGGAAAATGGTTAAAAGACTAAACTAATGTAAAAATCAACCTCAGTGCTTACAGAAAGAAAGCGAGACTCTAATTCTAAAAATCTCTGCCAATGTGAATATTGTTGATGTTGCTTGTTTGTTAAATTAAATGTTGAAGATTCCTCTGGGTTGTTCAGAGTTACCTCCTCCAAAATAGTTGTTTGTGGGAGGTAGAAATTTTGCCAGCACAACCTTTCCAACAAAATTCCCAACAGAAACAATTCACAATCATTATGCAAAGTTCAGCAAATACAGAAATGTATAAATATGAAAATGAAAATTACCTATATTCCAACCATCCATGAATTATTGAAACAGATGCACTGCACTGTATGTCATACTAGTTTTATTCTATAGATAAATGTGCCAATCCATCCATCATTTATCATCATTTATTCTAACTAGCATTCTATGCACAGGTTTTTTTAGCTTCATTTTTCTCCCTAAGAAATATATACATTTGCCTCATCACTGTAATGGCTTTCTAGTATTCTACTATATGACTACATTATCACTAATTTAACCAATCCCCTATTAGTGGACATCTGGATGGTTTCCAATACTAATGTACTTTTAATACTTGTTTAAAACATTGTAAGTGATGCTGGACAACACAAGAGGAATAGAGAAAATTATTTTGGCTGAATCAGGGCCTCAAAATCCACTTAAAATTTGATCTGATGCTCACATGTTTAAAACGAAAATATTATAATAATTTAAAACTTATGAAGCTCTTCTATAAAAGTTGCTAGATTTATCATATATAAATTAGGGATTATAGAGTAACCATTTTTATCTATCACCTAGATATGAAATACTTTTATAAAAATATAATTATAAAATTTATAAAACATATAAGAAGGCGCAAAGGGGTTAAGTGATGCAGCCCAAGTCACACAGTAAATATTTAGATAAAACAACCTAGAAATCACAGCCTCTGAGCCTTTGTCTATATTCAGGTATTCAGAAATCTGCTTGAAGAGGTTTAGGTCTTTGATTGCCATTAAAATTCATTTTGGGGCCTGGTGATTTATTTTTTCAATGCTCTCTATTTGATGTTTTTCAAATTGCAAATGGTAGTTCATGCAGTTTTTAGTGAAGGTAATAATACAAAATGAAGATGTAAAGGGTAAAACTAAACATCTCAGGGTCACCAGACATAGTTGGGAAAGTTCTGCACTGCACAAAGGTACCACAGCTCAGGGGGCTTTCAGTCATCACAGACAGTGAAGAGTTTCATATTTATTACAATGGTTTTCTAGCAGATAACAGTATATTATGACAACATTCCAACAGATAAAAATAAAGTGTCTTAAGTAAGGGGCATCTTTCGTGAACTGGCAGCATCTCTGGTTATTCCACACACCCATGTCCCCTTGTCCCCTTCTTACATTGCTCAATCAATAATATCTTATGGAAATCTTCTAAATCAACTGATGTTTTTAATGGGTGAATCATATCTCTTATAAAACTTATGATGAGGAGATTGAAAGACATAATGGAATATAGTAGCTGCTGATAATCCATATTTCAAGCAACCATATAATTGAAATAATCAAAATTGTAATTTTTGCCATGTAATTCAGTGGGATGTTTCTGTAATTGATGCTCATATTCATGGCAGAGGGAGGCATTGCCACTTCTTAAAATGCTTTCTAAACCCTCCAAGAAAGATTAATTATATTTAAGATTGTTGTAGTGTTGAATATTTTTGTTATGTTCTTTGAAAATGATTAATCTATTGCATATATGTAAAATGACTTCTTATTGGAATAAATTTAATATTTTTATGGGGCTTCAAAACTTCCAGAACGTCTTCCCATAATCTTGGTATTTGATCTTTGCAATTGCAACATTGTGAGGCAGGAAGCGTCAGTTCCCCAGTTTTCCTGTAGGCTTTCCTGTGGCTTAGTGCCACTGCTTCCTCTACAGGAATGTCCCCTCCAGAACTCATGTTGAAATTTAATTGCCAATGTGGTGATATTGACAGGTGGAGCCTTAAGAAGTGATTGGACCATGAAGGCTCTGTCTTCATGAACGGATTAATCCATTCATGCATTAATAGATCAATGGGTTATCATGGGAGGGGAACTGGTGGCTTATAAGAAGAGGAAAAGAGTCTTGAGCGGGCACATGAGCACACTCAGTCCCCTTGCCATGTGATACTCTTCGGAGAGTCCCTACCAGCAAAAAGGCTCTCACCAGATGTAGCCCCTCGACCTTGGAGTTCCCAGCCTCTAGAACTGTAAGAAATACATTTTGTATTTCTTATAAATTACCCAGTTTTAGGTATTCTGCTGTAAACAACAGAAAATGAACAGAGACATTCAGAGTGGACAAGCGTCCTGCCCAAGGCCCTGTGATCATAAAGATGTGGACTCAGGTGGGCACTCATTCTTCACAGGGCCCCACACTGATGTAGAGGGTAGGAGCCATCAGAGCCCATGATTTTCTGGCCACCCTAGTTATATGGGGATTTGCTCTGTTTTGGGTACTATAAAAGATATCAGTACAGCTCATGGGACCAATGTTCCCTTCTTTGTTAAAATGATCCCTTGTCATGGTTCTCCTGAATACATTTTGGGACTTTTTTCCTCCATGTTTCTCAAATGCTATAGGAAGACATTTGCTCCCACTTTCTGCCACATCCCACCAATCTCCTTCCCCACCTCACACACACACACACTTGAAGGCTGAATGAGACTACCCTTGATTTTAGTGATTGAAATGCAATCTAATAGAACTATAGATTATTAATGAGCATTAATAGATAACTTACCTTGGTCTAAGTTTATAGTTAGAGTACTTTACAGCTATCAGCACTTCACAGTTTACAAAAACATTTCCCTTCATTAACATCTAAAAGTAATTTTCTGTTGGATTAGTAGACACAACTTTAGTTAAAGTCTCATGATTTTAGCTTTTTGGAGTGGGGAGAGGGACACATAATGTAAATCAAACCATTTCAATAAGGTGTGATGAAATGAAACTCTTTCAGGTCACGGTGGCTGGCTAACACCTCAGCAACACCACCATGAACAAAAAGTAAAGCCTTCTTCCTTTTAAATTAAATAATGAACAATTGGATCTTTTTGTTAGGAGCTGGTGGGGTAGGTAATGGCACTTATTTACATTTTAGCATTACAGGCTAAAGAATAATTAACTGGTTAGAGTATATGCAGTGGACCACGGCAGTCTGCAAAGATTAACAAATTAATTAGTTATTTCCATCCATTTTGATTTTATTATTTTCTTTGGAAATGAGTGGACTGTTTATTTCAGCCTTTAAAAGTTTCAGAGCAGGGCTGTTCATTTAGCTTTCTGAATGGCTGAATAGAACAATAAGATTGTGTAGCAACTGGGACACGTAAGTGCCTTCGTCAGGGGACAATGTAAGCTATAGAAAGCCCTTTTCATCTTTTAGCAAGGGCCCATTATTCCTATGTATCTCTCTTCTATGCTTTATGAAAAGGTTTGTACAGTAAATAATGACTGACTATGTAGTAGCTCTTTCTTCTTTTGCCAAGCTCTTTTTAGCTTTGGCAGCAATTTTGTTTTCCCTGTCATCATCTAATGTCTATTTATTTTACATTGCTACAAAGCCAGTGAAATTCTCTTATAAATCCCAGGTCATGAAGATGAAGCAGCAACTCGATTCCTTTTATTAAATGTCTCCAGTGTCCTCTGCTTTTTCTAATTAGGTTCAAAGTGGTCAGTGGCTTGAAAAGCCTCTGGGCAGGAATCAAATCTGTTTGAACAATGCATTCCTAAAAATCACGCATATTAGATCCTTGGATTTAATTACAGGACAGGTATCAAAACTCAGATACTCTCTGGATGCATTTAGGGTCATCACCAAAAGGTCCCGTTTCTACCCAGGCAATGTGACCATATTCCTCCCCTCTCTGTGGCTCTCCCTCCCAAGCACACACGCAATAGGCATTAGGTATTCAGAGCCTGAGGCTATTAAACACCACTGGTTCTTCAAGGCTGCAGTTTTCTTTTGTCAGCACTGCCACAGCATGAAGGTGAGAACAGGAAGCTCTGAAACTGAAAGGAAAAGATAAAAGAAAAAGTCTGCAGAAGAAAAGAGAGGCTCTTTAACTGCTCTGTCAACTCGATTTCTATCCTCAGCCGCAGGCGTGTTCTGAAGATGGATGGGCATAGGTACAGCTGGTACAAGACAGCAGCTGTGATTTCCATCTGGGTACCATTTAGCAGCAGATAGATTTTTCAGGCCAAAGACTCTGCCAACTGTTGTGGTTAGAGAGGGAAAGTGAGAGGCCTCCACTGTGTTTTCTTCCACCTCAGATGCTATTGTTCCAAACCCTTGCTTCTCCCAGGGTTGGCTCGTTATCAAAGAGAAGGGAGTTATTTGAGTGTGGGGTGAGGAGATAGGGGAGTTAGCTGATGAGAGCTGGTGGAGCTCAGATGCAAAGCATCTCACGGTACACAGTAACTGTTAGATGTATCCAACGTATACTTTTCATATCGTCTGTCATTTCCCTCCTTCCAAACTATAGGACCGTCAGGAAGGATGGAGCTCTTTTGAGGAGTGATGTAAACGTTTATGCCTGCATGGTGCTAAAACAACTGGTTGAAATGTGAAAAATTCAGGACATTAATGAAAGCTCATTTTTGGTTGTGCTAAAAACCTAGTTTCTCTTTTACCTCTATGACAGAGTTGACAGGTGTCTATGTGTGATGTCAGGACAACTACCTCAGCCAATAGTGTTCTTCCAGACCAAAAAAAGAAAAAAAAAAAAACTTTAAAAAAATGTTGCATATCTGAAACGATTTTGTTAAGTAGGCTATTTGACAAAAATATTTTAAAAATCCAATTTGCTAATTTTTTTAATCGAACATATGTGCTTTTTAATATCAGTGTGGCATGGGCATTGATTGAATTAAATTATTGTTTTGGAGTGAATTTGCTCTATACTTTGTTGTTCTATATCTCTTCAATCTGTATGTCAGGGGCATCTAAAAGAGTTAGGCTGCTTTATGTTCTTCAAAGATATTTTGGGGGAACAGTGGTGATTTTTCATCAACTGAAAATGTTTCTTTTCAAAGGGACAGCACTGGTGGTGTGCTCAAGGGCCTGGTTCTTCATGTTCTTTGGATTTGAGACCTGAGGTGTTTCACAAGCACTCATAAGATTTAGCAAATCTGATTGAGGGAGAGATTGCAATATCTTTTCTGGCAAACGGAGCTCTTTTGTCCTTGCCAACATGGACATTTTCCAATGTTGACCCAGATTCTTCAGCTTTCCTAATGTGTTCAGGGTCAATGTTTCTATCCCTAGGGAAAAACCATTCCTGAGAGCCACAATCAAGGTTGATTTTATTTTTTCCCTTTAGTTTATTGCCCCTTTACCTGAAAAAATCCAGAAAAATTTTAAAATATGTTGGTAAACATGATGAACGTGTACTCGATTCTTGCTTTGAGTTTTGGAAAGAAGAATTCCTGGAGGGGGGCATGAGGGTTGGGTAGTGGTGGTGGGATGAGGCGGGAGGGGTATAGCAGATACATAAACAGACCATCTGCAGCTGTGCTGCCTGACAGAAATAAGATGCAAGCTGTGTATGTAATTTTACATTTTTTAAGTAGCCATGCTAAAAACAGTAAAAAGAAATGGGTGCAAATAATTTCAATAATACATTTTATTTAACCTAATGTAGTATATCCAAAATAATATCATTTGGACATGTACTTAACATGAAAATTGTTAATGAGATATTTTATCTTCTTTTGTTGGGCTAAATTTTCGAAATCTGGTTTATTTTGCATTTATAGTACATCTCAATTTGAACTAGCCACATTTCAAGTGCTCAGTAGCTATGTGAGGCTAATGGCTACTGTGTTGGACAGTATAGATCTGGAATGAATAGGTAAAGAGGGAATTAGTTTTTACTGAGCACTTTCTATGTGCAAGGCATTGTGGCAGCTATTACTATATATTATGGTAAGGCGTTGTAATCACCTTGTGAGGTGCCTATTAGTTTTATTTTATAGAAGAAAGGGGTAGCCATAAAATTTATTGTCCAAACTGGGGCCCTTTTAGAGTGATAGAGCAGCTTTTATAAATACCAAGGGACAACTGGTATACCCTTGCACTCTCCTAGGAAAGCTGGGATGAATGGTCACCCTAGATGGTGAAACAGGCTAAAATAAGTTAACTAATTTGCCCAAGATCATAAGGCTATAAATGACAGCATAATCTAAGATTTAAAGCCAGATCTTTTTGCCTCAATAGCTCATACTCGGAATGTGCTTCCAGTATTCCTTCTAGGATCCTCCCTCGATAGTTTGGTTAACCATTCTAACTTGAAAGTATTGGTCTCAAAATCTGTTGGCAGCATGGTTTTCCATTAAGTGAAAAAGTCTCAGAGGCTGCCTCTGTTCTTAGAAAGGCCCTTCCAAGGAAGCAGAACACACACAGAGGTTGACTACATACCTGCCATTTTTAGCAGAGGTGGGAAGCCAGCTTAGACACCCTAGCTATGTTTATTTGGTGGCAGGTGGGGGTTGCAGGCCTCCAGCAATTTTCTCTCAATGCTCTGGTTCACCAAGTTGCTTTCCCTGTTGGGAAACATATCATTGGAATCTGTTTACACACATGCAAGAGGGCCAGAAATGAATATAGGGAATAAAAACATTGTGCCCTACTCTGGGAAAACTATTCCTCTATTCACAATACTTCTGACACCAGTATGTGGGTTTTTCCATACCAAGCAATTCTCTGACTCTCTGGACACCAACCAGATGTCCAACAACTCAATTCTATTCTAATACTAACTCCGTGGAGTTAAGGGGCTCAGTCCCACAAGACTGCCCCCTACTTCAGATGCCAGCTGCAAGTGTGGGCCACCCATACTTCTGACTGACTTTGAGTAAATCAAGGGTTCTCATGACTCCCTTCTCAGTTTGATAATTTGCTAAAATGGCACATAAAACTCAGGAAAACACTTACCAGTTTCTCATAAAGGGTATTACAAAGGATACAGATGAACAACCAGATGAAAAGGTACAGAAGCTGAGGTCTAAAATGGTCCTGGCTGCAGGAGATTCTGTCTCTGCAGTGGTGGGATCCAAAGGGGATCCTTGTGAATAACAACAGATACTCCTATCACTCAGGAAATTCCAAGAGTTTTAGGAGTTTTGCACCAGAAAATGGGGACAAAGACCAAATATATTTCTTATTATAACATACCTACTTTCTCCATCTCTTTTTGGATCCCCAGAAAAATGGAACTTTCTTTGTCTCCAACATAAGCAAGTGGGCTCTCTGGTCCTCGGTCAGTGTTTCTCCATTTGCTGGGCAGTTCTGAGATGACCTTTTTCTCAGAAATACATTCATTGCCCACTTTAAGTGACAGCCAAATCTAATGATGGCTGCACAAAATCAGGATACAGCAGGGGAAAGGTATGGGAATATTAATGATAGCTAGCATTTACTGAGTGATTATTATGTGCCACACGCTGCTTTAACTGCTTTATATCTATTAACTCATTTAATCCCAACAAGAAGTCTATGGGATGGGAACTATAATTATTCTTATTTTACAAACAAAGAAACTGACTCAGAGAGATTAGGTAACTTGTCCAATGTTACACTGCCAATGCTAGTTACAATGTTAGTCAGTGCCAGAGCTGAGTCCCAAACCCAGGGCTAGATAATTGCAAAGCACTCACGGTACATTATATAAAAATCAAACCCACCTCCATTACCAAGGGCATTCATTACTTGGAAACATTGTATTGTATGTTTGTCTTGTTGCACCATTAAATCTCTGTTGTCTAGAGATTCCCTGAAGAATATATTATTACCAAATTGAATGAGAAAAGTGATATTTTTGGTTTGTGTTTGTGTTTCCTGTAAAGGGACAAGTTCCTTGGTGTTGTATGTTCATATATCCATTTTGGACATTGATAGGCACCTTTCTGTCCTATAGGTCAAGGGAGAGCCTGACTAGCTTCTCTAGTATGGCTGGCAATCTAATTTAGGATAAAAGATTACCTTCCTGTCTCTGTCTATGTCTCAATTATGCCCATATTAAAAAATTTTAGTGGTTGATGAGCAGTGCCATTTTTTCTCATTTACATTTTTCTAGTCAATAGGGTGTAGATTGTCTAAATTGTATGACTATACATGTTTACCATGAAATTCAATAAATCTGTTTTCAGCTGGAATTTAAAAATGTGGTTCAACATTTTTTTAAAAAATTCTCATGAGTTGGCTCTTATGATGCATGCATATGCCCAGGTGAAGCTGAATACCTGAGCGGCTTCCCTCTTCCTGTTCTGGAATAGTACCTTATTGGACCCTCTGAAGCACAAAGGAGAGATTTGAGTAGAATGCTATAAGGCAGGTTTATTGTTTATATTGGACATATTTCAGAACAGCCTGTAACTTTAATATGAGTGACTTGGTATCAAGTTTTATATTCTAATTGCCATTTTTTTTAAAAAAACTGGTCTTTCCTTAAAGCTGAGACAGCCAAGATCCTATCTGTTCTTTGTGTTACTTGTTGATAATGAGCATGAGACACACGATGGCAGACACTGACCAAACTCACAGATTGTCCCCAGATAGAGGAGGGCTGGGTCTTCATTAGCCTGTACAAGTAGAAGATTAGATCCGTTGACAAGCAGCAGCTGGCGGGCGTCTCCAAGTTATGCTCCTAAATAGCACAAGGTGGGTCTGCAAAATGTTATTGCCAAATGCCCCCTAGAAAATAAATGAAATAATCTTCCTCGTATTCAGTCTTTGTAGCAACCCTAGGGCTGGGGAAAAAATAAAATAAAAATTGCATTTATAGGCCTGGAAAAAATAGGGGAGGATTATCTCCCTCATAAAACCAACTTCTAAACCTGAAATTGTATTTCTTCCAGACTAATATTTTAGTTTATCTTTGATCATTATAAATTAATTTTTTAAAAATTTCTTTCTTTTTAAAGTCCTGGTTGAGAACGTAGTTGGCAGCCTTTTTCCATTGGAGCTTAAATGGACTTATTTATTGAAAAATACTCAAAAGTAAAAATTCTACAGTGCTTCCCTATATATTCATCTGAACCCACCAAGATCGCTGCATGTCGCTGTCTGTGTAGAATTATGGGCAGAGTCGGGTAACCACCTCTGGCTTCAGACTCAACTTTCCATGGCTCTTAGTGCCAAATACGTTTGCTAACTCAGATTTTCACTTGAATCATTTTTTTTTTCTTTTTTTCTTTTTGGGTGATGCCAAGTTATGAGGAGATGATTGGGAAACCTTAGGGGTAGGGGTCTGAGAAAAGGCTGGGGAGTAGGAAGTGGAGTTGAATGGGAAGGTGGCCAGGTCCTTAAACCAGAGAGAGATGATCTTCTCGGCGAGATTACTGGAGACCTCAGCAGTGAAAGTTCCTTTCACAGTATGGACACATGGGTGTGTTATCAATGATAAGAAAGAATAATTTCAGCAGTGGAAAGTTACTCTTAGAGTCAACTGAAGTCCTGGTGGGCTCTTGTAAACATGGCAACTCTTTTGGGAAACTAAAACGGGGATGGGTAATATCTCTCTTCCCTGTTTTTCTCACAACTTCTCATGCTGTGTCTTTCTGAGGCATTTCTCAGGTTTCTAAATTGGAACCCTGGAGCAGGAAGCTTGGTGATTCATTTTATTATTAGTAGTAACAATACTAATAAATAAATTACTAACGATAATAAAGCAATCGCTAACATTTAAAACTTTAAGGTTTACAAAGCGTTTTCTCATGCATTATCTTATCTGAGATAATGGCCACGTGTCACAATATTGCTGCCCGGAGAGGACTTTCGATGGACTCTTTCTCAGATCAAAGGAGGGCTTCCCCCCCAACCCCTGGGAGTGGTGGAGAAGTGAATCTCCAAGCGTTTTAGCCTGGCCACCCTGGAGAACACAGAAGAGAAGAGGAAGGAATCAAAGGGACAACAGTGGACTTGATACCATTATGTGAAAGAGCTTTGTTTCTTCCCCATATATTTTTAACTGAACACTTGGGACTTGGGCCGGGGGGAAGGCGGTTGGATGATCACATGCTCTTTGAATGCTGTATTGTGTTTGAAACATAAAGCTGCTTCATAAAAAATTTGTATTGGGGAATGTCAGGTTTTTGGCATGTATCGTATTTGTCAAATGAGGTTATGTAAGCTGAGCTTTCCAGTGTGGCCTCCCCTTGTCTAGCTTTGGAGAAAAGATTCCTAGAAGAAAGCTTAAGCCATCTGAAGCCAGGTAGTGCTGAGTTTCCAAAGCTGTGAAAAACCACCCAAATAGGAAACATTTGGAAAGAGAAATTACTGAATCCTAGAAAACATACCAGGATATATGGCAAGTTCTTATGTTTTTGAACTATCAGAAAGAGGGAGAGTAATTGAGCATAAATTGCCAGTAAGTCCAGGTGGGGAACAGTCAAATCATTTATATATCTTGTACATGGAGCATCAGTTGATTAACTGCTTTCTTCTTTCTAACCATCTCTTCCCTCTCCCCTACAAAGATATTCCCCTGTTTGGTGAATAAATAAATCTTCTAGGTAAATGGTGGTGGTGAATTAGCAAATGAAATAAATGATACAGAATCCAAACCTAAAGTCAAATCAGGTAGTGATTTGGGGAGCAAACATCTGCTGGCTTGCTAGTGTTGAGTTTAATGAAAATAGGATTATAGGAAAGTGAGAAAAGTCACAGACAGGCTTTTGCAAGAGACCACGGCCTGTGTTTCCTCACCTGCTATGCAATGCCAGAATCCTAGTTACTCTTGGTTTCACAGTTCCCAGAGCTGCACAGAGTGGAGATGAGCTCCCTGTGTTGTTCTCTGGGATAAATCCACCAGTCAAAATGGTCTGGAAACCATGTGAAAGGATAAGCTGTAACAGATATTGCTCTTGAATTGTGTTAACTCATCTCGCATTAACTACGTCCTCAAATCTGATTCTGTCTTAAGTCTGACTCTCCCAGCTGCTAACCAAGCTGCTTATTCTCCAGTATTTATCCTCACCCTTTAGATTTACCTGCTGGTAGGTGCTGCAGGGCTTCCTCTTGGTCCTCATTCCCGTAAGGCTACCCTGCTGCCTCTGCCATTGACCCAGCATGTAGCTCTCCCACCAAGCCAAGTCCATCTGCTCTTGTGGGAGCGGAAACTCTGCTATTCCAAATGCAAGAAGATGTCACTGTGTCCCCACGTGCCACTATAATGGGAAAGGAAGGAAAAAAGAAAGCAACTCTCAATTTCTAGGTGACAGGCAAAGAATAAAATTATAGTAGAAAACATATCCTTTTCGGTTGTAGTTATTCAGTCTGTTTGTTTATTGCTTGAATAACAATAAACAAGGACTAGTTGATTAGCCATGATGATAGGACCGTATTATGTTTTTTGGGACACTTAGTACAGAAAGAGGTTGAGCCCAATTTAATAGAGGTAGAAGAGAGACAAAATATCCAGTCAAAAGAACAGGCATGGAGATAGATAAATACAAAAGCTGCATCCCTGAACACTGAGACACGGGGTCTGGGGTTAGTGCTGCTGGGCTGGGGGAAGATGGGTAAGAATGAAGCAATGCTCCCTAGCAGATGACCAACTGGAGATGTGTTTTAAAAGGAGTGGTGTGATTTGGCGAAGACAAGGCCTCGTGCACAATCTAAAAATCAATTCCACATTCTCAGTGCCTTTTACGGGGTGTTCGCACTAACAGTGGTGTGGTCTATTTATTTTCAGGCAAAATTCAATTTAAAAGCAAGAATAATTGAAAACATCATTTTGAATGGCGTGGTTCTAAAAACGGAATAAAAAAATGTTGACAAGCCTTCTGAGCTCTTGCCACTCTTGCCTCCTTTACTGCAAGAGTGCCTTCTGAAGACTAAAATTTCTTTTGTTATCTGAGACACTTTTAATTCCTTTGAAAAGTGTGCATATGTGCTGAACTAAGTCCCAGTTACCGTCAACTCCTAGGCCGATGAGCTAGTCAGTCAACAAATGCCTGATCCTGCCTTCTATGCTTATAGTTAAGTTGTAGCAAGATGAGGACCCAACATTAAGAAATTGTCTATAATGCACTTATTAAATATCTATATGCTGCACCATTCAGAACATTCGGGAGACACAGAACTATTGCCTTGTTCTAATCTCAGACAGGACTTTTTTTTTGCACAGACCACTCTTATTGGTGAGGAAAAAATCTCTGGGTAATGTTTGCCTCTGTGGGTCTAGGACACGAATTGCCTGCCTGTATTAATAATTTCCTCCTCCTACTTCCTGGCCGGCTTTGGGAAGCTCCTGATGTCCTCACCTAAGTTCTACGCTATCAGAACAAGAACTGGAGTACTCACAATCTTGCAATTACACAGTTGCTCATGCTAGAAACCTTGGGTTCAACATGACCTCTTTCTCTCTTAGATTAAATCTGGCCAATTAAATCTGCTTGTCCTGCCTCTTCGCTGGCTCTTAAATCCATCCCTGTTTTCATCTGCACTGATGTTGCCTTTATCTTTTGTTAGGTAGATTACTCAGATTATTTTCAAGTTGAATCTTTTCCTCTTTCCAATCCATTCTCCACACTGTTGCACGAGTCAACTTTCTACTGTTTAAAAGCCATCAACGATTCCTTATCTCCTTCAGGATAAATATCGAACTCTTCAGTAAAGCATATAAAGTCCTTCATGGTCTGGTCTTTCCCTAACTCTCAACTCTCATTTTGTCATATACCTTCCCGTGTGTTTTTGTTTTGTTTGGGTTTGGTTTTTTCTTTTCGAACCAGATCTTGCTATCTTGCCCAGGCTGGTCTCGAACTTCTGGCCTCAACTGAACCTCCTACCCCAGCCTCCCAAGTAGCTGAGACTAGAGTTGTGAGCCACTATGCCTGGCTCCTGTTCTCTTTGATAAAGCCAGATGGCACTAATGTGCTTGTCCCCTAAAAGGATCATGTTCTCAAGCATCTGGGCTTTTAATCCAACTGTTTCCAGGAAATGTCTCTTCCCCAGTCCCCTACCCATCTCATGTGCTTAAGGACTCCTTAATTGTCCTTTAGTAATCAACACAAGCCCGTCTTCCTGGGACACCTTCTTGCACACCCCTGTAATGAGCAGGTGCTCCAGCTCCCTGCCTTCTGTGCTCACTCAATAGTCTGCCTACCATTTGGTATAACATTTTCATACTGTTTGGTAATTGTTCATCCCTTGTCCATGTCTCCCTAGGGAATTTTAATTGGCTTAAAAAGAGAACCTGGGTTTTGTTTGCATCCTTATCCATAATGCCTAGCACTTGGCACAGTAAATGTATACAGTATGGATAAGTACATCATTTGTAGGATGAGGCCATGCCGATTTCCATGAAATAAGGAGTTTTCTCCATGTTTATACCTTCCGTTGGACACACCTAAACCTTCTCTGGCATTTGCTTTTGAGATAGGTCACGGGAGCAGAAAGGCTGGAGCGAGAGTTTAGGGTTCTTCCTTTAGCCCATAATGACCCCTGGATTTCCACAGACCTCAAAGATTTTACTTAGTATTACCAGTTACTCAATTTATGCTTTAAAGTTTCAAAATACTTTCACAAATAATATCTCTTTTTATCCTCACTTCAAACACATGAGAGCATTTGAGCAGATAAGTTTGTAATCCACACTTTAGGGATGATGAAGCTGAGGCTCAGAGGAGTTATTTAACCTGCTTGAGGTCATACAGTTGGCAAATGAGGACATGCAGCCACTCAGCTGGGGCTACGTGTTAGTGTTCCACTGCTGCGTAACAAATCACGCAAACGTAGTGGCTTGAAACAACATGCGTTTATTGTCTCATCATTTCCTTGGGTCACGAGTCCACGTGTGGTTTAACTGGATCCTCATCTCAGGGTGTCACAAGGCTGAAATCAAGGTTTACAAAGCATTTTCTCCTTCATTATCTCATCTCAGACAATGGCCATGTGTCACAATACTGCTGTCCCAGGGAGCGGATGTCCAACTGAGGTGTTCCTAGGCACAGAAAAATTAAAATGCTTTGTGTTCTTGTCTGGACCTCAGGGTTCTCTTCCAAGCTCATTCACGTTGTTAGCAGAATTCAGTTGCTTGTGGTTATAGGAAATGAGGTCCTATTTTTTGGCTTGTAGATGGCCAGGGGTGGTCGTCAGTGACTAGTGGCCACCCTCAGGTCCTAAGCACGTGTCCTTCTCACAACATGGCAACTTACTTCTGCAAAGGCAGCAGGAGCATCTCTCTCTGATCTGTTACAATGGAATCCTGCAGAATGTAACCTGATCAATGGAATGATTATACCATCATATTCACAGGTCCTGCCCATTCTCAAGGGAAGGAGGTTATATAGGACATATACATCAGGGGACAGGAAACTTAGTTGCAGAAAACTTGGGGACCATCTTAGAATTCTGTCTTCCACAGGCTTGATGTTATCATTACATTAAAATGCTGAGACTCTAAGGACCTGCTGCTGTCCCAGTCATAGGATGTGCCACTGAAAAGTTGCCATCTGTTCTGTGGTTTCAGTTTGGGCAATTTGATGCTAAAAGAGGAATTATTATTGTATGTCCTCTGGGTAGACTTTGTGCTGGGTAATTATTATCCATTGGAATTCATGACCTGAGAAGTGGAAGTATCTGGAGACCATTTTAACTTTTCTGAGCCTAGAAACACCTCAACTGGCCATCCCAGACAGTCCCTAAAAATTAATGTCCAGGAACAGCTGGGCTTTGGGATCTCAACTTTTCAGTTTTCTTTTTGCAGACTTTAGCCGAAGAAATGCAGGTGGTCACTGCAAGGCTAGCCCCTGGATTAGAGACCTTTGCTACAAGGTCAGTTAAGTGTGTTTATTTCAAATTAGATTATGTCATCCAATGAGTCTGAGTTAAGACCAGAGTTCTCTAAGTATGGAAGGTTTCCAGTTCTTTGGTCTTGTGTTCGGGATGGGAGGCAGCTGGGAATTTACCCATTTGCCTTTGGGCAATTTGTGCCTTCTTTGCTTTTGTGAATAAAAAGTGTCTCTTGCTTGCTTTTCAGAGGTCACTTTTTAAGAATTTCTCTCAGTGTGTGCTGCTGTTTTTGTTCTAGCATGATGAAGGAAAAGAGCAGTAACATGGGACTTTGGGGGTGCTTACCTCAATCTGGGCATATATACTCGTAAATATGGAAGCAGGTGATAACTGCTTCTCTTTCTGGAGGTCAACTCAGACATCTTTGCTCACAAAAAGCTGGAGCAGCTATTGTTTAATTTCTTTCATTAGGAAATTCACCAAATGTTTTGGCCCTAAGTTCTCTACTCCTTCAGGCCAGCTGGAAAACACCACGTGTTGCAAGGATACACTAACCCACTAAGTTAGTCACAAAAAAATTTATGTACAAAGTCCCTCTTAACCCAATTCTTTCTATTTGCCCCTTTCATCCCACCTAATCAGGTTTTATTTACTTTCTTAGAAAAATGGAGCCTTTTGAGTATTTGCTTTTGTTGAGACTTCCTTCTAAGTTTACACCCACTAGGTCATGCCAATAGATGCTGATACCAAGATGCTACATGCATTCAATATCTGCATGATAACTGTGTTCAGTATTGCAGGCTCTGCAGTATAATGCAGATCACACTGTACAACTCTGGAAATTTGAGATCAGGATACTTCTGACCTAGTGTGGGTTATCTACCAAGTCAATATTTACTAAGAAATGGTTTCTTAGTAGAAGATCAATGGTAATTATAAATAAGATAAATAGCTAGCATTTATTGATTACTCACTATGCTAGGTGATCTGTCCAGCAGTTTTCATACATTATTTCATTTAAGCTTCATACTCTTTATGAAGTAGGGACTATTGCTTCCCTAATTTTATGTTAAGAGTTTGTAATTATACTACTTAATGAAAAAAAACTTTTCAAGTATTCTCATACAGTTGAAAAGCCAAATCCATTTTTGGTGTAATATTTATAAAACATTCTTATCTATTCATTATAGAAGGTCTTTGAAGGTTTTATTAGTTACAGTATACACTGTGAGCTACGGTATTACTTCCACAGTTGGTTGGAACGCACTGCTGACGAATCCATTTTTAATTCCCGTGTTGATCAGTTAGGTTTGATCCTTTCCAAGCCAATATAATGTTTCCCTGTTCTCAACCAACCATCAGAGGGGTATTCATAGTCTTCTGTGTGGGGCACTGGAAGGGATTCAGAGGTCTCTGGGCCAGCATTTCTCTGGTGAATTCCTGCTAGGAATACGAACAGATGATCATCCAACTTCCATGGAAATAACGGAGGTAAGGTAGTACTCTGTTTCGGTAGAAAGTCCTTCTTTGTCTTAAACTGAGGTTTTCTTTTTTATGTACCAGTCGTAAATGTCTTTATAATTTTTGACCTGAACTTTTGCTCTTCTATTATTACGTATTTCATTTCTAAGGACAGACACCATTCCACCTGATCTCCACGATGTTACACATCTAGTTGTGTAAATTTGTCCCGACTACTAAGAAAACATCTCAAAGCTTAAGTTCTTCTATGGCTTGTCAGTGACAGCAATGTTTGTATGAAGGAGAGCACATTGCATCACAAAAGTTCCCTTTAAGAAACTTTAGAGTGAAAGTGTTTTCACTATTTCACTTTGGCCTTTTATAGTAAGTTATGAGGTTTGCCTTCAAGGTGAGGGCGGGAACAAAGGGTAGCGCGCATGTGGAGTGAAAGGCTGGGAGGGTGAGCATGGTACGGGGAGGTTAGTGGCCAAGAAGTAAAGTGTTTGAGGTGGAAGAGTTTATATATCTGTGGCATGGCAGCTCACTGAATCCAAAAATTCTAACAAAATAAATGGCTATTTCCTAGTGAGGGTGACAACAACAGGATTGCTTCAAAAAAACAAACGAACTGGGAAGTGCTATCAGCTCCATAGCTTATTGCTTCCTCACGGGGTGAGCTCACACAACTGAATTTGTGTTGTGCAATGATTCGGTGAATTCAAGGAGATGAAGCCTTGTGAATTTCATCAGGAGTTTCCCAAAGGTCATGTTCAGGCATGTGTAATAGCTGGAAATGCCACACAGTCATACATAGTATTTGCGTTCAATTTGCAAGCAAATGGTTGTCAACATATATTCCTTGCTATTTCTTGCCAGCCTATTGTACTGATGAAGAACTCATGTTTCACAAGCATTTAGCACAAATGCATGCGTCTGTGTGCATGTGTGTGTGTGTGGTGAAGCAGATGATGAAGTGCCAGGGGTACACACAAAATGATGGGAGATTATAATGGTCTATGAAACTTCAAGAAAGAAGTTTAGTGGAAATAAGAATGGGTTAGGAAAAGGATCTGGATTTTAGGCTCAACTATTCTACTGATCAGCTGAGAGATCTTTGAAAAACCCCTTTACTTCTGAGTCATAATTTCTCCATTTTATAAAATGTGAGGGATGAACTGGAAGTTTTCTGAGGTTTCTTCCAGTGCTAACAAGTTAGAGATAAGTTTTACCCTGAATGGCCACAAGGTCTTGGAAGTTAAGATAATTCCTACAACTCTCCCTGCCCCCAAATCCAGGGCATTTAATAGGACCTGAATCTAGGAAACTCTTAGCTCTTAACAACTCCTTAACATACGCAGAACTTTCTTATTTCTCACTTCCCTTAATTTTTCTGTCGTTCAACCTTCCCCCTCATTACTTTGTGTTACTTTTAAGTTTCTTTTGCCTGTCTTCCTTATTCTAATGTCTTGACTGTCGGAGACCATGGGGTCAATAGATATTACCTGGCATTCTTTGCATGGTCAAGATTATTAGGATGAAATTCATCAGAAAACTCATAAGTCTTTCTACTTTCCTTTGAGGTTTATATGTTTTATTTCTAACCTTAGTAGCTTCCCTTTCCCTTTTTGGTAGGTATTTATAGAGGCATAAGTCAGTGAGAAGCAACTCCACTCTACCTTTTTGAATATAAAATTATTATATTAGAAGAAAAAAAATAACAGCATATCCAAGAGTAGCAGAGCTTCCAAGAGTGAAATCATCCTCCCACCAAACAAAGCCAGTTGGGTGTGTTTGTGTTCATAGCACTTGTGCCTATTAGTTTCTTCAGTTCACGTGTGGGTGAAAGCTGCACAGGCTTTTTACTACAGTTATTTATATATATTTTAAAATCCATCAAAATTTCACTGAACTAATAAACCCAAGGCAGACACACTGTAGGATTTGTGAGGTAATGAATAGCACCCTTTGAAAACTCCATCCTGTTCTGCAGGCAGCCCATAGTGGTCAAAAGTTGTCTAGCCCTCCTGTGTGAGAATAGTGATTTCAATAGACCAAACCTTGCTTTGAGGAAGAACAGACCAGCTCATTGGATGATTAATGTTCAGTCCTAGGAAGGAGAGAATTCCAGCCCAAATGCATTATTTCATTACTTGATGCATTGAAATAAAAAAAGGGAAAAATCCTTTTGTTTGATAATAGAGTTGCCTTGACTATACCAGGATCTGATGCCCCCAAGGAATCTTAAGAGTTAAAGAAAGAAAATTATGAACCCCAGAGCATTAGTAATTCTATTCACTAGACAAAGAATGTGTGACTCTTAACCATCTTTTAAGGACTAATACAATAGCATAAAAATCCTTCAGTGTAGAAAAAAGGAGACCCTACAATGCTTTTTAGTCGCTGGTTGTAGAACTTTAAAACCTGCACTTAGATTTGCCTGGCGCTAGTGAATTCAGAGCTTATTCACAAAGTGTCAATATGCTGTCATGGATTTTCGATTAGTTGTTTGATATGCACAGATATTGCCTTTTTGGCATGGCTGCAAGTTGCTTGAGGGTGAGTACACTTTTTATTCTTCTCTTAGTTTTAGCAGATGCTGATTTTAGCTGTCTCTGGGCACTGAAAGGTTTGGTGTCAAGAAGTAGGGGTGCTGACTGTGGTTAGGTTCCCAGATCTTTGAAGGTATTTGCAAGCTGGGGCCAATAGGTGATCTGAAGAGACTGGAAAGTTCCTTGGAATAAGAAAAACCAGGGGAAAATAGAGACCTCCTGGGTACGTTACCTCTATTCTAGTGGGCTCTGGATATTAAAAAACAAAAAGAAAGAAGAGAAAAAGGAAAGAAAGGAAGGAAGGAGGAAAGAAAAAGAAAGAAAGAAAGACACAGAAGGGAAAGCTTTACTCATTGGAAAGCAGGTAATTCCCGGGTTGCTTCTACTCTTCTATTTCCCTGAGAACCAAGGAGCATGTTTTCTTTTTTAAAAATATCTATCCCACTTGTCCACCCCTATTTCCCACCATTTTCCAGTAGCACATCCCCCATGGAAAATGATAAACAAACCTTGGGGTTAAAAGTAGCTAGTTTTCTCTCTCAGAAAGGAAAAGAGTCTCCTGGGAAGCAGAAATGAAGCTCATCTGTAACCCACCTCTGCTTAGGAACTTGCCTGCAAACAACTTGAATAGTATTTGAAACTCAAAAACCTAAATACAGAACAGACACCAGGATCTTTTTTTTTTTTCCTCCCTGAGAATAACAAATATTTGGAACAGAATCCCAGGCCCAACTGTAAGCAGCACAGAAGCAATTAGATGCTGCCCAAGGAAAAAAAGAGTTTATTGGAAAGGAATGGCCTCCATGGACCCCACTGACCTTCTCCTGTTCCCTGTGTTTCTTACATTCATATGAATAATGAGTGAATTTGAGACCACTATACACCAGGGCTTAGCTCTTTCTGCTTTTTATGTTCTTCATTTGCTACTTCCATATGGTAGAGTAATTCTCCAAAAATTTAGCCCTGGTATATTAACTGGCCATTCTGGGTGGGAAGGGAATGTTAGGCGTATAAAACAGCCGATAAAAGCATCTCACACTGTGCTTAAACACAACACACTCTTCTAATATTGACATAAGCAAATGGGATTACCTTGGTGCTGTCTACTTTAAAAGCAACACTGACCTCATCACTGAGGCTGGGCACAGAAATTAGTAGATGTGTGCCTTATAGAACAGAGACCATGATCATTACTAATTTGGGTGTAAGCTGTTCTCTGCGGTTTCTCACCCAGTAAAGAGTAAAACCTGCTAGATGTTCTTTTTTAAGTGAGCTGGGTGGGGCCCAAAGGCTTCTGTGATTTAGCAGCTCCAGAGCAAAGAGGTCAGTTTCCCAGAATGCCAGGCCCCCAGCAGAAGCTGACTCTACAATGATGACAGAATCAGACAAGACAAAAACAGTCAGCCTGTCCTCACTGCAGCTAAACTGCTTAACTCCATGGGCAGAAATGATCATTCCTGTCACCGAGAAACCTCTTCTAGTAAATTAGATTTATTGATATTTTCAGTTGTATTGATGCTTCAAAATGGCAGGGCACTGATCTTTTCTGTTGCTCCTCAGAAAATGAAAAATAGTGGGGATGATATATTGGCATACTGGTCAATTACCCCATAAAAGAGTTTTGCCCTGATAGTTTTTATGCCATCATGCAAACAGAGAAAAGCCACAGGGGGCAGATATAATTTCAATCATTCAGGAAGTTGTCTTTTTCATTGTCTTGTCCAAATGCATTTAATTATTAAGGTTTTTTTTTTTTTTTTCTTTTTTGGCTTATGACATTGGCTGAGGTTTAGGCAAAACAATCTAGCTAGAGTCAGATTCTGTCCTCCTGAAACTTAGTGTCTTAGGATTTTTATGCTATTTTATGAAGGGATTAACCTCTCCAAGGTTGGAATTTGCCTGCTTTGTATAAACTAACCCTTCCAGAGGGTTTTCATAATTTACTGAACACCATTCCTGGAAACGTAGATAGCTATGTGCTGACAATCCATGCTGGCTACTTATATTTTAAAAGAACAAAGATCAGAATGGTTGAGTGACTTGTCCAAAGTCATAGAATAAATCTGCCTTTGAGATGATAAGAGAAACCAGGTTTTCTAAATTTTCGCTTTTGTCAAATGCTGAACTGATTGGGTTTAGCAGTAAGAAGTGGGATCAGACAGAACAGATTACAAAGAGATGCCAGCAGGGCAGCAGGCTGTGCTTTGGAACTGGAAAGTAACAAAACAGCTGAGTGGTAGGGTCCCTCTAGGCTTTATACACAAGGACGACCACGAATTGTTCTGAGGGGTACCCGAAATCTAAAGTCAGAGGGCAAAGCTGAGTTGGGAATTTGAATTTATCAGAATTGAGAGAAGTGAATCAGTCACAGGTGGGCTTAAGTTTCTCTCCCTGATGTTCTTGCTGATACGGCTTTTTTGTATTGACTCAAACAATCTTGTGGTGACCTGGATCCAGGGCACTTTGAGAGTATCACAAAGGTCTCTGCCCAAACCCTACTGAGATCGACTTCCTGTGTGCTTCTGAATAAAGATAGTTTTGGCTCACAAAGGTCATTTTAAAACAGACATGCAAGAAAAATTCGCTGCCAAAACCTAAAGATTTAGATTGCAATTGGGTTAATGAGGCTTTTTTGCTTCTTGCAAAACCAAGCACAGGAGGGCAAAAAGCACCATTCTCACGTTCTTTCCAACACATCTGCTACTGGGGCCATCATCTTGTTGGAAGTTCCTTTGCTCTGGCAAAAGAATAAATGGATGGCATGTGAGATCCTTTTGCATTCCTAAATAATTGAAACAGTTAAGTGCTATGTTGTGATATTCTGTTTAATAGTGGCTTGTGAATTTGGTGGCTCTCTCTTACCCTTTGCTTTCCTCCAAATTATACTTTCCCTGTCTTCCCTAAATAAATATTTAGGGTTCAGTTTAGGATCTTAATTCTGGTTCTCAAGACAAGCAGATTCTCTTTTCCATTCAGTTCTATCTGATCAGGGTTGGAACTACTATTAAACTGAAGTTTCCTTACATTCGTTTGAGGTCACTCTGTAGTTGATAATCACGTAGGTTCAATCAAGCAGGATGGGAGTTGAAAGATATTTCAGACTTCTATGGATAAGACATCAAGTCTAGGAGATAATATTTTATATTTACATTTATTCATTTTCTTTTTACAGGAAACACAAGGTTTCTAAAACCAGAGGCAGATTGATTATTTGCTTATATAGATTATCTTAGTACCAGTTCTCCATGTCCCATTTCTCTTTCAGGGTAACAGGACGAAGGCAAATGTCACCTGCACATATGAAGGGGAGGGGAGGAACCCTGCAATTATGAATCTTGGAGCTTATGTAGGAGCAGCTGCACACCTGTCTTTTCTTCCCTCCTGAGAGAAGGAGAAAAACCTTTGTTCTCTAATGTAAATAAATCTTCTCTGAGGAGAAAAGGGGAAGGTCCCTAAGGTGCTACAACCCTTTGGAATGTGAACAAATGGCTCCAGGGGAGAGAAACTTGTAAATTTCTCCTAGGTAATTTTTTATCCTTTACTTCCAAGTCTTGTTTGCCATTCACTCATCCTTTAATCCACATTGCTCAGAAATCCCTTAACATGCAGAAACATGAAAATATTCACATTGTTTTCTGACACTAGGGAGCTCAACTAAGAAGTCAAAAAGTGCCATAGATTTAAAGAGGCAAGCAGAAATTCAGAAGTTGGAGTCGGAAGGAATGAGACTTGTGGACTCTGATGCTAGGAGAAAAGCTATTTTCTCTTTGTCTGTTGGATGTGGGTCGCTCTAGGCCAGGGGATATTAATAAATTTGGTGGCACATTGGGAAATACTGCCCCAGATTAGGCAGGTAAAGAGAAAGTAGCATTACCTGGTAACTAGTTCTGGTGATGGTGGAGGTGGCATGGTCTAGTTTAGTAGGCTATGAGAGTCACAATTAAAAGACAAAGGAAAGATACTAGGATTTATTATCACAGTATACATTTCCCTGTTTAATCACATACCAACTCATCCTGTTTTGCTGATGAGAAAACTGAAGCCTACATTGATGAACAACCTTCAGAAAATAGAATGATAGATGGTAACAGAATTAATAAGCCTGCCTGACTCTAAACTCCGTGATTGTTACGTTCTACCAGTTGAGACTGAGTAACTGCTCTATTGCATATTACCTGTATAACCTTATATAAGTTGCTTAACCTATTTGAGCCTTCGTTTTCTCATCCGCAAAATAAAAATAAATACAAATCATACACTGGTCTGCTTTTTGTTAGGCTGCTTACAAATTAGGCAATATATCTGCAAATATTTTACAAAATATGTTACACAAATTCTAGTTTTTTATCATTATTCAAATCCAGTAAAAATAATATTATACTTTTAACATTTTGGGAGTTTAAATTGTTTCTATTTTTTCTCCATTATGTTTAGTGCTCCAGTGAGCATCTAAGTTCATATTGCTTTTTTCCTCCTCCTGCTTAATTATTTTCTTATATGTAGACAAACTGAGATCCAGAGAGAGGAAGTGATTATCTAAGATCCCACAATAGGTAGGTTTTCCCACATTATTTAAAACTGTACCCTGTCCAAGGGATTAGATATTTTTCTGTGTAGGAGTGGAACCTGAGAAAAGCTCCTTGAAAATTCATCTGTGAGCTGGTGGCCTCACTTTAGCCATTGCTCTCAAGCTCTAATGTCTAGGTAAATGGGTAAGATCAATTGTGTTTCACAATTGTAGCGAGTAGATATTATTTAGAATCACACTGGAGTAAAGGAGGAAGGGAATTCCTCAGATAAATGGAATGGAAACGCTGATCTTTGTCTTGCAGTCTTAATAGCCGTGGCTGTGGGGAAAAAAACTTAATTCACAAGTGATGCAGTTGAATGGATGGAGCAGGAAGCCCCAAGGGAGGTGGGTGTGGAACATGCAAGGAAGTACTTTTCATAAATTAAAAGAGAGAGAATGTTTCATCACATGGTGGTTCTATTAAGCCCACTACTTAATTTGTTTCAGCTCACTTTTCTGGCACTCAGTTGACTCTTCCTCCCCATCTCTGGGGGATAGAAAGGATTACAATTTCTAAAAATCATGTGGACTCTCTTCAGAGTCATCCCATGAATGTAGCAAAGAAGAATCTGGGCTGGCTCTCTTGCTGGCTTTAACAGATGATGGAACCCAAAGAGTCTCCCATGTGCTTAACTTACCTTCAGCTGTGGTCTGAAATGAGGAGCATGGGACATAGTATGACAAGGAAGGACTTCTTTTCTTGTTTGTGGGGGTAGACTTTGCAGGAGCAGATGGCAATAGGCAATGAAGGGTGTCTGATGGCAAACTGTACACCTTCTCCATGTAAAAACCCACAAACCACAGTTAGATTGTCTTAATGCATGCGTGAATGTGTGTATGTGCTTTAGGCTTTTAATCTTTTAAGTTTTCTACTTAATTATAATGTCATATATTATTCTTTAAGCTTCATATTGCAGCTAATTAAAAACATAAGAACCCTGTAGGTCTATTTCTGATTCTGTCAAAAAGCGTTTAATGGGTGGTTGCACATACGGTAGTGGTGATGGTAGTAAAATCTAAATTCCTCACTGTGGCCCACAAGATTCTTGGTGATCTGGGCCTGGCTTATGCCCCTGATCTCACCTCCCATTACTTCCCTTCTTCCCTATTCCTCACCTCGCACTGGCGTCTTTGCTGTCCCTCATATCCTCTGCTCTTCCCACCTCGGGGCTTTGGAACTCTCTCCTCCATGCCCTTTACTTACTAACTAAGAAGGTCATTATTCAATAGGGTCCTCTTTAGAGAACTTTCCCTGACCATCTTATTTAAAGATAGGTTGACGCAACCTATCCCAGTCACTCTCTAACCCATTACCCTGCTTTACTTTTGTTCTAATGCTGACCATTATGTGACTTTATTTTATGTGTTGGTTTACATGTTTATTGTCTCTTCCGCTAGAAGGTAAGCTCTGTAAGGGCAGGGTCCCTGCTTGTTTTACTTGCTGCTGTACCTACAGTGTCTACAATAGTGCCTGACACACCTTAGGTGCTCAATGAATATTTGTTGTTGGAAGTACCAATGCAGCCATAAGATTTTTGCAGATCCTCAGGGATTTATGTTTGCCTAGTCACCTAAGAGAATAAGAGAGAAGAAAAAGAATAAAAGATAAGAGGCTGAAAGAGAAACATATCAGAGCTATTTTGAGTGGCATGATATACAGTTGACCCTTGAACAATGCTAGATATAGGAGCACCAACCCCCTCACACAGGGGAAAATCTGTGTATAACTTTTGACTCCCCCCAAATTTAACTACTAATAGCCTACTGTTGACTGGAAGGCTTACTGATAACATAAATAGTTGATTAGCACGTATTTCATATATGTATTATATACTGTATTCTTACAATAAAGTAAGCTAGAGAAAAGAAAATATTATTACGAAAATAATAAGGAAGAGAAAATATATGTACTATTCATTAAGTGGAAGTGGATCATCATAAAGACCTTCATCCTATCTTCTTCACATTGAGTAGGCTGAGGAGGAGGAGGAAGAGGAGGGGTTGGTCTTGTCTCGGGTGGCTGAGGTGGAAGAAAATCTACCCATAAGTGGACTCGTGCAGTTCAAACCTGTATTGTGCAAGGGTCAACTGTAATGACCATTTTAACTTATTGTACTGATGAAAGTGATTCTAGGTGGCCTAATGGGCTGATTTCTTTTCCTCTTGATTACTAAGATAGTTTAATTAATTCCACCCCTGCTTTTATTTGCACCATTAGATTGAACCAACCCAGGTTGAGGAGTATTTTATTTTCTCTAGAAAGACTAGCTTGCTTTATTTATAAGTGTTGGTTTGTTTATTTATTTTACAGTTTTACTTTTTAATAGATTTTACGTTTCTAAATAAACTCCTTAATCTACTCTGAATCTTTTTGTGTCAGCATCCCAAGTCAGCATGTGTGTGGGTTTGGGCATACAAGTTTGGGAGAAGTTGCTAAGGAGAGCGGAATGTGCCTGTTCTGCATAGCAGGTGGGGTGAGGGGAATCAGAGAGGGAGGGCAAGTGAGAAGAGTGGGAGAGACAGCTGCAGGCAGTGAACCCTTTCCTGTGTCTTTTCTCCATGACCCTCAGATCTGCAGTAGAGCCTACTGTGCTCATGGATGTTTGTGTGGAAATGAAGGAAGAAACTAAGTTTCTGTGTCTGTTTTGATATTGTATGGAAGTGAGGCACCACAAAGGAAACACGTCTGGAGGAAGAGGCGATTGGGCAAACACAAATCCCCTGGAATCTGCAAACATCTTATGGCTGCTTTGGAACTTCCACAGGACATAGAATGAGAGTCTCAGCCTGTCTGATCTAGGTCTTCAGGGTCATGTGAGTTAGATATATGTAAGTGTAGGCCAACACAAACAACCAAAAAAGACTGAAACGTATGCAATCATTATTTTTTTTTAATTTCAGAATATTACGGGGGTACAAACGTTTTGGTTACATAATTTGCTTTTGTACAGTTTGAATTGAAGTTATGAGTGTGTCCATCGCCCAGATAGTGTGCATTGTACCCATTAGGTGTGAATTTACCCTTACCCTCCCGGCCCACCTGCTTGATTTCCATTAAGTTTTACTTCCATATGTGCATATAAATGTTGATCCATTAGTTCCAATTTAGTAGTGAGTACATGCGGTGTTTGTTTTTCCATTCTTGTGATACTTCCCTTTGAAGAATGGGCTCTAGCTCCATCCAGGATAATACCAGATGTGTTAATTCACCGTTGTTTTTTATTGCTGAGTAATACTTCATGGTATACATATACCACATGTTATTAATCTACTCATGTATTGATGGCATTTGGGTTGTTTCCACATCTTTGCAATTGTGAATTGTGCTACTATAAACATTGGAGTGCAGATGTCTTTATTATAGAATGATTTTTTTCCTTTGGGTAAATACTCAGTAGTGGGATTGCTGGATCAAATGGTAGTTCTACTTTTAGTTCTTTGAGGTATCTCCATATGACTTTCCATAGAGGTTGTACTAGTTTGCAGTCCCACCAACAGTGTATAAGTGTTCCTTTCTCTCTGCACGCACACCAGCATCTGTTGTTTTGGGACTTTTTGATAAAAACCATTGTCACTGGAGTTAGGTGATATCTCATTGTGGTTTTGATTTTCCTTTCTCTGATGATTAGTGACATTGAACATTTTTTCATATGTTTATTGGTCATCAGTCTGTCTTCTTTTGAAAAGCTTCTGTTCATGTCTTTTACCCACTTTTTAGTGGGGTTATTTGATGTTTTCTTGCTGATTTGCTTGAGTTCTTTGTAGATTCTGGTTATTAGCCCTTTATTGGATGCATAGCATGCAAATATTTTCTCCCATTCTGTAGTTGTCTATTCGCTCTATTTCCTTGGCTGTGCAGAAGCTTTTTAATTTAATCAGGTCCCATTTATTTATTTTTGTTGTTGCTGTGATTGCCTTTGGGGTTTTCTTCGTAAATTCTTTGCCTACGCCGATATCTACAAGAGTTTTTCCAACCTCTTCTTATAGAATGCAATCATTATTAAAGTGCTACTTCAAAGTAAGGGTAATGTCTCTTCTCATTCATTTCTGTCTCTCAGTCTTAGAACCTTGGCAATGGGTAAAGAGGTTGCTGCTAAGGCTCTGTTGGGTACAGTTTTAGCAGATCGGTAGATCCTGTCTCAGCATGATGGAATAGAACCTAAAAGGTGACTTATGTCTGGATCTGACTTGCTTTCTGCCCTTATGCTATTCTAACTCTAGGAGGTATATCTGCTCTTCACTCCCCAACTGTGAAATTCTGATCTGTTCTCTAATATGGCATAGCAGGTGGAGTTTCCAACACCAGCTGCTGGATGTGCCTGATGCCAACTCAATTTCCTGTCTATGCCCAGTCATCTCCTTTCATAAATTGTTACTACTTGACTACTTTGCTGTTTGCCATCAAGTCAGTTGGATCTTTGCTAGTGGAGTCTTTTGTAAACTTTTTTTCCCTATCACCACATGTTTATTTCACCTAGTTAAGGCCAGGTGATCTGTATCTCAGAGATCCTTCAGCCCTTGAGCTTTATGTACTTTTCCAAAGGCTTTAGATAGTTTAAGATATTTCCACATGAAAACGGCTCCACAACATTTATTCACACAGACTGACGAGTGCTTCAGTATCTGTACCTGGTGGAGTCGTCCTTGGTAGACATAACCAGGCTGTGGCCTTTGCGGGCCCCATGGTAAGCGGTCTCTAGGATATCGACCATTTCCTGCTTGTCCTCCATGGCCCATTTAATCTCGTTGTTGTTGCCAGTACCCATGTCAATCATGATGTGCTTGTTCCTGAAGAAAAACACAACAGTACATGGATCGTATAACTCATACGTTTTGTTGATGTCAGGCACTTCTGTAAAATCCTCAAGATACATAACTGCAAAAATTTTAAACTTTTCAGCTATGCTGTATAGGACTTCATCCATTTTCATACAAGCAGGGTCCCAATCATGTCCAAACAGAATGACTGTGAAAGGATGGCCTGACCTGCCTGCCAGCCATTGTGTGAGTGTGGGAGCAGGTGTGGCATCTTGGAGACTGAACTGGATGTCTCTGGGCATGTACGTGCCAATGCCATGCATGCGTGCTGATGCTGTGCTTGTGCCCCCCTTTTTAAAATTTATTTTACTATGATAGGCAACATTTCCATACCTAATTTCAGCTTTGGTCCTCATTTCCACTGTTTTTTCCCCATTGGGTATTTCTCCCGATCTCAGTGTTGCCTTCCAGATCTTCATTGCTCTTTCATTGTCTGTAGACAAAAAGTGCACTTGGACATAAAACCATTTTCAGAGCTTGTTCTCACTTGACTTTGTAAGTATTATAAGTATTTCTAGTGATCAGGAGGCCTAAGTTCTAACCAGGCACTATATCATGTACCTGTGAATAAAAGAACAAAAGAAGGGGAAGAATCTATGAGTTATTGAGATCCTACAGTGTTCCAACCTGATTACCCCCATTTTACAGGTTAGGAAACTGAGGCTTGGGGAAGTCAAAGTCACATGGTTAATTGATGGCAGCTCTAGGATTCCAACCCAGATCTACCTTATTTCTTGCTTCTATTTTGTCTTTTGTACCACATTGCCTCAATTCATTTAAATACAAATCATATAACTTCTCTAGCTCTTACTTTATCACTTTTAAAATGAGGAGGGTACAACTGAGTAAAGGAGATGTACACTCCCTTCTAATTCTAAAGTTTATAAATTTTGAGACTTAGGCTCCTTACCTTCTGTGGTTGATCATTTTCTAAAGACCACAGATGCTTTCCAAATTAGAGTGGAGCACAGAAAACAAACCCACTGTGGGTGTTTTAGACAGAAAGTGATTCAATACAGGGAATTATGTGCTTACAAAATTAGTGGAAGGACTGAAGGGGTGTGGATCAAGGACTATTCATGGTTTTGGCGAAGGCATCAGGAGGTAGCTGCAAGACTGCTGCTATAACTGCCTCTGGACATTCACAAGACCCTACATGTGACAGTGCTATAGTCTGGAAATGGTTTGTTCCCACCAAAACTCATGTTGAAATTTGATCCCCAAATGCAGCAGTGTTGGAAGGTAGGTCCCAGTGGGAGGTGTTTTGGTCATGGGAGTGGGTCCCTCATTAATTAGATTAATGCCCTCCCTCAAGGATGTGTGAGTTCTCACCTTGTTAGTTCCCAAAAGAACAAGTTGTTAATAAGAGTCTGGCTTCCTTGGTTTCTCTCTCTTGCTTCCTTTCTTGCCACATGATCTCTTTGCACACACCTGCTCCTTTTCCACTTTCTGCCATGAGTAGAAGCAGCATGAGGTCCTGACTGGATGCAGCTGCCCAATCTTGGACTCTCCAGCCCCCAGAATCATGAGCCAAATAAAACGTTTTTCTTTATAGGTTACCCAACCTCAGTTATTCTGTTATCACAACACAAAATGAACTAAGACATCAGCAAAACAGCTTCTCAGTGGTTACATCTCCATGATTTATTTGTCAGCAATAACATCTGTGTGAAAACAGCCTCCTTTACTTAACTCTAAATCTCAGACAAGTGCATCTAACTGGTGGAATCTAATTTGTATCCACAACCCTGGTTGCTAAGGAGTCAGGGAAATGTAGACTTCAGCTTGCCTCACTTTCCAGAACAAGGAAGAAGGAGGGTTAAATGGAGACTGAGCAGACAAAACCATGCTCACTTGACTTCTAAATGTCATCTGCCTTTCCACTCCTCAGCCTGCAGTAGCACATCTCTGAGGCCCTGGTCTACTGTCAGGCTCTTGCCCTGTTGCTAGCTGTTTTCTTATAAAGTTTCATTAGCAAAGATGATTTTTTTTTTCTGCCTGAAGGAATAACATATTCCCTGACAGATGAATATAAAATTAAGGCATTTGGAAAGGTATGTTAACCTCATATTGTCACTAGAATAGCAGAAAACAGACTTGAAATGGGATCATTCATAAATATGGTTGGTTATGTTAGCTGCATTAAAACTTCTAAAAAATCCTTATTTTCCCCTTGGAGTGACTTTAGAGATATAAAGAACTCTGTAGAAGCCTTCTTCTCAGGAGGAGATTCTGAAGGTAGATTTCCTTCTTGGGGCAAGAAATATGCTGTTCTGATAGGGACATGTGGGATATGTTACAGTGCACAACTGCTCTGTCTTCACTGAAAAAAAAAAAGCTGATTCTGCAGCTGAGTGTGGCCTGAAAGGGCTTGTCCATGTGGAAGACTCAAGCCTAGTCCTTAACCACTTTTCCCTTTGCACAGCCTTATTCTCCAGGAGGCCACAAGTACAGCATGTTAATTCAAACTTTTCAAAACCATGAAACCACTGAATATCTCAATATCCACGTGTGGACTCTCATTTGCCTACTCTGTGTTAACAGAGAAACATTTGGTTTTAAACAAGACTTTATTTAAGGGGAAAAAGTGTATAGGATTACATTTGAAAATGTAATTACTGAAAAGATAAACCATATGTAGTCGTCTTTGTTTTACCTCCTTTTCACTGAGGCCTGCTTTCAAGAGTTCATTTGGAGGTATATGGAAATTTTAATTCTACAACCAAGCTGGATGACCCAAGCGTAGCTTACTCATCAGTCATATGTATTTACATTTTGATGTAGTTACTGCCAAAATATATTATAGTCCAGTAATACAGTCTTACTAAAAAAGACCACAAAATATTGACTCAGAGATATATGCTTGAAGCTCCACACCTGCTTCCCTTCTGCCACCTTCCCAAAAGACTGGATAAAGGGAAGTTATCATCAGGATATAGAGATCTGGGGCTGCAGGTGCGGGGGCAGGAAGAGATAAAGAATAAAAATTGTGTGTCCTGGTTCCTTTGACTTCAGGCTGAGAAGGTCTTGTCCATGCCACAGTACAACTAGGAGCAACATGTAAATAGCCAGATTAGACACTCACAGATACTAAAATCCATTATAGGTCAGTCAAAATCTTTTATGAATGCTAATTCTGACTTTCAGTAAGCAGAATTAATAACCTTCTTCCAACAGGGGGAAAAAGGGGACTAACCAGGATACCAATTTGTGCCTGTTGCAAATTTACCTATTAATTTGTATATGTACAACTGTTGATTTCTTTTTGGTTAAGGTAGTAACTCAAAATGTTTGAGGTTGGTAAGGGCTACCATTCTCCTGAACCTTGCTACAAGGTTATAATGAAAGCAAGCTACTGAAAAATTTCATAATTGATATAGACATTTTTAAACAAATCTTTATGAGCAAGCAAGCACAATATATAATCTGTTCTATAAGCCCAATGTGGTCTCAGTTCTGTCTTCTTTTAGTTACTCTGACCAACATTGTGCAAGAAAGGTTATCCTAAGGAAAAGGAAACAGCAACCTAGAGGAAGGCTTCTAGTTTACCTGTTTAGCAGCAACCAGAAATCCTCCTAACCCAGTGGTTTGATATAGGACTATAGTAAGGAAATTTGTGAAAGACTCTTAAATGGACCAAAAAATTACTAGGTGTTTTCAGTAGAAAAGTATGCATTGTTTAGAGCCTATCTTTTCTGGTTATTTGATTCTGTGGGGTTTCTGCCTTTCATTGTCTTTGAGCTATTTTACAATTCTGTAGATATAAGTTAACTTGTAGAAAACTAATGGTAATGCAAATAATTCTTGTCTATGCACATGAAAATAAATTCTATCAAGTGGCGGTTCAATTGATTTCCCTTCACTACAGTGGAAGAAACCAGTTTTGCACCTATTAAAAAAATTCAGCATTACTGATGGGCTTGTATATTTGTTTGGTCTTAGAGGTCTCTTTTGAACAAATTGTAACTACTTTTCTGATTTTCCCATTAATTAATGAATCAAATAAAATCTTTGATACATGTTCATTTTACATTATAAAGAGCCATGATTTTACCTGTATTTAAAAATTTATCCCAACCACCACCCCTAAGGGCTAATTTGGACTTGGCTAGATTCTTACAGGCTGTTCACCAAAGAGTGAGGAGTGAATTCAAAATAATTCCTCCAATATCCAGTTTAATTATCTTAAATACCTTCAATTTTATAAAATATTTCTTCCAATCTTTATATCTCAAATATATTTAAATTTCACTATATTTGTTTAGAGCATATGTAACATTTATCATTCTAAATACTGATACTTGCTCACCTCTTTTCTAAAATTCTGGCATGTATTATGTTAATTATCAAAGTCTCAGGAGTTGATCAAGATATGAGTAATAGAAGCATTTATAGTGGCCAAATGTGGCTTTTCTCATATAATATTAGTTGGTTTCCTTGTAGTATAGATTTTCAGTCAGAGGAAGAGACTGTCCTTAGAGCTCAAGTTTAAATTAAATAGCATATTTATAGCATCATAATATCTGTGATGAAGTATTTTAACATAAATCACAAACATCATAACATTGCCCTTTAAAGAAATTAAGAAAAATCTTCCTAGTTGAAAATCTCACATTCTAATAGTACGTCAGTTCATGTAATCTTTAAACACAAAGTAATTTAAGCATTCACATTGCTAGAAGATGAAAAGTTGATGAAATCACAGTTGAGTTGAAATGAGTTCTGATAACTTGAGTATCATATAGCTATTCACAGAAATATGTGTAAAAATTTGTATATTCAATCTTAATATAAGTGTGATTTTTGAAGAATAAAAGGAAAGAATTATACACAGTAAATGGTGATTTACATATAATAATAGTGTTTTGCTTTTATATACCACTGCTAACCATTTCAAAGTGATATTGTGACCCAACAACAGTGGGCTGAAAACAGCTAAACAGAATTTCAAGCCAATTTAGCTAAGAATAACCCTAAGGATAAGCAATTTCTTCTTCAGTGAAACATCTATAGTGTGAAGAGAGGTGGGGAGGGAACACTTAAAGGAAAGGAGAGTACTCAGCTCCAAAAATGTTTTCTTCTCACTTAAAGCCACAAAGAAACCCACCTGAATATGAGGAGAATTTCCTACTTAAAGCCACAGGACAGAGTCCATTCGAATTTGAGAGGGACCTCATCTCTTATAGGTTCAACATTGTATGGAATTATGCAATAAAAATCAGGAACAGCCTTACCAGTTACAAAAGCAGTAAATGTTCTTTGCAAATCTCCCAGCAGTTGAAGCCAAAGTCCTGTGTTTTGAGATGGAAACCTGGAACGGTTGCAGAGACATTGAGGACTGACCACTCTACGAGGGAAGCAATCAGACCAATTTGGTTCAATGAGAATTGTAGCCACATGCAATTTGGATTGGAGACAATATTGAGACAACAGAAAAAGGAAATAGGGGAAAAATATTTCTCTTGACAATTTGGCTAAGGAGCTCACTAATACTCTAGAGAAGGGATTTGACTAATTTCCACCAGAACTACATTGTTCTTATATCTGCAAGTGATTTGTAATTTGCTGTACACTTTTATGCTTGGGCTGTTAAAAGCTCATGTTATTCCATGATGTTTTAGTTTATATAAAATTTCAAAAAAGTAATAAAGTTAAAGAAATAAAATCTTAAGTTAAAAATAAAATCTCCGTAGGTTATGTTAAAGGGGAGTGTTTGAATCAGGAGAACCCAAAAGACATTTAGTTTCTGTCTTCATAGATCTATTAAGGTTCCTTTATAAAAGACGGTTAGAACAAGGCTTATTTCATTGGATCAGTCAGCTCTTGTTTCCACCATCTGGTTTTTCACCTCTTTTCTTTTGCTATGCTCCCGCCTTTGTCTGGAATCACATTCTCTACTCTAGCAGCAGCATTCTCTCTCACCCCCACCTCCTGCCCCAAACACCAGGTTAACTTCTACTCATCCTCTCAAACAGCTTAAAGTTAAATTCTTGCTGGAAGCTTGCACCAATCACCTGTGTACTGCCCTGTGCATGACCCTATGACTGCATTCCCATATTTAATTTAAGTTATATTTCTGACTCTATATTTTGAACTACACCATGAACTCACTGGAGGCAGGAGCCTGTCATATCCTTTATTGCATCCTTAGCACCTTGTGCTGTCCAGCAAAGACCGAATGGAAGATTGAAGAGTGAACTATAATTTAGGGCCCATTGAATTCAACACCTTCATTTTGCATAATTGAAAGTAAAGGCTCAATTTCCTTTCCTGGCAATGTGCCAGATAGGAGAATCTTCTACAAAACATTTAAAAATGGCATATAAAATATCACCAACATTATGTCCAATGCATGGAGTAGTTTGCAATTACCAGGGACTAAATTGAAGTGGAAAATGAAAGCCATAAGGTAAAGGGACACTGAGGATCTGCCACCTGGTATTGCTCAACATTTCTTAACCTAATGCTCGTTTTGAACATTTAGGTGAGGTGGGCATGGAACTCTGGGCAAGGCCTTGGGCCTGGCAAAGGTGAGGAGCTGGGCTGTTTGAAGGGTGTTTTACATTTGTGAAAGTGTGGACTGGGAAAAAAATCCTCACAAAAAACAGATGATAAGGCCTGGGCTCTGGGTAGAAAAACAACTCTGAGAATTTATAATATAGATCTGCCCTCACAGGGGTTTAGGTAATTTTATATTACCTGCCTGGTCTGCAAAACCCCAACCTAAGGTATTAATATGATGGCCCGTTAGCCTTTTGGGGTGCCTGCCAGAGGCAATGTAAATTCCCACTGCAGGGGAGGATTTCAACCCTGATGCACAGGCTCGTCAGAGATATATACAGACTGAACGGACACTAACATACTAATCAAATTTTATCTAACACACAAAGAAATAAATGTCCATGAGGCAGAATTTTTGGATAAAAGACAAAAATGAATGTTTTTACAATGTTTAAAGAAAAATGAGCCGCACTTTGGTTAACTAGGACTCAGCAAATTTGTGGCAAAAATCTAAACTATATTATATCCAGGGCTGGCTAAACAATTTTCAGGGTTCAGTGCAAAATGAAAATGCGAGGTTCCTTGTTAAAAAGTCAGAAAAAAAATGTCATTAAAGGTACTAAAATAAAAAGCTTTTCCTTTAAAAACATTTTGTTACTTGTAAAACATAATAGGAATAATAGTGATGCATGAGTAACAACATAAACTTACAAATTATAATAATGTATTGGCATCATAATTTTAAATAAATATTAATACCTTAATAATGTGATATAACTAATCATGCAATTTTTTTCTGGCTCAGTTTTCTGCAAATTTATTTATTAGGTAATCAAAATTTATGCTATCAGCAATTTAATTTTTTTAGAGACAGGGTCTCACTCTGTCACTGAGACTGGAGTGCAGTGGAGTGATCATAGCTCACTGCAGCCTGGAACTTCTTAGCTCAAGTGATCCTCTTGCCTCAGCCTCCTGAGTGGCTGGGACTACAGGTGTGTGCCACCAAGCCCAGCTAACTTTTCTATTTTTAGTAGAGACGGGGTCTCACTATGTTGCCCAGGCTAGTCTTGAACTCCTGGTCTCATGCAATCCTCCTGCCTTGGCCTACCAAAGGGCTGGGATTATAGACATGAGCCACTGCACCTGGCTTTAGCAACTTAATTTTCAATTGATATAATTGAAAGCCATGTCAGTCCTCTTGACATGCAAAATTGCAAATAATTCTTAATAATACTCAATTTTAAAAAGAAAATTTCTGTTGATGCAACAGTTATTGGAGCTGTTGTAATGTTTTATAAGCTGTGAGAACATTGAGATGAATTTCTGATACATTATTTTGAAACAGACATTTTAGTACATCTAGAGCTAATGATTCTTGCAGAACAATTTTTCTAAAAAGATTTAACTCTTTATTCAAACAAGTTTCAAGTAAGTCTGAATTTAATTTTAGATGTAAATTTATACAATGGTATTTTATTGTTTTCTCTAACATTTCAGATAACTTGTAGAGGTCATACAAGAAACCAAAGGTGGTTTCATGATTATGGTGGCTTCATATCTCAGAACAACTGTTTATATATTCTGTCACAATGTATTCAATGACAGAAAAATTAATTTTAAAATTGTCTTCCTTGTTAATAATTGGTTCATCCAAAGCCTCATATGAAAATAATGTTTTCTTTTTCCTGTGGAATATGGTGATCTTTAAACTTAATTTCTAAGTCTATGGATATTTACTTTGTTGCAGAAGTCTATGGATATTTGAAATGTTGCAGAAGTTTTCAAAACCATGTAGTTTAAAATTTTTGAAGAATTTTAATTACTCTCTGATATGCTTTATTACAATGTCCATGTGTATAGTTTTATTTTATAATAATTTATTGACAAAGTTTACAGCCTGAGCACAAGCAGTTCCTGTCCTAGCACTCAGGCTGGAGAGTTAATTTTGGTACAGTTGCTATAGGGACAGGCTTTGAGGATGGATGGGCAAGCCACGATCTTGGTGCTGCCTCCACGCAGAGTCCCTAGTCTCCCCCTGGGCCATGGCAGCAGCTGCCACTATTGATGCTTCTGCCTATAGCTCAGGATTCCAGAGCCTGCACATAATGTGTTCACATGTGTCATATATGCTCTGCTCATGCTTCACTGTCCCATCAAATGTCACTTACAAAGCACAAGGTCAAAGACAAAAATTATTAAGAATTTCAAATCAGTGACAGCAAAGCATGAAGCCAGGTGTGTGGCCCTTCTGCGAGCTGAACCCTGCACAACTGCACAGGTTGCACTCCCACAAATCTGAACTGGTTATACAATTTCATTTTTTTATCCCAACCACCTTTGAAAGTAGATAGAGCAAATATATTCTCCCTTCCTTGAGAAATAGTAGAAAATCAATGTATAAAATAATTAATTTATTGGCCTAAGTTCAGAAAATGTAGTAACAAAGATAAGTGTAGAGCTTAGACTATCTGACCGTAAACTTGGGGTTGTTTTAGATTGTTTATGCTATTTTTCCATAATCAGGTCAAAAAGTGCACAAATTTATTTTTGGTGTTTACCAAAGTTCCTGTCATTTTAATGCTATTTGTATACATGAGAGCTGGAAAAACTTAGACATATTAGGGATTCAACTCAACTCTAAGTATAGCCCTGAAAAATCCTGCTTAATATACAATACATATGATGAAACTCAAGATAATTTCTTGTTCTCCACAATGAACTGTTTTATACAGAAAGTCAATAGTATTTTAAAAACTTCTCTATAATGAATGCGTGTATCCGTGTGGTTATGGGTGTTCATATACCACCCTGTGAATATGTAATCTCTCATTCACTCAAATGAATATGTCAGTAGTAAAGAAGGTATATTTGACATATTCTTTATATGCATATGGAAAGATCCAATATGTGGGCTGATAAATATTTACAACATATTTAGAAGGTTGGTCTATAACTAGTTCTATGAAGATGAATTCTTCAATTCTTATATTGGATCACTCCCCATTCTTTGCTATTTTCATCATTGCCTGAAACTAACTGAATCTGGGGTTGGGACAAGAAACAAGTTTATAGGAGAAATTTTTGATTTTATTCTTCATGATGATTTGAAAGAAAGGTACACTAGAAAATGGCCTTTGAAAAGCTGGATGATTGAAATGATACTCTAACAGCACTGTTGGGGACATAGCTAAGTAAAGCCAGTTGGAAGAAGGGTAAACTAAACTCATTCTTTCCAGTGTCTCGTCTATCAGGAAAAAAAACATAAAGGCTACGTCTTCACTTTTAATATGATATGATAAACACAGAAAGGGAACAGCATTCATTTTGTTTAATATTCCATGAAGGTATGTGAGCAGAGTAATATTTTATTGTCTGAGAATATAACAAATGTCTATGTCATTTCCCGGTAATGAAACATGTCAAGAAATGATCATTGCTTGAGAAAGTGAAGTTTAAAGAGCATGCTTTTGCTAATAAATCATAGAAGGTAACATAATATGGTGTGACTATGTTAAACAAATAATTATATCTACAAATGGAATCAGAGCCAAGAGGGAAACATACACTCTTTTGCTTTGCTTTGAACTCCACACCACACTCACATAAGCACATACACACTACTCACACACAATTCACACATACACACCATAGCGTGCTTAAGGATCAGGGATGTACTGCTGGATGGCCTATGGAAAGTAGACTAGTGGGAAAATTAGTTATTAAGATTTGGTTAGCTCTGCCCTGTTGTCCCATCTCTAAGTCCCTGTGTATATGGCATACTCCCATGATGGAATTTAGATGATGTTTGTATACTGAGTCTGCTTACTCATGCCTAAAATAGAGTAGTATTTGATGAAATTGACTATGCAACTGAATTGAATATCAAAAAACCCAATCTCCTTCTATCCCCCAAACATGATAACACCATTTTTTCTATTTAGAACGTTCAGGCTCGATATTTCCATGCCCGTTCCAAATTTAGCAATTTCCCTGCTATTCTCCCTGCCAATCACATTTGAGGGGAGGTAACTCACATAATGCTCTTCACCCAGTAAGCACATAATAAATGTGTATCAGCTAAATATGCCAAAATATCTTTCTGGAAAGCAGACCAATTATTTCTTTTTACTCTATTTACCCTTTGGTCAGATGCTGGAGCAGATACCCAGAGGGGTCTCCGAATAGAGTCAGTGTTCTTGTTCTAAAGGTGAACTTCTGAGGCACCAGATTATTCTGATGTTTTTATGTCCTCAGAGGCTGGGTCTACCTGTTTTAAGGTCTGAATGAGCTGTGTAAGTGTGTGTGTGTAGGGTGAGGTGAGGGGAGACCATACTCAGCAGGTCTGACAGCATTCTCTAAATGTTATTACTGTTGGCAAAGTCTTATCTTAGATGAGGTGGTAAATTAGTAAACTGCCATGGAGAACTATGATTTTGTAAAATTAGATGGAGTAAAAAAGAAACACAATTAATTCCAGACCCTCAGGCAAGAGTGATGAAGTAACTGGCGTCTTTGTTCTCTCAGACTATCAGATACACCATCTTTTCTTCTCAGTAATAGCAGGCACTCTCTGGCTGTGCTGATAGGCCAGATATGCACTTGCAATGTCAACAAGGCCACCCCAGGGTTACATGTTGGTGTCATTAGAGAGAAAAAGAGTGAATCAATGCCTAGTGGTCTGTTTTCTCCTATGAACCCTAAGCCTCAGTGTCACATTTTGTCACATTTTTTAAATTACCACGATGTGGTTACCTGCTCTTTTTTTCCAGCCTGCACTCAAAATTAGCCAACTAGATTCACACTGAAAGCCCCCCAAAGCCCCATCAATATGAAAATACACTTTAGGCCCATGAAGTATCTCATATTGTAAGGGAAGGTGCTGGAAAGACTTTAGAAAGATGAAGACTGACAGAAGCCTGTTTGTATGCTGCCTGATGCCTAGAAGAAAAGAGAGAAAAAACAAACATGGAACTACCTGGTGCAGAGCTGTGCAAACTGATGCTTACATCTCATGGGCCCAAGACTGTGTGGAGCCCTCATACAAGCTGTTCTATGGATCATGTGAAATCTATCTTCCTTTTGCTACTAGATCCCTGTTCTCTTTGCATCTTCTGAGAAGGTTAGTTCCTAGGCCTTTCAACAATGGGTCTCTGAAGTGCTGTTTTCTGAAGACAGTACTTGCTTCATGTAGATATCATATACGCGTATGGTTTTTCACTCTTATGCAAAACAACTTAAGATCAAGAGTTAGAGGAGATGAGTCGTAGAAGTTTAAACACAGGTCAACCTCTCATGCAGTGCTAAAATCCCCATTTTGGTAATTTTATAGAAAGTGTCTCCAGAGACACTTGTTAAGTAAAAATCCCAGAAAAATGTGAGAAAACAGACTTATATAATACTGGACAAATTACTTGGTCTTTAGGTGGAAACTTTCTGCTGAGAGGGAAAATTTACAACTGTACTATTCCAATTCATAATGTACATGGAATTCACCAATATGATACCTCAACAAATGGCCTCAACGTACATGTCAACCAACACTTTATTCACTCATTTAACACATGTTTATTGAGTATCTACAATTTGCCAGATGTGGTTCTGAGCACTAGGGATACAGCAGCAAGCTCTTTTCAGGGAAGATACATGCAACAGACAAGTAAATAGTTATTAGAGGAGCCATTTTAGTTTGAATTGTGAAGGAAAGCCTTTCCGAGGAAGAGACTTTGAATGAATTTTCAGGAGTCAGTCATGTGAAGATGTGGGAAAATGGCATTCCAGGCAGGGGAACAGCTCACTTAAAGGCCCTAAGGCAGAAACAAGTTTGGCACGTTTGAGGAATAGAATAAAGTGCAGTGTGGTAAAGCCAAATGAGCAGCAGACAGTGGACTATGATGAGGTTGGGTGGTAAGTCATGGATCAGATTGTATCAGGCCTTGTACGCTCTGGTTAGAATTTTAGATTTAATTTAATTACAATGGGAAGCCCTTGGAGAATTATAATCAGGAAGATCACCTGATTTTATGTTTTAAATATATCATTTTTACTGTTCTGTGAATAAGAGATTGTAGGGACAAGAGAGGAACAGGTAAACCAGCTAAGAGTATTGAAATGGCTCCAGGATATAAATTATAGCAGTAAAAATAGCAAATGTTTATAAAATGCTTAAATATGCCTAGGACCCTATTCTAAGCATTTCAAATATGGCAACTCACTGAATCCTTGTAATAACTCTATCATGATTTCATTTTACAGATGAGACAACTGAGGCAAAGGAAGCTTGAATGGCTTGCTCATTGCAGTTAAGTAGCAGAGCTGGAATTCAAGTATTGACAGTCTGGCTCCAGAATCTGTGCTCTCAACTGCCCCTGAGTTATGGTAGAAGCAGCGGGGATAGGGAAACATGGACAGTGTATCAGTGCTCTAATGCTGCTGTAACAAATTATGACAAACTTAGTGGCTTATGTATTATGAGTTTATTATCTTAAAATTCTGTAGGTCAGATGTTTTACTGGGTTCAAATCAAGGTCTTGGCAGTCTTATGTTCCGTCTGAAGGCTCTAAGGGAGAATTCATTTCTTTGCATTTTCCAGCTTCTAGAAGTCAACCTCATTCCTTGGCTCATGGTGCTGCATCACAGAGCCTTTTCTCCCTCTCCTTCTATCATTACTTTTATCACATTTCTCTCTCTCTCTCTCTCTTCTCTCTCTCTGATCTAACTCTGATTTTCCTGCCTGCCTCTTATGAGAACCCTTGTGATTACATTGGTCCTACTCAGATAATCCAGGATGATCTTCCCATCTTAAGATCCTTAACTTAATCATAGCTGCAAGATCCATTTACCATGCAATGTAACATATACACAGGTTCTGGAGATTAGAATGAGGAAACCTTCGTGGGGGAGGCGGCATTATTCAGCCTACCACAAACAGGTTCAGGACTCGTTTTAAAGGTGGCACCAACAAGACTTTGCTGACCAATTGGATGTGGGGAATGAAAGAATGATTTATAAATCAATGATGTCTCCTAAATTATTTTGGCTCAGGCAATTGGCTGGAAAACAGTACTATTTATCAGGATGGACAAAATACTGGGGTAGAATCAGTTTTGCAGGGTTAAAATAAAGAGTTCAGTTGTGTCCATAATGAGTTTGAGTTGCCAAGTTGAGATCTCAAGTAGTTGGTTACGTGGTGGCCGTTGTGTATGGAAATTTTGAGTGTAGTGCAAGGGACAAGGCTAGAGAAAGGAACTTAGGAATTGGCATTTTTATATTACTAAAAGGCACAGAATGGGTTCAGATAATCAGAAAAGAGAGTGATGCTGGAGAACACTAGAGAACAGGGATCAGAGACTGGTCTCTGGAGCACTGATCCCTAAAGAATACTTAGAGGTTAAGTAGAGGAGCAAAAGTCAGCAAAGGGGACTGGAAAGAAATGATCAAGAAGGTGAGAGGGAAACCAGATAGATAATCCAACAGAAGATTATAGTGGAGACTTCTCTCATTCTACCATAGAATTAGAGTAGTAGCTGGGTGTGTGGCCACCCATTGAAAACTGTATTTCCAAGCCTCTATTGTACCAAGATGTGACCATGTGACTAAATCTTTGAATTGTAAATTCATTCCCCTGAGAGAAGCAAATATACTTACTATAGAGTACAGTCCTTTTAGTCTTTTGTCTTTCAGTGTCCAATCAAAATACAGTTTTCCAAAGTAACTCAGGTTAGTTCTTTTCTTTTCTACCCCCTCTAGCAGGGGTATTCTAATCATTTGTGATAGAGTTAGGTTCATTTGTTAAGTTTGTATTCCATTTTGGGTTTCCCCCAACATCTTAGTTGGTTTATAAAAAAATTACAAACAGTAAAATTTGTGCTTTGTGGTATACAGCTATACAGGTCTAACAAATACATAGCTGCATGTTCACCTTCATAATCATGATACAAAACAGTTTCATTAACCCAAAAGTTACCCTTGCTGCTGCCTTCTAATCAACCCCTCTCCACACCTCCTACCTCTGAAAACCACAGACTTATTTTCTGTTCCTAGTTTTGCCTTGTCTAGGAAGTTTTATTAATAGAATCATACAGCATTTTCGATATAGCATTTTAGACCTTGCACTTAGCAAAGTGCATTTTAAGATTCATCCATGTGATTGTGGGAATCAATAGTTTGTTCCTCTTTGTTGATGAGCAGTGTTCTATGGTATACAGGTACCATAATTTGTTTATCAACTCCTCAATTGAAGGATGTCAGGATTGTTTGCAGTTTAGGGTGCTTATGAATAATGCTACTATGGACATTTACATAAGTTTTTATATAAACATGAATTTCCATCTATTTTGAGTTGGATTTTTTGATTATATGGCAAACATATGCTTAACTTTATAAGAAACTGCCAAAATAGTACCGTGACAGTACTATTTTATCACACCAGCAATGTATGAGAGTTCTAGTCGCTCCATTCTCTTGTCAGTATTTGGTATTGTAGGTTTAAAAAACAAAATTAGTCATCTGACAATTGTATAGTCATATTTAATTGTGGTTTTAATTTGCATTTTCATAATAATTAATGATATTTATTTGCCATTCATATATCTTTTTTGGTGAAATGTATGTTTATATCTTTTGCCCGCTTTTAACACATTAACTGCCATGTGAGTTGTATTTAAGTCACACTAGTTTTGAGTCTGGGGCCTTGTGAAAAACCTGGGCAAAACCCTGCAGTTGGTTCATGAAAGTCTTACTTGTTGATATTCTTATTGTTGCAATTAATATCGACAATTTAATTCTAAAAATATGGATTAAATGAATAGAAGTCAATAACAAATTTTTCATTACATTAGAAAAGATCATTTTGTTTTCGAAGTTGTTATTCTATTTTCATAATAAAACACCATGGCCCCAAGGAAAAAAAATTTTTTTTCTAGTGTGGCAGTCAATGTGTTAATTGAGCTGTTTTCTTGTTGAGTTTTGAAGTTCTTTGTATATTCTAGAAACAAATCCTTTGTCAGAAAGATGACTTTCAAATATTTCTCTCATTCTGTGACTTGTCTTTTTGTTCTCTTAACTGTGTCTCCACAGCATAAAAGTTTTCAATTTTGAAATAGCCCAAATCATTGTCATTATTTTCAATGAATTGTGCTTTTGGTGTCATATATGAATATGCATTGCCTAACCCAAGGTCAAAAAGATTTTCTCCTATATTTTTTTCCAGAAATTTTATAATTTTTTGTATTACATTTAGGTCTGTGATCCATTTTGAGTTAATTTTTGTATAAAGTTTAAAGCACAGCTTGAGTTTCTTTCTTTCATACATAAATTATATGGTAAGCAGAATTCTATCATGGCCCCCTCAAGATTTTCTACCCTAATCCCTGGTACTATAAATATAAGGAAATAATGCACCCTGATTATGTTAGTTAACAGGGTATAAGAGATTATGCAGATGTCCTTAACATTACTAAAGTGTTGGCTTTCAGGTTTATCAACAGAGAGATTATCTGGGTGGGAGTAATCTAATTTACTAACTGGAGTACAGTATTTGTGTGCAGTTCTTTTTGTATCAAGGCTAAATACAAAAAGAACTTCCCACAAATACTTTATTTTCTTAGCTGGTAGCAAAAGAGGAAGTCCAAAACATTCAAAGCATGAGAAGGATTTGATATGCTGTTAGTTGCTTAAAGATGGAGAAGTCCATGTGATAAGGATTGCACATGGCCTCTAGAAGCCAGAAAGAAAAGGAAAGCTCAGTTCTACAATAGTCAGGAACTGTATTCTACCAACAACCATGTGAACCTGGAAGCAGATTCTTCCCAGAGTCTTCGGGTAGCAGTCCAGCCTAGCCGACACCTTGATTTCAACATTATGAGATCCTGTGCATGTGTGTATCTTTTCACTGATACCATACTGTTTTAATTATTGGACACTTGTCCTGCATTTCTGGGATAAATACCACTTGATTATGATATATTAACCTTTTTACATGTTGCTAGACTTGATTTCCTACTATTTTGTTGAGGATTTTGTGTCTATATTCATTAGGGATATTGGCCTGTGGTAAGTCTTACAGCGAGACTTGAAATGCAGTAGAGTCCTTTAACTTTGTTCTTTTCAAGAGGGTTTTTACCATTCTAATTTCTTTGCATTTCTGTATGCCTTTTAGAACCAGCTTGAAAATATCTTAAAAAAAAAAAAAAAGCCTGGTGGGATCACACTGCATAGATAGATCAATTTGGAGAGAATTGACAGGTTAGTAATATTGAGCCTTCTAATTTCCCTTCCAACAGGGAACAAGTTATATCCCTCCATTTGCTTAGATATGATTTGATTTCTTTGATCAGGGTTTTGTACTTTTTAACATTTAGATCTTGCACATTTTTAATAGATTTATACCTAAGAATTTCATTTTTTCAGGTGCAGTTGTAAATAGTACTTTTATTTCAAATTCTTACTGTTTGTTGTTAGTATATAGAAATACAACTGATTTTTGTGTATTGACCTTGTTTTCTAAAACCTTGGTAAACTCATTTTTTAGTTCTATTATCTTTTTTGTAGATTCTTTGGGATTCTCTCTGTCTACAATCACGTCTGTGAATAGAGAGAGTTTTATTTTTCTCTTTTCTAATCTGTAAACATTTTATTTATTCTTTTTATTGCATTATTGCACTGATTAGGACATCCAGTATGATGCTAAATAGTTTCAGGGAGAGAGGACACCCAGACTCTCACCAGAAAGTTTGATGGTAGCTGCAGGATTGTGTGTGTGTGTGTGTGTGTGTGTGCGCGTGTGCTTTTGTGGGTGCCCTTTATCAGGTTAAGGATGTTCACTTTAATTCCTGGTTTGCTGAGATTTTAAAATCATTAATGTGTTGAATTTTGTAAAATACTTTTTCTATATCTATTGAGATGATTATATAATTTTTCTTATTTAGTTTGTTAATATATTGTGTTACATTGATTGATTTTTAAATGTTGAATCAGTCTTGTATTCTTGCTGTAAACACTATTTGGTCATGACATATTAACTGTTTTATATATTGCCAGACTTTATTTGCTAGTGTTTTGTTGGGGATATTTTTGTCTATGTTCATGGGGTGTGGCGGCCTGTATTTTTTTTTCTTGTAATGTCTTTGTTTGGTTTTGATATTAGGCCAATAATGGCCTCAAAAAATGAGTTGGAAAGTGTTTCTTCCCTTTCTATGTTCCAATATAGACTGTTTAGAATTGGTAGTATTTCTTCCATAAATGATGAATTTACCAGTGAAATCACCCAAGCATGGAGCTTTTTTTTTTTTTTTCTGTAAAGGTTGTTAACTGCAAATTCAATTTCTGTAATAGAGGGAGGATTAATAAGGCTATTTATTTATTTTTGACTGAGTTTTGGTAGTTTGTGTCTGTCAAGGAATCAGTTCATTTCATGTAAATTTGAATTTATGGGCATAGAATTATTTGTAGTATTCCCTTAGTCTCTTAATGTCTGAGTGGTCAGGAGTGATATCTATTTTTTCATTCCTTATGTTGGTAAATTGTAATCACTGTGTTAGCTGCATCCAACCAATTTTATTACATTGTATTTTAATGTGTTTTCAGCTTAAAATATTGTTGAATTTCCTCAAGACCTCCTCTTTGATCATGGGTTGTTTAGAAGTGTGTTCTTTAATTCCCAAATATTTAAGGGAATTTTCACATATTTTTCTGTTATTAATGTCTATTTTAATTTCTTTAATTTCTATAACTTTGCCTCAAATGGTACAAAAGCAATTTATGTAACCAAAATGTTTGTATCCTGGTAATATTCTGAAATAAAAAAAGAAACAAACAAAACCAAGAAAACAGTAAGAAAAATAGTAAGAATATGAAATATTATAATATTGATAGTAACAACATTTCTGCTGAGACTTCAACAAGAGGCTTGATCTCACTCAGGTATGCAGCTCAAATGTATATTCCTCCTCTATTCAGAAAAAAAAAGTGAGAAGTTAAAATTGTCCTAAATTGGTAGTACCTCCTGGAACCTGGCAGAAATATACATAAATCTTTGAGGAAAGCTTCCCAATTTTTGATCCTCAGAGTTGCCACAAATTAATCTCAACCAAATATGAGTGCATTCGTACACACATGCACACACACACAGCAAAAGGAAACAAGCTACCACAGGAAAGAGTTAGAAAACATCAAGTAACAGATCTGGATCCCCACAGACTTCAAATATTGAAATTAGTGACACAAAATGTTCAGTAACTTAACGGGTACAATGCACACCATATGGGTGATGGACATACTTATAACTTTGACTCAAACTGTACAAAAGCAATTCACGTAACAAAAACTTTTGTACCACCATAATATTCTGAAATTTAACAAAAAGGAAAAAAGGACAGAAATGCATACCTTTTTGGTTCAGATTACAGTTAGTGGAAGGCACAAGCACAGCTAGTGAAGGAAGGCTGTAATTTAGGGAAAAGGAAAGATGCTCATCTCAAAACAGGGTTCTCTAATAGTTTCAGTGTGACTCCCGGCGTTTGCTTCCTGTTTTAGCTCTGGTTGATCCTGTATCAGGGATACTCAACCTCAACCTGACACAAGTTGAGACCCTTGTACAGAGCCTTGGGACCCATTCTGACCTAAGACGGTGGCGGGATTTAAGCAATTTTATCCACCACTGATTGAGAGTTCCAGGTTTTCTTCATTGTTGTCAGCCAGTGCTTCCAGGAACCCTCAGATAGGGTACAAATCCACTCTTCTGAGAGTCTGTGATCACAGCACACTATAACAGGTCCCAAGGGAATCCTGATGAAATATCTACCACAGAGGGTAGACTCTACACCCAGAAATTGGGATGTCTTGAGTCAGGTAATTAACCTGGCAAAGCCTTCTCTGCTGTAAATGCCAGCAACATCTCTGAACAGCAGACTGCATTTTAAAGTGATACATCTGGAAAGTTGCAAGCACAAAAATACATCTGTTTCCCTTGTTATAGAAAGATAAACAGGACCAGGCTCAAGACACTGTGGGAAAAAAGTACTTGAGTTAGTCTGCTTGCTGTTTACAGCCTTTGTGGAGGAAGAAATGTCACAGATGTGTCAAATGGTGAGGAAAAACTGGTGTACTGTGCAGTCATCACAAATATTTCTTGTGAAGAATAAAAACGAGACTGTATCCACATGACTGAAAAATACTCAGCTGGTTACTTATTTATTCATTTTTGTCCACATGATATCAAATTCAGAAACGTCAAGAAAGTCATTTATCTTTGCATTCTGGCTCTGGGGCCATTTTGTACAAAAATGTGTTAGCTGGTTTTTTTTGATGTTAGTCCGGGTTACGGATGTTTTTAGGATATGCTAGTTTTTCTGTGATAAACTATATCAGGTTGACTAACAACAGATTTATCTAATGCTTTCCTAGAGCTTTTGATACTTTTAACCCATACAATGGCTTGGAAGTAATTTGCAACTTGTTGTTTGAAGAAGTATTTACTTTAATTTGCCTGAAAATGACCGGTCTGACTGGTTTTTTGATTGAATTAACTGGAAGTTTTGGTATGTTGATGAAGTCAGAAGTAGCCAAACAAGCCAGAAGAGTAATATTCTTTTTCCCTTATGGGGTCAAATTATGAGCTTCTAGTCTCCAAGTGATCTTTCAGATCTTTTCAGCCAGGAGCTGTCAGATAAATGGAGATATTGGTTCACATTGGACCTTTCTGGAAGAGAGAGTGAGTCTTCCTCATTGTTAACACCGCTGGCTGCACATTGGCCAAGTACAGACTGAAGACCTATTAGTCACATCTGACAGGAAAGCACACACTCTATCTTTGGCCTTCAGGGTAATGTATGGCTGTCTGATATGCTATTTGTTTCCTCTGACATCTCCCAGCACCTACTTTCCACCCAGCATCAAATAATCAAGACTCTATAAGTAGGGGAGGAGGGGCTATTATTCCAGTGATGGATTTTTGTTAAATCCTAGGATCAGTGAGACCTGATGAATCAGCCTGCAGAGACATGCCGGGTTAGAGACTGAGCTGCTGGCCACCAATAAAACCACGTGCTGTTCCCCTTTCCTGAGCAGCAGGGTTTTGAGCAAATGCCTTATAAAAAACACAGACAGCTAGATCTGGGGACTTTCCCCCTTTTAAATTCTGTTCAGCATTTTGACCCCCTGCTTCTCCTGGCCACAGATTCAGAAGAGATGAAAGCCAGTGGGGTTTTTTTTTTTTTACCAGGAGAGTAAATAAGTAAGGACTCAACTCAGCAAAAGGATAACCTCTCTTAGGTTTTCCGGCCTGGCTGCTGGACATTCGGCATTAAATTGAAAAACAGTACAACTGATGCAGAAAATATGATCAAGATCACCTACGCAAGCAGGGCTTCCTTTATGCATGGAAAAGTTTGCATGAAAGATTTCACTAGGACAGAAACACTTCTCAAATAGACTCAAATTGTCTGTCCTGTGGCCCTGAACCTTTTTTATATACATTCATATATTTACTTATTTGTGGGGAATGCTAAAACCACAGAGTTCCCGTTGCTCTATTTTTTAGGGATAAAGTTATTCTGTGGTCAGAGACACCTAAGACCATTAGGCACGCACACTGCAGATCTTAAGAAGGGCTATTTACCCGAGCTTCCAGGAAAAATATTGACAAGGTAGTCAAAATACTTTCCTTGATTACTCAGCCTAGTATTTTAAACCTAAAATTACAGGAACTTTTCTCTTGCAGTCATTTATTTTTAGCTTCCCTATTTTCCTACCTTTTTGAGTTTTTTGGGCTCACCTTTTAAAAAACGGTCTATTTGTACTGCCTGCAAATCGAGGAAGAATAAGGCCTTTAAAGCATTGTCCCTGTTTCCCTCTTGCTAGTTTTCAAGCTGCTTGGGGGACAAGTGAATCTCAGCTTCTGGAGGTAAATGAGAAAAGGAAAGTTTGCTGCAGGCCCGAAAGAAACTTCAGAAAGTTCTTCAGTGCCGGTTCTCAGGAAAGCCATCCCTTTATTTCCTTACTTTTAACTGAAGGTCAGAAATAGCCACGAATCTGAAGGGGAGAAGTTAAGTCTGACTTTATCAATTTCATTCACTTGACTCCATCGTGATGTTCCAGAAATAAGAGACCCAGATTTGATCTTCCCTGACCACCTGCTACAATATCCACCACCCCATTATCTCCACTGTGCATTCTGTTTCACTTTTATTCATTGTGCTACCTGAAATCGGGCTATATATTTATTTGATTACTTGTTTATTATTTGTCATTTTCACCAGATTATAAACTGCAGGAACCAGGCGTCTTCTCACTGTATCCGCGGCGTGTAGAAGAGGGCCAAACACAGCAGAGGTGGTCAAAACTGCTTTTATTGTTGAGTGAATAAATCAAAGCTTTGTCAGTTGACTGGCATCTTTTATTGATCTAGTTATTAGGTTCACAATAGTCAATGCTTATTTCTTTTGAATTTCTTAGCTCCTCTTCCTTCCCTGAATCCAGGTGGTCAGATAGGACTTGTCATAGTTTGGGAAAATTGCTTGCTCACAGAAACTGTCAGTGATGCTGGACAGAAGGAGAGAAGGAAAAGGTACATTTGGCTGCTGGTGGATCTTGACTTTGAGTCCATCCTGAAAATACCACAGGTGATTTTCAAAATGCTTGTGTGAATCATGCCTGTAGATCAAAAGGTCAGCTTTTGCTGAGTCCTCTCAAGGGTTAGGTACTATTTTTTAACATTTCTGCCTGGGGCCCCCAATTGTGCTTCTGTTGCTTCAGCATGCCGGTTTGTATGTCATATAACATCATGTTTGCCTACTTTATATCTTGCCATAAAATTACATATACTTCTGGCTAAGCAGCTATCCAGAACATACAGAGGACTTTGACTAAGAGAAAAGATTATTTGGGTCAGCTGGCCATGAAACACAGCTGCCTGTTCCTGGAATGGATAACTGATCCTGAAGAGAGAAAGATGGTTAGTTGTGTTAGGAGGAAAAGTGTTGCTACTGAGCTTTGGAAACCCCAAGGAAAACCTTGCATAAAATGTGTCAGTGCCTCATTAGCTATTGGCGATTTGGGCACATTGTGGATTACTCACCTAAAACTTATTCCCTAAACCACAGAATCTTATGTTTGGAAGAGGCCAGAGATGTTGGACCACCTTCTTCCTAACATTCAGCATATTGTTGGGCCTTTTCCCCTCACTGATAGCTGATATGCTTGGAAAATGCCAAGCCTGGGCAACATAATTAGGGAAGGAAATCTGCTGCTTCAAGAATTAAATGAAAGCTTATACATTCATTCTGATGATAGGTAGATATCTGTGCCATCATCATTGTTGGGGATATCTGTCTAGATGTCTTATGCATAGTAAGCGTGATAAAGAGTTGGCAATACTTAAATAATAATGAAGAACATTTATGGAGCATTTACTATGTGACACATGCTATTCAAAGTGCTCCAAAGCCTTTTCTTACTCCTCACCACAACCTCTGAGGTAGATACTCACATTATCATCACCATTTATAACAGAGGAAACAAAGATTCTGAGAAGTTAATTTTGCTGCTGTCACCAAGATTTGAAACCAAAGAGTTTACTTCAGAGCCTACCTAAGGACATTTCCAGTCCTGACAATGACCGATAAGTTGTTTATATGGCCTGGGAAGCACCTTACCAAAAGGACTCATTCTCATTCAGCTTCTAAGATTTGGCCACTTCTCTATTTTTGAATCCACAAATATTATAATTTCCACAAGAAACCTCAGAGGTCCCATTTCTGGCTCAGTAGAGGGTTAACACACTCCACCCAAGAATCTCCCAGTACGGGGCTTCATTCATTTTCCAAAATATAGCATGTTCTGTTTATTAGTCTTCTCCACATCGTTAAAGGAAACCCGCATGCCAACAGTCAGCTGAACCCCAGCCAGGCGGTGTTGCAGTGACCTTGACCTCGACCTCATCGCCCCCTGGAGCTCTTGGACTTGATCAATTCCCAGAAACCAAAGTTCTGTAGTAGAGGCCTCTGTCTACATAAAACAAATGAGGGTGTTTCAGTGGCCTGCTTTCACTAGGAATCAGGTGCTCTCTTCTGATGTGTCTCTTGACATCCATTCACCAAGTATCAAAAAAAAAAAAAGTTTCCAGAAGAAAAATGAGTGGAGTTTCTTGAGTAGCCAAATTTATTTGATATGCAGATGGAAGCTACATACATCCTATGACTTGAAGGATGCTGGGGCAAGACCTTGGCCCCAGTGCTTCTCCCTCAGGCCTCTGCCTGCTGCCATGTGAGCTTCATGCCTTTGGGATCATTTGCTCCTGCCACGAAAATCAAAATGCAAATATGTCTTGGAGAGGTAACACGGGGGCTGCTGTCAGTCTCTAACATCCTTTTGCGATTTATGTGATTTAGTTGATGCTTCAAGGAATTGGGTCATAGAATCAGTAAGGTTTGGTCTAGAGACAGAAGGAGAGAAGGAAAAGGTACATTTGGCTGCTGGTGGAAAAGACCTAGCAATTTGGCTAGTGGAGACTCAAGACAGTTACTATGTCCAAGGAGGACACTGCACACCTGAAGGAAAGTCGTCTTATTATGCTGACTTTGGACTCTCCCTGGTAAGCCTTCTTCTCTCTCCCAGTCCCAACCTTCCTCAGGTCTAAGCCCACGTGAGTTACGACTTCTGGCATTGACAATAGGAAGATGGGCCTGAGAGTTTCTTTAACTTAAAGAGAAGGAAGGTTAAAAACAGGCATTCCCCTATGCTAGGAAATAGAAATGCTTATGATGTAGCAGGTAGCAAGTACTTATTTTTATAAAATGTATAGATGACCATATGGAATGATTGATGGAATAAGAATGAACTCTGTCCATCTTCAAAAGATCTTGCCTTCATTTACATGAACATCTATTTGTCTATATTTATGTATTCACTTTCTTAGTCCTCTTTGAAGAGAGAAAAAATTATAATCTAGCTAAAAGAATATAAGGAAATCCCTCTTACAGCCAGAAGAAAGGCCAGTTGATCTCCAAGGTATTCTGTTATTCCTAAAATCTAGACAAACAGGAGCTCTTCTTCAAGTGATTTGATGATGGCATGGTTGATCTAGCCAAGCCTGCAGCTCCAGACTCCAGGTGGTTTCCCGACCACTTGTGTTAGGGGAGTTATTGTTTGGTATATCTAGCATACAACACGCCTACACATGGTAGATTTTTAATACTTGTTATTTGAATGAATGTATACATGAACAAATAAATCCCTCATTTTGAAACCTACATCTTTGGGGCTGACTGACTTTGAGCTCAATTGTTTATAACAGATGGAAAAAATGAATGGTGAAGTGCAGAAGATTGTTGGTAAATACATCCACCAAAAATTCTTCCACATCCCTCAGCATGAATGGCACAGCACCCATCAAGAGGTGGAGTCTGGGATTTCCCACCTCTTGGATTAGGGATGGGCTTATGACTTGCTCTGACCAACAGAACAGAATGCAGTGGAAGTGATTTTCTGGCACTTCTGAGGCCATTCCTTGGGAGGACTTGCAACTTCTACTTTCATCCTTTTGGTACCTAAATGTCACTGAAGAAAGCTTGGGATGGACTACTACATGTGGCAAGAGAGAAGTCCAGGCAGCTCCCAGCCATTCCAGCCACCCCAGCTGAGGTGCCAAATATGTGAGTACACTATCTCACGTGTTCCACCCCTAGCTAAGCTCCTAGCTGAATGCAGCCCATGTGGTTGACCCCAGCTGACACCATGTAGAGAACGGCCCAACTGAGTCCAGCCAACCCACACAATCATGAAAAAGAAATAATAAGTTATTGCTGTCTTAAGCCCTAGGTTTTCAGGTAGTTTATTAAGTAGCAATAAATAGCTGAAATACGTGGTAAGCCAGACTTACCAAGCTCAAAACCACTTACTTCCCCACAAGAGGAGAAGAGTCTTTAGCAGTGCCTCTGTGGCGTGTATACTTTGTCTCTGTTGCAATTTGTGTTTCCCTTGCAGATCAAATAGCTGCAAGTGACACCAGGGGTTGGAATAACTTGAAAAGCCTTATTACCTGGGATTTTGGTAAGTGTATTCCTTCAAGGGGAAGAGCAAAGAGAAGACATGCTCAAAGGGGTAGGAGTAATTTATAGCAGTAGAGTCTGATCAATGTTTAGCTATATTCGCATCCTGATTTAACTAAGCAAACTAGCCACAGACACCATTAAATGGAGTAAAAAACAATACTATGTAAATATATATATGCATATATATATTGCTCTTTGTTTAAAAAGTGCTTTTATGTGCCCTGCATCATTTGATGCTCACTTCCAAGCTCTGAGAAGGTTTTTAAAATAAATTCAACTTTTATCAAGGTGTAATTTACATAAAATAAAATTCTTATGTTTTAAGTGTATGGGTCAAAGACTTTTGAAAAATATATACACTCATGTAACCCCACCTGAATCAAGATATGGAACATTTTTATTTTCCCAGAAAGATACCTCATGACTTTTTCATTCAACACCCTCCACCCTGCAACCCAGGAAACAACTGATTGGGTTTCTATGACTATAAGATACTTTTGCCTATTTTAGAATTTCATAACATGGAATGATACAATATGTCCTCTTTCGCTTCTAGTTTCTTTCCTTCAGTATAATGAATGTAAGGTTCGTGTATGCTGTTATATCCATCAGCATTTCTTTTGAGAAAGGGCTTATTTTCCCTGTTTTATGGAGGTGGGTCTGAAGGTCTCAGCTCACAGGTAGCCCAGCCAGGACTCCCACATTGATTTTATGCATTTTCGATAACTTACCACGATGGTGCTCTTGGTGCTGAACTGAAAGGAAAAGAACACTTACTCTTTGCCAAATATTAACAATATGATGAAGGCATATCAAGCACACGGAAAGAGCATACTCTGATAGTCTGATGCGAGGGTCACTCTTTGGCTCACAGAATGAGCACCTGATATAGCTAAACTAATCAGAACCCTTCACCTGGATTTTGGAACTAGGAATAAAAAATAGGGTAAAATCTTTTCTGTTATTAAAAGCTGTTAAGTATGATGCTTAGGACTGGCCAGGGGCCATGTTTCCTGCCCTGTGGAGGAAATCTAAAGTAGGAGAGAAAGAAGCCAAGATACAGAGAAAAAGAAAGATAAGAGACACAGAAAGTCCTGGCTGTTTCAAATTCGGGTTCCATTTGTTTTTGAGGACTAGCAGCATCCTTGTCCTTCTAGTGAATTGGCTATTTAACCTTTCATTTGATAAGCTGAGCTGTTTCAGTATCTATGAGTAAATTTCCTCTAAGTTAATTTGAGTTAAGTTTCTGTCAAAAGACCCCTGAGTAACACATTTTGCTTAAAAAGATTTAACTGGAATTAATCATTTGCATAATGTTGCCACATCTTGTAAACGATCCTCAGTTTTCTTAGTAACTCTAGTTGGATATACCGCATCTGTATTGTACTAGGAGGAATGAAAGCACTGTATTTACCTTTTCAAACAATCTTTGTTTGCATTTGGCATATAAAGAGCTTGAAAATATTAACAGTGCATCCCAGGAGAAAACCTAGCTCCGTAAGGTCTATGGGTGATAAAACATATTATATAAATACTCTGTGTTCAAGATCAGCACATTCTATACATTTTTTTTCCTGCTGCGAACTACTCATTTTTATGGAAAGTGACCTGGCCCACTATAATAGAGGTGAGTAAAACTGCTGGGGGATACGTTATTTAATTCTTCTCATATCAAATGCAGGTAGTGAATAATATCTTATGTATTTTAGGATCCCATTTTCAGAAGTAGAATACTCACATGTGGGAAAGACAGGAGCACACCTCCCTTTAAGTAGAACATATGCCAACAGCGAAAATAAGTCCTTCTTATTTCAAGCAAGTAAATGCCCCATTTTTTAGGACTAGTCCCTAGTCACGCTGTCAGTGGCCCCAAGAGAACTATATGAGCAATAGAAATTGACTCTTGGTTGAGTTTCTCTTTGGCTTGCTTTCTTTACTCCACTCTTCTTTCCGATTTTAGTCTATCCTTTGTCATGGTGCTTTTTTCTTCTGTTGTTTCCCTTTCTCCTCCTCCTCATGTTCCCAGGGCTTCTTCAGTGTAGAGTGAAGTCCTCCATTCCTCTTCAATATGCCCATCTGTGAACCGGGGGGGTGTCCTTGCCACCTATCCACAAGCAGAGTGTGTATCTAATAGTTTCCACTTTGGATTTCCATGTTCCAGCATGTCAGGATGCTCTGAGTATAAATGTATAAGAAACAGAGGATAATTGAATTACAGATTTCTATTGTGTTTAAGATGTTAGCTCTTGCACACATGTAGCAATTCTTGATTGCTTAAGAGGTCCCTGGTGTGTTTTTGGCAAGTGAAGACTTTTACATGTGCCTGGCTCTGGTCCAAGTGACATGCAAAGTTCTGGGATTGCTTAACTACTCATCTGCCTGTGTTTTCTTCTAATTCCTTAGAAAGATAATTGAAAACAAAGATTAAGAAAGAACAGGGATGTTGACCTTGGTGACCAAACTAATTCCTTTTAGATAAATTCCGAGATAAACTTCAAGATTGAAAAGATAAGACACTCCTCAGTGGAGTACTTGCAAAAAATAAGAACCAAAACAACCTTTCAAAGATGAGATAAAAAAAAACAAGACACTAACTCTTGGAAATGTGTGTGTATGTTTATGTAGGTGTAGGTTTGATTTCATTCTATTAGCTTAATAGTGATCTTCAATGACATTCAAATCTACCTAGGATGAGAAACTAAGTAAAAAATAATCCAGAATGGAGGCTGCTTTGACCGTATTATATACTGATGCAATTAAGAAGGTACTTGTGAGGTAAAAGGAAGAAAAACAACTAACTGAAAAATTTTTAAATGTTAAAATTTACTTAAAATTTTTTTTTTCATATGTGAATTACCATGCTGAGTATGGTATGCCAAGACAAGAATCTGGAATTCCAAATGGAGAGAGGAAAGAAAGGAGAACAAAACATGCCTTAAGGACGCTAGGAAGTCACGTGGATCTGCATCCTGGGGGACCCAAGCTTTTCTCTCTTTTTCAGCAGAAACCACTCCTGCCTTTCATTTTCTGAGGGTCTCCAAGGCACAGGTGCATCTGCTCCTGGGTGTTGGAAAGAAGAACAAGTATCGCGTTCACTTGGCTTAGGGCACACTGCTCCCTCCGCTCTATAGGAAGAGTGGTTCCCTCTCCCCTTGCCATTGGATCGCATATCAAATACAGCAACCTGCACGTCAAACTCTAAATAGAAAAGGGGCAATAACAGTAGTGGAACTTGGTGTGAGTTGAAAAGGGGATAGTGGACGGACAGTTCTCAGAAGCTGAGAAAGAAGCCTCTTCTGTCCTCTCCCCTGGTTTAGACCTGGCCACCCAATCATGTGGTACATGCTCAGGGTGGGGTCTTAGAATGAGAAGATATTCCCGCAGAAAGTTAACAATCTGAAAAGTGTATGAAGAAGAGCGAGGGGCTGAAGAAGGGGGATGCTTAAGTTACCTACCACTTTGTGTAAACTAGCTTAATTAGTATTTTTTCCCTTAACATCTAACTGATTGATACTGAAAAAATGGAAGTGTTTTAGGGGGAATTGCTGTAAGTGTGAGACGTAATTTTGATCACGGATTCATTCCAGGGTGAATGTTGTTAAGTGGGTGGTAAAAGGTCCAGATAATGGCTTTGGGCATCTGTAGATCAGGGAAGAGAAAATGCTATTGAGTTATAAAAAAAGTGGGGGAGGGCGTAGAAGATAAAAATAAAAAGGGAAGCAGGAGAGAAGCTCAACCAGGGAGATAAATAAGGACCCACCAAAATCTTCTCATATAGTTCAAGGTTACAGGAAACTATGATAGTGCCACTGCACTATAGACTGGGTGACAGAATAAGACCTTGTCTCTAAAAAAAAAATCTCATATGGCTCTCCTTCTGCTATCATTCCTATTGTAGTTACTATAGAATTGTTCTTTGTTTCACAGAATCTTTTTTTTTTTAATCTTTTCTATGGCACTGGACATTTTAATGGCTGGGCTGGGCCATATGCTATATGCCTTTTGTGTTCTGTTATTACCTCTCTCAGCCCAGTGCCAGGAGCAAAATGAGTACCCCATAAATACTCATTTATTGAGGGCTTGCCTAGAGATGGTTGGAGGACTAAGCCTCAAAGTAGAAAAAGCTGGAAAGCATCAAAATGATGCATTTTAGAGAAACCACTCTTTCTCCTTTACCCTATTTTTTAAGGGAATTGTTCTTCAGTGACAATTTGCTGTTGAAGATGTTAAAAAAGAGAGACAAAGAGGTAAAAGTAATTCTTCCTAGCCCTTTGAGGATCCAGAATTTGTTGTCAGTACAGCCAAAAAATCCATCAGCTCCTTAGGTAAAATGATTTCTCAGAGCCACCTCGGCCCTCCCACTTGCTTTTGAACTCTGTTTGGTTCTTGAACCTTTGCCATTGACAAAATCCTAAGCTCAGGACAGAACAAGGCGCCCATTGGATTGAGAATAAAACCCTGCCAAAAGGGAGACATTAGGCACAGGGCACGTGGGGCCACTATTTTCTCCACTCATGATGTTTAATAGGCCACATGATATTGGTCTGAACTGTGATGGAAAAGAAGGCCTCGTTCAATGTGATAAGGTTCTGAAAACATCACTTCTGAAAAATGGTGAAAAGTAAGTTTGACACACAGAAGGACACTGAAGCACTAGATCTGGACAAATAAAGAACAGTAGAAGCCGACCCTCCACCTGATAGTTATATGAGACTTTCTCATCAGCCACCAAAAAGTTTATGGAGCAGCAAACTTTCCTGGTGGTGGGGGGGACAGACTGGAGGGCACCAAGAAAAGGTTTATGGGAGCCATAGAGAAAAATAGTGTTGGAATTTTTTCTTTCTCCCTTTATCCCCTCCACTGCCCCTTTTTGTTTAGCTTAGCTGGTTCTGAAGTCTACCATGGAAAGGGCCTTGATTATCAAATGTAATATTCACATAAGATTTTGCCGTTCAGCCTCACGTTGGGGACTATACAGGGCTTCAGTGTTCCTTAATAAATTACCTCTTCGTGTAGCAATTAACCCCCTTCTGTGAAGGTTCAGTGTTTCCTTGGTCCCATGCCAGTGCTAACAGCTATGGCTTAGCATTCTTTTTAATGGGCTGCATTTACTGCTGAGAGCAGGGAAACATAAAATATTAACACTTAAGCATCTTTTACACTTCTTTGAACGTGAGATTACGTTGAAAATATAACTGACTTTTCATTCTTAAACCTGATATTTGCTTAGAATTCCACTGGACCCATGAAAATGTTTCGGTAAGTGGTTTCTGTTGATTTATTAACTCCCATGAAAGCCTAATGGAAATCCCTTGCCACCAAATATTTAATATGTTTTATGCATGCTTACAAAAGTGTTGTTTACTCATTCAATGGCTTTCCCACATTTTAAAGATGATAAATGATTTGGAGCACAGCATGATGTGCCCCCATTTTTCTCTTTTTATGTCATCTGCTGGGGAGGAAGAGGACTCAAACCATCTGACTGATAGGTACATGTAAAGCTGAATTGGTCTCTCCATTACAAATTTACTCATTGTTATCTTCACTAAAGTTTTTTTTTTTTGTATTACCTTTTGATGTGAAGGTTTAATGAGATAAATGATGTGGAAATGTTTGTAATCTGTACATTACTTATTATTTTCTATTCTGTATATATTAACAGTGTATATATACATATGTGTATATATATACACATATATATATGTAGAGTACAATATAGTCAGCCCTCCATGTCTGCAGATTCAACCAACTGCAGATTGGAAATATTCTTTAAAAAAAACAATATAACAAGAAATACCAATTAACAAAATACAACAACTATGTATATAGCATTTACATTGTATTAAGTATTATAAGAAATCAAGAGATGATTTCAGGTATACAGGAGGATGTGTATAGGTTATATGCAAATACTATGCCCTTTTATATAACAGATTGGAGAATCAGTGGATTTTGGTATCTACAGGAGTCCTGGAACAGAGATGCTATATATGTATATGTATACTACATATACTATATATACTGTATGTATGTGTATGTAAACCCTACATATGTAAGCACTATATATGTGCATATATACATTATATATATGCAGTATATACACACACATATATGATATACACACTATATATATACACACTATACAGAGAATAGCAAATAATAAGTAATGTACATATACATATATATGTGTGTGTATAGACACATACACACACATATATAGTCATTTTGGTGTCTGCTTCACAAAACTACAGTAATAGAGGTGTAACTAATTTTAAGAAGTTATATACATTCAACCCATGATTTCAGATGGTTAAAAATCTTAATCTGTGAAGATTTATCTATTTTCTTCTTTGCTATCTCTAGAGATGGCTACTATATAGAAATAAATAATTTTAATAATCACATGATAATTTCTCATAAACTAAATAATTTAATTCTCTAATATTTGTTTCTTTTCTGTCACTTTCGTTGTCTTTGTATTTCTCCAACAACACTTGCATCCTGGATTGTCATTAAATATGTATAGACTGACTGATACTGAGCTTTACTCTGGTTCTAAACAATATTTATGCACTAATATTGCCTCTGAAGTGCCTTCCAATGTTTAGATAATCTGAAAGTTTAGACATTCTTCCTTATAAATTACTTTTATCATTTAACATAAGTTCCTTGCCTCTTCATCACCATTTTTAACAACTGAAAGTGAAAATAAAACCACGTTGACTCCCTCTCTTTATAAAAATGAGATTCAGGTATTTCCTAAAATTTTTATAAATATATTTTTTTCCTGCTTGCAATAATAGCACTCTTTTAGAGCTTCCTCAATAAAATGGGATTATTTTAGCCCTCTTACACCGGGATGGGCAAACTTTGGATCATGGTCCAAGTCCACTGCTGCCTGTTTTATAAATAAAGTTTTACTGGAACACAACCACACTCATTCATGTGTGTATTGTCTATGGCTGCTTTCACACTACAATGGCAGAGTTGAACAATTGTGACAGAGACTCTATGACCCGCAAAGTTGAAAATAGTTACTGTCTGGTCTTTACAGAAAAAGTTTGCCAACCTCTGCCCATAGATGGACTTTTAACACCATTGATTATGCTGTTATGAAAACAAGTGTTCACATACAGTATTGTTAGCTGTATTAATCAACGTATCGAGCCAACGCGCAAGTTTTTAATGTGCATTTGAATATTTCATATCATTTATATTTACATTTAATTGCTTATTTCTAAGGTAATTCTCTCTAGACCTGGAATCTGCCAAAATTTTTTCGAAATCAGATTTTTATTGTTTTTTCTTTGGGTTATAGAAATATCAGTTTACATTAGGGTTAAAAACATGGTTTTGGGTGTCTGGTAGGTCATGAGTCAAAGGAAGATCTGCCACTTACTGGCTGTTAGTAACTGCTAAGCACCCAGAGAGTAATACATAAGCTTGGGCATATCACTTGAATTCTCCAACCTTTATTTTCTTCATTTATAAAATGGAAGTAATAAGAGTATCCATCTCATAGGTATAGCGTGAGAATCAAATTTAAAAAAAATGTGTACAATGTCTTCATGGATTATGGCCAGAGCACATGATTATACCTCATAAATAATTAGTGTGTTTTTCTATGATAAAGTAAATATACAATAAAAAATAATTGTGATAATACTACAGTTGCTTCAAGTCTTCACTGTATATGCTACATGTAGCCCTTAGTCTTTTTCCTAAATCAGTGGCCTGGGCTGCTTCTTTGACTCATAATAAAGCTCAGCAGTTCATTCTGAACCATAATGATATGCTGTGAGGCAAAGCAGAACTCTGAGTTTATTTATGTTTCTTAATGAGTCCCCCTCATTGAGTCTCTCTGTCTCCAAGCACAATTAAAATGCTATGTGTTTCTCTAACACACTAAACAATTCTCAGTCCCCAACCACACTAGAATCTCAAACTGATGAAATGATTATGGGAGGAGAAAATCCCAGAGGTGCCCAATGGTGATACCTAAACCCAAGAAATTGTCAAGGATGCTCACATACGTATGGATACACGGGAATTCTAACGCACCTATCCACATTCTGACAACGCTGCATAGCTTAAACACCGTCAAGGCAGATCTTATTCATCTGGCAGTTTTTGGTGTTTATACTAAGCTGAGCATTTTATCTCTTATATATAGTTGCTGTAGTATCTGAAGCTTTACCACTAGAGAGACATTTATTTGAGGATTCTCTTTCTACTCACTATAAAATAGGCGAATACTTCTTTCTGTAGCAAAACTTTTTCCCTGGTGAAAAATAATTTCACCTTATGCTGAAGTTGTTGCATTTTGTTTGCTGCTCCTTTATAGTATGTATCATATACTCCCTTATAGTTATTTGCATGTCAATCTAAATCACTTCCCCATCTGTTCTCCATACTTTTCAAGAGACCTGGGTGTGGACTACACATTTGTAACTCTCTGTATGCCCCAGACAGGTACCTGCACATAGGCATTTCTCAGTAACTGTTACCAGAATGAAAACTGTTTCTTTGCTCTCCACAAGACTCCATCTTTGAAAAAAACTGCTTTATAAAAATTATATTACCAGTTAATAAAAGCTATAGTGTATTGATCAAATAATCCCTTCTACTATGAAGTGAATGTTGTATCCCCTCCAAATTTATATGCTAGAATTCTATCCATCAATGTGCTAGTATTCAGAGGTAGGACCTTTGGGTAGTAATTAGGGTTAGACAAAGTTATAAGGGTGGGACCCTTATGGTAGAATTAATGATTGTATAAAAGAGGAAGAAACATGAACTTTTCCTTTCTCCACCATGTGGGGACAAAGCAAGAAAGCATCCATCTGGAAACCAGGAAGCAGACCCTTGCCAGGAACCAAATTGTCTGGCACCTTAATCTTGGACTTCTCAGTCTCCAGAACTGTGAGAAATAAATACCTGTTGTTTAAGCCACCCAGTCTATGGTATTTTTTTATAGCATCCTGAACAGATTAAGATGTCTTCTTCTGAATATATACTTTTCACAGATACTCTTGGGTGCCTAACCTTATACCCATTCCTGGACACCTTTTCCTTTGTCTACTTATACTTACGAACCTGCCAAAATTATTGCTTGCCTTTGCAGCTTCCCTTGCAAGTAGGTATAGCCATGTGACACAGATCTGGGCAATAGAATATAAGAGGAGTCTCCTGGGACTTCTGAGAAAGGCTTCAATTTCTCAATAAAAGGGATAGATGTCGCTAGTTCTCCAGCCTTTCACTGTCCTTCCTAACTTGAACATGGACCTGATGCCTGCAACTCTGGTGGCCGTCTTGTACTTCTGTGATGGCACTCTTCTGTGTTAAGAATTGTGAATGGACAGAAAGAGCATGGGTCCTTGATGACATTATTGAGCTACTGAACCCACTTCAGTAGCCAGATACCCCAACCTTCATGTTATATCAGACAATGAACCTCCCCCAATTTGTTTAGGTCATTTAAGTTGTATTTAATGCTGCTTGAAACCAAGCACAGTCCTAACTGTGAAATAGATGACAACAAATTCATCAGGATCCTTTTAAAACACTTATATTAGGAGATATGATTAGAATTCATGCTGTAATCTAATCATTGTATGTAAAGAGTAAGCAAAATAGATAGTACAGTGTTTAAGAACAAGGGTTTAATTTTGAGCCCCAGCTCTGCAATCCACTAGTTCACTTAAACAAGTTATTTTCCCTTTATAAAGCTCAGTTTCAGTGTTTGTAAATTGGGTAAGATTATGAAATAAAAAGACTATAAGAATTAAATGAGAAAACTGCATAGAAAACACTTATTTGGCACATAGTGCTCAATCAAGATTATTTTATTATTTGTAATTTTATAGTATGAAATCATGCTAAAGAACTTAATTCACGGAATCTGTTATATTTTACCGACTCACGACAGTTCAAACTTTTGGATTCTATACTGTCCTGCTTTGATTTTATGTCCATAAATAAACTCAATTCTATTTACTATTTCTTTCAAAAGGGACAGGAAATCATATCACACAAATGTTGGAAGACATTATTCCTGTGTTGTTTGTCATGCTATTGTTATTATACATCTGGCATAATTCCAATCTGTCACAATTCAATTAGCTCAAAATCAAAGATTCACTGGAGCAAGCTTTATTATAACTAATTGTCATTATTATTAATGTCAATTGCCAAAGTGAATTTGAATCGTCCTATCCGTTCACAGAATGCTGTTATTTCTCTTGCCCATTCAGTGTTCAGAGTTTTTATTTGTCCAGTTTCAGATTAAGAAAAGACCCTTAACAGGTTTATTTTTTTTTTCCTCCTAAGTTTGGGAGAGGTCTTATGCCTGGTTACCATAGCTAAAACAGGAGACACCAAATGGAAGAAAGGTATGATTTATATGAGAAAGAATGAAAATAAAAATCACACCCCACTTAGAGGAAGAGACTGGGGCCTAGTCAAAATAGTCAGAGATGAAAGCTTAGCAACTTTGCACATTTTAAGCACTGCCTGGAATTCTGACAGATGGGATATTCTGGAAGGAGGCTTAAGCAAATAAGTACGCTAAGAGGAACACTGAAGTTGTTTCATGCTGTGGCTGTTTTAATCTTTGGGCATGAACTAGGAATTATTTTCATAGGAGTAGGAGTAGAAGTAACCAGGGGATTTCTGAGGCCTATAATGGACTTCTGTGGTGTGAGCCGAGAATCTAATGTTATACCACAAGATTATAGGGCTCTCCATCTCTTCTGACCAGCACAAATTTTAATCCACAGTCCAGCCTCAACGTGTCCTCTCAGCTTGGGTCTGCAGAGGGGGACTTTATCTTGCTTCCTGGGCTTTGGAATAAGTAAAATGGTATTAGCTGCTGTCAGACAGGCAAACCTTAAGAGACTGAATGAATCCATGGCTCTCAGGGGTATCCTTAAGATGCTCCTATGGTTTAAAGTCTATTTCTCTACAGGTAACTGCAAAGTATGTAGAATTAATTATCCAAAATAGAGAAAAACCCCAGGGTCTCTGTTACTGAGAAGAAATTATAAAGCATCCAGGAGCAGATAAAAAATAGCAAACTTCATCCAGTTACATTTTTCTTGTGCTGATTATGTACTTTTAGATTTTTTTTATTAGTAGTAAAAATCAACCTATCTGAGTTTGTTCTCTTGTATATAGAAATTCTTTGAGGACAGACTTCTTGAAGCTTAAACTATTGTGACTTTGCCTGGCTTCTAGCATCTTATGCCCAGGATGATATTAAAAGTGTCTATAATGGAGAACTAAGACAGAGAAAAAATTCAAGTTATTAGAAAGATCTCTTATTACCCCACTGCATTATCCTTTTATTTCAAACAGTGTCTGTCTTTTTTTTCTAAACCTATATATGACATAAATATCATCTCGTTTCTCTTTATCTCCTCATTGCAGGTACAAGATATTAAAAACAACAATGTCATCCCGAGGTTTACTGGTTTCAAAAAGGATAATTTTTGTGGTTTACATAGCTGGTGGGCACTTGATATGAAGAACATCCTCTAGGTTAGGCTCTTTCCCTTGACATCATATTTTTCTTGCATACCAAACTAGATTAATCTTCCTAAGGCATTACTTTTGTTGTGTCAGAAGTGAGCCCTGGTGTGTGCTGTCTGTCGGGTAGTTCCTTCTGCAATCTGGCCAGCCCTAGCTTTCAAGCCTCATCTCTTGCCACTCCTTGACTTGAACTTGACTACTAAGGTTTGGAAAAACTTGGTTACTAATTATTCTTCCAACATATTTGCATAATTTTCCATTTGTGATTTTTTGGTCGTCTCTCACTTTGGAGTGCCCTTGTCATCTGCCTCTATGTCAATCTGGTTTATGCATCATGGTTTAAATGAAAAGCCCTTTCCTCCAAGGGGTCTGCTGTGATCACATCAGGTCTGATATTTTCCTCTTTTAAACTCCCACAGTATTCCACCTGTACAACTATTAGTTCACTTTTTACTTATCGCCCTTGATTAAACTGTTTGCAAACCTACTTTCATTAATTCAATGTACATTTATTGGCTACCCACTCTGTGTCAATAACTGTTCTAAGAACAAGGGACACTGCAGTGACCTATATTCATGAATTTAATAGGATATCGCTCCTATTAAATTGTGAACTCCTTGAGGACATAGACAACATCCACTTTGATTTTATATTTCCAGTAGGACAAGGCTTTGGATGTAGAAAGCAATTAGCAAGTTGTATTAAATAAGTCAAGCAGTGGCTTTTAACTCTATGACTCAATGCTGTCTTTTAGCAATATATTGTAATTCCCCTTTTACTATGCTGAAAGAAAAGTGACAAATAGTATAATCCTTCTTCATACATAATTTCAAAAATATTAACAAAATATCCACACATAAATATTAATACAATACCCTCAAAAAGGACATATAAAAGAAATAACATTTTATCACAAATAATATGCATTTTATTATGTAAATGCTTGGATGTGACTACTTAGAAAACACAAGTAAGTAGTCAGTTGCTTGCCTCAACTTACAATGAGTAAGTTTGGATTTTTCAACAAGTAAGAAAGTAAGAAACTATTTCCCACATGAAAAGCAGGAAAATGAAATAGCAGAGGTATGAATGACATTAAATTAAAAAAAAGTAGTGTTTGGATAGGCTATACCAACCTAGACTCATTTGTGTATAATAAAGGAAGGAGAGAAATAACCTTAATAGAAGTTCAGATAACACACCAAGAAAAATTGCACCAAAAAAGTGGAGAAAATGCAGAAGTGTGCCAGTCCAACAAATAAGCTGTGTCTTACTTGTAAGTGGAGGGTCAAAATAATTCATATGAAATGACCTAGGGCAGAGTAATGACAGAGTAGCACAGAAAACATATCTTCTATTTTAAAATCTTGCCACGTGTTGGGGAATACTTTCAGTTTCTGGTATTTATTAAGATTTTGAAGGCCAAATATTTTGGCAGGTGGTAGGGAGCAGAGGGTGGATTAGGAAAAAAAAGAGTAATACATACAGGAGGCTGTCAAAAACTATTTTATGATACGCTTCTGGGGGCAGTATGAGAGAAAAATGAAAATTAATAGGCAACTCCTGCTTCTGGTCACAACTGAGGAACTAGTATTAGAAAAGCCTTACTGTGGTACACAACACATATCTGTACAAAATATTTTCAGATGTTGGACAAGAGCCAGCACAAGATTGTGATTCCTGAGAGAAAGGAAAACCAGTAAGGTGTGTCATACGACTGCTCTGATTTTCTGTCTGGAGGCACGTCTCGGAACCACAGCACGGGGGCAGGAACCTACACAGAGCACAGCCATCTTGCTGAGCTGAAGAGAGAGATCAGAGCCCAGGGAGACTGAGGGAGCTAGAATTTGTAGGGCAGAGAACCAGAGGGAAAGGAGAAATGAAGAGAAAGATCCAGAAATCTACATCAACCATCCCTTTGAAACTCCATGAGGCTGGAGAAAAACAACTACTGGGGACAGAACAAGTTCCAGAAGCTAGATGCTGAGCAACTACTGGAGCATGCACAGGGCTGAAGAGAGTTTGAATTCAGTCTAGTCACAGTGGAAAGACCTCACTGAACACCTGGAGCCGTCAGAGGAGACCGTATCGGATCTGTGAGTCAGGAGTAGTGCCAACCTAGTTACTCAGGGATGGACTTAATAAAGCTCAGTAAAGCTTGATTCAAAAGAATCAAGCAGATCCATAAGTAATGTAATTACTCCTGGAACAAAAAGTCAATGTTCTTTAAAGGAAAGCAATAAAATCAAGAAAATCAAAAATCTAATCAAATCTATCAAAATATGCTTGGCACGCAAAGAAACAGAAAAATACGACCCATAATCAGGAGAAAAAAATGATGAATAGAAACAGACTCAGAAATGATAGAAATGTTGGAATTAATAAACATTTGTATAAAAATATAAATGTAAGAAAGAAATGAATACTAACAAAGGAGCCGAATGGAACTTGTAGAGTTGAGGAACAAAATATCTGAAAGAAGAATTTCACTGGGTGGGTTTAATAGCAGAATAGACACTACAGGAAAAAAGATCAATGCACATGAACACGTTACAACAGAAGTTTTTCACACTGAAGCACAGAGGGAAAAAGACTAAAAGAAAAAGCAGATTCTCAGTTACCCTTGTGCTAATGTAAGGGGTTTAACAAATGTGTAAATTAGGGTCCCAGAAAAAGAGAAGAATAGAAAAATATTTGAAAAAGTAACGCTCAAAAAATTTCCTAACTTGATGAAAACTATAAATACACAGGCCCAAGAAGCCTAATGAACCCCAAACAGGACAAACACACACACACACACAAAACTACAAAGAGGCATATCATAATAAAATTCCTGAAAACAGGTGAGAAAGAGAAAAATCTCAAAAGCGTCCAGAGTACAAAAGACACATTATGTGCCAGGACCAGAGATAACAATTACCACTGATTTCATCAGAAACAAAGCAAGCCCGGAGACGAGGAATGACATTTTTTAAATACTGAAAGAAAAACAAATCAACTGGTGTTAATCAAGAATTGTAAATCAGCAAAAACATCCATGGAAAAGGAAAATGAAATAAAGACATTTTCACACAATCAAAAGCTGAGAGAATTACTCACCAGGTATTACAAAAAAATGTTAAAAGATGCTCTTTAGTCTGAAAGTGAAGGATACCACTTAGAAACTAGATCAACACGATGGAATTAAGAGCATCAGAAATGGTAAATATGAGGCTAATATTAAAGACCTTTTTGTCATTTTTCAATTTCTTCAAATATTAGTGACTATATAAAGCAAAGTACATAACATAGTGTAATATGGAGTTTATAATATATGCAGAAGAGAAAAATAAATGACAATAATATCACAAAGGACAGGAGGGGAAAATGAAAAAATTACTACTGTAAGCTTCTTATGTTACTTATAAAATGGGTATAATATTATTTGAAGGAAGATTGTGATAAGTTGAAGATGCACATTTCCTATAAAACACAAGCTACCTATAATTCTAACTTTTTAAGAAAACAACTGGCTCCATAAATATTACATTTAAGAAAAAAATAGGCAACTCAAACAAAATAAATTTGCATTTTTTACAGTACAAATTTCTTATCATTGAGCTATTATATATATATAATGCATATAGAAGAGCAATAATATGAAATACTTTTACAATAATCCCTAAAACATAATTATATTTGTTTCATGTAACTCCAGTGATTTGATAATATTTGGTTTGAAATTTGTTAAAACAGTTTATATCATTTTTGCTATATGTTTTTAAGCTTCTTTACAGTGACCATTGTAATATATTTATAGTAACTGTACTTTGTAGTACTGTGATATAGCACTGAAACTCTTTCTCCCTAAATATGAATTTGGAAATGTTCTTATAGGTAATTTGGGTTCTTTTTTTAAAAAGTGGGTTGGAAATTCATAACTTTGTAATTAGTGCCCCTGTCTTTTCTTCCTCCCTTAGAGAACTCTCTGTAAATGTTGGCTGACATGCCCATTTTCCATTTTAAATGAATGAATTGTGCACTAATTACTAATTCATTCAGATCTTTACATCTCATTTTTTGGTAGCATCCATATAAGAGTAATATCTTTCCAAATCAATATTTCACTTAACTTTATCCGACAGCTAGAAAGAAAGAATGATGAAAATGTTCAGTGACAAAGGTTATTGTTAAAGAAATCTAAGTTTCTTTAAAATTTTTAGAAGTTTTTTATTAATAATTATTTTTTACCACCCATAGGACTGTGCTTAATAAAAGTTCCTTGGTAATTCCCATGAAAATTCCTTTTACGTTAATGTGATCTCATTTCCTTGCATTTCAAAGATCACCTCACTTAACTTTACAAATGTTTCTGAAAAATAAGTACATCATTTTTCAATATTTTAATTTTGGCATTGTATTTGTCACTAAAGTAATTAATGAAATAATTCTACAACAGTGTCAAATAGTGAGCATAACATTTTTAAGCAGTTTCTTCTGTAGGGCCCTCTTACTAGTAAGAAAAGACTACGTATGGTGGATAAAATTTTTATTACCTTTGTCATTTCATAGGTTTCTAAATAATCTGCCATTCAAAGGATTAGTCTTAATTTTATTTATTTAAGACTGAAAAAAAATTTATCGATATCTGAAATGTCTCACCAACATTCTTGCCTACTAATTGTTGATGAAAAGTAGAATGAACTACTAAAACATGGTGGTACTTTAAGATGTTTACAAAATCTTGTTGACAAATCATAGCTGGTCCCATTATCTATGATACAAACAATGATATTGGAAATGGAATTTTTTTTCTATTTACTATTTTTAAAAATTCCAAATGTTGACATCCATTTTTGTACTTCATCAGTAATTTTGAAAATTTTAGTTTCTCTACAACTCTTTCTTTCTTTGCAAATCTATTGTATGTGAGCAGTAAATCTTCATTACCATACAGGATACTTTCACGTACTTGTCATAAAAATTTGCTTGTTGCAGTTCATTACATAGCTAATTTTTCAACACCATTTGCCATCTCATCAACTCTTATTGAAACAGTAACATTACTCAAAGGAAAAGTAAAAAAAAAAAAATTATTTGCATTTTTTCCGGTCATCATTCTAATAAATTCTTGCACAGCTAATAAGATTAGCTTTTCTCTGATATTGTGTAGTTTACCACATTTTGTAACCATTTGTACTGCTCTCTAAAATTTGTCCTTTTTTGATTAAAAGACTTTGTGAGCTTTCCAGGGAAAAGATTCCTTGGAATATGACATATCTTTGGCAATTTTTAAAGGACATTTCTTTGTGAAATGTTTCTTTAATCTTCATGATTTTTTTTACTTCATTTTAAAAGAACACATTGGGAGAGAAGGCATTTTGTTTACTTCTTTTTTATGGGCAAAGCTATATAACCCAATTTCAAATTGTCAGCTGACTCTTAGTCATTACACTTTATATTTGATATTTTGATATAAGATCTAAAGATATATATTCATACATATGTACAGTCAGCAGGAATGGAACAACTACTAGTATAGACTAATATGAGTATCTTTTATTAGAAATGCAGATCCAATGAACTGAGTTTCTTTTGGTGGTACAGCTTTCCAAAGTATTGAGCAAATCTTTGTAAGGTAACAAAGTACAGTCTTCTCTTCATTTATACAGTAGTTGCATTTTTGGTAAATTTAATGTATATAAAAACTATTAAATAAATTTTTAAATTTATATATAAAGGAATTAGGGTCAAGCTTCAGGTAATTGTACCAATTAAAATTTTTTTTAATATTATTTTTAAATCTGCATGATATGAAATAATTCTTTGTACTTTCATATTTCCCTGAACATCATAAAGCATCTAGCATACCTGGTCTCTTCTCATTAACTTCTAGAAAACTCCCAAACTTTGTCTCAACCGAAACACCATGGCAGATTTCTGAAATGTTTCCTAGAGATCTTCCACTGGATGACACTGGGTAAAAAAATAATTGTGAATTTAATGTGGGCGATCCTTCAGGGCTACATGCTTAGGGTTGCTTGTTGTAAACCCTGCCTATAAATACCAGATGAGAAAGTGAGTGGGAGCCAAAATACAGCCTGTGCTCAATCCTGCCTAGAGGAAGAAGTAAGTACTTTTATCTTCCTTACAAAAGTATCTTCCTTTTGCCAAGCAGTGGTCCAGATGAGTCGCCTTTTTCTTATTTGTATAAAGGCATTATAAAGTCAAATTATGTACAAAATGGTCAAGCAGGATGCTCCCACCTCTAATTAAATATATATGGATAAGAAGGAAGCCAGCAAAACAAACAAAAAAAGCAACTAAAGATGAAAACAAAATTTGTCTAAAATATTTTATTTCAATATCATAATTGTGGATAAATGTGTATTATATCTTTCCACTGATCATTTCATGGGCATGGAGGTCAGAGGGTGAATGTAGTTACATTTGGTCATCTTTTACATGGACTTAGCTTCAACCTTCATTCATTTGTACTATATATCATAGCTGGCTTTTTAGTGAAAACTCAACATATCATTTACTGATTGTTAACAACAGTTTTGTTACAGGTTGGGGATATGCACAGAGATTAATCCTACCCAAATATGTGAATAGGTCAGACTTTGTATTCATTCTCTGCTGAGGACACTAATTGTGTTTTATTTTTTACCATGACATTCATGCTGATCGTAGTCCCCATGTCATCCTAATTTGCAGCCAGGTTTGGGGACCTCTTAGCTAGAGTGATGGGACTGAGGCTCTAGCCTGGAATAGAGAATGGTATGTGCCTGGTGTCTCTTCTAAATGGCAAGTATGGTGACTAGAACACTGGAAAGGATATGGATCCAACTCAGGAGAAGACACACAACTCAAGGACACCTGACTGAACAGATTGGGGTGATAAAAAATATTTTTAAAGATTGTTTTCTGAGTCATTATTGCCACTGAAAAATAATGGTAACAAGCCACAGGAAAAGTTTTTTTTGGCTGGAGTCCTCACCCAAGCCCAGCTCTGACACTTCCAGACATTCTTTGTTAACTTGGCAATGAAATATCATCTACCATAGAAAGGCAGTGTTCTTGAATACGTATTAATTCCTCTCCATGGTATCTGGGGCTGGTCACCGTACAAGACTGTAGCAGCCTACACTGCACCCCACTTGTGACCTGGCTCAGTTCCTGTGCCTCAGCCCTTTCTCTTGCCCCACTCTCACCTGTGGACAGGCAGGTACCTCCTTCTTGAAGAACCTGCTCACTGCCTCTGCTCCAGACCTCTGTGGACACTATGTCTCTGAGTCACACATGTATGTCTCTTAGCTGGAAAATTCACTAGGGGTGGGAGTGGGGAAAATGGGTTGTTGTTCTAAGTTGCAGTCAAGGAAGGCAAGGGCCTACTCTTTCTCCTACAGTTTCCCTGCTTTTTGAAGCATTGAGTCAGAACTTCTGGGTCTGTCATGTGTTGTAGGGGAAAAGCATAATGAAGGACTTAAGAGTGTGTAGGTTCTAGAACCAGACAGGTTTGAATTTGAATCTTAGTTCTTTTACTACCTGTGTGAATAAATCTCCCTAAACTCCAACAACCTCATTTAATGGGGATGATACTAGCTACGCTGTGACTCCGGTTCACTCCTTTTCTGAGGGTGCCTTAACCCAAATGTATAGATCCTAATGCAAAAAAAACCCAGATGTAGTTCAGCTGTTGACCACCTGGGCCTTAATGGGGGCTATTCCGGACAAGCTGAAGCCAGTACCTCAGATGTCCTTAAGACAAGCTAGATCAGAACTGGCCTCCAGGCTACCTATTGTGCAAACAGAACAAATAAAAACATTGCAGAAGAAGAAGTGTTCTGTGATTTTATAAAATTGTCAGGAAATAACTTCATAGCTCAAATTCAGGCAATTTTAGTTCTCCTGGACTAGAGAACAGAAACAAAGATGACATCAACAACTATAGAACAGAGGTTGTTAAGTAGAATTAACATACTTCTGGTCATTGTTCCTTAGTGGGTTTAAATTTAATAGTGCTTCTTTTTTTTTGGAGGGGTGTAGCTGGGCGTGAGGAGGAGGATGGTGTTCTCTGCCAAAGGGCCTCTTTTTAGAAGCCTGCCTCCATTTCTTTGTCTGAAAGCACATGCACAAATACAAAGACCTGATCAACACATTCATTTTTAGAACAATAATTTAATTGCCGTGGGTCTCCTTATTAGAATAAGGCAGGTTATTTTGCTAATTGTTTGGCACCCTGGGATCACCTGATGCTAATCATCTGACATGGGACACCTGGCAGTTCTCAGCAGCCAGTTAAAGTGATTGAAGGGAGAGTTGGCTTGGGCTCTCTCCTTCCCACGGCCCCCATGCTTTTGTGTGGTTTGGGACTGCTTTTATGAGACAGAGAGATTTTCTTTCAGGAAAATATGGTGAACTGAAAAGTCCTTTGTATCTTCCATAACCTGGGGAGAGGGGTTTCAAATCTCCTTAGTCTGGAAGGCAAGGGTGGCTGAAAGCTAACAAAGGAAACCATTTTAAGCTTGATGAGCTGAGAGAAGGGAGACTATTTGAAGCTCTGGAAAAATCCCAGAAGGTGGCTTTTCTCCCTTTTAATATAAATGTGTGACTAGACTCTAAGAGCTGACTTGATCTATGTGCTCCTGGTGGGCACAGGCCTTGAAGGCTGCTACTGTTAGCAGCTAAGTGCCATGCGCACCCTCTCTTGAGACTGAGCCAACGATGTGGCCTTATGCCGGACAGGTTTATGCATGTGCTAGAATAACCTTTAGAATCACCTAATTAAACATATTATAATGTCAGCTTACGGTACAAACACTTTCTCTTAGAAAAATATAATACTTATTCTGGAATGGGACAAGTTTTTTTTTTTTTGCGTTTAATATCAACAATTTACAAAGCTTTAAAATTCTTTATTAAAAATTCTACCATTTGTATTTTCCCAAGGTTCTCGATTAATTTTTTGAAGTGTGGAAAGAAATCTTGGGCTTCTCACCTCCTGCCACTGGCTTCCTGCTTCTTTCTGCACTCTGTAGGGCAATCATACAACCCCAACACTTGGAGGGGAGCACTCTTTGAATTGCTGCTGAGGCCCTGGAGGTGGAGTTGATTATTTTTGCACAGGGGCATTAAAATTCCAGACATCAATTTTTGTCTCCTGGTGAAGATATCTATACATTGAAGAGGCATGCTTCAGCCCTTTTCAAAGAAATTTTGCAGGTGCAAATTATGGGAACTCGAGAGAATTAGCTATATTTCTTTAAATAAATCCCCTCAAGGTCCATCTGAAGATGGTTGTGGTTCTCTAAGAAGCAGTAAATTCTGCCTGGGGGGAATGTTGCACCAATACCCCTCCCCACCCTCATTCTCTAGCAAGTATCCAGCGGGGTGGGGTGGGGCCGCTGCAGCGATGGCACATATTAGGTAATACCCCCCATTACACTGCAGATGTGTGAACTAGTTTAAAACTTTTATTAGGGTTTTTATTAGACTCCACTGCAGTCCCAGCCTCTTTACAGTTGCCAACTTAGCCAGTTGCTCACAAGTTATAACAAATTAGGAATACCTAATGCCTAAGCTATTCTTACACTTTGGGGGCAAAATCCCAAACAAATCATAGTCTTCCTTGTGAATCCAGTCTCCCTCTTAGAAATTGCACTTACAGGCAGAATGGCACTTGAGCCAGAGTTTCGTGATGGCTTTGTAATAACAGTGTGGTTCAATTCTCTCAAGCACATAAAACCCAGGATCCTTTATCATTTTCTGCCTGGCCACGGAATGCCCTCTTTCACATCTTTGATGGCCTTCCAAAGTCATTTTTTTCTCTTCTTTTTATTGCACGTACTCCTTAAGTGACTTTAATACTTCCGTGAGTGCCAGATTGGCGTCTCTGAAGGCTGACATTGGCTTGTGATCCCCAGAAGAGGTACTTATGAAGTAGAAGATCCCCATTCTCTCTCTGCTTGGGGGAAGAGCTCAGGAAGAAGAGGACACCTCTCTTACCTAGGGAGACACGGCAGCCTGGTCTGTGTCTTCAAGGTTTTCTATTATGTGCCAGTGAAACAAGCTTACCAGGCTGTCTAGCTCCTTCATCTGAGAAAGACATTAATCTCCCCCTATTTAGACTGAATGAGCACGAAGCAGAAGGTTCCTTTTCTTGGTGTTAATGGAATGCATTGAAAAGTGTCAATTCACCAGTCCTCAGACTTTTTCCTTTAAAGTTTCAGTCCAGGCACCCAGATGAGATTGTTGTGCACTAATAGCTACATTGAAACATAAGTCTTTTGGCCAAATGAAATGATAGGATAGCATAACCTTTTAGAAAATAAAAACTATCTGTTGAATCACTGTCATGTCATATTTGAACTTATTAAGAATATCTTTAATGCAATACACAAGGCTGATGCACAAACATTGCCTGCCTTGTCCATAATCCAATATTGAAAGAGATTAACTCAATTTAGTATACATCATAATTTTGTCTGTTCTTTGTCAGTTTCTGTTTTATTTCTTGCCACAATGGTCACTTTCTGTGGTGATGGCTACAAACCAGGGAATAGTTTAAGAATTCCCAGAAAAATTATGAAGATGTTAATCCCTTTATTTTATAGATAAAATTGAGGCCCAGAAAAAAGTGAAATATTTTACCAGAAAAACCTGGGTACAAATTCTGACTCTACTATATCCTGTATGTTTGGTCTTGGGCAAGTTGTTTAGCCTCTCCGTTGCCTCAACTGTGAAAAGGAGGCAATGTTAACTATAAGGTAACGCTGTCACGCTGATTAAATACATGGCATGGAAAGTGCCTGGCACAGAAGAGGTGCTCAGCAAACCACTAGTTGCCTTCCTCTTTCCTAAAATCTGTAATGAGTTGTTAAAAACATATCTGGGACCAAAACCCAAGATTCTTGGCTGTCAATCCTTTGTTCTTCCCATTACACAATGCTGTTTCCTGCTGAGGTTTATTGGGAAACTACCTGGTCAAACAGCTGCTGCTTCTCATGAGGGAGTGTGTTGGGGAGATGGTGTGAATGAAAGGCACAGATGTGTGACACACCCCCGACCACCATGGCTGAGACTGCAGACACTAACTACAGCAGGGTCATTCGTTGTGATGGGAGGGAGCTGTTGGTGGCAGAACCATGTTCTCAGGATCCACAGCTGGCAGTCCCTCTGAGGTTACAGAACTATGCTTTACACGAGTACACAGCTGTAAGGATGTGACAGTCATGGTAAAGCAATAACCATCCCTATCCTGTATGCTTCCAGGTTGGAGTGGCTGCTTGCCTATCCTAAGTAGGTTTGCGGTACACTTACTTTTGAATGCATTCATTAAGCTCATAGACATTGATGGTGACTTGAATAAACTTTGAATTCTCCTGGAAAGTTATCCTGCAATCATTCACTCACTCACCATTCCTTTCTTCCTCAAAAATGTTCTGAGCCCTATTGTATGCTTAGGATTTGGCAGTGCATAGAGAAAGATATAAAGAAGTAGCACCCACAGACTTTCAAGTATTTTAGAAGTTTGGAGTTTGCTAACATACCTAGAAGCTTCAACGACAAACCACAAACAAACCACAGCAGCAATTCATACGTTCATTCCTTCATTCATTCAATATGTATTTATTTAGAGATAATGCTGACCACCTACAAGGAATTGGGCTGGGTAAAATGTAGCATAGAAAGATGAATAAGATTTGTTTCTTAGCAACATGCAGTTAGGTGAGGAAAGGACATTAGAGTGTTGAAGACAATAAACCTTAATACCTAGTATATAAGCTATACTGGGTAAATTATGGAAATTATGGTGAAAAATCAAATAAAAGAAATTTTGCATTTGGCAAACCCTCTATAATTCAATAAATGGACCTTAATCCTAAGGCCATTAGGGCTTGTCCATTCTGCCTCTCCAGTGACTTACTTCATTCTCTTTCCCTCTCTTGGTTCTGATATGCTTGATCTGTGTTGTCTTGGTGCAGTGAGAGACCTGGTCTCTGAAGGCATGGTGCTTGGAGGTTGAGTGAGAATAGACCAGATAAAGAGAGGAGGGCATTTTAGGGAGTGGAAAGGCATATACAGAGGTCCGGAGAAAGGAGGGATCATGGTGCATACGAGGGACTGAAAGAAAGCAGGACAGTCAGAACAAGGGCACCGAGGGGTAAGAGGAGCCCGGGCGTGGGGCGGGGCCAGGTTGGGTGTGTTGGCTGAGATCATGAAGGGCTTGTGGGTTACAGGGAAGAGTTTTGTTTTCATGCTAAGAGCTCTGGAGATCATATCAAAGCATCACAGATTATCATAGTCTCAAACTAGAAGGAACCTTGAATTTATTGAGTCCAAATCTTGACTTTATTTTTGTCACTGCGTCTCCATGGACTGAATTTCTGGCCTCTGCTGAGCGGACAGCTTTAGGGCTGGGGGACTCAGAAATACCAAGACTACTCATTCTACTCTTTTTGTTGCTTTTCCTCTTTTATTTCTAAATTAACCACCTTTAAGTGAACAAATAAGTGGCATTTAGTCCATTCACAGTGTCATGCAACTACCACTAATTACAAAACATTTCCATTGCTCCAAAATAAAACCCTTTACCCTTTAAGCAGTGTCTCCCCATTCCCCCCTCCCTGAAGCCTCTGGCAGCAACCAATCTGCATTCTGTCTTTGTGGATGTATCTATTCCAGATATTTCATATAAATTGAATTATACAACACATGGCCTTTTGTATCTGGCTTCTTTTGCTTAGCAGTTTATCTGTGTTGTAGCATGTATTAGTACTTCATTCCTTTTGATGGCTGAATAATATTCCATACTCATTCCACTTTCGAATAATTCTGACAAAACATATTTCTTATATGAATTTTAAATAGAACTCCTTGTACCTTCCACTCCTTGGATTAGGTTTCTTATATCTTCAGAGGAAGGCAAAGGAAAGCATTTATACAGAAAGAGTGAGAGTCAGGCAGTTCACCATTTAAGAAGAAATTTATATGCCTGTTGAGTCCCTGTTGGTCATCGTAGCAAGGAATAAAGTAGTTTTTAACTTACCATGACTTATGGTTATACAGTTCCACCACGTCTGACAATTTTTTATTGTTTCATATGTGGTACCTTTTAAGTTCCCAAACTTATAGTTAGGGTATTATATCTATTTCCATTAAATATTCCTAGAGCATATGTTCTTTCTGAAGTATTTTTAAAAATACATAAGTCAATTGTTATGAAAAGTAAATCCCTTATGCTTGCTGCTTTGGCAAGGCAATGACTAGAGCTTTTCTACCTGTAATAAATCTGTCTCTAAAGTCAGCAGTTACCAAAGGCTACTTCAGGGAGTGCCTTATGGAAGAAAATAACAAACTAGTTATGTTTTGGATGCAAGAAAGAAGAGCATCTTTACTTGTTTAGTTCTGGTTTTCACTTTCTCATATTGTTGACTCACAGAATTTCTGTCTTTTTTGAATGTGGCTTCTTAAAGTCCACTCATTTTATTCTCTACTCTTTTGGTTATTTGATTTTGTTGGACTTTAAGAAGATTGTGCAAATAAACATTTTTCTTTCTCAAAGAAAACTAACATTGGCTAATGTTAGACACCTCTGTGCAGACTGAGGTGGGGTGTGAAACTCTGATTGTGGCTCCGTGGCCATCAAAGAGAGAAGGCAAGGGGAGGTAACCACATGGGACCTGTCACCCAAACTCAGCCTCTGCCACAGTGCAAAGTTCTTTCTCAGTGGGATGATTTACTGGCCCATTACAATCACTGAATCTGTTGGCCTAAATTGTCCAGTAAGTGATCCCAACCCATAATGCCTAGTTGGCTTCTATCCAAGGGTCTTCCATCTACACAGACTCTTTCTGTCCAAACACTAAAAGGCTTCAAATCATTCTGGGGCCTTGATTGGTTTGAGCCATGTCAGCCGCTCCCAGGTTGAGTTGTACAACCTTAGAGGCCCTATTTGTGGTCCATCATATAGTTTCACACTGAATGTCAGACTTGTTTCAGTTTTGTTAAATGTTTTTGTATAAATGGAACCTCCTTTTGTCTGACTCTTGCGATGGGACCCTTCAAATATACATAATAGCATGTGGCCTGGGAATTTTCCTATTATTAAAAGTTTCAGTTGAAGTCCCAAAGCTGAGAGCAATGAATTGTAAGTATGCATACTCTAAACACAACTTTTCAAGATTTACCATGCGGTAACAAAACCAATCCTGAGACCCATAACCCGTTAGTTAATTCCAGTCTATGGAATAGAAGATAGAGTTTATTAAGGGAGGATACTTCTGGAGGTAATTCATAGAAGAAGAGAATGTTACTGTTGCTCCCTCCACCAAGTCAAGTCAGAAAGGGCCCCAAAAGCAACATCTAGAGTCATGAGTCAGATACTGCTGCGGTACAGAAGTGAAGCACAGTGAGAAATCACTCAAGATGTGAGTTCTTTCAAGTTTAGGGATTTTTGAGAACAGAGGGACTGATGTCTGCCTTTGCCTGGAAAATTCTGAAGACAGAGGCTGGTTAAATTTGCCTGTGATGACAGGAAAGGAGAGAGGGCAGACACAGACCAATGTAACAGGTACAGATATGACACTTTAATCTGCACTATTAACATTTTGTACATCACTTTATTATGTCTAAACCAGAGTTTCTCAACTTTGGCACTATTGTCATTTTGGGCTTAATAATTCTTTGTTATGGGATGTTGTCCTGTGGATTATAGGATGTTTGGAAACATTTATGGTTTCTACCCACTAGATACCAGTAGTAGCTCCCAGTTGTAACAACCAAAAATTTCCCCAGACATTGCCAAATCTCAGGCATTTGAAGGACAGACTTGACCATGGCTGAGAACCAGTGGTCTAGATAGTCAACAAAACAACTAAAGTCCTGATTTGTAGTATTTGCCAATTTTTGTGGTGTAAATACCCCCACCTTGGCTGATTTCAAGCTATCAATGTGATGCAACTAAAGACAAAGTTGGGAAGAAAGGTGCACATAGTGTTTCCATCATATCCATATAATAGATGTAAATAACTTCAAGAGCATAGATAATATTGATGGTAAAATAATAATAATTAGAAGTGTTGAGTTTTGAAAATGTATTATCTTTGTTTTTAATATAATTTATTTATTTGAAAGTTTATACACTTTAATTGTTAATAATGTCTATGTTTAACAACTGGCTTATAAAATTTCTGAAAATATAACAATCTGTTCTCATGCGCCAATGTGAGCTATCTGCAGCATACCACGTTTACAGCCAAGTTAAGAATGTAGAGAGGTGAAAAGTTTCTCTCCTGACAGCTTACAATATAATGTCAAATGGGCCCCAATTTGTGAACTAAATAATTACTAATATATATGCCATCTATATCCCAAGCATCGCCGATCTCCAAGGGAGGCTTTACTCTACATATTTAGAAAATGGGGGATTTGTCTTAGTCTTTTCCCATGTTCATCCACTGTGCAGCTGACTCTCAGTATTCTATATTCTTCATAGCCATGTCCAGGGTCATGGTGACCCACTCTTGGAACTCTGGGACTCCTATCTTTGATGATGTGCCTCAGTGGCAGAGAGATTAGTAAAGGCCACGACTTCATGTCTAAGCCACAGTTGTTAGCTTTGCTCCTCTCCCCCGATATATGCTTTTACTTTCTATCTCTTAAGAAATCTTACCTTCTGAAACTTTCTCAGTGTTAATTTCTCCATCCTCTTTCCATGGGAGAAAATCCCACTTCTGCATTTGGTCTTGTCTTAGAATCCTTTTTCCTCTCCATCAATCCTCCCAGTGCAATCCAGAGGACCCATAGAAGAATATTTATGAAGTCTGAGTTAGTCAACTTAGAATAATACCAGCAATGGGTGGTGTGCATATATGAACTCACATGAATTATATATATTTATTTATGTATCTTTTGTGTTATATTCACATGCCCATATATATCCTCTTTGTATAGGCATAGAATACCTATATTCTATAGGTGTAACTATATTTATAGTTAACAGTAGTTACTTCTGTGGATGGGGTGAGGCCTGGGGGGGTTGAGGTGGAGGAAGGCTAATGTTTTATGGTTTAACATTTTCACAAGTTTGTATTAACTAGTTAATTAAAACAAGTGCCTACCAGCCTTAGTTTCTCCAGTCCTCTTTGAGACCAAACCCAGAAGCTATGTTAGCATCGAGCACATTGGGTTTAAGTGAACGAGAGTGTTTGCTGTTGATGTGCCCTTCTCTTTTGGGCCCTTTTCCTCTGGCAGGATTTTACTGGTTCAATCAACACACTCTCCAATTTGCTATCATGACCTTCCTCCTTTAATTTATTCTCTTAGAACACCTTGGCAATTGTCCCAGAGAAGTCCTAGTTGTGATTATCACTTTAAAAGTAACATGTCAATGTCATGTTTGCATGGATTATCTTCAGTAAATGAGCCGGCTACCTAGTGGGACTTGAAGAACATGGTACTCAGAGGGATAAGAAGAGGGAGGGATGAGAGGACCTTTGGGCACAGGTCATTGTGGAGGCCCCAAGTATTGATGTGACATTACTGTGGGACAAGAAGGAGGTACTGCAAGTTGACTTCAAGTTAAGGAGGTTACTAAAGTTTAATTTTATATACTCTTGGGTCAGGTGTGTAAGGGTATGTGTATGTAAATATTTAAAAATGTAAAACTTATTTACAGTTTGTTTAAACAAAGAAAAAAGTACAGAAAATTAGCTCATTTTCAGTGGAGAAAAACAAAGTTGTCAGTGAGAGGCTGGTTATTCCATCTAGATTTTCCTAGCTTTAAATATAATGAAAGAAAAACAGACCAACTAATACTACGTTTATTTGGATAGGTGAGCTCAGTGATCAGATGTCAACTCTCAAAAGTTATCATTCAGCCTAGAAACCCAATTTAATTATTTGCAATTTATTCTCCTACTATGTTTTGGAAAAAGATGACTATATCAGTTTTACTTATAGCCTCCTTTGAAAATGTAAGTTTTCCTTCTGTTGGTGATTCAAGAATCACTTTCTACCATCACTAATGTCTTTTTTGAGGTTTTTTTTTTCATGCAGATATGCAAAATGTCAAAGACATAATTAAAAAATAATTAGAAATTATAAGAGTTTAAAATATATATTTTTTCAATCTTAATTTAAACCCAACTTTGAAGACCAAATTGATGTTTTGGAAAAAAATCTAAGTCCTTTGAGAGAAATAAACCTATAAAGTGGTCTAATGTGTATAATATAAAGTAAAAAAGAAAAAATGGATCTCTAAAATAATATTAGTTTTTATGTCAGTTTTTCTTTAACATCAACGTCTTTTTTGACTGTTTTATTGAAAATTCTACAGACAGTAGCTTATTTTTCCACCAACCTAAGCACCTGAGACTTTTGGCTGATGGCTGTAAGACCAGTAAAATTGCCTATAAAATGTAACTTTATATCATAACTTACACAATGTTTATAGAATATATTCCAACATTCACTTTTTTCCAAAAGCAAACATCTCAGTGTATATCATTATATTACAATGGAAAACAAAATTCATAGTTTGAATAATGATAACACTTGCTCTGTAGTCATATTATTAGAGTGTTTTGCACATATCAGACGATAAGTCTAAAAGGAGGGAACACTGATCTCACTTAACATAAAAATTTTTCTGAGCCTAATGTGAAGGAAATAGAGTAATATTTTATTAGAACATGTTTTATTAGCTTGGTTTTCAAGTGCTATGATAAAATTGTGTTCCTGACTCCCTGTACAGCTTGAGATAATACGGTCAAGTCAGCGTGGCTGGTATTATCTCACAACCATGCACCTCAGGGTCTTTGCTTGGAGTAGTATTCCTTCTAATATCCATTTGGCTTGCTCTTTTACTTTTTTTAATTCTTTCCTCAATATCACATTCTCTCTATTTAAAATTGCACTCTTGTCATCCAGCACCTCCCATCTCTTTTATCCTGAGTAGTTTTCTCTGAAATATTATGTAATCCAATTATTTGTTATGTCTTTTGTCTCTCTCCTCACAAAATGTTGTAAAATTCATGATAAAGAGGATTTTGTCTTTTAAATTTTTCTTTTTTTTTTTTTTTTTTAACTGCTGTATTCCCATTGCCCATAGAGTGCTGGTTACATGGTAGGAGCTAAATAAATAATGTAGCATAAATGAATAAACGAATAAATGGATGTAGGTTACTTTTTCCACACATTTAATATATTTATTAGTTAAATTTTTAAAGTTTTTAAAAAGAAATTTCAGCATTTCATAAAGATAAAAGACCTACTATACCTAACACTTAAACTGACAACAATGAACCTTGTGATAATTTTGAGAAAAATCCCAAAATGGAGCCAGTAATGGAACAAGGAGAATTTGCTGAAGATCATAGAATTCTTCTCAACGCAAAAAAAAAAAAAAATTGTAGTGTTACTCTGCCAAATATGACAGAAGTAAAGGGTTGCAAGTATCTTATCTAGTAAAAAGAAATGTATGTGGATACTTTTCAAAAAAAAGACTTGATAAAGATGTGACTTGTTATTTATCTATCAATGTCACTCAGTGAGGTGTCTCAAACCCTGAGGTTTCTAGGTCACACACTAAAATGTGTTTCAGGCACTGGTCTCTTTCTAATGCGACGGAAACGAGGTAGAAAACACAGCAGCTTCCTACAACGGATCGGGATCTGTAATTGGTCAGAGACTTGGAGGAGAAAATGGTTTATTGGCCAACAAAAGAGGGGAATAGGAGCCGTGTTTGCCTCTCTTCGTTTTCCTTCTTCTGTGCCTCTTCTTCCCCTACCAAGCTCTACTTATATACTATGGCTCCTCTTCATATTTGAGTCTAAGAAGGAAACTATAATATTGTCTTTGTAGGTTAAAAAAGAGGTTTTTTTTTCTTTGCTAAAGATGGATATTTATCGAGGAGGAAAAAGCTGAAGTGCGTATTAAGAAAAAAATATTAGTAATGGTAAGAGAAATAAGCAGTAGAAAAGATGGCTAAAGGAGGGAGGGGTGGAGATTTGAGTTTTGGAGACATCAGATCCCACCCGCTAGCTCTGAACCATTGGATCACCTAAGTCCATCTCCTCCTACTAGAGTTTCAAATTAGTATCCGGAATACGTTCATGAGGAAAAAAAGATCATTGTGATTTTATCACTAGCATGTGCCAAAATGTTACACATATTGCGATCCCCTTCAGCAGTTTCTTTACCAGAATAAAGTTGTGTCATAATAATTGGTGCTTGGTATGTCCACTGAATAGTTTGTTTACATTTGACCAAATATCAGCAACCAAAGATACTATAAAAGACATGTAAAAAAGGAATATGTACTAGCTTTCACTGGAATATGACACTATAATTATAATATTTAATTATAATATAGGAAAACATGCATGCTTTTTTTTTTTCCCCCTTAGGTTTTTGGCTGTCCACAGACTTACATATATCTTCTTCTTTCTTCCAGAATGTCCTCTACCCATCTTTAACTCCACCATGTCCCACAAGACAAGACATACTAAAACAATGAATCTAATTTGACTTGCCATAAGTTTTAAATGTATTTGTTGGTTTCCTTCATAATAAATGAAGTGGGGGCTATTACATATCACACTAGAGTATGGTACAAGTCATCTCACTACAATAACTTTTAACTTTGGTGTATACACACTGAGTCTCATAAGAAACCAGAAAGAGATGTGTAGGTAACCCTAAGAATTAAGTCTCTCTCTCTCTCTCTCCCCCCACCTCATATATATACACACACGTGTGTGTGTATATATAATTAAATTGCCTAATTTATATAAGATCTGTATGAGGCAATTTTACATATATTATCTCATTTTCCTCCTCTACATTAATAAACCTGTTTTTTTCTTATTAATTTCCTTTCATAGTGTAGAAAGTAGAATTAGAGAAGCTAAGTTATTTTCTCAGAGTCACATAGCTCATGTGTGACAGAGATGGAATTCAAACGCAAGTCTGTCTGACTTCAAGGTCAATGTTCATTCAGAAAACAGAGTTTCTGTGTGACATGGATCTCAGAGAAGCAAGGACATGTTAGTCTTGGTGGGCAATGGCAAGAGAAAAGACTTGCATGTGTTTGTTTTTAGTACTTCAAATTTCACCCCTTTCACTGACATGGTGAACCCTGCATAGCTACCCTGCCAAGTGCTAACAGCTCAAATGCCATTTCTTCCTTTTTCTGTTTTTCTGTTTCTATTCTGTTGATTTTATTTTGCTTTGTATGAAAGTTACTTGCTTAAGATGGCTTTTCCTTCAAGACAAGGTATGTGCATTGAGGGAAAAGATTTTATCTTACTAATTTCTCATTCCCTCAGTGCAAAGCCTGCTTCTGTGCACATAGTAGGTGCTCAATAAATGTTCACTATGAAACAGTAGCTCTTCATGAAGAAGAAGAGCCAGGGCTGTGGTATCTCCTAGGACCTGTGACATCTGTATTAACATGAAAGATAGATGAAACCATTTTCTTGGCATTACAATTTAGTCTGCTCCAGCCAAACATAGAAAGCTGTCATGTGAATATTTTTGAACCTCAAAAACAATTTTGGTTTAAGTCCGGGTGGGGGAGGAGGGGGATGGTGGCTCTTATTTCTCCCACACCAGTCCACCCATCTCATATTAGAACATGTAATTCCAACAGTGCTGACTGTCATAAAATTTGTGAACAGAGTGTCCTCTGAACACTGTTTGGTACACACATTGCCTCCTTAAGAAGCTTACTTGTAGCTTGTAATTAAATTAAAGGACCAACAGCTGATGAAAGAAATATAGCCTAGAGGCCATGTTTATGAGTTTCTCAGGCAAGAGGTAGTCATGTCAGAACTACTATTGTCATGAGTCTGAATGTTTCCAATGAAGTCTTTGCACGAATCATTTGCTTAGTACTAGTCATTTAGTCATACCACCTGATTTCAGCCCACTATTTCCTCTTGGAGCTGGCAAAAACAACTCTACAAAGGAAAACATTTTATAAGAAAAGTCAGAGCCTTCTGCTTTATAAACAATAGATGACCTGGACTCTATGACCAATTCGTGGGGGTGCTGCCTCTGGTTCCAGTGGCCAGAGAAGACCACAACAAACACTTGAGCCCATGAAACAGAAACTCTGTCTCCTTTTTTCTTTGTTTCCTTAATAGAGTATTTTAATACATAGTAGGTAGGGGATCAACTGTCCTGGTTTACCGGGAATGATCCTGGTGTTAGTACTGAAAGTCTTATGTCATGGGAAGTCCCTCAATCTTGGTCAAACTGGGACAGTTGGTCACCTTAGCATTATCAGTGCTGCCATATCAATGCTGTAAACCAAAAGACTAGCATTCTGGGATCAGTTTATGATCTAGAAGGCTGTCGACCATGATACCCAAATCACACATCAGTGGTCAAGTCTCAGTGAATTTATGCTAAAAAGAAGTCCTGGAATCCCCAAAGGGTTCTTAAATATCCTTTACTGCAGAGCTTCCAAACTGGTATGCCCAGTGGCAGTTGTTAACATACTGATGGTTCCGGGTGTGTTGAGGTACCAATTCCTCGGCCCTTGTGTTGGCTGGGCAGAGTCCCTTAGTCACTTTCCCCTGTAAAGATAAGAGATTTTATCCATCTCTTTAGCCCAGTGAGTGCTACAAAATAATATTAATATCATTTCCACGTGTGCCATAATGAGTAAAAAGTTGGGAAGTACTGCTCAGATCTCACCCACTAATTTTGTGGGTGAAACCTAACTTAATTTCTATTAAATACAGGCTTGTATGAAGCTAAGGCAAAACTGCATTCAGTTTATCTTGGGTTCAGCTGTCTAAGGTGACTTAGGTCACTGCCTGGGAAAGCTGATGAATTGGGTAATGCGTGGTAAGTTACAGAACTCAGAAAGCTAAATTTGCATTGAAAGCACATGGCTAGCTAAATGAGAAAAAAAATAGACATTTACCTAGACAGTATCAATAGAAATTCCTATGTTGCTTCACTTTTCTATGTTTTCAGTAAACATACACTATTTAAGTCTGAATTACCTTTGATTTCAAGTTAACTCATCTGATGTTTCCATTCCACTCCTGACTTTGTATATATGCAAAGTTATAATTTCAAAAATCAAGATATCCAGAAATGTAAAGATAGCTAAGTGAGAATCATAGCCTTAACATCCAAGTTTCCAAGATAAATAAGCATTTACACCTTTACTTAATTATTCTGTGAAGATTTGTTCAAGTTCAAAATGAAGAAAGGCTATAGAGTGAAAGACAATATGCAAATAAAAGTGCACAGCCTCGAGGGTACTAGAGTTCCAAATTCCTGGTTCCCTTGCTGTTCCTCACAGGCACTGAGTGGAGAAGGGACAGATTCTGTGTCTATAAAGTTGGGCCTTTACAGATCAGAACTTTACATTGTGCCAAACTTGAAGCCTGCCCAACTTCTGGCTCTTCGATTGCTTAATACATTAGTGGACTCGTTCCCGTTCCCAGTGGTCGGAGCTCCACATCACACAGTCCCTGTCTCATCTGGTGCTAATTGGCACCCTTGTTGGTAGTTTCCAAAAGCAGAACAGGAAAAATAAAAGGGACTATCTTTCTATCCTTGGAAGCTAGAAGCTTAGTACAGGCAGTCCTCAATTTAAAATGAGCTGTGTACTAAAATATTGTATGTAAATCAGCAGTTTAGAACCCAGAGCAAATTTTTTTCCAATGAAACAAAGTCATGTCTGATGATTAGTTCCCCAGGTCAATCCAGTTCACAAAGGTCTGTTGAACCCACAATGTACCCAATAAATAGTTTCCATCTTAATAGCATAGAACCATCCTGGGTGAACCAAGGGGTAGGAAGAGGTAGTGAAACCAACACTGACCTTGGGAGGCAGAAGGCCAGCCTGCACTCTCACCAACTGTGTGATCAACCGTGGACAATTCCCAGAGCTTTTTTTAGCCCTAAGTTTCTTTAACTGAGAGAGGAAAAGGCAGATAATAAAAAGTTGCTTTTAGTCTTTACTGGGTTACTGTTGCAAGAATCAGATAAGATAATGTGCATGAAACAGTTTAAAAATGACTTTCACCTTCCCCTGAAATATTAGAGTCTCAGACTCCCCCTCTGTTTCTTTCCTAAGCCTTGTCAGCAGGGGCATCAGGGACTGCCCTCTATTCAAATTCCTCCTAGAGGTTCCCATTTGGGGAAAGGGGTTGGGAGGCTGGGAGGCAATGAAATCATAGAAACAGAGACTACTGAGGGTTGGGGCCAAGGAGTGGCTCTTTAGGACAGGAAGACCTTTAATCCCATATAAATCCTCAAAGAGCATTTCTTGGTCCAGGCTGGTGTTTGTCACCCCTTTATTTTCTTCCCTGGACCCTAAGCATTGGTGTGTTGTTTACATTCTCAGCACCTGTTGCTTTTGAACAGCACATCTTCCTTCCCAGTTTTATTGAGGACTCAGCATCTTTTTTGAGGTTTCATGATGAATTTGATTACTTGATTATAAAAGAAGGGAAATAGAAAGTCAAAAGCCTCACTCCTGTATTCTTTTTAACTATATATATATTTTCATAAGATATAGATGAAAAATGAGACCACACATACATGCTAACCATATATTTTTGTAATCTAAAGACAATTATGTTTTATATACACTTAAAAGGAGGAGGAAACATTTGCAAGCTATACATCCCAATAAAGGGCTAATAACCAGAATCTACAAAGAACTCAAACAAATCAGCAAGAAAAAAACAAACAATCCCAATAAAAAGTTGGCAAAAGACATAAATAGAAGTTTCTCAAAAGAAGATAGACAAATGGCCGATAAACATATGAAAAAATGCTCAAAGTCACTAATTATCAGGGAAATGCAAATTAAAACCACAATGAGATATCACCTTACCTTGTTAGAATGGCTTTTATTAAAAAGTCCAAAAATGACAGTGTGGATGCAGAGAGAAAGGAATGCTTATACACTGTTGGTGGGACTGCAAATTAGCACAACCTCTATGGAAAATAGTATGGACATTACTCAAAGAACTAAAAGTAGACCTACCTTTCGATCCAGCTATCCTACTACTGGCTATTTACCCAAAGGAAAAGAAGTCTTTCTACCAAAAAGACATCTGCACTCGAATGTTTACTGCAGCACAATTCACAATTGCAAAGATGTGGAATCAACCCAAGTGCCCATCAATTCATGAGTGGATTAATAAAATGTGGTATATGTGTACCATGGAGCACTACTCAGCCATAAAAGGATGAATTAATGCCATTTGCAACAATTTGGGTGGAACTGGAGACCATTCTCCTAAGTGAAGTATCTCAGGAATGGGAAAACAAACACCCACATGTACCCACTATTAAATTGGAACTAAGTGATGGGCACACATGTGCTCAGAGGGAAGTAAAATTCAGTGGAAATCAAGCAGGAGGGAAGGGAGAGAAGAGGAAGGGCAAAAACCTACCTGACATGTACAATGAACACTATTTGGGTGATGGGCACATTTATGGCCCTGACTCAAGTATTACAAAAGCAATCCATGTAACCAAAAACATTTGTACCCCCTTAACATTTTGAAATTTAAAAAAAGCATATTAAAAAAAATAAGGAGGAGGAGACTGAGGGAATTTCATCTCAGACCCTGGTGCCAGAGCTCTAGGGAGAAGAACAGGCTTACCCCTCTGCATGACGACTGGGGATAAAACACTGGGGGAAGTCTGTTCTGTCTTCACCCTAGTGATCCTCCTGAACATTTCTTTGTCCTGCCAACACCTGTGTCCTCATCCATGACAAGATGAAATAATCTTGTCTTCTCCTTGTTCTACCTCTAGGTTCTTTTTAACTACCAATAACCTCTCCCTACTCTTCTCCCTACCTGTTCCTCTGGCCTTTCCCATTAGCCTTCTGCCAGTATGATTTATTAATAATATTCATTACTCTATTAGAAACATGATGATGGTTAAAGCATAGTTCTTGTCATCAGGGAGCTGACATATTTGTAAATGCCATCAGCATGATAAGTAGCAGGGAATACAGAAGTCAAGCGCTAAGGACACAGGAAGGAAAGATAAATTCCAAAAAGTGTGGCTTTTCAGGTGGGGTGGGGGGAACCAAGGAGAACATCATGGAGGCAGTGATGTCTAAGCTGGGCCTCGAAGAGTAGATGAGAGTTCAAAGGGGAGAAGACCTTTGAAGTAAAAGGAAGACACCCATAAGAAATTTCCAACTTGATCCACGTGCAATAAAGAATCCCAGACTTAGTAAGCCACTACCATTTCCCAGGAATATGTCCATTATTTTTTCCCAGGAGAAGTGAAACAGAATCTTTTAGCTTTCCTCTGTGGAGGCTTCAGGCTTCACGTGAAAACCTCTGATAACCTAGCAGTGAGGGTTGGGGTGGCTGAGACAGCTGAACCAAGTAAAAGAAGTAGTCATCGCTTTCTTGCCTCCTCCAGTATACAGACACAGGCCCCTAGGGAAAACCCACTAAACTAGAACTCATGAGGAAACACAGCAAATCAAGAGTGTACCTCACCAACCAAAGCAGCCCTGCAGTCAAGGGGACTGGCTCACGCTAATAAATCCTCTGCTAACAACCCCCAGTGGAAAGGTTGCAATCATGTGGTTCTATTTAGTGCAAGTATAAACAGAGGCCATCCCATTCTAATTTAGAAGAGGAGAAAAGTTAGAATCTGGGGTTCTCAGGGCAGTGACTCAGACTCTGAGCCATTAACTCAAGAGAGAGCCTGTGTTAACATGTACAAAGTGGGTTGTCTGTTTCGACTTGACTGGTCAAGGACGCAGGCAGGTTAGGTTAAAAAAAGAAAACAACAGCCAGGACAGTCAAGAAACAAGGCGATTGTTTGACAGATGATTATTATTTCCGTTTCGGGCTGTCACTTACGTCAAGTAAATCACACTGGTTGAATCAGATGAACTTCACATTCGATATACTCTTGGTGGAGCTCTACCTGCCACTCTAATTCATGGGGAGACTCCAGTTTGGCTCTTTCCCCTCTACTGACTTACTCTCCTATTTTTATTCCTAACTCTTTTTCCTGTCTCTGCTTGCATGCCTACTTCCTCCATTTCTCGCCATGTTTTCTTCATCCGTTCCCAAGAGAAAACAAAAAAGTGTGCAAATGTTTTCTGTTCTGAATCTAATTCTAATGGTGTTTCTAATTTTAAGGACTTATACCAGAAATCAATTCAGCAATTTGCATTTCCAAACTAACACAAATATATATATATACACACATATATAAACACTTTCACATTTAAGGAGAGAGCATTTTGGCAATTTGTATACAAATTCCCAGCTTTGTTTTTATTTGTACAGAGTGACTGAAGATAAGTTATTTGCTGACACTGTCTAGGCTCAAGAGGCAAGGCTTATTATTTCTCATTTGGTCCCCATGAATCTTTATGGTGTCATGCATTCTGGACTGGAAGTCAGAAGATTTCTGTTCTACTGCCTGTTCCATCACCAGTCAGTGGCTGGCTTTCTTTTCCCCGGTTCTCTGATTTCAACATCAGAGGGTTTGTCTACTTGATTTCTGTCATTGTACCATCCTAATATTGTGACTCTCTAAACCTCCCATAGAATAGATAATCAGCATGGAGCATTTAGACACTATTTCTTTACATATACCTGATGTCATTTTTGGCTTTGTTTTAATCCTAATATTGAACATCACAGCTAAAGTCAGTCTTTCCTATGCTTTAATGGAAAGACTACTAATTGTATAGCCTAGATTTCTCTCTTCTTCAGTTATCTGTGATGTATGCTAATATTAAAGACTCAATGTCACTATCTTATGCTCTCTTATGCTGACATGAGAGCCCTGGAAGTTCTTGCACTGTGGGAGATCTTGCCCTGCAGTCTCATATGGCCACATATAAGTTGAATCTCACATTTCTGGGTACAGCTGTCTGTTGCTGCTCTACTAGGCATGGTAGGTACATTTCTGTTGTGCCAGGCTTGGCATTTTACCTGTGGTTCTAATTCAGCAGTCTCCTACTGGCAGCTGCTAATGCTGAGCTGGGTATAAAAGCCTGTCACAGATGCTGCCTTTATTCCACTGCTGTATACCTTGTCTCTGTTACTGAATCACAAGGCATGGCATTTCCTCCTGACTACCCTCAGATGATTGGCAAGGCATGGTGGACACAGTGTCAGCTCTGCCAGGCACCACACTGGTGACTTCAGGGTGCCAAAGATGTGTGATGACTTATACTGTAAGGAAAAGTGGTGGGGACAGACTCCCTTTTTGTTAAGTTCTGCTAGAAGGAATTTGCACAGAGTAAAATAACTATTTCAGTATTCACTTAGAACTCCCTGCTTTCCATAATACTCAGACTAAGCTGAATTGGGGTTAAGTTGGGGATAAATCTCAGACTTGCTGTGTTCAGAATCATCTTTCTCATCCTATGACTAAGGCGTTTTTATGGAGCCAACCTAATCATTCCTGGATCCTTCCTCTCTCAGAACCAGTTCTCTCCCAGAAATCTTCTCAGTCTTCATGCAAACAAGTTTCTGGGGGCTGACAGTGCCTTTTTTGCCAGATGTCCTCAGACACATCTGAATCTCTTTTAGTCTCAAGCTGGAGCTTTTATCATAGTTGCATAAAAAGCTGGTTATAGTTCAGATTCCTGACTGTATATTCTGATTCCTTCGAGCATTTACACCCTACCATCCCACACAATGTGTTCACATATGAAGATTTTTAATGGTACAGAGATATGCAAGAATATCATTGGTGCTTTTGGAATAGTAAATTAATTTCAAATAAAGAAAATAAGAATTCTGAAAAGACAGTGAAAATGGAAATGTACCTCCTTAGGCCACAATAACTCAATAAACCCAGGATACTGGGACATGTTCCCTGCCAGATTCCCAAAGAGCCATACCTTACAGCGTTACTTAGTTTAGAAAGAAGTTGGGTTTTCTTCTTCAGCTTTGAATCACTAAGCTGTGTTTTGGTGATTTAATATACAGAATAACAATGTATAAAATAACTCCTTAGGAAAAAAATCCTAAAAAAAATAAATTAAAAAAAGTCACTGGGAAGGTTGTAATTAGAAACTGCAACACTTGGGTTAACTTAATGTTGTGGCTAATTGCAGGTCAGAAAATCATTCTTATTTCAACACTTTTTGAATAATCTTTATAAAATGCCCTTAGCAAAGTCCCATGGAGTAAACACAGCTGCATCTTTCTTTGAGGTCTGAGGATTTTTAGAGCCTTCAGGTCAGTATTGCAAACACAAATTTTCATTTGAGTGTTAGAGGACAAGATGGTGAAGAAAATTGGTCTTTGCCTGAACTAGCCACTATATATTTCCTAGACATTGGTTTAGATGAACCTTTGATCTCATGTTGATTTTTCATGGTTGTCTCTTTTTCATTATCCTACTCTCAAAATTAAGTTTGTAATATTTTTATGATTGAAAATTATGCATTTGGGAAATTTGAAAACTATAGGAAAATATTACACAAAATTATTACTTACACTCAAACCACATTTAACATATTTAGTTTTTGGTTTCATTTTGTTCCTATGTGTCCAATGATTTTTTTCCTTATATACTAATATTTTAAACTAGTTTAAGCCTCAACATATAAAGTTATATCTGTAAGTGACAAGGACATTGAAGTTTCACAGAAAAGTAAAAAATGTATAGTTAAAAAAAAATCTTTCTCTGCACTCATTTTCAGCCCCCATGCCTCAAGATAATAATTTTTTAACAGATTCTATTTCTGTTTTTCTATTGTTTAAGAAGTTGACTTTCCTGCATTATGTAGGGCTTTAGTTAATAATGGTAGATTGAATACATTTGTTTAGCTCTAATCCCTCTAAAAACCCTCTGAATTAACTGTAAAAAAGATTTAATATGAACATCATAAACTCCCAAGGTCAAGTAAAATGATAGCAACTAAAGTTTAGTAGGTGGACTTAGTGGTTTCAATTTGTATTATGCTAAATCTTGGTATCTTGGTTAATTTTAGGCCTGTCCTATACCTATACATAGTTCTCAAATTTTACTCTATTTGTAAGCTAACCAGTTAACCTGACATAATTTCATGAATTCTTGTAGAAGACACAAGTCTCCTGGGTTAGAGACAAGACTTTATCATACATGTGATAAAGCACAGCAAACAGCAGAGCTTCATATTCATGTGATTCCCCGTGTCCCTGAAGTCTCACTGAGAGATGCAGAGCAGTCCAGGTAGATGCTGTCTCCTTGAGGGTTAGCATCACAGCTGAGGGATTGAGTTTAGGATATCCCTGTCTTTTATAATAGGTAACTAGTAAATCTTCCCAACCCTTGCTCCAGGATAATAAAGCATTCTCCTTATTATCCTGGACAGCAAAGAAACCTGTCCATTGCTCTGGGAGAAGACACTACCTCTGTTTTCCAAGGCTTTCCACTATACAAACATCCCTGAGAAGATAGTCCTGAACAAAAACCTGTCAGGCAAGATGTGCAGAAACATGAGAGATCCATGTAGTATTGTCTCCCAGCATTGATATAATTCAGTAAAATTATTAAAAAACAACATAATTTCAATTTTAAGAAGTTTAAACTTGTAATTTGACTATGTACTGTGCAAAAAAAATTCAAGTTTCTGGTTCAATATAGCAGACTTGTGTTTCCTTTTGGTTCTTCTTAAGAGCCCAATAAAAAATATTACATATATACATACACACATATACATAGACACACATATAGAAAACTTGCATATCATATATATTTCTTATATGTACAATTTTACGTATATAAAACATGCATATTATATATGCATATATATATTTATGTGGCTATACACACACACAAATACTTGTATTTATATAAGAATAAACACAAAAAACAAAGCAAATAAGGCATATAAGGAAGTTAGCGACCATCAGGTAATAAACATACCTATGAAAGCACAGTGGGTAGGAGCATGTTGAGGAAAGACAGTACATGGTAGAGCCGCTGCTCAGAATATGCTTCAGGGGAGCTTCAGAGAAGTGACGGTTACATATTTGTAGGATCAAATGTAAGAAAGGAGAAAAAAATAAGGGGATTCATTGAAGGAGTGGTTCATAAGGAATAGTTGTCCCCAACCTCCCCCACCTGGCATGGGCAGCCAGGCTGTCACTTCTTATCCAAATATGGAAGCTTCTTCTAGGATGAAATGAAATGTGCCATTTAGAAATATGCCTCAGGTAGATGTTGACATCACAGGTTTAAATCCTTCTCATTACATCTTACAGTAGAAGCAGCAACAGTCTAACAGCTTTGTCCTCTTCACTCACCCAAAGGAAAGCTGACCAGCTGACGTGTTCTGTTCTATCTCCTGCTGGCAGCCGGGCATATCCACACTCAAGAGAGATTGAAGGGAAAAGAGACCTGACAGCAGAAGAGAACTTTATTAGCCAAGTACTTATTCCTTAATTATGAATGAACAAGTAAGGATTACTAGATATATAAGAAAAATGGCATGAAAGAGAAAGATTTTTTAAAAATCAAAACAAAATCTAATCATAGAAAAAATAATTCAGGAAACAAAAGCAACATAAAAAATAATATAACTTGAGTAATCTGAAATTTTATTGCATCCACAAAACAAGTGCAAGATGTTCTAAAAAAGAAAATCAAAGGATGAGAAAGCTCTCTTAAAGAGAAGCGATAGAGTCCCAAAGTTAAAAATAAAAGCTAAAAGTTCATGGAAAATAAAGCTAAGGAAATCACCTAGTAAATAAGCAAAAGAGGCAGAAAAAAAGAAAAAGCATGAAAGAAAAAATAAAAAGAAACATAAAAAACCATTGTTACTCATAGATGAAGTAATTGGAAATGTAGATAATTAAAAGAAACTGCAAAAAAACTATTAGGAATAATAAGTGAAGCTAGCAAGAACATTGGATACAAGGTCAATATATAAAATTCAAGTATTTTTGTACACTAGATAAATAAGGAAAATGAAATTTAAAATATTATTTACAATAGCAGAAATATTATCAAATACCTAGGAAGAAATTTAGTGAAAATTTTGTAAGACTTTAAAATATGGAACATTTGTAAGAAAAAAATGAATTCATCTAAAATAATTGGAGATTAAGAAAGAGAGATGGATTTATGGATTGGGAATTCAGTTTTCTTAAGATCTCATGTCTACCCAGCTTGAACTGTAGATTCAATGCAATCCCAATCAAATACTAGCAAGACTTTCTATGGAAATTGACAAGCTGATTCCAAAATGTATATGGAAATATAAAAGACTTAAAGTTGCCAAGACAATTTTGAAAAAAAAAGGCAAAATTACAACATTTAGTCAGACTTTAAGATTCACAGTAAAACCAGAAATTAAGGCAGTGTGGTATTGGTACAAGACTAGACAAGTAGATAAATGGAACAGAATAGATAGTTCAGAAAAAGACCCACACATATAGACTCAGTTGATTTACAGCAACACTGGCACTGGAATTCAGTGGAGAGAGTTGCCTTTTCAATAAAAATGATATTGGTGACTCTTGTATCACATCATAATTAAAAAATAATTTGCAATGGATTGTAAACCTAAATATGAAAAGTAAAACAAAATAAAGTTTTTACATGAAAATATAAGGAGAATATCTTCATAAACTTGGGAGTAGGGAAAGATTTCTTAAATAGGCACTAATCATAAATGAAAAGACTGAGAACATGGATTTCTTTATATTTAAACATTTCTGTTCATATAAAAACACCATTAAGAAAGTTAAAGGGCAAGCTACAGAATGCAACAAGATAGTCATAATACATATATCTGAAAACTACTTATGTCCAGAATATATAAAACGTCCCACAAAACCAATGAGAAAATGCATGTAACTCAATTTTAAAATACATAAAATACTTGAGCAAAAATTTCATAAAAAAGGATATCCAAAGGGCCACACACATATGAAAAAATGCTCAACATCATTATTCATCAGAAAAATGCAAATCAAAGCCATAATGAAATACCATTTACACCCACTGGAATGGTTAAAATTAAAAAGGCTGACAGTAATGCATATTGATGAGGTTGTGGAACAACTGTAATTCTCACACATTCTCTCAGTGGGAGGGTACCCTGGTACAGCCAGTTTAGAAAAAAGTCTGATGGTTTCTTATAAGGTTAAAAATAGTGACCCAGCAATTCCATATCTAGATATATACCTAAAAGAAATTAGTAACAAATTCATCAGAAGACATGTATGAGAATGCTCACATTTGCATTTTTCATAGTAACCCCAAACTGGAAACAACCCACATGTCCATCAATAGGAGGTCTAATATGTAAATTGAGGGATATAGAATATTCTACAGTAATTAAAAAAAAAACCAACTACTGATATTCCAAATCACATAGATGAATCTCACAGAGATTATGTTAAGTGAAGGAAGCCAGACAAATAAAAAAGCATATACTGTATGTTTCCATTTATAGAAAGTTGAAGAATAGGCAAAACTAATTATTGATACTTTGAGGTATGAGGGTATTGACTTCTGAGTTGCTGGAAGCATATTCCGTTTCTCAATCCAGTTCACGGTTATATTAGTGTATAAATGCATATACACTGAAGATTAGTGTATGTTGTTGTATGTATGGTTAAACAAAATAAAAAAAACACCAAGAGACCAGTTCAGGTGGTCCTGTCTTAGTTTGTTTTCTGCTGCTATAGCAGAATATTACAGATGAAATGATTTATAAAGAAAAGAGATTTATTTGGCTTATGGTTCTGGAGGTTGGGAAGTCCAAGGGCCTGTCACTGGTATCTGCTTGGCCATCTGGTGAGAACCTTCTGGTAGTGTCATCCATGAAAGAAAGTGGAATGACAAGGGAGCATGGGAGCCAGAAAGAAAAAAGGGGTTGAACTCCTGAGATAACTAACCCACTCTTGTGTTAACAGCATTAATCCATTTGTGAAGGCAAAACCTAATCACCTCTTAAAGGTCCCACGTATTATTATAATACCATCACAATGGCAACTAAATTTCAACATGAGTTTTGGAGGGGACATTTAAATCATAACAGGTCCCAAACTCACCTATATGTGACACCTAAAAAAAGAATGGTGAAAATGGGGGAAGGGATTCTTTTTAAAAATGTTGCAAGAGACCTTCCCAGGATATTCAGATTGAAGGGGCTCACTGACTGTTAGGAAAGATGAACTTGAAGTCAACAATATAAAATGTTCTGATAAAATTATAGTGCATTTAGGATAAAAGAATGTTCACAAAATCTTCTGGAAAAGAAAAACAAGCTATGTGTAAAGGAATAAGGATGATATTGACATCAGACTTCTTATAAACAACTGGATATTACAAGAAAATGAAGCAATGTTCCCGCAAAGTTTTCAGCCTACAAATCAATCAGGTGTGGGAACAGAATAAAATATTTTTTGACAGGCAAGTAAGGGTAATGTTTATCTTTTAATTATGTTGTTTTTAGGAAGTTAGTTGAAGATGTAGTCAAACAACAGGAGGAAAGAAGCAAAAAATGGCAGACATGGGGTTCTGATAACTGTGGATTCAACACAGGACAGCAGAGAAGGGGAGTCACAAAATGACTACTATAAAGCAGACCTAGAGAGAAAACATTCCAATTTGGTGTAGGAAGACCAAAAAAAAAAAAAAACCCAAAAACCAAAAAAAAAACATGAAAGAGGTTCCCCCAAAAAGTAAAATCTGTAGAAAGTTATGACGCAAACAATATGCAAATTTAAAGCAAAATTGAAAAAATTCAATAAAACAGGTTCTATTTAACTTTGTTGCAAGGGAACATTTTAATTTGAGTAGTGTAGGGGTCTATTTTGAATTACCTTGGACCCATAGGAAAAAAATATCCTAACACAAAACTTGAACTGACAGCAAACGATTTTTGCAAATTCAATTTGTCATATGTACAGAGCAGGAAAGTCCTATATTGTTGAAGGGCAGAATATGAACGTGCACCATCTTGACAATGCCAAAGTCAAAATACATTTGACAGAGGAAGTGAAAGGAGGAGTGGGTTGGAGGAGAGGGAAATGTTGCTAAAATTTTTCAGAGAAAAATTTTGAAATATTAATTAAAATAGATGGGAAAAGAAGTGTAAGTATATTACATAAAGTCACAAAGGTAAACAATAAAATATTTTAAGGTAATATTATCATCAAACTTTGCAAAGAGTGAGCAGTAAGAACGAAGACGCATAAACACATTGTAGTGTATAAAGCTGATTTCATAAAGAAATGAGGTTTTAATTGTTTAGAGTTAGGACAGCAGTCACTAGGAGAATACGATGCAGATCGGGTTAAAATAGTTTCTTCTAGTAGCAGAACTGTTGATGAGACTGTTGGTATTGGTGAGAGAGGTTGTTGCTTTCTCATTGTAAATTCTTCAGCACTACTTAATCTGTGACCATATACATGTGTTATTTTATTAAAAAATTAAAATAAAAATGTAATGGCCATTTGCTATGGGTACCCCCCCCCAAGGATTCATTCTCTGCTTCCTTTTAGTAATAGGAACCAGATTCTCAATACTCTGCACACAGTTCCCATGCTTTAGAGGGAGGAGGTCCACCCTCAGATCCCATCTTGTCTGCCCAGAGCTTGGATGAGGACTGAGCACATGCTCCAGTGAGGCCCACGAGACATGAAACAGAGAACTTTGCCTGAGGATGTCAGGGGAAGAATTTTCCTCTCTCTTCTCTGAGAGCCACCTGGAGAGAGCTGTCTTAAGGCTGGATATAAACAGGGACACATACAGTCCCAGAAGCTGCTGACAACCACGTTGTGACCATAAGGCCTTAAAATGAAGGTGACAGTGCAGGAATCAGGAAGGAGAGACGGAAAAAAATGTTTCTTTGGAGTCTCTGAAGAGCCACCTTTTAAAGCCTCACCTAAGACAGGTCCTAGCACCAGAATATTTAAGTTACTGGGGCCATTAAATTTTATTTTATTTATTTATTTTTTAGATTTAATTTTCAAAGTCAACTCAAGTCAGGTTTTTTGTTACTAACAACCAAAAGATTTCTAAAAGACAAAAAAAAAAAAGAAAGAAAGACTTTGAGAACATTTTTAAAACAAATAATATGCTATATTTTATAGAATTTTATAAGTTACAAAACACTTTCAAAGATTTCCATTTAACTTTCACAGCATTCTTAAGAGGTAGGAATTGTTATCCATGTATTACAAATGAGAAAACTGAACAGAATGGTCAGGTGACCTACTCAAGCTTCCTTGGTTATGAGCGACCAGTTCTCTTGACTCCAAGTACTGTGCTCTTACTAAAATATCACACTGCAGGTGTAGACAAATGAACCAATGGAATAGAATAGACAGCCCAGAAACAGATCCATGCATATGTGGAACTCTAATGAGGGCAGAGGTGGCCTGGCATTTCAGTGGAGAAAAGAGGGATTATTCAATAAAAGGAGCTGGAAAAATTGGTTGTCCATTTGGAAAAAAAATGAATTTGGTTCCCACCCTTACACCATACCCAAAAATCAACTCCAGATGGATTAGGGACTTAAATGTCAAAAGCAACTTTAAAACACTTAGTAGAAAAATATAGGTGGATATCTTTCCGATCTTGGGGTAAGAAAGGATTTCTTAAACAGGCACAAAAGTATAATCCATAAAAGAAAAGATTTATGATTTTGACTTTATTAAAATTAAGAAATTCTGTTCATCATAAGAATTCTTAAAGAAGGTGAAAAAGCAAGCCACAACTTGAGGAAAATTCATTGGCAATGTGTAACTGACAGAAGTTTATTATCAAGGATATTTAAAGACTCCTAAAGAATACTAAGGAATAGTCAAACAGTTCTATAGACAAACAAACAAACACAACCAAATACAGCAATAGAAATTTTACAGGAGAAACATATACAGCTAAAAACATATGGAAGGATGTTGAGCTTTATAGCAGTATGTACTAGCAAATCAAGACATGGAATAGCAAATCGTGACTATAATGGATATCACTTTATATTCATTTTATTGACAAGAATTAAGAATTTAAACTATACAAAAATTGGAAAGTATATGGATCAACTAGATTTCTTATATATTGCTAGCATAAATTGGTTAACCAATTGGAAAGCTATGTGACATTATCTTCTAAAGTTAAAGATTCACATACCCTATGACCCAACAATTTTCTAGGTGTATACACGAAAGGAAATTCGTACATTCATGCCCCCGGAGAAACATATAAAAATGTTCATAATAGCACTGTTTGTAATAACAAGAGCAGATAGCAAATGGCCATTAACAGGGAAACAGATAAATAAATTGTGGTATATCTGGAATATGTTAATAGCAATGAAAATAAATGAACTGCAGTTATATGCCATAATATGATGCTGAGTGACAGCAAGTTCTCAGATGACCACATGATATTCTTTACAATGTTCAAAGATTACTAAAACTAAGTGACAACATTTTCGATCAAACATATACATGTGCTAAAATCATTTTTAAAAATAAGCAAGGAAATAATATAAACACAAAATTCGGTATATCAGGGTGTGCAGTAGGGTAATGGGATGGGGAGAATTGTATAGGTAAATGCAAGTATTATCCACACTCTAATTCTTGGGTTGGGTGGTTGGCTTTTATTACTAACAAAGTAATAAGTCAAGGAATACAAATGGATAAGTGAAGAAATAAAATAGAGTCATGCATAGACCAATGATGACAGGATGTCATAAATCAAGTCTTTTCATAAGACTGTGAAATGGGATTAATAACAGTACTTACCCCCTAAGGTTGTTAGGAGAGTTAAAATTCTTAGAACAATACCCAGCACATAGTAAGTTTTATATTAGTATTTGTGAACGATAAATACAGAGAGAGAGAGAGAGAGACAGAGAGAGAAAAAGAGATAAGGAGAGAGGGAGAAAGAAGGAAGAAAAAGAAGGAAGGAATAAAGGAAGAAAAGAAGTAAGGAAAGAAAGAATTATGAATAACCCAGTTCTGTGCACTTGAAGTTCATTATTAAAATGATAGCCCAATGCAAAGAGATGTCAAAGCGTGCAAATCAGGGTGACCCTAATCAGGGAAAATTCCTGAGTGGGGTTAAAATTTGAAAGAATTTTTTAAAAATGTAAAAAAGTGTTGCTAAAATATAAATACACCAGTGGATTGGTTTACTAGTTAATGGGTTAAGGTTCCAGCTTCTATTTTCAGAGTGGAACTTAGTTGCCACGATAATAAGAGGTGACATTTGTTTGATTTTCCTCCCTCAAGTTGTGGAAGAAACCTATAAACTCCTCTATAAATAACCAAGTAGAGGCCGAAAGGTTTCCTGTAACTTACAGCCTAAAGCCAATAACCTCTGATGGCAGCCTGAGTGGTGGTTGAATCAGCAGGGTGGCAGTGTTTGCTGGGGGAATTCCGCCTCCTCCAAGGAGGCTGGACTGGGCATAAGTGTCTTATGTTTTGTTTCCCTCAGCTCTCAATAGTAGTACATGAAAAGCCAATAAACATGAAACATTCCACGTGGTACCTTAGAGTCCTTGAGCCAATGAATAAAGCTTAGTCCGTCTGGCCAAGGAAAACAGTGTCCAGTTGTTAAAGGAGAACATACAGAGAACATACTGTATTAACAGAGCAACACCATCAAATTCCCAACTATGATCAGAGGACAAGACCACAAACCCCTCATCTGAGTGAAGTGCAGACTTTAATGAATTAAAACGCCTTAGTGAAATGCATAGTAACATGTCTGTCCTATTCTGTTTAAGATGGGATGGGGAGGGAGGATAACTGTGTTCCGGGGATGAGTTAAATTGGTAACGGGGTTTGGGCTACGTGCAAAAATGGATCACTCGGATCACAAGATAAACAAGCAGAAGTTTTCTTTGCTGTATTGACCCCAAAGCTACCGGCTATCTTTGATTTATCTTCCAGCTTCATTTTCTTTCTCCCCGTTGTCCAAATGTTTCTTTGCTACCTATGAGGTGGGCACCAAAAGGATTGAGTGTCAGGATGGGTGGGTGTCTCTTTGCCCACCTTTTGGTTAGTTTGCTATTTACATTACGCTCCTATTCAGCAGATCATAAAGGCTGTCTGTTGCTTACAAACAAAACAAAACAAAAAATTACCTTAGGTCTTTATCCTACAATAAATGAAGTTCCAAGTAGTAAAAAACACCAAACTACAGTCTACTTATTTTTTTCCATTTGAATAAATATACATTAGGAACACCAAGAAAAATACACAGAATAATCTAGTTCCTTTGGCCAGACAATGAGAACTGGCAATGCTTGCTCAAGTTTGAGCACTTCCACACACACCAGTTCCATTGGATCCAGAAATATTCTTTCCCTTCTTGGTCCTTTCCAGCAACCCAATTTTGCGGAAAGACCAACTAATGGTTACAAATGGAAACTTGTTATTAAAAAAAAAATCATAGTATAGGGACAGGTTTTCTTAAGAATCAAAAATAAAGTAGATTATGAGTCAGGGATAAAGTCATTTCAAATTCATGTACAAAACTCAAAGTCCTTGTTTTACTTTTCATTCAGAGGGTTTTTTTTCTTCTTTTTCTTTTCAGGATGTGGTCTAAAAAGCATATTGTGATTTGTGTAAGAAGCATGTTCTCATCTGGACCTTTAACAAATTCAGTTGTTTTGTGTTCTGTGTAAGTCAATTTTAGTTTGCCCATCATTGAAAAGAAATTGAAAAAAAAAGAAATCAATGAGAGTGGATAATCCTGACAACATTTTCTACTGTTTGTGAGTCCAGTTGTGAGAGAGTGAAGTTCTGGAGAGGAGGCTGGGATATCTCCAGGGGCGCAGTTTGACTTCATCAAAGCCTCCCCCGCTCCCTGCTTGCACGTTACAGTATCTGCTTTACCAATCAGAGGGAAATTTATCATGTAGGATTTAGGGGAGATATTTATGGCGTCCGTAAGCACAAGGATTTTGCCTGGTGAGATGTCAGCTATTCTCTTTAGGAGATAAAAGGCCGCAGCTGGTGCGATAATAGATCAGGAACCGTTTTAGAATTCCAAAACAGAAGACCTTGTTGAAGAAGAGGGATTTTAAAGAACATTTGCTTTTATTTTTGCCCTTCTATGGTGAACAGGTGTGGGGGTCCATTCAAGAAGGCTGCTTAGATGATTGTGGGACAAAGGAGTAGAGGTAAATATTTCTGATGGTTGGGGACAGATTGAGATTTTCAAACTTCAGGCACGCAGTGCAAGTCCTTTCTATGTGTGCACGCAAAGGAAATAGGAAACTGGGTCAAGGCAAAACAGGCTGTTGCTGTGCGGATTTTTCATTAAGTTGTGACATCCTCCTGGCTACACAAAATAGAAAGCAGCTATGTGACCCGTGTCTGATGTGAACATGCAAATGCAGTTTTAAATGCATTGTACCTAATGGTACAAAGTATCTGGGATAGGCATGGGGTTTCTACTATTTCTTGAGTTTATACAGCAGGTCCTTGAATAATGTTTCATTGAACATATTTTCATTATAACGCCGATGAGCAAAAAAATGGATTCCTGGCTGAAGTCATCGTCTGTGTGGAGTTTGCTCTTTCTATCCATGTTTAGTTTCCTCCCACATCCCAAAGCTGTGCCCCTTAGGTTCATTGGTGAGTCTACATGGTTCCACTGTGAGTGGGTGTGAGTGTGTGTGTGAGTGCACCCTGTAATCGGATGGCTCCTGTCCAGGGCTGGTTGCCGTCTTGGCCCTGAGCTGCCGGGAGAGGCTCTGGCCACTGCGAACCTGAACAGGAATAAGCAGGTAAATAATTCTCTGACTTGTTTTTATTCATCTTTCTTAAATGTATGTATAGACCACATTTACTTCAACATTTAATATTAGAAGTGTTAGGGTCTTTATTTAGAAGTTGGTGATATTTTTGTGACCAAAACATGCTCATTATATGTCATTTTGTTTAAAGTCACAGTTTCCGAGAATCTATCGGCAATGTTAAGTGAGGACTTCCTGTATTTCTGGGCTAAGTATCTTATATTATCTACTGGAAGATAAGATAAAATAAAGTAAGGTGGTAAAATGATCTTGAAAAAATTAGAGTCATCATATTGAATTATAAGAATTATTAAACTTAGAATATGTTAAAACACTAAAATATAAAGCTTAATAGATGCTTTAATAATTAGAGGTTATTATTAGCATTGTTAACATCATTACTATTAAAATCCTTGAGCACTGACACCATTTATTTGTACCCTGGTAACCCTGTATAGTATCTTACACATAGAAAACCCTCAATAAATATTTGTTAAATTCCTGAATAAAAGGTAGGTAGACTTTTTTAAGTGGCTGCAAAATGCCTGATCCACAAGAGAAAAAAATAGAATAACCCTGCTTCATGAATAAAGTATTGATCATTTAGGTGTTAAATTTTCCATTTGTTCAGGTTTTCAGCACAAACACTTGGGGAAATTGCATAGCATTATTTTAAACAATTCTTCTCAGGGGCCCATGAAGCAGGCTTTTCTGCAGACAGGATAGATGTCTTTTACAGCTGGTTGGTGTTTAGTCCTCTAAATTCCTGACTGAAGGAAGAAAATGACTAGGATGTAGGATATCTGACCTATAGATTGCTCATTCTCTGCATGAGTCAATCTTTGAAGTCCAAAGATAAAAATCACCATTAATCATAAAACTTTCCTATAGTCAGATATCCCAAGGCTCTTCCAAAATTACTATGCAGACTGGCCATGGGAGAGATGGGCTCAGCTGTGGTTGCCTTTATGACACAGAACTCCTTCCTTCCAGCTGATGGTATGAATGGGCAGGAAGGAAGAAAAGAAATAAAAGTCAGCTAACCGTGGTTGAGTCAAGCCAGCCCACAGCATTCAAATACTGATGGGGCACCTGACTCTGATGAGGCTTCTAGAAATGCAGGGCTGTTTTATCCTGGGGTGCATTTTCATTAGAAGTACTGGCTTAAATGAAACAAAGAATCTGGACAATGAACGTTCTCATCGTACCAATCAAAGGTTGGAGATTTGGTACATGAGAGAATGCGTTAATATCGCACCTGTGGCTGAGGCACATGTGTATTTCCCAACACTAATTGCTTTTCCTGCAAAGCCAGGTGTTTAAGGAGAACTAAGGGAGAACTAAGGGGGAAGAAAGCTTTTTTTTTCCCCTATGAAAATATGGATCCAAATCAATTCAATTTCAAAAACATTTATTTACTTTGTGTCCCTTAAGTAAACAGAATATTATCCTGAAAAACTAAAGGAGGTAGGAACCAAAGTAAGACAGGAAGTTAGACAGGAAGGAAGGAAGGAAGGAAGGAAGGAAGGGAGGGAGGGAGGAAAGATTGCCCAGTGACCTTTTGTGCTGTTTAATAGACACATTATTGCTTTCAGCCCTCACAGCAGCCTTGGGAGACTCATGTTGTTTAATCCTTTTACAGATGCGGAAATGAAACTCAGGGAGGTTGTTACTTGCCCAGTGACGGAAATATTGTTCATTTAATTTAGCTTTTTCATGTCTGATTCTTTTCTGTATTTTTGGAATCCCTTTCTTTTTGATTCTTAGCAATAAGGATGGGACAGGTAAACCTCTTGCAGCTGGAACGGAAAATGCTGGATGCTCACTTACCGCATTTCCCCAGCCTCCCTTGAAGCTATGGCGAAGGCTCTAATAACCACAGGCATCTGCCCCAGATTTTTTCTCAGAAGTTCCTTAGAGGGAAGGAAAGGAGAGTTATTCTTGTCCTCTCTGGCAGTGGCTCTTGTGTCTCGTCTCTGTATCTGTCTGTCTCTCCCCCCACGCCACCATGCTGTAAGAACAGAAGAATCTAATAAAACTTAGGATGTTTTATTACTAAAGTTTTTCTGACGCTTAATTTTAGGTTGTTCCTAGAAGCTGGATCCTACGCTTTGGTTCTCTAGCCCTTCTAACACTTCATTAGCTATTCAATATCTTTTTCAAAAAAGCCTTCTTATAGACTATTTAACACATGCAAAAATATAGAGAATAGTGTAATATGCCCCCATATATCAATTACCTTCTTAAACAGCTGTCAACACAAGGACACTCTTGCTTCATCTGCACCCCTATCCATTTCCACCTCACCAGGATTATCTCAAACAAATCTCAGACCTCATATTCCTCATATTATTTCATCTGTAAAATTCTCAGTCTTTATCTCTAAAATATAAATATTCTTTTACAAATGAGCACAATATCATTATCCTACCTAATAGTAATAGTTCCTTAATATCATTAAATATCTATATTAAAATTTCTCTGATTATCTTATAATTTTGAAAAGTCTTTAAAATGTCTTCAAATCAGGGTTGAGACAAATTCCATATATTGAAATTGGTTGATATGTCTTTTAAATCTCATTAAATGTATAGATTCAATTTCCCTCTTACTCTTCTTTTTTTTTTCTTTGCAGTGTAGTCAGAGAACCCCAGTTGTTTCACTGTAGCAGTTCCCGCAGTCGAGATTTGCTAACTGGATCCTTGCGGTATCTTGTTTCACCCTCTCTGTGCCATGTATTTTCTGTAAGTTATTATTAGTTAGCTCTAGAGGCTCAATCAGATTCAGTTTTGATTTATTTGGCAAGTCTACTTCATAAATGGTGCCTTGAACCTCTATTAAAGGCATATAATGTCAAGTTGTCTCCCCTTTTGTGATATCAGCAGCAACTGAAGGTCATTATTTAGATGCATTATTTCATTAGGAGTAGTAAAAAGTAGTAAAATTTTATATTATAATTCTATCATTCCCTTTAAATATTTCCTGGAATTCTTCTATAAAAAGGAAATTCTTATAAATTCTTTGGTTGCCTTGAGGTAACTGTCATATAGAAAAGTCAGAATAAAAACTTAATCCTTTCCCTTTATTTACTAGTTTTCAAAATAGAGAACTCCCTGGTCAAAAGTGGCCAATTGTTTTTTATTTCTATAGTCATTGTGAACTAAGAGATTTGGATATATTTGACGTCTTTTAATCTATTGAATTTATCTTTACTGATATTTAAATTGACCCATCTCTGCCCAGCAAGAGGCTCTCCAGGATGGCACAGGATGGCTCCTGAGTCCTGACACACCCTGTGGTCTTAGATGGTGTCTTTTCTCTGTGGTACAACAAGGTGATCCAGGCTCATTGTGTGCATTTCCTTCTCAGACCTGGTGTCAGTCATTTCTTCAGAGTATTTAGGGAATACTCATTGACCCTGAGTTGATCTTTGTTTTTAGACATTTTCAGTGAGCAGAGATAGTAAATATGGTTTTTTTAAAAATACAAAATTATCATGAAGTCATATGAATACTTCCAAATCAAATTTAAGACTATAGAATTTTTGCTTATTCTAATCTATATTACCTATGTTTTTTCTTTTTCCTGTGCTGAAAATTCTCAATTCCCAGTGGATGAATCTTAGAATAACACTACCAACAGCACTACTAATAATTTGATTAATGGAAAGAGATTGTGTGTGTGTGTGTTTGCAATTCTTTGTATCATTAGGGAAAATCCCACTAAGGACATGTAATCAGTTTTGTGTTTTAAAGACTAATTTTTCTCTGCATGGTTATGCCACAAACCAATATCTAGTTGGTTTACTTGTTTTAGTTTGCTTTTGTTCTCAGGGATTGCTTTTTCAAAATTTAATTTTGATATAATCATGAATAATATTTGGTGATTCCCTAAGAGCCACAAGGTCCTAAGATATAATAGGAATGCTTCTCCCAACAGCAAGGATGTGTGCAAACAATATCTATTCACAATACCAGAGCCTGCTATTCCTTCTATCACATTAATTCCTTTAAGTGAACAAGAAGCCACTGTTTAGTAGTGTCCAAACCCAGGAGTATCCATACTGTTCTGACCATTGTAATATATCTCACAGCATGGTTAAAAGACAAGGACAGTGTGTTGCATATTTCCTTGAAAAGTGCTGTTCACAAAGCAGAATATAAATTAAGTGCTATGGAAGTTAATTTGTTATAGGAGAGTAGGAATATAAGGAAGCACTCTGGGCTGCTGAGGTTGGGAAGAGGTAGAACTGAATGAATGAATGGAGTGATTCATTCATTTAGGAGGTGTTGAGCACCTGCACACTGGTTACAAAAAGAAGAAGGCAGCTTTTGTGATCTAGTGGGAAGTTAACAACAGTTCCATGTTCTCTCTGCTCTAATGGAGGTATGTGCAAGGTATAAAGGAGGAGATCATATTTATTTCAATGTTTAATATCAGAAGTGTTTTGTTCCTTATTTAGAAGTTTGGTGATATAAATTCCCAGTAGGTAAACCTGAGGGAAGTCAAAAAAGTACTCAGAGAGCAGCTGATGTCCAGTCTGAGTCTTGCAGGAGTGTGAGTTTATCAGGTGGGTGTGGAGGATGGGGTGGGGATGGGGTGAAGGACAAGGCAAGCCAAGGAAGTAGTTCAGAAATGAGTTTGAAGGTAAAATAGAGTTTGAGGGAGTTTGAGAGCAAAGAGAAATAAAACTGGAGGAGTGCACGATGAAGGATCTTGCATGCCAGTTAGGCAAAGGAGAATATGAAAAATATTGGGTTAACAGGGGCTTAGCCTTCTGTCTAAAGAAATAAAAATTGCAAAATATAAACTAAATAACAACCACTGACATACTAATGTCCTTTGTCATTATAATGTCGTTTTTGATGAATATGTAATCAACAGCAGCTTAGAACACTTCCCATTTTAGTTTCTTCCTCTCTTAGTTATTTAATGACCTGGAAATAGCACTTGACTTGAGTAAACGCCATAAAAAGGGTCCTCGTGATCTTTTGGTGTTGTGAAGAATCCTTGTGTAGTATGAATAATTTTACCCTGTAAGTTATCTGTTTGCAAATAAGACATTTAGAGGCAAAGTCAGAAATCTGTTTATAATTGTTATGTGGGAATTCCCAGGAAAATTCCCAAATAGGTCCTGATGGTAACCTGGCAGGGCTATGTAACCATGTTTCCTCTTTAATACAGAACAAATGAGAGTAATACATTTCTCTTAGTCCTTCATGTAAGTTATTTGCATGTTCAGTAAGAGGACTAAAAATATATGCAGGTACTTTGCACAAGGAACTAAATAAAATAAAAGATATAGTCCTTTTTAATGGACAAAGATTGTGAATCCCATCCCTTTTCCAAAACCCTGCCTTGAGAAAAATAATGAAATGAGTCAGATACTCCTTCAGTTTTGTAGAATGACAGCCTGGGAATTCTTGACAGACACTTAACCCTAGGCTTGGGCTCCCCCTGGGTGTCTGCTATGGAGGTGTGATCACCAAAGTCTCAAATCTTCAGATGACGACTGAACATAGTGCTGATGGATGATATCTAAGTATTGTTTGTCATGATATTTGATAGGAAGTAAAGGGGAAGTAAAATTCTTTGATGAGCCTCTGCTTCTTGCTATAAGAGGGCTCTATCCTTTCTATTTTTTCTCACTACAATGAAAAGAAAGAGAATGTCTTCTGACCCAGGGACAGAAGGGACTCTCAAGTGTCGCACACTCTGAACAATCAGATAAACGATTGTACCAATGCGAGCAAGGGGAGGTATGTATCTAACATCTACTGAAACATTTGCCTAAACTCCTTTTTGGGAGGGATACCTGGAAGCATGAGTGAAAATTTCCATTTAAGATTCCTTCCATTGCTATTTGGTATGGAAATGCAGGGAGAGGAGGCATCAGATTCAGGGAAACCAGGAATGGGCCTATCGCAAGAGTTCAGTTAAGAGACAGTGTGGGCCTTAACTGGGATATTGGCTTTAGAGATGAGGATGAGGTGGCAGATTGGAGAGCCATTTAAGAGGGATGGAGTGAGGTGGGAACAGAGAAAGAAGAGAAGATGTCCAGGTTAATAAAGCTTGAAGGGTGGGATGATGAGGAGGATAAGGAAAGATGGTGGGAGGAGGGAAGAGCCCCAGAGGCTAATGGTGGCGTTCCTGCCTGTAGCTTACCTAGCCCTGGGGCACTCCGACTTCTACTAGCTGAAGGGTTCACACCTCCAATCCCTTTCCAGAGAGAAGTACTGAGCAGCTCAGAGTATTTGAATGGGAAGAGGAGAAGCAAACTACAGCTATTGCTGAGGACCACTCTAAGGGCCCAGCCCATGCTGCATGCAGTGGAGGTGAGAGGGATGGCTCACAGAACTCCACATCTGCTTGACTATTCTCCTGGACTTCTCAGTTAATGCTGTGTCGTCTAATTTATCAGGAAGAGAGTGGAACAGAGTTCCCGATCACAAACTAAACCCTGAAATTATTTTTTGAAACATTGATGCAAGGAAGCTGGAAAAACTATTATTTAAAAGTTGCGAGCTGTTGTTTTGACCCCCTAGATGTTTCATTTCTCAGAGCCAGCTGTTCTCTATGGAGGGAGAGCCACCAGAATAGGACCTTTAGTAATACAAATGCAGAGCAGGTGTGAATTCAATCCTTTTCATAATAATAAAACTCACCGTTCATTTGAATGTATTAATACATGGTTTAATATGAAATTATAACACACTTAGACTTGGGGATGGAGGACCCAAAATCTGGGTGCTGCACTTTACAGGGTCCAAAGATCTAGCTCTGCTCTGCCTGTGCCTCTCCCCATGGGCCAAGGAATTTCTAGACCAAGTGGATGTGCCCACTTAAGGTACATCCTCCTTGCTCCTTCTAGACTAAGCTTCAGGCAGGCAGACTTATCCATTAGGTACAATAGGCACAGTGGCCAAGGCCCAATGACACTGTTAAGGACCATAAAAATGTTTTAATTTCTTCTAAAATTAGAAGGAAAAAAATGAACTTTTGGGTTGAAAATATATTCTATATAATATTAGTATATTTGTTTCTATACCAACACAGTTGTAAGATATAACTTTTAATTTTTTTAATGGAATAAGGGGCCCACAATGATAAAAGTGCCTAGTGCTCATTAAAAACATAATGTGGCTCTGCCTCTGGGACCCCAGGACCCCAGACTTTTATGTCCATTTGGCCCCAGCCTGCTTCCAGGTACTTGAGCAAGCTGTGTGATAATAAATGTTGCAATGCTTTAAATGAACGTGGGAAGTGCAACTGATCTTTGATTATTATTGTCATTAAGAAGATGGCATTGTACACTGAGCCCATCAAAGAGATGCAAATTAAATGAAGGCTGTAACAAATTTTCAGTAAATAATTAAATGCTGAATTTTATCTAACAGCAGCTGCTAATTTTCTTGTAGAGAAGAAAATGCCTTTGATTAGGGGAATATCTCAAAAAACCATTGAAGTAGAAAGTTCCAACGTGCTGAGGATGGAGAGCAAGAAGGTGGAAAGTTGCTGAGTCCTTAATGACATCACTGAGTCATTGGACCACTCTTGGAACCACCTTGTATCTTAGCTTTTAATTCCCCTTAATGTTTAAAACATTTTTCATTAGAATTTTTATCTCTGGCATGAAAGAGGATCCTGCAGGATTTGCAATTTTCTATTTATTTACTTTGTTTGTTGTCTGCTTCACTCCACTTGATTGTAATCACCATGACAGAGTGACTATGCATCTTTTGTTCACCCAGGAATATCCAGTGCTGCCAGATAGAGTGTGGCACATAGTAGGTGCTCACTAAATGTCTGTTGCAGCAAAAAGTGAAAGAAAGAAGGAATGAATACTTTCTCTCCAAAGATAAGGGGACATGGGATCCAGACAAGCTGGACCATTAGCTTAGGTCCAGCGCTTTGCTATATTACTTTTTCCAGTACCACATCACATCCCATTGCAACAGGGTGAGATCTCCTAAGAACACCACTGACTATTTCATGGCTGCAGGAAGGGCTCACAAATCCTCCCTCTTCTGTAAAGCAAGTCAGCTCTCTTCTCATCAGTCAACACATGGATCCATCACAGAAACATCTGGGCTAGCCAAGTTAATCCTTGACTAAACTGGGATAGCACTGATCATTCAGCCTTAAGAGTTGAAAACCACAGCATTGATGAAGGACGGGGCATTTTTTTAGGTAGAGAGGCATAATCCCTGGGATATGAAACTTCACTTAAAAGAAGACAATTTCACAGAAATGCATTAGCTTGGGGAGTCTAATTGCTGTTCTCGCACCAAGGAAATTCAGAGGAGAGCTCTTTGCCTCCCTCCTTGCTCATTCCAAAGGTAGGAGCCAAGCCTTGCCTCAGAATGCCCAGGCTGATGTTTATTGTCCAAGCCTTAAGTTTAGCCAGTGAAGCTCAAGGCCTTTTATGGGAGTCAAAAGAATAAATAGCATTTTAAATATATGTTCTCAAAGGTCAAGCCTTTGACCCAAATCTGAGAATTGAAGGAATTGTTTACTCTAATAATTCTGCTAGTTCTCCAACTTTATACAAACCATTTATTTCAGAATGTAAAACTTGAATAATCTTTGCTCACCTGCAGTTTTGTGGTCATTTAGAAAATATAGCAGTACTCCATTTTAATTGGAACTGAGTGACAGGAATAAGCCACTTTATGAGTTTTCTAGATAATGGTGGTAAGATTTCAGAAAAAGGAAAAAAAAAGCCACTTCTCTTTCCAAGTGGTATTTTACAGTGAATTTTTTTTCCTTTTTATTGCATTTTAGAATTCTAATGAAGGCATTTCTGGGAAATGTTTTCTTACTTGTTAATGAATCATCCACTTTGGGAATCAACAGGTGATTTCAGGAGCCCAGGTGTGAGTAACTGATTTAAGGTGGACCTTGTGGGTGGAACCAATGTTTATTCAGTGCATTCATCTGACAAACATTTGTTGCACACCAAATCAGAGTTCAGTTTCAGACAATAGAAACCAATTGAACTAATTTCATCAGAAAGCTATTTAATAGGAGGGATTAGGTGTTTACAAAATAGGAGGGCTGGAAGCCCAGGCTCTAGGCTGGCACTCATATAGCTAGACTCTGGAAACTGAGACTCTAGCTGCCACAGAAAAGCCAAATGCATTCATGACTCAGCTTGCTTGCCAGCAAGAGCATGGCTCTGCCTCATGATACTGTGTTTTTCAAATCTCACTTGGGTGAGTGGGCTTGGTGGAAGCTGGTTCAAGCATGCAGCTTGACCCTAAGGGAGTGTGCATAACAAGTCTGATGTTGTTGGCTTCCTAGCCACCAGCACAGAGTAAAGTTTTCTGCAAGAAGGATTTAATGTAGTTGAGTAAGGCAATGCATAGTGCCTGATGTACATTTCTACCCTGCTTGAAGTACAAAATGAGTAAGAGCCAGCTCCTGACCTTAAGGAGGTACAGTTTAGAATGAAGACAGACTCCTGAACAAGAAGTCTACTTTGAGGTTGCCAGCACAGTGTTAGAAACAGGTATTCAGAGGGCCACTGGTGAGTGGTATTTTGCATCTGGGTGCAGACCAGTTCTCCAGGTGGCCTTGGACCAACCCAGTCCTCCCCGTGTGCCACTTGTAGCTCTCAAGACTAATGGTAAAAGGTGCTGGGAATGCAACATCCTGAGATAAGGCCTGGGCTCTGTTCCAGTCCCCCTAGAAACAGGATGTCCTTCAAGGTGTTAACCCAGCAGGTTGTGTTATCCCTGGGGTAGCAAACCAGAGCAGGCTGCTTTCCAGGTTCCTTCAGCTGCGGTGCAAGTGGGGCACATGCAGAGGAGACACCATCCACCCTGGGTAGCTTCCCTGAGCCTTGAAGGACTGGCTCTCCGTGAATCCTAGGCTTCTGCTGTTCCTCACTGCCGCTTCAGGGAACCTATTGTGTATGTGAGTGTTCTGGACGACCCGACTCAAGCGAGTGGTAAAAGTGCAGCTCAAGATGCATGGAGTAACCAGTGCACAGTGAATCTGCTTCACACTGGGTTTTGATTATAAATTTGAAAATGCATTCTTAGAAGTGCTTAACTTTAAAAGGGAAAATATTCTGCTATTAACGTGGACTCCTTAAAACCACAAAGGAGATTAAGGGAAGAATAAAAGTGATGACTCCTTCCATTCCTGCTTTCCCAAACAGACCCTCTAATTCCCTGTGTGGTCCCTCCCCTCCCCTGCAGGAGGCTCATGGTGCTATCATCTCCACTTATTTGGACAAAGGAGCTGGATAGGTTTCTTGGCTGGGGTTAGGCATCGGGCCACTGGCAGAGTAGACAGGCACACGGAAATCCTGAGGCCGAATTCACTGTTAGCCCTCTGAGTCACAAAGTACCCCACCACCACCTCCTCCCACCCCCATTCTGAACCTGGATCCTATTCAAAGATGTTTTCCCCTCTCTTTGACTTACCTTCTGAATTCATTTGGGAGGAATGTACCAAGATCTTTTATATCCTACAGGAATGTTGAACTCAGTGAAAAGTGATGTGGTTAAGAAAGCAAATAATATGCTGAAAGATGTTCATTGGAAGTGGCTAGGGACATCAAAGAGATTGATGAATCTGCATTTCAAAAAGCCAGCGGGGGGTAACATTTCAACTTACCTCATAATCATCCTGCTTCTTAAATCAGCTATTCATTCCCAATGATGTTTCTTCCTTCCCATCAGGGCAGAATACTAATATAGCTACCCCCAGGAAAAAGATGTCTGGAAATGGTATTGTCTTCTTAAATCAAAGCAGCTCAAAGAAATTAGTCTCCTTTATTAACAGAATATAGTTGCTAATGTTCAATGAGCATCTACTATGTTGCAGGTGCTGTACTTAAGCACTTGACATGCATAATGTCATTTAATGCTCAATAGCATTGCTGTGATAGGTAATACTCTTGGCCCTATTTGACAGTTTGGGAAAATGAGGGTACAGAGGTTAAGAAAATTACTCCCTTGAAAGTGCTAGAGCAAGGATTTGAACTCTGTTGATCATATCGGGCACTATATGATGTTGCCTCATTGCCTTTAAACCGTACTAGGTTGGGGTGAGGTGGTAGGGATATATAACACACACTGTTCAGTGAAATTACTTTTCCAGGATAAGCAAGAGAGGAGAAACACTACAATAATCTGCTGAAGTTTAGTTTCCACTGACAGTTATGGATTGCTAAGAAATTGGCCATAGAGGTATGTGCCAAGCAAGAAATAGAAATGAGCTACACAGGCAAGGCATTGTGACATGTCAATGACAGAGCCACAACAGTCATCTTCATTAAAGCCCAAGGTTTGGAGGAACCGTAAAGAACATCTGGCACAGCAAATCACCTTGGACAAGGGGTTGTCCCAATCTGGCTCCCACTTCTTCAGCAGGAGGCCATGTTCTACCTTCACAGACAGCCTGTAACACTTTCAAATAACTCTCTAATTGAAAAAAAATTTACTTTGTGTTGATCCAAAACCCATGTCCCTGTAGATTCACAAGTAGGTTGTTAGTTCTATCCTCTGACAACGTGTAAAATATATTTTGCCCCTTTTTCCATGACAGCCTTTCAGATATTTAACAACCCTGGCCACCCTACACCAATTCCTTTAGCCATCACTCATATGACGTGGGTTTGAACTATTCCCCATTTTGGTCTCTCTCCTTTAGGAACATTTTAGTGCCAGTTCCATTTTGGGGAAAGCTTTTTGTTAGGTGAAGTATACAAAATTGAATAAGACATGTTTAGAATCTTTAAGGATCTCTTAAAAGCAATTGCATAAGACTGACTATTGTCAAAAGCCTCCCTAAAAACTATACCTAGATATGGACCATTAGAAGAATTTAGAGTGGAATAGGACCTCCCCAAGTTTGGACATCACACCTCCTTTAATGAGACTTAAGTTTACATTAGCATTTTGAGTTGTATTGAGTCAACTAAGCCTCTAAATGTTTTTGACAGTGTTGGCTGCTAAGCCGCAAACCAAAGGGCAAACACTACAGAGGCACGGCATAGGAAGGAATGTGGGTTTTCAAGGTTTTCTCACTCATTTAGCAATTCATGTTAATACTACTTATTCATTCATTAATTTACTTACTTGGTCATCCCACAAGAACTTACTACTAACATTTGTCTAGTTATACATAACATACTTGGGTGGGCTGGATGTGAAAGAAATATGAGACTATTCCCTGCCTTTAAGAAACCCATAATTTAGCTAGGGAGGGGGGAAAAACAACTACAAAATAAAGTAAATTCTCAAAGTGTCACATAATAGAAAAACATGAAATTGAATTAGGAGCCCTGAGTTTTAAAGCTTTGACTGAAGCTGGTCACATTACCTCTCTAGATCTCAGTTTTCTCATTTAAATAATGATACCCTTGGACTTTTCAAGTTCTTTCTAGTTCTAAGGATCTATACTTCTAAGTGCAAGATGACCGTATGCTTCTTGAGGGCAGGGATTACATTTTGTGTATAAGTGAATTTCCCATTAAACAAGATTATAGTGTTAACTTGTAACATCACTCAATATGTATTTATTGAATTGGCTAAAGAATTCAGATTAAATATGTACAGGGGTCTTTACTAGCTTGGGGTACAAAATTACACCCCAGGGCAACACCAAAATAAGCACAGGAATTGTTACCCAAACTGTCACTGGGTGACATCCTAACGTGATGGTCCAAAGATAGATATATGCAGTCTTGAGGCTCAGGTAGAGAGATGACTTATATATTCTCACACATGCCATAATTAGTGTGTGAGATCCAAGCACAAGCTGGGCATACACTGCCTCCTCTTTCTCTTCAAGGTTCCTGCCCTCTCCCTCTTTAGTTCTTTCCATTCCTAAAAAGCCCGTTTTGCTCTATTCTCTTATCAAAGTTTTTGGTGATCCATAATGCAAAGCTTGATGGAAAATCTGGAAGTGTCCCACTTAGTAACCCAAGCAATACTGATTTATCTTCTCTCAAAGTTAAGGTAGGCACAATCCTTAGCAAATGTGGCCCTGATAAGGCCAGATTTTTGGTTATGGAAAAAAATACACATGTGTGTGCACACACACACACAGATACAGATGTCCACACACGATTTTCAGACAGTCATCCTGGTAGACTAGTCTTTACCCAGCTATGGATACACGCATGAGAAGGAAGGCTATTATAAAAGTACTGGCAGGATTTTGGAGGAGAAATGAAAATGTACTGCCAAGAGAAGGGGAAGAAATATGCCACGTGGGTGAAATAAAAATGGCACATGCAATTCAAAAGATGAATTTGAAAAAATTACTTGTGTGTGGAAGGGGGATGGTGATTAGCCGTTTGGAAGACATTGAATGTCAGTGCTAATGAATTCTAGTTTGATACAAGAGGGAGCCATTATACTACCCTTAGCCACTGTAGGAATATGCCACACACTGTAGTTCTTTGTACCCATGCCCAATATCCTCATTAGATTGTAAGCACCTTAAGGTCAGGGGCTGTGTTTTGTAGACTGCAGTGGAAAAACACAGGAAGTAGGAAGACTGGCAAAGAGCTGATCCATTTCTTCTGGTGGGTGTTGAAAGGCCAGTTTTCTACAACACTTTTAATGATGAGGTATCAGCTGTTGCTGAAAATAAAGATGATTATCAGTGGCAGTTAAAGTAGCTACTTGAAATTTACAAAGTTTTGGTTTTGAAAATAACTTAGACTTTGGGAGTAGTGTTTCTCTGGCAAAACTTGACTCCCACCAGAATCCATTTGAGGGACCGAGAAATAAAAGCTCACGAAACTTTGGAAACACTTATGCAAATGGCATTTTGATGAGATAACTGTAAGTAGATCAGGAACACATGGACTAAATCTTCCACAGAGTACCCACTGGTTTAAATAGTAAAGGTCCAGTGTTGTTGACATCATGGAGTTTGGGTTTTGCTGAGTTCCCTATCTTTGGAAAATCAGTTTGAGACTGTCATAAGATGTGTGCAGCTGCGGATTTTTCTCAGATCTGCTTTATGGTTTTATGGCTTTCAGAGTGAAGCCAAAAGCCTTCCAATAGCCATGGTAAGATGAAGCTCTGGAAATCTTTGAAAGCATGTTCCCAGGCAAACCCATCATGGTTATTGACTTTTATAGTTGGTACCTGCCTAAGGGCCAGAGTTACAAGAAAAACTAATTTGGGAGTTTGTGCTTGGAGTCTTCCCTGGATCACAAACTTTGCTGGGATCTCTTAAATGGAAACTTTGGCCATTTCTGGTTTTCCTACAAACTTAAACTACAATTTAAATGGAAAACAAAACTCTCAAAAATGTCTGAGCTGATGAACACAAACAACCATTCTAATGCTGTTTTTCATCTCAGAAGAGAAGTGGTCATGGAAAAGAAGGAAGCAGAGGTTGCAAGTGGGAGAGATCCTCCTGCAAGCATGCCTCTCTAACATGGGCAGGTTAACAGGACAACCAGAGGCACTGTCATCCTTCTGTAGGGAGGTTGGGGGAGGAAGGCAAGCCTCGTCAACTTCTAACTTTCATATTTTTAAACTGCACAGCAAATTGGTGAAAATAGCACATTTCACATCTCAGAAGAGCAGTGTTCAGTTTGCATGCACAAGATGGCTGCATATACAATACACATTTGTGTAAAGTGTCTGCATATAAAATTCAAAAGCTCACACACAAAACAACCTGACATTTTCAAAGGAGGTGACTCCTAAATTCATGTTTATGTTCTCTCTAGATCTACTCCTTTATTCCACATTTCAAATCTGACTATATCTCATATCTACAAAGAAAAATCTTTTCCAAATGGAAAAGATTTACACTGTAAATCTTTTACACTGTAATAAATGGGTGCAAAAGCTGCTATGTACCATATGAAATACAGTTTTAGCAACATTGATAAGGAATATTTTTATTACTAGGACAAAGAATATCTAGAAAACCCATAGGACCACATAGGAAATCTCAAAACACTTGAGGATGCTTAACACATATTTGCATGAAGCTTATAATTATTTTAAAATATGATACATATTATTATAACGGGATTAGGAGGTTGTGAATGAAGTGACCTGATTCACAGTTTTGCTCCTTCCTAGCCATATTACCTTGGGCAAGAGAATTAGCCCCCCTAAGACTTATTTCTTCATCTGTAAAATAAGAATATAAAAGAATCTACCTGATGATGTTGCTGTAATTAAGTGAGATAAAATACATAAGGATCTTAGAAATGTGCCTCAGTTAATAAATGTTGGTCATTACTGCTTCTAAAATCAATAATCCTGCTGCTGCTACCACTGTGATGATGTCAATAACAACTACTTTAAAAAAGTCTACCACAAAAGCAAAAACTAAGTCAGACATTTTGTTTTTCTGTGAAACTTCTCTAATGCAAATAGCGCATTTCTGAGGGACAGAACTGAAAGCTGATTGCACTTGGGAGGACAAAGTAAAAAGAACAATTTTTCTTTAAAAAATACTAATAAACTGCTAGATTTAATTTCCTAATTTTCCTCTTTGGACAGATCCACCAGGTAGGTTTGGTCAGAAGCATAGATGTATGTAGATGGACATCATTATATTTCATCTTTTACCTCAGCTTCTTTGAAAACAAGCCCAAATTACCTGGAGTCTCTGAAAACATATAAACAAACCCTCGTTTACGAGGCTCAGTGGTCAGTTATGTTAAGCTCATTTTCCCATACTCAGTTTTTTGTGAAGCTTCTTGTGAAGTTTCTACTGTATGGATCTTATAACTACATAGAACTCGAAGAACAATTTTTAGTTGTTCTTTAGAGTGACTAATTAGTGGTGAGAAAAACTCTTCAATAGAAGTGGACCTCAGGAGCCACAAAATTCTCCTGAAGTGGTAAGAACTTTCTTTAATTGTCTAAGTTAGAAACTTTTTTCTCTTGTTATGCTACCTGAATGTAGGCAATAAATAATATGGCTCAAGTGTAATGACATACTTACATAGGAGGCAGTATCTTTGTATGGTATGAACAAAATGGTAGAGGAATCAACCATAGGATAATAAATGCATTTGATCACTAAAAATATGAATTTCATGAGCCACCTTGAATTCAGCACTCCCTGTGGCCAGGCCCTATACTAAATCCTTTACATGTACTTTCTCTCTGAAGCCTACAGACAACTCAGTGAAGCAGGTGATATTAGTATTACCTCCATTTTACAAGTGAGGTGGTTGAGGATTAACAAGGATGGGTGACTTAAGTCTAGCAAGGGAGTCAGATGTTAGACTAATAATCACACAGATAAGTACCCGATTTTAAACTATATTAATTTTATAGTTAGAGACAGTAGAGTATATATGTAAAGAATCAGGACTTTGGTACCTTGCTGCTTGATTTGAATCCTTGCTCTGTCACTAACTAGCTGTAAACTTGGGCCAATCACCTAGCCTGTGTTGTAGTTTTATCATCTATAAAATTAGATACTAGTGGTGTTGTGGTCCAAGTGTTTATGTCTTTCCAAAATTCATATGTTGAAATCATCATTCCCAAGGTGATGGTATTAGGAGGTGGGTCCTTTGAGAGATGATTAGGTTATAAGAGATTATTGCCCTTATAAAAGAGGTCCAAAAGGAGACCCTTGCCCCTTCCATCATGTGAGGATATAGTGAGAAAATGCCATGTAGGAACCAGGAAACAAGCCCTCACTAGACACCTAATCTACCAGCCCCTTGGTTTTGGACTTCCCAGCCTCCAGGACTGTGAGAAACAAATATCTGTTGTTTATAAACTACCTAGTCTGTAGTATTTTGTTATTGCAGCCTGAATAAACTAAGCCAAATAGTAACAGTACTTGCATGGATTAAATTAGTTACTATATTTTGAGTGCTAAGAAGAATACCTGGCCCATAACAAATCCTCAATACATCTTAGTTATATTATTATTCCTCTGTTATATATAAGAAAAAACAAGGGTAAGGCAGTCAAGTAATTTTGCCAAGGTCACATTACTCATAGGATTAAAGGGAGGGCTTGAATGTGTCCAAGTCAGATCCCAAGACCTTTTGTCTGTAGTTGTGCTCCTCCCTAAATGCCAGTCCTTACTCAGGGGAGAGGTGGTCCTCCTGGACAAAACAGGAAGGGAGGGCAATGATGAGATGGAGCAGAGTGCTGTGGCCTTTGTTGCAATGAATGGAGGGAGTGATGATGTCATCATGTGGATATCACCAGGACATGTGTTGTTTCTGGATGGAGAAGTGAGGGAAGATGTCCTTTTTTGAGTCTTCACTATCCTCTGACAACCCCGGTGTTATCCCATGCTCAGCCCCATCCATTTGAAATAGTCCAGGGCACAAAATGCACCCAGTTCACCATGATTGTGAACAGTTGATTTGGCAGCCAGGTGGCTAATGTGATTTGCTCTTCAGTCTTCCAACTTAGGCTCACTGAAAGTCTCAGATATTGAGTGACTGTGCTTTCTTGACCAAATTCAGATTACATTAAGCTATTTGAGATTTTATTTTAGTAACTTTCATATCAGAATCTAGTTGAGTATATTTGACTTTTCTCTCAGAACAATGTGATAATTAACCTACATTCTCGATGCTAAGTTTATAGATCTATTTATTAAATGAGTCATTAAGCCAAAATTATCTGGAATAAAATTCTTCTACATGAGTCTGCCTTCCCTCATAAATTTTCAGAAATAAAGTTTTCCTCCATGCAATCTCTTCTAATGAATCTAATGCCGTATGTGGTGATCTTAATTATCTTCAGTGTAAATATAATATACCTCATAGTATATTTTATAATATATTATATTGTTTTTTATATATAGAGAGCAAATTATATAGAATATGTAGTATATCATAATATAGATTATACACTATATTTGTAATATAGTATATAATAAAGAATGGTATATACTTTATAATATAATAGGTTGCCCTGGGTAAGATTTATTTGTCTTCTATTTAAAAGTTTGTAAAATCTCTAAGGAAGGGAGAGAGGGAGCCAGAGAGTGAGAAAGCAAGAGAGAGAAAATATTTCTATTTTCTATTTTCCACCACATACTAAGTGTAGTGTCTGGGTGATGCCACTTAACTTCTCTGAGCTTTGGATTTTCATCTGTAACATGCTTTGATGTCCTTTCAGGGTTATTGTGAGGCTCTAATTAAATAATATCCAAGAAATTTCTCCATAAACCCTATATAATTGTATAAAAATTACTATTATTAATATGTACCTAGGAAATAAATAAATATGCAATGGAACATAGTTGTCTAGTTAGACAATTAGGATTCAGCCATTGTCTTTGAAAAATGGACATATAGCCTTGATGTGGTAGGTTATTACAGCTTTATATATCCCACTCAGAAATTCATTTGTGTACTTGATATTTGCCTGTGTTCAATCTACTGCTCAAAGCACAGTGACCCACCATAGCAATACGATATGCATTCACCCTCTTCAAAGAACTTATTAGAAGAGTATGGACGTAGATAAACAGAGCACAAAATTGAATGTAAAAAATGCCATGAGATGATGGGGTCCAGCTCAGTTCTATGGATATTTTGGGTGGGGATGGGGCCAGCAGCCAGTTGGCAAGAGCAGAAAGTGAAAAAGTCCAGGAATGCTTTATGACGGAGGAGGGCTTGCCTGGGCCCTGAGTAATGGTGCGATATGTGTGTGGCTGCCGGAGGTGAGGAGTGAAGAGAGGTAGGGGTGAGTGGAGAAGGTGTTCTAGGCGAAATGAACTCTGAGCAAAGACATCACGGTGAGAAAATTTTAGTCTGCTTTTTCTCAAAGTATGGTCAGGGGGGTTTCCTGATTTGTGAACTGATTAACAATTGCATGCTTCTTTGTGGGTTCTTGTAGGGAGGAGGGACATGCAAGCCCATGGGTTTTTACTTTTATAATGACTAAGAACAAATGATTACCAACTGAGTAAGGGAGTGACTAATAATGACTAATATTTGGTGTATATACACCGAAATCTGTGAGTTACTAGAATTTCCTTAGGTCTATAACTCCATGTCCTACTTAGAAGTCTGAGTGCCAAAGATCAAGTTTTTGCTGTCTTCATACATACCCAGATAGCTGGAAATCCCTCCCTGCCAATTTTCTCCAGAAGTAAAATAGTTATTTGTGCATCTTAGGAGTTAGCTTAAGTTGATCCTGGCTTTCAATTTTAGTTCTTCTATTATTAATTATTTCAAGATTTACTCTTGTTTTATTTTTTGATTGTTGTGTAATTGCTGGGCCTGCACTATTTTGATAGCTATTCTGTTTTTCTATATATCTTATCACCAACTTCTTCTTTTCTGGACAAAGGGAATAGGTGATATAGATGAGGCTATGCATCCTTTGTCCTGCCATAATATGTCTTTCTTGCCCTTGCATGGCATTTGTTTTAACACCTTCTCCCTCTGCCCTGGGACAAGACTTCTTATCTTTCAGGAAGGAAGCTGATGTGATGGAAAAATACACAGTTCCTGGTTCTCTAGACCAGGGGCTGGCTAATTAGGACCCCTGGGCCAAATCCAGCCTGTAGGCCATTTTTGTAGATAAAGTTTTACTGAAACACAGCTATGCTCATTCATTTACATATGATCTGCAGTTGCTGTTGCACTACCATGGCAGAGTTGAATAGTTCCAACAACATTTCAGAAATCTTAACAATATACTAGCAGTCCTGTCACACAAAACATCTAGTAGAACCATAGTATTGATAACTATTTCCCAGATGGAAATGTGATGGCTCACCTTGGGGGAAAAATGGTATGTGGTGTTTCTAAGAGGTCAACCAGAGCAGGCTGTGTTAACTCATTGAGTGATTCCTTCACAGCTCGGAGTGAACTGACCGCTTTAGGAAAGACTGTTACAAACCTGTGTCATCCTGAAAGGGGACAATCAAATCTTTGTTGGTGAAAGAGGAGTATGCAAAACACAAATGATTACTTGATGAATAATAATAAAGAGTACCCACGTAAAATTACTAATCCTTTAACTTTCAAATGTTTTCCATTCTTTTTATATTCTCCCTTTATGTATATTATTTTGACTCACTCTCTAAATCTACCATTTTTTTGTCAAGAAATGAACTCATCCTGAAATTCCCCTCACCCTCCTGCCATCCTCCTCCTACTTTCCTTGCTCCTCATCTGTTTTGTCATGTATTACTCATATGTCTTCTAGGATAATAGAATCTCTAGATGTTTATCAATGGCCTTGAGGATGAATAAACATCTTGTGGGGTAGGGCCCAATCTTGAGTTTCATCAGCAGAATATTATGTAATCAATATAATAAGCCTGGCATAAGCATTATTCATTTTCAATGGCAAAAATATCTTGAACTTAACAACCTTGCGAAGAATCTACCTGAGATTTTAGAAAGCTGAGTGGCTTCTTCAAACTTGCTTATAAATGGTTGAATGGGCTGTGAATACAGCTTCGGTTAACACCATACTTTTCCCCAGGCTTCTCAGGTAGGGTCTTCATTTTTTTCACTTATGTTTTGGTTTTCTTACAGTGATGTCATTGACTTTTACCCTGAAAAACACGATAGGCCACCGGATTGAATAGCTGAAAATGCATTTGGTATTCATACTATTTAACTCTGACAGTTCTGTAGCTAGATTGAGTAGATATCCCAAATAGTTAATAAATTGGGCCTAATCCTTTATGTTAAAATCATCATTAACAGGTTACACCCTGTTCACCAAAGGTGTGAAATATTTCAGATCATATTAGAAGATATTTCTGGATTATTGGTCATGCCAAATAGCCAAACAAATTGTTTACTTCTCACTTGAATTTTTATTTAAAAAATCCAAATTTCATAACCAGTCCAGATTTCCCAGAGGTATTTGCTTCAAATGGACTCCATTTAGAAATACTTCATGTATTTCTAAATTAAAAGAACCAAGCTATAAGAATCAAAATTTCAGAATAGATTTAAATTACTCTGGCCTCTTTGAAAAAGCATGCTACATCTATTTATATGAAATCCACCATTACAACTAATTCCTGAAGCTTAGAAACCCAAAATTTACAGTAATATGGTTTTGTAGTTAGAAAAAAAGGTTTAAAAGATGCCACAGTAAGACAAATACATGGTTCTAATTATGTGTTTTATTTTTTCTCCTGAGACGTGTTTTTCCATGACACTTAGATATTTCTTTTGCAGGTGGTCAGCAATTTTATTAACGATTGAAAAACCCACTCATACAAAGGCAACATTACCAAATTATAAAAAAACAAGTCATTGGAGAAAAAATAAAACTAGGCTATGGGTAGGCTACTCATAGGACTTGCAAAATCTTCAACGTTTGAACTGCTCTGAACTAAACTACAAATTACAATATTAAGGGGAATGAGTGGGTGATTTCTACTTTCCAAGAACAGTTTCCAACACTAGCTTAGGAGCATATGGAAATTGAGAATATTCTTGATTTTGCAATACAACTATTGTCTTTGCTCAGGATTATGAAAAAGTAGAGGATGCAATTAAAATACAGTGCAAATTATTAGGGTAAATATTTATATTACAACCTTGGCTCACATAGCAGTACCTCCTCAAACATTTTATTTGGTGAAATTAAATCTTGAACACTGTAATTCTGAATTTTCTGAATTTTAACAAGACTTTTCTGAAGGCTTTGGGGTAACAAATGAAAATTTAACACTGCGAGTGACTTTCAACTGTTGCTTGGCATGGCCGTTGTTGGAGTTCACAAGTCAGTTTCTTCTCACAGGGGGTCTTTGCCCCCAGCCTTCCTGCCTGGATCTCTGGTCCTCTCTGTACTGAAAGTGACCCCCTGTGAACTTTGCCCAACTACTATAGGTAATAAAGGATGAGGAAGAAGTGAAGATTGTTGGTTCCTTTCCCAGGCAAGGGGACTTGGTCTCTGAGATTTTGGCATCAGTTTCAAGCCTATCAGATAGGGCTCATGAGGACTTAGCGTAGTCATTACAAGCACTGAATATTGGTTTTTAGACTTTGGGAAGCTAGATATGCACATATTTTCCTTCCAGCGTCTCCTTAATTGTACAACTGAGACAAGAGACTCGAGGTTGTTTGCCTGTATGTCCCTTAACTGGCTATTGAGGTGGTGGCCTGGTACACCTGTGCCGAGACTGGACCCCTCTCCCCAGCCCCCAGAGCAACAACATTACTAGAGAGAACACTGCCCAGCCTCAGAGAGGAAAAATCTATAAACAACGTCTTGGTTCAGCTAATAATTTATAAGCAAATGAAGTAGAAGCTGAAGCATGCTTGTGGGTGTATGTGTGTGTGTGTGTGTGTGTGTGTGTGTGTGTGTTTGGGGTAGGGCTCAGAAATCCATAGAGGAACCAAAGTATGGAGTACTCTGGTTTTCTAAGAGAATAGGCCCAGTCATTAGCATTCCTTTTTTTCAATAACCGGGAAGAGGAGATATCAAAGCCAGGATCTCACTGAGTGATGACTGCTTGGGTGGAACTGGCCACTCGCGAGAGAGCTACCCAAATGCTCAACCTTTATAGTCCTGAGAACTAACTTCCCATCTCTGAGGCAGGGACTCTGAGGATGCAAAGTCATGGCTGGAGATTTGGTTGGGGAACAGCTGGACTTTCTGCCAGTTTGAAAATCCTCAAACAGTTGGAAGACAGTTTGGCAGTTTCTTACAAAACGAAACATACTCTTACTGTATGATCTAGCAATTGCAATCATGCTCCTTAGTATTTACCCAAAGGAGTTAAAAGCTTATATCTACACAGAAACCTGCATATAAATGTTTATAGCAGCTTTAATCATAATTGCCAAAACTTGGAAGCAACCAAGATGTCCTTCACTAGAATGGATACATACACTGTGGTACATCCAGACAATGGAATATTATTCACTGCTAAAAAGAAATGAGTTATTAAACCAAGAAAAGATATGGAGGAACGATAAATGCATTTCCCTAAGGGAAAGAAGCCATCTGAAAAGGCTTACATACTGTATGATTCCAACTATATGATGGGCTGGAAAAGGCAAACTGTGGAGACAGTAAAAAGATCAGTGGTTTCCAGGGGTTAGAGAAGATGGAGAGAGGGATGAATAGGCAGAACCCAGAGGATATTTTTTGACGGTGAAACTACTCTGTATGGTATTATAATGTGGATATGTGTCATTATACATTTGTCTAAATCCATAAAATGTACAACAGGAGTGAACCCTAATATAAACTATGGACTCTGAGTGATAATGATGTGTCAATGTGGGTTCATCAGTTGTAGTAAATGTACCCCTCTGGTGGGGGATGTTGGTAGTGGAGGAGCTGTGTGTGTGTTGGGCAGGAGGAATACGGGAATTCTCTGCACTTCCGCTCAATTTTGCTGTGAACATAAATCTGCTCTAGAAAACAAAGTCTATTTTTTAAAAAAAATCTTCAGTCTTTAAACAAAGACTCAGGCAAAAACACTAGGATGGACTAGAGCCAGTGCTGGAAGGGATAGGAATGTTCTCATTGGGCCTAGAGAGCCTGAGGGAAATGGACATACGGATAGGGTAGCTGTGTGTGTGGGAATTGCTATCCTTTATATTTTATTTTCAAGTGAGAGTTGCCCAACTCTGGACAGAGACCCGGGGTCCATCCCCTCAGTGGGGGACATTGGAATGGGAGATACACAGGCTTGGCTGAAACAGAAAGATTTACAAGCAGAGAAAGTAGCAGAGTAACTTTTTTTTTTTTTTTGAGATTTTAATTCATGGCTTGGTCCTGTCACCTTTTTTTCTTTTTTCTTCTGATTCCAAATCGGTACCAAGGCATTTTCTATATCCGTGCCCCAAGAATTCTTGCAAGGGAGAATGCAGAAGCTGATGAAGTCAGGATTCTATTTGTTTTGTCAACTGCAATTTCTTTTTTTTTTGTTTGTTTTACAAATCATCTCTTTATTTTTTTATTTTATTTAATTAATTAATTAATTTATTTTTCTTTTAATTTATTTTTTTAATTTCAGAATATCATGGGGGTACAACACTTTGGCCATACACATTGCCCCTGTTCTGCCCGTGTCAGAGCCACCATCGTGGTCATCCCCCAAACTGTGCTCCCCACATCCATTCAGTGAGAGTTTTTCCCATCCCTTCCACCCCCCTCCCGCCCGCCCGCCTTCAGATGAATGTTATTGCCCTGTGTGATGTAAGTGTTCATCAGTTAGTACCAGTTTGATGGTGAGTACCAGTGGTGCTTGTTTTTCCAATCATGTGACACTTCGCTTCGAAGAATGGGTTCTAGCTCCAACCAGGATAATACCAGATGTGTTAATTCACTGTTGTTCCTTATTGCTGAGTAATACTCCATGGTATACATATACCACATTTTATTGATCCACTCGTGTATTGATGGGCACCTGGGTTGTTTCCACAACTTTGCAATTGTGAATTGTGCTGCTATGAACATTCGAGAGTAGATGTCTTTATTATAAAATGTCTTTTTTTCTTTTGGATAAATACCCAGTGGTGGGATTGCTGGGTCAAATGGTAATTCTACTTTTAATTCTTTGAGGTATCTCCATATTCTTTTCCATAGAGGTTGTACTAATTTGCAGTCCCACCAGCAGTGTATGAGTGTTCCTATCTGTCCACATCCCCGCCAACATTTGTTATTTGGGGATTTTTTGATATGAGCCAATCTCAATGGAGTTAAGTGATATCTCATTGTGGTTTTGATTTGCATTTCCCTGATGATTAGAGAAGTTGAGCACTTTTTTAGATGTTTGCTGGCCATTATTCTGTCTTCTTTGGAAAAGTTTCTGTTCACGTCCTTTGCCCATTTTTTAATAGGGTTGTTTGATTTTTTCTTGTTGATTTTCCTAAGTTCTGTATAGATTCTGGTTATCAGCCCTTTATCAGAGGTGTAGCATGCAAATATTTTCTCCCATTCTGTAGGTTGTCTGTTCACTCTAGTGATAGTTTCCTTGGCTGTGCAGAAGCTTTTCAATTTGATCAGGTCCCATGTATTTATTTTTGTTGCTGCTGTGATTGCTTTGGGGGTCTTCTTCATAAATTCTTTGCCTAGGCCAATGTCCATAAGAGTTTTTCCAATGTTTTCTTTGAGAATTCTTATGGTTTCATGTCTTAGGTTTAAATCTGTTATCCATTGTGAGTTGATTTTTGTGAGAGGTGAGAGGTGTGGGTCCAGTTTCAGTCTTCTACATATGGCCATCCAGTTTTCCCAGCACCATTTGTTGAATAGGGAATCTTTTCCCCAGTGTACGTTTTTCTGGAATTTGTCAAAGATCAGGTGACTGTATGAGGTTGGTTTTATATTTGGGTTCTCAGTCCTGTTCCATTGGTCTACGTGTCTGTTCTTGTGCCAATACCATGCAGTTTTGGTTACTATAGCCTTGTAGTATAGTTTGAGGTCTGGTAGACAGATGCCTCCCAATTTGTTCTTTTTGCTTAAGATTGCTTTGGCTAGACGGGGTCTTCTCTGGTTCCACACGAAGCGTAGAATTATTTTTTCTAGATCGGCAAAAAATGATGTTGGTATTTTATAGGGATTGCATTGATTCTGTAAATTAATTTAGGTAGCAAGGCCATTTTTACTATGTTGACTCTGCCTATCCAAGAGCATGGTAGGGCTTTCCATCTATTTACGTCCTCTGCAATTTCTTTTCTCAGTGTTTCATAATTTTCTCTATATAGGTCTTTGACCTCCTTAGTTAGATATGTTCCTAAATATTTAATTTTCTTTGTTGCTATTGCAAAAGGTATTGCATCTTTAATTTGTTTCTCGGCTTGATTGTTATTAGCATATATGAAGGCTATGGATTTGTGTGTATTAATTTTGTATCCTGAGACTTTGCTGAATTCATTTATCAATTCCAGTAATCTCTTGGTTGAATCTTTGGGGTTTTCTATGTATAATATCATATCGTCTGCAAATAGTGAAAGTTTGACCTCTTCTGCCCCCATCTGGACGCCCCGAATTCCTCTGTCTTGTCTAATTGCTGTGGCCAGGACTTCCAGCACTATGTTGAAAAGAAGTGGAGATAGTGGGCACCCTTGTCTGGTGCCGGTTTTAAGGGGGAATGCCTTCAATTTTTCCCCATTCAACTGCAATTTCTTAATTAAATGTGATAAGAATCCTGGGCAGAGGGGACGTTAGGGGTCAGCATCCAAGACTCCGTTGATAATGGGGATTCCTGATACTGGGAAGGGGGCCAAGGTTGGGACACCTACTCAGTGACAGCACCCAGAGACACTAAGCGATGCCCCATGGCAGTACCCTGGGAGCAAGGCAAGGCCCCAGAGGGATAACTGCATGGCGTGCCTTGGAAGGCTGCACTTTGGCACATGATTCTTTTGTTCTGAGTATGGGATTGAGACAATACAGACACTGGGCCTGAAGAGCCCATGCAGGATGGGACAGAGAGTGTACATCACTGCTGTCCATGGAGGAGTGCTTAGGACTCTAAGACGTTTGTCAGACCCAAGAATAACTGAGAGTGAATTGATTCAGAATCAGATTTACATTAATTTAGAGTAAATGAATGCATCATTTATAGCACAGTAGAGGTTCTGGTCACAAATTCTTACCTGCAACATCTGCCCATACTATGGACAACCTTTTGTAGAATGTGACACAGGACAGTTCTTTAGAGTGATAGCCCTCAAATAGCTCCATTTCAAATGATGGTCTTTGCTACAAGTGCATAACAAATAGGCCCATCGCAATAAAAAAAAAAAAACCTGTTTGCAGCTTTAACATAGATTGTTTTTAAAGTTTCTATTTTTTCCATCAAAGTTTTTAAATTTTAGGGTATTGATTCAGCCCAATAATGATGATGTTAACAGTCACTGTGGTCATTCTAATAAGGCCATCTCAGACACACATACACAAAAATAATAGAAGAAAATATAGACAACTCCCTCATACAGAAGAATTCCAATAATAATACCGTGCCCTCAAGGCGTAGAGAATAACTCTCCACTCCTTAAATGTGGGCTGTGCATAGTAACACTCTGTCAAAGAGTACAGTTTGGAAAGAGGGAAAAAGAGTAAACTTTGTTCGGAAACCTGAAAAACACTACCTCAGCCATGTGTGCGAGGTTAACATTAATATTGGCACATCATGTTAGTAGTGAGTGCCTTTGGTACGACGTGATGAAAATGGCACCTAGCCTCTGTGGTCTCCCTCCTAAAAAACCAAAAGCCCAGTCTAATCATGAGAAAAACATCGGACAAATTCCAGTTGAGGGACATTCTACAAAATCCCACACCAGTACTCCTCAAAACTGTCAAAGTCATCAAAAACAAGGAAGGTCTGAGAAACTGTCACAGCCTCAGAGGAGCCTAAGTAGATGTGATGACTCAGTTTAATGTGCTATCCTGGATGGATCCTGGAACAAAAAAACACATTAGATAAAAATTAAAGAAATCTGAATAAACTATGTACTTTAGTTAATACTAATTTATTAATATTGGCTAGTTAATTGTGACAAATATACCATAATAAGATAAGATCTTAATAATTGGGGAACCTGAGTGTGGAGTATATGTTATATGTGAATTCTCTTCACTATCTTCTCAACTTTTCTGTAAATCTAAAACTATTCCAAAATTTTAATTTAAAAAATAGAAGAATTAGAGTAAAATTCAGCAGTGAAAATGGATTCAAAGTGACTGATGTCCTTAAAAGAAGAGATAAACAGCGTGTGAAGACAGAGACACGCAGGGAGAACACCAGGGAGAGATTGGAGCCATGCAGGTACAAGCCAAGAGACACCAAGGATTACTGGCTACTACCATAAGCTAGGAAGAGATGAGGAAATAATCTACCTGGAGTTCCAAAAGGAACAGGGCCCTGCTGACATCTTGATTTTGGACTGCAAGCCCCTAAAGCTATGAGACAACAAATTTCTATTGTTTTAAGTCACCCAATTTATGGTATTTTGCTTTGGCACCCTAGGAAACTAATACAAATGCTTGGTCTATCATGACAATGTGAACCTTTGTTCACTGCAGAACTCAGTAGTGATTCTCCCTATGATAATGACTGACAATATTTTCACTTACATAATTTTTATACACGTTCTTTTCTGAATGTACCCCCACATGATCTACTCCTTTAATTCATCATACTTTTCATGGAAACCTCTCTTCCAGAGGTTTCCACCCCCTTGCTTCAATATGGACAGTTTGCTCTCTGAAACTGCTCTAAAATTGTCCCCCTAGAACTTAGTTTCACTGATTTTTTGGGGGTGAAATCACTGTTTTCTGGAGTTTTTTTGTCTTGCTTTATTTTTGTTTTTCTTCCTCATGTTGCTGGTGCACATCATTCCATAACTTCCTAATCAAGAGCAAGGAGAGATAAAAGACTTTCGAAGGCATTTCACCATAGGTATTGCTGCTGAGAAGACTGTTGGCATTCTGTTTCTTTGTATATGTCCTTCTTTTTTTTTTTTTTAAATAAACAACAGAAATTTATTTCTCTCAGTTCTAGAGGATGGGAAGTCCAAGAGCAAGGTGCCTGCAGATTCAGTGTCTGATGAGAGTCCAATTCCTGGTTCATAGCACCTTCTTGGTAGGTCCTCACAATGGCAGGAGGGCAAGGGTCTCTCTAGCGTCTCTTTTATAAGGGCATTAATCCCACTTATGAGTGTTCTGATCCCATGACCTAATCAATTCCCAAAGGCTACAACTCCTAATACCATCACAGTAGGGGTTAGGATTTCAACATATAAATTTTGGGGGGAGACAAACATTTAGACCACAGCAGGTGGTTATTTATTAGATGTAGGAGGATGAAGAAGACTCACAGTGTTAGGGTAATACCAGCCTTGGAATAATTTGAGTAGGATTGATATTAGTTCTTCTTTAAATGTTTGCTGGACTTCAGCAGTGAAGCCATCAGCTCCTGGGCTCATCGTTGACCGGATACTTTTTATTATGGCTTCTATCTCATTACTTGTTGCCTGGTAAGGTTTTGGATTTCTTCATAGTTCAATCTAGGTTGTATGTGTTTAGGAATTTATCCATTTCTTCTCATTTTTCCAATTTATTCACATATATAGTTGCTCATAATAGTCTCTAGTGATTCTTTGAATTTTTGTGGTGTCAGTTGTAATGTGTTCTTTTTGCCTCTGATGTTATTTATTTGGGTCTTTTCTGTTTTTTTGTAGTCTGGCTAGAGGTTTGTTGATTTTGTTTATCTTTTCAATAAACCAACTTTTGGTTTTGTTGATGTCCTGTATTTTTTGGTCTCAATTTTATTTATTTATGCTCTGATCTTCATTTCTTTCCTTCTACTAATTTTGGGTTTGGTTTTCTCTTGGTTTTGCTTTTCTAGTTTTTTAAGATGCATTGTTAGGTTGTTTATTTGCAGTTTTTCTACATTTTTTTGAGGTGTTTCTTGCTATAATCTTCCCGCTTTGTACTGTTTTTGATGTACCCCACAGGTTCGGTATGTTGCATTTCCATTTTCATTTGTTTCAAGACAATTTTATATTTCCTTTCTAATTTTTCCATTGACTCAATGGTCATTCAGGAGCATAGTATTTAATTTCCCTGTGTCTGTGTAGTTTCTAATGTTCCCCTTATTGTTGATCCCTGGTATAATTCCACTGTGGTCAGATAAGGTTCTTGCTATAATTTTCTTTTCTTTTTATTTTTTGAGACTTGTTTTGTTGCCTAATACATAGTCTATCTTTGAGAATGTTCAATGTGCTCAGGAGATGAATATGCATTCTGCAGCTGTGGAATAAAATGTTATGTAAATGTCTTTTAGGTTCATTTGCTGTATACTACGGACTAAGTCTGATGTTTTTTTGTTGATTTTCTGTCTAGATCATCTGCCCAGTGCTGAAAGTGAGGTGTTGAAGTCCCAGCTATTATTGTATTGGGGTTTAGCTCTCTCTTTAGCTCTAATGATATTTGCTTATGTATTTGGGTACTCCAGCAGTGGGTACATATATATTTACAATTATTATATCTTCTTGCTGAATTAAACTTTATCATTATGTAATGACCTTATTTGTCTCTTTGTACAGATTTTTTCTTGAAATCTATTTTATCTGATGTAAGTGTAGCTACTCCTGCTCTTTTTTGGTTTCCATTTGCATGGAATATCTTTGTCCACTTCTTTATTTTCAGTTTATTTATGTCTTTATGAGTGAAGTGGGTTTCTTGTAGGCAGCATATATTTGGGTCTTATTTTTTCATCCATTCACCCACTCTGTCTTTTGACTAGAGAACTTATTCCATTTACGTTCCCTGTTATTATTGATACATAAGGACTTACAACTTCCATTTTATTATTTGTTTTCTGATTGTTTTATTGGTCTTCTCTTCCTTTTTTCCTTCCTTCCTATCTTCCTTTGTGTAAAAGTGATTTTCTCTAGTAGTGAGTTTTAATTTTTTGCTTTTTATTTTTTGTGTATCTGTTGTAGGTTTTTGTTTTGTGGCTGTCATGAGGCTTGCAATTAACATCTTCTAACCAATTATTTTAAACTGATGACAACTTAACTCTGATTACAAAGAAAAGAAAAAAGCAAAAGTTTCTGTAGCTATTAATTTTTGATAGGTTTGTCTTTTAGTCCTTCAACTAAAGATATGAGTGGCTTACACACCACAATTACAATGTTAGAGTATTCTGTATTTGTCTGTGTACTTACTGTTATCAGTGAATTTAATTCCTTCAGATGATTTCTTGTTAACATCCTTTCCTTTCAGATTGATGAATTCCCTTTAGCATTTCTTGTAAGACAGGTCTGGTGTTGACAAAATCCCTCAGCTTTTGTTTGTCTGGAAAACTCTTTATTTTTCCTTCATGTTTGAAAGATAATTTTGCAGGATATAATATTCTAGATTGAAAATGTTTCCTTCAGCACTTTGAATACATCATCTCAGCCTCTCCTGGCCTATAAGGTTTCTGCTAAGAAGTCTGCTGCCAGTTGTATTAGAGCTCCTTCATATGTTATTTACTTCTTTCAGGATCCTTTCTTTATCCTTGACCTTTGACCTTGGGAGTTTGATTATTTTATGCCTTAGGTAGTCTTATTTGAGTTGAATCTGCTTGGTTTGGTGTTTTATGATCTTCTTGTACCTGAATATTCATATCTTTCTCTAGGTTTGGAAAGTTATTCCTTTGAATAAACTTTCTACCCTAATCTCTCTCTCTACTACCTCTTTAAGGCCAATAACTCTTAGATTTGCCTTTTTGAGGCTATTTTCTAGATTTTTGTAGGAGTGCTTCATCCTTTTTTATTCTTTATTCTTTTTTCTTCTCTCATTGTGTATTATCATATAGCCTGTCTTCAGACTCACTAATTCTTTCATCTGCTTGATGAATTCTACTATTGAGAGACTCTGATGCATAATTTCTCTGATAGAATTCTGAAATCCTCCTTTGTGTTATCTTGAAGTTTGTTGAGCTTCCTCAAGACAGCTATTTTGAATTCCCTGCCTGAAAGCTCACATATCTCTGTTACTACAGGATTGGTCACTGGTAAGTTATTTAGTCCATTTGGTGAGGTCATGCTTTCCTGAACTTTCTTGATCCTTGTGGATGTTTGTCAATTTTTGGGCATTGAAGAGTTAGGTATTTATTCCAATCTTTGCAGTCTAGGCAAGGTTGTTCCCATCCTTCTCAAGAGGGCTTTCCACATATTCAAAGGGGATTGAGTGTTGTGATCTAAGCTTGTGGTTACTGCAGTCTTATCAGCACTAGGGGAGGCCCTAAGCTCAGGAATGCTACAATTCTTGCAGACTCCTAGATACACTGCTTTGGTGGACTTGGGTGAGATGAAGGAGAATTCCCTGGGTTAATAGGCAAAGCCTCTTGTTCTCCCCTCTGTTTCCCACAATTGGAAGGAGTCTTTCTCCACACTGGGCTGCCTGGAGTTGGGGGAGGGGTGATCTAAGCACTCCCATGGCTACCACAGCTGGCATTCTGCTGGGTCATACTTGAACACAGCACAGTACTGGGTTTCATTCAAGGCCCATGGTGGCTACTGCCTGGCTACCTCTGATGCTTATTTAAAACCTAAGGGCTCTTTAGTCAGCAGGCGGTGAATTCTGTTAGGAATGTGTCCTTCCCTTTAGGGCAGCAGATTTCTTTCTGGCCCAGGGTAGGTCTAGAAACACTCTCTAGGAGCTAAGGCTTGGAGTCAGGGGCTGCAGGAAACTGCTTGGTACTTTATATTACTGTGGCTGAGGTGGTACCCAGGTTGCATGACAAAGTCCTCTGTACTCTTCTCTGTCCTTTCCCCAAGCAGTAGAAGTCCCTCGATGAGCTGCACTTCCTGGAGTTGGGGGAGGGGGTTACACAGGCACTCCCTTGGCCACCACAGCTGGGGTTGCACTGGGTCACACTGACCCCCAAGTCCACTGCCTCCAAGACCAGCACAGCACCAGGGCTTGCCCAAAGACTGTAGTCCTTGTGGCCTGACTGCCACTCAAATTTACTCTAGGCCCCAGGCCACTTTAGTCAGCTGGTAGTGGACTTGGGTTCTTCCTGCTGGGACTGGGAATTCCTCTCTGGCCCAGGGCTGGTCTAAATGCTTCCTCCATGGGTGCTGGAAGATTCTGCTCTTTGTTGTGTTCCTCTGTGACAGGGCAGCACTGAGTTCCAATGTAAAGTCCTACAAGCTATTTTCTCTCCCTCTCCCAAGCACACAGAATCTTTCTCTGTGCCTCACTGCCAGGGGATGAGGGAAGACTGGTGTAGGCAATGCAAAGTTGTCTTTCCTACCCTCTTCATTGTCTCTTTCCTTGGTATTATGTTAAAACCAGGTATTATGATTGTTCACTTGATTTTTTGATTCTTATGAAGGTGCTTTCTTGCAGGGATAGTTGTTAAATTTCGTGTTCCTGTTGGGGTGACAATTGCTGGAGGGTCCTATTAGGCCATCTTGCTCTACCTCCATCCAGTATGTCTTGTTTTTATTCTTTTACTTTTAACATCTTTCCATTATTTCTGGCATACTGAAGTACTGTGATGGTGTGCATTGCTGTTTTTTTTTTTTTTTTCCCATTCATGTGCTGCGTACTTCAAGGGTTCTTCAGTCTAGAGATGAGTGTCCTTCAATTTTGGGTCCCACTGGTTTCTTATGTCACTAATATTCATGTGGGTAGGACCCTTGTCCACTGTATCCTCAGTGCCTAGCACAGAACCTTCAGTATACTCAGCATTCAATTAAATAATTATTAAATGAAGAAAGAAGCCAAAGAAAGAAGGACTGTAGTCGTCTTTGGGGCTGGTCCTTCCGATAGCTTCAACAGTTTTGATGCTGACAGGTATACAAAAACAAATAGCAAAGCCCAAGCTTAGAAAAAGTGACCAAGTTAGTACCTGTATTACAATAATGGGAGAAATGGGAGGAAGAATCACATAAACTTAGGTAAGGTAGTTCCAAAAAAGAAAAGAAAAATTTACTTCTACTGGAAGGGAAAAGAGCTGACTTACTGATCACCTTCTTTTAAAATGGGTACCATTATCCCATGTTACAGTTGATGAAATTAGGGATCAGGATGCTCAAACAATAACTAGGAAATATCAGAGTTGGGGTTTGAGTCCAGGTGTTTGTGTCTGTTCATTTAGTTAATAAATATTTATGGAGGCTCCATTCAGTGCCAGTCAGTGTGCTAAGGCTATTTTAACTCCCAAACTCATGTCTTTTCCTGTATCTCCATTGCCACCAAGCAGTGCAAACAATGGCAATTGTACAGCTTAGCTACCTGAAATAATACAGCACTGGGTACCCATAAAAAGATAAAACTAAAATTTAACATTTGCATTTATTACAAAACTTAAGAGAAATAATAGAACTGAAATGCAGTGATAGTGGGAGAAACAGGAAGCACTGATGGAGAAGTCCGGCCTTTGTAGTTCGGGTCTTAGCCAAAACCCGCTGCACTCATCCTTCTCCCTCATCCATCCATCCTTCCCTTTGCATTCAACAATGCACTCAACAGTGTCTGTGGGCATAGTGAAGATGCTGAGAAGTACTTAAGAAATGGAAATTGTATGAATATTTTTAAACTCTGTATTTCTCAATTTATTTGCTCACAGAAGTCTTCATCTTTTTTATAGATCATAATTTATATTACACAGTAAGCTTGTTTTGCAGAACACGCATTGGAAAACATTCTTTAGCCAAAGAGTTGCCTAATGTGGCCTAAATGTAAGCTTGTGAGAGCAGGAACTGGGCTTCCACTGGCCAGCACATGCCCTGTGCATACTCAGTGCTCAGTAACTAGTGAAGGAATGAATGAATGAGTGTGAGAATTGTAAGCACCTTGGCAGAGCTAATGGATATAAGTGGGTTTTGTTTGTGTTTCTTTGCTTATTTTAAAGGGAAGGGAGCTCTCGCAGAGCCCTTTAAATGACAACAGTTAGGCAGCTGCTTACTTTTCCTAGTGCTAGTACTCAGGGAGAATGAGATTAAATACTCCTTTGTTTGGTAACTTTTCTCTCAGGCCTCAGAGATGATTTCAGTTACCAAAACAAATAGGGGTTTCTCTTTCCCTACCAAAAGATATTATGGGTTATCTGATTCTTAAAACACTGCTTTTAAAAGTAGCTTTCCCAAATGGATTGAATTTGGAAGGTGTTTTGTTTATCTGGTACATGGATCAGTGGCAGTCAGCAAAACCCACATAAAAGAAGATGAGGATCCCTTATCTGGATGGAATTTAATTAAAAATAAACAAGAAGATGGCTACTATTTTAGGATAGCATAACCTCTTACTACAATTTAATTTCCTTTCAAGAAAAGATGATATAAAACCTTTTCAAATTCCAATGTATTAAGGCATATTCTACATCACATGATTATTCCCATGGGTGTTTCCCCCATCCCCTTGACCTTCAATTCTTTTTTGTCAAGTAATTTTTCTTCAACACATGAGTTCCATTAGCCGATTCAGTCACATCCTGCCCAGTATCTTTATGTAGTTAATTTTGACAACACTAAGAGCTGGAACTCTAAACCAACAATTCCAAAAATAGTTTCTTTGAAAACAAAGATGCAATCACAAATAGATTGGATTGAAAAGTTCTCTGGATAATGTCTTGCTTTAAAAAAAAAGCAAATGTAATGAGCCAACTCATCATACCAGAGGTCTCAAGAAGTAAACCACAAAAATGCATTTATCTCTTTTGTTGTATTTAATGTAAATTCTTAGCATGGAGACTTCATTTGGGTCTGTCTTTGTTGTGCATCTTGCCTGTCTCGGTAACATTGGACTTACATGGCAGGCTCCCAAAGGACACTTTTCTCATCTCATATCACCATACAAGTGATAAGTAACAGCATTCTTTGAGATGGACCTTTCAATTAGAGGAGGTTCTGTATGACTTTGAAAAAAGATATGGAGTCTTTGTGATCATTTTAAAGGCATTTTGAGGCACTCTTTGTTCATTCCTCTGAGCAACAATAGCAGACATTTCTACATATATGGAGCTTTTGCTATGTGACAGGTATTGTGCTATGCACCTAACTTGTAGTATATCATTTAGTCTTGATTATAATCCTACGAGGTGTACTATTGTTTTCAGTATTTAAAAAATATAGAAATGGCAGTATAGAAGGGTTCTTGCCCAAAGTCATGAAGTTAGGGTAGGGAGTGCCAGTGCCAAGATTAAACCAAGAATGAAAACCATCAAATAAAATAGAGAAGTTGACTTTACAACTCATGTCCCTAACAGTGTGCACAATATTGCTTTTAAACCCATTATATCTGAAATATTCTTCTAAATCTCACCCCCAGTATCTTGGGGAAAATCTCTTTTCTTATCCCCCTCCAATTTTTCCTTTTTGATCCACATCCTTCATTATCCACACCTTCCTTCATGCCTCAACGAATCTTAATTGTAGCAAACAAGGATTCTTCAATATCAAACCAAACAAAAGCCACAAATTTGATGTCATTTTTAAATATGTGCCACTAAACTTAGACCACAAAAATGCATATTCTTCATATATGGTCTCTAATTTCATTATAACCCTCTATAGTAAATACCATTGGGTGCTTACACAATAACTATTTTCTAACCCAATTTTTCCTTGCTGATGGAACCCCAAATTTGTTTGGAGAGAGAATGTGCCTAAATCCAGACCACCATTTCTCTGAGCCAGCATAAAGACTTCATCATTTTCTTGCTTTCCTAGCCTCCCTTCTAGCCAGAGATGGGCTGTGTGACACAGTTCTGGCTGAGAATACAAGAGCAGAAACCTCTTAAGCATTTCTGGAAAAGGTTTTGATTTGTTGATGAAAGGGAACAGACACACTTGTTGCCTCCCCTTTCCATTTTAGTTACCATAGATAGGATGTGACATCCGGAATTGTATTTGCCATTTTGCAATGTGAGACATCATTAAAAAAAAGATCAAAATAACTTCAGAGATGTCAACCATCATGCCATTGAATTTATGCTCACAGTCATCTGCCTCCAAACTCAGTTATATCTGAGATACTCCTTTAAATTAAGATCATTCACATTTTATATTACTTGCAGCTGAACACACTCCCCACTGATTCAGCTTGTAAGATAAATGTCACTATCTCCTTTCACTGACGGGGAAAAAAGGGCTCAGAGAATGTCACATAATAATAAATTTGTGGGATTTTTAAAAATTAAGGATATAGACTTATGCATCTACTATGTTCTTGACATTGTACTAATTGCTAGGTACAAGTAAGACATAATCCCTATAGTCATACACTACAAAATCTAGGTTTAGCATAGGGTTTTATCATCTTGTTCTTCACAATTTGTACATCTAAAAAATATCAGAATGGTAATTTCGCCTCAATTTTAGAAGAGCACAATCTCTGAATAAAAAGAAATGTTAAGTGTTTCTAAATGTAGGAAGAGCCTAGTCAGAAAGCAAAGCCATGCAAGTGTGTTTAGATAAGTTTAATAACCTGATTAGTGACACATAGTCTAACCAGAATTAACGAGAGCAGTGGAGTTCTTTGATTTCAGTGGGTACATACCTGAACCACAGAGATAAACTTGCTTCAATCCTGTGATATATGTTTTTCTAAGCATTTGTGCCAAGAGTGATAGCTCATATTATAGTCTCAGTTTCAAAGCTTCCCTTTCCTGAATAGGAGGCAAACTGTCACATTAATTTTTAGCAAATTAAAATCAGTTAAGAGCTCTTGGCCCCAATGCAGAGAAAATGGTTTGCATAACAACCACCTATTTCCCTTTTTAAAAGGTAGACTTCTGCCTGAATGCTTTCTAAACTTTAAAGAAAATGGAGTTTTCAAATTTCAAGCTTATTGGGTTGCAGCTGGCACTTGAAGCTGGGGGCACTCAGAGCTGGCTAATGTCAGTGGCCATAAGGACTGTCAGGAAAAACAGGCTAAAGGGACATCGTTTTATTATAAGTAGACTTGCAAGGCATTCCAACTTTCAGCTGCTCAACCCAGCGGACCAAACACCTCTGACTACCTCAAATGTGGCCTTCCTGAGTGCTTCCATATTTAGGGGTTATTAGAAAGGATTGAAGCAAGTGACCTATAACGAGGAAGGAATCAGGGCAGGCTCTGAACCTCCTCAGAGGTACTGTAATGAACTGGCCTAGGAAGGTCTTTGATGCCGCCTTTGCATACTGTATATGAGCTTTCCGCTCAGTCATTTCCTCTGCACTTTGGTAGCACAGCATGAAGCCTGCTATTAGAAAAAAGGTTTATTGCTACCTTGCAAACATTTATTGGGTAATATCTAAAACATGGTGTCAAGTTATAGTAATGTGCTGTTCCGGGAACCTTTTTGAGAATTTTAGTATTTCAGAAAATGGTCCTTTGAGAATTCTTCTGTTTCAGAAATGAAAAGTAGTAGATATATATGTGTGTGTGTGTGTGTGTGTGTGTGTGTGTCTGTGTGTAATATGTTCATGTATCCTTGGATTACTGCTAGAGATTTACCATTTTTCTTTCAAGGGAAACATCTATTCCTAAGATAGATTGTTCTTGGAATTTTCAAGGAGTGTGCCTCAGAGAACAAATACTCAGATTTACCATTTGCCTGTGTTTATGCTAGGTCACTGACATGACACACATTTTAATCCCCAAAGGAATTTATTTGTTGTTGTTATCTATTCAACCAAGCTCAAGTTTCCCTAGTTCAGAAGAAAATAGTCCAATATGAACTCTATGCAGACTTCTTTTTTTTCATGTGGCTAGAAGGAAAGAAAGATCACCTTTAATTGTTATGATGAAAATGTATACAGTGACACCTAACTATGGCTGTGCAAGTCCTCTTGCTTTCCCCCATAGCATAGGGAGAATACCTTATATAGGGAGGTACTCCCTATATAAGGTAATGTTTATTGATAGAATAGATGATGATTAAACAGATTTTTTAAAAAGGTGAAAATTACTATCTATGAATTTTTTTGTTTGGTATTCAAAGACTTTACCAATGGACAGGGACCTGTTTTTCACAAACAATTTATAAAGCACTGTCCTAAATGAAGTGATGAAAAAGAGATGGTGTCAAGTAGGTCTCAAATGAATTGGGGTAAAAGATGAACACACAAATAAAGTGGATGTCATCCCGGTCCCTTTAGGATCTGCTGGCCTCTGCTTGACCCTCCAGTCAGGTTGCTCACAGCTTCACTATTGAAAACCGCTTCCCAGTCCTACTGCTCTGTTTGCTCTTCCCCAGTTCTGCCATCCTTTGCCTCACTCTCAGGCTATATGTAGCCCCACTGCCTCCTCTCTCCTTTTCCTTTTTCCCTCTTCTGTTTTACCTTCCTAATTCTAGATTCTCAATTTTCCTTTATTGATACATGATTGTACATATTTATGGGGTGTATGTCATATTTTGATACATGCATAGAATGTGTAATGATCAAATCAGGGTGGTTGGGATATCCATTGCCTCAAACCTTTATCACTTATTTGTGTTGGGAGCATTCCAAATCTTCTCTTACAAATATTTTGAAATATACAATAAATTATCATTAACTATGTTCATCCTACTGTGCTATAGAACACGAGAACTTATTCCTTCTACCTAACTGTATTTTTGTATCCATTAACCAACCTCTCCTCAACCCCCAGATTTGGCTTTGGTGTTTCTTTTTGTGTGTTGCCAAGTGTCCTATACATATCTTTATTCAGGATCAACACATTGCACAACTGCAGGAGAGTTTATTATTATGCACATTATTATTCTATATTCTTTTACTCTAAAAAAAAATAAGTGGGCATCTGAAGAGACCATCTTTTAGCACCAAAATGTTTAAAGATAATTAGGAATAAGACAACAGTCTCCTTTTTGACAAAATGACATAGTCAAAAGGCCTAGATTACTTGCAACTCCCCACCAAAAGTATTATTTGTTTGGACGCTAGTTGTACAGCTAATGTCTCAACTAAAGTGCTATGCACTGAATTGTGTCCCTCTCCCACCTCTCCAAATTCACATGTTGAAACCCAACCCCTCAATATGAAGGTATTTGGAGATGGGGCTTTGGGGAGACAATTAGGTTTAGATGAGGTCATGGGAATGGGACTTTTATAATGGGATTAGTATCTTTATAAAAAGAGACACCAGGTATCTCTCTCTCTCTTTCTCTCTGTCTCTCTCTTCCTCATATGAGGACATAGCCAGAAGGCAGTCGTCTGCAAGCCAGGAAGAGAGCCCTCACCAGAAACCAACAATACCAGCACCTTGACTTGGACTTCTAGTCTCCAGAGCAGTGAGAATATAAATTTCTATTGTTTAAGCCTAAATGTACGTCTAAACAGAGCCTATTAAAAGTAGTTCCTGATTGGCAGAAAGGTTTTTTGCTTAAATGGGTCATTGAAAGCTCTCACCTCATGGGTGAGAAATCCTGGATTGAGGTTCTTAAATTTCAGAAAATAGAAATAGAGGAATTAATTCAACAGTCTCCTAACATCTTTCTGCCTCCAGTCTTGCTCCCTTCAACTATTCTCTATACACTGCATCAGGTGGTGATTTTTTGAAAGGGAAATTTGAATTATGTATATTATTTTTATACTCAGAATCCCCCTCTGGCACTCCATTTCCCTAAAGCATAGACTGCTATTGCAGTAAATTCATCGCAATAATCTCACTCTTCCCACTGGGCCTTTGCATAGGTTGTTTACTCCTCTTGTAATCCCAACTTTCTGCTGCTCTCTGTCCTGCACACTTTTTAATAACTAAATTCTACTAAGCTTTCAGAATTCAATCAGGATATCACATCTTCTTTGGGAAGTCTTCCCTGTGTTTTCTCAAATCTGGACATGTGTCTGTCCTCTGTGATCCTACCATTTTCTAGACATCTCCGTTAGGTCCCTATGCTGTAAGTGACTGTTTTCTTGTCTGTCTCTGGTACTATATTATAAACTCTTAGAAGGCAAGGACTACTTCCTCTCTTCATTGCATACCTAGAACTTAACCCAATAACTGGCATTTGTGTGCATTCAAGTTTTCATTGAGCAGATAATTGCATGAATCACTTACTTTCCAGGTCTTTCTGACTCCTATCACTGCTATGACTCATGTTCACAGCCCAAAATTGGTTTCTACACCTGTGGATTGTATCTCTATAGTTTGCATGACCCCTAGATTTCAATCCCTCTTTATTCTGTCCTGGTCCTTGAGTTCCAGTTATTCTCTGGGTTTCAGATATAAGCACCGTGTGAGGAGCTCTTCATTCTTGACATAGAAATTTTACACGGGAAAGAAATAGATTCCAGGGAAAGTCTCTAGTACCTGTGACCCTATTCTTTACTCCCAGAACATAATAACCCTTTTATTAGGTTTTATTCTTTCTCTCTTTTTACTTCTTTCTTCTTCTCACAAGTAGATGAGATTAACATGAATTAATATGAATTCAGACTGCATTAATATCAATTCAGATGGCAGAAAACATCTATTCCAGTACTTCTTAATCTTATGAAACAATGCATACTATACAATAAAAAATTGTAAATATTTCTGCTAGCCTTTTTATTGGTTCCTGATAGAGTTTTCCTTTAGATGGTATTGTGGAAGTTAAGACAATGCATCTATTTTAAAAACCATATTAGTACAAACTCACCAGAAGTCAACCTACTGGTCCAAGATTGATTGACTGGTTGACTTTAACATTTATGAAACTTTGTAGTGTTACCTTTTGATGTGAAGACTTATCTTAGGGGAAGATACACTTCTCAGAAAAATGATCATGTTTAAACAAACTGATTCTAGTTTTAAATATGGTACTAAAAACAAAGTAAAACACTCCATTTTTATTTAAGATGGTGGGAAATTCGCTTTCTTTTTGTTAGAATTTGATTCAAGTGCCTCAATTCAGCTTATTGCAGAACTAAACTAAAACTCAAAGGAAAAATTTTAAAAATGATTTTTATAGAAATGACATCATTATATCAAATTTTGGCATTTCATATTTTCCAAACAGAAACTTGGAAATAACAGAATACAAGTTAAATAAAAAAGTTGAAACCGGTCCAATTCTCTATTTTTCATTCCATTTTTTTAACCACCCTTTTTATTGCCAGCTTTTACTTTGCATAATAATATATGATGAATTGTCCAATAAAGACCCAGTGGGTACATTTGTCTTAGAAATAAGCTTCCCTGTGCAATAGGAGGCGAAGTTCTAGGGCAACATGCTTATATAATCACGTAAGATTTTCCTTATTGCCAAACAATTGACCACCCTGGGCATTTGTCAAATATGTAAATATGTGAAGGTCACTGTTCACCAGAGGATTGAAAACTCAAATCACTCTTTTAAAATCCATCTCTATTTCTAGAAAAACAATACCAACTCAATGACTATATCCTACTAACAAAAGTTTAGTAATATCTTGATATACCAGTTATATATTACACATTTTACTACTTATTTATTTAATTACTTTGAATCATTATACACATGGGCTACAACTGTAAACTTTAAGATATTTTTCTGGTATACTTTCCAAAAGAATTTTTAAAAGCTATGAATCCCCTTGTACATTTTCATTTGACATATAGAGTCTCATCATAATTTTAAAGAGTTGCCAAAGATATAATTCTCAGTGTAAATATTACTATTTTATAATAATTCTACAAGATCACAAGAACTGAAATATATTTTTATAAATAAATATCAAATATAACAAAGAAAATTTTACTGGAAATGTATCTCTTGATAGATGTAGGGAAATTTCTTTCCCCCAATTATTTAATGGATACAAGGATGAATATGATTTATTGTTAGAATGAAGGAGGATTAAGTGGAAATTAATAACAAAAAGAAGAGAGGGCATAAGGCCACCACATAGTGTGGGGCTTATAAAAATTATATAATAATTTTGTTAACAGCATTATTTATAAGAGAAGCCATAATTTATTCTTATTAAGTTATGCCAAATCTAATAAATATACAGTAGGGATAAATTAGCAGATCAAAAATTGATAATTGAGAGAAAATTTTAGAAAAAAATCAATGAAAGTGTTCCTCTTATGAATCTGAACAAATGGTTAAGAAGAAATAAAATGTGAACTAATCCCAATATGTATGCTTTCTTTGAAAATATAATATTGATTTTTAATAAATAATTATGAAACTTTTTATCTCCTCCTTAAAATCATGCAAAATATGCAAATGAGATATAGACTGAGACACAAGATAATTGAGAATATTCATCAAGTTATTTCTTTTTATTGGGAATGGAGAAAATGAAAAGAGGGTATGTTCTGTAGTAGAATGGAATTTTCCAGTGCTTTTTATGAATCTTGAATATTTTAATCCTCAGACAGATAGACAGACAGACAGATGGATGGATGGGTGGATAGATGGATGGGTGGGTGGCTGGATGAAATGATGGGTGGATGCATAGACAGATAGGTAGATAGATAAAAAGGTAGGTAGATAGATGGATAGATAGATAAGTAGATAGATAGATAGAGGCACAGAGTCTTGCCATGAATTTGCTGCCTGGATGAAATCAAGCACTGGAGGCTTCGGTTTTATTCTTTCTCTCTTTTTACTTCTTTCCTCTTATTAATAATATTTGCTTTGTTCCCACCGATTTATCCTTCTGGGTGATGCATTCTTTGACAATACTTGTGGTATGGAAGAGGGAGGTCTTTAAACAAAAAATTAACATTTTTACAAACCTAGTATAACTTTACAAATATTCTGAAATCATAATATTCAACAAGAGCTCAAATAACACCAATTCTAAAGCACAGGCTTTGTCCTTAGCAGAAATATATATAAGACAAAGAAAGATATGAACCTCTAATGTGAGTTTATGGTGTGTCAGTAAAGGAGGCTTGTCAAACAAAAATATTCCATAATGTCCTTTATTTCCTACCCTGGAGAATTTTGAAACCAGTATAGTGCACCAAAATATGATTCAAGATGGATGAGAATTGTGCCTTTCTTTGGTACACAGGAAAAAGAATAATTCTGTAAAAGGAACTGGGAATAAGAGAATCTGCCTAATGTTGTCAACACAGGCAAATTGTCAGACAAATTGGTTTTAAGAAAGAGTAAACAAATAGAATTCAGGATCTAGAAGTTGTCTCCTTTAACCCATCCATCACTGTACCTCAATGGAAAGTCTCTCTAGACTCCCAGGGATGTAAATAGAATTTATTGCTTCATATAGCTAGGAAGTTTAGAGGCAGAGCAGGAATCAGGGCTGACGTGATTTAATGCCAGTGGAGGAACTTGTAAACCCTCCTATTCTGGGGATGCCATTAACCTTAGGCTCCTGCCACTCTTTCCCACAAGTGCCAGCCCTCACCCCTCCCCAAGATGGATAAAATTAATCCATTTGAGAGAGTGAGTGCCTTGAGGTTGGTTCTAATCCCTTTCATCTCCCATGAAGGGAGAATAGAAGATATCACAAAAAACTTTCAGGAAATCACATAGCAGGAGCATAAAGAGACAACTCACTTTTGAAAGATAGACCACCTTGTTATAGTAAGAATAGATACACTAATTTCTTTGATGTAGCTTTTAGTTTCTTCTTCTAGACCCTCATAGGCTGATACGTGGTATGAAGAGCAGGGTTTAGTAGCACTTTTTAGAAGTGTAGCTTTAATTTAGCAAATTAAATTCACAACTATGGGAAATTCTATATACTGAATTGTCCAGGAATTACAAAACGGTAATAATAATATTTGCATAGTACCTATAGTTTATAAAGCATTTTCACACAAAAGATTTCATTTCATTCATTTCCTTATTTGTGCTTTCAAAATATTCTTTAATGGCTAAACATGCCCTGGGTCTAGGACACAAAGATGAATAACACAGTCTGTCCTCTCAGAGCTTATAGTCTATTGTGCATGTTTAGGAACTTTTAGTCCATGTAAGACTCAGATGTTCCCTGGAAAAAAATGCATATCCAGGTGACTCTAGGTGGTCCATGGGCCATCCCTCTACCAAAGCCAAGTCTAGAGGTTCTAGGGATTATAGACCTCAAGTCTTACACGGTAGTTCTAAAGAGCAACTCTGTACTGTAAGTAGAGCAGGTGTTATGACTATTACTATTTTATAGAAGAATAAACTAAGGTTCACAAAGGTTAAGCAACTCACCCTAAGGCATACAGTTGATAAGTGACAAAGCTAGAAGAAGATCCCACTGATTCTCTTTTCATTATTTAAATCATAAAAGTAGGATATACTCGTGGTATATTAAACAAATAAGTTCAGAAGACTATAAAATGGAAAATGCTAGTTCTCAGTTCCTATCCCTTCCTACAACCCCTTTACATTGCCAATAGGTAACATCATTTATATTCTCTTGGTTATTTTTCCAGGAACATTTGTTCTATGTATATGCAAACTGCCTGAATAAATGTGGTTATACTCAGAACATTGTTCTGAACTTAGTTTATTCACTTAAACATTTTTCCATATTAACACATATGGATCTACTTCATTCTTTTTTAATAGATATACCATAATTTATTTAGCTAGTCCTCTAGTAAAAGGAATATAGAACAGTGCTATTTTACTTTTAAATCCATGTTATTTTCATTCCACTGGAAATAGAATAAAACCTCAGTTTCTTTGCACAGAAATAGAGACATGCTCCTCCTCTGCTTTAGTTTCCATATAAGGAATCCTAGTACAGTTCTTTCACTGCCCCACCAGGACTCTTCATATGGTAGCAATAAATAATGTCCACTCTAAATAGCTGTGTCCACATTGTGGGGCTCAGGGGAAATTTCCCCTTTCCCCTGAAAGTTTGCTGAAAGATCAACTCACAATTAAGGCAGATTAATAATAGAAAGAGGTTTATTTACTGTGCACATGGGGAGAATCACAGACTGATTACCCCATATCCCAATGGGGTCCAGGAATTTACATACCCTCCTGTTAGAGGGGAGGGGAAGATGAGGAGTATAGGTAATTCTGTTTAGGGGCAATAAATGGGTGCTAGGGAGGATTAATAGATACTTGGGAGAATGAATGGATGGGGGGAAACAAATTGACTTGTAAATTAACCTGAAAGACAGGTATTATGTTTAAAATGATTTGGGCCAGGTCTGGTTACATTCTTCCTCTTCCTTCCTGCAATATATTGAGATAACAGGGAGGGGAAGGGAAGTCAATTGTTCTTTTTGATGGGTCTGCCTGATTTGTGCAGATAGAGGGAAAGCCCCTTCCAAGGTCTTTTTATCTCTAGGGGCCTTTAATTCAAAATACTCTTTATACCAAAAAGTCATATTTTGGGGTGAAATTTCCTAAGCTCCTTCAACATCAACTCATCTGCAAAGAGATAAGTTATAAACTTGGTCTATGTCATGGAAACATTTTTAACCAGTCTCTAGTGTTTGTTTCCAGAAATGTCCAGCTCTATATTTATTAAAGTATTTTGGTTGCATGTGCAAAGAAACAAATTTGACCAACTTAAGCCAAGTAAAGGAATTTATTGGTAGAACTAGGTCTGTCATTGAATCCGAGAAGTAAATGAACTCCAGGCATGAGTTCTCTCCAGAGCACTATCATTAATGCAATTCACCTCGACTTTTAGTCTCTGTGTCTGCTAGCTCCAAAGTTCACATTCTTGGGAGAAGGACTTATTACTCTGGAGCTCACTTCTGGACCAACCAGCTCTGGCCAGAGGATGGGAGCACATTGTCCTAACATGAAATATTCTGTTTTAACCATGGGACTGAGGCATGGGGTAAGGAAGCCAATTCCTAGAAGAAGTAGACTTGAGGGATACAAATAATTAGTGTCCTCTACACTATACTCTCACAGCAGGTGGTAGAGGGAGTACTGACATAGTTTAGGGCTGTCATCCCAATCAAGGGGATGGTGATACTCATCTTCTTAATTTTAACACTCTGTTTTAATATCCATTGCAGTATTTGGTGTTTATTTCTTATCTGCATAAGCTCTTGTGCCCACCGGTCATGAAGTTTAAAAATGATAAAGGGATCCTAACTAGCTACTGGCTTAATGGCCACTAAAGAGTCCTCTCTCTAAAGGCGTGACACTTCAGAAGGAAACAAATATGTTGATAACATTTCATCTGTGGGCTGCTGGTTTTCTCATAGGTAAAGGTCATCTCTGTTATAGTATACATAGATATGTTTATTTTATTATATTGACTATACACAGGCTTCAAAATCATCAGAAAAATGCATGAAGGTAATGAAAATAATTATTATGAGAAACCTGAAAGTAAGAAGTTTCAATAAATATTAACCCACTGTATGTTTTTGAAAATGAGTTAATGTGTTTTGACAAATAAAGTCGTGGCATTAAAGTTTTATTTGAAGACATTGAACAATATTTTACTTTGTTCTTAGCTATTCAGGCCCTTGGACATAATCACAGACAAGGTCTAAAACAAATCATGAAGTAACAGGAAATACTCGGATGAGAGAACTTGATTTGAAAATTCAAGCTAGAAATTGTTATAGAAAACATTCTGAACGTGACTATTGAAAAAGGGGTATGGCAGTGAGGTGAGGAGCACGCACTCTCAGGAGCAAAGGTAACTTGGTTCAAATCCTGGTTCTGCCTTCTGTTAGCTGTGCAACCTGACAAATTACCTAATTACAAATTGCCTGCCTTCCACTTTCTTTGTATGCAAATGGAGATGATAAAAATTATACCTACCTTATACGGTTATTATAAGGAGTATATTATACCTGATACATATGTAAATGTTAGGAATTTAAATGTAGTAAATGTAATGTAAATGTAGCAAACTTTCTGTTTTTCTTCATTCACCAAAAAGATAAGAAAGATGAAAAAAGTGTTATCTAAAATGCCTGGTTTTCCATACCTTTGTATAGGATTTTAAAAAATTATTTTTGCAATTCACTTTTGTTTAGAGATGGTACTTTTGCCTAGGAGCTGGCAATTTTATACAATATCATCCACAATTTTGAGATATAAAGTGATCTATAGCTGTATCAGTTTAGTAAAGAACAACCGAAAGTTCTCTGACCATTGCTGCCTCTTTAGAGCTTTAAGTCTGGCTCTTTAAGTAATGTACAAAGTAAATGTACAACAATTATAAATGATTGCATTGATGTCATGAGTAAGGTAATATCATGTCATTTGAAAGACCTAAACTACTAAAAACATATTTCAGCCTAAATTCCAGTGAAGTAATTCAAAAAATTGAAATTCATACTGTAATTTTTAATAATCTTTACCTGTGCTAGAGAACTAAACTCCAAACTTGAAAATATTTTCAGTGTTTAAATCTTCTAAGTTTTTATTTTGAAGACTTTTTAAAAAATCTTAAACTTTCTTCTAAGTCAAAATAAGCTATTTGTCAATTTTATTAGTATGATTTATTGAGAAATTGATATGGCATTATAAAAATTATATTTTAGTTGCTTTCCAAAGACATTGAGTAATTCTGGTCCCAAATTTATTCAGGTTGCTTGCTCTAAGCTTCATTATGGATTGAAAATAAATAATTTCTTGTTAAATTTGTGTCAAAATTATTTCGTTTTTACATGACTTTAGCCAGGGTAACTGAGTCTTTGAAGCCAGAAAAAAGATGTATCAAAGAAGAGGCTTTGTACTTGTTCAAAGACAAGTGTGACAAGTGCATGTTAATGATGACCTGAAAATCCACCTTTACATATTTTCTGCATGTCTGGTTTATTAATGAAGATATAGCCAGAATGAAAAAAATTGTGGAATTCAATATTTTCAATAATATTTTTTAATTTGGGAATACATGTTATCCTAAATTTAAATCTAAAATCAGATGTATGGCCTACTTAAATGGTGAAGATAGTATTTAAAAATTATGAAGAAATTCTTTCTCCTGGATAGAAATGTGAGGGGAAGTAAGAGGATATACACGACTCTTACGCTGGATGAGAGCCAGGCAAGGGAAAGGAAGTTCAATTCTACCACTTCATGGATGGGGGGATCAGAACCAAAATCTTAACATCTATTGCATAAACTTTTGGAAGATGTCCCTCCATAAATTGCCTATAATTTGACGACTGGAAGGTATGTTGAGAAATTAGATTGGGGAACATAATTGAATTTCTACATAGCTTGAAAAGGTTAATAGTATTTTTTACACATCCTTCTCATTAGCACATGGGACATTCTCCAATCATATCTTAGGCCACAAGACATGTCTCAACAAACAATATTTTTAGGTATTGAGTAGCTGGATATGCTAGTCCATGATACCATTAAGAATGTACAAGCCACATAATGAGTTAAGTAAAAACTATAAAAAATTAGAGTTATTTTGGATAAAAAGTAATATCAAGTAATAATGAATACACTCCTTATTTAAAAGAAAAGAGATGTTTGTCAATACTTCTCTATAAAACCTAAATCTTCCTTTAATGTTCATCAGCATCTGCAGAGAAATTAATGACATATCACACTTCTTTGTTTTTACTGATGTTGTTATTTATAATCTGCTGTTCCAGAAGCATTCAAGGAGACAAATGTACTAGACAACTTTTGGCATATTTGCAGTATTCAATGCCCCACCCACAACCCTCACATACACCTTTCTGACAGAAGTGGACCCCTGAAACCACATTTATCCCATGAGATTGTGTTTCCAGCAACAGCTGATTGGAATAGGAGTCCCTCCTGTCCTGACTCGTGCTAGACAGTCTCTCTGTCTTTCTTTTTCCCTCCCCTTAGAGTTTGGAATTGGGGCAAAGAATATTAGATTCTACTAGTCCTTTGAACTGAAAACACATGAACTCCAGAACTATAAGACAACATCCTATACCACATACCTGGAGATGCAGAGAAATAAGTCTACAGGGAAATGTGGATGAAACAGAGAGAGAAGCATGGAGAGAAGCAAAATGAGAGAGAGAGAGAGAGACTTTCTCACCCTCAACTATCCCACTACACTCCCCGACCTTGGGATCTCTGAGAAAGTCTGTATTCTTAACAGTAATTTTCTTCTCTCATTGCATGGTTGCATGGTCTTGTCAGGAAACTGCTATCCATATGAGGAAGCATTGAATTTACTCAGTATTTCCTGAATGTTTACTTGTGTTTAGGGTACTGTGTTACGTGCAGGGTATGAACAAATGAACAAGGTAGACATGGTGTGGAGCTCATAATCTGAAAGACTGAACTTAATGATGATAATTAGGAAGTGCAGCATTTTCTGTGGGCATGATAACAACCTCTGATCTGGTCTAGAGGCATCGGGAAGCTTTCCATGAGGAAGTGATATTTAGGCCGAGGCTGATGAATAAAAAGTATGGAAATAACAAGCTTCATCTGTGTGTGAATTAGAACCTACCCAATGTCATTTCCCAATTGTAAATACCAAATAATTCAGGGAAATATGCATTTAAACTCTGTTCTCCCCACTCATAAATTTTCACAGGTAGTTTGTATGCTTGGAAGAAGAAAGAAAGAAAATCAAGAGTGGAAATGTTATTTTAAATGAAAGTGAAGAGCAATAGGTATATTTTCCGCCCTCCTTAACAATGATTCCTGATTCCAAGCATCCAAAGATTTCTTTCAAACTCAGAGGTTAAAGTAACATTTCAGGTGTTTAAGACAAACTTACTTAGTAAAAACAATTTGACCTCAGGAGAGTTATCATCTCTTTGTGTTGGATGAAAGGAAATCACAGAAAACTGAAGCTTGCCACACGGGATATAGAGCAAGAATTAGATAGATTTCATCTTTAGGGGTACTGGCTTCAACTTGATTAATCAGCTAATCAAAGGTCTTGGTTTAATTTTAGTTTCCTTTTCAACTGAAAACAAGACCTTTCAGAGCACACCATCTGTGTAAACACAGCAGTTATGGGTGATGGGAGACAGCTTCCTCTCTGTGCAGGAGTCTTTGCTTAATTTCTTTCCTTTTAATTATGGCTCAGCTAAGGGCACATACATCTAATATTTTTCTACCCACATTTTATTTTAACAAAAAAGAGACAACTCTAAAATGCTAGATGAGTACTGATAATGAGCTAGGTAAGTGTAGGCATAGAGCATGCCAGGCAGGAATAGCTGAATGAAAGCCCCAAAGCAGGAAGGAATGTGAAAGGTTGTTATATTTGGATAGAGTAGCATGAGGGGGAGTGTGGGGAGAGAGGTTGGAGAGGTAAGCAGGGGCCAGATTATGCAAGGTTTTGAGACCATAATGAGAATGTTGGAATTTATCATAAAAGTCATCAAAGGGTTTAAAGTAGAGAAATGATATGGTCAGATCTGCATTTTAAAACAGTGGATTAGAGGGAGTGGATATAGGAATATTAGTTAGAAAGTGATTGCATTAGTTTGTACGACTTAGGCTAGGCTAGTGATGGTGGTTAAAATAGATAAAGGGGAATGGATGTGAATGCGATTTCATAGGTAGAATTTATTGGCTTGGTGATTAATGTGTCTGAAGAAGAGAGGAAAAGGATGCCATGTTTGTAGGTTGTGTCATTTGCTGTGATTAGAAGCATGGCAGGGTGTAGTTTTGGGTCAAGTTCATTTCTGTGCATGTTGAGTGTGAAGCTCTTATGAGACATCTAAAAGGAAAAGCCAAGTAGGCAGATTTGAAGCTCAAAAGACAGATCTGTGTACAATTTTTAAATTTAATATTCACTAGTATATAGGTAGTACTTGAAGTAATAGATATGCTTGAGATTTATTAAGATTGTATAAAGTCAGAAAAGAGGGGGCCTGAGATAGAGTCCCAGGTTGATCCAAAATGCAAAGGTCCAGCATAGGAGGAAGACAACAGAAGAGCCTAAAAAGAAACAACCAGAGAGTGGAAAGACAGCCACTGGGAGAACTCTGGTTATGTGGTCACAAATATTTGGGGGGACACATGTCTAAACAATTCCTGGCAATTTTTGAGGGATCTCCAAATTCTCTTCAAATTAGGGGGAAATCAGCCAGTGGTCAGTCACATAGCTAACTTTGTGGCAGAATTGTGTTAGAAAACAGGTCAGTTTTCTTTCAGTTTAGAACTCTTTCTTCTTCACAATAATTGAATGGCTGTTTAGTGGTTCTACCCAAAGATTTGTCAGAAAGTCAGTGAAAGGACTTTGGAAGAATAGAAATGCTAAATGGCAATTGCCAGAGGAGGCAGGCTTCCAGATTTCCAATTATATTTGAGCTATAGAAGTATACCCAGGAAGCCCTGTGGCCACCCTTCTGTTGCCCCATGATGATGTGAGAAAATTGAATTATTCAGCCTTCTAGGCAGAGTTCAGGAAATTTCATGCTTGGAGTCCCCCTGTCCATTATAGCTGTGGTCCCCAACCCCTGGGCTGCAGACCAATACCAGTGGCCTGTTAGGAACTAGGCTGCACAGCAGGAAGTAAGCAGTAAAGCTTCTTCTGTATTTACAGCCGTTCCCCATCGCTGGCCTCACTGCCTGAACTCTACCTCTTGTCAGGTCAGTCCCTGCATTAGATTCTCATAGGAGCGCAAACTCTACTGTGCGCTGTGCATGCGAGGGATCAAGGTCTGCGGTCCCCAACTCCCAGCTGGGGCCCATTATTGGTCTGTGACCTGTTAGGAAATGGGCCATGCATCACTGTCTGAGCTCTGCACCACAAACCTCCCACCATGACACCCCACCCCCCCATCCCCAGTCTATGGAAAAATGTCTTCCATGAAACTGGCCCCTGGTGCCAAAAAGGTTGGGGACTGCTGATCTAGGTTGCAAGCTCCTTATGAGAATCTAATCCCTGATGATCTGAGGTGGAGCTGAGGTGGTGATGTTAGTGCTGGGGAGCACCTGAAAATACAGATTATCATTAGCAGAGAGGTTTAACTGTATAGAGACCATAATAAATCAATTGCTTGCAGACTCATATCAAAACCCTATCAGTGAGTGGCAAGTGACAATGTAATAATAATAGAAATAAAGTGCACAGTAAATGTAATGCTCTTGAATCATCCTGAAACCATCCCCCCTACCCTCACCCCCACCCCTGGGCCTATGGAAAAATTGTCTTCCATGATACCAGTCCCTGGTGCCAAAAAGGTTGGGGACCACTGTGTTAGAGGGATCCAACCACATAGGTGATCATTTGTTTAGCATTCCCAGGGCCTACAACAATGTGTTTCAAAGGATATCTGTGAAACTAATGTATTTTTGTACAACTCAGTCATACAATAGAGTTAGTGTTAGAAACACTGATGAAGAAAAAAACTGATGAAGTGATTATATTTCTCTCTGCTTGGAAGTCTTTCCCCAACTGTATATAATTTACACAGGTTGGCAACCTACAAAATTATTTGTTAGCAAATTATAGTGTACAATTACCTCTTAACTCTGTTTATCTTTGTTTATTTACCCTCTTGTTCTTCAAATAATTTCTTCCTTTTTTTTCTTTCTTCGTGAAGCTTGCAAAGAGAAAAAAGAAATTAAACTAAAGCAGAATATGGGAAGCTCTCCTCTTCCCCACCCTTTCCCTACTGGTCTACCACAAATACTTTTTCCTAGAAGCTTCTTAACACATATAGACATAATGTGAAGTTATTTTCAGAGTTCAAAATCAGGACTCAGGCTATAACAATGGAATGCTACTTTTAAAAGTGAGATATATTGACACCACATATTTCTCCCAAATTCCTCAAAGATAGGCCAACTATTTCTAAACACACTGAATTTAGAACCCATCTATTGCAAGCTTTTGAACAATTTTTTGAATGGCCTTGGACTCAAACTCAGGTATGGGGCTGGAGAAACTGTAAGAGGCAGTCCAAGAGTTTAACTTTTTCACTCCATCTCTGAGCTGTATCTACTGGAAAGATGTCATGGAATTGCTGGGTATAGAAGTTTGATCCTGGCAGAATTTTCCTCTTTGCTCTGAGAAAGGTGGGTTTTCCAGGGAGAGAGTACTTTCTTTTCAAAATGAGTTGATTCTGCTTTGGGTCTAGAATGTTTAAAATCCCCAATGGATCTCTGGAGGTTGTGTTTACTGCCAACCCACAGCTTCACTGACACCTCTACCTTCAGAACATTACTGGGAGAACAAGCCCACCATTCAAGTAGACAGTTGAGTCATATAGCCTGGACAGTCCAGGACAAGTGGAGTCTCATTTGGACCTGTTGTACAACCAAAAGTATGTAGGAGTAGAGAGTTACTGTGTAGTCTCTCTCCTCATCTGCTGGCAATGAAACAGAATCACACTAATTACATCAGAATGTTATCTAGTCTCTGGATGAACTATATATTTCTATCTGATGGATTCCTCCTTATTTCATCAATGCCAGGTTATTTAGAAATATGACTTCCATATATGTTTTATGGTACTAAAACAGATCAGAAAATACAAATGAATAGATTGTAGGTTTTTGACTCGTATTTATTAAACTCCTTACTACATGTGATATTATACTATACTTGACACAATTTAAAAAATTCAGAAAATGTGTTTCAAATACTTTTTTGACCAAAGATCACAATCAGACATCTGACCTGATTTGTGGATTTTTTTCTGTACATTTTTATTTAATCAATTGAAATCACCTTTGATCTGAGAAGATTCTGATATAAATAAACTAGAGTATATAAACAGAGGAATCAAATATCTTCTCCTAAAAGCCACTGCTGGGATGCCTCCCAGATGCTTCTTGATTGCCAACAGAAGTATTATTAGAACATAGTTTGAGGGATGTGACGGAGAAGAGTATTGTGTGTAATTGAAACAGCAGGAGGCTGTCCCTTGTTAATTATAGTACAAACGCAAAATTTTTAAAACTGGCACGAGCTTCATCTTTCAACAGTTCCCTTTACCAATTACAGGCTTTGCTGTAATGGGTGTCTAAGGAAGATTCCTCTGGTCTGCTCTGCCCTAATCTGTTTCACTTCCTCCTCCATTTCCCATAAATTAATCACAAAAGAGTTTTGGAATCAGTGATAAAGATGAAGATGGATGTTTCCATTTGCCACTCTGCTCTCACTTCTTCACAGAGTTCCTGTTAGTTTTCAAGAGAAACTTGTTCATGTAGGATGTGCGGGCTGTGAGGGCAGGAAAGCAGTAGGCAGGGAGCGGGGAAAGCTGGCGGGAAAAGAGGCGGGGAGGGGTGAGACACCATCCCGGGAAGCTTTTCTGCTTGAAGAAAATGCTGTAGTCCTAACAGAAAATGAATTATATGTAAACAGAAATGGCATCATATATCAATTCTCTTTTTACTAACGTCCAAAGCCACAGGGTCTGTCTGCCGCTGTGTCTTTTCTATAATAAGTCAAGCTCACGTGGAATATTTCACTTGCTTATGGTGCCAAAGAGTAAGAGAGAAATGATTTGGTCAGTGGAATATATGCTACTATTTAACACAAAAATTGAGACACATTGAGCAGTAATAAACTCTGGAGTTATGCCATTTATAATGCTTTGTTTTTCTATTAAATATTATGCATGGGTCCTTAGGTCAGTTTCAATGTAATGTTATGGTGAACCACTGACTGAATATATCTGTGTGCCATGTTGATTATAGGCATCTGTTGAATATCAGGGAATGTAATCAAGTGACTTGCCAAGAACTCCATCAGAGATGTGTCCTGTGCATTTTTCTGAGTTGAGAACACCACCTGAAGTATATTGACCTACAGTAGTGCAGTGACACAGCTGAACTGGTGAAAACAATGACCAGCCCAAGTGGTTAAAGTGTCATATATATGCAGCTACGCTTCTCATTTATCACAATTCCAATACAATTTCTCATGTTTCACTTTCAGAACTTTAAAATCCCAACTCAAACTATATGTGAATTTTATTCTTTTCATTTCTCAGGACCCAAGGGACTGGCTTGAGTTTTGGGTAGACTATAAAATGAAGAAGTATATATTCTGTAAGAACAAGTCAATATACTTTAGTGGGAATGATCTGTAATTCAAAAGTTTCCTAGACTAGAAAGCAATACTATGACAGTCTGGAAATTGAGACTCAGTCTACATAAAACAAAGAATTGTGTTTTTTTTAAAAAATTTCTTCAACAGTCCAGATAGTCTTTCTAGATACAAAATTTATGAAATCTATATATAATATATTGTTTTCACCAATGTTTACAAAATACTGTCAGATAGATGCAACTACAATCTGATATGGACAGCAAAAATATTGTACTGAATTAGGTGGACATTGTTGTGCCATCTTTGTTTAAGAGTTGGCCACATTTTTTTAAGAAAATCTATTTTTTTGCATGTGTATGTTTTCTAATTCTTTATTTTGTAGCTAGGTGTAAACATCTGTTATAAAATCATGTTTTAAAAATGAAATTTAATTGTGTATATAGTTTTGTGCTTGGCTGATTTATTTAAGCATTATGTGTTAATAGAATGAGGTGGTGGGTAGTTTTAAGTATATGTTTCCTTCTTTTAACATATGACAACTTGGAGTACAGTTTGACATGAGGAAGAGCTTTCCTTCACCATAACTCTGAGCCTTGCTGCCATGAGGAATGGCCACAGATTAAGACTTTTCCATTCTTTTCCAGGCCCTGTAGAACCTGTCTTCCCTTTGAAGGGGGAATACATGCCATGTAGAGTCAGATCTTTCATCCAGAGAGGCCAACCTTATACAAAATTGTGAAGCAGGCCATATTTATTCAGTCTGCCCTCCTCTTTTTCCTGGGCTTAATTGGTGCATCAGCACCTACTGGACAACAGGCTCCTCATGTGCCAATGCAGTGTGCTTGTCAGAAAGGAAAGGTAATCCAAAAATCCATTGCCAGCTACAATGGTGGAGGCTAGATCTATTTACCTTGTCCCAGGGGAGAAGGAGGGGAGCTGCCCAGGAGAGGGCAATCCATATGGGTCCATATAGACCACGTGCTTTCCTATGTTGCAGCTCCTAGTGTGCTGTATTGTCTCTTTCCCCAGTGGACTGTGACCTCTGCCTGGGTAGAGTCCATGACATAGTCTTTTTTTTTGCATCTTTAGCATCAGCACAGGGTCAAGATTAAAGTGGGGCTTCATGAGTATTTGAATGAATGAATGATATTAGTGCTAATTTCAGGTAGAAATCCTCTTAGTCCTCCTCAAATGCCTTCGTAAAGGTGCTCTCTTATTTCGTGTTCTACATCTTCCCCTCCCAGCCACTCCACTGTGAGTGCTCAGCAGAATCCGTATCACTAAGTCACCTGTGGCCCACTCTGGCTGTTTTCCTGGCCCAGGCAAAGAATGTGTCAGCAAGGTGAAGAAACTATTTCCTATTTTGTCCTATATCTTAGTTTTCTCTTGGATAGGATATTGAGAGTGTACATAAGTCTACATGACAGCCAAAAGATTACTGCGAAGAAAATGGGCTGATATAGCTGATGATGGGCCCTCATGTCTTAATCTTTTACAGCTTACTACTCTATTTTTCTCTTTGATTTGACTTTTGTTTCTTGTCACACAGAGAAGGGGTTGGCAAACTATGGCCCCTGGGCCAAATCTAGCCTCGTACGTGCTTTTGTCAATAAAATTTTTTTAGAACACAGTCATTTCCATTTGTTTTCTCGCTATAAGAGCAGGTCTAAGTAGTTGTGACAGACACCCTATATGCCTGCAAAGCATAAAATATTTACTTTATGGCCTTTTATAGGAAAAGTTTGCAAACCCTGATATATGGCAAATACAACATATTTATATTGCTTTTTCAACTTTAACCTTTTTGAGGAAGGTTCCAGACCATAGTCCAATGCTTATGGAGTAGAGGCTCAGACAGTCCATGATCAAATCCTAGTTCCACCTATTGTAATTGATGTGACCTCAGGCAAGTTACTATGGCATCTGTGCGGATGTCTGCTCAGGCCTCCTCAAAGAAAACCTGCCACAGGGGCATAGTTGGCTGACATCCTCGCAGCCAGCACCATGCTGGTGCCAAGGCCATGCATCCCCTGGGATGCCCCCAGATTATACATGACAGGACTAATGATGCCACCCCACCCTGTCCTACCCAGGACTCTTCCAAAGAGTGCATTGTTTGGGGACTCCCATTGGCCTGGCTAACGCTGTGCCAACTGTGCTGCGGTCTGAGGCTCTTCCCGCTCAATCATTCCTTTCTTCTCTCCTTTCAGTGTCCAACCTGTCCCATGCTCAGAAGTAGGCTCTCCCTGCCTACTTCTGCTCCCTTGTTTTCATTTTTCATAGGTGTTTTTCACATAAATCTCCTGCCCATCTAAAGCTTTCTCAGCTTCAGCTTCTCAGAAGACCCAAACTGATACATTATTTAACTCGTCTGTGCTTTAATTCCCTCATTTATAAAAGGATATTAAAAACGATAATGACATCACAGGTTTCTGTCAGGATTAAGTAAATGACATAAGCAACATTTTTTGGCATTGTTTTGGTGCAGTTCTTGGCACCCGCCCACGTATACCCTTTATTGCTGTGGCCTTTGGGATGGCCACCAGCCAGCTTTTGCCGGGTGGGTCTCTTCTCCGCCACTTCTTCACCACACTGTGACTGCTCTCTGAACCTTGTGGGCCTGGACATTTTTTCTTCTCTACCAAGCTCTTTTCAAAATTAACGACAGGTCTTTTCAGTGAGTGATTACAGCAACAGCATCCTGAAATAAATGACACGCATGAAATATTTTCTAACTTACATGGCAGGCACTTCCATTAACTTAGTCTCAAATCATTATCTGTCTAAACAAACAATGAGTAGGAATTTAAAGGGACTTCTCATCCCACCCACCATTATTTTTTTTTTGTTTTCTTTTTAAGCCATAGAAATCACAGCATGGAGGGCAAATTAATTTAGGACCAAAAATGCGGTCCTGTCCTGGAACTCCTGAGAGTAGCTTTGATGACACGTTTCCTGAGACCCCACAGAGACCCTCCTAAGCCTATTATGAATGTCCTTAAGCTTGTAGTTTCAAAGCAGTAAATCTCTACATTCCCTTTATTTATTTATTATTATTTTTAAAATTTTGTATTTTTAATTATTATGGGTACATAATAGTTGTATATATTTATAGGGTAGATGTGATGTTTTGATACAGGCATACAATGTGTATTAATCAAATAAGGGTAATTGGAGTATCCATCACCTCAAGCATTTATCATTTTTTTGTATTAAGAACATTCCAATTCTACTCTTTTAGTTATTTGAAAGTATACACTAAGTTATTGTTGATTATACTCACTTTTTTGTGCTATCAAATATTGCTCATTCTATCTAGTTATTTAACGCTATTTTTGTACCCATTAACCACCCCATTTTATGCTTCCCTCCCCACTACCCTTCCCCACCTCTAGTAACCATCATTCTACTCTCTGTCTCCATGAGACCAATGGTTTTAATGTTTACCTATGCTCCCTTTAGAATTAATCACAGCAAAAACTGCTTGAAGCCTCGCCAAAGGGGAATGAATACCTTAAGCAAGTGAAGAGACTTGCTTCCCTCACACTGGGACAGCATACATCTGGTCTGAGGTGGCAGAAGCAGTGCTTTTCCAGTCTCTTCTCCATCCTTCCTCCCTCCCCCAGCCCAAGGTTGGAATATTATTTTTGGGTTATGCCTTGCCATCCTACCCTTTGCCTAAGGCACCTCAGCAACCAAGTTGGGGTAATGGTATTGCTGACAGTTGGTCAAAATCTTGCAAAATAGGGAATTAGAGGTTAAAAGAAGTCACCAAAATGCCTCCTAGGACATGTGTTGCAGAAGTACTTATGATTTATTGGCAAATATGGTCAGGCTTAAATTATAGGCTAGACATGCATAATATATATACTGGGATATTAAAATGAAATGTATTCTGTGTTGCTAGATGGCCTCCAAGCAAAAATAGAAATGGTTTCAATTAATAATTTGTGTTTCCCTTTTAACAGATCAGTATTTAATGGTAGACAAGCTTTCCTCCTTGGTAAGGTGATTACTGGACATTGATTTGTCAAAACTACTTATTGCATGAATTCAAAATCCAAAATTTCTATTAAAGTTATAATTCAAAACATATTGTCTAGCTTTACCATCCCTCATCTCCCTCAACCCTTATAGCCTTCTGGGTCTTCCTTGGCAAATGGCCCTTGGGCATACTTTTAAATATTCAGGCTCCAATGCTTCACCTCTCATTATGCCCTCAGTGAGTTCCAGAAGCAGCAATAGACATCATTAAACACACTGGGCACCATTTATCCTCTGCATCTCTGAATGTGCAGCTTCCTCTGTTGGAGACCCCTCTCTCTCCCCTACTCTCCACCCCACCTCCACTACTTTTTTTTTTCTGAATATTACGGGGGTACAACATTTAGGTTACATATATTGTCTTTGCACTGCCCAAGTCAGAGCTATAAGCGCGCCCCTCCCCCAGACAGTGAGCACTGCACCCATTAGATGTGAATATACCCATCCCCTTCTCCCCCCTCCCACCTGGCTGACACCCGATGAATGTTACTTCCATATGTTCAAAGTGTTGATCAATTAGTACCAATGTGATGGTGAGTATATGTGGTGCTTGTTTTTCCATTCTTGTGATACTTCACTTAGGAGAATGGGCTCCAGCTCCATCCAGGATAATACATGAGGTGTTAGTTCACCATTTTTTTTTTTGTGGCTGAGTACTACTCCATGGTATACCATATACCACATTTTATTAATCCACTCAAGTATTGATAGGCACTTGGATTGTTTCCACATCTTTGCAATTTTGAATTGTGCTGCTATAAATATTCGAGTGCAGATGTCTTTATTACAGAATGTCTTTTTTTCCTTTGTGTAGATGCCCAGTAGTGGGATTGCCAGATCAAATTGTTCTACTTTTAGTTCTTTAAGGTATCTCCATATTACTTTCTATAAAGTTTGTACTAGTCTGCAGTCCCATCAGCAGTGTATGAGTGTTCCTATCTCTCTGCATCCATGCCAACATTTGTTGTTTTAGGTCTTATTTATATAAGCCATTCTCACTGGAGTTAAGTGATATCTCATTGTGGTTTTGATTTGCATTTCCCTGATGATTAGAGATGTTGAACATTTTTTCATATGTTTCTTGGCCATTAGTCTATCTTCTTTTGAAAAGTTTCTGTTCATGTCCTTTGCCCATTTTTCAGTGGGGTTGTTTGATTTTTTTCTTGCTGATTTTCCTGAGTTCTATATAGATGCTAGTTATCAGCCCTTTATCAGATGTATAGGATGCAAAAATTTTCTCCCGTTCTGTAGGTTGTCTATTTGCTCTAATGATAGTTTCTTTGGCTGTGCAGAAGCTTTTTAATTTGATCAGGTCCCATTTATTTATTTGTGATTTTGCTGTGATTGTTTTAGGGGTCTTCTTCATAAATTCTTTGCCTAGGCTGATGTTTATAAGAGTTTTTCCAATGTTTTCTTCTAGAATTCTTATAGTTTCATGCCTTAGGTTTCAGTCAGTTATCCATTGTGCGTTGATTTTTGTGAGAGGTGAGAGGTGCAGATCCTGTTTCAGTCTTCTGCATGTGGCTGTCTAATTTTCCCGCACCATTTATTGAATAGGGATTCTTTTTCCAAGTGTATGCTTTTTCCTGCTTTATCAAAAATCAGATGACTATATGAGGATGGTTTTATATCTGGGTTCTCAGTCCTGTTCCATTAGTCTATGTCTCTGTTCTTGTACCAGTACCATGCTTTGGTTTTGGTTACTATACCCTTGTAGTATAGCTTGAAGTCTGGTAAGTTGATGCCTCCCCATTTGTTCTTTTTGCTTTAGCTTGCTTTAGCTATACAGGGTCTTCTCTGTTTCCATATGAAGTGTAGAATTATTTTTCTAGATCTGCAAAAAATGATGTTGGTATTTTAATAGGGATTGCATTGAATCTGTAGATCATTTTGTGTAGTATGGACATTTTAACAATGTTGATTCTGCCAATCCATGAACATGGTATGGTTTTGATTTGTTTACTTCCTCTATTTCCTTCCTTAGTGTTTTACAGTTATCCCTGTAGAGGTCTTTCACCTCCTTGGTTAAATATATTCCTAGGTATTTTATTTTATTTTTTTGTTATTGTGAAAGGTATTGAGTCTTTGATTTGGTTCTCAGTTTGACTGTTGTTGGCATATATGAATGCTACTGATTTGTGCACATTGATTTTGTAACCTGAGACTTTGCTGAACTTATTTATCAATTCCAGTAGTCTCTTGGCAGAATCTTTGGGGTTTTCTAGATATAAGATCATATCACCAGCAAAGAGCAATAGTTTGACCTCTTCTGTCCCCATTTGGATGCCCTTAGTTTTCTTCTATTATCTGCTCTGGCTGGGACTTCCAGCACTATGTTGATTAGGAGTGGTGATAGAGAGCAACCTTGTCTGGTTCCAGTTCTAAGCAGAAATGCTTTCATTTTTTCCCCATTCTCCACTACTTTTCCCTGGATAATAATCCAGGGAATAATTTCCTTATTTCCTTGTCCTTCCTAACTCCACTCAGCTATCGCTTTTCTTGAGCAGTTTTTTGGATGCTTCTAGAGTGAATCAGGACTTTATTTGGTATATATCAGGGGTCAGCAGCCTATGGCCAAATCCTGCTCACCACCTGTTTTTGAAAATAAAGTTTTGTTGGAACACAGTCATTTCTGTTAGTTTATGTATTGTCTATTTCCGCTTTCTCCCTACGGTGGTAGAGTTGAGTAATTGAGACAGAGACCATATGGTTAACAAGGTTGAAATATTTACTCTCTGGCCCTTTGTAGAAAATGTTTGCCAATCTGAGATCCACTCCTTTTTGGAAGCTGGGTGTCTCTGAGTTTGGAATTACATGTGCAAAACTAAAAATCTGTACAAATCTGTAATAAAGACCAAGAGGTAAAGAATTTGGGGCATTAACACTTTTACTTTGCAGTTTCCTTAAATAAAAAGGAAAATTACTATTTTTAAAAATATAACTTATAAGAACTTGATTTACAATTAATATTTTAGGGCAGTGTCCATCATGTAGAATCAGCTATATACTAATTAAAGGAAAAGCAGTCTCTAGCTTTTATTTCTACAGGCAACTCTGTCTTTTTTATTGGATTGGGGATATCTGGGGACATTTAAAAGTTGCTCAAGTATACTTTTTTATTGTGTTAATATATATAACATAACATAAAATTTACCATTTTAACCATTTTATTAATAAGTGTGTAGTTCAGTGGCATTAAGTACATTCACATGTTGTGCAACCATCACCATCATCCATCTCCACATTTTTATCTTCATCTTCCCAAACTGATATTTTTTACCAATTAAACAGTAACTCCCATGTCCCCCGACTCAAGCCCCTAGCAACTACTGTTCTATTTTCTATTTCCATGAATTTGACTACTGTAGGTACTTCATATAAGTGAAATCATACAGTATTTGTTCACTTGTAATTGGCTTATTTCATGTAGCATAATGCCTTCAAGATTCATCCATGTTGTATCATGTGCTAGAACTTCCTTTTTTTAAAGGCTGAATAAGGTCCCATTGTATTTATATACCACAATTTGCTATTCATGTATCTGTCCATGGACACTTTGGGTTGCTTTCACTTGTTAGTTATTGTGAATAATGTTGCTATGAACATGGAAATACAAATATTTCTTTGAGACTCTGCTTTCAATTCTCTTAGGTATATACCCAGAAGTGGAATTGCTGGGTCACATGGTAATTTTATGTTTAATTTTTTTGAGGAACCACCATACTGTTTTCCATAGAAGCTATACCATTTGATATTTGCACCAGCAGTGCACAAAACTTCCAATTTCTCCACATCCTTGCCACATTTGTTATTATCTGTGAGTGTGTATGCACACGTGTGTGTGTTTGCTAATGGCCATTCTCATGATTGTGAAGTAGGATCTCATTTTGGTTTTGATTTGTATTTCCATAATGATTAGCAATGTTGAGCACTTTTTCATGTGCTTATCAACCATTTGCATATAGTTTTTTGGAGAAATGATTATTCAACCCCCTTGCCTATTTTTAAATAAGCTCATTTGTTTTTTTGTTGGTGAGTTGTAGGAGCTTTTTATATATTATGGGTACTAGTCTCTTCGATCAGACATGATTTGCAAATATTTTCTGCCATTCCATGGGGTGCCTTTTCACTCTGTTGATAGTAACCCTTGATGTACAAAAAAGTTTTTAAAAGTAGTCCAATTACATATTTTTTTTTTGTTTCCTGTGCTTTTGATGTCATATTCAGGAAATCATTGCCAAATTTAATGTCATAAAGTTTTTTCCCTATGTTTTCTTCTAAGAGTTTTATAGATTTTGCTTTTACATTTATGTCTTTAATCCATCTTTGGTTAATCTTTGTATGTGGTGTAAAGTAAGGGTACAACCTCATTCTTTTGCAAGTGGATATCCAGTTTTCCAAACACTAATTGTTGAAGAGACTGTCCTTTCCCCCATTAAATGATCTTAGCACCCTTCTCAAAAAATATTTGAACGTATATGTGAGGGTTTATTTCTGGGCTCTCTATCCATCAGTTTATATGGCTGTCTTTATGCCGTACTATACTGTTTTGATTATTGTAGCTTTGTAGTAAGTTGGAAACCAGGAAGTGTGAGACCTCAAGTTTGGTTTTTCTTTTTCAAGATTGTTTTGGTCATTTGACATTCTTTACATTCCATGTGAATTTTAGGATGGATTTTTCTATATCTGTGAAAAATGTTGTTGTGTCAAATATATTTTTTTGAGAGAACACCTACTATATAAACCAAAACCTTCCCTCTCTGTCTTTCCCACTGTTGTGGCCTGAGCATTTTCTTTTGTTTGCTCTTCTCTTGCCCTACTGGAGGAATGACTTTTTAATTTGTCTACTGTATTCCCTGTGCTTTTCCCCTTCCTTGTGCTGTACCACTGGCAATTAGGCTGGCATCACTTTCCTTGGGCAGCTATTTCACAGTAGGGTTGATGTCACTTTTAGAAATTTTTGACTTCTTTCTATTCATGGAGACTATAGGACTTAGGCACCCAACATCTCTGTGTGGGGCTGGGATGGGTCATGAGAAACTCTCACCCATGGCTGAGGTACACACAGTCATATGGTTAATAATGCTTGTGTGTAGCTGGTAAGAACACAGCTGGAGAACATAAAGACTCAGCCTCCCTCTGCCAACTGGATTTTAATGACCAAACCACAAAGGTTTGGATTATTTAAATAAAAAGGACAAATGGAAGAAAAATTCAATATCCCCACAAAAAAAAGAAGAAGAAGAAGAAGAAAAAAGCCCCAAATCATGTGATTTGTAATCTGCAGGGCTATAAAATCAATGTTATATTTGAGAGGAAAAAAGTGGAAACATTTCTTGGATATGCACAGCAGACACTATTTAGAGTTTTAGTATTTGACCCAATAAACTGTATTATTAAAAATTTGCAGGCAGAAATCTCTTCCTTTTTCCTTTTGGAGGTTTGGTTTGGTTTTATTTTTTTAGCTGTCTTCCAAAAGGAATTCCAAAGTTTTTTTTGACAATTTTATCATTTCTGACTTAAGCCTGTTGCAAATCTCTTTGAAACAACTAGGCCCAAGGGTGGCTCAGGCAGCTGCCTGAATTCCACACAAATGTAAAAAGTCTCTTCCATTTTGAGTGCTATACTTTGCTGTAATAGAATCCAGATGCTTAAACCATTCAAATGTTACCTTTTACAGTGTGAACAGAAGCATGAATGTAAGTGTTATGGTAAAATGCAGTTAGATTCCAATTGTTACTAAGCTCTTTGAGTGTAACTTCTGAAGAAAAGTTGAGGCAGAGAAGCCTAGGGAAAAGAGAACTTAAAAAGTGGGCCTGGGAATGTTATCATGCAATCACTGGAGAGAATCATAATTAGATTAAACTGCTGCAGAGTATTCATAATTAACAGCAAAAGAGACCAGGAGATTCCTTTTGAGACTGGTGTAATAACTCAGCAAGCAGCAGCCAGGTTTCTTCTCCATGTAATCCCATTATATGCAAAGCTGAGCCCCCACAACTCAATACTCTGTCAGCTACCACAGGGATCTTTACTTCCCAATGGAGCGGTGGGGGAGGGTTCCTATTGTGTCTTGCATGTTGTGTGTGTAGTGCAGGTGAGCTCTCAAAGACTTGTTTTATACCATTTAATTTATTGTGGAAAACACTGCACATCCCTTGGTTTCATATCCATGTTCAGTTATAGCTGTGCACTCATAGTAATGTGCACCAACATTCAACTCTTATGTTGGAATAAATAACTCACTTTTCCAGCCATCAGGATGCCTGATGGTTAAACAGTAGACTAATGTAATCTTTTCATGGCATAAGCAGCCCGATCCCAATTATGTTTGCCTTTAGGACAATGTTAGGGCACTACTTACAAATTCTTAGTGATCAGTCTGTGAACGATTGAGCCAATTTCTTTCTTTGGGGGAAAAAATGTGTAGAACAATTTTTATCATTTTATATTTTCAGGCATCATCAAAGGACATTTATTGCACATCCATACTGTGTGTGAAATTGTTTTGGATAACTCAGAATTGAGAGTTCACCTTAGAGACCAAAGGTGGAAAATCTACTAAAGGTCAGAAAAGGGGGCCTTCTGAGTTGAAAGATTTCTGCTGAGATTCCAATTACTTCACCTGGGGGGGATCTTGGTTTCCTTATTTGGAAAATGAGAAAATTGCACAAGATTTTTAATTTTCCTAATTTTAACATCTTATGGTCCTAAAATCCTCAAATCAGGGCTGATGCTCTGTGAAAGAAGAGAAGTGGGTGTTTTGGTTTGTTTCCTTGCTTTTAATAAATAGGATTGCAAAGGTTCTCTGTCCCAGAATCTTTATGTTCTTACCACCTTGCCTGCTGGGTTGTTTGCCTGAATTTCTGCCAGGAGTGTGGGTAGTCCCTTGAATTAAGACAGGTCTTGTGTTTTCAGAAGATTTTATTGAAGATACAATTGTGCTATGTGGTTGGGTCATTTTCTTCTACTAATATCTGTAGAGGATCCATTCTGTGAGGATCCATGGAACTGGATCCTCACAGAATGGAACTGAGGAACCAGGAGAAGGGGTGTTCAAAGAATAGGGAAAGGCTAGAGGGTACTTCATGGGAAGGCTAGATAGTTGGCTTCAGACATAGGGTAGGAAGACCCTGAGAAAGTGAAGTACATTAAAATTATTATCATTGAGACATATTTTATGAGTTTAAGAGTATCCGTGCAAAGACACCAAAAATTACTGGTACTGGCAGAATGTTGTTTTGCTCACAGGAAGAGCAGAAGGAATTTATATTCCTGATGCCTACAGGAGAGCATTGCTGCCTTTTGTGCAATTATTTCTGCACTATCTGAGGAAGTCTGTTTTTTCCTAAAGGACACCTAAAACAAGTGCTTAGTGGGGATCAGAACATAGTGGGAAGAGCAAACAATTGGGGTCCATGCATCCTGCCTCTTTTTAGTGCCTTTGAGCTGTGACTCCAGGCAATGCATACCCATTTTTCAGTACTAGAAGGATGGTAGGGGTTAGGGAACTAGTATTTGAAGATGAATATCTTTCTGCCAAGAACTATTCTGGGTGTTTTGCTTGTAGGCATTGAATGTCCAGAGGAATTAAATAATATGACTAGGATGATACAGCCAGAAACTGATAGAACCAAGAGTCAACCAAGTCATCTACTTATGCATGTAAAAGTGAGTATTGTACGGGGAAGAGTTATTTTATAGTTCTTCTCATTTACAGAAGCCCGTGAGGCCAGGAGGTAGAGGGAGTGCTGTCTCAGTGAAACCTCATCTATTGGCCCTCTGTCTATCTTAAGTGTCAGTATGGTAGAGCGGGTGAGGACTCCTTTATTAGTGCAGAATCCCATCTTTTGAGGTAGTTTTGTCCTTTGAAGGGGCCCAGAGGGACTGCCAGGGGATCAGAAATTATTGCTTCCCTGAGTACCATATAGCCATGACATTCCTTCTCTAAAACACAGATCTGAGAGGCTGTTCACTTTCTTGGAAGTGTGGTACCAGCTTTAGACTCTAGGCTTTTCACCAGCTGGCCCTAAACCAACTTCTAAACCTCACCCTCAGCATTCCCTCTTCCCCTGTTGTTTGGTGGTACCTGAAGTTGGCACTTTCATGTGTCCTTATGGGCCAAAAGGTCTAATCTGTGAGTCTCCAGCCTTACTCGCAGAGAGGAGACTTAATATCTCTTCCTTCCTCCAATTCTGGAAGAGCACTCTCTTTCTGGATTTGGGGAATGTAGTCTTGAGTTATAGGGCAAGAAGCAAGTGCATCAGGGTAGAAAAAAGGGAGATGAAGATAAAGGTCTGAGTCGCCTGAATTGTGTCCCAGGAGAAAAGGAACCAAAGGTGAAGAGGGTCAACATCCACAGGGCTTGGAGTGAGAGGGCATGGAGGAAATGGAACAGGGAGAACAGGGTGAAATGGATGAGGGGGACAATTCTTCTCAGATAGGAGAATCAGAATTTCCTCAAGTCATAGGGAGCCAGAAACCTGGACAGCCCCAGGGATTTTTAACAAGAGTTGCTGGGGACAGTGCATTTAGATCTCCTTCTATGTTCTTGAAGAGTTGCAAGTCAAAAAGGCAATACCTGCTCCTATCATGCTCCTCTGAATGTGACTCATCCCCGGACCGACCCACTGAGTCACAGCTCTAACGGAGCCACGCTTGCCATTGCATATGCTTTAGCTCTACCTGAAACACCTCTGTTTTTCTCTGCTAGGCAATAGTTTGCTTTCCCTCCAAGGACAGGTTCAAATGTTATTTCCTTAGAGAAGTTTGCACAGCACCACCCTACCTCGGTAGGGTCTGAAGAAATCAGCCCTCCCTAAGTACTCCAGAAGCACTTTTAAAATTACCTCAATTATAGTTCTTATTCAGTCTGGCACATTATATATGGGGATACATTTATCTTTTTCATATGCCTTAGCTTGGTCATGTTTGTATCTCTAGCACCTAGCAAGGTGCCTTGCATGGTGCATATGACCAGAACATATTGCACAGAATTGAATATATCCAGATTCAGTCTGGTCCCAATCAATCCAAATATTCAAGTTTGTACTGTACACTGGTCTTGACTCATTAACTTTCACATGCAAGCCTTAAAATATTTTACACAACTAGAAAAAAGAGTGTTAGAATTCTGCTTTATTTTTTTCTTCATTTTATACATAAGAAGATAGATGCTGATGTGACAATTTATAAGTCTGAGGTAGTTTTTTTTATTGTCTCTGGTCTGTTTCATACATGTCTGAGTCTGTTATTTGGGAAGGTTATAGAAGAGAAACAAAAAGACTATTTTAAAAATATTGTCCCATTTTATTTGGTTTCATTTTTAAGGGGAGTTGTGAGCCTACCCTTGTTCAAAGTTAAATGAGCCTGCTCAAATCCTTTTGGGGCTTAAGCGGAATATAAATAAAGAAAGAAGGGACACTCTTTCTGTTCTTGCTGGGAAAAATATTTGTGTGGTGCCAGGTTTGTGATAGCAAACTGAAGTGATTCATCAGGTCATTATAGTCACTCACTGCTACCCAAACTCTGATTTTGCTTTAACGATGTAGATAGTTTATAATTGTTACAATTTGAGTGATATACATGATTGCTTCAATTCTACTCTGTATTTGGGATAATTGAAAATCTTGCCTTGATACCACAACAAGCACCGTTAGTGGCCCAGTCAATTGCCTTATCCACATTTTTTTTCTCACTGACAGAGCCCTCCCAGCCTTGTTTTTACTTGGGAATCCACCTCTCTCCCATGAGACTCAGAAAGCAGAGACTGTCTCTGGGTCCAGGAGTAAATCCAAATTGCATATGCCAGTGATTATTGGCTTCAGCATAGGTCAGAGATGTTATTCTGGCCAAGGAGATACCAAGGGGCAGTCTATTGAGGGGTACCTGGGAAAGGTTTCCTTTATTCCTAAGTGAAAATTTTAAAAAATGATGAAAAGAAGAAACTGTCTGTACACCGTATAGTGCTGCTCATAGTTGTGATTTTTGGAACTACCAAGGAATAAAGCTGACATGATGAGGATGAAGGAACAGAAAGGTGGGAAGAACCTGCATCCTTGACATTGTCTTTGAGCCCCTGAATTATGCAGTCCTGCAGTCACTCTACTTTAGTATTAAATGCTAGGTTAGATGAAGAATATCCTCTCCTGTTAAAGTCCAATGAGATAGATTTTTGTTTTTTGCTATTTACTGCTAAAGGTATGATAACTGATCTAGAAAAAGGAGGATATAAAAGAAGTAGAAATATATAGTTCTTACCTTAGCTTATAATTTAATTAAAAAGAGCAAATCCACATAGGAAATGACAAAGAAAAATTACAAAGCTGTAGAGCAACTGGAGGTTCTTAATTATTTTTGGAAAATGGAACGAACACATTGCAAATCTGGTGAAGTTGATGGCTTCCTTCTCAGACAAATATTTTTAAATGAATAAAAGTAAAATACAAAGGATCACAAAGAAAACCAATTATATTTTTAAAATTCCCTAGGTTAAGAACCCTAAAAGTCAGCATAATTAAATACAATGCTTTGCATTCTTTTTCATAGCATGAAGTTCTCAGAGTCAACATGACTTATATACTCGAGCCCAGTGCCAACTTTTTCAACGGCTAAAAAGTGAAAAGTTCAGTCAAACCAATTATCTCGTATTTCAGACACGCTTGTAATAAATTTAACTTAAAAAATAACCTGAATTTAATCAAATTGTTTTCCTACACAAGCATTACTAAAGTCATCACCAAGTGATAAGAGATAGTTCTTTTATTTTTCCACTTTCTGGAAGTAAAGACATTTGCAGACAAAGGAAGGGGGTATGAGATTGTGCTACTCTCCACTTTAGCCGAAGGAGCTGTAGAGTGTATAACTGGTCCTAAGTACATACTCTCTCTCCCCCCTCATTCATGAGGTCCAAACATATAGGTGTCTCCCTGATGTTCTTTCTATGGAAGATTATATGTCCTGTTCCAGTGACATCAAGCTTGGCCATGTGACTTTATTTGGCCCCAATGTGAACATAAGTGATATATAACATTTCCCAGGTGAAGTGTTAGAACAAGCATGGAGGTTCCACCATAATTCTTTTCCCTCTGACGTGAGAATGTCATGTACCAAATAAGCATCACTCCTTTAGCCTGGATCCCAGAATGATGAAGACACACGGAACAGAAACTAGTCCACAGATGATAGGTCACACAAGCAAGAAATATATCTTTGTCATTGCAAGTCACTTAGATTTTGAGGTTGTTTATTACTAAAATATAACAGTGAAAAGCAATAAATACAAGTTGATATTTATGGGAAATCTTTCTGATTTCTCCACAATTATCCTTGTTTCTGTTATTGTGTAATTTTTGTCATATTTCTAACTCCTTTTAAGTATCAGACTTCTTGTTTCTCTCAAAATTCATAAATATTTATTATCATTTGCAATTTGGGGGGTAAGATTTTCTTTCTTTTGGGGGCAGGTTAGTGAGTTGTACAGCTATGATCTTTATCACACAAGGCATGAGTGAGTGGGAAATTGGTTACACGGTTAGCTAGATCACTCCCACTGTAGCAACATGATATAGACCCAGCCTGAAGCCAAAATGTCTAGATGAAGCCTCTTCAACTGGAGAATTAACTAACCAGAATTGAGATAAAGGCCTGACACACAAAATCAAACATCTGGATTAAAATTTAAAATGTAGTTAATCATCTTGATTTTTTTATTGTCAGCACACCCAACCTCCAGATATTAAAGTTTAAAGTTATCATCATGGATTGTCTTAGCCATGTTGGCTGAAAGTTTATGGCTTCACTAAATTACAGCTGAAGATCCCAGAGAAGCCATCAAGACAAAGCTAACAATTTTCTAAGGGTAGGGAGAAGTTTTTAACTCAAAATTTCAATGCTGTCCTGGGAGGTGTTGGCCCTGATTCCCATTTATCATGGTCACATCTGTGCTTCTGACTTGTTTGATAGTCTTTCTTTTATGACTAAACATGAAAGGAATTTTGGTTTTGTGGAATACTTTCAAGAAAAGAGAAGAGGGGGTCTAGTCTGGCATCATTCCCAGGTCTAAACTTTGTGGAGGTATCCAGAGAAGGGCTGTTATTAATTGCCATTGACAGTCAAATGAAATAGGTCAACCCCTGGTGATCCAAGGCTGTATATTCAAGTCCCAGAAAACTCAAGTTCTCCTCTTTCTCTTGCTGAAAGCGTTCCCTTGAGTTATTTTTGTCTTTACAAACACTTCTACCAGAAAAGCAGAAAGTGTATTCCCAACCTTGTTGAGTGGTTCAGAAAATAAATTAGCATAGAAGATACTAAGACATTGAGATTTGAGGATTATAAATTAATTTCATGCATGAAAGTGTGCAGATCATTACATACTGGTTGAAAATCACTGAAATGGTGATCCAGCTGACCTCCTTCCATCTTGTCCAACTGAAAATCACTTACTGATACTTTAAGATAAGTTTCCAGAATCACCTCCTTGTGTGTCCTTTCCAAACCCTCTTAGTCAGTTGATTTATTCCTCTTCTGGACTATCTTAGCGTCCTGTACATGCCTTCATCATACTTTTACTACAGCACTGTTGTATTATGCTGCCTTCAAATATAAGATATTTGCTTTCAAATATAAGATATATCAATAGTGTGACAAAATAATCTAAAAATCAGATATCTGATGCAACTATTAGATGTTCCATTAAACACATGGAAAAGAATCTGAATAGGCTATTGAAATACTTTTTTGAATGAGGAAACACACAGTTTAACTGAATTTTCAATCTTTTTACCTGTCAGTTGGTTATAGTGGTTTCATACAGATATAGCTTAAATAGGTAAGCAACTTGACTCTTGACAAAATGCATAAAAATGATACCATGATTATCTAAGAAGCCTAAAATTAAAGACTCAGTATACTTACATGATTCCAATACAAATTCATGTATGAATAAATCCAAATAGAGACTAACTACTTGATTCTATTTTCCATGAAGGAAAGAGTGATCTTCTGCATAGTGATATACTTTTTGTCTCTTATTTAAATCCCAGTCTGTTTGTTTATTTGTTCAGCAAACATTTATTGACTCTTTCCTCTGTGCCTGCCATATTAAGGGGTTTACATCTTATTGAGAGAAAACAAACTAAAGAGTAATCACAAAATCAAGGTCAGATAGTGATGAAGTCTCTGAAGACCATAAAAACAAGAAGATGGGATAAAGAATGACAGGGGAATAGTGGTTACCATAGAGAGTTATATCAGGGACATCATATCTTGGAATGATACAAACAAGCCAGCTATGGAAAGTCAAGATCAAAGGCTAGAGTGCAAAGGCCAAAACTTGGGAAACAGAATGTGTAAGAGACACAGAAAGTAGGTGGACTGTTGGAATTAAGATGAATTTGGCTGCAAGTAAGAGAACACTCAACTCAAACAGATTTAAACACTAAGGAATAAATGTTACCATACTTAAGAAAATAGAGCTAGAATTGAGTTATCCAGTTGTTCAATGACATTATTAAAAATCTGGAAGAAAAAAAACCAATCTGGGTCCTTTCAATATTCTGCTTTACCATATTTAGCCTGTCATCTTTGTCCTTTGGCTACATCCCCTCAAGGTCACAAGATGGATCCATAGTTCTAGCCAGACATCACATATGGACACAGTGATGTTTCATCAAGGAAGAGATTATCTCTTCCTGTTTGGTTCTTTTTTAGAGGGCGATCTTTTCAAGAAGCCTCCAGCAGACTTCCCTGAGGCTTGTCAAATGGAATCATATGAAATTTTGGGATCTAAGCAAATGACTGTCCTGGAGTCTGGAATAACCATGATGAGTTTGGACCAGTCAGAACTTTTCCCCAAAATCATGTATATCCAGACATTACCTTCATTGAATAGTGAGTATCAGAAAAAAACTGGAACTGTGTTAACGAAGAAGAAAGGGCAGTGTTGTGGGCACAGATAACCAACCTTCAGGGTTGGCCTCAGCAGGTCAGTGTGGCTAGAAGTATGTGTATGAGAGGAAAAAGTAGTTCAAAATGAGGTCAGAGAGGTAGACAGGGCAGGTTTATGTGGGGCCTTTTAGGCCCTGGAAAGAAGAATAAGTTTTACTTGCCTCAAGTAAAATGGGAAGCCATTGAATGAGAATAACATGGTAAAGTTTACATTTTTAAAAGTTCCTCTGTAGCTCAGCACTGTTTAATATAATGGGAGCCACATAGATAATTTTCAGGGTTTTTTTTTTTCTTTTTGAGACAGGATCTCACTTTGTCACCCCAGCTAGATCGGAGTGGTGTCATCACAACTCACTGCAACCTCAAACTCCTGGGCTCCAGTGATCCTCCTGCCTCAGCCTCCTGAGTTCCTGGGACTACAGGTGCTCGCCACCATGCCCGGCTAATTTTTTTTCTACTCGCCACCATGCCCGGCTAATTTTTTTTCTACTTTTGTAGAGACGGGGTCTCTCTCACTCTTGCTCAGGGTGGTCTTGAACTCCTGGCCTCAAGCAATCCTCCTGCCTCAGCCTTCCAAGAGTGCTAGGATTACAGGTGTGATCCAGGCATGACCCTAGCCAAATTTAAGTTAATAGCTACATCAAAAAAGGTAAAATAAAAGGTGAAAACAATTTTTATAGGTTTTATTTAACCCACATAGCCCCAATGTTGTCATTTTAACATGTAATCAATATAAAAATTATCTATGAAATATTTTATGTGCTTCTTTGGGTATTAACTCTTCAAAATCTAGTGTGTACTAGGCACATTTCAAATGCTTAATAGTGGCCTCTGTATTAGACAGTGCAGGAGTAGATAATGGATTACAGAGAGGTAACAGAGGAAGCAGGGAGTAGATTATTCCTGGGAACAGTCCTGGTAAGACACAGTGGTATCTGGGACTATGTGGTATCAGTAAATGTAAAGTGAAGTCAGTGACTTTGAGATATATACATTTTGGACATAAAGACAGTCAGGTTTGCTATGAATTCTGCCATTTACTAGTTCTATGATCTTAGACAAATAGCCTCCAGAAGACCAGCTTGCTCCTTTGTCAAACAGGAATAATATAATACTCCTGTCCTTCAGTTGACAAATGGAATGAGATGGTCATGGAAAGCACTTGTCAGAGTTCCTGGAACAGATTAAGCACTTAAGACATGCGAAAGTGGTGTAAATGAGGAACTCAGATTCCAGAGGAGGCAGAGAGTATTTCCTATGGCAGTAATAAAAGAAAGTCACTTTTAAACAGAGCCTTAAGGGAGAAGTAGATTTGCCACAGGAAGACATACAGAAGCAGGTACCGCAGAAGGAGAATCAGAAAAAAGTATCAGATTTGTACGGAGGTTGCAAATCTCAAGGTACATGCAGGAAATGACAAGTAGTTAGATTTGGACCCAATGAATGCTAGGTACAGGGAGCAATGGAAGATACAGTTGATAGTGATATGGTGTAAAATATTTGGAGTCTCAGCTAAAACTATCTTACAGGTAGTAAGAAATTTTGTTCTATTTTAATCAGAGGAGTGACAGCAAAGTGATATCTCAGGAAGATCAACCAGTTCAGTCATGCTCAGGTGAGATTACAGGAAGGGAACATTAGACTCAGGAGAATTATTCAACAGGCTGTTGAGATTGTCCAGGTATGAGGTTAAAAAAAATGGGATAGATAGATGAATACAAAAAATATTCCAATGAAACTTTTCATTGCTGCACTTTTTTTCCCTTTTCTAAAATTATTTGTAGAACTCCAATTCTGCCTACAAAGCACCAAATTCATCGTTTTCAAACATTAAAGGCTTCACAATCTAACAAAACAAACATACCTAATATAAGTACTAAATATATTGGAAAAAGATTTACAAATTGAATTTATCCAGCACTGTTGGGAAGTGAATTATCTATACAAGTTAATTTTCCAGACCACTGGAATTTTCCTTTTGAACATAATATACTTTACGAGTTTTATTTATTTTGGTTATCTGCATGTCTAATTTAACATATTGTATAGCAATTGGCTATTAAGTGAGTTGCATGGAAAACTGTGTGTGTGTGTATGGTTTATTTTAATGGATATAGCAATGGGCTTGGAGTAGAGGATATACTTGGAGTAGAGATATTTCCCTTCAATGTGACCCTGGACAAGTTGTTTCACATTTCTGGGTGTCAGAAGGAGGAGATTTAAGTAAAAGATCAGAATCATCCTCCTAATATAACATTCTATTAATTTATCAAAAACAGAGCAGAGAAAGGACTTTCAAGGGGATTAACATTTCATTTTGGTATCCCCCAGTATATTACTGGTTTGAGAAAACTGGCCAAAACAGAGGGACAAAGCATGCATGCTTATCCTTCCAAATGAAGGAGAAATTAAATGTTGTAGGGGAGTATAATCTTACTTCTCAGAAATATAAAAATTGACACTGAAAGACTGCATTTGCCAAAATAGGGTGTTTTTAAAATCAGAAATTCTCGCCAAGCTCAATCCCTCTAAGATTCAAGTTCTCTTTCCCTTCGCTATTGTCATAAATAATGCGAATAATAATTTTCTCTTAATAACACCTGTCTTCTGGAGGTCACTGTGTGTTACTGTGGGAAAAGCAACCTTTTCTATTTCTAAGAAATAAAGTTTTACTGAGAAAGCTCCTTGGACTTCTTGGACATCAAACCAAACTGTCTTGTGTAAGTATTTTAAAAATATGTTGCTAAGTTGAGCATGAAGGAGCCCAAAGCCTGGATTTAAAAGCTGACGGGAGGTCTACATTTTGCTCTTTGAGGAATCTCCATGCTGTTTTCCATAGAGGTACACATGGGCACAAGAAAACCTAGAGGACATTGGAAACTAAGAAGTGGGGAGAGTAGTAGGGGGTGAGGGATAAAACTTACCTATTGGGTACAATGAATACTGTCCTGGTGGCAGGCACACTGAGAGCCCTGACTTTAGTCTTATAGAGTGTATCCATGTAACAAAAACTTTTGTAGCCCCTTAATATTTTGAAATTTAAAAAAATCTGAGAAGAAAATGCATGGTAGTACACATTCTTACATTCTCTGAGCTCTCAATACTGAGAAATAGCTTGAGATATGCAGCAAACTTAAAAATGCACACACTCCCTAACAAATAAAGCTATTCTGATAGGTGGTTTGAAGGAAAGGTTAGCCTCAAAATTTCTTCCCAGTTGGGTCTTACAGTGAAAGGAAAAACATCTAACAGATAAATCATACCACCAGAGATCTGGAGGAAGTCTGAAAGAATCAGCCATTCTGCCCCATCTGTTCAAATCTCTATAGTTCTGGTATAAAAGAAGATGGGGCATTGGTAACCTACCAGCCTGCTCTCTACCTGAGAGATTGGAGAGCTAATGGCTGTTAACCTGTGCAGAACGGACCCTTTACTAATTTACATCTGTATTAGGAATCAAATTATACACTCTCGTGTGCACTTGCACACATACTCACTTTGTACCCATCCCATGTTAAGCTGTTGTTATGAGAGAAACATGTTATTTTTTGGAGTGTTTTGTTGCCTGTGAAGAGAAAGAGAAATTTGGCTTTTAGTGTTAAGGAGTCTTCCTGACTAGAACATTTCCCTTCCCTTTTATCATGAATTCTCATTTTGTATTTCAATCATCTTTTCTTTCTTTTCTATTCACAAGCAGAAAGAACAAGGTAAGAAGAAGCTCATCTCCAGTAGAGAAGTCTACCTAGACATTGGCAATGGTGTGTTCCTTCTCCACGTTGAGTCCTCTCCTTTGGCCATGATGGAGCACATTCTTGAAAACAAGCTCACCATGTCTTTACGTGAAGATAAGAGGCCCATGGATCTGATTTTATTAAAAGTGGTATGAATCTGGTCAGAAAATGTCCCCATTCCAACCTTGACCTATACGTTTGTGAGCACATGTGCATTTGCACATACACATATATTCACATGCACACACAAATCCTTTTCATTCTGGCACTTTTATTTACTCAACAAATACAACTGAGAGTTTACTCTCTGCCAGGGACTTTGCTGAAAGCTGGAATATTAGGAAGAATAAAAATAATTATGGTCTTCTCTCTCATGGAACTTATAATTTCATAGGGGGGCAGATCTTGGTCAGAGGACTACACTGATGCCTGTGAGTACAAATTTCAATAAAGATTTTGAAGGCAAGCCTCAGAGTGCTATGAATCTGGAGAGAAAGATGGCAACCTCCAAGAAGAGATGGTCTTATTCATAAATTCTGGACTAATAAGAAACAGGGATAACTAAAATGTATCACCGAGAAAGTCACATAACGCAAGGCTTCCAGCTCCATTCTAGAAGCTCACTAACCTTGGAAGGATTTTAGATAAGCGTTCAAGATTCTAAACTTGAACCTGATGTAGTTTGCAGTTCCCCTGTTGTTAGGTACAGCTCTTTCTGGCTACAGCCTATTCTCAACAGTGCCCTCTTGGAATTTCTTGCACGTGAAGAAACACATCGACAATTCTGACTGAATTTTCTGAAGTTATTGATTTGTACATTTTGGATGCTATGAAAGTTCTGACTGAGACTTAGAAGACTCTGGGCAAACAAGGATGGCTGACGGTTAGAGGGAGGAAATTTTGATGCAGCTGCTCTTTGTAGATACCTACGTCCTTTTCCATGCGTTACATAACTGGGTGTCCTGCCCACTTCCAGTCTCGCGGACTTTTCATAACCAGTCTTTTTATGTGTCGTGTGTAAAGTTTGAAATAAAGCTGCCTTTGACTACCATGCCGTAGAAATGATGGTTTTGATTCCAGGTGTGTCAAGTAATAGAAAATTTTGGACTTGCATTTTTTCTTTACAATCAGTTTATATCCCTTCAGTGACATTTTCATTACTTTTGTGTGTCTGTTTGTAGATTTTTTTTCTCTGCATAAGTACACAGATGTTATTTGCTATACACTCCATGTTTATTTTAAGAAATTGGATCATTAAATCCACATCCCATGTTTTAGCAAATGACCTTCAAATATAAAATGAGGTGAGGGCTGTTATTTTTGAGAAGAAAGGAAAGCTTTGTGAAAGACCAAACTGGGAGAATTTTGCAGTATCTGCTTCTGTTTTCTCCATTGTTCACAAGAAAACCGCTTGTCTGATCTCCAAAGTAATGGTTGTTTTACGCTCTAAAAGAGCTCAAGCCCCCAAATAATGAGGCTGATGTAACACTGGGAATAGTCAAAAGGGGATAAATCCCTGATGTAAGAAAACACAGTTCACTTTGTATGTCCTTTAAGAGTTTAACACTGCAGTGATCCTGGAGGTATTTGCTGCACTGCTGAGGTAAGCACAATGCTTTAAAATGATCTGTGACACCCACAGCATGATTAGTAATTAGCCAGAAATATAAATGGTAGCTCAGCAAATCTCTTTATTATATCAAGAGTGAGTTTAATTGTCAGGAGTTTGTTTGCTTTTTCACTTTCTTAAGAATGATGTAAGATTTCTCCAGCTGGAAAAAAATTCTTATTTTCTGACTTATATAGAGTTTGTAATGTCTGAGCTTTGGATTTTGCTTCCTAGTGAAGTTTCATGCCAATGATAAACTGTCTTAATCAATAAAATCCTCATCTTGTAACTAATGGGAAGGCTTAACCCTGCTGCTGAGTCTTGTTGATATGTTCCGTAAGTGATCACCTCAACCAGGGCCAGAAATAGGATGGCCCAGATGACCAACCATATTTTTTTTATATATATATATGTATAAAATAATGATTATTTCACATGAACAGTATACATGTATAGTAGTTTCATAATTATTAACTAGTACCCTCATGGGAAACAATTTTATCAACTGGAGCAGTGGTCACCAACCTTTTTAGCACCAGGGATCGGTTTCATGGAAGACAATTTTTCCACAGACTTGGTGGGTGGGGGATGGGGAGGAAGCAGAGTTCAGGTAGTGATGCAAGCGATAGGGAGCGGCTGGAAATACAGATGAAGCTTCACTGGCTCACCAGCCCCACCGTTCACCTCCTGCTGTGCAGCCTGGTTCCTAACAGGCCACTGACTGGTATAGGTCTGCAGCCCAGGGGTTGGGGACTACAGAACTGGAGTACAGTGCTTTTGTATAGTTTCTTTTGACTGTAGTCTTACAGACTTCACTCATTTCCAAAATTATTTAAGTCAGCACCTTTTCCTTCTTACCACCTTTAGGGAGGTTGTTTTATATATTTATAACACAGTTAGCTGCTTTTGTAACATTCTACATTCCATCCTGGAATCTCCCAACCTCCTAAATGATTTTTTTTTTTAATTTCCATACATTAAAGCCCACCCTTGGTGCTGTAAAGTTCCAAGGGTTTTGACAAAGGTGTAGTGTCGTGTATCCACCATTACATTGTGATACAGATTAGTTCTACTACCCTGAAAAGTCCCCTGTGCTAACCCCTGGCAACCACTGATCTGCTTACTGCCTCTATAGCTTTGCCTTTACCAGAATGCCATATGAATGGATATGTAGTCTGAAAAGACTACATGTTGGCATTCATTTGGCATTATGCATTTGGGATCTATCCGTGTCTTTCTTGGGCTTGATAGCTCATTTCTTTTGTCGCTGAATAGTTGTCTATTGTATAGATGTACCAAGGTTTGTTTATTCACCTATCAAAGGACATCTTGGTCACTTCCATGTTTTGGCAATTATAAATAAAGCTGTTATAAATATTCACATGCAGCTTCTTGTGCAGACACAAGTTTTCAAATTGGTTTGGTAAATGCCAAGCAACACGATTGCTGGATTATATGGTAAAACTATGTTCAGTTTTGCAGGAAACTGCCAAACTGTCTCCCAAAATGATCCCTTTGTTCCACTGTTGGTGGGAATGAAGGTTCCACTTTTCATTCCCATCAACAAAGAATGAGAGTTTCTCTTGTTCTACATGTTTGCTAGCAATTGTTAATTTGCCATTCTAATAGTGGGTAGCAGTAGCTCATGTTGTTTTAATTTCCTTAATGACATACGTGGAGCATATCTTCATGTGCTTATTTGCCATCTGTGCATCTTCTTTGGTCAGTTAAAATCTTTTGCCCTTTTTTAGATCGGGTTGCTTGTTTTCTTATTGTTGAGTTCATTTTTTTTTTTTATCATTCTTTACAGTGAATTAGGAAGCATACATTAAACACTGCTGCAACATATTGAAGTACGATGTTTGTCTTAAAGAAAAGCACTGGTGTGATTGAGTTGCAAGCTGAACTAGCTGTTTTTTTTCTGAGAACACTAGTTTTACTTGGGAGTGGGGGGGCCCTGATTAAAAAAATTTGCATATTTGGCCAATATTTTCTCAAAAATTAATAAAGAGGACCTATAACTTCAAGAAAGCAACTGCCATTTTTTGTTGCCAATGATAACATTTGAAATTTCAAGTGAAAATTCAAATTTTGGAAAACTTTATCTGCCACAGTCAGCTTGAAACCTCACTTTTTAAAGACTTTTCTGATGACACTGATGGTGATATGAACAAATGTAATTATAATATAATGTGTCAACATTCAGAATTACTGCTTAATACAATGAACCAAAATTTTCCAAATAATGAATGTATGATCTTAAAAAATCATGTATGAATAAAAGGTTCATTCAAAACACAAAATAGATTGATGAATTTTAATGCAATTTGTTTAAGAAAAGTTCATTGATATGGCTTCAGCTTTCACATTGCAACTAATCTTTAAAACAACTACTATTTTTCAAATTCTGGCATAATGTCAAAGAAAACTATCTACAATTATCTGTAAAGGCTATTAAAATACCCTACTCTTTTTTAACTACCGGTCTTTGTGAGGCTGGATTTTCTTCATATACTTCAACCAAAATAACATAAGACAACAGATTGAATGCAGACACAGGTATGAGAATTAAGCTGCCATCTAATAAGCAAGACATCAAAGAGATTTGTAAAAAGACAATGCCATTCTTGCTAATTTTTTGGAAGACAGAAATATCTTTTTAAAAACATTTCAGTTATGCTAATGAGCAATGGATTTATTATTTTACTTTTAAATTGATTAAAATATTTTTAAAAAATCTTAGTTTTAATTTTCTATAGGGTAAATATGATAGATATATACATAAACAAAAGTCTGTTATAGTTATCAAGAATTTTAAAGTGTGTAAAGGAGTCTTGAGATGAAAAAGTTTGAGAACCATTATTATAAGTTCTACTTCATTACTTCAGCATCATCCCATACATTTATTTTCATTCAATTCAAAACGCATTTTAATTTTCTTTCTGATTTCTTTTTTGTCCTATGGTTATTTAGAAGTATGCAGTTTAACTTCCAAATATCTAGGGATTTCCCAGGTATCTTTCTGGTTTTGGTTTCTAATTTAATACCATTGTGGTCAGAAAACATACTCTGGTTTCAATCCTTTTAAATTTATTGAGACATATTTTACAGCTTACCAGATGGTCTATCTTGGTGAATTTTCCATGTGCTCTTGTAAGAAGACATATTCGGCAGTTTTGTGTGCAGAGTTCTACAAAAGTCTGCTTGATTGACCCTTTTGTTAGTATTCAATATCCTTTTTTATCTCTGATAATATTCCCTGCTGTGATGTCAACTTCTAATATAGCCAGTTCAGCCAGGTCTTTTTTTTTTTTTTTTTTGGTATGGTCTGATAATCTCTGCCTTTTAAGGGAGTGTCCAATCCATTTATATTTAAATAATTGTTGATATGATTTGATTTATTTGCTTTCTATTATCCCTTCTGTTCCATGTTCCCTTTTTATTCTTTTTTTCCTCTCTTTTGGGGTTACTTGATTGTTTTTGGTATTCCCTTTTATCTCCTTTCCTGGCTTATTAGCTAATATATCCTTGTGTGTTGTTTATTTTATTTTGTTTCGAGTGGTTATTGTAGACTGTGCTGTCCAACGCAGTAGCCTCTAGCCATAGCTCAGTTCCTTACTGCAATGCCTTAGTCACATGGGCCATATTTCAAGTGCTCATTAGCCCAGTGTGGCTAAGGACTACCATTTTGGATGGTGCAGATGCAGAACATCTCCATCATTGCAGAAAGTTCTGTTAGAGAGCTCCGCTCTAGGGCTCACAGTGTACATCTTTAGCTTATTGCAGTCTGCATTCAAATAACATTACACCATTTCATCTTCAACGTACAAACCTTAAAACATCATTCATCCAACTTCCCACTCTTGTCCTTTGTGTTCTTGTCATACATCTCACTTCTGTTTGTGTTTTAATCCCCCCAAAAATTATTATTTGGGCTTTAAATGGTCAAATATCTTCTTCAAATACTAATAAATGAAAAAAAGTCTTTTATGTTTAATCTACACATGTACCTTATCTAGCACTGTTCACTTCTTTTTGTAAATTTGAATTCTATCCATAATTGGTTTCCTCAGCCTGAAGACCAACCACCCTTCAATAATTCTTCTAGTCTATGTCTACTGACCACAAATGATATCAACTTCGGTGTGTCAAAAGAATGTGTTATTATCTTTGTTTCCATTGGTTACATAATGTGTTGTTTACCACTAGCTACTTTTTATATTTTTTATTTGTTATTTGCTTTTCATCATTTGATTATGATGTGCATTGGTGTTGTTTGCTTTGGTTATATCCTGCTTTGGGTTCATTGATCTTCTTGGATCTGTGGTTTATTGCTTTAATCAAGTTTGAATTTTTTTGCCATTATTTCTTCAAATATGTCTCCTTCCATTTCTCTGCTTCTAAGACTGTATGATAGGCTTCTTGATATTATCCGTTGGGTCACCGATGCTCCATTCATTTCTTTTCAGTCTTTTTACTCTGTGTACTTCAGTTTGTACTGCTTCTACTTCCCTGTTTACAAGTTCATTGATCTTTTCTTCTTCAGTGTCTAATCTGCTATTATGTCCATACAGTGATATTTTTTTCTTTTGAATAGTATCTATTTCAGTTCTAGAGATTTTTATAATTTTCATTTTCTGTTTATTACATTCGTGTTTTCCTTTAAAACCTTAAACATTTATAATGCTGATTTTAAGGTTTTTGTTTGTTAATTTCATTTTCTATATCATATCTTGGTGTGTTTCTCCTGTTTCTTCACATGTCTAGAGATGTTTGATTAGATGTTAGCCATAGTGATTTTGTTCTTTTTTGAATGGTGTTGTTCAGTGTCTGGATTCTGTTTTCTTTCTTTAAAGAGGGCTGAATTTTATTTTAATAGGCAGGTAAGTCACTTGGGGGTATTAGCTGATTTATCCTTTTTATTCTTATGTTAAACTTCATTTTTGTGTGTCTAGTATAGCCTTTACTCTAGAGCTAGTTTAGCTTACTTGTGAGGAATGACCTTTCTGGGGTTCTTACCAAATTCCTTCAATATTCAACAAGGTATCTGCATTCTGGTTGGTCAGAACAAAAATGTTTCTCAACACTGACACTTTTAGAAATTACTGAGCTCCCCAACAGTTTCTATTCTCTAATAGTTGTTCTTTGCCAAGACTCATAGAGTCTTACCCCGTTCATAGCATTCAAACGTGGTATTCAAATAAACACTTAAAGAACCCCTATACAGATGTCTGGAGCTCTATCTATCTTTGCACAGTTACCTCCCATCTGGTACTGTTCCACAAACTCCAGTGGCTTCAGCCTTTCTGAATACCCAGTTCTGTTACCTTAGCTTAGTGAGATCAACATGATCTGCTTTGAGTCTCCCTTCCTGTGCCAGGATCTAGTAAATGCCTCCAGGCAAAAAGCTGGGCTGATAGAAAGGCTTACATCCTTTGTTTCACTTCTCTTAAACATAATATTCTTGTTCTGACAGCTTTTCAATGTCTTAAAACTATTGTCTCACATATTTAGTCTAGTTTTCTAGTTTCTTACAGCAGGAGGGCTAAGTGGTACCAATTACTCATCATGGATGGAATCAGAAGTCAACATTTAGTTTGATTCTATATCATAAATATTGTATTTGAGAAGGATCAGTATTGAGAAAGACAGATGGATTATATGATAGACAAACTAGGATAAGAAAAACCATCTAGGGAGTGGTACGCCAAACATAGGATGAACAGAAATTAACCTGGGCTAATGGTGATGACAATGAACATGTAGCTACAGAGAGGAAAACTTGTCTCTAGGATTGTTATTCACCGGGAATTGGGCTGGGAGGTATGCCTGTTAAAATGTTCCTGGAAGGACACTTAAAGAAAGTAAGGGTACTAGTAAGTGGTAACCTTTACTGAATTCCTACTATATTCTTAATGCTTTTCATATTTCATTTTACTTATTCCTCAAAATAACCCTGTGAATATTATTATCTCCAATTTATAGGTGAAGAGACTGAGGCTCAAAGAGAGTAAGTAACTGGGCCGAGTCAAATCAGCTGGAGATGATAGAGTCAGTCTTCAACTTCAGATCTGGTTATCTGCAGACCTCAAGCTCTTTCCTCACTCATACTTCCTCTACAGAGTGAAGATGTAGCTCTCAGAAGCCATATTTATATCAATGGAGAAATATTAGCAACATTAGAATTAGAATTTACAAAAATCTAACATGTTCTACCCCAGCAGAATTAGAATTATTAACAGAAGTTACAAAACTCTGAAACTTCTGACAATAATCCACCCAAGTGGAATCTGAAAGTGACTCTTTGCCATTTATATGAGAGACTGGTTGATTATAAATATCATAGCTTAACTCCAACTGCCAGATAATTTCCCACTGCCAATAGCACATTCATAGGTAATGTTTGTTCATTCAATTCCCTAATTAATTGTTTGTTTAGTCAGCTTGATGGTCTGTGCTTTTACTAGGAGTTCTTAGTACATCAAAAAAGTCTTCTGTTTTGCTTTAAAAAGCCTCAGAACGACTTTGGGAATAAAAGAGAAAACATAGGCATGATTTGCTACTTTTCAGACTCAGCAACAACTTTTTGATGTATTTGTATTTCCCTTACAAGAACATTAGCTATCAATGAAATGGATAGGCTGGGGATAAAGAGGTCAACATGGGCATTCTCTGTTAAGTAATTGGTTATTATCAGACATAAACCAGTGGCACAAATGACACAGACCCTGCTATTTTAATGCTGGACTGGTAATTAGATGATACTCCTGAGAGTGGCTTCGTGACATTATGTATAGACTTTGACTATACACCTTCAACAACTCCTGATGTCTCTTCTCTATTATTGTCTTGCCTTTTTTCTATACCACTTGCACTGCTGGGTCAGAATGAACCTTCTCATCCCAGCAATGAGCTAGCAGTAAGTTCTTTCAACAACAAGATATCTGCAAATGAAAAGGTCCTGAGAGAAAATGTGTGTGTGTGTGTAAGTCTGAGAATTAGCATGTCTTGTCTAATCTAATAGCTGTCAAATATGTTCTGTCTGAAAGGTATTAACTGGAGGTATTTGGTAAATACTAGATAACAATACAAATCAGTGGTAATGATATTATACAATCTGCACTAACAAATGCAATAAGGAGATCTCTGGGGCTGTAGGTAGTCATAGTAGAGGTTGAACAAGGCTCCTGGTCTCTTTGTTTTATATCTATTATTTGTTGTGATATTTCAGAGCAAGATGAACAAATACTTCATAAAATGGCCCCTGACCCACTGGGCTCTTCACCGTGTTGCGGAAGCCCTGCCAGGAATCAGTTTCCTCAGCAAATGCCAGAAGAAGGGTCGGGCTCATCCCTTTCACCCCACTTAGCTGAGCTGCAGATGTTATTCATATTCATCACAGTGTCCAGCCCTTTGACAAAAGTACAGAGTTCCTTGGCTCAATAAAAATCATGTGTCATCGAGTTCTCTGGGTTAAGTGCATGCTACTTAGAAAAGCATTTCCCTTTGTCTATTTGTTTGATGAGATGTTTGGAGACCTCCAACATCTGCACATCAGTTGCAGCCTCCACTGTTGCCAAATGCCCTTCTCTTGCCTCTACTTCATTCTCCAAGGTGCACACGCGCTCCGCTCAGCTCTACACTGTACTATCTTTTGGCAACTGCTGATGTTTCCTTGAGCCCAGTGAAATGTAGATATTCTCTATCCAAAGTGCAGAATGCTGGGAGTAGAAGGAGGAGGCAGTGTAGCTTCACACAGTTTTATTATTTCCTGCCCTTGTTCTCAATTCCAAAAGCTGAAGATTATTTCCAAATGTGCCCTGCAGCCAATCCCATCATTACACGGATATTAGGTCCTACAACCCAGCATTGTGGCTTAGGCATCTCTGTGCCTCGTGAGACCGTGTGTGGGTTAAGTTTTGACATTGAAAAAAAAATAACAACCTTGTAGAACTGATTGAAAACATATATAGCATGGCAGGGCATGCATGTAGAGCTGAGCCTGTGGCTTCATTGATTTGAACATAAAACATTAGCATCTGGTGCTACAAAAAAAATAACTTTAAAAATAGACACCTTTTAAAATTCCTCTACAGGAGCATGTAGAAGCTGTCTCTATGCACACAAATTAGTTTGAAGGATCGTCAGTGTTTACATGTAAAACTTCTGCTATGGAAAACTATTTGTTTTTGATATGCAATGGAACCTCACTCTAATCTTGGCAGCTTGTAGTAACATCGAAGGCATCACTGAATAATGTAATGACTTATTTTATTCTTCTCCAAGAAAATCCAATTGTTAAGTGAATGGAGTGGAGGTAAAAGCATTTCTAAGATCATGTTACCATTTTTTCCCTGTTATTTTAGAGCTTAAAGCAAAATAAACATACACAACTGAGAGGTTTAAATGAAAGCAACAGGCAGAGTAAGATCATGTCTGGAAGCTTTTCTTAATCTAGGTTTAAAAAGTGCTACTCTAAGTTAGTCTGATATACCACATTTTTTCAGGACTCTGTGCTGTTCCCAAAGTGGTTCCTGTTATCTCCACTTTGTTGTCATGCTGCCCTCTGGATCACCATGCACATGTACACACAAGCATATACCCACACATGTACATACACACATGTGCACACACATGCACACTAATACACACAGACACATACACTCATGTATGCACAGACACACACAAAGACATACACACATATACACACACACACTTTTCTTCTTTGCTGATGCTATCATATGTAAGAAGCTTTCCCTATCACAGGATGGGCTTAGCTGCTTCACTAACATTTTGTGCACACCTGTCCCACAGCATTCACTCCATTGTATTGCCTATGCCTCTCTCCTCTTCTTGTGTCAAAAGTTTTGTGAATCTGGAGACCACTGTGTTATCAACCTGTAGCTTAGCTCCTAACACACAGTAGGTTTTCTGTAAATACTGAACTGAATGAACTATAAATCTACAATCATTCTAGAAAAAATTTCTCTGGGAACACTTTTAAGAGAACTAAACAAAAAGGGTCAAAATTGGGGGACTATCTAGGTCAGTGATTTTTGAGTGTGAGTCCAATAATTATGAGCCAGCCTCTGAGATCAGCAGACCCATTTTAACCTTTGTACAGTCTTCTTATTTATCTTCTATAAAGCTCAGTTTTCTCATTTATAGAACACAAATAATGATGTTATCTACCAAATAACTTGTTGTAAAGTTAAAATGAAATAATTCCTATAAAGTACAGTAGCATTCAGTGATTACTGAACCGGTGATAGTAGAGACTGCCCTTATATTTAGAGGTGATGTTTTCACTCCATCACCAGGATATGTAACTTCCATGAAGTGGGTTTTTTTGTCTTTTTTCATTCTTTCCATTAGAGATAGTGCCTAGGAAATGCCTGGTATATAGCAGGCAGTCAATCAACATTTGTTGAATAAATATGTAAATATGGGTTGCTTTCCCAGGCGTGGCAATAGATTATACAGCTTCCTGCACATTCTTTGGCTCTGATGAACATTTGTAAGACAGATGGCTGCATGTTTACTATAGACTATACAGTGATCAAACCTGATGATTTTATTCCTTAAAATTTTGCCTTACTGACCTGATTAGTAGAGTATATTAACACTCGTAAGGAATAAAATGGAGAATTTAGGAGATTTAAAAAAAGGCAAAAGGCATGTTCTTTCTTGAAAATCTATCAGACCTGGAAGGAAAACCATGTGTTGAAGTGACCTGGAGGAAGCTGAGGAATACACTGAATGACCTCCAGAGGTTCCTTTCAGCACTAATGATCCGTGAAGGAGATTTACAGACCCACACGAATTGACCCCAACCAAGCCTTGGCTTGCTGCTATTCTCCCACTTTGGCCAATGTTCTCACTTCATTCACTATGGTAGCTCCTTCCAAACCTGCCCTGCCCTCATGCCTCTGCTGCTGGAAGTTACCACTGGCCTGTGGCCTAGAGGCATGGCCTGGAGGGGGTTTGCCTGACTTGCACATAAAGGCAGCAGCTGGGTAATACACACAACAGGAGCAGAGACGAGTTTGTTTCATGGACAGGCCTCCATGTGAAATTGGACTTTTCCCTTTTTGCTGACTTGGCCAGGTTAACAGTGGTCACCCCTGGATTACAGGAGGCATACATTTGCTACAAAGTCTCTTTGGAGACCGACGTGGCCCTAAAATGAGCAACAATCCGGATTTCTTATTTTATTTTATGTTTGTTTTCCATGGGAATAAAAGTGCTTCTCTGCCAAAGAACATATTTTAAGCTTTTTTGTTTTGTTTTGTTTTGTTTTTGCTGCTCCCAGTGGGGGAAGCTCAAGGGCCTGGTGATTTTTTTTTCTTTTTTGCTATGCATCAAGAGGAATCTGGATCCTTTTGTTAAAAAAAAAAAAAGGGCAAGGGAATATGCCTCATGCACCTAATCGACCTCTCTCACCCAGTGAATGAAGCCTTTTGGGCAAGGTTGAATCCATTAATTTCTTGGTGGGGGTGGTAGGATATGTGAGAAGAGAGGGTAATGGGTTCTTTGAATCATTCTAGCCACACCTCCTGTTAGAAAAAATAAATTATGATGTGCAAATATTTTGTAGATCACAGCATCTATTGGCAGCCAGACTCCATTTTTCCTTGTGAATAAAAGGGAAAACAAAACTGAGAGAATCCTGGAGGTGGGTGGGTATTATTTTAACTCTGATGAGGGACAAAGCCTGAACATCCTTCGTGTCTCAGGACAAGGCCGGGTGACTGCAGAGACATCAGAAAACATTCTCATGTTCTTATAGATGCAAAAGAAGGGGGTGCCAAGCATACAGGCTTGAACTGCACCTGTATGGAGTCTGCTTTTTAATGAAAGAATTTGGGGGTGTTGGTCGTTAATTAGCACATGGATCAAGGGAGGGCACTGATACATTCTGAGGACAAAAGCCAGAACTAACACAAACAAACAAACAAAACAAATGGCCAAAAAGTGAATTAATTAAAGGCTTGGGCATAACAGCTTGTCCAGAAATAGAGATATAAGAAATTGTGAACGAGTAGTCACCCCTCCTCCCATAGATATGGAAGGGTACTATTGACAGGGGGAATATGTAACAGAGGGAATGGCTTGGGAAAAATGGCAAAATGTTTTATGTCTCTTTAAAACATCCCCCACTCCTTTTAGAGAACTAAGACCCGCATCCCTGCCTCAGGTAGGGAAAGGCAGGGGAATGTCTTTTGTTCTTTGTGCCACAGGAGATGGCTCTAGGGAATTGTCTGGGTAGAGGTCATGAGATCAAGTCACTTGAGCCGAAGATAGAATTAATCCAGGTGGAGCTCACGAGGTCACCTTAGCTGAAGATAGGATGATCAGAACCTTTGAGCGCTCTGTGCTTCTGCTCAGAAATAGGATGTTGGTACCTTGAGACAGGAGTCTGCCAACCTCTTCTTTGCCGACAAATTAATAAACTCCTCTTTCCTTCTCCTCAAACCACTTAGCCTTCTTCTTCCGATGTGGCCTTGGGGACAAGTGCCAAACTTTTGGTAACAAAATGAAAAGGTAAAGAGATAATAAGGTCATAAATTAAGAAATATTTTTGAAAAATTGTGGTTGATAAGAGCAAAAGTGTTGTCAGTTTAAGAGAAATATGAATTAAACATAGAAAGGAGGCTGAAAGAGAGGAAGATTAACAGGAAGCAAAATTGAAGCTCTGTTGGAGGTGATCTTGTGGTTTAAAAATACACCTTAGCTAAAATAAGCAAGGTTTGTCAAACCCCAAATAAAAAAAAAAAAAATAGGGGCACTTGGTGAATATGTCTCAAACTGCCTTCAGCAGGTGAACCCTCCTTTCTCTCTGCCCAGGTTTCAGAGAGGTAGGGGGCTTCTTCCTGATCTCTTTTGGTGGCTTTTCTGGTCACATGCTTCCACTTGGGTCTCCAGCTTCTAGTTAACATTTATTTCCTAATTTACCACTTTTCTTTTTTCTGGTCTCCCACTTATGTGACTACCAGCCTAGGTGTGCAAATAATGGTCACATGTACTTTAAACTCTGCGTTCCCCCACCACCTGCCTTCACCGGGTCTCCTGGGGACGTCCTGGGGTGTCTTTCCCTGCCAGCAGCTGCCTTACCATTTCTTATTCATTTCTTGTGCACGTGTGTGTGTCAATGGCACCAAAGACTTCCTGAACCCGCTTCTGTGGATTTTCTTAGGAGGCAGCTTTGCCTTATCCTGCCCCATGTTCCAGACTTCACTCACTAACTTCTTCTCCTTGGAGCCAGGGGAACTGACACATATAGACCAGGATGGAGAACCCCTCACAGGGATAAAGCAGAGCCAATAGCGAGCGTGCTAGAACAACGTTGAGGGGTTTGGAAGAGAGGGACAGCAATGTCGTGGAAGAGGAGAAATTTGCCTTTGAGTCAAACCTACTATGGCCAAGTTCTTTCCGTGTTCCCATCCTTTCACTTTCTCTCCCTTTTTCAAAAGTCCTCCTATGAACAGCGGTGACCTCCCTGTGTGGTTGGAGGAAGCAGAAGGGAAGGTGAAAGGAAATGAATGATGAACGGGATCATCTGCCACCCCATCCTGCCTCCACCCCCTCTTCACCTCATCAGGGCTCACCTAACAGCACGTCACCACGAAGCCTGTTTGTGTTCTCACCTGGACTTACCTTACAGATCTATTTCCAGTGGCATGTATATACATGATTTATCTTGATATTTAATTATAATTTAGACTTCCTTAATTGTATTTTAGAATGAGAGTTGATTCATGAATTAAAAATAAAAAACAAAATCCCAAAAGCTATTCGTCATGGGCAGCAGAGGCTTTCTGCATAAAAGAAGGGGAAAATAGAGTCTGCTTCATGCTATCTTCTTCCCAGGTGCATGCTCAGGAACACTACCATTTTATTCATTTATTTACACATTCAGTTAATCTTTTAGGATATCTACTCTATGGAAGGTGTTATATGGGTGCTGTGGGGAGAATGTATATTAAGATATCAATCCTCTAAGTTTACCTTCTAATAGAGGTGATTAAATATGTGTATAAATATATAACAACTATAAACAAAAAAGGGTTACCTGATATATGTGAAGACATTTTCTAATCTATTGTACTACAAATATGAAAGGAAATAATTCTATTTATTAATTGAAGTTTGAGCTTTACAAATTAAGTGTTGTAAAGAAGGTTATCACTTCTGACTATTCTGATTAGGAAAAATACTGTGGAAAGAAGGACATGTGAGTAGAGCTTTGAATCACATACAGGATAAACATGGGTAGGGTTTTAATGGGCAGAAGATGTTAAGAAGACATCTCAGGAAAAAATATCTCAGAAATAAAAGACATTGAAGGTGTATGTGGGGGGAGGTTTAATGCACGTATAGGATACAGTGGGTTTGGAAAGAAAGGAAAGATCTTTAGAAACATGTCAAATGAAGGATTGACTGGATTTATTAATTGACTCCTAGCAGGTTAAACAGAAGGAGTCAAGGAGGACTCCAAGAATTTTATTCCGGAAACTATATTATTATTGGGAAGTCCGGGGATGACAAAGGGAGAGCTGGCTCAGGGGAGAAACACGGTGAACTTGGTCCTAGGTATATAGAGATATATAGAGATGGAGATTATGATGGGACAGTAATATTCAGGAGATAATGGAATATCAAGCAAGAAGTCACCTATGCTATGGACTTATTTAAAACCTTAGGAGTAAAATTCTGATAAAGTACATTTAAAATAGATGCAAAGTATAAACCAATAAAGCCACGGGGAAGGCTCCTAGTTGGAGAACGAGAGGAGGACCAAAAGCTAGCAAAGGAGAGAGCAAAGAGGTTAAAAAAAAAGGGGAACAAGAATAGTGCAATGCTCTAGAAGTCAAAGGAGGAGCCAAAGATAGTTTACGGTGTCAAATGCTATAAAGAATCAAAACTGGATGTGGTCCAAGAAAACAACTAGGGTTTCATTGGTTACCTTTGCATGAACAGCTTCAAGCAAATGGTAGAGAGGAAGACCAACTATAGTGGGTTAACTAGTGAGCAAGGAAGTGCAGCAATAAGAAGGAGCTATTCTGTCAGAAGTTTGATAATTAGGAGAAGGACAAAGCTGGGTGTGTATTTTGAGGGAGCAGCAGATCTCAGAAAAATTGTTTGCTTTTGACCAGGGAAGACTTGAGCAAATCTTAAGGAGAGGGGAAGGTTTCCTCAGGAAGAGAGAATTTAAGTTGGTGTAGAATTTACAGGGAATTGGTGATAAAGAAAAATCAAAGAAAGGCAGATGTGAATGGAAATAAGATTATCTATGGAGACACCACCTTTAAAAAAAGAAGACTGACTTGCTTTTCCCTGCCATAGATGGAAGGAAGAAAGAAACTGGACAATGGGTGGCTATATTGAGGCAAAGGCCAGAAAGAAGGAAGATGAGGGAGCTCTATAAAAAAGAGGTGAGATCACCAGATGAGAACAGTAAAAGAAGATACAACATTATAACATGACGTGAATGCCAGAGTGAAATAAAACGACATTACATAAGCCCACCTAAGTTTGCATTCTTAGTGAAAAGTGTTCCTGGTTTGCTCCATTCTGATATTAGAATTTTGAGCCATGAAGGTCTGTCAATCACAGATCTTTATTTAGAATAAGATTGAAAATATTCTGTGAACTGCAACCTTTTGAAGGTGATAAAAAGATTAACTAAAAATGACTGAATTGCCACCATGAACTGAGAATAACATACAATTTGTTATAGGGTTAACCTCAGGTTCATTATGCACAACAAGGATACATGTAGGATTCTGCTATTAATTTTTAACTTTTCTTCATAGTGTTTGGTAAAGATTCAATATGAAGTCTATGGTAAAACTACAGATCTGTTCCATTCTCATCTGGATTCCCAGTTTTGAGTCATTTAGAATTTCTTGGTTCTCTTTGATATACTCCTGTGCTCTGGTTCAATGAGATAAGCAGCAACATGAAAAACCCATGGAAAATTGTCTCCCAACAACTAGTGGGTCAATGAAAGTTTAAGATGTTTCATAATTGACATCCAAATGCATAAAGAAGACCAACACTTAGTAATATCTTCAGAATTATTAACTAGAAGAAGGCCATGGAAAAGTTGTAATTATTGACTAGTTTAAGGAAAAAATGCATTGAACTAAATTGAAATGTTAATAAATGCAATGGAGGTATAAAAATTTTTCTAACAAAAAGTATTGAAAATAGCCCTATTATTCTTCCCCAGCCTGACCTTGCTTTAAAACTTCTCTTCAGTAAAATAAATCTATTAGAAAGATGTCAAATGTTCCTTATAGAAAAATTGTCAAGGTTCAGATTTCAATCAACTTTTTATTGCAATGGCTTATGAATCCACTTAATTTAGATTTTGTTTTAAAATAAATGTAAAATTCATTTTTATTATAAATTCTACATAAATCTAAGGCAAGCAGAATGTCATTTATGTTTAGACCTATAAAAACAGGCTCTTGTAAGTCCACCTAATAGAAAAAAATGATAAGTGTATTCTTTTAAAAATGGTTCTTTGTGAACTTTGTTTTCATTAGATTTTAAATAATAAAAAGGGCACTTGGTTCAGGACAGAGAAATATAATAAATACAGCACATTAAAACAAAATAAAACATATATTACCCAACTGTCTAATACTGAATCTTACAATTTATCAAGTTGACCCAAAATAATAAACTCCACTTTGAGAAAAAAATGAAATAAAATTGAGCCCTTTCTGAAAAGAGAGCCACATTATGGAACAGCCCATATGAATACAATCTAAGGAGAAAGGAAATGTGTAAAAGTTTAGAGCCGAAGGAATTTCTGAATGTGTGTATATTTCAAGTACGTGTATTCTAGAACTGGTATGATATATTGTTAAAAGTAATGGCAACAATTGTGATGGAACTAAAGACCACTATTCTAAGTGAAATATCTAAAGAATGGGAAAACAAACACCACATGTACTCACTATTACATTGGAACTAACTGATGAGCTCACATGTGCACAGAGGGAAGTAAAACTCAGTGGAAATCAAGCGGGGATGGGGGGAGGAGAGGATGGGTGAAAACCTACCTAATGGGTACAATGAACACTATCTGGGTGATGGACACACTTATAGCCCTGACTCAAGCATTACAAAAGTGATCCATGTAACCAAAAACATTTCTATCCCTGTAATATTTTGAAATAAAAAAATTAAATTAAATTTTAAAAAGCTGAAAAAAAAATAATGGAATCTGGGAACATCCATTCAAATTATTAACTTTACACACTCCATGAAGTATTGGAAGTTTTGTAATGAACACATATCAGACAAGTTGGTTATTGTTAACATATAAAAAAAATAGGAGTAATAAAAAAACTGTATCTTGAATGCAATGTGCATCACATGTCTGTGGGTTTTGGGATGCATACATTGTTTCTGTCTTTGGAATATTCAGTTTGGATGGGTAGATTAGACAGATGCAAATACATGCACATGGAAGATTAGTGAGTAGCATTCTGCACATTAAGATAAATGCTGAATGAGTTCAGACAAGGGCTATTGCAGTTCAGGGGAAGCGCTGGGATTCGGAGGGGCTAGAAAAAGCATTAACAAGTAGAAGGTTGGATGAATAACTCATTGCCCTGTCCTGTTACAAAACAAAAGAAGTTTCCTAGTTTGTATAAATGAAGGGGAAGGCAGAAAGACCTAAGTTCTAGCTGTACTTTCACTGATCAGACCAGTAATAAATGATGATCCTCTTAATGTTCTCATCTCAACTTAATCATCTCTGTCTCACAAAGTTACTTTTAGTATAAATAAGAAACTCATTAGAGTTACTGAAAGATTTTTTAAAAATAGCCATTGATTCAACTTCTTCAAGAGCAAGGAAGAATCTGTTTAGAATTTGGATAAAAGGAAGAAATTCTAAAACTAAGTGGGAAGAACAATAAGAAGGAACTGGAATAAACATTAATGAAACCCCCTACCCACACACCTATTGGTATCCCACTCTTTTAATTGGTTGGCTGTGTTCACTAATTCCATTGTATGTGAACGATTAGGGAAATTCTCATTGGCTCTTGTATAATAATAGAGGGGAGATCTAGGTAGCTTAAAGTGATTTGAGTCTTGAGTTAAATTCGGAAGAGATTCTGGCACCTAGAATATTCTACTGACCTACTTCTGCGACTTTCAAATAGACTTTCAAATAACAGTGGAGCTACTAAAACTGCCGCAGAGAGACTTAGCTGAACTGAAAACTATGACTACTTTCCATGACTTTGTTGATACCCAAAACTACAATTATTGGTTATAGGATATTCTGTACAAATTGTTGTAACCTATGCATTTTGTTCAATAAATGATATCAATTTTTACTGTAAGATAAATATTTACATACTATATATTTTTTCATCAATGCATGATATTCATAATAGGTGGGTTAGGTTTTACATGTATGCACTTTTGAGAGTCTTAGAATCCTGGGAAATAAATATTATAATCATAAATTCTTGCATTAGAAAGGAGAAGTTGTTTAACAATACCAAAAGTCAATGAACAGGAAGCTCAAGTCCCTGCCAATATGTAGTGAAAAATCCAGTGGAGTTTTGGGTTAGTAAAGTTTCCCAAGCTAGCCTTTACATATTTTGAGTAAAGCCAAGTGTTTTTTTTCTCCTTAATTTTTCAAGCCTGATGTATTTTCAAGGAAATTTGATCCATATGTTTCTAATTCATTTACTCCAACTCATCATTGTTGTTTTGTAAAACTATTCTCTGCCCAAAGGTTTTCTAAACAGTTTTACAAAGACCTCTAAGCTAGAAATGGGAATAGAAGCAAGAGGTACCCATTGCCAAACCTAAATTTCTTGAACCCAGTGTTAAGCAGAAGACTAGCATCTATTTTTAAACTTGGCAAACTGCAGACACTATTCAGCTGCTGACTCAGAGTGAAACAACAATTAGCTATTATTTGTGTAAATTGTGGATGCAAAAAGTTTTTTGTTTTCTAAAAATCTGTGGAAAAGGATTCAATTCTTAATAACAACTGCTAGAAAGCAAGACATTTTACATTTTTCTAATATTTTCTCATAGCTACTATCACCCTTGCTTCTCACTATAATACTGTGGGATAGACAAGGTAGTTATACTCATCCCCACTGTACAGTTGAAGTAACTGAGGCTCAGAGAGATCACGTAACTTTCCCTCTATCACATAGGAATGTTGTGGAGGAAGAGGACCTGGAACTCAGTCCTCCTAGCTCTAAACTTTTGATTCTTTGGACAAACAGTGATGTCTATGTCTTTTCATGGCTCACATGGGGTGAGACAATCTCCTGTTTTAGGGTAGCAAGGGTGACCCAGTGTATGGAACTCAATATGGGTCTCCCTAACGGTTGTTAGTGGCAGGGCCAGACATGGCAGGAGCCTTATTGACAGCTGAGTAAAGCTAACATATAGGTATTTACAGAAGTCTAGAGAACTCGTTCTGATCTGATTTGGTCTAATCAGTGTATTCACACATTTATTGCAAAGACTATTACCACAATGAATGTGGTACTTTATATTATTAAAATGATTATATCCATAAGAGCATTTGATTCACAAAACACTGTCTGAAAATGGACCCAATATTTATTTGTCCCTATTTTACAAGTAAAGAATCTAAGGTATAGAGTTACTAAACTTTCCATAGTAAGTCAAACATAGAGTTCATTTTCCACAATTAACTGAGATAAAGCAATGTTAGGTTTACCTTCAATATTAATGAAGATGTTGATGATGAAAATGATGATGATAGTAATTACCTTTTACTGGGTGTTCACCATGTGCCAGGTACATGACTTCAATAGTAATCACAAAAATTATTGAGGGAGATATTTTTACTCTAATTTTTAAAGATGAAGAAACTGAGACTTAGCAAGTTTAGGTATTATGTCAGGTAGAACTCTATTAGTTGCAAGTGACAAAAACAAAAACAGAATCTTTTGATGCATATAACTGAAAACTCCATGGCTAAGGCTGGCTTCATGTGTGGTTTCATCCAGGGTCATAAATAATGTTACCAGACCTCAGATTTTTTTTTCCGTATTTCCTATTTCCTATATTGTTGGGCTCATTTCCAACTTTCATAAGGAGTTAAACAGTAACCAGTAGCTTCAGATCTTTTCTTGTCTGAATGGTATGCATCTGCCCTTGGTTGACATTGATCCATGTTGGATCAAGTATTTCTCCCTGAAAAAATTCCTCAATGGGCCCTCTGGCTTAGGTCTAGTTTGCATGCTTGCCCTTGAAATCTGGGGTGGGGTGAGTTCCATCCAAACCACATAGAAGGAGACTAAGGAAGGAGTGGTTCCTCAAGAAAATTTAGGTGGACTATTACCAAAATAACAATAAGGACAAATGGATGGTTGGAGGTTAAATAACCGCAAATACCCACTGCAAGTAACACGCCCATGGCCTAACAGCTAGAGTGTGGCAGAACTGGAGCTCACACTCATGTCATTTTAATTTTGAAGTTCATTCTCTAACCTAAAGGTTAGTGATTTTTTTCTGTGAACAGTAAGTTCACAAACATTTTCGACTTTGCAGGCCATAAAGGGTCTGTTGCAGCTACTCAACTTGGTCATTGCTATGCAAAGGCAGCCATGGACAATACAGAAACAAATGGAAATTGCTATATTCTAATAAAATTTCATTTTCAAAAACAAGTGAAGAGCCAGATTTTGTGTGTGTGCTGTAGTTTTCTGATCCCTGTACCCCACTTTTTATGATTGTAATCAGCCACAGCCCCACATACAGAACAGAACTGGAACAGCCTCTTTGGTGTGAGTAGCTAAAAAATTTTGCCTAGATGAAGGTACACCAGCCATACGGTTAACAACCAGTCAAGGTGAGGCCCTCAAGTGCTTACAGTCTACTCCCTGGCAAATCCCCCATAAGCTCCTGCTCGAATCAAATGAAACTCAGGAAACAGAATGCATTTAGAGAGAATATGTGTTTATTTTATGGGTTAGACAATGTTCTATACTAGGTAGATGTTTTCTGTATCACAATCTTACCACAAGTTTTCTTTAGATGTTCTTATTCCCTGTATAATTTAACACCATTTCTGATAATCTTTGTGGTAGACAAAATAATGCCCTGTCCCCAAAGATGTCCATGTCCTAATCCCCAGAACCTCTGAATAAGTTACCTTATATGGTAAAAGGGACTTTGTAAATATAATTAAATTAAGGATCTTAAAATAGGGGGATTGTCTTGAACTATTCAAGTGGACCCAATGCCAATGTAATCATAAGAGTCCGTAGAAGAGAGAGAGAATAGTCACTGGTTAGGAAGGAGATGACAATAAGATGAGGGATGCAGAGAATGGAATGATGCAGCCACAAGCCAAGGGATGCTGGCACCCTCTAGAAGCTGAGAGAGGTAAGGAACAGACTCCTCCCCAGGGCCTCCAGAAAAAAAATAGACCTGCTGAAAACCTAATTCTAGCCCCATAAAACTAATTTTAGACTTCTGACCTGCAGAACTATAAGAGAACAAATTTGTTTTGTCATAAGCTACTAGATTTGTGGTAATTTTTTACAGCAGGCCTAGGAAAATAATACAATCCTATAGCTAATGGTAATATTTTGGCAGATTTCCCCTACTCTACTGGATTCAGTAGTAAAAGCACAGTCAAATGAGTAAGAAAAGAGAAACATTGCTCCCGATTTCCCAAATTGATTAGTTATATTGTGTGTTGCAATGATGAGAAATTAGCATTTATGGACACTTTGATTTCACTACCTCCAACAATGAGTTGATGGCAATAGTAGTTGTAGGAATAATAATAGAAAAGGCAAGTAAATTAGTTAAAACATGTAAAGGACTTAGTACTTTTGCTGACCAATGGAACTCAAAAATAGTAGCTACTGTTATTATCAGTAGTTGTAGTATTAGTAACAGTGATAGTATTGGTATTAGTGCCAGTACTAGTAATGAAATTCACCATTTTTTGAGTGCATACCATGTGCTAGGTACTGTTTTTCTTTTTTGTTCTTTTTAAGAGATGGGGTCTCACTCTGTCACCCAGGCTGGAGTCCAGTGGCATGATCATAGCTCACTGCAACCTTGAACTTCTGGGTTCAAGCAATCCTCCTGCCTCAGCCTCCTGAGTAGCTGGGACTACAGGCATATACTACCACACCCAGCTAATCTTCAAATTTTTTTGTAGAGACTAGGTCTCATTATGCTGCGTAGACTGCTTTCAAACTACTGGCCTCTAGTGATTCTTCCGCCTTGGCCTCCCAAAGTGCTGGAATTACAGGCATGAGCCACCATGCCTGGCAGTACTGTCTTAAATATTTTTTATGCATTATCTATTTTAATCCTCATATAACACAATGAAGTAGGTATCATCATCTTCATTTTGCAGGTGATGAATGTGAACCTCCAGGAGATTAAATTATTTCCCCAACACATCATGGTTAGCAAATAGTAGCAGTAGAATTAATTAAACCCTGGTAGGTTTATTAATAAAATCCAAGCTTATCACAGCAACTCAGTTTTGTAGCCATAATTCCTGTGCTTCTAAAATAAGCTAAAGGGGCCCATAGAACTCTTAGTTGCAAGGAATTGGATCTTTTATGAAAGGGGATGCCATGGAGTATCAAAGACACATTTTGTTGATGTAACACCTGTGCCAAGAGCTTATATTCCTTTGTCAATGTTGTTCCTTCTGCTGAGAATATCCTTCTGTTAGCCCACTTAGAGAATACTTAGGCATCTTTCAAGGTTATGATCAAGCATCACTTCCTCTGTGAAGACTTCCTGTCATCCCCACCTCCTCATGACTTCGCTGTTCACTCTTCTGTGCCCCTTCTCAAATTATTTTTCTGTGGTAGGGTCCACAGCTTGCTTGGTTGTGCTTATTTGATATGTATCTGTCTCTCCCACTAGGATATAAGCTTTCTGATATCAACAAACCTACTTATTGGCAACTGTATATCCAGTGATAGCACAATCCTGGCCATTAAAGTGTTCAATGGATATTTAGTGATGGAGGTACAAGTGAATGAGTAATATGTAAATGAATAAATTAATGAATTATTTTTACGTGGGGAGCAGGGAGAGTCCTTATTCCACAGGGATGAGTTTTTAGTTCTTAATGAAGTTTATTTTTAAATTTTATTGGGCAGCACAACTATCTAAATACCTAGTTGAGTTCAAAGCATAATAAGGAAATAATCAATTTGTAACTTGATGCCAAAAATCAGTAGGAATACAAAACAAATAGCTTTGTTTCTATTACCAAAGTTACTGTTTCCAATTAAATATCACACTTTGTATTTCTCATAAATTCTAGTGTTTTTTTAAATCAGACAAGTTAAAAGGAAAGCTAAAGCTTATTATGTGTGTGAAGATATATCCCAGAAAAATTACTTATATGTAAGTGAGAAAATGTGTTCTTAGATCTGGAATATGGTGCCTTTGTGAAGTGTGCCCTGATTCTTTTACTTTTGTAGTTACCTTAGTAAGTAATTTGGCAGTTCCTATCATGAGACATATATAGGTAACTTGAACCAATGGGTGTGAACAGGAGGGAATAGTATCAATGGAATCCATTCAAGATACTCAAATGTAGATATAGGTGGTAACGGAAAATAGAGCTGAAGATGAAACAAAATTTGAGATCTAAACTAATAAAGAAATTTCTCATGTTCCGTTCCCTATTAATATAAAAATGTAGTTGGATTGAGAAAATTGGACTTGATTTATGAGAGTTTTCTGTATATGGAAGAAATATTTTGAGAAGAGGGATTGGAAAGAGGGGAGGAGTGTGAAGTGGTGCAGCAGAACCACTGCTGTAAGTGTGGGAAAGAGGAGATTTGGGAGAAGAAATAAGTCTGGCGGGAATTTGGAAAAGTTTGCTATGAAATGTACAAATTGTCTTCTTATTAACTTTTCTGTGCCTTTCATAGTGCCAACAATGCTTTTGGTAGGTTAACGTGACAAAAGTTTAGGAGTCTAAGTCAAAGCATGTGGAGCAATATAGTCTTCACACAGAGACGGCTAGTATAATAATAAACACAAAATACATTTGTGTCATTCATCCTAAAAACAATTGCTGGGGATCTATTTTGCGCTAAAAACTATATTAGATACCAGACAAAATGGATGCAAATTTCACAATTCTTTTTTTATGGAAACTCAGATATAGTATAAAAGGTTTTTATACAAAATATCATGCAAGCATAGATGAGACACACACACATGCACACATACACACACACCCAATCTCTTCAATATGATTGGGTCAGAATGCTGCATAGACGAGCTGTTATTACTGCTAGAAGAGTAGGAATTTCACTGAAAGAAAAAAGGAAAACTCATTCTAGATACAGAAGGAAACTTGATCAATGGCCCAAGGTCATGAAAGTAGGCAGAGTATTAGGCAAGAGCAAATAATCCTGCATCATGAGAAGATTAAAATATGAATGGGGAGCAGAAACGCAGTAGGGGATGAGACTGGTGATTATAACAGTCCAACAAGTTGGTAGGATATTCTCAGTCAAATGTGAAGAGAAACAGCGTTAAGAGTGTTGCTCAAAGACACATGCTGATAAAATTGAGAAATGTAGTCTGTCTGTCTCCTTTCCCAATGCTCTTTCTATTATACTAAAGCTTTCAAAACTGTGGTCAAAGAAGCCTTGGGATTCTATGATGGAGTTTCAGGAGCTATAAGGGCAGGCAAAGGGGAAACTGAATTAACAATCAGGAAAGCTCCATCTGAGCTCTTTACACAATAGAATTTTTACATCAGATATCTTTGAAAAATGTTTTCCAGCACATAAATAAATTGAGAAACATTGCATTCTGTCAGTCTTCTTCAAGTCAAGCTCATGGTTTCACAACCAGATTGTGAGGGAATTAGTCAGGAGTAATGTTACCATAAGCTGAAAGAGAACTACACGGCAGCTGTCTCCTGGGCTAGGGGCTGGCTGGTGACATATGAGAAAGCCCAATTCAGCTGGACTGAGAGAGAGAGCTTATTGAGCAGAGCTGGAATCCATTCAGGAGACTGTAAGAACAGCTAGGCATGAGAATGAGCTGAAGGATCTATGTAGATACCCAGAGGCTTTGCCTTGCTAAATAATCTGTCCTAAGACTTTTTCTTTCTGTAAATTTTAAAACTTTTATTCCTGTTATAAACATTTCCTTTAAGAACTTCAATTGTCTGTTTATGTCTAAGAGAACATCTTCTTTTTGGGTTAATAGAGAGAGGAGATGGAAAAAGAATACCTGCTCTAGGATTAGAAGAAGGCAGTGACTTGCCAGTTAGAGATTGGGAGCATCAGTGACACAGAAATGGAGCCCTAGACATGTGATCTTCCTTACCTCTTTTCTAACATGTTTCCAAGGGCTGCCATGTTTGACTACACATGCTGCCCACTGCACAACTCCTGACAGTGCTGTTTACATAAACTATGATGTGACTGGGGCTTCTTGGAATTGAACACTGCAGAAGCCTTGCTGTGATAGACAGAATAATGGATCCCCCAAAGATATTAGTGTCCTAGTCCCTGGAATATGGGACTGTGTTATGTTATATGGTGAAGGAGAATTAAAGTTACAGATGGAATTAAGGTTGCTAATTAGGTGACCTTGAAATGGAGAGATTATCCTGGATTATCCAGGTGAACCTAATCTAATCATATGCACTCTTAAAAGCAGAAAAGAGAGACTGGAGTGGTTCATAAAACAAGATAGGAATAGAGGGAGGATCAATTTGAAGTGTAACAGGGATATGACCAGCCATTACTGGCTTTGAAGAGGGAGGAAGAGCATCACTAGTCAAGAAATGCAGAAGAAGCTGGGAATAGCTCTTAGTTTACAGCTAGCACAAAAACTGGGACCTAGGTCCCACAGCCACAAAGTACTGAATTCTGCCAACAGCCTGAATGAGCCAAATAGATTCTCCCCTACTTCCAGTAGGTGGTAATCCTTCCATCTGGGTTTAAATTTTTTTTGGCAGAAAACCAGCTAATACATTAATTTATTGAACCCCCTTCTTTTTAGGTAATCCGTCTGTAGGTTTTGTGCTTCGGAATTAAATAACATTTAGTTGTAAAAGAACAAACTAGCTCTTTCTTCTCCAAACTCATGCAATAACAGGAAATGAGCCTTTTCTCTTCATCATTATCACTGACATTCTCTGCCATAAAAATACCATGTTCCCTAGAAAGAATGGCCCAAAATGGCAAAATGATAAAGGCTAAGTAGTAATTCCACCTTTTGGAGAAGTCCCATGAGGGCCACTTTTTCAATTATCTATTGTTGCATATCAAACTACCCCAAAACCTAGTGGTTTAAAACAACAACGATTTCATGATATCCCAGAATTCTATGGATCAGGAATTAAGATGCAGCACAGCATGAATGACTCATCTCTGCTTCATCTCTGCTGGGGTGGGAATAGCCAAGATGGTCTCTTCACTCATATATGTGGCAACTCAGCTAGGATGGTTTGAACAGCTGGACGCTGGTTGAAACAACTCAACTAGGGTTATACGTCTGGGGTCCAGGATTTTAGTGTTAGCTGGGCTCCTTAACTATCCTCCCTCATTCCACAGCCCTTCCCCACTCCCTGCCATTTGTCTTTCCATGCAGTGTCTCCAACTTGAATGGTAGGTGGGTTTTTAGAATGAAGAAGCAGAAGCTGCCAATTTTCTTAAAGTCTTGTTCTGAACTGGCAGGGCCTCACTTCTGCTTCAGTCTTTTCCTTAATAAAATTTGCAAATTTCTATAAAATTCTTTCTTTTCCATATTAGTCAACCTGAGGTTAGAGATACCACTGATAGTAACCATCAGCATTCTATGTAACCTTGCATTAATTAACAGAAGATTAGAATTCCACTGTGAAATCCCTCAGTGAGCCTCCAGAGGCTGTGAGACTCAAGCATGATAGCAAGCTGAAGGTAAAATTCAAGTGAAAGATGATGCATGGCCTTCTTCATTGCTGACAAAATTGTGCTTCTCAAATGTGCCACAGTTAGTTCTTTGAATTATGGCTACAGACTGACTAAATGCCCCACTTAATATTGGACAGCATAATAGATTGAATTGTTGGCCCCAATACCTAACACCTTTCTGTGTCCAGCCTTTTGACATATGGCTTTGTAGTTCTTCCCTCTAGAAGCAGAGTGTACCTTCCCAGTCCTTGACTTTGAGCTCCACCAAATGTCTTGTTTTGGCCAATGGCATGTGTGCATAATTGACAGTTGCCAGTTGTGAAACGAGGCCAGGCCTTCAGGGACATTGTGTGTTTCCATTTTCCCTCTCTTATGCCTCTGCCATTGCCATGAGATAAACACATCCTGGCTAGTCCACCAGTCCAAAGAAGATGAGAAACATATGGAATAGACCCAGATCCAACCCAAAAACTGGAGCCTTGCCTAGTGGAGACCAACCTGGATCAAGCCAACCCCCAGCTAATCTGCAGATGTGTGAGTGAGAGTAATTGTTGTTTTAAGCCACTGAGTTTGGGGTGACTTATTATGTAGCATTTTGGGGGGATAATAATTGGCTAATACACATGGCAAGATTAAATCACAAGAGGAAAATTTTCCCATGGTTTCAAGCAATGGTTGTCACTATGAAATTTGGAAATCATAAAGTCAGAGATCTAACCACCAAGCCAATGCCTGAGACTTCGGTATTACCAAGTGGTCTCCAAATTCTGCCAGACTCAATGAATTCCCAGCTTTATGGTATACTTGAAAGGGTAATTACAAGCCAGGAGGATGAAAAGAACTCTTAATGGATGTGCTGATGTGTATCTTTAGATAGTGGAAACTAGCAGAGAAGCCTTTACAATAGTAGTAATATTAGCCAGACTTCTGCCAATTGCTAATATGTGACTTTGAACAGCTTTGGAAGCTAGGATGTAGAAACAGAAACTGTGCATTGTATAAACAATGCCTGTTGCCTCAGACCCAAAGAGAGCCTTGGTCAAACAATATTCTTCTCAGCAGATGGATCATGAATCCATGGTGACAGATACTAATGTAAAGTATGGGGACATACAGGTATCATGGGATACACAGGCATATTAGTGGCCCAAGCCAACAATCTCCCTCCTCCTCAACTGATGAGTCAGTGAAAACATTTTGTTTTGTATAAAAGCAGTTATTTTGTTGAATGTATTTAGAAGTTTGTGTTTATAGGTGTCTTTTTACTTAGTTTGGCATACAATTGAATCACACATTAGTTGATATTTTTAATATATCAATCACATAAAAGCATTGCTATTTACATGGAAGACAAAATCAGAGGTAGGTTAAAATGTATATTAGGTTGAATAAAGGAGCCATGAAAAGAGCTCACAATTTGATTTAAACTTTTGCTCTAGAAGCAATTTGCAATTGATGTGAAAATTATGGTTTCATTCTTTGTCACACAGAACATGATTATATAAAGCTGGGTCTCTGTTCAGGTTTAAAATATTTTGTGTTGGTATAGAAGCATTAAATATATTGTCTGCAGCGTCTCACCCTTACTCTATAGGTTATGTCAACATGAAATTCCTGAAAGTAATGTCAATGAAACATGAAATTAATTTTGTGTGGCTTACTAGCTTTTGCCAAAACAGCAGTCATGTCTTTAAAGTGGTTACTTAAAATGCAGCTATGTTCTGTCTATGGAAAGTTTAATTTTTCTCTTAGGACTTGGTCCTTTTATTATACCTCCTCACATGACTAAAGGATGTCAAAACCCACATGCTTTTGTGGCATTTTGTGCCCGAGAGATCTGTAAGTCCATTCCTAAGTGAGGACCTGCAGTAAATTTTAACATTTATCTGCTGGCCTCTATTATATAAATGGCAACTTAGTGCTTTTTATGAAGAGAGAAAGAAGGTCAAAAGATAGAGTAATAAATCAGAGGGGGTGGGGGTGAGGAGGAGGTCACTGGAATACGTTTTGGGGAGACAGTTATCCTGCTTGAACACCACAGGTTCTATAGTTTCCTGCAGCAGTCAAAACCTTTGAAGCTCAAGTTGTTACTATATCTGTCATAGCTGACTGGAAGGGAGAAAATTGGACATTGGATTTCCTCTTGACACCAGTCCCTTCCTCCCACTCCCACTAAGCATTATCAGAGTTGGTTAGAGAAAAATGGGTGTCATCCTAGCTTCAGCAATGAAGGCTCACTGAACATTCCAGAGAAAACCAAGTTGTGCCCTTGTGGAAATACATAATAAAAAGACAGAATAGAGGTGGCTATTTAGAATGCTTCATCTACTCAAGAAGAAAAGGATTTGTCCCCCACCTAAAATTTTTTACATACGTATTTGATTAATGACATCACAGCTGGGACCCTGGGGAAATGTTTCAGCCAGAAAGAAGAGCCTTCCCAGAAATCTTACTCTGTAAGGCCTACATTGTCATTGCTAAGTGCTTGACAAATATTAGCTCAGGATGGTGACAATCATATTTTATAATTCATTCATCAAAGAGCATTTACTGAGGACATAGTGTGGCTTGGGTATCATGCTAGGACCTTTCATTTTTAGGATTTTATTTATTTGTCCCATTGTCCTCATTGTAAGGAAAGTCCCCTTTTCAGTAAGTAGAGTTAAGAACATTCTGGGGTTACAGCTGCTAAGTGTGAAACCAAGACAAGTATCTAGACTTTTTTACTCCAATTATGGGTTATGGTGATGGTCAGGTCAAGGAAAAAAGACTGATAAAGAAAATGATGAACCATAGAAAGGGAGAAAGAACAAAAGAAAAGAGAATAAAAGAATGTTTACATCAATAAATTTACCAAATAAATTTTGCCTTGTTCCAAAAAGGATTGAAGATGACTTATGAAAACTCATATCGTATAAGAAATAAAATAAATTTATTAGTAATAAAAAATGTAAATGAGGATAGTAAAGAAGATGCTTATTCATAAATAAAAACATTAATATAGAGCTAATTTTGCAATTTCAGTCAATCCTAGGTACTTAAATTGGGGATGGTGGAAAAAAGAAGGAAATAGAAGCAACAGGATACTTTTGGTGTTGGTGAATGATGACATCAGTGCCAGCAGTACAAGTGGGGTATAATTTTGGTGGAAATTTCTTTATCTATTCAGGAATAAAAATATAATTTAATATGAGAAATTCTGTCAACAAACAAAAAAGAAACAAATTTAGCCCGAAATATAGCGTATTTTTTATGAAGATTTTCCCTGGGGGTAATAGCTTAGTTTACATGTAGGAAATAAATTTCAGCTTTGACAGTTTGCCTCAGAGCCTCTTCTGGGACAGTGCCCTTCTACCCCTTCGATTGCTTACGAGTGTTTTGTTGTTGTTGTTGTTGTGGGTTTTTTTTGCCAATTAATTAACACCTTGTCCTGAAGTCATGAAAACTCCCAATTCTAGTCCCTGAATATCTGTCCTCTGGTTCTATGTCCCAGTTTCAGCCTCTGTACTCCTTGGATCTTTGAAAATATGCAAATGGAACAAGAGCTTATAAGATACTATTTTAAAATTTATTTTTTTCTTGATGTATAATAGAGGTACATATTTTCAGGGTACATGCAATAATTTAATTTTGATTGAGGTTTCTTAATGTGGTGTATTTCCATAGGAATTGTGCTCCATACTAATGGTGGTTCTATTTGTGAGGATATATATATTATGTCATAATTTATTTCCTTATCAAGTATAAAAGAGAATGTTTGAGATGTCAGTTATGGTCTGAGTGGTGACTCTATCAGGCAAGAGAAAAAAGGACACCAGACAGTGTCGAGGAAGAAAAAAAATCACAATTCTTCCAGCACGTAGTCAAAAGGACAAGGACAAGGACAGGCCCAAATGGAAAAGAATGCTGTGGAAGCTTAGAATCGGAACGTAAGAGGACGAGGTCCGGATTTCTACCACCAGCTAGAAAGAAAGTCTTTCACCAGAGGTAGATCAACCAGCAAGGCACGATAACTGAGACAACAGCTTAGAGAAATTTTGCTAGGCAGGCAAAAAGTGCCTACAAGAAGATTGGCTAGATCAGAGGGATGCCCACGAATGAGAAACCAGAAGTATCACCAGCCCAGGTGTCAGGAGCTGCAGCTTAGTTTGGATGTAAGAAAGAAGCCAATGAGAGGTATACGTCCTCATTTGACCGAGGAAATATACAGAAAGAGCTCAAGCTGGTCTGGATTGGAGAAGTGAGGACGGGCGTGTGGGGCAGAATGTGGCATGCGTAAGCAAGACCTTCAATACGCCAACCTACAGATAGATACAGAGAGGAGGAGGTATAGGATAAAGTCTTGAAAAGCACAGTATTTAGATTAAAAACCAGTTTCCCTGTCCCTAGAGGAATGGGTGTAGAGGTCATCCACAGAAGAGTCTCTTGGTTTGGCCCATTTGTCCCATCAAGTCTGGTAAAGTTGTTGAGCAGATGAAATCCACTGTCAGTACCTCCTTCCCCTCCAAGCACCCAGGGCGTCATATTGCCTTCTGACGATCTGAGCTTCTCCCTCAGCTTCATGTGCCTCATTTCTCCAAGGCCTCAATTGCCTCACCGTTTCAAATACTTCTTGTTTCAACTTGCCTAGTAAGTGTTCCTTAATTCACTTGCAGCCTTGCCGACTGCTTGGGCCAGTAGAATAAATTAGCAATAATAGCGAGTTGTATTGATTGCACTCTCTAACACCTGGGGATGGCACCTCCCCACCAGAACCCCGTTCCATTCAGGTCCAAGGAGGAGCAGCAGTGATGCAGGTCAAGGCAAAGCCAGCACATCAGTAGAAGATGTAGGATTGTGAAAAGCTTGTGGTGGTGTCTAAGTTGCTTTCTTGGATGGGGACTTCTCAGCAATTTCCTTTTTTGGCCTTGTTTTTTTTGGGTTTTTTTTTTTTTTTTACATATTCTGCACTAATTTTCGGCTTTTCTTCTTCTTCTTCTTCCCTGTAAGGCTGATGAAATCCTCTGGGGGATTCTGCGTGGTATCCAGAGGAAAACAGACGTGTAATAGAAGGCTTAGGGGAGGCAGGGAACTCTTTCCCGTCGACACTTCTTAAAAGGCCTATCATTCTTTTGCTTTTTCTCACTTGAGGATCAAAGTCATGAGGACCCAGGCTAAAGGAAAGGGGTCAAGGAGGCTACCTAATCTGCTTTGAATTTAATAGGCAAAAGGAATTTTCCTGTTAACACAGGGCATTGGGCCACTGTCTTGAGTCAAGAATCTCGAAAAGGAATTGAGCACCATGCCCTATAGTAATAACAACTACTGCGATTAGAATAGACAACTGATACAGAACTTGAAATTTCAGGATTCCAGCCGTCTGTCTACCTCTTCCCTGGACGCACGACTAATACATAAGTAATCCCTGTCAGTACTGGTATTTTAACTGGGGAATTTTCATTTTAACCTGAAGAAAAATTCATGTGGCTGTTTTTATCTATAACAGAGACCTTTTTATGTTAAACCCCTCACCCCCCAAAAAAAACCCCAGAAAACCCACAGAATAAAAAAGTAGGGATTTCAGGTTAGTAGGATTGAGATTTGGGAGTCAAAAAGCCTTTAAAACTCCCAAATAACATCATTCAGGTGCTTCTTATTTTATCTACAAATAAAACCAATCCTGGATGAACATATCTTTAAGATTGCATCACTCCCTACATTTTCCCCAAATTCTATAATCTCAAACTTCAGGATTAGTCAAAAGAGACGGCAGTGATTACCACTGAGAGCCAACACCTCTGCTAAAACCGAGCGGATTAACAACATGCTCTAAGTGAGCTGAGGAGATGGCTGATTTAAGTCATTCAGAATTGGACCAGAATTCATTCCGTTTCTCACAGGGTAAAGGGAGGTGAGAAGTGAAGTGATGAAGCAAAAAAAATATGTGTGTGGTTGCCTCATTGACTTACGCTCATTTGCAAGCTACAGCCCATTGTCTTTATTCTTTTCATATGTTCTTAAACTCTTGGAAATTCTCAGAGGAACAAAGTCACATAAGCGTAAAACCATGATGATACGGTATTGCTGTTTCCACCATTAAGCCTTCTGTAATGGTCTTCATGAGTCAAGAGAAGATGGTGCCATTCTTCTTTGCATGGGCATCTTCAAAACACCAGGAAGGGGGTGGTTTAGACAATGTCTCAAAATTTCTTTTTCAGGAGCTGCGACTTAAAGATGTTGTAGCAAAGAGCAAAAAAGAAGGGGTGGGGATAAGGGGTGACTGAATCTATACGACGAATCTTGTAGTACAAGTGTTTGTGGTTAACCGAGAAACACATTATGAGTCAAGCCTTCGGAAAGAGGTGAGTAATTAAAGACAAATGCTATGACATAATCATTTACACGCAGCAGAAAGATTTTAGATTAAATCTGGGCTGACCCACTGCTCGGCAAGTGTTATCATGGATTCTTGAGAAGTATTCATTTATTTACTTTCTAATTTGGCCCATATGTTTTTTTAAAAACAAACAAAAAAAACTTGTATTTCCTGTAGGAAATAGCCTGAGTCCAGAGATGGTTAACAGTTGGTATATTTGGGATCTCCTGTGTGCACCAACAAACCCAATGAACAGCATGTCAGCTCAAACACGCTTCCTTTGAAAAAAGTCAAGGAGCTTTTCTATAAGAACTTTTACTTGGATGAATTGTTCCATATTTAGGGAGGTTATGATATGTATATTTAGATAACCTGGTAAAACTGAATTAAATTAGTAATTTTGCCATGATAACAAAAATCATATTCACTGACTTTTTTACTTTACAACTCTTCCGCCTGCCCCCAGCACACATACTCACACATGTCTGCATGCACACAGACGCAAGCACACACACACACTCTCCGTGTTTGGCCTCATCCTCTATTTCAGTCCCCATCCATATCAGCCTGATGTCAAGAAACCAGTTTTGGAGCAAGAGGCAGATTCTAGCCTCCCTCCTTTCTTAATCCTAGCACTATAATACAAAACATGCCATGTAACTTCAGGAGATGGCTTCATGGTTTTCCAAATGCTATTAAATTGTAGCTGCTGCCTTTATTAAATGCAGGAAATGGAGTGCGGAGGGGGAAGGAATGACAGAGAGGCCCTGAGTTCCTACCTTTTGTTCTTTGCATTTGGGTGGATGTGGAACTGTTACGGTAAGGCGGATTTGCTGCAGAATGAAATAATACTGATGCTGTGTGGTGAGCTGACCCAGTTCCTCTAGGCATTTCAGAACATGCTATCAAAGAGCCATACACTTGTCTTTGGGGAAAAGCAGAAACCATGGTCACACTCATCCCTCCAAGAAAGAATGAAGCTTAGAATTCAGGGCCTTTAACCCATAAGTTACAGGGTGAGAATTAAAAATTAGAAAATGGCATCTACTTTCTTTACAGAATAATTCTTTCCTGGTAACAATCAGGCCATATTCTGTTCTCTTGTCGGGCAGAGAATGAATGTGTATTCCAGGAGAAAAGAAGCCTTAGATGGGTAAGAAAGAACCAGCATTTGGTTCTCAAAGTGGACAGCAGCTGGGCCAAACACACATTTAGAGTTGGTGGTAAAGAAAGCACAGGCTCACCAGCTAGTCACCACGCTCCTGGGAGCTTTGCTGATTTGCCAACTCATGAGAGATGTTCAGAAAGGTGAGGACACTCGAGTCAAAGCCTTTTAAAAATCATCATATGGCTGTATGCAGGGGTGTGTTTTTGTGTGTATGCATGTGTGTGTATATTTCTCCCCCAAAGTTGAAAACATATTTCCATAAATATTGTTATACTGGGGAGATAAAAGCAACTGCAAGAAACCACTGTACTTTTTTCTAGATTTTTTATTATTGTTTTTGCCTTTGCTCTGATCCCTTCTAAATTGCATTGGTTATTATTAAGGCTTACTCTATACATTGTTGAACAAACGCCAGCCCTGTGGAAATTGCAGTTCTCCCTGTCCATGGGTCACTTTGGTGCCTGTTTTGTTTGGAGCATCAGTAACAGAGCTCAGATCCAAGGGCAAGAACTCAGGACAGAGGTGGGCAGGAATTCATTATACCACCCGTTTCAATGATCATCAACATCTTGAAGAACAGACAGGTGGAAAGGGGGGACTCTACTGCCTCCCTGTAGTTGGCTCAGTCCCTTCCTCCCTAACTTCTCTCTAAGCCACCCATTTGGTGGAAGGTAACAAGGCTTCCCTTAGAAAGCAGGACTGTTGTCAGGAAATTTATACAAGGGTCTGAATATCACTCACCTCTTTCTTCTTTTCCTTTCTCCCCACAAGTTCTTCTCTCCTAGTTCATTCTGGGTTATTTTACCAGCACACCTCCAACCCCATAACTGACCTAACCTCATCCATATGGTTTCACCTGCAGCTTTTGATACGTGCACATTGTGACTTATCTCTGAATGTTGCCACGTGTCGCTGTGTCTCAGAAAAGGGCAGTCGGTTCCCGTGGTCATCCTTTTGTTTATATATTAAACAGTCAAACTAGGTCTTGGATTGTTTAGCTAAATAGTTGTACTTGCTTATAGGAATTAATGAACAAAATAAGGGCTGGATTTTACAAGTATCTTTGAACTTCAAGTCTTGCATTTCACACCAGGAAACCAATTTCATGCAGAACTTTCCTATTTCAACACCTAGGATCAAAGGGAAAAAGCATTGCTTAAACAAACTAGCATTTAGAATGCAGTGTTAAAATCTATAACTGAGGCCAACTTTGGATTTTTCCATTTTTCCTTTGCTGTAGTATTTAAGCATTTGATTTTTAATTTGAATACACATCAGTGGTCATAAAAGATCAGGAACAACAGAGTTCTGAATAATTGGGATAGAAATCAGGCAAGTGAGGAAGAAAAAAATAACACACCCTAACCCTCCTGATTTGTTTTTTCTCAGATTCATACAATTTCAGCTTGGAGATGATCTATATAAGTTATCACTTTCTTTATTTCTTGAAATTTTCAAGTAAACAATCTTCCCTGTTTTGCTTGACTTGTAGAAAAATGCTTGAAAGCATTTAGGAGGTAAAAATAAGTTCCCAAGAAAGGAAAAATATATTCCATTATTTATATTCTATAAGGTATAGAATATATTTTATATATATTTTCTGATTCCCAAATCACTGCCTGAGTTTGACACTTCACTAAATTGTTCACCTCATTGTCTTCTCATTGTCTCCAAGAATGAATTTGCTTTTGACTACTGTATACATTGTGTTTATCTATGCAAGCCAGTATATTTATCATTCTCCTGCAGCTCCCGCGTTTTTTTAAAATGAGCATGGATATATTTATCGACCCAGCTAAGGAGGGCGCTAAGAGGTTGAGTTTTAAAGTGTGTTTAAATGACAAGTATTTAATATATTACAGGCACTTTCTGTAATCTTGACTTGTTTGAGGTTTCCCAACCAGTAAGGGAAAAGCTGGCCAAAATGGGACTGAGGGGACTCATAAAACAGTGAGGAGGTTCTAACAATGAAAATTGAAGGGAGGAACTTGGGAAAATGCTTTCTTCACAAATATTTCTAGACCAGTTCATGATATTCCGCAAAATGCAACTTAGGTGTGCTGAATAGATAAAACTGTGCTTCTATTAGGCTCCAGATTTTGTCCAGTTTTATCCAAGGTGTTGGGACCCAAGTTTAGCAAGAAATGGTGCTTCTAGTTTCCAAAGTTTTAAATATTTTCAAATTTTTGAGAATTACTGCTTTGGGCTAGGGTATACAACCCAGCAGCAGTAGGTGATGCCATTCTGTTACTCTCACTTCACATTAGTTTTCTCTTTTACTCTTCCTTTTCCTCATCTCTTTAAATGAATCCTAACTTTTATTCCCAGTAAACTTCAAGGAATAGCTCAAGGGCCAATCTCCAAAATGTGCTGAGTGACTCTGGTTTATACTATCACTGCCACAGTATTTTGATGGTACCACTGGCCATTTGGGGCTCTTCATGCTACTGATCAACATGTAAACAGGGAGATTACTGTTTGCTTGGATCATTGATCCTGATGACTAAGGGGAAGTTGGATTGCTGCTTCACAGTGGGGACAGGAAAAGTTATGTCTGAATTCTAGGGTATTCCCAGGGCACATTTTTGTGCTTCCATCCCCAGTAGCAAAAGCTGACGGAAAATGACAGCAATAAAGAGAAGGCAGTACCAGTGTGGATGGAAGATTTGTGTCACCCTAGTGGGTAAAGAACCACATTAGCTGAGGAGCTGAGGGAAAATAAAACATGGAATGGGGAGTAGAGCAAAGAAATGATAAATGTCTGCCATGGCCTCATGACTACTTACAGAAACAAGGACTCTAGCAGCCACACATATTTTCTCCCTTGCCTATTGTGTTGTGTGGTATCTATACTAATTATTTCCTCCTTTTTCCTTTCCTACTATTTTATATAAGGATTATTGTATTGTTGGATCATTGTACAGATTAATGTTTAAGTTACAGCATATTCAGGTGGGACTATGATGGAATTATGAAACTAGTTAATATCATTCAGAGATGGAGACTGCATCTGTTGTTCAGGGATAGAGCCATTGACTATTGGGACTTTGTGTCTCCTCTTTGTGGGAAGAGGGTGACAGAATTTTCATGTTATAAAGGATGGTTGCATCTTATTAGAGAAAAGTATGCAGATTTTATGGCTTTATGAAAGTTCAAATATATGTTCAAGGGGGTGTGTCAGTGTGAGTGAACAAAGGGTGAACTGTTCTGCCTGTTATACTCTTGCCTCCTGCTCCAATGCACTATTCTCTGCTCTCCTCTGCAACCTTTGGGCTGGGACCCAGCAAAACACACTTCTCCTTTGTCAGATGGCTTCTGCCCATATGGGGTACCAGAGACAGACTGGGAAGCAGGAGTAGGGAGAAAAGGTTTGATCACTCTTGTTCCTGCTGCATCGCCCAGAACTGGCCCTTTGTCCCCAGGCAGCACAGGTGCTTGAAGTCTCCAATTTCTTTTAGCATTCCCAGAAGCAGTCCTGGTGCAGCCAGGAGGCACCCCCAACCCCCATGTCACAGGTCTGAGTTCCAGCTCCATGGGGATGCTTCCCCAGACACCAGATGATTGGCACTCCCTCTTTAGGGGTCCAAGGCCCATCTATATGAAGTCTTTCTCTGAGTTCCTGAAGGGTCCACACAGAAGTCTAAGTCCAGGTTCCCAGTGATGTGTTCTGAGCTTAACTAGTAACCTCTTTCTTTGCTCTCCAGGGACTACTTTCTGCAACTACTATTTCTGGGTTACCTCAGTGTTTCCCTTTTGCTTTTTAATGCTCTAACACCTGTTTAACCAATTTTCTGTGTTATATTCTTTCTGTTGAAATATGGTTTCTTTTTTCCTGATTGGACCTTGCCTAAAAAAAAAAAAAAGATAACTGTTATACAGTCTTTCATTTGAAAAAAGACAGAATGGGAAGCAACTCCAAAGGGCCAGTGATCCAAAGCACACACCATACTCCTCTAGAAAGGAAAACAGGTCCCTTACACTGGCAGTGGAATGAGTTCCTTGGCCAACCTACCTGTCAGCCTCCAACTCTGCCGTCTGGAATATTTCCCATTTTCCTAGGGAAGCATTGTGGCTTCTTTTTTCCTCTTGGTGAGTGTTTGAGGACATGGTGATTTCATCAGGGAAGGAGCAATCTTAGGACTTCATCGGCCTTTGTCTTCCTCTAAACACAAACTTCCCTGATGACCTCAGTTAAATTGTTATCTCTTTTATTCACTTAATTCCAAGGACTAGTAAGCAAAACTACAGTTATTGTGGGTCATAGTCTTTGAGCCTAGAATCTGGCATGGACATTTCTCTTTGCTAACCAATCTTGGTTCTATAATTATTAGCAAGCATGGATTAAGTATATCCTGGGTAGTAGAAATACAACAGTGAATGACATATAATCTTTGTTTTATACAGTCTTAACAGATGAGTAGAGGGAGAAAGTCGGTATTTTAATTCAGGTAGTTCAAGTTGCAATGTGAAAAGGAGCCCACAGTTTGGTGGGGGTGGGGGCTGGGAGGTAACACTGATGCTGCATGGGGTGCTAAGGGGACACTTCAGTCTCAGTGAGGTGGGGAAGACATCTTAACAGAGTGACACTTGAGCTGACAGTAAGACAAGGGGGATGAGGAACACTCCAAGTGATGGGAAGTCAGAGAAACGTGTCAGGTAAAAATTGATCTACAGAACTGGTCAAAGGGAAGAGCCTACCTTTTTTTTTTTAACCCAAAAGAAAACTAGCTCAAGTTTATACACGTCAGAGTAGACCACCATTCAGTATCTCTCGCTTGCAGTTCCTCACTTTTCTGAGTTTCCGAAAATTCCAAAGGCTTGCACAGTCCGACACAAGGTAATCACTCTGACTTTAACACTCAAGAGTGAAGAGCCTGGGGTCTGATCAGTCTGCTATTGCTTTTGCTTTGTGCTGCCACTTGGTGACACTGTTGACAACTGGACCTACACAGTCCACAAAAGATGCTGATGGACCAGAGACCTGCTGCTATGGATATTAAAGTTTACAGGATCCACATCCTTAGAATCAGTCTCAGTGGAGTGAGGAGTGCCTAGGCTCAAAGTATGGGCCTTTGGATCCCATACAAAGTCATTCTCTAAGATGACAGCTACTGCAAGAGCATGATATCAGGATTAAACCAAGCATTTGTGCCTCTAGCCCTAGAATTTCTCATCTCTTTTCCTCCTTAAGAACTCATACCACCAGCTGTCAGGAAGCTTTTCCTTTTCAATTCTAGAAATAGATGGGTCCTTTTTACCCAACCCTTTCCTGGACAATCAGGATAGCTGCATACTTCCTCATAGCCACCTCATCTCCAGAGCATGTATACATAACTATATACATATATACTCTCTTTGGATTGGGAGCACTGTTTGCAATGCCTAAAAATTATTTACTGTTGAAAGATTATCAGAGTGATTTCCCAATGCCTCTTTCAGAAAAGAAAAAAATAATTAAAAATCCAAGTTAAATCTTCAGCAGGGAATTCACTACAGAAATATTGCAGGGCTTGATAATAGTTCATGTGGATGGAGTATAGTTATTTTGGGGGGTAGTAAAACATGAGATAGTGAAAAATGTGACAGGAGAGATACACAGGAAGAACCTGCTGCCATGTTAAGGAGTTTGGACTTACTCCTAAAGCGATGGAGAACTCATGAAGGACTTAAAGGAAGTGACATGAAGTACTTGGATTTCAGAAAGGCCATTCTGGCACTGGTGAGGAAAACTGATTGAAGAGGGCAAACTTGTAAACATTTAACAACAAATTGAACCATGACCTTAAGTTTTTTTCCCCAGTTTTTTTTTACTGTGATAAAATACACATAACATAAAATTTACCATCTTAACCATTTTTAAATGGACAGTTAAGTGGCATTAAATACAGTAATAATGTGCACACATCACCACCATCCATTTCTATAACTTTTTTTATCTTGTAAAACTGAAAATCTATAGCTATTAAACAATAACTCCTCCTAGCCCCTGGTGACCACCATTTTACTCTCTCTCTCTCTGATTTTGAAAACTCTAAGTACCTCATATAGGTGGGATTATACAGTATTTGTTTTTTTGTTACTCACTTATTTCATTTAGTATAATGGCCTCAAGCTTCATCCATGTTGTAGCATGTGATAGAATTTCTTTTTTTAAGGCTGAATAATATTCCATTGTACATATATACCACATTTTGCTTATCCATTTGTCCGTCAATGGACACATAGGTTGCTTCTACATTTTAGCTATTGTAAATAATGCTTCTATGAACAAAAAATCTCCTGACAAAGAAAAGCCCTGGACCTGATGGCTTCACTTAAAAAAGGACCAATACCAATTCTTCCAAACTTTTCCAAAAAATTTAAGAGGATAAAACACTTCCTAACACACTCTGTGAGGACAGCATTACCCTGATATCAAATCCAGAAAGACAATTCAAGAAAAGAAAACTACAAACGAATATCCATTATGAACATTGATTTAAAAATCTTTAACAAAATACTAGCAAACCAAAAATTGGCACCATATTGAAAGGATTATACACTATGACCAAGTGGAATTTATTCCTGGAATGCAAGGATGGTTCAACATACAAAAATTGATCAATGTAATATACCACATTAACAGAATGAAGATGAAAAAAAAAACCATAGTCATTTTAATTAATTCAGAAAAAGAATTTGGCAAAAGTCAATGCCCTTTCATGATAAAAACCATGACCTTAATTTTGTTGGTGCCAGGATTCATCAATTGGGCCAACTTGTTGTGAACAAAATTTGTAAGAGCATCTGCCCCTAAAGAATGATATTATTGGATCTTTAAGATAGCCCTATCTTTATAGGTGCATATAGCTTGTCACCAAATTTTTTCTTGCAATGGGACATTATTTTTTTAAATTTTATTATGATCATAAGTTTAATTGAAAGATTTATCCATTCATATTTTTCATTAAATATTTTAACAAGGAATTTAAATTATTTTATCAGCTATTAGGGGATAGGATAGTCCATTCCTAAGTTTTTGAAGACAGAAACCCTAACTTGTAATTTGCTTATTTCTAAAGTTTTTCTCTTCCCTCATTTCTCTGACATTTTGCCAATATCTGCTAATATTTTTGTAATATTTGTAATCTTCATAACTCCCAATAGTTCATATCTGGAAACTAAAGATGGGTGAAACCAGCTGTATTGGGGGTTTGGTGGACATCTTGAACTATTTTTCAAATTGTGTTTTGGGTTCAAGGAAAACCAAAACATATTTTCATATTTTACCAAGAACTTCTATTCTCCTTAATTTTAAAATGATGTCTATTTTAAGGGAAATTTAATCCATATGTTACTAAATTTCTTACACTTACCTCATCAAAATTTGGTTCGGTAAGAGTTAGCTGATGTGCAAAAAGCCTTGGGAGTTATTTTATGAGCGTTTTTTAAGAGGAGTTTTTTTTTTTCTTTCTTAGAGGCAGGAAGTCAAATTTGCGAGGTGAACATTGACTCAAGTGCACCTTTTGCCAACTGTAAGTTGCCTAATCAGCCAAAAGGCCTGAATTTCATTAAAAAAATTTGACTTGTCAAAATTTATATAAATCCTGGAGAGGTTAACAATATCTTTTGCTCTTGTACTTTATCTTAACTATTCTTGCAAGGCACTATTTCTATAATAATAGTGTCACACTTTTTAAAGACAGAAAAATCATTTTTAGTTTTTAATCTAAATTTTATATTCCTAATAACATTTAAAATTTCTATTACCTTTTTTATTTGTGCTAAGATCTGCTTAGGTTTACCAACAGTAAAGCTTATAGAATCAACCCCTCCTCCAAACACACATACACACACACACACGTGCACACACACAAACACACAGATATAAAAAATGTGGTAACTACCCTTTCTATTATTCAGATGCTTCTTTTAAGGCACTGTTTTCCAAAGAATTTTCAGGGAATCACTTACATCAGAATTACCTACAATATTTGTTACAAATGAGGATTTCAAGACCTCTTTCTGGGCCTTCTGAGTCAAAATCTCTGTGTTAAGGGATCAATACGGATACACTAGGCCAAGATTGACAGTATATCACCAGATAAAATCATGTATGTGAGAAATTTCTGAAAACCATAAGATGTTATAAAAATCCGATTTTGAATACTTATTTTTTATTTTTTCAGGTTTATTGAGGTATAATTGGCAAAAAATTGGATATATTCAAGGTGTACAACATGTACTATTTTGATATACATATAAATTGTGAAATGATTTCCACAATCAAGATAATAACATATCCATATACTTAAAATTCACTCTTTTAGTGAATTTCACGTATATAATACATTGCTACTAACTATAATCACCATGCTATACATTAGGTCTCGGAATGTATTCATCTTATAACTGCAATTTTTTACCTTTTCACAAACGTATCCTCCTTTCCCCCAATCCCCTGACCCCTAGTAATTATCCTCCTACTCTCTATTTCTATGAGTCCAAGTTTTTTAGGGTCTACATATAGTGAGATCATGCAGCATTTGTCATTCTGTGTCAGTCTTATTTCATTTAGCATAATGTCCTCCAGGTTCATCCATGTCATCACAGATGGGAGGATTTCCTTCTTTTGTAAAGCTGAATAATATTCTGTGTGTATGTGTGTGTATGTGTGTATAAATTTCTTTATCCATTCATCCATTGATGGACACTTAGGTTGTTTCCGTATCTTGGCTATTGTGAATAACACTACATTAAACATAGGAGTGCAAACATCTCTTGAGATAGTGATTTTATTTCCTTTGGATACATATCCAGAAGTAAATTGCTGGATCACGTGGTAGTTCTATCTTTAGTGTTTTGAATAACCTCCATACTGTTTTTTCATAGTGGCTGTACCAACTTACATTCACACCAACAATGTATAATAATTCCTCCACATCCTTGCCAATACCTATCTTTTAACTTTTTGATAATAGCCATCTTAACCTCTATGAGGTGGTATCTTATTATGGTTTTAATTTGCATTTTGCTAATAATTAGTGCTGTTGAGTACATTTTTATATATCTGTTGGCCATTTGTATGTCTTCCTTGGAAAAATGTTTCTTCAGGTCCTTTGCCCATTTTTTAACAAGGTTATTTGGTTTTTTTTGTGACTGAGTTGTATAAGTTCCTTATATATTTTGAGTATTAACCCTTTATTTGATACATGGTTTGCAAATATTTTCTCCCATTCTATTGGTTGCCTTTTCATTTTGTTGGTATGCAGGAACTATTTAGTTTAATGGAGTCCCACTTTTTTTTTTTTTTTGGTTTTTTGTTTTATTGTTTTAGCTTTTGTTGCCTATGTTTTTGGTGTCATATCCAAAAAAACCACTGCCCAGAAAAATGCCATGGAGATTTTCCCCTATGTTTTCTTCTAGGAATTATATGGTTTCAGGTCTTACATTTAATTCTTTAATACATTTTGAGTTTATTTTTGTGTATGATGTAAGATAAGGATCCAATTTCTTTCTTTTTTTTTTTGCATGTGAATATCCAGTTCTCCCAACACCATTTATCAGGGAGACTATCCTTTCTCTGCTGTGTATTCTTAGTGCATTGTTAAAGATGAGTTCACTGTGTATGAGTGGGCTTATTTCTGGCTTTTCTATTCTCTTCCATTTGTCTGTGTGTCTGTTTTTATTCCAGTACTATACTGTTCTGATGACTATATCTTTGTAATATAGTTTGAAATCAAAAAGTGTGATGCCTTTAGCAATGTTGTTTTTGCTCAAGATTGCTTTAGCTGTTTGGAGTCTTCTGTGATTCCATATAAGTTTTAGGATTTTTTTTCTATTTATGTGAAAAGTGCCACTGGAATTGTAATATGGATTGCATTGAATCCGTAGTATAGGTAGTGTGGACATTTTGGCAATCTGAAAATTCTCTGAAGACCATAGAACACTAGAAATATTCATTTTCTTAACTAACATTTCCTATCTATTCAATACAAGGAAGTAGAGAAATCAAATATTACTGAGTGCCCACTATAAGCCAGAGAGTATACAAATACATTCTCTCATGTAAACTTCCCAAATCACTGTAGCGTAGGCATTATTTTTTCAATTTTACGATGGGGAAAGAGTGTGACAAAGAGCATTAGTTGACTGCTCAGTATCCATTCTTTCTTTCTTCTTGATTAACAGAGCGCATATTTCTCTGAGGTGGTAATGTACCCCCTACAATAGCTTTATCTTCTAGCTTTCCTCATTGATTGGTATGATCCTGTGACACAGTTCCAGCCAATTTCATAATTATAAGGGAATTCTGGATAGGCCTTCTGGGAAATCCAGTTAAGAGAAGGCATTTCTCTTTAACTAGCCTTTTTCATTTAACCCTTTGCTTCTTGCTGGAATTTGGGTGTGCTGCTGGAAGCGGAACAGCTACCTTGTGACTGCAAAATAACCATGAGGAGGGAAGCCATACTTTAAAGGTGACTTTTTGTCACATGAGAAAAATAAAGCTCTTTATTTATTTAAGACAAAAGTCAACACAACCTTAAATGACACACTGAAGTTGAGTAGTTTGTTCTTGATGATCCACAACTTAGTTGTGAAGGTAGAAAATTAACACTTTTCCATTTGTTCAAAGCCCATGCTCTTTCACTTATGATTTTTTTTCTATGCTATCATTTTCCAAAGGGTCAGAGTACAAGGCTATACACTAATGGTATGAACGGTTGTAACATGAATGAGACAGAACGACAAGTCCTGCCTTCCAAAAACTTATAGTTGGGCAGGCAAGATGAAGCATAGCCACAATAACCTGAAATACTAAATGGAAAAAAAGATAGTGGAAGACAGGGACCAGTAAAGTGACCATATTATTATTATCATCATCATTAATAATCATTATAAAGATCATTATCAGTAGTCATAGTGATAAGGTTTCTGGCTGTAGTCATAGTGATAAGTTGTCACTTCAGTGCTTCCTCTCTAGAGCTCTGGAGAGCCCACAAGTAGACCATGAAAAAAGAAATTTCTCTCTTCCCCAACCCAGCCTATCCCCTTTAGGTACAAATTCAGCCCAACACCACTTGAAGCCACATGCTTTGCCTGCTGTTAGATTTCGGACAAAAAACCCCAAGAGCACTGGAAAAATGGACAAGGTGCCAGCAAAAATGCTCCAGAAGAAAGAGGTGGAGAGCCCTTTGTTGCCTTCTCCTTCCCCACAGTAGTCTCGGAGGTGTGCCCATGACTAGTGCCCCAGAATACCCTTCTGTGGTGCTCAGTTTCTCCTGGACACTCCCAGCCTGAGGCCTGCCTGGGTGTTGTCTCCCTCAGGGGTCGGGCTGTATCATGCAGCTGCTCGTTGGAAACAGCCTTCATGGAGACCTCAGCACTTCGCCAACTCCAAAAATGACGTGATAAATGCTTTTCATTTTTGTTTTGAGGAGGAAGGGGGAAGGAGGCACAGAGAGCCTGTGCTGAAAGGTGTGCTTGACCTAAAGAAGCAGGGAAAGGAATACTTGGGTCCCCAGGAAAAATTTCAAAGTGAAATGTGTCCATGTGGTCCTCCTGATCATTCTCCTATACCCCCTGATCCGTTCCCTCCTCTCAACAGCCCTGGCGTGCCCCAGCTCCCCTCAGAAGTCCAGTGCCCTTCCTCCTCAACTTCCCACGGCACCGAACTTGGGAAGCACCTTTCCCAAACTGTCCCGCTCACCAACATTAACTCTTCCTCTTTCCTGTCTCACCACAAGCCTCTTCCTTTTACAGCAGCTCAGCAGGTGTTCAGAAAATGAAATGATTAGACTAATTCACACGAAAATAAGAACACTTGATGATTCCACTGTAACCTTCCAAAGGGTTTTCCTGGTTCACGCAATATATATTTTTAATGTATAGAGTCAAAATAATGTTAGCAGAAGATTTTTTTAGCAGTAAAACACCTGTTTTTTAAAGTATTCTATTTATTTAGCCAATTCCATTTTTAGTTGAGGGTTACATGAAATATAGGGGAAAAAATGCACAGTACCGGGCACAAAACAAGTGCTCAAGAAATGTTTGTTGAGTCATGTGTATATTCAAACTTTCAGCCTTAATGTCTAATGCCCTGTCGGTATAATAATGGTGCATTTTAAAACTATGAATCAGATTCAATTTAATTAAGCCTTCTATCTTATTTAAAATTTGTATTAGGAGTCTACTATATCTAAAACACCATGCTAGTTTCTGAAAGGAGAGTAATAGAAAGATGAAAGGATGTGCTGCCCACCTTAAAGGAACTGATGACATTGTAGAGAAGGCAAACCTACGTGTAGATGATACCAAAGATTGGGGCTGGTGTGGGGATGGGGGTAAGAATGCTGATACTGTGCTGAATTTGGAATATGGATGACTCCTAGTTCCAAACTAGAACATTCTTGCTACTGATAAAAGTTGCTCCAGAAGTGGAAATTGATGGTCAGTCTGGGATCTATAGATTAAAGCATCAGACACAGTCTATGCATGTTCACACTTCATTTTTCAGGTGATATTGCTGCTTCTCACTAAAATTCAAGGGAATATATTGCTCTTGCCACTCAACTTCCATTCTGTGACTGACAGAGAAAGATTGTGGTTAAATACAAAGTCCGTGTCCAGGCTCAGAAAGAAAGAAACAACTCTTAGACTAGAAAACTAAGGAAGGAATATTCTCTGCAATAATTTGATGTGATGGATAAGACTACAGGGTGGGTGATGTATAATGCATAAGCCAAAATCAAGGAAAAGGCTAAGTCAAAGACAATCAAAGCTAATGTTTAATATTTCTCACTATGTGCCAGGAACTGTGCTAAATGCTTTCCCTGCACTGACACATTTATTACTTCTCAGCAGGCCTTAGACATAAGAACTATTATTTTCACTTTAATAAGGAAATAGAGGCTACTAAGATTTAACTTTCCCAAGAGAACACACAGAATAGGTGGTTGAACTGAGATGCCAACTCAGCATTTTCTGACGCCAAAATCCATTTTCTTAACCACTTTGCTATACGTATTGTTGTTAGGTTTTCTGATAAGGGCAAGGAACGTACACTCGTGGAAATACGAAAATCATGATGATGAGTTTTATTTCACTTCACTTTTTTCTCAAGATTTTCCCATTATTTTCTTTTTTCCCCTACTCCATAATTCACAGCACAGCCTTTGCTTTTAGTCATTTAGTTGATCTGAGTCACAAAATGTGCTTTGAAGTCCAGGCTCGGACAAAGCTAGATAAGGGCAGGCTCCAACCATCCTCAAAGCATTCCCATTTTGTTTACTTTACTCATAGGCCTTGGTCTTTTGATCTATTTGTTCCTGCTTCCAGGATACTTGAGTGCTTGCTTATGGCACGTCTTCCAACTCCAATCAGCTATTCAAACCCACAAGCACCTATTTGGATTCTTATGAGTTAAGGTTCACAAGTTCTTGGAAAGCCACTGGGACCCCAGGTAAGGAGTGGGCTAGCTGTGTGTGCGGAATTGAGGGAGTGAAAACTGTTGGATTTACTATTCGGCACCTCCATAAATAGGCATGATATTTGTGTCACTTTGAGAACAGTCAAAAATAATCCCTCCTTTCCCACGTGCAGAACTTTGGTATTCTCAGCAACACAGTGAGGAGTGTTATAATCCCACTTTAGTTTACAGATGAGGTAATAAGCTTTGAGCATTCACTCCACCAGTAAATAGCTAAGCTGGGCTTCAAGTTCAGATCTTCTGACCCCAAACAATATTGATTCCCAGGGAGCACACTATAACTACCTTTTAAATATTCAATTTTATCTGAATTAAATAGGAAATGTCATCAGTTTAGTGTTAGCAGGGCAACTTAAGCAGATCAAAACTAAGACTAGGATTCCTAACCAAGTCACCTATCATTTGGGTTTCTGTGGCTTCTAATTACTTGTCTACACGACAAGCAACACATGGGAGTAGCTACTAATAAGTAGCTACTTATTAATTTAGCTTATTAGGTTCTACTAAGCTAAGGTGTAAACTCTATGTTTTGAAATGGATGTTTTAAAATAACATACCAGAAGTTATTCATGTGCATCTTATCCTCTGACATTCTTACCTCTGCCGTTGTTCCAATGACGCTGTGTATTAATTACGTAAGACCAGCCACAAGCTAAGGTTACAGAATAGCTAAACTCCCCAAATCTCAGTGGCTTAACAAAATATGTTTATTTTTCAATCATGTAAAAGCCAAAATGGGTATTCCTGGTTAGCTCTCTTCCAACTGGTGCAGGGACTGAGAGTCTTTTCCATCTCACTTTCTGCTCTCCTCAACACATGCCTAAAGCCACCACTGAGCAGAAAACAGCACGACGACTCTCGTGTGAGAGGTCTTTATGGGCTGTATCTAAATGAGGTACAAACTAGAACTCAGTCACACATGAGGCAGCGGGGAAGTGTAGTCAAGCTGTATTCCGAGGGAGAAGAAATGGATTTGGTGATCAGCTAGTGGTCTTTGCCACATATTTCCATTACTCAAGAGCTATATGGAATTCCCATTTTAAAATTACTTTCAAAGCCAAGTTTATGATCCTATAAAAAATTAGGGATGAGATGGTGACATATACATACATACACACACACACACACACACACACACACACACACACTTCTTTACTGCTTTGGGGTGCGTGTGACCAAAAATTGCATTCCGAGTTTATCAGGTAACATATTCATTGAGGTTGGCCTCTGTATTAGTAACAGTTGTCCAGAGAAACAGAACACAGAGGATATCTATCTATCTATCATCTGTCTACCTATTATAGGGATTTGGCTCACATGATTACGGAGGCTGACAAGTCCCAGAGTCTACAGTCAGTAAGCTGGAGACCCAGGAGAGCTGACGGTGTGATTTCAGTCTAAGTCCAATAGGCTGGAGACCCAGGAAGAACAGATGTTTCCATTCAAGTTCAAAGAAAGGGAAAAAACGGATGTCCCAGCTTGATGATAGTTAGGCAGAAGGAATTCTTTCTTACTCAGACATTTTGCTCTATTAAGGTCTTCAACTGATTGGATGAGGCCCATCCAGTCAGTTGAAGGCAATCTGCTTTGCTCACTCTGCCAATTCAAATGTTAATCTCATCCAGAAACATGCTCCCAGACATACCCAGAATAATGTTCAACCAAATATCTCAGTGCCCCATGGCTTAGTCATGTTGACACAAAATTAACCATCAGAGCCCCCAACAACTTTTGGCTACTTATAAAGTTTATTTTATTTTTTACAAGATAAATATTTGCCAGCAAGAAGAATCTGAAGAATGCAATGCATTTGCTGAAGGCAATTTTCAAAGACATTTTCCAAAATTTTTTTTGGACTTTAGCCTCTTAAGGTCTCCATTGAAAAGATAACATTCATGTGTATTTATTCATATGTTCTGAATGACTGTTATGAATTCAGTTACATGTATAGAGTTCCTTGTCTTCTAGAAAGCACTTGTAATAGCTGAGACTCTTAGTGTTCAAAGATAAGGTTACTTTTTATGTAACCTGAGACAACCTGGCCCAATGCAATATCTCTAATCTGGAAATAGGAGTGTACCATCAATAATCTTGAGTTAAATCATTAAATGTTGCATAAATAAAGTAGAATTATTGTAGTGTAGTGTTGGTAGTGATGGTGATGGTGGTGGTCTTGGAGTGAACAGGTTATTATTACCAAGAACATATATCGATCCTCAGTTCCAACCCAATTTTAGATTCCTCTCAGCTGAGGAATCAGCCTTGTACTTCTTTCATATTCTCACAGCACCTGGTATAGAGCCCAACACATAGTAAGTAGTCAACAAATTTCTGTGTTAACTACAGGTTTTTCAATAAATACTTAATGCACTGTATACCACATTCTGCCATTGTGCCGTTACTCTGTGCAATCAAGTTGTGTGCATCAGTTTAAGGCGTATGCAGCTATTTTAATGTTTCATGTCAGCAGTTATAGCCTTCACAATCATTTTGGGAAGTCCTTGGAGATACTACCCAATTTTGTGCCCAAACAACACATTCTCCAGATAAATGAGGAGTCTTGGGGAAGAAGCATCTTTAGCTGTTTTGTTTTATCAGTATATCTCTTTTTCTAACTTTCTGCTCAGGCTAAAGCCTCATGAAAACAACACCTTATATGCTTCCTATCCCAATTAGAGATTAGTCTAGACCCTGAGAGAGAGGGAGTGTATTTGTGTCTAGAGCTTCTGACGGGTTAACTACCTGTGTTACATGTCAAATTTCATCACCTGGTGTTCTGGGTACTCTAACATTTTTCTTTTGTGATCTCTCTTTATAAGGCCTGTACCTTTCATATCCATATCAGAAATTCTGCTCCTTCCCATTCCTAATTTATTGAGCCTGAGTCCATACAAGAACTGACTGTGGTCCCCTCAGTGACATGGCACAAGTCAGCCTTGTAGGTTGAGGGATATGCCGAACTAGTGAGTAACGTCTGAAAACTCTTTGGCTGGCTTCCTCCTGTTCAAGGACAAGTTTGCATTCTCACAAGTTCTCAGAATGTTTCTCCTTTAGGAACAACATCTGACACTGGAATTCCTGAAACCTGCAGTACTGTGTCAAGCCAAGCTTCTTCCCTGATAGGAAAAATGAAAGCTGCTTCTTCATTCTTCTGACTGGTTCAGTATGTTATGACCTTGTGTAGACTAGCTTTAATTCCCCTAGAGGTCTGTGTAGATGATTTGATACCTCAGTGCAGTTCTTGATGCATTCATGGCAATCCAGGGTCTGGTACCTTCCCTACCCTCCACAGCCACCACTTAGTGATCAGTCCTTGGATTTCTGCCTCACTTACTTTCACTACACAATTTAGAACTTAATTATACATGACTTTATATCTTTGGACTCTTGTTTCTCAGTCTACACTGCTAATTTGCTAAAGGTATAGGCAGTATTTTATAACTCTTCTGAATCCCACCCAAAGCACCTAGCATCCTGTTCTGAATAACAGTCACTCACTAAATAGGTGCCATGACCATGAAATCATACTAATGGCTTTTGATGACATAACAGATCTTACACGTTCAAATGAATGCTTTCCTTGGCAAGGCTGCCACCTGGGAGGCTATGCACATATGCCAATGATGTTATCAATACTCAAAATAATTTTTCAATGACTCATTCTGTTTGAATTCAACTCAGAATCTGTGACACATTTAATGTTAAGTATTTAGCTGCTACTATAATGCATGGCACTGTTTTCCAGTGGGTACCACGAAGATTATTAAGATATAATTCCCTGCTCACAGACAGTTTGCAGTCTTATGCAGAGGATCAGACAAGATGTGACAGTGATGATACAAGGTAAAATGTGTCAAGTGCCATAAGCCAGGTAGAAAGGATTATGAGGATCAGACAGAGAAGAAGAGAATTTACAGCTGAGCCTGCAGGGCATTGTGCAGCCTCAGTCTTTATCTTTGCAAATCATTGTGAATATTTATTCTACAATTGTTTTGGTCTTAGGCAACAGCTAAAAGCTACTTGGAACTAAGGCTAGGGAATATGTTATGTGAATATACTGGGTAATACAATTTTTAAAAATTGAAATGGAGCAATAAATCGTATCCCTAAGTTGGAAACTGGTTTTGAAAGCTACTGTTTCTTTGAACAGTAGAAAGTAATAGCCAACTGAGCCAAACAGATATCATAAGATGTCTACGATGTCATTCACACCTGTCTGGCATCTAAGTTTCGTCATCCTTCTCTATGTTCCATCTGTACCTCTGTTTCCCCATTTGTAAAAATAAAGAACATAAGCCAGATCAAAGGTTTTCAATGGAACTATGAAAATATCTAGGAGTTATGGGCTTCCCTGTGAGATTTCACTTGAATAAATATATGGCAATAAAATGGTATTTGAGAACTGCTGGCCTGCGTAACCATTGAGTTCTCTTGTAGCTCACACATTCTGTGCTCTGCACACAGTAGATGAGGAGCAGCCACCAGAGCCATTGACTAACAAGAAATGGCCAGTTGCCAGCTGCAGATCATCTGGCCTGTGGCCAAGATGTCTTAGGGATTCCAAGACCCCAGGCACATCCCTGCTTACCTGTCACTGGCTTTCCTGTGACTCGGTTTTATTTCCCTCAGAGTACTCATGACTTTAAAATTATTTATTTGTCTACCTATGTATTGGGTTTTTTTTCCCCCACTAGAATATAAAATGATCCATAAAAGCAAAGAACTTGTCTATCTTATTTACAGCTACATCTTGAGTGACTAGTGAGTTCCTGTGCCTTGAGCATAGTAGGCACCCAATACATTTTTTGTTGAGAACAAATGAACAAATGAATGAATGGATTGATTGATTGATTGATTAATTCCATTTCATGGACAAAGATTCAGGGGCAGACCTAGGGAAGATGATAAAATATAAAAAATCATTTCAGTAAAGATATTGTTGCATGCATTCAATGCTTCCAGCATTGTGTGAAGCACTAGGAATACAGGGTAAATGGACCTATTTTTGGTGAACTCATAGTCTCTTTTGGGAAACAAAGCAGGAATGCATGGAGCATTGTATACAGAAGAAAAATAATAAAACAAGACAGCATATCAATAAAGATCACAGAAGCTCACCAACAAATGGTGAATTGTGAAGCAGGAAACCATACAATGCATTTGGTATTCAGAGGAAGGGGAGGAATTTCTGTGACCTGGAGTGACCTAGAAGATCTTCAAAGAGGAGAAAAACATCAAGAATAGAAGGAGGTAAAAAAAAGTGGGCATCCCAGGCAAAGATTTGAGGTGGGAAAGGGCAAGGGACAATCTGTTTGGAGACAGAAGAAACTAACTCCTATTGAGAACCTACTGTGTGCCAGCACTAGGCAGTGTATGTTCAGATACCTTTCTCACAGATATGCCTCACAGTCCTGCAAGGTGAATGATATTATGTCTAATCTATAGATGAATAAACTGTAACTCAGTGATGTAGGGAAACTTGCCTAGATTCACAATCTGTATTGATGGAGGTAGGATTTGCACCCAGATCAGTTTGATTCTGAGGACCATGGTCTTCTACACCTCACCAACATCAGGAGCCTCTGAGCCAGGGAAAGAAGGAGTACGTGTAGAGGAATATTAAAAAAACAAGGCTGATAGCAGCACAATTCACAATTGCAAAGTTGTGGAAACAACCAAGGTGCCCATCAATACACGAGTGGATCAATAAAATGTGGTATATGTATACCGTGGAGTATTACTCAGCAATAAAGAACAACAGTGAATTAACACATCTGGTATTATCCTGGTTGGAGCTAGAACCCATTTTTCGAAGCGAAGTGTCACAGGATTGGAAAAACAAGCACCACTGGTACTTACCATCAAACTGGTACTAACTGATGAACACTTACATCACACAGGGCAGTAACATTCATCTGAGGGCGGGCGGGCGGGAGGGGGGTGGAAGGGATGGGAAAAACTCTCACTGAATGGATGTGGGGAGCACAGTTTGGGGGATGACCACGATTGTGTCTCTGACATGGGCAGAACAGGGGCAATGTGTATGGCCAAAGTGTTGTACCCCCATGATATTCTGAAATTAAAAAAATAAATTAAAAAAAAAAAAACAAGGCTGAAGTTAATTTGTTGTTAGAATATACTAAGGGCCTTGAGTGGTATTTTACACTATCAGACAAGTGAAGATATTGAAAATTCTTACCCAGAGGAGTGACTCTTTGACAGTGTTAATTTAGGAAATGTAATCTGAATGGATTGAAAGAGAGAGATGGAAACAAGGAGATCAGTTAACAGTTATTGTAACATCTCTGAGCTGAGGTAAGTGCAAATGAAGTTGAAAGGAATAAGAATAATAGCAGGACCTGCATGTAAGAATAGGAGAATTATTGGATTATCATAAAGAGAAAGTCAGGAGGAACTTGCAGCCTTGATACTGCTGGCCACTGTCTCTTGTGCTATGCCCACCTCCCTTTTGTGGTTCCAGTGGTACTTCCTTCTGATTAGTGCCCTGCATCTCCACTCTCTCTCTCTCTCTCTCCTTTCTTTGCTTTTGCTTATCTATATCTTGTAGGGTTTTTTTTTTTAATCCAAAAGAAATATGGATTACTGTGAAATCCAAAAGAAATTTTAAAAGAGAGAATTAGTTACTGGCCACTTTTTGCAAGTGATGAAAAATAAAGAGAGGTATTTAAAATAGGCCAAGAAACAAAAATGAGAAAAAGACTTAAATTGTACATTAAAAAAGAGCTCTGTTAGTTAAAAAGAGAAGAATATAGAAGAAGTTTTTACAGAGTTGTAAAACTTTAAGGAATCTTACTAAATAGGTTATGTAATCTTTTCTGGGGAGTAACTGAAGTTATGATAGACATTTGTTTATAAATTAGAAATAAATTTATTTCTAATCGCCTCTTTCCACATCTCTGAAACACTACAAGATTAAGAAGCATAATGCATGTGAAATTGCTTTAGATTTTTTTTGAGAAAGATTTATTGAAGCATATTTTAAAAGAAAGGAGCATGATCTAAATGGAATAAGAGTAAGCTTATATTTTTCCCACACTCGATCATCACAACTTCTTTATATTCTAATACAATTTTCATTCAACATAGTTATTATTTCTGGACATGTGGGAATTTAGAAATCCCAATTATGTTCCCTTATATGTTTATATGTCAGATATGATCCTCACCATTCTATTCTGTAGTTACGTGGTTTTTTACCTGTTTTTCTAGACTACTGTGAATGCTTGGGGAAGAGGATGTGTTTATTTATTTTTGTATCCCTGGTTCTTAAATAAATAAGATGCTCAATAAATAAGTTTAATGAATAAATTTATATAATGTAATTCATGCTGTGTAATTTTGTTGCTGAAGGATTAATAATGTTGAATTATTCTTGGAAAGACAACCCATTTTGACTTCTTGTATACCAACCAGTAAAATATGAACATTCTTGAAAAGAGAAAACAAACATTGAAATATCTAAAAGATAATTCCACCACTGGCTTATTCTAAACCTTCAGGAAATTAGAAAATTTTAGGATAAAGAATCTCATAGATTCATAAAACCCCCCTTTTTTTTCTTTTATAAATCTCTTTTCCACCTGCTTATGGATCATAAGTAAAATCTAATTTTTTTTAAATGGGAAAGATAAATTTTAGGTTAATAATAACCATTATGTTCACAAGATGATCATACTCCTTCATGTAAATACCTCTATCATGTAAAGATAAGAATAATTTAATCACATTTTTCCCTATAATTGTATTTGTATACAAATACTGGAGGATGAAAATATATATACAATCAAGACAAATCAGCCTCAAGAAAAAAACTAATCAGCTTCAAGTAAGTGAAAATTTTAGGAAAAATGGTGAGCAGTGATAACTTTTTCCCTTTGGGCTATTCTCAACCATTGATATATTTTGCACATGTGGCTCCAGTCTTCATGTTTTCCCATCTAAGCGTAGGCCAGCTCATGAAAGGGCAACACTCCACAATGGGAAGAGAACCAAATTTACAGTCAGACATTCCTGGATTTGAATTGCTGCTGCTCCACTATTTAAAAGTCGTGAGTCCTTGGACAAATCATTTCACCTTTCTGATTTGAACTTTCCCCATCTGTCCAATGGAGATGACACACCACCACCCTGTTGCCTATTTGGCCCTCAATAAATACTCATATGCATGCTGTCACTTCTCCACACCTAAATCTCTTCCAAAAATACACAGAAATCTCTTTGAATCTATTATTTCATATGACACCTTTTTTTATTTTAACCTTCCCCTGTGGTTTCCAAAACCAATGCATGTGATAATGCATAGTACATATTAGTACGATGTAATAACCTGTAACAGTGTTTGCTCACCCTGGTAGGTTGAGTCCCAAATTGGCTGCCTCCAATTGGTTATCTGTTGAAACACTTTATCCTTTTATAAGGGTGAATCCAGAGTGCACTGAGTAATGCATAATAAAATTAGTTTTGGGGGAAAGGAACCAAGTTTAAAAGGAAAAAAAAGAGAGGACAGATAAGCACAGTAAAACAATCTCCAATGACTTCATTGTGAAGTAATGACTTTTACCAAATAACTGCATTGTAGTTTTATCTTTCCAACCAAGATTGTGTTAATGCTCTAAAATTAAGTCTCTTGTGAAAGTTATCTGGAATTTCTCAACGAGTTTTTAAAGGGGTTTTATTTTTTCATTGGAGGTCATGCCTCAAGAATTTGTAGGAATTCCGCCTGGAAAGTAATAATCAGTGGAAACTGGCAGTCAAAGCTAATTTATATTACTCTTCCAGATAAAAATTCCTTCCGTCTTAGACCTGCATTTCAAAAAAGATTATTATCACTCTGGAGAGAATACATCAGTGTAGAAAAAAGAAAGAATGACCTCAAGGATGTCTTTACTGCCTCTGTGCAACTCCAGGTCTGCTTCTTTTTAAATCTCCTTTCTAAAATCCTCTCTTTTGAAATGTTTTGAGGATATTAAAAGCAGGAGGATGTCAGAGGCATGCTTGAGGAGAACTCTCAAAATGATGTTCCCTCATTTCCCTGCTGTGGGAGTTCATGACACGTCTTGGGTGGTGGGGAAAAGGACAGAGGAAAGAAATATGGGAGAGAGAGCTTCAGTAAGTGGCCTAAGAGGAGGAAGGTGTTTTCCATACAGCAATATATTCTCATTTCCTTAGTGACTAGGGGGATAGGTTGTTCTCAAATGAGACCCTTAGCCCCTCTTTTAATGGTTGCGTTTTCATATGCATGACACATTCACAAGGTTGCATGCTTAATACAAAAGCCTTGGCTATTTTTAATGAAAGACCTAAATTTAAAACTTGGGTGCCCCATTTACTACTCTCCCGCCTCTCCCCCGCCGCATTTACAAATTACTTAACCTCTCTGGGTCTCTGTCTCTGTATGCTTAAAATGGGTTTTATAGAATTGTCAGGAGTCAGGTAGCTGTTACATGCAAATCATGCAGTTTAGTGTTTGGTTACAACCAAATAAAAGCTTATTGGAAAAAACAAATGAGTAAATAAATATTAGTTCCTTCTGTCCTCCCTATCTTACCCAGAGAATTTGAGAAATGCCAACTCCAATGTGGATAACTTGGAGTCTGTTCAAGGATCCAGTCAATGAAGTGCAAAAATTCTCTGTGGTGATTCTGACAATTCAAGCCTCCAAATATTTTTGAATCAATACCAGCAAAAATCCACAAAAGAGATAATCCAAGTCATTATTTGTGTGACTAAATCAGACATTCAGAAGCTCTACCCATTTCTCAAGTCTAGGAGCCTATACCTTAAGGGCTAAGAATAACTTTCCTGGACCACTTTTTATTCACAGGATTTCAATCTGAGACACAGTATCAAAACTAAAAACAGACACAGTATCAAAACTAAACAGCCTGCTTTTTTTTTTTTTTTTTAAATCATCCCAGATATGTGTAATGGGTCAGACTCACCAAACTTCCAACATTCAACAGAGCAAAATTGAACAGAGGAAGCATTCTATTTACTAAGAATTTAATCATTCTTATTGAAATATTTCAGCAGTTGAACGAAAATCTGCTAGCATCATAAATACAATTTGTACAATTCCAAAAAGCATCTATTTGGGACAAAGCCATTGTTAATCCTACGTCTTTTTTCAGTGGGTAGGTAATTCTTTAACAGTAGAAACAGAAGACAGATTTGCTTCCAATTGTGAGCTCATTCCTAAGGTCACAACTGAAAGCTGAAAGAGGAACAGAGTCCAAAATAAACATCAGTTTGGACTATAAAGCATTTCTCTCTGAGGGTGCCCAGGTTTATATGAAGGAATTTCACCTCAAACAAGGAGAATTCTAACTCACTTTTCCCAGTTATTAGTGGGAACATCTAGTGTCTGCTTGTTCACATTGATCCATTCTCCAACCTCAAACCCATTTTCCAATGATCCTGGCATAAGAACCACAGGGACCCAGAGTTCTTCTGACTCGTTGCACTTTAGTTGCTCTAGTGGGGTAAAAAAAGAGAGTTATAAACTATCTGTAGGAACAGTCACTAACATGGTTGGCCAGAAAAGCTCAGTAAGAGAGCCAGAAAGTTTAATTTGTTGTAACCTATGATTTCTTAGTAAATATTAACTAATGTTGGAAGTATGCATGGATTTACTTCCCTAGGCTGTTTGAACCTTTTAAATCATAATTTTTTTAAACAAAAATTTAAGCAAGACCTTAAAAAAGTGACTCATAAAAGAAGGGTGTTTAGTTAGCTTCCCTCACCTCCCTCCAAGCTACCCGTCTTCGGAGTGCTGTTTTTCTTTCACGAGCTTGTCCCCTCCATATATGTGCCAGGTTGATGGATAATTCCCTCTGCAGGTGTCTCAAAGACTGAGTACCCCTTTGGTTAAATGCCCAAGCAAACCAACCACTGTGTACAGAGGTACTCACCTTCTTCACCCTTTGTCTCAGTCATGACTAACTGGATGTCAATAAGATTGCAGATTTGACCATTTACTCAGGTGCAGAACCCGAGGGGCCCTGCACAGAGTGATAGCTGGGACATAACCCAGAAACCTGCACATCCCTTAGCTATCAAAGGCATCTTCTCGGCCCAGCATGCAGAAGCTCAGTTGATCTGGAAATAGCTATATATAAGGGTTGGATTCTCAGAAGTTATTGTTTCTTTATGATTGATTCATTTGTTTATTCATGTGTTTACAGAATGCCAGATGCTACCTTCTTTGCATCCTATGGACATAGAACAACTTTAGAATTTAGAAAATTTTCACCATGTATACATCAATGTATTATTTATCAGATATTTATTTAACACCAACTATGTGCCAACTAGCGAAATGAGGGACAAGGCGGCACACCCAGAAAGAGAAAAAGCAATTTTAAAGGCAAGGGAGGCTACATAATATATTGTAGGATGTGAGTAGGTAAACGTGGCTGGAGCTTAGCGTTCATTCACTGGGGAAGAAAAGTATCAACTAGGGGCCAGAAGGCTGGGGAATACAAGGGAAGATGCTGAGAAGGCCCATTGCAAAGACCTTCCAAATGCCCTGGCAAGGATTTTGGACTTGATTCTGTAAGCAAAAGAGAACTATAGGAAGCACATGACTAGATTTGTGATGGGGGAACAATGATAGTGTGAGCTGTAGTTTGGAGGATAACTAGAGTTGGGAACAGACCAATGACAAAGAAGCCAGTAGAAAGGCTCTGGCAATCTGGAGGCTCTGAATTAAGGCAGTAAAGAGAAATTGAAGAGAAGGGGACATATTAGGGAACTTAAGAAGGATGAAGTCAACATGACCTCATGACATACCTCTTTTGGAACAGACATTTTCTGGTAATGAATATTGCTTAAAAATAAAAAGTCTCAAAGCTGGGGACTGGGAATCTGTTTAACATACTGAATTTGTAACAGAGATCAGGGAATTTGTCTTGTGTCCCTCTATACAAACACATGACTTCAGAGATGAACCCAAATCATATCCAATAGAGCAAATTCACAATGATGAAAGTTCCTTGTGTGGAATGAGGTCGGCAGTACAAAGATGGAAAAGATATAGTCTTTTCTCTTAGAGACTTCATGGACTAGCTCCATGGTTCTCAATGGTTGTGTTGTGAACAATTGTAAGGTGAGCCATAACTGGATTTTTAAAATGACAATATAAGGCAGCATATGTAGGTTACTAGTAGTAGGGATGATAAATGTTATAATGATAGTTAACATTCTTTGAGATATTTATTTGAGTCATTGCATTGCATGAATTATCTAATTCCCAGGAGAAAAAAGAAAAGGCGCTATTTTTTTTTTATTCTTGTAAAATAAGCTACAGGGGCATAAACTAGTTAAGAAACTTACCTGCAATCACATAGCTATAAGTGGGAGAGGCAATGTGAACCCACAAGTTTTGTAGTGGGTACCGTAGTGTGAGGCCCAGAGCTTTTTTCAGGACCAAAGATGGCACTCATTTTCCCAAAAGCAAAGGAGTGTTGACTACTTATAACTCCTGGTGTCTCCAGGAATTGTCTTTGTCTGAAAGAAGCTGCATTAACTAAGGTTTAGATTGAGGTTTGGGATGGGGTACAATTGCCTTAACTGGAAAACTATGGAAAGGTAATCCCAGCTTTAGAACTCCTAGAAGGATTGATCGAAGCCTCTATGGCAACTTCATTGCAGTTCAATTTTTCCCTCTGCAAAATATTGTTTACTTCCCTCTACTAAGGATATTAATTTCAAGAGTACTTTCCAATAATCTTCTTGCACGCTAATTTCCATCCAGAATCTGTGTCCCAGGAACCTAAGCTGTGAGAAGGTTTGACTTCAATGCATGTGCACTTAGAAATTAAGCCATACAGTAGAAGAGTCAACACAAAGAATTTGAACCAGACCTGAAGAAAGGGTAGGTTTGAAAGACAAAGATTAAGTGCTTAAGCCATGGGGAATAATGGGGAAAATGTATATTTGGGGAGCAATGACTAGATGAATCAGTCTGGCAGGAGCAAGGGGTTTGAGTAATTATCAGAGATAAGTAATGAAGCAGTTCAGGCTGCTCTTGGATGCCAGAGTCAAGAGCTTCTGTCTTGCTCTCTTCTCCATGAAGAGCAGCAGATTGACAGGATGTCAACAATATTTTAAGAAAATAAATCAGGCATCTGTGGACAGGATGGAAGGGAGAGGAGGTACAAATGTGAATGACATTTTATGTCAAAACCCGCAAGTATTCTTGACTAATTGAATCAGGAAAGCCAGGGAAAAGTCAGACTCATAGAGACTTGAAAGTTTTGAGAAAGGAAGGCATCCTTCCAGAGAGATGGTACATGTCTGCCTTCCCAGGAACATCTTCATGGTAGACTTAATATGAACGTAGATGGCTGAGGTTGAGGATATCTCCCTTATATCAAATGGTTCATCAAAATTTTTCTCTTCCATGAAATGTTACTTGATCAACCTTCTCCAGCAAATTCTTCATCTCAATGGTGGGCTGAAGAAGAAGACAAGGAGAAAACAGGTGAGCTTCTTTAAGGATAATCTGCAGTTTGGGTATTTGCCCAGGAATCAGTGCCACAGACCACATAGCTCTGTTCTGGACACGCAACACACAAAGACTGAATGCGCTTGGGGGACAAGGCAGAGAAAGCATGGCTCGTGTAATGCGAGGCATGTCTTTATTCTCTTTCCAAGGGCGTCTTTTCTCTTCAAATCTGAGGTTCTTATAATTAATTAAAGTTAACTAATTAATTCATCTTTGAAATGCAAGCTGCTTCAATACATATTAATTCTATTCAGGGTATATTGTGTATTAAGATATCTAAGCTATTTGTTTCTGTATATGCACATGTCTAGTGGCTCAGCCATAATCAGTTATTAATCACTTGATGAAATCAAGTAGGAAAGACATATTATACAAGAACACTGTTTTGTGTTTTGTAATAAGCCTTCCAAAGACAAATTCTTTCTGGCTTTCAGCCACAGGAAACAAGATGTTTAATTTCAATGTGAATTTCTTGATTCCATATTTAAATAAATAACAAAATGTGACAGATGAGGAAAACAATGGCTCCAATGGTATGATTACACTAAATTGCCAAATTGGGGGAGGGGAGAGAGTTGGAGAAAGGGGGGCTATATTTTCAAATGTGAGCCAGGGATAGAAAAATTAAAACTATAAATTTGAATAACAAGATACTTTCATTCTAATATATTTTACGTAATATCATAATCAACCCACTGTTTGGGGGAAATACCCCACATCCCTTCCCATTTTTACTGTCTCTCCCATCTCTTTTATTTATTTATTTATTTTCAGCTTTTGTTTGATGAAACCAGAAATGTCAAAACTCTGTGGAGAACAGCTGTTCTAATTTCTGGCTCATCTGCTGAGGAAGTGCTCAGAATCTCCTCAAGGAGCTCCTGCAAGCTGTTTCACCCTAGATGTAAACTAGGAGACTGATTTTGCACTCTGGGAAAGAAATGGTCAGAAGCAATAGACCTAAAGTTTTCTCATCACTGAATCTACTATAGAGAAATTATATGCAGGCCAAGCTCCAAGGTAGCAGAGCTCTCAAAAGGTCCCACAGCAGTGAGCCCACTAGGATATTAACAAGACATTCACAATCCATGCCTTTTGGGTGGGACCAGATCATTGCTATCATTAAGAAGTAGATTGGATGTTTCCTACTCCAGGAAGCCTCCTCTGAAGCCCCATCTGCCAGACTAGGTCACAAGCTCTTCTATTGGTGAACAAGAATCCTGGCCTCACTCTCAACACAGTAACTATAAAACATCTATTTTTATAATAATCCTCCTATGTGATTAGAAGCAAAGGATGTACCCTATTCAACATTGTACCCATAGTGTCTGGCACAGTATGCAATACATGAAAAGTATTCTGTGAATATCCTAAAGGTGGAATCCATTTTTAAATCTAGCTGGATGTAGCTAGAAAAGAGTTGAGGAGGTGTAAAACACAGCTGTGCTGGGGAAACAAAGAGTGCAGAGGGGTTTCAGTACCAATTTCAGATTTGGGATTCTGACAGAAGACTGTCCTAGCAGGGTACAGCAGGAGAAGGTAGCATCAGTGCCAAAAAGTTGCTCAGACAGGCAGAGAGATGTTTTGAGTTTAGCTCTCCCTAAACCCCATGATAGGCTCCCAGGTGATGTGGGCAGGACTCAGCAATTCCTGCTTTTTCCTGTGGAGGATGTGACATTGCTGAGAACCTGAGATTATGAGAGGGGAGTAGGATGGTTGGTATGAAAATGCCCTGCAGTTGTAGACTTCAGGGCAGACCATCTGGCTGGGAACCAAATTGGAGTCCCTCTGAGACCTCAGGGGCTAATCAGGAGAGGTGTAGAGAGATTAGCGGGAAGAACCACTGGAGCCCAGTTAGCTTAGGCCTGAGGATCAGAGAGCAACAGCACCAGGTGGTGTCAGCAAAGACAAGGCATCGCTGCAGTACAAGAGGAGCAAAAAGACAGGTCAAAAGCCCCCATGTGCGTCTCCACCATGTGGGCCCCCACCACACACCCAGGCACCTGCCCTTAAGGAGCAAGGAGAATGGGAAGAAGTATATTCATAAATATCAGAGACATGTAGATTATTTCAATTATTGTATTAAACTATAATCAATCCTGAAAAAAAAACACGCAAACTTTCTTTGTTCCTTTGGCTTTATTCTCCAACCCAGCTACCAGTAAGTGGAGGTTTTTGACGATAAGAGCATTTTGCAACAAAATGAAGGTACATTTTCTCTGCATATGTGAATGGAGCATGAGGACATCTGTAGCCTTACAACTAGTCGTTTTAATGTCTAATCTAGACACATAGAAGAAAAAGACTTGGCTTAACTTGGCACCTACCTAGAAAGCTAAGGGGCTGGGGGAGAGCTCTGAACTTTGGGTAGAAGTAGGACGAGTTGGTGATATGTGATTGCAATCATCACCACCTCCTGTCCCACTGAGGGCCAGGAGACCTGGTGAAACCTGAATATTGGGGGGGAAGTGGGTCTATACTTACAGAGTAAGCAAGCATTATTATTATTATTAGAGAAGAATTATTAGGGAAGTCAGCTGATAAATGCCCCAACAGAACAAGAGACAGTAGATTATAGAGGAGATTGAGAGCTGGCACTTATTTTCAAATGTTTGTATGCCATTTACTTCTTGTACCTCCAAATCATTCAAATGAACAAACAAAAATAAACAAGTATTTTCCTCCACATCTAATAGAACAAGAAGACTGAAACACAAACCAGATCAGAGATCCTTTGGTCTTGTATTATGTAATGGATTTAGAATTTATTAAATATGCAAAGATTATTTGAGTATTTTCTCTTTTTTGTTTATTGATTTTTTTCTGACATCCAACACCATTGAATTAAGTAATATAGTTAAATACAGTTGTTTAACACTTACAATAGACCAAGTACTACTTTAGGCACGTTATACAAGTTTACTCAGGGGATTAACAACCCTATGAAGTCAGTGCTATTAAGTCCCCATATTACAGGCAAGAAAACTGAGAGAGTGCTATTAAGCAACTCGATTGAGGTTTTACAGCCAGTGGTAGTAGATAGAGAATCTGATTCCAGGTTTTCTGTCACTATAAACTGTGTTTAACTCCTACACCGGACTGCTCTGTGAATAAAGCAAATTCAACAAAACTTTGTGAATGCCTACCATGTGTAAGGTGCCACGTAGAGAATATAAAGATAGCACACCCAGTTATGGTCACAGGTAAGGTGTAAGCTCTGGAAGCACACTAGCAGGAGAAGCCACACGTGTTGATGAATGACAGCACAATAGAGCCATAATCGCGTCCCGTGGTTATTTATGTTTTTGCAGCATGAGAACCAAGACACCACACCTGAGAATTCTGATGGGTCCTAGCAAGAACGCCAAGGTGACCTGTTGTTTCCCCTAGGCTGCCGTTTTTCAACCATCTAGCATCAGAAAGGCAGAGGCAAACCTGGAGGATTTCGCTGCTTACCTGCAGCTCTCACCAAGCCACAGGTTGTCTGGGCATGGAGGATTTTGGATCACTGGGATTGACCATTAGATGCTGTTTCTAAGGAAGAGATGATGACTAGATGTGTTCCTCTGATTAAAAAAAAAAAGTAGGGTGGCCACGTGGTTTTAATATCAGAGAGACATGCTTGGATTTAAAGCCAAGTTTGGTCACTTAATTATGTCATCTTGCGAATGTTTATTTAACTTCTCTGAACTGCAGTTTCTTCACTTATAAAACGAGGGTGACATGAGCGATTGTGGGCATTAACTAAAACAATGCATTTCAAAGTGCTGGATGGTACCAGGAGCTCAAAAAGAAGAAAAACATCTAAAACAGAATGTGGGTGACAGGATGGAGAGTAAGTTTTTATTTGAACCGAATAGCCTTCACTCAACACAGTCCTTCTTTCTGACCATTCCTACATTCTACAGCCTATCTATTGGCTGGTAGATTTTTATACATGTGATATATTATTTTCTTGCCATGTTTTATGTGTTATTAATCTGTAAGATCCTTAGGCACAAGGCCTGTGAATTCTGTATCTTTTATATTCTCTTCCCATAGTATCTAATACATACTCTGCACAGAACCTGCATTCTGTGATAAGAATACAAATATACAGCACTTTACAATTAACAGCACTATATGGTACTTTACAATTTACAAAATCATTTCACATGCATCACTTCATTTGATCTCACCACACCTCCCCTGGGCTTTCTTGGTTCTCAGATCACGGTGATTGGGAGGCGGACGGACTGAGTAATGATCAGGTTTCAGCATTAAGTATGTACTCTGATACTTATCAAATATTTCTCTGCCACCTCCTTCTTCTCTTTAACCTTGTGCCCTCAGAAATGTATCTCAATTACACACCCGCAGGTCCTGTACCTCCAAAAGAGGGTTCCAACAGCCAAAGAAAACCAAGAGATAACTCGTGCTAGCAGTTTTGCACGCCATCCCTCAAAGGAAAACAGCCTACACTTATCATCCAGATTCATTAAGACATTAACATTTTCTAACCAATTCAAACAAAGTGATTTAAATAAGAGCATGCCTGATGACATTTTATGACAAATGTAATATTTTAGAGGCATGAGTTAACTTCTAAGCTTAATTCTACTAAAATTCTCACAATTTAAAGTAAATGTAATTTTTAAAAACATTTAAGATAATTTTTTTGAGCAACTTTAAGTTCATGGTAAAATTGAGAGGAAAGTACAGATTTCCCATATAGGCATAGCCTCCCCCATTATCCACATCCCCCACCGGACTGATACATTTGTTACAATTGATGAGTCTACATTGACACATCATTATCATTCAAAGTCCATAGTTTACATTAGGGTTCATTCTTGGTATTGTATATCCTGTGGGTTTAGACAAATGTATAATGACATGCATTCATCATTATAATATTTTACAGAGTATTGTCAATGCACTAAAAACACTCTGCGCTCTGTCTATTCATCCCCCCTCCCAAACCCCAGCAATCACTGATCTTTTTGTAGTCTCCATAGTTTTGCCATCTTCAGAATGTCAGATAGTTGGAGTCATATGGCATGTAGGCTTTTCAGATTGGCTTCTTTCACTAAGTAATATGCATTTAAGTTTCCTCCATGTCTTTCCATGGCTCGATAGTTCATTTTTTTGGTGCTGAATAATATTCATTGTCTGAATGTACCACAGTTTATTTATCCATTCACCTACTGAAGGATATCTTGATTGCTTCCAAGTTTTGGGAATTATGAATAAAGCTGCTATAAACATTTTTGTGAAGGTTTCTGTGTAGACATAAGTTTTCACCTCCTTTGGCTAAATGCCAAGGAGCGTGATTGCTGGATTGTGTGATAAGAGCATGTTTGGTTTTGTAAGAAACTGCCAGACTCTCTTCCAAAGTGGTTGCTCCATTTTGCATTCCCACCAGCAATGAAGGAGAGTTGCTATTACTCTGCATCCTTGCCAGCGTTTGGTGTTGTCAGTGGTCTGGATTTTGGCCACTCTAATAGGCATGTAATGGTATCTCATTTTTGTTTTAATTTGCATTTCCCTGATGACATACGCTGTGGAGCAGAAGTCCCCAACTTTTTTGGCACCAGGGACTGGTTTCATGGAACGCAGTTTTTCCATGGGTGGATGGGGGTGGGGGCATGAGGGACAGCAGAGCTCTGTGGGCCAATCCCTAACAGGCTGCAGACCAGGGTTTGGAGCACCTTTTCATTTGCCTATTTGCCATCTGTATATCTTCTTTGATGAGTTAGATATTATTTTTCAAACCCTACCTAAGAACTAACTGCCCTGACACATGGATAGCACAGGGTGGCAATGGAAATCATTTTGAAAGTACTTTCTGTAGCTTGGTTAACTCTCTGTTAAATACACTGTAAAATTATTTACATATGGGGAAGACTAGGAGGATGGGGCAGCAAGTCCTTGGTGTTCTTCCTCATCTCTTTCCCTGTATTCATGACAAAGAGAGGATCAGTGTGGTCTTACACGTAAAACAGGTGAGGCCATTATCATTGCTATAGAGATTCTGAGGTCAGAAATCCAAACTTTATACCCCTGAGAGCAAAATCATGAACTAACCTTGCTGAGCAAATGCATGGCAGGTGTGTTCTTGTTGCTGCATCCTGCCAGTCAACTGAAAAGATGGCAAAGCACGTTTTCCTCTCACGTTCTCTCCTCCTGCCTCAGCACCCCCTAACCTCAATTCTCTTGCAGATTCATTCCGTGAAGAAGAAAGAAGGTGAATGGAGGAAGTGGAAGAAAACCACTACAGGAAACTGTCGAATAGCAGAGGAGGTAGGCCATGAACGTCTGTATGGTGAGCCATAACTGTTACCATGCAAACAAGGACAGGCAAAGCTTTATGGAGCAAAAGGCATGACCTGTTTTCCTAGAGCTGAACGCTGTCTGAGCAGAAAAAGTAAAGTATGTTTTTCAGAATCCCTGATGGAGCTCCTCTTCTTGATGGAATGAGTGTCACGTGATTTGTTCTGACCCATGGGATGCAGCGGTGGCGACCCTGCCCCACTCTCAGCCTATGCGCTAAGAAGGCCCGGCAGTTTCTGTTTTCATTCAGGGAAGGAGACTTCTCAATAAGGCACCGTGAAGAAGGAAGCTGCCAAGTTCAGAGAGAGAGCGTTTTGAACAAAAGCACCTTTAGTTTTTCTTAGTGACCTTGACTGACCCCACCAAGCCAGGGATAGCTATTGCTATGAAATTGTGATTGTTTTCATATCGTATGAGCAAGGAGGATGTGTTGCTTGTTCTGAATGTTTAGATTGAGTTTGGTTCCAATCAGAGCTGAAATTCAGCAGTTATGCTTGCCGTCAAAATCTTCAAATATTTCCTTGCCAATTGGTAGATAGCCTTTCTTCTAGCTCTCTAAATGATCTGCTGGCCCCAGGAGCCCTAGTTGGTCACTTCAAGGAGGGCCACTAGCCAGCCTAGTGCAGCTGTCATGCACCAGTCCCCTTCCCTGTTCCCCAGTGGGGGAGATGACACCCCTGGTACTCTAGTGGGCCAATACCTGGCGGCCATCTGACCCCCATCCATAATCTTCAGCTACCTGGCTGTTTGTGGGACCTGTAGCCTCCCAAACGCACTGTGCTGGTTGTTTGTTTGTGTGTGTGTGTGTGTGTGTCCTCTAAATTTTACCATGACCCATCTAGTATGACTATAAACCCAACACGATTATAGTCTTGTTCATCATGCTAGGTTCTTGGTATGTCCTTTCAATAGGGGGATATATGTCTTTCAATCTGGAAGTTTTAAAAATGATTTCTTGGATACTATCTCCCCTTCATTTTCTCTCTTCTCTTTCTGGAACTCCTAATCATTAGCTGCTGAACTCACAAGGTTGATACTATAATTTTTCTTCTCTTTTCCCTTCCATCTCTCTTTTCTTCAATTTTTGTTCTACTTTTGAGAGTTCTTTGACCCTATCTTACAACCTTTTATTTAATGTTTGTATTTTAGTTCTTATATTTTTAATAGACAGGAATTCTTTCTTGTTTCTGATCCTTTCTCATCATGACCTGTATCTACATTTTGGACTCAATGTTTTCCTTTATATCTTTGAGGATATTATGATTTTTAAGAAGTTTCCTTCTGATGTCTGCACTGTCTCTGATTCACCAAGGTCCTCTTTGTCTTACGTGTCTGTTTGTTTCATTGGGTTTGGTATCTATATCCTTGTTGTGCCTCTTCCTCCAGTGCCTGGTGATTCCTCTCTGTCCATGTCTATCTAAGAGGGAGTGGCTGAAACACTGCTGGGAGTACTGTGCACACGAGCAGAGGTGCTGATTAGCAGGGCTCACTGTAGGGTCCAGAGGTGACCTACCCTTTCATCGAGGAGTCCCAAATGTTTATTTATCTAGAGATGTTTTTCAGTGGCCATTAGAAAAAAAAGAATCAAATTTCTGCCAGGGATGGAGCAAGAGGGTGTGTGTGGAGGGAGCAGCACAGGTTTGAGGACTGGCACCTGGGAGCATGTGGGAAGGTGGGGCTGCGGGGAGGCAGTTTGCATTTTTCCTAAGCCTTGTCTTAGCCCTCTCCTGTGGGCAGAGTGGTTCTATAGGAGATGTGTGGCCGTATGCAGTGGAGGCAGGGACTTGGATGCAAACCCTCCCCTGAAATCCTCTTTTTTCTGAACCTAGATCCTTCAAATTCTGAGCCTCTCTGGGGTTTTGCAGGGTGAATTGCCTCCCTTCTTATCATTTCTCTGATAACAAGTGCTTAGATTTTACCTTGTCTGATTCTGTTTTTATTTACTGTTTTCCAACTTTCAAAAATGTGTTAAAATTTTATCCACTATCGTCATTTTTTTCAGTTCTCTTTCTCTTTATGGGCTAAGAATGACCTTTCTTTTCTTTCTTTCTCTTTTTCTCTTTTCTTTTACTGACATAGAGAGGGAGGGGGGAGGTGGTAAATATGCGTCTACAGGCCAGTTTAACTAGTTCCATGCCAGAAGGAAAAGACACTTTCTGCATAGCGTCCTATGACTCAAACTGCCGGGCCCATTCTAATCAGGGGAACACAATGAAATATCATCCCAATCACCCGGAGTAGTTCCCTAAAATTAATTAATGAAGTCTCATTCCTTTACTATTTGCCTTTTAAAAATGTTAGAATCTCTTTGCAGAGGGTCCTCAAAATGGCTGATGTTTTCTCAAATTGGCAAGAAAGCAATAAATATGAGAGCAGATTGTGTTAGGTAATTATTGGTGATGTGATGCTTATAGAAATCAATTAGTATGCTTTCCGTAGACTAAACATACACATTGTTCAGAATGCATGACGTAGTAATAAGCAAATTGTTAATGTAATTCCAGTAACTATGAAAAAATTAAATAGTCATCTTCCCTTCATCCTCCCTCCCTCATCTGTATGTATCACCAGTAAAATAGATAAAATGGGAGTTTGACATGAAGAATAAAATGGAATTTCAAATCCTGGAAAAGCTGATATCTACTTGTCTAAATGAGCTGTCATAAAGATACTAGGGATAATAATGTTATAATAATACCTTCTATTCCAATTCCATTATTTTACTAAGTTTTAAAAATACATTTTTTAGGCATCAAAAAAGACTTATGTAATAGGTATTATCTGCCTGTGTGTGTGTGGAAATGAAGCTTAGGAAAGTTATGAGGCTCAGTAAAGATCCAGAAGGGATTTGGACTAAAGTCTGAATGTCTCTAAAGCCTGCATACTTCATATTGCAGTAGGGAGTGATGAAAATGGATTCAGTTATAAACTTTTAAAAAATTGTTGGGGACTTTCCCTGGGAATCATCTGTCTACATAGTGTTCATTCTATTCTGCCACCTCACCTCAGCAGAGGAAGTTAAGATGTTTGTTATATTTATAATCAGATTTTTAATGATCTTGAGCTCTCTTAAAAGTGCAAGCCTATCTGTAATGTCTTCTACCCCATTTTTCTTCTTTTTTTGATGTGACTTTCAAAAATGCCTACAGAGATTTTGGAGTCTTTTCTTATGTTCCTGATGAAAATATGACTCAGAAAGCTTTTATCTGAAGGACATATAAATCTCACTGTGAAAGATCCTTTTGACTTTGGTTTTCTCTACACAGTTGAAAATACTGTTATGATAGGATGGCTATGCTACAATTAAACAAACATCCTCTAAAGAAATTCAACTTGTCAAAACTGACTTGTTAAATAAGCTTGGAACCATTATATGAATAACAAACTAGATCTGAACTTGGATAGCAAACTTCGGTTTTATCGGTCTTCTAATGATCTCATTGTTATAATAAATGAGTACATCAGGTTTCCTTATCCATCAGGAAAATCCTACACTATGTGTTTCAGATGACTCAGGAAACACACAAATGTCTCCCATGCTGAAAAATAAGCAGGTTCCGGATTTTCTCCATCCAATGTCCTTACAGTTACACGCCAAAGCATCATTATTCTGAAGTCAGCTCCCGATTGGGGGAAATTGCCATATCTCAGTTCATCTGGGCATTGGATCCATGACCTCACAGACAGCCTTATTCTTTTTCTCACCCCCCCCCGAAATATGCTAAATGAGCCGGCTGTAATCATAGGAGCGCATTGGTGCCTACTACGCAATCCTCGCCGTGTCGGGAGTCTCCTACCTACCCAGTGCCCTCTCCCCACACAGTTAGAATATTACCTAGATGTGAGGATGTCATTTCAACAACTGTTATCTCCTAGCTGTTGGGAGAGGAGGCAAAGATGCACTGGCCCTTTGTTCCCTTTTCAAGGCTGCATTTGGAGAAGAAAGTCAGAGGGGAGCATTCTTGACACTGAATTCCTAGAAAGGCCCTACCACCTGCACACACTTCAAGGCTGCACCTCCTTTAAATGCCCTAGGCCAGGAGTTCTCAGCTGCAGAGTGATTTTGTCATCCCCAGCCCCATCTCCACTGATATTTAGCAATGTGTGAAGACACTTTACATTATCAAAATTGGAGAGCACTGTCAGCATCCGGTAGAGGCCCGGGATACTGCTAAATATCCTACAATGCATAGCATGGCCCCCACAACAAGCAATTATCAAGGCCCCGATGTCAATAGCAGGGAGGCTAAAAAAAACCTAGCTCTAGACCAAGAGGCAAGTAGACAAGATGGCAGGTTATCATTACTTCTTTCCCAATCTGTGAAACAATTTTTAGTGCTTTTTATGTGACAACACTTGTGCTCAATATTGAGAGAGATAAAAAGGAATTTCACCAAAGTTAGAGTAATAAAGTATAGTAGGCAAGACATTGACTCAAGACTCAGACTTCCTGGGTTCAAACCCCAGCTCCATCACTTATGAGCTCTGTGAACTTGGGCAAGGTCCATATTCTCTTTGGGCATCATTTTCTCACCTCTAAAATATCCCAAACCACAGTACCTACGTTATAAACTTGTTTTGATGACTACATGAATTATTTTATATATATATTATATGAGTAGTCCTGCCACGTAGTAAAAACTGAATTTTCTCTGTCTCGTTCTCTCTTTCCTCACCACTTAAGGTGACCGGGACACATTATGGGTCCTCAGACAAAAAGAGGCCTGGCTCCCCCACAAAGGGTTGAGAGCTGACCGCAATGTGCTTTACAGAAGAGTCCGGAGTTAGGTTATGTTTAGTGCTCTAGTTCTGACTTTGTCACAAGCCTTGGCAAAAGGACTCACACAACGTAGGCCCCCATAGCCTTGTGTGCAAAATGGGGATGTTGGCGTTTGCCACAGCATAAGGCCACTAGGAACATAAAATGAGTTAATAAATGTGAAAACAATTGGAAAAATGACAATAAACTTCTCAAATAATATTTCATATTATATGGTTTACATCTTCCTGCATTCCTGTACATCTCCTCCAAAACTTAAATAAACAACAACAACAGCAACAAAAATCCTCCTTGGAAACAGTGGATCTGGAAAAGTTTAACTTACTTGACGTCCCCCAGTTTGTTTCTGGACATAGGCCAGTGAATTGAATTAATTTTCAAAGCTTTGCTTGGATATTAAAAATAAGCACAATGACAATTTTCTGGTTTTAGGAGATGAGGGGAGGTTAGATATATAAGTTATTTAACCCAATTTTTTAAATGCCCTCAGATAAGCAGACATCTGAACATGGGCAATTTAGTGAATGAAGGCCAAAGTGGACAAGGAATAGCATCAGACACAGCTAGTGTGTGAGATCCTCAGACAGACTCTGTCTTTGTTTTCCAATTTCTGATTCTAAAATGTGGTGCTTTTCCTATATCTCCTAGTTCTGCCTGGAATTGCTTATCTTGGCGTTTGTCTGCTGTCCTTCCAATCTCACCTCCTGTTTGTGTCATCTGTATGGAACAAGGTCCAGGTTTAGATAAGCGGAATGATTCCTAAATCCACAGCATCTCTCTCCCTTTGTTTCTGCCTGCCTAAGCACATGTTGTTTTCTGTGATTTGTGATCAAGGAAACACTTCAGCTACACCCCATTTACAATAGCAAAATCGCTGACCATAATCAATGAATATTCTCAGCTCAAGGTGAAAGGAGCTGTCGAAATGCATCATAATGGACACACGTCAACATCATAAAGCTCTCAATAGAAATACCAGAGAAAGGGAGCATGACCTCTTGTAAAATTAATTGCTCCAATTGGGGATTACATAGGATTAGGTGGAGTAAGTCCTATGCTGTGATTGTGGCAGTCACTCTTCCACCAAAACAAAAAGAGCCCTTGCCACTCAGGAATAATGCCAGTCTCAGATGTTAGGTTTATTTTTGCCAGACCTCTTATTTCCACTGCTGAAATTCTCCAGTTTGCCTATTTGGTCATCACAGTTCATTTTTCCTTGTGAACAAGATAGGGACAGACTTAGAAGTCATTGTACTGATTTCACAAATCGATGGTGTAACTTGGTATTGATGTGATAAAAGCCATTCATTCAATTCTATACCTCAATTTCTATACCTAAACTCTTGTAATTATTCATAATGACAAAGGCTGTATATGTCCTTTGGGGGATTTCTCCCCATACTTCTCCTTTTCCATACCTCTTTTGCAAATTGCTCTGCCTAGGTGTCATGTTAAAATGAGGCTGAACTGAATTTCCCATCCAGTATGCAACATGATCCCCACTCAAAGCAAAATCAATCTTTATTTGTCACTTTCCCCAAAGGCCTAAAAGCCTATATCATTACATTTGTACAATTTATACATGGCCCCACCCCCAGGGGCAAGAAGCTGTGTCATGTGATCTAACTCTACAGTGAACTCTCAAGAGTTTCCATTAAGATACTGGAAGGGTTTTTGCTCAATTTACCCTCTGGCTGACTCGAATCTATGTCTTAGACAATGGATGCTTTTGTACAGAAAATGTTCTTGGCTTGTAAATCTTTATTTTTTTTTAAGAGTCCACTGCAAATGTAAAAATTGATTTCCTTCACTGTTTTTTCTTAATTCCAAATAATGCCGTGTGTAGTGCTGCTGCCTCAAGGAGCAGGAAAGCCATAATTTACCAGATGTAAGGCTATTAGGCCTTCATTTCCTGAAGCAATGAATTAGCAACTCTTTTTCCCTGTCACAGAAAATTGTCACCAAAAGAATCCAAGACACAATGGCAAGTCCAATTAATGTGTTTCAAGTAGGCCCAGCTGAAAGATGAATCAACCGAGGAAGAAGCAAACTGGCTTGGAAATTACCTGGTTTCAAAGGCCAGGTGGGGACAGAGAGGGAGCAGCAGGAAATATTCTTTTATTTTATATATTCCGTAGCATAAATGTTTCAAAAATCCCATAAGGATTACTCTTTTCAACTAGTCAAGGTGAAAGATCACAGATGATATCTTTAGTGTTGTTTGTTCCAATACTCTAGAAGGAAACACTTAAATTTCACTTTTAAAAACACTTGTATCCCCCTAAATTTTTAAAAATTAAATAAATAAATAAATAAATTGGGCTTGATTACTAAAGCAAACAAAAAAGAAGTAGTTGATTACTAAAGCAAAAAAAAAAAGTAGTTCAAAGTAGCAGCAGCAGAAAGGTAAAGCTCAAGGGCAAAGAGTAAAGCTAGGGTCTCAAATCCTGAGGCTTAAAATTAGTTTAATATTTTTAATATTATTTTGAACATATGTTAAATTTTATAGTACATTTACATATCATATTTAATTTTACATTGATATTTTAATATTGAAGATGTTCATACTTTGAGAAGAAACATACAATTTTATTTATCTATAGCTCACTTGAATGGACAGTACATTCTTGACCTACTACGTGGAAATGGCCTTAATGTGTATGATTTGTAATTTGCTTTTGAAGAAAATGTTCTCTGAAATTGACTTTGCTATTTTCATTTCATAATGGGAAAATCTACTTAAAATTTGAGAAGAAAAATATACATTAGCCTTAATACAATATAGCCCATGTTTCTGAAGACAGAAAATTATGGATACTTTTCCCTTGTTTGTACATGTACTTAATCATCATATCTAAACCATACCAGATTATACAGGATATATAGAAGAGGTAAAGGACATAATCCTTGTCCTTGAGGAACTAGGGAATCAGTGGGGAGACTGAAGGGATGTCCCTGAAACAGTGGGAAAATAATTACCAGGCAGCACACGAGGAAATCAGAGCCAGTGTGGTACAGTACAGACATTGGAGTCAAGGACATTTTCCTCAAGGAGATGAGGGAAAGCTTGCTGTGGAGTGAGCTTGGCCAGGAAAATCTTGCATCTCTTTTCCTAAGAAATTTTTCAAAATAAATAAGAGAAGATTGCATGGAGGCAGGGGAGGGAGTTTGGGTCCCAACTGTAAGAGAAGGGGAGGAGAGGCAAATAGAGAACATATGTTGAAAACACCCAGTATTTTTCCTTTATATTCATATAAAGGTTATCATGAGACTGAGGGGCAATAGGAATGACTTAGAAAAAGTAACTTGTATTGACTGGGCACTACTAAAGAAAGGAGATTTACCCTTTGAAGAATAGTACCTAAAACTCATAATAATAATTAATATTAAAATAATTTTTCAAAGGCTGATATAAGAGGAGGGCATGTGAACTTTTAGAGAATCCTTACCGATGACTTCACATGATAATGTCAGGAAAATCCATCCCTTTGCCTGCTTTGGAAGACTGAGTCCTTGAAACTCAACATAGAAAATTGAACCTACCTCCTGAAACATGCTGATCAATACCACATAGATCCTAAAAAATACAAAACTAAGCCTTTCATGCTTCAAGTTTTCCTCAGGTAAATGGTAAGAGTCATGTTTTCTATTTCATAATTTCTGGGTCTCCTTCTGCACTCCATTGTAACCCCGGATGAACTAGTCAGGCTGCTGGTCCCCTGTGTAAACTGTGAACTTTCCTTCTTTTATGGATGTGAGCATGCTGTTTGGGGTGTCTGAAACAATTGGCACCACTATCCCACTTCATTGTATTTTTGTTCAAATTTCTTTCCATTTTCAAGATCTGGCTCAAATTTTACACCCAAGTTTCTCTCCATTCCTTTTCAGTTTGGTCAATCAGCAAAACTTACAAAACACACATTAAAAACAACTGTAGGAATTATAGAAAGGGAGTAAAATGTATGGTTCTTGCTCACAGAGAAACAATTCTGTTTGAGGAGAAAGAACATACAAAGGGAACAATACTTTGGAACGCAAGCTTAGTGGCACATCATGAGCCCGATGTAAGGGCATAAATACTGAAGGAATTAAGCTTGTTAGTTTAGAATTAAAAATGTCCCACCTCCTTAGTCATTAGCCATTTAATTCTATGACACCTGTAAACTGACTCTTCCTAAGCTGTCGTCATCAGGTGCCTAAGAAAAACACAAATAAATCAAAGTCAACACACTTTTATTTATTTATTCAGAGATTTGGGGAAAATGATATCACAATGAGGGTTCTGATTATGAATGAACTATATTGAAAAAGTCTTACATCAAAAAGAGCATGTTGGCGGTGCTACATGACATCATCTGATAGATACAAGAAAGATTTTATGTTGATTCAAACTACCATTTTATTGCAGTTGTATCAAATAAGTTAAGCCTCCTCTTAAGGACTTTAAAAATGTTTACCTTTTCCAGGCAATTACTTAACTTTGCAATTATCCAGAAAGTGAGCTCATGTGTAAGACAAAATATAGTAAAAAATTTTAACACATGCTATTAAAAATCAGAATTTTCATCAGCTACTTTTAAATAGATTTGATTTCTTTATGGATATTCCCTATATATTGAGTCATTATCATATTCTCTGTTGGTTCTTTAATGTTCTTTGAACATATTAATAGTACCTGTCTGCTACATTCAACTTATAGGGTCTCTCTGAGTCTATTTCCATTGATTTTTTTTTCCCCCTCCATGAGTATGGACCACACTTTTCTTCTGCTTTTTAGCATGTCTCACAATTTTTTATTAAAGACTAGACATTTTAGATAGTATAACAACTCTGGTTCTAATTTTCTTTTTTTTTTCCATCTGAGAGATTTTGTTATTGCTGGGTTTTTTGTTTACTTTTTTCTTTATTTTTTTAAAAAATAACTAGCCTAGTTAATCAGAATAACCTATTGCCCCATAGTATGTGGCCACTGATGTCTCTGCTCAGATTTTTAAAAAATTCTTACTTTCATTTTTCAGCCTGGCTTCTTGGGGTCATCCCTGTGTCTGCATAGCTTGGTGGTTAGCCAGTGATCGATCAGTCACAGATTGTGCTCAAACACCTCTAGCGTATAAGGCTTCCACTCTCTGTTAGTGGATTTGTTTTTGGTTTGGGTAGTGTGATCCAAGTCTGGGAAGTTTGAAAGTGGGTTCTTCTTTTCTGCTAGGACCTCCCGGGTCTCTACTGAATGAGGGCACAGGCTTTCAGACAGCCAGGGATGTATGAAATGGCTATTTCATTTCCAGAATTTCCCTGTCTAGTCCTCTGGTATTCTACTCACACCCCAGCAGGGACTGCAACCTCGGGCTAGGAGAGCTGCAGACTTTTCTCATCTGCTGCTAGATGTGGGTTTTCCGCCTTCCACTCCAAATAAAGTTAGCCTCCTGCAGCAGCAAAGCTGCTTGTTTTCACAGACTGCCTTGGGAGATTTCTAGGTCACTGGGATGATTGTTTTTGTCAAATTTGTCCAGCTTGACAGTTGTTTTAGGGGGAGATGACTTGCTGATCTCTTTATTCCTTCATAGCCAAAGTTCTACTGCATTTCTAACACTAGGATCATGCCTTTTCCAAGAGATTTCATAGGTTTACCTTTGGTTTACCTGTGGTATTGGGCATCATTTCTTGGCAGGTGGCCACTCATCACTGCACTGAGAAAAGTGGTCAGATATCAGGCCACTGTGATCTGAACATGAGTCTGGTATGGGAAGAAAGAGATTAGCATTTCAATTTTATAAAATGCTGAAGATGAATCAATTAGCTAATCAATTCTATATCTCTAAATTAAATGTATAGTGTTTCATTGGCAATATCTTTCAAATGTTTTCCAATGCACAGCAGGAAAAAAACCCACGATATTCCAGTAAACTCATGGAGTTTGTCTTCTGGATAGGAATATAGAAAATGCTGAAAGAAAAATGCATTCAGAAGAGAAACACTTCAACCGGCATGAATCAGTGCGCAGGCTAGCTGCCAAGAGGGAGCTTCTCCAGGTCCCTCTTTTTTGTTTTTTAAATCCACAGAATCTTTATAAAATGTTATTTAAAGTGCCTAATAAATGAATACACAGCAGCACTAAGTATATATAAGACAGGATCAGCCTTTCTTTTCTTGTTTGTTCCCGTTATCATGGTACCATTTGGCATCTCTGGCTGAGTGAAGTGTACACTTTGGTGTCACACCACTGCACTTCCATCTGGACCCTGACAATAAATTGAGAGAGGTCTGAACCTAGTCTTTATGTTCCGTTTTCCATCAGCAATGTCTAAACTTGAGATTTAGACAAACCTGGTACTCTGGCAAACTTGGACTCTCAACCAAGCATTATATCCCATCTAAGTAATTTTTTTTTAAAAGAAGCAAATACAAATTTTTGCCGCTTCTGAGAGATAATAGTTTGGTGCACGATTTCTAATTTGCATCCCTATTTTTCTTCATTATTGAAAATAGAATGGCAAAGACATATTTAGAAAATGATGCCTTCTATATCAGAGATTTTCTGCTTTTTCATAGTATGATATGTTTATAATTATGATTTATGATCAGTTTATAGTCAACATGCCTTGTAAAAAGAAAAATTCAGTCTATCAGTTTAAATCTCTAGGAATAAAAAATTAAATGGGAGAGGTGGGCTGTGTTCCAATCATCCATTAGGCTGATATATTTATAAAACAAAATAATTATGCCATAAAGTTAGCATAGATTGATTTGCCTGGATTTAAAGCACTAAGAAAAATCTTTTAAATACGGCCACTAAAATGTCCTTGCATTAAAGTACAGGTAAGTTATTAATCAGATTTTTGGTCCCTGCCTATTTACCCCTTCTGAGTAAGAAAACTGAGGTGGCTATTATTCTGTTATGTTGTGCATTACCACACTATTTCCACTACCTGTGAAGTCTGTGAGCTAAATCATTTTAAAATAATTAGTCACTATGTTAAGATTTGTTTTTCTGGCATGCCTTCACTCACTGTTTTGCTATTGCTTTAAAGCATTTTCCTATTCAATAAAAATAAGTTCAAAATATACACTACAGAAGTAAAAGCAGCTAGCTTAACTCACTCTTCCCTCCTACTCCCCAGTCGTCCTAAGCACCATAATCTCCTTCCACAGCTTCACTTCCAGAAACAGAAGAGAAATTTCTCTCTTCTTTGGCTGTAATCTCTAATCTCCCCATTCAGATAAACCTGGGCATACAACAGCTTTCCCTTCCAATAAACCTTTGGAAGAGACTGCCAGCCGTGGCTTGTCACAGACATAGAACTTGTGACCACCCTGACCGACTACATCATCTATTGACAATTAGCCAGAGGAAAGGGGGTTTGACTACAATGGAAGTAATTAGGTTGGGAATAAACAATTACTTCACAGGCAAGCTGGACCACATGCATTGCTTCTGAGGCCCATGAGCACCTTGGGGGCCAAGTCATAAATCCCATAAAGCCTCTGCACTTAGCATAGCACCTTACACAGAGTAGGCTGTGGGTTTGATAAATATTTGGTTAATGAATGCGTGAATGAGATGGATGGGTGACTATAGAATAACGAAGCCTCCTTTTATGGGAAATTGACAACAGTTTTCCTGGAATAACGCAGAAAAACACCTGCCTTTACGAATGAGTCTGAACTACGTATCTTTCAAAATCTTCTAGCCTTTGTAAATGAATTCTTTGTTTTTTATTTATCAGAGCATATAATTTTTTTGCTCAAATCCCAACAATTGTTTCCCATTTTACTCAGAGTAAAAGTACTTACAGTAGCCTGTAACACCCAACATGAGCTCACCTGGCCCTTCCCTTCCTTACCTTTCTGACTTTGGCCTTTATTCCTCTCTCTTGCTCACTTCTGCCACCTACATTGGCTTCCTTGATAGTTCTTGGATTCACCAGGTACATTCTTAGAGGCCTTAGGATCTCTGTGCTGGCTATGCTATCTGCCTGGTTATCTTTCCCAGATAAGCACATGGCTCATTCCTCACCCCCTTTAAATGTCACCTTTGCACAGAAGATAACTTTGATCACCCTGTTTAATACATTCTCTCTATCCAAACTCTCCTTATCATCTTATACTTCTCTATTTTTTTTCTTAACACTTACTACCTCCTAATATGATACATAACTTACTTATCTGTCATGTTTTTGTCTGTCCCCTGTGACCTGCTTCCACTTCCACACTAGAATATAAACTCCATGAGGGCAGGGATTTTTGTGTTTTGTCCACTGCCATGCCTATAACAATGCCTGGCACATAGTAGGTGCTTAATAAATATTTGTCAAATGAAATATTATTTATAAAGTATTTTGGACCAATTACTATGTTAGGAGTTGGAAAACTAGTGTGGTGTATTTTAGTTGTTCCTAAACTGGGCTACACAACAAAATCACACAGAACCCTTGTTAAAATAGATTCCTGGGCTCCAGCAAAGAAAATTTTTATTCAATGGTCTAGGATGGGATTCAGAAATATGTGTCAGGGCCTCAGATGATTCTGATGGAGCTCCTAAATGGTAGAAAGAACATGATTTTGGAGTCATATCCATCTAACTTCAAATCTGTGCTTTGTAGTTTATTAGCTGGCTGTGTGATCTTGGGCAAATTACTTGTTGAAGCTTATTCCCTACCAGCCTGTTTTCTCATCTGTAAAGTGGGAACAAATATTTAGTGAATGAATAATTGAATGAAGGAATAGATCAGAGGCCTTCAAGGGTATTTCTATAAATAACATACCATAAGTAATGGAGGTAACACAGGCCAGAAACATAAGAGGCATTTAAGGGGTATTAATGGTCTAGTTTTTTCTAGGCATAGTTATATCTAACAAATAAGCAAAGGCATATCCTGTCTATATTTGCAACTTTCTTGACTTGGAAAAGGCTAAGTTTACTGGGGTTTTATCCATGCATGAACTATTTAATCTCTGTACTTGGAATAGATAGGGGCTGGCTAAAATTGGCAGGTTATTTTGTTGTTGATATTGACTTTGGCCAGGGTTCAATGTTATTAGCTCTTTGGGAAAATGTCCCAAGTTTATGTGATGGGTACATTTTGATAAAATATAGAAGTGGTATGTTGCCAGGGGGGATTAATGAGTGGTCTTGTTTGAAATGACCCCATGTTCTCTTGATTCAATAGTTTTGACACTGAAAAAGAGTCTTTCTAGGGTTTCGGGAAACATACAAAGAGAATTCATGCACTGGTTTAAGAAGAAATCCAGAAGAAATTACCCAAATGCTCATAGGTTACTATCATACAAAAACAAGTTTTCCTGCAACTTTGGAGTTTCTTTTCACAGAATAATTGGGGTAGTATTTTCCACCATTAAGGAATTCATCCATAAATTCACTATGGGCTTTCTCTGACACAACCAATAACAGGGTCCATTTTCACAGAATTATTTATCTTCCACATACTCTCAGTTTGCAGCACAATTTAAAGTATAAGACAGAAAGGGAAAAATAATTTAGGGGGGAGATATCAGTGTATTTTGCTGAAGACAATACAGTCATGTGCTGCTTAACAACATTTTGGTCAATATCTGACTGTATATATGATGGTGGTTCCATATGATTATAATGGAGCTGAAGAATCCCTACCCCCTAGGGACGTAGCCATCTTAACGTCATAGTGTGATGCATTACTCACATGTTTGTGGTGATGTTGGTGTAAACAAACCTACTGTGGTGCCAGTAGTACAAAAGTATTGCACATGCACTTGTGTATAGTACATAATACTTGAAAATGATAATAAATGACTATGGTATTGGTATATGTATTTACTATCATTATTTTAGAATGCTGTCCTTCTACTTATAACATATGTTAACTGTAAAACATCCTTAGACAGGTCCTTCAGGAGATGTTCCAGAAGAAGGCATTGTTATCATAGGAGATGATAGCTCCATGCATGTTATTGATGCTGAAGATCATCCAGTGGGACAAGATGTGGAGGTGGAAGACAGTAATATGGACGATCCTGACCCTGTGTAGGCCTAGGATAATGCGTGTGCTTGTGTCTTAGTTTTTAACAAAAATGTTTAAAAGTTAAAATAAAATTTAAAACAGAAGAAAACTTATAGAATAAGAATATAAAGAAAGAAATATATTTTTGTATAGCTATACAATATGTTTGTGTTTTACACTGTTATTATAAATGAGTCAAAAAGTTTTTAAAAACTTAAAAGTTCATAAGGTAAAAAAGTTACCGTAAGCTAAGGTTTACTTATTATTAAAAAAATTTTAAATAAATTTGGTGTAGCCTAAGTGTATAGTGTTTATAAAGTCTACATTAGTGTGCAGTGATGTCCTTCTGTGCAGTAAAGGCCTTCACACTCACTCAGCACTCACTCACTGACTTATCCAGAACAACTTCCAGTCCTGTAAACTCTGTTCATGGTACCCTATACAGGAGTACCATTTTTTGTCTTAATGCTGTATATTTACTGTACCTTTTTTTATGTTTAGATATGTTTACATACACAAAATACTTACCATGTGTTATAATTGCCTACAGTTTTCAGCACAGTAACATGCTATACAGGTTTGTAGCCTAGGAGCAATAGGCTATACCATATAGCCTAGGTATGTAGTAGGCTATATCATCAGGTTTGTGTAAGTACATTCCATGATGTCTGCACAGTGAGGAAATTGCTTAATGACACAATTCTCAGAATGTATCCCTGTCATTAAGTGATGTGGGATGGTATTACAATAGGAGTGTATGATTATTAAACTAGAGATAGAAATTTTAACATTATTAAGATGGAAGTCTGTAGCAGAACTTTCAAATATTTGTTGATAATGGTCAACTATAGCTTAATAAATTTGGGGGGAAAATTGCAGTTTATTTGACAATCAAGCACTGCTTTGCAAATTTTTTTGTCATTATGTAATAGGCTATTGTATATCTCTTGAATCACGATTTAACATTTATATGTTTATGATTCATCTCCTCAAAAACAGGTATCATGTTCTTTATGTCAAGGCTTTTATGGGACCTGGATCTGTGATTTCAACATAAGAAGAATGTAGTAAGCCTTTATTGTTTGAGTGATTGCCTTGCCAAATATAATAACATGCTGCTTTTAATCCATGTAATCAAGGAAAGGAACATTAGCTAGAAAATTATAGAGAGCGCTATATATACCCCAGGGCCACACCCATGCTGAGTCAACCCTCCAGGCATTCTTTCTCTTTTGCCCAATTTATTGCCATTAACACTCCTCATTTAAGAACAAAAAAAGGAAAATTAACACAAGTGAATGGAAACTTGCAATACTAACTTCTAATACAAAAACAACTGGCTACTTGAGAAACAATATTGTTTAATATGCCCACCCTAACCAATAATAAATTGTATGTTTTTTAAAAGACTGTTGGCAAAGTAATGTGCGTAAGGCGCTGAAATCATAATTGGCACTACCGTTTTGGCCCTGTGACCAGTTTTACATCAGGGACTTATTTTCCGGTTTTTTCCTCTGAGTTGTTGTAATCATTTGCTCTAGTAGAATCTAAATTGAATGGCATGCACAATAAATGTACTCCCTCCTGGAGCTCACACAGGCATTGTAAAATGCAAAGGAAAACAGTGGGAGGCATTGAAGTGGTTCACACACTGACCTTTTAAAAACAGAATAGGAGAAAAGAACATCTAAAAGCCCAGGTTAGTCCAGAATCCCACCTACAGGACTCCAGACTGCCCACCCCTCAACCCAATCAAACATTCATCTCCACATGTCACAAAGAGACAGATCCAAAGACAATGTGGTCAGCCTAGATCCATAAGTATAAAGCCATCAGGTGAGGATGAAGTCCGCTTTGGAGAGTCTATGAAGTTATTTTGCCCAGGTTGGTAACCAAACTTAATGTTTGGCTTTGCAGTTCAAATCTAAGTTAAATAAAAAGGGCTAACCTACAAACCTTTTTCTAACTGTTTATACAGACTTTACAAGCAAAATGTATTTTCAACTGAACCAGAATCTCTATCAGATATGCTCAGAAAAAAGAGATGATGTATCTAAATTCTTCTGTCCATCCAACTGGTGATCAGAAAATTAAATTTCTTTCTTTTTCTAATACCATTGCCAATAAATATTCAGCTATTAGAACAGAGTTGACCCTTCCATCAGTACTCTGTGATACACACTTAAATATAGGATTACTCTTGAAAGATTCTGGCTCTGGAGATATGAATAGCAGTGATTCAAAGAAAAAGAAAAATTCATGAGACAACTCAATGAAACAAAGTAGCTGATATGCATAAGTGATCATTTCATTTAAAAATTGGAATGTGTGAAAACTCATGGATATGACTACAACAAGTTTGAGTAATTAAACCAATGCCCCTATGACTTCTAAAGAACATTAACAATTTAAACTTCACTCTCATTTAAAGCTCCGAAATGGTTCTACCACCACCTCTGCCTTTTTCTCCTGGAGTTAGTAGTTACTATCTTACACCAGTAATTTCCAAACACTTTCTCCCTGGATCTGGGAAATGAAGTCAACTGATTATAATATTCCTTGAATTGATCTTCCTCTCCTGGTGTCTTTGCTAGAAACATGACCCAAAATTTTCGCTGTTGGTATCTAAGGTTGAACAGACAATCACCACGAGGTGGTGACAAATCACAGACAGGACCATGAGAGATTTAGATTTTAAAGCCAGACCATTGACTGCTCAGATGTACAGGTTCATTCAGGTCATTTCAACAACAATGTAAAAATGTAATTGAATTAATTTGAACTTTTCTTATCTTGTTATGGTGGGGTTTAACTCTAGCTAGTTTCTTTATTTTTCATCTTTATTCCCTAATAATGAAGCTATTTAAGGCTATCCCTTTTCCTCTGAATACAGTTGTTACTTACCCTGTGGGTTGTGATATAAAGTATTCTCTTTTCTGTTGCTTTCTGTATGGTTAATCATTTTTTAAAAAATGTTTTATTTGTGATCCATGTATTCTTGAAGGGTATGTTTTTTAATTTCCAAGTATTTATGACATAGAATCTTAAGTACTTTAGAAACAAGAGAGTCACCTTTTCATTATTTTTTAACAATTATGATCATTGAGACTATTTTCTAAAAGTTATTAAAGTTTCCTTTGTGTTTAAGAATATGAATGATTTTTGCAAATGTTCCATGGACATCCAGAGAAATGCATTCTCTATTTGAGACTATGAAGCTTTTTTTCTGTGTGTGTGTGTGTGTGTTGTATGTGTGTATATATAATATATATACACACACACATATATATATAATGATATATAATTTTACTGCCGTGTTGTTTGGTGTGTATGATTGTTATTTTATGCTTTATTATTTCCTTCTTCCTCCTAATTGTCCTTTTAACCCTTCATTGCACTGTATCTAATATTTGTATTGACATTCTTTGTTTCTTTCTGTATTTGCCTGTTATCTCTTTGGACCTTCTTTTAATATGATTTTTTTCCACTTTGTTTTAATTATACTCCTTTTAACACATAATTTTTTTATGTAATACCAATGTTACTATCTCTGATTTTTATTGGAAAAATTAAAACCATTCACATTTACTGTAATGATTGATACAAATGATGTTTATTACTTCTATCTTAACTTTATCATTTTATTTGTTATTTCCTCTTCATCTTTCTTCTTTTTAAAATTTCTGGTGTTTTGAAAAAAATGAGTATTTTTTAGATCTGTACCAGTTTGCCTTTGTTTTGCAATTTGAAAAAAATTCATTCATTTCATAGATTTTAACACCATGTTTTTTTATTTCACCCTTAATATTTCACCTTCAATTCTATTTTGTTGAGCTATATTTGACAGTTATAAACAAACAAGTACTTAAATGTTTTACTACAGAGTTGCATTTTAATAGCATTAACATTTCTACCTCTAGTTTAATAATCATACACTTCTATTGAAATATTTGAAAGAATGAAATCAACTATTCTCTTCTGCAAAATACACTATCGTCACTATCTCCCAATAAAAATTTATCTTTCCCTTTACATCTTGTACTCCAAAAAGATAAAAGTTTTAGAATATGTTCACTTCTCCCCTTTTTTCCCACATGAGATATCTGGAGTGCCTTTACATAACAATTACCCTATCACCTAACTTCTTCTAATAAATTTCTTTCTTTTGGGTCTAAAATTCTATCATAATTTTCTTGAAGTAAGTCCCTTGTCCTCCGAAATACCTTTTAAAAACATATTCTACACATTTCTTACCCATTTAAATTCATCACGTTCCCTTACTCTCTCTCCATTCCTCTTCCGTTTATTCCCTTCTTAAGGTCTCTATTCTGGTTTATTTGTTATTTGGTTGGCATATAACTATTTTTCTGAAAATTTTTGTCAGATTTGTCAGGTGGGAGACATCAAGCAGTCCACCAACATTTATGTTCTTCCAATGATGTAATAGAGTTTTCACTGGAAAATGGCTATCTAGGCAGTATAACTACATTTTTCAGCCCTCCTTATAGCTATGATTGACTATAACTAACAATGACCTGTGACCAGACGTGATGTTTATGACTTCTGACCCAATGCTCTTAAAAAGCAGGTGTCTGATCCTTTTCCTGTGCTACTGGCTGGGTGTGGATGATAAAGATGAAGCTACAAGGGAGAGTATAAGCACATGATGGAAGGAGCTTGTGTCCCTGAATCACTGCATTAGGAACAGCATCACCCCATCTCCCATACACACACACTCCTTTATCCTGACCAACTGCACCCACTTTGAATTATTACATGAATGATTAATAACTATTTGTTGTAAGTAAGCCACTATAGCATTTTGATTTGTTATAGTAGCTGGCAACACACTAACCAACACAGCTACTCTCTTATCCTTGCACGTCCTCAACTCTCTTTCTTTTGCTCTGAAAGGTGAATGATATCCTAGCTAGGTATAAGTCTATTGGTTTTAATTTTTTACTTTTATTTTTCTGCAGGTACTATTTAACTATTAATATATATTACCTTTCAGTATTTTAGATAAGATGTCTATATCCTTTTATAGGTAACCTTTTTATTGAGACATAATTCACAGACCATGAAATTTACCCCTTTAATGTATACAATTCAATGGCTTTTAAGATATTCACAGAGTTGTGCTACCATCACCACAATCAATTTTAGAGTATTTGAGGAAAACCCTGCACAAAACTCCATATCCATTGGCAAACACTCCCTGTTTTCCCCAAACCCTCCCAGCTCTGGAAAACCACTAATCTACTTTTTATCTCTATAGATTTGCCTATTTTCAACATATCATATAAATGGAATCAAACAAGATATGGTCACGTGTGATTGGCTTCCTTCACTTAGCACAATGTTTTTGAAATTCATTCACGTTGTAGCATGTATTAGTACTTCATTTTTTTTATTGCCCAGTAATGTTTTATTGTAAAGATATTGCATATTTTATTTAATCATTCATCAGTTGATGGATATTTAGGTCTTTTCCACTTTTTGGCTATTAAAAAGAATGTTGCTGTGAACATTCATGTGCAAATTTTTATGTGGACATGTTTTTAATTTTTCTTTATATATACCTAGGAGTAGAATTTCTGGGTTATAGTAACTCTGGTAAAAGTAACTCTGCATTTTACTTTTTGAGAAACTTCCAAACTGTTTTCCAAAGCAGCCACACCATTTTACATCCTTATTAACAGTGTATGGGGGTTCTAATTTCTCTACATTGATAAAATTCAGCATCCATTCAGGATGAACACTCTTAGATTCTAAGAATGGAAGGAACCTTCCTCAATCTGATAAGAGGTATCTATAAAATATTTAATGGTGATCTATTAAAAGATTTCCCCTCGATGTTAGGAATGGAGACAGGGTTGTCCACTCTTGTCACTTCTATTTGACATTGCACTAGAGGTCCTACTTAGTACGAGGCAAGAAAAAGAAATAAAAGACATAGGAATTGGAGAGAAATAAATAAAATTGCAATTTGGGGAGACAAAATGATTTTAAATGTAGAAAACTCAAATGATTTGCAGCCAAACTATGAGAATTAATAAATGAATTTAGCAAGTTTGCCATACACCAGATTAATAAAAACAAATTGCCTACACTAGCAACAGACAAATAGAAAGTTAAATCTAAAAAATACGTTTACAATAGCATCAAAACCCAGCAGAATCTCTGAATAAATATAATAAAAAATGTATAAGACCTCTACACTAAAAACTAAAATGATCAAAACACCAAAAACATTACTGAGAGAAATTAAAGAGGTCCTACATAAATCAAGAATATATACCATGTTCATGAAAGGTAAGGCACTATTGTATAAATAAGAATGTCAATTCTCCCCAAATTTATCTATAATTTTAATACAATTCCAATATCAAAATGTCAACATATTCTTTATAGATATTGACATGCTGATTCAAAAGGGCTATAATAGTCAAGGCTATCTTTAAGAAGAAATATAACTGCAAGACTTATTCTACTAGGCCTCAAGACCTACTATAAAATGATAGTAATTAATACTTTGAGCCATTGTTGTAGGAATAAGCCAATAGAACAGGGGGATAAAAACAATCACACATGTATGACCACTAGATTATAACAAAGACCACAGGGCAGTGTGGCAGGGAAAGGACAATAATTTCAGAAAATTGTGCTACCATATAAGTTGAATACCATATGGGAAAAAAGTGAATCTTGGTTCCTACTTCATCATACACACAAAAATCAATTTTAGATAGAATATAGATCTAAATATAAAGGGTAATATAGCTAAGCTTTTAAACATAGAAGAATATCTTTGTTATTTTTGGAGTAAGCAAAAATACTTCTTAAACACAATTGGTGCTACAAAAAGGCACTCAACATAAAAGGGAAAATCAATAAATTGGATTAAATTAAAATTAAGAGTGTCTTCATTTATCAAAAGACACCACAAAGAGAATGAAAAAGTAGGGAATGGGAGAAAATATTTGCCACCAAATTTGGCAACAATAAACTCAAATTGTGGTTTTAAAAATCCCCCTATCAGAATGGCCATTATTAAAAAAATCAAAAAAAGAATAGATGTTGGCATGGATGTGGTAAAAAAGGAATGCTTATACAATGTTAGTGGGACTGTAAATATAGTGCAACCTCTGTGGAAAATGGTATGGAGATTCCTCAAAGAACTAAAGGTAGACTTACCATTTGATCCAGCAATCACACTACTGGCTATCTACCCAAAGGAAATGAAGTCATTTTATCAAAAAGACACCTGCACCCGAATGTTTATAGCAGCACAATTCACAATCGCAAAGATATGGATTCAACCTAAGTGCCCTTCAACGGATCAGTGGACAAAGAAAATGTACACACACACACACACCCCCTCCAGACACACACCACGGAATACGACTCAGCCATGAAAAGGAATGAAATGCTGTCTTTTGCAGCAACTTGGATGGAACTGGAGACCATTATCCTAAGTAAAGTATTTCAGGAATGGAAAAACAAACACCACATGTTCTCACTAATAAGTGGGAGCTAAACGGTAAGTACACACGGTCATAAAGTGGAGTAACAGACATTGGGAAACTAAGAAGGGGGAGAGGTGGGAAGGGGGTGAGGGATAAAAATTTGCCTATTGGGTACAATGTACACTATTCTGGTGACAAGTACAAAATCTCTGACTTCAGCATTGTACAATTCATACACGTAACAAAAACACTTGTACCCCCTTAATCCTTTGGAGGAAAAAAAGAAAGATGAATACTAAAACAAACAAAAAATTCCTACAATTAAGTAAACAAATAAACAAAAAGCCAGTGGGAAATGGATAAAAGGTACGAGCAGAAGTTTTACAAAAGTCAATATCAAAATGTCCATATGAAGAGGCTCTCAGTTTCACTAGTCATGAGGGAAATGCTAATTAAAGCACAGTGCCATGCCACTACAGACCCACAGAAGTGCTAAAATAAAAAATAAAAGAATAGAATTTTCAAGTGTGGCCAAAAATATGGAGCAACTAGTACTTTCATGCACTTTTGTATACTTTGGGTGAGAGGGAAAATTGATTACAATTCACTTTGGAAAATAGTTTGACATTTTATTGTATAGCCAGACATTAGCATCATCTATGATCCAGCATTTCATGCCTTGATACTTTTGCACATGTGTCAGGAGACATACACAAGAATATTCATATCAGTGGTGTTCATAAGAGTAACACACACACACACACACACACACACGTAAATCCCTAACAACTCAAGTGTCCATCAATAGCAGAATGGATAAATAGTGGTATTTCAACACTGTGGAATATCACACGGGAGTGAATTATACTTAATAATATGGATTAATCTTTAAAAAATCCACAATGTTGAGTGACAAAAGAAAGAAGGCCACAAACAAGATGATCCCATTTTTTTAAAGGCCAAATGACAGAAATATTAACCATATATCACGTGCATGTGCAAGTGTGTGTGTGTGTGTACATATTGTTTCTTTTTCAAAGGAAGAGAATGATAAACAGAAAGCCAAGAGCCTCATGATAGTTGGAGGGAAAGGAAATTAAATAGTTGAGAAACCTGACATACATGTCATTGGTGACTGTCTAGTTCTTTGGTTAGGTGATGGTTGCATTGTGAGATATCCATACAATGGACTATTATGCAACAATTAAAATGAATATATGTGTGCACATGCACACACCCACCAGAGAGAGAGGGAGAGAGGGAGATTGAATAGCGTTCCTTGATAGATCATGTGAAAAAACCACTATCTTAAACAATATATGAAGGGGTTCATGTCGTTTTTTAAAAAGACACATATACATATTTGTATATGTTTGTGAATTTGTGTGTATTAAAAGAAATCAGTGTATGCCAAAGTGATTATTTCTATATGGTGGAATTCATGTCCTTTGTGTTTATCTGTGTTGTTGTAAAGATTCGTAGTGAATGTAGAACACTTTCTTAAAGAAATATACTACTTTTAGTTGTCTAATTCATCATTGCAATACTATTCAATGTTGAGTAAACTATTCATTTTTACTATAGCTTTCATACCCTGAAGCAACCACAAAATAGAATACTGTATATTGAATGCAGTCTCTGTGCAAATCAGCCAGCTCCCACAATGGCTGAAATAATTGTACCAACAATCTGATGTTATTAGTGCCATGGTGACACAGTAACTTTCATAATTAATATTTCAACAGCTTTAATTCCTTGCATCTTTTATGATTTCGTATCTTCTCTAGAAATGGAGAAGAAATGGGAAGTCAGATAGGTCAAGGCAGAGTTCACTCTTCTGAGGATGTATGTTCTGAATGTAAAGAAAATAGAGGCACTTAGGTCAGCATCTGAATCCGAAGCTTTATGTTAATTTCGATTTTAAAATCCATCACTCTCATCTCACAAAGAGCCAGGTGTGGCAAACAGATCCTCTTGCATAAGTCTATAAAGCAAACATCATCACCGAGAGTGTCAGAGCCCAGAGATTTATTATAAAGTGATATATTTTTCAAAGAGCAGCACAAAGAGTCTTTTAACACTGAATTTGTCAGGGACCTCGCCGACATCAAACAGATGCTTTTCACTTGGAGCATTTGACTCTTAAACGTCAATGTTTCATATGTTAAGTGATTGGAAACTTGGGAACCATGAAGTAATACTTTTCTCTGATTTGGAAAATTTGACTCTTTAACAATGAAACTTTAGATGCATATTAAGAAATACTTTGAGAACTGGTATAGTGTTTTCTTTATAGAGAGACTATCATTTGGTTCGGTAATATTACTCTTTCAAGTATAAAAAAATCCCTAAAGTTGATTTCATGTTTTCATGTTTTTTTTTAACCCTCTCTACCCTTTCCCCCTTAACTTACCTACATTTCTCATTGATTTCTTCTAAAAAGCGAATAAGCACCAAAAGTGTGAGGTGTGAGGCTTTGATAAAAGACTTCTAACATGGGTCTTTTGACTTCTTGCCTTAAGAAAGAAATCATATGCCAGAAGCCAATTATTGTCATGTCATATTGAATAAACATGGTGCCTCTCTTAAGATGAGGCTGTTGCCAGTGTTTATAATTTTGCATGCATTTTAACCCAGATGGTTATATTGAGCTTTCCTGGTTACCAATCTCATTATAAACCAGAGAAAGTATGCAGAGTGAGACAAGCAGAGCCTTGCTCTGGTTAATAGCTCCACTCAGCTTTTGGTCCAGCTAGCTCTAACTACATGTTGAGCTGGATCATAAGGGAAAGAGCTATTGCTTTTGGATTTAAGAAGTATGCAGTGCCCAGCATTCCTAATGCTCAGGAGGAACAGCTGGGCCACCCAACATGGTCTTAAACCTGTACCATAAATAACGAAACACAAACTAGAGCTTTCCCAAGTAAAGAAACTTACGAATTTCACTTGACAGATGTTTCTTTATAAGATTTTTACATTGCACTTTTTAATTTAACAAATGAAACAAAACTTCTTTGGTTTGGATTCTATTACTCATTCTTCAGAGGCAAAGTCTGTATTAAAAGGAATTAACATTTATTGACTATCTGTAATGTACTAGAAACTGCAACACATCATCATAAAAGTTTGCTTTTGCTTAACAAGTCATTATAATTGCCAATAAGAATAATCTTTTGTTTAACACCTATTATACCAGGCATAATATTAGCTGCTTTTTAAAATGTGTATGACTTAATACTCAAAATAGTCTTGCCAGAGAGATATTATCCTCACTTTTCAAATGAGAAAACAAATTTAGGGAAGGTGGTTTATGTGTCCACAGTTGCATCATGATGGACCCAGACTTCTAACTTAGGTGTTCCTCACTTTAAAGTTCTGACTTTTCTGCTACATGTTCCTTTATTTTATAGAAAATGTAAATTAGGGTTGAGTCTACTTGTAAGTGAGGCATTTGTTTGCCATGAATGGAGAGAGTTTTGGTATCAGTCACTCCGGGCTAGGGTAACAACACAGGGCATATAGGGAAGAAGCAGTAAATAATATCCTTCTATCCTGTATGGATGGATTTGAGAAAACAGACCCAGATGGAGATGAAAATGTCAGCTTTAGTACTGATAAGCACAATTGGATAACATGACTTTATATATGTTAATAAAAGCGTCTTGCTGTCCCATTTCAAGACTAGACTTTGGGCCAGCTTGCCTACAGGATCATTCAGAACTAGAGAAGAGGATTTCTGCCTCTCATTGATCTGGGGCTTGCTGCCTTCTGTTGAGTCCATTCTACTCAATGTAGAAACATAGACTAGGGATGCTATCTGCCAGATAACTCCATTGTCCTTCATGGAGTAAGTAGGAAATGGGGCAAGAAGCCAGGAGTGCTGTGCCAGCAGAAGTTTCGCAGAAAATCAGGAGGCAAAGGGAAAAGAGGTTCCCTCATAACATTCTCCAGCATTTTAATTTCTTAATTAGTAAACCTAAAATGAACTATAGGTATGCCCCACCCCCCAGGCCCCATAACACACAGAGGAGATTCCTTCTTGATAGTCCAACTCCTGTCTTCATGAAGCCTGAGCCCCTCTGCTGTTTATCCACCTCGGTCCTTGGTGTGCAGTTTAGATTTTGTCACCAAAAGGTGCTGAAATGGGCCAAATTTTTTGATTAATCAAATTAACTGCAGGCCTAATTCTCTCCTAGGATGAAAAGTCTCTTCATTCTCTATTTCCTATTTCAAATTATATTAAGATATATAATTTGATATAGCTTACCAGAGATAAAGCATAAAATAACAGACACAATATAGGTCCTCCTTACAGGTAGAGATGCTTTAAATTTGACTATGAAGCCCTTTTTATGGTCAAATCTGCAGGGTGTGATTAAAGTAAACATTCCCTCTCATAAGTTAAAATACGATGAAATGTCAGCTCACAATCATTAAAATCTCAAAACTATGCTCCCCAACATATCATGCTCACGTCAATGCCTGCACAGAGTGGGGACTGCCGCAGCAACCGCAGCAGGAAATGATGAAGTTCCTTGAGGACCCCAGACGTGGAGCAGACTAAAACTTCCTGAGGTGCTCATCTTGCCTAACCAGTGTATTTAAATGCTTCTAAGTTGTCACTTGATTTCCCCCATTACCTTGTAATTCTGAAACTGGAATACTATATGGGAGATGAACGCTCTCTAAAGATCAAACCATTAACGAAAGGAAGGAAGGGAAAGAAAGAGAAAGAATGAAAGAAAGACAGAAAGAACGAAAATGTAAGAGAAGGGAAGAAAGAAATGGAATGGAAGAAAGACATCTACGTCAAACAGTCTGATTATGACATACACCAGGGCTTCTACCAGGGCCTCTGGCTGTGGAATTGTAGGAACAATAAAATCTGACTCTTAGGGACAGTGTTTCCTGGTCCCCAAGCGTGTATCAGCTGGAGAATTCCCTTCCGCACATTCCTCGCTGAAAATGCTGTTGCTGCTCCTGAGCACTGTCTCTCCTGCTAGGACCTGCCCCCTGCCATGTGCTCCACAGGCGGAGTCCCTCCTCCACTTTGGAATTTTCCAGGTCTTAAATAACTCCTGCTGCCTTAGTCATAAGAGTTAGGCAATTCCACCCAAGAGGTATCCTCCCCTCAGACCAACAGCTAATCCAGATCTACTCTATCAATCATTGCCCGGCCTGGCTTTCCTTCAGTATTTTAACTCCCCTGTGCCTTCCTTCATATTTCTTACTGGGCATGTTTCTCCAAGGCGTACACAACAACTGCATCCCTCATCTACTATAACTACATCACCACGAAGGTCACCTAATAACGCTCAGTCTTCAAGGGTTCGTTTTCCAATTGCATTTAGGTACTACTGTACTAGTCACTTTTGAAAGACCCCTATCAATAGTTTCCTGATTATGGTCCCTGTGGGGGGATTCTTTTCAGGCTACTTACTGAGAGCTTGCCTGCCTTCCTCTGGTATGTTTATTTGAACCTTGGTCATTCTTTTGAATTTGTTAGTAGCTAAAACAAACAAATAAACAAAAAGTAACAACCTTCCCCTACCGGCCCCCATATCATTTTTTTTTTAAAAGCAGCCACACCTGGGTGTACCTCCTTTTCCCATCCTCTCCATCAGACCTGCCTAACCTGCCTAAGTCTCAGCAATTCTCCTAAGGAAATCTTTCTTTCTTCAGCTTAACGAACGCAGTTTCCCTTTATTTTGTTTTCATTCTTACTGCCTCCTTGCTCCTTTCTGCTAGTAAGACCAAAGCATCTCTCTCAAAGCGCTCAAGTCCCTCCATTTTGTAATCAAAACTGATTCCTAGAGACAGTGTTCTAGACATAGGCCTTCTTAATTTTCCTCTTTGCCTTTGGGCTTGCAAAAATTTAACTGGGTTTTTTCTTTACTTCAATTCCAAAAGATAAATATTTCCATTAAAGAAATTGTTTATAAGTAAAATTGATTGCCTTTCTGTGGGTAAAGCCAATGTCTTGTAAAGCTCTGTGAAATCTGAAGGCATGATTAGAACTTATATAATTAATAAATGTAGAGTCATATTGAGACCACATATGTGGGAAGCCAAAACCTACGGGCAAACTACATAAATCCAAGAGGCTAGCATTCCCTTCCACCAATCCTCTCCCCTGTTCCTGACTCCCGTTATAAAGAACACTAAAATGTGAGACAGCTGATCTAGCATAACCTTCAGATGCCTGGTATGACACACACTAGTGCTCCTTAGCCCACATGGGACTGAGATGCTTTTACAGTTTAAACTCTAACCTGCAGACCTGAGAAAAATTGTTAATGAAGCATAAAAAATTGTTATGCCAAACTCTCTTTTAATTTCCACTGCTACTTGTCCATCTCCAAAAAGTTTATGAGTATCATCTGAAATTTTAATTCTATAACTGAATTAATTTGTTTTTACAACTATACTTACTTAGTTTTAACTAAATTTAACTAAATTCAGGTTCTTCCTGATTTACTGCTTCACCATTTATTTTTGTATCCCTCTTCTTCTTGAATATATATGAGGTGACTTCCAAATGGAAGTATATGTGGAAAAATGGAATTGAAAGATAAAAATTTTAAAAATAAACTTTATTTATCAACATAAACTCCATCAACATCAAGATACTTTTATAAGTGATGATACTAGCCATTAGTCTATCCCTAAAGAACCGAGAGTCCTGGGAATTTAACCATGTTGACACAGTCTTTTTTATATTATTACCTGAAGAAAAATGGGTGCGCTTAACAGATTTTTTAAGATTAGGAAGCAAAAAGAAGTCAGAAGGAGCCAAATCAGAACTGTGAGGTGGATGCCTAATGATTTCCAACTGAAACTCTTGCAAAATTGCCCTTGTTTGATAAAAGGAATGAGCAGGAGCATTGTCATGGTGGAGAAGGACTCTATGATGAAGCTTTCCCCGGCATTTTTCTGCAAAAGCTTTGGATACCTTTCTCAAAACACTCGCATAATAAGCAGAAAGATAAGAAGCAAAATGTCCTGAGCATCCCAAACACCTCTTGCCATGACCTTTACTCTTGACCAGTTTGCATTTGCTTTGACTGGACCACTTCCACCTCTTGGTAGCCATTGCTTTGACTGTGTTCTGTCTTCAGGATTGTACTGGTAAAGCCATGTTTCATCAAAGAAATCAATCATGTTTTATTAATTCTTCAAATAAATGCTTCAGGATCATGGTCCCACTTGTTTAAAATTTCCATTGAAAGCTCTTCTCTTATCTGCAGCTGATCTGGGTGCAATGGCTTTGGCACCCATTGAGTGGAAAATTTTCCCTACTTTAATTTTTTACTCAGAACTGTGTAAGCTGAATCAGTTGAGATGTCTACCATGTTGCCAGTTGTTTCTGTTGTTGATCATTGGTCCTCTTTAATTTGGGCACAAACAAGATTAACTTCTTTCTCACAAATTGATGTGGATGGTTTGCTGCTGTGGGCTTCACCTTGAACATCATTATGTCCCTTCTTAAAAGGAGTTGTCCATTTGTAATCTGCTGATTTCTTTGGGGCATTGTCCCCATAACCTCTTCATAAAGCATCAATGATTTTACCATTCTTCCATCCAAGCTTCACCATAAATTTGATGTCTGTTCTTGCTTCAATTTTAGGAGAATTCATGTGGCTCTGATAGGGGCTCTTTTCAAACTGATGTCTTATCCTTCCTAGTGCCTCAAAATAAATCCTGTTCAGACATGTTATAATAAGTTAGTACAAGTTTATTTTGGTGCAAAAAATTTTTGAAATCCATGCATAGTTTTTTCATAATACACATTTTCCATGAAATTTTTGATGTCCCCTTGCATATTTTTTCAAGTACATTCTCTAGTAATTCTTACAGCAAGACTCAATGGGAGTCAACATTGTGCGTACTACATGCCCTCAACAAATATACAATGATGGAGCTGGGACAGGATAAACCATAAATAAAATCTTCCATTTACCTTACCCCTGTCAGAATGGCTATTATTAAAAAGTCAAAAAATAATTGATGCTTGTGTGGATGCAGAGAGAAAGGAATGCTTATACACTATTGGTGGGACTGAAAATTAGTACAACCTCTATGGAAAACAGTATGGAGATTCCTCAAAGAACTAAAAGTAGACCTACCATTTGATCCAGCAATCTCACTACTACCTAAAGGAAAAGAAGTCATTTTATCAAAAAGACACCTGAACTTGAATGTTTATTGCAGCACAATTCACAATCGCAAAGATGTGGAATCAACCTAAGTGCCCATCAATTCATGAGTGGATTAACAAAATATACCATGGAGTACTACTCAATCATAAAAAGAAATGAATTAATGTCCTTTGCAGCAATTTGGATGGAACTGGAGACCATTATCCTAAGTGAAGTATTTCAGAAATGGAAAAACAAACACCACATGTACTCTCTAATAATCTTGAACTAATTGATGGGCACACATAAGCACAGAGAAAAGCAAAAGTCATTGGAAATCAAGAAGGGGGAAGGGGGAGAAGGGGGGGTAAAAACCTACCTAACAGGTACAGTGAATACTGTTCAGGTGATGGGCACACTAATAGCACTGACTCAAGCATTATAAAAGCTATCCATGTAACAAAAACATTTGTATCACCTTAATATTTTGAAATAAGAAATTAAAAAATCTTCCATTTAGAAAAACAACAAATGAGAGGCACAGAGCGGTTAATATTCCACAGCAGTGATGAAACCCAGCATGGAAGACATTGCAATGTTTTCTGCTGTACGAGTGTATAAGTGCTCTGAATAGGCCCTGCTTCTGTTCTCTGAAAGAGACCCCTTTGTCCCTTATTCTCCATGACCCCTAGTTCTGCTCTTCAGTACGTCCTTTCTCGTCTATTTTTCTCCTTGGACTCGTGGGAGGTGGACACTGGGTAGTATGCCAACTTTGTAGTCATGAAAGGTTGGAGGGCTGTGTTTGATTTAAGTCCATGTTCATGGCTTCTCTGGCAATACAATTACTTCAAACCCTTAGAAGGCTTCTGATCTACTTGCTCCCAATCAGTTCTATGTCAATAGTACTAATCAATAACCACACCCACAATTCTATTCCAGACATAGTTCTTTGGTCTGATTTATTTTGCTTCCTCATTTTGATACTTTCTCTCTCAACTTAACAGTGGCTGTTTTGAACCATGGGTGAGAAAACCATATTTTAATTTATTTTTTTATTATTTCAAAATATTACGGGGATACAAATGTTTTTGGTTACATGGATTGCTTTTGTTATGCTTGAGTCAGGGTTATAAGTGTGCCCATTACCCAGATAGTGTTCATTGTACCAAACCATATTTTTAATTTCATTATTGACCCTATCCCCCAGGAAAGAATGGACTGTTTTCTGGCCATAGAAAGAAGTAACAACTTGAATGAGTTTTAAACCCATTCTATTTAATCAATGACAACTTTGCATCTGTAATCACGTTTTGAAAGCCAGCCTGAGCAACACCCTAACTCCAGAATACACTTCTGAAAGATAGCCAGTTTACAACAGTCTTAATCACTTCATAGCTAATGATCAATTTCTGACTTCTGTTTCTGAAAATCTGCCAACTTATAAACTCCGTGGTTCCCTAGACCCTATATACAAGGTCAGGTCCTTGGTCTTCTCATAGGCTCTCTATCGCACAAGCACAGATCTTCCTTTCTTAGTAAGCAATAAATTCAGATTTTTGTTTATTTGTTTCAGATAGTGAATGGTGGTCTCTTCCACTGACAGTTCCCAGTCACTTTATTAAACTGAGAAATTTTACTGGGCCAAAATGGCTCAGAAGTCCTCTCTCTTATTCTTTGAGGTCTAGATATAATTGAATTTACAACTCAAGAAGATAAGGATTTCTAGCTATCTAGCTGTCTTTTTTTGTGCAAAGGTCATGCCCAAATCCTAGGTCAATGCTATATTATTTAGGTTTTTGTTTCACTACAAATTCCACCTGATACGAGCTTTCCTATACATATTAGGGAACTTAAAACTAGCTGTCATAAACGACTATCTCTCAGTCTCAATGGATAATACAATAAAATCTTACTTCTCACTCATGTCATAGTCTTATGTAGGTTGTATGGCTTCTCCTTGTGTTGTTCTACTCCAAGAAGTAACTCAGGAGTCCAGGATCCTTCTGTCTAGTGGCTTCATCATCATGGATATCTTCATTTCCAGTCATGTCAACAGGGGAAAATCATGGAAAATCAAATGGGACATTGTAAGGACCAGACGTAGAAGTAGTGTACATCATTTGTGCCCACATTTCATGGGGAGAGAGTGTAATGTAATTTTGTATGCACAGGAAGAAAGAACAAAATTGGAAACATTTAGATAGTCTCTAACACAAAAGACCACCCAATTTTTTAGTTCTTGGGGGTCAATTCATACTTTTCTTTCTGTATATAATAAATATTACTTGAACTAATTGAAAACAATTTCATCGAGACAGAATGAAACATGAGAATTTACCTCTAAAATATTCAGTTTGGGGTATTTGTCTTTTGTAATTTAAAATCATAGAGAGCAAAAAGTTATGTCCTTATTTTTCTTCTTGATATTGTATTTCTGTTTACATTTTAACAATGTTTTCAAATAACCCTAAATGGAAAGGGATAATTAACCTATATGCAAATAGACTTAGGGATGTGCACATCCCAATTTAAGCATTTGGGTCATAGATGTGCCACTATGCAAAGTAATTTTACTTCAATACATTTTGTAGAAAATATTTTAAAACTGTTTAAAACCCTAGGTCTATCACTTTGTAGTGTCGGTTTTATTTTAAAAGTACACTCTTGAGAATTCTAAGGATTTTCCTGTGCTTGTTTAAAAGTATGTGTTTTCAATATGCAGATGTTTATAAATTATATTCCTCTGAGCTGTTTCTATGGCACAATTCACTAATTTATTTACATTGTTATTCTTAGGTTCAAAACGGTGTACAAGGGTACAAGTAATTTCAAAGTCTTCTGGCAGTTACCGTTTCCCGACTACGTTATGAAGAGCACACAGATAGACAATTGTAGTATAGTATGCTATGAAATCAAGTTTATATTTTGCCATATGTCTCATATACATGATCTCAACATTTTAGACTGCATCATATTGTCTTTTCCCATTTGGAGTCATTGTATGACAAAGTTTAATGATAGTGGAAATATTGTGACCCTTTCTTTGCCCCAGGTAAAAATATTTCATCTCAATGAACCTTGGGCAAATCCACTGATTACTGTCTGATGAGTAGGGAAAAGTCTAATGGTCACATAAAACTGAACAGATTCAGTTATAATTATTGGATTAAATGCCTGTAGGGAAAATGTTCTAATTTAACTTTATTCCAGGCCTACACATGGAGAGTTAAAATATCATGATGTATTCTAGCAGCATAGTTGAAGACCTGCCAAGATTGCCACTATAATCCATACTTGTTGGGAGTTTATATTCTGTCACATTTAGTTTGGCTATAAATTGGAATATAATATCTAAATCTCACTTTTAAGTTTAGACCTTACTGTAGTTAAACTATTATATGTGCTAACACAAGAAAACACACATACATCTACATACACACACACAGTGAATCACAAGCACATTTCTATGACATAATCGTTTCTCTATATCCCAAGATAGTGCTTCTTTCATAAAGGGAATTTCACTGCCATCTTGATCAACTCCCTGAACCATCTTCACATTTCTGGACTTCCCATCTACTTCTGGAATCCCACCTATTGATCCACTTACTAAATGATTAATCAGATGAACACAAGCTGAGTACCTACTATGTGCCAGGAACGACGTTGGATGTTGGAAATCCACTAAGGGCTAGCAGGTGGCAGAGGCAGCACAGTAGTTAATTACATGCCTAGACTTTGTTCAGATATCTGTATTCAAATCCATATATCTTATAATTTCCCAATCTGTAAGCTAGAAATAATAACATATTTCCTGGCACAGCACCTGACACATAGTAAACACTGAATGAATGTTAGCTATTATTATCTGATAGTCTCCCTGGATAAGTCAAGGATAGGAGGAGGTTTAAGATAGACAAATAAGAAATAATACTTAATTTCTCTTGATGTACGAATTTCCTGGGACAGACTCTCATCAGTACATAATCCACATACCTTTGAATACCTTCTCAAGGTCATTCATTTTATATTCTGATATATCTGCCATATTCTCTTAAATAATATCTTCCCTTCTCTAATTAATTTTAGTTGAATTCATATAGATAATGGCCAAAACATATTTATCTAAATTATGGTGATGAGAGTATATGTTCATCTTCATAGTATAATTGTCTTGTTTTATATTAAGCTTATTTTTAAAATGGCTAATGACAGTTTTGTATGAGATGAAGCTTATATTGTTATTTATCTGTGCTGGTATGGGTAAAATAGGACCCTACATTATTTTATTATTTACTATTTGATTTTCTCTAATGATCTCAACATTGTAGAGCAGACGGTATGTACAAAGTCTGCAATAGTTCAAGACCTTGCCTCAGAAGGAAACAAATGCACTGTATCTGGGCTATTAGCTACCAGTTTGCTTTTAGAAGCAATTCTCCTTCAACATGTCATATGAGGTTCTGAAAAACATTTCCCAGGAAAGTGAAATGGTACTCTGAAGAGAGGATTACTCTGAAGAGTTCATCACAGAAACATCAAAAAGTCAGATCTGTAAAGTTTTTGGAAACCATCTTGCCCACACCTCTAAGTTTGAACTTGAGGAAACTAAGGCAGACATATGTTCAGTGATTTGCCAAAAGATATACAATTAATGACAAGGTCTAGAAGCTAGGTCTACAGATTTCTCGTTCATTCATTTTTTATTCACTTAAGATTTCATTCATTCAATAAGCATATATTAGGAAACTTATATGTGCCAGGGATTGTGCTAAATGCTGGGGACAAAGTGGCCAATGAGACAGTTCTGCCCTAATAGAGCATAATTGTGGAGGTGGCAGCTGGACAGGTGAAGAGCATATTAAACAAGGAATTATGATGATATAGGTGCCCTGGAAGAGGAAGTATAGGGTGCCATGGTAAAACCCAGTCTGCCTCAGTCTTGGTGCTCCCAGAAAGCTTCCTGGAGGAAGAGAAGTCTAAGTTGAAATCTCAAGAAAGAACAGATAAAAACAGGCCAAAGGGAGGAAAGAATACAGAGGTAAGAACAGTGGAAAGTTCATGATCAAACCAGACCCAGCAACCAGATAACTAATGTAACTCTTTATACAAAATGGAGTCATCATTACTATATCATAAAACTCAGTATCACACTATCCAATAAAATGTGTTGACAAAATCTTTGGTAACTGTTGAAAACTTCTTCCCGCCACTTTTTTCTCCCACACACAGGGTCTGAGTTGTTAAGAGTCATAGCTTGATGTTACTTGAAAACAAAAAGAGACAATTTTCTATTGTACTGAAAAGAAAATATAAAATATTTAAACAATGAAATTTGAAATGCATAGTAATCCATATTTTGTTCTGCTGATGACTTATTTAGCAAAATAGCTCACTCAAAATTTTCTCAACCTCAAATGTGTAAGTAGGGAATTTCACATGAGTATTTTTGTGCTGACCTGACTTTTTATGTTGTTTTAACTATAAATTTCCTTTTATTAAATTACACAGTTGGAAATTGCCAGTTAACAGCATTACTTTTCATTTAGCATTTTCTATGGACCTATACAGTTTGAGGTGCTATAACAAAAAAACTAAAAAGTGTTTTCTCTTATAGTCATCTGGTATTTCACTGATTTTAAAATTCATAAAAAGTTCACATAGATTATTCAACTATAATTTAGTGTATTATTTTGATACTTTACACTATCATAGAAAACTAGCGACACTCTGAGGTTTATGAAAAATATTGTTTTTAGGATTATATGAATGAATGGACTGTTTTGGTAGAGGTAGATAAAGTGATACTTTTTTGTCTGTTAAGAGAATGTCTTATTGATAGGGGTTCAATGAAGGTTTTGAATGAATGAATGTCTGAATGTGTAAATCAAGGTATGAAAATAACATGAGGTCTGATGTAGATAACTAAAACCATACAGATATTTGTAAGGTAGCTCTTCATACAAAATAGAGGCATCGTAACTTGCTTTGAGATAATAGCTAATGTAATTACTGATACTGCCTGTCATGAAACTTAGTATTACATTATCCAATAAAATGTGTTGAACAAAACTATGGTAACTGTTGAAAACTTCACCTCTCCCTCCCACCCCACAGGAAACCACATCTTCTCACATCCAACACCCCTAGACAGTAAGAGCAATCCCGCGCCTGAAAGAATCTTGTGCTCCTAAATGGATAGAATCCAGACACACATGTTAGTGGATGACTTCAATCATCCCACATGGGACCCATATAGCACACATTTTCCTTTTTATATTTTTAATGTCCATATGTTTGTTTGGCTGGAAATCAAGTTTCATTACATGCTCCTATTATTCCACTGTATAACAATTTTATTTATAGGCCCTTCACATAAGGACTAATTTCTTTGATAGAAAGGCTGCTAATGCTTATTTAAGCTCACTATAATGAAAACAATATTATTGGAACTCCAAACAAATGCCGGACCTTAGAGCCATGGCTTTGGTTCTTTCCCCAATAATGGAACTTCACAATGTCAACCTATTCTCATGGCTTCTTACGCAAATGTGCTGAAGGTAGACAGGAACTTTATTAACATGCTGGGAATTCGTATATAAAGCAAGCATGGTATATTTAATATCCATATTGGCCTTGAGAAATCTTCCTGATGCCAAGACTATACTTGAATTCAGGGGCTCACATACATAATGAATATCTTAGAAAACCATGTAGGAAGTAGGCAATTTTATTTTTGAATACTCTCTATATGTGTATACATATGTAGTAGAAACATCAATCTTGATTTCTGTGCTACTCTACAAAACATGTTAGGTCATGTCACATACTCCAGAGCTGAACATAAAATAGATTGTCTGAAATATTAAAAGTGCATTGATGTCAAGTCAGAACCTGGCCTATTCTCCCACACTGATCTGTAGGTAATTAGATTATGTACTGTAATCAAATGCTTGGCTTGACAACCTCACTTTCTCATTCAGAGGTATCTGGTAGCAATCAAAGATGCCTCGGTATTAACTTCAGAAAGTTTATGTTCTCAGTGAAAGAAGTTTTCTGTTTCAAGAATGTCACCTTTATGTTTCAGATGTTTACATTTTTGCTTACATATATAGCCATGAGCAAACACATCAGTTAGTGTATGATTTAATGGTGTGATTATTGCAGCCTCTGCAAAGTGTCTTGTGAACCATCTAAAACCATATGCTCTTCAGTCAAGCCCCAATAATATTTTAATTAACTTAACCTATTCTTTTGTTCAGGACATCTTGGTCAAAGTGAATTATGATGTACACAAATGAGAGATCTTGTACTACATTATGTAAGATATACATAGAAAGCCAGTGTGAAAAATTAATACTTTATTAATCACTTTAAATGACTCTGATTTTTGTCACATTCTTATATTCATCAAAGAAAGGCATAAAGAAATGAGTAACCTTAAATATTTAAAGAAAAGATAAAACTCTCAGTCTACCTCCAAACTAGAGGCTGCTTATCCATTATCTGCCTGCAATTATAACTTGTCTTAGGGACTGCTCAATGTGAACTTAATAAATATTCCTAAGTGATAAAAATACCAGTTCAGCAATAATATGTTATGTTTTACAAATGAACTATATAAAAGATATTTCAAAAATTAGAATTCTACAGGAATGTCATGACTAATGTCTCAAGGTGTTTTATAGCACTAGATAGGAAAGTTAGTTCATGAAGTTATGAACAGTTACTAACATAGGAGCAATAGTTTACTTCTAGGTTGATTTGGAGATTTTCATTATTATTTTATATAACTTTCAATATTCTCTCTTTAAATATAAAATTTGTAGCATTTATGATTAACATTAGATTATCTTTTGTGCATAAGTAAGTGTGGGACTTTTTACACTTAGAATTCTATGAGTATTATTTATTTGGTTAGAGGAAGAAACTATTAAGGAAGTTATCTAATAGATACTGATTTATTAGTTTTTAGATTCAAAAATAATTTATCAATTCAATAGCTTATACATAAAAGTTGTATCTATTTGTATAACTCCTGGTATATTATTACTTTATTTTTCAAAGTTCAAAAGTTCAAAACAATTTTGATTTGAAGGAAAACTGTATTTTGATTTGAAGAAAAGTAGTAATTACAGTAATAATGATATATTAGTATGTTCTTTGTTCCAGGCTGTGTACTGGGCACTTAACATACATATATAAATTCATTCTAAAACAATCTAATAAGATTTATATCATTGCCTCCACTTAACATGGAGAACCCAGGGACCAGGATATTTAGTGACCTTGGCTTAACATAGCAATACTTAGTATGGTTCAAACCTTAGTGTAAATGACCCAAGAGGCTACAGTCTTTCTGCTATATTCTTTACTGCTTTCCCTACACACACCCCCCATCTCTTCTTCAGAATGCCTATCACAGACTCTGTCTCCTATGTCTGGTCGCACTTGCAAGCAGAGATTATCACTCCCTCGAAAAGCATTTCTCCACTGTTGATATCTTATTGCATTTTGTTACACTGTTTTTTTTTAATGTGCTAAAATACACAAAGCATAAAATTTTACCATCTTAACCACTTTTAAGTGTATAGTTCAGTAGTGTTAAGTACGTTCACATTGCTGTGCAATCAATCTCCAGAACCTTTTTATACTGCAAAATTGAAACTCTATACCCATTCAACAACTCCCTGTTTTCCATAATGGCTGCGTTATTTTACATCCTCAACAACAGTGCACAAGGATTCCAATTTTTCCACATCCCAGCAAACACTTTTCATTTGTTTTTTTTTTTTTTTTGATAGTAGCCATCCTAATGGGTGTGCAGTGATATCTTGTTGTTTTGATTTACATTGCCCTAATGACTAGTGATGTTGAACATCTTTTCATATACTTGGTCACTTATACATCTTCTTTGGAGAAGTGTTTATTCAGATCCTTTGCCCATTTTCTTATAGGATTATTTGGTTATTTGTTGTTGTTGAGTTGTAGGAGTTCTTTATATGTTCCAGATTTTAAATTCTTGTCAGATAAATGATTTGCAAATACTTCCTCCCATTCCACAGGTTGCCATTTGATGCACAGAAGTTTTACATTTTGATGCAGTCCAACTTATCTGTTTTAACTTTTGTTGCCTGTGCTTTTGGCATCATATCCAAGAAGTCATTGCCAAATCCAATGTCATGAAATTTTCCCCTATGTTTTCTTTTAAGAGTTTTATGGTATGGCTCTTACATTTAGTCCTTTGATCCATTTTGAGCTAATTTTTGTATATAGTGTAAGGTGAGGGTCCAAATTCATATTACAGTGCTTTTTAAAAAATGTTTGTATGTATGTGCGTGTGTATTTTTAAATGAACTGCAGCTAGGCTATCTGAGCTTGGGCATTACTGTTTAGTTATAGAGGAACTTAGATGTTTGAGGTAAAGATTACCACTTTGACTTTCTCAAATCTATGTAATAATTATCTCTCTAAAGACTCACAGAGTTTAGATGATATAGGTAGTACAAGTACTCTTTCTAAAACAAACGCATTATGACAGCTAAGAAATTAAAATTTAGAATTTAAAGAGAAAACTTTTCTTCTGAAACCCAATGGTCAGTTTTATGGAAAGAACTATGGAAGAAACATATATAATTTCAATTATATATAAGGACAGATTCTACAGTAGCAATGAAAATTCCATACAAAGTAGTCTCAAGGTATGCGTCATGGAGAACATGGGAAAAATAAAAAATAATCCCTCTTTCTTAAAAAGCTTAGTATTTAGTGAAAATAAGACAGCTAGTATATGCCGCACAGAAAATAATTACATATATTCATTGGTAATTGTTTGACATAGGCTTTACATATACATAGTTGCCTATAGATATTGATGTTTAACATGTAAGGGAAGCATACCAAGCTTGCCGAAGCATGGCAGATAGTCCACAAGGAAATTGGTGCAGACAAAACATCAGTCTGGTTGGACTTCCCCAGAGAGTGTTTTTGCCATCTGTTTAAAAAATAATTATTCTTTTTATTTTTACATTTTCTAGCTTTAGTATTGTTAAGAAAATTAAGAAATAAAGGTTTAATAATATAACATTTTCTATCATTTACTAGTGATGTTTGTCCTCTGAAAAACCTAAATACATGTAAATACACACACATATACACATATGTATGCAATGTATGTAATGCATGTAATTTATACACACGTGTTTATTAATATGAATGTTTGCATGAATATATTTATACAGTTAAGCTAATCTCTTGTTGATAGAAAATGCAAATATTTTTAGTCCAGAGAAAGACTAAATGAACATACCATGGGTTTTGACACCTACATGTTCTTGCATTGTTTTAGAATTTAGGACAGTTATTTCCATTGCTTACAATCACAGTGTTTGATGTTTTCAATGTTCTCCTCTAACATGTTTCAAACAACCCTTTCTTCATTCTTGTCATCTGGATCTCATCTCCGTGTATGCAAGATATTCACCCACATGGCCCTCCATCTGTACAAAATTGTTAAGGGGTCTTAAGGATGATTTATTTAAAATTCCAAGTATTTCAATATACTGGCAAGAGGGACTAATTTAAAAGTAGAAGAGTTATATTTCCTTAGAAATGCCCTATATGAGTTAGTTGTCATTGTTGGTGGTTTTATTAGCTATTTTCAAGGATTTATATAATTGCATTTCGACAAATAATTTTTAAAAAGGGCTTCTAAAAATGACTTCTGCATCAGAACAATGTCCACTTGGGTGGGTGGCCAAGTTGGATTCTGTGAGTCTGGCATAAAGACTGGAGGGAGACTTGCCATGGCCTGGTTCTCCTACAGAATTCACCTCTTCAACTAGAACTTTGGTTAGTAAAAACAACTTCCAATCAAAACCCAAAAAAGCTTTTTTGTGCCAATCTATAAGGATTTAAGTTGAACAAATATACATCTCTGCTGAGCACTTAGATAACATGTTAGGCATTAAGAACCCACTGAATTAATAGAATAGGGTTGAAGGAGACACAGATGGAGGCAGATTGTTACATTTGGGGATTGGAGGTTGTCTACTAAACTGTAATGATAACTACAATTAAAAATTTTAATGTGATGAGATTAGCTTCATACATATTTTACTTGTTTCTTGCTTCTAGATACCATTGAAAACATTATTTGTCAGGAGAATACAATCCTAGATAAACTAGTTTTCTTTTGACCAATGAATTGACTTTCCTAAATCAACCAAATAGCAACACGAACCTACCATGCATTTACTAAGTGGTTGAATAGTGAAAGTAATTCAGGTCTTTTATTCTTGTTTTCAAAATGGCCTTCACAAAAAATTGTTCATGACAGTTTGTAAGAGCAAGCTTGGAAATGTTAGCTAGCAACAGATTAAAATATTAACCAGAAGTAAAAACCACAGAGAAGATCCTCTTGAACAATGAAACACGACTTCTTCATGACATTCCAATGACTTAAAATACTGATGTGATTCAAATATCTTAGCAACTATAAAATATTTTCACATGTCATTTGTTTTCATTTCATTTTTATTAACATTTTAAATTTAGTGTTATAAGTTTTGTTATACAAAATAGCCGTCCTTTATTGTTTAATTCTTCAGTTGATTATTTTGGTATTTACTTTCACATATCTAAATAACATGTTTTTAGGCTGGGTGCGGTGGCTCATGCCTGTAATCCCAGCACTTTGGGAGGCTGAGGCAGGAGGATCGCTTGAGGCCAGGAGTTTGAGACCAGCCTGAGCAACAGAGTGAGACCCCATCTCTACAAAAAATAGAAAAATTATCTGGGTGCAGTGGCATGCACCTGTAGTCCCAGCTATTCCGGAGGCTGAGGCGGGAGAATCACTTGAGCCCCAGAGTTTGAGGTTGCAGTGAGCTATGAAGACGCCACTGCACTCTACCTGGGCAATGGAGCCATACCCTGTCTCTAAAAAAAATTAAAATTAAAAAAATAAATAAATAACATGTTTTTAACTTTTATTTCTTGATTTTTTGGTTTTAGACTTTATCATCTTCCCAGTAAGGAAGAGTGGATTTACCCTTATTTTACCTGTGCTTTCTTCTTTACCTATCCCTACCACACACGTACACTTACCTTCTCTCTATCCCCCTATCCTCTATCATCCATCCTTCCGTCCATATATATCTATTTATCTCCTTTTCTTCCTCCTTTCTCACTCTCTCCTCTCTCTATACATATGTGTTCGTGTGTACTTTTAAATATATATAATATTTTTATGTTCTCAATTATTACTGTCTGTATTACTAGCATTATGTAAACTCCATTGAGAGCTGAGATATGTAGTATTCTATGGTTACATTTCCTCCCCTGTGTAACTTGTATTTTCTGGAATTAATAATTGTCTTATTTAATTCATTGGCTTAGTTATATGTACTCATCACTAATTCAACCCCCTAGCGCTCCCCAAGTTGTGCATAACTTCTCTCAATGTGTTGAGTACCTATTGGGGAAATCTGTCTGCTTCTATCTGGACAAGTACCTAACTAACACCTTTCTTTAGAATGTGTGGTTTCTTAACTGCATCTTCTCAGACTTACAGCTTCTGGAAAAATACCTAGACAATAGGAGAGACCCATTTAATATATTGTTAGTATTTATAGCTTGTTTGTTTTCTGTCTCTCCCACTAGGCTATAAGCTCCATGAGACAGGAACCACATCTTGGTCGTTCAGTTATCTCCAAAGCCTCTGTTTCAGAGAAAAATCTTTTATTTTTTTATTTACATAGCTAAAAGGCTATTTGTCTGATAGTCTTAATAATAATTTGCCCAAAGGATAAATTTAAGCCTTACCCTTACAAAAGACAGGTAATATTTTCAACCTTTGAGAGGGAATTTTTCCCTGTTCAAAAAAATCAGTTTGCATAATTAGAGGACCTTGATAATATTAGTTTTATGATAAAGGATCTGAGTAATATTTACATAACTCTGCTTTTTCTTACTCCAAATAGCTAAAGATACACTTACTTGCAGATGACCTTGGACAAATTACTTGTTCTTTCTCATAACTGTGTTTCAGTTTACTCATATGTAAAATGGGAATAATAGTAATACCTATCTCAAAGGGTTGTTGTGAAGATTAAGAGAGTTACACTATAAATAAAGGGCTTATAAATGCACTTGAAAAAAAATACTGCCAGATAACTACTTACTAACAGAGATAAACTGAACCATTAGTCATATATCCTATTCTTGGGAAGCTTGAGGAACATATATGTAATTGTAGTAAACAAAATAATAAATTAAATTATGTTGTGGAAAAACCAATCATATTTATCTTAGATGACAAAACATAGAAATATTCCTTAAGAAGAAATTTTTCTACTGTTGGAGATTGTGGCAGGAATTCTGGTTACCTACCCAGCATCCATTTTCTCACCTTCCAACTTCTTTGCTAGCAGAATCTAATTTAATTCAGGTATCTGCTCTACACAAAGCCATGTGCTTGATGAGAAGGTGATTCTTTCCCCAGCTGAGGGGAATGGACCCCAATTTGGCTAAGCAAATCATGATAATCCCACTTCTCTTGTCGTGTCTATGATTGGTTCAGAAATGGGCATGTGAACCAAGTCCAGCCAGTAACATGTGAGAGGGAGTCTTTTAGGAACCTTTAAGGAAGGTTTCTCACTCCCAAGAAAAAGCCAGAAAAAGAGAAGTTTTCTCTTCTTCTTGATGATGTTGTATCTGAATGTGATACCTGAAACTGTTGAGACCATCACTCTACCAGAGGGGAGTCACTCTGAGAGCAAAGCCAGCCCTCTTAGGATGGCGGTGCCAAGGGATGGAATGAATCTGGGTCCCTAAGAGGCTGGCTGCACTGTGAAGGGGTTAGAACTTGCCCAACCTCTGGATTTCTTGTTTTGTTTAGCAATACATTTATTTCTTAAGTCAGTTTGCATCTGTATTTTCTATTACATGCTGTTCCAAAGCATCCAAACTAATAAAATGTCCTTTTAAAGTAGACAATAGAGACGAAGCTATTATTTAGTTAAACATATACTGTTCTCCTTTAAGAAAACCATATCATGGAGAAAGGGTGATATAATAACATTCCCTCTTTTCTTTGATAAGGTGTCAAAATCCAAGGATTATTTTTTAATGTCATTCTTCAACCAATTATTTTCATTGCCAAGTCCTATACAATCTAAAAACATTCCTGTGGCACATTTCCAAAGCAACGTTGTACAGCAAAAGTTTCCATTTAAAGGATAAATTTCTTCCCAAATGGGACACACTAAATTTAAGGAAGGCTGGCTATTTAAAGTGTAAAACTACAATATTCTAAGCACTATAATTGACCAAAATGAATAAAAAGATGCAAAAATAGCCGTGCTAGTGTTAATACTTATAAGTAGGAAGAAGCTCAAGTTCATTGCAGGAAATTTTACCCAGGAAATATTACCCAGGAAAAAATATATAGGTCAAAGACAAAACAGACACCAGAAATCAACACCCAACTCCTGTCTTTGAAACACTCTGTAAAGCAGAGTGGTGGAAAGCCAGTAAAGGTAATTCTGAAAAATCTTCTGAACTATTCTGATTTAGATCTTTCTTCTAATGGAACATGGATGTGCCACTAGAATGTAAGCTCCTCAGGGCACAGCTTTTTGTCTGTGTTGTTAACCACCATATCCCAGCATTTGCAATAATGTTCAATGACTGTTCACTGAATTAATAAATACATATACTGTAATCTTGGCAGAATTGGGCTCCTGCATAGGGGTATGAAGAAGTTTAGAAAGAACAGATGCAGTTTTTTCCACATAACATTCATCCAGCAGAAAGACAGAAGAGTTTAAATTGTTTTAAAATTATATGAGTATTTTCTACCTGCCCAGTTGTAATAATACAATCATAAGATACTAAATTACTTTTGAAAGTTAACCACGTCATTGGACATAATACTTTAACTTAATGAGACTATTCTTTATACGTCATTTGAAACTTGTTTTCCTAGTTAATTCACATTTCTCATTATACTTATTCTTACATCAACCACCAAAAGTAGCTTAGACATTAACTGTCCTATTGTTCGAACAGAGAAAATGATGCAAAAAATAGTTTAGTCATGAACATTAACTAATAAACAATTAACTGTTGAATATCTATGGCATGCAAAATATCATGCAAAGTGCCATGACATGCATCTCAGTGTTGTCAGCAACAAAGTTGGACCAGAGTTTCAGGTCATTGAATATTCACCCTGTTTTTTGACAACTTATTACCCCAAACAGATTTCATATCAGCTGCCAACAGCATTCAGTTGACAGTAGCTACTTGGAGTGCTGTGTTGGGCAGGATAAAGAACCGACATGGCTTCTCGGGGAAGAATGCCTTGACTGATGATCAAGATCTGCCAGGGCTTGGGTGGGAGAACAATGCATGCTGTGTATCTGGCAACATTGTGTAGTCAAATACTAAACTGAACCTCAGGGAAATCTAAGGCAAAGGGCAGTGTTAGGACCACATCCCTGGATTCTTATGAAATAAATTCAAAAGAACATACAAATAAACCAGCAGTTAAAGAAGCCAATCAGAAATGATAATTATGTTAGCATCCATTATTGCATGTCTATTGTGTGCCAATCACCATACTAGGCATGAAGGAGAAAAAAAATCATACATGTATATACCCCTTGTCATTGAGTTCAAAATGTGGAGTAGGTGCGGGACTAACATGTAAAAGATAAATACAGAAACATGGAGAACAAAGCAGAACATGGGTAACTTCTGCCAAAGGCAACTGGGCAAGGCACTGGGTCACTCAAAATTTGTGTCTTAAACGTTAAAATTTGTCAGTTGAAGGAGGAGGAGAGAAGATTCCAAGTGGTGTGGCAGAAGCATTGCGAGTGCATGTGTGCGTGTGTGCGTGTGTGTGTGTGTCTATGCACATACACTGTGACATGGGAGGGGAGAGGCAGGAGATGAAGCTAAAATAGTAGGTAGGAACCATATTGTGATGGGATTTACTGCTGAGCTAACAAATCTGAAAGTTATTCTGAAGACAGAATAACATGACGAGCCAGCAGGGCTTACTAGGCAGTGGAACAGGCCAGTACCTACGGCACACTGGAGAATGAACGGGTGAAGCAGAGAGAGAGACCACAGGCCAAGAGATCTGTCCAAACGCATGATGAGGAGGCCAGAATGACGACAGAGACAATGAAGACAGCTGACAGCCCACAGTGGAAAGATGTTCCTTTTACAGAACATCTGAAGTATCTGTTAACTGACATGACGAGAAGTTGAGAGAGGGGGAGGAGAGCCCGACACAAAGACATTATTATGTGGAGGAAAAGTCATTTATAACAGGTCACAAAAGGAGAAGCAGGTTCCAGAGGTGTGGATATGGTGCCAGCAATGTGAAGCCATAGAAGTGGGAAGCTCATCCAGAGAGAGAATTTTTATTCAATAGAAATAATAGAACCAAAGGAGCCTCCACATTCAGGGACTAACAATGAAAAAGTCATTGAAAGAAACAGAGAAATAGCCTAGAGAGACCAGAAAAACCAGACTGGAAGGCCCAATTTTCTAGAATCAGGGGTTAATCAAAGTGTTGAATCCTATAAAGATGAGGAGAAGATCAGGACTGACGCTAGCTATGGAATTCGGAAATAAGAACTCTGAAAGAAATGATTAATAATCTTTAAAAACTATTAAATACACAAATCTGCACCACAACTATAAGAAATTAGGTTGGGCCTACTATTACGTTGAGGCAGAGGGAAAGACCAATACACTCCTTTAGCAAAAGAGTAAAAATGGAGCCAAAAGCAGCATCAATATAAAATGTCTACAAAGGAGAGGAAATAGCTCTCAATCTAGAACATTTACATTTTACGTGAATTTTTAGCTATAGTTTTTCTGAACACTGCCATTATGGCCATGTGGCACAGTGACAATAGCATCAGTAAGGAGAATTATGTTTTAGTTCTGCATATTCAGGACTATGTCACTGTACTTTTTTGGGTCTCAGTTTCAACATGTGTCAAATGATAATCTCTGAATTATCTTCCAGAAATAAAAATTCTTTGATTCTATGGCAGAAGGAAGACAATGTTAACCAGCTGCTCTAAAACACACATTTCACAGAATAATTAAGAAGCCTAAAAAAACATGTATTTTAGCTACAATTTGAAATTGATATATTTTTCATTTGCCATTTAAAAATACTCTTTTTAAACTTACCTAAGGATTTATTGCTGTTGAAGTGAAATTTTTAAAGAGAACCATTTACTTGCTTTTGCCAGTTAGATGTATGTTGTGAACTTTCATTTTTAACACTTTTCTTTTCTGTTATTTGATAGAGAAACTGGCTTAATACCTGATGCCCAAGGGAAAGACTTCCATCTCTCATGGACAACCCCCCTCAATTTTTCAATTTAAATAATTGTATTGGCAAAATAAAGCACACCAGAAGTCGCCAAAATTAATATGTCAAGTAACTAATATGTTAAGTGTATCTCCAGTTTCAATTGGACAAGCCAACAACTGTCCTTAAAAAATTGAGGTGGGGAAGAAAGAGACAAAAAATGAAAACAGGGTGATTTTTAACTGAAGTAATACTATGCCCTTGAGAGTAGGAAGTGAAACAGTAAAAAGAAAAAAAGAAAAAACAAAATGCCAAATACCAATTATAAATTAGTCACAATAACAGAAAGTGAAGTAACAAGCTATTTTGAAATCACTCCTACAATGAATTTAAAATAAAATGCAAAAGCATCAAACTTCCTCATCACTTCTCAAAAAAAAAAAAAAAAAAGATCCCAGACGCTTGGGTCAAAACTATTGGCAAAGTCTGTTATGGGCATTTTGCCCAAAATATGATTTCTTCAAAACAGGATGTCAGATGTCCACTATTCATCATAGAACCATTAATTCCATTCTCAATATAAAAATCACATATGGCATTCACAACCAGTTTAAGAGCCCTAAATAATATCACAAAGGTAATGCACATAATAACTAGAAGATAGCACAAAGAAAATATATTTAAAAGTAATATTTTATATTTTTGTGAAAGTCCACTCAATATTTCAAATGAAATTTCACACTCATTTTCTAAAGTACTAGAAAGGAAAGAATGAAGGCTTTGCAGGGGGATTAACAGGATTTGAGGCAAGTCCATAGAAAATGGTGGTGAATGTGTTGATCAAATTGTACGGTCTACTGGGCGATAAATGGTTTTTCACCTTATTTCCTCTTAATGAAGGGAAATTAGGGAGGTGATTGTAGGGTGAGGAAAGATGTCCAAACAACTACCCAAATGGTGCCCTGTTTGTTGCTAATTCTCCTCCAGGTGGGAAGACTGTGGTCCGTCTCAGCCTTGGGCCCACACTTTTATAACTAGTAGTAACATTAGCTCTGGAAGGGCAGAAGTTTCTACTCTCTTTGACACAACAGTGACGACTATGGTTTGAATGTATGTGTCCTTCCAAAATCCATATGTTAGAACTTAAACATCAAGGTGATGGTATTAAGAGGTGGGGCCTTATGGAAAGTGATTAAGTCATGAAGCTCTGCCCTCATGAATGAATTAGTGCTCTTATAAAAGAGGTTGAAGGAAGTCCCCTGGTCCATTTTTCCTTCCTTCTTCCACCATGTGAGGACACAGCAACAAGGCCCCACGTTGAAGCATGGGGTGAGCCCTCATCAGACACTCAATCTGCTGGCACCTCAGTCTTCTACTTTCTGGCCTCTAGAACTGTGAGAAGCAAATTTCTTTTCTTGATTAATTGCCCAGTCTAAGGTATTTTGTTATAGCAGCAGAAATGGCCTGAGATAGTTAAAGAGACATGCACCTGCACTGAGTATAAAGGGAGGGAAATTTATAATTCCTATGAGCAGAGACCAGGCAAATTGTTTGAAAGTTGACTCGTTTGCCTGCAAGACGAGGAGGGCAGTGTGCATGGTGGTTGTTAAGGAAGAAAGCAACAGCTGGGCCCCTCCTGTAGTCTATCATGCCAACTTCTGATCCACTTGGAGATGGCAGTGAAAGGCCTCAGAGCTTTGTTTTGTTTTGCGGGTCCTGCCTGCTTTCAGGGAGCTTTGGCCCTCCTGGGGAAATTTCCCTGAGACAGACAATTTCTCATGGGCAACCACAGATGGGGTGTGGACTAGTATTCAGGCCTTTACTCATAGATAATGCTAAAGAGGTTGATGCCCTGAAGAGTGAGAAACTGACACCTAAAAATCAACATAAATTCTTAAAAGCAGCTGCCATGCTGCTCAAAACCGAAATGTGCTCTGCTGAGTGAAGCCACACCCCCTCTCCATGGACAGTCCTTTGATCCATCCCTCCTCCTCTCACTGACCTTAACTGTTATAAAGAGAAAGATGATTAGAGATAGGATAACATCTCCCTGCTCCCAAGAGTGATTGGATAATAAAAATATTTTGGGGAATGTCGAGGAGGGAAGGCATTCCAACGTTTGTGGCTCTGTTGGATACTGGCACCCGAGTTACCATCCCACTGTGTCCTGCATGGTGAGGGCATGCCCAAACTCTAGTTGGGGCAGCGTTCACGGTGGGGAAGGAAAGTTACCATGACCTGATGGTTGAGCCCTCTGTGTTGATTCAATGTATTGTTGTTTTGGCTTCCACTGTTTAAAGTATAAATGGTATTGATGTTTGACATGCCTGTACCATGAATGCTCGTAAGTACCAAAAGGGATTTTACTGATTGGAAACAGCTGGATGTAGAGAGATGCTAATACTTCTAGGGCCCCACATCTTCAATAATCTCTTTGAGTTACAAATCTCTGTGACTGATAATGTTGCAAATGGCAGACTCTGGCTATGGGAGGAGCCCTCCACTGGGAGGTGCCCCTTAGAGTCTGGACTCTGCTTTCCTGACACAGCCACCAGGTACACCTCTCTTGAAAAGCAGCTATTAGTTTACTATTGGGTGGGTTCTTGTAGATACTGAGCACCTGACCCCCAGAGGAACTGTAACACTTTGGCCCAATATTCCCATTGTGGGAGGATCAACAGACTCAATGACTAACCAAGTAAAATGGGTCCAAAATGGCTTGTCAAATGGAAATGGTCAATCAAGAATGCAGCTATCCTGGCCTCAGTGGCATCTTGGCACTATGTGAAAAGATGGCAGCTCTTCTGCTCTACCACTTGTAGCAAACCTGCTGGCTCAACAGGGCCCCTGACTCATAGAGGCTCCTCATAATGCCTCGGGCTGCTTCACTGATGGTTTGGTTAAGCTGAAATCTGATGGTGTTCACTGGGTGGTTGCAACTGTTCAGCCTTAGGGCCAACTATTCAGAAACGAAAATGGATGGTCATAACTCCACTCAGCGGGCAGAACTCAAGGCTATTCTCATAGCTCTGGCAAATACCATGCTTGATGAACCTTGTTCTATTTTTACTGACTCTTGAGTTGTTGCCATGGCCTGGTTATTTGGACTGTCACTCGGAAAACTACAGACAAGCAGATTTAAAGACACTCCTCTTTGGCACTGCAATCCAAGGAAAAAATAGTGGCTGCTGATTGAATCATCTGGGTCACTCATGTAGATGGACCCATTCTCTGTTGAAACTGACTGGAATCAAGCCGGTGATTGAGCCTGCACTGCCCAGATTGCTAACCTTGCTTATCTGAACCACCATCATAGCAGACATTGCAACACATCAACCATAATATGGGGTACAAAGTAAAGGACCCTGTGTTTCTAATGCATAGGCTACCATTGCACGTTAGATTTTTGACTCCTCCCAAAAGTTGACCCAGTTATCTTGCAGTAGGGGCAGCCACATAGCATGGGGCTTTGCCTATACCTGTTCCTGCCACATTAATTATATTGGCCCTTTGACCTTTTCTAGGGGTTATAAATGGTGCCTCACTGTAATTAACACTTTTTCAGGTTATGTGTTACTGTTCCAGTCTGATAAGCTAACTCTGGCCACACCACTGTGGCCTATGAAACTAATTTGTGTTATATTTTTGGCTCTCTGGACCATTTGCAGTCTGACAATGTTGTGCCTTTTACCACAGAACAACTCGCCAATGGGCTGGTGGTCAGGTATTCCATGGGTCTTTCACACTCCCTGTAATTCCCAGGGATCTAGTATTGTTGAGCATTGGGACATTCTTCTCAAAAATTGACTCAAAAGATGTCTGGCTCTACGTCCCTCACTTTTTTTCTGGCCCACACACCTTTAGTAAGGCAATTTGGTCAATAAATGCAGCTGTCCCCAGAAAAGGATCACCTCTTCTCATTCATTTTCTGGATAAGGGTCAGAATGAAAGTACTGGGAGCTGTTTTGAAAATTTTGGAATTCCATCTGATCATTACTGGGCATGATGCTTCTTTTCTCTCATGGCAACCTTAGTTGGTACTGGCAGATGTATGGTCTGGTTTGTAAACCTTCTGGGAGGCTGTTTAGTCAAAAGCCAGCAGGATATTTAAACTTAATTCTGGTTAACCCATTTGGATGTACTTGTTGCACTGGACATGACCTTAGATAAAAAAGATAATGGCCAATTGGTTGAGTATGCTGCTTGCCAAATCCCCTGACAGTGGTCCATGTGGACCAAAGTGGGGTGGCATGATGGGTCTCTGTAAGTTTTTAAAAATGCCCTTGTCCCTCTTGTAGCCAGCGCTTCTGGATGAAAGGTCTGGATTGGAGATGACTAGAAAAAAGATGAATGGGACATGAATTATGTGTTAGTGGAGGGAAAACAACCATTCTGGGACCTGAGAATACCTCAGACCTCAGCTGCTACACGGATGAGAAGGACTTTAATGATTGTTGCCTTTCAAAACCACTCGTGGCGCTTTCCTCACAAAGGAAAACAAACATGATGTGACTCTCCCAAACTGTTGCAAGCGCCTTAAATTTAATTTAAAGCACCTTAAATTTGACTTCTGGGCCTGCCATCGCTCAACAGAGGACTCACTATTTGATCACCATTCTCCTTAACCTAACTGAGACGTTTACAGAAACAGCAAAGATGGCCTGAGCTCTCATACCACACACACAAATATCCAGCTGTCAGTACCCCTAGCTATCTCCCCCACCTCTATTCCCACAGCTCCCACTCATTCATTGTGTGGTTATGGACAAATGCCAGCCAGCTGCTGGTATGGACAAACAGCACAGGCTGGGGGGATTCCCGGGCAACCCTGCAAAAACCAAGAATTAGATTCAATTGTTTGAACTGAACAGGGAACTCTACAGCTTACCAGCTGGCCAGGAGACTACACTGTGAACGCTGTCACCTGTTCCCTTCACTGATGTAGGTCCCATTTGAGGGGGCCTCGCAATTGTAAAGTAGGTGTTCTCTCTAGAAAACATGGTGACTCTCACCTTTTCTAAGAGACTTTGGTGTTTAAGGAAATACCACAAATAGCTCACACAGACTTCACGTGCCTGTGGGGATCTCTCCAAAATGAGGTTTCTCTTGGTTATTCAGGAAGGCATTCTGGAGGGAAAATTGATTTGTTATTTAAGCACAGCCTGAGGGCCCATGATCCCTACAGTGAGAACAATCTAATTAGAAAAGATGGTATGAAGTTTGTGCCTGTTTTTAGCTAAAATGATTAATGATACCATCTTGGCCCTGGAAGCATTCAGGTCCATTTCAATTCACTGGCTATGGTTGTTGTGGATGACACATTGTCCTCGACTTCCTCCTTGTGAGCCAAAGTGGAATCTATGTAATTGCTCATACATCCTGTGATTCCAGGACTAATGCTGTGGACCAAGCAGGAAGGTCAATACAGAAACTTAAGGAGAAGGCCACCTGGCCTTCTAAGGCACACCCTTAATGGTCTATGGAATTTATTCGGCTGGATGAGACCAGGACCCTGGAGGGCACAACTGAGGTCAGTACTGCAGGCTGGCCTCATTCTGGTGCTTGGAGTCCTGTTCATGGTCATGAACCATGTTCATCTTAATTCAATGCTGTATGAAACAAATTGAACTTATTTGGTTGTAGGTGAATGGCAAAATTTAACAAATATGAGAAACACATGCATTGAGTATGCATCTTACCCTCAGAATAGGACTATGCTAAGTGTATACCTTCCCTTCGGAAGTGTTTAGATGTGTACAACCACAGAAACACATTTTTAAAGGGAACATTGGAAAATATAATCAAAATATACATAAAGGCACATTTGTTCTCTGTAAATACAGTTCTAAGTCTTTATGTGTTAAAATTACTCAAAGTCTGCTGAAACAGCTGTCTTAGTGATCATATATTTTCTTAAAATGTTTGCATGTTTTTGGTATTTTCTTGAAATGCTTGCCTGGCTTTGGTAATTCTGTTCTCTTATCATATATCAAGAAGTTCCTTCACAAAATAAAGACTTATTGTTTAAATATATTCTGGGTAATAATATCTGGACATTTTCTTTTACATATCAAAGTACTATAAATTCTCAATTATAACCAGTCTGCTTCATATTTTTTCTCAGTTCATTTTGTTATACTTCAGTTGAAATATTCAATTTCCTATAAAGAATATATTTAATTTCCTTACCACTGATCATGATCTTTTCCTATTCAGTCCTCAGTTGAGGAAAAATGGTATCAATGAACATTTTACTTCTCTTTAAGGATTAAAAAAGTAATAAAATTTGTTATAAAAACACAAACAGAAGAAATATAGAGGGAAAAGTGAAGGTCTTCCTTCACTCAAATCCTAACCTGTCTCTCCTTTGCAAAATTCCAGTTCCCCCAACATATAAGCATATAATTTATTGTGATATTGGTTTATGCTTTCTTCTTGTTGCAATTTTTCCTCTCCCGTGTAAGAAAGCATCAAGGCTATTTCAATTCCTTTGCTTTAGGAAATGTTTATATGGGCAAAGCAACAGAAAGTTTTGGGGTGGGGCATGAGAATGGCTGAGTGGTTTCCTTAGGAGGATAAGACCTTAAACTCTGGTATTCCCAGCCTTAGCAATGATTTTTCAGGCTCACACACTTGGTTTTAAGAGACCACACACATATGGACTATAGGTATCTCAAGATGAATGAACGAGGACTGGATATTGGAGGATCTTCCCTGAATATATTGCCCTGTGCAAGGGGCCTAGACTTTCCATGATTTGGAATGACATAAAAAACACTGAGACTAAATATTCCCTGAGCTGAATGGATAGGGGACCAGAATTGGAGATTGTCTATATAAAATATTTAGATATATCTTCCATGCATACCTCAGTCTGTGAAGAAAGATTTATAACCATCACTCACACACACATCCCTCCATCTCTGGCAAAACAATACTAGAAATACCTTGAATTTGTCTAACTTTACATTGTATTAAAGGCTTTCACATATACCACATAACTGGATCATCACATAGCAATTTCACAAGAGTACACTTTAACAGAGGTTGAGATTTATCCCAGAATACATGATTTTTAAGTAACAGAACAAACATTCATTAAAAAATCTGGATTTCTTTCTCATAAATTATACTATTTTTGGTATATATACATTGAACACTTCACAGGGCTGACACCCTTATCTACGACACATGTATAAATGTTACTCTCAGGGCAAATACAGCCATAAGGATTTTACACATGAGTGATACAGAGTATATTCAAGCCAAAACATTTAAAATTTCAAGCAGTTGAAGGTCATTAAAAGCTTAAGATACTTAAAACACTGCATGAACTGAATCTTCTCTGAAGGGATTTTATTAAATTCTCTTTCTTCAAATTTAGAGTTTGTAACTTTAAATAGAAGAGGAATGAAGCAACTTCCACTTTTGACCAAGATGACCAAGTAGAGTAACAGGGGCCAGATTTATTCTTCAACCCGGAACAACTAGAAAGCTGGACTATATATGTTTTCAGATGTTGGACACTGGCAGCACAAGAGTCATCCCTTAAGAAGAGGAAACAAATGAGGTGAGCTCCTAGGAATGCCCATGCTTACTATCTAAAGTTTTCAGGCTGTAAACTGGGGAGGGAGACCCAGCTGGAACCCAGGGAGGAGACTGAGCTGGGAGTCCACAGAGGTCAAGGGCTCAGAGTTCAAAGAGCAGAGTACACTGCACAGAGTGCCAGAGGTCTGCAGAGGGTCCCCCTCAACTCTATTCAGTGGAGTACTCATCAGGTGTGTGAGAAAACTATACACCTCCTAAAAGGAACACAGGGGACAATGGCTGGGGCTCACAAAGGGATGGGAAAAGTTTGTGTCCACACTAGCTAGTGTAAAATCTCATCATCCAGAGGGTATCAGATAGAGTATTCAGAAATGTATTCCTTGAGCAGTGGGGCAAAGTTAGTCCTGGAGTAAACACTGCTCTGGTACCACCCAAGAAAGCATGAAAGGAAGCCTGCAAGGATAAAACTGCTTTCAAGTACTTTCAAGTAACATAATTGCATTCCATGACAAAGCTCATGAATATTTATAGAAATGCAAAAATATCTAGCACCTAACAAGACAGAACTCACAATGCCTGGAATCCAATCAAAAGTCACTAGGCACATGAACGAAACAAGAAAATACTACATTTAATGAGAAGAAAAATTAACCAATAGAAACAAACTCAAAAATGACAGAGATGATAGACTCAGGAAATAAGGATACTAAAAACTGCTATTATAATTATATTCCACACATTAAAAAGGCAGAGAAAAGATTAAGTATATTATATCAAAAAATGCAGAAAATAAATAAAATTACTGGAGATGAACACTATCTGGTATGAAAACTAAAGTGGATAGAATTAATAACAAATTTAACACTGCAGAATATCAGTGAACTTGACAATGCGACAATAAAAACTATTAGAATAAAATACAGTGTGAAAAAGAGAAAAAAAAAAGAACTAAGCACCAGTAAGCTGTGAGACAGCTTCAAACAGCCTAATATAATTAAAGACCCACAAAAGAAAAGGAAGGGGAAAGGCAGACATCTGAAAGTATAATGGCCAAAATGTCAAATCTCATGAAAACTATAAATCCATAGGTTCAAGAAGCAGAAGCTCAACAAATTCCAAGCATGAGGAAAATGTAGAAAATAATACCAAAACACATTACAATCAAATTGCTTCAAACTAAGAGGAGAGAAAACTGTAAAAGCAGCCATAGGAAAAAAGATTAGAACATTAGAAAAAGAGAAACTGGAAGACAATGGAGTAAGATCTTTTAAGTACTGAAAGGAAAAAACAAAACAAAACAAAATTGTGAATCTAGAATTCTATACTGTATATCTTTTAAGAACGAAGGCACAGTAAGACTTTTTCAGACTTACAAAGGTTGGAAGAATTTATCACCAACAGACCTGCATTATCATAAATGTTATTAAATAAAGCATTTCAGGCAGGAGGAAAATGATACTATATGGAAATCTGAAGCCTTATTAAGGAATGAAGAGCACTGGAAAAGGTAAATAAATATAAGGGTAATATAAACAACTTAAACATTTTTTAGTTTCTTTAAAGGATAACTTAGTTTAGCTTGTAGCCATGATGCAGTAACAGGGACTGGATTTATTCCGTCACCTAAAACATACATACATAAATAAATACATGACAAAATAATGGAAACCATTTTTTTTTTAAAGCAGTGGGCATTATGCAATGAAGGACAGCGATACCTGAGAGATGGGAAGCAAACAATGTGAGCTTTATGGTGGTTCACTGCCTTGAGAGTTCCCAGACCATAGTGCAGGGAGGGGAAATCCACTCAAAGCCTGGGGGCCTTCCTGACCTGGGAAGCAGAGCTAAGAGTCTGAGTAGATCAAGTTGGCTAGAGGTAGGGCAGAGTAACAAAGAGTGAGCTGCACAGAGAGAGAACTCCAGAGATCTAGAGATGGTCTACTTTGAGTATTCAGCAGAGTACTGATCACTATGTGTGTGAGTAAACTCTGAAGCAGGAGAAAGTATCACCCAAAAAGATCCGAGGACACCCCAAGCACAAGAAGCATGAAAAACTATACCAAGACACATCATAATCTAGTTGCTCAAAATCAGTGATAAATAGAAACTATTAAAGACAGTAAGAGCAAAAAGACAACAGATACAAAAGAACAAAGACAAAAATGATAGAAAATCTACTGTCTGAAATAATTCAAGCAAAAAGATAATGGAACAATATGATTAAAATACTAAAAGAAAAAATGTTAATTCAGAATTCTACACCCAGTGAAAATATCTTTCAAAAACAATGCAAAATACAGACTTTATCAGACATACAAAAGCTTAAATTTATCACGAGCAGATCCGCACAAGAAACGTTAAAGGATGTCCTTCAGGCAGAATGAAAATGATACCAGAAAAAATGCAAATCTGTACAAAAAAATGAGGCGCACCAGAAATGCTAACTACATGGGTAGATATGTAAGATTTTTTTCTCACTATTTGAATTGCTTTAAAGAAAAAACCATTTTAAATAAGGCAATAACAACATGATACGAGGTTGATAGCATTTGCTACTTATAACACATAAGTAAAATGACAATAATAGCACAAAGGCTGGGAAGGGAAAAATGGAAGATTGTTATACTAAACGTGAAACGATAACATCACTTGAAGGTAGACTGTGATGCAATAAAAAGGTACAGTACGCGGAAATCTCCAGGCCCAGATGGTTTCAGTGAAGAATTCTTCTACCAAACATTCAAAGAAAAATTAGTACCAATCCTGAACAATTTCTCCCAGAAAATATAAAATACTATCCAGTTCATTTTATGAAGCTAATATCATTCTGATACCAAAACCAAAGACTGTACAAAAAAACAAAAACTACAGACCAATATCACCCATGAATATAGACACAAACATCCTTAACCAGATATTAGTGAATACAATTCAGCAATATATAAAAATAATTATACAGTAGAACCAAAAGAGTTTATCTCTGGAGTGCAAAGTTGACTCAATATTCCAAAATTGATCACCACAGTAACAGGCTAAAAAAGAAAAATCACATGATTGTATCAATTGTTGCTGAAAAATCACTTGACAAAATTCAACAACTATTCATGATAACACCTCTCAGAAAACTAGGAATAGAGAAGGAATTTCATCAACTTGATAAAGGACATCTATAAAAATACTGACGCTAACATCTTATTTAATGGTGAAAGACTGAATGCTTTCCCCCTAAGAACAAGGCATGAATGTTTGCTCTCACCACTTTTATTCAGCATAGTACTAGAAGTTCTAGCCAGTGTAAGAAGCAAATAAAAGAAAAGAAAAGGCATATAATTGGAAAGGAAGAAATAAAACTGTTCCAATTTGCAGATGACCTAATGGACTTTGTAGAAATCCTAAAATCTACAGAAAAATTCCTAAAATTAATAATTGAGCTCAATAAGATCAAGACCAATATATAAAAACTGTGTTTTAATATGTCAGCAATGGACACATGGAAATTGAATAATACAATTCCATTTATAATCACTCACAAAATAAAATACTTAAGTATAGATCTGACAAGACATGTATAGAACTTGTATGTAGAAAGCTATAAAACAATGATGAAAGAAATCAAAGAAGATCTAAATAAGTAGAGTAATATATCACATTTGTGGATTGGAAGATTCAACTTAGTAAAGCATGTCAATTCTCCCAAATTGATACACAAGTTTAACACAATTCCTATCAAAATCCCAGAAATATATATTTTTTTGTAGATACAAATTGTTCTAAAATTTATATGGAAAGGAAAGGAACAAAAATAGCTAAAACAATTTTGAAAAAGAAGAATAAATTGGAGAGGATTCACTCTACCTGATTTCAAGACTTATACAACTAGAGTAATTAAGACTATACGGTATTGGCTGAAGGATGGACACATACATCAATGGAACAGAAAAGAAAACCCAGAAATAGACCCATGCAAGATCCAACTGATTTTTGAAAAGTTGCAAACAACTTTTCCTCCATAATTCAATGGAGGAAAGACAGTTGTTTCACCAAATAGTGCCAGGGCACTATTAATGAACATATAAAAATTGATTACCATAATCAGTCATTAAGAAAATGCAAATTAAACCACAATGCAATACCACTATACACTTACTAGAATGGATAAAATTAAAAGACTAGTCGTAATGAGTGTTGGCCAGGATCTGGAGCAACTGGAACTCTCATACATTGCTGGCTGAAATGTAAAATGGTATGACTACTTTGGAAAACAGTTGGCCAGTTTCTTGTAAGGTTATAAGTATACCCACAATATAATCCAGCTATTCTACTCCTACTTATCTGCCAAAGAGAAATGATAATATAGGTCTATGCAGAGAGTTTAAAATAAATATTCATAGCAGCTTTATTTATAGTAGCCTCATACTGGCAATAACCTAAATATCTATCAATGGTGAATATACAAATAAATCATGGTATATCAATACAATGGAATATTACCCAGCAATAAAACAGATGAACTAATGATGCATGCAACATGGATGAATCTCAAAATAATTTTGTTGAATGAAAGCAGGCAGATACTTTATGGTTTCATTTACACAAAATGGGTATGATGTATATTTAAGCAAACTTAAAAAGTTGTTGTGAGGATCAAATAAGAGAAAATTTAGATTATGTATGATGAGAGATTACCAATGTATTACACAAATGTTATTATTGAGAGCATTTTCAATGGAGTAATATAATGTCACTTTTCAGTCATTATTTAATAAAGTAGATCATGACTCTCCCTATAAGTAATATTTATTGAGCACTTATTACATATTGGTTTTTGGCTATTTATTTATCTAAATCTCAACAACAACCCCATGGGATAGGTACTATTAGTATCATTTTACAGATAAAACTGAGACCTAAAGCAGAGCAGCAATTTGGTCTAAGGGAAAGAGAGCTCCACTGAGAATCAGGAGACCTGAATTTCAGTCTTGGCTTTTGAGGCTGTGGGAACATCTTTAGCCCTTCTCTATTTATTATCCAATACCGGCAACAATTACCCAGCTTACTTCAAAAAGCTCTTGCAATGATCAAGTGAGAAAATGTGAAACCACTTGACAAACTTGGAGTGCTAATGCTTTTCTGTCAAAGACTACATACATATCTTTGGAAAGGTAATTTAAAGAAAGTGGTAGGAAAGACAAAATAACACTATGCTAACTCCTTTCAGATTTTCTCACTGCCCTTATTTATATTAGTTTAAAATACTTTATTTTTTAAAATTCAAATATTTAAATACTTAAAATATCTCCAAATATTTACAGAAATGTGTCAGAAAATAATGTTTGTCTAAATGTTTGCCATTAATAAGATACTACTCTCTATAGTGCTAAGCATTTTAATAATTAATAAACACGTAAGTCGCAAAATTGTTATTTCTTAATATTTTAAATATTTATAATTATAATTTGGCACTAAAAATCACTCACAAAGATATTGTATGTATATTAACAAATCAATCTTGATTCATTCACTTTGCCTTTCCGGTTCTCCTGGTAGTTTTGTAAGAATCCATGACTTCAGTTTTTCTAGCTCGGTTTTGCTTAGCTCATGGTAAACATCTGGAAAACTATGAAACTTTGCACTCACACCTAGAGATTTTAACATTGAGTTTGTCTCTTCACCCCAAGAATGAAGAACTAACTCATCTGCAGTACCATGACACTGAAATAATTCAGGAAGTACACCATCACTTTTCTGAAGAGCCTAGAGAAGAAGATATAAAAATGGAAAAGTTTAAGAAATTCCATTTAAAAAGATCATTCTTAGAAATCAGAGCAGAAAAATTCCAATTTTATCAAAGTTTCAATAATCAAAGGGAAAAAAACAGGCAGAGGTGGTGCTATCTCAAGTGTACAATGGTTTTCCAGGCCTGGGGACTTAGCTGGTTGCTGGCATCATTTGAGCTGTGGTTGTACATGACCTGCATTTATTCTACAGAGAACTGTCTCAAAAATGGCCAAAGCATTTCCTAAAGAAACTGAGTGACTTGGGAAGACAGACCTCTTCACTTAAAGTGAAAGGAAGGAGGAGTACAGAGCTGAGGTACAATCAAGGGGAAAACTGCATTCTAGTTCTCATTTCTATATTTTCTTTATCATTTCTACTTCTGGTAATGAAATTGCAACACTATAAAGTATCATATTCATAAATTAGGATACTCCTGCAAAATAAGTATCAGCTATGTAATCGTTTTTTGTTTTGATTATGTTCATGACGTAATAAGAAAACCTGGATATAATCACCTGTATTTTTAATATGTATAAAAGACACATATGCCATACATATATGTTTACATATATATATCCCTTCTTCCTTGACATTTTGTTTAACAATATTCTTTGTACAAGCCATTTCCTGAACATTTATGATGTGCTGGAATTTAAGCAATATGACTAATACGGCCATAAATTCCAGGAATGCTCAATTTACATCAATTGTGCAAAAACTGTGTGTCAGTTTTTATGGCTTAATTATCAATTTTGTTTTAGTTTCAATGTGTGTATGTTTCATTTTTTTTTTTAAATCTGGAACTTACCTGGTAGACAGCAGATGCTTTATTGAGAAAACTAGAAAGAGCAAATACTCCTGCCACATCTTGATGATTTCTATATGCTAAATGCATTGCCATGCATCCTCCCATAGAAAATCCTCCTAAAAGAAGCAAAAATACACTTACCAGAAAAAGCAGAATATATGCAATAATAATTTAGAATAAGGTATATCTATATCAATCATCCATAAATAAATTTAAAGTATTTGTAGAGAAACCTTTAAAGAGATATAGTGCTAAAAAGAAATTTAGTATACTTCAGGTCTCAGAGAAAAAGGCCTGGTATGAGTAAACAACCTTGTTCCATCTATGTCATCACTGGTAGAGAGATTTGTGTTATAAAAGGAGCTAGAATTGAACAAAGAAACCATGTTCACCAAGTAAAAATATTTATCATAATTCAAAATATGAGTCATAGTATAATCATTATTTATTTAACTTTTAATGTCTACTTTTGTTTATACTTACAGAAATCCTCACATCACAACTACAATTATAATAATAACATGTACCTTTTTGTCTTACTGGCCAAGCTGTGAGCTCCATGACAAGTTAACGTTTCTAGTGTCTGCCATATAACAGATATCTAGTAAATTGTGAATTAGGAAGGATGACCAAAAATTTGGTGAGCTAGTTAAAACATTTTTGGATTACAAAATTATTTTGGAAACTGACTTATATTGGTATAATAAAAATAAAACATGTATACCTATATGTACTTTTAAAAAATAGAGTCTGAAAAAGTCACTTATTCATCTGACAGACTGTTACTGTCTTTTATGTGCTAAACACTGTGCTAGTCACTGAAGATACAGAGATTAAAATACGTGTACCCTCCTATTCAGGGGGACTTTGATGAGGAAACACATCCATCACAGACTATGGAGACAGGTCCATGATGTGACAGCAGCAGACAGAGTGGCAATTCCAAGCCTGACTACAGGTCAGGGACTCAGTATAATATTTCCAAGCCTGAATGAGAATTAAATGACATCTGTGTTTTATGAGAAAATATAGAAAGTTACTCAGGTAGCCACACACTCGTGAAAATACAAAAATACACTTTGATGTAGAATTCAATCTCCTTATTTCTAGCCTACTGCTTTATTTTACTTAAAGTGTAATGCTGCGCTCTTAGAGACCATAACTTGGAATTTACTACAATGTCCTTTTATATGGGAAGGCAACAGAGGCCCAGAGAGATTAGGTGATCTGCTTAAGGTTGTACCCCTTATTTTAGATGTAAAGCTAGGAATTTTGGAATTCAGATCTCTTACAATAGAGTTTAATGTACATTCTACTCTCCTTAAATATTTATTAAAACAGGCCTACTTTATCTGGGGCAGGAAGATATTATTATTTTGGACACAGGACATAAATATATGAGAGAGGATTACCAGCCTTGCAAAGTTTAGGTTTTAAACAGGGCATAACATGTAAATAATGACCATGTATGATAAGTATTATATCTGTGATTTTCAACATACCAGAAAGAAATAATAGGGTCTCATCAGTAGCAGTAGCCCACCATGGATGAGAATCACCTGAAAGGCTCTTTCAAAATACCCCCCCCAGCACTCCTGAGATGCAGATATACCTAATTAGTTCATGAATGAGCTTGATAGGGGAGAAAAAAAGATGAACATCTTAAAACTGTATGAAAAACTTGCACATGTGCATTACATTCCCCAAAGGGCTAAAAGCCACTGGAGTATATCATCCATGAATTTGTGCATTAATAAATCTTTGACATGTCCCATTTGGATATAAAGAGCTTATCGTAAGTAGACAAGATTAGTATTTATGGTAGTTAAACATTCATCATGAGTATGCAGAAACAATTCTAAACCTTATTGGGTTTTGCCACAATTCTGGTTATAGAATTCTCTTTGCTTCTGAAGTTATTCACTGTAATAACATTATGTGGGTTAAAAGCAAACACATTTTGAAATAAAATTCTTATCAAGATTTAATTTATCCAATATAAATTAGTTCTTTAGAAGATCCTTAAGGGTAAGAAACAGTTCTTTCTTCAATCATCAAACTATGACTGAGTGCTTGTGATCAGCTGAACAAAGTGCCTCTGCCCTCTTCTTGCACACATACTAATGAGCTGACTTCATCTTTACATGCCCAGTGGCAAATACAGAGCCTCGCACATAGCGACAACTCAATAAAAGTTTAATTGAAACTTTACAAACCATATATTATAGGATGAAAGTAGTAAAAAAATTTACAAATATCTCTTGAATTTATTAATATTATAAAGACACACAAAGCATTTTCTAATTTAAGGTTTGGTGGGAAGAGGAGGACTAGGCTAAAAATAAGGGAACCTGAGTTCTAGTCTTGCCTATGACACTCCCTAGCTGAATGTCTCTGTGTAAATTATTTAAATGCAAGATTTCATTTCTAGTAAAATTATATAGCTGGACTAGATGTTCTCTAGGGTTTCCATCAAGCTCTCAAACACAAATACTTCATAATGCCATTGTAAACACTGAAATCACAAGGGCTTTCAAAATTTACAGAGTTATTATAAACATAGAAATCTACTCTCAGTTAAGAAATAAGAATTCGTATCTCTCAGAATACAATTCTAGCTTTCCTAAAAGTTCACAGAACTGATCTTAGCAAATGCTCACTTCCTTCATTTCTTCCAATCTCCCCTGTTCCTTATAGCCCATTTATTTAGAAAATGAATTCTAGGATACTTATAATCAAATACACTGTTAAAAATAAAACTACATCTCTAAAATCAGGGCAGGTAGGGGGATATGAGAGAGGGAGGGATGGGATCTGAGGAAAGAGAGAGATCGAGACCGAAAGAGACCTGACAGCAGGGTGGGGCAGTAATTAATGACACAACTGGGCATTTAACATTTTCTCTATAGCAAGGAAATATTCTTTAACAGAAGGAATCATAACAAATCATACTATTAATAGAAACTTTTCCTAGTATTGAATTCCTTAGTGGAATTTATTAAATGGATCTTTATTAAACATACAATTCAAAATCAAACATTCCACATACAGCCACATCTGCTACTGACTCTTCTGGGTCATAAAGATTTAACATTTGCTAGAATGTAAAGATTATAAGAATAGGAATTATCTGTTTTATTCACCACTGTATCCCCCTATGCTTAGAACAGTGCCTGGTACATAGAAGGTACTTAATAAATATGTATTGAGTAAATAAACAACGTAAATTGTAGTTCAATAAGGATATTTCTCCAAGAAGACAAATTTATCATCAAGAAATGTAGCTTTTTGATGATTTGATATAAAAGTAAAGCTTAGGAAACCCAGAAATTAATTAGTATACTCCAGGCCAATCATTCCTAATTTGGCTTCTTAAAAATAAAGATTTTAGACTCAACCCCAGACCCACTAACAAAATCTCACTGCATACGTCTAATTTTTAATAAATCAGATGTTTGAGAATCACAACTGTGTGGCAAATTATTCAAAATTGAGTATAATGGGTAAAAGCAAAAAATGAAAATATGGTCATGATATAAAAGAAATCCATATGCTAAAGATACCAAAGCTGCAGGAACAAAGTTGTTATTTTTCTGGGAAATTCAAAAGCTTAAATTATGTGTTTGCCAAATGTAGCTAATGAATATCTGAAATACGATTAGTGTGACCGAGGAACTAAATTTTAAATTTTATTTAACTTTAGTTTAAATTCAAATTTAAAGAGTCACACGTAGGTAGTGGCTACCATACTGGACAATGAAGTTCTAGATTATCTAAACTGAACTAGTGATTGAAAAAAGCTTCAAAATTTATAAGTGGAGCAATAATAACATTTCATGAAAAGACAATTTTGAAGCTAAGATAAAGATCAATAAAAGACAAAATGTAAATAAAATAGATTAGTGGACAGAAACCTATATTAAAAATGATTTTAAAAGCATTCCCATCAAGAAAATTTTACACATTAAGCGTCCCCAACACTTCATTTTTATTGACCAGGGAACCTAACCACTTTATGTAGTTTCAAAGACCCTTGATGGGAACAGACTAACTTTAAAACAAACAAACAAACAAACAAAAAACCAAAAAAAAAAAAAGACAGAAAGAAAAAGAAAACACTTACCCACACATAAAACGTCATTATGAACACACATAAATGTATCCTGCAGACATTTAGCCTCATGTTCAATTCTCATAAGTTACAATGAAGAAAAATGGACTCATTGAAATCTTATTATTTTAAGATTTAATCTAAGCCCCTTACCCATTTATAATCTTCTGAGGTAATCTGTAATTCCTCACTAGCTGTCTTTGACAATACAATCACCTTTAACATGGGACACTACTGTGAAAAGGGACTTTGTGTATTTTTTCCTAATAGAAGAAAATTTAACACAAAGGACTAGTTATTTGAATTCAATTTTCCATCTAAGAGTCTAAAACCTAATATAAAATACACTGTTCAATAAGTAAATACCAAATAGTAAATTCATTGTCGGTAATGGTTATAATGGATATTTATAGTTGCTGGCAAAGTATTTAAAATGTCAAGAGTTAACATTTCAACATACAGTTAAGATTAACAAGCTGAATAAAACATGTTTAAAAAAATAATAAACCTGGCTTTATGAACTCTCTATATAAAATAAAATAGAAACAATCTATAAAAAAAACTATACTGGAAAAATTATGATAATCTATCTGAAAGTAAAACAGTAAAACAAAAAATCACACAAATAAAGTTTGTTATCAACTGAATAGGATTTTAAAAACGTAATAAAGTCCACCACTATCCCAAATTTAAAAAGTTCCTCCATTTAATTTATATACCATTATAATTATTCTTAAGTGCAATAAACTCTCAAAAGATTTGGGAATATAGAAATTATGCCTAACATGTTTGTTTGTGTGTTTACTCTCACACAAAATTTGCAGAATAAACAAACCATTTATTTTCCTCTATGGAAAACTGTTAGAACAATAGTCCCAAGCCTTTAAAGTCCTAATATTGCTTTAAAGAAACAGAAGTTGTTTAATTAAAATGCATCCATGTTCAAAGAAAGTAGAAGAATGTGATCGTTCTTAAATTTTACACCCCAGCAGAGCTTCAGAAGACACTTGCATATGTTCAGGAAAAGGCGGCCTGGAAATTGTGGTGCTAAGTTTCACCTTGAGAATTTTAACTATTCCTTCATTTTATTTTTATTTTGAACCTTATTATAAAATTAATATATTATTACATAACCACTGTGCAAAGTGTTTCTACTATACAGATATGTATAAAGAAGAAAATGAGTAATCCACATCTTATTACCCATACATAATTTTGACATATTCTTTTAAAATTCATTTTAACAGTTAAATTCACTCTATATGTACAATTTTATATCTTGTTTTTTCTTTCATGTAATAACTGACTTGAAAGTCCACAGAATTACAAAACTTTATAATTATTTTTTAATTGAACACATACTTACTGAGTGCCTTTTATGTGTGTGTGTGTGTGTGTATATATATATATATATATACTTAGTGGTTATATAATACTCAATTCTATTAATGGACTGTAATTCCCTAACCATTCCTTTTATGGTATTTAGACCATTCATGTAAATTACTCAAATGTAGTTCCGGAAGCACTTGCTTCTCTCTGCTTCAAAATTCTGATAACCTGCTCATATTATCAAAATTCTGATAATCTGTTCATATCATTTGTCAGGTTCTATACATCCTAGATCAAAGTTAAACCTAAATTATATAAATATTTCCTTAACAACAAATTATCGCCACCTAGTGGCCAATAAAGGAATCTGTTATGGTACAAAGTTCTTGACTAAGTCAAGGGACCTGGGTTCTAGTCCCAACTAGTCAGTAATCTCTTTTAATTTTGGTTTCTTTATCTCTGAAAGGAGAATAATTATATTCTATTTTACCAAATGCAAGGTTCAAGAGATCTAACGTATATGAAAACAACTTTATAACTTAAACACTACCTAAATATAATACACTATGATATATAATGGCAATTTTAAAACTACCAAATATAAATGGTAACTAATTTAAGAGTATCACTACAATATACTTTCTAAGCACAACAGTATACAAGGGAAAAATGATACACCTTTATCCATTTTGATTTCTCACATTATACAGAAACATATTAGAAGGAAATGAAGAGTTTCAAGATAGGCTCTCACCGAGAGGGAGAATGTAGTGACCATGAAATATGCTTATATTCAGCATACTGGACACTTTCAATATGTTAATAAAGTCAGAATAAGACGAGGTAATCTAACATGATTAATAATTTTCTCAGAATACAGGATTTGAATCCTGGTTCTGCCAATGACTATATTGCCAACTTTCGGAAAGTAATTTAAAAGTCACTATCCCTCCTTCATTAAAATGTTATGAATAGCACTTAAATCTTACTTAAAATGTACTCTAATAGACACTGTACAAAAGTATAAAAACCAGTAGAAAAATATTAAGTGGTAACTTCTGTTAAACAGTCTAGGAGCAGTGAAAAAGAAAGGCAAGCACAGCTGATACACCACTAAGGAAAAAGCAAGCAGCTAGAAGGGAAGAAACAATGACTTACCTACAAGTCTCCAGGTGGTACTACTGTTCTATAAATGGCCCTTTGCTATCTGGGTGACCATGGGGTGGGTGGTATAGAGAGTATATTTAACAACATCAAGAAAACTTTTTCAATTTTACATGCCAGACACATTTCTAAGTATTCCATATGAATTGACTAATTCAATTATCTCAACTCTATAAGGTAGGTATTATTATTATTATCCAAGACACAGAGGTTAAGGAGACTGATACACCTAAAAAGTGGTGAATCTAGGATTAGAACCCAGCAGTCCGAGTCTAGAGCCCAAGTTCTTAACTACGTTATATGCTGTCAGTTGTGTTAGTTGCATTTGCAATTATGATGTTCATAACTGAGAGAATGCAGGTGCAAATGATTCTATATCATCTCTAATACAGTAATGATATTGCCTCTTGTGCCACATTTTCAAATATATGAGAGGTTCGGTTAGATCAGTAAGACAAACAACTACAACAAGAAGTTCATATAGGAGTAGAATACTATTTGCTCTATGCATCAATAACTAATGTATATGAAAAATCCAGCATACAAAAAGGGGGTAATGAAACTAATGTTTTGTCATAGTTTAAGAGGTTGAGAATCATGTGTATTTTGTGGCACACATATAATTTTATAAAACTGTTACTGAAGATTTCTTTTCACTGACTGCTTGAACAACTAACTATACAAGGACAAACATGCTTGCATTTGTACTTCTGTGGTCTCTTTCTGTATCTCAAGTTAGGAAAAAGGCTTTGAAGATGTTAATTAGCTCATCTCACAAATTCTAAAAAAATCTTTTTTTGTACAATTTTAGATCTCGTATTTATATATTATATATATTATAATATGGTTGTAAAAACTTTAAATTTTATAATTTTATAATAGCCTATAAACTTTGCAAAAAGAATTTTATTCTCATAAATCCAATGTGAGCCTTGATAAAATATTGATTGCTTCATAATTATTATATAAGACTATCTTTTAACAAGTTTCTCTTGGTACTTTAGAAAATAATTAAAATCTTCCATTATACTGTATGGTAGAAAGAAACTAAGATAAATCCCAGATGAATCAAATAATTAAATTTAAAAAAAGAAAAGAAAAGAAGAAAAAATCACACTATAGAAAAACCAGTAGAAAATCTATTTGAATATCCACCCAAGTTTTAGAGATGGAAAAACTTAAACTCAGAAATTATTTGGAAAAAAAATCATGAAAGGAAAGACTAATAGATTTAACTAAAAAAAAAAAAGCCTTTTGTGTCAAACTATAATGGAATTAAAAAGAAAACAACAAATTAAGTACAAATTAAAGTTAGTTACCACTTCTTGTTTATTTTTAACAAAATTTTTTCAAGACTGTATTATTCAACACAGATGTGATAAATTGGACATTCTAACACAGGTGATGGAAGTATCAACTAGTACTTTTTTTGGAAAAGGAATTTGACAATACGTATTAAGAATCCTAAAAATCTTCAGTTACATGGAAGAATCATAGGCTTTGAAATGCAATAAGCCTAGATTAAAAATTCTTATTGGTGCTCCGACCTTAAGAAAATCCACTGTATCTTTGGTACTCAAGATGAAGTGGATGAAGTAAGGGATCTGGGAAGGGAGAGGACAGGGGACAGGGCAAGAGGACAGTAGTTACCATTCAATGTGATAAACTCTTCAATATATGTCCAATAAAGACACTACTAAGAATATTGTCTACTTTTTTTTTTTTTTTACTTATGAAGACTTTGTAATTTTATTTTAAAGCAATTTCTTTTTCTAATCTTTTCTTTTCCTATTGCCACCACACTACTTCAGGCTCTCATTACTGTATACTGATAAATTGGGTGTAAGTGGTTTCCCCATGTCTAACTTCTTTCTATTCCTTTCACTTACCTGGTACTTCTACCAAATTAACTTTCCAAAGCACTGTTTTAATTAACTATATGACTCAAAGACATTCCTCAATAATTCTTCATCAATTATTAGGTATATTATTATACCTACAGAATAAAGGATAAAAGGATAAAAACCAAAGAGCATATTCACTGAGAGCCTAGAATGAACAAAATATTTTATAAGCATCATCTCCCAGAAAAATAGATATTGTATTATTATTCTCATTTTAAAGATTAGGCAGCAAAAATTAAGTACAGGTAATTGAGTTGTGGGCCAGCTAGGAAGTGAAGACTTTAGATTGCCCGTTTTTGTCACTATTATGCTATCATGTACTTCAGTCCCTTAGTGTAGCTATCAGAGTCAACAAGGTACTTTCTAGTCAGACAACAAATTTTCTGTTACAGTCAACTAATGTCCAGACAGACAAAAACAACAAGCACTACTTTTTCTATTTCTATTTTACTGTTCCTTTCATTCCCTATACCTTGACGTCTATACCACAATAGGTAAAATTTTAATAACTTGTGCATCTCAATTGCCATTGCAACCTTTCTATTAAACCCTTCTGTAGTAGCTCCAAATGCATGTGACCTCTTCTTCCTCTAAATTCACATGGTACTTAATTATTTAAATCACCAATTGACTGATCAGATCATGCCATGCATTATAGATTTCCTGAGCATTTGCTCTGTGCCAGGCATTGTGATGGGTCCTGGTAAATAAAAAGAAATATACACTATCATTTCCTTTGAAGAGCTATTAGTTATACCATGTTAGGGTACTCATCACAGCCTGGCTGGCATTACAGTTATCATTTTAAGAACATCATGGGCCCTTCCAGGTTTTAAGAATTTGTGAGACAAATTCTTTGTCTCTCAAAGAATTTGTGTGTCCTGTTTTATTTGTGTGTTCCTTTGGGCATCTAAAATACTGCCTGGCACACAGTGGGGACTTAAAAAATACCTACTTAAGATTGAATGATGAGACATTCTCATGCTTTGAATTCTATCTTGTTTCATAATCCGCTAACCTGAGTTTTGTGTTCCTTCCCTATGTTCTTCCTAGTATTCCAATGATGCTCCATGTTTGTCTCTATTAAACATCAATGTTAGACAAAGGAACACAGAAATACAGATAGAGTTAAACATTAGATGAGGAAACTGAGGCCCAGAAAGATGACATTACTGGGCTGGAGGTCACACTGTTTTTAACTAACAAAAGTAGAAACTGAAGCCATGACAGAACAGAATGGATTCTATGTATTATGTCACGTTGCCTTTTGTAATTCAATGGACAGTTTGGTACTTCAATAAACACAAAGGAAGTCTATTAATTTACCCAAATCCTATCTATACAGAATTTCAAGGTACATTTTAATGTTATTCAGAACATGATGGAGATACTTAATTTATTTTATAATTTCATCATTAAATACAACTCATTCTAAATATAATAGTTACATTTGGAAATAAAACCCTTTTAACTAAAATACATCCTCTACCACTGACATTCTACATACCCCACCTCACTTTCGTATGTATCACGAAAACAGAGATTTTAGTACTTTGTGTATTTGATGAGTACAGAAAAAGAAACAGCTATCAAGTAGAATAAAGAGCTGTGTTATATTCCCTTGGGAACAGTGTTTGGTAAAGGCATGTTTAACAAAAGTTTATAAATACTCTATTCTTGTAATATAACTCTGAAGAATTTAATTTTCATAAATTTGATGGTATATTTTGACTGTGTGCTCTATCTTAATATGGCAATAATAGTTTAAACTTATATTCAGAAGACTTATGCTAATTAAAATAAAATGTTTTAAAAACTGAAACAAATAATCTCTTACTTGAAAATTAGAAAGAAAATTTTAACTACCATGGGGTCCTCCAAATATGTTATTATTCAAAAATAAAATCAATGAAAATTTCCTGAGCTGTTGTTTATAATTCTACTATCTTTGAACCCCTCAACATGTAAAGTTTATCTGAAACTATTAATGAGTCAAATGATATACAAGTGCTTCTAAGTAATGTTCCAAGTAAAATTTGATGCACAGAATTAGACAAAAGTGAAAAAAACTATAAATTACCAACATTTAAAGGTCTTACCTACTAATATCCTGTTCTTCTTGATGCCACTTTTTACTTCATCATCAATCAAATCAGTAAGCACCTGACACATTATATCAATTGATTCGAGGTGTTCTGGGCAGTCACTAGATATTTTAAATCTGTCAAACCATACACTGGAGAGTCCTCCTTTCATAGGAGTATATGGCCTGTTTAAAAACAAAAAGGAAAGAAAGGGAAAGGGAATATTAAAATGGATGCTTTAATTCCCAAAAGATTCATGTTTTGAATGAATAATTTCTATTTCCTCTAAGCTTTATAAGTTAAAGAATGCATATTAAAAATACTCCCATGCATATTGCACTAACTCTCTTATACTTATTTATTCCATTAACATTTCCTAATGTCAGTTCATCATCCTTACTTACTCTCTCCATCTTTTAAGAAGTGGAACAGTTACAGTACTAGTGAATCTTAACCCATTCATTCTATACTCATGCTCTGGAATGCCACGTTAGTTTATACACACACACACACACACACATATATAAAAATATATATATATAAATACACACACACATACACACACACACCCCCCCATGTAGGTATTACAAATTACAATGGAGTGAGTTAAGGGTTCCTCTGTCAAGCCCTATGTTGGCAGAGGTAAGTGGAAGGGGAACAAAAATAATCTTAAGAGATTTCTGTAGACAAATACAAAGAGGTACATGGGGCTATAATAGATAAATAAGGAGAACAAAGGTTTTCCAAAGATGAGAGACAGAAGAGTCAGACAAAAGATCCTGATTACATTTTGGAAAGCCCTGCTTTCTCCTTATGTAATGGTGAATAACAAGATTTGCTATATGCAAGAGTACCACAGAAAACACAGCCAGTGACAAAAGTCCCTATCATGATTTGAAAGAACTCTAAACCAAAGACAAGTAACATTTCCCTCTGATGCCCACAGATACAGGATTCCTCCCACACCAATACCTCTACAACTTTGCCATCTCAGACTTAGCTGTATACTCTCACCCTCTAAAGTCAGTGAAGTAAAAGCATGAAATATGCACCTAGATTTAACAAAAAAAATGGGGGGATTAACCGACACCAGTTGAGACCTGAACATGATTTCCTGTATATGTTTTTTGTTTTGTTTTGTTTTTTGAGACAGAGTCTTGCTCTGTCATCAGGCTAGAGTGTAGTGGCATTATCATAGCTCACTGCAACCTCCAACTCTTGGGCTCAAGCAATCCTTCTGCTTCAGCCTTCTGAATAGCTGGAACTATAGGTGCACACCACCACACCTGGCTAATTTTGGTATTTTTTGTAGAGACGGGTCTCACTGTGTAGACCAGGCTGGTCTTGAACAAACTCCTGGCCTCAAATGATCCTCCTGCCATGGCCTCCCAAAGTACTAAGATTATAGGCATGAGCCACCGTGCCTGGCCCCAAGTTTATATTTTACTCAGCAAACCCAAAAAGCTAGAAATATTCAATTCTCATTACCCTTAGGAAGTATGCAATCTTTAGGACCAGTGGGTAGTGCTGAGGAAGAACTACACCACTGCTTTTCTATATTGATCATACCACTTAAGGAGTCTGGGTGTCCAGAGGGTTATATTTGGAAAGTTTCTCAGAGAAACTGAAAAAAACCTGGAAACAAGAAAGGTGAACTGACTCAAATTTGACAAAAACTCACGTACAGGGGATCTTTTGTTCATTTACTCAAATAGGATCATATCATAAACATTATTTTATAACATGCTTTCTAAAATTTAGATGGATATCATGAATATCCCTGTAAGTCAATACATAAAAACTTAACATTTTTCCTAATTTATGCAGATATATAAAACTTACAAATATATGTTATAAATATATGCTGTTTTGATTTTTTAATATAAATCTTATCTATTTTTGGCTCATCTCTCCATTCCTCCACTCCTCCTCCTCCACATATTTCTCCACTAGGTAAACCATCTTAATGATCTGGAACTATATCCTTCAATGCTTTTCTTACACATACATTAAACATGCATATTTACAGGACATTTCTTAGAGCACTATTTGCTTTTCAAAAATAAAATAAGCCTATCTGCTTTTCTTAAGTGCATCATGCATTTTTCCTTTAACAATACGTCATGGAAATCCTTCTAACTGATAGAGTTCTAACTCATCCTTTTAAGTGGCTATATTATACCTTACAGTAAAGATGTTCCACAATTTAATCAGCCACTCTGTTAATGGACATTCACATGGCATCCAGGTTTTAGTCACTAAGAACAATGCAGCACTAAACATATATGCATACATGTTTTTATCTACTGGAACTTTTATTCCTATGGAACAGAGACCAAGAAACAGGACTGCTGGATTGAAAGGTAGAATTTTTATCTATTGTTTCAAAGTTACTTCCATAAACGTTGTAAAAATTCACCTTTCCACAAAAAAGATGGGAAAATATCCCTTGTTCACAGCACTAGCAGTAGTAGTTGCTCACATACATTAAAATGTTACCATTTATGACTATCAATTGAAGTTTTAAAATCGACTTTAAGGTATAATTTACATATATATGTACACACTTTAATATATAGTTCAAATACTTTTGACAATGCAACCACCATTTCCACAATGATATATAATATTCCCTTTCCTCAGAAAATTCCATCCTGCCCCTTTGTAAAGCAATTCCCATAAACTTCCCAGACAACCACTTAGTGATCTTATTAATATTGATTAATTCTGCTTATTCTACAACTCCACATAAATGGAACTGCTGATTGATGTCATTTGCTATTTTTTTTTTCTATTGACGTTTTGATTTTTTTCTTGTTAGTTTAAAAGAGTACTTTGTCTATTATTGGCAAATATTTGTCATCTGTATTTCAAGTATTTTTTCCCAAATCTAGTTTTGAATACTGACGTCATATATTTAAGGCATCTTTCTTATCAGGTAAAAGACTCCACATTTGATATTTGTCTTTTTTAAAAAAATAAATTTCTGAGTGTCTGATTTGTTTAAGAAGCTTTCCCCAATCCCCCAATCCATAGATTTTTTTTTCACATAGAATCCCAGATGTTCTTCTAAGATTTTGTTTCTATTCTTACATCTACGTCTTGATTTTTCAGGAATTTCATACATGGAGTGATCTAAGGGTTTAAATTAATTTTATACCATATGGATTGTCAATTGTGCTTATATTAAAAGAAAGAAAGGAGGGGGAAGGAGGAAGACACCCTACTCAGACAATGGTGAAATTCCACACTTGTCATATATTTAATTTTATAGTTCTGTATTATCTAGTCTCTCTCAAACTGGGTTCTGTGAGAAATTAAGTCATTAATACCTAACACATACACTATATATAAAACTGACTTCTCTCCAATGCATCTAGAATGGTACTAGTTCTACACTATCCTTGGGAAAATCAAGAAAATAGTCACTCAAATAAATTTCTGTGTTCTGTGATTCAGGTCAAGAGCTTTGGTTGAGAAAGGCTCTATTTTGTTCCACTAATCTATTTGTCAGTTAGTATCACATTGACTGTATTATGTATTACAGTGGTTTTACAGCATGTTCTGAAATTCTCATACTTGTGTTGGCTATTCTCAGGTATCCATTGCTGTTTATCTATCCAAGAAATTAATCAAAAAATTTAGTAAACTTTAAAATACTTTCAAATAATTCTTCTTAAAAGTCCTTTTGGAATTTTAATTAATACTGCATTATTGTCTGAGAATTAATATTTTATTACGTAAACTTGAAAGGAGGGCAGATTTTTGCAGACTGAGCTCTTAGGGCTTTTCCGACATTGCTCTCCATCCAGGCTCTCAACTGGTACAGAAAAGATAAAATCCTGAACCAGTTCTCTACAAGGACTCCTATAGAATCTAATTCTTCCTCATTCCCATATGCCTTCTGACCCCAGAAGCTGCTTGGCTCAAGAGAGGTTGATAAATTGGAGAAAAGGCAGAAAGCATTTAAGCCTTCTTCCTTCCAGAATCCCTTCTCAGAATTAGCTTTCTTAAAGTACTCTGAAAATGAAAGTAGGTGCTTTCCACATGGCTATTGTCAAACAAAATGAAATCTCAAATTGTACTAGAACTGTCACTAAAATCACAGTGAAGTTCTAAATCAAAACTGAATATACAATACTCACTCTAAAGTTCGAATTAGACTGTTACCCTCTTGAATTATTTCTACTTCCCTTTTCATTTTATTCTGCTATTTCTGTAAGTGTTTGCCTGTCTAAACACTTAAATAAGGATGATATCATAGGCTAAAATGTGAATCATTCTGGGAACTCAGCCATTAATGGAAAAAAATGACATTCACTTAACTTTTTTCTTTGACAATGCCTTACTTAATTAGAGATAGATGCTCCATACAGGTAGAATCCCAATGTAAGTATTTTACTTATACAGTAGCTTTCTGTTCTTGCAATTCTCTAAGAAAATTAAAATTCTGTACAAAGGAAATATTTAGGAAAATTTAATGAGACAAAGAATAATTTAGAACTTTTTTGCTAAGAAAACATAATCAAGAATGTATAAATCTCTTAAAATGTTAGAATAACCTTTAAATAAAGCATAAAAGATTATTTCTTAAACAGCTTAAAAAAAACTGGCACATATGTTATACTCATTCACCTTCTTCCTCAAATAACTCACTTTATTAGCGGGTATAAAACAGCTCAGACATTACTACAATAAATAAATATGTTTGGCAAAGAACATCTGTGTGGCTCCTAAATCAATCAATCAATCAATCAATCAACCAACTCATTTACACACTGGTAAAGTATTAAGCTAGAATAAATATCCAAGGTAAAAAAAAAAAAAAGAAAAGAAAAAAAAAGTTGACATTCACCTTGATACCAAGTTCTGTTTTGATCTGTGTTCCCTTAAAGTCATAAAATCATTCATGACCTTTAAGATAATAATCTGGTTTCAGTCTTCCTCTTTGTCCTCACTTCATACCACATCCCCCAGCATTCACTAGGTTCCAGTCACATTCACCCTTTTCTTTTTTTCAAACAGGACAAGCTCATTCTTGATCCAGGGGGTTTGCATCTGATATTCCTTCCATCTGGAAGGCTCTCTGCCACATTTCTGCATGGTAGGCTCCCACTGATCATTTAGGTCTCAGCTCAAATGCCACTTCTCAGGGGAGCTTCTTTGACTATCGAATTTAAAGTATACCTGTCTTCTCCCCAGCAACACACACATATACTCTCTTCCATTACCCCATTTGTCTGTCTTAATACCATTTATTACTATTTGAAATTATTACATTTAATTACCCTTTTGTTTTCTGTCTCTATGTGAGCTCCCTGAGAGAAGGGAGTTTATTTTTCCATAGTGACAGCCCCAGTGCCAAGAACAAAGCCTGACATATAGTAGATCCTAAATAAGTATTTGCTGAATAACAAATGTCAATAATCATTTGTGTTACTTGGGAACAATTTGTGTCAGCTAGAAATAACAGAATGTTTAAAATTATTTTATTTGTGCTTTGAACATCTTTTGACTTTAACTCTTGTAATATCCACAATGTGATTTCTAGAAAATGGTCAAATTTTTCCTTTGTTGCTTTTTTATAAAAACAGATTGCTAAGAAAATAAGTTTTTAGATACTAGTAGGTATTTAATACCTACCTACATACCTAATAATTACCAAAGAAATAAACTATTTCTTCAAAATGGCTTTTTTTAGTAGAGTTCCTTACTAGCATACTTGTAGTATAGATCTACTAGTATTAGGAGAGGGATCTCCTAATATCATGCTTCAGATTGGAATCCTAAGTGATGGAGTAAAGAGGAACCCATTGTTTACTATGCCTAAATAAAAAGTGCCCAAATCTATTTTAGAATACATATTTAATGTAAAATATAAATGTGGACTTTATGTGGAAAAATACTAAACCAAAAAGTAGAGACATTATGCAAATCTTACTACTTTAAGAATTTTTCAAAACACCAAGAAAAGCTATGTCATATAAATTATAAATGGCTTGTTAAAAAATCACTTTTTTAAAAATGGAAATTCTAATAGTAAACCCAAACTAAGAAAACCTCTAATTGTAAATACAGCTACAGTATGTCATAGAAATAAAAATCTTTATTGGGCACTTCAATTAAAGAGCCCAAATTACCATTATGAAAAAAATAATGCAATATTTTCCATTTAAATCAACACAGCAAACTAATTGCTTACGTTTACTCAATATGCCCCTAACTTAGCTGATTAAAAATATCTATTAAATATAGTTGAGAAAAAAGAATACCTTGTAGCCAAACTGGTAATTCACAATTTAGCCAAACATACTGATATGCTGTAATAGACCACAACTGAGCAAATATAATAGACTACTGTTCTCCTCTTAAATTCTTTAAAACATGTTAATGAAAATTATAACCTGGTTTGGTGGTATCTTCAATGTATGTAGATGAAATACATATGACAACTATAACATACAGGGGTGAGAATAAAGGGATGTATATAGTTAGAAGGCTTCTAAAGTTCACTGAAAGTGGTAAAAAATGAATTTTAAGTAGGTAAAAGGTTTGCTATGTATATCATAACCCCTAGAGCAACCAGAAAAAAAAATGGACAAATTAAAACGGAGTATTATAAAAATTCAAAATAAATCAGAAGAAGGTATAAAGGGGAAATAGAGGAACAAAAAACAGTTCAATTAAATTCAAACATATCAATTGTTACTTTAAATGTAAATGGTTTAAACAAATCACTTAAATGACAGAAACTGTCAGATTGGTTAAATAAGAAAAACAAAGCCCACCTATGGGTTGAATAAGAAATCCACTTTAAATATAATGACATAGATAGGTTAAAAGTAAAAGGATGGGAAAAGACATATTGTGCAACCCTAATCAAAAGAAAGTACAAGGATTAAAAAAAGATTTGCCATGTAAACAGTAAGATTAGGAAAGCTGATGTATACTATATTATTATTAAACAAAATATACTTCAGGGTATTACCAGAAATTAAAAATGAACATTTTATAAGATAAAAGTAGCTATTAATGAGGAAGACAATAATCCTACATTAGTATACACCTAATAATATAGCCTAAAAATACATGAAGAGAAAACTGACAGAACTAAAGGGAGAAACAGATTGATCTACAATCACAGCTGGAGGCTTTAATACCCATTCCTTGGTAACTAATAGAACTTATAAAAAATAATCACTAAGCATATACAAAATTTGAGTAAAACTACCAACAACCTTGAACTATTGACATTTATAGAACACTATACACAAAAATGCACAAGAACAGTCACCAAGATAGACCATATGCAAAGCCATAAAACAAGTTCTAGTAGTTAGTTATCAAATAAATAAAATCATACAGGATATTTTCTGACAACAATGGAATGAAATTAGAAATCAATAGCAATAAGATATTGAATATAGTCCCAAATATTTGGAAATTAACAACATATTTCTAATTAACCCATGGGTTAAGAAGGTCCCAGAACTGTATTTTCTGCAACTAGCCAGAACAATAGTTTCTATCCCACATGCTCTTCTTATAATGTGACTCTGTCTAATACTCTGATACTTCATCAAGTGGTGGAGGTCTGTGTTTTCTCCCCTTGAATCCGAGTGGTTTTCCAACTAATGAGGAAATGGCACAATGTTACCGCTAAGACTAGGTCTTTAAAGGCAATACAGCTTCCTCCTGGTTTTCTTAGGACATTTGCTCTTGGAACCCAGCTCCATGCTGCCAGGATGCCCAAGTACCACATGGGGAGGTCTCATGTAGGTGTAATAGTAATAAGACCAAAGGAAGGTTCCAGTTAATATCCAGCATTAACTGCCAGATATGTGAGTGAGCCTTCAGATGATTCCAGTCCCTAGCAGTCAAGTCATGAGTCACCCCTGGCCTTCAAGTTTTCCCAACAAAGGACCCAGATCAAGTTTTCACCACTGTGCCCTTTCTGAATTCTTAGCCCATGAAATTTGTGACCATAATATAACTGTTATTTGGGTGGTTTGTTACACAGAAATAATAATGGGACCATAAAGGAGGTAAGAAAATATTTCAATATAAATAATAAAAAAAAGTAAAAGAAAAAATTAGTCTCCCCCCCAAAAAATTAGTAAGACTTAGAGTGAGAAATGTATAGCGTTAATGCAAATAGATGGAAATAAGAAATCTAAGAATAGATATGAATGAAATAGAAAAACAAATAAGAGAGAATAACAAAGTGCAAGCTGGCTCCATGAAAAGATTAGTAAAATTGGTAACTCCTTGGTAAGATGAACCAAGAAAAGTGAAAAGACATAAATTATTATCAGCAATGAAATAAAAGATATCAACAATAAATCATAAAAGCATTAAAAGGAAATATCATAAACCTTATGCCAATAAATTTGACAAATTAAAGATACAAATTCCATGATAGATACAAATTCCATGAAAAATACAAACTATCAAAACTGATCCAAAAATAAACAGAAAATCTAAATACCCTGGTTCTATGAAAGAAATTGAATTCATTATCAAAACCTTCACACAAGAAAACCTCAGGTCCAGATGATTTCACTAGTGAATTTTAACAAACATTTAAGGAAGAAATAACACAAACTCAGAAAACAGAGAAGGGAATACTTCCTAACACATTTTTGACATTTTCGAAGACATTCAATTAGCACAAAAATAACCCGCTGGTGATCAGGTCTTTTATCTGCACTACCAAACACTTAAACTCTCCAAAAAGTATATTAAAATTTTTTGAATATTCAATCTTACATTATCATTTTGTTCTACCTCTTACAATTCTATCAACTGAGGTAAATAAGTTCTTATTAGTACATACAAAAAGGTCCTGGAAGTCCCGGTTCTATTTCTCCTTAATACTAAATTAATGGAAAATTAAAGCAAAGCATTTGCATAAACACATAGTATGCTTGATATGAATCAAGAACAGATAATGAGAAGTCAGATTGGGGCACAGCTCAGCACATTATTTCACTTACACAAAAAATATTTGCAATTTAAATGCTGGTTTACATTATGTGTTCAGAATAAAAGATTATGCAGATGCTGATTTAATATTTATGAGAAGCAGTTTGACTTCAAAACTATACCAATAGTATTGTGAATTTTGTCAAACACACTTACAGGTTATATAATCTAAATATTTATTAAGTAGTCAATTCCATATTTCTATTCTGGTTTACTGATTCAAAAAGTGTAACATTATTTCTAAATAATCCCTTTAAATGTGGAAAGAATCTCATAAAACCCTTTTCTAGAGATTATGAACTCTGTTTAACTAAATTATTAGAAAGATTATACTCATTGGAGTTATTAAATTTCCTTTCCGGGTGAATGTGGGGAAGAGAGTTTGAAAGTTAAGTAGTCTGCAGGGCGAGAGGAAGCAGAGTCCTGTAGGTCATGGCTGGGACACAGTTTAACATCAGAGATTTAGGGAATGCTTTATAGAGAGGGAATAAATTACTCACCTGGCAAAACTTGGCCCAATAGTATAACTGCAATAAAGAATACATTCTGGAAAAAAAAGATACCCTAATTTAAAATATCTTAAATACAGAATTAAGTTTAAAGAACATCTAGCTGGCACATCTCTTTACATATACTATGCCACAGTTATACTGAGCAGTGAGATAAATTACTGCATACCTGAGAGGAGCTGTTGGATAAATAATTTTTATGTGTTGGAATGTTAAATCTTGATTTAAAACCTCCTTGATCCGCCTTCTTAATCCTTGTCCAGAATCACCTGATGAATCACAAAATCTAGATTAAGATAAATATTTTAATAATGCAATGCATTCAAAAGCAGTCTATAACTTTCATGTCACACGGGGCTGGAATAAGAGATAAAAAAATCTCCATACATAAAAATAAACATAAAGAAACTGATTCATCAATATTAATTGACCAGCCATCAACAGGTAGCAATAATTTTGATTATTTTATTCCTGGCTTCACCACTGTCACTTTGAAGATCTTTTCTAAGTTTCCTCATTTGTTTAGTGGGTATAATAAGAATAAATAAATTGATTTTTCTAAAAGATATTCTTTCTGTATCTATACCTGATTTTAACACTGTAATTTCTTATCTTACTCTTAAAAGCAATAAATCCCTAAAGTGATTGTTAAACTTTTGTAGTTGGAACAACCTAATAAATTTTCTTGGTTAAAACAATAGTAACTTTAAAAAAGGGGTATTCAGTGTACTTTTATTTTTAACTTGAAGAAACTAGAATTTAATTTTGATAATGTATTATATGACCTAAAATAATGATTATATACTCCAAGGCTGAAAAATAATTAAAACTCATAAAAAATTAATGTCTGTATATTTGCACCAAAAAATGGAAGGAACTATAGGTCCATCTTATATAGTTCTGAAGAGTAAATTTAGAGGTCACAACTTTCTTTTTTTCATCAATTAATTAAGATATCAATTCAAAAATTGTCTATCGAATACCTATTAATGTGCTAGGCACTGTGTTCATTGCTAGAGGCACTGATGGGGGGGTGGGGGGAATAGAGCCCCTACTCTCACGGCGTATATAGTTTATTATAAGAAACAGACATTATTCAAATAATCACACAAATAAATGTAAAAGACAAATGTAACTGCTGCAAAGATGAGACACTTGGTGCTGCAAGGGTTGATTATACTCAGAACTGATCAAGTTAAAGAGCTCAGAGATAACCTCACTAGGCTATAAGCTCTGCAAAGCAAGGTTCATTACGTGTTTTATCCAGAGTTATTTTTTCACCTAGTGCCTAGACTAGGACTGACAAAAACTGGGCATCCAACAGATAGTTGCTGAATGCTTTGAACTAAAATCTACAGGATAGTAAGAAGTGAAGTGCAGAAGGAAAGAGTATCTCAGGCAGAAGAAAGGGCAGGTGCTATGACCCTAGACAGGAGGGAGCAATGTGTTATCTAGGAACTGAAAAGCAGAGAATGAGGAAGAACAGTGAGTGCAAGATGAGGAGGGAGAAACTGTAGGAACCTGACAAATCCTAAGAGCATAGAGAAACCAGAGTATTGACAGAAAGATGGCATGATTCTAAGGATCATTCTGGAAGCTGTGTGAAGACGGAACTGAAGAACAAAAGTAGATGCAACGAGATCAGTTAGAAGGCTACTGTTCAGGTGACAGGGTGACAACGCAGACAGAACTAGATACTAGAGAGATTTGCGAAGTAAAATTAACAGAAATTGGCAACAGATTAGTTACGAGGGTTAATGGTCAAAGGTTTCAAGGATGACTAATAGGTTTTTGGCCAGAGCAACTGTGTAAACAACAGTATTACACACTTGCCTAGACAGGGAACACAAGAAGCAACAGGTCTACACAAGTTGAATGACAGGTGCCTCTTTATAATGCATACAAGGTCTCACACCAGGGGTTGTTTGAGCAAATGATAGCCAGGCAGGGGGGCGGACAAAATCAGAGTAAGGTCCTTAAGGACCATATGCCAAGAATGGGTTTTACATTATCAAAGAGTCATTAGGAAAAAGACAGAAGGCAAAAATATGTGGAAAAAGACCTTACGTGGCCCACAAAGCCAAAAATGCTATCTGACCCTTTACAGAAAGTTTGCAGACCCCTGCCCTACACTATCTGGATGCCAGCACCCTCTTAGATATCCTCTCCTACTCTCTCACTCCAGGCACACTAGCCTTACTACTCTTCCTTGAACAAGTCAAGGAACCTACCTCAGAGCCTCTGTCTTGGTTTTCCTTTTGTCTGGAACAGTCTAACCCCGTATGTCCACATGATTCACTCACCAAAGTCTAGCTGTGAAGTGTATGTCATCTTCACAGTGGGGCTTATCCTGACCACTTTATTTAACTGCAACCTCCCCCTACCCGTACCTTCTATCCCCCTTATTCTGCTTTCTTTTTTCCATAAAACTTACTATCTTCTACTATATTATTTGTTCACAACAACATAAGCCCCATGAGAGCAGGGATTTTGGTTTGTTTTTATGCTGTTATGCTAAAAGCCTAGAACACTGCCTTGCACACAGAGGCCATGTGACATATTTCTTGAATGAATAGATTAAAGAATGACTATCAGGCAGTTGGATAAACATGTTTAGAATTCAAAGGAGGCCCGAAAAGGAGACACAATTTTCAGTCACTGATATACAGGTAAAAATAGAATCTATGAGCTGCTACGGAGTTTAGCCTGGGGAGAAAAATGTACAGTGAGGAGAGGATCTAGGACCAAATTTTGAGGAATCCCATCACTAATGGCCACACAGAGGAGAGGATGAGTCTGTAAAAGAAACCAGAAGGAGCACATAGAGATAGAAAGAAAATCAGGAGAGGTTTTTGAGAAGAAAGCTGAAAGCTGCTGACAGTTCAAATAAGAGGAAGACTGAAAAACGTTCATTACATTTAACAAGAGCCAACTCAGGCTCAGTGCTGAGCCTTATTACATGGGGAGAAAGCCATAAACAAAAACACATGGTTTGGGCTTTTGTGAACCTTATAGTTTAGTGTGGAATACAGACATTAAATTAGGTAATTACAAGTATGAATACCACTGAAAGGAGAACCAGTGTCCTACAGGAGCAAAGAACAGAGTGAATTAATCTAATCTGAGAGATTGAACAAAGCTAATTAAACTATCATTTACTTTTATCATACCAAAAGAAAGTACATCTTCAGTATTTTATTAGCAGGGAAGGTGCAAATTAAATTGGCTATATAAAATTTACATTCCTGTATGTTCTTCTATGGCTGCTGTATCCTCGAAGAAAATCTCAAGCTTTAAAGATTTTTTTTTAAAAACAAAATATACACTTTTTCAGCCTTGAAGAGTAAGACTGAATGCTACAAAACAACACCCATCCATCCATTCACAATGTCCACATTTTGAAAAGCCAGCACCTTATTCCATGGTAAAACTGTCATAGTAAAACTGTTTTAATTGGTTAACAGATGGTAAAATTAACTTATGATAAAACTGTTATAAGCAGTTTTCCCATATTTGGATTAACCAGAAGCCAAACATCTTCTATAACATAACCACATATATTAAAGTCTAATGTAAAATCACTAGCCTCTAACATGGATGACAAAGATCTACTCCCAGTAAGAGTTTTATTTACTTCAATGGAGATTTAAACACATAGGAATCACATTATATTTGCATACTTGGCAGAATTCTCTGGATAAATTTTTTGTTCAAAATACAAAGGGAAAAATATATATACAATATGTGACTGGGTTTTAGAGACATGCCCTTACAGGTTATAAATATGTCAGTAATTTGAAATTGAAAATAAGGATAGTCATTTAAGCAAAGTGGTCCAGGGGAAAAAAAGAACATAATCTAGGTGTTCTTCCTAATGATACTGTGAATTAATTAACTTACTTATGAGAAGGGGTATAGTATAGTAGTAGGGAATTTTTGGGTATTTATAAATGAACACCCTTGGAACCCTGAATAGTACTACCAGTTTCCTAGTTACAAAGCATTGCTGTCATCTTGAACACCTCATCTTCCAAATATATGTCCAGTCTTTCCCTTTAAACATCATTGGTTGGCCCTTTTCTTCCCCATCTCAAAAATGATACATCCTAGTGCAGGGTTTTTCACTTTACCCCACAAAAGCAATGATTTTGTAGTCAGAGAAATTTGGGTTCAAATACCAAATTCCAAATCCACCCCTACTCACAGTAATAGCCAAGTGACCTTGGGCAAGCTGTTGAACCTATCTGGTCTCATTTTCAAAATAAAGAGAATACCTCCCACAACTGTCCATTTCCATTTCTCTACCCTGTACCTTTCCAATTCCCTCCACTATCCAATCATCATCCCTTTTAAGCCACAGGTCTCAGCTCAAAGACCACTTTCTTTGAAAAGTCTGACAAGCTCTTCATCTTTCAAATGCCTTAATAATGCCCAACCACATTTTTTTTTCCTTACAATTCACTTGGCAGTAAATCACACACCATCTTGTGATCTTCCACTCACTGCTGACTCAAACTAATTGAATTGTTTTTGTTTTTAACTTTAGGTAGGCCCCCTGAGGACACCGGCTGTGTCTCATTTCTTTAAAAAAACATTTCCTGTGAACTTATTACCCTGGGCCAATCATTGGGGGTGCAAAGATTAAAACAAGGGTCCTTACTCTTGAGGAGCTCACAATCCAGTGCAGAAGACAGACATAAGTAATTACAGATGAGTGTTAAGAAACGATATACGGAATTAAGTGCACGTTACTAAGGGCAGGCAGTGGGAGGAGAATCCCTGTGCCTGGGACTCAGTTGACTCTGTGCTATATCTTGGAAGTTTAATGGCACAGGGAGAGAAGGGGAAAGAAGGGAGCAGGAAAAAGGTAAAGGAGAAAAGGCACTCCACCCCTGGCACAGTGCCTCACAGAAAGGAGACACTCAGTAAATATTGTCTAAGTTAACTGTTATCTAAATTCTCTACATTAGTACGGGAGACTGAAAGCAAGTAATGACAAATAATCCATTGCGGTTGAAAACTCAGGTCACTAGTAGCTGACCCTGAAAAGCACTAAATAATTTATTTGCCTCTAGCGGAAGACTTACCTTACTAACTCGCTCTGTTTAAACTTGGGGCCAAGAATGGGGCGGTGGTAAGGGTTGCACTGGAGAGTGTTGTGCATGGAGGGCTGGCCGACAGCGGCGGGACACAAGGGCCGGAAGCGGGGTGGTGGGACAGTGACCGCAAGGTAGAAAGAGGAAGACAAGGGTGGACGGCTGGGGACAGCTGACCCTGCCCGTGCGTCCACAGCCGGGGGCTAGCTAGGGGACAGCCACCCTCTCCGAGCCCACTGGGCCCCAAACGGTGCCTCCTCCACTGGGGCAACACTGGGGCAACCGAAGGGAGGATGTTTCCCAAGCTGCAGAAAACCGGGACGTAAAACTGCAATCCACCTGAGCCATGCAGGAAGATCAGAGAGGCGCTGTGCCTCCCAGCCGGCGACACCACACAGCGCTGCAGGAGGACAGAACCAGACGCCGCCGCCATCGCCGACACCTAGAGCACAGCCGCAGACCCCGCCCCTGCGCCGCCGCGCGGGGCCGCGCACGCAAGCACGCAGACCCCGCGCGGGAGCACGCATGGGGGCGCGCATGCGCGGCGTAGCTGGCGCGTTCCTGCCTCTGAAGAGGTTTTTAATGTGCTGGGGTCGAGTTTGAGGCAGTTCTAGCTGCGTTGGGTTTGGTTTTGCTAAGAACCGTACTCTTCATGTGTCAGCCTCATATGGGCTTTTGTAATGACTAATGGATATATTTATATCCCAAGCATTTTCTGTAAGGTTTTTAGCTGCAGTCCTAAAACTTAAGTTACCTTCTTATTTGGAGAAATATTATTGTTATGTTTAGAAGTTAACAGATACAACCATATCTTAGCTTCCACTTTGAGCGGCGGGACACAGCTTTTTATATACAGGGTAAGCCACGCATGTTAATAATTCTTCTTTGTGTGTTTTTTAAAAAATAGTTTGCAAAGCAAATCTGATTTCATGAGATGTCACTTCATACTCATTAGGATGACTGTTATCAAAAAAGGAGAAAATGAATATTGGTGAAGATAATGTAGAAATTGGAACCCTTGTGTGTTGCCAGTGGTAATGGCAAATGATGTAGAAACTGTGGAAACCGAATGGTGGTTCCTCAAAAAGTTAAATATAGGCTTAACCATATGATCTGGCAATCCCACATCTATTAATAGGTGTATACCCAAAAGAAATGAAAGGTACTCAAACAGATACTTGTACACCAATGTTCATAGCAGCCTTATTCACAATAGCCAAAAGGTAGAAACAACCCAAATGTCCATCTGCAGATGAATGGATAAACAAAATGTGGTGTATACATACAGTGGACTATTGTCCAGCCTCAAAAAAGAATGAAATTCTGACACATGCCACAACATGGATGAACCTTGAAAACATATGCAAAGTGAAATAAGCCAGACACAAAAGGGCAAATGCTGTATGATTCCACTTATTTGAGGTATCTACAATAGGCAAATTCACAGAGATAAAAAGTAGAATAGTGGTTACCAGGGGCTACGGGGAGGGAGGGAATGAGACGTTATTGTTAAATGGGTACAGAATTTCTGTTTGGGATAATAAAAAATTTTTGGAAATGTACAGTGATGATGGTTGTACAACATTGTTAATGTACTTAATGCTACTGAACTGAACACTTAGTAAATTTTTTGTTAGATGCGTTTTACCACCATTTAAAAAATACCCCAAAAAATGGAATTACTTCCTATATAAAGGCCTAAACAAAGTCACTTTTAACACTGCAGCCTGTAGCCCTAGCAAGTGACTCTTTCCTTATGTAAAATTCAACAAAGCAACACAGTAGAACTGTAAGTGCCCTTAAACACTGGCCTTCCATTCATTGTAGTTTGCATCACATTTAAGCAATTACAACTTATCTTTCATTTGTTCAAGGTAATCGTGCTGCCCCTAAGTGACTAAATTGTTTACTATCAAGGGTTAGTTGCCAAGATAAGCTCTATGATATCATAGTGTCTTATCAATGCTATCAATGGGAATGGTCCTCCATGCCATTAGTTAACCAGATCAAAAAGAAACTCTAAGTCATTTCTCCAAAGCCTATAGATCTGCAGCTCAGAGGACTCAGAATGAAGTCAGGTGAAGGTGGGCTGAGCTCTGATAGCCACGTTTTAAAAATATTTCTGTCTCTAGACTTGCCTTCCCACGTGAGTTCTCCACAACCTTTAGTAGCCAGGTGAGAAGAAGGCAGTGCTGCTAGGACAGGTCACTTGGAGATATGCCAGGTAAGGCTTTGACTTCTACTCTTAGACCTTCATTTACTTCCAGAATACCTTGCTGTAGACTACCCCCTTGCTTTTGAGATAACAAAAAATCAGAAATATAATTATTTAATAGTTGTTATTACTGATAACAATAATAAACAACTGACACTTAGGGGACTAAGTGCCAAGCACTGTCTTAAGTTAATTCCCGTGAAACTCTGTACTATTACTATTTTATTTTGCCAATGAGGCTCAGAGAGGAAGGAACTTGGCTCAAAGTCATACTGCCAGTCAGTTGTAGAGCCTGGACTCACATTCTGTGCCTGACTCTAGGATCCAGGTCCTTAACTATTACCCGTATTTACACATTAGCCCACAGAAATAAAGCAAGGCCATGTCTGAATTATTTTATTTATTTATTTATTTATTTATTTATTTTTGAGACAGGGTCTTGCTCTGTCGCCTGGGGCTAGAGTGCAGTGGCGTCATCTTAGGTCACTGCAACCTCAAACTCCCAGGCTCAAGTGATCCTCCTGCTTCAGCCTCTGGAGTATCTGGGACTACAGGCACATGCCACCACATCTGGCTAATTTTTCTATTTTTTGTAGAGACAGGGTCTTGCTCAGGTCAACTATTTCATTTTAAAAAACAAAAACCTGGAATTTGTATTGTAGCCCTTTAGAGTCTCTGTTTATTAGGACTTCCTGTGTTTCTTCAATTTTCCCCAAGCCTCACGGTGTTAGTTCCTGGTTTGTTCTTCCGGCTGGATGAGCACCGGCATAAACAGGTAGATAAAGCAGGGGCAGATACCTGAACGTTGGGATTCTGAGTTTCACCTATAACTTGACCCTACCCAGATTCAGGGTCATTATTAGAATAAGCCAGATTCTTCCAAACCTAATCAAAGTGCTCTTTTATTTCCAGTGATTTAAATGCTTAGCTATTGTTGCTATTCCTTTCATCTTTATTTATTTATAGGACAAGCAAAAGGTTTTAGATTACTATATTTAGAGATGCCATCTGGTAGGCAAACTATTGAACAAAAATGTTTTGTTCCTTTCATGTAACTGTACTACTTTGAAAGGTAATTATGTTTCAGGATAGCTGTTTGCTTCTTTTATGGTAGATCTTTTGCCCTATTAAACTTGGGGGAAAATTATCCCTGGAAAATTTTCATTGATACATTATTTTACTCTCTGTGTATCTCCTAATTTTTGTTGTTGTTATTGCTACTCATTTGGTCTTAATGAATTTATACGCACCCCCTTTTGGTAATTTCAGTTCTAAACTAAAAAAAGCAAGTAAACAAAACAAAAGCCAAAGAAAAGAAAAAAAACTCTCCTGTTTTGCTGGGTTTCAGTATGTATTAGGATCTACAGATATAAATGGCAAAGTCAGAGTTTAGTTCACTGTTCTGCTGGGTGTTTAGAAGTCCTTTGGGGTCCACTTGTTGGCTTTAAAAAAAATTGAAAGTTTAGCCATTTAAAGTAGTATATTTGGCATTTTCAAATGATAACAGTTAAATGAAATTGCATTAGTCATGTAGACAGTACACAGTTGTGCATTTGTTGTTTTCCTCATTCTTAAGAATCAAATCTTACCCTCTTCACTGGTTGTTTTTTATTTGTTGCATTATTCAAAAGGACATATACATGAACAATAAATACGCATTGCACAAAATGTCTGAGGTTTAGGTAATTTAAAAATTTTAATAAATTAACAAGTTTCTTTATACATTCTCCCTATGCATTTATTAAAAAAACAAAACAAAAGACTAGAGAAAAGCTTAAAGGTCCTGAACCCTTATAAAAATCTCATTTTAGAAATAAGATTTTAAGCTTTAATATAACCATTGCCAAAGTTCTGGGGACCTTAAACGTTTTCAGTTCAGTCTTTCTAGATACAGATGTCAGAGTTCCTCTACTCCACCTCCCTACTCCTACTAAATGGGCGTGGTCCCATTCCCTTTACAGAACAGAAGGGCCACCTGCGGCACTGTGAGGTGGGCTGAGGCAGCATTGGCAGTGGCGGTAGGGGAACACATGAGCTACTCAAACAGAGAGCAAACACTGTCTTGGAGCATGGGTAGTTATCACTTTGCTGGATTATTAACAGTCAAAGTGATCCACACAGCAAAGCCATGTGTAGGCCCTAGGGGAAGACAGTGAAAGTTCTTCTCCAGAGTGCAGGCTGGATGCCTGGGCACCAGAACAACGTTCTTTTCATTGCCATGTGTCTCTTCCCTTTCCTGGGCACCTGCCATGGCCAGTTCTCAAATTCCCAAGTTACCTTCTGGAAAAGCTTCTTATTCAACTTCCTCTAAAGCCTCATATGAATCTCGAAACTCCCTCCTCCAATCTTCATATTTGCCTATGTACTCTAGAACCTATTACTTTTTCTTCTATAACAGATCTTGCTGGCATTCCAAATCCAGAGCAAGAATTAGTAGCAACTCCTAACCAGGTTCTGTTCCCTTGATGACAGGGAAGGTTCAATCTTCAAACCCTCCAGTGAGATGAGGGGAAGTCATTGCATTCCACACATCTATTACAAAGAAAAGAAAGAAAAGCAAAAAGAGTAATTTACCTATTAATACAGTCTGAACGTCTATATTCTGCTACATTCATTTAAGGGAAAGTTATATGTGTATATGTATATAAAAGAATATATATGAAAGAATGTATATATTTGTGTGTGTGTGTATGTGTGTGTGTGTGTATATATATGTATATAAAAAAATATTGAAGCATTGAAATGACAGTAAGGAGTCCCTGTTCCAGCTTCAGGGTGATAAGCTGTGTAACGTTAGGCAGGCCATTTATTTCACTGGACATATTTCTCCAACTTTGAAATAAAGAAGTAGGGCTTGATGGAGAAGCTCTCAGGTTCTATGAATCTAAGATCATGAAGATCTTGTGCTACTTTTATAAATATACCTATGATATTTAATTCTGCTCATAACATTATGGTTCAAAATACTTAATTGTACTGCATAGATTTCTAGTTAGTAGTATTAGAAAGATCAGCACATATGATTCTCCCCTGTTCTTGTGTGGCTGAGTTTAGCACCCTTATTCTCTTCCTGTTCTTTCTAGGATGGCTTCTAAAAGCCAGGAAAAAAAAATTTAAGAGGATCTTTTTCACAGATAATCAGAAAATATAAAGTCAATCTTTGTAATTTAAAAAAGGAAGTGGAATTTATTCTGAAATGGACTATTTTCAGGATGTGTGTGTGTGCATATCTCTCTGTATCTGTGTATATATGAATATTTTCCATGGGTCAATGATATATATATCATTGATATCAAGGTATGACAATGGATTTTCTAGTGTCATAACTATATATTAAGAAAATAAAAAGCTTTGTGTCATTCTCCTTAATTCAAATTCTAAAGATAAATTAATAACATTCCTTTGTCTTATGATAGTTCCAGAGAATTTACTTTCTTATAGAATGATGGCAAAACATCATTCTTCAAGAGCAGATATTCTTTGTGTAGGTTAAAAATGGATGCAACTGTATATAATCCAAAAGAATTGAAAGCAGGATCTCCAAGAAATATGTGTACACTCATGCTCATAGCAGCACTGCTTACAGTAACTGAGAGATGGAAGCAATCCACATGTCCCTCAACAGATAAACTGATAAACAAAATGTGGTATGTACGTATAATGGAATATTATTCAGCCTTAAAAAGGAAGGAAATCCTGTCACATGCTACAAGAGGGATGAATCTTGAGGACATTACTGTAAGTGAAATAAGCCAGTCACAAAAGGACGAATACTTCGTGATTTCACTTATATGAGGTATCTGAAGTAGTCAAATTCACAGAAACAGAAAGTAGAATGGTGGTTTCCTGGGGCTGGAGAGAGGGGTGGTGAGGGAGTAGTTGTTTTATGGGTATAGAGTTTCAGGTTTGCAAGATGAAAAAGTTCTGCAGATCTGTTCCCTAACAGTGTGAATATACTTAACACTACGAGCAGTACACTTAAAAATGGTTAAGATGGTAAGTTTTACATTTTTTGCTTTTTAATCATGATAATAAGTGGATGAAAGTGATGAGAAGTTTAAAGCAGTGATTATTCAAAATACTAATTTGTCATTCATTACATATTTTCATTCATATGCATTCGTTTCATTTTCCTTCACAGGGGTTAACAGAGTAAAAGAATATAAGTGAGAATAAATGTCTTTGCTAGATACTTTGGCAAATCTGAAAACCCATACACAATTCCAAAGTAAATTATAGGCAAAGCTGTCAGCAATCTGTGGAGGAAGATATAACAGATTTGAGGTGGGAAAACCTGGGTCTGAATACTTGTCCTGCTATGGCTAGCACTGTGGTCTACTAAATTATAGTTGCCTTAAAGGCAAGAACTATTTTATTTATCCTGTATTTTCCTGAAATACCTGGAATAGTGTCTTAGATATTATTTGTGGGAATTAAATTATATTTTTAATTGAGTTATATTTTGAAGAAAAAGGTTGAACGAAGAGGGGAACTCTGCATTTCTTCTGGCATCTACTTGTTATTCTGGCATGTAGGCAGTAGCCAGCAGAGCGAGAGAGGTGGACAGACCAAGACTTGGAGAAACCAGACAAGGCCAGGGCCAGGATCACAATATTAGGGCTGGTTGCCAGCTTCACATGGGAGGCAAAACTTTTGAAAAACACAAAGCCCAATATGAATAAATCTTGTAGTGAGAACCAAAAAAAGCTAGGACATGACCCTGAGTGAAAAGAACTAGGTCATAAAAGACAAGGAAAGGAAAGAGCCATAATACAGGAAGGCTGGTGTCTTAAAATGTGGCATATGTGACTGGAGCACAGAGGTCAGCCAGCCCAGGAGGAAGGGACTCTGTACTATGGCAAGGCTATTAAATTGATGGTGACTATGGGTAGGGGTTATTTATGGTCTCATTTAATATTTAGCTTAAAGTTATGGACCCTCTCAAGTAAAAGGGACACCAACAAACACACACACACACACACACACACTTCACTTTGAATGCACTTTAGAGGGTTTGTGAACTTACCAAAGTTAATCAGTGGGCACCCTAGAAATCCGTGGAACTCAGGATGTGACTCACGTGTCTCATGCTTTTATACTTTTGAGGGCAGCAACACATAAAATTAATGGTCTCTGGTCCATTCCAATTGCCAACAAGGCAAAGCTTATGAGAGGTCCTGTGCTTTATATCTTCAACTAAATCCAAGCAGCACTGTTCACCTGGTGCTAGCTATCATATTGTCCAGTTTAGTTGGTATAAAAAAATTAACTAACTTCTATAGTGGTTGTCTCCCAAATTTTTATATTGTTATGTCCCTATCAGTAAAAAGTTTTCAGCACCTCTCTTATAAATGTGTATTTATTTATTTATAAATTATATGAATGCATTATTGTGGTAACATATTATGTACATACTGAACATAAATAAAAGTGGATATGTAAAACATGGGATAAAAGCAAAATATAAATCAATTATAATGTTTTCTTTCCATATTCCGAGGGACTGTCTTGTGCACCCTTGAAGTGTAGTCATCTTACTTAGAAAACATGATTCTCTAGGGTGGTTTTGCAAATTCAAGCATGGAAATAACAAACAAATGAAGTCAATTTTATAAGAATGCCTCATTTTAAGAAAGCATAAGTTACATCCCAAAGTCTAAATGTACAAGATAAATTAGATTATGGTTTAATTTATATTTCAGTGAGTGTCCATTTCTGTGACCTTCTTGCAGGCAAACTGGATTTTTTTTTTCATTTTTATATTCCCAGTGTCTGTACTATAAAAGGATTCTTCACAGAGTTACTTTTTTAAAAAGATGCTTTTACAATGCATCTATTATAAGAAGTGATACCAGTTTTCCAAAGCTCTTTAGGAATACACTTTTATTCATCCTCCCAGTTTTATTTTGGGAAACACCCAGTCTCGTATTCTATTCTTCTCACCATGTTGAACACCAAGAATTTTCCAAATGTGCTATGCTGTCTCCTGCCCTTTCACCTTTGCCCATTCTAATCTCAGCCAGGTGTAGCTATCCCCATTCCCTCCTTCACCTGCCTACTTATTCTTCAAAACTCAGGTCTATCGTCTCTTCTATCAGTCCTCTTCTACTCGCTCCTATAACAAACTCAGCTGCCACTAACATAGCATTTGCACAGTTGACTGTTTACTTTTCTGTTTTTCCCTCCTTATGCCTACATTGTAGGCCTGAGAAATAATAGTATCAACAAAAATAAAGAGCTTCCCTTTAGTGTTGGCACTGCGCTAAGTCTTTAGTCATTCTTTCACTTGAAGGTAGTATGCAGATGTGTGTATGTGTATGTGTGTATGTAGAGAAAAAGAATTTTTGCTTGATTTTTTTCTTGCATTACCCATTAATTTATAGTTACATGGTCATTATACAATGCATGATACACAAAGGACATTCAAAAATATCATTAACTACTACTGTTTCAATAGTAAAAGTACAAGAGACAAACAATTTACTCAATGATTTGGATTTTATAAAAACATACGCTAAACACCAGCTTTTGGAACCTTAACTGACAATCTCAACTGCTTGCTTCAATTTGTACCAAAGATGGTCTTTGAACAATTGTTTATCCAGGTATTTTAGTTCTTTTTTCAAAAAATTTGTATATTCTTTTTACTAGCATTGAAATCAAACTGGAAAAACATTAATAATATTTTATTTATGAAGACAAGTGAGTTGACTCTAATAAAAATACTGATTTACATCTTGCTTCTCAGTGAGAAATGCCACCCATGAAGTCGGCTGGCACTTGCTGCTAGTAATAATATAATTTCAAGAAAGACAGAAAAAGTACATACCTTCATTTGCAAAAATGTGAATTACTTATTTTTCTTAATAGAAAATGTAAAGGGCATCCATATTTAGCTGAAAACAATCTAACAGCACATATTTATCTAAAACATGTAAAACAACAAAAGGACTTGTCATAAATTAACATAGACTATAAGAATGTATCTCCCTTTCTATAGAGCATAGACATATAATTTAAAATCTAAAAAATTAAAGCATTAAAAGATAAATTATAGTCAGCTCTCATTAATTTAGTAATTTTTTTAAAAAAAGGAGTAAGTTCATATATGCTATATAGATTTAAATCTTCCTCTTCCTTACAAAAAAAAATCCTACTTATGTAGGATTTTTATATCATGTAGGTGGAGTTCATAGACAAAAAACATTTTTCACGGTTATTAAAATCATCATATATACTAACAGTTCCCCTCTCTTGCCACTCTTGTTAGAGAATAGTTCAGTTTAGTCACATGGTTAACATCTGGAAGTCACTCAAGGTAATAACTACCACCAATTTGTTGCTTATTCAGAGGAGACATACTAGAATGGAAGTAAAGAAGGCAAATTCCATGTCTCTTTTGAGACACACAGACTCAGATGTCATTATTGTCTTTAAGCCATTCATTAGGCCAGTAAAAAGACTGAACTATCAATAAATATGTTCTTTGTCTTAAAATAAACTTCCAGAAAACATAAAAAGGCACTGCAAATGAAATCTCTTGATTATTTCAGTTCACACAGGACGTGGTTTTCATTTTGACCCATGGCCCTGGCCATAAACACAAGATGCATGCATTTTTTTCCTACAATTTGTGCTTTGTGTAATGCACCAAGTTTCTCTCATAACATCATTAAGCAGACTTGTTCATTTCTGAGTATGGAAAAAAAAATACAGAGTATAATATAAAAAGTTCAGCCATACTCTTTGTACTTAACTACAGCCATTTTTAAACTGTGTTTCACAGATCTCTAAGGCATTTTCAATAGTGCCAATCCAAGAAGTTTCTCTAGTGATTTCTTTAAAATAGAGTTTAGTAATGATGATATTTTAATCTTGTCCCTATGACTATTTCTGTAGATTCTATGGCATTTAAAAGATTCATGTGAGCGTGAAAAAAAAAAAAGATGTAAATGCTGTAAAGAACCAAATATTTTTTTTCTTTTAAATAGTGGTCTATGTCACAGATTAGAAAAAAAATTAAAGGTTGTTCTTTACATTCAAAGGTTATGCTAATCATGGCAATTATTTGGGGATCTGTAGCTTAAAATGAATTCCTTTGAAGACAGAACTTTAATTTCTTGTTCTCAGAGGTTGTCATTGTTTTTAATTATTGTCTTTTTTGACCAGTGATTGACTAAATCCTTTTCTCAAAACATGTCACCAAGTTCCACATTACCACATTCTTAGCTATTCTCCCGATGGGTCTTGCCTGCCTCCCACATTGTTTGGAGAAGTACTTATTGAATCCATAAGAGTGTTTCTGTCAGGTCTTGTTGTTTGCAGTTGACCCACTTAAGTTCACTAAACTTTTTGGGTATTTTGTGCCTAGCCCAGTGAAGTTGTGTTATGATCAACATAATTTTAATTCAAGTGGGTGAAAATCTCATTGTAAGGGACATGAAATCAGTGATTACTCATGTACCCAGATGTCTCATGTTAATGCAAAATTGTCCAGTATTCACCACATGCCAAATGTGAACAGTACAGTCTTAAAAACATTGTAATAATTTTCCCTTCCAGTGTGAAATCAGGAATCACTGTTAACTTCCTAGAGATAATACAAAAATGGGGTAAATTGATCTTCACAGTATTAGTTATCCTCAAAGTTCAACTGGATACCAAAAATTTAGTAGCTATTACCTGAGGATTGGTAACTACCTAAGGATCAGTAGTAAGAACTTTCGTTAAACTTAATCAAGTTAGATAAACTGTTAATAGCACTGGTAGAGATTGCCTGCTGTGTCCTAAACACTGTAACAAAAGGTAATTGACAAGTCGCTGCTGTTAAAGAACTTATGTTCCCTATCTTTGCTTTTGGAATATAGCAGCAGAGTGGTGAGAAAAAAAGATACATTTTAAATCTATCTGCTTAGTATTTAGAACCTACTACAACTAACTAAAATTCTTCATGTTTTTACCATTTCCGTGATACTTAAAGTTAGTAACACTAAGAGTAATAACAGTGACAGGGTAATGGATTTGTTCCTGGAAATCATCTGTTATTTGTAGAACTTGAATATGTTTGTGAGGAGAATACTCCAGTGATGCATTTTATTAAATTATGGAACATAAAAATGGTAATATTACACAGCTTATATAATTGTAGTCTTGAATTGTGTCCTATAAAATACATGCAATACACTCAGATACTTCTGGGGAACTTTTCAGTGGCTTCTTCATGTATTTGCACATTTTAAAAGCTGTAATCAGAATTCCCTTATTTCATGGTATTATTTACTAATCTGCACATGATTTAGGTTACCCAAATGGTACTTTCCCAAATGTTCGTCATGTTTTTTGGGTTTCTCAATTAGTACTTATAAATTTTTGTCATTATTTACTACTATAATAAGTGTTATTCTGATGCTATGAGTATTTGATTATGTGTTCGTTAAACCCATTGGAAAGTTTATTTAACCAAATGGCATAGAGTGTGTCCACTATCGTAATACATTATGCTAAATACTCATGGTGTATTAAAGATAAATCAGACTTTGGTCCTACCCTTAAGGAATTTACATTTAGTAGGGAGACATGAAATGTACACCTATAATACAAGGTAAATAATAAAAATGGCTATGATAAGTTTATAGGTAATTTTTTAATAAGTTCAGAAGAAAGAGAATATATTTCTAGCAATGTAAAATCAGAGAAGGTATATGAAGAATAATCATAAATTTCTAAGTACTATAATGAGAAGTTCCTAGCCAGTGTAGTCTAACAGCACCTAGAAGCCTTAGGGTAGGGCCTTGAGCTATTCTAAGTCCTCTGGTTTCACTGAACTTTAGTGTTTCCCATGGGGAAGGAATGTACCCTGACAATGCACACTTCTGCCTCTCTTTTCTTGCTTACCTTGTACTGGCTGCATCTCATGTGTTTCAAGACCCTGAATAAAGGGATTTTTTCTGTGATAGATTTGGGATCTCTTGCTATCACAGTACAGTTTTCTGTGATTTATTAGGCCTATGTGACTTGGATATGGTAAACTTGCAGTAGATGTTTGCTGATTGAGTGTTGAATAAGTGACTAGTGAGTGAGTGAGTGAGAGAGTGAGTGAGTGAGTAAATGACCATCAGCTGGGAAACAAACCAGCCCAAGAGAAACAGCTGGGTCCTGATTATATTGTTTCACGTAAATTACACAAGGGCTATTAGCATCATTCTTTGAACTCTATTATAGTTATTCAACAAATATTTGTTGAACGAGATGTTCCTCAAAATCCTTAAGTTGTACACTCATATTACGGTGTTTATGTTGTTAGGGAAGGCTCAGTCTCCTTGTAAAAGGGATAATCCTGTTTCACTACTGGATAAATAGATCATTATGCAGTGTTTCCAACAGCTTTTCTAGAAATGACCCCTTTGAGGTTCAAAAAGGAACCAAAAGTGATTAGATTTTACAAATGTTATGCCACTTCTTATTATGTATAATATTCAATAAAAAGAAAATCCCACAAGACAATTCTGTTTGCCCCATGGGCCTAGTACCATGTAGTCTCATTCTTGCAGCATCTACATTTTGGCATTTGTTTGTCAAAAATGGGGTGGAGGTAAAAGTATTCTTTCTGCCAGTTTATATGATGCCATAAAGCAGTATTTTTCATTTTTCAACACTTATTAGCTCAGCTCCCCAGCTGTGTAGCACCACGCCCTGGTGTGAAATTGAGAGAGAGAACTCTGACAAGTTTATATTGGCTTAAATTTATAGCTTTTCTTTTGGGTGGGGGAAGGGTTTTTTTTTTTTTTTTTTAAAAAAAAGGACATTGTAATTTTGTGATATTGTGTTACTAAACCTCTGTAACACAGAATAATAGCCCATGGGAATGATTATCTGTGTATCATGTTTAGCTCCCCTAAAGAAATGTTAACAGCTATGTAATTAGAGGAAAAGTGAAGTAGGAAGTTAATTAATTAATGAATTAATTGACCCATTTAATCTAAGTGCTTTTATATCCTGCAAAATGTGTAGCTCAGTGCCTTGCATGTAAAGTATGTTCAAATGTGTGAGCCAATAGAGAAAAATACAAGCTCAAACTCCACTTTAATAGTTGGATTTTGACATAATTATTTATATAATTGCTTCAAAACTCTATTTTTCTTGTTTTCTGGAGAGCAATTTTAAAGAGACAAAGTTAAATTGACTTGGTTTGGTATTGTCAGCAGGAAATAGGTGAAAACAATTACTGTAGCATGATGTAGCACATTAAAGTGAAATGATTGACTACAAGCTAAAAATTTTAAAATAAACAAACTTAATCCTTGGCTGCTTCTTTCTTGCTCTCACACACACCCTAACATGTGACAAAAACGGGGGAGATTCTTGAAGCATTTTTTAAGATCCATCTTGAGTAAGACAGTACAAGTAAACTCATATAAAGCTCCCTATATTTATGTTGTATGAAAGGCTTAAATATCAATACGAAATCAGGTTTGTAGCCTGTTACTAAGTAATACTCTACATTGGAAGGTAGAGTGAAAGAAGAGCCTTTACAAATCCTAAGCAAGGCTTGAAAAATATGCCCAAATACTCCAAGCCAGGGTAGGAGGGGAGATCCATGCGTCAAGACTTGCATAATGCCCAGGCTGGCACTGATAGTACATAAATACCTTCATGTACTGTCAGAATAAACTGGAAGCTACCTTAATTGGTGTAATGGCTTTGTTTGCACATGTAAAATGCAAAGCAACGATTGTATATCTTCTAAAATAATCTTGAAACTCCAGGGCCATCTACAATTAGGTGAGTTCTTTTAATCCCTATAATCATAATCTTACTTCAGACATAAAAACAGGGCACTGGACATTTCAACAGGCATTTTTAAAAGTCACAACATTCATTTCTATGCCAAGTGAAAAGATTATTCTTTATAAATAAATGAGACATCTTAAAGAGAGCTACTGAAGCCCAAATTCCATCTTTTAGCTGTGGCTGTGAGGTGCAAAAAAATCAGCAGCTGGCAAATGAGGATGGTGTGTAGCCACTGACTAGGAAACACCCATTTTTGAGTAGAGAGAACTGCATCTGGAAAGAGGAAAAAAAGGCTTTCACAGACAGCACGTGGTAGTTTGAACAATACAAGAAAATAGGTACCATCCCTCAAATAAAATCCACATGGGCAGAAGTTATACACTGGTCTTCTCAACCAGAGTTTGTGTGAAGACCATATTTTAAATTGGGGCGACGCAAAAGACAGGATAGCATTTAGAAATGTATCTCAGGTCAGAAGTTTTTTGTTTGTTTGTTTTAAACATAGGAGTGACATGTTCATGTATATAGCAACCTAGTTTTGGCAACATAAAAATAACTTTAAGGACAATATACGGGTGGATTGAAAGAGGCTATAAGAAGACATTCATTAGAAATCTTTTTTCAGTAAACTGAGGATGATGGGAAAGAAGGCAGATTGTAAAGTTTGAATGGGTTAGGACTTGGTTACCCACTGGAGTTGGAGGTGGGGTATATAAAATACTTTAAAATGACTATGTCAAAGTGTTCTGGTGAAGATATTAACAAAGACAAAGAACGTAGAGGAATAAGCAAGTGTAGAGTGAAGATAATGAGTTCAACTTTTTGTGGGTTGTTTGAGGTGTCAATGGAAATTTGGTGACAGTCAGAAATTTGAGTTTAAAGCTTAGATTGGTGATGGAAGTATTTAATAAATTTTGGAAGTCGTCAGCTTATAAGAATCAGTTAAAACTATAGGAATTGAAGAAATCATTTTGGGAGAAAATTAGTAGTAGAAGAAAAGAGAACCTAGGTATAATTTAAAAAAAAAAAACACCTCTCACACTTAATGGCTAGGCTCAGGGAGAGAAATTAGTGAAACCCTCTTGGAGGGAATCATGAGAGTAGAAGGAAATATGGGGGAATGTTATGAAAGCAAAGACACAGTTGTGTTGAGGTGTAGGTGAACAACTGTGAGGTGCTACAGGAGGATGAAAGGAAGCCATTGGATTTAGCAGGTAGGGGAGAGGGGACGAGAAAAGTTTTTGAGAGCAGTTTTAGTAGAAACATGGGACTGGGAGTCAGATTGCAGTGGTTCAAGCTGGGACTCTAGGGTGAGAAAGTGTACATAGCAAGCGTAGTCTATTCCTTTAAAAGTTTTACCTGTAAAGCCAAGGAAGAGACAGGGCTGGGGAAAAAAAGTATTTTAAAATATGAGGATGATTCAAACATGTTATAAACTGAAAAGAGAAGCCAAAAGAGAGGAAGAAATTGAACAAATGACAAGCAAGAACTTAAAGATGGAAGGGGAAGGGATCAAGAGTCTTGGGGAGCAGAGGCACACTTCCTCTAAGACTAGAAAGGGAAAGGTAGATAAAGAAATACAGGCGAATCTGAATGTGAGGATCAATTATACCCTACAATGGCCATTTGCTAAGAATGAAAGGACTAGGAAAAATGTTAGGAACTTAAGAAAATCTATAAAGTTTTAAAGGAAGAGGGAGCTGAGTAAGAATAGGGAAGAATTGCTCATTAGACATAAATGCAAATAGAACATTTAAAGGAGCTAATCAACATTGTCATCAAATTTGTACTAGTAGCTTCTGAAAAGAAACAGAAAAAATAAACAATTTATTGATCTTGCATTAGAGATAGCAAGGCAGAAGATCAAGGTGGGGTGGGACTGTTGACCAGATTGCTGAGAATGTAGTGCTGTATAGGCTAAGCAGGGAGAGAATTAAGGCCAGAAATGGCAAATAGACTAGACAAATAATGTGGGAATAAAGCCTGTGGGTCCAACGGAGTCTCTGAGCCAATTCAGTAGGAATGAGAGATGGAAGGACAGGAAGTGACATAAAAAAATAGACATGAGTTTATAATTTCACAGGTAGAATATTATTATGCAGAATATGGTAGGGTGAGATGGCTCCCTGAGGAAGTGAGATTAAGCTGAATCCTTAAGAGTTGTTAGGGTTTTAATGATGGGGAAGAGGGAGAATATTCTGTGTCCAAAGTCAAAGAATTGGGGACAGACTGAAAAAGTGGTCATGAGGCCCAGAAAAGGGGGAGGCCCAGGTGGAAAGGAAGCAGTGTGAATGCTCATCTGGCTGGAACAGTAGCTGTGTGCTGTAGTTTAAAGGAGAAAGATGGATAAACAGACTAAGCTAATGACAGAAGGGTTTGAAAACCTATTACGGGATGAGAGCTTTTATCTAGTGGACAATTGGGAACCACAACAAAATATTAAGCAGCAGAATGCCATGAAGGAAGTGATGTCTTTGACACATTTACCTGGACAGAGGCTGTGGAAGGGACTCCAAAGTCTATGCCTAAGGGTGTCATCAAAGCAGCTCAGGAGATAGGAGATGGCAGGTCTGAGCTTTGGAAGAGTGATGTGAATTTAGACGTCTTCAATTGAGAGATGACAGTATTTGATGACAAATTGGATACAGGGGAGATACAGAAGGAAGAGTTAAAGTGGTTCTAAAGTTTCCAGGCTGGGACACCAGAAAATAATCTTTCCACTAAGGGATGTGGGCAAATTAGAAAGGAGGGAGAGTGTAGGGGTGGGGAGAGGGAGTTGGGGAAACAGAAGATGTTTCTTGTTTGTGTTATGAAAAAATTAATTTCTTACGAAGGCACAGGATGTTAGAAGCTCACAAAGAGAGTTATTATTATATTGTTTTCTTTTATTAAAACTGACATGTGACAAAGCAGTACACTGTTGAGATATTGTCATTAGCAGACATCAACCTGGCATGAAGAAGTCAGAAGCTGGGTGCCTCATTTGGTCATTTGGAGCAAAGACCTTGGGTGAACAGGCTCTGTTAATGATGGCTGTGTTCCAATTAAAAAACTTTTAAGGGAGTATAATATGAAAAAGACCATTTAATCACACCTTGATTTTTTTCAGTCACAGCTGCACATGGGTAGCAGGCACCATGCTGGGAGCACTACCTTTGATTGCAAAGCATAAAATTTTTACAGGCTTTTTTTTTTCCTAATAAGTTAAAATTTGGGGTCTCCTCTATGTTGCATTTGGGTAATAATCCTGGACAAAATATTCAAAAGTGTGTAAGTGGGCCCAGTTAAAATATTTTTTAAAAAATCACCTTTGATGGTTCCTAGTTACTTAGCTTGTGGAAAAATGTAGATTAATGAACATTTTAAATAAATTTTACTGTGTAATAGATTTAAAATTGGGCTAGGTAGATCAGTAGTAACTAAGAGCAATGAAAATATTTCTTGAAATGGTTGTTTCATGGCAGAAAAATGACAGTGTTTTATTATATTTTTGGAATTGATTTTTTTCTAAAATATTTCCTTTAACTTTATTTTATAGAACTAGAACGTGTCTTTTAAGAGCATGCGGTTTTATAATTATGTGGAAGTATGCTACACAGGGGGAAAAAAGCTCTTGCTATAAGTAGATTTTGCTCTAATTATTGACCATCAAAAGTGAGAATAAATGTTGCTAGTAATGGCTTGTGTTTTCCTCGTGTGGAGTGTAATTCACAGAATTTTTCCCTGTGTAAAGTGTGATTTACAAAATTTTTACTTTAGTTCTATATTTAGAATCTCTGATTCTTCAGTAGATTCTAAAGTCACTGAAGTATCTTTTCTAATTCTTTATAGAATAAGCAGTAGTAATAGCGTATTAGTTTCCTAGGGCTGCTGTAACAAATTACCAAAAATTAGGTGTCTTAAAAATACAAAAATTTATTCTCTCAGAGTTCTGGAGCTAGAAGTCTGAAAGCAAAGTGTCAACAGAACCATCCTCCCTCCTAAGGCTCAAGAGAAGAATTCTTCTTTGCTTCTTCCAACTTCTGTTGGCTGCTGGTAATTCTTGGTGCTCTTTGATTTGTAGCTACATCACTCCAGTCTCTGCCTCTGTCTTCATGGTGTTCTTCTCTGTATCTCTGTCTCCTCCATGTCTGTGTGTTTACGTGCCCAAATCTCTCTCTCCTTTCTCTTTTAAAGACACCAGTCATTGGATTTAGTGCCCACCCTAAATCCAGGATGATTTCAACCTGAAATCCTTACTAATTATATCTGCAAAGATGCTATTTCCAAATAAAGTGACGTTCTGAAGTTCTGAGTAGACATGAATTTTTTTTGGAGGGGGGGGACAATATTAAACCCACTACAAGTGGTAATTATAATGTCTCAAGCTTTTACTGTTCCACAGTTTTGAAAGTTATCAGCCAGAACAGCTGTAGGGGGGAGGGCCTGCTGGGTTGAGTGGCCAACAATGTGGAGGCCTCAGGATTTAACACAGGAAGTGGTCTGGCAGGGGAGCTGTCCCTCAGGCCTTGCATATTCGTGGAGGATTTTCTGGATGGATCTACAGCAAGATCCTTGGCCTTGCATAAGTCTTCCAAGGTCTCCTGACATTTCTATACATGGGAATATAATCAGCAAGGTCTACCCTGATATCTAAACCTAATTGGCCACATACTAGAATAAATCAAAAAAGGGATAAAATGAGTGTGGAGCTCGGAAGCACACCAGTCTAGCTATTCATTCAAGTGTTGTCACCTGTTTCTTAACAAATGTGCTCATAGCCCCTTGCACTTGTATAATATGTGTTTTCCCATTGAGCCTCACACTTACGAGTGAGGTGGAAACGTGCATTTGGATTCAGAGACTTACGTAAGAACATGTGACTCATCAGTGAGTCCAGTAAGTGTTTCATGAGTGTCTGTTTGGTTCCAGGCTCTGGCTAGGAGGTCCCTGAACCAGAAAGAGTCAAGGTTGGCTGACCACTGGTCTAGTGGCCATTGATTGTATCAATATGCAATATGCAATAGTGGCCATGAAGTGGGGCTCTGGAGTTGGAATTTCAGTTGCTTCATTCACCTCTCTGAACCTCAGATTTTTCATATATAGATTGGGAATAAAAATAGTAACTATTTTATAGGCTTGTGGTAAAGATTAAATCAGTTTATACAAGTGCAACATTTAGAACAGTGACTGACACATAACAAGTATTCAATAATGTTCTATTATTACTACTACTATACACAAGGTACTTTAGTTGAACAAGAGTATATATGATCCTTAACCTCAGGAAGGTAATTATTATTATTATTATTACTAACATATTTGCATAATGCTTATAATTTGCAATCATCTTCATAGAGTCCTTTCAAAACCTATTCAATTCAGTCAATACAGTTATAGGCTAGAAAATTGGACTTAAGAGAAGTTAAGTAACTTATTTAGATACACTGAGTTAGTGACCGAGTTGTGGACTCAACTCTATATTGTCCTATAAACCATGCTTCATACATTAGGGGAGAGGGAAAAACGTTGGTGGGTATATAATAATTCTGCGGTCCCCAGCTCCCAGGCTACGGACCAGTACTGGTCCGTGGCCTGTTAGGAAGCAGGCCACATAGCAGGAGGTGAGCAGCAGGTGAGGGAAGCTTCATATGTATTTACAGCTGCTCCCCATTGCTCACATCACTGCATAAGCTCTGCCTCCTGTCAGGTCAGCAGCAGCATTAGATTCTCATAGGAGCGCAAACCCTACTGTCAACCGCACATGCAAAGGATCTGGGTTGCGCGCTCCTTATGAGAATCTAATGCCTGGTGATCTGAGGTGGAGCTGAGGCGGTGATACTAGCACTGGGGAGTGGCTGCAAATACAGATTATCATTAGCAGAGAGATTTGACTGCACAATAAATGTAATGTGCTTGACTTATCCTGAAACCATCCCTGTCCCCCTCCACCCCCTGGTCCATGGAAAAATTGTCTTCCGTGAAACTGGTTCCTGGCGCCAAAAAGATTGGGGACTGCTGTATGCTATCCCACGCTTCAGTGATATGGAAAATTGAACTGAGAAACATCCTATGAAATGGGAAACAAACTGATTTCAAAGTTAAAAAAACTTGCATTTTATCCTCTCCTCTGACATTTGAGCTGGAAAATGATGTCCATGCTTTTGCAAAGTCAGCTGACTATCAATGAAATGAATCCTCACTCCTCACATCCGTGTCATGCATTTCCAGTGATAGAGCTCTGAGTTGTAACATGCAAATCCTTCCTTCACTTGCTGAGTTTGTATTTTCTGGAAAATGGCAGAATCTGGCTCATGGAGCAAACGTGTTTGTATAATGTGCTGGTTGCCATGTGTTTGGGAGATGTTCCCATGAACTGTTGTTGATGCAACAGGGATGGGGCTTTTAAATGTTGATACTATGAAAATGTAATGTGATTCGACTTGGATAGGCGCCTGAACAGACCACCCATCATATTTAGTTTGCTGCCAAACAGGTCAAACAAATTCAGTTGAAGGGCTTAGAACTTTCTTGATGGTGAATAATTCACATTTCATTTTAAATGCATGCTGAATTGTACTGAAATATTCATGCTGAAAACTACTTTTTGTTGCATACTTTTTCAAAGACCATTTACCTTTTTCAATTTTATTTTTAGGATTTACTTTGAAAAAAAACATCCTACCTTGTTGAGAGAAAGGATACTTTTTTTAAGCTTACCATGGGACTTTAATCAGTATTCAAAGCTCATTCCTCAGAAGAATGATCTACTTTGTGTCCTTGCCTGTGTTTGTTCACCAGATCCAGTGACTGGAATTTTCCTTATTCAATTAATTCTTGCCCTATTAGATACTATGCCGTATGCCTTGCAGGAAATTCTCCTACTGGGGACTAGCATTGTGCCTGGCATAAAACAGGCATTCAGTAAATGCCTAATGACTTGAAGTGTGTGTCCCATCTCGATAACTCAGGTAATTCTGGCTCTTATCTCCGTTTTTAACTGACTTGTCCTCCTCACTACTGACAGCAAAGTTTCTGTTTTGAGAGCTCTATCCTCAGGTCTTACCGAGAGCAAGCAGAGGATCAGGAAACTACCTCAGAAGGACACATTTGACATTGTGTCTCTCTAGTTCATGATAATTGGGTGTCATACCTAGAGCTGTCCTGACCTGATCTAAGAAAAAAGTTAACCGGTCTCAACCCTTCTGATTCAGGGAGGACTAAGTGTAAAGTGCCTGTCAGCCCCTACTCTGGCTATACAATTACCCTAAGCCTAAGGGAGTGACTTTTCTCAATGCCCAGGAAACTGCATTCCCCACTGCTGTTGCCTTCAGGCTGGTGAAAATGACTTGCTCTAGAGTCTATGTTTTCATATTCCTTTCATTTTGATGAATCTCATATAACCCAAGTCAGCATCAAGGCATATAAGAAATTCCTGGCTCTTATTTTCTAGTTGATCCACATTGAAGACTACATCAATTTATGTTTCCCTAAAATTATATTTTCATTTATGCTTCACATGGAATCCTCAATTCCACTCAAAAATGTATTCCTTTGTCTGAGCTTCCCCATGACTCTCAGACTTCCCTTTCCCCACACAAGAACCCCCATCTCCTGGGTGACAGCTCATACTAAGATTTATCAGAGCCACCAGCTCCAAGAATTATAATTATGACTGAGGTGTAGAGAATGTGAGAGCAACTAAGCAACTGTTATTCAGGAAAAGGCTATCAAAGCATATCTTCACAACTGCTTATAGTAACTCACAGTTACAGAAGCACATCATTAATTTCTCAGAAGTCTTTTTATGGGAGCATAATGATCTCTTTCTCCCTTGAACTCCCTAGAGCCTTGTTCTTTTCTTGTTGGGCAGTTTTGCCTAAGTGGTTAAGCATGTGGACTTTCGAACCACATTGCCTGGGTTTGAGTGGCTCTACCACTTACTAATTGTGTGACCACGGCAGGGTTACTTGCCCTTTTATCTGCCTCAGCTTTCTTATCTTTAAAATAGATCTGATAGCAATATGTAATACATAGGGATTAATATGAGGATTAAATAAATAAACTCTACCTTTATACATCTATAAAACAAAATCTGGCATTTCATAAGTGCTCAATATGCTGTAGCCATTATTTGTCCCTATGTACAAACAGCCGATAATCCTCTACCACTGGAATAAGATTTCTACTGTCAAATTCCCACACATATGTAGCCTTGGGAATACAGATGGGATTCTAAACAAAATCCGGAAGCAAAGGGAAAGTTTAGGTCTCAAGAAATCTCAGATAGAAGCCACCCTTCATGTCCTTGGTATTCACTGGAAACTAAAAGGGGTGAAGTACTGACATTTCTCTTGGTCAGTGGTTCCAAACCATACATGCTCAGAATTTCTTAATGAGCTTATTAATATATAAAAGATTTGATAGGCTTGAAGTGGAGCCCAATAAAGTGCATTTGAAACAAGGTCTCAAGTGAGTGAATGATGCCAACAGTCTGCAGACCACATTTTGGGAAAACTCTTCTAGATTTTGGCAATGTACTTCTTTCTTCTTGCTTATTCATTCTCTCAATATGTGTTTTGAGCACCTGCTATGTGCAAGAAATCATGCTTGAAACTTTGGAGGATCCAAAATGAGTTAAACACTGTCTTTTTTTTCAAGAAATCAAAAAGATAGTAAAGGAGATATGTCACATACATCTTTTAATTTTGTCAGGAAACCAATGAACACACTCCATATTTTTTGTAGCTTAGCAGGGAGATTGGAGGGAAAAACTCGATCAGTTGAATGGACATAAGAATTGACTCCCTAGACTCACAAGGGACACATCAAGAGTCTTAATTTAAGAAAATGAATCATAATATTTTAAGAAAATGGACATTGAAAAAACCTAAGAAGTTTTCTATGGTAGAAATATGAGGATATAACTAAGGAAGGTTTAGAATAATACTCATAGAAGCTGGCCTTCATTAGGTTAACTGTTTTCTTACTTCATCTTTAACAGTTGAGTCTTTATTTGCTCTCAGTATATAACCATTAAGAACGTTTCCTCTTCTGTGTGCATAAGGTTTTCTGTCCCGAAACCCACCATCAGGAAAATCCTGAGAAGAAAGTGTTGCATCAAACCTACAACTTAGTTATGTACAGTAGAATGGAGTCATTTCTGGCAGCCTCATTATTGTAAAAATTAAAATAGAATAAGCTTTTAAATTTCTTCTTCTACTATTAGACTCCCAGCTTTTTGATGAAAGTCTTATTCACCCTGAACCTGTTCTGTTGCAAGTCACTGTGAAGGTGAAGTTACTGGTTTTAACAATCATGTGTAAAAAGTATGACTGGTATTTTTCTGATAGGGACCTCAGGTAGTGTCTAATTTAACCATAAACTTGAAATGGAAATTCAGAGACCTAAGTGACTTGTACAAGGACAAGCAGCTGAGTGGTAACAGGTCTCAGTGTCTCAGATCCCGGATTACCAATCCAGGATTCTTTTCAATAGGTCATTGGGCTCCAATCATATTTTGATCATGCATCCCTACTAGCAAAAGAAAACAAAAGGCATTTTGAGCCTGTCCTTCCAAAATCTGTGCATTTATGTGTAAAATGTTTACAGGTGCTACTAACTAGTGTATTAATCATATTATACCACATACTTTAAAAATATATTTTTAAAGAATAAGGTTTAAAATAAATAATATACAGAAGTCTTAGGAATTTCTTCCTCTCCCTACCTTGGAGTGAGGCCACTGAGACATTTATCTTAATAGGGCAGAATGATTTATGTAAACAGGGAAATAAAAAGCCCTTAATGATTATAAGTGAGGGGTAACATACTTCTATCCCTGGTGCCTTATTTTTTGCAACACCTTGGTTCAGGAATGTTTATTAAACGAGTGGCTCAAGACCCATTTCAGCAGTTTTCTTTCTTGTAGTTTTTTCTTCTTGATAAGTTATACCACTCTAGTTTGATAAAAAAAAAGGTCAGGACCTTTATTTATGAAACTCAGAGGGTAGATTTTATGCTTTGTATTGAAAAGTGCATTTTTCCCCCTCTAAATACCACGCATATCTCTTTCCTCTCTCTTTAATTCCTGGGAGAGGTGATGAAAGAGAGCTGTTTTTCTTCTTAGGAATTTCCTTTGGATTATTTTTATTTCAGTTCACTAATCTTCTGTTTTTAAGTTTCTTTTACAGAAATTACATATATCTCAAAGCCAGAGGATTTTTATGTCTAATTTGCAATGGGTAGCAAGGAAAGGAATGCCTTTAGACCTAAGATCTTGTTTCCAAAGGAGTCCTTAGAAGTAACAGGGAAGGCTTGGAGTTTGGTAATGAAGGGGGTAGTGAGGGTGGGTGGAGGAAAAAGTAGACATCAATATAAGCAGATTGTCTCTGATGTTTTACAGAGTGTTAAGGGTCTTTATAAATACAAACCACAGGAAAACCAGGATCTGACAGCTGTTGGAGAAAGGCCCATGAAGAAGGAGGAGGAACAGAAGGTGTGGTTGCTAATTTCCAAAAAGAAAAAAGGAAAAAAGAAAAAGAGATGTCAGCCATTTTAATGAGAGAAATAAAGCCCCACGGGATGATAGATGGCAGAGAGCAACACGCTCGTGTTCATAACGTTGGGACGAAACATCTTTCATTAAATATTCCAGCGCAGATCTTTAGTTTATGTTTTCCCAAGTTGGCAGAGAAAGGAAATTGGTAGGTCCCATGCTTTATCAAAAATTCTAGAGTTAGACTAAAAAAGGAATAAATAGTTTGTGAAAATAGTCAATAAATAGATAAGTTTGTACTTGTACACCCAGAAAGAAAGAGAGCTAGGTAAAAATTTGTCTTTCTCGTTCTCTCTCTATGTAAACAAATAAACAAATTGTAGTGGGTAGGTCATGAGACATTGTCAAATTACACTGCTTAATTTTCTTAATTTATGACTGGCAGAGAAAAGCCTTCTTTTAGGATCCTTGATGAACAGGGTGATGGCAGTGTCAGCACTTACCTCTACTGGCATAAACAAATAGAGCTGATTGGGTGTCAGCTAGTCCTGACTCAAGCAACTTTTGCACCATTAAAGGCTTATATCCTCTAAAACAAAAGTGACAAGAAATAGAGGGAACTATCAAAATAATTCCTCCCAGCTGCAAGATTTGGAGCTAGGCACTGTCAAAGGCAAAGTGTGCCTGATCCAGTTAAGAACTCTCTCATTCTTTATGGAATTTGAGTATTAAATGAAACCCCAAGATTTCTGGATTCAGGTTCCAGTTGTTTACTAACTAAAATAAGAGCCCACAAAAACTGTTCATGAGGCTTTGTGCTTCAAATCATTCTTACCAAACATGTTGATGAGTTAAGTATAAATTAATAAAAAACATATGGTTCAAATTTCTGTGGAAATCCACAGGGTATATTAAGGGAATTAAAAGGAAATGTGTTAGGCCAAACATATTTAAGAATTTAAGAAAACCAAAATCCACCAAAATAGTTTAACATTTTCTGGTGAGTCTGTTCCAGTTTATTCTTTTTTAATAGTGTGTTTTCTCAATTGCCTTAAACTTACATTTTTATGTGATGTGATAGATCCATAAAAAATTATGACATATCATGATGAAGTTACCAATCTAGTTCCTTATATTAATCCCAAGTAATCACATTTATCACAGCTGATGGTGCTATGCTTAGACATAATTCAAATATATTAAATACCCTAGAGGATTCGGACCAACCACAAAGAAGCTAAATTGTGAAATGGTGAAGTCAAAATTACATCATACATTGAATTTAAATTATTTTAAGTGTATGCATTCTTTTAATTTGTTCATCAATGTTTAGTACTATTTAAAGCACTGACCCTAGGTGTTATGGGGCCAGGCAGATTTTTAAAAATAAATGAATCAGATGTTCATCATGACTACAAGGAATATTTATGACTTTAACGTGGTCTATGCTTAATTATTATAAACTCAGAGAAATGGTAATCCTTACTACACAGTTTAATTATAAGCAATATTATAGGATTTCTTTTTAAGTGGCTCATCTAAAGTGGGAAAAAGTCTGTTCCCCTAAGAATACATTTGCAAAAGTAACATAAATTCATACAGTTAATATTCATGTAACTTAGCATATTCCAGAAAATAATCTTTTCTCTCACAAAAATAAGTGGAAATTATACTCGTATAAAAATTTTAAAGATATTCTGGATTTTTTACTAACAGTCCTCTAAGTGCAAGAGAAGATTGGGTTAATTAGATTTTGTTATTGTCATTGGTATTTTAGGGTCCTCCAGTGATTATTTCTAATTTCACTAAAGAATATTGTGCAAAAGTGAATGTATTAATATAATTTATAGAGAGAAACTTAACTGTTTGTTTTCTAATATAAATTTAAAATTATTCAGAGTCATAGTTCATGCAAATGGTGAAAAGGCAGAAGAGAAAACCTGAGCTTTAGGAGTCAGAACTAACGCAAGATAAACTCTATGAAAGCATCTCACCAAGCTATACTCCTGATTTAAACATATGAAGGTTTATGTAAGGTGTATGCACTGAGACATTTACCTGCATACAAAAATATGATTATCATGGTGTTTATCATTTTCAAACTTTCCAGGTGTCCTGGAGAGGTCATTTTCCTTCTTACCTCATCTTTCCTGGAAAATGCAACACCCTAGGCTGACAATATCCATCAGCCAATGGCCCTTGATAGAAGCAGCTCCGTGGATCTAAGCCTCTCTTAAGGCTGTGGTAATTCAGAGTCCCTGCTTGCAATGGACTCTGGGAGTGCAGCCCACTCCCTGACAGAGAATCAAGGCATGGCTGGGGCTGCTGCAGAGAGCCATAGGCATGAGGAAGGTCTAGCCACATTGTGGGGGTGATGTTGCCACCCCAGTGGGTCTGGAAGGCAGAACATTGAGCCAGAGGGGATTGTCCTTGAGCTTTAATATCTCATGGAGCTTGCCTTGCTAGGTTTTGGACTTTTTTGGGACCTGTCACCCCTTCCTTCTTTCCTATTTTTCCCTTTTAAAATGGGAATATCTATCCTATGCCTGTCCTACTATTATAGTTTGGAAGCACGTAACTTGTTTGGTTTCACAGGTTCAACCTGGAGAGGAATTTTGCCTCAGGATGAATTCTATATCTAATTTAGATGATATTTAGATGATAATTTGGACTTTAGAGTTGGTGCTGGAATAAGTTAAGTCCTTTGGGGCTGTTAGGATGGAATAAATGTATTTTGCAATTGAGGAGGACATGAAGTTTAAAGGGTCTGGGTGGAATGCAATAGACTGAACATTTATGTACCCCAAAATTCATAGGATGAAATCCTAACCCCCAGTATGATGGTATTAAGAGATGAGGACTTTGAGAGGTAATTAGGTCATTGGGTGGGACCCTCATGAGTGGCTTAGCATCCTTGTAAAAGACCTCAGAGAGCTCTTTCTCTCTCTTCCTGCCATGTAAGGACACAGTGAGAAGATGCTGTCTATAAACCAGGAAGCAAGACCTCACCAGACACCAAATGTAGACACCAAATCTTCCAGTGCCTTGATCTTGGACTTCCCAGCCTCTAGAACTATGAGAAATAAATTTCTGTTGTATCTAAGCCACCCAGTTTATAGTATTTTGTTATACTAGTCCAAGCTGACTAAGACACTTTGACACTTCATTAGTTGGCATCTAGGCAGTTATGGTCCTTGAACTATATGTTCTGGTTGAATCCAATCCCATTGGAGAGATGGTCATGTCATGAAAACCTCACTGTTTTTTAAATTTTATTATTTATATGTGCACAACTATGAAGTGGGTCATTTGGGGGCTTTCTGGAGGTGTTTAGAGGTGGTTGTGGGGAAGTAACTGTGTATCAGGAACTGAGGACTCCCTAAAGAGGATGACTAACTCAGATTCTGGCTTGTCTGGCGTCAGTACCTGAGATCTCCCCAGTGAGTGTAAGTACAAGAGCTGAATCTTCAAGGAGCTTTGCTTCTTAAAGGAGGGGAAGAGGAGTAGTGGAAATAGTAACAGGAACTAAATGAAGACATCAGAGTCCCAATCATGGCTTCAAAATTAAGGTCTGGTTTCATCCCAGGAAAATGGCGAGGAATTCAAATAGGAGCAAAGTAGGGGCAGAGTATTGGGGTAGTAGTGAGAAGTGGGGGTGAAATTTGATCAGTCTCAATTCAGTTAACTTGGGATACCAATTACGCAGCAGAATATTAAACATTAACTCTTTTCTTAGAGGAAGTTCCAAATCAGTTCAAGAAATCCATTTCACTGAAAATATGAGTCAACACTAAAAAATAAAAATAAAAAAGACTAATGATTTTAAGTGTGAGAGGGACTGATAGAAAGATTTAAAAATTGTTAATAGCCTAGTCTTTCTTAATATAAAGTCACTTCTTTATATTGTTGTCTGTATTTGGGTTCTTATTAATAAAGAGTCTGTGAGAAAATAGACCATATTGTGGTGTTTTAAAAAAATTGCTCAATTAATTTAAAAAAAGGAATTTTAAAAACACATGTTAATAGTAACAAAGAGAGCTGTGTTTTGTAGGAAGACAGAATATTTCTAAGGTTGAATTCCACAGATAGAATGTAACGAAATAAAAAAGCTTTTTTGAACTGTATACAGTTTAGATTGACCAATAAATTTAATGAAATATTTCATCTATCTTGCTTTTTGGTGGAATCACAATACTTGGAATTTGAAATGATCAGGCAGTCACTTTAGCTATCCTGATGAAATTTCCTCTACCTCCAATCAATTGCTTAATTATCTCTTGAAGTTCATGTGGAAGTCTGCTTCACTTGAGGGAAATACATTTTTAGCTTCGGATTAAGGGGAGTGAATTTAGCAAATGAAGACTCACTTTGTTTGCAGAGAAGTTGTGAAAATAAATTAAGGAGAGTTAGTGAGCATACATGCTTCTGCTTTGTGTACCAGCAGCATCTCTTTGTCATCTCCCTCTTTCCCAAAAGCAGGCTCTCTCATACCACTCTGTATTTACATCTCTGCAAGATGTGTCCTTCTCCAACTTAGCACCGCAGTGAATTCCTTCTCGCCTTTCAATTAAGACTTTCCTAACCTTCTCCCACACCGCTCAGAGTTAGGTACACCCTCCTCTGCTCTCAAATGTGTTTTTCATACTTTTTATAGTGATTTCATATGTGTATACATCTCCCTGTTAACGTGATAGCTGCATAACATAGTGGTAAAAAGACCATAGGCACCAGGTGACCTAGACTCAAATTAAAGCAACTGGCTCTGTGATCTTGGGCAAGTTCCTCAAATCTTGGGGGCCTTTGTGCTCTCACTTATAAGATAAAGATGATAATATAATTTACCTTACAGGCTTTTTGTAAGGAATACATGAGTTAATATATATGAAGAACTTAGATTTTTCAAGTATTTTCTCTTCTGCATCATTGTATCTGCAGAATTTAATATATATAGTATTTGTACAGTATGTGTTTCTTGAATAATTTATTGGTATGAATATTGCTGGAAAATCTTAAGTTATACATCTGTATTTCTTATGCTGTATTTACAAATTATGAAAAGGAGACTTGACAACACATAGTAAATATTATGCAAAGTTAATTCTAATAGTACAAGTTAAAAAAGTACTTTGAGGCTATCCCCATTAAACAAATTAATCAGAAGACTGCCAGATCTTCAGTACATATTGCCTGGGTTCCTTCTTTGATTTTAAATTCTCAACTTTACTTTAGAAAAATAATGTTTACTTCTGTTTTGCATTTTTACTAATCAAACCTGGCATAGAAGCCCTAAACAAGCTTCAATCTTAACTAATGAAATCTTCATTTCCTTTAAAACATGTGGAATATGTTTGCTTTATTGTTTTAAAGGGTTGTTTTATTGATCCTTTTATATAATCCCTTTACTACAAAAGGTTTTGATACCATGGAATGGTATGCTATAAAGCTTGTAATAATAATGATATGTTATTAATACCTGGTATACATTTTCCCTTATCAGTTACCTGCCTTTTTATTGATGTTTTAATTTCTACTGTCCCACTTTCAAATTTCTTCCCAGTTATTCCAGCTGGGAAGTGGGTTCCCAGTACTGAGTGAGTTCCCTTTTCTTGGTAATCCTTCTCCAGGAAGTAACAATCACTGGGGCTATTATTCATGTCATTTCTTCTTCTCTGTCTTTAAACATTAACTGCCATTTGAGTTGTATTTAACTCACACTAGTTTTGAGCCCGGGGCCTCATGAAGCACATGTAACTCACATGTCTCTTCACCTTGGGAGCCATGAGAACTATTTTTCAAGTTGCGTATAACTCACGCACAGAAAACAATAAAAAATAAATTTTTCATTAAATTAGGAAGAATTATTTTGTTTTTGAAGTTTTTATTCTATTTTCGTAGTAAAACACTTTGGCCCCAAGGAAAAAAATTTTTTTTCTAATATGGCAGTCAACGTGTTAATTTCTAATTAGTATTTTGTCAGAAGAACAGCTTTTGCCTTTGCTCCTTTATTTGGAGAATGTATTTCAAGAGCCCATTATTTTCAGCTGAAATATGTTTTTTCTGTGGTTTGGCACTAAATCTGTTCATTCATTGCTAAAGCTCGAATCCCTTACCTTGCTTCTACTTATTTTTACATATGGTACCTCCAAGTCCACTGTACTAGATTTCCTTATTTTTTTGAAGGATTTCTGCATATAAAAGTTTTATATCCCTTTCCCACTTCAGTGTAGCGGCCTGTATTATCCTTACCCTGGTTGATTTTAAATTGAAACATTTTCAATTGCTGGATCCTTAGCAGTTTCTTAAATATATTTCGTCTTCTTATAGTAGGTTTCCCACAAGCCCTCAGAAAACCAAATCAAGGTACCTTTGCCTTTCTTTCAAAGTTGGCCCTCTAATTATTCCTGTCATATTCAGACCTGGACTCATATTGAACTCATATTTAGTCATCTTATATATATTTTACTAAAAGTTGGATAAAATATATTTATGTTTCTTTCTCTTTTCATTGTGGTTTGTTAGCCTCAAGTGCTTTTTACATAATATAAAATTGGGCCTTGGAAACCAAGAATCTTGAATTTTCTCAATCTAGCTGTCACCAATGGCTTTCTCAAATGCTTTTTCATTAAACAAAAAGATGTGGGCTTATCTCTTACTTCAGAGATATTTTTAAATGAAAAAAAAATGCAATCACATGCTAAAAGAAAACACTATCTTCATACGAGGGAGTTGGGAGGACAATGAGCACAGAACATTTTCCAAGTAATATGAGAGCTCAGATGTAGGCTAAGAGAAAGCAGAACGCCAAGCAGGAATATCATTAAGGAACTTAAACATACAGAAGAGATTCTTTAAAGAAAGTCATCATGCTGGTTCTGTGTTAGTCATGGAGGTCACTCTGCTATTATAGTATTTTTACTCCTGAAAAAACTCACATGACATAAATTCTTCTGCTTTCTTCTTCTATTTCTTCACTGCCATTTTAGTGTCTATTACATATAAGCGCCATTTTACACATTATTTCGTTTGATCTTCACAACAATCTACAAATTAGACAATATCTATTCCATTTGTCAGAGGAGGAAATTGAAGCTTCAAAGAGTCATTTCTCAAACTGATTTAGCTAGAAACTGGTTTGGGTCAAGTACTAAGACATACATATCACATATACCCCCTATCCCCTTTTGTGCCTCAAAAAATTATTTTAAGTGGAGAATTCTGTAAAAATTAGAGAAACAGAAACTCCAAACTGGTAAGTTATACAAGTATGGGCTGTAGCTTAGTGTTAACAGGCCTTCCTAATGGTCAAAGGTTTTGGACTCCAGGGAGGTGCTTTTTGTAAGCCTACGTGAACAAAAACACACGAATTACCATAAAGAAAGATCAAGTATTGTGAGAGTCACCATACCGATTCCTCAGCAGAGAGGAGGAAGTGTAGCCCCGAGATTATATTTTAACTATCTTTGTATCCTCTCATTAAACACATTAGCTGATGCTACCCAGTAGATACTTAATAAAAGTTGAATGAATTAATAATGAGTAAATAAAACAAGGGGAATCAAATAAAGAAGAATTGATTGTTATGGAATGAAACATACAGGGACACTAAGAACACCGACAGCTGATCTAGAACCCAGCACATCGTACCACTGGTAATTGCAGCTGAATAAATCTATCATCTGTGTAAGTCTGTTTTTAGGTAGAGCCCTGAATTTACATCTACACATCAACTGGTGATTTTTTTCTTTAACTATTTGAATGGGATTCAGTAATTTACAACTGCTCCTTTATTTCTTCAGATGCTTCCACAGCCTTTGAAATGTCAGCGAGCGGGTACCCTCAGGGCTCCACGGCATTATCAATGCTGGTTCTGATTCTGTTGTCACAGCTCTGTAGAATTCACTTGTGACCCCTGACCCTGGGAAGACAGGAAATATCCAAGTTCCCTCCATGCAGTAGGTGGACACTATTCTACCATGAAGGAAAACCAGTAGAGAAAACCCCTCAGTTATCTGCCAAGACCAGAGACATGCACATGGCTAGAGTGGGCTCTGCTGAGAGGTAGTGGGACACAGGTTATGAGCATGGGCTCTGCAGACAGACCACCAGGCCTTGAGTTCATACTGGTGAGCAGTGTGACTTTGGGCAAGTTACTTAATGGTACTTAAGTTTCCTTATCTATGAAGTATGACCAATAATGGTGTCTATTGCATAGTGCTTAAATGAGGATCAAATGAGCTAATAGATCTATAAAGTGGCTAAAACAGTACCTGACACTTACTAAGTTCTGATTCATTAGCTGTTATTGTTATTTCCAGAAGGCAACTATTTGTATAATGGGGAGAAGGAAACAAATGTGATCTAGGGTGTAAGAGGCATGTTAGATAGGAAATACAAGTATGCACAGAGAAAAGAAGCAGTAGTGGGAAGAGTGGAAGGTAATCATATGTGTAGAGACACTGTTGTTCCTGAAGCTGCCTGCATTGCCTTGTCTTGCATTTGTATTCATCCCAAAGCAATGCTAGATGGGGAAGTACGCAGTTTAAACTGGAGGAAGGGAAGGAGAGAAATGTCAAGAATAGGGAAAAGGGTAGTTACTCAGAATTGCTGCTTGCTTCTGGCTTTCTAAATAGGCCCACTCAGTGGCTGGATAGGAAAATAGCTGGTAAGTTTCCAGATGTGTGTCAAGGAAGAGGAGGAAAAGTAATGACCCAGCAACCTGATGTTAGGATCATGACAGGGACATGAACTGTGATAAAAATGCTGAAAGAGCCCACAAAATAATAATAAACAGTCCAGCACCATTTGTCCTCGACCGTGGACCCCAAATCAAATTTCTGGTCAAACAAGTTGTTAAGAGAAGATGCTAAGAATTAAAACATGGAAAACTCCATGGCCAATTTAGTCCCGTCAGTTTTTAAAAGCTGCCTTTATACAGTTGAACTGTATCTACCCAGTGCAAACAAGGGAAAAATTTTGCAATTACCTGGTTTGCTTCATTGATTCAGACAGCCAAACTGGATCAGTCATTTTGGTATGATTACTTGATCCAAAAAATCCACTTGGAGGCTTGAATTATCTAGTTTAACTGTCTAATTTGATCAGATTAATCAAATTTCAAGGAAGTTTTGGTTTGAATGTCATCCAGTTTTGATTTTTATATTCAATCATTTTCTACATTTCCAGCTGAAAATTGCAGTACAATCAAAGGGAGTTAAAACAATCTGAGATAATTTAATGATAATAGAAAGCATTTTATCTTTATTCAGTTATTATTAAAAAATGTCAGTGATTATATCTGAAGTATACCCATACGATCTGTCCCCCAGATCCACAAAGCTAATCAAATCAATGTAGTCAGAAATATTTTCTCCTTGATCAGCCATATTCTTGTATGCCCTTCATTAGGCATTTGCTGTTGGGACCATGAATATCACAGAACAGCAGCTGGGACAATTGCTTTTGACACTATTAAAATATTTTCCATGCCCATCCTTGTTTTCTTCTTGAACCCTTTCCTTCCTTGCTTTCTCCTCTATCTATTCCTTTTCTCTGGGTTTCTTCTTTGTTTCTCTCATCAATTCTCTCTCTCTTTCTACTCTTTTTCTAACTTAGTAGCTTTCATGGACCTAGTTATGCTTTCCCAGAGGTGTTGAGCATCTGGGGTAAGATGGGGTGCTGACATTCAAAGGCAGTGCAAATATCCACTGGTCTAACAAATATTGCTCCCACACAGCCCCTCAGAAAAAACTACAAAGTGGATGATTATTTTCAATTTTTTTATTGTGGTAAAGTGCATATAACATGTTTACCATAGTAACCATTTTTAACTGTACGGTTCAGTGATATTAAATGTATTCATAATATTGTGCAACCATCACCGCCATACATCTCCATAATGTTTTTTTTTTTTGAGACAGGGTCTCACTCTGTTGTGTGAGCTAGAGTGCAGCGGCTCACTGCAACCTCAAACTCCTGGGCTCGAGTGATCCTCCTACCTCAGCCTCTCAGAGTGGCTGGGACTAGAGGCTTGCGCTACCACACCCGGCTAATTTTCTTTTTTTTTTTGTAGAGATGGTGTCTCACTTTGTTGTTAGGCTGATCTCAAACTCTTGGCCTCAAAGGATTCTCTTGCCTTGGCCTCCCAAGGTGCTGGGATTACAGGTGTAAGCCACTGTGCCCGGCCTATAACTCTTTTTGTCTTGTAAAACTGAAACTATATTCATTAAAAAATAACTCCCCATTCACCTCTCCCCACAACCCCTGGCAACCACAAATCTACTTGCTACCTCTATGATTTTGACTATTCTAAGTATCTCAGATACGTGGAGTCATACAATACTTGTCTTTTGTGATTGGCTTATTTCACTTAGCCTAATGACCTCAGGGTCCATCCATGTTGTAGCATATATCAGAATTTCCTTCCTTTTTTAAGGCTGAATAATATTCATTGTATGTAAATACCATATTTTGCCTATCCATTCATCCACGGTGGACACTTGGGTTGCTTCCATGTTTTAGCTATTGTAGATAATGCTGCAATGAAGGGTATACACCTCTTCAGGATTCTGTTTTCAGTTCTTTGGGTAAAAGTGGGATTGCTGGATCATATAGTAATTCTATTTTTAATTCTTTTAGGAAATGCCATACTTTTTTCCACAGTGGTTGAACCATTTTACATTCCCACCAATAGTGCACAAGCATTCCAATTTCTCTACATCCTTGGCAACACTTTTTATTTTCTGGGTTTTTTTTTTATATTAACCATTTGTATTAGCAAGTGTTCTCCAGAGAAACAAAACCAATAAGATTAGATAGATAAATAGATAGATAGGTAGAAAAAGAAGAGATTTATCATGAGAATTGGCTCATGTGGTTATGGAGATTGGGAAGTCCTGCAATATGCCATCTACAACCTGGAGAACCAGGAAAGCCAGTGGTGTACTTCAAGTCCAAAGGTATAAGTCCCAGAGTCTGAAGTCCCCAGAATCAGGAGTTTTTATGTATGAAGGTGGAGGAAGAAAGATGTGCTAGCTTGAGAGAGTGAATTCAAGCTTTCACTGTCCTTCCTTTTGGGCCCCTAATGGATTGGAAGATGCTTGCTAACAATGTGAGGATGGATCTTCTTTACACAGTCTACTGATTTGAATACTTTACCAGCTATTTGGGAATACCTTAGTCTAGTCAAGTTGACATATATAGTTAACCATCACACCATTCTCGTGGTGTGAGGTGGTATCTTGTTGTGATTTTGATTTGCATTTTCTTAATGATTAGTGATGTCGAGCAGCTTTTCATATGCTTATTGGCCATTCATATATCTTCTTTGAAGAAATGTCTATTGAAGTCCTTTGCTCATTTTTTCAATCAGGTTGTTTGCTTTTTGTTGTTGAATTTTTGGAAGTTCTTATATGTTCTGGATATTAATTCCTTATTAGATATATGATTTGCAAATATTTTCTCCCATTCCATAGGTTGCATTTTTACTGTCTGGATACTGTCTTTTGATGCACAAATTTTAAAATTTTCATGAAGTTCAATTTGTCTGTTTCTTCTTTTGTTGCCTATAACTTTGGTGTCATATCCAAGAAATAATTGCAGAATCTGTTGTCATGAAGATTTTGCCCTTTTAAGAGTCTTATAGATTTTGCCTTCACATCTATGTTTTTAATCCATTTTGAGTTAATTTATGTAGATGGTATTAGGTAAAGGTCCAACTTCATTCTTGTGCATATGCATATTCAATTTTCCTAGAACCATTTGTTGAAAAGATTGTCCTTTCCCCATTAAATGGTCTTGGAATCCTTGTCAAAAATCATTTGACCATATATGTGAAGGTTTATTTCTGGGCTCTCTATTCTATTCTATTCATCTATATCTGTCTTTATCCCAGTAGCACACTATTTTGATTAATATAGCTTTGTAGTAAGTTTTGAAATCAGAAAGTGTGAGTCCTCCATCTTTTTTTTTTTTCAAGATTGTTTTGGCTATTCAGAGTCCCTTGAGATTCTATGTCTTAATAAATTTTAAAATGAATTTTTCTATTTTTGCAAAAAAAATCATTGGGATATTGACAGAGATTACATTGAATCTATAGATTGCTTTGAGTGGTATTGACATCTTAACAGTAATGAGTCTTTTGATCCAGGGGATGGAAGGTGTTTTCATTTATTTATGTCTTTAATTTCTATCAGCAACATTTTGTAGTTTTTATTGTACAAGGCTTTCACATTTGTGGTTAAGTTAGTTCCTAAGTATGTTTTTATGCTATTGTGAATGGAATTTTTTATGTAATTTCCTTTTCAGATTGTTTATTATTAATGTATAGAAATGCAACAAATTTTTGTGTGATTTTGTATCCTGCTACTTTGTTGAATTCATTTATTAGCTCTAACAGATTTCTTGTGGAATCTTTAGGGTTTTCTACATAATAAGATCACATCATTTGCAAGCAGAGATAATTTTACTTATTCCTTTCCAACTTGGATGCCTTTTGTCTCCTTTTATTGACTGATTGCTCTGGCTAGAAATTTTAGTACTATGTTGAATAGAAGTGGTTACAGTGGGTGTCCTTGTCTTGTTCATGATCTTGGAAGCAAAGCCTTTAGTCTTTTTCACCACTGAGTATAATGTTTACTGTGGGCTTTCTATATATGACTTTATTGACTATTTTCAGGTAGTTTCCTTCTATTTCCTAGTTTTTTGAGTGTTTTGAACAGAAAAAGATGTTGAATTTTCTCAAATGCTTTTTTTGCACCAACTCAGATAATCATGTGGTTTTTCTTCATTCTATTAATGTGGTATATTACATTGATTGCTTTTTGTATTTGAACCATCCTTGCATTCCAGAAATAAATCTTACTTGGTCATAGTGTATAATCCTTTTAATATATTGCTAAATGCAGTTTGCTAGTGTTTTGTCAAGGATTTTTGCATCAATGTTCATAAGGGATATTGGTCTATAATTTTCTTTTTCTTGTAGTGTCTTTGTCTGGTTTTGGTATCAGGGTAATACTGACCTCATACAATGAGTTAGTCAGTGTTCTTTCCTCTTCGATTTCTAGAAAAGTTTGAGAATGATTGGTATTAGTTCACTCTTTCACTTGCAGTTTATGTGCATCTTTGGATCAAAAATGAGTCTCTTGTAGAAAGCATAGTTTGATCATGTGTTTTTATCCATTCTGCTAGTCTCTGTCATCTGATTGAAGAATTTAATTCATTTACATTTAACATAATTACTGATAGGAACTTACTTTTGTAATTTTGCTGTTTGTTTTCTATATACTTCATAGCTTTGTGTCTTTCATTTCTTGCATTGCTATCTTCTTTTGTATTTAGTTGGTTTTTTGTAGTGAAATGTTTAAATTCCTTTCTCATTTCCTTTTGTGTGTATTCTATAGCTATTTTCTTTGTGGTTGCCATGGGGATTACATTTAACATCCTAAAGTTATACTACTCTAATTTGAATTTATACCAGATTATCTTCAATAGTGTGTGAAAACTCTGCTCTTTTAACAGCTCAATCCCCATCCCTTTTGGTTGTTGACGTCACAAATGACATCTTTATACATTATGTGCCCCAAAATTATAAAATAATACTTCTTCTAAATGCATTATCTCTTAAATTATGTAGAAAACAAAATGTGGAGTCAAAATTACAATAATATTGGGTTATAGATCAATTTTTATAAAGGTATTACTCATTCAAGTCAAAGTGGAGTTACAAACCATTGTTACAATAATACCAACTTTTATAATTGCCCATGCATTTTCCTTTATTGAGATCTTTATTTCTTCATATTGCTTCAAGTTATTGTCTAATATCCTTTTATTTTACCCTGCACAACTCCCTTGAGCATTTCTTGCAGGGCAGGTCTAGTGGTAATGAATTTCCTCAGCTTTTATTTATCTGGGAATTTCTTAATTTCACCTTTACTTTTGAAGGACAGTGTTGCCAGATACACGATTCTTAGTTGACAGGGTTTTTTTTCTTTTAGTAATTTGAATATATTAGCCTATTAAATTCTGGCCTCCAGAGTTTCTGATGAGAAATCTGTTGATAATGTTATTGAGGATCCCTTGTATGTGATGAGTTACTTTTCTCTTTCTGCTTTCAAGATTCTCTCTTTGTGTTTATTTTTCTAAAGCTTGATTACCATTGTCTCATTGTTGGCCTCTCTGTGTTCATCTTACTTGGAGTTCATTGAGCTTGGATATTTATATTCATGTTTTCCATCAAATTTAGGAAATTTGCAGCCATTATTTCCTCAAATATTCTATTCTCTCTGCCTCTTTCTTTCTGCCTTCTTTTCTAAGACTCCCATAATGAGTATGCTGGTCCACTTGATGGTGTTCCACAGGTTCCTTAGGCTGTTCACTTTTTCTCAATATTTTTTTCTTTCTGTTCATCAGACACAGTAATTTACACTGTCTTAAAATTTGCTAAATATTTTTTTCTGCCTGATCAAATCTGCCTTTGGATCCCTCTAGTGAATTTTTTCATTTCAGTTATTATATTTTTCAGCTCTAGAACTTCTTTTTAGTTTCCTTTTAGGTTTTCTATATCTTTATTGATATTTTCATTTTGCTCATACATTGTTTTCTTGATTTTCTCCATATCTTCCTTTAGTTCTTTGAGCATCTATGAGACAGTTGTTTTAAAGTCATTGTCTAGTATATCAGCCATCAGGTCTTCTTCAGGAAACAATTTCTGTTTACTTTTTTCCTTTGAATAGTCCATAATTTCCTGTCTGTTTGTATGCCTTGTAATGTTTTTGTTGAAAACTGGACATTTGAATTTAATAATGTGTTAACTCTGCAAATCAGATTTTCCCCCTTTCCCAGTGTTTGCAGTTCTTTAATTATAGTTTTTGTTTATAGTTTTGGTTTTTGATTGTTGTAGGTTTTCTCTTTGCTGAGAATCAGCCTGGTGTGTAAACTTATAGTCTTCTCAGATCTTTTTCTGAAACTTTCCCTGAGCATGCATGATCACTTTCTAATTTTTCCCATATATACAGTTGTTTTTGAATAATCTAGTCTTTAATGTCTGGCTCCCAAAAAGAATAAAAGAGAAAAATGAAGGGGAGGAAATTGGATTCTGTCAGTGAAATTTTTGTCTAGATGAGGAGACAGATTCTTCGTACTTCCTACTCCACTATTTTACCAGAATCCTCTTGCAAAATGGTCAATTTTATCTTTGAAGCTCTTCTACTATTCTATGTCTTTATTTCCTTTCTAGGCTGCCCCATTTTATGTCTTTTAGGTAGCCTGGGACTTTATTTTGCCCTATATCCCCATTTTCTCCTAGCTTTACCTATCCAAACCCACCTTTTTCCTGATGTCCACCTCTTAGAACATTTCTTCCTTTCAGCTACTTCATAAAAACACTTCTTTCCTCAATGTATCTAAGAGGAAAGCAAACTGATTTTAAAAAATTCTATGTCTACTTTCAATATACATTCACTTCATTGCATATCTGTTTATCTAGACAGCATTATCTCCATGGATTATTCAAATAAGCTCCTAACTTGTCTCCTTACTTCTGATTTTCTCTTCCTATGGTCTATTTTCTATGTAGCCATCAGAGTGATTTTCTAAAACAGAATTCAGGTTGTTGAATTGAGTAGAGGAATCTACTCAAAATCCTTCCTGGCTCCTCAGTTTATTAAGAGTAAAGTCCAAAATCCTTACCTAAAATGGCTAAGGGTCAGGTTTAGGTGCATTCTCTGACTTTTTCTCCTCCTCCTCTTCTGCTTGTTCTTTCTGCCCCAGCCACACTGTCCTTCTTGGTGCTCCTTTGACACACCAGGTGGGTGGTTGGCACTCGCTGTGTCTCTGCCCAGACTCTCTTCCACAACTGTTCATGTGGCTCACTCCTTCCCATCTTTTAGTTCTTATCTCAAATATCTTCTCAGTGAGACTTTCCCAAAAACCCTAATTAAAATTGCTACCCCCTCAACATTTCCTATCCTTCCCTGCTTCATTTTTCTCCACATTCTTTATCACCATCAACTCACTGTATTTTATACTTAGTTATTTTGTTCAGTATCTATCCCTCCCTACTAGAATGTAAACTTCTGAGGACAGGGAGTTTGTCTTTTTCCCCCTGCTTATACCCCCAATGTACAGAGCAGTATTTGACACCTCCTTGATATTTAATAAATATTTGTTGAATGAGTAATTATATAATTAAAATAATTTACAAATGCACTGGCACTGACAACTGTGCATATAGGAATTTTTAAAGGCGTGCTTGTTAATATGTTGAGGATGTATTTTTTGGGTCATACTTAAATACAATTACCTTTTTATGCTAACAAATATGCATTGAATGAAAGAATAAATGGTCATTTTCTTTTCTGAATTTCAGTCATCTTCTTTCTCCCTTGCCTGGGCCTATCAGAAGAAAGGGTGGCAGTTCTCTATCTACTTTCTAAATGATTCTCCATTCTGCTCTAGGTCATGTAGTGCTAAACTCAATCTGATCATTGTCTGTATTTTAGTTATATTCCTTTACCATTATGCCATGAATCTCCTATACAGATACACTTACTGTGGATTAACAAAGATATTTTCAGGAAAATATAAAATTAGTGACTAAATATTTTATAGACCTGATAACTCTTATGTAACTGAGGCAAATGTGTATATCCTTCAACTAAGGTTTTGCCTGTGTTCATGATAATCTCTTCTGTCCATTTGAGGAAACACATGCTTGCACATCTTGAAGCATTTAACATCTTTCAAGTTAAGCTTTGGCACCTCATAGAGTATAAGCCATGCCTAGGATAGTTAATCATGGGAGCTGAAATTCTTATTTTCTGCACTTTAAAGTTAAAACCTATTTAAGATTATCGTTTTTTCATATTGTTTCATCAAAACAAGACTCTCAGAGCATGAAATAATGCAGTTAGGGCAGCAGATAAAAAAACCACTGCAACATTTTCTGATGGCTATGTAATGGCAAAGTCAAACCAAGCTGCCATCTGTCTAGATTCCTGTCTTAAAATTCAAAAGGAAGATCCAAGCATTGGGAAGACTGCTTGGAAATAAAGATCAGTGACCAGCATAAGAAAGGAAAATAGCAAGAATCCTTATCATTTGCCTATTTTTTCCCCATGCAAGTAAGCCAACAGGAGGAGCTATGCATTGTGTATATCACATTTCTTGTTACCAAGAGCCTAATGGGAGTTTATAGTGCCTTCCCAAACCTCCTGCCTCCATTTTAAGTGTCTTTATAGTTTGATTCTCTTCATCAGCTCTCTGAACTTACTTCCCACTAATTTCATTCTAAGGCCTCTGTTCCTGTCACAATGACCCTGATTGTCTTCAGCCCTATCACACTCACACCTGTTTCTGTGCCTTAAGTTGTTCCTCTTGCCCATATTGACCCTCTGTTTTCCCCCAAGTTTTAGAAATTTTAGAAACATATTTTAAGTGTCACCTCCTCTGAGATACCTTCCCTGGAGAAACTAATCCATATAATCTCTCTTTTTACATTTCTAAAAATTTATCTATGAATTCATTCACACTATAATTGAGATCGTCCCATGTGCGAGATCCTGCTGGAAGTAATGGGGATGAAAAGGTGGATAAGAATTAAGAAACTCACAATGCATGATTAACAGTGGTGGAAAATAACAGAGGGCGCTGTAGAAGTGCTGAAGAGAAGTCACTAATTCCTGCCTGCAGCTCTTTATATACATTACTCAGATTCACTGATTTCAACATTTGGCTACATTTTTTTTCTTTCCTTCTCTCTTTTTCTCACTGCTTTTCCTGAACCACTTGTGAATAGATTGCATATATCACTGCCCTTCACTCTTTAATGCTGTGCGTATTTCCAGGGAACAAAGACATTTCTCACATAACCATACTAAAGTGATCAAATTCAGGAAAGGTATAATTGACACAATACATGCTCTCACACTTTGCTCTTTTCATTTAATATATTGTGGAAGTATCTCCCTATTGCCTCACTGAATTCTTTCTCATTCTCTTTTTATAGTTACATAATACTATACTGTATTATGTGCACGTAACATAGTATATTCAACTAATCTCCTATGCTTGGACATTTAGGTAGTTTCCAATATTTTGCAATTGTAAATAAGGAGGTAATGAATAACCTCTTGCATATATTTTCATATTGTTCAGGGTAAATTTCAGGAAGTGGGATTGCTGTGTCAAAAGATAAATACATACACAGTTTTGTTAAGTATTGCCAAATCTACTCTCCCATAAGAGTTGTGCCATTTTGCCTTCCCTTCAGCAATGACGTAGAGGGTCTTGCCAACAGTGTATTGTAACCTTTTGAGGTTTTGCCAATACGATGGATGAGAAAAGTTATCTCAGTGAGTTTTTGGTGTGCATTACTCCTCCTGTGAGTAAAGTGGAACATCTTTTCATACATTTAGGGGCAACTTTTTGGTTAACTATGTCTTTATGTTTTGTCCATCCCTTTGTCCAAAAGTAGTGACGCTGGCCCACTTTTCATAAGATTTTAAAAATCTTTTTCCTCAAAATTAAAGGCTTTTTACATATTAAGGATATTGGCATTTTTCTTTCCTTTTTTTATAATTTTTTTTCTATTTGCCATTCACTTTTGAATTTATTTATGGTGGTTTTTGTTTACTCATTTCCTTTACCATTCAAAAGTTTTTTCTTTTATTTTTACATAGTCAAATTTATCAATCTTTTCTGTTATTGCATCTAGATTTTTGAGTCATAGTTAGAAAATGTTCCTCTATAACAGGGTTAATAAGGAGGAATGCACACATATTTCCTTCTAGTACTTGTGTGGTTTCATTTATTACATTTATTTCTGATACATTTGGAATTTATTCTTGATCATGGTGTGAGGAATAAATCTAGTTTTATCTTTTACTCAATGACTATCCAGTTGTTCCAGCACCATTTATTAAGAAGTTCTTCTCTGCCCCATTGATAATGCCTTTCAGAGAGAGAGAGAAAGGGAGAGAGAGAGAGAAAGAGAGAGAAAGAGGAAAAGGGGGTGGGGAAGAGAGGAAAAGAGAGAGAAAGAGTGACAGAGAGAAAGAGACAGAGAGACAGAGAATCTATTTCTAGACATGATATTCTACTTAATTGGTCTTCTTATTCATGCATTAGTGCCATACTTATTGGATTACAAAGCTATGCTTATTTAATACAGTAGCCATTAGCCACATTTAAATTTAACTTTACTGTAAATAAATAAAATTAAAAATTCAGTCTTTTAGTTCCACTAGCTACATTTTAAGTGTTCATTTAGCCACATGTGGCTAGTGGCTATGATATTAGTGTGGATATAAAAAATTTCTATTGTCGCAAAAGTTCTATTGGGTAATGCTGTTAAAGGAGCTTCGTAGTGTGTTCTACTATCTTGTATGGCTAGTTCTCCCTCGTATCTCTTCTTTTTAATGGTTTCCTGGCTTTCCCTTTATGTTTATTTTTTCATATGGGTTTTAGTATCACTTTACTTAGCTCAAGGAAAAAATTCCTTGATATTTTAATAGGATTATATTTAATTTATAAATTAACTTTGGAAAAGTGGATACAATTGATGTTGAGATGTATTATTTAAGAACAGGGAAGAGCCTTCCATTTGTTCATGTCTATTTTTGGTCCTTCAAAAGTGTTTTATACAGTAGTTTCCCCTTACCCACAGTTTTACTTTCCAGTGGTTTCTGTTATTTGAGGTCAATTGTGGTTTCAAAACATTAAATGGAAAATTCCAGAAATAAACAAATTCATAAGTTTTAAATTGTGCATCATCTGAGTAGTGTGATGAAATCTCATGCATCCCACTCTGTCCCGCCCAGGATGTGAATCATCCCTTTGTCCAAAAGATCCACATTGCCTATGCTACCTGCCTGTTAATGACGTAGTAGCTGCCTCGGTTATCAGATCAACTGTTGCAGTATCACAGCACTTATGTTCAAGTAACCATTATTGTATTTAATTATGGCCCCAAAGTACAAAAGTAGTGATGCTGGCAATTCAGATGTGCCAAAAAGAGAAGCTGAAAAGTGCTTCTTTTAAGTGAAAATGTGAAATTATTAACTTAATAAGAAAAAAAATATTGTATACTGAGGTTGCTAAGATCTTTGGTAAGAATGAATCTTCTGTCACCCCTGAAATTGTGAAGAAGGAGAAAGAATTTTTGCATAGTACATATAGGATTCAGTAGTATCTGTGGTTTCAGGCATGCACTGGGTCTTGGAATGTATTCCCCATGGATAAGGGGGGACTACTGTAGTTTTCTTCATGTCAGCATCGCACATTTCTTGTAAGTTTATTCTTGAGTATTTCATTCATTTTTGTGAAAATGTTGTTAATAGAATTTTCTCTTCTGTTACATCTTGTACCTTATTATTCGTGAACAAGGCTTTAATGTTTGTGTGTTCATTTTATATTCTGCTAATGTGACTGAATTCTTTTATTGTTTTGGTTTTATTATCCATTTTTCTACATTTCCAGCTGTACTATCATGTTATTTGCAAATAGTTTTTCCCGAATTTTTATGTCTCTGGTTGTTTTCTCATATCTAATTGCATTTAATAATAACCTTAAGTACCATTGTAAGTTGTGGTGGTGATAGTAGGCATCCTTACCTTATTTCTTTCCTTAATAGTAATGCCTCTAATTTTTCCCCTTTTAAACAATATGATGGGTTTAGGAAAGAGGCACATAAGTTATTTTATGTTAAGGAAGTAGCCATCCAACCCTATCTTATTGAGGTTTTATTAGGAATGGATATCGTTATTGGATGTTATTAAGGGCTTTTTCATCATCTATGGAGATAAGTATATGATTTTTCTCCTAAGGTCTATTAATGCAGTAGATGATATTATTAGATTTCCTAATATTAAACAATTCTTACACTCCTGATATAAATCCTATTTAGTCATGGTGGTGGATTATTTTCTTAATGTAGTGTTAGAGTCTTGGCAAATACTTCATGTTTTTTTTTTATCAATATGCATAAATGTATTGGTTTGTAATTTTCATTTTTGTGCTTTGTTTATTAGGTTAAGCTTCTGATGTTACATTTGTTTTATAAAAAGAATTTAGTAGTTTTATTTTATTTTTCATGTTCTAAAATGATTTATAATGATTTCTGTAATATTGTAACTTTCTGGTTGTCAACAACTGTACAGGGTCTGAGATTTTATCCTATCTATAAGCTAATAAGCTAGCCTATTACTGTTTCATGGATACTAGGAGAAGACATGAGATTCTTGGGTCAGAGAAAAAGGACTTTATTGGCAAAAACAGTAGCTAGAGATTCATTTTGCCCTCAAGCCCCTCTAAGTCGCAGAGGAGCAATGCTGGTGAGCCTAGATGGATGCCTACAATCATAGTGGGTTGCATTACAGAAGAGGAACACTGAGCTTGCAAGATCCAATGCTTTTATAGTAAATGGAAACACACCTGCTCCTTGTCTGAGGGAAGAAGTTACTTAATCCTCCAGAATCGCTCACTGCAAACACAATCCTGAGAAATGGCCCAAGTAAAGAGTGGTCAGGGTCTTGCATTCTTGGCATACCATGTAAGAATGTCCAGGGGAGGTCAGGGTCCATGGCAGATTGCTTCTCCCAATACTGGTCTCTAAATGTCTGCTAGAGTTTTCCCAGGAAACATCTGGTCCTGTTAAATTTTTGTGGAGTCATTCTTTCAACTTTTTCTGTTTCTTCTATGCAAATTGACCTTATTAACCTTTCCATCTCTCCTGAAGATAATATTCATATACTGTATTTTCCTAGGAAATTATCCATTTTGTCTAGGTTTTTAAATGTACTTACATAGAGTTGTAAAAAAAATAGACTGCCATGACTCTTTTTTTTTAAATTTCAAAATATTAAGGGGGTACAAATGTTTTAGGTTATATGGATTGCTTTTGTAATACTTGAGTCTGGCTATAGATGTACCCATCACCCAGATAGTGTTCATTGTATCCATTAGGTAAGTTTTTTTCCCCTCCTATCATCTCCCCTCCCACCTGGTTGATTTCCACTGAGTTTTATTTCCCTCTGTGCAGGTGTGCTCATAAGTTAGTTCCAATTTAACAGTGAGTATATGTGGTGTTTTTTTTTCCATCCTTGAGATACTTCATTTAGGAGAATTGTCTCTAGTTCCATCCAGGTTGTTGCAAAAGGTATTAATTCCATCTTTTTTATGGTTGAGTAGTACTCCACGGTATACATATACCACATTTTATTAATCTACTCATGAATTGATGGACACTCGGGTTGATTGCACATTTTTGCAATTGTGAATTGTGCTGCAATAAACATTTGAGTGCAGGTGTCTTTTTGATGAAAAGTCTTCTTTTCCTTTGGGTAAATACCCAATAGTGGAATTGCTGGATCAAATGGTAGATCTACTTTTAGTTCTTTGAGCAATTGCCATGCTATTTTCCACTGAGGTTTTACTAATTTGCAGTCCCACCAACAGTGTATAAGCATTCCTTTCTCTCTGCATCCATGCCAGCATCTATTGTTTTTGAACCTTTTAATAACATTCTGACTGGGGTAAGCTGATATCTCATTGTGGTTTTAATTTGCATTGCCCTGATGATTAGTGATTTTGAGCATTTTTCATATGTTTATTGGCCATTTGTCTTTCTTCTTTTGAGAAGCTTCTGTTCATATCTTTTGCCCATTTTTTAATAGGATTGTTTGGTTTTTCCTTGCTGATTTGCTTGAATTCTTTGTAAATTCTGGTTATTAGCCCTTTATCAGATGTGTAGCTTGTGAATAAATATTTTGTCCCATTCTGTAGGTTGTCTGTTTGCTCTGTTGATTGTTTCCTTAGCTGTACAGAAACTTTTTAGTTTAATCAAATCCCATTTATTATTTTTGTGGTTGTCATGATGGCCATTGGGATCCTAGTCATAAATTCTTTGCCTAGACCAATATCTAGAAGAGTTTTTCCTGTATTTTCCTCTAGAATTCTTATGGTATCATGTCTTAGATTTAAGTCTTTTATCCATCTCAAATTAATTTTTGTGAGTGGTGAGAGGTAGGTTTGCTGTTTCATTCTTCTGCATGTGGCTATCCAAGTTTTGCAGCACCTTTTATTAAATAGGATTTTTTTCCCCCCAGTATACATTGTTGTCTGCTTTGTCAAAGATCAGTTAGTTGTAGGCAGATGGTTTTATATCTGGGTTCTCTATTCTGTTCCACTGGGCTTTGTCTCTATTTTTGTACCAATACCATGCTGTTTTTGTTATTATAGCCTTGTAGTATAGTTTTAAGTCTGGTGATGTGATGCTTCCAGATTTGCTATTTTTGCTTAAGATTGCTTTGGCTCCTTTCTCATTCCAAATGAAACATAGGATTAATTTTTCTAGACCTGTGAAGTATGACTTTGATAATTTGATAGGGATTGCATTGAATTTGTAAATCACTTTGGGTAGTATGGACATTTTAACAATGTTGATTCTGCCTATCCGTGAGCATGACATGTTTTTCCATTTGTTTATATCCTCTGCAATTTCTTTCCTCAGAGTTTTGTAGTTCTCCTTGTAGAGATCTTTCCCCTCCTTGGTTAAATATATTCCTAGGTATTTTATTTTCTTTGCAGAAAATATGAATGATGTTGAGTCTTTGACTTGACCCTCAGCTTGACTGTTATTAGTATATAGAAATGTTATTCATTTATGTATGTTGATTTTGTATCCTGAGACTTTGCTGAATTTATTTATCAATTTCAGGAGACTCTTGGTGGAATCTTTGGAGTTTTCTAGACACAAGATCGCATCATCAGCAAAGAGTGATATTTTGACCTCCTCTTTCCTGATTAGGATACCCTTAATATTGGTCTCTTGCCTGAGTGCTCTGGCTAGGACTTCCAGCACTATGTTGAATAGAAATGGTGGCAGTGGGCATCCTTGTCTTATTCCAGTTCTTAGCGGGAATGCTTTCAACTTTCCCCATTCAGTATGATATTGGCTGTGGGTTTGTCATATATGGCTTTTATAATTCTGAGATATATTCCTTCTATGCCTAGTTAGTTGAGGATTTTTTATCATGAAAGGGTGCTGGATTTTGTTGAATGCTTTTTATGCATCTATTGCTTTTTGTTTTTGCTTTTGTTTTTGCTTTTGTTTATGTGGTGAATCACATTTATTGATTTATTTATGTTGAACCATCCTTGCATCCCTGGGATGAAGCCCACTTGGCCCTGGTGGATTATTTTTTTGATGTGCTGTTGAATTCAGTTTGCTAGTATTTTACTGAGGACTTTTGCATCTAAATTTATAAGGGAAAGTGGACTGTAGTTTTCTTTTTTTGTTGTGTCTGTTCCTGGCTTTGGTATCAAGGTGATACTGGCTTTGTAGAATGAGTTGGGGAGGACTCTCTTCTTCTCAATATTATGGAATAATTTCTGTATTATGGGTACCAGATCTTCTTTGTAGGTCTGATAGAATTTGGCTGTGAATCCGTCTGGTGCAGGGCTTTTATTTGTTGGGAGGTTTTTTATTACTGTTTCAATCTCACTGTTTGTTATTGGTCTGGTCAGGAGTTCTGTTTCTTCCTGGTTGAGTCTTGAGAGGTTGTGTGTTTCCAGGAACTTGTCCATTTCCTTTATGTTCTCTAGTTTATGCATGTAGAGATTTATATAATATTAATGGATGATATTTTGTGTTTCTGCAGTATCTGTTGCAATGTCATCTTTTTCATTTCTGATTGAGTTTATCTGGGTCCTTTCTCTTCTGTTTTTGGTTAATCTAGCAAGAGGTCTGTCAATTTGGTTTATCTTTTCAAAAAACCAACTTGGTGTTTTGTTAATCATTTGTGTTTTTTTCCCCAGTTCATTTAGTTCTGCTCTCTTCTTCATTATTTCTTTTCTTCTGCTGGTTTTGGGTTTGGTTTGTTCTTCCTTTTCTAGTTCCTTGAGGTATGACATTAGGTTGTTAATTTGTGGTCTTTCTGTTTTTTTGATGTAAGCATTTAAGGCTATGAATTTTCCTTTGAGGAATGCTTTTGCTGTGTCCCATAGATTTCGATAGCTTGTATCCCCTTTGTCTTTTAGTTCAAGGAATTTTTTGATTTTCATCTCAATTTCATTCTTGACCCAATAATCATTCGGCAGTAGGTTGTTTAATTTCCATGACATTGTGTAGGTTTCAGTGTTTCTCGTGTGATTGATTTCTAGTTTTATTCCACTGTGGTCTGAGAAGGTACATAGCATTATTTCAATTTATTTGAATTTTTTCAGACATGTTTTGTGGGCTAAGATCTGATCAGTCTTGGAGATTGTCCCATGTCCTCCTGAGAACAATGTGTATTATGTAGATTTTGGGTAGAATGTTCTGTAAATGTCTGTTAGGTCCATTTGATTTAGAGTTTGGTTTAAGTCCACTGTTTATTTATTTATTTTCTGCTTTGGAGATTTGTCAAGCTTTGACAGTGAGGTGTTGAGGTCCCTGGCAATTATGATTTTACTATTTATTTCTTTGCTTAGCTCTAGTAAAATTTGCTTTATGTATCTGGGAGCTCCTGTGTTGGTTGCATATATATTTAGGATTTTTATGTCTTCTTGTTGAACTGTTCCCTTTACCATTATATAATTGCCATGACTTTTTAACTTTCCTCTCTATCAATAATTTTTTTCCCCAATATTATTTCTTATTTTGTATATATGTGGTCTCCCCTTGTCCATTGACTCAATTAGGTAGTGATTTGTTTATTTTGTTGATTCCCCTCCCCCAAAGAACCAGGATTTTGATTTCTTGATTTAATTGATTTTCTTTCTTCTTTATCTCATTAATGTCTGTTTTATCATTATTATTTCCTTTCTTGAGCTTCTTTAAAATTATTTGTTTTGTCCTCTGTAGATTTTTGAGTTAAGAGGATACTTGATTTATTTTCATGTCATTCTTTTAAGTGTTTAAGGTGATATATTTTGCTCTTGTCACTTTTAAAATGTATCACATAGATTCTGATATCTTTTATTTTTATCTCATTTTTCAGAAACTGTATAAGTTCTGTTTTTATTTCCCCTTCTACAAAAAGTCTTTTTAGTAGGTTGTAAAATTTCTAGGAAATGGTCTTTTTGCTTTTGAAATTGTTTCTAATTTTCTATTTTATTGTTATTAGAATGTTGTTAGTGATATTTTATCTTATAAATTCACAGATTTTTTATTTGTGATCTAATACATGATTAATTTTTGTAACTGTTCCATGTGCTGTTGAGAAGAGGGGATATTTATAGTGTCATGATGTAGAAGAAGATATATTCTTTGTATATCAATAAAATCTACCTTATTGATTATATTGCTTAAGTTTTAAAATTTTTTTGTTCTCTTATCCTGAGACTGATGTGCTAAAATCTCTTATGATTTGTCTGTTTATTTCTATTTTTCTTTGCATCTTTTCTACTTTCTGCTTTATATAAGTGCTTTATTATATGGTGCATAGCAATCCATAGTTGTTACACACTCATTGGACATTGTAGATTGTAGCATTGAAAATTGCCCTTCTTTGTTTTATTTAATGCTTTTTACCCTATATTCTACTTTTTCTGTAACCAGAGACATCAGCACTGTTTTCTTCATTTTGAATGTGCCTAAATTCAGACTAATGGCAGGCTAAGCTGTGTCCATGCCTTAGTCCTTTGGAGTTATTTTGTTTTAAGAGTCACTTTTACATATCATAGAATTCTGTTCTATTTAATGAATCAAATTTAAAACATTTTTCTGTCAATAGGTGAGTTAATCCCTTTCACATTTATTGCGATGACTGATAATGATTGACCTCACCTCTCTTCTATTATAATTTTGTCATACATTATACTATACTTACTATGTTGTTTACCCTATAAGGGATGTCTCTTTTGATCTCTCCTTTTGAAAATTCGTTTTGGTTTTCAAGAAGGATTTTTTTTGTCCTAATAATTACCTTTATATCCATACTATTTATAGTGCTCTTAATCCCCCTTTTACCACATATTGTCTGGTTTATAAGTTTTAAATTATATTCTTTGACACTCACCTATTACTTATGCAAAGTAAGTAATCAATGATCAGATTATATGCTCTACTTTGTTAGAATATATAACAGTTTCATACTATTCTTGTACTCATATACTCATCCTTGTTTTCATTCTAGATCCACATTTATACAAATTAAATGCTCACTTTTACTCTTTTTGCTAAAGTTTCCTCAGTCATCTCTTAGATAAATCTCATTCTCTTGTAGATTTCTCAGAAAGAGTTTGTGAATACGGTGTTCTCTTAGCTCTTACATGTTTAAAACTGCTTTTCTATCTCTGGGCTACTAGAAAAAAAATTCTGCTGTACATGAAAACATCCTTCATTCATACTGTCTTTCCTTAAACTTCTTGCAAATGCTGTGCCACTATTTCTATGCTTTGCATTTTTTTTATTTTTTGAGAAATCTTCTATCAGTCTCATTCTATTGGTTTTATTAGTAATTTGTTTCTTTTGCCTAAATATCCTGAGAATTTATTTTTTTCTTTAAAGTTTTATAGTTTTACTAGAATCTGTCTCACAGTTCATTATTCTGGATCAACTTTCCTGGTATTTCTATGGCTGGTGCCTTCAACATGTAGATTTGGGTTTTCTATTATTTCTGAAAGATTTTCTTATACTATTGCATTAAATGTTAATTATGTCCTCAGGATTTGTGACATGTTTTTTGTATCTCTTTTGCTGTTTTTCATTTCACCTACTTTTTCACTGAATTATTTTACTTTTTTCTTTATTTTATTTTCATTCTCTTGGTAGTTTTTTGTTTTGTTTTTCTTCAATGCTCTTTATTATGTTTTAATTTAAATTGGATTCAAATTTCCCTTTGGCTCCTTGCAATTTATTCTTCATTCTTACAATGAATTTGTCTTATTTTAATATCTTTTAAGGTGTCAATCAACAGATATTTCATTTTTCTTAATTTTTTGTGCATTTTGCCATTAGTTTCTAAATTTCTGTTTTGTTTTTAGTTTCTAAATGCTTGTTTGGATTTATTTAATTCAGTTTGCAGGGTTGTGTTACTTCATGTTTGCTTTATTTTAGAAATTGTCATCTAGTGAAATATTTTTATTCTTATTTTCTCTTTTTTTCTAACAATAACTTTGTGTGGAATTTGTCTGCTTTTTTCTACTTATAGGAATGTTGTAGCTAGAAGTTCTAGCTCAATAGCTACTTTTCTCTCAGGTTGGTAAAGCATAATTTCTTTTATGAATGATATTGTTGTTGGGGTAGGAATGGGTAGAAATTGGTGTGTTTTGTGATTATCTTTTGTTTCTGTAGGATCATTAATTTTCCTCTTACTTCCTTCTTTCCCCTGTACTGTCACACCAAAAGGTACCAACTCTTCTCTCTTCATCTCCTTCTCCCCTAGAGGCACTGCATCTCCACAGCTGCCTCCTCTGGGTCTTAGTCACTTTCAAGATGCCTCCCTAGAGAGTTAAGATGGCTGACTAGATTCAGGGCTTGTCAGACCTTCCCGGTGGAGGAATTGAAGGTCAGACCAAGGGGAGCAGAGAAAGGTTGCTGATTGGGTATGGACCACAGGGTCTGACACCGGTGGAGTCCCGGATACCACCAGCAGGAACTGAAAAATTGAGAGAGAGGAGGATAGAAGAGAGAAGTCAGCATGAACCAAGTCAAGGGAGTGCTGGAGACCAGGGAAAGGGTAAGGGATTTTTTCCTCTATCCCCACCTGGGTGCCTTGGGCCTGCAGCAGGATGCAGGGCTCTCATCCTGGGGGCAGTGCCACAAGGAATCAGAGAGCTGGCATCCCTGTATCTGGATGCTCCATCCTTTGCACCTTTTACACTCCTGGCATCCCAGGAAGTAATTTTGGTCAAGCCACTCATAGCCCTATGGCTGCACCCACCCCATAGCAACTGCCAAAGCACCTTGCACTGAGTGACTGAGGTGGCCTGGGGTGAAAGGGAGCACACTCCCAGCTGAGCCCACACTGAGTGACTGGACCTCCCTTGGGCGATGGGGAGCACACTCCCAGCCAAGCCTGCCTCAAGCAGAGTAGCCACTGCTGTGGCTAGGGTCGTCATGGTGCAGGAGCCATAGAGAGGAGGAGGGCAGACTGGTGCTCTCCCCCCATCTCTAGAGTGGTGCAGAAAGACCATGGCCCCTTCCCCCACCAGTATAGCAGCTGCTGGAGTTCTCTGTGCTGAGTGGCCCCCTTTCAGCACCAGGGTCACATTTCTGCTCCGAGCCAGCAGGGCAGCCTCAGCTTGTGATCTTTCTGCCCTCAGGCATTTGATGAGTCTGCCTGCTGATGGTGCAGATGATGAGGTGTGGTGTGGGGGAGAGGTCATGGATTCAGGGTCAGGCAGCAAGTGAGGGCCCATATCCTTTGGGAGGGTGTGGAGGTGCACAGGAGAGTAGAGATCTGTAAGTACACTCCCTCCCCCTCTCCCCCAGAGAACTGCCATATCAGAGTTTGCTAAACTAGCCCCTCACCCAGAGAACCATCAGATTGGAGTTTGCTGAACCAACCCCTCCTCTGGAAAACCACTGTATTGGACTTTAGTGAACCTGGGAGACTCAATTTGCATAAGTACTGGTTCCCATGGCAACCGAATGCCCCTGGTGCCTCAGGCTGAATAGGAGCAGCTGCCCCCCCACCACCACACACTTTAATAGGGAGTTCAGCTTGATCCAAGAGTTTCTAGAGCTGCCAATATTCCCCTGGGGGGAGCCACTCCCTGGTGTAGTTTTCTGAGGATAGAGAGCAAGACTCTCTGGTTGAGTAGGGACTCTTCAGCCCCTCTTGGGCAGCTTACCCCAGAGGCGGGGAACTGACCTTTAATCCCTGCATATCACTTACCAATATTTGTGGAGCTAGAGGGCAGGCTCACCCAACCTAATCCCACCCAGCCTTATCTGCCCCCCCCACACCTCTGTTGTGATGGTGAATAAAGGACTCACCTGGAAGAACCAGGGCCCCACTCACCACCTGGGGCCATTACAGGGCTTCTCTGGAGGAACTAGAGCTGGTCACAGAATCCAAAAACAATGCAGCTTGTTCCCTCCAGCAAACACCAATTACTGAAAGGGAAGTCAATTTGCATGCCCGTTACAGCATTTACTGACTTAATGAAAGAGGATGTGGTTGACTCTCACTCACAAGCACCACATACTGACTCAGAGATTAAACTGGGTGTGTCATTATCTAAATGAAAGAAAATCTGAAAGTAAGAAGCAACACCTATTCCAGCTAAGAAGGAACCATCGAAGGAACTCTAGAAATATGAATAATCAGAGAGAAAGATTCCCCCAATGGGAACACCAGTTCCCTAGTAATGGATACCAACCAAAAGCAGAATACTGAAATGACAGATGAAGAAATTCAAGCATGGATTGTAAGGAAACTTTATGGAATACGTGATCAAATAGAAACCCAACACAAAGAAACCACAAAAACAATGCAGGAAATGAACAAAAAATTCACTAAAGAAATTGAAGTATTAAAGAAAAATCAAACAGAACTTCTGGAAATGAAAAATTCATTCAAGGAATTACAAAACACAGTGGAAAGCCTCAAGAACAGGTTAGATCAGGCAGAAGAAAGAATCTCAGAGTTTGAAGACAACACCTTTCAATTAAGCAAGTCAGTCTCAGAGATAAAGCAGAGAAACAAGAGGAACTAGCAAAGCCTACCAGAAATGTTGGATTATGTAAAGAGGCCTAACATAAGAATCATAGGCATCCGTGAAGGTGAAGAAGAAAATACACAAGGGTTGGATAATTTGTTCAAAGGAATAATTGAGAAAAATATCCCTAGCCTTGCTGGAAAACCACCAAATTGGCAATCAAAGAAATAGAACAATTTATCTGATATAGTTGGTTAATAAATATTTATTGATTATCTATTATTTATCAGGTACTAGAGATAGGGTAGTCATCTAGATTGACAAGTTATGTGCCCTCATGAGCTTACATTCTACTGGCAAAATAGATATGAAATAAATGTATAGTGTGATGTTAAAAAATGCCAAGAACTGTAAAAATTAAGCATGGTAGGGGATAAATAGTAAAGTTGGTAGTGGCATGATATTTAGTTTGGTAAGGCTGTCTCTGAGAAGATGACTTTGGCCTAAAGACTTGAAGGTAGCTAGAAAGCAAGTCATGCAAATATTTGAGGGAAACAAATTCCAGATAGAGAAAACAGCATGTGTAAAGACACTGAGGCAAAAACAAATTTGATGTGTTTGAGGAGAGGAAGAAAGTAAGGGTAACTGGAACTGGGATCAGACATATTACAAGATAAAGTCAGAGGAATAGGCAGGTGCCATATCATGTAGGGTCTTATAGGACATGACAAGGTTTTGGACTTTGTTTCAGGTATGATGGAAAGCCACTGAAGAAATTTAGGCAGGAAAGTAATGGGATCTGATTTACATTTTAAAGGGATAGCTCAGGTTTCTATGTCTAGTGTAGACTTAACAAGGAAAAAAGAAAAGCAGGAAGACGAATTTTGATCCTACTGCCTTCATATGACACTCACAGAAGGGCTTCTAACTTGTTCTTAACGCCAAGTCACTAGCTTCTAACACAATTTTTATAACTGGATACTTGCTTTTTCCCTACCCATGACTGTACACAGATACTGCTGCTCTGTACAATTTCCTAGTCTTTCTATACTGTCCCTGTGGGTTGCCCAGAAGATAACTGAAGTGTTTCTCTGACTTTCCACTTTTGTCACTATTTTCTTATTACTTCCCCTAAGGTAGCTCTGAAGTTAACTACCTGCCTACATTAATGGACCTTACCTTATCCAAAATTCCTTATTTCCAGGTTCCCATCTGCCATCAGAGATATCTTCTGTTGTCTCAGCTATAGCTTTTGATACCACAAAAATTTCTTCTGGTCATGACATCTGCCACTCATCACAGTCTCAACTCAGTGTCTTCTCTGGCTCAATGGTCTTTTTGTTTTATCCTCTCCTTCTTTCCCATTGTTCTCGCACTGTAGTGAACACATCTAGTCGGTTTCAGCTCCATCTGTATGCATACTGTCATTCCTCCTGTGAAGAGCCACATCATATATAAGTGATCAAAATCATTGTAGTTCATTCATTCACTCAACAAATATTTACTGAACATGAACTAAGTGCTACATGCTGCAAAACATACTCATGTATTTAGACTCTCAATGCTTGTCCTAACTGAGTTTAAAGTCTAGTAGGAATTACAAACAAATTAACAAGAAATAATCCTTAATGAGAAGAGCACTGTGTACAATTAGGAAGTCAAAAAAGAATTCCAAGAGTAAATAATATTTATCCCAAATCTGAAAGATGAAAATGATATGACATAGAGGAAAGAGTATTCTAAGCAAAGTTTATGGAAGGTTCAATAGCATGAGAAAACAATAACATGTGTGAGGAGCTTGGAAAGGTCAGTATGGAGGGGAGAGAGGAGTGAAGTGATGATTAAAGTATTTCCATGACTGTTCCTATTGTGGTCATCTTTCTCACTGAATAAATTAATATCTGAAGTGGTCTTCATTTTTACATTATGTCACTTTGGGTTTCATCTGTGGAGCCCTTTCCCTGGCTGGAAGTCATGGGTTGCAAAGCAGATTATCTTATCACTCTACTTTTCAAAACATAAATCAGTCAGTGATCCTTATGAAGAGAAAGCCATTGTTCTCTTTCATTAGGAAAAACTTTATAAACCTCAAATATGTTTATTTATTTTGTCAAAACTCCCTGCCTTGACAAATAGGACCTAAGTCAGATTCCCTAGAGAATGGGTTGGACACAGGCTGGGTGTTTCCAGCCAGAGGATGTAACAGCAAGGATCTCAAGTAGATCCCAGGATAGAATTGAAATCAAAAGCCAGGGGGACAGTTTAATGGCTCAACCTTAAGAAGCAAGGCAGAGGGGCAAAAACCACCAGTTTATCCAGGAATAAGGCATTTGGATCTGAGTGTTAGAATAGAACAAGGGATTTGGACAAAAGAGTGGGAGTGGACTCTGGATATACTCCATGAAATGTTGGAGTAGCCCCAGGGACATTTTTATAGGGCACATATGGTCTCAGCTGTGAGTGAGGATGGAGCTGTTAAGGGCTAAGCTAGTTCTTGAGGAGGTCTCAGTCTTTTTGAGGTAAACATATGTGAAAATAAAAAAATTACAATGCAATCTGAGAAGTTTTATACGCAAGGCACACGCCAAGTGGGAGAAAGCTTTAGGAGTTTAATGAAGACTTCATAAGAGTGGCATTTGAAAGATTGATTGGACAAAGGTAAGGCATGTCTAAGAAGAGCAAATAACCTCGGTCAGCATGCATGTAAAAAGAGCACCATGTTACATTCAAGAATCAGTATCTAGACTGTAGAACTGTAACTTATGTAGACTGTGGTCAAAGCATGTTGGGACCTATTAGGTACAAAGTGGTAAAGATGCAGTAATCCTAGAACAGGTAGGGCTAGAATTAGGGAAATTAACTTCACCATACTCTGGCTTCAGAGGGCTCATTTGGTGCTGTCTCAGTTAGCATTGATGAGCTATGGGTCTGACCTATTGCACAGAACACAGCAGCAAGAGTCTCAAGATGGTGGTGATAACAAAGTCTTATGTAAGTGACTATCTAAGTTGGGTCAGATCTCCAGCCAGTAGTGAAGGTCCAGTCATGTGACTTTTGCCGTAGTTTTATAGGGTGCTGCAGACCTATTGAAGTAGGCTGACCTTCAGGACAAAGTTAGAGTCCAGGAGGTAGAAGTAGAGGGTAAACCAAGAAATTAAAGCCTAAAAATAGTAATAAGGATTAGATAAATATTGGAAGGTCAGTGAGAGAGCTGGATCTTGCTGGGCCTGTGCATGCTGAGGATTAACCCAAGATATACCAATTACCAGTCTTAGGGCAGCAAGACTATTTCTAGATCCTGAGAGTCTGATCTTCCCCAAAAGTTTAACTGGCTCAGGTAGGATCAATTCCAAACCTTGGTAAAATTGTCTTCTGAGTGAAAATCTTTAGGGTACATCGCTGAATAGGGTTGAATAGGTTGTAGTTACCTTAATCAAAGAGTTTCTATGTCATGTTAAGAAATCTGGGCTTTATCCTTTGGGTGACTGGGAATCTTTGAAGAGTTTTAAGAAGTGACCAAATATAATTTTTATTTTTGGAAGATAACTCTGGTGATACGGAGTACTTGGAAACTTGAAGTAGATATGTAGAAACTTACAATAGATTATGTAGTAATGATTTGAATTAAGTCAATGACAATGGGGATAGGGTAGATACAGGGGAATACCAATTTATTCCTTTATGAATTATTTGTTTATAAAAAGATGTGGCTTAAGACTTTTTGAAAAGGCAATTGCATTATCTGTGTTCTTTTATAAACACATCCAACCTCACGTGTAAATGGAGAGATGTATCCTGTATATATGTGTCTACCTTTGTCCTAAACCAACATTAAAATCCCCCTATTTATTGGGTGATATCCTAGACTACCATTAGTGTCTATTTTTTTAAGTGCAAGACTTGGCTCTATTGGCACCTTATAAAATATTGAACTTTAAGCTATCAGTCATTTTTTTCTGAGTCTGAATGAAATCAGAGAAAAAATTTGTGATGAGGGAGAACGTAGACATATAAAGGTCCTGCTCCTCTAGGTGAGAGCAAAGGGGCTAGTTATACCCCCAGAAAGGGAGGCTGGGTTCACTGAGAATGAAGATTTTTGATTACTTCACAATCTTGAACAGGTGATGCAGTAAAGAAAGAGAAACCTTTCACTGAAAATGGCGTTTGAGCAGACTGGGTTTCATGAGACAGTTTGGAAAGTTTTCATCAAGTGCACATGCAGAGATTCCAATAGCGAGTGATAATGGACTCTGAGAAGCCCTTCGCATGCATTGTATTTGTACTAGATAATTCACACAAGAGAGGCAATGAGCTAAGCCTAGTATTAATTTCAAGCCACCTCCCTTCTTGTTTAAAGGAAACCCATGATGCTTTACAAAATCATCATATTTGGCTAAATTTTATCATTTATTTAATTGGCATCTATCCCAAATGTCAGGTGGCTTTGTCTAAACTAAAACAAATGGTCTTTTCTTTGTTTCTTTCTTTATTTATTATTATGGGTCATCGTTGTATACTGATGAATGTAGGGTAATGTTGGTAAACATGTCACGTTTTCCCTCTTTGCTATAGGTATATGTTATTAAATTAAAGGGCAAAGACTTTATTGACTATTATATCTCTAGCCTTATAGATAACATTTTTGTCCCTTACTCCCTCCCAATAATTAAACATCTTAATATACTCTTAATTCACAAAACGAGAAAAAAATTCTCTTTACTTTCAAAGGTGAAGTACCAGTCTAAACTCTATCTATATGAAGCCTTTGACTTAAACATTTCTATCAAAATCTATTTTATAACCCATACAAAACCAGAATAAACATATCCTCTCCAAGAGTGAAATGGACAGTCCAAGTGAAATTTAAAATTTTACAATTATTGATTTCGAAGCAGCCATGAAGCTTAAAGGAATACTTATGGATTCTTATGTTTTATTTTGGGATATGCAACAAAAAACAGACAGCATTTAAGAATTTTCCAGGATACAAAAAATTATAATAACTTACCTAGTACAGTGAGCATAAACTACCCCAAATCCTTGGATCACCATTTCTACATTCGTATAGTTCCCTACAGTGTAAATCCCACTTTCCAAGATAGAATCCCTTTCTATTGGGATCATACATTTATTTTGGTTTCCATAAACCAAATGCACTTGGGGCAGACTTTGATTAGGAACTGAATCATGCAGAGAAAACTGATAGCTATGAAGCCTCCCTTTCTCAGAGTGGACTGTGGCAGAACTGTAATCACAGCCTTGTGAATCTCTAGCTTCCTTATTTTGGCAGAGGCATCTGCTTCCTTGGTGGGCCAGTTGGGAGTGTGATTCTGGGAGTCGTTCTTGGAACTTAGCCTAAAGTCTTTTTCCTCAGCCTCACGGTGACTCTGTGAGCCACCCAAATCTCATAACAAAACCCTTTCTTCTTAACATAGGTAGAGTGGATTCAGTTATCACAAGTAAGAGTACTAGTATATTTGATAATTGCTCTTGCAGGATTGGTGATACTGGCAACTGGTTTGATCCAGGAACAAATCAAATTGTATAATAACAAGAGCCTTGCCTTGAAGGGAAATGATTTTAAAAGGGAGAGAGATCTAACTAATTTTGACTGTTAATTTAATCTTGTGTGGTCTGCAAAATTATTTGTGCATTTGAATAATTGTGTCTTATATTTATTTAATATAAAATAAAGCCACTAATGTGATTTAGAATATTGGTCTTGAAAATATTTTACCATAGAAACATTCTGACATTAGTATTTTGATGGTTGTATCTTACTTTTTAAAATGGTAAACTCTGACCTTATTTTTCCAACATACTTGTTAGAGCCTGGAATAGTATAAATTTGTGTAGAGAATAAAACATTTTTTAGGCATAGGAAAAAAAACCCCACAACTAACTACACAAATGCCTTTGTTGCACCCCAGACCCCCTCAACCTGAAATTCTGGGGACTAATGCCTAGGACCCTGAATTTTTTAACAAACTCTCCAGATCATTCTTAAGCATACTAAAGTGCAAGGATGGGGGCTTTAGAATACTAAGAGGAAATTGTCTTTAAAGAATTCTAATAATTTTCTTTTAAAATTGTTAAACATTTGTTAATAAATTTACCACCTGGTTTTCAGTTCAATGACTTTCAGTCTAAAACTTAAACACTGCATATCAAAAAGATGTTCTTCTCTTAGGGATGAAATTTTAATAGTTTTTTCCAACTATCCTTTAAAATTCACAGCCAATAGTTTAAATATTCAAACCAAACAAAAATTCAACTTTCACCCAATCATCTTTTCCCAACTACTCTTTTAGCCTTTTTCTGATCAGTATAATAGGAAAAATCATCCAGGAGAATTTGGAGCAATTTACAATTCTCTTCCATTTCGTTCAACATTTATTGAATGCTTATTGTGTAGTAGTCATTGTGCTAGGCTCTAGACTTGACAAAAAATGAAAGTAAATTAAATAAATCAAAAGGGCATGATTCTTATGTCTGAGGAATCCTTGGTCCAGGAGGGGAGATAGACACGTGAACAGTTTTTATATAACATGCCAAGTGCTGTGACAAAGGTCTGCACACAGTGTTTAGGAGCACAGACCAGTGATTCTCATCCTTGTCCACATCCTTGGAATCCTTTGGGATGTTTTAAAAATACTAATGCCTGGTCCCCACTTGCAGAATTTCTAATGTATTTCTCTGAGATGTGTGGCCTGGGCATCAAGATCTTAAAAAGCCCCCTGCTGGTTCTAATGTGCAGCCGAGTTGAGAATCAAGGTTCACAGATGGTTCCTAGAGGGGATGATACCTAAGACAAGCCTTGGAGTAAAAAAAGTAGCTGTCACATCAATCAATTGACAGATTTACATCACAACTGAACAAACCCTTTGTTCAAATTATTGCTTACCAGATTAACAAAGCTAATTCAAATAAAGAATAAAGCCATAATAAAGTTATCCCTCCCCAATATTTTTATAGTACACAAGCAATTTCACATATTAGATCTCATTTAATTTTTTCAATAACACCGTGGGCAGTAAAAGAAAATTAGAGGGGCTGTTCTCAGGAACGTGACAGTGAAGTTGCTGTGCATGTGAGGGAGTTCTGCTACCTAGATTTCACTGTGCAAGATTGGGCTTTTTTCCAGCAGCTGTTTTTATTCTTGGGAGAAGTTAAGAAACTCAAGTTAAAATACCTTGGACTTGAATCAAAAAAAGGAGAGACATCTGGAGAAAAGAATGATGCAAGGCTATATACTTGGGTGGAGGTCAAAGGAAAGGCAAGGGATTCAGTGGCCAAAAAGCAAGCAAAAGGGGTTGATGGGCCATGCTACCATGACTCCGCAATAACAGTGAGCTCTTGGGAAAATCAGCAGGTCATGTTGAAAACAACACATTCTGAGAAATGATGACAGATCCATTTATTTGCAACTTGGATTTAACTCATAAAAATGAACAAAGGAGGCTGCTGAAAGAAAGTGTTCTACAGGAAGAGCCCTCAGAAAATCAGAAAATGCAAACTCAGATTTTACTTATCAGAAGGCGTGCTCTTAGTTTAAAAATAAATACAGAATCTAAAATCCAGCTGTCAGTGCATGCACTTTACACAGTCATTTAACCTTTTTGTTCGTGGATAAAGAAATATATATTTTTTTCTCAACAGGGTATGGATTAGCTTTGTTTTGTAGAACTTGTTTTTATCATGAAATAATCAGGCTCCTTTAAAAAAGATTTAGGCTGCAGAGTCATGCTAAGTCATTCATCCAGGCAGAGCCTGAATTACCTAATTAGAAACAGATGGTGCAAGGGTGGTGCCAGCAGTGCACATTTTGCTGCACACTCTTCTAGATTCATGTGGAGATGACTGGAATATTAAAATTGGGACAAACCTATATGTCAGAAAAATAAAATAATTTAGAATAGAAAATAATTGTTTTCTATAATTCTCCCTGCAGCCTTTATGGAGAGATGATAATGGAAACTAGGATCTCCTCCTTCTTTCTTATCTTAACAATTAGTTTAAGATGGATTGCTTCTCTGAAATTTCTTCTCTGATTCCACCTGCCCTTCCCCCACCCTCAAACTTATAGAGATTGGGTTTGGTGACCCCTTCTATGCTCTCTCAGTCTCCTATGATTATTACCATTATTGTTTACCTAAGTTGTGATTATGTATTTATTATCTCCTCAACAATTAAATTTATCCTTTATGACAATTAATAATAAGTATAGTTTAATAAGTAGTCAGAAAATTAATAGGTTAGTGTTTGCCTCTCCTGCTAGAAAGCTAAATGCAAGCCTCAGAAAAGCAGAGAGTATTGGTCTAGCTTACCATATAGTCATGTACCTGGTCAGATCCTGCATGTATTAGACACTTAAAACAAGTTTGATGGATTGAAGAATGAATGACGAATGAATAAATATAGGTGAGCTATTCAAGCACAAGAACTGGGTCTTATTTCTCTCTATTCCTAGCATTTAATGATATTCCTGATCAAGGGACAGAGAATGCTTTCAAAGGCCAGGCAGATGACATAAATGAGTAAAGCCACCCTGTCCCTCTTAACCTGTCAGGAGTAGTGAGCATGTGACAGTCGGGATGGCATGTTTCACCTAAAATCACACACATGCAAAATACTTTTCTCACTGACAAAAACGTGCCTGCAAGCTATACTTGCCTTTGGCTCACTTTTTTTTTTTTTTTTTTGAGACAGAGTCTCGCTCTGTTGCCGAGGCTAGAGCGTTGTGGTGTCAGCCTAACTCACAGCAACCTCAAACTCCTGGGCTCAAGCTATCCTCCTGTCTCAGCCTCCTGAGGAGCTGGAACTGACTACAAGCGCACACCACCACACCAGGCTAATTTTTTCTATTTTTAGTAGAGATGGGGTCTTGCTGTTTCTCAGGCTGGTCTCGAACTCCTGAGCTCAAGCAATCCTCCTGCCTCGGCCTCCAGAGTGCTAGGATTACAGGCATGAGCCACCGTGCCTGGCCTGGCTCACCATTTTTATCCCTACTTATAGGCTTTTAATAAATATTCATTAGAAAATTAAATGTTTTTGTTAATTCCTCTTTGTATTCTTTGCTGAAAGTGTTACTTCTCTATGTATTAATAACATTCTTTTTCTAAATCTTATTTATTTATCTTTATCACCTCTCCTGGAATATACCTATACTACATGACAATGCTGAAATCTGTCTAAAGTGCTGTCATTTCTGTCAAAGCTTTCTTGCTGCAAAGGAGGCACCACAAAGTAGAGGTTTAGAGAATGAACTCTAGAGCCAGCTGTTCACCTCTAGCGGTTACTGTCTATGAGAGATCTGGACAAGTACTCAATCTTTCTGCACTTGTCTTTGCCTATCTGAAAATGGGGATAATAATAGCACCTATTTCATAAGATCATTTTGAGAATTAGATGAGTAAATTTTTATAAAGCACAGAGAACAGTGTCTGGCACAAATAAGTGCAATAGAAGTATTTGTTAAGCTTTAAGAATGTAAAATCAACTAGATGTGAACTTGCCTCATTTTTTTTTCATACATGTGACTTCTGTGAAATTATTCCTATGAATCCTTCAGTATATATTGATCATATTGCTCCAAAAGTATGACAAATAAAAACAATTCAACTGGGGGTGAAAGGAATGCAAATAGCTGAACTCAGAGGAAAAATCTGAGGGTGTCAGTAGAAACCATTCTGCTTTATTTTTCTCTTTAGTGCTTATGACTTAGTACATATTTATTTCTTTATTTGCTTACTGACCTCACCCCACTAGAACATAAGCTCCATGAAGACAGGAAAATTGTTTTGTTCACTGTCATATCTCACGTGCTTTGCATATATTGGGTGTTTAATAAGTATTTCTTGATTGAATGAATGAATAATAAATAAAAAAGGTAGCCATAATATCTTTAGCTGAATTTTAATGGATATTAGGTAGCTTGAAGTTGGACGTTTTCTTCTTTGACCAATATCTAAAATGGAGTTATGATATCACTCCATTTCTCTTTTCTTTATGATGTCTTATTTTTAACAGCATCATTGAAGTATAATAAAAATACAGTAAACTAAAGAGAATTGAAAGTGTATAATTTTGTAAGTTTTGGCATATGTATGTAGCTGTGAAACCATCACCACAAGCAAGTTAGTAAACATTATGTATCCATTATCCCCAAATGTTGCCTTGTGCCTCTTTGTGATTTCTTTCCCTTTTCTCTCCTGTTCCACCCTCCCCAGGCAATTACTGCTCAGCTTTCTGTCACTATAGATTAGGTTGCAGTTTTTTAGTTTTATGTATATAGGTCATTCAGTATCTACTCTTTTTTTCTTTCTGGTTATTCAGAGGTTTATCCATGCTGATAAATAGTCATTCCCTTTTATTGGTAGGTAATATTTAATTGTATGGACAATCCATAATTTGGTCATTCATTCACCTGTTGATGAATATATCATTGTTTCTAGTTTTTTGTTATTAAGAATAAAGCTGCTATAAACATTCTTTTTTAAAATCAACATTCTTATACCAGCCTTTGCATGTATATATTTATTCTTTTTCTCTTGGATAAATATCTAGGAGTGCAATGGCTATATCACATGTAAGTGTAGGTTTTAACTTCTTAAAAAACTGCATTGTTATCCAAAATGATTGTACCATTTTCCATTTCCACAAGTTTCTCCATACCCTCGCCAATACTTGGTATGGTCAGTTTTTAAAATTTCAGCCATTTTAATATGGCATCTCATGGAGGTTTTGATTTGCATTTTTCTGATGACTAATGACATTGAACATATTTTTATAGTTTTACTTGACAAATGTATGTCTTCTTTGGTGAGATGCTTGTTAAAATCCTTTGCCCTGTTTTAATTGTTTTTTTTCCTAGTTATTTAATTTTGAGAAATTTTTATATATTCTGGATGCAAATTTTTAATCCAACATTTGATTTGCAAATATTTTCTTCTAGTGTGTGGCTTGTCTTTTTATGCACTTAGACTTTAAATTTTGATGAAGTGCAAATTATCATTTTTTTCTCATATGGATCATGCTTTTGATGTCATATCTAAGAAATTTCCTATAGATTGAGTCTCATAGGAGCAAGGATGTTTTTGATAAGAGAGTATTGGTTTTAAAGAGGCAATGGGAAGCAAGGGTGTCAAGAACACAATCCTGAGATATAAAGGCATGAAAGGATCAATAGTTCTCAGTCTAGAGGTTTTCAAGGGAATCTCATTTTCAATTAAGACAATAGTTATCACTTGTGATTGCTCATTGGAAATTCCCTAAGACTATTAGCAGATTTCCCAACAGAAACCTGGCAGGCCGGAAGGGAGTGAGATGATATAGTTAAAACCTAAAAGAAAAAAAAATACCAACCAAGAATACTATAGCCAGAAAAGCTGTCCTTCTAAAATGAAGGAAAGATAAACACTTTCTGAGACTAATAAAAGCTGAGTTCCTCACTACTAACCCTGCCTTACAAGAAATACACAATGGTGTTCTTCAAGTTGAAATGAAATTACACTAAAAAGAACACAAAAACATATAAAAATCTAAACTCACCAGTAAAGGTAAATATATAGATAAATACAGAATACCTAATATTGTAATGGTGGTATGTAAATCACTTTTAATTTTAGCATAAAATCAAAAAGACAAAAGTATTCAGAATAAATATAAATAGAAAAATTTGTTAATGAGTACACACATAAAAAGATGTAAATTATGTCATCAATAACATAAGGTGAGGGGGAAGCAAAAGTGTAGAGCTTTTATATGTGACTGTAGTTAAGTTGTTATCAGTTTAAAATAGACTATTAAAACTAGAACTTTTTTTGTAAGCCTCATGGTAACCACAAAGAATATATTCTATAGAATATATATACCTATAGAAATCAAATAAAAGAAAAAAGGGAAAGGAATCAAAACCTGTCAGTACAAAACAAAAATAAATGAAACACAAAAGAAGACAGCAAGAGAAGAAAAGAGTGATAATATAACCACAAGACAGAAAACAATTAACAAAATGGCAATAGTGAGTCCTTCCCTATCAGTAATTAGTTTAAATGTAAATAGATTAAATTGCCCAATCAAAAGACATATAGTAGCTGAAGCTGAATGGATTTAAAAAAAGACCCTGTTGTATGCTGTCTATATGAAATACTTTAGATTTAAGGATACACACAGGTTTAAAAGTGAAAAGATGGAAAAGGTATGCCATGCAGATAATAGAGCAGGTGTGGCCATACTTATATCAAACAAAATAGAGTTTAAGTAAAAAAAAAAAAAAAGTCATGGGAGATGAAGGACATTATACAGTGATAAAAAGATCAAATGATCAGGAAGGCATAACAATTATAAACATATACCCACCCAACCTCAGAGCACCTAACTGTATAAAGCAAACATTGACAGAATTGAGAAATAGACAGCAATATGATAACAGTAAGAGACTACAATACCCTACTTCCAGTAATGAATAGAATAGCCAGAGGAAAATAACAATAAGGAAACAGTTAACTTGAACAAGACTGTACACCAGGTGAAGCTTACAGAAATATGGATAACATTCCATCCATGTGTGCTTGAGAAAAATGTGCAAAATTCTCCAGGATATAGTACATGTTAGGTCACTAAGTAACTCTTAACAAATTTAAGAAGATTGAAATTATGCCAAGTACCATTTCCAACCACAATGAAATAAAATTAGAAATCAGTAGTACAGAAGAAATACTGAAAAATTCACAAATATGTGGAAGTTAAACAACATACTTCTGAATGACAAATAGGTCAAAAAGAAATTAAAAGAGAAATAAGAAAATATCCTGAGACTAATGAAAATGAAAACACAACATACCAAAATTGTGAGACACAACAAAAGCAGTACTAAGAGAGACGTTTATAGCATGAAATGCCTACATTAAAAAAGAAGCAAGATCTCAAAGAACCTAACTTTACAACTCGAGGGATGAGAAAGAAAAACAAACTAAGCCCCAGGTTAGCATAAGGAAGTAAATAATATAGATTAGAGCAGAAATAAATGGAATAGAGAACAGAAGAAATATAGAAAACATTGATGAAATTGAGCTGATTTTTTAAAAACATATAATTGTCACACCTTTAGCTAGATCAACTAAGAAAGAGAGAAGATTCAAATAAACAAAATCAGAAATGAAAGAAGACACATTACGACTAATGCCATAGAAATAAAAGTGATCACAAGAGACTGCAATCAACAATTATACACCAACAATTTGGATACTGAGTTAAACAAATTTAGAAAAGTTACAGGAAACAAAATCAACACACAAAAATTAGTTGTGTTTCTATAGGTGAACAATAAACTATCTGTAAAGGAAATTAAGGAAATGATCCCATTTGCAATAGCTTTAAAAAGAATAAAATACTTTTAAACTTGTAAACTGTATAAACTTAACCAAAAAGGTGAAAGACCTGTACACTGAAAACTACAAGACAATACTGGAAGAAACCAAGGAAGATACGAATAAATGGAAAGACATCCCATGTTAAAACCTATCAAATTATATACATTAAATATATGCAGTGTTTTTGCATAACATTTATACCTCAATAAAGCCATGTAAAATAAAGGAAACATTCTGACCAAAGGTATGGAATTAAGGGAATTCTCTGACTGAGAAGGAGTAATTCCAGGAGTTTCAGAACTGAGTAGAGAAATTGAGAACTGGATCAGGGTCAGGAAAGTCAATTAAATAAAGAAATAAAGAAAACAGGGATATGAAGCTTGGAGACCACAGCCACTTTCCAGGAAGTGAGTGCAGTAGCCAAAGACCAAATGATGTAAGCACCCTGGGCTGGACTGATAGTACCTGTTCACCTGATTTAGGCTCTGTCAATAACAGCAGACTCTGCCAGTCAGATTGGATGATTACTATGAAGAGAATACTTCTACTACTATTACTGCAACTGCTGTGACAGTGACGACAGAGATGATGGCAACTACAAGATACCTCTTGAATCTGTTCACTTTCCTCCACATCCACCCATTTATCCTATTCCATCATATCGTCTCTTACTTGGAACATCACAATATCCTCCTGAATGTTTTCTCTACTTCTGTTCTTATCTTGTTATATGGCAATTCACCCAAAGTCAGCCAAATGTGGAATGGTTTATTTGCCAACTTTATTTCTTTTACCTATTTGTTTCTTTGTTATTGTTTTCAGCATTTAAAGTTATGTTCAACTTGTCTGTCTCTGCCTCAGCTCCTGATGCAGCTGTAGCCTGAAGAGGGAGAAGAGGATATTGGGGTGCATGAGAAGAATATATTATAAGAATATTGCTTGATTAAGAGACATTTTTCCTGGATAATGCAGCTTAATTTAGAAAAATCTTAATGAGGGCTTTAAAATCATATCTTAAATATAGCTGGGTCATTTTCACAGCTTCTGTGCTTCTCCCATATTCCCTGTGAATTTTAGGTTTATTCTTACTTTTTAAATATAGTTTTATCATATATGCACATATGCCTAAACTGCATATATTTTTAGTTTAGTCTGTTTTACATTTTTACAAACATGGTATCATATTGTATGTAGTCTTCTGGGTCTTGATTTTTTTATTCAACATTATGCTTCTATGGTTCGTTTATGTTATTGCATGCACTTGCAATTTTTTCATTTTCACTGTCATATAATATTCAAATATGTGACTGTACCACAATTTTTAATGTATTTTCCTGTTGGACTCTGGGTGACTTTCAGTATTCTGATACTATGAAGAGTACTGCTATAAAGATTTTTTGCATGTCTTGCGCAGTCACCTCATGTTTCCTGGTAAGAGTTTTTCTAGGATATATACCTAGAAGTGGAATTTCTGGGTTATATGGTAAGCAATGCTCAACTTTGGAAGATAATGTTACACAATTTACCAAAGTGATTATACAAATTTATGCTCCCAAAGGTAATGTATATGAATATTCACTCCCAACACTTGATATGGTCAGGCTTTTTAATTTTTGCCAATTTATTGGATATAAAATTTATCATTCTGATCTTAATATTAATTTCCCTGATTGCTAATGATGTTAAACATCTTTTCATATATCTGGCCATTCCTTATCTGTGAAATGTATGTTCATGTCAGTTTTTCTATTCACTTGTTTTTATTATTAATTTATGAAAGTTCTTTATGGATTCTGAACTTGAACTCTTTGTTAAGAAAAGAATACGTGTTGCAAATATTTTCTCTCAGTTTGTGGCTAGTATTTTTTTTCTTTTTTACTTTGTGATGTCTTTTGATGAATATCTGTTCTTTATTTTAATGTAGATAAATTTATCATTTTTTCTTTTAAAATTAGTGATTTTGTGTTTTATGTAAAAAGCATTCCTTAACCAAAGGTCAGAAAGATATTCTCCTATATTTTCAACTAAATGCTGTTTTTCACATAGACTTTCTTATCTACCTAAAATTGTTTTTTATTTTTTTCCTTTATGGATAAAGATGATCATAGTACCATATATTGATGAGTCTCTTTTTCTACTGACCTGCAACACATGTCTGTCATATACTAAGGTTTCATAAATATTGGGTCTGTTTGGTATTCCTATTCTATTTCATTGGTAAATTTCTCTCTCTTTCTGCCCCAGTCAGTATTCTCCTTTATAGTTTTATAATAATACAGCTAAATATATAGGGAGTAATTTTCTTACTTTCTTTTATGTTTCAGAATATCTTGGTTATTCCCGATCCTTTGCTTTTTGACATAAACTTTCTAATTAGCTTGTCAAGTTCCACTTGAATTCACTTTAGATTTGGCAAGAATTAATATCTTTACAGTTTTTAATTTTCCTACCTTAAAACTCATGTCTCATTTTTTTAAAGATTTTCTTTGGCAGATTTTTAAATAATATTCTGCATGCAGGTCTTGCACATCTTTCATTAGATTTATTCTCAGGTTTTATATGGTTTTCATTGCTGTTATGAAAAATGTCACCTTTTAAAATTATGCTTCCTGATGATGATATATAGAAATTCAATTTATTTTTGCATATTGATCTTATAGCTAACTCTCTTCCTAAACTCTCTTATGATTTCTAATTATTTGTCTTTGGATTCTTTGAGCTTTTGGAAGCATACAATGATATCATTTGAAAATTATGATAATTTGGAATTTTTCCTTTCTAATCTTTATGCATTTATTTGCATTTTCTTGAATTACATGCTGTCTAGAACCTCCAGGACAATGTTGAATAAAAGCTGTATTATGGGATATACTTGTGTTGATTCTAAAGGGAATTCCTCAAATGCTTTACCATACAATGAGAGACCTATATAGAGAGAACTATAAAACACTGAGAAAAAAAATTGCAGAGGATATAAACAGATGGAAAACCCTATATGCTCTTGGATAGGTAGAATCAAGATTGTTAAAATGTCTATACTACCTAAAGTAATTTACAGAATCAATGCAGTCCCTATCAAAATACCAACATGATTTTTTGCAGGTCTAGAAAAAATAATTCTATCCTTCATGTGGAACCAGAGAAGACCTCATCTAGCCAAAGCAATCTTAAGCAAAAAGAATGAATTGGGAAGCATCAATCTACCAGACTTCAAACTACACTACAAGGCTATAGTAACCAAAACAGCGTGGTATTGGCACAAGAACAAAGATATAGACCAATGGAACAGGACTGAGAACCCAGATATAAAACCATCCTCATACTGTCATCTGATCTTTGACAAAGTAGACAAAAACATACACTGGGGGAAAAACCCTATTCAATAAGGGGTGCTGGGAAAATTGGATAACCACATGTAGAAGACTGAAACTAGATCCACACCTCTCAACTCTCACAAAAATAAACTCACAATGTATAACAGACTTAAACCTAAGACATGAAACCATAAGAATTCTAGAAGAAAACATTGGAAAAACTCTTATGGACATTGGCCTAGGCAAAGAATTTATGAAGAAGACCCCAAAAGCAATCATAGCAGCACAAAAATAAATAAATGGGACCTGATCAAATTAAAAAGCTTCTGCACAACCAAGAAAACTATCACTAGAGTGAACAGACAGCCTACAGAATGGGAGAAAATATTTGCATGCTACACCTCTGATAAAGGGCTGATAACCAGAATCTATACAGAACTTAGGAAAATCAACAAGAAAAAATCAAACAACCCCATTAAAAAGTAGGCAAAAGACATGAACAGAAACTTTTCAAAAGAAGACAGAATAAAGGCCAGTAAACATATAATAAATTGTTCAACTTCTCTAATCACCAGGGAAATGCAAATCAAAACCACAATGAGATATCACTTAAGTCCAGTGAGATTGGCTTATATCAAAAAGTCCCAAAACAACAAATGTTGGCTGGGATGCAGAGAGATAGGAACACTCATACCTTGCTGGTAGACTGCAAATTAGTACAACCTCTATGGAAAGTAATATGGAGATACCTCAAAAAACTAAAAGTAGAACTACCATTTGACCCAGCAATCCCACTACTGGGTATTTACCCAAAGGAAAAAAAGACATTCTATAATAAAGACATCTGCACTCGAATGTTTATAGCAGCACAATTCACAGTTGCAAAGATGTGGAAACAACCCAAGTGCCCATCAATTCATGAGTGGATTAATAAAATGTGGTATATATATACCATGGAGTATTACTCAGCAATAAAAAAACAATGGTGAGTTAATGTATCTGGTATTATCCTGGATGGAGCTAGAGCCCATTCTTCGAAGCGAAGTATCACAAGAATAGAAAAACAAGCACCACTGGTACTTACCATCAAATTGGTACTAACTGATCAATACTTATGTGCACACATGGAAATAATATTCATCAGGGGTCAGGCAGGTAGGACGGGGATGGAGGGGATGGGAAAACTCACACATAATGGGTGCAGGGTGCACTGTTTGGGGGATGTTCACAATTGTAGCTCTGACTTGGGCAGTGCATAGGAAATATATGTAACCAAAGTGTTTGTACCCCCATAATATTCTGAAATAAAAATAAATAAATAAATGGTAAGACAACTAACAAAACAAAACAAAACAAAACAAAACAAAACAAAAAAACAAATGCTTTACCATACCGAATGATGTCTTGTTTTTGGTAGACACACATTGTAAGACTAAGGAAGTCTTTTTCCATTATTGTTTGGTAAGAGGTGTTATCCTGAATGTGAGTTAAATTTTATAAATTATTTTCTTCATCAAGAATAAAATATTTTGTAAATTTATTCTGTTTATTTGGTGAATGGCATTTATTGATTATCTGATTTAAGCTGCCTTGCAAGTTTGTGATAAATCCCAATTTGGTTATGGGTGATTGTCTTTTTGTACCTTGCTAAATTTAGTTTGGTAGTATTTTTACAAAAATTTTAATCTCTTTGGGAGTGATAATAACCCATAATTATCTTCTCTATTGTGTTTGTATGATTTTGGTACCAAAGGATGCTAACCTCATAGAATGAATTCAGAAGTAGCCCCTCTTTTCCTATATTCTAGAGGAATTTCAATAGAATGCAATAGAATGACTGCTTTTTGAAAGTCAGCTTAATAATCTCAGTGTGGTATTTTATTTGTAAGAAGATTTTCAACCCTTGATTCAATTTCTTCAATATGCATAAGACTTTATAGGTTCTCAATTTGTGTCTTAAGTCAGTTTGGTATGGTATTTATTTTTAGAAATTACTTTAATCTAAATTTTCAAATTTACTGGCTTTATATTATTAATTTTGTTTTCTTATTTTAAAAAACTCTGTTGTTTTTGTGATATATCTATATCTTCATTCCTAAAATTGTTTATTTGAGAGATTTCTTTATCTTTCTTGATTGATTTGCCTATCTTATTATTTCAAGTAATGAACTTTTAGTTAATTTATACTTCCTATTATGTCTGTTTTCTATTCATTGATTGTGATTAGTATGTTTATTCTGTTGTTGTTCTCTTAACTTCTTAACTGGACAATTAGGTTGCTAATTTTCAGACTTTATTTGTTTCTAAAATAAACTCTTTAAGGTTATAAATTTCCCTCAAAATACTACTTCTGCTTCATCCGATCATTTGATATTTTCATTCTCTTTCATTTTGAAGTATTTTATAGTTTCTACTATGGTTTCTTTTTTGACTGATTTTCAAATTTATTTTTTGAAATTTGTAGATATATGAGTGGTTTTAAACTGAGAAGCCTGACAAGTATAAATGGCAATACTTGAAGATATTACAGTATATTACTTTTTGCTTTATTTTATTTAAACTTGCAACTCTCTCTTCAGGAGGCATTATCTGTTACACTCATTTAACAGATAAGGACTGAGGCTTCAAGAGTGTAAATAGTTTGTCCAGTGCCACATAGCTCATAAATGGTGGAGCTAGGATTCAAGCCAATTCTGCCTGATTCTTGAACTGCTACTCTTTAAGCCTTCCATATATTCAATAGGTAATTTTAAAGCTTTCTTCCTGACTCTAATATTCTATGAACTGGAAGAATAAAATACAGATTGCCAAGTGTAATTAAGGAACAACTTAGGTACTGAGAGGTCATACACTAGATGCTACAAATATTCCTAAATTCTCAAGTTTTAATTGGGAAAAAGTACTTCTTCCAGGCTTTTTTTTTTATTGATACGTGCTGTGAAATGAATTTTTAGAAACTGACCTTCTCTTATTCACCCTCCCCCCTCAACTCTGCAAATTTGCCACACGTGCCTTGGCAGCATGAACAACCATCACACAGAGGGCCTGGTGACTTAACATACTCCATCATTTGCCTGGCCTAACAGAGGGGTTCTTTTAGGTCATGGGCCACTTTTTCCTCTTGTAGGTTTATTGAAAGTTTGTGTGTTCATGCTCATTAAGTAACTTCTAGTAACCTTGGCTAAATAAGTTGGTAAAAGGCTGAACTCATAGTCAGTATTGCTTCATAATACACACATGCAGAGCTCATAATATATGTGACAGTTGACTCACTTAAATCACCCAATTAATTTTTTGTAGTCTTGTATAAATATAATAAAGTAGCTATAGAAATGAAAGATGTTTTCCAGTTAAATTTGACTCCACTGAACTCATAGAATCAGAATTAACTTTTATTTCATTTTAGGTGATTTTAGAGAAAGTTGTTTTAAAGGCAAAATATTCTTAAAAGATTGAATTTGTTTCTGCACCCATTTTTAAAAATTATTTTCATGAAAAGCCTACTGATTTTATAGTCTATTAATTTGTAGTGGAAAAACTGTACTCCTTTGTTGATGTAGAAATCATATTCTACTAATAATGCATATATATGTGTTTATAACTTTTAATCTTATCTTAAATATGTTTGGTTTCAAATCCCAAATAACTGGCATTTAAGATTATTTCTTGGCTTCTTTCACTAGCAGAATACTTCAATATATTAAGTGGTAAATACAAACTTAAGTGAAATAAAGCTGTGAGGACATTTTGGTGAGAGATAATTTAGATAAGTACTAACTACTGTATTTATCTCTCTTCTTGCTGACTGCGATATTGACTGTGCCAAAGCAGTTCAAAGCACTGTCAGAAGTGACAAATAATCAGGGTTTCACAAATGGTATCCAGGTGCACAAATCAAATTAAAATCTTCTCTGTCCATAGGGGTTTGCTTTTTGAGAGGAATAGAATATGAACATAGAGTCAAGGGAGAAATGTTAATTTTAGCCATCACATACCAGTTGAACACTGTTGTTTTTCAAGTGACTAATAGAGCCATGAAAATTAGACGTACAAAATATAAATCTGCAGAAATAGAGGGAGATGTGTCACAGGAGTGGCCTAGGGAAATCCATTTAGGGATGAAAACCAAGACTCCCTCATTCTGACTGCCCCTATTATTATTCACTCAGAGACTAGGGCAAATTGTCTGTGGTATCAATTATCTATCCTAAAATTTATAAAGTGAAGTGGAAAAGGATGGAGATTGAATATGCAGAAGAGGGAGCTGAAAGAATCTTCCTTTAATTTCTTCTTTAAAATGGCCTCTGATGGAAGCTGAGTGCTTATGAATTATTTTACTCCAGCTTAGACTCTTGTTTCTGGCAGGCAAATGAAACGATAGATTGATTGGCTGTGATTTGGCTAATGTCGGCAGCCAAATTAATCAAACTGAGAGGGAGGAGTAGCAAAGGTTGCTGATACATTTATATGAAAAGAACTGAAAGAAAAAAAGGTCCAATGTCCACCTGATTTATTTCATGGTTCAAGCTGAATATATTGATCTGATATGTTACGTGATAATGTTAAACTAAAGCCCCTAAATTAGCAAATGGTGGGCTTACATCTCCAAGTTCCTTGTTCTTTCTATCTTATGCCACTGATAATCCCCTCACCTGACTGAATTGGGGAAATTAATTATCAAAAGGTATCTCTTCTCTCTGTTTTTATTTCCTTTCTCATGCAAATACTATTTATTTTAAATTACTGTTTCATAATTAATGCTAAGTAAAAGTAAAGTGGTCTTAGCTAACCAGGGATTTATAAATAACTTTATCTCTTCATTTCTCTGCCTCTATTTGCTACTATTAATTATTATTTAAGTTTTAATACTTTTGGAGTACAACTGGTGTTACAATAGTATTTTTCTCTAACAATCATAACTCATATCTGAAATATGTATTAAGGCTCGACAGTGTGCATATAAAGAGAAAATGTTTTCCTTAACCGTCAACACTTTACATTAAATCTTAGCAATATTTAGCACCTGACTTTCATTTTAGTTCTTATTCTGAGTCAGAGACCAAATGAACTAGGTTATCAAGGTATTCGCTGCAGTAACATTTTCTTCCTCTAGATTCTCTTTCCTGGGAGTAGGTTGAGATCACTGCCCTGGATCACCCTCTTCTATATTCTAAAAGGGTACCAGACATGGTTCAGATAAAGAAACCCTATTGGGGGTGTTTGTGTTTCCTCTGTGCATTGGGTGAAGGTGGAATGTTCTTTACAGAAATTATGGAGAAGAAAGAACACCTTTACTCCATTACTATCAACTTAACAGTTTATTTTTATCAGTTAAGCTTGTAAATCCCTATTTTTCACTCAGAGAAAGAGCTGATGGATTTTTAAAACTTGCTCCTCAAAAGTTCATAAATTTTTTAAGAGTATGTGTGTATCCTTTAAATAATTTCAAAAATTTTTTCCTTATATAGATCTGTTTTTTTCTCAAAAGTTTAAATTATATTATATTCTTTTAGTTTCTAAGATTAATCCTTTTTATATACTAGGTAATTTTCTAGATACTGGGGGTACAGTAGCAGAAAAAAAATAAAAACATTAAGTTTCTGTCCTCCTGCAAAGTATATTCTATGAAAGATGGGGCAAGCAAAAAACAAGTAAACGAATATGTGGATGTTATGTCAGATGCTAATATGTGCTGTGAGGGGAAAAAATACCCAAACAGTTTAAGGGGAATAAGGTATGTGTGTTTTTTTCTATCTTATGTTGGGTTGCCATGGAAGGTAACATCTGAACAGAGTACTGAAAAAAATTAGAGAGTGAATGGTTCATTTAATACATTCAAAATAGAGGAAATAGAAGGAGTGAAGGCTCTGAGGTAGTAACTTGCTTAGCACCTCTAGGAGCAATAAATAGGCAAGTATGGCTAGAGTGAAGTGGGCTACGAGGAAAGTGGTAAGAGATGGGGACAGAGAGGTATTGGGGGCCAGATTTGCAGGCCATTTTGGGCCTATGGGAAAGACTGGGTTCTGTACTTAATGAGATGGAAAGCCACTGGGAGTGACATGGTCTGACTTAAATTTTAAGATAATCACAATGGCTGGTTGCTGTTGGGAGGGAAGGGTAATAAAATGATTGTTGATTCAGTTTGAGAGACCATGGTCCATAAAAATACTACTTGAGGTGGCTGGGCATGGTGCCTTACTCTTATAATCCTAGCACTCTGGGAGACCAAGGCAGGAGGATTGCTTGAGCTCAGGAGTTTGAGACCAGCCTGAGCAAGAGTGAGACCCTGGCTCTACTAAAAATAGAAAAAATTAGCCTGGCGTGGTGGCACATGCCTGTAGTCCCAGCTACTTGGGAGGCTAAGGCAGGAGGATCGCTTGAGCCCAGGAGTTTTAGGTTGCAGTAAGCTATGATGATGCCACTGTACTCCACCCAGGGCAACTGAGTGAGACTCTGTCTCAAAAAAAAAAATACTCCTTGAGGTATATACCCCTCTTGTGTGTGCAAGAAAACAAGAGGAAAAGTTTCGGGCATGATATTGAAATGAAGTTTTCGTTGTTCTCATGCGGACTCCTCTTGCTGATTTCTCACTATAGGTAATGAAAATGGCTACTTACTGGTTTATATATGAGGCTTTAAATGGATTTAATCAGGATTGAATATCTAAAGTATAAATATCTCTGCATATTTTGACACAATAGGGAGTCAGACACTCTAGAAAATGTATCTGAAAGTATAAAATCAGAGAGTGAAATCATTGTCCAAGCTGTTCCTCTTATTTAATGGTCTAACCTAAATCACTACTAAATACAAGCAGAATATATTTTTGCGTGAATTTTTTTCTGTGATCACCCATCAACTGTAACCACAGAAAAATACCAGATAGAATACCACATAAACTAATTAAGAAAACATATAACGAATCTCAAAAGAAAGAAAAAAGACTCTCTAAGCACTAGAAACAAATAAAGAAGTCAATTCCAAAAGGAAACTTGGAGCAATGTCCTAGCAGTCCATAGGACTATCAGACATAGCCTTGAGTCTTTTCAGGATAGGGAATTAGAAGAGAGATCCTGGAAGATAGCCCCAGGGAAGTGCAAAGCAATCTGTCTGACTTCCCAGGCTCTGGAAGAAATCATAAATCATCTGATGAGAGAAAAATCAAGAACCCAAGCACCAAAAACAATTGTGTGGTCAAAAATTTGTAGTGACTACATAAAGCAAGAATAGTAAGCTTTGAAATTAATTAAAAAAAAACTGATCTGAGACCAGGGGAATCTTCAAGACTGAGATATAAGCAAACAAAAAAACCTTCAGTCACTTTATAAGGACAATTCCACATCCCTTGATATATGGGATATATATATATGGTGGGTGGGTTTAAATATAAACCACCCACTGAAAATGATCTCTCTCTTTGTGTGTGCATGTGTGTGTGTTTATATAGATATAAATTTATTTTTTTACAAAGACACAATCTTTAGAGAGAGTTAACAGAGGCAAGCAATAAACAACTGAACATAATCTCTCTATATATATTATATATGTTTTTATATAAATATTTACATTTTTGACAAAGACACAGTGTTGAGGGAGAGTTAGTGGAGGCAAGTATGAACATAACACACTAGAAACAGTAATAATAGAACAATTTGAAAGAGACTAATAAGTATATTTATAGTTCTTTTACAAAATATAAAATTATTAAAATAGTCAAAAAAAACAGTAACCTACTGTAATGACAGATCATAAATGCTAAAGAAATAAGAATATTTGAAAGAGGACAAAATGAAACTATTAGAAATACAAATAATATAGCCACTGCTAAAATAAAACCCTCCATGGATGTGTAAAATTGAATATAACTGAAGAAAGAATTAATAACCATAATTCTGAGGAAATCATTTAGAATGCAGCATAGACATAAATAAATTTAAATTATGAAGAAGTCAGGAGACATGAGAAATATATGATAAACTTCAGGATACTTTTATTAGGAAAGACTTTCAGAGATCAGAGATAAAAGGAATGTGATGAGCAACAATATTCAAGAAAATAGAGGCACGGCATTATTTAGACTTGAAGAAAGACTTGAATTCTCAGACGTCAGAAGCATACTGTTCCCCTAGTTGAATAAACAAAAGCAAATTCACATAAAGACAGAGTGTGGTTGAATTTGGGGCAGAATGGCAACTTCAAAGAGAAAAATCTTAAAAGTAATAAAAAGGAAAATAAAGTTAGTAATTAAAATAATAGAAGCTTACTTCTTACAAGCAACAAGGGGACAATAAGACAGTGGAATAATATCTTTAAAATACTATATAAAAAGAAATGTTAACCTAGAGTTCTGTATGTAATTAAACAATTATTTGAGTGAAAGAGAAAAAAAGAGAAAAAATAATCTCTCAGGATGAGCAGACTTGCTACTCACAGATCTTTCTTGAAAGGTCTTCTCCATAAGGCACATTGATATGATTAAATCCAAAGGAAAGGAATGAATTACAAGGAGTAGTGGTGAGTTTGTAAACAGGTGGGTGAATGCAAATATATCTGACTCTAAAACAATTAAAATTATAGTGATTATTTTAATGGGGCATTAAAAAGAAGTTAAAAAAGCAACTGAAAAAATTTAACATCTCTTTATGGTAAAAACATTCAACAAACTTGGGACATAAGGGGACTTCAACCTGATAAAGGGCATCAATGAAAACCCCACAGCTAACAAGTTACTTGGTAAAAGTCTGAAATCTTTCCCTCAAAGATAAAGAACAAGACAAGGATGTCCACTCTTATTACTCCTATTCAGCTGTGCACTGGAAGTTTTAACCATGACAGTCAATAAAGAACAAGAAATATAAGGCATCCACATGGGAATAAGTACAATTATCTCTCTTTGCATAATCTTGTATGTAGAAAACCCTAAAAAAATTTATAAAAATACTATTAGAGCAAATAAACAAATTCAGCAAGGCTGCAGGGTACAAGATCAATGTATAAATATCAATTGTATTTTTATAGAGTGGTAATGAATAATCCAAAAATGAAATTTTTAAAAACCCATTTATAATAGAATCAAAAAGAATAAAATACTTAGAAATAAACTTAACCAAAGAAGTTTAAAACTTACATTTGAAAAACTACAAAACAGTGAAAGAAGTTAAGGATCGCCTAAATAACTGAAAAGACATCCCATGTTCATGGATTGGAACATTTATTGTTAGGATGATAATACTTTCAAAATGTTCTACAGCTAGATTTAATACAATCCCCATCAAAATAGCAACTGGCTTCTTTGAAAAAATTGACAAGTTGATCTTAAAATTGGTATGTAAATTCAAGGAACCCAGGATAGCCTAAACAATCTTGAAAAAGAATTTATTAGGAGAACTTATATATTGCAAAACTAACTATAACACAATGTTAATATAGATAGTGTGGTACTGACATAAGGACAGACATAGATTAATGGCATATAATTCAGAATCTAAAAATAAAATAAAAATAAAACCATGTGTTTATCATCAACTGATTTTCAACTAGGGACTAAGACCATTCAATGGGGAAAGAATAATCTTTTCAACAAATGGTGATGGGAAAACTGGATAGTCACATGCAAAAAACCCAGTTTGGACCCTTCCCATACACCATAAGTAAAAATTAACTCAAAATGGATAAACAGTTTAAATGTAAAAACTAAAACTATAAAACTTGTAGAAGAAAATATAGGAGTAAATCTTCTTGACCTCAGATTTGGTAATTGTTTCTTAGACATGACACCAAAAGCACAAACAGCAAAAGGAAAAAATATATATATTGGATTTCATCAAAATTAAGAACTTTTGTACTTCAAAGGACACAACTAAGAAAGTAAAACAGCCCACAGAATGAGAGAAAATATTTGCAAGATGTATATCTGATAAGGGACTTGTATTTTGAATATATAAATAAAGAACTCTTACAACTCAATAATAGGAAGAAAAATAACTCAAAAATGGGCAAAGCATATGAGTAGACATTTTTCCAAAGAAGATATACAAACAGCTAATAAACACATGAAAAGGTGCTCAAAATTATTAGTTATCAGGGAAATATATATCAAAAACAGAATGATACCACTTCACACTCACTAGGAAGGCTATAATAAAAAAGACAGATAATATAAAGTTTTGGAGAGGATGTGGAGAAATTGGAACCCTCATATACTGCTGGTAAGAGTGTAAAATGGTGTGGCTGCTTTTGAGATTTATCTGTTCATTCTTCAAAAGGCTAAACACAGAGTTACTATGTGACCCAGGGATTCTACTCCTAGGTATGTACCTAAGAGAAATGAAAACATATATCCACACAAAAACTTGTACACAGATGTTCTTCTTATTAGCCAGAAACATAGAAACAACCTAAATGTCCATCAGCTTGTGAATGGTAAATAAATAAAATGTATATTCTTACAATGGAATATTACTCAGCAAGAAAAAGAAATGAAGTTCTGATATGTACTACAACATGGATGAAACTTGAAAACATTGTATTAAGTGAAAGTCTGACACAAATGACTGCATGTTGAATGATTTCATTTATATTAAATGTCCAGAATAGGCAAATCTATAGAGATGGAAATTAGATTAGTGGTTGCCTAGGGCTGAGGGGTGGAGGGTGGTGGGTTTATGCATAAGGGGTGTGATTGTCTTTTATGGGGTGATGAAAATGTTCTAAAATTTATAATGGTGATAGTTGTAGATCTCTGTAAATACATAAAAAGCCGTTGAATTAAATTATACATTTTGAATGGGTGAATTGCGTGATATGTAAATTATATCTCAAATCTATGGGAAAAAGTTGGTAATTTAATACTAGACAAAAACATGGACTATTTGAGGGGACGGATTTTATAAGATGAATTTTATGTTCCTTATATTGTTCAGAAGGATTGATATCAATTTATTTTAGACTGTTAATTTAAGTATGCATGCTAAAATTTTGAAAGCAACAACTAAAGAATAGAAACAGAATATTAAACTTACAAACCAGTAGCAGGAAGGAAAGGAAATAAATAGAACTCAATTGACAGAAGGCAGAAAAGGAAAAAAAAAAACAATGAAAAACATCATAAATATAAATATATAGTAATCACAAAACATTTAAATAATCTAAACTTGCCTTTTAAGTGACAGAAATTCTCATATTCAATAAATAACAAAAAACATTTTCTAGTGGAGACCTTTTTACCGTGTAATGGTGCAGAAAAACTGGAGGTAAGGGAATAGAAAAAAATCTATCAGGCAAGTACTAATCAAAAGAAAGCTGGTGTAGCAATATTAATAGACAAGAGAGATAAACTTCACAGCTTAAAGCATTCTCACAAATAAAGATAAAGACTTCCATTACTTAGTAATAAAAGCATTGCCTCTCTGGGAAAAGGGAATAATCTTGTATGTCCACACACCTAAAAAATAATCTAAAAAATATAAATAAGAAATAGGCAGGGCCATTAAAAGGAATGTTAGTAGGAGATTTTAACTCAGCCCTCTCAGAAACTGATAGATCAAACAAATAAAAATTAAAGTTAGAGGAGATTTGAACAAGAAAGTTAACAAGCATAATCAAATTAGCATATATAGAACCCTGTATGATTTGGCAAAACAGTCTTTAAAACAAGCCTGAAACATTAAAATTTTATAAACCTCAACATGTATTGGAACACAAGGGAAGTCTCCACAAATACCAATTAATAATCAGTAGATTATTATCACTGATCACAATGAAATAAAAAATAGCAATCAGTAAAGATATGTATTTCACTCCTTCCTCCTATGTTTAGACACCAGAAGACATAAGTCTAAATAATTATTTGTGAAAGAACAAATCGTGATGGTAGTGACAAAATATTTAATACTGACCGTCAATGAAAACACTATATACCAAAACTTGTGAGATACAGCTAAAGCAATGTATTGATGGCCATTTATAACCTTAGGTACTTATATTCAAAAGGAAGATATCTTGAAAACTAGCTAAGCATTAAATGTCAAGTTTAAACAAAAAAAATTAAAATAGAGTAAATTCTTATAAAATAGAAGGAAGGTGAAAGACCTTCATTTGATTAAATTGTTAATATCAATAGCCCCTCAGATAATTTAGGAAATGATGATAGCACAAGGCATATAAACAGATCTTGGGTATTTTCCATATCTCCTGTTTTCATTGTCACCTATGGGGAAAACAGCCATATTTTCCCCCTCATATTACAGATGGAAAAATAAAAAAGGCACCAAAAGACCAAATTATTACCTAAAGTCAGAAGGTAATATCAGAAATCGACACTATTATTGCCATCAATATCATTGAAATTATTTCAGTCTTTAAAATTTGGGCTTAATATTGATAGTTAATATATAAGGATCAGATTCTAATAGCACCATAATGAACAATGTTTATAAATATATATTAATAACAACTGCACTGAGAAAAATGAAACACCGTGCTATGGAAGGCAGAACACAACACAGACTTCAATGAGCTTTGTTTAGTATTATAAAACCTATGACAATTTTTACATAGGATATGTAAAATAGATGGAATAATTATTGCAATATTTGACTTTGGTAACTGTAAGGCACATAACAAGGACCTCGTGCAAATTATTCATTTTCTTTTATTTACTTTATTTGACCTACTATCCATTTACTTTTTAGTTTATCATACACACCATGTTTATTAGTAATAAAACTGCCTTAAAATATTGCAGATATTTTGGACCTGTTTTCCTAATTAAACTGTACTTTTTCACAAGCACACTTTATTGCATATGAATGAGAGTTTACTATGTTATAAATAACTCAATTCTGTAAACAATAAAAGTATGACATTTATCTGAAAGACAGCTGATATTTGTTTTTTAATTATTTGGCTATTTCCTATATGTTATACTGTACTAAAGATCATGGTTTTGGCGTTCAGAAAACTTGCATCCTAACTAATAAGCTCTGTGAGCCTGAGAAAGAGAAGAAAAAAAATCTGTGAACCATTGTTTTCTATGTACAGGAAATGTACCTCACAGGATTATAATGAGGATTAAATTAGACAATATACATGAAAGTCACTTCCAAAGTGTCAAGTAGTTTGTTAATACTGACATATTGTCCAGTTGCTTGGTTGACTTAATTGGTTTGCCGTTGCATATGCACTGAGTAAAGAAACAGCAATTTAGTGTCACTAGTTCTGAAACCCAAAAGGATATAGAAATCTGGTGACAGAAAATTAAACAATCTAACTTGGATCTGCACCTGCCTCCCCCCCAACTTCATGCTGTGATTCCCAAGATGATTTGAAGGAAAATGCCAGAAACAGATCCATAAACTGCCCACAAGACACACTATAAACGCAAAATGAACCACTCTTATGTCAGAGCAGGTGATTGAAAAATTAAAGGAGCTTAGGATGGAAAACGCTGCGATTCCAGATGTTCTCCATCTAAGGAGTGCATGGGTGATAAGTGACTTGGGGAACCTGTGGCAGACATGTGCGAGTCATCTCTGAAAACTGAGGATGCACAGGTGGCTGGTTCTGAATTGAATACCACACCTGTCTTTGTAATAATGCTTGCAGTTCCACACTGCCTTTCATCAGGGCTTCTTGACAGGTTTTGCAGACACATTACTGCAGCTTTTAGAAAGGATGTTAAACCCATTTTGGAGAGGGTAATCTTAGAATCTTGTGATAAAGTGAATGTTTGAGGGTTGCTGAGTGGGCTAGAATAGAACAAAGAAATCCTGATAGTCCTCTTTAAGTTGTGTGGTTTGTTTTTTATTAAAGCTGATTTTTGTTTAAATTTGGCTCAGAAATTTAAACGAGCATTTACAAAGCACCAAATATGGGGCAGTATGTGAGAAATCAGGGATATTCAAAAATGAATACAGACTAGTTGCTGCGTACAAGAAATTTGTATTTAAGGGATAGAAAGGCATTCATTCGTAACTTGCATATAGGTCATAATTTTTAAGTGCCATAACACTGGTGTAAACAAATGTTAGGTGAGCGTGGAAGACAAAGTGATTTTTGGTAGAGTAATTGTGGAAGACTTTGCAGAGAAGATGGCAACAGAATAGTTAATAGGATTTTTACAGAAGTATAAGGAAGGAGAGAGCAGTCGACAGAAGGTGTGGCTTAAGTAAATGTATATGCATGTGAAAGTTTATGACAAATTTATAAATTCTCAGATAGTCTGGGATTAGCGAGTATTCTGGATTGGCTAGATTAGACAGCCCATGTGTATGGCTGCGGGGATGAGTGTGAAGAAGAGGTAAGGATGATTGCGGGAAGTTTGGTTGGAAGGGTAGGCTCAGGTCATGTTGTAAAGACCTTGAAACTATGAAAAGGAATTTGTTTACTATTTCTATAGACAATGGGGCAGGGATGAGGGGCAGGAGAGGAATGTGAACATGATAATTTCTGTGGAGACTTGGACAGTGGATTAAGGAGGAAAAGAGAGAGTAGTTGAATGGCTATTAAAATAAATCAGCTGAAGTGTGGGGCTTGAAAGGAGAAGATGGAGTCCAGGTATTTCAGACATAAAATATATCTTATCTCTGAATAAATCCTGAGGGTTTTTGGGGAAGAGAAAAGTTGAGGATGACTCCAAGACTTTTAGCTAGTGACTGATAGATAGTGATGACGTTAACTAAGAGCAGACACAAACAAGGACAAGTAGGTTTAAGATGAGAAGGAAGATACTAACCTAGCTTTGGATATTTTAAGTTGGATGTACAAATGAAGAACTCTTTTTTTTTTTTTTTAATTTATTTTTTTAATTTCAGAATATCGTGGGGGTACAACATTTTGGCCATACACATTGCCCCTGTTCTGCCCGTGTCAGAGCCACAATCGTGGTCGTCTCCCAAACTGTGCTCCCCACATCCATTCAGTGAGAGTTTTTCCCATCCCTTCCACCCCCCTCCCGCCCGCCCGCCCTCAGATGAATGTTATTGCCCTGTGTGATGTAAGTGTTCATCAGTTAGTACCAGTTTGATGGTGAGTACCAGTGGTGCTTGTTTTTCCAATCCTGTGACACTTTGCTTCGAAGAATGGGTTCTAGTTCCAACCAGGATAATACCAGATGTGTTAATTCACTATTGTTCCTTATTGCTGAGTAATACTCCATGGTATACATATACCACATTTTATTGATCCACTCGTGTATTGATGGGCACCTGGGTTGTCTCCACATCTTTGCAATTGTGAATTGTGCTGCTATGAACATTCGAGAGCAGATGTCTTTATTATAAAATGTCTTTTTTTCTTTTGGCTAAATACCCAGTAGTGGGATTGCTGGGTCAAATGGTAATTCTACTTTTAATTCTTTGAGGTATCTCCATATTCTTTTCCATAGAGGTTGTACTAATTTGCAGTCCCACCAGCAGTGTATGAGTGTTCCTATCTGTCCACATCCCCGCCAACATTTGTTATTTGGGGATTTTTTGATATGAGCCAATCTCACTGGAGTTAAGTGATATCTCATTGTGGTTTTGATTTGCATTTCCCTGATGATTAGAGAAGTTGAGCACTTTTTTATATGTTTGCTGGCCATCATTCTGTCTTCTTTGGAAAAGTTTTTGTTCATGTCCTTTGCCCATTTTTTAATAGGGTTGTTTGATTTTTTCTTGTTGACTTTCCTAAGTTCTGTATAGATTCTGGTTATCAGCCCTTTATCAGAGGTGTAGCATGCAAATATTTTCTCCCATTCTGTAGGTTGTCTGTTCACTCTAGTGATAGTTTCCTTGGCTGTGCAGAAGCTTTTCAATTTGATCAGGTCCCATGTATTTATTTTTGTTGCTGCTGTGATTGCTTTGGGGGTCTTCTTCATAAATTCTTTGCCTAAGCCAATGTCCACAAGAGTTTTTCCAATGTTTTCTTCGAGAATTCTTATGGTTTCATGTCTTAGGTTTAGATCTGTTATCCATTGTGAATTGATTTTTGTGAGAGGTGAGAGGTGTGGGTTCACTTTCAGTCTTCTACATATGGCCATCCAATTTTCCCAGCACCATTTGTTGAATAGGGATTCTTTTCCCCATTGTACGTTTTTCTGGAATTTGTCAAAGATCAGGTGACTGTATGAGGTTGGTTTTATATTTGGGTTCTCAGTCCTGTTCCATTGGTCTACGTGTCTGTTCTTGTGCCAATACCATGCAGTTTTGGTTACTATAGCTTTGTAGTATAGTTTGAAGTCTGGTAGACAGATGTCTCCCAATTTGTTCTTTTTGCTTAAGATTGCTTTGGCTAGACGGGGTCTTCTCTGGTTCCACACGAAGCGTAGAATTATTTTTTCTAGATCGGCAAAAAATGATGTTGGTATTTTGATAGGGATTGCATTGATTCCGTAAATTAATTTAGGTAGCAAAGCCATTTTTACTATGTTGACTCTGCCTATGCAAGAGCATGGTAGGGCTTTCCATCTATTTACATCCTCTGCAATTTCCTTTCTCAGTGTTTCATAATTCTCTCTATATAGGTCTTTGACCTCCTTAGTTAGATATATTCCTAAATATTTAATTTTCTTTGTTGCTATTGTGAAAGGTATAGCATCTTTAATTTGTTTCTCGGCTTGATTGTTATTAGCATATATGAAGGCTATGGATTTGTGTGTATTAATTTTGTATCCTGAGACTTTGCTGAATTCATTTATCAATTCCAGTAATCTCTTGGTTGAATCTTTGGGGTTTTCTATGTATAATATCATATCATCTGCGAATAGTGAAAGTTTGACCTCTTCTGCCCCTATCTGGACGCCCCTGATTCCTCTGTCTTGTCTAATTGCTGTGGCCAGGACTTCCAGCACTATGTTGAAAAGAAGTGGAGATAGTGGACACCCTTGTCTGGTGCCTGTTTAAAGGGGGAATGCCTTTAATTTTTCCCCATTCAGTATGATATTGGCTGTGGGTTTATCGTATATGGCTTTAATAGTTTCTAGGAATGAGCCATCTATGCCTATATTGTTAAGAGTTCTTATCATAAAAGGGTGCTGGATTTTGTCAAAAGCCTTTACTGCATCTATTGAAAGGATCAAATGAAGAACTCTTAAAGAGAAGACCAGTAAAAACTTGGAGATTAATCTGGCCATAAAGAGAAAAGACCCAGGTTTTATTCTAAGATTTGTAGGTCCTAAGGCAAGAGTACAAATGGAGGACAACATACCATATGTTGCATATTTAAAAGGTATAAATCAAGGCACATATTTAAATAAAATATCTAACCTCCTACCATGACAGACATGCCTTCATATTAACCTTGAAGGCCAGTTTTGAATTACAGTTCTATGCTAAAATGTGGTGGCAGTAGCTTAGGATGGACCTCCTCTCTCCCCATTTCCTCTCATCCCAGCCCTGCCCATGCACAGGCCTCAGGGGCACTCATGGGAAGCCCCAGGCTGTGGGCTCATGCCATGTGAAGCCATTGTGAAGACCTTGAAACTGTGAAAAGTGAAACCGCCCTTTATAAAGTTAGTAAGGGGCCACAAGGTGGGAACTGCGGTAGGAGAAATACACACACACACACACACACACACACACACATATATATATGAACAGCCATTGTTTCCTAGCTTGCTTTTCTACAATTGCTTAATCAGGAGTGATATAGCTGATGGTCTTAAAGATTCTTATCTTTCTTCATTGCTTCCATAGATAACAAACATCACCCTCGTGAAACCCAAGGTTAGTTTTTGAGATATGTTCCAGGCCCTGCATTCTGGTAGACTGGCTGACCCACCCAGACCAGTGGCTCATACCAAGGAGAACTGACTCAATTGGTCTTGTGACCCCCATCCAAGAACTGACTCAGCAAAGAAGATAACTTGTATACCCTTGTGGCTGTACCACGAACCCAGCCAATTAGCAGACCCAATTGCCTAGCCCTTTGCCGGCCAAACTAGCTTTAAAAACACTTTCTCCCAAATTGGCAAGGAGATGGATTTGAGAACTTCCTCCTGTCTCCTCACATGGCACCTGTAGTATTAAACTCTTTCTCTGCTGTAACCCCTGCTGTCTCAGTGTATTGGCTTCCTCTTGAGCAGTGGGCAATGAACCTGATAAGGCTGTAACAAAAGGAATTTCTTTGAATGTGAACTTAATAATATCCTCACTTCCTACATCCCCCCTTCTCACAAACAACCACTCTTAGTCACCTCTGGGGCCTTGGGATGAGCCGCATATATCAGGAGTGTAGATCCCAAATTCAAGAAACCACTCAGGCCCTGGAAGCAGACTCAGCAAAATTTGAATAAGGAGTTATGTGATCCTGGGTACCCAGAGCATGATTCAGAAGGGAGGGTGTAGGTGGACATGTCCTATTGGGCCTGCAGACTGCTAGCCCTAGGTGGGGAGGACGGGGTGTAGAGCAGGCATCTAAAGATTGGAGTCCAGAAGAGGACTCCTCTTGCCCTGGTCTAAAAGCATGAATGAGAAGATACTCCTAGAAAAGTAGATTTGAATCAACCATTCATGGAAGTGAATGAAATAAAGAGCCTATAGGGGAAGAAGAGACATGGAGCAATAAAAGGCCATTTATATTACAAATAAAAGGTCATTGCTACATTTAAAAGGTAGATCATATAGAATTCCAAGCTGGAGCTGGGAGGGGAAGAAACAGAGGTAGGAAGTGCAGTCTCCTCTTTCAAGACATTTATCAGAAGAAAGGATCAGCTAAAGGAAGAGCTTATAAAGGATCAAGTATCAAAGAAAGTTGTGTGTGTGTGTTTTTTTTTTATAAGAGTAGAGGGTCAGTTTTTCTTGTTAGAGTGTCTTCTTATAGTAGTGAAAACTGCCCAGAAATGAGGTTCAAGGGTTAAAAACAGAGTGTCATTTAGAACAAGGAGTTTAAATAACTGATTAAGCCTAGATTTGTAAACACAAGGGTAAAACTATAAATGAGGCAGAAATATTAATGTTTTAATGAAAAAGATGGTTGTACTGACTACTATTCATGTCAACATTAATCATTTCTGTGAAAGATGCACTTTATGGTATTTCAGTTAATACCTAGAGTTGATTTTCTAAGTACTAGCTTGTCTAATTTTACATACAAATCAAGAATGTCTATTCTTCTGGGAAGAAAAGTCAGCAAGTGTATTCTGAACCCAGATCTCAACTCAGAGAAAAATGGAAGAGTGTAAATTACACCTAGGCATGGAGCAGCAACAGCCACACTCAGTGTGTTGGATAGAAAAGACTCATATGTGTAAATAACGAAAGACACTAGAATCATCAACAGGAAATTGTATTTTAGTGATAAATAAAATAGAGAGGTCTGTGTAGCTGGGCTGGGAGTCCATAACTTAAGCAGGATAAGAAAGTCAACTTCATCAGCCTTAGTTTCTTCATTCATCCTGTTGAACTGTCAGTTTTTACCCCTTAGAGCTCTGGAAACTATTGTTCAAACACTTTCTGGGGAAGGTAAATAATTAAAATGATGAAAGCAGGGCTGTATTGAAGAAGGTGAGAGCCCTAGGACTCGGCTGCCCACTCTACATCCCTTCACATCTCTAGCCCTCTTTCAAAAGGCTCCTAAGTGTCTCTATGTTGTGCAGTTGGAAAATATTTGAACTAGATAATCTCTAAGATCCATTCCAAGTATAAAATCCTATGACTCTACTAAGTCAGGTACAACTTGGCAGATGAAGTGCCGCTTGAGTGGGCCTTTGAAACTAGGCCATATATTTGGATTAGTGGATAGGAAGAGTGAAGATATTTAAAACAGGAAGAGGAGCATAATAAAAGAAAGCGAAAGGAATAATACTGGTTTCCTTGGCAGAGGATGTGTGGAATAATAAAGAGACTTTTCTAACTAAACTGTAGGGATTGTAAGGTAGAGCTGTGGGAAATAAAATTTAAGTATGGGGCACTTGCTTTTCATATGAGAGAAGTGTTATTCCTGGAGACTTTGCTTAACTTAAACTCAAATAATTCAAAACAAATTTTCCCAAAGGGGGATTGCATTTTATAATTATTTTAGGGCATATTTGCTTTGAAGTTGCTTTTTACATTTTCTTTATCATTTTGCTGAGGACTCTTTTTACATTGATATGTGTGGTTGTTTGCCCACCTTCATAGTTCTTTATCACATCTTAAATCTATTCCAAAGTTATTGATTTTGGGTTTGTTTCTCAGCACTAGCTTTGGTAGTACCATTTAATGAACTTGAGTAACATCGTGAAAGGATATGAAAAATAAGATGTGAAATGATAATAACAGTGCTTACTTAGATTATAAAACCAAAAGTCACTTTGAGAAATTCTGATGCAAAAAGTAAGCAAGAGTGGTTCTCATAATACTGACAAAGGAAGGTCTGTGTTTCATTTTGCTGGTGCTGTAGGTGATGGCAATAACATAAACACAGTTTGCAATTAACTAAGTTTTCATATTATGCTATTTTGCAAGAATTAAATAAATTGGATTTCTCATCAGTTCAAATTTGGCACAAACATTTCTTTAATCCCACAGTTTCAAGTTTTTCATAATTTAGAATCCCACTTCTGTGTATTGTGAAACGGGTCTGAGGGCAGGGAATGTATGCTATTTATCTTTGTAATCCCTGAGGCATTTTAGCACTGTGCCTGTCAAAAAATACAACGTTTGCTAAATGGAACTGATTTGTTTCGTGGATAGTTTGCCCTAGGAGGAGGTAAGATTAGAGAATGGAAATTCATGTTTTGGTGCTCCGGACCTGGTTGCATGCTAAACATGAAGAAAGCACTCAATAAATGCTTATTGATTTCTGGATTAGGAAGGTGGGTTTTTCTAATCACACCAGTCTTACCCATTGCTGTATCCTGTAAAACTATAAAGGATTAATTAAACACACAGTGACTTGTGACTGAGCAAGATTCTAGGAAGAAGTATATCTTGGACAGAGAGCAGAGAGAGGCTTGGTGTTCAGTTAGGCAGGGATGACATGTGGGGAGAAACATATGGAGTCAGAGATGAGCATAGCCAAGAAGAAAGGGGAAGCACAGCGTAGTGCAAAGCATGCGGCTGGAAGCAAGTTACAGACTAAAGCCCAAAGTGCTATAGCTCTGACTAGGGAATGCCAGAATCTAGGTGAAGAGTGGAAAAATCAAATCAATCATTGGGATGATTCAAAACATCCAGATGTGTGTTGTCATCAGGACCATCCCTAAGGGGTATGTGGGGTTAAGGCAAATATCAGTCTTCCTACACTCCCCCCAAATATTTTATTCAGTTGAAATCATCCTGAAATGGAGGTTTAAATAAAAATAAGTGATTGAAGAGCTCTGCACATTCAACCTCTAAAGAGCTTGTGTAGAAGTAGGGAGTAGTTACTCCTCTTAGGGCCTTCGTGGCCCTGAGAACAGTATCAGAGGCTTCAATTTGTTAGATTCTAGTAATAGAATTTGATATTGTACATTGGAAATGATTGAATAATTAATTTTTAAATATGAATTTCATCCAGTACTTTTAATCCCATTGCCAGAAAGACAGTTAACTGGGTCTTAGCTAATTATATAAAGGCAACAGAAATATAGGAAGGCAGCTATAAATGCATTGAATGATCTGGAATAGTTCAACATAGGCTTATACAATGTGGTATTTAAAAATAAATCTTAAGACCAAACATAGGGCAAAACAAGTACACCAGCAGAAATGAGGTCACAGAATCTTTTTTTAAGAAGGGAATCTCTGTGACTAGTTTAACTTCTTCCTGAGGCCGCAGGCTGTGACTTACATTAGCTCTTATAACATGTAATAGAATGTTTTGTTTGGTCAAGATATGCATTTGTAATGAACAGTAGTAGACAAGGGAAAGATCTTTAGCCTTTGGTTTGGCCACTAGAACACTAGTAATCAGAATTTGTTTCCAGGTTAGAGCTTAGATTCCCAAGCCACACTATCCAGTTGAATTGGGAATAAGGGCTGGGTTTCTAGGCTGAGTTCAGAGACACTTGAAGGGGTCTTTGAGTGAAGCAGATACAGAAAGCCGTGGCGAAGGCAGGAACACTGATATTTAGGCCCAGGGATGCAGAAGAGTTCAGTTTCAAAGGCCACAGGAATATGTGCATGCTCCCATCAAAAAGGGGAGGGCCTAGGGGAGGGCTTGACATTCTTGGCTTTAAGTATTGGATAATGGATCATTTTTATTCTTTCTCATCTCCCAGTGAGAAAAGCATTTACTCAAATCTTTCTCTCTCAACAAATATTTCTTCAGTGCCCACCTTGCTCTGTGCCAGGCATTGTTCCAGGTGGTAGCGATACAGCAGTGAGCAAAACTAACTTCCTGCCCTGTGGGACTTACATTCTAGAGGGGAGATAGGTAATATACATACAAAAATGAATAGATACATGATATGTCTCATTTTTGTAGAAGAAAAATCAAGCAGGGTAAGTGAAGGGAGAGTGATGGGGTATTTTCCCAGAAAAGTGACCATTGAATTAGGAAAAGGTGGTTGAGTACATTAGTAGGTACCATTCAGATTGTTTTCTGGAAAATTTTTTTGACACCTCTAGCCAATTTGACTTCCCAAGGTATATGAGGCATTTCTAGACACAGAGGGAGAGAAAGATATCACTTGATTAAATCCCTATTTTGCATTGAATTAGGGCTGGAGGAAAGGAGAATTTCTAGCTTTGATCTAGGCAGATTGAGACATTAGAATGGCAACTAGTGCTTTTAAAAATACTTTTAAAAAATTGAAATCTAATTCACATACCATAAAATTTACCCCTTTAAAGTGTACATTCCAGTGTTTTTTAGCATATTTACAAGGTTGTGCAATGATCACTATTATATGATTCCAGAACATTTTCATTATCCCCAAAAGAAACTCTGTACCAATTAGCAGTCACACGCCAATAGCCCCTCCCCCTCAGTCCCTGGCAACTACTAATCTACTTTCTGTCTCTACGGATTTGCCTATTCTGGACATTTCATATCAATGGAATCATACATTATTTGGCCTTCTGTGTATGGCTTCTTTCATTTAGCATAATGTTTTCAAACTTCATCCATATTATAGCATGTATTAGTGCTTCATCTCTTTTTGCAGATTTTATTTCTTTGTATAGATGTACCATATTGTGTTTATCTGTTCATCAGCTGATGGACATTTGGTTATTTCTACTGTTTGGCTATTATAAAGGATGCTATTATTCAAATTCGTGTATGAGTTTTTATTCCATATGTTTTCAATTCTCTGGGGTGTATATGTAGGAGTGGAATTGCTGGGTCATATGGTAACTCTTATGTTTAACTTTTTGAGGAACTGCCAAACTTTTTCAAAGCAGCTACAACGTTTACATTCCCACCAGCAATGTATGGAAGCTGAAATTTCTCCACATCCTCCCCAACACTTGGTATTGTTTGATTTTTGATTATAACCTTCCTAGTAGATGTGAAGTGGCATCCTATTATGGTTTTCATTTGCATTTCCTTAATGACTAATGATGTTGAGCATCTTTTCATGTGCTTGGTGGCCATTTGTATGTCTTCTTTGGAGAAATGTCTATTCAAATTCTTTGCACATTTTGAATTGGGTTATTTATCTTTTTATTGATGCATTGTCAGACACACACACACACACACACACACATATATACATTTAAAAAATCAGGTTGCACAAATTCCCACTCCAGCTGCCCAGAGGTACAAATACATACAAGATATAATTATCTGGTACACAGTGGAAGAAAAGGCTAAGAATGGACCTACCCCAAGTCAATTAGTCAGGATGGATTGCCAATGCTGAACTCTAACAGGTCCCAAGGATCTCCCAACCTGAATACTCATGAAAATGTACTAGTTGCACCCATAGAAGGACAGAATACAGTTCAAACCATATATCTAATAAGAGTCTAATATCCAAATAAAGTTATATGCCACATTACAACATTTCATTCAACAACTGACTGAATATATGATGATATTCCCTTAAGATTATGATACCATATTTTTACTGTACCTTTTCTATGATTAGATATGTTTAGATACTTAAATAATTACCATTATGTTATAATTGCCTACAATATTCAATACAGTAACATGCTGTATAGGTTTGTAGCCTCGGAGCAATAGGCTATATCACATAGCCTAGGTGTGTAGCAGGCTGTACCATCTAGGTTTGTGTAAGTACACTCTGTGATGTTCACACAAGGAGGAAATTGCCCAGCAACACATTTTTTTAGAAGGTATTCCCATTGGTAAGCAATGCCTGACTGTATATATCCTATTATCACTGGCCTTGTCCTGGTCACAAGTATGAGGAACCTTTGGAAGCCACCAAATTTAAATACAAATGGTGACATTAAATTACAGGGTCCTTGAAGAGGTAAGGTGGAGCACAGGAGAAGAGAGGGGCAAGGACAAGGGAGGACAGAGCAGCAATAAAGACATTTCCCTTCCAGTTTTACTTAGGATCCAACTTTGACCTTTTTTTGACCACAAATGAGATCACTATTCACCACTTTGTTCCCAAGATTACTTCCATGCCACACTTACAATATATGGTATAGTGATTATACAAGATGTGTCTTCTTTAAAAAGAAAGCTGAAAGATGTAATAATTTATTTAGTTCATGGAGAAAGGCTTTTCCAATAGGTGCAGAGAAGGTCATCTCTCCAACCAGTTTTCTCATTTCATATTAATAAAGGAAAGTGTGTATAACCAAAGTAAAGAAAGCTATTATATCTACAATTAACCTACTAAGAATAGACATTGGACTCTATGACAATACTGTCACAAGTGTCACAGTTGAAAACAAAGCACAGTAAAAGTGGGGGAAATGACATTTGTTCATTAATAATTTCTTAAGTGCCTATGTTGTGTTTGTCTTATAGAAGTGGCACTGACCCTATACACTCTAGTTTAATCTGTAACCCTGTATTATCAAATCAAATCATCACCTCAATCCACTCAATAGGATAGTCAAGCTGGTAGTTAGCTTTGTGTAAGTAATACACCTTCTGCTTGACTGAATCACAGAATTTTTAGACCAAATACATTCTTAGGAGATAAATGTATCCATAATAAGTACTCAAAACACAGGGAATGTTGTTGAAGGTAAATTTTAAAGTATTAAGTAAGTGGTATTATTGAGAAAATTTTAAAAAATACTGTGTCTACTCATAACTTTTTAATTAGAGATAATGATAAAACCGTACTGATTTTATAAAATGGATGAAGAAACTAGAGTGAAAAACAGAGGTTCTATAGTTTGATTTGACACAGCAGACGGATCAGGATGGCCTTCCTGAACTCCTTTTGTCTGATAATGTCCCATTGCCAAGTACACTTACCCAAAATGAGCAAATCAATAGGCAGTTTTTGAAAAAACAAACTTTGGCATTTGGTGCAATTCATGAGGAAGACATGTGGCTGGGTCTTGTGGCCCAGCTCAAAATTAGAAAGTGTTTTCTTTGAGATTGTTGGCCATCTAGCTTGAGAGTCCCTAAGAGGGGAGCTATGTCCTCTCTCTGTGCTGTCCTGTGCCTAGCACTCTCTTGGGTCTCTCTGAATCTGGGAATAATGTCCGCCTATACAGCTGAGAGGAATTTGTCATCTCAATTGTAATATGTCATCGCTTTCATGACTTACCTCCAGCACGTGGGGACCATGGGAGCTTAAGGGAAAGTGCACTTGTGCTTGTCAAACTGTCTATAATAATGGACATGAGTGTTGGAGGCAATTTCTTTCCCACCTCTCAAAAGAGCAGCACAGAGATGAGAGTTCTATAGTTATTTATTGAACTTGAATTTTCAGTCATTTCTGAGGTACAATCACGCCTTCTCTTGGTTTATTTTTTTTCTCCCTCCTTGTCTTTTAGCATTACAGTACTTCATTATTGCCACAGGGGGAACTGTCGGCTTAATTTTGCTTTGGAGACACTGCTGCTGAAATTATTAAGCTAATGATTTATGCTCTGTGTGATACAGCAATCTCTTGTGCTTAAAATGGTTACTATGTTTTGTTTACTGTTTATAACTACCAGTGGTTGTGCCACAAAAAACCCCTGCCAGCTTACAGGGTTTATTTATCCCTGTGGATCTTTAGAAACCACTGATTAATATAGAAAAAATTTGGATGGTTTATATTAAAAAAAATCCCATAAGCTATGAATTAAACCACTGTACTCTGTTGTATAGGAGGAAAAGTTCAGTGAGAATGAACAATGGATGTCAAAACCTACTGCCTCTCATGTTTGCTTCTGGTTTTATCAAAGTGGAAAGTATGAGTGCTTTTCAGGAATACAGTGCTGTGACTCCATCAGTTTTGGGCTATGAGATCACCAGCATTTCCCCTTGGGTGCTGCACATTTTACCATATTAAGGAACCAATTTGCTTAGAGAAATGTTGCACATGTTTAAAGGCTGTTAAGTTTGATGGCTGGCAGAACTCTCCCATTTAGCCCTGAGGCTGGGCCTTGGTGAATGAAGGCTTTACAACTGGCCTGCATTTTTTGTTCTCAGTGCTTTTTGTAACCAAAAGCTAACAGGAGGCAACCATGGGGCAGGGAGAAACAAGGTTGGAGAGTGTTGATTTGTTTAAAATGACAAAATGGTTCTTATACAATGTTTAAGTCTTGACACTGTTCCCTCCCCAAGAGAAGTAAAGAAAACATTATTGTGGTTTTGGGCAGCATTAGCCCAATTCCACACCTTCAGTCTTAGGTATCACTTGCTTACACTTCAAATACACCCTCCTGCTGGCTCCTGAACCCCATCAGTTCTTATGGCTTTGTTTTGCCCTCATAATAGTTCTCCACCTCTCTCTTTTGGACAGCTCCATGTTACTGCTCCTCCTCTGATCAGCCAGTTCTGATTATTCACAGGGCTCCCTTTCACTGTGGTCTGATGTGGTCTAGTCAACGAGTGCCCTTCCCTGAGTAGACCTCAGACATCCAACACGCCCAGCCAGCCCAAGTACAAGACAGGGGTGACAGTTTTGCAACAGGGCTGAGTATAAGGATAAAGCATTTCTCAGTCAGGAGAGTCTATAAATGTGATGAATGTAGACAATTCCACCTACAAGGTAGAACTTGAGCATGTCAGCTTCTAAGTAGGAAAGAGAGGACCTGACCCTAAGAATGGAAGAAAACTGTTCACTGTTCCTATGCTTGAATCGTATAATTTGAACATGTGTATACAGCTTTAGCCACAGATATTCCATACCTTCTATACCAAAATGCAGTCAAACATTTAAGAAGGAGATATGGGTAGGTCATTAAGAGACTAAACAAAGAATAATAATACCTGCTTTATTCCTCCTCATAACTGATTAATTTTCTTCACAAAGATGAACACTGTGGGCACAAAGAATATTTACAATATTATAGTGTGTGGGAGTATGGAAAACATATTATCCAAATAGCAATTGGAAATACTTTCCTAATTTCATAGATACATATTTTCCTTCCGTATGTGTTTTCATTTAGTGTCTTAGAATTACTCCTCTTCTTGTATTAGAAAAGTAAAATTAAAGAAACAGAAATTCTGATGTAATTTGTTCTAAAATTTTTTTGATGAATTCCATGTTTGAATTTTATTTTAACACGATGTTTAGGAAACTGAATCCTATACAGCTTATCTTTAATGTCTTGCAGATCATTTTTTAAAATTCAAAATGTAATTTAGTTACAGATTATTTTTAAGTCACAGAAATCTGAAACCAGTATGGTATGTGATTTGAAATTTCATACTGAGCACATAACGGATTAAAATATAATGCCTGATAAACATGACAGGCAGAATATCTATGATGTGTAAAATTTTCTAACATGAAAAATTCTAGGCTTTTAGTAGATAAATATGAAGACTTCTCAATCAACCAAATACATTTTTAAGTCTCCCCAGTGAAAGAGAGTGAAAATAGCTTGAAAATCAAATGCCTTTTCAGGGAAACCAGAGATCAACGATCAAGTATGTCAACACCAAAAAAATTGATACTATGTTTTTAAACATTATATGTGATGATACATTTTCTATCTATATAATTGTAATATTGGGGATCATCTTGTAATATTATGCTAGACATAATAATCATATTAGGTATTGAGTGTCTCTTTGTCCCCTAACAGCTCCTCTTGTTTCTTGAAGGCCACAGGAGATTGAAGGTAGACTATGCAGTCACAGGGTGTAAGAGACACCTCAAAATTTAACCTCAACTTCAGGACACACACATAAAACTTCACTTAGAAGAAGAAAAATATCACGAGGACTCCTCTGACTTGGTTGCCTTTGGGGATTTTAAAATAAATAGTAGATGGTAGAGTTGTGGTCCTACTCTGATTTTGTCATTTAATTAGCTTTTATTGAAGCGTAATATGCATACAAAACTGTACCAACTTTAAAAGTAAACTTTGATGAGTTTTGACAAATTCAGTTATGTATCCACCATGTAACCACTACCATCATGATATAAAGCATTTCCATCATCCCCCAATTTTCCTCCATGGCCTTTGCAGTCATTACCTCCAACCCTCTGCAGACACTCATGTCCTGTTACTCCAGTTTTGTCATTTCTTGAATTTCTTATAAATGGAAGCATACAGATCATGCAATATGTCACTACACAGTCTTTGGTATTGGGTTCCTTTCATTTAGCATAATGCTTTTGGTATTCATGTGGTATTCATGTATCAATAGTATAACCTTTTTTGGGATTAATACTCTATTATATGAATATAACAAAATGAGTATCCATTCACCATATAATGGACATTTTGGTTGTTTCTAGTTTGGGGCTGTATTAAGAATAAAGCTCTATCATTTCTTTTAAGTGAAATGTAGGAGAATTGCTGGCACATATACCTTTCTAAGAAACTGCCATATTGTTTTCTATAGTAGATGTAATATTTTGCATTTCCACTAGCAACATATGCAATTTCCAGTCACTTCATGTCCTATTCGGCCATTGGAATTATCTGTCTTTAATTTTAGCCCTTTTAGCGGGTGTGCAGAGGTAGTGGGTTTTAATTTCCATTTTCCTAATCATTGATATTAAGTATTTTTTTGTATACTTATTTGTCATTTGTATATATTCTTTGGTAAATTTGTCCACATCTCTCCCCCTTTTTAAATTGTAATTTTTTTTTTATTACTGAGTTGTAAGAATTCTTTGTATATTCTACATGTGGCCTAGCATGGTGACTCATGCCTATAATCCCAGCACTGGGAGGCCGAGGCAGGAGCCCAGGAGTTCAAGACCAGCCTGGGCCACATAGCAAGATCTTGTCTGTACAAAGATTTTTTACAAAACCATTAGCCAGGCATGGCAGTTCATGCCTGTAGTCCCACCTATTTGGGAGGCTGAGGCAGGAGGATCGCTTGAGCCCAAGTGTTTGAAGCTGCAGTGAGCTATGATCATGACATTGCACTCCAGCCTGGGCAACAGAGCCAGACATTGTCTCAAACAAACAAACAAAAAACAAACAAACAAAAAAAAGAAAAATATTCTACATACAAATCCTTTATCAGATACACATTTATCAAATACTCAGTATGTAACTTGCCCTTTCATTTTCTTAATAGTGTCTTCTTCTGAAGAACAATTTTTAAACATTTTGATGAAGGATGAAGTCCAACTTATCATTATTTATGATTTGTGGTTTTTACTCCTATCTGAGAAGTCTTTTCTAACCCAAGGTAATAAGAATATTCTATGTTTTATTTTAGAAGTTTAAAATTTTTAGCTCTTGTATTTATATCTAACATGCATTTGGAATTAATTTTTGTACATGGTGTGAGGTAAGGGAGGTTTATTTTCTCGCATATATACATTTGTTCTACAACATTAATTGAAAAGACTATCTTTTCCCTTTTGAATTACCTTGACACCTTTGTTGAAAATCCATTGACCATATATGTATATATCTATATCTGTGTTCTCTATTCTGATCTACAGATCTGTATGTCTTTCTTCATACCAATAACCAATATCTTGATTACTATAGCTTTAGAGTAAGTCTGAATTCGGGCAGTGTAAGTCCTTCAAATTTGTTTTTCTTTTTCAAAATTGTTTTAACTATTCTAGGTTCTTTGCATTTCTGTATAAATTTAGAATCAACTTGTCAATTTCAACAAATAAGTCTGTTAGATTCTGATTGGTATTGTCAACTTCAACAGATAAGTCTACTGATCAATTTGCAGAGGTGAATTTGAGGAGACTATGTTTGGGGAGACATATTAACAATATGTCTTCCAATCAATAAACATGGCATATATCACCATTTATTAAGTCTTCTTTAATTTTTCTTAGAATTGATTTGTAGTTTTAAGTGTAAAGGAGTTGTATGTATTTGGTTAAATTTATCCATAATTCATATTTTATGCCATTGTTAATATTTTCATTTTAATTTTTAAGATACAGTGTTTTTTTTCTTACTATTGCTCTTGTATCCTGTGGTCTTATTAATTCACTTATTAGTTCTAGTAGGTTTTTGATACATTACTTAGAATTTTCACCATAAACAATCATGGCATCTGTTAATAAAGAGATTTATAATTTTCCCTTTCCAATCTGCATGTCTTTTCTTTTTTTTTTTCTTTCCCTTGCCTTTTGCTCTGGCTAGAACTTTCAGTTTAATGTTGAAATTATAGAAAGAATTGATGAAAGCAGTCATTCTTGCCTTGTTCATGATCGTCTGTGTTTTACCCCTAAATATGATGTCAGCAGTAGAATTTTCATAGATATTCTTTTCAGAATGTAAAAACCGACTTTAAGAATTTTTAATATGAGTGGGTGCTGATCTTTGAGGGAAAGCTTTCAATGTTACTTGTAGAAAAACCAAACCAAAACAAAAAACTACGTAAGTTCTTGTTTAACTTGAGGAAGATTCCTTCTATTTTTAGTTTGCTGAGAGTTTTTGTCATAAATGGGTATTGAAATTTGTCAAATGCTTTCCCTACACCTGTTGATATGATGATATGGCTTTTCTCCTTTATTCTAATAAATAGTGAGTTACATGGATTGATTTTCAAATGTAAAACCATCCTTGCATTCCTGGAATAAAGCCAGTTGGTTATGATGTGTTATCCTTTTTTACATATTTCTTAAAGTAATTTTCTTAAATTAACAATTATGTCTGTGTTAATGAAGGATATTGGTCTATGGTTTTCTTTTTTATAATGCTTGTCATTCTGATATCAGGGTATTGCTTGCCTCATAAAATGAGTTCTATTCTCTGGAAATTTGAGTATAATTCTTGGTACCAATTTTCTTAAATATTTTTAAAAATTCTCTGATGAAACCATCTGGACCTAGAGTTTTTCTTGTAGGAAGATTTTTTATCCATGAATTTAACTTCATTATTGGTATAGGACTATATAAATAATATTTCTTTATTATCCTTTTAATTCCAACAGCATCTGTAGTGATGTTCCCTCTTTTATTCCTGATATTCTTTCTTCTTGTGTTCACTTTGACTAGTTGTTTATCAATTTTATTCATCCTTTAAAAGAAACATCTTTTAGTTTCATCAATTTTTTCCATTGCTTTCTGTTTTCCATTTTATTGATTTCCATACTTCTTTTTATTTTTTTTTCCATTTTTATGCATACTCTGGTTAGATTTACTCTTTTTTCTAAGGTGGAAGATTATATCACAGACCTGAGACCTTGTTCTTTTTCCTAATATAGGCATTTTATGCTTTAAATTTTACTCTAAGCCCTACTTTTTGCTTCAGTCCACAAATTTTGATATGGTATTGTACTGGTTAATAATTTATTGCTTCTCATGTTACATCCTTCCCTTGTTGCCCTGCTTTGGAAAAATGAAGATGAATACTGTAAAAGTCTCCCTTTAGACAGCAGACACGATGCTAGCTTTAGTCAAGAGTGGGTGCTGGAGGAACACTGCAAGATATTGCAAAGAGCCTTCTTTCTGGTGTGATTTTCCTTTTTCTCCCGTAACAACCAGTGCTGTGATGGTGGCTCAATAACACTCAATCATCAGTGAATTTGTCCAGTTTGCTAGTGGAATGCTTTTGGTGGAGGAGCTCCAGATAGCCAGTGCTCAGTGACGGGCACCGTCTGCAGTGTAGCTCTAGCGCTCCATTACTTCAGCAGTGAGCTGTTTCTTCGGACTAGCTTGGGCTAGCCAACGCTCTTTAGCTCACTTTATGGTCACCCTGCAGGCAGTTCCTGCAGGAGAGCTCCAACCTGCTCCTCTACTGAATTTCTTAGATACCCAGCGGGTGTCCTTACTGATGGGCTCTGGCTACAACCTCTGGCAAGTTTGTTTGCCATAGGTAGGATGTGTTTTCATGTGGTAGTCATGTTGTCTCTAATAAGGTCTGTAACTTAGACTAGTTGGGAAAGGGGTATATCTTTCAAATCCTAAGCTCCTTCCTTATGTATTCTTACTCCCCATAGAGATAGTAGATGGTTTCTGCATTTGCTATTCCTGCATTCCATAGTTAATCACCTTTTACTAGTTAACAATTCTTCACATTAAAATTTTCACATTCAATGTATTGTTGTGATTTCTATTTACTGATTGGAACCTGACTAACACGCTTGTGTTTTTATTTACTTTTAGCTCAAAATATTTTAAAATTTTCTTTGTGATTTCTTCTTTGACCCAGAAGGTATTAAGAAGTTTGGTCTTTTATTTCTATATAGTTTGGTATTCTCAGGATAACTTCCTGCTATTTAATTCTAGTTTAATTTAGTTGTAGTCGAAGATCATACTTTATATAATTTTTTTCTTCATTGTGGTAAAAAACACAACGTGACATCTACTCTGTTAAAAAATTTTCAAGTGTACTATATATTATTTTTAACTATATGTGCATTATTGTACAACAGATCTCTAGCACTTTTTCATCTTGCATGACTGAAACTCTATATCTATTACACAGCAACTCCCCATTTTCCCCTCCCTCAGCCACTGGATGCCATCATTATACTTGCTTTAGATACCTCAGATAAGTGGAATCATGCAGTATTTGTCCTTCTGTGACTAGATTATTTCACTTAGCATATGGCCTCAAAGTTCATCCATGTTGTAGTAATGACAGAATTGTCTTTTTTTTAAAGGCTGAAAAATAATCCCATTGCATGTGGCTGTCACATTTTCTTTATCCGTTCATCTGTCTATGGAAACTTAGGTAGCTTTTGCCTTTAGGCTATTGTGAATAATACTGCAATGAACATGGGAGTGCAAATATCTTTTCAAAGATCCTGTTATCAATTCTTTTGTATAAACACCCAGAAGTGGCATTGCTGGGTCGTGTGATATTTCTATTTTAATTGTGAGGCATCTCCATACTGTTTTCCATAATGGCTGCACAGATTTACATTTGTACCAATAGTGAACAAGGGTTTCGTTTTCTCTGCATCCTTGCCAATACTTGTTATTTCTTGTTATTTTTTGGTTTTTTTTTCTGTTTGTTCTTTGTTTTGTTTTGTTTTGCTTTTTGATAATGGCCATCCTAAGAGGTGTGAGGTGATATCTTATTATGGTTTTAATTTGTATTTCCGTGAATATTGGTGATATTGAGCATCTTTATATGTATATTGACCATTTGTTTGGGTTTTTTTTTTGGAGAAAGGTTATTTAAGTCCTTTGCCCATTTTGAAAATCGGGTTATTTGGTTTTTTTTGTTGTTATTGAGTTATAGGAGTTCCTTATATATTTGGATATTAACTTCTTATCAGATATATGGTATACGAATATTTTCTTCTATTCTACACATTGCCTTTTCACTGTGTTGATTGTTTATTTTGCATCACAGAAGATTTTTAGCCCAATTTATCTATTTGTGCTTTTGTTGCTTCTTGTCTTGGTGTCACATTCAGGAAATCATTGCCAAGACTGATGTTATGAGGCATTCCCCCACTCTTTCCTTGTCTGAGTTTTATAGTGTTAGGTATCACATTTATGGCTTTAATCTATTTTGAGTTATTTTCGTGTAAAGTGAACAATGAGTCCAATTTCATTCCTTTGCATGTGTATATCTAGATTTCCCAACACTGTTGAAGAGACTATTGTTTCCCCATTTGTGGTCTTGACACCCTTATCAAAGATCACTTGGCCCCTATATAGTCAAATGATATGTAAACACACACACACACACACATATATATATGTTTATTTCTTGAGGATTGAAACCCAGGAGCATAGATTCAAGTTGCCTTGAATATACACTCCGATTAGTAGCAGTTAGAAGTGGATTTTTAAAGGAAAAGAAGAGGCAATTCCTGAGTTGTTTACAAAGAATTTACATTAATATAACATAAACTGTTGATTGGCTATACATTATTCTTCATATCATAAATTCCAGGAACATGAAGATAATGGATAGGGCAGGTAGTCAGGAACAAAATGTCTTTAAACAATTGCCCCCGAGCCTGGGTGTGGGGGAATGGGACTGAAGGCCCATACTCATGTCTCCCCGGAACGGATACACTTTTCATACCTTACATAGCTCAAACTGCGTAGAGCTATTTTTCTCTTCTTTTCTCATTTGTCTTTATGACAGTACCATACTGTTTTGATTATTGTACCTTTGTAATATGTTTTGAAGTCAGGAAGAGTGAGACCTCCAGTTTTGTTCTTCTTTCTCGAGACTGTTTTGGCTATTTGGGGTCCTTTGTTGTTCCATGTAAATTTTAGGATTACTTTTTCTTTTCCTGCAAAAAATGCCATTGAGATTTTGATGGTGATTGCATTGAATCTGTAGATCACTTGGTAGTATGGACATTTTAACATTAAGTCTTCCATTCCAGGAACACAAGGTATTTTTCCATTTATTTGTATCTTCTTTAATTTCTTTTATCAATGAATTATGGTTTTCAGTGTACACATCTTTCATCTCCTTGATTAAGTTTAACCTAAGTATTTTATTCTTTTTTTTTCATTTTTTAAAAATTTTTAAATTTTTTTAAATTCCAGAATATTATGGGGTACAAACGTTGAGGTTACATACATTGCCTGTGTGAGTATTTTATTCTTCCTGATAGTATTGTAAATGAGATTGCTTTCTTTACATCATTTTTCGATGTTCAGCATTGGTGTATAGAAATGCAATTTATATTTGTGTGCAGAGTTTGTATTCTGTAACTTTGCTGAATTTGTTCATTAGTTCTGACAGGTTTTTCTTTTTTGTGGACTTCTTTAGGGTTTCTTTCTGTAAGATTATGTCATCTGTTAATAGAGAAAATATTACTTCTTCTTTTCTAATTTGGATGTCTTTTGTTTGTTTTTCTTGCCTAGTTCCTCTGGCTAGGACTTCTAGTATTATGTTGAATAGAAGTGGTATAAGTGGGCATCCTTTCCTTGTTCCTGATCTTAGTCGAAAAGCTTCTAGTTTTTTACCATTAAATATGATGTTAGCTGTGAGCTTTTCATATATGGCCTTTATTATATTGAGGTAATTTATTTTTATTCCTAGTTTATTGAGTTTTTTTTTTTATCTTGAAAGGGTGTTAAATATTGTCCAGTGCTTTTTCTGCATCTATTGAGATGATCATCTGATTTTTATCACTTGTTCTGATAACTTCCTGTTTTATGTTGTTTGGTTTTCATATTTGAACTATACTTGCATTCCAGGGATAACTCCCACTTGGCCATAGTGTGTGATCCTTTTAATATTCTTGAACATTCTTGAATATTAATATTGTTGAATTCTGTTTACTAGTGTTTTGTTGAATATTTTTGCATCTATATTCATTAGGGATATCAGTCTATCATCTTTTTTTCTTATAATATTTGTTTTGCTTTGGTATCAGAATAATACTGGCCTCATAAAATGAGTTTGGAAGTGATCCTTACTCTTTAATTTGTTGGAAGAATTTGAGAAGGATTGGTGTTAATTCTTTAAATGTTCAGAAGAATTCTCCAGTGGCTCACTTGATAGTCTCCCATAACCCCCTTAGGCTTTCTTCACTCTTTTTTCTTCTCTGACTGGATAATTTCAAATAACCTATCTTCAAGTTTGCTGTTCTTTCTTCTGGATGATTAAGTCTCTGTTGAGCCTCCCTAGTGAATTTTTCAATTCCATTTTATATTCTTCAACTCCAAAATTTCTGAGTTCTTAAAATGTTTTTTATTTCTTTGTTAATATTTTCAATTATTTTATTTTATTTTATTGTTTTCCTGAAGTCATTAACATCTTTGTAACAGTTATTTTTTTTTTTTTAATTTCAGAATATCATGGGGGTACAACACTTTGGCCATACACATTGCCCCTGTTCTGCCTGTGTCAGAGCCACAATCGTGGTCATCCCCCAAACTGTGCTCCCTGCATCCATTCAGTGAGAGTTTTTCCCATCCCTTCCACCCCCCTCCCACCCACCCACCCTCAGATGAATGTTATTGCCCTGTGTGATGTAAGTGTTCATCAGTTACTACCAGTTTGATGGTGAGTACCAGTGGTGTGTAACAGTTATTTTGAATTCTTTATCATGTAATTCATACATCCATTTCTTAAATTCATTAGCATATTTAAATTAAATCAGAGGGCCAATTATGGAAACCCCAGAATCAATTCAGAAAAGTCATCTTTAAAATTCCGTTCCTCTGGAGCCACTCTCAGTACCAAAATCTGTATTAGTCAGGATTCTTCAGAGAAACAGAACCAATAGGAGATATATAAAGATAGATGGAGTCAATTCACATGATTAGGCAGGCTGAGAAGTCCTGCTATCTGTTGTCTGCAAGCTGGAGATAGAAAAGACGGTGGTATAATTCAGTCCAAGTCCTAAGGCCTGAGACTCAGGGCAAAGGGGTAGGGGCACTTGTATAAATCCTGTAATGCCAATGTCTAAAGACGGGTGTCCCAGCTCAAATAGAGAAAGCAAAGTCCCCTTTCTCTACCTTTTTGTTCTGTTTGGGCCCTCAACAAATTGGTTGATGCCCAGTGAAGCCAGGTAATTGTCAAATTTTTATTTACCTATAAGCAGTTAAAATAATGAGGGTAACTGGTCATTTTTTAAAACAAAGAAGTCAAATTAAAACCTAATTTTGTATTGCTAGATCACTTCAAGCAAGTTATGTCTTAGCATTTGCAAATATAATCAGAATTTAATTGCTATAGATAGACACACACAGACACAAATTAAAAAATTGCTTAGGTAAATCTTTCATAGTAAATATGGGATGCTCATCCCTGTGACTTTTGTCTTTATTGGGTCGAATTGCTGAGTCTACAAGGTGTGTTTAAGGAGAACAAGAAGGTCTGAATATTCTCCCATAATTTTCTTTCTTTCTCCCCTCCTGCTCCTTCTCTTTCTTCCACATCTCTGTCTCCTTTTTTCTTCCTCTAATTTCATGATTCTTTTCCAGTTTTTCTCTGTGGCTTAATTTGATGTTCCCTTAAAAAGAAATATTCAGATAGAAGGAATACTTTTAAAGCATGTATCAATCACTCACTCTTACTTATAAGTATCTGAATAAAGTACGTGCTTTTAAAAGTTTAAATGGTAGTGACTGGAGAATATGTTGGCAGTAAACAAAGAGAAACTACACCTACATTTGTCTAGCACCAGGCATGCCAATCCAAGTTCAAAACTAGTGTACTTTATCATTTAACATAATGCTTTATACATAGTCCATGTTTAATAAACGTCTATTGAAAGAATAAATATATCCTTCAACTCTAGGATTTTTTTCCCATTTCTAGTACATTTAACCACCCCCTTCATTCTGTATCATATCCTAATGATTTTTATTGGTTTTTGGTTCTACCTTTGAAATATTCCCTGGGTTGGTGTTCTGAAGCTTTTTAAGTTAACATGGGCATGTCATGATTCCATGATTCGCTGAGTATTTTTACAATGTTCCTTCAACTAATACTACAGAGCCTAGCCTTTTCATTCTGTCTCCTACCTCACCCCCCTCATTTTTTAAAATTAAAAATTACATAAAAGGAAAAGTGCATGCTTTGAAGATGAACATTGAGTTGATTTCTTTTTGCTCTCAACTTTGCATCCTCAGGAGCATCTATCAAGGACCTGCTCTTAGATCAGTTGTAGATAAGGCTCATTTCCAAGAGAGGTAAATAGAGTTGCACTGGTACTCTAGTTTATACTCTGATGGCTTATCAGAAATTTAGAATGGAGACTTCTTTTCTTACCATTTTCCTCAGGGGTTGGGATAGAAGCAAGTCAAAGAAGTGCTGTCCATGATTAGAGGAGAACATAATCTAAGGTATCTTACGAGAAGACACCATGGTATTTTTGTAAAATCACAGATGATTTAGATGGCCTGGATTTTCTTATAAAAATATAATAGTGCCATAGAAAGGCTTTTGGTCATGATTCATACTTATTTGAATTGTCTTATTAATAGATATCCCTCAAGGGATACATCAGGATAACCTGTCTGTAGGTTTGTACATAGTGCCCATATTAGTCAAGGTCCTTCAGAGAAACAGAACCAGTGCACACATATACACACACACAAACACTTATTATTAGAAGATTTAGTATAAGGAATTGGTCACATGATTATGGTGGACTGGCAGGCTGGAGACCCAGGAAAGCCAATACTACAGTTCAGGTCTGAAGGCAGTCTGCTGTAGAAAACCCAGTCTTTTTGTTCTATTAAGGCCTTTAACTGATTGGTTGAGGTGCACCCATATTATGGAGGGCAATTTGCTTTACTCAAAGTCAACTGATTTACATGTTAATCTCATCTAAAAACACCCTCACAGAAATATCCAGAATAATGTTTAACCAAATATCTGGGCACCCTGTGGCCCAGTCAAGTTGACGCATAAAATTAACCATCACTGTGCCCAAGCAAGCTTCAGGATAATTTTCTTTGCTAGATTCACATACAGAGGACAAATCAATTGTGAAATGAATTACCAGTTTCACAAAGGATATTCTAGTATAGACTATTCATCTGGGGGATACTAAGGGTAAAAAAAATTCCTAAACAGAGAGAACTTATGAGTAAATCACAGTGATTAGAAAATCCCCAAAGAGCTATAATTCCCTATAACTTGCATCTTCAGGCCTAAAATAAAAAGAAGCTATGTCAGCAAGCAAACTAGATAATTTATACCAGCAACAAAGAAAATTCTTTATCCTAAGTTTTATGGTAGCTCACCACACAGATCTCTTCTGTCCAAATAATAGCTGAACTTAGCTCTGTAATTCATTTTGCAAAGGTATTTTAAAAAATGCTTTAGACTGAATTATTTTAATATTTTAGGTGAAACAGTAATTACAAACACAAAATTATCTGCACAATCACTCAATTTCTCCATGTCATTTGCTAATATATTTTTCACTGGTCTTTCACCAAAGCAAATTTAACTTTAAACAAACAAGCAATTTCTTTTACACACTTTTAAAAAAAGTAGATCATTGTTATTCAGGTAGGAAAGGACTGTAAAAATCCCTAGTGGCATGTTTCCTACTTTTATTAAACAGTATAAATGCTTAGAGAACAATATTGAGCAGTGTTTTTATCATTCAAAAAGTGTTACCCTTTTAAAGTATGTTTTGTCCTTTTTTAAAATTTCTGTCTATAAAATCCACAATTTTACATGAATAATGGTGACTGTACTTTGGGCTTTTCACTAAAATATCAGAGCCAGGGCTCTTAGCTGCCTGGGGTCCTATTATAGCATATAAATAACTTTGCAAATATGGCTCTTAAAACTTTTAATTGAATATTGTCATAAAAATAGACCTGGCAACAGATACTTATTTTAAAAAATTTGGTCTTTAACACTAAAATCATGTTATCCAATGAGACTTTTAGAATAATTCCTTTTATATTTCTCCTTCCCCTAAAGGAGTTCCTGTGTTTTAGATTATAACACCATTATAGTCCCTAAGGTGAATCTCTGATCTATCAATGTCTGCCCCTGAAAACCTCAAGACATACAAATCAACTTGCATGTCATCATTATAGCTTTAGTCCTTGACTTCTCATTTTCTAATCCACCACTTTGTTTTGTTTTTCAATATGTGCTCAGACTTTTGAGTAGGACAAGGAAGATTTTTGGTCTTTTTGATAATTTTGTATTTGTATTTTATCACTGTCTTTTAGAACTCTGAAGTGCAAAACATCCTTAAAGAATTTTTGAAACAACTTTAACAATATAGCTTTCTCACAGTGCTTTCATCTTTTTACTCAACAGAAATCCACCAGTGACTCAAATAAACATATGAAACAATAGGATAATAATTTTCATAATGATTGTAGAAGGAATAAATACCAAGATAAATACTAATCAGTGAGGCAACAATGGGGGGGAAGAGAGGGTCTCTGAAATGTGTAAGTTCCACATGGTAGCATCACCATTTCTACCTGCACTATAACTGGTATCTCAAAGGGTTGTTTTGTGTTCTGTATCCTGCAACAAGCAGAGTCACCAGAAATTCACTAGTTGTGTTTATATTTAAATGTTTAGCTCCAGTAGGCAGTCCAGAGAGTTAAGACTGTAGTAAATATATCTCTCAGATTAAAATAAAGAATGCCATGTTGGACATAAAGTAAAAGTTCTATGTCTCAGAATCAGTCACCGTGCCAGGCTGGGGAATTAGGGAGAGCAGAGGCATTGAATCTTCTTTAATTGAGACAGCAGACATCACTGGCCATTTTAAAGAGACTGGAATAACATTGTTTTATTTCGTTTATTTTCTTTAAGAAGGAGTAATGCACCATTTTGATCACTGTAGTAATGAGGATTATGCTAGGCAATATTACTGAAACAAACTACAAATTCTTAGCAGCTTAACTTAAGAAAGATATATTTTCCATTCATGAAAAGTCCAATGGAGGATGGGATGCTGTCCTTCATCTGGTCTCTTCACAGTTTGGAGCACATAGCTTCCAAGGCTGCTGTGGCTGGGGTATAGAGAGCTGGAGGTTTTATGGATAGGCCTGGAGGTATCTCATCACTGCCTCCCATGCACTGACTAGATCAGAGCTATGTGGCCGCAACCTAACTGTGGGGGAGGCTGGCAAATATAGGGAGTGCGTTGGGTTTGCTGTATGGACTATTTGATAAGAACTAAATGTCTCTAGAATTAGAGAGTAGGGCAGTATTGGGCTTTATTAATGTTGGTACAGGGAAAGTAGATTCAACCAAAGTTTGTTTATTAATGTTCATTTCTAACCAGTTACATGGGCAGAAGGTAATTATAATAATAGCTATGGCTTACTGAGAACTTACTAAATTCCAGACACCATTCTAAGCACTTTACCTGTGTAATCTCATTTAATCCTTATCTATTACCTCATGGTAGGCATTATGATTAGTACCTATATTGTACAGGTGGGGAAATTGTACTGAGAGATGTTAAATGACCTGCCCAATGTCACATGGAGGATAAGTGGGCCAAGCTCAGAAAGCCTAGCTCTAGAGCTAGGTGTTTTGCTTTTTGTGATTTAAGGTGCAGAATAATAGAGAGCCACCATAAGCAAATCAGCCCAGGTTAGAGGTTTTATTCTCACTAAAAACTTGCATTTCTATAATTAATAGCATCTCATAGAAACAGTAACAAATCAGTGGACAGATTTGTGTGGGTGGTAAATAGGTAGGGAATGAAGAACATTGCAGATGTTTCTACCATTAACTGTCATCTCTCCAAATAAAAACATGGATTCAGCCAGGAACTCACAACATTTTGATTAGAATAAACCATTTCCTTAGATACTTTACCTCTATTCTTTGCTCCTTAAATTATTCCTAATGTCACCAGAGAATAAAAGTTCAGCATTGGGAATTGTGTCTTGACACTCTCAAAGTTACTCTTGAATACAACAAACTGAAAATAAAGTTAAAAACTCCTCCCCTTGGTCTTCTGCCTTTTACTGTCCATTAACTCATCTTTTTCCTTCTCTCCTGCCTTCCTTCTCTCTTTCCTACCTTTTTCCCCAAACTCTTCATTTCTGTGAACACTCCCTGTTTTCTGTGTGATTGCCAAATTTTAATCTATTTTAATAGTCTAGTCTTGGTTACACATAGTTTCTGACTTTTGAAATAAAACTTTTAATGCTTTTTTAAAAAATGAGTAAATTTCACACAATAAGTCTTTATAATTGTTGGGAGTAAAAAGTGTAATTAAGGTTACTATGATCTGTTAAGAATTAAAATTTTCTTTTAAAAGCAGTGGAATTCTATCATTGTATTACTTAAACATAGACTTAAACACTTTCTAAGACAATATATTTTCTAGAAACACACCATAAGAAGGTCAGTTAACTAGGATAATAGTAAATACAGCTTTTCTATGAGTATGAAAATTTTTGTTTTTACTCTGGATCATTTATGTCTCTGCTGTGATTTAAGCCATGTTTCACATGCATTGCTTTGTCCAATCTATAATGTTTACATTTATTCTTTAGTATCTTACTACATCATGTTTAAATGTAAACAATTGAGATTTGTTTCCCTCTGTTGGAATTTCTAAATAACAGTTCTGCATATTATGTTAAAGATGTGTCATGGCAGCTGCAAATAACTTTTAAAAAGAAACTTTGTGCAGCAAACTATCACATTTCATCTACACTCTGGCAAATGGTGCTTGCTTTTTGGCTGCAACTCAGCCTTCATTTTGCAAACCAACTTCCTGCGACATGAGAATGTACATTTTCCTGGGCCAACTATTCCAAAGTGGACACCAATTTGGGACCCCTAGTGTTTTCCAGCTCTCCAGCTTTTGGACATATGAGCATTGAAAATGCCAGATTTCTACTATTCATGCCAAACATTTAGGCTTTGGAGGCTGGAAAGTCAAGCGTCTCAATTTTAGCATATAATGCCAGAAGCAAGCTGTCCTTATGAAACAATTACTCCCAGGCAATGGATCAGCAAACAGCACCACCTTTCAGGCAAACTCTATGTTGTCTACTCCACACCCCAAGAATGGTCAGTTACTTCTAGCTCTGGAAGGGAAGTTGGATAACATAAAGGGGAGCTGGGGAGGCTAAAGGACATGGGCAGTGAAGAAATTTGATAAAAGGGAAGCAAGGCTTTATTTTTTTTTTCATTTTTGTTCTGTTTTTGTTTTTCAGCTAGCATGTAATTTTCTTTCTCTGCTTGTCCATTTTTGGACAATGGGGATGTAGCTGCTCTTGTATTCTGCCATCCTCTTCATTCTTCTTCTCTTTCCAACATCTTCCTACTCACTTCCCCCTACAACTCGAGGAACAGAAAAAGTCATCTGAATTTCTCCTGAACTGCAGCCTGCCTAGCGTGGTCTGTATGGGCACAAGCTTCCAGAAGGTTATTCAGCTTGCTAAAACAGGGTTTTTGGCGATGTAGCCAAGGGTCAGGTCTCATACTGGCCACTTCCCATGCAGAGTGAAGAACTTTCTCCCATAACCATGGATTTCACTCCTCTTCCAGCTCAACATCTTTCAAATGGGTGGCACCCAGTCCTGAAAGAAAAAAAGAAGGTGGCTCAGTGTAAACCATTCTCTTTACCAGCAAAAGAAAATAAAAGGTTGTGTCCTGACATAGTGAGCTGTGGAGGTAGTTCAGGGAAAGCATGAAGATGGATTGGGCTATGGGATGGCAATGGAGACAGAAGAATCTGAATTCAGTACATATTGTGCAGGTAGAGCTGGTGGGATTTCTGTGGTGCTGCATATGAGCAGAGAGGAAAGGAGAGTGACCTAGAATGACTGCTACATTTTTGTCTGAGAAATTTGGGACACAGAGGTGTCATTCATTCACAGAGAAGGAGGAAACACGGAAAGAAGCAAGTTGTGAGGGATTAGGAATTACATTGACACATTAGCTTTGGGATGCTTAGTAGACATCAGATTAGAGATGGAGTTTAGGGGAGGCCATATGGGAAGATATATAGACTTGGAAATCTGTAATTCTTATATTTATAACAGAAAATTAGAAAAATGATTTCTAAATATTTCCATGATTACCATAGACCTTCAATAAATTTCTTAATAATAGTAGAAAAAGTGTGGTTTGAATTTTTCCCAGGGTTTTCCTAACCTTTCAGCAATTATATTTCTTTTTAGCAAATGTTTGGTAATTGTGCTGGAATATTGGGGTAGGGGTGCTTTCTTTCTAGGGCTGTTATTCATTTATGTACTGCTCTGATCTTTTAAGTTCTCAAGTAGAATCATATGATATGATTTCTTAGTTGATACAAGAATTTTATAACTCACTCAAAGCCTCTTGTTTTCCATCTTGTTTTTTTTCCCCATTAGTTCTTTAACTTTATTGTGATTTTGTATGATGGGACATTCTGGAACATTCTCCAGTATCATAAAATTATAATACTACAATAAAAAAAACCCCGTACCTTAAAAAAACTATAGAAGTTATTTATTTTTTACACGTTAGGTTACACTGAACCTCAGATCATATACAGTTGTCCCCTCCCTTATCTCAGAGGGATACATTTCAAAACTCTCCAGTGGATTCTGGAAACTACAGATAGTACCGAATCTGATTGTCATTAATTGGAACATTTTTTAAGTTCCTGTCTTTCATGCACAAATTTAATGCCTTTTCCATCATAACTAAGAACTTACCACACATCGTGGCTATAATTTTTGCAGATTGAGGTGCAAAATTAGCATGACTTTCTTCTTCTTTCTTCACAATTTTATGGATAGAATATTTGTTCTTACCTTAGCCCTTAGCAACCTCAGCACACAATTTTTTTTCTTTGTTTAGTAAGTCAATAACTTTTACCTTTTCACTTAAAGGAAGCACTTTACAGCTTCTCTTTGGTATATCCAAATTGCTAGCATCACTACTCTTGTGCTTTGGGGCCGTGATTAAGTACAATAAGTATTATTTGAACACAAGTGCTGCAATACTGCAACAGCCAATCAATCTGATAATTGAGAGGGCTACTAAGTGATTAACAGGCAGGTAGCGTAGACAGTCTGAATATGCTAGACAAAGGAATGAGTCACATTCCAGGCAAAACAGAACAGGACGTCATGAGATTTCATCATGCTACTCAGAATGATGTGCAATTTAAAACTTATAAGTTGTTTATTTCTGGAATTTTTCACTTAATATTTTTGGACCATGGCTAACCATAGGTAACTGAAACTGTGGAAAGTGAAACTGTGAATAAGAGGATACTACTGTATTTCTTTGTCTAAGTTGAAAACTGACAGGATTTATCATTATCTCTGGATTAGGATAGACAGTTTTATCTACTTCTACACAGAAAATCTAACTTTTTCTCTGAGACCAATATTATAGTAGAATTCTCTTTTCCTATTTTCTTTTTCTATTTTCTTTTCCTGAAAATAAGGATTAGAAGTGTGTGCAGATATAGTCTAGTTCAATCTATTTATTTTGAAAAGGAGATTCAGGTAAGGACAAATGCGATTTTTTGTCCATGATCACTCATCTAGTTAGGATTCTTTTTTGTCTTGTTCATAGCAACATCCATTTGCTGTTTTTTTTTTTTTGGAAAATTTTGCATTTTATTTAAAAGTTAAATGGAATTGTTTCTGAAATGTTAAAATACAAGAATTTCTTTTCTCTATTGTTCTTGATTATATATAATTTTAATGTTCTAGAAGGATAACTCTGAAAGCAAAGACCCCAGGCTTGGAAGAGTGAGTGCATGGAGACAGGACATCAGTTGGGAGGGAAATTGTTATTATAATCTCAATAAAATGCTTAGGCTGTCGCAGTGGGAATGTAGACAAATATAAAGGAAAAAACATTAAGCAGGTCATCAATGGTGTGGATCAATCTTTCAACCATAGCATGTAGCACAAAGACTGGTACAAGAAAGTAATTTCTCAATAATTAGTGTTAAATGGAAAAGCAAATTAGATGTGGAGAGAATGGGAAAAGTAGAAACTTAAAAGGATCCTAGGTTTCTGGCTTGGATCCCTAAGTGGGTGTTTGTGTCGTAACTAAGAAGAAAAGTACAGAAGGCAAGATATGTTTTGGGGGGAAGAAACACATGAGATTTGGAGTTACATTTACTTTGAAATACTCATAAGACATTCAGGTAGAGATGACAGGCAGAAAGTTAGAGATATGGCACTTGAATTGGAGATACAGATTTGGAAGTGTCAAAAGACAAAATTACAACAAATTTAGTTTAAAGATCAATTGGCTTTTATTTGTCATTCTAGAACCATGAAACACCTTGTTCTGTAACACAGAATGAGTGTTTCAATAAGCTGAGCAGAGGAGGTTGGTTTTGTAGATAGAAAAGGGCTGAGGAAAGAAGAAACAGAGAACAAAAAAACAGATTGGTTATTTCAAAGCTGCTTTCCTTATAAAGGTTGATGCAGAGGGCGCTTTCTTATCATGTCAGCTAAAACTGGCCTGTTTGGGAATTTGGCTATTATCTCTCACTTTCGTGATTTCTCAGAGTCAGATAAACAACTTAGTTTTTGGTTGGTGATGTAGAACTTTAGCATGAGTGATTCTATTTTGGTTTGATCTGTTGGGCCTAGTGCAGAAGCTCAGTCCAAACCAATGGCCTCCTTCAAATTTTATTTAACAATTCCCCGCTTCTGGCCTTACCTAGAGCCTTATCGCTACTCCCAATTACCATAGTTCTGGATTTCCAGTCTTAACATGCCATTAATAGGTTACAGTATCCTTAAGATCATGCATTTCTTTAAATTTTTGTTGTTAGTGGAAGAAAGACCATTTAACATTCAACATATGGCTGCAAGCAAACATTTAAAACTTTTGAGAGAATACAGCACACTAAGGAGACTACTATTACAATTATTAGGAGGATAATACCAAAAGTTTGGAGTCTGTCCCTTAGCTAGATTCACCATTAATCAAACCAACTAAAATCAAATAGATGAAAGAATGAGCCAGAGGAGGAATCTACCCATTTCAGCTAAACACCCTGTTTGTTCTACTAATTCACGTGTAAGAAGAAGTGTTAGCAACTGCACATATTCCTCCCTGTTTAACTAGTTGGTAGCAATTCTATCATCTAGTATACCATGGCTGGGCTAAATTAAAGCAAGGAGTGAGAACAGATGGGTCTGGAAGTCTGACTCTATAAAAAGGGGCCCACTAGTACAATTTGAACAATAATTGTGTTAGAGATGTTGCTAATGTTACCCACTGAGTGGACTAAAAAGTCTTTTAGGTCATGTAAAGATCTGGGTTTGGCATGACATATCTAACATTTCATCAAGTTACCCACAGAAACTAATAATTGTGATATTTAAACTACAGCATTATCCTGCCAAGTGAAAAAGGTAGGCATAAGCAAGGAAAAATTAAGAGACATAAAAGTCATTATGTGGGAAGTCTTATTCCAATGTCTTGGGAAAAACTGTCCACAGCATGAAGTCATCAACTTCTCATCCTGGTTTGCAGTTTGAATGTCTCTGATTATGGCATCAGGCATTTTGGTGAACTTTTTATGTAGTCCACACATGAGGCATGAGACTTATTGCTTGATATTTACAGCGAGTTGCCCAGCTTCAGCTTATAGGACTTCAGGAAAGATCAGTTCCTGTTCTGAGTTGAAGAGTTGAAGAGCTATAGCCAGAAAATGGAGGAAACTAGAAGAATTCAGAATCTAGTTCTAGTCTCCAGGTAGATAACAAAAACTTGAAAACAATGAACAGGGCTAGAATCTATTAATAGGTGTATTGTAATTTTTCTTTAGAAACAAATTTTTCTTTCTACAGTCACTCCCATTTCTACCAAACATGATCAGAGCAACATTGATTTATTTGCAAGCAAATTGGCCTGATAATTTACAAAGTGCAGTGAAAACCAGCTATCGACCACATAGCCTATTTTTAAGTTTGCTGTGCTGGAACCTTTGATAAGGAATTTCAAAATGGACTTTTGAAAACCTCTAGAGGGTGGAAAGCCAGACTGAGACAGACCTTAGACTTTATCTGTTGTATCTATGGCACATTCTCGAATATATCATTCCAGTCACAGCCTTAATATAACCAATATTACCAATTGTATCCTGTTATAAAGAGAACATATTCTTATTGAACATGTGCAAATAACTATATTGCCATAAAAATAAGAATACTCACTGATAGTTTCCAAATACTGGAGGGATCAGAAAGGGAGAGAAAGTAAATGCTTTAATTCTGTATACAAAAGTATAATTTGCCAAATTGCTGTAATGTTTAGATAGATGACTTAAGAGAATGAAAGAAAAAGTTAACTTGGATCTGGAAAATAAAAAGTTACAAGAACTAGCAATGTTTCAAATAAAAAAAATAAAAACCCATAATTCTTTTTCATCAATTCATTCTGTCTCAGGTAGTTAATTCTTGTTCTGCTTGATTTAGGTCAGCAGTTTCACAAACCCATCAATTTTTTCATTAGTGTCTGGAAATCTTTACCTAGTCCAATGGTATGATCTTAAAGTTATCAGAACAAAACCTGTACTTGTAAGAGTCTTTTTCATTCTCTCCATGAATCTCCTTGAACACACAACACTTTAAGATTACAGATGGTCCCCAACTGCGATGGTTTGACTTAAGATTTTTTGACTTTATGATGGGTTTATCAGGGTATTAAATGCATCTTTGACTTATAACATGTTCAATTTATGATGGTTGTATAAGGACATTACCCCATTGTAAGTTGAGAAACATCTGTATAGTTCCTTGCAAAAAGCCTTCAGAAAAGTATCAAAATAAAGCAATTAATTGTGGACAACAGGACTTAAAATGGCCATGGTTAAAGATCTCATGTGAATTCATCATGATAATAATGTAACTCACAAGAGGGAAAAAAATGGGGTTTGATAGAGTCCTCCCACCTCACCGCTCCCAGGGAAAGAGGTGAAAAACACCGTCGGCTGCCTGTGTGCGCAGATCGCTCACTCCGAAAACAGCATTGTGAATTTACAGAGAAACATCGTGGGACACTCAGCCCAAGAAAACAGGTGACAGGGAGACACATTCACAAATATTGGAAAGCAGAGGGAATACAATAGAGCCCAGAGTGCGGGAAGGACCCACTCGCCAGGTTAGCACAGTGCGACCTGATCTAGAAGTGGTTATGCACCTTCCCCATAGACTTCCCATCCACTCAGTCAGGGACAAGCCCAGAGTTGGGGCAAAGCTGTTGCTCAAGACAGCAGGCTCTGTGGAGAGGAAGCAATTGTGGGAGCCATACGGAACTCTTGGGTGCACTGTACAAGGACTACACAGGGCCAGGTAGGGACTGGGCTGAGATACAGCTTCCTGGGACAGTGCGTGGGAATCTGCAGAAGGGCACCTCACCACTGGAAGTCAGCGGGACCTGGGCACAGGAGTTGAACAGAGAGCAATAGGACACGCCCTTAGGGGCTGCCGGCAATTGCCTCCATGGGACCCAGGCTGGTTGAGAAGAGCGCGTTCACAGGCACAATCTGACCCTTGCTATGTGCCGGGCTGGCGGTGGCAGCCAACTTTAAAGTCTCCCACCTGGAGCTGTGAGCCAGGTCTCTAGCTCCACCCCACCCCGGCCCAGGGGCTGTTCGGCCTGGGTGCAAAAGGCTTCACCCTTGGTGGCCAGGGATAGCTGCCTCCATGGGTTCCAGGTGGGATGAGATCCCGGAACTATAGTGGTAGGACCTTTGTGGATTGGAAACAGTTTGCTGCCTGTCCATCCGGTCCTTGGCTCTGGCCTCCTACATGCCCGCTACGTCCTGGTCCTAGTGCCTGCTCTTCAGGTCCCAGCCCTCCTGTACGCCAGAGATCATTCATTCTGAAGGTTGCTGGTCATAGTGACTCATTTTGTATAAGTACTGGTTCTCATGGCAACCGAATGCCTCAAGTGCCACAGGCTGAACCAGAGCAGCTCCCCCTAACCCTGCCCACTTCATTACAGAATTTCACTCCATCCAAGAGTGCCTCCAGCGGCCACTATTTCCCCCTGGTGGGAACATCCCCCTGGCAGAGACTTCTGGGGATAGAGACAACCCACCTGCCTTGACTTGGGGTCTGGTGGTGGAAAAGGGGTGCACAATTGGAGATCCCCCTATCAGCCAGTGACACATGGAGACACACGTCAGAGGGCCATACACATGAACTGTGGGAAAACTGAGAGCCCACAAGTGGTCTGGGGGGGAAAGTGCCTGAGAGTGTGGACAGGGAAGAAAAAACCTGCTAGAGACCTCAGCAATCCCAACAGCTGACCCCTCCCACCAGAAGCAGCCTTCCAAGCCTGGAGAGAGAGAGCTCTGAACTCCATAGCAGCGGCCCCCACTAGTGGCTGGCTAAGCAACCTCTGAGCTGTGTAGAATTTTCCCAATTCAGCTCTCACACTGAAGGTAAAAGCAATTGTGTTTTACCCACACCTCAGGTGGAGCAGGGTCAAAGTAACCCCTGGGAGGTACAAGGCCACTCTCAAAACTTACGGCTTTCATATACCCCACCTGGGGGACCAGAGTCTGCCATGGGTACAACAGAATACCTAGGTAACTGGCTACTCCACACAAACTACAATCAATGACAGTGGGAACACAACCCCACAGCTAAAAATATTGCCTTCTATCTCAAGCTATTAGGGAGCTGTGGATTCATACCTTCAAATACAATCTACCAGCTTGGAGCTCAAGCTGGGAGAACAGACTCACTACACTCCACCAGGAAGAGGAGAAGGCAACAGGTCAGAGGTAACCCAAGAGGTCCACCAAACTTGCTAAAATACACCTAAGGCAATACAAACCAGTACTCCTCTCCCTGGCTCTGCCAAGGAGTGAACCTCAAGAGGGTTGGAGACAAGGCCATAAACTATCTCTAACACGCCCAGCTCTCAACCAAGAGGCCAGATGAGAAAAAATCAGTGACAGAACTCAAGAAACATGAAAAATCACAGCAAAAAGTCACCCCCAAAAGAAATCATTAGTTCCTCAGCAACGGATACCAACTCAAATGAAATCAGTAGAATGATGGAAGAAGAATTTCATTTATGGATTATAAGAAAGCTCAATGAAATTCAAGGGAAAATTGAATCCCAGCACAAAGAAACCACAAGAAAAATGCAAGAAATAAATGAAAAATATTCTAAAGAAATAGAAGTATTACAGAAAAATCAAATAGAAATTCTAGAAATTAAAGAGGCATTCAAGGATCTACAAAACACAGTGGAAAGCCTTAAGAATAGGCTGGATCATGAAAGGAAAGAATCTCAGAGCTGGAAGATAACTCTTATGTGCTAAATAAATCAGTCAAAGAGAAAGAACACAAAAACAAGAGACATGAACAAAGCATAAAAGAAATGTGGGATTATATAAAAAGGCCAAACATAAGGATCATAGGCATCCCTGAGGGAGAAGAAGAAAATTCACATGGGATTGGAAAATCTATTTCAAGGAATAATAGAGGAAAATTTCCATGGCCTAGCCAGAAATCTCAATATCTGAGTACAAGAAGCACATGGGACTCCTGGGAGATTCAATGTGAAAAGGCATTCACCATGCCACTTAATTATTAGACTGACCAAAGTAAACACAAAAGAGGCACTCCTCAGAGCTGTGATGCAAAAAGAGCAGGTAACCTACAAAGGGAAACCTATCAGATTAACTGCAGATTTCTCAGCTGAAACCTTACAAGCCAGAAGGGAATGGGGACCCATCCTCAGCCTTCTAAAACAAAATAATGGCCAACCCAGAATTCCTTATCCCACCAAACTAAGCTGCTTATATGAGGGAGAAATAAAGACTTTTCCAGACAAGCAATCACTGATAGAATTTGCGAAGTCCAGACTGGCCCTGCAAGAAGTGCTTAGACCTGCATTGTACACTAACCAGCACAACAGACACCCACCAGTGCAAAACTACCCAAAAGCTAAAACTCCAGAACCCAGATTCACAATGACTCAAGAGGTAAAACAAAACAAGAGACTACCCAACAGAATAAACAGAAGTCTACCCCAAATATCAATTCTCTCAATAAATGTGAATGGCTTGAATTGCCCATTGAAGAGACATAGGCTGGCTGAATGTATTAAAAAATACAAGCCAAGTATCTGCTGTCTCCAGGAAACACATCTTACACACAAGGACTCATTCAGACTCAAGGTGAAAGGATGGAATATAATTTCCCAGGCAAATGGAAACCAAAAGAAATCTGGAGTAGTCATCCTTATTTCAGATGATATAAACTTTAAAGCAACAAAAGTAAAGAAAGACAAAGATGGTCACTATATAGTGGTGAAGGGAAAAATCTTACAAGAAGATTTAACAATCCCAAATATTTATGCACCCAACACAGGAGTGCCCAGATACATAAAGCAAATACTGCTTGATGTAGACAACATAATAAACAGCAATGCCATAATAGCAGGGGACTTCAACACCCCACTGACAGAACTGGACAGATCCTCCAAACAGAAAAGAAACAATGGATCTAAACTGGACTCTAAGTCACTTGACCCTAACAGACATCTATAGAACACTCCACCCAAATAACGCTGAATATACATTCTTCTCATCAGCTCATGAAATTTTCTCTAAAATTGATCACATCCTAGGCCACAAAACAGATCTCAACAAATTAAAAAAAAAATAGAAATCATATCATGTATCTTTTCAGACCACAGCAGAATAAAATTAGAAATCAATTCCAACAGAAACTCACATCTTCATCCAAAAACATGGAAATCAAACAATCTGTTGCTGAATGACTATTGGGTCAAGAAGGAGATTCAAATAGAAATCAAAAGATTCTTCAAACTAAATGATAATGGGGACACAAGATATCAAAATCTGTGGGATACAGCAAAAGCAGTCCTGAGAGGAAAACTTATCACCTTAAATGCTCACGTCCAAAAGACAGAAAGATCACAAATCAGTAAACTAAGGAATCATCTTAAGGAAATGGAAAAGGAAGAGCAAAGCAATCCTGAAGCCAGTAGAAGAAAAGAAATAACCAAGATCAGAGCAGAATTAAATGAAATTGAGAACAAAAGAACAATAAAGAAGATTAATAAAATGAAAGTTGGTTCTTTGAAAAGAAAAACAAAATAGGCCACTTGCCAGGTTGACCAGAAGCAGAAAGGAAAGGACTCTAATAAGCTCAATTAGAAATGAAAAAGGAGAGGTCACAACTGGTATCATGGAAATACAAAACATCACCTTTGAATACTACAAAAATCTCTATGCCCAAAAACATGAAAACATGGAGGAAATGGACAAATTCTTAGAAACACACTACCTCCCTAGGCTCAATCAGGAAGAAATAGAATTCCTAAACAGACCAATATCAAGCACTGAAATTGAAGCAGTAATAAAAAATCTTCCAACAGAAAAAATTCCTGGACCAGATGGGTTCACACCGGAATTCTATCAAACCTACAAAGAAGAACTGGTGCCTATACTGTAGAAATTATTTGAAAATGTCAAGAAGGATGGAGCACTCCACACTCATTCTACGAAGCCAATATCACCTTGATACCAAAGCCAGGAAAGGACACAACAAGAAAAGAAAACTACAGACCAATATACCTTGTGAATATAGATGCAAAAATTCTCAATAAAATCCTAGCAAACTGAATTCAAATGTACATCAAAAAAAACGTTCATCATGATCAGGTGGGCTTCATCCCCAAGATGCAGGGATGGTTCAACATACATAAGTCTATGAATGTAATTCACCATACAAATAAAAGCAAGAACAAAGATTATATGATCTTTCAATAGATGCAGAAAAGGCTTTTGACAAAATCCAGCACAATTTTATTATAAGAACTCTTAACAATGTAGTCACAGATGGCTCATACCTCAAAATTATTAAAGCCATGTACAATAAACCCACAGCCAATATCATACTGAATGGGGAAAAATTGAAAGCAGTCCCCCTTAAAACTGGAACCACACAAGGTTGCCCACTATCTCCACTTCTATTCAACATAGTGCTAGAAGTCCTTGCCAGACCAATCAGACAAGAGAGAGGGATCAGGGGTGTCCAAATGGGGGCAGAAGAGGTCAAACTTTCACTGTTTGTGGACAATATGATATTATATCTAGAAAACCCCAAAGATTCAACCAAGAGACTACTGGAATTGATAAATGAATTCAGCAAAGTCTCAGGATACAAAGTCAATGCACACAAATCAATAGCCTTTATATATGCCAATAACAGTAGAGCTGAGAAACAAATCAAAGATGTAATACCTTTCACAATAGCACCAAAGAAAATTAAATATTTAGGAACATATCTAACTAAGGAGGTGAAAGACCTATATAGAGTGAATTACGAAACACTGAGAAAAGAAATTGCACAGGATGTAAACAGATGGAAAACCCTACCATCTTAAACCTAAGATGTGAAACCATAAGAATTCTAGAAGAAGACATTGGAAAAACTCTTATGGACATTGGCCTAGGCAAAGAATTTGTGAAGAAGACCCCCAAAGCAATCTCAGCAATAACAAAAGTAAATAAATGGGACCTGATCAAATTAAAAAGCTTCTGCACAGCCAAGGATACTATCAGTAGAGTGAACAGACAACCTACAGAATGGGAGAAAATATTTGCATGCTATACATCTGATAAAGGGCTGATAACCAGAATCTATACAGAACTTAGGAAAATCAACAATAAAAAATCAAACTCTATTAAAAAGTGGGCAAAGGACATGAACAGCAACTTTTCAAACAAAGACAGAATAATGGCCAGCAAACATATAAAAAATTGCTCAACTTCTCTAATCACCAGGGAAATGCAAATCAAAACCACAATGAGATGTCACTTAACTCCAGTGAGATTGGCTCATAGCAAAAAGTCCCAAAACAACAAATGTTGGCAGGAATGCGGACAGATAGGAACACTCACACACTGCTGGTAGGAATGCAAATTATTACAACCTCTCCTTTATTACAAAGTAATATGGAGATCCCTCAAAGAACTAAAAGTAGAACTACCATTTTATCCAGCAATCCCACTACTGGGTATTTACCCAAGGGAAAAAAAGACATTCTACAGTAAAGACATCTGCACTCGAATGTTTATAGCAGCACAATACACAATTGCAAAGATGTGGAAATAACCCAGGTGCCCATCAATACACGAGTGGATTAATAAAATGTGGTATATCTATACCATGGAGTATTACTCAGTAATAAAATACAATGGTGAATTAACACATTCTGGTATTATCCTGGGTGGCGCTAGAGCCCGTTGTTCGAAGCGAAGTATTTCAAGAATGGATAAAAAGCACCACTGGTACTCACCATCAAATTGGTACTGACTGATCAACACTTATGTCACACATGGCAATAATATTCATCAGGGGGCGGGCAGGTGGGAGGGGGGTGGAGGGGATGGGAAAACTCTCATCGAATGGGTGCAGGGAGCACAGTTTGGGGGATGTCCACAATTGTAGCTCTGACTTGGGTAGTGCATGGGCAATATATATAACCAAAGTGTTGTACCCCTATAATATTCTGATATAAAAGGAAAAAAAAAAGAAAAAAGAAGAATTAAAAACAAAAATAATGTAACTCACAAGGAAATTTGATTATTTGTGTGGCACACAATATTTTAACATAATAACCAGAATTATGATTGATAACATGTCAGATATTTAGGAATTTCATGCAGTCTTTTTGGAACAGTCATATCAATAGCATACCCATAAATATAACTTGAGGTTTAGCATCACATATTATTTTACAATGCTTACTGTATAATTTAACACATCAAATAAGCCTAATTCGTTTAATATTTCTCTTTTACAAGGTGAGAGACACATCCTTTGAAGTTTTCTAGGGGCACAACACAACTGGAAAATTGCAACGTTCATTCAAAGGTAAACAGACTTAATTTAGAATTTGATTTTGGGAGATCTGTCAAAAATGCCAAAAGGCCAGAGGGTCACTGTGAAATAAGTCATTCATTTATCCAGAGTGATAATTAAAAAAAAAAAAAACTTCAGAAGGCAAGTATAAGAAGTTACAAAATTGTAGAATAACTTTATCTCTTTGTTAAAGAGGATTCAGTTTTCTTAAGTAATCAAAGGCCTAATAAAGACAACATGAAGCATGGGGAATCCTCCTGCTAAAACAGAATCTTTGTTTTCTAGGTCAATTACCTAAAAGGTAAAGAAAAACCTTTCACTGTTTCCTATTATAAGCAGATCAGTACTCCAAGAAAACCTTATTGTTTTAAAAGAATCAAATTCTATTTTGCATCAGTGTATTTTTATATTAGTGGTCAATTTTTAGAAAAACTTATAAATAATTTCCTTGTAATTTTTTCCAGCTTGATCACACATAAAATTCTTTTTATAAGATTCATCTACAAACTTTATACACCTTTTTTATTCATTCAATTTTTGTCCTATACTTTTCCTCTTTCTCATTTTGGAACAGTCATTCTATGTTAGGAAAAAACTCTCTTTTTCCTTTAACTAAAACACATCCTCATACTTTGTAACTTTCTTTATAAGATATGCCTTACTTTCCTCACATACAGAGTTGTTTGCCCTATTATTTCTAGTTTTAATTACGTACATAAATTAGAATTTTTAACTCTCAGTAACATTAATTTCTAGTGAAACTAGGAAGTAAGCAAACTTGAACTGTTTTATATCAGCATTTTGTAGATGAGCACCATTTTATAATTTTTAGAAGTACATTTCCTCATAATACAATTTTCAATGTTTTTAACAGACCTAAATATATTTAGCTTCTCTATATCATATAAAAATGAGATGCCAAAATATGTATACTTTAAATTTATATTCAGCAATTAATGTTTCAGTATTTTACTTACAAATGACTCAGAAATTTTTTGAATATTTTTTACTTAATATAACATGATTTTAATATTTTAAGTTACTAAAAAAGATTTTGAAACTATGGCAGGTTCATGTATAATTGGGATATGTTACAAGATCCCCTGTAGATGCCTGAAACCACAGAGAGTACTGAACCCTGTATATACTATACACAAATTTTTCTTCTTCATAATTTCACAAATAGAAGATTTGTTCTTACCATAGATCTTAGCAACCTCAGCATACAATTTTATTTTGTTTCTTTATTAAGTCAATAACTTTCACATTTTCACTTAATGGAATCACTTTATGGTTTCTCTTTAACATATTCAAATTGCCAGTATCTCTACTCCTGTACTTTGGGGCCGTAATTAAGTAAAATAAAGGTTACTTGAACACCAGCACTGTCGTACCATAGCAGTTGATTTGGTAATTGAAATAGCTATGAAGTGACTAACCAGAGGGTACGTATACAAAAGGGATATGCTGGACAAAGGGATCGCTGACATCCTGGGTAGGACAGAGCACAACAGCATGCAATTTCACCATGCTACACAGAATGGCAGGCAATTTGAAATGTATGAATTATTTATTTCTGGAATTTTTTATTTAATATTTTCAGACCACAGGTGCCCACGGGTAACTAAAACCACATAAAGCAAAACCGTGGGTAAGGGATAAGGGGAGACTACTGTATCCCATTTATATTCACGTAAGTTACTCATGCTTAACAATTATACTTGAACTGCTTCTTAAACAAAACCAGCCATTGAAGGAGTTCAGGAAATGCCATTCCAAAATATTTAGCTTTGGTATATTGATTATTTTCAGCTAGAGACACTTGAAAAATAGCACAAAGTAAGGTAGGGCTTTCTGAATTCCCCTTAAACTGATCTTCCCAGTTGTCATCAAGGAACTCAATTGTCATCAATCCTTCCCCCAGGGAGTTCCAGCAACCATGGAAGAGTAACTTTTATCACAAGAGACTTCATCACACCCAGACAGACCTAGTCACAAATTATCATCTATTTTTCTAAGAGCCCATTCATCCTAGACAAAGAAAGGTGTAGGTAGGAAGCCCAGTTAAGAAAAAATTATCAAAGGTGAGGCTTGTTTAGGCCAAGGCTGTCTCTCCACTGTAAGAATTTTCTGGGAATCTTTTCCTTTATTGATGTAATTTTTTTATAAAGAGTTTCAAAATAGCCAGTGAAATGACAGAAAGTTGTATCTTGGAGACCAATTTAGGCAGGTGGTCTTTTCAATTTAGCTTGTTTCTTAACTAGATGAATGACTCCAGCAGAGATCTCATTAACAAAAAGGGCAAAGAAAGTATTCCGTATGCCTGGACTAAGCATAGATATTGCTGTTAAAGAAGAAAATCCACTTGACCTTAGGACCTAACTTTTATAAACTCTTTAGCTTTCTTTTTGGGATGAAACTGTAGCCAAGCCAAAGGTTAGCAGATTCAATTTTTGTTATCACTTAGTCACTTAAGCTTTTCCTTTTCCTTTTGTAAAAGAATCCTTTAAAAGAGGCAATAAAATTTTTTGAAATCTTTCTAGAAGCTTCTGCACATCAATGGGTGTATTCCTGGGTGGGCCTAATTTGGAAGCCCTTATATTTAGATGCACTTCTTAATGTGTAGTGTTGTTCATCTGGAGCATTCCACTTAATAGCCATTATAATTTTAAATTATCTTTAGTAAGATTTGACTATTTTTGTGAATATTTGCAACTTCCAGTGCCTAATACTTATACATGTAAAGGCAGACATAGCCAGAAGGTGTAGTACTCAGTCCTTTAGAAATTATGGTTCCCAATTATTCCTTGAATCTTTGGAGTCTCAGAACCAAGATAAAAGCCTAGGAGGGAAATGCTACAGGGTTGGGTTGTGTAATGCTTTCACAGGGTACCTTATTGCAAGGACATTTTCTTGAGGCTGGCAGGCATAGAGACTCATTCTGTGTCCAGCTTATTCTAACACAAGAGTCTTATTTTTGGTGGTGAGCACTGTATAGCTCTTAAGTGCCCGACCCATGCCCATCAGGCAAGTTGTGCTTTTGGCTCCAAGATCCTCTTGACCAACTTAGCCAATAATTTTCCAGTGTCTGTCTGACCCAGTCAGACACCTGAGGTCTCCCTTACCCAAGCATGCAATAAAAAGAAACAAAGAGGATAGTACCCAAACACCTGCAAATTCCAATAGCTGGAATTCGCACCCCCTGAAGTAATAACCACTTACTGCAACTGCTATCAGTTATTTTGAAAACTGTAGCTCATGCCAGTGACAAGCCAGCTACCACAAACCCAAAGGTCAAGTGCCCTCTTCCAACATAAACTAATCCTTGGTACTCTCCCCGAGGTCAAACTCCCTCTCACAGCACAGACTAGCCCTGGATTTGAAAGACATAAGATTGAGGAGCTCAATGCAAAAAGAGCAGAGTTCAAGCTGAGAGAAACTTTTAACTCTCCAGGCTCCAAGAAGGTGGCAGAGGACCTCAAAAGAGGTGGGCAGTGCCTCTCCTATGTTCCTCAAGGGGTCTCAGGAGTCGTCAGCAGAGTCATCTGGGGGTCCCTTTGTGGTTGCCAGAACTATAAAGGACAAAATTACAACAAATTTAAATATCTTAATTGGCTTTTATATGTGATTCTAAAGTTGAGCAACACCTCATTCTATACGATAGAATGAATTTTCCAATGAGTTGAGCAGAGGAAGTTGGTTTTATAGACAGAAAAGGGCTGAGGAAAGCAGAAACAGAGAACAAAAAGCAGATTGGTTGCTTCAAAGTTACTTTCCTTGTGAAGATTAAAGCCAAAGGGGCTTCCTGATCATGCTGGCTAAAACTGGCTTGTCTGGGGATTTAGCTATTGTCTCTCACTCTCCTGACTTTTCCAAAGGACAGCTAAACCACTTAGTTTTGGCTTGGTGACGTGGAACTTTAGCGTGAGTGACTCCATTTTGGTTTGGTCTCTTGGGCCTAGTGCAGGAGCTCAGTCCAAATCAATGGGTGCCTATAAATTTATTTAACAGGATGACGAGCATATTTGTTGATAACTTTGTCATGGGAATAGACAACGTGTAGAGAGAGAAGAAAAGTAAGCCAAAAGGTACACCAGGCATAAACCAGTCTCAAAGCCTTTTCAGATGCTCTTCCTTTTGGAGTGGTCTTCCTCATGATAGTTCTTCTTCACATCCTCACCTCCTTCTGGTCCTTTGTTCAAATGAACTCTTCCTTGGCAACCCTATCAATACCGGGCCCCCTCCAAGGACTTACTTTTATCCCTCTGCTTTAATTTTCCCCATAGTACTTAAAACCATTTAATATATTAAATATTTTAACTGTTTATTTGTTTTGTTTATCTGTTTACCCCCAATAGAAGTTATGTTCCATGAGAGCAGTATTTTGTTTTTCCCTGCTGTCTTTATTGCTTTAAACGCAGTGCATATAACGGTGCCAGGTACATAGAAAGTGCTCAGTGTATACATACTGTGTGAATGAAAAGCCTGGGAAATACTAAAACAATGAAAGGATATTCAGAATAAGCAAAAGTCAAAGCAGGTATTGAGAAGGTGTGACCAGAAATGGAGCATCAAGAGATGGAGTATTTCTAGATGGGGTATCCAGAGATACTAATATCACAAGGATTAGGGAGGAAAGATTTGCAAGAAGAAAACAGTGGTCAAAACTACTAGAACATTTTGGAGGTACTAAGCTTTCTTCAGATGAGAAGATAAGTTCTTTCAGATAAGAACTGAAATTTCAACTGGATAAAAACAATATCAAATTTTAATTTGAATGGGAAAATAAAGTCCCTAGGCATCGTGTATTTAGACTTCTTATGCGTGTAAGAATTTCTGTGGAAACCTGGTTCCCACAATGGAAGCAGGAAGTAAGGAAAAGCTACAAGAGCATCTGTTCTCATGAGATTTTCAGACTTGAATCACAAGCTAAAGGAAGTTTGGATAGTTCGTATAAAGTTCAGATACTTATCTGCATTTTGGGGGTGGTTATTTAAATCAAACTGAATACAATATACTACAGTTCATCTCCTGAAGATGAAACATTTATTTGAGGGCACTGACCATAAGAGTATTCACATCAAATATCTAGTTACAAACCTTTCATATCTGCTCTACATAATAAAGTTGAAATGGAAAAAATACATAGGTTTTCTGCTATTGTTATATTTGTTAGAGGTGAAATTAAATAAATCACGTTAATCTGTGTTTGCCTGGTATTTAGCAAATCAACATTTTTGTCTACTTTTTAAACTAATATTTCATTAGCTGTAGTATCAGTAAAATTTGAAAGTAAGATCACAGGCATTAAGACAAATGACACTGAGAATAACTTTCAACCTCTCACAGGAGCCGATCAATAGTGTTTTGATTATAATACAAAACAATAGCTCATAATTGCTTTTAATGTACTTAAAGAACATTTGTTTTTGACCTAAACCAAACACAAGTCCAATGATATACAGTATAAATTATATGTTGGGTTGCGTTTTTGTTTGATGCAGAACAAAATAATTCCTTTCTGCATATATAATGTTTTGCTAAACTGGGTCTATATTTTAAAGCAATCAACAGATAATGCACACTCTGGGAAGCAACCCAATGGGAAGAGGGCTTAAATACATGGTATAAATCAGAATTGGGTGAATTAAACTGCATTTTTGGTTTGGCTAACACCTTAAACTGGTTTTTAAATATCTAGATTCAGCAAAATCTGAAATGTATATTGTACAGCCCAATTCTCTCCTCCCTTTAAAACTTATGTGCATTTAATAGGAAATAGAATCTGTAAATCCTTATGCTTTTATAGCTAACTCATCATCATGCCTCATAAAATCTACACAACCTCCAGAAAGTCAACAGATCCAAATTTTCTTAAAAAGCAGCTTTCATAAGGAACACCCAAAACTGAAACCTTAAGTTCTAAATTTATGAAGTGTTCAAACCCAAATTGATTACTAGGGCATTAGGCTCTAAGAAACACTCTTCTATCTTGAATTGAAATATGTTACCTAAGGAAGGGTCCCTCTGGCAGAAACACACCTAAAAGAGATGTCCTTTAAAACGGCGCCGCACTACTTTTTAACTGGTCTCTAGGAAGCTTTTTATCTTAGTTCCTGAAAGCCTGATATCTTAGACAATTTGCGACAGACAAATTAAGCAATTAGGATTACAGGTGATGGCCTTATTCTGTTCTAACACAAAAGAAGGGCCTTTAATACATTTTAGTTTGTCCATGAGAGGTCAGGGAAGGGCTAATGCTCCACTTCCTCACTGTTCTAGTGAACTTTCCATTTTGAAGGATGTTAGGGAAAGAGGGTGTAATAGGAAAGGTTAAGGGAAGTCATGGAAAAGAATAGTATTGCAAAGAGGAAGCTGTGGAAATCAGCTGAGAAAAGAAAATAAGACCATGGATTCATCTAATTAATGACATTTTCTAGGATTCTTTTTTAAGTGCTTAATAGGAAGTGAAGGTTAAAAAAGTGTAGAAGCTTTAGAGATTCAATAAATGAATTTAGGACATTACAAATAACTAATTTGTAAGCTTTTGTGTTGAGATTTTAAAATACCTTTGATGACAAGAAGATTGTTGTTAAACCTGTACTTGGGTAGTTATACAGCTGTATTTAATCATGACATGGTTCTTTGATTTTACTAAGCATACATCTCTGAGGACTGAGCATTAGGAGATTGTCATTAACATACATGGAAAATAGAACCTGAGATTTAGCTAAAAACCTGAGCTTCATATTTCCCCTAAATTACTAAAAATACTCTGCTAGGTCTTCTAAGTAGATAGCACTGTAATAATCAACAGTTGTTATTGATAATATTTATAAGAAATATTTAAATATAACTCCCATACCCTCCCAACTCTTCCTTTAAATTAATCTATTTAATTATTCTTTCTATAAAGTGCTTTGTCATACATGACTAAAAGATGATAAAAGAATGAGAAGAATTAGGTGTTCTACAAAATTTCAGGAGAAAAATAGGAATCATTTGAAAGAGAGAAAATAATTTTAAAAACAGGTGATATATTAATAGCTAAAAAAAACCCCACTACCTGCTTGATATTTGGATTTCAAATATGAGCACTCAGGTCATTTTTAAATTTAATTTTGGAAAAATCTCAGACAATATCTTGCTATATCTTTTAGTTGTGGTAATTACCTCTATTATGTTTGCATATTTTACTGTTTTTTTTAACTATTATTTTTGTCAGTTATACACTCACATAGTATAATGCATCAAATAATTTTACTAGTTTTGTTAAAAACAAAAAACAAAAATGAAGTAGCCACCCAAACTCACCCTCCTCACTCCATTTTTCTCTCTCTCTAGAAATACTTTCACTTTATAATATAATTCTTTTGTCATTTAGCACCATATCTTTAATAAATGTACACACTCTTGATTTTTAAATTATTTATTCACCTACTGTGTTCCCATGAACAAATTTTTTTTCAACTTTTAAAATATTTAGGGGGTACAAGTGTTTGTGTTACATGGATGAATTATATAATGCTGAAGTCAGGGCTTTTAGTGTCCCTGTCACCAGGGTAGGGTTCATTGTCCCCAGTAGGTAAGTTTTTATCCCTCACACCACTCCCACCCTTCCCCCCTTCCTATTAATATTTTGCAATGTCCTTTACTCCACTTTATGACCATGTGTACCTATCGTTTAGCTCCCACTTATTAGTGAGAACATGTGGTGTTTCTTTTTCCATTCCTGAGATACCTCACTTAGGACAATGGTCCTCAGTTCCATCCAAGTTGCTGAAAAAAACATTATTTCATTCCTTTTCATAGCTGAGTAGTACCCCATGGTGTGTGTGTGTGTGTGTGTATATATATTATATATATGTATGTATATATCCCACATATTCTTTACCCACCCATCAATTGATGGGAACTTAGGTTGATTCCATATCTTTGCATTTGTGAATTGTCCTGGGATAAACATTCAGGTGTAGGTGTCTTTTGATATAATGCCTTCTTTTCCTTTGAGTAGATACCCAGTAGTGGGATTGCTGGATCAAATGGTAGGTCTACTTTTAGTTCTTTAAGGAATCTCCATACTGTTTTCCACAGAGGTTGTACTAATTTACAATTCCACCAACAGTGTATATGCATTCCTTTTTCACTGCATCCATGCCAACATCTATTGTGTTTTGATGTTTTAGTAGTGGTCATTCTGATGGGGTAAGGTGGTATTCCATTGTGGTTTTAATTTGAATTTCCCTGATAATTAGTTATGTTTAGCATTTTTCATATGTTTCTTGCCCATTTGTCTATCTTCTTTTGAAAAAATTTTGTGTCTTTTGCCCACTTTTTAAGGGGGTTATTTGTTTTTTTCTTGCTGATTTGTTTAAGTTCTTTGTAGGTTCTGGATATTAGTCCTTTGTCAGATGTATAGTTTGCAAATATTGTCTCCCATTCTGTAGGTTGTCTGTTTACTCTGTTGATTATTTTCCTTGCTGTGCAGAAACTTTTTAATTTAATCAAATCCTATTTATTTATTTTTGTTGTTGCTGTATTTGCCTTTGGGGTCTTAGTCATAAATTCTTTGCCTAGGCTGATGTCTAGAAGAGTTCTTCCTATGTTTTCATCTAGAATTTTTATGGTTTCAGATTCCATATTTAAGTCTTTAGTCTGTCTTGAGTTAATTTTTGCATATGATGACAGATATTGATCCTGTTTCATTCTTCTGCATGTGGCTATCCAATTTTCCCCGTGCCATTTATTTAATAGGACGTCCTTTTCTCAGTGTATGTTTTTGTCTGCTTTGTCAAAAATCAGTTGGTCATAGGTATATGGTTTTATTTCTGGGTTCTCTATTCTGTTCCATTGGCCTGAGTCTACCTTTATACCAGTACCATGCTGTTTTGGTTACTATAGCTTTGTAGTATAATTTGAAGTCAGGTAATATGATGCCTCCAGATTTGTTCTCTTTGCTTAAGATTGCTTTGGCTATTCAGGCTCTTTTTTGGTTCCATATGAAACATAAATTTATTTTTTCTAGATCTGTGAAATATGATGTTGAAATTCAGATGGGGATTGTGTTGACTCTGTAAATCACTATTGGCAGTATGGACATTTTAACAATATTGATTCTTCCAATCCATGAGCATGGGATGTTTTTCCATTTCTTTGTGTCATCTATCATTTATTTCATCAGTGTTTCATAGTTCTCTTTGTAGAGATCTTTCACGTCTTTGCTTAAGTATATTCCTAGTATATTCCTATATTTTATTTTCTTTGCGACTATTGTAAATGGTATTAAGTTCTTGACTTGACTCTGAACTGGACTGTTATTAGTATTAATATATAGAAATTCTATTGATTTGTGTACATTAATTTTGTAACCTGAGAATTTACATAATTTACTCTTTTGGTGGAGTCTTTAGGTTTTTCTAGATGCAAGATCATATCATTGGCAAAGAGGAATAGTTTGATCCCCTCTTTCCCAATTTGGATTCCCTTTATTTCTTTCTCTTGACTGATTGCTCTGGTTAGGACTTCCAGTACTATGTTGAATAGAAATGATGACAGTAGGCACCCTTGTCTTGTTTCAGTTCTGAGGGGAAATGCTTTCAACTTTTCCCCATTCAGGATGATGTTGGCTGTGGGTTTGTCATATACAGCTTTCATTATTTTGAAGTATGTTCCTTCTATGCCTAGTTTGTTGAGGGTTTTTATCATGAAGGGGTGCTGGATTTTATCAAATGATGCAAAAGTTTAAAAATCAAAGGGCTGGGTGTGGATGACTATATTTTTTTCAGGTTGCTGCAATAGTGCTGCAAAACAAAGAATCCCAAAACATCCATTGTTATTAAAACAAATGCTTATTTCTTAATTATAAGTCTACAGGTTGGTTTGAGCAGCTCTGCTTCAGGATGTGGGGGTTATTTTCAGGTATGCTCCATGAGTCAGAGAATGCTCTTCTTATGAGGACATACATGTGAGAGGCAAGATAAACCACATAGGTACTTAGATAGGGACTTCTCACATTGCTTCTGCACATGTTCTATTGGCCAGAGCACATCATGTGCCCAAGTCCACCTCAAGAGGGCCAGGAGACAAAAAGAGTGGATATTTGCTGAGCACTTAGATACCCTACCACATAATACCCTCCCTGCCAACACACACACACACACACACACGCATACACACACACACTCTCACAGACCTTACCACAGGCTCTCCCAATCTCCCCATCCTCTCATTATCATTATACCATAATGATACCATATCATATCATAATTTTGGTGAGACCAGTATTGTTTATATTTTTATGACTATGTAAATTTTATGAATGTTTCATGGCTATACTACTTAGTATACTTTGAGTACTTTCTTTTCTGTACAACTTGTTTTTTTCTATAATTAATTATTAACTTATTTTGTATTTGCTATTTTTCTATTTATTTTTTAATTACTAAATTCTCCTACTCTCCACCAATTGTGTCTGTCTCTTTGCTGTGCATTCAGATAAGTCAGTTATTCTACCATGTAATCTTAAAGTTTTCTCATCTGCTCCTTTGTGGGCTAGTTGCCCTCTGTCTTGGTACACAGCTGTCACCTGTGTGAGCTTCAACACTCCCTTGGGATTTTCTTTCACTCTTTCTTTTGTGTTGGATCTTCCATTTCCTGTATCTGTGTTCTTGGTTTACTTTCTTATTTTAGTAGTAACATTTTCTGGTAAATTTTTGAGAAAAAGTGTATTGGATTTGAACTTTTGAGACCCAAGTTGTTTTAATATATCTTTATTTTACCATCACACTTAATTTTTAGCTAAACTGAGTCTAGATTTCTAGATTAGAAATTCTTTTCCTTCAAAGTATTGAAAACCTCACTCAGTCGTCTCTAGGTTTTAGTAACATTGATGAAAAATAACAAATACTCACATTCCTAATATTTTGAGAACTATTAAATCATCCATCTCCAATGCATAATCTCATAGGATCTTCTCTTTGCTCCCAATGTACTGAAAAATTACAATGCCTAAGTGTAGGCCTTTCAATTTGAAATACTGTCCCTTGGCTCTACAAAAATTTCTGGAATTATTTTATTAATAATGAGGTTTCTAAGCAGTTTTCTCTATTTTTTATCTATAGGTGGTGTACTCTGGTCTGGTCTTTAAATTTTCTTTCTTACTTTCCATCTCTGTCTTTTTGGTCTAATTTTTGTGAACATTTTCACCTATATCTTCCCATTGTTCTGAAGTTTTTGTTTTCCAATTTGATGCCAAATTTCATCATTGTGTGAGTGTACTTACACGAACCCAAACCTAGATGGTATAGCCTACCACATACCTAGGCTATATGGTACAGCCTATTGCTCCTAGTCTACAAACCTATACAGCATGTTATTGTATTGAATACTGTACATAATTATAATATAATGGTAAGTATTTGTGTATCTAAACATATTTTGTAACACAATGGTAAGTATTTGAGTATTTTAAACATAGAAAAGGTACAATAAAATTATGGTATCAAAGATTTTTAAAAAAAAAGGTACAACTGTCTTAAGCACTTACCATAAATGGAACTTGCAGGGCTAGAAGTTGCTCTGGGTGAGTCAGTGAGTGAGTGCTGAGTGAATGTGAAGGCCTAGGACATTACTGACTGCTACTGTGGACTTTAAAGACACTATATACTTACATTACATTAAATTTATAAAAACACTTTTTTCTTTCTTCAATAATGAATTAACCTTAGCTTACTGTAACTTTTTATTTCATAAACTGTTTAATTTTTTTAACCTTCTTGACTCTTTTGTAATAACACTGAGCTTAAAACACCTGTACAAAAATATTTTCTTTCTTTATATCCTCATTGTATAAGCTTTTTTCTATTAAATTTTTGAAATAAACTCTTTTGTTAAAAACTAAGACACAAACACACACATTAGTCTAAGCCTACACAGGGCCAGGATCATCCATATCACTGTCTTCCACCTCCACATCTTGTCCCACTGGAAGGTCTTCAGGGGCAGTTACATGCATGGAGCTGTCATCTCCTATTATAACAATGCTTTCTTTGGAATACCTCCTGAGGGACCTGCCTGAGGTTGTTTTACATTTAACTTTTTTTTTAATAAGTAGAAGTAGTACACTCTAAAATAATGATAAAAAGTATAGTATAGGAAATACATAAACCAGTAATGTAGTCATTTATTATCATTATCAAGTATTATGTACTGTACATAATTGTATGTGCTATACTTATATATGACTGACAGTTCAGTAGGTTTGTTTACACCACCATCACCACAAACCCATGAGTAATGCATTGCAATGTGACTTAATGATGGCTACAATGTCAGTAGGTGATAGGAATTTTTCAGCTCCATTATAATCTTAGGGGACCACTGTCATATATGCAGTCCGTTGTTGACTGAAATATGGCACATGACCGTATCACGTCTATTCATCCATTCATCAGTTGAAAGACAATTGGATTATAGCTACATTTTGGCTATTATAAATAAATAATGCTGCTATGAGCATTCTTGTACAAATTTTATATTAATATGTTTTTTGAATTCTCTTGGATCTATTGAAATTTCTGGATTATATGGTAACTGTATATTTAACTTTTTAAAGGACTGCCAAACTTTTCTCCAAAGAGGCTGCACCATTTTACATTCCTACAAGCAATGGATGGGATTGCTTCACAATCTCAAAATTAGTTATTTTTTTATTTTTTCTCATAGCCATCTTATAGTGTATGTTATGTAGTATCTCATTATGGCTTTGATTTGCATTTTCCCAATGAATAATGATGTTGAAAATCTTTTCATATGATTATTCACCATTTGTATATGTTTGGAGGAATGTTTATGCAGATCCTTTGCCCATTTTAAAATTGGGGTGTGCTTTTTTAAATTGTTATTATGTAGAGTTCTTTATATATCCTGGATATTAATCCCTTATCAGATATATGATTTACAAATATTTTCTCCCATTCTGTGGGATTTTGCACTTTCTTGATAGTGTCCTTTGAAGAACAAAGGTTTTGGATTTGAAATCCAATTTATTAATATTTTCTTTTGTTGCCTGTGCTTTTGGTGTCATGTCCATGAAATCACTGCCAAATCCAATGTCATGAAGATTTCCCTTGTTTTCTTTTTAAAGTTTTCTACTTTTATCTGTTATACTTAAGACTCTGATCTATTTTGAGTTAATTTTTGTGTATGGTGTGAGGTATGGGTCCAGATTCATTCTCTTGCATGTGGATATCCAGTTGTGCCACCAGTTGTTGAAAAAACTGTTCTTGCCCCATTAAATGATCTTAGATCCCTTGTCAAAAATCAATTGTATGGGTTTATTTCCAAACATTCAATTCTGTTCTGTTAAGCTGCATGTCTATCTTTATACCAGTACCACACTGTCTTAATTACTGTAGCTTTGTAGTAGGTTTTGAAATTAGGAAGTATGAGTCCTCCAGTGTTCTTTTTTTTTTTAATCCGAGGTCTTTTGGCTATTTTGGACTCTTGCAGTTTCATATAAGTTAGGATCAGCTTGTCCATTTCTGTGAATAATAAAAATGGAATTGTGATAGGGATTGCATAGAATCTGTAGGTCAATTTGAGAAATATCACCATATTAAATATGATGTCATCTAATCCAGGAACATGTGATGTCCTTCCATTCATTTAGATCTTTTTAAATTTCTTTCAACAATGTGGTTTTCAAAGTATTAGTTTTGCAATTCTCTTTTAAAAAATTTATTCTTAAGTATTTTACTCATTTTTATGCTACTTATATATTTATATGGAATTGTTTTCTTAATTTCATTTTCATTGCTAGTGTATAGATATACAACTGATTTATGTATATTGAACTTGTATACTACAACTTTGCTGAACACATTTATTACTCTGATAGTTTTCTATGTGAGTGTATAGGTGTGTATTATTTAGGATTTTCGATATATATCATCATGTCACCAGCAAATAGAGATAGTTTCACTTCTTTCGTTCCAATCTGGATGACTCTTAGTTTTTTCTTTTTTCTCGTCTAACCTCCAGTACAATGTTAAATGGGGGTGGCAAGAGTTAGCAGCTTTGTCTTATTCCTTATCTTGGGAGGGAATGTTCACTCTTTGATAATTAAGTATGAAGTCAATTGTGGATTTTTCATAAATACCCTTTATCAGGTTAAAGACGTTCCCCTCTTTTTCTAGTTTCTTAAGTGTTGTATCATGAAATAGCATTACATTTTGTCAAAAGTTTTTCTGTGTCTATTGAGATGATCATGTGTTTTTTACCCTTTATTCTGCAGGGTGTCCCAAAAGTCACCGTACATAGGGAAAATGGGAAATTGTAGCTAAATTTACAGTTACAATTTAGCTATAATTAGCTAAAATTTAGCTACAATTTCCCATTTCCCCTATGTACGGTGACTTTTGGGACACCCTGTATTAACATAGTGTATTATATTGATTGATTTTCATTTATTTAACCACGTGTACGTTCCTGAGAAAAAAGGTATATAATTCTTTCTATACTCTAATGAATTTGTCTATTTCCTCTTGATTATCTAATTTGTTGGCATATAATTATTCATAATATTCCCTTATAGTTTTTTTCATGTCTGTAAGGTTGGTAGTCATGTCCCTTCTTTCATTTCTGGTGTTCGTAATTTGAGTCTTCTTTCCTTTTTTGTTTTGGTTCCAATAGTTAAAGTTTTGTCAATTTGTTGATCTTTCCAAAAGAACCAACATTTGCTTTCATTGATTTTTTTTCTATTTTTTTAATTCTCTATTTTGCTTACTCAGACTCTAATTTTTATTATTTCCTTCCATCTGCTTGATTTGGGTTTAGTTTTCGCTCTCTCTCTATCCCTCCTTTTTTTTGGTTAATTTCCACACATTTGTGAATTTCTCAAATTTCCTTATGTTATATATTTCTAACTTCATTCCTTTGTGGTCAGAGAATCAGAGAAGATAATTTGTATGTTTTCAATCCTTTCAAATTTATTGAGACTGGTTTTATGATCTAACATTTGGCCTATCTTGTAGAATGTTCCATGTGCACTTGAGAAGAATGTGTATTGTGCCATTGTTGACTGAGTGTTCTACAGATGTCTGTTAGGTCTGGTTGGTTTACAGTGGTGTTCAATTCTTTTATATACTGGGATCTTCTATCTAGTTATTTATCCACTATTGAAAGTGGGGTATTCAAGTCACCAGCTACTATTATTGAATTGTCTCTTTCTCTGTTCAATGATATCAGTATTTGCTTCATGGATTTTTGGGGCTTCCTTGTTATATTTATAATTGTTATATATTCTTGATGGATTGATCATTATATAACATCTGTCATTGTATCTGGTGACAATTTTTTATCTTAAGAGTCTATTTTGTTTGATATTAGTATAACCACTCCAGCTCTCTTTTGGCTACTATTTACCTGTTATTTTTTTTCCATCCTTTTATTTTCAACCTATTTGTGTCTGTGAATCTAAAGTATCAACAGCAGATAGCTGCATCATTGTTTTAGCCAGTCCACCAATCTCTGACTTTAATTAGAGTATTTAATAAATTTACATTTAATGTAATAACTGATAAGGTAGGATTTACATCTGCCATTTTACTATAGGCTTTCTGTCTGCTATGTCTTTTTTTGTTCCTTAGTTTCTCCATTATTGCCATCTTTTATGTTAAATTTATAATATTTTTCTGTGTAGCATCTAATTCCCTTATCTTCTTTTACTAAATATTTCTCAATTGTTTTTTTAATGGCTGCCCTGGGAATTTCAGTTTAAATTAATCTATTAAATAGTTTAAATTAATACCAACTTAAATTGAATAGTATATGTTATGGGCTAAATTGTGATGGATTACATTAATTGATTTTTAAATGTTGAACTAGCATTGCATACCTGAGATAAATCCCACTTGGTTACGATGTGTAAGTATTTTTATAAATTGTTGGTTTTGATTTGCTAACATTTTGTTGAGGATTTTTGCATCTGTGTTTATGAGAGTTATTAGACTATAGTTTTCTTTTCTTGCAATGTCTTTGTTTGGTTTTGATATTAGGATAATTTTGATGTCATCCAATAAATTAGGAAATACTCACTTTGCATCTATTCCCTCAAAGAGATTGTAGGTTAATTGGTATAATGCTTCCCTTAAATCTGGGCCTAGTGATGATTTCTGCTTTGGAAGATTATTAACTATTGATATATATATCAATATATATAGGCAATATATGTATATATGCCTATTCAAATTGTGTGTTTATTCTTGTGTGAGTTTTTGCAAATTGTATCTTTCAAGGAATTGGTCCATTTCATCTAAGTTGCCAAATGGGTAGGCATAGTATTGTTCATAGTTTTCCTTAATTATCTTTCTAATGTCCATGAGATTATAGTGATGCTTACCCTTTTATATCCAATATTAGTAATATGTGTCCTCTATCTTTTTTGTTAGGTAGCCTGGCTACAGTCTTATAAATTTTATTGACCATTTAAGAGAACCAACTTTTGGTTTTGATTTTCTCTATTGCTTTACTGTTTTCTTTAATTTCTGTTTTAGTTCTTCTTCCTTTTCTTCTGCTTACTTTGGATTTAATATGTTCTTCTTTCTTTTCATTTCCTAAGATGTGAGCTTAGATTATTGATTTTAGAGCTTTTTTGTTTTCTAATATGTACATTCAATGCTATAAATTTCCCTCTAGGTGCTGCTTTCACTGCGTCTCACAAATCTTGATAATTTGTGTTTTTATTTAAATTTAGTCCAAAATATTTTTTAATTTTACTTAAAATTTCTTCTTTCACCCATATGTTATTTATAAGTGTGTTTTAAAATCTCCAACTATTTGCAGAATTTCTTGTTATCTTTTTGTTATCTATTTTTAGTTTGATTCTGTTGTGGTCTTAGAGCAGACAATGTATGATTTCTTTTCCTTTAAATTGATTCAAGTGTGTTTTATGGTTCAACTTGTGGTCTACCCTGGTGAATGTTTTGCGTGAACTTCATAAGAGTGTGTATTCTGCTGCTGTTGGATGAATTAGTCTATAGATGTCCATTACATTCAGTTGATTGAAGGTGTTTTTGAGTTCAACTATGTTCTTACTGATTTTCTCCCAGCTGTATCTGCCCATTTCTGATAGATGTGGAGGTATCCTATTATTATAGTGGATTTATCTACTTCTCCTTGCAGTTCTATCAGTTTTTGCCTCATATAGTTTCGTGCACTGTTGTTAGATATCTACACATTAAGGATTATTATCTCTTCTTGAAGAATTGACACTTTATTATTATGTGTTGGCCCTTTTATCCTTGATAATTTTCCTTGCTATGAAGTTCACTCTGTCTGAAGTTAATATAGCTAGTCCTGCTTTCTTTTGATGAGTGTTAGTATGGAATGTTTCTCCATCCATTTATTTTTTATCTATATGTGTCTTTTTATTTAAAATGGATTTCTTGGAGACAACATGTACTTAGGTTTTATTCTTTTATCTACTCTGACCATCTCTGCCTTTTAATTGGTGCATTGACACCATTCATGTTCAAAGTGATTACATATATATTTGGATTAATATCTACTATATTGTTATCTTTTTCTATTTGTTGCCCTTGTTTTGTTACTATTTTTGTCTTCTCTTTTCTGCTTTTTTGTGGTTTTAATTGAGCATTTTACATAATTTTATTTTCTCTCCCTTTTTAGCGTATCAGTTATACTTTCTGTTTACTTGTTTTAGTAATTGCTCTAGAGCTTCTAATACACATTTACGAATAATCTAAGCCCACTTTTAAATACCAGTATATCATTCACAGTAGTGTGAATAACCAAATAACCTTAATCTCTCCCTCCTATCCTTTGTATCATTACTATTATTCATTTCACTTATATACAAGCGTACATAAGCACACATATATGTATATGATCTATACATAAACATACAGCATTGAATACATTGTTGCTATGATTATCTTGAACAAACTGTTATCTGTCAGATCAATTATGAATATGAAAAATAATGTTTTTATTTTACTTTCATTTATTCCTTCTTCAGTGCTCTTTATGTAGACCAAATTTCTGATCTATAATATTTTCCTTCTCTCTAAAGAATTTTTTTTTAGCATTTCTTGCAAAGTGTGTCTACTGACAACAAATTCTCTTAATTTTTGTTTGTCTAAGGAAGACTATTTCTCTTTCACTTTTGAGGGATAATTTTACAGGGTACAGATTCTAGGTTGGTGTTTTTTTCCCTCTCAACATTATGAATATTTCACACCACTCTCTTGCTTGCATGGTCTCTGAGGAAAGTCAGATGCAATTTTATCTTTGTTCCTCTATAGCTAAAGTAATTTTTTCTTCTGGCTTCCTTTAGAATTTTTTCTTTATTTCTGATTTTCTATATATTAAAAATGACATGTCTTGGTGTGTTTTTTTGGCATTTATCCTGCTTATTGTCCTGTAAGCATCCTGAATTTGAGGTTTTGTATCTGCCCTTACTTTGGGGAAAATTCTTAATCATTATTATTTCAACATTTCTTCTGTTTCTTTCTCTCTTTCTTCTCCTTCTGGTATTCCCATTATGCATAAGCTACACCTTTTCTAGTTCTTCCACAGTTTTTGGATATTCTATTCCATTTTTTTTTTCAGTTTTTATCTCTTTGCTGTCGGTTTGTAAGTTTCTACTGACATATGTTCAGAGATTCTTTCCTCAGCTATGTCCAGTAACTTCATGAGCCATCTAAGGAGGGGAGGGGTAGGAAAATGAGAAGCACTGGTGAAGTTCTTCATTTCTGTTACACTGTTTTTCATCTCTAGCATTTCTTTTTGGTTCTTTATACTTATTTCCATCTTTCTGCTTAAATTGCCCATTTGTTCTTGCATGCTGTCTACTTTATCCATTAGAGCCTTTATCACATTAACCATAGTTGTTTTAATCCCCAATATGACAATTCCAGAATCCCTGCCATGTCTGTTTTTGATGCGTTCTCTGTCTTTTCAAATTTTGTTTTTTAATCTCTTGATACGGCTTTAATTTTGTGGTGAAAGCTGGGCACAATGTACTGTGTAAAAGGATCTAGGATAAATAGGCCTTTGGTGAGGAGATGGTAAATTTTGAGAGAAGAAGAAGCATTCTATGGTCCTATGATTAGGTCTCAATCTTTTTGTGAGCCTGTGCCCCCAGACTGAGAACTTCACCATTTCTTCTCATTTCCCCCCTGCCTTAGGTGGTACAAGATGGCTAGAAGGGGGATGAAGTTGGATATTTTCCTCCCTTTATGTGGAAGGAAGGTGTAACCTGGGCTTGAGTATTTTATATCCCCCACATGGAAGGCTATTTTGCACTGGAGTTGAATATTTTCCTTCCCCCAGGTGAGTTAGGCTCTGACAAAAACCCAGTATGTAGTCTCTGCTAAAATTATATGTCTTGAAGTCAAGCCTTGTTAAAAAGAACAGAATGCTGTGCCATATTTCAAAACAGTTACCTTTTCCCTCCTCCTGCTGGAAACATGATAGGATTTTTTTCTGATATTTACAGTGAAAACCTGGTAGAGCTTCTAAAGGTAAAACTTTCAAAAATGTATTGGTCCTACTATTACCACATCCCCCTGAAGATTTTAACTCTCAGAATTGTCCTCACTAAATCTCTTGCAATTCATCAATTATAGTTCATATTTTTCTATGCCAGTGCTGATTCCTGTGAAGGTTTCTGCTGGTAGCTTTCTGCTTTGATAAGTTGTGGTTCTCTATATCTGCCTGTCTCTTTATTTTTGGGAGCAGTAATTTCCCCTGTGACCTCACTTCTCTGAGATCACTGAGAATAGTTGTTGAATTTTCCATTTGTTCAGCTTTTTACTTGTTAGAATGGAGTAAAAACTTCCAAGCACTTTACATGCTGAACTGTAAACCAAAACCTCTCTTTTTTATTTTAGTTAAAAATTATCATTTTCATAGTCTCATATTGATTATTTTTATTTTTCTAAGTTTTTGATTCAGTTATGCCTATGCTATAGGATAAATGTTTGTTTATTAGGTAAAAATTATTTTTTCATTCTTCTCTTTGAGCATATTAATCAATTTGTCTTAAATTGTCTGTCAAAATCAATTTTATCTGAAGTGAAATATCTTTTAATTATTTATTTTTACTTTAAATTGTGTTTATTTCTTCATGTGTTTTGGAATTTATTTTTGTTCTTTTTGTTTTTGTTTTTTATTTATTTCAGAATATTATGGGGGTACAAACACTTTGGTTACATATATTGCCTATGCACTGCCCAACTCAGAGCTACAATCGTGAACATCCCCCAAAAAGTGCAACCCACACCCATTAGGTGTGAGTTTTCCGATCCCCTCCACCCCCCCACCTGCCCAATCCCTGATGACTATTTTTTTATGTGTACACATAAGTATTGATCAGTTAGTACCAATTGATGGTGAGTACCAGTGGTGCTTGTTTTTCCATTCGTGTGATACTTCACTTTGAAGAATGGGCTCTAGCTCCATCCAGGATAATACCAGATGTGTTAATTCACCATTGTTTTTTATTGCTGAGTAATAGTCCATGGTATACATATACCACATTTTATTAATCTCATGTATTGATGGGCACTTGGGTTGTTTCCACATCTTTGCAGTTGTGAATTGTGCTGCTATAAACATTTGAGTGCAGATGTCTTTATTATAGAATGTCTTTTTTTCCTTTGGGTAAATACCCAGTAGTGGGATTGCTGGATCAAATGGTAGTTCTACTTTTAGTTCTTTGAGGGATCTCCATATTACTTTCCATAGAGATTGTACTAATTTGCAGTCCCACCAGCAGTGAATGAGTGTTCCTATCTCTGTGCATCCATGCCAACATTTGTTGTTTTGGGACTTTTTGATATAAGCCAATCTCACTGGAGTTAAGTGATATCTCATTGTGGTTTTGATTTGCATTTCCCTGATGATTAGAGATGTTGAACAATTTTTAATATGTTTGCTGGCCTTTATTCTGTCTTCTTTTGAAAAGTTTCTGTTCATGTCCTTTGCCCACTTTTTAATGGAGTTGTTTGATTTTTTCTTGTTGATTTTCCTAAGTTCTGTATAGATTCTGGTTATCAGCCCTTTATCAGATGTATAGCATGCAAATATTTTCTCCCATTCTGTAGGTTGTCTGTTCACTCTAGTGACAGTATCCTTGGCTGTGCAGAAGCTTTTTAATTTGATCAGGCCCCATTTATTTATTTTTGTTGCTGCTGAGATTGCTTTGGGGGTCTTCTTCACAAATTCTTTGGCTAGGCTGATGTTAAGAGTTTTTCCAATGTTTTCTTCTAGAATTCTTATGGTTTCACGTCTTAGGTTTAAGTCTGTTATCCATTGTGAGTTGATTTTTGTGAGAGTTGAGAGGTGTGGATCTAGTTTCAGTCTTCTATGTGTGGCTATCCAATTTTCCCAGCACCATTTATTGACTAGGGATTCTTTTCCCCAGTGTATGTTTTTGTCTAGTTTGTCAAAGATCAGATGACAGTATGAGGATGGTATTATATCTGGGTTCTCAGTCCTGTTCCATTGGTCTATGTCTCTGTTCTTGTGCCAGTACCATGCTGTTTTGGTTACTATTGCCTTGTTGTATAGTTTGAAGTCTGGTAGATTGATGCCTCCCAATTTATTCTTTTTGCTTAAGATTGCTTTGGCTAGACGGGGTCTTCTCTGGTTCCACATGAAGCATAGAATTATTTTTTCTAGATCTGCAAAAAATGATGTTGGTATTTTGATAGGGACTGCATTGATTCTGTAAATCACTGTAGGTAGTATAGACATTTTAATAATGTTGATTCTACCTATCCAAGAGCATGGTAGTGTTTTCCATTTGTTTATATCCTCTGCAATTTCTTTTCTCATTGTTTCCTAGTTCTCTCTATGTAGATCTCTCACCTCCCTAGTTAAATATGTTCCTAAATATTTAATTTTCTTTGGTGCTATTGTGAAAGGTATTGTGTATTTGATTTGTTTCTCGGTTCAACTGTTATTGGCGTATATGATGGCTATGATTTGTGTGCATTGATTTGTATCCTGAGACTTTGCTGAATTCATTTATCAATTCCAGGAGTCTCTTGTTTGAATCTTTGGGATTTTCTAGATATAATATCATATCATCCACAAAGAGTGAAAGGGCAGATCAAACTTTCTGCCCCCCTTTGGACCCCCTGATTCCTCTCTCCTGTATGATTGCTCTCGCAAGGACTTCCAGCACTATGTTGAATAGAAGTGGAGATAGTGTGCAAGCTTGTCTGGTTCCAGTTTTAAGGGGGAATGCTTTCAATTTTTCCCTGTTCAGTATGATATTGGCTGTGGGTTTATCATATATGGCTTTAATAGTTTCTAGGGATGAGCCATCTATGCCTATATTGTTAAGAGTTCTTATAAAAAAAGGGTGCTGAATTTTGTCAAAAGCCTTTTCTGCATCCGTTGAGAGGATCATATAGTCTTTGTTCTTGCTTTTATTTATATGGTGAATTACATTTATAGATTTGCATATGTTGAACCATCCCTGCATCTTGGGGGAGAAGCTCACCTGATTGTTACGAATTATTTTTTTGATGCAGGTTTATTTTTTTGTGAAAGGTTTATTTTTAATTTTCTTCTTTTCTCTGTGTGTACTTTCTAACAACTTTTTGGTTATGTTCTCTTAGTTCCCTGTGCTGTAAGTCCAAACTAGGGTAATATAAAATCATTCAGGACTCTTCCTTTATGATATGAATGTATTAAAATTTCAATTAGCAAGCCAATGGGGCACTGCTTGGTTCCTGAGCAGAAGGCTATGTAGCTTATTAAAAGCTGTAGCCTCAGGCAGTGGTCAGCTTTTTAGTCCTCTTCTCTTTTTACTTTTTCTTTTTCTTTCTTTCTTTTCTTTTCTTTTTTTTTCTCTCCTTTTCTTTTTGAGACAGGGTGTCGCTCTTTCACCCAGGCTGGAGTGCTGTGGCATGATTGTGGTTCACTGCAGCCTCAAGCTCCTGGTCTCAAGCGATCATCCTGCCTCAGCCTCCCAAGTTGCTAGGACTACAGGTGTGTGCCAGCACACCCAGCTAATTTTTTTTTCAATTTTTTGTAGAGATGGGGTCTCACTATGTTGCCTAGGCTGGTCTCAAACTCCTGGCCTCAAGCAATCCTTCTGCTTCTGCCTCCCAGAGTCCTGGGATTATAGGTGTGAGCTACCACTTCCATCCAAGTCTTCTTTTCTTGATATGGGGGCACATGACTCAGTTCCTTGATCCAAGTAGTAAGCCTCATCACTCTCACCTTCCATAGTTTGAGTCTATCATATATATAGCTTCATCCAAACTCACCAACCCTTTTAGTCCATGAAGACATTTATTCTTTGATCCACACTATGTTTTTTCCCTCCTATTTTCTCTATTTCATTAACTACTGTTTTGTATTTGGGGTGAAGGAAGTGAGTCAAACGTGAATTCAAGACACCATATTTCTAAGACATCCTTTGACTAGGTCTCTGACAAATTCTTTTGCTCTTTAACTCCTCGTTCATCATGTTTCTCCAAATGTTTTTACTTTTTCTTGATTTCTTGAACATGTCAAACTCTTTCCTCTCTCTTAAGGTCTAAGAATACAGTTTTTTCTATCTAAAGTACTCTTGTAAAACCTCTTTCTATGGCTGTCATCTCATCTTCCAGGTTATACCTTAAGTCACTTTGCCAGAGAGGAAATCCCTGATCACTGAATATAAGTGGGTCCTCTTCCTCTTCCCCATTATTGTTTACTTTAGAATTCTGTTAGGTTTCCTGGGAGCATTCCTTAAGATATATAATTAATTCATTTGCTGGTTTATTGGTGTCCCTCTATCAGGAGCTAATCTCTGTAAATGGCATTTTCATGAAAATTCTGGGTTTCAGTCACTGGCATTTATTAAATGAACACACAGAATTTGGCTTTTTAATGAATTGGGATAGCACTGCTAAACAGGAGTCTACTTTAAATACCCCAAATTTATAAGCCTAAGTTGTTTTAAAACATCCTCTTTTTCCCCCATGAATATAAAGGGCCTACTAAACTCTAACTCAGTAAAGACTGTAAGCAGCATAAGGTTAAGAGATCTATATTTATAGATTATGAATCAGGCACAATTATTAAGCATTTATTTAGAATTACCATAAGAAACAAGTCTCTGCATCCAAAGGTAATCCCTTGAGTTATTTATGCTGAAGTTTTCTGTTTGTTTTAGGTTTTCAGAAATAACTTTATTTTCTTAACCCAACGACTACAAACCTCAAGGGCTGCTGATAGAAAATTATTGTAGGATTTGCTTCAAGCTTAGAAGCAAAATTTTTGATACTTGCTCCAGACTTATTTTATTCATTGAAGCATAACACCTTAACCTGAGTAAAAGCCTCCAGTGACTAATTCCCATGTAGACTGAGACAAAGCTTCATAGGAATGAGTTTGATTTTCAGATTCAGATAGGTGAATACTTAAGTACTATTCAATTGCATCTTTTCCTGTTGACAAAAATAATTGATGGAAAATATGCTTGTAGACCATAAGTTCTATTTTCTTACCAAAATATGTGAATTATAAGTGGAATTCTATGATTTGGAACAAACATGAACTTGAATTAGGAAATTTAATTAAATGTGGGGCCATGGGGAAATTGCGTGGGGGGTGATAAGGAGAACCAAAACTCTTACACTCTTTTAGCATATGCAGTGTTTACTAAAACCTGCCAAATTTTGAATCCCTGTATACCATATGATGAAGCAAAATATGAAAATTCAGCTTCTGTCTTAGTCATCTATTCATATACACCATATTAGCTTGGGACATTAAAGAAATATTTTGGTAACACCACAAGAATTGCAGCCAACAGTCTTTTCTGGGTTATGTGCAAAACAGTGACTAGAAGGAAATTTTATTCAGTAAGAGAACTTTTAAATTTTATAGCTATAACTTTTGGTATAAGGGCAGGAAATGAAATTAAATTGCTAGGCTGCTAATGAATTCTGGTTTTGTGTAAATGTAGTATCTTTTCACCAAGGGGATATGCTGCATATCCTTTAGTTGATAAGATCACAGAAAAAATAATAAGGGTTATTCTAACTTGGGCACTAACATTAAAAGAACTATTTGTGGATTGGCAAATTGAGTAGTTGCACACCAAGAAAGGGATTCCTTTGAAGGCAAGGTGGTTTCAACTCCTTTCTACTATTAAAAGAAACCAGCAGATGTATTTTGCACCAAGAGATACTGCAACAGAAGAACTGGACTTCTTAATATTCCAAGTTATTTTTGTTCATTTATTTTGAAAATAATTTTGTCTTCATGCCCTCTTATAGGTTATCTGTGTCACTGCTGTTTTAGGCATAGAGAATAGAAGTTTCATTTAATTCCCTTTGTAAAGCACTTGGTAATATTGTCAAATAAATAATGAATAAATACTTTTTAAAATATTCAGAAATGTAAGAGGATGATTGGATTCTTTATATGTTTGTATTGTTTCCTTTAATTTTTCAAAATATTGCTTATGTTCCCTTCTCAAGTTGAACATAGATCAGTCCTGCAGAGAATGTTCATTTTCACTGTTATTATACCCCCATATTGCAAGCTCTTGAATTTCACTAGGGCCACATAGTCATTTCCCTAGTGGTCTCCACACATTATATATATGAGATTATAACTCTCTCTCTATATATATGTGTGTATATATATACATATATATATATATCATAAATTATATATATGGTGCATTATATATAATACATTATATATGTATACATATGAGATTAGAAAAACTGCCAATTTTATTTCTACAGATTTTCCACTCAGTACTTAATATGTATCTTGCTTCTTATTGAGATAGCTGTCATTGTAATAATTTTACAAGTCCAGGCAAAAAAGGCAGACTTCAAATAGCCTCATTGCTGATAGATGGTTTTTGTGCCTTTGCAGGGCTCTGATGTTGTGAACTCTGGTGTTGGGATTCTGTTACATTATTATCCCAATTGCTTTTATCTCCACACTTGTGCCATGTCTGTAGATGCTGGTTTCCAATGAGAAAAGCTGAGAGGAAGTCAAGCAAATATTTACCTCATAAGCAAGAATGACATTGGCTTTCACCCTGAAAACCCATCACCTATGGGACCAGAGAAGGGCATACAGCAGTGATCATTCAACCTTGCTCCCCCAAACTGGGAGGGAGCATAGCAGTGTAGTTGAGAGCTCAGACGCTGGACTATTTGGACAAACGAGATTTTAATCTTGTCACGAGACAAGACTTTTTATTTGGGTAACATTGGACTTACTCTGTAGTTTTAAAAATACAAGGATCTACAGGCATCCTTACAAAAAAGAGGAGCATACTATTTCTCCTAATTAACAATTACCTTCTCTCTATATCATCCTAAACTGAGCCTTGATAACCTTGTACTTTAACATCACACTTCTTTTCCTTTTTTGTTCTAGGGTTAAAACACACACACACAAATACACACATACACACACTTCCCACACAAAAACAAACAAACAGAAAACTAAAGAACAGATTATTAAAGAAAATCGCTGGTATATAGGAAAAACCAGCTAGGACCTAAAACATAATTTGGCACATGAATAATTTAAAAGTCTTACTTTAAAAACTTAAACAGGAAAATGGAAATATTGAAGAATCCCGTTCAAGAGAAACGATGTGATGTAATAAAATCAGGAGAGAGAGAAAAGAAAGATGAGGAATATAATTATATGGTTGAACATTAAACTTGTCAAGTTTAGATGTGGTGATTGCCGATGTGTAAGGGACTAAGGAATGATTCACACTTAAAAACTCAGTCATAGTTTTGTTAATAAATTATATTACCTTGACAAATAACTCCTCTTTTAACATTTTAAATTGGAAATATTTGTTATCTCTTGCCTGAACATTTAGCTTGATTATTGAATAAATAATGGATAAATAAATAATGGTGGAAAAAATCAATGCCTAAAGCTTAGGTTTGCATTATAATCATAGGTAATCCTCCTAATAACTAATTCTGTTTTCTGAAAAGGTCAGAAAAAATTAACAAAGGAATGCTTGTTGAGAATGTGTGTGAATTATTAGTACTTTAATTTATTTGAAAGCAATGAGAATAGTTGAATTTACTCATACTTTAAAAAATTTTTTAATCAAGGCATGGAAATAATTATAAGAAATTAAAAATGAAAAGAAAACAGCCAGCTTTACCCAATTTGACCAAATAAATTATGAAATCACATGTGTGAGAATAATAAACCTTTTTCAGAGGCTTCAGATATCACTTTTACTGATATTGGCAGCTTTTCTCAGTCCAAGACAATTATACAATATGTGGATTTTTAAGTTGTGTGCTATGGTCTGATAATTTTGTCCTTCACTCCCTTCTTAACATGTCCTGAAAGAATTAAATTCACAAAACAAAGCCAAATCCTAGAAATTAGCACTTATTATTTAAATAATGGGAAAATATACATAATCAATACTAGAGGATTTTTTTTTTAACAAGATGGTTTCATCTGGGCTTAATTTTTTTTTCTCATTGATGAGAGTATACAGTTGAATCAACATGTATTTTGCTTGTTCAGTGATTAGAATTTTAATATTTGAATTACTTAGATTTATGAGAAAGAAAATGTTTTGTGACATGCCATTTATTTTTGAGGTGTGATTGTTTACCAAATTGCTCAATCTGGGACTATGAGATCATAGCCCAATCATCTTCTTAGAATTGACTTTAACACCAAATTCTTGGTTGCAAAGAAAGACACTTTGTTTTTAACTTATTTTTTTTTAATTTTTCAAAGTCATTAATATCTTACTTTATACTCACAGCACCCTTGACAATAGGTATGGCAAGGGTTGTATTATTCTAATTTCATAGATGCAATACCCAGGACCCAAAGAAGCTGGCCTAAAGTTCCTCCTCCTCAGGGCTCTTTCCACTAACCCGAAGAGGAAAAGAAATCAATCCTTAATTATTCAAGTTGTTAGAATTTGCAGAGTCAGGACCCTGATCTGGCCTCAGCAGATAATAACAATGTCAAGAAAGAGGCTAGAGGCCACATACCACTAACCCTGCAACTTTTGGACCCTTATCCATGTTCCCCACTGAATGAAAACATTTGCTTTTGCCTGAAGAGGCTGTTCAGAACTAAAAGAGGAAGTTTGTGGATACAAAGTTAACTGGCCAGCAGTTCCTAGCTCAGCCTCCTTCAAATTCCCACTATAATTATTATGCAGACAGTGAAAATATAAAAATTCCTCAACATCAAACACTTGGACTGACCATCAATCTATTTCTAGGATCTGAGAGAAATTTCTGCTTGTCAGAAGACTCCTTTCATGCTGTTTTGCTAGGAACAGTTTTAATTGCCAGTCATGAAACGTCCATTGGGAGGGGACCATTGTCCTGATCCAAACATCTTCCTGCTGGCATCTCATTTTTTCCTGATGAGATTTCTTTCCTCTTTCAGGATACCATGTCTTCTTGAATCTCATTCCTGATGGTAAACATAAAAAAAAATAGTTTCTTCTGTTTTCTAATAAATAATGTTCATGTATATTCTTCTCAGGTCCTGGGATAATGTTATTTTTTTTTCATTTCATATAATTTTTCCACAAAGGGCCAAGGCCTTTACTAAACCGAAAAATGGGCAGCAATTTCTCTTTAGAGGAACTATTTTTTCAACCAATCATAGTACCTTCTCCCTACCTCCTCCATCTCAGCATGTCACAGAACAATCAGGAAGACACTAATTTGAGCATTTCCCTGAAGGTTGAGGTGAGGACAGGGGTAAAATTTCACAAATAAAATATGTTTTAAGAGAGAAGAAATTCAAGTATTAATAAATGTTAATAATTTCATTTTTAAGATAACTAGATAATGGGTATAGGAAGAGGCTTAGTCCAGAAAAATTGCACAAGATGAAAATTTGCTCAGTCTGGCAAATGTGTTCTATGTGGCTCATATACCAAATCTACAGAGGGAAAGCTGTTCTGCTAGTACCAGATTAGCAGATCATGGAGCCAAAGTCACCCCACACTGGGTGTTAATAAATATTGAGTCTAGAGGGGTCTCTCTTTATTTGTAGATAAGAGAGAAGAAAAACAAATTGACCCTGAGTGGGAAAATGGTGCAGAGTGAAGAAAAGGAATGCCATTTCTGAAAAGAAATAGTCTGTAAAATATTTACTAGGAAACAGAGAAATTTATTTAAAAAGTTATGATCTGTATTATCAATAAACTGAGGCTGAGGACAACATAATAAGGTGAAAAGGAAGATGGGAGACATGAAAAAGGTTTACTATTTTCTGTCTCCAGTCAAGCATGTAAGGAACTTGAAAGTTGCCACTCCATCTTAACAACCAGTAAAAAGCTGGTCAAACTGCAAAAACAAAAAACAAATAAACAAACAAAAAACTACTCTTCTTAGATCCCTCAGAGAAGTGAGGTCACAAGGCAAACCACTGCCACCAGAATTGGAGAGTCAGGTGGTAAATACAGAGAATCACAATTTACTGCAGCAGAAACCCATGGGCAGAAATCTCCATGGGACCAGTGCCAGGATAAGAACACTTAAATTGTAGTTGATGAGGTTAAAAACTACAGGGGATCCAGTCATAGGGGGTCCCTAGCACTTGTGAATTTTACCTCTGGATGCTTGACTAGACTCTCACAATGAACAGTGGGGAAAAAATCCCCTCATACCACAGGCAGAGAGAGGGGGAAGTAACCATTTTGAAATACTTCAGAGTATTCTGTTCTTAATAAGGCCTGTCTTCAAGACAAACTATTTTACCAGAGCCTAACCTACTGGGGTTTTTTCAGAGCCCAACTCACCTGAGGAAAGGGAGATACACAAATACAGCCTACTGTAGCCATCCATGTGGGGAAAGGGAAATAACCAATCCCAACTCCCTCTAACCATCCTGTCCCAGGTAAAGTGAAGGAAAAACATTTAAGCATGGGTGAATTTCACAGCCCAGGTGCACAGGCTCACCAAAAGACTGAGACTTAATTACAGGACCTTAGAACACGTCAACTCCCCCCAAAACTTACTACACATTACTAAAGGCCTATTTATCACAGTGCCTTTTTCCCAGTGCATCATGCCCAGCTTTTAAAATATTAAAAGACATACAAAAAGAAGAGACAGAGAAATTATCAGAAACAGACTCAGATATGGTAGAAATATTGGAATTACCAGATCAGAAATTTAAAATAACTATGATTAATATGCCAAAGACTTTAAAGGATAAAACAGGCAGCATGCAAGAACAAATGGGCAGTGTAAGCAGAGAGATGAAAATTCTAATGAAAATTCTAATGCAAAAAGAAATGCTAGAGATGAAAAATACTGTAACAGAAATGAAGAATGCCTTTGACAGGCTCATTAAGTTACTGGACATGGCTGAGGAAAGGATCTCTGATGATATGTCAATAGAAACTATTGACATATTGATGTGCTCTTTACTTCTTTACTGTGAAGTAAAGAGAAAACAGGTGGAAAATATGCAATAGAATATCCAAAAACTGTGGTAAAACTAGAAAAGGTATAACTTATGCATAATGGAAATACCAAAAGAAGAAGAAAGAGAGAAAAGAGCAGAAGAAATGTTTGACCAGAATTTTCCCTAAATAATGTCAGACACCAAATCACAGACCCAGGAACGACAGAGAACACCAAGCCAAGAAAACCAAAAAACAAGTAACAAGAAAAACCCCAAACCTAGCCATATCATTTTCAAATTAAAGAAAATCAAAGATAAAGAAAAGGCCTTAAAAGATGCCAGATGATGAAAGCACCTTTCCTAGAGAAGCAAATATATAAGATTTACATCTCCCTTCTCAGAAATCATAAACCCAGTAAGAGAATATAGTGAAATATTTATAGTTTTGAGAGACAAAATCCTACAAACCTAGAATTCTATACACTGTGATTATCCTTTAAAAGGAAGGAAAAATAAACACTTTCTCAGATAAACAAATATTGAGGGAATTTATTGCCAGTAGACCTGGCTTGCAAGAAAAGTTAATAGAAGTTCTTCAGAGAAAAGGAAAATGATATAGGTCATAAATTCAGGTCTGTGTAAAGAAAAGAAGAGCATTAGAGAAGGAATAAATGAAAGTAAAATAAAAGTTTTACTTTTGTTATAATTAATTGTTCTAAGAGTTAATTTATCTTTATTAACCTTTTAATATCCATGAGATCTGCAGTGATGTCCCCCTTTCATTTATTTTTTAAAATTTTTACAGATTTAGGGGGGTTCAATTGCAGTTTTGTTACATGGATATATTGTGTAGCGGTGAAGTCTGGGTTTTTAGTGCACCCATCACCCAAATATAACAGTGTACATTGTACCCAATAGGTAATTTTTCATTCCTCATATGCCTCCCACCCTCCCACCTTTTAGGGTCTCCAGTGTCTTTTATTCCACTGCAAATCTGTATGTCCCTGTGTACCAATTTTTTAGATCCCACTTATAAGTGAGAACGTGTGGTATTTGATTTTACATACACACCATATTTTCTTTATCCAATCATATGTTGATGGACATGTAGGTTGATTCCATGGCTTTGCTATTGGATAAACATATCCAATAGTGCTGAGATAAATATATGAGTGAAGGTGTCTTTTTTATATAATAATTTATTTTCTTTTGAGTAGATATCCAGTAGAGGGATTGCTGGATCTAATGGTAGTTCTATTTTTAGCTCTTTGAGAAATCATACTGTTTTCTATAGAAGTTGTACTAATTTATTAATACATTCCCACCAACAGTGTACAAGTGTTCCCTTTTCTCTGCATCCTCAACAACATCTGTTGTTTTTTGACATTTTAATAATAGCCATATTGATAAGATGGTATCTCACTGTGATTTTAATTTGCATTTCTCTGATGAATAATGATGTTGAGCATTTTTTCATATGTTTGTTGGCCACTTGTATGTCTTCTTTTGACAAATGTCTATTCCTGTCTTTTGCCCACATTTTGATGGAGTTATTTATTTTTTTTCTTACTGAGTTGTTTAAATTCCTCATAGATTCTGGATATAAGTCTTTTGCTGGATGCATAGTTTGCAAATATTTTCTCCTATTCTGCAGGTTGTCTGTTTACTCTATTGATTATGTCTTGTGCTGTGCAGGGCATTTTAGTTTAATTAAGTCCCATTTGTCTATTTTTGGTTTTGTTGCATTTGCTTTTGAGGTCTTAGTCATGAATTCTTTGCCTAGGCCAATGTCCAGAGGAGTTTTCATAGGTTTTCCTCTAGGATTTTCATAGTTTCAGGTCTTACATTTAAGTCTTTAATCCATCTTGATTTAATTTTTGTATATGGTGAGATATAGGGGTTTAGTTTCATTTTTCTGCATATGGCTATCCAATTTTCCCAGAAACATTTGTAGAATAGGGTGTTCTTCCCCCAGTGCATATTTTTGTCAACTTTGTCGAAGATCAGTTGGTTGTAGGTATGTGGCTTTATTTCTAGGTTCTCTATTTTGTTCCATTTATCTATTTGTCTATTGTTATACCAGTATCATGTTGTTTTGATTATGGCATAATTTGAAATAGGTTAATATGAAACTTCTCACTTTGTTTTTGCTTAGGATTGTTTTGGCTATTTGGGCTTTTTTTTCTGGTTCCATATGAATTTTAGGATTGTTTTTTCTAATTCTGTGAAAAATGATATTGATAACTTGATAGGAATTGCATTGAATCTATAGATTGCTTTGGGCAGAATGGTCATTTTAACAATATTTATTCTTCCAATCAATGAGCATATGATGTTTTTCCACTTGTTTGTGTGATCTATGATTTCTTTCATCAGTGTTTTGTAGTTCTCCTTGTAGAGATCTTTCACCTCCTTGGTTAAATGCATTCCTAGGTATTTAATTTTTTTTGTAGCTATTGTAAATGGGATTGAGTTCTTGATTTAGTTCTCTGCTTGATTATTATTGGTGAATGGAAATGCTGGAGATGGGGAAAGAACAAGAGAGGAACCCCCAGGGCTCCACTTGTGAAGATGAGCTTTTACAATCTTTGCTACAAGAGAATCCACCAACCCATGCAGAACTCAGGCCTAACATAGGCAGCTGCCTGGAGATCGTACAGAGAGGTTGTTCCAGAAAGAGAACTCATGCAGGATCCCACAGGCATCTGAGCCTAGAGGGGCTTGAGCCAGGTGCCATTCTGAGAGCCTACTTACTGGGGAACCATGGGCAACCCTAAAGCCACTTTATGGCTTTGAGGAGAGATAGAGAAGCCCGGGTACTCCCATGCACTCCTGGGAAGGTCCCCATCATCCTACTGTGAGTTGCTGTTCAGACTGAGATGTGAGCAGACAGCATTTTCTACTGATTTTTATATGTTGATTTTGTATCCTGAAATTTTACTGAACTAATTTATCAAATCTAAAAGTGTTTTGGAGGAGTATTTAGACTTTTCTAGGTATAAGATCATATCATCAACAGAGATAATTTAACCTCCTCTTTTCCAATTTGGATGCCTTTTATTTCTTTCTATTGCCTGATTGCTCTGGCTAGGACTTCTAGTACTATGTTGAATAGAAGTGGTAAAAGTGGGCATCTTTGTCTTGTTCCAGTTCTTAAGGGGATTGCTTTCAACTTTTCCCCATTCAATATGATGTTGGCTGCGGGTTTATTGTATATGGCTTTTATTATTATATTTTGAGATTTTTTCCATCTATGCCTAGTTTGTTAAGGGTTTTTATCATGAAAGGGTGCTGGATTTTATTGAATACTTTTTCTGTATCTGTTGAGATGATAATATGATTTTTGTTTTTAATTCTGTTTCTGTGATAGATCACATTTATTGATTTGCATATGTTAATCATCCTTGCATCCCTGGAATAAAATACACTTAATTGTGGTGTATTATCTTTTTGATGTGCTTTTGGATTTGGTTTGCTAGTATTAGGTTAAGGAATTTTGCATCTATGTTCATCAGAAATATTGGCCTGTAGTTTTCTTTTTTTGTTGTGTCCTTGCTTGGCTTTGGTATCCGGGTGATACTTGTTTCATAGAATGAGTTAGGGAGGATTCCATCCTCTGATTTTTGGAAACAGTTTCAGTAGGATTCTTATCAGTTATTGGTACATCTGGTAGAATTCTGCTATGAATCCATCTGGTCCTAGGCTTTTGGGGCGGTGGAGAATTTTTATTACTGATTAAATCTCACTACTCATTATTGGTCTGTTCAGGATTTCTATTCCTTCCTGGTTCAATCTTGAGAGGTTGTATGTTTCCAGGATTATTCATTTCCATTGCATTTCTGGTATTAGTAGTTTGTGTCCTTTCTCTTTTTTTCTTATTTAGCCTCAGTAGAGGTTTTCCAATTTTATTGATCTTTTAAAAGAATCAGCTTTTGGTTTTGTCGATTTTCTCTATTCATTTCCTGTATTCGATTTCATTAATTTCTGTTCTACTCATTATTTCTTTTCTTCTGCTTACTTTTGACTTAATTTGCTCTTTTTTCTGGTTTTCTAAGTTGGGACCTTAGGTTTTTAATTTTACATCATTTTTCCTTTGCAATATGTGCATTTGATGCTATAAATTTCCCTCTAAACACTGCTTTTACTCATCTATTTCTCCTTGTTATAACAGTTTTTGCTTCACATATTTTGATGCTCTGCTATTTTATATTACATTATATTTTGAGAAACATTTTAAAATACAAACTGTAGCAAAGATTTTATAAACAGGTTAATAAATTTCTCTCTCCAACTTCTCATTTACACATCCTCAAATATATTTTCTTAATCCTATAACTTTGGTTAAATGCAAATGTAGCTGTCAAATGAATATAGCAACTTGTAAATGATATTAATATTTGACTTTATCAATTTTAACAAATAGTTGTAAGTAAATATAACACTTTTAAGAGTTAAATACGTTATGTTTCAAATAAAACATAGCAATCAATCTCTGTATATAATTATTAAGAGTACTCTCTTGGCAACAAATCTGTCATAATATATAAGAAAGCAATATATAAGAAAGCCTGGATTAAATATATGAGAAATCTATGTTCTGGTTACTATGGAAAACCAGACTGATATATTTTATATATTTTATATGGGTTGCAATTTTAGTCATAGGAAAATTTTTATCTTGTTTTTCAGTGTGGTTGTACAGTTTCCAATTTGTTCAAAAAAGCTAATTATCACTGGAGTTATTTAAACTTTGTAAAAAGTTAACACTTCTTTTAGGTGACATAAGATTCAGCCAAAAAATTACTTTGAAAATTTACATTAATATATTCTTATGTATGTATCATATTCCAATGATGCAGACTGAACTTCCTCACTTTGCATAAAGATGTGGATTAATTGTAAAGCACTAAACTCTCAAGGTAAAACTAATTCTACTTGGAATTGTCATACTCTTCAAATATATATTAAAGTAAATGTGTAGCCATTTTCTTTGATTCTCAAATAAAGATGTTAATTAATCACTAATTGCATCTCTAAACTAAAAGCAAAACAAGACAAAAACATTGGGATGTTGTCACATCTTTGGCCCAGGAAATCAATACATACATATAGCAAAGGCAAGATGACTCATTTTATATTTGAACAAAAAGTATGAATAATTTACTTATTTCAGAAAAGCAAATGGCTAACGATAGAAACTTGTGTTATATTCCGTGTAGGTATTCTTCTAAGGGTTTGTAGGTATTCCATTCTTCATTCATTTTTTCATTTACTAATATCTAATATGTACCAAGCATCATAGTAGGCATTATAAAAATAAAGAACAAAAAAAGGTCTTTAGCTGCTGGTAATGGTGGAGGAGCTTATCAAGCTAACCTTGCTGATAACAATTATGGGCTCTAGACAAAAAAAAAAAAATGAAACAAAACAAAAATAACCCTTTGAGGGAATGGGAGAGTGAATAAAAGGCAGAAACTTGAAGGAGCAAAGACACAGTAGGTGAGATCCACATTTAATGAGATTTTCAGTGAAGACATTCCCAGTTTGTACTGTATATAGAATATAGAGCTAAAGAAGAAAGTGGCATTTTTATTGGCTGACAGGCCAGAGACTGGAATATGGTTTCCAAAATGTCTGGAAGCTGAGAAAGGAAATCCCTGCAAAGAAGGATCCATAAATATGTGAGTCCCAAAAATCTGTAAGCAAATTTTTCAAAGTTTTACCTTGACCATTGAATAGTGAGTGCATAGTACAAGACTCCAGGGATCCTAGAGCAAAAGCACCAGCTGGAAATTTGAAAGAAGTAAGCAGAGATTTCAGTAGTCACATACTACAGTGGAAAGAGTTTGGAGTTTAATTCCTACTAAGTTAGAGGGACTTGGAAAACATCTCACATTTTTGCAAGAAGGTTTGCTTTAGGAGTAAGGATAATGTTCATGTTTAGGGTTTTGCTCTAAGATTAGGGAACTATTGAAATGGATACCTCCTATTAGAGAGTAAAACAAAAGGTAATTTAAGTTAAGATACACTTGGTATATAATAAAAAATTAATAGATATGTGAAGAAGCAGAAAAATGTAAGCAATAATCAATAGGAAAAATAATCAGTAGACGTTGAAATTAGGTGACAAAGCATTTTAAATAAGCATAATAATGGTGCTAGAGTATCTACAGGAAAAAATAAATAAAATAGGTGAAGAGATGAGTAATTTCAGTAGAGGTAAAAAACACAAAAAGCATGAAGTTGAAATCGTAAAACTGAAAATACATGTAAGCTTTTAAAAAATTGATAAAATTTGCATCATATTATAAAATGAAGAAGACAGAATTGGTGAACTTAAATACAGTTAAATAGAAAGCATCCAAACTTAAGCATAAAGAAAGAAAATTTACAAAAGAATAGCCCCTCATGACCTGTGTGACAGTATTAAGTAATCTAAAAACACCTTATTAGAGTCCTAAAAGTAGAACAGGTCTAAAATAGGGCAAAAAGAATATTAGAAGAAATATTAGCAGAAAAATGTTCAGATTTGACTAAAATCAGCAGCTCACAAATTCAGGAAGCAAAGCAATCACCAAGGAAGATAAATACAAAGAAAATCCATATGGACAAATCATAATAAAACTGCTATAAATCAAATATTTAAAAACTCAAATAATAAAAAAAATCCTTAAAACTAGTCAGATATGTGGATTAATTTCTGGATTCTCTATTCTGTTCTATTAGTCTTTGTTTCTGTTTTTATGCCAGTATCATGCTGTTTTGGTCACTACAGCTTTGTAGTATATTTTGAAGTCTGGTAGTGTGATGCCTCCCACTTTGTTCTTTTCATTTAGAATTACTTTGGCTATTTGAGGTCATTTGTTGTTCCATACAAGTTTTCAGATTTTTTTCTATTTCTTTGAAGAATGTCATTTGTATTTTGATAGAGGTTGCATTAAATCTGTAGATTGATTTGGGTAGTATGGTCATTTTAATAATATTAATTATTTTAATCCACGAACATGGGATGTCTAAATTAATCAACATATCTACAGCCAACTGGTTTTTGACAAAGGTGCCAAGGATACTCACTGGGGGAAAGGACAGTCTCTTTAGTAAATGATGCTTGGAAGACTGTATTTCCATATATAGAAAAATGAAACTAGGCCCCCAGCTCTCACCCTATACAAAAAACAAATCAAAATTGATTAAACACCTAAACATAAGACCCAAAACTATAAAACTATAGAAGAAAATATGGGGGAAACTCTTTAGGACATTGGTCTGGGAAATGATTTTATAAATAAGATCTCAAAAACACAAGCAACAAAAGCAAAAATAAATAAATGGGATTATATCAAACTAAAAAGCTTCTGGACAGCAAACAATCAACCAAGTGAAAAGGCAGCTACAGAATGGGAGAAAATATTTGCAAACTATTCTTCCAATAGGGGATTAATATCCAGAATATACAAAGAACTCAAACATCTTAATAGTTTTAAAAACCAACAATCTAATTAAAAAGTGGGCAAATGATCTGAACAGATGTTTTTTCAAAAGAAGACATACAAATAGCCAATAAATATATGAAAAAATGCAAAAAATCACTAATCATAAGGGAAATGCAAACCAAAACCACAATGAGTTGTCGTCTCAACCAAGTTAGGATAGCTATTATCAAAAAGACAAAAAAATAAGAAATGCTGGTGGAGATAAAGGGAACTCTAATACACTATTGCTGGGAATATAAACTAGTACATACACTATGGAGAAGAATATGGAGGTTTCTCAAAAAGCTACAAATAGATACCACATAATCCAGCAATCCCACTATTAGACATCTATCCAAAGGAAAGAAAATCAGTCTATTAAAGAAACAACTGCACCCCCATGTTTATAGCAGCACTATTCACAATATCCAAGATATGGAATCAACCTAGGTATCCAACAACAAATGAATAGATAAAGAAAATATGGTATATATACACAATGGAATACTATTCAGCCATAAGAAAGCATGAAATCTTGTCGTTCATGCAACATGGATGGAATTGGAGGACATTAATGTTAAGTGAAATAAACCAGGAACAGAGTTTAAAAATATGTGTTGCCACTCATATGTGGAAGCTAAAAAACAATTGATTTCATAGAAGTATAAAGTAGAACAGAGAATACTAGAAGCTGGGAAGAGTAGCAGGAAATGGGAGATAGAGAAAGATCTGTTAAAGGATACAAAAATACAGCTAACTAGGAAGTATAAGTTTTACTGTTCTATAGCATTGTAGGATGACTATAGTTAATAATAATATATTATATAGTTTCCAATAGCTAGAAGGAGGATATTGGATGTTCCCAAAATAATGAAATGTTAGATGTTCAAGATGATGGATATGCTAATTACCTTGATCTGATCACTATACATTATATGTATCAAAACATCACTATGTACCCCATAAATATGCAAAATTATTATATAATATATTAATTAGAAAAAGAAAAGAAAAGAAAAAAGTAGCCAGATATAGTGATAGGTATTCATTACATCCTACCTGTAAAAACACAATGATAATAATGATGGCTGATCTCTTATGAGAAACAATGCAATCAGAAAACAAAAACAAATAAAAACTCTGTCAATCTAGAGTTTGATATCCAGCAAAATGTCTTTCAAAAATGGAGGTGAAATAAAGCCATATTTGGATTTTAAAAAAAATTTGAAGCATTTTGCACACCTGTACTATAAGAAGTGCTAAAATGAAATATTAGCCTAAAAAGACATTATATGAGATGAATGCACAAGGAAAAAATAAACACTGGAAAAGAAAAACATGGATAAAATTTTTTTTAAACTATTTTTTCTTTTTTTTAGATTTCTTAAAAGTTGATTGGCTGTTTAAAGCAAAAATACTAACAGTGTTTTTCTAATCATATGTAAATACATAGAAAAATATGCATGTATATATATGTACATATATTTATACTTCTCTATATCTAAGTATTTTAGCAAAATATATGACAATAACAGTGAGAAGGGCAGAAGGGGCTGTAAATGGAATTATATTTTTTAATGTTTTTAAAGTATTTGTAAAGTATTACAATGTTAATATTGGGCAGATTGTGATAAGTTAAATATGAATGTTGTTCTCCCAGAGAAACAACTGAAAATATATTACACAGAGATCTATCTAAAAAGCCAGTAGAGAATAAAAAAGGGATTTTTAAAGAAGCTTGATTAAACTAAAAAAATAAAAGAGAAAAGAAACAAAAAAGAGAGAGAGAAATTGAAAACCAATAGCAAGCTGTAGATTTAAATCCAATCAGGGGAAAGAGGACAAGATGGAGGACTAAAAGCACTGCTCTCAAGAAAGGATCAAGAGTTGCAAGTGGATGACCACTTATGGATGGGCCTTCTTGGAGAGAGCATTGCAAATCATCAGAGAAGCAACAGGAAACATTCAGAGTAAAGAAGGTGGTGATGGGGCGATCCACTCAGCAAGATCAGAAGGTACCTGGGGGAGGTATCCACATGTGGGGAAGGACAGGGGGAGAGAGCCCTGGGGCTCCAAACTCCCTCTGTCAACACCACAGTCCAAGCTATGAGGAGGCCCCAACATCACTGCAGACCTCTGGGTGGATCAAGGAGCTGCCTGGAGTCTGTGTAGTGCATCACACTGGAGAGTGGGCACAGCAGGGACCTGGTGGCTTCCATTCCTGGGTTGCTGCATCTGACCCCATTCTGAGCTCTTGGGTCCAGAGCACCTGGTCTACACAGGGCTCAGCTTTGCTTCAGCTGCCTACACATCTCCCTGGTGGGGCTAGGGAGGGAGCAGGGAGAGTGATGCTCTCTTGCACCCTGTGACTAGGAGCCATAGGGGATTTGAGCAGAATGGGCACCACAGATGCCGTCTGAGAAGCCCTGTAGTGACTGCCTTCATGGAACCTGGGCAGGGGGAGAGCCCTGGCTGCCCAGGGGCCTGGCCTCATGACTCCCACACTGCCACTGGGCCCCTCAGCCCTGCTAAAGAGGCTCCTGCACTGAAGCTTGGCTCACAGCCATGGCTCTGAGGCTCTGATGCTGCTGCCAGGCCTCACGGTGCTGCTCTTGAGGCTCCTGTACTGCTGCCCAAACTCACAGCTTGCCCCCATGACTCCCATCTGCTGCCTCATGGGGACTGCCCCCATGGTCTGATGCTCTATCAGAGACCTGCTAGCCTTGAGCTGCCATTGCACCTGGACCTGGGTGGAATGAATGCTTGCAGCCCTGGCACCCATGACCAATGCCTAGATAGCCTCACCCAGCTGCCAATGTCACCACCATAGGGAGACCTAGCCAGAGCAATCTCCCACAGTGCCAGCCTCTGGGGAGAGGAACTTTCCCAGCTTACCACCTGAACTTCCAACAGCAGCCTGGGGAACAACCCACCACTCTGCATGAAATCATTGAGCATGGGCTTGGGCTGTGACTATTAGAGAGGAGTGGGACAGTGTAGAAGAGCTGCATTACAGGCTCTCAGTGCATGCATCCCTTTCCTGACAAGTCAGTCTTCTGAAGTAGGTCATAAAATCACCATCTAGGGACTTCTCCTTCTTCTCACTAAGTAGGAGACTTCCTAGCAAAGGAGAACAGGTGTACTGCAAACCTGTGTGCCTTGATCTGAGAAAAGAGGTTTCAGATGAGAAGAAACCAGCTAAAGAACTCTGGCAACATTAAAAAACAAGCTAGTTCAACACCCCCAAGAGATCACAGTACATTTATAGCAATGGAACCCAACCAGAAGGAAATTGTCTTACTGTCAGAAATGGAATTCAGAATATGGATGGCAAATATGATGAATGAGATTGAAGAGAAAGAAAACCAACACAAAGAAGCAAAAAAAAAATTTTGAGGACATCACTGAAAATAATAAAAAAGTCACTAAAGAGCCAGGCAACATAAAGAAGGATATAACAGAAATTAAGAAATAAAAGAATCATTTAAGGAATTTCAAAATACAGCAGAAAACTTAAACAATAGGCTTAGACCAAGCAGAAGAAAGAATCTCAGAGCTTGAAGACAAGGCTCTTAAATGAATCCACTCAGTCAAAGATGAAGAAAAAAGAATAAAGAAGAATGTATGATCACTCAGAGAAATATGAGACTACATGAAGGGAACCAATATATCAATTATATGTATCCCTGAGGAAGAAGAAGAAAAAACAACAAGCAAAGAAAACCTATTTGAGGGAATTATTGAGAAATATTTCTCTGGTATCACCAGAGATTCAGATATCCAGATACAAGATGGTCACTGAACACTGGGAAGATTCATAGTAAATAAAACATCTCCAAGGCATATAGTCATCAATTTGGCCAAAGTCAAAATGAAGGAGAAAATTTGACAAGCTGCAAGATAAAAGCAACAGCTAACCTACAAAGGAAAACCCATCAGGCTAACAGCAGACTTCTCAGCAGAGACCTTACAAGCAGAAGGGACAAGGACCCCATTTTTAGTCTTCTTTAACAGAACACCTGCCAACCAAGAATTCTGTATCCTGCAAAACTAAGTTTCATAAATGATGGAAAAATAAAGACTTCTCTGGACAAGCAAACAAAAGGGAACTTGTCACTATTACAACTGCCCTAGATGAAATATGCAAAACTGCATTACACATAGAACAGCACAATAAATACTAGTGTAAAAAGCTCACAGCTCTTATAAAACAATAGCACAAGATGGAAAACAAGACAAGGTGTGATCCAACATGATGAAGAGAACAGCTTCCCACGTATCAATACAAACACTGAATGTGAATGGACTTAATGACCCACTCAAAAAAAAACAGAGTGGGTGAATGGATGATAAAACATATCCCAAGTATGTGCTGTCTTCAAGAAACAAATCTAACTCACAAGGACCCACATAGACTCAAAGTAAAGGGATGAAAAAAAAATATTCCACACAAATGGAAACCAAAAGCTAGCAGGTGTAACCATTTTCATATCAGATAAAAAAGACATTAAATCAACAATGGTAAAAATAGACAAAGATGGTTATTATATAATGGTAAAGGGAGCAATTCAACAAGAAGACATAACAATCCTAAATATATATGCACTTAATACAGGAATGCCCAGATTCATAAAGCAAATTCTACTAGATCTAAGTAAAGAAATACACAGTAGCATCATAATTTCCAGGGACTTCAACACCCCACTGACAGAAGTGGACAGATCATTGAAGCAGAAAATCAATAAAGAAACATGGGACTTAAACAGGACTCTAGAACAAATGGACCTAAAAGAATTTACAGAACATTCCACCCAAAAACTACTGAATATACATTCTTCTCATCAGCACATGGGACATTTTTCATTATCGATCATATCTTAGTCCACAAAACCAGTCTCAGCAAATTCAAAAAATTGAAATCATACCATATATCTTCTCACACCACAGTGGGATAAAACTAGAAATCAATTCCAAGAGAAACACTCAAATCTACACAGTCATAGAAATTAAACAACCTGCTGCTGAATGATCCTTGGATCAATGATAATATTAAGATAGAAATCAAATGATTCCTTGAATTGAATGATAAAGGGGACACAAGCTTTCAAAATCTATGAGATACAGTAAAAGTAGTCTTCAGAGGAAAACTCATAGCCTAAATGCCCACATCAAAAAGAGAAAAAGATCACAAATTAACAACTTAATGTCACTTCTCAAGGAACTAGAAAAAGAAGAACAAATGAAACCCAAAGCCAGGAGAAGAAAAGACATAACAGAGCTCAGGGTGGAACTAAATGAAATGGAAATTAAAAGAAAATACTACAAAGTATCAATGAAAAAAATTTGGTTCTTTGAAAAAAGATAAACAAAATCAATAGAACACTAGGCAGATTAGAAATTAGAAGAGAAGGGACCCACATAAGCTCAATCAGAAATTAAAAAGGAGACATTACAACTGATAACTCAGAAATAAAAATATTACCCATGAATACTACAAAAACCTCTATACAGACAAACTATAAAACACAGAGGAAATGGATAAATTCCTGGAAACACAAAACCTCCCAAGCCTGAACCAGGAGAAATAGAAACCCTGAAGAGACAAATAATGAGCAGCGAAATTGAAGCAGTATTTTAAAAGTCTCCCAACAACAAAAAAAGCCCCAGACTAGATAGATTCACAGCCAAATACTACCAGATCAACAAAAAAGAACTAGCACCTATCATACAGAAATTATTCCATAACATTGAGAAGGAGGGAATCTTGCCTAACTTTATGAAGCCAGTATCACATTGATACCAAAGCCAAGAAAGGACACAACAAAAAAAGAATACTACAGACCAACTCTTTTCAACATAGATGCAAAAATCCTCAAGAAAATATTAGCAAACCAAATTGAACAGCACATCCAAAACATATAATTCACCATGGTCAAGTGGGTTTAATCCCAGGGATGCAAGGATGTTTTAACATACACAAATCAATAAAATGTGATTCACCACATAAACAGAAGGAAAAACAAAGATCATATGATCATCTCAGTATATGCAGAAAAGTATTCAATAAAATCCAGCACCCTTGTGTGATAAAACCCTCAACAAACTAGGCATAAAATGAACATACATCATAATGATAAAAGCCATATATGACACACCCACAGCCAACATCACATTGAATGGGGAAAAGTTCAAAGCACTTCCCCTAAGAACTGGAACAACACAAGAGTGCCCACTGTTATCACTTCCATTCAGCATAGCCCTGGAAGTCCTAGCCAGAGCAATTAGGCAAGAGAAAGAAATAAAAGGTATCCAAATTGGGAAAGTGCAGATGAAAGTATTGTTTTTTGCTGATGATAGGATCGTGTATCTAGAAAACCATAAAGACTCCATCAAAAGACTCCTAAAACTGATAAATAAATTCAGCAAAGCCTCAGGTTACAAAATCAATGTACACAAATCAGTAGCATTTCTATGTACTCAAATATCAAAGATATAACCAGAACAATAGGAACTGAGAAATTAACACCACTGAACATTGATATTGAAAACAGACAAACATACCACCATGGAAAGGAATTCTATAACAAAATGTGCTGGGAAATGGAAGCCCATCAGAAGAATGCATGGAAACTGTAGCTCACATAATAAAAATTTAACAACATGTTTAAAACTTAAAAAGAATTAAAGATAAATTCAGAGAAAAGTAAAATCTCACACATAGCTAGGCAAAATTTACTACACCCTCAAAGAAATACAGCACAACAAAAAAATAAGAAAAAAAATTAAAAAATTTCTGCAAGCAAAAAATTCAACAGTAAAAACAACATATAAATAGAAATAATATTCACAAATGTACAATCTATAAAGAGCTAATCAGATCTTAAGACTAAACAAATCACCAAGAACAAAAATAAAACAAAACCCATTAAAAAAGTGTGTAAAAGACATGATCAGATGCTTTTCAACAGAAGATTAGACAAATGGCCAAGAAACATCTAATAAAATGCCCAACATCACTAATTATCAGGGAAATGCAAATTAAAACCACAAGAAGATACCACCTTAACCCTTTCAGAATGGCCACTATCAAAAAGTCAAAAAATAGTAGATGCTGGCGTGGGTGCAGAGAGAAATGAACACTTATACACTGATGGTAGGACTGCAAATTAGTACAACCTCTATGAAAAACAGTATGGCAATTCCTCAAAGAAATAAATGTAGACTTACCAGTTGATCCAGCTATCCCACTACTAGTTATCTATCTGAAGGAAAAGAAGTCACTTTATCAAAAAGACACCTACACTCAAATGTTTACTGCAGCACAATTTACAATTACAAAGATGAAGACTCAACCTAAGTGCCCATCAATACATGATGGATAAAGAAAATGTGGTATAAATATACCATGGGGTACTACTCAGCCATAAAAAGGAATGAAATAATGTCTTTTGCAGCAACTTTTATGGACCTGGAGACCACTATCCTAAGTGAAGTATCTCAGGAATGGAAAAACAAACACCACATGTACTCTCTAATAATTGGGAGCTAAATGATGGGCACACATGGGCACAAAGAAATGTAAAAGACATTGGAAACCAAAAAGACAGAGGGTGGGAGGGGGTGAGGGGTAAAAACTTACTTATCTGGTACAATGAACACTATTCTAGAGATGGGCATTCTAAAAACCCCAACTTAAACATTATACAGTAACAAAATCCATGTAACAAAAACATTTGTACCCCCTTAATATTTTGAAATAAAAAACCTAATCATATCAACAGCTAATAATCAATGTAAATGAATAAGTAATGTAAATGAATAAGAACCACAATTAAAAGAGATAGTCAGACTGTATATAGGAGCCACATTCAACTTTATATTGTCTACAAGAGATATTATTTATATATAAAGACATATATAGATAGAAAGTAAAAATATAGTAAAGTAATTCCCATAAAAACACCAAGAACAAAGGAAACTTTAAGTCAAAAGTACTATCAGAGATAAAGAGAGTCCTTTTACAATGTTGTAAGGGTCAACTCAACAAAATTATTGCAATTCTAACTTTAACAACATGAGTTTGAACTGCACCAGTTCACTTACAGGCAGATTTTCTTCTGCCTGTGCCACCCTGGGACATCAAGACCAACCCTTTGTCTTCTTCCTCCTTCTCAGCCCTTCAATGTGAAGAGGATGAGAATGAAGACATTTATTATGATCCACTTCCTCTTAATGAATAGTAAATATATTTCTCTTCCCTATGATTTTCTTAATAACATTTTCTTTTTTCTAGCTTATTTTATTTTAAGAATATAGTATATAATACATATAACATACAAAATATGTGTTCATTGACCATTATGTTATCTGTAAGGCTTCTAGTCAACAGTAGGCTATTAATAGTCTAGTTTTGAGGGAGTCAAAAATTATGCATGGATTTTTGACTACATGGGCGGCTGGTACTCCTAACCCCCACATTGTTTAAGGATCAACTACATAGAAAACAGCAGAACTTAAACATATATGAAGCAAAAGTTGACAAATATAAAGGGAAAATCAAGCAAATAAACTGTATCAATTAAAACCTTTAGCATTATTCTCTAAGTAATTAATAGAACTAGAAGAAAAAAAAATGATAAGGACATAGGAGATTTGAGCAATATTATCAACCAGTTGAGAATTCCAGAACACTACTGCAACTTTCTTTTCATGTACCTATAGAACATTCACCAAGAAAGACTATGAGTCTAAAAAATGTCTCAATAAGGTTTAAATGATTTAAATCATGGAGAGTGCATTCTCTGATCACAATAGAATTAAATTAGAAATTAATAAAAATAAAATATGTAGAAAATCTTCAAATGTTTGCAAATTAAGCAACACACTCCTAAACAAAAAAGAAACAGTTAAGAAAGTTTAAAAGTATGTTGAACTAAATAATAAAAATATATTAAAATTTTCAAGATGAAGCTAAAATGTTGCTTAGAAGAAAATTTGTAGTTTTAAATGTGCATTGTGTGAAAGAAAGGTTTAAAATCAATAATATAAACTTCCAACTTATGAAGCTTGGAAAAGAGAAGCAAATTAAACTCAAGGTAAGTAGAGGGAGGGAAATAAAAGTAAGAGCAGGTATCAATAAATCCTTCCATTAAAAGCCTATTGATGTTAGTCTCTATTATCTGATAGAATATATCCAGTTTTCCAAAAAATTATAATCATGCCAAAAGGGAAGAAAAAATAAACAGTCTGAAGAGAAATCAAATATCAGAACCATACTCCAATATGAAACAGATGTTACAATTCTCAGGGAGGGTATAAAATAACTATTTTTAATATAATAAAGGATATAATGGAAAAAGTACACAGTATGCCAGAACAGATGGGTAATGTAAGTGGAAGTGTGTGTACTCTAAGAAAGAATCAAAAGGAAATGCCAGAAATGAAAAACATTGTAACAGAAATAAAGAATGTCTCTGATAGGCTAATAATAGACTGCACAGACAAAGAAAGTCAGTGAGTTTGAAGATAGGTCAATAAATACTTCCCAAATTGAAAAGCAAGGGAAAAAAAACAAAAAAAAAAGAAAGTGAAAACTAAACAGGACATCTTAAGAATTGGGGAACAATTTCAAAAAGTTTAACATGTGTAATTGGAATTCCAAAAGAAGAGAGAAGGAACAGAAGAAATATTTGAAGTAATAGCGACTGAGAACTTTTCAAAATTAATGACAGACACAAAGTCTGGGTGAAGTATAGGGAATTTTTTTAGGGCAGTGAAATTATTTGGTATGGTAATGTATTGGAGAATAAATGACAATATGCATTTGTCAAAACTCATATCAACTTAATATGTGTAAATTTTTAAAGAATCATTTGATAGGTTAGGGGATCCCAGAATAGAATGCAGTATGTGGCAAAACAATCAAACTCTATTATAACTGTATGAAATAAATTTACTGAAGTGGTTGAAGAAAAATGTGCTGACCCAAGTCATTTTGGAACTGAGTAGTGTAAGAATAAGGGCAAAAGAAACCACATAAAGCACTGTACTCTAGTTGATCAAATGTGGGTTCCCATGGAGGTAAAAATGAGGAGTTCCAATACTTTTACACATATACACTGCAATTGAATAATTGAGTAAATGGGTGGAAGACGATAGGAGCCAGGTTGGAGTATAGGGATACAAATAAGCAAGTGGATGAGGTTTTGATAATTCCTGTGGTAATGAATTATAGTTGGAGACATCAGTATAAACTCATGATTCACTAAATATAGATACAGATAGTTGCACATAGAAATATATGTGTGTGTGTGTGTATACATACATATATTTCCTTAATATGCCAGCTGAGAGTGCTTAGAAGCAATGACAGACACCACAGTAGTAACAAGGATACCACCTAGCACCCAGATCTTGTTTTCTAATACTGATTTCCTGTAAAAGGGACCAAGGTTCCTTGATGAAATGACTCTTCTATTTAGGACTTGGATAGAAAATACACAAGATAAGCTGGAGCATTCTGTCGTCCTAGAAAGTAAAAAAATGCTAAACAAAATAATCCCACAATGATAAGAAATATGTCAAAGGACCCATAGGAGCCAACTGAAAGAGCTCCCAATGGCCAAAACTGGAATAATTTGAGCAAAACAATAAATACAAAATTATTGAATTATAACCCAAAGTATAAGACAAATATCTATGAGTCTATACTGATATAAATAAATGATTGAAGAAATAAGGAACTGGGGAAATTAAACAAACCTCCCATGTAGAAAAAGAGTAAGTTCAAATAATTTATATACGGTAGTTACTCTGGCCTCAAGGAGGTGGAACTTAACTCCCAACTCTATTAAGAGTGGGTGGCCCATAGTGACTTCCTTCCGAAAAAGAGTCCAATAAGTCTAATACGGAAAGGGGGAAAGACTAACTTTAACGTTGAAAAGCCTGACAAACTTTACCTCGGCCGGGTGGTCAAGGTTAACATCCACAGTGATAATTCACATTAATAGTATGTACCCTTCTTATCATATAATGGAAAAAGACACTTTACCTTTGTAGTCTTCCTCCTCAAACCACATAGCCTCAGTCAAAGCGTAAGAAAAACATCGCACAAATCCCGATTGAGGGACATTCTCCAAATGCCTTCTCAAAACTGTTAAGGTCACCAAAAACAAGGAAAGTCTGAGAAATTCTAGAAGCCTATGAAGACATGACAACAAAATGTAATATGGAAGGAAAAAGGACATTAGACAAAAGCTAAACAAATCTGAATAAAATAATATAGACTTTAGTTAATAGTAACATTAATATTGGTTTGTTAATTGTAATGAATATACTATCCTATTATAACATAAGATGTTAATAATAAGGAAAACAGGGTGTGAAATACATGGGAATCCTCTGGGTTATCTTCACAATGCTTCTGTAAATCTGAATCTGTTATAAATAAGAGGCTCATTTAAAATGAAAATTAAAAATTATGAGGGGATCTTAGTATTCTAAGTAAATTGATTTTTTAAAAAAAATTAAACAGTAAATACATGTATATTATGCTAATCTGTCAGGAGTTATACAGATCATTTTGGTGCTCTCAGGGGATATGAAATTCAACAGTAATAATACCTTTTATTGAGCATAATACTAGAAGTTTGCATACATTATTTTACTTAAATATCAAAAAGTCCTACCACAACATACCCTTAGCCTAAACAAAATAAAGTCAAAGTTTTTGGCTCTAATGTCAAAATTAACGGGGATTTGCCCACTTCTGATTTCCTTTATCATGCACCACTTCCAATTATTGTAGTACTCTCCTATTTGCTTTCTTCTATCCTATCTTTTCTCCACATAGGAGCCAAAGTCATTTTACAGGTTCTATTATGCATCTGAGAAATATTTAAAGCCTTTATAGTTGCTAAGGTCAAGAGTAATATCACTCAACTCAATTAGAATTCTTGCTCACTACAAATAAATTGTGTTTTCCTTCCTTAGAGAAAGAACCTAATATTCTTTTCCATATGACTGTCCAATTATCCCAACACAATGTATATAAAATGTATATCTTATCGCCAATGATTTGCAATGCTGCCTTTATAGTATTCTAACCTTATATGTGCGATTGGACCAATGTTTTGTTCTTTCTATTACATTGGTCTGTGTTTTTATGTAGCGATACCACACTGTTTTAATTATAGAGGCTTTGTGATAGGCTTTAATATCTGGCTAGGTTAGTCTGCATTTGTCCCTTTTCTTTTTCGGGGATTGCCTGGCTATTCCTGCTTTTTCATTCTTTCTAATGAACATTATAGTTTATTTGTCTAGCCCAAAGGGAAAAAACCCTGGTAGTATGTTTAAAATTGTGTTAACAGTAATTTATTGTACATTTCAAAATAGCTAGAAGAGAAGATTTGTAATGTTTCCAACACAAAGAAAAGATATATATTTGAGGTGATGGATATCCCAGTTACCCGAATTTGATCATTACACATTGTATACTGCTATCAAATATTATATGTACCCCCAAAATATGTACAACTAATATATATCAATAAAAATAACCACTGGTCATGGAAAGAGGCATAAAATTACAACACTTAATGAGGAGAAAAATCAATAAATCTAAACTGATCCAGAAAAAACTTTGTGTTAAATTTGAAAATTAATTTAGGAAGAATTTCATGTTTATGATGTTGTGGTTACCATGCAAGAACATATTTAATCTTTCTCTTTCTTCAGGTCTACTTTGTGTCATTCAGAGTGTTTTATAATTTGTTAGTTATATAAATGTTGGACATTTCTTGTTAAACTTATATCTTAGTACATTATTTTTTTTTCATTTTTACGATTGCAAATGGGGCTTTCCTTTCCTTAAATCTTTCATGGTTATGTTTCAATATATGAAGACTGTTGATTTTTGTAATTTTATAACTCCCTATTTTATAGGATTATTTTGTTTGTGTTGAAATGATTCTTTCAGGTTTTTACACATACACATTCATGTCATCTGCAAGTAGAGATAATTTTACCTCTTCCTTTCTAATTCTTATGCCTTTAACTGCTTTCTTTTGGCTATTTGTATTGGCTATTACATCTACATAATTTTAAATAAAAGTAAATATAGTGAATATTTTTATCTTTTTTGACTTTATTGGGAAAGGCTTTAGTGTTTTTATATTAAATAAGATGCTGGCTTTGGAGCTGCTGCCATCTGCCATCAAGAATGTTGCTGTCACCTCTGCCTCCCCACTGCTTTCCTCAAACTTCCCAGGCTCCCTCCTCTCTGCCCGGAGGAAGAAGCCATTGTATCCTGCCTAGCTGCCTCTGGGCTGCTGCCTCCGATGCAGTTCTGGGAAATGTGCTTTTGGAATCTATTGTATTGAAACAATAAAGCCGTGGTGTGTTCGAGTAAAAAAAATATATATATGTATTGTGTATATATGTACATATATTAAAAATATATACATATATATAAAATATATACACACAAATTAACTCACTCATGTTAAAAACACTATTAATTGAACTAAATGTCTTCTTAACATGAACATTCATATTAAACTCATATATTTTTCATTGATATATAAAATAAATATTGTATTTATGTATAATTGAATGTTTTTTAACATGAATGTGTATTGAATTTTTGTCAAATGCCTTTTCCACATAAAAGAATGTAATCATATCTTTATATTTATCTCTATTAATCTAATAATAATAGATTACATTAATCAACTTCCTCAGTTCAAATCACCTTTGCTTTCCTAGAATGAACCCTTCGTGAACATAATATGGTATTTTTGATGTGCTACTTGTTTGCCAATATTTCATTTAAAGATTTTTGCATTGGTATTCACGTGTTAGATTGGTTTGTAGTTTTCTTTCCTCAAGTTATGTGTCTATCTCCTTCACTAAGCTGGAAGCTCTTGGAGGTATGTTCCAAAAGCAATGCTTCGATACAAGCTGGGTGTCCAACAATTATATTCAATTCTAACACCAACTACCTGGATTTAGCAGACACCAGTTTAAGGGGCTCAGTCCCATAAGACTGCCTGCACTTCAGATGCCAGCTGCAAGTTCTGGGTCTTCAGACTACTGGTAATCCTGACCAACTTTGACTATAAATTCGGGAGATCCCACAAACCCCCTTCAGGTTTGATGATTCTCTAGAAGCACTCATAGAACTCACTGAAAGCACTATATTATAAAGGATATAGCCAAATGAAAGACACAGCAGGGGAGGATATTTGTTGAGGGGGTGAGGGGAGCACAGAGCTTCCATACCTTCTTTGGGCATGACACCTTTCCAGTACATCCATGTGTTCACCAACCCAGAAGCTACCAGAGCTTCACTGTTTCAGAGTTTTATCTGGGGGCTTATTACGTAGGCATGATTGACTAAATCATTGGTCATGGGATTGAGCTCAATCACCAGTCCCCTTTTCTTCCCCAGAGGTAAGAGAATAGGGCTGAAAGTTTCAACTCTCTATTCAGGTGCTTGGCATTATTTCTAGAGTGTCCAGCTCCTCCCTGGAAACCATCTAAGAGCCCACCATGAGTCACCTTGTTAGCATAAACTCAAGCGTGGTAGAAATGGGCTCATTATGAATAACGGAAGACACTCCTATCACTCAGGAAATTCTAAGTGTGTTAGAAGCTCTGTGCCAAGAATCGGGGACAAAGACCAAATATATTTTTAATTATACCACAGAGAGTATATTCTACATTTCTTTAGTGCCTAGCTAGTGTTATGACTAGCACCAGTAGTAGGTGCACAATAATTTTATATTAAATTAGTGAATACAAGAGTAAATGAGCTATATTAGTGTCAGTTAATAATGCTATGGTTTATTTCAGGAGGAAATTTGAACTTGCTCTATGTACATGATATTTGGGAGTGCTAATTCATTGAATACCCTTTAAGACCTGCCCAAAGTACAGGTTACTCCAAAGCCTTACGTTCCATAGACCTGCAATCCATGGACCTGCAATCCTGATTTAAGAACCACCAATGTGAGTCTTCTGATCAAAGTTTCATTGTATACTTATCAAGTCTACAGTTGTATGAAAGCATGAAAGCAAGTGGGAAAACATTTGGGATAGGTCTAAACACCAGTTTTCTTTATTGCTTTCTTATTACATAGGTACATTTTAAGAGATATCAATTGTATTTTCTCTAAATGTTTTAAAGTCTAAATTCAAAGTTTATATTATATATGTGTGTGTATGCCCGTATGTAATCTTTCATGTATTCTAATGTGAAAAGTTCTAGTTTTCATTTCAGATGGGATCATATGAGAATAGAAACCAATTCACTTTGACAGCCATACCTGATACTCGGTTAATCCTCAACATTTTAATCATCTGGATTTTGTAATTCTGTTGTATTTTCTAGGAAAAGTAACTGTGTTATATGAGAGATCAGCCTTTGCAGTTTGCTCATGTTTTATTTTTTTGAAGTGTGTCTTAGAATTTTTCCATCTGGATGAGTAATGCAGAGGGATTTTTCTCTTCCATTGCTATCATCCCTTATGTGAATTATTAATATATGTTTTTATGTATAATCCATTACCTTTAAAAAAGCGTCATGGCTGAGCAAGATCCAGCTGTACTTGGTCTCATCAAATGTCTCTAACTATTTTTCAAAGTTTTAGCATATTCCCAAACATGTTTCCATGAACATTTTCCCTTTATTTACAATCCCTTGTGTGTTTAAGGGAAATGTAAGCCTTATGTTTCTTTTTACTTAACTCACCAAAGTGTTTTGTAAAGCAATTTAAATGTCCAAGAAGAATTTTATTACTGATTTTCTAAGAAACAGCAAGCCCTATTTTGCCAATAATAGAGGGGGAAAACATATAAAATCAATGACTAAAGTTTGGTTCAGAACTTGAAACCAACAAGGTTTGAGTAGGTTCTAAACTTGGCAAATGCTGCCCTAAATCACTTATAGGAAATCTTCATTTGCTAACTATAAATAAGCAGTTTCATGAGTGAATTGGTATTAACAAGAGTTACTGCCCAATTTCTTTTTGCTAGTCATCTAGCTGTGGGCCAAATTACAGTTTTTCAGAAACTATAAAATAGACATACAAACTATGTGGGTGTGTTATAGAATGGACCTATCAGCTAACCTAGGATGAATAATATTTAAATTCTGATTTGTGAGGAAACATTAAGAAACAATTATTTTGTGTCTTATAGAGTTTTCCATACTGATAAATTAAATGAATAAAATTGAGGCAAGTTAGAGATGCTTCACTTATTTAAAAGCTTAAAATGCTTTTCAAATCTTTCAGCAACTTTTGTATAGGCAACCATCAATATAGCAACTCAGATTAATCTTGGCTAGTAATTAAAGTAAACTAAGATTTTGATTTGGCAACAATCAAAGGAGTAAAATAGAGATACATCCTAAGCTACTTGAAAAGAAAAATGATACTTTTGACAAAATGCAATTGATTTATCTTTCATTTTCTTCAAATCAGTGAAATAGATTTTGATTTATTAAACAAGGTTCTTAAGCAAATAATGAGGCCTATTCTTTCATAAATTTTGGGATTTAGGTTTGTGGTAAGATTGGGAGTTATGACATCATAGAAAAAAAAGTCATATATATCTGATTTCAAATCCTGGCTTAGCTATTTAACCACTCTGAGCTGATTTTCCCATCTATAAATAGGAAAAAAAAATCACTTTTGGAGTGTTAGGTCTGGTGGAGTGTAAACAAGTGGCAAGGAAGTGGCTAAGGGCAGAGAGCAGGAACCACATTGTAGATAGGACCCAAATTGTGGCTAGGGACTGTTCCCTGGTGGGAACATACATGGTAAAAAGTTCCTAGTAACCTTTAACTGACCTAGACCTCATTACCATCTAATTAACATGGCATGGGTGGAGCTTTCTGAAGGATTCTGGGGAAGATGCATGTGCAGAAAGGAAACTGTTACATAGCCAACCTGTTATGTAACCTGTTGTATAACCCCAACCTGTTAATCACCCCAAAGGCAGGAAACAGCAGCCAATCCTGCCAGGGGAAAGGCAGGACAAACTCATGAGCATATAAAAGAGAGGGAGTGCTCAGACTTCAGAGTCTTTCTCCACTTGTGGAGACTGACCCGTTCCCTTCTTTCTGAAACGTATTTTCACTTTGTGTAGCTTCCTTCTTTACTTTCGTTCTTTCTTTTATGTGATAAACTGTTTGTATAAAATTGCTCTGTGTTTGTGATCACTCTATCATCAGCCCGACTTGGTACCAGTAACTCATTCTTGACACTAGGAACCGGGGGACCAGGGAACATCCATACAGGGTTGCTGTGTAAAGGGTCCAGCATAATACCTGAAAATTGGCAGATGCTCAGGAAATACAAGTTCTTCTATAGCAGTGGTCCCCAACCTTTTTGGCACCAGGGACCTTTTTCATGGAGGACAATTTTTTCACAGACCAGGAAGGGGGAGGATGGTTTTGGGATGATTCAAGCGCATTACATTTATTGTGCACTTTATTTCTATTATTATTACATGGTAAAAATAATGAAATAATTATACAACTCACCATAGGTTGGGTACCCCTATCTTATAACATGAGAGCTACAATAACTGGTAGTAGTCAAGCCTGGAGGCCACTACTTGAAGGAGTTATTATAAAAATGGTCTCAGCATCACCTGTGTACCATACTTGATGATTTCAAGGCTCCTTCCAACACCAACCTATTCCTTTCTGACTCCTTCACCTAAAGATGTGTCTGTAACTTTTTAAAATAAGTGTGCCCTAGACTCACGTAGCATAATTTTGACATATGATCTATAATCTAACAACTCCTTGAACAGCTACTAATGTCAATTAAGAAACTGCATTTGCCAGTTTGACGGAGAGGTTAACACTCCAAGTAATGGAGTCCCTGTTTTGATAAGACCTGAGAATAATCCAGAAGGAGGCTTACTGAAAGTATTCATCGCTAAAAGACACATTTTTAGTGCTCCAAGGCTGATTGGAGATGACTAATTCATGGAAAAACTTTTGTTTGTTTTGTCTAGAATTTTTTAAAGCATTAGTTCATTACAAAACAAAACAAAACAACTTTTCTTTATAAAGCCATAGAAATAGAATAGACTCTAAGAGGAACCTATAAGAGGATATCCACTGGGCACACACCCCACTCCTTTACTTACACCCCGAGGATAGCCATGACAAGGCAGTCAGTCACAGCCGGTGTCACCATTGAGTCCTTGCGGGGCCTTGACAGGCTTTATAACATCTCATTCCATGAAGTTATCACAAATCTATTGGTGCTAACAACTACACTTTTGTTTTTAATCTAGTCCATTCTTTTCTTCATGAATTATTCTAAGTCACACAATTATCAACTTCATCCTCAGCATTATTAGAAAAACAAAATTGGGTCACTAGCTCTCTTTTTGATAAAACTTCTCAAAAGAGAAATTCTACAGAGAAATTCATCTTTGGTAATTGACACAGTTTACTCTAATTGGCTGCCATAACTAGTCTGTATCATGAAGATGCTAGCAAGATCAGAAAACTCCTAGATCAGTCTTGGCAAGTATGAACTTACTAACAAAAATGTAGATTTTCTTATTTGTATTAAAATGAGAATTTCTTTAGGTTATACTTGTTGCATGAGATACAAATCTACATGACACTGATTGGTTGTGTTGATTGTTTTGGAGAGGTGGTTAAAACAAGTTTGATGAAAAAGACCATCTAAGCATGACAAATAAGAAGAAACTACAAAGGAAAGGAAAAAAGGATAGTTTTAACTACATGCAAATCTAAAACTCAGTTCCTCAAAAAGATCAAAACCAAAGTTTAAAGACAAAAAACACTCAAAAATATTTGTACTATTTAATTCTAAAATAGAAATATGCTTGATAAATATCACTTACCAATCAATAATATACAACACTGTACTCACTATTAAATTGAAACTAACCAATGAGCACACATGTGTGTAGAGGGAAGTAAAACTCAACGGAAATCAAGAAGGAAGGGAGAGGGAGGAGGGGATGGGTGATAATTTAATGGGTACAATGAATACTCTCTGGGTGACGGGCACACTTGTAACCATGACTCAAGCATTATATAATAAAAGTGATCCACATAACCAAAAATATTTGTACCCCTGTAATACTTTGAAATTAAAAAAAAAAGATAAAACAATACCATAATAGAAAAATGGGCAAAGAACATGAACAGAAAATTCACAAAATAAGTGATAGAAATGGACTTTAAAGTGATTTAAAATATCCAGTTTATTTAATAATATAACAATTTCTAATTAAATTAACAGTAAAATAGAGCTTTCACATATCCAATCAATAAAAAATTTTAAAGTATGATAGTCACCAGTGTTGGTAAAAGTGTGATAAACCAGAGATTGCATGCTCTGATGGAGGAAGGGAAAACTTAAACACTTTTGGAAGTCACTTGAGGAATATGTGTGTGTCAAGGAGCTTTTAGAAGTTCAATTCTTTTGACTCAGTATTTCAGATCTAAATATGTGTTATTAGAAATAATCAGAGATAATAACCAGTGGAGGGTCACAACAGTACTATTTATAGGGGTGAAAAATTGGAAACTATCTAAAATATACAATAAGGGAACTTTTCAACATAGTACAGCCTCATAACAGAATATTAAAGAGCTATTTAAAAATGATGTTTTTCGTACTTTTTTTAATTACAGAGGTGATGATAATGATATAAGTTTAATTGAAAAAAATCAGGTTCAAAAACTTTACTATTGCTGACATTTATTGAATACTTATTACATGACAGCTATTTATCTCATTTACTCTCCAGAATAACCTCACCAATTTGCAGATGAGGAAACTGAGGCTCAGAGAGGTTAAATAACTTCCCCAAAGACATACGTGTAGAAAGAGAGAGAAGCAGAATTCTACCCCAAGCAGTCTGACTGTAGAGTCTGCATGCTTATCAGCTCACGGTTCTCTTCTCGATTTTCTAAGTATCAACAATATTATTCTAACTATCAAAAATATTATTCTAACTGTCAACAATTTCTAAATATCAACAATGTACATAAAAGAGGGAAAGAAAATATCACGCTGCTAATAGTGGATAGCTCTCTGTGGCAAGATTTTTTACTTCTTTCTACATCTTTGGTATTTTTCAAAATTCTGACATGAAGATGTATTAATTTTATATTCTAGAAAACAATTAATTTTTCAATACAAAGACAAAAGCATAATTTCAACCTAACAAATTTGGATATTTGTGTAATTCTGAATGCCACATGCTTGTTCCATATATTGTAATTTTATAGTCGAGAAGGAGCAGTTCCATTTCCCTGAACAGAATTGAGTGAAGTTGACAGCAGGATCGCAGAGGTGGGAGGACAGAGGTGAGGGAGGCAGGGTTTGGAATTACTGCTATCTGTTTGTCATTAGGATTTATTTTCCTTTCCCCCTAAGACCAAAATGTCTTTTAATTATAGGTCAGCTGATTCTGTAACTGAAAATTTGAGTAGCAGATTAAATACAGCCTGCTGTTACTATAATGAGGAATGATTAGGATCTAGAACATATTTCTCTCTTGCATGGAAAAAAGCACCAATTAGTATTAATGAATCACTGCTTGGATGAAGCAGCCAGGTTTCTAGTTTTCCCAAAATATGAGGATGACTTCATTTCACCCAAGATATTTTTTTCCTTCTTCTTCTTATTTATTTGCATTACTTTTTAATGAAATCTTTGCATATAAGAACTATCTGAAGTTTTTAGAGATACTCTTTAGAAATGAGGACGAAGAGTAGATTTAAATTTCTCACATTAAATACAAAGGTACAGAGGCTGAACACTAAAAGCCTATTTTTAGTTACATATCTGAATTAAACCTGTGTACTTTTATTTTGCTAGCTTAGTCAAGAGTTGACTTTATTTGTCTTAATGGAAGAAGTGAGTAGGATACTGTTTGTCAGGGACTATTGGAATAGTCATGCCGTTCATTTGTGGTGTGTGATATAAATAAACCTTTTGGGCCAGGTATGGTAGCTTGTGCCTGTAATCCCGGCTGCTCAGAAGACTGAGGTGGGAGGATTGCTTGAGACCCAGAGTTTGAGACTGCCCTGGGCAACATAATGAGACCCTGTGATGGAAAAAATAAAAAAAAAAAAACTAGCTGGTTGTGGCCTGTAGTCCCAGATTACTTGGGAAGCTCAAGTGGGAGGGTCGCCTGAGCCCAGGAGTTCAAGGCTACAGTGAGCTATGACCACTCCATTCACTCCAGCCTGGGTGGGAAAAAAAATCAAAACATTTTGGGAGGTAATTTGGCATTTTTGTTCAAAAGCCTGAAAAATGTTTATACTGTTTGATAAAATGAATGAATATGTTTCTAGAAATATACCCCAAAGAAATAATTACAGACACACAAAAGATTCATATTTACAATGTGAAAAATTGGAAATCACCTCAAATGTACAACTAGAGATTCCTGTTACAGAAGTAGAAATTCTTTTCTGTCTTGTTCACTGCAGTATCCCAAGTGCCCAGAACAGTGGCTGTTACATAATAGATGCCCAATAAATATTTGTTGGATGAATAAATAACATGTAATCAATAAAAGTCATTTTTTCTAAAAATATTTAAGAGAAGATAAAAAATTGGTATACTAAGCTAATTTAAAGATAAATGAATCTGTATAATTTGCATACTTTTATATGCCTAAGAACATTTGGAAAAGTACAGAATAAACTAACAAGGGGAAATAGGATTAGGGATGGGGGTAGGAAAGATAGATTACTTTAAACATGAAACTTTTTGTATTGTTGATACTTGATCCATGCATATCCTTTTCGATTTTAAAAAAGGTAGCTAAAAGTATATGTATATTTTTATGTGTAATATTTGAAGATTAAAAGACAATTTGAAAGCCCCGTACCAAAATAAAATATTAATTTGTACTTTTCTGCTTTGTAGAATTACTGTAGAAACTTTTTTGTTTGTATTTTTCTAATTTTCTCAATAAGCATGTATTACATTATAGTAAGACTTAAATGATATAAAAAATTACATACATATAATAGGTTGAGGCAAATGCCTTTCCTGTAGAACAATTTGCCTGAGCCTTGGATTATAATTCCCAGGAGGTGCAGGCATGGTACAAGAAGAGCATTTTTATTCTTGAGACTCAGGTATCTTGACAACTAAAAGTAAGGATTAATAGAGAAAGTTTCTGAAGATGGCAAAGTGTGAGAAATCTCTACAGGCTCTGTTGGAGGATGGAGAACCGAGGGGAAAGAAGAGATTGGAATAAAAGTTTTGTAGCTTGATACAGACTGGTACCTCTGCATGCCCTGGAAGATGTACAGCACTTAAGGAATTCTGAACTCTTTGCTGAGTGCTGGAACAAACCCAGCAGAGTCTGGGCAGAAGACTGAAATAGAGCAAAGAGATGGGAGTGAAAAGTGAAAATATGGAGGCAGAGTGAGGGTGACAGAATGGCCTCTGGGGGCCATGACCCTGGGGGTCTCCACTACCTGCTACAGTATTAGTCCATTCTTACGTAGTGGTTTGCAAGAGTCTTTATTGATGTTTTTTCCAAAACTGCAGGCACTCCAGAGAATCACATGCCATTGTGATTCTCTATTCTATTAATAATTATAGCTCTATTTATAACATGATATCCAGGCAGGAGTTTGTATGGATGGATGGACTGGGGGGAAATTGGCAGCTTCATTCCTTTGTGAGCAGCAAAGGTGACTTTATGCAAATACTTTGCTGGAGGTAAAAGTGCTAAATGTTTGGAGTTGTGAAATATATCAGAAAAGATGAAATGGGCTTTGTTATTGCTAAGCAAGAGCTTCATTGCCTCTTCTTCCTCATCTCCCCTTTACTGCTCTACCCAACGCAATCTGGCCTCTGCAAACATCACTCAGCTGTAGCTGATCTCACCCTGGTCTTAGTCGCCTCTAATTGTCAAGTTGGGAGAATGACATTTTTGGTATTTTGTCTTACTTAATCACTCTGAGAAACTTGACACCACTGACCACTTTCTCTTTCATGAAATTCTCTTTTTTGACTTCGATGAATTAAATAGAGGTGTTCCTGAGTGATCTGATACTGGTTCTTTTCCTACTTTAAATGCTGATTCTGGGAAATCTCAAACACTGAGATGCAACTTCCTCATATCCTCTCAAATCTCCATCCCTGCCCTAATATCTCTTTTTAGTTCCACGCTCATAGTTCCAAATGCACACTGACATTATGACCCAAATACCTTATAGACATTCAAACCTAATATTTTTTAATTGAGCTATCTTCCAGAAAATATGCTCATCTATTTTTATTTCCCTTAATTAGTGTAGAAATTATCTAACCCATCTTCTAAGCCACAATGCTAAAGGCTTCCTTCTCTCCTCTATTCCTTTGCCCACTGCCTAGCTCCAGCCCTACCTATGTATCACATAGATCACCTTCTGGCCTAAGGTCACATTCCAGCTTCCTACCACTACTCCTCTCCACAGCCCCACTGAACCTCTCTCTGGCCCCTGAAAACATCACATTTTGTAATGACACATGATGCCCTTAAATATGTTCTTTTTTCTGCCTAAAATGACATTTGCTGCTTTGTCCAACTGATGAAAACTTATTTATCCTTCAGATCTATATGACATGTACCTCCTGTCTGAAGTCTAAGAATTAAATATTCCCACAGTTCTAGTACCACAAAGTATTATATATAGTTCTATTATATTATAATTTTCATTCCATTATATTTCTGTTGCTCCTTTTGTAGCTTTATTTTCCATAGTTCCATGAAAACAGAGATCAAATCAACTTGAGAGGCTTTCCAAGAATATAAAGGAAAAGAAAAAAATACATGAAAGTGATGAAAGACAATATGAAAGATACAGAGGACAAAGAACAGGCATGTAGTATAAAGATTCTGGGTTTTCTTGGATAAGAAATAAAAATAATTGGAACAGAAGAAATAACATAATTAAGAAATATTGTGTGGAGCTAAAAAATGTTTACTTATGAAATTGGAAAGCCTCAACACATTCTTGGCAAAATTAATAAAAAACGTTTTGCACGTTATTTGGGTAAAAATACAAGACAGCATGAAGAAACAAAAATCAGGCTGCATTTTAGTTTTTCTGCCATATTTACAATTTTTGAGGGAGAAATGTGATATAAGCACTTTATTCACAATTAGTCTTTCATATGTGAAAGTGATAGAAAAATATCAGATATACCAGGGTTCAGAAAATACATTGTTTGTGAACATTTTGAAAAAATTCTTAAAGATATAGTCCATCTTCACTATGCTATGAACGCAAATGAGTGCTCAAAATAGGAAGAATAATATTACATAATATTATCAGAATAATATTATCAGAGGACTGATAGATTAGCCTGTAAGACTATCACCAGTTTAGATACACTGTCATGACAAAAGTTATATTAAAAATAATTTGTATCTCGGAATCACAATTGTTTGAACTGACCACCAAAATGAATCTGTAAGAAAGAGTACAGCACAGTAACAGCTTTCATAGTTGTACCTGGATAAAACCTGGATTAAACTAAAGCAATTTGATTGTATGTTCTTTAACTTATTATGGAAATAAACTGATGATTTGGTGCAATTATCCCTGGTGTGACAGGAACCTCTCTCTTAGGCAGAATGTATCTCCAGATTTATAGTTTCAATTAAATAATATTGTTAAATAATATTATAACTATCTAGAGACTATATTGCACACCAAATCCATGGGATTCTTTTAGTCACATGGCAAGGTTGTGGTTTCCAGGCTCCTTGCATTCGGTGTTGCCACATGACTGGGCCCAGCAATAGAATGTGAGCCAAAGTGATATGCAGCAGTTTCAAGCTAGCCCATATAAAATTTACAATCCTTGCTTTCTTTGTTCATCCACTGGCTGAATGGAGAGGAATCCAAGAACATAGAAGAGGAGACAGCCTCAAGATGTAAGGAAACTCTATCCCTGAATGACTGTGTGGAACAGAGTCCCTCATTAGACGAAGAATTATTGAGTTAAGCCACTGAAATTATAAGATCATTTATTAAAGTTATTGTCCTGTCCTTACAAATACAAATATCTTCAAAAACAAATAAAAATAAGTTACCGAACTGTCATGGTGGGGTGTGCGTGTGTGTGTGTCTTTCAGTTTTCTTCTTTCCACTTGTTATTTATATTCCATAGCTCCTTTTATTAGTATAATTTAAGCGAAAAAGTCTTGAGTCTTGCATATGATAATAAACTATAATTATATTATCTCAACTGTTCCATGCTTGAGCTTCTTGTCATGTTTTTCCCATTCTTCAGAGCTCTTATCACGGTGCTAAACCTGTGGTAGGAATTTAGTAATTGATGTCAGTTTGTCTTATAATTGTCCACATGGAAGATTTATATATTCTGCAAGTAGATATCAAAACAGTAGATTTCAATCTTCTAAAAGATACCAAAGCCTTCCTTCATAGATTGTAATGATTCATCTAACAAATGTTGAGTGTTCACTTAGGGAACACACAGTTTTGGCACTGGAGATATAATAGGGAACAAAACAAAGTCCCTACTCTCAAGAAACTTACATTCAATGAGGAGACAGACAAGGAATAAATAAGCACATAAACACATAATACAATGTCAGGGGCAATAACTTCCATGTGAAAAAAATAAAGCAGAGTTCAGGGGGGAGGACTTTGGACAAGAGAAAGGGACATTATTTTGCCTCAGAGCAGAAATGATGTCTGAGCAGAGACTCAAGAGATATAAAAGAATATATCCTGTGAATTTTGGTGGAAGAATGTCCTGGGCAGAGAGAGGAGCTGTGTAAAGTCCTGAGGCAGGAAGGAGCTTGGAATGTTCAAAGATTAGTAGAATGAGTTTGATCACAAACTACAAAAAGAACGGGAGGAGATGGTATCAGAGAAGCAATGACTTATGGACCATACCAAAGAGTTTGAAGTTTATACTATACAGTATTAGAGTTTCTTTTAAGCATAAAACCTCATTTGATTGTCACAACAAACCTGAAAGATATTAGTATTATTTGAAGTTTCAAATGAAGAGAAGGCTAGGAGAATTTTTTTTTTTTTTTTTGAGACAAAGTCTCACTCTGTCACTCAGGCTGGAGTGCAGTGGCACTATCATAGCTTGCTGCAACTTCCAACTCCTGGGCTCAAGCGATTCTCCTGCCTCAGCCTCCCGAGTAGCTGGGACTACAGATGTGCGCCACCATGCCCAGCTAAGTTTTCTATTTTTGTAGAGATGGGGGTCTCGCTGTGTTGCCCAGGCTGGTCTTGAACTCCTGGCCTCAAGTAATCCTCTCACCTTGGCCTCCCTAAGTGCTCGGAATGCAGGCATGAGCCCCTGCATCCAGCGCAGAATTTAAGTAACATACCCAAAGAACAAAACAAGTAAGAGCTAGAATCTAGATCATATACCAAATCTGGTTGGCTCCAAAGCCTGTTGTCAAATCACCACTGGGAAATTCTGCCTCCAGAATTTTGTCAAGCCCTTCCATGTATGTAAATGTATGTTATATGGTATCTCACATATTCAAGATTGCAAGCAATCCTCTCTTTCGAATTTCGTTAGTCTAGAGCATTTCTTCTTCCTTGAGGGAAATCAAAAGTTTCTCCTCCCTGCAAGAAGGTTGAGAAAATCTACTGTGAAACAATGACAACCAATTTCTTGGCCTTCATCACTAGAGCATATTGGGGTTTGAGGAATTTTCTATAAAAACTTAAAAATTTTACATTTGTTTGGGTGCTGTCCTTAAAACAATTAACTATATTCTGGGTTATGTGACCTCCTTAGAACCAAGAACTGTCTAGTGAATTGAGTGCCTACACTGCATTTATGTTTAGGATGGTGCTGGCACCCACGCCAAGTTGTGCTACTTTCTTGTTGGGCTAATGGAAGAGGTGGGATAAGTGGCAGCCAGCACTCAAATGATGATCACTAGCAAATGAAGGATAAGTGATGTCAAGGTGGCCTGTGGAAATGGATTGTTTTTTTCAGTACTTGAAGCTGAAAAAATGTGAGAAGGACAAATTCATCCCAGTATACCCACAGTCTTCCAGAAATGCCTAATAGAAAGTAACCTTGACCATTATTTGGCAGCCAATTTAGTTTTAGCAAAACACCACCATTTGGCATATTAAATAACTGTTCATTTGAACTGTATTGGTCCTGAAGTTTTATTTTGTAAATTTGTGTTGATTTTATAGCTGTGTAGAGCTGCAGCATTAGTAAATTGTACCTACTTTGTGTTGGTATATGTTAAGAAGGTGCTTGATAAAAATAATTTAAATTCACATTGGGGTCTGCAGAAATGTTTCTTTTAAAAGAGATTCATACATTTCTCAAAGGTAAGAAACACTGATTTAAAATGTACACCACATGTAGAAGAGAGAAATGTTAATATACTTTGGTAACTTGTTAGCATCAGGACTGTAGTTCCAACATATATACAATAAATGTAGCTCAAGCTAGATGACTTAGTCTAATTTAACTACAGGGATGTTTGTTATAGTGCTTTTTATGATGGTGACTATTAGAAACCATTTAAATTCTTATCATTAGAGTATTAATTAAATAAATGACAACATTACATAATTGAATACATTTTACACTTTAAAGTGACATCATAGGTACATGTTTATCAACTTAGAAAAATGTTCACTGTATATTGTTAAGTGAAAAGACTAAACAACAAAAGTGTATATATAGTTTAATCCTATTTTTGTAAAAATATGTGGTTGTATGTAATGTATATGTGAAAATTTACACATGGAAAAAGGCCTGTGAAAATATACAGCATGGGATTTAGAGTGATCCTCTCTGGGCTATGGGATTATGACACTTATATTTTCTTATTTTGTTTTATCTGTATTTTCTAACTTTTCCACATTGATCAGAGATGGATTTTGCAACTAAAAAATTAAATTCAAAAATGTAGTTTAAATGTCATAAAAAATTTTTCAAAATAACCATATCATTTTGGAAAGAGGCACCAAGGAGAGCTTTCAACAGATTACATATGAAAGATTAAAGAGTAGGTGAGGCAAATGATGGTTCACAGATTTTAATACTCCTTTGAGAAATATGAAATAAAACCAGAAATACTCATTGGAAATAACAAGATGGGGCATGACAAAACCACACCTGGGAATAACTTACTTAATCTAAAATGTGGATAGTTTCTCACAGTTCTGGGATGTAATTCTACTCTTTTATCTTTCCTAAATGAAAATAATGGAAACTAGTATTTTCAGGTTATAGTTTTCCACTAAGAAACTAAAGGCATTTTTTTGAAGAGTAAAATGTTAACAGTTATTTCCTGATAACTCATGGTCATAAAAAGAAACATCCTAATCATTTATATAGCTCATAATTTTGAGAAATAAAATGTCATGTATGAATCCAAAATAGTAATATTTGAAATGATTATACATTTTCCTTCAATTATTCCTGTAGAAAATTTAGAAAGCATAGGAAATTTCAAAATATAAGGCAAAACATGCATATTTTCACCACCCAGGGGGGTAACTGTTAACATTTTAATGTGTTAGATTTTTTTATCATCATATATGCTTTAAAACTGTCTGGATATAGTAAACTTAGCATCTTATAAACTAATTTTAATTTAAAATATGCTTAGAGCATTTTTCTGCACCTGAAAATTCTTAGAAAACAAAAATGTTAATAATTTCCTAGTAATCCTTTATTAAATACTTTTCAGGTTGTACAATATTTTAGTTTTAATTTTTTCTGTTACAAAAAAATACCTAGAGAAGCATAAAACTTTGAGCTTCTCTTTAATTATTTTCTTAAAATAAATTCCAGAATTAGAGTAACTGGTCAAGATGTAGACAGTTTAAAGATATTTACACACATTATCACTTTTGTTATGCTTCTGAAAGACTGTACCTGCTAATACACCTACTATTGTTGAAAATACCAAATCTTTCCCAGTCCATGAGAAATACCTGGAAGGAAGAGACCCTGGGGATTCTGCTTTAATTTCTACATGCCTCTGTACTTTGTATTCAGACCTAAAAAGGAAATAAAAGAGCTATAATAATTGTAAGTTTCATTACTGATCAGAAGAATGATTGAAACACCACAAAGGAAAAACCTTCCCAGCTTAGTTAGACAGATGGCAGAAAAAAGCTTGACAGTTACCAGAGCTGACAACTCCTTCATGATACAATTTCCAGAGAAAATGGAACACATGGCAGGGACCTTCTATCCCTGTACTTTGGACAGAGTCATTTCCCAGAGTACAGTAAACATCCCAGGGTATGCTGTTGAACCAAGCTAGAAATAAAGACCAAGGCCTGGAATCATTTAATTGCTATTCAAGCATCTCTGAAAGTGCTTGAAGACCCTCCCAGGGAGGAAAATCCCCTTCTGTATAACATGAGGGAATTGCTAATAACAGAGGATGTCAGAAAGGCCATTTTTAAAGAGAAGATTTGGCTTGGGATCCTGGAATTCAAAACATCCAATGCATCAGGTAAACCTTTATATTAAATTATAAATATTTAAAGTTTCCTCTTCTTATAAGAAGTGGAAGTAGTTTTATGCTTGCTTGTTTATTTGTTTATTTTTAATGCTGAAAAAGAGAAAAGGTGCTCCTCCGTCCCCTGACCCCTACCTCTGAGCCCACCTGTGGAGGTGTTCTAACAAGAAACTCTACTATAGAAACATATATGTATGATATGTGCATCCCAAAAGATTGGATTCTAGCCTTTCTAGTGCATGTCCACACTACAGGGTTCAGGTGAAGAGAGGAATAATGTATGTGGGCTCTATTTGACTTTGAGCTACACTCAATGACCACCCTAACTATTTTATGCCAATCTCGTGATGCTTTCCCTACAGAACCTAAGTTTCATAGGAGCTAAGTGTATCTTTCCTATTCACTGTTGTATCTGCTACACAGAAATACTATTGAACCAGCAGAGTATAAGAGTGCCTGCTTTCCCATCATAATCTTACCATCACAAGGAATTCATTTTGGTTTTTAATCTTTGCCAATTTGATAGTCAAAAATGGAACTCGTTGTGTGATACTGGTAAAGTTAAACATAAACTCATATGTTTATTTATCTTTTGTAATTTGCCTCTTTGTGTCCTTTGTGTATTTTTTCAATTAAAATATTCCTCTTTTTCCTGTTGATGTAGAACTTTTTTATGTATCAAGGATAGTAACCCTTTGCCTGCCATATATGTTGCAAATATTGCATCCCCAGTTTATTATTTATAGAGTTTTTAATATACAGAGAATTTTAACTTTTTTCCTCAAATTTATGAATGTTTTCCTTTGTGGTTTTTGCTTTATACTTAGAAAGCCCTTTTCTGTGGTATGCCAAACTTTTTTTTTTTGTAGCTTAATTTTAAAAATTAACCCATCTCACTACATTCAACAAGACACAGCTTCAAGAACTTTAATATTTTTTTGCTGTAAATACTTAATTTGCGTAGTTGAATTTTTATGTTTTTATATTTCCAGGCTTGCTAAGCTGCAGATGTCATCATGATGAGCATTCAGTACTGGAATGTCTTCTTATTGGTCCCAAATTCTAAAGAGGAATAACTCTACTAATTATTACTATAACCTCTCATGACTTCTTCTTTGCATGGAGTCATTTCAAAAAAGCCTTAGAAAATAATGTTGATTTTTTTTTTTGATAGTGTAAAAGGAGTGACTCAGGGGTCTTACTCAGAGGAATATGGGGAAAACTTCCTAAAAGTAATCTTCAGATAGTTTTCTTTTCCCCCAAAATTCCATACTCATAGTGGCAGCTAAAAATATCTAACACAGTCGTTTTTATTCAAATAGTCCCCTATATTTGCCCTATTTCTTCTCCTCTGAGTCTAGGCGCCAGCGAGTTGAGTGTCCACTCTGCCTCTCACTGACTACCTGGAACATCTTTCTGTTACCCAGAACTCAGTGTGACAGAGAGCCATAGCAATCCGGAATCCTTCCCTTTGGAGAACTTGAGAAGGAGGGCATCTGCAGATATTGATCCAGCAATAATTTTCAGTAAAAGCTACTGTTTTTACATGGCAAGTGATGGTAATTTAATGCCACCTATGATGAAAATGGTAAAGCTCTTAAACTCTACTTATTAAATCATTAGATAAGTCTCTTTAACTCTGATTCTTTTATAGTGTTACTTATTACCCTTTTCTCAAAGGAAATTATTTGCCATAAGTTTCTTGACCTGTTTTATAAGCTTCCCTGATATCATTGTGCTCAAAGTTGAGCTTACTCAAAGGTGGGCCAAGCCTCTCCAGCTCACGCAGCAACTTTGGTCAACTTTTGTTACAACAACAAAAAAAGTGCTCTCTTCTTCCAAGTGATGCCAAGTGAATTCTTTTACTGTAGGCCAAATTTCAGCCTCCAGGTGGCCTTCAGCCAGGCCTTCGCATGCAGGGCACAACCTACATAATTGTACAGAATGACAGGGCATTTGATGCCTCCCAGTTATGAATATAACATAAAGTAGAAAAGTAGCAATGTGGAGACTTATTCTAGGAAGTTCCCATACCAATATCTTGAGTTGGATGAGCCATGGCTCTGATGAACAATTTTAGGCACTCTTACAGAGAAGGCTGATACATTAAAGGAAATACATGATCATTAAAACACTAGCTATGCCATTTAGGTCCTTTTACCCCAACACATTAAAAAAAACAAAAAAACAGAAGTTTCTGGTTAATATAGTACCATTTTTGCTTCATTTTGCCTGTGATGTACTTTTATATTGGGAGACTAAAAGAGTCAATATTTATTTTTTAAATGAATATTATATGAATTGGAGATCTATTCTTATTAAAAAGTATAAAGAGAAAGGCAATTAAAAATGTTCATGTTCTTCTCTAATAGAGATGGATGGATCATCTACTAAGTGACATGAGTATCTATAGAAGGGATACTTCTAAGGCTGGTAGAAAACATCTACCTAAGCTGGTTCCAGGGTCTGGCTACTGAGCTCCCTTAATCTAGGATGAGTTTCCTTGTTGCCTGACTCCTACCACATCCCTTTTCCTTGAGATTTAGGTAGACTTTGTTTTTTAGGACTTATAGTCCTTGGTAAGTGTTTTTGGAAACACAATATTCTGTATCATTTCAATTTCTGTTTCAACACTTTGGATGGGCTGGTTGATGGGGCAGAGAGAATATGAAGACAGGTGGGCCAGGCACAAAGGAGAACTGTGGGGTATAGGCTGCCTGGGACCAGTGGGAGGAGCTGGCAGTGGAATGTGCTGCATGTTTGGTGACCTCAGTCACCAGGAGCAAGCTAAAGGACTTTCTTTTTTGATTGGTGGTGGTGGTGGCCAGGAAGAGAACCACATCTGTGCCTCTAACCAAATAGCCTTTCTCCTGGGCTTCACTTTTAGTCTTAACCTTATGCTACTCACTGAAGTCTTCATGCCTGTCTGTGGGTCCTCTTAGGCAACTCACAGTCTTTTGAACACTGGCTGATAGCTTTGACAGAGCTTCTGGTTAGCAGGGCCTGATTACCTCTGCTCCCTGCTCATCAGTAAAGATAAAGTCATCCCCATTCAAGGGACAATTTAAAACTTTTAGTTATGCTAGATTATATTTTCCAGAAGAAGTTTTGTGTTCTTGAGGCGTTTATTAATATAATCCTTGAGATTGCCAAGTATTATCTGTACTTCTGTCCCTTTCATTCTCAGGTTGGTCAGTTCCTTGGGAGGATTTGCATCAGATTTGTTTCTGGCCAGGTATTGCCTTTGCATATCTATCCCAGTTTGGACAGTCACATAGAAACAGATCATATAATAATTCATTAGAAAGACTATTGAACTAGGTGTCAAAGGACGGTAGCTCTGATTCTGGCTGAGTCTCTAAGGAGCCTTGAGAAAGTCATTCGGCTTCTCTGCTTCAATTGCTTCACACGTTGAAGAAGTAAAAGAATGCTTGCCTTACTTCAGAGGCTCGTCCTGAGAATCTTAAACATGAAAGTACTTTTGCAAACTACATAGCCCTCCCTAAATGCATGTGGTTTTTTTTTTTTTTTTTTTTTATGAGGAGGCCCTGCAGCCTCCTACCTGAGGGAGGCTTTCGCAGAACCTCCCTGCCCCCACCCATCACTGGCACTCCTGCTGCTCTGTTTGGAGAAACACATTTTATGGCGGCACAGATACAGACCTGGATCACGGGGTCACTGCTGTGTTTCCATTACAAATACACAGGCTTCGGGCTTCAGCCCTTTCCACATGCTGAACTTCATCGGAGTCCCATGTGTTGAGAGCCTTCTGGAAGAGACCCAACAATTACAGAGGAGTACACCATACAGGCTTGGCCTGAATGTAATTTAAGCCTGAACTTTTGGGGGACTGTTATGGGGTCCCATCCTGCAGTCTTTCAACATGGGAAACTCTCCTGGGCATGGAAGGTTTGGAAATTCTTCAAGACTGGGAGGTACAGCCTTTAGGATTGAACATCAGGATGGACCCTTTAACCAGAATGGAACTTAAATCTCATTTTACGAGCCTGCTAATTTTCTGTCTGTGTGGCCTTTTACTTGAAATAAATAAGCAAAGGATATAGTTTTAAGTTCAGTGGTTTTCATGCTCCTGGGGCTGATTTCTCCTTTGCCCCCCCAGGTTGATAGTAGATCACAGTCATAGAAATAGATCCAAATGGATTTTGCAGAGATAGTCAAAAAGCCATGCCAACTTGGCCCCCTTTGTGCAGTAAGTACAGTGTAAGTAGCTGCCAGATAGGGAACAAAGAACCCCAAATCAATTATTGATTACTTTGGTTCCCCCTTAGGTTCAGCAAACCACAGCTACATAATGGAATTCAGCACCCAGAATATGACTGTGGAGAATTAGGGGCACATGTCCACAATATTCTGGCTCTAATGTATAGGTCAAATCCATGTTTCTGTGAACCTGTCTTTTTTGTCACATTGTTGTCCAGTATTCATGAGTCTGACGTAGACACAGAGACCTGGGCAAAGGCTGGGAATGAAAACAAAATCAGTGGTATTCATTCATCATCTTGTGGTGACCCTAGTGCTGCCATTATACTGAAAGTCAGTATGGAGGAGCTGATGCCAAGGCCCTTGGTTAATCCTCTCCATTATAGTACCCTTTATTTATCTTTTCAAGATGTCCACTGTGGCTAGGAATGTGTTCTCTGCACATCATAAGCACTCACTACATTCTTTTTTTTTTTAATATCATCAGTTTACCCTTAAAAAAAAAGCTGTAAACCAATAACTTCTGTATAGAAATAAAGTAATTACATTAAAACATAATCCTCAAAGAAGTATGTGGCACCTGAATTAGGTAGTTCGTCAGGAAACCCTCTATGGAGTCAGGAGTAAATAGGTAACTCAATTCTATAGACCAAAGCTTGGCAAATTTTTCTGTGAAGGGCTAGGGCCAGATAGTAACTATTTTTGGCTTTGTGGGTGATAAGGAGTCTCTATTGAGAATACTTAATTCTTCATTGTAGCACCAAGTCAGCATAAACAATACTTAAATACATGAGTGTGGCTTAGTCACAATGAAACTTTATTTAAAAAATAGATAGTAGGCCAGATTTGGCCCAAAGGCTGTAGTTTTCTGACTCCTGCAATAGGCTACTGTGCACAATATTACAGGTGTGGGCAATAAAAAATTCGGCAAACAATAATTAGTGTCTCATGTACTGCTGTAGATACAGAAATGAGTTAAGACCCATTTTTATTTATATACATTGTCTATCAGCTATGCGAAAATGGAGGGTTTAACTTGGGAATGGATAACAGATACATATTTAGCTTTAACTCACATTGTGTGAGGCACTCTCACATGCCTTATCTTATTTAATCTTCAAAGCAATCCAGTGAAGTAAGCTCATTATTTCTAGTTTACAAATGAGACAAAATAGACTCAGAAAGGTTAAGCCACGTCCCCCGTTAAATTTACACTAGTTAGTAGTGGAGCTAGGGTCCAACCCAGACCACAAGAACATTATTACAGATGTCCTACATGACAGAGTTTCTTTGAGCATAAATAGTTTATTTTGAACAAGAGGAGAAAAGATAGGAAACATCTTGAATCTAAATAAGGGAGCTAAGAGGAGGACTGGGTGTCCAAGACCACTTTTAGGGTGGGTTTTTGTTTTGTTTTGTTTTGCTTTGTTTTAACATTAACATTGTGGCTATGTGCTGGAAAGGACATTCATTCTTCATTCTTTTTTCATTACTTTGGAATTGTTGCAACCATTATGCAAAACCAATAAAAGGAAAACTTAAAAAAAAAATGTCCTTTGGCAGGCGGTGCCCAGCTAAGGAGCAGCATGGGTCTCGAGGGAAAAGAATATGCATTTTGTAAATTGTCTTAAGAGACAATTTATGGTTTAGAGAAAACAAAACAGGAAATTTAATTAAAAGGAGAAACATATTTAAATAATGCTCAAATGATGACATAACCAACCAAAGTCCAGAAATCACAACCTAGAGTCAGGCATTGTCAATTACATGAATTTTCTGGCCTTGGTTGGTAGTGTCCTTAAGTGAAGAGATGTGTTTGATTATTTAATTGGTGCTGAATCACAACTTTTGAATAGATGAAAACTTAACTTCTTAAATTGGAAATATGGCCCTAAATACAAGGTTCTTGGAATATCACTGCTGAAAATACTGAAATACAACCTTTATTCTGATATCATAAATTTTGGTGCCTGTCTCTGGATTGACAAAATTTTACCCTAGGATGACCTTGGGGTATGTTGAGCAGGTGTCCTTTCTTCCATGCTCAATATCTCTTGGGGAGTAAGGGATTAAAAAATATCTGTTACAAGAAAACAGAGTTTCTATTAGAAAGAAAATCAAGAGTCATTTGCTACCAACAGTAGTAAATACACACACACAAACACACACTTTTTTTCATGTTGTGTCCAATAAAAAAAGTTTCAGGAAGATAAAGTTGATTCCTAATTTAAATCAGTATACTACATCAACAACCTTCTTCTATTAATTTTTGTTTGGTTTTCCGAGATTCCTGAATAGCAGAGAGTAAAGGAGAGAAACTCTGGATACTTGAGTGAGTTTAAATTCTGAATCTTCACTTGAGTATTTCTGGAAAAGGGTCTCTTTTCTTCATTACTTATAAAATAATACTAATATATATGAAGATGAAGATTTTCACATACTTCCCCTTTTTTCTATATTCTACAATATAGTCATATGAGTTAGATTATACAGTGATATAGCCTCTATTTTACAGTGAGGATACTGAGACATTATGCTGGGTTTTTTCCCACAGTCAAGCTCTTAACTACTACCCTAATCTGCCTCAAAAGGGGACCTAAAAGCTGCTCTGTCATTCAAGTATGATGACCATGTCACTGATTCAGCCTCACCAAGAGATGTTTGTTGACTTGTTTGATTCTATTATTTTGTTGTAATGAGGTTGGGTTTATAAACAACACATATAAACGTTCTTGCTCAGTCCATTTTGTGATGAATGGTAATTCTGGAATGCCTGATCAGGTTCAGCAGTTAGTTAGAACACAACTAACCACATCACATGGTCATTGACCACTAACCATACAGGAAGTCTATTAATTTTTTATCCTGTCCATCAGAGATGAAATTCCTTAGAGCAAGAACTATATCTATTCCATTTTGTATCTCTAGCACCTGGCACAGGGTATCTAGTTTTTTAAAAAGTCACTTAAAGGAATCAGTTTGGTGAGTAGAAATTAAACATGACTTGATTTATTTTTATAAATATTTTATGTGGTATGGTAGATTATTTGCAACATGGCTGCTATAATATCTGTCTGTGTATGCATGACTCTGGGCTTAGCCAGGTGACTTTCACTGATCAACAAAATGCAGCAGAAGTGATGGTGTGTGACCCTAAGTCTCAAGAGGACTCGCAGCTTCTGTTCTTAGAACCTGGCTGCCTGTCCAGACTATCCTTCTGGAAACATGTGGCCCAGCTGGCAGTGATCACCAAACTATAGAGATATTGTTGAGGCTAACTTATTCCATAAAGCCCCAGTTTAGCCACTGGATAACTGCAGCTTCATTAGTGACCCTAGATCAGGAGTCCCCAACCTATGGGGAGTTGTATAATTATTTCATTATATATTACAATGTAATAATAGAAATAAAGTGCACAGTAAGTGTAATGTGCTTGAATCATCCCTAAACCATCCCCACACTCCCTGGTTGGTGGAAAAATTGTCTTCCATGAAAACGGTCCCTGATGCCAAAAAGGTTGGGGATTGCTGCCCTAGATGGTGACCTAAGCAGAAGAACTTCCCAGCTGAGTATATTCAAATGAATAACCCACAGAATAATTAGAAAATAAAATGGTCATTTCTTTAAGTCACTAAGTTTTGGGGTGATGATATATACATATATATATGTATATATCAATAGATAACTGATACCTCTGGGCTTTTGAAAGCTGAATATTTTCACCTTTGAAGTGAATAAAACCAATTTAATCATAAGAAACCAACTAGAAACACCCTCTTGAAAAATCTCTTGCAGATGAACACATCTCCATCACATGAAGTTCTTCAAAAATAATAGACAGGGACATTGTTCTTACTTTTTTATTTTTCATAAAGGAGTCAGTGATATGAAACCAAATTTGCAGGTCAACCTATAGGCATTTCTCACAGAATGAGGACATATGTTTGGTTAGACCTATGTTTTATATTGTTTGATAATATATTTAGTGAAAAGAAATCTACCAACATTGTTTTTCTTTGAAATTTGATTTGCAACAATAATAGTTTCATGATAATAAACTTGGATTTGAGGAGTGGTCATTAGGGGAGAGTAAAAATAAAATAAAACATTGGGAGAAAGTTTTTCTGCCCATTAAGATACAGAGAGCTCAGATCACGGAGGCATAAGAGAAGGCTGGACTTATTTGAAAAAACAGTAATAACACTGAGAATAAGAAGAGGTCATGCATGTGCTAGAAGACTGAGGGTCTTGTCTTGGGGAGAGAAAAAAGGGGTTTTCACATTTTCCAAGGCTTTATAGGCTTTCTTAGTTTACTAAAAGCAGCAGGAAATCACTGTCTTGTTATAAAAACATTGCCAAAATAATATTAAATATAGTGCAATTACCATATCATTGGCAGTGAGTGAAGCACTTTAAACACATTATCAATCTTACAACAATCTCATGATGGGAGAAATATTGTCACAATTGTCTAGATAAATAAACTGAGGCTTAGGACTTGCTAAGGTCACACAAGTTCCTGAGGGATCACTTGAAGACCCAAGCCCAAGGTGTCTAATCCCAGAGCACTTTCATTTAACCACAATTCTAGAGTGTTATATTCTTTAGAAACTAAAATGTGATGAGAGACATGAGGAAGAAAAATACCCAACAAGCTGTGACATCCAACCGTTATAGAACTGGAAGACATTTTAACTAAAATGTTATCTTGCTCATGTCATTGTCATCATGCTACCTAATTCATCTCAGATGAAAATGGAACTTGTTATGGGGAAGAAACTTATTCTCTCTAGTACTATTTTTTCCCTTCACAATACCAAGTGGATAGCTTTACTTGAAAAATCATTTTTTCCCAAACTAAAACAATATTATTTTTAGTTAGCATTTGCCATTGTGTAGAAATATGTTTTGTTCATTGTGTAGACTGTAATCAAGATTGAAACAAATTCAAAACTCTGTCCCAGGGATGTGGTTGAAAAGTACCAACAGACGTGAATTCTCTAATAAGGCAGGACTACTGTTAGATATGTTTTCTACTTCCAGTGAAATTAGGAAAACTTTATATCTGAGAAAGCAAATTAAGAAAATAAATCCCTTTCCAAACTATCTCCATTAAGGAAACTCTCTGTGTTATACCATATATGCTTAATTCTCTTTGCAATTCAACTGCAAGGCATGGTGTTCTGTTATAAACCTCTGGAATACAGAATCACACAAATATGGAGTAAATACAGAGCTGTTTCAGATGTCAAATGAATGAGCTGAGTAGAAAACCTTTCTGAACATCTGTTTATACAATACCAAAGAAAGTTTGGATATCAAACCACTTTAGAGCTCATGAATGATAGTGGAGTTTAGGCACTCTGAGAGGTTTCACCTACAAATTTCTTTTTAAATTGATATTGCCCACAAAGATAGGAAAGATTTCCAATCCAAAAACAATCAGCTACTAATTGAGGCGCTCATGTTCCAACCCGAAGCAAATCTCTGCTGTAATAGATACTAAGAAATAAAAGGGATAGGATGTATGGTATTAATTAATTGATTCAGGACACCCCTTTAGCATGCCTTTGACATCTACTATATTTTTTCCTTTTAATTTTTTAATTGCTTCCCTAGGCAAGTACAGATAACTATAAATAGGAACGAAGGACAGAACGCGACTAGGGCAATTTGAAAAGCTCGCGTCATGTGGTGAAGTAACATTTGTATGATTGAAATGAACCAGACTGCTACTCGTGCTGTGACCACTTCAGGTTATCTTCATAAAATGAGATCACAAAGGGGCCTTTCAGTACCAGGTGTACTGGACAACCTTGATGGTGGAAAACGGGCTGACCCAGCTTAACTTCTCAGTTACTGTCCCAGCTGGCTATTAAATTTTTTTTTCTCAAATTTTGTTTCAGTTTGAGTAATCTTTGATCATTTAGAACATACTGTTTAAAATATTCCTATCTGACAGGAAAGCATGTTTTGGGAAAATCTCACATCACATTCTCTTTGGTGACTGTTTGGTAAGGTAAGGAGGACAGGAAACAATTAGAAAGTGGACTCTCTCTGTTCCAGGTTGAGGGAGTGTGAAACTCGGGAGAAAGAAGATGAAAGCATAAGATGATGTGTTTTTTCACCAGTGTGGAGACTGAAATGTACAGAACACCATTGTTTACAGCGTCTCTGGGCTGTGAATCAGCCGTGATTGCAGCTGGCTGGGGCAGACTGGAAGGGTAGCATCATCAAAACCCAACTCATTTTTTGAAAAACACAAATCCTTTACACTGCCTGTGGACAAAATTACTGCCTGACATGCTAAACCTATTAAATATGTATTTTGCAAATTTTGAAATGAGGGAAAATGCTATGTAAAAATTTTTACAGATGCTGAATGATTGTAAATGTGGTTAAAGATGTGGGACTTGCTCCAACTTTGTTCTTTCATGGATTGCTATTAGCTTACATTTGAAATCTCTGTTGGCCACGTATTTCACATTGTTCTTCCAAATGTAATCATTTCTCTCTTTTATCTGATCTCCTACAGTCTCTCTGTTTTCATCAATATCTGACAGCAATTCCCAAAGATCCAATATAGTCCACTCTAATATCCTTATGTGTACTCTCTTCTCTCTTTGAAATCTAATACCTTAGCAGTGAAATAATTTATTGTGCATTATTTAGACTTTTATTTTTTGCATGTGTTTTGATACTATCCTTTTGAAAGGGGTTATTTGGAAATTTAAACCAACTGTTCACCAAAAGTTATGAAAGCATTATTAAGAATTTTTCTCTTTTTAAATCCCTTTTTAAGCCTTCATTTTTTTAGTGTGCTATGGCAAATGCCACAAAGTCCGTGGGTCTGGCAATGATGGGAAAATGAGGATGAATACTTCTTAGAGCTCTTACTCATGGGTAAAGCCATACAGAAGATCCAATGAGCCAGAAAAATCAGTGACAGTTTTATTTTTCTCAGAAACCCTTAGATTATGTGGCTGTCAGAACCTGGAGATGTTTAATTCATTGAATTTGACCTTATGTTGAAACGGCTGTACCACCAGTATACTTGCTAATAAATAAATGAGAGCTACTTGGTTCCAAATTGCGTGTACTATATTTCTATTCATCTTGAGTCCATTTTATAGGTGCTATCTGAGAATCAGTTTTTATGAGTACATTACATTCTAATATGTGCATTGTTAAATTAAAGGGAAAACTTGTTCCAGTGAAGTAGTTGGCAGAAAACTATAAATCTTGATGGATAGGAAAATATGCCTTTCAATAAAAAAGAAAGAAAGAAGCCGATACAGAAAGCAAGCAAACCAAGGAAACTGGTGAAAGACTTCTCTGAAAATGAAGCCTCTGAACAGCATCTAGCAATATCCATTCTTTTCCAGCGTTTATGGTTACTCCACTCTCATATGGCCCTTCTCCTCTTTGCTCTTCCCTTTTACTGGAGAAAATTTTGGCTCTGCCAAAAATTTGAGACTAGAATGAAAAATGTTTTGCTTTATTGCTAACCTGTGAAAATGTGTTTTTTTGCCAATGTGCTGGTTGGGATTTTTATTTTTCTTTCTCGCATAGCTCTCTATTCCTGGCAGGATAGATCTTGACGCGTAAATAAAATTCCATCATAAATAAGTAAACTATGGTTGGAATAAATAAGTAAAACTTGGTTGGAGTCTGAAAAACTCTATTTCTTATTCTTTTGCTCACACGAGATATACTTTCCACTGCTTGTTACTGAAGATCGCACCTCCCCATCAGAGTGGACAGGCAAAGGAAATATCTGGATAAAGGAAGCTTCCATTCTTTAACCAAGACATGAGCATATAAATTAAGCAGTCTCACTGGGTGGTACCTACAGCCCTAAGCATCTTTAAGATAGTTACAAGATGCTCGCTCTGTTAATAGAATTTTGTCTTTAGAGACCATGTCTATGCTTTATAGACATGAGTGAACATATTGGTTCATTCAATTTTTTTAGGTGCTCTGGATACAAATGGTGGACAAAACAAAGATATCTGTCTTCATGCAGCTATTCACATTTGCAGTTTTAGTTAATTGTTGAGCCAACCAATTAATTATATGATGACATTGACTAAACCTGAGTTATGTACCACAGTTATGTGACTGTGTTAGGTGTTATGACACAAAGACTTTATCCTCTCAAGGAGCTCTCAGTCTAGTAGTGAAGAAAGACATCTAAGCCAATACATGCAATTAATTATTATAATTGCACTGATGAACCATGGTAGAGTAAGTGCTCAATACTAGTGGGCCATGTAAATTGGGTAGCCAGTATTTTTTTCCTGCAATGGCCAGTATTTTCTCTAAATTGCCACATTAGAACTTGGTATCAACTGGATGTGACCTCCCTTTTCTTATGTGCTTACCTGTGCTTTACAAAATTTGTGCTATGAACATTAGTTGTTTCTCTATATCAAATTAAATTCATCTCATAAATTCAGAATTTGCCAATTCAAAAATTGTGATGCACCAGATACTTGTTATAATAATTACACTGGAGATATAAAGTAGATCAATCATCTTGGTTCTCATACACTAAGGTTTAGTTACTGAAGGACAAAACTAGTCTTAACTGGTATATTTTTATCAGCCAGGAACTCTTATAACCTGGAGTCCAGAGATGGCTTTGTTATGTGCACCAGTATAGTTTAGACACAGGATAGATTGATGCAATCAAGAATGAGTATTCTAAACAAACAAACAAAAATCAGTAAGAGTGTGATGGCAATGCTTAAAGAAAAGCTATTCTGAAGATATAGATTCTTATGGAAAAAATAAACCAGGATTAGAATTGCTTTATGGCATTTGATATGCAGCTGTAGAAAGCTCTTCCTGATCATGTCTGGATGAGATACCCCTTGTAAGAGCTATTTTGGCACCGCATGTATACCCTAGACTAATGCTCACCACATGGCACTGAAATTTCTTGCTTCAATGTCGGCATCTTCAATGCAAACAATGAGGGACCAGTGATATCTGATTGGTTCTGTCTGTCCACATAGGAGGCACTCAATATTTGTTCACTTTGAATTGACTACACAAGTTCTAGCCAAATGTTTAATTATCATACAGTTGACCTAGATGGTAGCCTCTTTACCCATGGTGAGGAAGGGGATAAATAGGACTCCAAGATTATTTTGACAAGCAACAGTACTAGACTTTAAAAAGTCCTGCTAGGGTATAACACTAAAAGGAGTTTTGATATGATCAAGTATACTTTTTGTGTTTTTTTTTTTGTAACCAGACAGTGCTTAATCTTAAAAGTTTGTACTTCTATTGGCTCCAACTCATCTTCATGCTGACAGACTTGTCACTAGAAAGGCTTCATGAGGTCATGTTAAAATGTGGACATCAAGAAATAAATATGCCACATTGGAGACAAAGTGAGTGTCATTGGCAGGGAACAAATGCCATCTCTGGTCACTTTGTAGACTGCTGACCTCTCCAGATATGTCCAAGGATGAAAATCAAAACATTTTCAATAGGGTTCTGTTTAATGGTCACTTTCTTGAATATTTCATCTTGTCACATTTTTATCCCCAGTCAATCTAGAAAGTGATCTCAAAGGTTTTTGGTTTTTTCCTGAAAAATGGCAGAATTATTTTTGCTTGACTTGGAATAACACAGCTTATTTTTTTCCTTAAACGTTTTGATAAGTTAAAAAAAAAATCTAGTCTAGAATGTCTTTACCTTCCTTCTCATTAAAGTAATGGATAAAGGAAGAGTAGTTAACAATTTGTATATTTATTTATTAAAAAAAGGTCTGATTGAGCACCTACTATGTATGAGAGAGCAGGAGAAATTGCCATAGCCAAAAAGAAACTAAAATGAATAAACAGATTCTTTTCTTTAGGGGCTCACAATCTAATGGAGGTGATAGACATACAAGCAAGTAACTACACTGCAATTCATTTAGTCAATAAATATTTATTCAGCACCCACTCTGTGGTAGACATGAGGCTAGGCACCAGGAATGCAATTGTGAATAAGACTCAGGTTCTTGCCCTTATGGAGTTTGCATTCAAGTTGGAAAAACAGACAATAAATGAGTGCATACATAAAATACATACAATAATTAACAAAAAGGCGATTCTCTCTAAAAAGGGAAGAAGAGGGAACTGTGTGATAGGAAATGGTAGAGTTTACCATCACAGAAGGAATGGTTGTGAAGATTCTTCTAACTGGATAACACTCGAGCTAATACCTAAAGAAGAGATGTCAGTCATGCAAAAGAAAGAATTGGGGAAAGGATGCTACGGGCAGAAAGAATTGCTAATGCTAAGGACTACAGGTTTGATTCAGTTCGAATGTCACATCTTTGTGTTAAAAACTTTCCTGAAACACTCCACACAAAGCAGCAGAGTTAGTGTTCCTTTCCTGGTACTTGATTATGTTGTAAATTATGCTGCTTTGATTTATTCCCCATTATGTTGATATTATAGATGCCTAACTTCCCCCTAGGCTGAGTTTTCATTCACCATTGATCCACTGTACCTATTGCAATACCTGGTATATATGTGTCACAATGTTTTCAGGGGTTTTCTTCCTTCTTTCTTCTATCAGGTTTGAACACATACCAGATGAGAATATGAGAAGGGTGCAGACTCTCTTGCATAATGCTCACAGAATAATTAATCTGCACAGCATGAACATTTTTTCTCACTGATGCCACCACACCCTGAGGGTAGAATAGGTTTCTTTTCCCTTCTACTCTTCTTCACCAAAAAAGAACCTATAATAACCTGGGCCATTATAGTAGGGAGCCTTGGGGAGCAGAAAGGACAACCAGACAGAGAAGTTGGGAAACAAAAAGGACATAGAGTAGGTGAAAGTATAGAAGAAGAGATAGGATAAAAATGAGAATAAAGCTTCTCTGTGCCTTAAATAACAAAAAGGTACTATTTAAGAATGGAGAATTGATGCTCTAAATATGTAAAAGAATGTGATATAGTACCCAAATCCCCAACATGTCTTGAGAATTTTATTAGAAGTTGAATTATATGATCCCAATTTATAAAGGTGGACAATTTTATATAATTTTTAAGACTCTGTATGTATTTTACCTACTAACAGTTTAGAATATTTGAGCCACAGGTAACCCTACCCTCACCTATCAAAGAGTAAAATGATGGATTTGTAAATAGTAGAGGCTCAATAATTTCTCAGTGAATGTTAAATAAATAAAAGTTCAAAGCAAAAGCTACTTTATTACTGTTCTAATTCTATCACACTGTGTGAAATAAAATTAGCTTTCTCAGTCCAGACTCCTGCAACTGGAGGGAGCACACACAGATTATAGAAAGACAGGGAAAAGGAGGCAGACAATATTCTACAATAAAACAAAATACTTACACAAAGTGTTAACTAGTTTGGATATAATTTTTAAGTCTTAAAAGCACAATATGGGGAAATATAAAATGTCTAGAATAATTTCAATTGTGAGGAATAATTTTTTAGGATATCTCAAGGGGATCTTAATATGCAGGAGGGTACTAATATTGGGAAAATTAATGATGACAAATAATTTCTCACACTTTGTAGAAGTTACTTTTCTGAAAAGTACCATAACCGACATTTCATTTTGCAAGATTGATGCCCCACAGAAAATTTACGAAAGCCAATTAAAATAACGTTGTATTTTTAAACACCCTAAACATAAAAGCTCAAGAAATTCTGCTTCCAAAACAAACTTAATATTTAAAAATCAAAACAAAAATACTACAGTTGGTACCTTTTATTAATCAAGATAGCCTAATCATGCCATAGTAACAAATCACTTCCAAATACCAGTGGCTAACCACACAAAGCTTACGCTTCAATCATGGTGGATTTTGCTTCTGGTAATAGCTCGGTAGCGCATATTGGACTAACCCTCCAGAAGGTAATATTTGTAAATACTTGACAAAATATGAAGAATAAATACCTGAAGACACTTGAAAGTGACAAAACCAGGCAAATACCAGAAAATAGTCAACACTATGAAGAAGGGAAGAGCACTGGGTAAGTTTCTAAATTTCTAAAGGATTTTAGCCTTGTGACAGGCCCCAATCTGATCCCTGCAGGGCTGAGAAAACTCAGAGAGAAAATCGTCAGTCTGTCTGGCTTCAAGAACCAGACACCAAGCATCCTAGCAAAGACTAAAAAAGAACAGAAACGAGATTGTGCTGTTGTCAAGTACAGGGGACATCAAGTTTGCATGTTGATACAAACTTGTCTGCCATAAAAAGGTTAATACTCTTTGAAGGAAATAATACTCCAGTGTCACCACAATAAAGCATTCATAATATACAGAACAGATACAAAATTATGTGACATACAAAAAAAAGAACCCAGAAAACAACTCGAATTTGAAATTAGCAGGCAAGGATTTTAAAGCAGCTATTATAACTGTGCTCAAGAATATAAAGAAAAATATGTTCATAATCAATGAAAATATATGAAATCCTGACAGAGAAATAGAAGCTAAAAAATATAATATCTGGAGTAAAAATATTTCACTGGATGGGCTTAATAGCAGATTGGAAATGATAGAGCAGAAAGATAGTAAACATAGAAATAGATGAATAAAAATTATCCAATGCACAGAACAGAGAAAACAACATGTTTTTAAAAGAAGGAGAAAAAGTTTTTGGGACCTTTGGGACAATTTCAAAAGGTCTAACATGTATGTAATTGTAGCCCCATAAGAAGAGAAGATAGATAGTAGCAGAGAAAAAAATTTTGAGGAAATAATTACTGAAATTACAAATTAATGAAGAATAAAAGAAATTAATTTTAGATTCAAAAAGTTTTATGAATAAGAAAGATATATATGCAAAGAAAATCAACTAGGCACATTATAGTCAAACTGCTCGAAACCAAAGATATAGAGAAAGGCTTGAAAAGAGGCAGAGGAAAAAGGACACATTGCATACAGGAGAGAACAATTTGATTAATCTATTTATGACTACTCATCAGTCACAATGGAGCCAGAACATAATGGAACAACATCTTTAAGGACTAAATAGAAAAAATCTCTTAACCCAGAATTTTATATTGAGGAAAAAATTCTTTCAGGGTGAAATCCAAATGAAGACATTTTCAGATAAAAATAAAATAAAATAAAACAATCTGTCACCAGCAAACCTATACTATAAAAAGAACTCCCTATAAAGGGAGTTCTGCAGGCTAAAGAAAAATGATGTCAGATAAAAGCTCAGATCTTTAAAAAGGAAAGTATGCATACAATTTTTAAAGCAAAAATGAAAATAATTTATTATGGAGTTTTATAATGTATGTAGATGCAATACATGCAACAAATTTAGCATATAGGACAAGAAAAGGGATAAATGGCCATATGTGGCTGCAAGCTTCTTACATTTTATAGGAAGTAATACAATATTAATACTAAATAGACTCTAAAGAGTCAAAGACATATATTGTAATCTCTTAACCATTAAAAATTAATGCAAGAAGTATAGCTAAAAAGCCAATAAAACCAACTATTTCAAAAATGATATTAAGTGTAACTGTTAGATGGAATTTTTAAAAAGGAAGACCGAACTACATTCTATCAATAAGACATGCACTTTAAATACAAAGACACAGATATCTTGAAAATACATGAGAAGGCTGAAATAGCTATATTAATATCCAACAAAGACTACTTCAAGACAAAGATAACCAGAGAGAGGGATATTTCATAATGATAAAAGAATCAATTCATCAGGAAGACATAACAAGCATAGATATATATGCACCTAATTATAGAACTTCAAAATACATGAAATAAAAATTGATAGAATTAAAAGGAGAAATAGAAAAATGCACAATTGTAGTAAGAGATTTTAAGATCCCTTTCCAAGCAATCAATGGGGCAAATGGAGAAAAATATTAAAGATATAGAAAATTTCAGTGAACAATGCCATCAACCACCTTGACCTAATTGGTATTCATAAAACTTCAGCCAACAATTACAGAATTTACTTTTACTTTCAAGTGCACATGGAACATTAAATAGTTATATTCAAAAAGAAAGGTCTAAAATCAATGACCCAAGATGTCTTTAAGGCCTTTTCCAACTTAGGAAGCTGGAAAGAAAATAACAATGCAAATCCAAAATAGGTAGAAAGAAGAAAATAATAAATGTGAGTGAAAATCAAAGATGTATAAAAAAGACCAAAACCAGAGAAAAATTAACAAAGTTCCTGTATAAATATGGCTGTTAGCACATGATTGGATCAAGACTTGTTGAGACAAAGTGAGCCAGAGAATGAAGTCCTGAATACAATGTGAACATCAGGAATACTTTAATTTCAAGACATTTCTGTATGTTAAAGAACCTGAGTTTATTATTAAAATGCTTTTCACAAAGAAAACAGCAGGACCAACTTTCTTATTGAATTAGATTTTTCACCCATATTAAATCTGCTGTATGTAGGTTTAGGTGGACTCTCTAGCATGACCTTTTCCATGACTCAGCAATGCGTCGTATTTGTGTCTCTACCATCTCAATAAGAGACCTCCTTGATCACTGAGGTAGGGAAATAGACTGAATTTCCTTTTCACGGCCTCATCCTGAAGTGACTTTCATCACTTCTATTCACAATTTATTGGCTAGAACTTATCCTATGGCATTACTTACCTTCAAGGGGTTGGAAAATACAGTTTTTCATATCCCTAGGAGTGAGAACTATGAGACAGGATTTAGTGAACATTTAGCCCTGTCTCTGACACAGAACTCTTTTCTATTACTATCTTTGTCAATTGATCAGAAAGTATCATAATCAGTGAAGCAAAATTTTCAAAAAAAAATTTTTATTTGGACTGAACTCTGAAATTTGTATGTCAAGTTTTCCAATTACCCTTATTACTTTGTTCATTCTTGTCTCTATGAAATTCCTTATCTTTTTAAAAAATAATCATATTACTTGAGGGCAATTTTGCTAAATTTGCTCTTCTAGTCTTATATCTATACCCTGAAAAAATGAGGCAGAAAAAATATCTACTCTGCATTTGCAATACTCCCAAGAACCTACTCCTGTGTTCTATAATGGATAAGGGAAGGATAAGCAAGAAACAAGCTTTTTTTTTCCTGTTTTTTATTTAAGAGAATTGAACGAATCAAATTTTGTTATACAGATATAAAAATTTTTGTCTTCAAACTATAGTTGGCAAATCCATAGTTAGCAAATGAGTACTGTGTTATGAAAATTGAACATGAGCCTTAGTTGAGAGTTTGTGCAGTCACTTTGCTCTAAAAAGGCTATGTGGAAAAACCATTGTTTGCTTCAAGTACAACCACACTGAAGAAGGCATTGTAATCCAAAGTGTGGGAGGATGAGTCTGGGTTGCCTCTTGTGATCTGATTACTTAAAAATCTTTAATCTGAGAAAAACAAAGCTATGCAGTTAGTCCTCAACACATATAAAGCACCTACGGAACAGTAATACGTGCTAAGGGAGGAGGGCAAAGGCAGTGGACAGTGCAGGATGGACACTATCAGCTAGTGTGGAAGAGTATAGTGGGGAAAAATATCATGGGGACTTAGAGCTCTGGCTTTTACGTTAGACAGACAGCCCTGGGTTCAAATCTTGTTCTTTCCTCTCAGCTGTGCTGGCTGGGGCCAGTTATTCCACTTTTGTGAGCTCAGTTTCCTCCTCTCCAAAATGGTGATAGTCATACTTATTTCATAAGGCTATTACAGTAATTAACTGTGACTGTGTCTGGGACACAGGAAATGCTCAATAAATCTAGTGATTGTTATTGCCAAGGACTCAGAAGATATTAATGCTTTGGTAGGGGAATTCAGGAAGCTTTTGCATCCAAAGTGTGGGGGTGATCTGGTGCTTGTATCTCTGAAAAATGTTTTACATAGCAAGGTTGTTGGAGGGCCAATGTACAGTCACAAGTTGCTTGTTTCAATTTCACTTAATAATGAATGGGACCGTAGCCAGAATGTAAAACAAAATTAAAATGAGAGCTATACGTCACAATTTGTTCATTTACTTAATAGATGGGTAGCCAGAAGAAAACAAATAGACTATACTGCACTTTCTTTAGTTTTCTCTATTTCTAATTTATTTACATTTTTAATGTACACACACACAGTGATCTCCGTCTTTTTCCTCTCTGTGTTGATTAGTGCAAGACCAAACTGAGACTTGTTGAGACAAAATGAGACAGAGTGAAGTCCTGAAATAAACAGTGCGAACATCAGTAATGCTTTAATTTCCATGTTTCATGGTTATGCAAGACCACTGCCTTTGGAATTTCAACATAACCTTGAACCATAACCAACTTTAATTTTCCTCACACTTCAACCAGTAGTAATTGGGCCCTCCCTCCCACTGCTGCTGCTGTTGGCATTTTTGTTATTGCCTTTCCTTTGCTTTCATTGACTTTGTTTAATTCTTCTTGGCAGCTGAGAGAGCTGAATGCCAAACTCCTGTGCTTGTCACATCAGAGCCATGACTCCCACTCTTGCACCACAGCCAGCTGAGCTGGGCCTCTGACTCTTAAAGAAAGTCACCTTGGTGAGATCCCTGGGCTCACCAAGAACTTTTCTTTCTCTCAAGCTGACATTGAGAGCAGGGGCTTTAGGGTCAGGTACAACTGGATCCAAATCCTGGGTCGTCTTCCCATTATTAGAGCAACATTGGGCAAGTTACTTGATCTATGGGAGCCTCAGCTTCCCCTTTTCTAAAATGAAGATTAAAAATAGCACTTGCCTCATGGGTTGTTTGGGATTAAACTAACTAGTGGAGGTAAAGTGTGCCTGGACTGTAGTAAGCCCTCAATAAATACAAGCTACTACTATTTCCCTTTCCCACAGTGAGCCAGTTGCCCCCTTCAAATCATCTCTAGTTGCAGCGCTTGGACACCCATGAATAGCTGTTCATAGTGGATCGAGATGACTCTGGGGCAGGGGTGGGGAATCTGCAGCCTTAAGTGCAGATTCTTAAGTGCAGCCTTTTGACTGAATCCAAATTTTACAGAACAAATCCTTTTATTTTTATTAATACATTTTTGTTTGTCTTTTTTATTTTTATTTTATTTTTAAAATGAACATATTTAAAATACCAAGAATAACATGTTTTGACAAAATAATCCTCCCAGATTGACTGGCACAATTAGAACATTAGTAAGCCATAAGGGCTAAATTGACGGCTGCTACACTCATGATTTAGTTCTAACTTCCCCCACCTGACTGGCACCACTACCGCACGAGGCTGGTGAGCGAGAGTTTATGGGGGTCGAGTACGCCAGTCTGTTATCAGCTTTTGACAATGGTGCACTGTGTTTCTGTTTGAAGTGGAATTAGTGAATAGTTGCACCGCTCAACAGCATTTTTTAATTCTGTCTGCTTAACAGCCCATCATGTCAAAGAAGACCGAGAGAACACTGAAGGAAGAAAATAGATTTTTTTAATGAGGATCGGGAATTGCAATATTATCTTGTTTCTGCTAAAGATAAGATGATGTTCTTGCTTTGTGATACTGAAATATCAACGTTAAAGAAATTCAATGCTCATCAGCATTATAACACTCATAAGGACCATAAATATTTTAAATTAGAGGGAGAGGCATGAAAGGTTGTATTGCAGAAATCAAAAGATCAAAAACAACGACAATTCTTTCAAGCAGCAATAAAACCTAGAAATAATGCCACTGAAGCAACTTACAAAGTAGCTTGTACACTCAGGAAAAAAGGGAAGCCATTCGGTGATGTAGAAATTGTGAAAGAATGCATTGTCGAAGATGTAAGATGCTTAGACCCTGATAACATTTCAAAGTACTAACAACTGCCTCTTTCAAGGAGAACCATAACTGATTGGCAGCATGAATTAGCCTTCAATTTAACAGAACAACTTCATGCAATACTTCAAAAGGAAAATATATATTATTCAATTGCTTTGGGTAGATCAATTGATACTACTGACTTGGCGCAGGTTTTATACTTCATTTGGGTCATAACAGAAGATTTTATTTGTCCTGAAGAGTTACTCACTTTGGGCACTCTTGCGAGGAGAACACGGGAATAGATATATTCAACAACTTTCAAGATAAATGTCATGAAGGTGGACTGAATTTGGTAAATTTAATGAGTGTATGTACAAATGGTGCACCTTCCATGACAGGAAAACCTGAAGGGTTTATTGCACAGATTAAAAAAAAGTATTAACAAATCCAGATGCTCTCATTTCTTTTCATTGTGGCTTACATCAGCAAAATCTCTGTGCTAAATCTACTATTTTAAGTGACACTTTGCAACAAATTATAAGTATTGTTAACTATATCTATGCAAATGCAGCATGGCATCATCAAATTTAGCATCAGCTAAATTTGAACCATGAGGTATACAGTGTGGATTTGCCTTACCATTCTACAGTGTGTTGGCTATCTCAGGGACAGGAGTTAGCCAAAATTTTATCTCTGCAAGAATTGATAGTTAAATTTTATGAAGAACAGAATCAGCAATGTTAATTATTGAAAGAAGATTTTTATAGGAATGCAGCATTTCAGTGTGATATCATGTCAAATCAAAATGACCTGAATATTTCTTTGCAAGGTAAAACTAAGTCTATACATGATATGTGGCAAAAAACCCAAACATTTCGGAAAAAAGCTATCTTTTTTCAAAACACTTCTTCAAAAGGAAGTTTCAGATGAACATTTTCCCTAGTTAGCAAAGGTCATTGATGAGCATGATGATATATGTGAATCATTTGAAGAATACGCAGCTGTTATAGACCTATTAATTTGAGAATACAATGAAAGTTTCACAGACTTTCAGAATCATGACATCACACTCAAATCAGCATTTCAGCCTCACTTAGTTGGTATCAGCAAGGCACCTAAAGAACTACAGGTGGAATTGATTGAGTTCTCAGTAGAGGACATTTTAAAGTCATTGTTTGATGCTAAGAAAGATCCAACTGAAATATGGAAAAATGTAGTAGAATACCCATGCCTTCGGCAACATGCCTAAAAAATGCTTTCTTGTTTTTCAACCCCTTATTGCTGTGAATCTACGTTCTCCTACCTAACCCAAATCAAGACACCTTAAGGTCACAAATGACCAATGCCCATCTAGAGGATCAACTGAAACTGCAGATCTCTATGCTGCAACCAAATATTCAAATACTTTCCAACAAAAAGTAGACAAAACAAAGTCATTAAAAAGTTAGTTAACTTTAATATTAACAAATAGTTTTCATGTTTTGAAATTATTAATTACTTAGTAATTAGATTTTTACAAAATAATGTACATTTTTAAATATATCTAATTGAAGTTTCTTGAATGTGGCCTTATTTGATTACAGTGGAATTAATGCGGCCTTCCAACATGAGAAGTTTCCCCACCACTGCTCTGGGGACATTCTTAACACTATGCTGTGGTTTATTCCCATACACATGGTATGTCCTAGGGTTGCCATAATGAAGTACCACAAACTGGGTGGCTTAAAACAATAGAAATCTAATCTCACAGTTCTGGAGACAAGAAGTCCAGAATCGAGGTGTCAGCAGGGCCATCCTCCCTCTGAAACCTGTAGAGGAGAATCCTCCCTTGTCTCTTCCTGTCTTCTGTTGTTTGTGTTCTTTGGCTTGTAACTGCAGCACTCCAACATCATCCTCTAATGTCCCATGGCCATCTTCTCCCTATTTGTCTCTGTGGTTTCACATGACATTCTCTTCCCTGTGTGTCTCTCCTCTTTTAATAAGGACACTAATCATACTGGAGTAAGGGTCCACCCCATTCCAGTATGACCTCATCTTAACTATAATAATTACATCTGCAGTGACACTCTTTCCATTAAGGTCACATTCTGAGGTTCTGGGGGTTAGAACTTCAATATATCTTTTGGGGGGAGAAAATTCAACCCATAACATGTGGGCTCTTTTTGTTTGTACCAGTGCCAGTTGTCATTTGCATCTGTTCCTGTGTTGTGGTAGGTGGGTGGCTGTCAGTATTGGTAATGAGAGGTGGCTGGAGTGGGCTTTTGATTGTCTCCACTAGAAAGGAATCGGAGAGTGATTGGGTCAAGACCAGAGCAGTCTTTCTCAAACTCAGGTAGACGTTGGAATTGGCTGGGGAGTCGGTGATGCCTAGATCCTACCCCCAATGATTCTGATTAAATTGGTTTGCAGTAAATCCTAGGTATTAGGATTTTTCAAAGTTTCCTAGGTGATTGCAATGTTCAGGAATATCTAAGGACCACTGGAGCAGAAGAACTCAAAGCTAGTGGTAGCATCTTTTCTATTTGATTTAAGTAACCCTAATTGAAAGAATAGGCCTGTATGGGCTTATCCAAAGTACTTAGAGCCAGGTATATTTGGGAGTACATATTTAGGATTTTTTTCCTTTTAGAATTTCAAAAATACAGAACATATATAGAATATAACATAAAATTCCTAGTGGGGTCCAGATGATACCCCTTACTCAAACTTAATATTTTTTCAGTGAAACATAAACATTCATATTATAAAGAGTCCTGTATCAGTTCAAGTCAGGTTTTGACATTAAATGAAAATTGGTGCAAAATTTAGACCAAAAAAACCAATTTTCACTTCTTAATAGATACCGGAATTGAGGATAGAGAATTGTGAATATAATTATAAAACTCATTGTTGTAGAGCCAAGTATTATATATCAACACTGTGTTCCTGGCTGAAGAAGTCTTAGGTAGAAATAACGTGTAAAGATGGAGTTCTGCTGTGTGGCCAGAGAGGTCAGCACTAACAACTGGATTCTTTCCACTAGAACCTACTCCCAAAGCCGTTTCTACCTCTGCAGAGTTATCTTAGTTATTTACAAACTTACTGTCAAAGGAACAAAGAAATTTTAGGTATTGATTTCTGGCTGCTGCCTCATTTGGAACCTGTACTGGGTTGAATGGTGTCACCCCAAAATTCATGCCTTTCCCAAACTTTAGACTGTGAACTCACTTGGAAATAGAGGTGTTGAAGATGTAATTTAAGATGAGGTTACACTAGATAGGGTGGGCCCTTAATCCAATATGACTGACGTCCTTATAAGAAGAGGAGACAAGATGCAGAGACAGATACACACAGAGGAAAGACAACCAGAAGATGCAAGGAAATCACCTTGCAATGATGGAGGCAGACATTGGAGTTGTGCAGCAGCAAGCCAAAGAGGCCAGGGATTGCTGGTAACACCAAAAGCTAAGAGAAAGTCATGGAAGAGATTCTGCCTTAGAGCCTTCAGAGAGAGCATGGCTCTGCTCCTCCAGAACTATGAGAGAATACATTTCTGTTGTTTTAAGCCACCAAATTTGTGGTCATTTGTTATGGTAGCCCTAGGAAACTAATATAGAACCCTAAGGGTAATACTCGTAGCGAAAGAAAACAGACCTTGTGCTTTGTTTGATAAGACCCTTCTTCACTATTATTCTTTGATGAGTTGCACAATGAGGGTAGCCTTATTAATCATAGTACAACTACTATTTTGTTTATATATGTGTGTGTGTGTATATTGTGTGTGTGTATATATATATATATAGAGAGAGAGAGAGAGAGAGAGAGAATGGGAGTATATTTCCCTCCAATCAGGATAAAAGGGGTCCTGAGGTACATCAGGACATTGGAGATATTTATTACTCCAAAGATATTTTTAAAAAGTAGTATTTTCCTTAGTTTCCAACTGGTGTGAAACCAGAAAGAAGACCAGAAAAATGTTAATATAATCCAAGAAATGAATTCATTCTACAGATGTTTACTGAACTAATCACTGTGAGCAAGTCACAGAGACAGATGATTGTCAATGTAGGAATGTATAAGAAATGGAATAGATAAATAAATCAGAAAAGAAAATGGTCTCTCTCCTGGGCTGATGATTCCGTAGCTCAGGAACATTGGACTGGTAAAGTGACTGATAGAAAGAGATGGATGGGAAAAAAATGGAAATAAATGGAAAAATGGTAATATATTTATTTTAAAAGACACAAGCCGGTGCAACATCTGTGACCTTCCCACCTCCTTCAATCTGTGTTCCCTGCAACACGTACACACCTCACTTCACATCCTAGAATTCCTATCAGCAACACCCAGAAGTCATGAACTCTCTGCAATCCCTCACTGCCTTCTCTCTCTAAGGGACAGGAGCGTGCACTAATCAGGTAAAATACATGTACAACATGAATGAGCCAAGTAAGGTCAGGAGGGTCTTTTACATTAGGCACAAGATGAATTCTGAGAGCAAGCCACCCCAAGAAATGACAGGACCAATTTCCACCCTTGAGGAGCTTCCATCCATTTTCAGATACAGATTATTTGCATTAAAAAGTGACTTAAGGATGTTTACAAAGTCACGTAATACCAAGTATTTAAACAGTACTTTGCAGCTTTGCAAGCATTTCTCATGTGTTATTGAATTTGATTTCTGATAAGAAAGGTAAAGCCAATATTATTAAAATCCATTTAACATATGAGGAAGGTAGGTGACTAGCCACAGCTGGCAAGTGACAGAGGTGAGGGTTGGAACCAGGACTTGTGACTTCAGGTCCAGAGTTTTCAGCACTGTCTACCAACAACTCCATGCGTGGTGGCATATTGTAGTGTGAGGGGTGAGCACCGTAACCTAGCATTTAAGAGGCTGGACTTGGGAATCAGACACATCTGGGTTTGCAAAATAGCTCAGTCTCTTAACTATCTGGGTAACTTCGAGCAAGTTCTTTCTTTTATTTCAGCCTCTGTTTTCTCAGCTGCAAAATGAGGTTTCTTCTAACTACCCCAGGATGTTGGTGATGAGTAATGAGTTAATATTCACAAAGCTTGAAGACTGCAAGATGGTACTGTATTAATAATCAAAAAATATCACAAAAACTTTTTAGAGGCATTAAGCATATGCAAAATAATGAACTGATCTTACCACCAGGTGAGATATGCTGACACAGGAAGCTCCTTGTTCTTTCTTCTGTGGCATCCATTACCAGCTATTTGCTTGGTCTCAGCAAATGCTCTTTTGCCCACTTTACCATCCAGTTAGGAGTGAGGAGGGGGTTGATATAAATATATAAGTATAGCCACCTCTGTACAGCTATTAAACAGTTGTTGCCATCACCGGCACTGTTATCGTGTGTAGATGACCTGTTGATAGCAGTTCTTCCAATGTAGAGTCAGGGTGGATCTCCACAACTTCTCAGATGACTTTTGTAATCAATAACTCTATCTGAACCTGAAGGTTGTGACCTTTGTTATTTTGATGAAAGTAACTCTCTAATTCCCAGTTTTGCAATTTGTCACAGGATATGCGACTTATTCATAGGAAATAATAAATAACCATAGTCATGCGAAACGATTTCCTGAAACATTAATTGCAAAGAAGAAACACTGCCCAGTGAAAGGAAGTGATCAACTCAAAGAACAGGAGTATTCCTGGCCTAATTGATAAAATGATTAACCTGGAGTTTCAGGAAGTGTGGTACCTATGTTCAGGAGGTAGAGGGAAGCATTCCATAGATAGCTTTAAGGTAGAGACCTCCCTTTTGGGGCAAAGAAAATTAATTATCAGGGGATTTCCAGGGGCAGTTAACCAATCTTGGTCTAGATTGAAAAAAATAAATAAATGAAAACAGTGATGGAGAATTAAGATAAAAAGTATAGATACTATATAATTGATGAATATGCCCCAAAAAAGTGGTTTAGGATTAGCTACCACAGCATTTTTTGGAAGGTGAAGACAGAAAATTAGCAGGGATTTTTTTTTTTTTTTTTTTTTTTGGCTAGGGAAGGGTAACCAGTACAGGAGAAATTGTGATATGATTCAGGGGAAGTGAAAGGAAGGAAGGGAAGGGGAGGTGAGGGAGGGGAGTCATTTTTATTATCTGTCAGCAGAGTGGGGCATAAAAGGGACACAGTCTTTAGATTTGACACTGTTTTGAGAGGAACATAAACTAGGGAGGAAACATTTCTGAGAGGGCCATGGGCCTGTATCAGCAGGAGGAAAAGGAGGTGGTTCTGGCAGCTGGAAGAATGGAAAGCTAATTATGCATTTAACCTACAATAATCTCTGTTTTCATCTTTCAATTAGAGGGAGGAAAGACTTTTTGAATTGCTGGGATGTGTGTCTTAAAGAATGTATTTAAACTACAGAGATGTATGTGGCCACAAACAGCCTCTAGGATATCTTTGTGCAAATTTGAATAAGGTACCTCTTCTGGGTGGCCACAGCCCCATGGGCACAGGTGTGGCTTGGCTAACTCTTGGCACCTTTGCTCAAAGAAGACACAAAAGTGCCCTTGCCTCAGGAAAGGCACAGCTCCACACCTGGAACACATGGCTTGGAAAGTGGAGCGTGGGATGGACGGCAGCCCCCACGTGTCCCCTCAGCCAGATATTTTGGTGCAATACACAATTGATACAACCATATGTGGCTGCCCTGGATAGGTATAATTGTCATTCACATCAAGTGACAAGTAACACAGAAAGTAAAGCTCCTGCTTTCCTGAGTCAGACAGACTTATTAGGAGCACCATTGGTATACTAAATACGTATATTTTATACAAACTGGTTCCACAGTTTTGCCAATTCTTTTACTTAGCAATTGTTATAGCTCTCTCTGTTCCCCATAAAGAGTAAAAAGATAAGCTCAGTCTAAGTCAAAAATAATGTTGGTGATGGTTAACTTTATAAGAGTCACTTGTGTAGGGTATGGTGCCCAGTTGCTTGATCAAATACCAGTCTAGATGTTGCTATGAAGGTATTTTTTTAGATGTGATTAACATTTAAATCAGTAGACTTTGAGTAAAGCAGATTACCACCCATGATCTGAGTGGGCCTCATCTAATCAGTTGTAGACTTTAAGAGCAAGGACTGATGTTTCCTAAAGCAGAAATTCTCCTCAAGACTGCAACAGAAATCCTGCCTGAGTATCCAGCCTGCCAGCATGATCTATAAATTTCAAACTTACTAACCCTAGCAATTGTGTGAGATAATTCCTTAAAATTTCTTTCTCTCTCTATATATATATACACACACACAGATATATGTATATACACACATACATACATATGTGTGTGTGTATATATATATACACATATGTGTGTGTGTGTGTCTATGTACATACATCCTATTCGTCCAGTTTCTCTGGAGAATTCTAACACAATGCATTTTTTAGGAAGGTGAAAACATCTACCATTTTGTCCCCAGCTAGTGTTCATCAGGATTCAAAGCCCTGGCTGAAAACATGGTTGGTTTAGCCAAGGTTCTCTTCCTCTTATCAGATATAAATAGCCTTTTATTTCTGGAAAGCAATGAGGAATGTTGATTTCTGACTGTCTGCCTTCTGGATGAAAAGCACACTCAAAATCATTGGATTGGTCTCCACTCTTAAAAACAAAACAAAACAAACAAAAAACAAAATAAAACCAAAAAAAAAACACCGGAGCAGGTGGTCATGACATATGAGCAAGACAAAGATTGCAGTGCATGCCATAGACCAGGATAATCTATTCCTTCTTAAAATATATGGTAGATGCTCTCTTTTTTTGTTATTCCAATATGCCTGCCCTAGGATGTGCTTGTGGTGTTTAAAAATCCTTGTAGTAATTTGGTCCTAGTTAAGCACAGGAGGTCATAATCCTTATATACTTGGAAACATGAGGGATCTTGACTATTCAGTGCCCCTGGGGAATCAAGGACTCTGGAAGCTAAAGAGCAAAAAGTAAAGACCCTGTGTATTACTTATTGAGTAGATTATCATTTATGGTCTAATTTAAGGTTCAAAGAAGAGAGCAAGGCCCTCTGCTTACCCTTGTAAATGGGAGTTCATTATAAGGCCATTTGGAAAGAAAGAGAAAAGGCCAGTCCTCCCAGAAAACAGGACACAGCAGGGAATCTGAATTGATAGTAGCCTTAATGATCAACAGGAACTCTGGTGGTCACTCTCTCAAATTTTAAAAATTTACCATTTTTCTGACTTCATTCCTTGAATTTTGCTTCCAAACTTGACTCTTTATATGTGCATACTCCCAACATGTACTGTATGAGTTCATACTCGTAAGAGGTCTGAAGAGTTCAGCCACTAATAATCCAGGAGAAAATAAATGAGTTCCCCAAACTCTCACATCATCCCACCTAATAGGCTGCTGGCCAACCCCTATACCTGATCTTGTTTTATGACCAATCAACTATGAATCCATAGTGCATTCTTATGGTGACCTATGTGTAAAGAGAACCTCAGAAGGGGTACTTGGATATGGCAGATGCTCAGAGATTTACAGAAAATATGCCAAAATAATGCAAGATGCCTTTTATTTGGATATGGCCTTAAGCAATCTAATTATAGACATACCAATGCTGCCATCTTGATAGTACTGTTTCAGGCTGAATTATAAGTTATTTCTAAAGCTTCTCCTTGAACAAGCCCTTCTTTTTTGATGGCTCTGCTGTTCTTAATGAGCCTTGTCCTTTCTTTTCTGGTGCCCAGTCTACCATGGTGGAATCAGCTTCAAAAGCCCAAGCCAGAGAGGAAAGAGGAGTGACTAGTGATATAAATTTATGGGACCTAGAGAAACCCCAAGTTTCTATATCCTCTCGGCTCCAGCCAGCTAAGTAATGCCAGGTATGGTCAACAAGGTCCCAGCCCATGGCTAATAGGTTACCAGGTGGGGACTGAGCAGTGGAGATTGAGCAGCAAGGTGGTACTGGAGATACCACGTCCTCCAGGTGGAGACACGTGGTCAAGTTCTGTTGCACCTACTCAGCTTTCTCCAGGCTACACCTTGCCATTCCTTCTGGAAAATTAAATAAGATGAGGAAATCTGGGGGGAGAAAAAAGTAGCATTTTTATGCTAAAGAGGCACTAACAGATTTGCTGATGTTAAATCACATCGTTCAATATTTTTGTTATCAATCTCAGGCATTACACAAAACAACAAACACTGTATAAGCCCATACCTGCCATTATTTATGATGAAAAACAGAACATATCAATGAATACTGTTATTGCCACTCCTAATCATACTGGAAAAATTTTGTAATAAATTATATACAAAGGAACAATATCCATTTAACGGTAGTTGTGCAAGGACTAATAATCTGTGTATACAGGAATAGTACATGAATATATCCATATAGAATATTACATAGACTATATAAATACATACATATATGAACACATATATGTATAGATAATTTCACATAAATATATACATATATAAATATAATACATGGACATCTAAACTTCTTTTAAAAAAAGGTATCAAAATTTCTTTAAAGTAGAAAGCTATCCTTGATTAATTGTGGCACACCGGTAGGATACTAGCTATGAATGTTGATGTTCCCTCAGGGTGTAGCCAAGATGGGCCAGATGAAAAGGCGGCTGAGTTGCTCTACAGACAAATAGAAAAGAGAATAGTAAGTATTCAAAGATATACTCACCCCAATCTTGTTATTCTTTGTATTTTACAAATGAAAAAAGTGAAATTTCAAACTGTTGAATGACAAGTCCCATGTGTTTATTTAATCTACAAACATATATTGAGTGCCTGCTGTATGCCAGGCACTAGAGGTGCTATACTCATGAAGCTTATATTCTACAGTTTGAAGGGGAAGGGAGGGATAGACCATGAAAACATAAATAAATAAATAGATTATGTAATTTAAACTTATAATAATGCTGTAAAGAAAAAAACTTAAGGCTAAGAAAATAGAACATGTGTGACAAATGTATATTCTAGTTTAGGACAATTCAATTGCTATCAACTCCCAAAGTATGGATTAAAATTAATATTATTATACTGAAAATTATAAACTTATTTATAGACCACAAAAAACTGATGAAAGCACATTCCATGTAAACTAACATCAAGTGCAAATGTCTGAAAATGGAAAGAGCTTGTTGCGTTAAAGGAAGGATGAGAAAGCCCTGGTGGCTGGAGCTTGAAGCAACAATGGAGAACATGGCAGGAGATGCAGATAGGGAGGTAGGTGAAGGCAAGGTCATGGAGGACCTTGCACACCAAAGTGTGGGGATTTTATTCTAAGTGTGAGTAGGTGCCACAGGACAGTTTAGAATTCAAAAGTGACATGATTTGGCTTATGTCTTGGAGTACCACAGTGATTTTTGTGAAGAGATTAGAATATAGAGTGGCAAACATGGAAACAACATAACAACAGAAAATAAGAGGCTATTGCTGTTGTCCAGGTAAGAGATTAGGATAGTATCAGAGAGGGTGAAAAATGGTTGGATTCAGTATATATTTTGAAAGTAGAGCAGACAGGTTGTTGGGTGTGTGAGAAGGAGAAAAATCAAAGATGACTCGTGGAATTTTAGCCCAAGGAACAAGATGAATGGGTGTGCCGGCTTCTGAGATGGGGAAAATTTGAGAAACAGGTGTTGGGTGGGGGGAGAGGCCAATTTTGTGTGCTTTAAGTGTGAGATGCTTATTAGATATCCAAGCTGAGTGTCGAAAAGGCATTTAGGAAATTTATTCCAGAGCTCAAGGAAGAGATCAAACCTGGAAGTCACCGGCATATGTGCCGCAAACATAAAGAAGAAAGCAGCCCCTAAGACGCAGAACTTAACCAAAGCAGGAAATTGGAGCACAAGATGACTAGGCAAGGTGACTGGTAGAAACATAACCTCCCATCCCATCCCACCTGTTACCTCTCCTTCAAGAATCCTTGGAGATTATCAAGTGGGACATTATGTAAGATATAGTTTTCAGCCTTTTTTTGCCTTTAATCATTAAATAATTCCAGATGTCTGGATATTTGGAGGCATGCAGGTGGCAGACACTTGGGTTATGATTGTAAAAGCCAATATGGGACATCTGTGGCAACGTACTCATGCTTTTCATTAAAGGAACATTACCTGAATGTTTCATCTAAGGTGTTTTGAACAAGGTTCATCTAGATAGAGTATATAAGTTAAAATATTGGATAATTGGAAATATGAGTCTAGATCTCAGAAGAGAGGTCAGGGTCAGAATGTGAATTGGGGAACTATTTATGTAGAAGTGCGGGCTGAGTTTCAGTGTGATGTCTAGGGAAGGGCTGACAGAGAAAGAAAAATAAATGATGGCCTTTGGAGGATACATGTGCCTAGGGTCTGAGAACAGCAGAGAGATAGCGAAAATGTCAAAGAAGAAAACAAACAATAAGAATAAAGAGTATAGTTTCGGTAAGGCAAGCAAGAAGAGATTTCATGTTCATAGCAACAGCTCTAATCTGATAAATATTTTCTGCACTGGAGCCCTGAATGATCTTGAACTGCGTAAGGTTTTATTATGCTGGTTTTTCTGTGTTTGCTGGCAAAGTGCAGTTTGAGGCTACACCTTCAGATAATGTTTTTGCAATAAAGGCTAAATTACTTTTTCTGATTAAGCTTCAGTGTATGACTTACTTAGACAGAAAGTGAACCAGATGCCAGATCCCATTTCTGGTGACCTTCATCATAGTGTAGAAATGGCATCCGCCTAATGATTCCATGCAAGTGACCTAAAATAGAAACTCAGAAAGTCAGCAACCCACAGCCAGCCTCCACCCTTTTCTCATCTTCCTTTGTTTTCATTTGTTCGTTACTGGGAGCCCCTGATCTAAGGAGGGTTCCCATCCTTCCTGGCAACCCCTGAACTCTGGCATCCTTCCCAGTGCTGAATAATAATCCAGAATCCCTTGACCAGAGAGACGAACAAAACGTGGAGAGGACAAATCATGGACTGCTCTTTGGTACCCTTGGCTCATCATTAGCAAATAAAGCCAACATTGGATACAAATGGTGTCATTTGTGCAGAATCAGTTCTGATGTACTGAAACTCTCCAGAGTTTTATGCTTAAATAAGCCTTCAGAGTTTCACTTTTTGATGAAGATTACTGTGTGTCTAAATAAGAACAAATGTGTAAAAGGAAATTATATTTTTGATTCAGAAAAAGTGTTTTCCAAATCACAAATAACTTCCAACACAATTTTTAGCTTTTCTGGACTTAAATAAATTGGGTCAAGTACCTACGAACAGTGCAGTATATTTTTCACTGTTAAAGTGAATTGAAGTGTTAATGATATTACTGGATTATTCTCTCACTGAAAATTTCTGTTTTTTTCACCCCTCACACCCAGCCCTTGCAGAAAAAAAGTATGATAGTAAAATGAGAAGATGCTGGTAGAGGAGACTGGTAAAATATGGAAAATGACTGGCCTCAGGTCACAGAATAACAAATCTACCTTTAATATCTTCCTATTTCCTTTTTTGGCTCATTTGGAAACCTCTACTTCCAACATAGAGTCCTAGGGCCATTACTATGCTCCCTTTGGTGGTTCAAAGTGCTACATATAGCTATCCAATCCTCAAACTGCCTGCTGTAGGCAACACATAATCAATCAGATGAAATTAATGGATCTCCTTTCCCTTCGCCTTCAGTTTCTGGCTCACTTATACAGCTATGTTAATTTAATTAAATTTACTTTTATCTCCACTTCAAAACATATTACCAGTGGTTCACAGAGAAATAACAAATACAAGAACATATATTGTTTCCCCTTCTTTTTCCCAACTCCTTTTAAAGTAAATTTTTTTTTGCTGAAAGTCCTGCTCTGAGGTTTACAAAGTAAAGGCCATACTAATGAGTTATGGTGAGGTGAAGAGGGTGACTATGATATTAGTGCAGACGGTGATTCATACTTTTCTTGGGAAAAAAATCCACAAGAATGCCATCCTTGACTTTGACTCTTTCTTTGATTGTTTTCTCTTTATTGATTTTAGAAATATCTCACTGCAAACAAAATTAGTATTTTAATTGAGGTCATGTAACATTTTAAAAATTAACTCAAAGAGAATTGCTTCCTTTTTATTCAGCCTCAAACTCCTGGGCTCAAGTGATCCTTCTGCCTCAGCCTCCTGAGTAGTTGGGACTACAGGAGTGTACCACAATGTCTGGCTAATTTTTCCTTTTTTTTTTTTTTAGAGATGGGGTCTTGCTGTGTTGTTCAGGTGGGCCTTGAACTCCTGGCCCTAAGCAATCCTCCATCTTCAGCCTCCCCAGTCACTGGGATTATAAGCACGAGCCACCACACCTGGCTCTGAGAATTGCATCTTTTTAATGTTGAATCTTCCTATTCAAGACCCTAGTATGGTTTTCCATTAACTCAAGTCTATTTTTGTGTCTTTCCTATGGTTTAAAGTTTTTATTATAAGTTTTTAACATTTCTTGTAACATTTACTCTGAAGTATTTTGCTTTTTGTGCTATTATTGTAAATGGGGAATTATGGTCAATTATATCTTGTGATTGATTACTAATATTTTTATATAAAAAGCAAATTATGCTAGTTAATTTATATTCTACTTTTCTTATTATTTTTAGAAGTTTTTCTATTAGTATTTAGAAGCCAAAATGTGGGTGCTTGATGTGCTCATTGCTTCAATTTCTGTTCATGTTAACAGGAACCAGACATGCCTTTCCACCATAAACTATAAAATCAGACAAGATATATAATAAAACTGTTTTTAGACATTGAAAAACAGTCAGTCTGGGGACTGTAATCCTTGCAGAAGGTAAACACATAAGGCAAACGCTGCTAACACCCTTGCTAACTGCCTAAGAGCACATAGGTAAAACTCAAGCAAAAAATTGCAGTTATGCTGAGCTGAAGAAGCAGAGATGAAAATTTTTAATGACAAGTGCTGGCAAGCCCAGGGCAGAATACTGTGGAAAGCCGTGCAAAGGGTGAGAATGAAGAGAAGGAAAGCAAACAGGGATTCACCATGTATCCTTGGCCAAGGCCTAAGCCAAGTACATCATAGCAAAGTGCTGAAAACCAAAGAAAGAGAAAATTCTCAAAGAAACCAGAGAGCAAAGACATATTAAAGTCAGTGGAACAACTATAGAGATGATAAATGACCTCTCATCAGAAACAATGGATGATGGATTACAAAAGACTACAATATAATAATATATGACATATATCATATATAATTATAATTAATATAATATCCTATAGTATCTTTAAGGTGATGAAAGGCAAAAAAAACCTTGACAACGGAGGATTCCATGGCTAGTAAGAATAATCTTCAAAATAATGGTAAACATGGAGAGAATTCATTGCCATGAGAACTGAACTATAAAAAAAGCTCAAAGAAGGTTTTCAGGTTGAAGGGAAATGACACTAGTTGGATACTTGGATATACTGAAAAAAAGGAAGAGTACAGAACCTGTGCTTTTCTCTTTTCCTATTTTTTCTTAATTATTTTTTAAAGATAACCTACTGTTAAAAGAAACAACAGTAACAACAACAAAAATAATATAGTGTGGCTTTTTAATGTATAAGCACCTAAGCTGTATATCCCCAAAAAAAGAAAGGAATGTAAATGAAGTTTTACTATCGTCTGCTTTTTATATTTTTGAAAGTTTGAAAATGCGAAGTGTCAAATAGCATAAGATTTACCTCATATAGACTGTGATCATGTAAGGATACATATTTTAATCTCTAGAGTGACCACTAAAAATTAATATAAAGTGGTATAGCTAGAAAAAGGTCAATAGGGGAAGCAAAGAAAATTTTTAAAATATTCAATTAACTTAGAATGTAAAGGTATAGATAAGTTGAAAGTAAAAGGATGGAAAAAACATATCATGTCAATAGTAAGCATAAGAAAGCTGGTATATACTATATTCATATTGGAAACAGAACAAGAAATATAAACAGAAATAAAAAGGAACATTTCATATGATAAAAAGGTTAGTCATGCATCATGAATACCAGAACAATCCTAAGTGTGTATGTGCGTAATAACCATGGTACAAAAATACATGAAGCAAAAATGACAGAATGAAAAGAAGAAATAGACAAATTCACAATCATGGTTGGAAATCTTATCTCTCTCTCAAGCAATTGATAGAAAAACGAGATTTAAAAATTTAAGTAGACACAAATCTATTAAATAAATTATATTTGTAATAAGAACAAGAAATTTCTACCAAGGTAAATCCAGGTCCATATGTACCAGTGAATTCCATCAAAATTTAAATTAAAAAAATACCAATTTACTCAAATACTTTTTAAAAGTCTGAACACTCTCAATCAATTTACCTTAATAAACATTTATAGGATGTCACACCCAACAAGAACAAATTACATATCCTTGTTTAATGGGTAAAAAAATACAGTTAGATAGGAGGAATAAGATGTAGTGTTTGGTAGCACAATAGGGCAAATATAGTTAACAAAACATTCCTGAATATTTCAAAATAACTAGAGGAGTAGATTTGGAATGTTCTTAATACAAAGAAATAATACACTAAGGTGATGGATATTCCAATTACTCTGATTTGATCATTACACAATGCATGTTTGTATCAAAATATCATGTGTACCCCATAAATATGCAACTATTATGTATCCATAAAAATTTTCAAAAGAATACACACCCTTTGCAAGTGCATATGGTACATTCACCAAGATGTATCATTGAAATAGCATTGAAATCTTACTGGGTTTATTTTCTGACCATGATGGAATTAAATTATAAATAAATATTAATGAATTATTTAAAAATCACCCAGATATTTAGAAACTCAAAAAAACCCATTTCTAAATAGCATTAGTTAAAGAACATATCACAAGTAGAATCAGAAAAAAATCAAACCAAATGATAATGAAAATGCAACATATAAATTTTGGTGGTGTGCAATCGGAGAAGTGCCTTAGAAGAAATTTATAGCAAAAACAATTATATCAGAAAGGAAAGAAAGACTTAATACCAATCACCTAATTTCCTAGCTCAAGAAACTAGAAAAATCTAGAAAAAAAGAAAAAGAACAAATAATACCCAAAGTAGAAGGACAAAAATCCTACAGAAATAATAAAGCAAAATATTAAATTATCAATGAAATAGGACACAAAAAGGCAATAGAGAAACCCAAAAAAGCCAACATCAATTCTTTCAGAGAGGAATGAAATGATCAAATCCCTAGGAATACTGATGAAGAAAAAGAGAGGACAAATTACCAATATCAAGAATGAAAAAGGAAATATTACTACAGATCTTGAAGATGTTAAAAGTATAATAAGACCGTATTGTGAATACCTTTATGCCAATAAACTAACCAGCTTCATAAATTAGATGAATTCCTTAAAAAACACAACACACCAAACCTGATTGAAAATGATAGCCAAAATTTGGATAGCCTCAAATCTATCAAATAAATTGTAATTTGTAAAATTTGTAAATTAGTAATCAAGAAAACTTCCAACCAAGAAATTCCAGGCCCCTAGTTTCACTGGTGACTTGCATCAAAAATTAAACAGCAAAGAATATCACCTTAACCAAATTCTTTAAAAATATAGAAGGTAAAGCAATTTTTTTCAACTAATTTACAAGACCAGCATAACTATGGTTCTAGAACATACCAAAGAAATTAAAGAAAAGAATATTAGAGAATAATATTCCTTATGAACATAGATGCAAAAAATTAGCCAAATATTAGTAAATAAAATTCAGTAATACATTAAAAAATAATATATTATGATTAAATGTAGCTTATCCCAGGAATCCAAGGTTATTTCAACATTCAAATGTAATTTACCACATGGAAAAAAGGAGACCTGTAACATGATTTTTTCAATAAATATAGAGAAGAATTTGCCAAAATAGAATACACACTCATTCTAAAAGTCTAAGAAAACTATTAATAAGGAGAAATATCTTCAATTTAATAAAAAGCATCTACAAAAAATCTACAGCTAACATCATGATAAATGAAGACATGTTGAATACTTTCCCCTTGAGATGTAAGCAAGGAGAAGGTGTTCACTTTCATCATTTCCATTCAAAATTATACTGGGGATTCAAACCAGTGCAATAAGGCAAGAAAAAAATGAGGCACAAAAATTGGAATGAAGAAATAAAACTGTCTTTACAAAATCACATTATTACATACATAGTATCAAGGAATTATAAAAAATGTTTAAAAAATTACTAGAATTAAGTGGATATAGGAAGGTTACAGGATACAAGTTCAAAATTGATTATGCAAAAATCAATTATATATCACTATTCATTAGTATCACTATATGTGAATAACAATGTAGAAATAATATCTAAAATATGATTTACAAAGTTGTTACAGAAACATAAAATATTTCACAATATATTTAACAAAATGGGTGCAAGACCTACATGCTTTTTGCAAAGAAATTGACAGGCTGATTCAAAAATGTGTATGAAAATGCAAAAAATTCTAGAATAGCCAAAACAATTTTGAGAAAAAGAAACAACCTTGATTTTCATACTTAGTATAAAGCTCTGGCAATCAAAACAATAGTGTATTGAAAAACATACAAAAGATCAATGGAACAGAATTAAAAGCCTAAAAATTGATCCAAAGGTATATGATCAATTTATTATGCTCTAGAGCACCCAAATAATTTGACAAATGGTACTGGTCATCTACTTGGAAAATAAATGAGTCTGTATTTCTACGTAACGGGATAAGAAAAAAATAATTTGAAACACGGTAATAATTTTATGTGTCAATTTGGCTAGGTCATTTGGTGCCCAGATATTTGGTTAAACAGTATTCTGCATGTGCCTATGAGGGAGTTTTTGGATGAGAGTAATATTTCAATCAGTAGACTGCCTAAAGTAGATTGCCCTCCCCAATGTGAGCAGGCCTCATCCAATCTGTGAAGGCCTAAATAGAACACATGGCTGAATAAGGGAGAATTTACTCTATCTGATTGTTTTTGAGCTGGGACATTGGTCTTCTCCTGCCATTGGACTCAGACTTGAACCGGAATTTACACCATTGGCTCTCCTTGTTCTCTGGCCCTCAGACTTAGACGGGAGCTATACCATTGGTTCTCCTGGGTCTCCAGCTTGCCAACTGCACATCTTGAAACTTAGCCTCCGTACCTCCATAATCTTGTGCGTTAATTACGTGTATATATTAAACATATAGATAAAAACATGTATATACACACACATGTATATAAACCTTCATGTCCTTGGAGTAGACAAAGTTTTCTTACATAGGACAAAAAACAAGGCAAAACAAAAAAGCAAACTATGTAAGCAAAAATTTAAAAATTTGACTTCATCATAATTAAAACTTTTGCTATCCAAACAAGAAAGAAAATAAAAAAGCAAACCACACACTGTGTGAAAATATTTAAATATATTGTAAATATTAAATATAAATATATTTAATATTAATTAAATAAATAAAATATAATTTAATATTAAATATATTGTAAATATATTGTAATTTAATTAATTCTTCCACTGCAAGAATCTTCTGAATGCACTAAACGTAAATAGTTTGCTTGTTTATTTGGGCACTAAATCCGAAGTGAAAGAAGAATATGTATCTGTTAAAAGACTACTACTGAGGGTACAATAAAGACTCAAGAATAAGAAGAAAACCATCTCCATTTAAAATATGGGCAAAATGTTTGAATGGACACTTCACAAATGAAGTTATAGGAGCAGCCAATAAGCACATGAAAAAATGTTCAACATTCAACAGCGACTCAACATTGTTGGATCCAGAGCCCTCCCCCAACCCCGGGGGACAGGGGGGACAGAAGCCAAATCTAAACAGGCAAATTAATCTCTGGTGATAGAAATCAGATCAGTACATCCTGTAATGAGTGGATTAAATGCAAGGGGGGGCACAGTGGAAATTTATAGGATGCTTGGGAACATTCTATATCTTGATTAGGTTGTTGATTATTTGAATGTACACATTTGTCAAACTTACTGAAATTTTATTTTTATTCTAGGAAAATTATCTTTCAATAAAATTGATTAAAAAAAGATTGTATAACCTCCTCAATAATGCAGCCTGATTAAATCCCCAGTTGTTTTGGGGAAAAAATATAATATATACACAGCTCTCTACTGCTCTTTGTCTACTTTGTATCACCAAAGGATCATAAAGGGTAGTTTCTTTGACAAATATGATTTGAGGATTTTTAAGGTGCAATTTATTGGCAGAATCTTAAAGACATTTCATTCTAAATATAAATTCTCTGTCTTTTGGTGAGATTCATGCAATCTCATTGAAATAAATGAAAAAGCTTCCTTATATCTTTGGGATAAATAATTTATTCCTCTAAACATATCTGGAGTACCATATGGATGGGAGATGCACGTGCTGCCTCATTTACTTCCCAGTAGAGCAACAGAACTAATAAGAGAGAAAGAGAATAAACATTTTCTGAGCACCTACTATGTATCTGGTCCTTACATATATGACCTCTTAACAATTCTAGGAGTAATTATGTCATCTACTTCAAAGATGAAGAAACCAAATTTGAGTCCAATATGAATAGCAAGAGGCAGACCTATCCTATTACTAAAAGTCCTCAAAAACGGTTTGCGATTTACCCAGTGAATCTTAGAATTCGATCAAGAGAATGTCTGAATAACCTAGGGTGTTTGGTTAACATACAGATATATTGGCCCCACCCCAGAACTACTAGTCAGAATTTCTAAGGATGAGGCTTGTGAATCTAAATTTTTGACAAATTTTCCAGATGATTTCCAATTAGCTCTAAAGTTTTAAGAACTATAGTTACACACAGCACCCAAAGCATAGTCAACACGCAGTAAATGCCTGCTAATTGGCAACTGATCACAAATGTTTACATGTTTTCCATCTGAACTTTGGTTGGGAATTAATTACTCCTCTTAGAATCCAATTTTGTATATCTTGGATTCGTAAGTTCTTTGCTTTGGTTTACATTCCTTACTGTCTCTGTGTACATATTATTCACAAACATTAAAGAGCTGAAACCTTTTTATAGTCGTGAAAGGAGCTTCCAGCATATTAAGTGCAAATGACTTCTATAATCTAACACCTCCAAAGAGACAAACAATAAACTCTCAGGAGTATTTATTCTCCATTCTTTTTCATTGTGGATTTTGTTATATTTTCATAGTTTGGATCCAGATTTTGTCCCAGTTCATAACCAGAAAGGTCATTTCTGGGTTTTATTTTCTTCATAGGAGGTTTTCCTCAGTCTGTTTCTACATGGGGTAGAGCAAGAGGACACATGACCATGAAATTCCAAGCATTTTTGTTCATCTTTACTGAATAAAATAGTTTTTAAGTTTTTCTTAAACATTAATCTGTTTTGATTTTCTTAGCATTGCAGACGGTAAATTTATTGGCCCACTACATCTTTATTATGCTCACCTGACTTGAAAAAGTTAATCAGTCTGTCATTCGGTCTCCTTTGCTCCCAGAGCAACACGTTCACCAAGCGCCAGAGAGCCAGGCAGCAAACCTTAGATGTGTGTGCTTGCCCAACCTTTGATCTCATTTTCACAATACGTGTCCACTCTTCCGCTGCAAGAATCTTCTGAATGCACTAAATGTAAATTGTTTGCTTGTCTATTTTGGCACTAAATCTGAAGTGAAACAAGAAACTATTTAATATATAGGCTATATCTTAATAACGATAAACTATTTAAGCTCAAAATTCTCCAGATTGTTTTTGAAAAAGTAGAGACAAAGTTATCAGTTGACCTTTTACTTCCGACAACTAATTCCTGTGTGTGTGTGTGTGTGTGTTTAAATATAGAAATAACCATAGCACCTCCAACAATGATATTTGTAAATACCCTGGACCTAAATGCATGACTAACTAGAGTAGGAAATTTATCTCCAAAGTGGAGAATAATCAGTCTGGTTCTACATGTCCTTTTTTTTTAAGAGGCTGAAGTGTTTGAAGCTTATATTGTAGTAAGTTTAAAAGTTTCCTTGCCTGAAATCAAATGGTTGTAATGTAATAATTTGAATGATGCTTGATAAGTATTGCAAGTTCCAAAATCTCTCCAGGTGACTGTAAATAATTACCCAAGGCCTGTAACATTTGTTGAGGGATCGTTAGTTCTAATAAAAACTGTGTTCAGGAGAGTCTGATGGTTACTACATAGCTCTTGAACTGGGTTCCAACAGGCTTCCATTCTCCTTCTGCATATCCTTCCATTTATGCTTTATTAACCTCAAGGTTTCTTCTTATGTAAAATTGAGACAATAGTTGTTGCAATCTCTTTAAGGAATGTATAAAGATTAATTTGTTAATTAGGCAGAGTTCTTTGAGATCTTAGAAGAAGGATGTTTCATAGATAAAGTATAAAGATATTGCTGTAATTTGTGTAAGGTTCCGCTTTATGGGTGGGATGATTCTCTTTTGAGAAGGTCACAGAAATGGCCCACAGTCATGTAGAATGACAACAATCTTATCTTCCCTATTGCATGGCTCCCTGTCTTAATACCATTGTTCTCTGTTTCCTGGCTTTCCACTGGGAGAATCCTTAAACATTGAGCAACTTCTGGCTTGGAGAAAAACTAAGTGCATATTTGCCTATATTCCAAAACCAAGATGACGTATACTTCCAATCGAACAGATGTGGTCAGCCGTTGATGGGACCCAGAGGGGAAGAAATTAAATGCATCCAAAACAACAGTGAGTAGGAAATAGGGGTGAGCAAAGGTGAGTAGATGCATGATGTCTCTCTTTTCCCATCATTGTATTTCCTTTCCTCTTAGTTGTCCAAGTTTCCCTTTTTACTATGTAAGAAAGTTTTCCAAGTCTTTTTCCCTCTTGGCTTCCTTTGCATGGACATAAGCAAAGGTATGTCTAGGGTTAGCAAATCTTTCCCATTACCTTCCAAGCATTCACAATAGAGCAGGAATTTTGAATGATGCTCAATAAGTATTGCCAATTTCAATAACTCAGTGACCTATATATCCATTAATGGACTATCCAGGCTCCTTGGTGTTTTTCTTTCTGCTTCCGGTTGCTCCCTGTCTATTAGCCATTTCATTGAAATTTGCCAACTAAATTCACAGAATCATGGAGTGATTTAGTTGGAAACGGATGTGGAGTTCTCAGACCAAACTCCCTCTCTTCCTTATTGCAAATAAAAATCCCCTTCATGGCATCTCTGAGGAATTTCATCCAGCCTCAGGTGAGACAGCTCCAAGTACTGGGGGCTCAAACCCTCGTAAGACATGTGAGGCTGGATAAAATTCCCAGCACTAATGATTAGAGAGTTCTTTATCCTGAGCCAGAATTTGCCTTCCTATGACTTCTACTCTTTATTCTTAGTATTCCCCTCCAGAGTAATATGAAATAAATATAACCCCCTTTCATACTCTTTTTCTCCTAATTATTTCCTTATCTGGGTTAAGCAGCCTTAGTTGCTGTCTGTGTGAGGTCCAGTGTGTTATCCAGTTATGGCATACTTGACTCATACTGAACGTGTGGTCAACTATAAGGTCTTTGTCTTCATAAATTGCTCTCCCTCGTGTCCCGCCTATCCAGATGATTTTTGAAGCCGAGTGGGAGGCCTTGATACTTCTCTCTTTCAAATTTTATTTTGTTAATCTGAGCCTATCATTCAAGCTTTTTTCCAGTCTTAATCTAACTTAGTTATTCCTCCCAGTTTTGAGTCATCCACGAATTTGATGTCTGCTGTCTAAATAGTCTTCCAATGGGCTGGGGAGACTACTGAAGAAAACAGGGCTCACGTGCATGTGAGTAAAATTCTCCTTTGAAGGAATGTAGGAGCAGTTATCAATACTCGGTCCATATCCCCTCAAATCTATTTTTATTTTCTTGCACACTGACCACCAGTGTGCTTTCCCTGTCTCAGCCAGCAACTATTTCTTTGCTGGGGGGCTGCCTCAGGTTGCTAGAGCTATGTTGCCCAAGCTCATGGAGAGCCTTTCTGGAAATTACTGGTTTCCTGAGGGCAGCACTTAACCAGTGACTGTTGGGTACACTGGTGTATAAACACTCCAACTCACTTTTACCTAATAATTCTGCATGACCGCTACTACTATAGAGCCCCCCTACAGGATTAAGCCAGAGTAGCCCCCATGGGGCTTTTCCAGATAACACACTCTTGCTTGGCCTCTGTGTGTGTGTGCATGTGTGTGTATGTGTGTGCAAATTATATTAATATATAAAATCAACATCCACCACTTAATCTATTTGTGTGCAACAGCTATCTATCTATCTATATCTAGTGTGTGTATATATATATATAGTATATACATTTATATATATATATACACACACATGTACATTGCTTTCAGTGTAATCTATTTGCTTTTAGTGTAATCTGTTTCTTCTATTGATTGATCTGTTTATTATGTCAGTTTTATATCAACAGAAGAATATCTGGTAGAGAAAGTTCCTTTTTCCACCACATTCTTTTAAACCCAGTGATGTAGATGTCTTCTTCATCTGAAGATCATACTCCTTAATAGAGAATAGAACAAAAGTGAATAAAGAAAAGTGTGACTTTTCTTGTTTATTTCTTAATATTATAGTATATGCCCCTCATATTACAGCTCCTTTTTTTTTCTTTTGCTATGAATATAACTTTAAATGGCATGTTGACTATTAGTAGCATTCTTTACAAGCTGAAGTCATTCTGGAATGTATCATTCTTGACTATTTTTACCATGTGAAAGGGGAAATGTCCATCAAGTTAAGTAGCAAAGAAATGTCAGGTGTTTTTTGGGATGAGGTAGTAGGAATGTCTGTAGCTATTCGCAATTCTCCATTTTTACTTGTTTATGCTCTGTATTGAGAGCATCGTCTGTATCCACTTTTGACTTAAAGTTTATTTGATCTGATATGAGAATGACTACTCCTGCTACTTTTTGTTTTTATTTGCATGGAATATCTTTTTCCATCCCATTACCTTGAGTCTGTGTGAGTCCTTGTGATTTAGGTGTGTTTCTTGAAGACAGCATATAAATGGGTCATGTTTCTTCATTCATTCAGCCAGTCTGTATCTTTCAAGTGGGGCATTCAGACTGTTCATGTTGAGTATTAGTATCGATATGTGGGCTACTGTTCTGTTCAACATGTTGGATGATACCTTATTGTTTTGTTCTCCCTCTTTTGCTATTGTTTTATGAGAGCTGCGAGATATAGCTTTCAGGTTATTTTACACTGGTTAGTATCTATTGTATTGTTGCATGTATAATGCACTTTTGAGCACTTCCTATAGGGCAGGTCTAGTAATGACAAATTCTCTTAGTGTTTGCTTGTCTGGGTAAGACATTATTTCTCCTTCATTTATCAAACTTAGTTTAGCAGGATACAAAATTCTTGGCTGTCATTTATTCTTTTTAAAGAGACTATAAATAGGACCCCATTCTTTTCTGGCTTTTAAGTTTTCTCTTGAGAAGTCTGTTATTAGTTTGGTGGGTGTTCCTTTGTAAGGTTTTCACCTCCCAGCTTGTAAGAGTTCCTCCTTTATATTGACTGGCCAGTCTGATGACTATATGCCTTGGTGATTCCCTTTTTGCAATGAATCTCCCAGGTGTTCATTGAGCTTCTTGTATCTGGATGTCTAAATATCTAGCAAGACCAGGAAAGTTTTCCTCAATTCTTCCCTCAAATAGGTTTTCCAGGCCTTGTGCTTTTTCTTCTTCACCCTCAGGAATGCCTATGATTCTTATATTTGGCCATTTTACATAATCCCATATTTCTCATAGATTTTGTTTATTCCTCTTGATTCTTTGTTCTTTACTTTTGACTGATTAGGTTAAGTTGAAAGAGTTGTCTTCAAGCTCTGAAATTCTTTCTTCTGCTTGTTCTAGTCTATTCTTAAAACTTTCCACTGTGTTTTGTATTTCCTTAAATGAAATTTTTATTTCCAGAAGTTTATTTGGTTTTCTTTTAATATATCTATGTTTTTAGTAAATTTTCCATTTACTTCCTGAATTGTTTTTCTGGATTCCTTGAGTTGGTTTTCCATTTTCTCTTGGATTTCATTGAGCTTCCTTACAATCCATATTTGGAATTATTTATCTGTCATTTCCGTATTTTCATTTTGGTTGGGATCCATTGCTAGAGAGCTGGTGTGCTTCTTTGGGGATGTCCTTTCACTCTGATTTTCATGTTTTCAGAGTTCTTGCACTGATTCCTTCTCATCTTGAGCAAGTGTTACTTATTGTTTTTGGATTTTCTTTTGTTTCTATGGGGCTTCCCCCCCTACTCTTCAGTGTGTACCTGTAGCATATGTTGGGTAAGGACCTTTGCTTTGTTTCTGGGTACTTTGATGGGGGTCTGGGTTCTGAATGGATACGTTGGTTATAGATATCCTTAGTGTGGTGATTTTCTTAATTGCTAGCTATTTGTAGGCTACAGTGGTGTTGTACCTTGTGTGTGGGCAGATTCCTTGTCTCTTGTTGACAGGGAAGGTGGAGGTCTTTGAAGTCCTTTCTCTTTCCCCAGCCCTGTGGTTTTCTTGATGGTGTGAATTGGGGTATACCCTGCTCTGCTGGAGCAGCCAGGCAAGCAGCACTGGGGAGGGCTGGTGGGCAGGGAGCTCACAGTCCAAGCACCCCTTGGTCCATTGCAGGTCTTTAGAGGAAAGGCATGAGCCCCACCCTCTGTGGAAGCCTCAGTATAGTGGATGCACCAACAGAGGGGAGGGCGCTGCTCCTGAGATCCCTAGCTCAATCGTCCCTCGGGGCAACAATGCTGACTCACATGGGAACTGTGGACAGGGGAGGTGAAGGGGATGGAAAGACTCTGAATGGAGGAGAGCTGGCACTCTTGTCCTCTTTGGCCCTCTCCCCAGAAGGCAGCCCACCCAGAATGTCCAAGCTCTGGGATCACACAGTTCCCCTGGGACCCACCAGCCGCCATGGCCACTGCAATAAGGGCAGAAGTTTGGAAATGTTTGTTTGGGGACCAGTGACATGAAAACTGAAGGACTGAAGCTCCCTGGGGAAGACAAAGGCACAAAGTGGGTGGAGAAGCAGTGTGGCACCTGCCACCTCGGGTCAGGTCTGTGGTGAGGGGCAGTGACCCCAAGGGGCTGGCAGCTTGGTGCTGTGTTCTTAAGAAGCTCCCAGTTCACTGGTGGCAGCAGCTTTTGGGCTCATGAGGGTAGAGAAGTTCTCCAGCAGCTCAGGAGCCTGTTGACTCCAGAGGTGTAAGGGAAGGACACCTACACTTTCCACAGGACTCCAAGCCTCTCGGGGGTTGATCTCTGCTGATCTTTCTCCTTCTTGCTCTGCTCTGCAACTTCTTCCCATGGAATATCTGGTAGGTTCTGGCACTTTTGCCTCAGGGTTGCACCTGAGCTATATATTTTTTCCCCATCTAAAACTTTCCCTTCTTTCTGAGACCATCTGGTGACTGATGTCTCTAGTCTGCCATCTTGCCCCACCCTTCACCTATTTTCATCTTTTTTTTTCATCAGGTAATAGAATTCCAGGCCTTAAAAATACTTCAGATAAAATCTCATCCCATCTCATAATACTTTTGTAGATGCAGATACTGAGACTAAGTATTTATGAAACAATGTTCACAGAATTAGTTTTATTGAGTGGCATAAACTTAAAATTCTAGTTTTCCATCAAATATTCTTAATTTGTCGTATTGCTTATCCCACCAACCACCTGAGGAAGTAGGTGGTCATGAGAAAGGAAAAAGAAGGAAAAGAAAATTGGTCATTTTATTCTCCTGGTTATGTAGAATAAACATACTGAGACATGGAACTATATGAAAATAAATATCTTAACTGAATTTAGGAATTGACAAATGATTTTCAGTATCCATGCAAAACTTGCCCTTTGTTACATAAAAGAATAAATTGTAAAAATGGCTATATACTTTAGAAACAAAACATTTGCATTTCTTATGTACAAGCAATACCATAGGGTAGCAATATATGGTTCCAGAGACACTAGGTATGAACATGGATGTGTTTGTTGTATTCTCTGTTTCTCTCATATTCTTTTCTTGACTTGGCAAATTAACTATCAGAGAAGGAACAGGTCTGAATGCATGGGAAAACCCACTTGTTCAAGCTTGTCAAATGCATATTTAAAAATTTTTAACAATTTACTTTGAAATATGCTGTACAACCTAAATCCAGCATCAGTGAGCCATAGCAGGTGTGCCCAGTGTGGTTTATGAAGGTCTGTGGAAGACATGGAAATAATTCAAAGAGAACAGGGCCTTTTTTTTAGTTGGGGGAATGAAAAATAAATTTTAGGCAGAGGTACCATTTGTGTTGAGCTTCAAAGGTAAGACATTTAGTGTTCATGCCTAGGTTTGCATTGGGCCCCAGAGACCCGGCTGGACTAGTGGCAATCCAAGCACCGTAATTAGGCTGAGAAAAATCCAAGAAGAATACACTTTTTTTTTCATTTTCCGGGTGACCTGAGATACTGTGTATGCTTGGATTCCCCCATCGATCTCAGTAACATGCATGTCTTTTCTATTTTTAAACTAATGAGTGGAATAACCTACAACACCCTAAATTAAGAAGTTTCTCACATATCCACTGGATATTTTTCTAAAAACTTTGCACATATTTCTTTGTCAAATATGTTTAACAGAATAAAGTGTTTTTCCATCTAAAAATATTATAGTGAATCATTTTGTTAACCAATAGCAATTTGTGTATGTGTGCTGTAAATAAATATGAATTTTTCAATGTAGAGTTGAAGTGGAATAAAAATTTGTTTACCCACTCAGAGATTACTAGTAGAGCAACTAATATAAGGGAGCAGCAATATAAATGGTGGAAAACAGATACAATCCCTACTCTAAGAGAGATAAACATCTAATAATGTATAAGCATCGATATATCTCAATTGATATCAGAGAGGTTATGAACAATGTTATTTTTGTCTCATTAGTTGAGGGAAAGAATAAAGAGGAGAGAGAATAATGTCCATTATTTTTTTCTACTTGGTTGGGAGATGGTCATCAACATTGTCGCTAATCCTGGATAATCAACTTTTCTACCAACTGAATAAAAGGAAGGAGGGTTTGTTAGTGATTTGAGTGATTCCCAATCTAGAATCAACTTAGTTTTTTCTACCTCCTGACATACCAGCAAATCATTTTTATGAGCCCTTATATGATTCATTGAGCCATTTGGGGAGGGTCAGAGGGCAAGAGTACCATTTACCAGAGCAGGTTTAAGCTGAGGAAGGTGAGGTCAGAGGGGAAGAGAGACCCTCATTAATCCAGGAGGATTCTGGGGCCAGCTCTGCGCCTGCCCAGTTACATTAAGCTCACATTGGGTGTTTGTTAGCAAAGCACCAAGCTGCAGGTGTCCTGCCCTCTACAGAGTCTTCAAAGATCAGCCTCAAATGTTTCTGTTACTATAAAGAGATTAAAAGGATTTAAAAACATAGCAGGCCTGCCTGTCCAACTGCTAACATATTTGCCAACATTTGGCAAGAAGGAAGAAAAAAGGGTAGGTTATATCAGCTAGACATTCTAGTCATTGAGGGAAACATATTTTTCAGGTTTTCTCTCTCTCCCTCCCTCTCTCTCTTTCTCTCTCTCCCTCCTTTAGTATCCTGAATATGGAACTATAGCACTTTCAACTGGAACTCATTAAGAATTCATAGGACAGAAAATGTAAGGGGTTCTGGAAACAGAGACTTTGAAAGTCCAGAAGTGTGCTATAAGTAAACTGCTGCTGATATTCATTTTTTTTCCTGGTGGTTAAATACATTTATTACACCAGAATGCAAATGTGGAGTAAACCAGGTGATTTTTGACCTGAAAGCCTAGGTTACTTTGAGAGACACATTGACATTTATGGACTTACTACACATATCAATAAACAGCCATTACACCCTTCTAAAGACTTTGCATCCCATATGGGTGCAGATATTGAAGGCATCACCTGCAGTGAATAGTTAAGGCCCTGTATCTGGATTATTGTTAAGGCACATTGTTACTCTATTTGTTATGTTTTAACTCAAATTCCATATTCTTTGCTTCACGTTACTTCTGGCACATATCTACTAGGTTTGTTGCTCTATAGAGCACACTGATTTAACTGGTTTAGTAAGGAAAAACTTGTCAGCTGTTATCCTTCATGAAAATAAATAATTCCCCATAGTCTTGCTTCATAGACCAATGGGAAATTTATAATAGGCTATAAGTCTAGCACTAAAGACTTGTACATTTTAATGATAAGCTAACAACAAAACTGTACCCGTTCAATATCCAACAAACTACACCCACGACACTATTTCATTCTATTATAAGCCAACTCTTATCGGTAAATTGTAAAAATGCTTGTTAGTGGGAATGTGGTGACCGCAGAAACCTTTTTGATGTGTGCCCACATGGTTTACGGTGTCCTAACAGCGTCAGACGTGACCTACAGAGCCATGACCCAGATGTCCTGCCACATTATGTGCGAACATTTAGTGTGATAAAATTTTCTAAACTTTTATCAATTCTTGAAGAAGTCTTAAACCTTGAAATATTTAAGAACTACTCTTGTGTAAGCTTGAAGAATATAATGCAGTGGGTGGGCACATAGTCTGTCTCTCCAAAGAGACAGACAGCGCTTGTCTAATATGATGGCTCTTATCTTTCCTCATTTCATCATCTGTACAGAAGGCATAAAATAATGCATCTTTGAAAATTAAATTAAATAATGCACAGTTATCACAGTTTTTGGTAATGCTCAATAAATGTTAGCTAATATTATACTAGGTAAATATTAGATAGCACAATGATGGGCCATAGGGGCATGGCAGGAGATTGTACCCTTGATTAACTTGCCTTGGAGTAACTTGAGGAGATCATATATATTAACATGAAACAGTAAATTAACAATGATGAGAATATGTGGAAAGATTTCAAAGAAATGATACAGATAACTTCACATGTGTTCAGATTGAGGAGGAATCTGCGTAAGTTGAGATATGAAGAATGGATGAAAAATATTGTGCCACATATCAGGAGGATGAGGGGGGATGAGTTGGCTTCAAGTTGAAGTAAGTGGGACCAGATCGATGTGAGCAAGATTGTGGAGGGTCCAGATTTGACCTGTAAGCGATGGCAGCCTCCAGTCATTTTGGGCAGGAAAATTGCATGATGAAAACAATATATTGGAAGCATTAATTTGGCATATGTGGGCAGGATGGAGTAGCGTGAGGAAGGCCTGGAGCCAGGGAGGGAGCTGGGAGCCGTGGCAATAATCAAGGTGTGAGGTGACGAGGGCCTGCCCCAGGATGGGAATATTTGTGGAAGGTGTTTGGGGACATCGTATCCACCTTAATTGCTTATTTGCTACAATTTCAGCTTCCAACTGCAGTTTGCCTTGGCCACTCAACCTTCCTGGCTCTGAAATATTCATTCCAGTCCTTCAACAGAGAAAGGAAGCAAGGAAGGAAGGTGGAAAGAAGGAAGGGAAGGAAAGAGGGAGGGAGGAAAAAAATTGTAGCAGGCACACGGGGGCCTGGTGTGAAGACTGGGTTTTAATTAACAGAAGGAGTCTCAGGGAAAGAAGGAGAAAAAGGGTACAGATGTTCACTGGAACTTATTTAATCTAGGAGTAGCTTTCTGAAAAAGAACCAACATAACTGCAGAATGAGTGACTTTATTCTCCTATTTACACCAGAAAGGGCCGTAAGATACATGGAAAAAGAGACATTGCTTTTCTCATTGAGCTTCAGGGTCACCTAAACCATGGCTTTCAAATTTTTTTGACCATCAGCCCATAATAAAAAATAAATTTTACATTACAATCAAACGCACATTCAAATGTAACCCAAACATAATCTAAATAAATGTTCAATAAAACATTCCTACTCTTATTACCTGTGATGCACTTTGACTCTTTCTTCTATTCTATTTACTTTGAGATTTTTTTACAAAGGATGATTGTAACTTGCTCAGTTGATTTCCTGGTCAATGAATGGGTCACCACCTGCTTTTTATAAACCATAGACTTCTAAGAACCAGGGACTCAGCACCAGGATCTTGAGATTCACGGATTCAAAGACACAGGGGAATGAATGTTTTACTCTTATTCCCTACCCACCCGCCCGGCTCAAGCCTTTCCCCTCTCTGGAGTTGCATGAATTGACAATAAGTGGAGGCAATTGCTCCATTAAGTTTGGAACTCAGTTTCAGAACCTGATCTTAGATTCAGAGCCTGTCCCCAAACCCTTTGACAGGGACAGCCCATTCACTAGCGTGAGGGTCCTCACTTGGGACACAAGCCCACACACAAAGATCCATCAACAAAGATTGCTCACTAATGAGACCTAAACCCAGACACAATGACCACAATTGGTGCAGACATTTTAATGTCTTAGGCTAGTTCCTTATATTATCCTTGGCTCTAGTGGACCAAGGCACACACAGTAACATTCTTTACCTGCAGTTAGCTGTAATTTCAAACTAGGTGGAATTCTTTCCTACCTTTGAAACCACAAAATAAAATCAAAGAAATAAGATCTTTTGCAAACTGTGGCTCTGCATTGATGAGGAGTGGCGAAAGGCAAGCACATGGCCTCAGGTTAGAAATAACTTTAAAAATGTCTGATTTTAATCATGAGGCCAAATTATCTGGGCACACAGTGGTTGTTAAAGCCTCCTGTCTATAAGCCCTTCAAATGTGTATTTGTATTCCTGTGTATACCATTAGCATTCTGACTCAACAGTAAGTGCAACATCAAAGCAGAGAAGGAAAAGTGCAAAGAGGCAATGAAAATCAATCTGGTTTAAGAGGATTGGGCCTCTCTATGAAGTCAGCTAGTTATCAATATTCTGGAAAGAAAAATGTGGAGTATCAATTCTAGGAGCCACAAATCAAAATAGAGTACACAATTACTCCCACTTATGTGCTCCCCTGTTTTTTTTTTTTAAACGCTAACATTGTAAGGATAGTGTTAACTTTGGTGGAATGAATTTTAGTATTCCTCAGTGGTTATTCTTCTTTTAGGAACAGTGGTTCACTTATAACCTGATTATCCCTGGATATTTGAGTCTATATTGTAGACAACGTTGAGTATTTTGGTGGTCCCCTGGTTTCCTTTACAGTCTGAAGATTGGGTAGATATGTTGTCTCCTCAATTTCCAAGGAAAGTCCTTAATCAAATGGTTCTGGAACTGTGGTGCATTAAAGCCTGGAAAGAAGTCAATAGATGAATTTTGAAATTTTATGAAAATTTTGTGTGTACAGGCATACTTCATTTATTTCACTTCACCTTATTATGCTTCACAGATATTGCTTTTTACAAATTGGAGGTTTGTGGCAACCCTGATTAAGCCCATAATAAAAAAAATAAAGTTTTTTATTTAGTCTATCAGCACCATTTCTCCAACAGCATGTGCTCACTTGTGTCTCTTTGTCACATTTTGGTAATTCTTACAATATTTTAAACATTGTTATTATTATTGTATCTGTGATAATGATCTGTGATCACTGATCTTGGTGTTACTATTGTAATTGTTTTGGGACACCATGAACTGTGCCCACTATAAGACAGCAAACTTAATTGATAAATGCTGTGTGTGTCCCAACTGCTTCACTGACCAGCTGTTCCCCCATTTCTCTCCCTCTCCTCAGGCCTCCCTGTCTCCTGAGGTACAGCAATGTTGAAATTAGGCCAATTAATCATTCTGCAATAACCTCTAAGTGTTCTAGTAAAAGGGAGAGTTACATATCTCTCACTTTAAATCAAAAGCTACAAATGATTAAGCTTAGTGGGAAGGCACGTCAATAGCTTAGATAGGCTGAAACTTAGGCCTCTTGTGCCAAACAGTGAGCCAAGTTGTGAACGCAAAGAAAAAGTTCTTGAAGGCAATCCAAAGTCCTACTCCAGTGAATGCACAAATAATAAGAAAGTAAAATGCCTAATTGCTGATATGAAGGAAGTTTTAATAGTCTGGTTAGAAGATCAAACAAGCTATGACGTTCCTTTAACCCAAAGCCTAATCAAGAGGAAGGCTCTAACTCTTCATTTCTATAAAGGCTGAGAGAGGTGAGGAAGCGGCAGAAGAAAAGTTGGAAGCTAGTTGAGCTTGGTCTATAAGGATTAAGGAAAGAAGCCATCTCCATAACATAAAAGAGCAAAGTGAAGCAGCAAGTGCTGATGTAAAAGCTGTAGTAAGTTAGCTAGAAGATCTAGGTAAGATCCTTGATGAAAGTGGCTACACTAAACAACAGATTTTTCAATGTCAACCAAAATAGCCTTCTACTGGAAGAAGACGCCATCTAGGACTTTTACTGCTAGGGAGGAAAAGTCAATGCCTGGCTTTAAAGCTTCAAAGGACAGGCTGACTATCTTATTAGGGGCTAATGCAGCTGGTAACTTTAAGTTGAAGCCAATGTTCATTTACCATTCCAAAAGTCCTAGGACATTTAAGAATTATGCTAAATATACTCTTTCTTTGCTCCATAAATAGAACAACAAAGCCTGGATGACAGCACATCTGTTTACAGCATGGTTTACTGAGTATTTTCAGCCCACTGTTGAGACCTACTGCTCAGAAAAAAAGGATTCCTTTCAAATATTACTGCTCATTGACAATGCAGCTGGCCATTCAAAAGCTCTGATGCAGATGTCCAAGGAGATTAATGTTGTTTTCATGCCTGTTAACACAACATTCATTCTGCAGCCCCATAGATCAAGGAATCATTTTTTACTTTCAAGTCTTATTATTTAAGAAATACATTTGGTAAGCCTACAACTTCCATAGGTGTGATTCCTTGATGGATCTGGGCTAAGTAAATTGAAAACCTTCCAGAAAGGATTCACCAGTCTAGATGCCATTAAGATCATTTGTGATTCAAAATATCAACATTACAAGAGTTTGGAAGTTGATTCCAACCTTCTTGGATGACTGTGAAGAGTTCAAGACTTCAGTGGAGGAAGTAACTACAGATGTCATTGAAATAGCAAAAGAACTAGAATTAGAAGTGGAGCCTTAATATGTGACTGAATTTTATCTCACGATAAAACTTGAAAGGGTGAGCAGTTGCTTCTTATGGGTGAGCATAGCAAGTGATTCTTAGATGGAATCTACTCCTGATAAAGCTGCTATGACCATTATGGAAATGACAACAATGGATTTAGAATAGTACATGAACTTAGTTGGAAAAGCAGGGGCAAGGTTTGAGAGGATTGATTCCAATTTTGAAAGAAGTTCTACTCTGAGTAATATGCTATCAAAGGACATGACATGCTACAGAAAAGACTTTTGTGAAAGAAAAAGTCAATAGATGCAGGAAACTTCATGGTTGTCTACTTTTAAGAAATTGCCACAGCCACCTCAACCTTTAGCAACCACTACCCCCATCAGTCAATAGCCATCAATACTGAGGCAAGACCCTCTGCTGGCAAAAAGATTATGAATAAAGGCTCAGATGATTGTTAGCATTTTTTAGCAATGAAGTATTTTTTTGCATGCTTAACTTTACTTTTTCTTTTTAAAAATGTTGATACATAATAGATGCACATATTTTTGGGATACATGAGATAATTTGCTACATTGATATAATCAAATTAGAGTAATTGGAATACCCATCACCTTAAATATTTATCTTTTTGTCAGGCTAAGAACAATTGAATTGTTTTCTTCTAGAAATTTTGAAAAGTAAAGTACTTTTAAATTAAAGTATGTACATTTTTAAATCATGTAATCGTAATTTTTATAGGCACTGGAAAACCAAAATATTGTGTGACTTGCTTTATTGTGATATTTGCTTTATTAGAATTATCTGGAACCAAACCCACAATATCTCTGAGGTATGACTGTATGTATGAGTGTGAATTTTCTTAGGAAGAGGGCCATAGCTTTCATCACATTGCCAAAAACATCTGTTAAAAGTGTAAGAACCACTGCATCAGAGTATCACCAGCTCCTAGAGGTGGGAAAATAATACAATCGGGCTCTATTTTCAGGGACCACTCAAACCATGGATTGGAAAATGAAAACACTAATGGCAATAGTTGTATGTGGCCACATGGCAGGTGAGTTCAGTCAGAGAAGTGTGCTGGAGTAGCCTGGGATATGGTTTGGGTTTCTGTGCAGGCCTTTGCCCCACAGTCTTAGAATTGGAATAGAATTGTGGTCACCCAGGTCAACCTCCATTCAATACAGTAATTTTCCAAAATTGTTTACAGTAAATGGAGCTCACTTCCCTACTTCACTGTCAGCATTCTGTCATCGGACTGCTCTAGTTCCTGAAAAGTCTCTTATAATTTTATACCAAAAAAAAGAAAAAAAAGATTCTTTATGGTTTCCATTCATTGGTCTTAATTCTGACTTCTAGAGCTTCATAAAATAAGTTTAAGTCTGTTTGCTACATGAAACCTAAGCAGAATGTCTTTTTCTTTTAATTTCAATAGATTTAGGGAGTACAAATGCTTTTTATTACATGGATAAATTGTATAGCGGTAAAATCAGAGCTTTTAGTGTACCTGTTACTCAAATAATGTACATTGTATCCGATAGGTAATTTTGACCCCTCCCCTCCTCCACCCCCCACCCTTCGTAGTTTCCGATGTTCATTATTCCACTTTGTATGACCATATATACCTGTCGTTTAGCTCCCACTTACAAGTGAGAGCATGCAGTTTTTGTTTTTCTGTTCCTGAGATATTTCACATAGGAAAATGGCCTTCAGTTCCATCCAAGTCGCTGCAAAAGACATTATTTCATTCCTTTTCATACCTAAGTAGTACTCCATGGTGTGTGTACACACACACACACACACCACATTTTCTTTATCCAATCATCAGTTGTTGAGCACTTAGATTGATTCTATATCTCTGTGATTGTGAATTGTGCTGCGATAAACATTTGGATGCAGGTGTCTTTGTGATAAAATGATTTCTTTTCCTTTGTGTAGACACTGAGTAGTAGGATTACTAGATCAAATGGTAGGTCTACTTTTAGTTCTTTGAGGAAAATCCATACTATTTTCCATAGAGGTTGTACTAATTTACATTCCTACCAAGAGTTTATACGTATTCTGTTTTCTCCACATATGTGCGAGCATCAATTGTTTTTTGACTTGTTCATGATGTCCGTTCTGACAGGTAAGGTGGTTTCTCACTGTGGTTTTAATTTGCATTTCCCTTATAATTAGTGATGTTGAGCATAGTTTCATATGTTTGTTAGCCATTTGTATATTTTTTTTTGAAAAAAATCTGTTCATGTCTTTTGTCCCCTTATTATTGGGGTCATTTTTTTTCTTGCTGATTTGTCTGAATTCCTTGTAGATTCTGGATATTAGTCCTTTGTCAAATATATAGGTGTGAATATTTTCTCCCATTCTGTAGGTTGCCTATTTACTCTGTTGATTATTTTCTTTGCTGTGCAGAAACTTTTTAGTTTAAGTCCCATCTATTTATTTTTATTGTTGCTGTATTTGCTTTTGGGGTCTTAGTCATAAATTCTTTCCCTAGGCCAATATCCAGAAGAGTTTTCTTCTAGAAGTGATATGGTTTCAGGTCTTATATTTAAGTATTTAATCTATCTTGAGTTAATTTTTGTATACGGTGAGAGATAGGGATCCAATTTCATTCTTCATGTTGCTACACAGTTTTCCCAGCACCATTTATTGAATAGGGCATCTTTCGCCAACGTGTGTTTCTGTCTGCTTTGTTGAAAATCAATTGGTTGTAGCTATATGGCTTTATATCTGTGTCCTCTATTCTGTTCCAATGGTCTATATATCTGCCTTTACATCAGTACTATGCTGTTTTGGTAACTGTAGCCTTGTAGTATAATTTGAAGTCAGGTAATGTCTGCCTTCAGATTTGTTCTTTATGCTTAGGATTGCTTTGGCCATTAGGACTCTTTTTTGGTTCCATATGAAGTTTAGGATTATTTTTTCTAGATCTGAGAAAAATGTCATTGGCATTTTGATGGGAATTGCATCGAACCTATAAATTATTTTGGGTGTTATGGGCATTTTAATAATGTTGATTCTTTTAATCCATGAGCATGGGATGTTTTTCTATTTGTTTTTGTCATCTATGATTTTTTTCAACAGTGTTTTATAGTTCTTTTTGTAGAGATGTTTTACCTCTTTTGTCAAGTATATTCCTAGGTATCTTATTTTCTTTGCAGCTATTGTGAATGGTATTAAGTTCTTTATTTGACACTCAGCTTGGCTGTTATTTGTACACAAATGCTACTGATTTGTGTATATTAATTTTGTAACTTGAGATTTACTGAATTTATTTATCAATTCTAGCAGTCTTTTAAAGAAATCTTTAGGGTTGTCTAGATAAAAGATCATATCATCAGCAAGTAGGGATAGTTTGACCTCCTCCTTTATAGTTTGGATGCCCTTTATTTCCTTCTCTTGCCTGATTGCTCTGGGGAGGACTTCCAGTACTATTTTGAATAGAAGTGGGCACCCTTGTCTTGCTCTAGTTCACAAGGGAATGCTTTCAACACTTCCCCATTCAGTATGATGTTAGCTGTGGGTGTGTTATATATGGCTTTTATTATTTTTAGGTATGTTCCTACTATGCCTAGTTTGTTGAGGGTTTTTATGATGAAGGGGTGCTAGATTTTACCAAATGCTTTTTCTGCATCTATTGAGATGATTATAATTTTTGTTTATAATTCTGTTTATGTGGTGAATCACATTACATTCATTGGTTTGCATATGTTGAACAATCCTTGCATCTCTGGAATGAAACCCACTTGATCATGGTGAATCATCTTTTTGATGTGCTGTTGAATTCAGTTTGGTAGAATTTTTCTGAGGAATTTTGCATCTATGTTCATGAGGGATATTGGTCTGTAGTTTTTATTACTGTTGTGTCCTTTCCTGGCTTTGGTATCAGGATGATACTGTCTTCCTAGAATGAGTAAGGAAGGATTCCCTCCTTCTCCATGTTATGGAACAGTCTTAGGATAGGTGCCAGTTATTTGTAGGGCTGGTAGAATTCGCCTGTGAATCAATGTGGTCCTGGGCTTTTTTCTAGGGGAGGGGGGAAGAATTCTTATTACTGATTCAATCTCACTACTTGTTATTAGTCTGTTCTGGATTTCTATCTCTTTCTGATTAAAACTTAGGAGGTTGTATGTTTCCAAAAATGTATCCATTTCCTCTAGATTTTCTAGTTTGTGTCTCTAGAGGTTTTCATAGAATTCTTGGATGATACTTTACATTTTTTGGTATCAGTTGTAATGTCTTCTTTTTTATTTCTGATTGAGCTTATTCAAATTCTTTCTCTTCTAGTCCCGGTTAATTTCGCTAGTGGTCTATTGATTTTGTTTATCTTTTCTAAGAACCAACTTTTTGTTTTGTTGATCCTTTGTATTATTTTTTTTTGTTTCTATTTGTTTAGTTTTGCTGTAATCTTAGTTATTTCTTTCCTTCTGCTATCTTGGGGTTCAGTTGGTTCTTCTTTTTCTGGTTCTTTGAGGTGTGACATTAGGTTGTTAATTTGTGATATTTCTGTCTTTTTGATGTAGGCATTTAGTGCTATAAAACTTCCTCTTAGCACTGCTTTCCCAGAAATTTTTGTATCTTGTGTTGCCATTGTCATTCAATTTTTTATTTTCATCTTGATTTCATCATTGACCCAAGGATTTTTTAGCAATTAGGTTGTGTAATTTCTATGTATTGGTGTAGTTTTGAGAGTTCTTCTTGGTATTGATTTTTAGTTTTATTCCACAGTGTCCTGAAAAGATACATGGTAAGATTTTGATTTTTCTAAATTTGATGAAACTAGTTTTGTGGCCTAATATATGATCTGTCTTGGAATATGTTCCATGTGCTGGTGAGAAGAATGTATATTCTGCAGTTTTGGGGTGGAATGTTCTGTAAATGTCTGTTATGTCCATTTGTTCTACAGTCCATTTGAGTCCAGTGTTTCTTTGTCAATTTTCTGTCTCAATGATCTGTCCAGTTCTGTTAGTGGAGTGTTGAAGTCCCTGACTTTTTTATGTTGCTGTTTGTTTCTTTCCTTAGGTCTAGTAGTATTAGTTTTATGAATCTGGGAGCTCCTGTGTTAGGTGCATATATACTTAGGATTGTTATATCTTCTTGTTGAATTGATCCCTTTATCATTATACAATGGCCATCTTTGTCTTGTTTTACCATTGTTGATTTAAAGTCTATTTTATCTGATATAAGAATAGCTACTTCTTTTTGATTTTGGTTTCTATTTGTGTGGAATATTTTTTCTACCCCTTTACCTTGAGTCTATGAGAATCTTTATGAAGAAAAATTCTAGCAGAAGAGAAGAAATAACAAAGATCAGAGCAAAACTAAACAAAACAGAAAACAAAACAATATACAAAACATCAACAAAATGAAAAGTTGGTTCTTTGAAAAGATAAACAAAATTGATAGACCACTAACTAAATGGGTTTCTTGGAGACAGCATATAATTGGGGTGTGTGTATTTTTTTAATCCATTCTACCAATCTATATCTTTTAATTGGAGTATTTAGACCATTTACATTCAATATTAATGTTGATATGTGAGATACTCTCCTAGTCATCATCTTGATTGTTAACTAGTTACTTTGTTTTCTCCCTTGTGTTACTGTTTCATAAGTGCTGTGAGTTTTTACTTTTGGGTGTTTTTACACTGGTGGATATTGATTATTCTATTCCACATATAGAGCACTTTTAAGCATTTCTTGCAGGGCCAGTCCAGTGGTGACAAATTCCCTTAGTGCTTACTTGTCTGGGAAAGACTTTTATTTCTCTTTCATTTATGAAACTTAATTTTGTAGGATCAAAAACTTTTGGCTGTGAGTTATTTTGTTTAAGAACACTAATAATAAGACTCTGTTTCTATCTGGCTTATAAGGTTTCTGCTGAGAAGTTCTAAGCAGAATGTCTTAATAATAGTACAATGCCCTTAGAAAATAATCATTCACTGGGTAGCAAATTTTAGTTTAACATTTTAACCAAAATTTATGGTTTATGAAATATATTTATGTACATTATCTTATTTAAACTTTAAAACACCACAGGAATTACTATACCCATTTTTTTTTAAGATGAAAAGTTGTGACGTGCTAAGATTGAATGATTTATACAAAATCCCTCCATAAATAAATGCAAAAAGCCAGGACCAAACCTTGTGTCTTTAATTCTGGGGCTCTATTTCCTCACATTGCCATGATTATTCAATCATGCCAACATTTATTAAGTGACTGTTAGGCTCTTCCTGAATTGTTTTCTCCAGGAAAAACACCCCTGCTTCCTTGGTTTAACTCACAAAATTTTCGTGAACAGCCCCTTTATGAGCCTGATTGCTCCTGCTGGAAAAACTCCCTACTTTGTCAATGCCCCAGTGAAAGTGCTGAGTGCCTGGATGATATTTCAGATGTGAAGAGCAACCTCAGTTAGCCATTTACCATTTTCCTCTAACTTGCATGGCAAATGGAGACCAGGGATGATTTACTGGTTACTGAGTCAGGTGATGTGTATGAGGATTCAAGCAGGAGAAAACTGAAGGGAGAAAAATTGTGCCACAGACTAACGGGCATACATGTAGCTAAGAGGCAGAAGGCAGAGTGGATCAAGAGTAGCTAGAGGCTGCATGGAAGGGAATTTTCAGGCAAGAAGAGAGAAGTAAGGAGCTGAGACTAGGAGAGGAATGTTGGTGGATATTTGGGGAAACATGGAGATAGCTGGTAGGTACTAGATAGGTTTCTTCTGTGTGAATTAGATGCATATCTCTTAACAATTCCCCATAAAATTTGATTAAACATTTCATTTCTCATTGCGAAGTTAGATTTATTTTAGTGATTCATCAAAGTGCCCAGTTTTAAGGCACAAGGCAAGGTCAGGGTACACAGCCCCAGACCTATGACATCTGGGTTACGCAGGTATGAGGTAGCATACCTGGAGCCTGGCCAAAGGTGGTTGTGGGTGTGAAGCAGAAGAGTAGACAAGGCTGGGTTTATAAGAAATATATGGCAACTTCAGAGAGCAGTGCATCTATCTGGCCTTGTACATTTGATGGACAACTCTCCCCTATTGTGTTGTTACACTACTGTGACTCTCTGGTTTCTCTAACTAGAAAAGAAATTCCTGTCTCCGTTCCTTGGTGGGACCCATATCATGCTCATTACTGCTTTTAAGAAAGTCAACATCCAGTTAGTGACCAGCCTTCCTTGAGCTTCTCTGGGCTAGGTTTGCCTTCTCTGTCATTTGACAATTTGAGACACTTATGATGCTTCCTCCCCACCCCCCACCCCTGGTTTAAGAAATATTTCCAAGTTAAGATTACACAGTTGTGAAGGATGCTATTGCATTGTATTACTCTTTACCAGCCAGTGAACCCATTCCCTAGCTACCCAGTTGAATGTGATGGGGTGCAAGGAATCCTACCCCCAAAAAATGACACCCTGGCATGCTGAATATTTTAAGCTGAAGGAAATTGAAAAAACTGCAGAAGCAGAATGTTCTCTCCAGCCTTCTCTCACTCTCTCTCTCTCTTTCTCTGCTCTGTTGCCCCGGCTAGAGTGCAGTGGTGTCATCCCAGCTCACTGCAACCTCAAACTCCTGGGCTCAAGCATAGCCTTCTCTCTTGAAGACCCTCATGTAACAGGTGTTCTGCTCTATCCCCGGAATGAAGAAATGTTACACAGAGAAGCCAGGAAGAATCTGGTCAAACAGGCCTTTCTATGCTCCCCATATTTTATTACCATTAGGTTATACCCCCTTTTGCTACAGGACTTTCCATTCTTTATGAAACCTAAGCATAAAAATATACAGTTTTCCCTGGGTCTCTGGGTCTTCATTTCTTAAGGCTCCCGTGTCATGTAAAACTTATATTAAACTTACATTGAATAAATTCTTCATGCTTTTATCTTGTTCATCTATATTTTTTTGTAGAGGTCTTAGCCATAAATCTAATGGTGGGTAAGGAAAAGAGATTACTTTTTCTCCCCTACAGCTGATACCAACTCACAGTCACCCTCTTTGCATAACTGCCCTCAGCTAAAGAGAATATGCTTGGCCCAGGAGGATACATTTCCCAGACTTTGGCTAATCTTTGGCTGACATGGAAGTGAAAAGTCTGGCCCCCCTAACTCAAAGGGTGACCAGCTCTATGGTGCAACTTGTGCTACAGAGTTCCCCATCAGGTCAGACTGGAGCAAGTGTCCACCTGAGACCAGGTGCTTAGCTTTTCCCTCTTCCCTGTCTTGCTTACCTTACCCCTCTTCTCCTGAGACCATTCCCCCAATAAATCACATAAATGGAATACCTGTCTCAGGCTTTGCTTCCAGGAAACTGTACCCAAGACAGTCTTGAATCCAGTCCTGAAGGTTAGTTGAATTCAAATGAACCTTTGCTTTTCATGTTCTTATTTTCAGGTAATAGAACATCTTTATCCACCCAAATATTCAGCAAAATATGAATCATTCTAGATTTTCACAACTCATATCCAATTACTAAATCCTGGTCATTTTGCCTCAAAAATATACTTCATGTCTATCCACACATCTCCATACCTACAACTATGCTCTTAGTTCAGGCCCTCATAATCTCTCACCTCTGAGATGGACTTTGTACCTCCAGGTATGTTCTCTATACTACAATCATAGTAGCAGTTCTAACCATAATGCATACTTCTTAAAATCCTTCAATGACTCCCTATTGTCTACATCAGTGGTCCTCAATGGAGTTTTCTTGTGGCTTCATGAAGTAAGATATCACAGCCAAAGCAGAGGAAAGAACCCAACTGTCTTCTATTAAGCAGATATCTTAGAGATTTGCAAAAATGTAAAATAATGACACTCTTCACTAATCTTTTTTGCTGTTATTTTGGAAGACATATTTGGTTTTCATCAAAATATTTTATATATATTTATATATAAGGGGTTTATTATTTTTAAAATAAATTAATGAATAAATATTTTTAAAGTGCGTATGTCTCAGGTTTAAATTTTAATATGGTAAAATAAATATAAACAAAAGCTCTCTAGGGTCATTAATATTTCCTAAGAGTATAAAGAAATTTTGAGATGGAAATGTTTGATAACCACTGGTTTACATGATTAAGTCCATAAGGTACCTAGAATTGCATCCCAGGTTAGCCCAGATCTGGATCCTGCCTTTCTCTCCATCTTCCTCTTCTGCCAGTTCCTGCCTTTGCTTTATACCCTGGTATAATAGATGCTCTGGCAGCTGCACAAGTCCCCCTTCAAGCCTGAGTATGCATTCTCTTAACTGCTTAGAGTGTTGGCTGCTGATGGATCTCAGATGTATTCCTTTCCAGTAACCCCTCAGTCATACAGTGCTGCCTCTCCCAAGGTTTACCTTCTCCATCTGGTGATAACCTATATCCACTGACTGGTTAATGAAAAAGTACAAAGGCCTGGACCCTTTGCAACAATTTGAGATGACTCTCTAGGACCATCTCAGCTCCAGAAACACCCTGAAGATTGGCCAAGACCTTTGCTAAAACTGTGTCTCACTTTTCCCAGAGCACTACTCAATGAAATTCCTGCATGTAAATCTCTGCCTCAGAGTCTGTTTCTCAGGGAACCAGACCTAACACTTCTAGTGACATTGAACTGTTCACAACTCCCTGGACATCCCATGTTCTTTCATTCCTCCTTGTGTTGTTTCCTTTACTTGACTACATTCTTTTAGCTAGATATCGAGATAACATCTAGATAACCTACATCTCAAGACTTATCTCAAACTCTGTTTCCTCCAGAAATTCTTTCTGGAGGGCTGGAGGCCCCTCATTTGTGCTCCACTGCTACTTGTTCTCCACTCTGTCATAGATACACCATATTATATTGAAGTGATCTGTCTCCTCAACAAGACTAATGGCCTCTAATGTCCAGTGCTTGTGTCTGATTCATTGTATCTCATTCATATGACCTGCCTTAGAGGAGACACTCAGTAATCCTTTATTAATCTCATTTTGAGGCTTGTAAAGTAGAGTACAGGTTCAACATTCTTATACAACATTAAAGTCAATAAAGAAGCCTTGGGTGGCCTACCAACTGCTGTTGGTTATAAAAATGTGCTGTATTTAAGAAGCATTTAGCCTGCTCTGTACCAGGAGATAAAGTTTCTTTGAACCACAAGTCAGGGTTCCCCAGACCTATAAGAAACTACTGAGCCAAGTTCATTGAGCACTGGGACAAAACTTGGGACTATGATGAGAACCTATTGATGAAAGAAACTGGCTGAGGAAGACGTATTTGAGATTTGTGGGAATATGGGAAAATATTTAGGATATTCCCACAAATATTGAATTTGTGGGAAAATCCTAAAGCAGCGAAATTTAACAAAAGTGTTCTCTAAGTGTCTCCAAAACATTCATATAAGGAATCCATAAATGATCAGAAAACTCTTCTTGGAGACCTCAGAAGTTTCTACGTGATGGTAGTACCTAATAACACATGTTGTTCTCCTGTTAGTGAGCCACTTACCCCAGAATCCCTGAAGTCCATTGTGGTCACTGTTTTCCAAGATGGCCCCTGGTATTTCTCACCTCTTCCCTTTCATTCCCTTGTGTGGGTCCCCGCCACATTAAAAGGTACTGGACTGTGTAACCAATAGAATATCTTGGAAATGATGGAGTGTGATTTCCAAGGCAAAGCCACAAATGTCATTCATCAGTGTGGTTTTCCTAGCTTTCTATTTCTTGGAAACATGTTCTGAAAGAAGCAAGCCACTATGTTGTGAGGACACACAACCGGCCCTATAAAGAGGTCTACGTGGCAAAGAACCAAGGCGTCCTGCCAACAGCCAGTGCTGAATTGCCAGTGCGATATGAGTGAGCCATCTATGAAGTGAATTCTTCAGCCCCAGTTAAGTAGATATCTTGACCTGGCAAATTTTTGACAGACCCTGAGCCATACCCATCCAGCTAAGCCATTCCTGAATTCCTATGTTTTGAGGTAGTTTGTTACAGAACGATAGATAACTTACACATGCAGTGAGTAAAATAAGTGAAACCTATCTCAGTCACGTGCTTTAGATTAAGATTCAATCAAAAATACTGATCATCTTCCATAATGTCACATATTTTGTGAAGTGTTTTAAAATAAATTATTTTATTCACTTTTTATAACTCTATTATGGATGCATAAGTAGCCTGATTTTTACATAGTGGAAAGCTAAGGCTCAAAGAGGTAAAGTGACTTAACCGTGATCTCACACCTAGAAAGTAAAAAAGTCAGAACTCATACCCAATTCTGACTGACCAGAAATCCCATGTTCTTTCTTCTAGGGTATAGTTTCAAAGAACAGATGAAACCAGAAGAGCCACAGCAAAAGGCTGTAGGTGCTCAGTTAAGTTAACACTAGACCTTTACCATCCTGTACTGGTATGCTCATTATTTTATATCTTAATTGAAAACATGACATCATTGCATAATCTATTTTCTTTTATGTTTAATTTAATTTTCCCAGAATTCTTTATTGATACAAAATATCAAGTGGAAAACCCATATATTAATTCCGGCTATTATGAAGAAGTAGGCTTTGTTTCAAAACTATTATTATGTATTTTATCTGGGTATTTAGACAGAAGTATAATGAAGACCATACCTTTTCATTATACCTCTCTCTACAGAATCACAGAAGAACAGATAAAATGCCACATTAGGGCATAAGCCGTATTTCATGTTCACTCCTATATCCCCAATTCTGAACTCCATGTCTGCTCCATGGTAGTTAATAAGTAGCTGTTGACTATTATAACATATGATAGATGGGCAACTTTATAAAACAGCTCAACTTTTACCTTCTAGCTAAAATAGGTTAAAGATTCACTATAATATTTATATATAGATATATTTTTTCTACTATATAAACAGAGATACATGAATCTGAAACAAAATAATTCAAACACAAACACATTTCTTCATGAGGATTATTTAAATTTTATACAATTGTATTAGGGAATGGTGTCCAGAGTCTGAACCCTATTATTTTTAGTTACATTTTTAAAAAGCTGTGAAGGTAGGACAACGAGGTATCACTCTTTCATTTTATGCCAGGGATATATGGCATTTTTAAAATCTCATATTGGATGAATGAACTTGCTTTACACACTTACTCCCTGTTAATATTTAGCTGTTTGGGGTAGGATTATCATTTTGATCAAGATAAATATTTCACACAGAAGCATTTAAACAAGTTGTATTGAAGTCCACATAAAAATTATACTTGCAGCACTGTGAACACTTGATAATTATTTAGTTATAAATATAAGCTTCAACGTCTTATGTCAGGTTAAGGTGGAGAAACTAGCAGATAGTGTGCTTTAGCTTTTTAATCATTCTGATTGTTCTTCCACTCATTTCTACTGTAGTCTGTCACATGTCAAATTCTATTTGGCATAAAGGGATTTTTCTGTTGAGAAAAAAAACAGATTTGTTTAGCTTAGTGCTTCATTTTCAGTGACTGAAAGTGGTATCACTGTATGTGATAATGAGGGCATGATTTCTGCTCTCTTTGAGGAATTTCTAGTCACACAATTTGACACTGCAGAACCAGGACCTTCTAAGAGGATCCCATTCACCGAAAAATACGTAAACAGGAAATTTCAACAAAACGGCCAATGTTGTATGCTTAAACAGATTTATAGGAAGACAATAAAGCAGTTCTTTGCTAATGGTTGCTTGATTTCTGGTCTTTCAGAAAAAAATGACAGTTTTTCTATATAGTTAGAGGATCTAAAGAGATCACTCTGCTATAGAAATTTATAGTCTAAGTGAAGTAGCCAATTATTAAGTTATTTATTGTCTCTCAGCTTCAAACCACCTTCCTGTACTGGCTTTATGATGCCAGAGCTGGAACTCTCTCTAAACCATATCTCTGCTTTGCCAGCTGTTTTCTGCTAGTCTCTCTTAATATGGGGTGCTAGACAAAGAATCCAAGGCTGGAGGAGGAAGAGGGTATATATTTTCCTGTTTACTTCTTGTTTCTAATTTTGCTTCCTGTTCCTGGTCAGTGATATCCTGCCCAACGTTTCTTTACCCAGGAAGTTGCAGTTCATTCAAGTTGCAGTGACTGATTCTAGTCTGCGGCTTTTTCAGCACTTGGAGCCAGCTGTATCATGCCGCTTTCGAGACACCAGTATCAGCGGGGCAGGACTCCCTCCTCAGAGGTCTGCATGTCAGCTCCACTGGCCTTCTTCCCCAAGAGGGGGTCAGGGGAGCTCCTTCCTGCAGTTATTGACTCCTTGATATTTTAGTGTCCACTTGTTGCCTTTTCAGTTTTCAATACCTGTGTAAGAGTTGTTTACCTTGGGATTTTAAGATTTGCACATATAAAACAATACACATAAATAGAACAGACTTGTGAAGATGGAGAATCAGTGCAAGGTTGAGAGAATAATTTTTGCTAAAACATATATGTATGTATGTTGGATAACAATAGTTTAATAAAATTGTTTTTAGTTCTAAGTATTATAATTCATCTTGCATGTTTTCACAAGTGTAAGTACCAGAGAGCATGAAATGGTTTAGTGGGAGCATTTGTGAACTGCTGATAAGAGAGCTAATATTAATAGTTAATGCTGTTTTTTAGGAACTGTCAAAATCTGTGTTGCTCACTAATGTATGAAAACCATTTTAGCTTGGCTTATGCCTCTCTCTGAAAGGATTTAAAGCTGGGTGCAGTGGCATGCACCTGTAGCCCCAGCTACTAGGGAGGCTGAGGCAGGAGAGTTGCTTGAGCCCAGGAGTTTGAAGCTGCACCACTGCACTCCAGCCTGGGCAGCATAGTGAGACACTGTCTTTAAAAAAAAAAAAAGGGATTTAAAACATCTTTTATTAATTTGGAGATTTTTGTTTGTTTTTGTATTCTTCTGTATTTAAGAATGTTCTATAAGTGGCATGCATTATTTTTATAAATGGAAATAAAATATCATTTTAATAAACGTTAGCGAAGGAATAAGAGACAGAAGGATGAGAAAAGGAACTGTGGTAAGGAAGGCAGGGACTCCAGATTGTGCAGATTGGCAATGAACAAAAATTACATGAAACATAGAAAAGCAGCATCAAAATTAGGAAAAGAGAAATATAGACAAGACCAGAAGACAGCAATTATCTGAGTTATACTAGTTAGTAATTTTCACAAGAAACTTGGTGAAAAGGAGTTGGAAGTTTCTATCAAAACCCCACATTAATGTGTTTATAGTTTGAGGTTTGATGAGATTTAGGGGGATTTAAACCAATGACTTTCATTTTCTCACTAAATCACGTTCCCTCGAAACATTTGCCCCTAAGGCTGAGCTATGTCTTATAATTTAGGGAGAGAGAGCAGGTACCACCCATAACAAAGAAGTGAAGTCACCAATAGCCTATGGGTCTCAATGCTGACCTTTTGGAATGCCAGTTATTACGGCAGAGAGAAAAGGATTCTTAAATATCTTTAGGTTCCTTCATATCAGAAGCCGGGTGATTTAGTTACAGTTTTACATAAGAGAAGTCCATGCCAAACAAAAGGAAGTGAAAAGCCCAACACTTCTACCCAAGTGATGTGTGGAAAGAAGGGAGTTGAAGGCAGAATGTGGAAGCATTCTCGTATCCTTGCTTTCTCTTTCTTAAGATGGAAACCCAAAGAGGGCACCATGCTAGAAAGGAGATGAAGAACAGAAGTGAAGGGAAAGGAATGTGTGGTGAGCTTCCCAGAGTAGAATAAGTGAAGATTTGAAGCCCTGGAGAGGCCCCTTCACTACAGGGAAGATAACACAACTGGTAGGTGGCAGTAGCTAGACAGAGGAGCCTCACGCAGCATCCTGGCTCCTTGTGGGATGTGCAATGTATAAGAAATCTAGAAGTTCCAATGTGATCCCCCATTTGAAGGGGAGGAGAGTGCTGAGAGGCCCAATGGGCTGAGGGCCCTGATGTTGGAAAGAAGAGACTGCCATGGGTGGGGGCTCTGTGGCTGAGGCAAATGGCTGGGACCACATACTTCTGAGATAGGTGCCAACACATCAGGCAGGATTGGTCTTACTTCGACTGTCACCCATCCAGGGAGCCAGCAAGAACAGCTACTTCATGCAGAAAGTTTAAGGATCGACAATCTAAGGGCTCTGTCCTTTTCAATATCTGAGAGAGAGGGACCAAGAAACTCCCCCTGTCATATACCAAGTGTCATCACTGAGGAGCAGTGGAAAGAATAAGACATCTGAAACATCACAATTAAATTATGGGATAGAGTATGTCCATGAGATTGGATAACATTTTTTCTCTTATTGACAATAAGGTAGGGGCTCCTGAGGAAGGTTAGAGTCAGAGAAAAATATAGATATTACATTTTCATTGCATCTAAGAGTAATGTGAATGAAATTTTTACCTCGCTACAATTGTAGGCAAGTGTGCCTTATAAAGTGCATATGTTCTTCATCGTCAATAACTGACTTTATAACATTTATAAGGTCTCAAAGTAAAGAATTGCTCAGATAGTTGTTTATACATTGGTTAGGTTCTCCTTAAATATTCTTATTAGGATTGTGATTCCTAGAAGGGGAAAAATGAGGTAAATAGCATTCATTAACAGAATGCTATCTTATCTAGGTTTACTTTGAATTACTAAGACTATAAGCAAAAGTTTTAGTGGCCCCTCTTGTATCTTACCTATTAGACGTTTCCCTGTCTAGCTATCTCTTTCTTTTGTAATCTTCCAAGTCCTGGAGGAGCTGTTTAGTGGTTGTCATGAATGTGGCTCTTGGAATTAAATTATTACTATGAATATGGTTTAAATTTTTCATTCTTTAACAAGCATTTAAAACACTACAGCTCCTTTTAGACAGTTACTATAGTGCACGTTGATGTTTACAACATGTTGTATGGCTAACCACAACTAAAAGTCCTCTGTATTCCTACCAAAAATCAATCAAAGGAAGGGTAATTGAGTTAGCATCCTCGTGACTTAACATGGCATGTCTATATTAACAAATTTGCTAGTGCTGTAGTCACACGCTGTTCCCAGGACGTGGGGTAATGATTTCATAAAATGAAGCAGACAGAATAAGATCAATGGCTAACACATGAGCAGCTGTTCATGCCAATTGTGTGGTGTGGAGAAAAAGAGCCTGCAACTTAGAGTCAGATGATCCGGCTTTGAGTCCTAGCATTTCCAGTTTGTATCTGTGTGACTTGGACAAGTCACTTATTCTTTCTGAGCTTCAGTTCGTTCATTTGGACAATGGCAATCATCCCTCACAGGACTAATGGGATAATCTAAACCACGACCGGGAGCAAAGGCTCTGTGTAGTGCTTTCAAACACCTCACCTAATATCCAGATGCTCTGCTCGGATCACCCTTCCATCAGATGGGAAGAGATGCCATTGTCCAAGATGCCATTTTCTCCTCATTGTCCAATGAGGAGAAAAGCTCTCTTCATTTCTGTAGAACACTGATAAACACTTCTTACTGGGTCTTTAAAAGTTATATTATTCAAATGCTACAAAGCCACATTTTGTTCACATGCCTCTCAAGCATTATTTGAAAGAATGGCATGACCATATAGCAACGTTATTACATACATGACTCTTTTCTTCACCAATCACCAGGAAAGGGTCTATTCATTGGATTAGGAAAGAATGGGAAGACATTTAAAGTGATAAAAAGAAATACACAGGGTAATGTTGTTTATCTCCTTGAGTTGGAAAATATGAGACAATCTGAATTTCACAAGACTGTTCTATTTATACTAGACCTGGTTCTTTGACATCTTATAGGCAAAACCCTCTACTTTGGTCCCCCACACACGTTCTCAAGGTCATCACTCTCAATATTTTAATCACCTAATTTTCTTTCTTAAATCCTCAAGAGGGTTTCTAATTCTCTCTTGAATCAATTTAAAATCTTCTGATTTTTCATAATCAATGATGCCCTCTTACCTACCAAGTAGTTCTGATTTCCTGCTAGAGACTGATTTACGCCCCCTGGGAAAGTCACTCAAATGTCCTTCCTTAACTATCAAATCTCTTTCCACCTCTCAGACATTTTACATGCTTTTCTCACTGCCTGGAATGCCCTTCCTCATCCTCTATCAGCTAAATTATGCTGAAGGCTTATTATCTCCAAAACCTTTGCCAGATCATCCCCTTTAGACACTCAGCCTCTCCACTCCTATCTCCATGGATGCATTTGGTTATATCTGTTTATTCCTATATTACTTGTAGTGTTATGTGGGTTTTTCCTGCTTTAAATGCCAATTCCTCCAGTAGATGGCAAACACTTTAACACTTTAAGTCTGTATTGTCTTCCATTTTATTTTCTTCATTTTCCTCTTCTTCTTTCCCAATGTAATATGACATATAAGACACTGGGAGAGATGCACCAAAATAGAAGAGGAGCTTCCTAATCTCTGAAGCTCACAAAAGTTTTCTATGAGAGAAAAAGTCATTTTAAAAATTTGCCAGGTACTGAGAATGCACAGCTGTTTCCTATGGTCCCAGCACGGGTGAGCTCTCCTGCCCACGCACACACACACTCCTTCTCCACTCCTTTGCTGGAGGGGCCAATTATGGGGCAACGAGGAGCAGGAGGAACAGGGAAAGAAACAAAGGGGTGTACCTGCTCCACACCATTGGTCTCACTGCAGCAGGCCCAGCTGGGGGAGTGGAGAAAGCTTAGATTTAAAGAATCTCTGAAGTTTTGACTATTATAAAGGACTGTCACTAGACATAATGAATTACCAAATTGAGATTGAGTTTTTATCTTTTCCTTATTTCCTAAGAATGACCAGGATAATCAAGAAGCTGCCCAAGTTTTCATCCTATGGGAAAGGAGGAAATATCCCCACTAAGCAGGTTTAAAGATACTGTGGGAAACAAAACAAACAAACAAAACAGCTTTTATGATTGAGTCCGCATGAATCCTGCTTGCATAACATAATGTAATTTTTCCACTTCCAGTAGAATTTATCTTTGTAGCATAGATCAAAGAAATGCACTGAATCTTTCCACTCCCTCCTACCTTGTTTCTTTTGTGACTAGTAGTATCTATTTTTGAGATATCTAACTTAAGGTTAGAAGCTGAGAATTGAACAATTTCCAACTATAAACTTATACAAAGTTGGAATGAACTTTTGATTAAAGGAACCTTGAGCTGAGCTGAACATCACTTACAAAGAAGTAACACCAACCTTTTTGTTTTGTTTTGTTTTAAAACTCATTGAGAACTTCTGAACAGAAACAAAACCTATATTTTTGAAAACCACTGAACCAGAATGAAACTAGAACATCAGAATATTTTCTGAAATAAACTTGAACCAAATTGATATTTTATTTGATCCAAGTTCCCGGTTAAGATAAAATGTGTGGTCATGTAACAGAGCAAAGTTAAATAGCCCACCCAGAGCTTAAATATGTGGCCTTTTGCTCATTAGGACCATATTTCAAAACTAAAACAACTGAGATGGCTTTCCACAAGCCACCACAATATACACGAATAGAGTGAAGGATCACTTCTCTAGGAAGGAAGATTTGAATTTATAAAGTTTCAGTGATTTACCCAAGATCATGTAGAATGTTAAAGAACAGTTGGAATGTTTCAAACACTGTTTTCTTTTGGGTTTTGCATAACAAGGAAGAGACAGTTTCAAAACCATAACCTAATTCATATACACTCATTAACTTTGGGCATATATTTGCCAGTAGTAGAGGCTGTTGAGAAGAGAATTGTCATTCTCTTTACCAAAGCTGTTAAGGAAAGCTCAAACATAGTCAAATCAATGCTGATTCTCTTTCCTCTAAGAAAAACTCAAAAAGAAAGTAGCAATTTCTCCCCACTTTTGTCAACTGGTATTATCTCTGCCAGAAATGCAAACGTTTCCACAATGGACTGACCTACATATGCCAGAATTTGTGACTTTATTCTTACTGCCTTGTGACTCAGTGAACTGGAACCATGACCAAGTTTAACTAGAAAAGACCTAGCTGGCTTAGGCTTTGAGTTCCAGCCTGGAGACATCTCTGGAGGGCTTCTGTGTGGACGCAAATTTTGTTCACCACCCCTCCTTTAATTTACTGAAGGTAATAAGGAGTTCTCTACATGCCTATGTCAGGTGACTATTTTTGTCTTACTTCTTACAAGCTGCCGTTTTGGGAATTATATACACTAGGGATTTATTCTTCTTCTCAGGTTTTTTCTGCACATAATATAGAAAAGGAAATGTTATATTATGAAAAACATATAGCATGTTGCTCTAATTAAACAAGGTGTGTTTTTTCTTCTCTAGAATATTTCAGTGTGTAATATCAAAAGGATGTCTCCATTTTAGATAATAAATCTTTTGAAATTAAAACTGTTTTCAAGTAGGGGTTAATTATTTAAATAGATAAGAGGTAAGCATTTATGTGTCATTTTCTCTTTAATAACTCAGCTCATTTGCCAGTTCTCACTAGGCTTTAGTGAGTCTATGGATTATCTGTAGAAAAGCTGCAACTCTTTGCTGAAAAATGAACATTATCTAATCCCAAACCATATTGTATTAATGCAATCATTTATAAATTCACTTAACATTTTTATTATTTTATTATACCAATAGATTACAAGTCTAGAAAATAGCATAATAGAATTTATTCCTTTCTCTTCTGGTGCTCAAGTATGATACATTCCTAATCCTGTAAAATATTTCAGTGTCATGTTTTCTGGGTTTAATCTCCTAGGACAGCATACTGACACCTATATCAATTCACATGCATGCAATTTTACATGTCGCTGAAGTCAGTGCCCATCTGAGGGGTGTGACTTCAGAAGTACCCATGCAAGGGCAACAGAACCAACATGCCTCTCCTTCCTTCCATCCCCTGTAATAGATGTCTCCAACTAATAATTATTCTACCAATCGGTTGTAGATTTTCTGTTGCTTGTGAAAGGAGATGTGCTTTCCATCAATTTGAGAGCTGGCCTGTTTAATGCATTGTGCATTCATCCGTTCTGTTATTGCAGCTTAACCATGGACTCAGTGGCCAACTTGTCACTAAACAGAAGTAAATAAGGAGACCTACATCAAGAGATGCAGCAACCCTTTTGTCTACCTTATATTCACTTATTACACCTGTAGACTCTATGACAGCTGTTCTTAGGACAGACACAGTTCCTGTCTTAATAAGAATCATACAAAAGCTAAAGCAAATTACTGATTAAAGAGAATATTGGCTCAGATAAAAAGACTTCTTGATTCTGTATTTTACTCATATAGCCTAGATTGTCTGTCTGGGTTCCAGTTCTCTTTTTTCTGATCTCTAATATTATAATGCCCAAACTCCCAGAATGGCATAGTGACTGCATACTCTAATCTTCAGAGTTGACCTGGTCTTTCATGATATACTAACTTACATAGAATTTAAACCCATTGACCCCTTGCTAATCCTGTGAATCTTACCTACATCTGTCCCACTTGCTTTTGACACTTAACAATGCTCTGACTTCAGATTTATGCATACATCTTCACACTGTAGGGCCTGCCTAGCTCAAGACATCTGCACCCACCATGCCTACTGCTTCCTGAGACCTGCTATGATTGTGGACCTCCTCAAATTCAGCCCCTCTGCTACCCTAGGTCTGTAGGCCTCTAAGCTCCTTGTCCTAAATTAATCATAAGTCTTGGAGTAGTCAGTGCAAAGAGGTAAACATCCACTTATAACAACACATACTAAGTAAATGAGATAAAACTCCATTGTAATATTTGCCTTTTAAAAGAGTATGCTTAAGATAAATATATCTGTACTTGGTAGAATTTCAGGTCCAGTGACCAAAAAAAAAAGTCGAACCTTTATAGAGAATGAACTTGGAGGCAGGAGACTGAGTCTTTCTTAAACCTCTATGCTTTATTCCTGCATTCAGATTCCTGCGTGATCGCATCCCATCTTGTCTGTCTAACAACACACCCATCTGTGTATAGTATTCAACACTTTATTATAAAGTGGATTTTGTGTTAGATGATTGTGCTTAAATCTAGGCTAATTTGAGTATTCTGAGCACATTTAAGGTAGGCTAGGTTCAGCTATGACGTTCAGTAGGCTAGGTGTATTAAATGCATTTTCGACTTACAATATATTCAACTTATGATGGGTTTATGATGATGCAATCCCATCGTAAGTTGAGACGCATCTGAATCTTGCCCAAGTCCATGCAACTAGATAAACGCAGTGCAGTGACTCAAATTCAGTTCCCCTAACTTCTATTCCAATACTTTCTTGATTCCAATAACATATCCAACCAGTTTTCAGCATCATTATTATTGCAGGCATACCCCAATGGCCATATAAATTTAATATATTCCATTAAAAATATGTAGACAGTTTTACAAAAGTAATTTTATTTTAAAATATATTTGCTGAATTTATTATGGAAATTTCTTTTTATATGTCAATAACTTCCCCCTAATTTATCTTTTGTAACCAAAAAAAAATGGATTTTCAAATAAGATTTTTAAGAATGGGGTAATTCATATTTATTTTCTCCTTGGATTTCACATATATATGATACTGAAAAATGAGTTGCAGGCTCATGTAATCATAGAACTATTTTAGGAGACAGAAAAAACTAAAATATATTCTTGATTTTCTATGTGACCTTACCTACCATACTTAACCTTTTTGTTGGAACTTCCTCCATCTGCAAAAGATTCTTCATAATTATACCATCTTATTATCTCATCAGTATGCAGGAATTTTAAGTTCTTCTGGAAATAAGAGAATATTACAAAGTCCAGGACTCACAATCCCCTAAAGCAGGGTGGTGAGATTCTGTCATGATTGTCTAGGGGTGTCATAAAACTGACATTATTGCTGCTACCACCATCACCAAGGCAATTTTTACTCATAAATGACATCATTCTTTCCCCCAAAGCCAGGATTTAGCATCAGAATCTTCTTTTTAACTTAGTACACCAGGAAGCTGCCACAAAGTTGGTGTTCTTGATGCTCAGATTTCAGAGTATGGTCTGAGGACTAGCAGCATTGCCTGAGAGCTTGTTAGAAATGTAGAATTTCAGGCCCTGTCCTGATCTACTGAATCAGAATCTTTATTAAACGAGATTCCCCAGACAGTCCAGATGTGCATTAAAGCTGGAGAAGCATTCTGTATATGAAATATTTGTTACATTCTGGCCCCTCTGAGTAATGTGTCAGCAGGGATGAGTTGTAAGTCTTCTGACTGGGGGCTATTTGCTCAGACTGGAGTTGGAGATAGTTCCCAAGAGTCCCATGGTCTCTGCATTTAATTTCGATAGAAAAGAAAAATAAGAAAGGAGACTCTCACTTGTGGTCCCTCCTGGAACTCTTCAACGTTCCTGGTCTTTGTTGCCTGTATGGGGTAACTGATAGCCCTCACTCTTTTTGCTACAAGAAAGTACTTGAACTTAGCACAGTTTTGGCTGCCTCTGTTATGTAGAGAAACACTAATGGTTAAAATCCCAAACATCTTTAAAAAGAATGTAATTCTGTAACAAGATAAATTATGATCTAAGCTTAGCTCCAAATGGAATTAATACTGCAGTGTATCTTTTCAAACTGTCAGTTTGTTTATGCAGTGGCTTCAAGCCCTGAGCAGTATCACCTTCAAAGTGAAAGCAACTCTGGCTTAGATCTGCCAGTTCCTGTGAAGCAACCCTAGGTACAAGGATGCTACAGGTTCTGATTTGTTTGTGTGGTGTAAACTTATATTTATTTAGTAACATATACATAATACATACCTGGTATCTTCCATTAATTTAAAAAGTCAAATGGGCTAAGAATCTTTGCAGAGCCATTCCCTCTTCTGACCAGTGTGCAAGAATTTCCAATTCCCTCTAAAATTACTTGTGGGGCCTCATGGTACATTTTTAGATATTCTAGCAAATCTCTGATTAGAGTAGAAGAGTGTTTTAGATACTAGGGTGATGTGTCTGGGCTCTTCTACCATCACAGCCTAGACAGACTCTACTTATCACAGTGGATCTCTGAGTAAATGATTGAGAGGCAGGCAAAATTTAAGTCCAATTTCCTTTGAAAGTAGCATAGGTGCAGGTGTTAGTGAAAGAAATCTTTTAGTATTTTCTGCTGAAAAGGAAACAATACCTTTTGCATTTGAAATTATTCTTCTTTTTGGCATCATATACCTATGGGAATTGACCTGTCCCCATACACCTATGGGAATAGAGCCTTGGTAAATCAGAGTCCAGGTTTTTCCAGGATGATCCAACAGTCATGGTGCAACGTCAACACTTGCTAAGGGTTTAAAAGCAGCTTATGAATAAAGGTTGCAATGTGGAGGGCAAGTGTTGAGGACATGCACCCTCCATTACAACCTGGCTTCTCCACAATGTGCTCTGAGCCAATGGACAAACACTGCAAGTCTATCCAGGAGGAAAACAGTGGAATCTGCAGTATCCTTCCCCATACATTCATGCTTCATTTAATGTTGCTAGTCTGAGAGAATGAGTACAGGTGTTTCCAAAATTCTTTCCTTTTACACCTGTAGCAGGGGCATAGGTACAAAATCAAAATAGTCCTTCAGCTGGCTGTAGTGCAGATTTTAGAACATTTGAGCAGTAAAAATGGCTAAATCCCTTTCTTTGAACAACAACTCGTTTCCCCCCACAGAATGTCCTGATGTGGATAGGAAGGAAGCATGTGTTAACTGACCCGAAAACTTTTTTTCAGCTTGGTTTGATTTGGAGAATGAGAACTTTGTAACCCCATGTTTCATTAAAAAGAGTTACATTTGAAAAGCAATTTGATTAAGGCCTAACTTGTTCCACTAACAATCAAGGGAATAAAATGTGGTTAACTGCTTAATTTCTAGACTGTTGTGTTGACCAAGAGTTTGCAGACTTTTTTTTCCAAAGCATTTTCTGACTACAAAACCACAACAATCAATAACCCTCTCTCTCTTTTAATGTTGAAAATTAAATGGCAAGAGCCCATTGTGCTGGTGTTTTATCACAGGTAATTTTTCTAGGAACAAAAGTTCTTGAAATGTTGAAAATCAAACCACCATTTTGGGGGTTGGATTATTTATTTAAAACCATGATATTTTGAAGCCATAGAAATGGGTGTTGAGGGAAAGGTGGAACACTAAACATTTTCAAATATTGCCCTAGTCAGGGTGACCCACTAGTCTGTAAACTTCACAGTGGTGGAAACCTCACCTTTGTTGTTCATTTCCTGTACCTCAGTATGTAGCACAGTGCCTGGCATAATACCATATGCTCAAGAAAATGTAGTGAATGAATCAATTAACAATGACTCAATAAATAAGTAGCTAGGTCCAAACTGATGGTTAACAGTGGGAGTCAGCAAACATTCTGTGTAAAGTACCAGATAATAAATATTTTCAGCTTTGCAGGCCATATGGTCTCTGTCACAACTACTCAAGTCTGCCATTGTAGCAAAAGCAGCCACAGACAGTATATAAATAAATGAACATGGCTGTGTTCCAATAAAACTTTATTTACAAAAATAGGTGTTGGGCTGTGTTTGGCCCATGACCATAGTTAGCTAACCCCTCATTGATGGAATACAATGTCCTGAGGCTTTGGGTCCAACTATCCTATCTTGACTTTATTTTCTTTCCTTTGGTTTTCATAGGTGATATGTATTCACTCATAAATTGCTTAATATTTATTGAGTAAAGCACCATCCTATGGCTGTGAAGACTATCTACATATATAAAACATGCTTTCTAGCTTCAAAAAAACTTTCAGTCTAATAGCCCCTCTTCTAAACTCACTCATCAGATATGTCACTCCTCATTCCAGAGTCAGGGAAAGAAAATGGTAGGAGTCAGAAATATTACACCAACTGGTAAATCTCCAAAGGCAAGAAACCATAAAGTATGAGGGAGTATTCCATTCTTAAAACACTTTAACATGTTTTCTTTCTTTTTTTTAAGTAAATTTTTATTGAAGTACATACAATCCATATAGAAGTATGGTTTGGAAGAATTGTCATTTTGGAACCAGCACCTAAATCAAGAAATATAATGTTACTAGCATCTCAGAATATCCTCATATCCTTTTCAAGACATTACCATGTATTCTCCCCAACAAAGTTAACCATTAGGGTGGCCTTAACTTCATAGTCTACTCATGTGTCTTTTAACATGCTAGCAGAGAATCCAACATTACAGAATTTTGCTTTGAGGGTATATATCTCCTCCCAACTCTCAGCCCCTGTATTTCAATCAGAGGTGACTCCATACCCAAGGTTCCTGGGCAGATTCTGCAGTATACACCAAAGCAATCAATGCATTCTCATTTCAGACTGCTGTATGTGTCAGAAAGAGCAGGGAGGTAGCTTCTCTCTCTGGTTAAACTGAAAACAATGAGGATATGATTCAGAAGCTCTCAGGGGCCACCACAGAGTTTCAGGAAATGGCCAATTGCAAAGACCTCTGAGTCTAGCTGTGCTTGGGACTAACTCTACTTCCACAGTTTTCAGTTTAATGAGCCAGTAAGTGCTTCCCACTCCTCTGCTCTGTTTATGGCTTATACTAGTTTAAATTGAGAGCGAAGCTCCTGTGACAGAGGTCCAGCCTGAAATCTTTTGTTATTGTGGTGTTATTTGAAAATAAATATGCTTTTAAAGAGTAAGAGTAAATAAATAGAAGGAGATGGGAGGAGGAAGAGCTGAAAAAGAAAAAAATCCCCCCAGAATACTTGTAGTCAGGGAGGTAGGAAGAAAACCAGAAAAGGGGAGTGACCTGAATGCTGAAGGAACAAATACAAGTCTTCTTCAGAAGTGTCAAATGCTGCAAAGAAATAAGACAGACCACAGAATTCGATCATTTATTTATTCATTCATAAATATCTAGTGAGCACTATTTTATGCCAGATGCTCTAATAAATGTTGAAGACGCATCAGTGAATAAAAGAAACAAGAGGCCCCTACCCTTGGAAGGCTTATATTTTAATTAGATCTGAAAAACCCTTAGATCCGATTCTATGGGACAATCCTGTAGACAGCTGTTTTATCAAGCATTGTGGGGCAAAACACACATTTCCAAGAACATCAGGTGTGAGTGATGGCCAGGGAGTGAAGACAGTGCATTGCTTTTTGCCTGGGGTTACCACATAGCTCACAGATTTCCCTGTCACCATTCCTTATGTTAGTTATCTTTATCCATGTTAGTTTTCTTTTAAATGACACCATGAAAGTCTAGACATTTGTTATTTTGGCTGTTTCCCCTTAAAAGCATTCAATTCCAGGGGATTTTATCACCATTTTGACTTAGAGTCACATCCCTGTATCCAGGGCCCACACAAATCAGCACAGGGCAGGGATTTGGACCTCCCATCCTACTTCCTGTGAATAGCGCTATAGACATGAATAATATTCTCAGGTTTTGGCTTATAAAGTGGGCTCAAATGTGATGAACACAGAGAAGATGACTCTCATAATTCTGTCTCCTCTCAGGTTTCCACAAGACTGGGAAGGCTTTTGATTTTTTTGTGAGGGTTGGAGGTGAGTGGGAGGTACTAGCATACATATGCTTCTGTTGTTCTTTCCAGGAAGCAAAAAGATCAGTAGAATCAGAGTCGTCATTGACAACTCCAAACAAGTCAATCTTAAATTGTATTATAATCATTTTGGCAGGCAAGAATTTTATTATTTACTTGCCGGGAACTTCTGGTTGCTGTTATTCACAACCTAAATGTCATAAATGGATTTTTGAGCAGCTAGTTAAGAGCCAGGTGAAGAGATCTTGTCATTCACTATGTGGCTTAATGAGGAAGGAAGATAACATATCCACACCCCAGTTCGTAAGCACATTTGAGATAGGATGAAGAGGCCACAGAAAAGCCTCTTCGTCTTTAATGTGTGGTCACTTAATACATAGTTACTGTGTGTAATGTACATGGATTGCCAATTTCTATGGAAGTAGAACACAATAAAATACACTAAAAGTCAGCTAAACCTGACTTATTGATGATGCAGATGTTACTAAAAGACCTGAAGTTACTTAATCAGAAGTTACTGAAGGATGAAGTGCCTTCATTTTAACTTAATTTATCCATGTACTCTACAGATAAATAGAAGTGGTTATTATCTACATCTGCAGTGCCCAACCCCTAGGCTACGGACTGGTACTGGTCCATGGCCTATTAGGAACTGGGCCACACAGCAGGAGGTGAGTGGCAGGCGAGCGAGCGAAGCTTCATCTGTATTTACAGCAGCTCCCCATCGATGGCATCACTGCCTGAACTCTGCCTCCTGTCAGATCAGTGGTGGCATTAGATTCTGCATTATGGTAAGTTGTATAATTATTTCATTATATATTACAATGTAGTAATAATAGAAATAAAGTGCACAATAAATGTAATGTACTTGAATCATCCTGAAACCATACCACCCCCCCAGTCCATGGAAAATTTGTCTTCCTTGAAACTGGTCCCTGGTGCCAAAAAGGTTGGGGACTGCTGCCCTGTATGATGGAATGCTAGATGAACCAACATTTGTCACAGATCTTGAAATTTATATATCCAGCTATATAACGATGACAATATTCCACAATACCAATGAACTTTTGGGACCACTTGCTCTTTGATGACTCACAAATAAGCCAGTTTGAAAGAAAGAAATTCAGATAAATGTATTTGGTCAGCCAGAAGTTTCAAACCTATCTAGCTAACGATTAATAATTAGTCTGTTATTTAACTGAAAATGAAACATTATATTTCCAGTAAATATTCATTAAGAGAGCATATATACCCTAATTAAGACTGACTGAGAACAAACAAAAAGCAAAACAAAATTGGAAAGTAACAAAATTGGAATGTTAGGTGATTGTTAACCTTGGCTTGTCCTGTTCTCTTATTGTAGGTTACACAGATTTTGCATGTATAGATTATAATGCCATTTTTTTGTTTTTGCTGAGTTCTGTTTTGCAAATAGAATGGATTAAAATATCCTAATATTAAAACTAATATATATGAAGTTGAGGTCTCAGCTTGGACCCACTCTGTTACCTTAATCTGTCTGGAAACCTGGTAAGAAAGAAGCCTACCAAGAGTTTATTTTTACGAGGAACCTAGGAGTTCTCTGAGGAAGACTTATCCAGAGGAAAGATAGCTCAAAGGTACCTCAAAGGGAGAATGAGTCCACCATGAGCAATGAGTACAATGTCTGTCGTTTTCTTTTTTAAAAAATTTTTATTTTTAATTATTATGGATAAATTAATAGTTGTATATATTTACAAGGTACATGTGATGTTTTGATACAGGCATACAATGTGAATTAATCAAATCAGGGTAATCGGGGTACCAATCACCTCAGACATTTAATATGTCTTTGTGTTAGGAATATTTCAATTCCACTTTTTTAGTTATTTTAAAGTATACCCTAACTCATTGTTGACTATAGTCACTTTGTTGTGCTATCAAATATTGTTCATTCTATCTATCTTACTATACCTTTGTACCCATTAACCATCCCCACTTTATCCTCTCCTCGTTGCTACCCTTCCCAGCCTCTGGTAACCATCATTCTACTCTCTGTCTCCATGAGATCAATTGTTTCTAATATTTAGCTCCCACATGCGAGTGAGAACATGCGAGATTTGTCTTTCTGTGCTTAGCTTATTTCACTTAACATAATGTTCTCCAATTCCATCCATGTTGTTGCAAATGACAGGATCACATTCCTTTTTGTGGCTATATAATATTCCATTGTGTATATGTACCACAATTTCTTCACCCATCCAACTGTTGATGGACACTTGGCTTGATTCCATATCTTGGCTATGGTGAATAGTGCTGCAATAAACATGGGAGTATAGATATCTTTTTGATATACTGAATTACTATCCTTTGGATACATACCCCAGCAGTGGGATTTCTAGGTCATGTGATAGTTCTATTTTTAGTTTTTTTAAGGAACCTCCACACCGTTTTTGATAGTGGTTGCGCTAACTCATATTTCCACCAATGGTGTACGAGGGTTCCCCTTTCTCCACATCCTCGCCAGCATTCATTATTGCCTATCTCTTTGATAAAAGCCATTTTAACTGGGTTGAGATGATATCTCATTATAGTTTTGTTTTGCATTTCCCTGATAACTAATTTTTTTCATGTACCTGTTGTCTATTTGTATGTCTTCTTTTAAGAATTCTCTATTCAGATCCCTTGCCCATTTTTTTGGATTATTTGATTTTTTTTCTATTGAGTTGTTGGAGCTCCTTATATATTCTAGTTATTAATCCCTTGTTAGATGGGTAGTTTTTAAAGATTTTATCTCATTCTGTGGGTTGTCTCTTCACTTTGTTTATTGTTTCTTTTGCTGTGCAAAAGCTTTTTAGCTTGGTATGATGCCATTTGTCCAATTTTGCTTTGGTTGCCTGTGCAAAAATTCCTTGCCCAGACCAAAGTCCTGAAGTGTTTCCCCAATGTTTTCTTTTAGTAGTTTCATAGTTTCAGGTCTTAGATATAAGTCTTTAATCTACTTTGATTTAAGTTTCATGTACAGTGAGAGATAGGGGTCTAGTTTCATTTTTCTGCTTGTGGATATCCAGTTTTCCCAGCACCATTTATTGAAGAGACTGTCCTTTCCCCACAGTTTGTTCTTGGCAACTTTGTCAAAGATAAGTTCACTAGAGATGTGTGGATTTATTTTGGGGTTCTCTATTTTGTTCCATTGGTCTATGTGTCTGTTTTTATGCTAGTACCATGCTATGTGTCCGTTTTTATGCCAGTACCATGGTTATCATGTTGTAACCACTTTGGTTCCAACAGATCTGTAGTATAATTTGAATCAGGTAAAGTGTTTCCTCTAGGTTTCTTTTTTTTCCTCAGGATGGCTTTGGCTATTCTGGGTCTTTTGTGGTTTCATATAAAGTTTAGAATTATTTTTTTATATTTCTGTGAAGAAAGTCATTGGTATTTTGATGAGGATTGCAATGAATCTGTAGATTGCTTTGGGGATTATGGACATTTTAACAATATTGATTCTTCCAATCCATGAGCATGGAATATCTTTCCATTTTTTTGTGTGTCCTCTTCAATTTCTTTCATCAATGTTTTATAGTTTTCATCATAGAGATCTTTCACTTCTTTGGTTAAGTTTTTTCCTAGGTATTTTTTTAAATTTATAGCTATTATAAATGGGATTACTTTCTTGGTTTCTTTTCAGATTGTTTACTGTTAACATAAAGAAATGCTACTGATGTTTTTATGTTGATTTTTTATCCTGCAACTTTATCGAATTTGTTTATAAGTTCTTGTAGTTTTGGGGGGCAATCTTTAGTTTTTTCTAGATATAAGATTATATCATCTGCAAACAAGGATAATTTGATGTTTTCCTTTCTAAATTGGATACCCTTTATTTCCTTCTCTTGTCTGATTGCTCTAGCTATAGCTTCCAGTACTATGTTGAATAACAGAGGTAAAAATGGGCATCCTTGTCTTGTTCCAGATCTTAGAGGAAAGGCTTTCAGTTGTTCCCCATTCAGTATGATATTAGCTGTGAGTCTGTCATATATGGCCTTTATCATGTTGAGGTAAGTTCCTTATATACCCAGTTTTTTGACAGTTTTTATCGTGAAGGGATTTTGAATTTTATCAAATGCCTTCTTAGCATCAATTGAAATGATCATATGGTTTTTGTCCTTCATTCTGTTGATATGATGTATCACATTGATTGATTTGCATATGTTGAACCATTCTTACATCCTTGAGATGAATGCCACTTGATCATAATGAATAGTCTTTTTAATATGTTGTTGAATTTGGTTTGCATCTATGTTCATCAGAGATATTGGCCTATAGTTTTCTTTTTTTTGTTGTGCCTTTGTCTGGTTTTGGTATCAGAGTGAAACGAGCCTCATAGAATGAGTTTTGGAGTATCCCCTCCTTGATTTTTTAGAATAGTTTCAGTAGGACTGGTATTACTTATTCTTTAAATGCGTGGTGGAATTCAGCAGTGAAGCCATCGAGTATTGGGCTTTTCTTTGATGCAAGGCTTTTAATTACTGCTTCTATCTTATTACTTGTTATTGGTTTACTTAGGTTTTGGATTTCTTCCTGGTTCAATCTTGGTAGGTTGTGTGTGTCTAGGAATTTATCCATTTCTTCTAGGTTTTCCAATTTATTGGCATATAGTTGCTCATAGTAGTCTCTAATGATCCTTTTGATTTCTGTGGTATCAGTTGTAATGTCTCCTTTTTCATCTGTAATTATATTTATTTTGGTCTTCTCTCTTTTTTTCTTAGTTATTCAAGCTAAAGCTGTGTCTATTTTGTTTATCTTTTCAAAAAAACCAACTTTTGTTTTGTTGATCTTTATACTGTGTTTTTGGTTTCAATTTCATTTATTTCTGCTCTAATCTTTATTATTTCTTTTCTTCTACTAATTTTAGGTTTGATTTGCTCTTGTTTTTCTAGTTCTTTGAGATGCATCCTTAGGTTGTTTATTTGACACTTTTCTACTTTTTTGATGTAGGCACTTATTACCATAAACTTTCCTCTTATTACTACTTTTGCTGTATCCTATAGGTTTTGATATGTTGTGTTTTCATTTTCATTTGTTTCAAAAAATTTCTTAATTTCCTTCTTAATCTCTTCATTGATCCACTGGTCATTTAGGAGCTTATTGTTTAATTTCCATGTGTTTGTATAGTTTCCAGTGTTCCTCTTGTTATCGATTTCTAGTTTTATTCCATTGTGGTCAGAGAAAATACTTGGTATGATTTCAATTTTTTTGAATTTTTTGAGACTTGTTTTGTGGCCTAACCTATGGTGTGTTCTTGAGACTGATCCATGAGCTGAGGAGAAGAACCTGTATTCTGCAGCTGTTGGATGAAACATTCTGTAAATATCTATTAGGTCCATTTGATCCATAGTGCAGATTAAGTCCAATGTTTCATTATTGATTTTCTGTCTGAACGATCTGTCCAATGGAGAAAGTGGAATGTTTTGGTCTCCAGTGATTATTGTATTGAGGTCTATTTCTCTCTCCAGCTCTGATAATATTTGCTTTATATATCTGTGTGTTCCAGTGCTGAGTGCATATATATTTAAAATTGTTATATCCTTTTGCTGAATTGACTCCTTTCTCATTATATAATGACCTTCTTTGTCTCTTTTTGCAGTTTTTGTCTTGAAATCTATTTTATATGATAGAAGTATAGCTATGCCTGCTCTTTTTTGGTTTCTATTTTCACGGAATATCTTTTTCCATCCCTTTGTTTTTAGTCTATGTGTATCTTTATAAGTGAATTTGGCCCTTGTTTTGTTTTTAATCCATTCAGCCACTCTGTGTCTTTTGGTTGGAGAGTTTAGTCTATTCATATTCAAGTTATTATTGATAGGTAAGGATTTAGTACTCCCATGTTGTTATTTGATTTCTGATTACTTTGTGGTCCTCTCTTTCCTTATTCCTTCCTTCCTGTCTTCCTCTGTTAAAAGTGATTTTCTCTGGTGGTGTGTTTTAATTTCTTGCTTTTTATTTTTGGTGTATCTGTTGTAGGTTTTTTGATTTGAGGTTACCATGAGGCTTGCAAAAAACCTTTTATAACCAATTATTTTAAACGTATGGCAACTCTGCTTACAAACAAACAAATAAACAAACAAAGAGAAATCTAAAAAAAAATTCTACTCTTTAGCTCCACCCCCCCCACTTTTTAACTTTTATTGTTTCCATTCATATCTTCTTATGATATCTATCTATCAAACAGTTATTGCTGTTATTTTGTATAGGTTTGTATTTTAGTCTTTGTACTCAAGATATAAGTGGTTTATACAATACAATTTCAGCAATGTAGTATTCTGTATTTGTGTCCTTACTGTCACCAATGAGTTGTATACCTTCAGAAGATTTCTTATTGTTCATTAACATCCTTTTCTTTCAGATTGAAGACCTTTTTGCATTTCTTTTTTTTAATGAAACTTTTTATTTTAAGTTAACTGTAGATTCACATTCAATTATAATAAATAATACAGTGAGATCCCTTGTACCCTTTATAGAACATGTCTGGTGTTGATGAAATCTCTCAGCTTTTATTTGTCTGAGAAAGTCTTTATTTCTCTTTCATGTTTAAAGAATATTTTTGCAGGATATAATATTCTAGAGTTAAGGTTTTTTTTCTTCCACACTTTGAATATGTCATGTCATGCCATTCTGTCCTGGCCTGTAAGATTTCCACTGAGAAGTTTGCTGCCAGACATATTGGAGCTCCTTTACATGTTATTTTTTCCTTCTTCTTCTTCCCCCCGCCCTTAGGACTTTTTTTTTATCCATGACCTTTGGAAGCTTGATTATTAAGTGCCTTGAGGTAGTCTTGTTTGGGTTAAATTTGCTTGGTGTTCTATGACTTTTGTTTACCTGAATATTGATATATTTCTCTAGCTTTTGAAAGTTCTGTGTTATTATTTCTTTGAATAAACTTTCTACCCCAATCTCTCTCACTCTCTCCTTCTCTTTAAGGCCAATAACTATTAGATTTCCCTTTTGAGGCTATTTTCTAGATCTTGTAGGCATGCTTCATTCTTATTGATTCTTTTTTCTTTTTTCTCTTCTGACTGTGTATTTTCAAATAGCCTGTCTTCAACTCACTAATTCTCTCTTCTGCTTGGTCACTTCTGCTGTTGAGAGATTCTGATGCATTTCTCAGTTTGTCAATTGAATTCTTAAGCTCTATAATTTCTGCTTTTTTTTTTTACTATTTGAATCTCTTTGTTAAATTTCTCTGATAGGCTTCTGAATTCCTTCTCTGTGTTGTCTTGAAGTTCACTGAGCTTCTTCAGGACAGCTATTTGGAACTCTTTGTCTGAAAGTTCATATATCTCCATCACTCCATGACTGGTCACTGGTCCCTTATTTAGTACATTTGGTGAGGTCAAGTCTTCCTGGATGTTCTTGATGCTTGTAGATGTTTGTCAGTGTCTGGGCATCAAAGAGTTAGCTATTTATTTTAATCTTCACAGTCTGGGCTTGTTTGAACCCATCCTTCTTGAGAAGGCTTTCCAGATACTGAAAGAGAATTGAGTGTGGTGTTCTAAGTCTCTAGTCACTGCAGCCATATCAGCACTGGGGGTGCCCCAAGCCCAGTAATGCTGTGACTCTTGCAGACTCCTAGTGGTACAGCCTTGGTGAACTTGGGTAAGATACAAGAGAATTCCCTGGATTACCAGGCAAAGTATCTCACTCTCTTCCCTCATTCTTTGTGCTGGGCTGCTGGAGTTGGGGGAGGAATGATATGGGCACTCTCTGAAGCCAGCCCAGTCTCACCCAAAGCCTGCAGTGACTGTTGCCTGGCTACCTCTGATGTTTATTCAAAGCCCAAGGGCTCTTTAGTCAGTAGGTGTGAATCCCACCAGGACTGGGTCCTTCCCTTCAAGGCAGCATGTTTCCTTCTGGCACAGAGTGGGTCCAGGAGCTAAGGCCTGGACTCAGGGACCTCAGGAGTCTGGTTGGTACTTTATTTTACTATGGCTAAGCTGGTACCCAAGTTGCAAAGCACAGTCCTCTGAGATCTTCCCTTTCCTTTCCTCAAGTAGAAGAAGACTCTCCCTGAGCCATGCTCCTGTAGTTGAGGGAAGGGAGGCACAGGCACTGGCTTGGCCACAGCTTCTAGTATCTCACTGGTGATGTGCACCCCAAGTCCACTGGCTCTGAGCCAGCACAGCCACAGGAATTGCCCAAGGACTGCAGCCCTTGTGGCCCAACTGCCTACGAATTTAGCCCAAGCCCCAGGCTGCTCTTTTTTCTGCTGGTGGTGGGGACAGTAGGAACTCAGGCTTGGAGGGGGAGGATTTCCCTCTGGCCAGGCTGGTCCAAATGCTCCCTTCGTGGGCACTGGCAGCATTCTGCCCTGTGCTATGTTCTTCTGTGCCAGGACAGCCCCGAGTTTCAATGCAAAGCCCCACAATCACTTCACCCTCCCTCCCCTGGGCACACAGATTCTCTCTCCACTTGTGCTGGTGCAGCACTGCCAGGGGATGGGGGAAGTGTGGTGTAGGCAATGCAACACTGTCTTTTCTGCCCTCTTCAATGCCTCTTTCCTTGATATAATGTTAAAACCAGGTAGTATGATTGCTTACTGGATTTTTGGTTCCTCTGAAGGTGCTTGCTTGCATGGATAGTTGTTGAATTAGGTGTTTGTGTGGAGGGACGACTGCCAGAGGTTTCTATTCTGCTATCTTGCTCTGCCCTAACCCTGTCATTTTCTTTGTCACCCAGCAAAGCCCCATGGAGTCCTAGGCAAAAATGAATTCCTCATGAATACTTGGAAATGCAACACAGCCCTCTTTTGTAGTATAAAAAGAAAAAAGGAGGTGCAGCACATTTTAGAACTTATAACAGCTCAATTTTGACATTTCCTGAGTTCTAGAGACAGGAGTAGTACTTAATACCCACTGAGTCAGACACCAGCAGCAGTGGCATTGAGAAAGTTACATCGAGGCACTGTCAAAACATGGTGGCTTTGGAACCACATAGCCAGGTGGCAGCAAAGAAAGTGGATGATGTTGGATGCAAAAGGCCCAGGTTTAACTTAGCAGGTAGTAGAGTCTGCATTAGGCATAAAAGTTAGTGACCTATGCCACCTATGATTCTACTATGGGGGCTTTCAGAAATAATAGGCTTGGGGCAATTGGCAGAGCCTTTTGGTCTCAAACAGAGGACAAGGGTGAGCCAAAGAAATCTTATTTTGTCGGCAATGTAATTTAATTTTATATATCTCAGAACCTCCATGGCTTCATCCAAATTACACTCATAACATACATCTATAAAGTCAAAAGATCACAGAAAGGAGCAACATGATTTCTTAAGTGCTCCATTTTCTAGGAAAATGCAAGGCTATCTCTCCTTAATGATTTGTAATTAAAATCACTCAGGTAATTGTGTTTAATGAAAAATATCTTTCTTTATCTTAAGCCATCCTGAATGAGTCAGAAAGGAAATGTTATTGCTGAAGATAAATATACATGTGCCTGTGTGGGTGTGCACACCTCTCCCCAACCACCTTTTCTTTTTTCTCCCTTATCCCCAAGGAATAGGTGATTCCATTATGGGCAGCTGAGGAGTCAGAGCCCCCTAAATGAACAGACAAAGGTGCAGTTAAGGGAGCCCTTGTCTGGTAGATTAGACAACCACCAGTTCCATGTTTGTGAGATTGCTTTCCCCCATGTGACTGTTAGTTAGACAAGCATATTCACCTGTTAACCTCACATTCTGTGCCTTAAAAATCACTGTCAAAACTTGCTAGGCAGCACTTTATATGTGGAACTAGCTTTGCCTGGGTTCCTCTGAATGTGTCCCCAACCCCCTGTCTTTTCCAGAGTGTTCCCTTCCTTCATCACTACTTTAGGAGAACACCAGGATCCATCAGCCACAAGACACTCATTTCCCCTAAGAAAACATATAAAAAACAGAAGAGATACAAAGCATGTTCTGGTCCCTGAATCCCACTGAATGATTTCGTGAAGCCTCTCAGGGATTTGTTTTAGGCTCACATTAATCTTCTCCAGTACTAGAGCTCAAAGCCAATGCTTCTGGCCCATAGTACTGCAAAATCCTTTTTAAGAGTGTGCACACTCCTGTTCTCATCATAGGGAGAGCCTTTCTAAAGGGACCTGAACTGATTCTTTCCAAAACTTTGAGCCCCAGATGTTCTCACCGGCCAAAAGCTGTTCTTGGAATTCAAAGGAGAGCTGGTGCTTTTATGGAGCTGACCAGTGGCAGTTGTCCAATTTGACTCATGTGGTGAGGTTCACTGCATTGTGATTTATGTGTCCCCAGTAAAACTAAAAAATAAAAATTAAAAATTAAAAAAAATCTGTTCCTTATTTATCCTACCCAGTAAAAAAATAAAGCACCATAATGCATTTCTAAGAATGTTTAATTTTATGTGTGTGCTTATAATTATTTAAACACTTGCTAGCATTTTTCCAGCAGCCCTTTCTTCCTCAGAAGAGCCAAAAACATTATTTTCCTCACCCTGATTGTCACAAACAAAACATAATGGATATTTTCTGCTATTAGAAGCCTGGAGGGCACTTAAGTATGTGGCATATATTGCAAGGAAAATTGGAAAGCTGAAATTTTTTATTCATACTTTCCAAGAAAAGATGAAAGTGGATCACATTTAAACTATTAAAATAATATTAGGAATACAGCGTTGGGAAGGAAGGACAAAGGAAATTCCAGTTTGTCTTCCCCCCAGTTTCTATATATAAATTACTGCATATATTTGTAAAAGAATATGTATATATCCATTCATAGGACACTTCCCGTAAATTACATACGTAATTCAGTAACTATTTTTATATTACTAGGAGACAGTAGCTTTCCTTGGGCCTCCCACTGCTATACGATGAACCTGATGGAAGCAGAGAATTTGGGTCAAGGCTAAGGCAGAACAGAGAAAGCTGCAGATGCCTCATTGGTCTTTTCTGTGAGCAATTCAGTTCTGTAGAGGAGCCCTGTCTATAAAAGAGAATGCCCTACAGCCAAGCAATGAAATGTTAACGTACTGTCAGGCTGAGATACACTGGAGTTTTGGAATCCTTTAGGAAAGAAAAACTGTGACAACAGGCACTCTTGTAGTCTTTACTAAACCAATTCAATAGCAGTTCTTGGCAATTAATTATAAGTGTGGTGTCTTTGCTGATACACAGAGTACCCCACACATTTTGGGGCATGGAGTAATTTGGAAACAGAAAAAAAAAATCTAATTAATGCTGATACTTGGCATAATAACAGAAAGCAATCATAGCTATTGTGAAAGTGATTGTAATATATAATATGTCTAGGACAGTGGTTCTCAAATGGCACAATTTTGCCCATAAGAGACGTTTGATAATCTCTGGAGACATTTTTGGTTGTTACAATTTGCAACTGCTATGGGGTGGGGTCCAGGGATGTTGCTAGACTTCATACAATACACAGGGTAGCCCCTCACAATGAAGAACTATCTGGCCCAAAATGTCAATAAGGCCAAAATTGAGAAACCCTGGTCTAGGAGGACAAAATGTCTGTTAGCACAATAGTGTCAAGGTTTTTCTTTTGTAAGGTACAAGGTCAAAATCATGTTAAGCTATCCTTTCCTTGAATGAACCTGGAATGCTTACTACCAAGGCAAATAAGTGATGCTCACCTTGGCAAGGTATGCATGCTGCTTCTTGGGTAACTAAGGTAACTAGGAGGAAGTCTGCTACAGCTCTCCATAATAGAAATGACATTGGCATTAGAGTGCCCACCAGGACCCTTGTTGCCATGAGGAATTAGCAGTGTCCAGCCCAAATACTGCTTTCATTAATATCTCAGCAAAGGCCAAAGTGCTGTGGTTGATTGATTGGCAAAATTCAAAAAATGACAGGAGGAGAAAAGCCCTTAGGATTTTCCTAACTGGTGTGGTGGGGGAGGGTGGACACAAGCCAAGGATCTTTCAAGGGTCTTTGGGTAAATACATAAAGGATGATATAGACAGGGACATCTGGAAACTAGGATGCATCTCTTGGGATCTTTGAAGGCCTAAATGTCTAAGTCTTTTCTTCCTGTATAAAATCAGAGAACCGTCAATGTATATAAAAATACAACCTCTGTTCACCCTACATTGTGCTGGTTTTGAGAACTAGCTACTTTTTTAATGAAAGGACTTCATCATATCCGTGATTGGGGAAACCAGCAGGGCAAGAGGTTTGAGAGGAAGGGATGTGAGCATCTCCCTACATCACTGGAGGGGCCTCTCTCCTAAACCCTTGAGTAGTGACTGTATGCTCAGGACAGAGATGATTAGACCAACAAACCAGTGACAATGGATCATGGTCTTTCTAGAGAGGCAGTACAACCTATTTCCCTCTTTTCTGATTGCTTGCCCCAAAAATACTTTAGTAAGAGAAAAGAGAGGCTGTATCACTTTGCCACCCCTGAGTACCCTAATTTTGCAAGGGGAAAATTAGTGTAAATTGATTATTCAAGAAATGCCAGAAAAAAGTGAGCATGGTCACGAAAATTAAAAAGACCCAACGTAGGCTCTCGAAGCATTTTTATGGTGATTAAACATTTTGTGTTAACATCACACTGACCTTTGTCTCATCATTGATTACTTTAGTTCCTCTTTCTTGAAAAACTATTTCAGTTAACTCTGCCATTCATCAAACAAATTTTTTTTGAACACTTAGTAGGACGTGATTTTTAAAAAAATTTTACCAATAGTCCATTTGGAATTATAGTATTTCTTTTTTTCTTCTTTCTTTTGATTAAAAACTCAGTCCTTATTTTATTTTTCATTCCAAATTTTCTTGCCAAAGAATTTATCTGAATTTCCGAAATGAGATGAATTGACAACACTCAAATATGGCAATAATAAAATTTTTATAATGCCAACAACAAGATACCCAATTTTTGTTGTGCTTATAATACAATCTTTACTGAAAGCTGGAAGGTTTTACATTGCTATATATGGAGGCTACATGCCTAAGCCTTAATTTTTTTTTAATTTCAAAATATTATGGGGGTACAAACACTTTGGTTACATATTTTGCCTATGTGCTGCTCAAGTCAGAGCTACAATCATGAACATCCCCCAGACGGTGCACCCCGCATCCATTAGGTGTGAGTTCACCTGTCCCCTCCATCCTCCTCCCACCTGCCTGACCCCTGATGCATATCATTTCCATGTGTGACATAAGTATTGATCAGTTAGTACCAATTTGATGGTAAGTACCAGTGGTGCTTGTTTTTCCATTCTTGTGATACTTTGCTTTGAAGAATGGGATGGAATTATAGTATATCAAGCTGAAAGCGAATTTGGAGACTGTATAGTGATAGGAAAACCTTTCATATATGAAGTAACAGAGGCTCTTGAAGTCAAGGGCATTACCAAAGTAAATGATGAGTCACACAGTCTTTTCAGATTATACCTTTCTGACCTGTGTGTTCATTTTCCATCCTACCCATAAATTTCTTATAAAAGGAGTGATATAATCATCTTAGGTTTTAAATCAATGAAATTATTATTATCTTTACACATTTTTCCAAGTTGAAACATTTAATTTAATTATTCTTGCTGTGGTAAATATAACCTGTATTTCATGATTTGCATAACTAAGTTTCTTACATTGATCTGTCAAAAATTAATTAATTGGATTCAGCACATCAAGTCTAGCAAGGATTTTAGAAAACTTTCTTACTGTTCTCTATTTTCCACCTAAGGCCTTTTTTTCTTGAACAGATTTACACATTTCACATGTAAACCACATGTAAGTACATTTAGTAGAATTAGAGCAAGTTTAAAAAAATTTCAAAGTATTTCAAAGCAGACTCATCCCTAGCCTGTATTAAATATCATCAACAATTAAATACCTGAGGGAAAAAAAATGCTACCAAAAATCTGCATATTGGAAGGAGAAAAATGCCAAGAGAAGTTATTGTTTTGAAAACTGGCAGAACCAGAAGAAAGCTGGACAATTTGTTTAGCCCATTCTGTTGTCTTTATGCAAAAGTACCCTAAACAGTTTGTACAAAATGTTCAACTCTTTCCTAGGCAACATATTGCAATGAACAACATTTTGCACCAATGCCAGAGAAGAAACTGTTTTCCATATTAGCTATAGTTCACATACTTGACACATTTAGCTTTCTAAACAAGGTTATAAATGATACCTGCAAACCATCTGTAACAGAAACAGCAAGACAAAATCACCAACAAAATATTGGAATGCAGCCATTGTCAACTTGAAAATAATGTCTGCCACTCAGCTTAGGGTGTGCTCAGAGTAACAGCTCAGCTGTGGAAATAGTCACAGTTGCAGACAACTTGATGGACACAGGCATCATTTAGGACTATTAATAATCTTTAGGACATTTAGGTCAACATTGCTTAAAAGTCATTAAAGCAAAGTTCTCAAAAACTAATGGTCTCACTATTCCATCTATTATGATTATTATTTAATTTATTGTGCTGATAACTTAATGTCTTCATTTTTAACCAACTTGTTTTCAAATAGGTTGATACTTCAGTTAGTGTTGAATGGCTTTAGTAATCTTAAGGCACCTCTAAATCATGAACAATTATATCATTTGCAATTAGTTGCACTGTGTCTGAATGAGAATTGTTATACAGATGTGTATGCTGGTGAACAGGAAAGGCATTAAAAACATCACAGAAGAATGAGGTAGGTTATTTAAAAAAATACTTTCAGTGATTAAAAAAGAAAGTATAAAATTTAATTATTGAGCCCATCCTATTTCCTCTGTATTTTTCTTAAATTCACTTGCTTTAGTATTTATTTAAAAATATAGATTTTATATATTTTCTGAAATAAACCTCATTGCTTTTTGAAGTCCTAAATTAAGCTCTTTTTGTATCTGTTTTGTGAGACCAAAGTATATTTGTAAAGGGTTGATTCTTGTTCCTGATCCTTAGTGATAAATATAATCACTGCAAAGGTAAGAGAGGGAAAAAATGAGAATAGTACTGCAGGCAATTTCAATTCATTGATGACCCAGCTCCTTCAAATCCACCCTAACACTGAACATGTGTAATGGGAATAGTTGCAAGTCTCAATTAAGTTGCACTTCTGAGTTTTACAAACAGAATTTGAATCATGCTAACCAACAGAGCTAATGAAGGGCATGGGTGTGTGGAACAATTTGGCTTCAAGAAAAGGACTATATTTGCTTGGTTTTCTGGCTAAAATTGTCTGCATCCTTTAACTATTAACAAGTTCATATTTTATCTGACAGACTAACAGACTGATGAATGGGATATTAACATTTCAATCAAGAAAAATCAAACAGTTAATGCAAAACAAATTTTTGATACATTGATGATGAATCAAAAACATAATTGCTCTATCTTAACATTCACTTCCCTCAACATTCACTTCTATGTTGATGTGTTTAATGGCAGTGACAGATGATAAAATCGTGCCTAATACTTAAGACTAAGTTTTTATTGCTTCTTTCCAAGTGTTTAATAGAGCCAAACGTAGTAATACATGGTGCTTGGCTCAACTTTTAAGAATGATCTCACGTTGTATTTGTATTAAACCCAAAGATACATTTCAGTGTCAATCAACAACTAATAAAGATAACTAATTTACCTTGTAGTAATCTAAGGTCTAACTCCAGTTATATTTTGTTTTCCTAGTTTTCACAGGGCTTGCACTATCAGGCATCATATAATATGTCTTCTACATTCCTAAGCTCAGCTTTCCAGGAAGTCTTCTCAACATATCTCTCCATGCCTCTCTGTTCATCCTTCATTTTCCTCGCATGAACCCCTAGTCCACTTAGGCACATGACAGCTAAGGAGATGAAGCTAAGCACGCTGAACTCAATGTAAATTAACATAAAAACCATTTTCTTAAATAGAATTTTCTAGAGGCTGCAAGAAAAATCCACTGTCTTCAATTCTGAATAGGTTTATCATCAAGATTGTTGGAAACAGCAATATTAACTTTTATATGGTTATTCATATGGAGCAGGTTAATGTAAGATGGAATTAGAATCAATCTCTCACCTTCTGTAGGCTTAACCCTCACCATAGTACGTACAAAGTAAAGACATGATTAAAGTGTGGAGTGTGTGTGTGTGGTTCATGTTGTCTCTTCTTCTTTTCACCTTCTTGGCCCCTCCCCATGCTGAGCACCTGCCCATACACCTCCCACTGCACCTCACCTTGCCCCTTCTCTTTCTCCTACTCCTCCCTGCTCATCTTCTCCTCCAGCCAATTTCTTTCAAAATTATTTTCAAAGCCCAAAACATTGACAGTGCAGGATAGGGTGAAATTGAGTCTGTAATCATGCATTTAATTGAGTCAATATGGATAGTCCACTAACTATATTAGATATGTGAGGTCCTTAAATTAATTTGCCACTATTTGTATCAGGTAAATTAGCTAACCTCCAACTTTCTTATTTACCTAGAGTTTCCTAAGACATGCAGCTTAATAGAATCCCAGTTGTGCTTTAGTCTTTACTTTCTCATATAGCTTTAGGGAGTGAACTATTTCTACTTTTCCCTCCTTTTGCCTTGCTGATAAAAAGTTTTCCATGTGAAAATAGATTTTTCTATATAGAGGCAAGAAGATTACTTCTTAGTGTTTATAGCTATGAAGGTTTAGTGATACTATTGTTTTTGAAAGGAAGAAAGAACACAAATATGTATTGTGGACTTAATGTGTTCTAGTGATAGGTGATGTGCATGTACTATCTCATTTGGCCCTGGTAAAAACTCTCTGAGGCTGGTATCGTTACTTACATTTTGCAGATGAGTAAATTGAAGATGAGATTGAGGGCCCATTGTCAGAGCAAGTGCAGGCCTATCTTTCAAGCCTAGTGTTTACTATCAACATTAAGGCCTCAGGTTTCTATGTGAAAGTTCCTTTCCTTTCAATTTAGTCAGTAATTTCATTGCTTTCTGGAATTAGTTCACTTTACAAGTGATTATTTTTATACCTCAGGCTAAGTTTGCAAAAACATTTTTACATATGCATTTAGTTATTCAAAACATATTTATTATATCTATGATATGCCAGGCACCGTAAGCTGTTGAGGAATCTAAGCAAATAACCCAATTGCTACCTGGTAAGTCTCCTGTATTATGGTAAAGAAGCCAGGCATGTCAACAGGTCACTGTGGTGAGAAGCTGTGAGGGAGTGGGTGGGGGGTACACCTGTGCAGGAAGCTAGCTCAGGTGGGAAGACAATCTCAACAATGTTTAATAGCATCCAGTGCTTCAAGTACACATCCATATTGGATTCCTGGCTCTCTGAGAAATTCTGACCCAGCTCCTATACACATTCTTGGACCTTAGACTTCCAGACTTTCCCCCATAATCCATTTCCTGCTCTATCAACGGTTACCTTCCTTTCCTAAGGAAAGGACAGTAGTGTAGACATCAGTGAGCCAACCTTGTGGCTAGAAATCAAACAGTCTCTCTATTTCCCTGGCTTTGATTTCCTATATAACTTCAGGCTGCCCATTTAACCTTTGTTGGCCTTGGTTAATTATTTGCACAATACAAGGTAATAGCTACCTTACGGGTTGCTGTAGGGTTTAATTAATTAACGTTTATAACATCTTTGGGAAAATGTAGCATTAAAGCTACTAAGTAAGTGCAAATTATTGTCATTATTAACATTATCATCATCATCAGCCTATTTCACATGTAGCTAAAGGCTGTCCGCAAGAAGTGAATTATGATGGTTTAATTCAGGCCTGGCTCCATCTTCCAAGCTTGATGGCTAGATCTGAGAGTTGAAATATGTTATTTCTGTTTACAAAAAGACAAATCATCCCCCACTTCCTCTCCTCGACTCTGTTTCTGTTGCTAGTTTCTCCACTTTTCTCCCGATCCTCATGCAATCATATCTATGTATATACAAAACATAGAGAAACTCTTCTAGCCAACAGACTATTGCCTGGATCCTCTGAACAGTCCTGACAGTTCGTTCCTCTACTTGTATAAAGCAGGGAACTGAGACCCAGGAAAGTAAGTCATAGATTTAAACTCAAAGCGTGAATGAACCACCTTTTGTTTAGCAGTTGAGGCTGTGCTTGTACACATAAGCCTATTTGGGAAGAGACAAACTACATTGAGCCACATGAACATTATTTTGAACATAGTTATTTAGTAGCTGGTTACTAAATAATTATTCAACTTATTTAAATCTGTTGTTTCTAAGAGTGCTAATTATGACAAAAATATAGTTATTTTTAATAGTGAAAAAAATTCATTTTTAATGATAGATTTCCCTGTGCCTAAAAAAATTTCTTTTTCATCTCTTTTTCCTGAACAACTCTTACATATTCTTCCAGATCCATCTAAAATTTTTCTCCATTTAGGAAATTTCCCTAACTCACTCTAGCCTGTGATGAATTTCCCTCCCTTGAATAAATGATACCCGTCTACATCATCTATTTGGTAATATTTAATTCTATTTGATATCTCCCATTGTTTTCTTTTATAGCTTTCTAAATATCTATGCGGTATCTTCTTTTTACAATTAAATCACACAGCTCTTTGTGGGTAGTAAGGAAAGGGTGTTCATCTTTGTAACCCCTGAAATGCTCAGAAGTGGAATTCAACAGACATTTGTTTCTTTTTCTTTTATTTTTTTTCAAATTTATTTGAGAGACTATCTGACATCCCCAGTAAATATTATGAAAAGACTGCTATACCCTTTTGTTTTGCTCCGAGGCACACAGCTAGACTACATTTCCCAGCCTCTCTTGCAATTAGCCTGGGTCATGTGATTGGGGTTAGTTAATATGGTATGGCAGACATCATGCGTGCCACTGCCTAAGCTGGCCTATAAAAATCTCCTGCATAGACATCCCTGCTGGCACATGCTCTCTTTACTCATTAACAGGCTGAATGGAAAACAAAAACAAAACCCAAGGACTTAGAGAAAGGCAAAGCCACAATATGAAAAGATCCTGAGTCCCCATGCCACTTGGAGAAGAGCTTCCCAGGAGAGTAAGTGGCCAGGAAAACCTATGGTGAACTGATATGTGAGTGAGAAATAAACTTTTGTTTTGATAAATCACTGAAATTTTGGGATTATTTATTACAGAAGGCTAAACTGATTCATAAAAATATCTCACAATCATCTCATCCATAAGATATGGAACTCTTGTTTCCTTTCTTCTTCATGCCCGAAATCCAGTGCTTAAGTCTTCTCTAACCTCCCTTCAAAATGTGTCTCAACACCCATCAGATCTGTCCATTTCTCTTCATTTTTCTGTGTCAGCTCCATGAGCACACACAAACCTGTCATCATTTTGCACCAGGGCCTTTAAACTGTTCCTGCTGCTTCCACTTCTTGCCCTTTCCTGTTCAATCTACCCTCTCCCCAGCAACCAAAGTCATCTTTTCAAGCACGACTTAAACCACACTATTCCCTTATTTTAAATCCTTCAATAGCCCATTGTTGCACCGAGAACAAACTCCAAACTACTAACTTTGGCCTGCAAGACCGTGAATATTCCGTCCCCAGCTAGCTCACCAAACTCCTCTCAGGCCACTTTTCCAACCTCCTGCAAACTCCAGTCACCTGGAATCCATTCGGCTCTCTCACAATGTAAAGTTTTATCTCCTCCAGGATCTTCACCCAGGCAGATTGCCCAGCTGTGAAGGTTTTTCTTCTCTCTCTTCACATGGCCAGCTCCTTTCTACCTTCCACGTCATTATTTAAACATCCCTTCATCAGAGATTTTTCTGATCACTACATCCAAGAAAAGTATCTACCCTCTGGTATCCTTTGTTGCAGTATCTTGCTCTTTTCCATGTCAGCAATTATCAGAATTTTAAATTATACATTCATGTAGCAGATATGAACTTCAGGTCACGTGTTCAGAAGTACAAAAGTATAGCTTTATTTCACATAAATAGATGCAATTTCCTTTTCTATCCTATTTCAAAACTCCATTCCATTTGTATATTGATTAAGACACAGGTTCCAGATGCTATAACAAAAAATCAAAACAGTGGCTAAAGTATCTTTGTTAAACATAGTGAGTCTTCTCTTTTAAAACTTTATTTCTTTCTCCTTTAACAATCTGAGGGTAAGCAGTCCATGGTTGATAAGGCAGTTGTGAAGTGTCAAGGATCCAGGATCTTTTTATATTGTTATTCTGCCATCATCAACATGAGGCTTCTATACCTGAGTACAAGATACAAGATTCACTGTAATTTGGTGTGGTAATTAAGAGAAGTGAATGGTTGAGGTAAAAGCTGGGTAGAAAACAACTCCTGGATGCCAATTCCTGTGGCCAGTGAATGCTCTTATATGAACAGGGTCATTAAAGGTTTCTAAACAAGGTGAGATTTTAAGAGGACATACAACCTCTTTTGGTAGAAGGTATGGAAAAGGATGAAATAAAGGAGAAGTTGACTACGTACATGGCAGTGTCTGAAAACCCATACTTTGTTTTCTCCATCTTGGATTGAATGTATAGCAAAAATATTAAAAATTCTAGTAAAAAGTAAATGGTTACAAAAGAAATAAAATTAGATGCCATTAAAAAAACAAGAAAGACTAAAAAGGAGGGAATACTTCCAAACTCATTTCACAAAACCAGCATTATCCCGATATCAAAGCCAGACAAAGACACTATAAGAAAAGAAAGTTACAGGCCAATATTGTTCATGAACATACATGCAAAAATCTTCAACAAAATACTAGCAAACCAAATTTAATAGCACACTAAAAGGATCATTCACCATGATCAAGTGGGATTTGTCCCAGGGATGCAAGAGTGGTTCAATATATGCAAATCTATAAATGTGATACACCACATTAACTGAATATAGGACAAAAACTTTATGATCATCTCAATGGATGCAGAAAAAGCATTTGACAAAATTCAACATCCTTTCATGATAAAAACTCAACAAGTTAGGTATAGAAGAAATGTACCTCAACACAGTAAAGTTCATGTATAACAAACCCACAGCTGACATCATACTCAATGGTGAAAAGTTGAGAGCTTGTCTCTAACATCAGGAAAAAGATGAGGATGCCCACTCTGGCCACTTCTGTTTCACACAGTACTGGAAGTCCTATCTAGAGCAATTAGTCAAGAGAAAGAAATAAAAGGTATTCAAACTGGAAAGGAAGAATTGTCCATGTTTGCAGATGGCATGATTTTACCTATAGGAAATCCTAAAGATGCCACCAAAAAACTTTTAAAACTAATAAGTGGATCCAGTAAAGTTGTATGACAGAAAATCAACATACAAATATTAGTACTGTTTCTATACACTAACAATTAACTATCTAAAAAAAATCAACAATAGTTACAAAAAAATAGAAAATACTTAGAAATAAATTTAACTAAGGAGGCACAGGACCTATATACTGAAAACTATAAAACAGAGGGGAATTAGAAAAGAAATATAAGACACAAATAAATGGAAAAATATCTCAAGTTCATGAATTGGAAAAATAATATTGATAAAATGTCCATACTATCCAAAATGATCTACAGGTTCAATGCAATTCCTATCTAAATTTGAAAGACATTCTTCACAGAAATAGAAAAAATCGATCCTAATATTCAGATGAAACCACAAAAAACCTGGATAGCCAAAGCAATCTTGAGCAAAAAGAACACAGCTGGAATACTACAAAATATACTACAAAGCTATAGTAATCAACACAGCATGGTACTGGCATAAAAACAGACACATGGGCAAATGGAAGAGAAATGAGAGCCCAGAAATAAATCCATGAATTTACAGTCAATTGATTTTTGATAAACGTGCCAAGAATGCACAATGGGGAAAGAATAGTCTCTTCCACAAACGGTACTGGGAAAACTGGAGATCCACAAGCAAAAGAATGAAATTGGACTTTTAACTCACACCATATATAAAAATCAACCCAAATGGACTAAAGACTTAAACATAAGACCTGAAACTGTAAAATGAATAGAAGAAAACACAGGAGAAAAACTCCACAACATTGTCCCAGGCAAAAGTTTTTTGGATATGACCCCGAAAGCACAGGCAACAAAAATGAAAATAGACAAAGGGGGTTACATCAAACCAAAAAGCTTCTGTGCAGCAAATGAAACAATCAATAGAGTGAAGAGACAACCTACAGAATAGGAGAAAATATTTGCAAATAATACATGGGATACGGGATTAATATCCAAAATACATAAGGAACTCCTACAACTCAATTGCAAGAAAATAAGTAACCTGATTTACAAATGAAGAAAGGACCTGAATAGACATTTCTCCAAAGAAGACATACAAATGGCCAACATGTTCATGAAACAATGCTAAAATCACTAATCATCAGGGAAATGCTCATTAAAATCACAATGAGATATCACCTCACACCTGTTAGAATGGCTACTATCAGATGAAGAAAAGGCTTAGAATTTGAGAATTGTAAGTACTATGGAGGAAACTTGTGTCACAAAAGGTTCCATAAATTCAAGGAAGTCCAATTTGAATGTGCACAATGGACAACATATCGCATCTCTTGAGAAGTTTTTGTTTTTCTGTGCTATGTGATCTTTAATTGGCCAAAGAGAGCACTCATGTCACCAGGAGATCATTTTACCCACTGCTCTGTTTGGCTACCAGTCTCTTACCTCTCTCTTCAGCAGTGGCGGGGTGGACACTTTTCCCTTGGTCAAGAGAAATCCATGGTTTGTTGCGTTACCCCATAGGAAAAATGTTGGAAAGCCAGGAAGCAAATCTTTTGCCATTGGCACCTTTCACCTCAACCACATCAAAAGAGCCAGATGTCTCTCTGTTGGTCCAGTCACCGTACACAGGTGACTAGTATTGAACTTGATGAAACTGGTAATCTTACCAGTGTCTAAAGCAATCTGAGTGCTGTCATTCACCTTGGTGAGGGAATCAGGGTAGCAGATGGAGTATACATCTTGGAACATCAGATGAGGGACTCCTTTTGTGCCCACAGAGATCTTTCTCACTCTGCACAATTTGTACTTGGCCTCCTCAAACATAATATAACGAACAGCAAAGTGACCCTTAGTGTTGTAGATCAGGTGGATATTTTCTCCAGTCTTGTCAATGCTGATGAAGTCCATAAAACCTGCAAAGTACAGGATGTAAATATGGACTTTACCAGCAATCATAATAGACCATTTCATGCAGAGCTTCACTTTGTCTCCTGTCAGGGCACACCTTAAGTCTGTTCCTAAAGGAAATGTTGAGCAGGAGACAATCTCTTGGCTTGTGGGGACAGGTGCCTGGAGAAGGAGCAAGTACACTGGTTAGTTGTCCAACATCCAGTGCTTTAGAGTTGCTACATGCTTCAGATGCTTCTTGAGACCACAAGCCACAGCTTTGCTGGGTACAGAATGAGCTTGAAGAGTTTTATACAACCTTTGGGAAAATCATCAAAGAGGCAATCATTTGCCTCAGTGATTTCCAAAGTAGGTGAAAGGTCTATTTTAGGAAAAGTTATCCAGGAGACAATATATTAGCAAGGAAGAGAAAAGTATATCTGGTTAAAAAGCTTTTAAAGTGTTGATGTTCCAATTGATGAGCTTAAAACAATCTTAGTCCCTTCAGATTTAAGGACAAGAGGAGCCTCCCTTGTTGAATAGAAGGGCTTCATGGGTTTGGCATGACAGGGACACTGGGCATTGTCAGTGACAACTGAGGGCGTCACTGAGAGTCAGTGAAGGAGCCAGGTCAGGAGACACGAATATTCCATCCTGAGTAGCCATAAAATTTTTACTAAATCACAGTGTAGCAGTTTATGTGAATGGAATATCCACTACATATCTATTATAATCTCTTAGGTTTCCTTTTTAAGTTTCCTCCATTATTCCCATGTTTCATGTTCTTTTTTTTTAAGAAATAAAACTTTTTTTTCAGAAGAAGGATCCCATTTTCTTGTCAATAAAAGTAAAATTCTATTTGAAACTTCCCAGTACCTTTTCATTAATGGTGAAATATAGAATAATATGTGAACTGACCATCTACTTTTTTTTAATTTACAAAGACCAAATTGCTAATTAAAAGTTCCTAAGCATGCAAACCTTAGATATAAGGATTATTAGTATATCAATGGAATAAGCCTTCTAGTAATTATCTGATCTCAGAGTCATTCATTACCTTCTACCACAAAACGCTAAATATAGGATTTCCCTACTTCTATAGGAAAAAGTGATAAATGATTCAGACCGCACATGAAGAATAGTTTTTACTGTGGTTTTTAGGTATATTCTCACATTTAATGATAAAAACAGAAAGCAATTTAAGAACATTTTCCATGTGTGTCCAAAATAGAAGGCATGACATCCTCTTTATAACAGAGCCAGCAGTTATTGATGTCTGAAATGGCCAGTTAATTCATATAGATGTGTATAGGGGCTTGCATGTGTACCTGTACACAAACGCATACTCAGTGAGCATTCCAGAAATTCAACGTTGTTTTTATATGCACAGTTTTCTAAAGGCAATGTCTTCTCATAGGAAGAACTGCTTTTCCCGTGGCCTCTGCATCCAAATTGGATGAATGCAGCCATTAGATTTCTCCCTAAGGATACAAAGAAAATGACCAAACAATACAGGTGCATAAAATCCTATGTATTTTCTATCATTGTGTGGGCACAAGAGAAAACTCTGAAGCAGTTATTACATCAGCATTTTGCCAGTACTGCAAATGCAGTTCACAAAGTGTAAAATATCTAGGAGGGATTGGATAGGTCTGATCCAAAGGAAGAGAATCCGGGGAGAGTTATTTCTTATTGGTGATTATCAGTTATGCCTCTCTTTGCTGAAAACTCAGATTATTTTTAAGGCCCATTAAATTGACATATTTTGACTATGAATTTATTTGCTACTTTCAAAACACAAACTTTTGTGGAGAGACAAAAATGTCAATTTTCTTGCTCCCTCTTCCCCCCTTTATCTTTCAACAAAGTAAAGTAAAATATCACACATTATGTATCACAAATGGGATTTGTTTGTGGCTACACAACTCAAAGATAAAATGGCTTGTTCTGTTTTTGCTCCGAGTCTCTTATTTGTACTGACCTCCAAGGCACTTCTAAGTGAGGGAAAGAAAAAACACATTCCCAGGAGGATTTTTCTAAGAATTTTAACCAAAGATCCAAAAGATAAAAGTAGAAGCCAGATTCAAAAGAAAATAATCAGGGAGAGATGGCAGAATGTTATAAAAAAGCAGTTGAGAACTGTGATCATCTAAAGGCTACACCAAACAGTGGGTATGAAGCCAGCAATTACCCACATTGTGCAAGGAACCAAATAAATGTTGCTTTGCAAACAAGTGTCATCCATCAGCAGTTTCAGGAAGCTCTAGGTCTGAGTGGAGATGTTTTAGGCATTAGGCCACTTTTCCATGAAATGATTTTAGCAGCTTTCAAGATGTGAGAAATGATATATTATTTTTATATGGAAGCAACTTCTGATTTATTAGGGAGAGTATAGGTTGGGAAATTGACCACCCATGTTTTCTTCTTTATCTTCTTTTCCAGATGTATCTTGTGTTTATACTCTGTTGCTCTAGTGAATTAGACAATAATTTTTGTGAATATCTGCCCCTATAATTATATACAATTTTATACACAATTTTTCCTCTAGAAACCTTAAAGCACCTTACAGACCTTAAGTGATAAATTTGTGTCAAAATCTAACTAGGAAGGAAGGGCCCTTGTCAATAAATAATAACTCCTAAGATTCTTTCTAGGAAAGTGTTTTGTTTTTACTGAGTCTTACCTGCTTTTTAGCATAGAACGTTTTAATTTTCATTTTATAAGGCAAGAGGTTCAGCAGTCACAGACATATTAAATAGGTTCAAATAAGGCCAAGATGGATCTGAAGTTTGGTCAGTTTGATTTTTGGCTACTCTTCAATTTAGTTGAAACCACAGTTATCACTGATATATTCTGTTGCATAACTCTTTCTACTGAGGAATGTTTGTCTCTCCCATGCCACACAAGTAGAGCTGGCTGGACTTTCCCAGAAATGAGGGTGCCGAGGACGTAACATGAGCAGGGTCGAGGTCTAGGATAACACAGTTCTACCAAAGCATGTGTTACAGGAACAAAGGTGGAAACCTCTGAACAGTTCCTCAGAATTGCTGTTCTTAAAATGTAATTGATATACTATTTTATTACCTGACAGAAAGGTATATACTGCAGATATATATATTCTCCTATGTCAAAAAAAAAAACCCTGGGTTTCTTATTTACAATAAAAATTGATAGTATGTTCCTAATATTATAGAAAGAACTCTTTAAAATCCTGATGCCTAGAAATGAGAAAATACCTAAGCTTTAAATTTCACATGCCTTTAGAACATGTATTTTAAATTCTCTTTTAATTTAGTTCACATGATTGGGGTATCATTTGATTTGCATATTCAGAATATACTGGGAAGTTACTGGGCTAAATGAGATAGAAGGAAGAGTTTGGGGTAAAATACCATCCCTGCCCTTGAGCAATGTACGAACCTGTGTGTTCTTGTAAGATTTGTTAACATAGGGTAATGTTGTGGTACACTTATAACTCAAGGATTCTAACATGATGTCACAAAGGTATATAATATTTTCATGGCATATAAATGGATACATTTATAGTACATTGTTTTGTGTTTTCATTAGATTTTTTATAAATTGCTGTATTGGGATAACTGTGATTAAAGTGGTAAATTGGGATTGAACAGAGGGTAACTCTCTTTCCTATCCCTCCCATCCCACTAAACTTGACTATACCTCGCTACACAGGTTGATCTGCAAGTTTCATCCCAATGAGACTTTATCTGTGGCTTATTAAGATTCACCATGTTACATTCTAAGCTCCCGAAGTGCCTGAAACATGTTGAAGCTTCACTGCTGCATCCCTAGTACCTGCCTAAGTGCCTTCACATGGTAATCCCCCAATAAATATATATGGAAAGGAGAGAGGTGGGGAGAAAGGATGAAAAAGGAAGGAGGGAGGAAGGAAGGAAGGAAGAATTCTACATCATATGCACATTGTGACACAACTGGGCACTGTTTACAGCTCAAATACTCATAGATCTCTTCCTGTGTTGTTGGTTGATTCATCCTGTTATTAAGGTGACTAGAGTGAACCCCCTGCTACTAGGAAAAAGCCAGTCATCATCCTAAAGATTATTAGATCACGAGAAATATATCTACCTGTCTAATTTAGTGTTGCATGTTCCATAAAATTTGACATTTAGGACACTGGAACTTCTCTACCTCAGGCCATTTTATTTTAATACTTCTCCTTAAAAAGGATTATATCTTTTTGACTATTAAACACTAGGTAACACTGAGTACCTTATGTGTTCAGAGTAGTTTCATGCTTAAATCCTGGGTTCAGTGAGAACAGTGTATATCATGTTGCTATAACGTGCTTGTACATAAAGACAGTCCCACTGACTGAAAGGATATGAGAAAAAGAATCCAATTGTGAAAACATTAGAGTACTGAAGAAGAGAAGGACTGCAAGACTTGTGCCTCTTACCCTCTACTCTCTTGCTGCAGCCACTGAGGGCTGTGTGTAGGCGCCCTCTCCTTATTCCCACCCCGGGAAGCCCGCCTGCAGTTCTGGCAGCATACAAGGTTAGTCTGTGAGTTGTCGTGTATTACATGATTGCACACCATAAGCACCTGCTAGGCTCTGTACTCATGGTAGGAGTTTGAATTGGTGCTGGCCATGCTCATGATGTTGCCAGGGAAGATCAGATGGCTTACTGCTGAGTGGTCTCTTAGGGTGGCATTTCTATTTGTGAATTCTCCTTTGTTGAGCAACTGGTCCTCAAATTTACAATTTCAGAAAAGTGACCTTGCTACTTTTTCACAGTTCGGTGGACTTTTTTAGAGGACATTGATACACGCTAACAAAACTTACAAGAGGATAATGTATAAAACATAACTGATCATTATATACAATGAGCAGTGTGACTATCATGTGGGCCAAAGGACCAGAATATGTAATACATTGAAAAGCAAATTGCAATCAGAATTGCTTGATTAGCATGGAATCAAAAATGGGGAAGTAGTTGTATGATTCAAGGGACTAATACCTTCCAACTAATAGTACCTGGTATATCTCTTTCCACAACATGGATGGATGGATGGAAAGATAGATACTATATATATATATATATAGTGTCTCAACTATATATACAGTGGATCAAATGTGTATATATATACACACACATATATATACACACACATATTATAGATATACATATGTATTATATATACACATGTATACACACATGTGTGTATATATATAGAAAGAGAGATGATAGACATAGGTAGATACAGATACAGGTAGATGTAAATATAGATATAGATATAGGATCAGAACATGGAATCTATGGGCCAAGTAAACTCTCTCCACTTGGGTGGAGATTGGAAAAGTACTGGCAGCAAGTAGCATACTTAAACCTGGAAAAAGGGGATGGCTTTTGCCCTGGGCCTCATTCTTGATCATCTTATCCATATTCATAGAGCCAGGAGTCTGTGAGGCCACCTGGAGCTTGTCCCCTTAATTTTCAAGACAATGCTCCAAGTTTTAAAAACTCCAAAATTTCCTGCCTAATTGGCCCTGAGCCTACTTCCAGGACCTTCAAGGGCCTCTTGCTTATTAAGTCTGTCCTCCTTGAGATGGTCTTTGGCATCTTTATACATCCTACTAGATCAAAAAGTGATCAGGAAGTGAACAGAGCTTAGCAATGTGGACTGAGGCATGCACATGGATGTATGTGAGACCTCTTTTGGTGCAGTTGGGGCACCATGGGGGTTGAGCCATGGGTTCAGGACTGGGAATGCAGGAGCTGGGTCTCTCTGTGCTGCCAACATCCAGCCACAGAGCTCCAAGAGTCCTAGAAGTCCCAAAATTCTAATTTCAAACCTTCCCTTCCAGGTCCTTATGAAGGTATATTTTGTCAAATAGAAGGTAGAACAAATTTTATCTATTTTATTTATGAGTGTGTTAACTTATTTATCAGGGCCAGGACCTTGCAGATGTCATCTTAAGCCTTTTGAACACTACCCTCTTGTTCTTTCCTTACTAACTACATCAAAACATTTTTTCATAAATATCTTAATATCTAGCTAGCTATTTAACTATTCTTATCTGTTTTATTTATTGCTGTATCTTCAGTTCCTAGAATAACATCTGACACATGATTGAGGCTCAGTAAGTACTGATTGATTAAATTAATGAATTAATGCTAATGAAGTAATTCCAGTTCAAGGCTGAGGAACAGCAGACTTCAAAAGAAGACTTCAAAAATTTTGTGAACAAATGGAATTAAAAGATAAAAATTAAAAATATGAACTTTATTTCTCAACATAAGCTTCATCAAGTCCAAGACACTTTTGTGAGCAATGATACCAGCCATTTAGTTCACCCTAAAGAACTGAGAGTCATGAGAATTTAATCACGTCAACATAGTCTTTTTTACATTAACTGAAGAAAGATGGGGGTCCTTTGCAGATTTTTTAATATTAGGAAACAAAATGGTGTCAGAGGAGCCATATCAGGACTGTAATACGGATGCCTAATGATTTCCCACTGAAACTTACACAAAATTATCTTTGTTTGATGAGAGGAATGAGCAGGAGCATTATTGTGATGGAGAAGGCCTCTCTGATGAAGCTTTTCCAAGTGTTTTTCTGCTAAAGCTTTGGCTTACTTTCTCAAGACACTCTCATAATAAGCATTTGTTGTTGTTTTTGGCCTTCCAGAAAGTCAATAAGCAAAATGCCTTAAGCATCCCAAAATGCTGTTGCCATGATCTTTGCTCTTGATTGGCCCACTTTTGCTTTGACTGGACCACATCTACCTCTTGGTAGCCATTGCTTTGATTGTGCTTTGTCTTCAGGATCATACCGATAAAGCTATGTTTCATCTTCTCTTACAATTATTCAAAAAAATGCTTCAAGATCTTGATCCACTTGTCTAAAATTTCCATTGGAAGCTCTGTTCTTGTCTGAAGCTAATCTGAGTGCAACAGTTTTGGCATCCATCCAATGGAAAGTTTGCTCAACTTTAATTTTTCAGCCATAATTATGTAAGCTGAACCAGTTGAGATGCCTATGGTGTTGGCTCTTGTTTGTGCTGTTACTTGTCAGTCCTCTTCAATTAGGGCATGAAAAAGATTAATTTTTTCTTTGCAAATTGATGTGGATGGTCTGCTGCCATGGGCTTCATCATCGACATTGTCTTGTCCCTTCTTAAAACAAGTTGTCTGTTTGTAAACTGCCAATTTATTTGGGGCATTTTGCTCATAAATTTTTTATAAAGCATCAATGATTTCACCATTCTTCCACCCAAGCTTCACCATAAATTTGATTTTTGTTCTTGCTTCAATTTCAGCAGAATTCCTGTTGCCTGATGGAGCTCTTTTCAAACTGATGTCTTATCCTTCTTAGTGCTTCAAACTAGATCCTGTGCAGACATGCTGTAACAAGTTAGTACAAGTTTATTTTGGTATGAGAAAAAATTTGAAATCCATACATAATTTTTTAGTAATACATATTTTCCATGATCTTCTTGAAGACCCCTCGTATCATTTCAGGAAGACTTGTTTGTCATGATTGAGTTGTAGTTCAACGTGTATGGTGACAAATTATTCATGACCTTTGCATTCTACAAGTAGATGTTAGATGTTGTCTTGCTTTATTCCCAGGTTAGTTTGAAATTGTGTTTTGAGTTGTTTGTTTGCTTTGAGGGAGCAGGGAGATCTTTTCCCTTAAGTGTGTTAAACTTGAAGGAGATCCTGTGAGAAATGCCAGACTCCAGATGAAGGCTGACGAGAGGAGTCTCCACTCCTCCCATCCAAATGAAGTACATTAGGTCTTACAAGGGCAGAGTCAGGGAATTTCCAGAAGGTTCTGCTGGCAGCTTCCTGTATAAATAAACTGATGGATAAGCAAGTGCTAAAATGCTATTCTGAAGGAATTGTGCCACAATGGGAATTATCAGTGTATAACCAGATCTTGGATGTAGATACAGGGATATAATTCATTAGGAGTCAAGAAACAGAATATTTGCATCACTTACCTAAGGCCATTTAGGTGCCAAGAAGATTATCTGAACAAATTAACCTCTTTCGGTGTACAGAATAATATTTCTTTCCCTTTCTATTGTAAGTCATTGTCTCCTTTAGATGTTATTTGGAGTTGTAGTAGGAAAGGGGCTCATAGATGAAAAGGAGCCACAGAGTTATGGTCTTCTGTTTAACTTCTGACCAGTGTCCTTAAATATTTCTTATGTGACACAGTGAGTTTCAACTCATGTTAGACTTTGTCAATGGATGCATTCTAAATGTTCTTTTACCATTTAAAATATGTTACTCCGATATTAAACATGATCCAGATGAATTTGACAAATTCTAGACAGCACATGACCATCTCATCTACTGTATGGAAGCAAAATTAAATTTGTTCTTTAATCAAATTTGATCAAAAGCTAGCGGTCAGACATCCACTCAAAGATGAAAATCTTTCAAGAATCAGAGCTGTCAAAATAATGAATGACTGTGAGATTTGTCCTTACTGTGTGTAAACAATAGTTCATTCATTCTCATTCAACTGTGTGAATATACTACAACTTACTTATCCATTCTACTATTGATGGACATTTGGATGTTTTCCCTTTAGGGCTATTATGAATAGTGCTGCTATAAACACACTTAAACTTGCCTTTTAGTGGACATATTTGGGTTTGGTATATGCCTAGGAAAGAATGTAATGTCTAGGTCTTAGGGGGAGTTTATGTTCAACTTTAGTAGATAATATCTGTTTTCCAAATGTTTATAGCAATATTACTCCCACAAAGAGTGTATGAGAATAAAAGAAGCCAGGCACACAAGAATATATATTGTATGATTTCATTTCATATAAAGTTCAAATCCAGGCAAAACTAATTGATGGTGACAGAATTCAAAATAGTGGTTACTTCCAGGGATGTAGTGATTGGGAGAGACCCGGGGAGGGACATCATTTATGATCTATTTCTTTGTAGTTAGAAGGGGGAATTCACATTTTGAACATCCATCAAAACATACACTTATGATTTGTGAAAAAAATTCTGTATGTATATTATAGCTCAATAAAAACTTATTTAAAAATATGTTTTATTAAATGAGCTGCTTTGCTGAGGGAAGGGAAGCACACCTTCATTAGAGTTATTTTAAGCATGGGATGGACACACAGTTGGTGGAAAACTTACACATTTTACAGAAGATTGCATGAAATGACTTGTGGGCCCCTTTTACCATTAGACTCTGTGTTTTTCTGATGGTAAACTAAAGTTTCCTATTATCTTCAGACATTTTTCATGCCCGTCCACTATCCTGAGACATTTTTTTCTGAAGGCAAAGAATGCTCCAAGACCTGAACTTTCAGCCTTTTTTTTTTTCTAATTGCTACAGTGGCCTTAGGTTTTATGGAATTTTATTTAAGTGCTTTTGGTGCATCTGCTGTGGGTCTTTTGTCAGACAGTTCTCAGCAGCAGAACAAATACGGAACTGTTCACACTTCATGTGCATGCTCCTTCCCTTCGTTTTCCAAGTTGTGCCAACTGTTCAATGTGTTGGGGCTGCTGACGACATGTTGTTTGCTATTTCAGTCCTTTCGGTTTTGTGCATGTGAAGGGCATACTAATAGAAATGAAAAACAAATGAAAAGTAAAAAAGAAAAGAAGAAAGAGTACAAATGCAGACAGAAAAAAAATAAAACAACACTTCCTTTGGAAAAGAAGCTAGAAGTAATCTGATGGAGGACGCCAAACCAGAGAATTCTAAGCACTATGCAATAGAGGAAATCTAAAGTGAGAACAAAGTATAACACAGGAGATTCAATTCTCAAGAGGCATTGGTAAACTACAAACATGGAGCACCACTAAATTTTAAAATCTTGACTGGAAGATACTAAGGAAAGCTAAAATATAAATAGTCTATATAAAAACAAAGCAACACAAATTGTCCAGGAGTCTTCCTGAAGATTTAACCAGAGATAAAAAGCAATTTACACATTGATGTGCAAGTTGATATTGGTTATATCACTTGAAAGATGATATTCATTTTACCAGCTGTCAATGGATACCTGAAATACAGCTTCTGTTTGTGAATACTGTTGACTATTTCTGTCTTGGTCTTCTATGAGGCCTTTCTATGTCCATACAATTGCCCATCTTTTTTAAAATAGACATTTGCAACCAAAAAAGTACTAGTACTCAAATTGGCAAGTGTAAAAAAGCAAAGAAACAAAAAAACAAAAAAACTCAGAAAAAATATAGAACTAACTCATGAGTACTGAAAGCAGAAAGTATTTGCCCATTCCAGAATGAAATGCTGTAAGGTTTTGGTAACAATTACCTGATTTCTCTCTTGGGATCAGACATTGTGCTATTTGGAGCTGAAAGTTTAAGAATTTGGTAGTAAATTGTTAGATTATCAGAAATTGCTGAATATTTCTGGTGGCCTCCATTAACATATTTCAAGAGGGCAAGACGATCCTGTTCAAGGTTACTTTGTTGAAAAATAGAATCAGAAATAACAGCGTAAGTACATGACTGTGTTGAAGGAAAATATGAAACCAATGATCAGGTAATCATTGGTCTTTTTGAGCTGCAAAATTAGTATAATATTTTAGAATGCTGAGGATGTGGTTTTAAATGGAGATACACAGACAAAAAGGTGAATCAGAGAACTCTGATTTTGCACTGTTCCTCTTACCCCACAAAGCACTCCTAGCTAATAACTACAGTATATAATTGTGGTTGGAAATTAACCTTGGCTTAGGATCAGTGTAGGCCTGTGCTGTCCAATATGGTAGTCATTAGCCACATGTGGCTATGTAAATTTAAATTAATTAAAATTAAATAAAATTTAAAATTCGGTTTCTCATTGGCACCAGCCACAGTTTAAGTGCTCGATAGCCGAATGTGTCTAGTGCCTAGCATATTGAATAGCACAGAATAAGAACATTTCTACCATGGCAGGAAGTTTTATTGGACAGCTCGCAAATTCATTTGTGAGGAAAAATTTTGAGCTGTCTCAATCTAGCCTATTGTGTTTTATTTATGCCCCAGGGCTGGTGAACTGTAAGTAGAAATTAGGTGACTGAACAGTCTTTTGGGTTGGTAGTTCAGTCCTCGCTAGACCACAAAAGATATCCTATACTGATAATTAGCAAAGAGTATCTTCGACAGTGACATTGAGCAGCAGCCAGTTAAGTTCTTACAGTAGTTGTGTGAAAAAGACTTTTAGGACTGGAAAAAAAAAAAGCTGACTGTGTTTCTCAGCCTCTCAGGCAATTCACAGTCACCAAAATTAGCACCAAAAGAGCTGAACAACTAAGTTAGGACAACCCAAGAGAGTTCTACATGCTTCTTTCATGAGTGATTCCGAAAAACACAGGGGAAAGTTTCCCAGGATACTGATCTTGGGAGCCCCTATTGACCAATTATGGGACTTAGTCAATTGACAAAAAGTTAGTTACCCATGCAGTGCCCATCTTGCTATCACCATCTAGAAGTGCCCAAAGTCTGGTGTATTCCCCTTTCTGATATTTAAAATGTGTATCTTTACTGCTGGTATCTTTTTTTCCCCCATTGTTGTATATTGGGCTGCATTAGGGGAAGAGAGGGTGCTAAGTACATTGATGAGTATGTTAGTCTGTTTTCTTCTGCTATAACTGCAGACTGACTGAGTAATTTATAAACAATCGAAGTTCATTTGGTTCACAGTTCTGGAGGCTGGGAAGTCCACGAGCATTGCACTGGTGAATGGCAAGGGTCATCCCATGGCAAGAGTGGAAGGCAGAAGCGAGCACAAAGGACAGAGAGAGGAAATCTGGCCAAACTCATCCTTTTTATCAGAAACCCACTCCTGTGATAACTAACCCACTCCTGCTAAAATGGCATAAATCCACCCATGAGGGTAAAGGCCTCATGACCTAATTGCCTCTTAAAGTACCTACCCCTTAATACTGTTATAGTGGCATTAAATTCCAACATGAGTTTTGGTGGGGACATTCAAACCATAGCATTTCACCCCTGGACCTTCAAAATTCATGTCCTTCTCACACACAAAATACATTCATTCCATCCAAATACTTCCAAAAGTCCTAACTCATTCCAGCACCAACTCAAAAGTCCAAAGTCCTGAGTGTCATCTCAATCAGACGTGGGTGAGACTCAAAGCACACTTTGTCGAGAGGAAAACTCCTCCATCTGTGAGCCTACGAAATCAAAGCAAGTTATCTACTTCCAAAATACAATGGCGGTGCAGGCATAAGATGACATTCCCATTCCAAAAGGAAGAAACAGGCAAGAAGAAGGGAGTAACCGGTCCTAAGTAAGTCCAAAACACAACAGGGTAGACAACCTTAAATCTTGGGTAAGACTCTAGAATAATCTTTCACTCCATGTGTCACCTCCTGGACACCTGCGGAGGTTTGCACCCCCAAAGCAGTGGGCATCCTTGTCCCTATGGCTTTGTTGGGCTCAATCCCTGCTTTGCCTCTCTTGGGTTAAAGTTTCATGCAGGTCGCCCTACGGCTCTGGGGTCTCAGTCTGTCCCACTCCCATGGCTCCGCTAGACATTGACCTAGTTGGGGTGTCACTGTGACAGCTCCATCCCTGTGGCAGGTTTCTTCCTGGGTTTCTAGGCAGTCTGGCATCCTTTGAAATCTAGGTGAAGGTAGCCACTCCCCACAGCTTTCGCAATCCATATGCCTGTAGAATTAGCACCATGTGGATGTTGCCAAGGCTTATTGCCCTCCAGAGCACTGGGTCAAGCCACACCTGAGCCCACTTTGGCTGTGGCTGGTGTACCCAGGGAGTATTGCATCAGAATGTGTGGAACAGAGATCCAAGGTGGCTTTGGGCAGCAAGCCCAAGGAGGGCACCCCCGGCCTGTTCCCAAAACCATTCTGCCTTCTTAGAGCTCTGGGTTTGTAATGGGAGGGGCAGCTTTGAAGGGAGTTTGAAATGCCTTTAGGGGTCTTTCTCCCATTGTCTTGATGAGTAGCACCTGGCTTCCTTCTAGCCCTGTTAACCTCTTTAGCAATTAGTTGTGTGGCCACACCCTTGATATTCTCTCCCGAACATACTTTTTCACTTTTTAGATGGCCAGCCTGTGAATTTTCCAAATTTTTCAGCTCTGATTCCTTTATAATTATAAATTCCATCTTTAAATCATCTCTTTGCTCTTACATCTCACTGTACGTGGTTAAAAGTAGCCATATAGCAACATGAATCCTTTGCTGCTTAGATATTTCTTCCACCACATATTCTAGTTTATCATTCTTAAGTTCAACATTCCTTAAAGCCCTTAAGCATGGACACAATTCAGCCAAAATCTTTGCTACTATATAACAAGGATGGTCTTTACTCCAGTTTCCAACACTTTGTTCCTCATTTCTGTCTGAGACCTCATCAGAATGGCCTTTACTGTCCATATTTCTACCAAAAATTTGGTCATAGCCATTTAAGTAATCTCTAAGAAGATTCATATTTTCCTACAGCTCTCCTTTTCTTTTGAGCCCTCACCAGAATTTCCCTTAATGCTTTGTCCATGGTAATACAGGCTTTTTCCAGTCTGGTCCTCCAAAGTTTTCTAGCCTTGATGCATAACGAAAGCCACTTCCACATTTTCAAGTATTGTTATAACAACAGTCCCATTCTGGTCCACCATTTTCTGATTAGTCTTTTTTCGCTATAATGACGGGACACTGTACTTATAATAGTAAGTTTTTTGCTTAGATGGATCCTGGAGGTTAAAAGTCAAGAATGTTTCAGGTCTAGGCCAAGGATCATCAGTTTGGCAGAAGGTGAAAGTACCAGCATGAAAAAAGAGAAAACTATTACTAGTTGAGTAGAGCAAAGTCACATTAAACCTAGCAAACCCTATACCACTTAACTTTTTACAGTAACCATCCATATAACATAATCCATTCAGGGCAAGCTATCCTAATCACCTCTTAAAGTCCCCACCTCTTAACACTGTTACAATGAAAATTTAAACATGAGTTTTGGCATGACATTCCAACCATGGCAGTTAGTCCATGTATTTTATGCTCCTCAAGAGTCATATCTGGATCTGACTGAGCCATTTAGAGAAGGTCTCCTAGGTTGCTGCATTAAAAGATGTTGTGGACTAACGATGCATCTTGAGTCTTTTTGAGTTGGGTGAGTTGACTTGGAGTAATATATACAATAGGTGAATTATGTTAAGCAAGGGGTTATTAGAAATTGTGTATGAAAAAGAGGAAATGCATGTGTTAGGGGCAGCCATAGGATGGAATATACAGTGGATAACTTTTTGACTGTGTCTAATTTCAGATTTGTTAGAACATGTCTTTCCAGCCTGATGTATTTTTGGTTTTATACAACATGACCCCAAACTCCTGGCCCATGTGGATCAAACCAGAGGCAAGTTCTTATTCCAAGGCTTTTGTCAAACTCAATCCTGAGGCCAGAGATGCTCATTCTAAGCATGAACACCTGACGTCGGCATAATGAAGTGAAATACAAAAGTCAAGAATATGATTAATTCTCCAGAGAAAATAACATTGCATTAGTAGCAAGGAAACATAAGTTCTACTCAAAATTTTTCAGTGTATTCAGCCTGAAACAAGTCACTTTATCTCTCTGCACTTAGGTTTCTCCATATGTAAAAATTGGGATTTGGTACTGTAATATTATTTTCCAGTGTGTTTTCTATGGAACATTAATGACCACCATGCAAGGGGGAAAAAAAGAAAAACTTTGTTGATCAGATCTGTGTTTACCAAAGTTCAAAGTTTTTTTGCAATGTGAAACTTCTCATAACATTTAATATAATAATGCATATTATGAATCTTCTAGAAAGACCTAAACATGCCCTATTTCTTTAATTTCTTTGATCTCAGACCGCTGTTCCCATGAAGTCTCTCACAGGGCAGTGTTTCCATGGAACACATTTTTTTTTTCCCATGGAACACATTTTGAGAAATGTTGGGTAAGATCTTTTCCGAAATCTTTTGCTACTCCAAAATACCGCGGATTTCATGATCCCAACCTTCACTGGCTTATGCCACAGCCCAGTGGGGAAAGAAGCATTTAATATTGGGCCTACACAGTTTGAAAACAGTCCCTCATTTCTGTTGGAAATCTTGTGAGGCACCCAGATCTGTTGCTTGCACAGTGCCAAGCAGACGGCTTGACTGGATTTTTGTTCAGATCAGGCGAGCCTGCTGGCATTGAGTAGACATAGAGAATGTGCGCATTCCTGGGCTCCTTTTCCATTAGCCACGCAGCAGCTGCAGCCCATGGCTGAACTGTTCTTCATCTGAACCTGGGCACGTGTCCAGCAGCACTGAAGAATATGGAAGGGAAGGAGAGGGGTAAAATACTCCCTTTTAGGATTTGGGGGACAATGAGAGACAGCCTTATCCTTTACTAAAGGAATCCTAGGCTGTGTACCCAGTATTACAACATTTGAAGAGATTTGAAAGGCCATCTCATCCAGCTACTCAATGGACACTTGGCATCTTATTGCCACTGTGTTAGACATTTCCATTGATAAGAAACACACTAACTACAAAGCAAACTGATGCACCCATAGAGATCTAATAGGTAGAAAATTCACTTTTAATTTTGGGTTAAAATATGACTCCCTACAGATTTCATCTTTTGGTTTAGTTCTTCCTTCTGGGGTCATTTGTAATGAGCCTAATCCCCTACTCACATAATAGTCCTAAAATTGGAAGCTGAATCACCTGTAATTTTGAAGAGCAGATAAAATAATGCCAAACTGCTTTGAAAATCTTTAATGATGTAACAGACAAATATTAGAATATTATGTTTAGCATGTTTGACAAATTTTTTGTGCCATCTTCAGCTCTCAAAGTTTGCATACACAATTCTTGCCTAAGTCACTGGGTAACTTAATATTAAAAGAATATTTCTATAGCTAAAGTACGAAATATATGTAACATAATGCTTTGTTAGCACATGAATAAATATTATAATTGACATTGAGTAGTCAGATAGAAATCCCTAAATATATCTGCAGCAGCTGAAGTAAGACATACATTGGCAGTGAGTTATTGTCTGAAGGTGAACCATATAATGAACTCTGTAATGGTCCCTGGGTAAGGCACTCAGGGGAGGGGTCTAGCAGGGATTTCATCTAGGGCACTGTTTGATCTGTGGCCAACTTGGTCACAGATATCAATTACAGCAAATTCTATGAGATATGCATATCATTAACTTAGTAACATAATATTTTGGTCTTTATGGTGTTTCTTTTGAGCGTATAAATGTAGCTGTAACATGTGTTTCTGCCAGTGAGAAAGATTTTTTTAGGTGAATCACCATAAAAGTTGGGGGGAGTAAAGAGCTTTCAAATGTTCTAACTACAGAAACTAGATATGCATTAATCGATCCTTTTGAAGTCTTCCGTGAATCATTTTATTCCCTAATGCCTAATGGACTTAAAAAATAAAAAAACCCTTAAATGCCTGTAGTCACATTGAATAGTTGCTTATTTGACTAAAGCTCATCTCAAGACTCAAAATGCCAGCAAAATTGCAAACGTTTCTAGAATCTTAGGTTTAACATGTTTGACAACTTTTTGTACCATCTTCAGCTCCCAAAGTTTGCATACACAATTCTTGCCTAGGTCACTAGGCAAGTTAATTTGTTCAGAAGAAAATTCAGTATATTTTGAGACTGTTCTGAAGAAAACTTAGGCCAAATGCTTCCTTTTTCTATTTCAATCATTTTAGGAGATCATTTTTATTGAATCATTTGTTTTATCTTAGAAAAGGTGTTCTTTATAATTTATCTTAGCTAATTTACCTCAAACTATCTTGCCTTTCCTAGGACAAATCTTCACTAATGCTCTAATCAGAGGTATATGATTATTACTCTTTGTGCTAAGCAAGTCGCATACTTTCTAATAGATACTTTGAAAATAAAAATCTTGCATTCTCTCTAGTGTTCAAATTTTTTTTCTCAGCTATTGGATTTTGTTTGGTTTGTTTGTTGACACAGGACTGAAAACACCACCTAAAATGACTGAGAGTAATCTGGAAATAGAAATGTAGGACAACATATGTCTAAAAGTTAAATAAGCCTCCGTCATTATCTAGTAGAATTTTCTGCTTGATGCAAGAATATAAAAAATTCTGAAAAGGTAAATATCCAATCTCCCTTCCTTCTTTTTATTCATCTGTTAAATGGGTAGATTAGACAGACAGACAGAGATTCTGACAGAAAACACAAGGTCTCTGAATCAGAGAACAGATTGCTACTCACACAGCATCTTAGCGTTGGTTTTCCAATTCCCCATAGAGAGCACGATGAAGGTAAATGATCACTTGAGCACTTACCAGGGTTGCACCATGGGAAAGGAGCCATGAAATTACAGGAGTCAAAGTTTACACAGGGTGCCTGGCATATGGGCCTATCCACCCTTCCAGAAAGAGAAAGTCCTTCACTCTGGAATGTAAACAAATCTTCTCTGGGGAAGGGAGGAGAGGGAAAGACTCTTTACTACCTTAGAATGTAAACGAATGGCTCCTTCGTATAAGTCTTTAAAACTTGTACAATACACACTATCTCTCACTTCCAAGACATGGTTTCTATTCAATCATCCTTTAACCAAGTTTACTAGTGTTCTTTGCTCACAAAGCCTGGACCATGCAGAAACATGGAAATATTCATGGAACTCCAAACACCAACCATCCATTCATTCATCCAACCAAAGTCTCTTGAGCTCTCTATAGGTCTTCTTCTACAAGTAAATATATTACTCATATTAAAAGCATAGAAAGAAATAAAGCATGCCTATTGCCTTATGGATATTCACAATATGGAGTTTGTGTTCCTCCAGTGGCAGGGGATTTACTATTTCACAATGCAGTTAATTACAGTTTTGAAATGTTTTCATTGTTAACAAGTTCTTTTTTACATATTTAAGTCTAATTCTATATAATTTCAACTTACTTATTGGTTCTTTTTAGACTCTCTAGAATAACTTGAAAAAATCAAATTCTAGTTTCATTGATAGTTTTTTAATTAATAAATTTTAGCTATTTTTTATTTAAAATAATCTCTGGACATTTCATCACCCTGATTATTTAACCCAGTATATGCTCTAGTTTACCAATGATCCACTGAAAATATGTTTCTTAAAACATATTCTAGGTATTTTCTGACCAGTTCAGGATGCAGAATGAAACGATTACCTCCTTTTATCTATCTTGGTAGCCTATCACACTATTTAATTGCCTTTTCAAAGCTATCTTTTCTATATCTAAATAAGTAATTTATGAGGAATCATGGTGCCATTCATATACTACTACTTGATAATAACCATTATAAAATAGTAAAAGATATTACTCAGAGTTGTTGCTCTGCTAAAGTTATTCTTAACGATAATCACCATGATTCAAACAATGCTTTGCACTTTGTCATCAGTTCGTCTGTTGAATAGTAGGTCACTTTTGAGTGTTTATTGATCCAGTTTAATTTTACTCTTAAGATAATTAGAAAAAGTTCAGTTATTTTAGTTATTAAAATAACTCTATTGAATATATTCATGGTTAACAATTACATATGTTAATATTTTTTAAAAACCAAGTCTTTTAATTTATCCTCTCTATATTTAATCTGATTTTATGAATAGATACTGTACTAATTTAAATTTGAGTCTAATTTTCTATTCATAGTAGAAATACAAGATCTACTTAAGATAAATTGAATATAAAAATTTCTCAGAGGTTATGGAAAAATGCTTTAAACCCATTGGCACAAAAATTTAGAATTCATTCAATAACAAATATATATAAAGTACTTCTATATTCAACACATTCTTCTGGGCAGTGGAAGTCCAGACAAAACTCTCTGGACTTACAGACAAAAACCTCATGGAACTTACCTTCTCGTGGAGGAAACACAGTATATACTAGACAAAATAAGTAAAGTTTATTGTATATTAGGTAATGATAAGTGCTAAGGAGAAAAAGAAGAGGGACAAAGGTGTGAAAGGGTGGGGGGAGTTGAAATTTTACACAGGTTTAACGGTGTCCAGGCAGCTGTCATCCTGATGTTGGCCTTAAATTCAAATTACATATCCCCTTGAAATTCAAGAAAGGTTTTAGGTTTTCTTTAATAATACAGTTTGTTGTTGATATTGCTGCTTTTTAATTTAGAAATTCTCTTTACTTCTCTCTAGCCTTCCTTTTTCTCCCTCCTCACTGGTTTTCCCATAATAAGAGGCAAACTACGTGGGAAAATCTAAGGTCCCCATTTGATGGGAATTCTTAACAATTTTGCAAGTGGACACAAATCACATTAGAAAAAATTTCTGTCCAAGCACCAGAAAGCAAGAATGTGTGAAAATATGACAACTTGGAATTAAAATGTGGAAATCACAGATGTTCTAAGGCTGTTTGTGTTTAGCCATGACAACATGAAATTGATTCAGAAACATTTTTCTTTTTTTTTCACCCTAGCCTGGCTTTCCCCCACCATCTAGCACTGAGCCCATACGTCTCTGTTCTCTCTCATGTGTACTCAGAGAATGCAAGCTTATTTGAGCATTGGCCTGAACAAACCAAAATAAGGAGGACAAATAGACTTGAAGTAATCTCACACATTATATTCCAATTCCAAAGTAAATTGTTTTTGAGTTATTCCTTTCCCTGGCACAAATAGTTTTGAGTTGATTAAATGCAGATATGTTTTCAAGTGGCAGCGTTACCTATTCGAAGCTCTTTTGGGAAATAGGAGATAATGGGAACATGACTCTTGATACTTCAGTGTATTCACCTGTGGAAATTCTACATAAAACCTCATCTTTTGGGTCACATCCCTTCTCCCCCATATAATCTTTGCTAATCAAATCAGTCTACCTTGAAATCTTTATTCTCTCTTCCTCTGGCTCTTATCCTACATATCTGGACTTGTTAAATGTTCATATTTTGCCTTATTTCTCTAATACATAAGTTCCTTAAAGATGAGAAACCTTTCTTATGCATTTTCCACATCCTTTATTATACCTAGAACTTAAGTGCTGCTCAATAATTACTTCCTGGTTGAAAGACTGATTCTCCTTCCTACCTTGCTTGTGGTAGCAACCTTTCTGTTCAACATGGTAGTAGTGTGCAAACTGTGGGTTGCTGGGAAATGGCAGCAGCAGCTATACCAACTGGAGTCCTGAAGTCAGGGGTGGGAATGGCTTTTCACCAAGCCTCCAGGCAATTGCATTTCCTAAGAAAATCACACAGCAAACAGAAATAGGTTCAGCCTTAGTCAGAATCGTTTTGATCTGTTTCTTTTCTTTTCTTTTTTTTTTTTCTTTTCCTAACCGTAAGCAATTTAGGAAGAACTTCTGGCAGAGTTCTAGTCTTACAGCCATAGTGAAACCCACAGGAAGCAGTCATTCTAGTGGAAAGGCAAACCATAACTCAGGCCAACACAGGCAATGATCCAAAAGTAAATACATACTGGAGTTTGGGGATATATGATTTGATTTTCTTTTACCATCTTGCCCTCCTCCTCCATGAAATTTAATGTTTAAGGTGGAGTCTCCATGAAGTGCTATCCTCAACGCCTGTGCTTAAGAGAAGGAACTATGTAAAATTATTACTTGAAATTATTACAAATATGTCTTCTATTTAATTATAGAATTCTTTTATATTACAGAGAAGAATTAGACAATTCCATTATAAAATTCAAAACTTTGTAATCCTTGATCAAACTTGCAGAAAGAGTTAGTTGGTTTGGGGTCCGGTGTCAATACAATTCTCTCAACTGCTTTTTCCCCACTTGCCTTTTCTACCACCTTTCCCAGACCTAGAGTCCACCAGTTTTTCCAGTTTTCTCATTGAATTATTGTATTCCAAGATTGCTTCCTTCCATATCATCCTGGGCCCCACATGCAACATCTAGCCATTCTCTCAACAGAACCAGTTACTTCTACCTGCTTTTCCACCAGCTTGTGCTAAATTTTACCTGGAGATTCTCAAGTTTGATTCATGGTGATCATTCACTGTCTCAAGCCCTGTCCCTAAATTGTTGAAGATAACTGCTTTACTCTGGAAATATGCCTCCAAATGTGCACACTGCCAGAGCTGCTGGACCGACAGCAACCACTTAACAGTCCTTGAATGGTTCTCTAGCTGTTCTCCCCTGCCATTTCCTCACTGCTACATTTCCAATCTTTCACGCTCCTCTTTAAGTTCCTGCATCTCCTCTCTTGGAAAGTGATATTATGTTCTATTGCAGTTTGGGGCTTAAACATCTAAAGCCATTGCTTCTATGCCCTTAAAGTCTTCTTTTCCCCTATCCCTGCCAAGGTCCCTGTTTCTGATTTCCCTTCCCAATTTTCAAGGAAAAGGGACCCCTCTCCTTGTTCAAGCCCTGTCTTTCCATCTGTACACCTACTTCCTTCCCCATTCCCTATAAAAGGGAGACCTGCCCATTGGTTATCTTCTCTTTATTGTTTCCTTCCTTTCCCTCCACTGATGCTTTTCCCACCACTTATAAATATGCTGTTCTCGCCCATAAAATGAAAATTCCTAAAATTTGTGTCACCCTCTAGCCACTACCTCAAGGTTTACTTCCATTCAAACTTCCATTTATAAAGGAACAGTCTCCACCAACTGCTTTCTCCTTACTTCCTTTTGCTCTTTTTAATTTATTTTTTAAAAACATTTTATTTAAGCACACATGTGGAAAGTGCACAAATATTAAGTGTATAGCTCAATGAATTTTCATAAGCAAATTTCTACCACCATCCAAGAAAAGTCCCTTTTGCAGCTACTTGCAATCACTAGCACTCAACATTCACGCTCTTTTTAAATCACTCTTTAAAACTTTTTAAATTTGTTTATGGAACAAAACAACATAAACATATGACTTAATGCGATATTATATAAAGTGAGTTACATGTAACTGGCATTCAGGTAAAGACATGAGATATTGTCAGTTCCCCAGAAGCAACTCAACCCTACCCTTCCCTCTCTTCTCTTCCTAATCGCAAGCCATGTGGTAGGGGGGGTGGGGGTGGGGCATTATCTCTGTTTTCATAATAATCACTCTCTGCTTAACAGAATAACCACCTATGTACTTATCCCTAAATAATATAGTTTAATTTTGTTCTTCATAAAAATGGAATCACATGCTGCATACATTTGGGAATCTGGCTTCTTTTGCTCAATAAAAATTATGTTTAAAGATTTATCTTTTTTAGGTGAAGAATTAATGCGTTCTTCTTCTTCTTCTCTTTTTTTATTTTTTTCTGCATGGTATGCTGTACCTATTAGGACACATTTCTCTAGGGTGTAAACTCTGGAAGTAAAATTACAAAGACATGTAATAGATAAATCCCCAACTTCACTGGAAAATGACAAAGTATTTCCCAATAGATTTGACTAATTCATATTACCCCTAACAATGAAGGAGTTCACTGGCTGCTCCACATTCTGACCATTTGGTGTTCTCAGTTTTTCTTTTATTATTTAGCCAATCTAACTTGGATTTGCTTTCTTATGGAGACTCTGTTCAAGGTCTTTCCCTGCGTTCTATGTGTTTGCTATTCTTCTTTCATTTTTTGCTTATAGGTTTATTTTACTTCTCTCTAAGTTCCAGATACACACCCTTTGTCAGATATATGTATTATAAATATTTTTATTCTGTGACTTGCCATTTTATTTTCTGTATGATATCCTTTGATAAACCAATTTTTCATATTTTTAATGTCATAAATGTATTCTTTTCTTTGTGGTCTATAGCTTTTGTGTCTTGTTTGGGATATTTTCTGCCTCCAGATCATGAAGATATTCCTCTGTATTATCTTCTAACAACTTCTTGGGTTTTTTTTTTTTAATTTTTATGTTCAGACCTATAATCTTCTTACAACTCTATTGTGTATGTGTGACACATTGCAACTTCTGCCATCCATACAAGTAGCTGATTTTATCAATATCACTTCTTTAAAATATTGTCATCTCCCCAACTGCTCTGAAGTACCAACTTTGTTATATATTAAGGGTTTATATATGTGTTGGTCTGCTTTTTAGTTTTCTACTCTGTTCCTTTCAATTATCTGTATATTCCTGTACCAATATATAAATCTCCATTTTTAACCAATTTATAACCATTTAACACCAATTTATAAATCTCCATGTCTACAAAGCAAGACCACCCCTCACCCACACTTTCTTATTCAAATATGCCTAGTTTATTCTTGGCTTTTTGCAGAAATTTGTTGGAATTATTCCTAGCTAGCTAACTGACACTTTTGATGTTAAAGTAAACCTTTCTTTTTAAATTTAATTTATCTAACTATTTTTTCTGGCATATAGAAAACAATTCCTTTTATATATTGTTGGTATAGCTAGCAAACTTGATAAAATATCTTACTTATTAAATAGGACCTTTTGGATTTTTTATGTACATAATCACATTATACGTGCATAATGATAGCTGTGTTTCTTCCTTTCCAATCTTTATACATTTTATTTGTTTTTCTTGCTTTACTAAGATGTTTAGGACCTACAGTTCAATATAATAGTCCTGATATAGGGTAGTATTGTTGTTTTAAACCCTGAAATTTGAGGACGGTTTGTTACATAGTAATAAATAATGAAAACAGTTTTTTCTATTCTTTAGAGTAGTTACTTCCAAAGAAGTAACTTTGGAGGGTTACTTTGTAAATTCTAATGTGAACCTTTAACTTACGTTAATCAACAACTTTAACTTCCAGACAGAAAAATAATCAAGAACCATAAAGCACTTTAATTTAAGTCAATTTATACCCTTTTCAAGGTATGCTATTATTACAGTATATTTCAATTATGTATTTTAAAATTTAAACAGAACAGTATTATTACTGTTTTTATATAGTCAATATTAATTTAAAGTTCCCTATTTTATAAGTCTCTCTTCTCTTGCTTCCTTCTTGAAATTTGTATACGCCCTTTGAGGTCAATTTCTATTACTTGAAATACATACTTCAGCATTTTCCTTTGTGAAGATCTGTTTATGTCAAACTCACTCAGTTTTTGTTTGTCTAAACATGTTGATTTTACTTTTATTTTTGAAGAATATGTTTTCTGGGCATAGAATCCTACATTGGTAGCTCTTTTCTTTTGGAACATATGTCATGCCAGTGATTTCTGGCTTTATTTTTGCTTCAAAAAGTCAGTTGTCTGTCTAGTTGTTGCCGCTCTGAAGGTGAAAAGGTTTTTTATTACCATTACTAACTTACAGATTTTTGTTTTTTCCTTGTCTTTAATTTCTTGGAATTTCAGTAAGATGGGATTAGGTATGGACTTCTCTTTGTTTATTGTACTCGAGATTTATTTATCTGTAGATCTGCATCTTTCTTTAGTTCTGAAAATTTCTCAGCCATTATCTTGACAAACGTTGTTTCTGCCCCTTTGTTCTCTTCTCTTTTTGGGATTCTAATTAAACTTATGTTAGAACTTCTAACTTTAATCTACTGGTGTCTTGCATTCTCTTCTATTTTCCCGCCTTTTTTTCTTTTTAACATCGATGCTGCATTCTGAAAAATTTTGTCTGACCTGCCTTTCAGATTAGCAATTCTCCCTTTTGCTGTGTCTGTTCTCCTGGTGAACTTGTCCATTCAGTTTTAAGCTTTATTTATTTATTTTTTTGTTTTGTTTTTATTTTTATTTATTTATTTTTTGCCTTCTTTTTTTTTTTTATTTCAGAATATCATGGGGGTACAACACTTTGGCTATATATATTGCCCATGCACTGGCCGTGTCAGAGCTACAATCGTGGTCATCCCCCAAACTGTGCTCCCCGCATCCATTCAGTGAGAGTTTTTCCCAACTCCTCCACCCCCCTCCCGCCTGCCCACCCCCTGATGAATATTATTGCCCTGTGTGATGTAGGTGTTGATCAGTTAGTACCAATTTGATGGTGAGTACTAGTGGTGCTTGTTTTTCCATTCCTGTGACACTTTGCTTTGAAGAATGGGTTCTAGCTTCAACCAGGATAATACCAGCTGTGTTAATTCACCATTGTTTTTATTGCTGAGTAATACCCCATGGTATATATATACACCACATTTTATTAATCCACTCGTGTATTGATGGGCACCTGGGTTGTTTCCACATCTTTGCAATTGTGAATTGTGCTGCTATAAACATTCACGAGCAGATGTCTTTATTATAAAATGTCTTTTTTTCCTTTGGGTAAATACCCAGTAGTGGGATTGCTGGGTCAAATGGTAATTCTACTTTTAATTCTTTGAGGTATCTCCATATTACTTTCCATAGAGGTTGTACTAATTTGCAGTCCCACCAGCAGTGTATGAGTGTTCCTATCTGTCCACATCCCTGCCAACATTTGTTGTTTGGGGATTGTTTGATATGAGCCAATCTCACTGGAGTTAAGTGATATCTCATTGTGGTTTTGATTTGCATTTCCCTGATGATTACGGAAGTTGAGCAATTTTTTATATGTTTGCTGGCCATTATTCTGTCTTCTTTGGAAAAGTTTCTGTTCATGTCCTTTGCCCATTTTTTAATAGTGTTGTTTGATTTTTTCTTGTTGATTTTCCTAAGTTCTGTATAGATCCTGGTTATCAGCCCTTTATCAGAGGTGTAGCATGCAAATATTTTCTCCCATTCTGTAGGTTGTCTGTTCACTCTAGTGATAGTTTCCTTGGCTGTGCAGAAGCTTTTTAATTTGATCAGATCCCATGTATTTATTTTGGTTGCTGCTGTGATTGCTTTGGGGGTCTTCTTCATAAATTCTTTGCCTAGGCCAATGTCCGTAAGAGTTTTTCCAACGTTTTCTTCAAGAATTCTTATGGTTTCATGTCTTAGGTTTAGATCTGTTATCCATTGTGAGTTGATTTTTGTGAGAGGTGAGAGGTGTGGGTCCAGTTTCAGTCTTCTACATATGGCCATCCAGTTTTCCCAGCACCATTTATTGACTAGGGAATCTTTTCCCTGGTGTACGTTTTTCTGGAATTTGTCAAAGATCAGGTGACTGTATGAGGTTGGTTTTATATTTGGGTTCTCAGTCCTGTTCCATTGGTCTACCTCTCTGTTCTTGTGCCAATACCATGCAGTTTTGGTTACTATAGCCTTGTAGCATAGTTTGAAGTCTGGTAGACAGATGCCTCCCAATTTGTTCTTTTTACTTAAGATTGCTTTGGCTAGATGGGGTCTTCTCTGGTTCCACACGAAGCGTAGAATTATTTTTTCTAGATCAGCAAAAAATGATGTTGGTATTTTGATAGGGACTGCATTGATTCTGTAAATCACTTTAGGTAGCAAAGCCATTTTTACTATGTTGATTCTGCCTATCCAAGAGCATGGTAGGGTTTTCCATCTGTTTACATCCTCTGCAATTTATTTTCTCAGTGTTTTGTAATTCTCTCTATATAGGTCTTTGACCTCCTTAGTTACATATGTTCCTAAATATTTAATTTTCTTTGGTGCTATTGTGAAAGGTATTGCATCTTTAATTTGTTTCTTCAAACTAAACGATAATGGGGACACAAGTTATCAAAAATCTGTGGGATACAGCAAAAGCAGTCCTGAGAGGAAAACTTATCACCTTAAATGCCCACATCCAAAAGACAGGAAAGTCACAACTCAGTAAACTAATGAATCATCTTAAGGAAATGGAAAAGGAAGAGCAAAGCAATCCTGAAACCAGCAGAAGAAAAGAAATAACCAACATCAGAGCAGAATTAAATGAAATCAAGAACAAAAGAACAATACAGAAGATTAATAAAACGAAAAGTTGGTTCTTTGAAAAGATAAACAAAATACACAGGCCACTTTCCAGGTTGACCAGAAGCAGAAAGGAAAGGACTCTAATAAGCTCAATCAGAAATGAAAAAGGAGAGGTCACAACTGATACCATGGAAATACAAAACATCATCTTCTAATACTACAAAAATCTTTATGCCCACAAACACGAAAACGTGGAGGAAATAGACAAATTCTTAGAAACATACTACCTCCCTAGGCTCAACCAGGAAGAAACAGAATTTCTAAACAGACCAATATCAAGAACTGACATCGAAGCAGTAATAAAAAGTCTTCCAACAAAAAAAAGTCCTGGACCAGATGGGTTCACACCTGAATTCTACCAAGCCTACAAAGAAGAACTGGTGCCTATACTGCAGAAATTATTTGAAAATATCCAGAAGGATGGAATCCTCCCAAACTCATTCTACGAAGCCAATATCACCTTGATACCAAAGCCAGGAAAGGACACAACAAGAAAAGAAAACTACAGACCAATATCCCTTATGAATATAGATGCAAAAATTCTCAATAAAATCCTTGCAAACCGAATTCAAATGTATATCAAAAAAATAATTCATCATGATCAGGTGGGCTTCATTCCTGAGTTTTAAGTTTTAGTTGTACTTTTTTTTTTTTTTTGATTCCTGGAAATTCTATTTGTTTCTTTAAGTCTGTTATGTCATTCTATAGTCTTTGTTCCTGGCCAATGTATCCAATCCTTTAAAAACACTTGATTTTTTGGTCTGCATCTGATAATTTCAATACCTATATCTTTGCAAATCTATTTCTATTATTTTGTGTCTGTGTGGTGGCCCCCATTCATCAAGTATCATTTCTTTGTATGCCTGCTTATCTTTTCTGTGTGCTAGATATTATTTTATGTAAAATAATAATTTGTAGAAATAATTATTCAGTCCTACAACAAGGAAACATTTATCTAGATATGATTTGCTATTGTTCCTACCAGTCTGCTGGATCTCTTACAGTTTAGGATCACCTCAACCCAAGGCCAAAAAAATTTTAAATGGTCCATAGGAATACTGAGTTACCCTTACCTTACTATACAATTATAGCCCTTTGGTACATGGGGGTTGGGGTGGGAAATATCTTCTGCTTTTTTTCCTGTCCTCACCTACTAAGGCTATCAAAATTAAAATTAAAATTAACAGGTTCAGCAAATGCTCTTAGAATAAACTAGTTGGGGACTCATGTATTTCTCTATTGCTCTTTACTTTTGGACTAATTTTTTCTTACTTGGCCTCTTGAATTCTTTTAAAAAGATTTTTTTGAACGCACATTTTTGTTATTGCTGTTTTTCAGTGAAAGGAATGAACCAAATTACCTAACATTTACTCTTCAAGATAGGTGAAACTCTCAGTTTGTATCATTTGCTCACCCTCCTTTTTGGTTGATGGTCTTTTTGATTTGCAAGAGTCACTTTCATAAAGAAAATTGCACATTTTTTATAAGTTGTTCCTGTTGTTTTGATGTCGTTCATCCCTGCCAAAACTGATGTTGAAATTTAATTGCCAATGTAACGGTGTTGGGATATGGGGCATTTAAAAGGTGATTAGTTTGCTAAGATGGATTAATGTTTTTCTCATTGCATTGGATTAGTTCTTGCAAGACTGGATTAGTTATCTCAGAGCAGGTTGTTACAAAGCTAGGTTGCTCCTGGTGTTTTGTCTCTTGCACAGGTTTCCACTATGTGACACCATCCACCATCTTATGAGGCAACCAGAGGCTCTTTCCAGATGCAGCTGCACAATCTAGAAATTTTCAGCCTCCAGAACTCTTTCCCTTATAATTTAAAAACAGAAATTTCTTTTCTTTACAAATTACCCAGTCTCAGGTACTCTGTTATAGCAACAGAAAATGAACCAAGACAGTTGTTATGTTTTCCCATTTTATCATCTGTCTTCTGATTTTCTTTGTGATAGTTTGGTAAGGATAAAATATCTTAATTTTATGTAGTTGAATTTATCAATATGATTTTTATGGTCTTTTTATTTGCACCACACACAGATTATCTTTTATACTCTGAGAGTATAAAATAATTTCTTTCTTCCTTACTTTTATGATTTTGTGTGTTTTTTTATAGTTGGACTCTTTAATTTTCTTGAATAGCTTATTTTAAGCAATGAGATATGAATCTATTTTTGTCTAGATGGCATCCTTATTGTCTAAGTACCATTTATTAAATCACCCATATTTTCCCACACTGATATATGATATATGCCATCTTTATTGTATACTAATCCCTAAGTATTTCAATCTATTTTGGGACTCCCTATTTTGTTCCATTTATCTGTCTGCTCATGTGCCAGCACTGCTTCATTTTAATTGTTACAAATTTTAATAGTTTTAAAATGCCTGATGAGCTATCCCTTCATCAGTGCCCTCTTTTTCTGAATTTTCCCTTAAAAATTTTTTCATATAAACTTTAAAACCAGTTTCACAGATAAATTCTTTTGTTATTTTTATTGGAACCAAGTTTTATTTATAGATTAATTTTGAGAGAATTTATCTTTTTATGATATTAAGTTTTTCTATTCAAGAACATCATACATTTTTTTATTTGTCCAATACTTCTTTTGTCCACTGCTAGCATTTTAACTTTTTTAAATATAGATTTTGTGTGTGTTTTGTTAAGTGTATTCCTGAATGTTACCTTACTACTTTTTTTCTTAAGGAGACTACACATTATAGCAGTTAAGGTCACAGCCTATGGATTAAGATTCTTTAAATTTAAATTACAGTTCTGCCACTTACTAACCATAAAAGCATGAGCAAGTTACTTAATCTCTTTGCCTTCATTCCTTCCTGTGGAATATAAGCCTGTGAAAGCTTTCAGAAGAGTGCCTAACACATAATAAGCATTCATCATCAACTCTTATTGTTGCTATTACAGATGATTATCTTTTTTTCCACAAATCTTCCAACTTTTTATTGTTTATATAAATAGAAACTATTGGTTTCTGGACATATTTATCTTGTATCTAGTCAGCTTATTAAATTCTCATTGTTTGGTGATCATTTTTCCAATTGATTTTCTAAGTACTATATATATAATCATATGAACTTCAAATAATGATATTTTATTTCCTCCTTTCCAATTTTTATATTCTAATTTCTTTTAAATTTCTATTTACATTGGCTAGTACTTCCAGAAAAATATTTAAAACCTTAAAGGATATAAATAATAATTATAATCTTTCCTTTCTTGGATTCTAAGACTGCAGTTTCTCTTGATGATCTGCTTATAGTTCTGAGCAGACTTTTAAAATATCCTTTAAAGGATCTTCTTCCTGTAGATGTCCTTAAATCTAGAAACTTCCCAGAATATTCTCTTGTCCACTACTTCTCACTGTACACATCATCCCAGAATAATCTTATCCAAGTTCTTTAATTAATAGTCACAATATGGCTGGGCATGGTGGCTCATACCTGTAGTCCTACCACACTGGGAGGTTAAGGTGGGAGGATCACTTGAAGTCAGGAGTTCGAGACCAGCCTGAGCAAGAATGAGACCCTGTCTCTACTAAAAATAGAAAAAATTAGCCAAGCGTGGTGGTGTGTGCCTGTAGTCCCAGCTACTCAGGAGGCTGAGACAGGAGCGTCACTTGAGCCCAAGAGTTTGAGGTTGCTGTGAGCTAGGCTGATGCCACAGCACTCTAGCACAGGTGGCTGAGTGAGAATCTGTCTCAAAAAAAAAGAAAAAAAAGGAAAGAAAAAATAAGTCACAATATAATAACTCACAAAGTTACATATCCATCTTAGATATATTTCCTACAACTCTAAATTTATATATTTACTTTCCATTGGGTATTTAAATCAGAATATTAATATTTCACAAAGACTTACTATCAACATGTTCAAAATGGAGCTCATCCTTACTGCTCCCGCCATATACATTTTGCTTTATGGCAATCACGTAAATAGAGTAATTAGAGCTAAAGACGTCTTTTATTGTCAATTTATTCTCTCCTGCCATACCTTAAGCCCATTAGCCACTCAGTACTATGGATTATACCTCTCAAGGTCATCCTTTATTCTCTACCTGAATTTTCTCATTTCCTTTCACAGTGACTATTGCCAGTCTTCCAGCTGACTTCCCAGTAAGGTGCCCAATGGTCTTGATTTGCCTAGGATTGGGAGTTTTCCCGGAATGTGTGACTTTCATTACTAAAACCAGAAAAGTTTTAAGCAAAACAAGATGAGTTGGTCACTCTACTTCCCAGCCTCTGGTATCACCCTCTTTTAGTGATTGACAGTCACATGTATGTTATAGACCTTCTCCCCAGAAACAGCATATAGGCACGCAAGTTTTGCATGTAATTGCAAGAGTTTAACAGATGTTCTGAATCTATAAGTGAACTGATCACAGGTCTGAAGATTTAAATTTGAGTTTTTAACTGATCTTCCATATAGCTTCCAGAATGTTCTATTTTGAACCACAAAAGTGACAATGTTATTTTCATTCTAAATGTTCTCCAATGGCTCTCCATTGCTTACAGAATAAACACCAAATTCTACATATTCTATAGAATACATGGAAGATACTTTGTGATCTAAGGTCTGCCTTCAATATCACTACATCTCCTAGGGTTTTATTTTTCATACCTTCACTCTTGTAATATTAATATCAAATGACTGACAGCTTCCTGAGGGTGCCAAGCTGTTGCATGCCATAGCATTTTAGAACATGATCATTATATGGTGTGCAATGCCTCTCTCACCATCACCAACCATATCTGCCTTGGAGTACTCACTCTACCTTTGGGAACTCGTTCAAGAATCTTCTCCTCTCTGAAACATTTCCCTTCCAAATTATGCCAATCAATTAGTTGTTCCTTTTTTAATGTTGTTACTGAAGTTGGTGCACCCTTCTTATAATACTTGCCATCTATTGAGATTACCTTTTATACACTTTTCTCTGCAAATACACCAAGATTCTGAGGCAGGGTCAGTATGGATACTTTGTATCCCTAGCACTTACCACAGTGCCTGACACATTTCAGATAATTAATAAATGTTGAATGAATTGATGAATGAATGTGGCAGGAATACAAGGATCATCTTACTCATGGATAGGTAATTAACAGTGATAATCTACACCTCATTATTTAAAATTGTGTGTACTTTTAATAAAGATTGTGTGAATTAACTAAATGTTACCATTACCAATTTTCTCATTAACATAGTGCCATGTGACACCCTATGTCTCTGTTGTTAGCATTCTACATATTAGCAAGGGAAAATGCAATACTGACTCAAAATGGCTGCTTTATATATTGCAACTGAGCCATTCCTAGAGGTCTCAAATGACAGTGGCTCGGAAAGCCAACCCAAAGTAGTTTGCAAGACAGCCTAGGAAAGATCATAGCAAGTAACAAGAAAGTAATTTCCAGTACTAAAGAATTACATTATGCAGTCATATAAAAGTCACCTTTGCATTATTTGATATTTCCTTTTTTTTAATCAAAATTCAAGCCCTTAACAAAAAATTGATCAAAGAGTGTTTTTTAACATTTTAAAAGCAAACTAAACGTATATGAGAGAAGCTGTCCAATTTTGTGTGTGATTTTAATAAAAATTACACCACCCTAATTAGGTCTAAAATTTCTAATGCATATTTAACCCACAATTCATCAAATGCAAATAAAAGTAAATTTGTAACTGTATAATTCTGATGAGCTCACAGTCTACTCAGGTTTCATTCTGGTGAGTACTGTTAGGATTCACTAATGAGCTCTTTACACTGTGTTGCTCTTTGTCGTTTGCCTACATCTCCAAAATGCTAATGAAACAAGTTTGAAAGTAAAATAGCTATTTAATGGTCCAGTTTCCTTGTATGATGAGACATGCCTAGCTTCAGGTGAGGGTTGGCAATGCAAAGGACGAAGACTTGGATGCACATATGAATTACTGGGAAATACTCACTGCACATCAGAATGGAGGGCAAATGAGAAATGGGTGTTCTCAAGGAAGAGTTGAGAAGAAATTAGCTACGAGATGTCAAGTGTAAGTAGGCAAGATATATATTAAGAAACTCAAGTGAGAAAGTCACATATTAAGAAGCAAGAAGACATTTGGGATCAAGGGCACAAAAGGTCTGATAGGTAAAAGGATGAATATGCAATGTCAAGATTAATTCATTAATTAGAATGCCAATTGGCTAAAACTCAGTCTTTCTGTTGCGCTCCACAAGTTCAGGAACCATAAGAAAAGTATGCTAATTAAACTCCACTGTCCACTTAGCATTAAACTCCTCTCCCCCCATTGGAGCAGGCTTCAAGCTAGCAGCATGTAATGGGAAAGGAAACATGAGTGGCTTTACCTCATCTTTCTGCTGATCTCCTTCTGTATTTGCTGGCCCTTTTATTCTCTCCAGTATTGTTGTAAGAGAAGGGAAATGAGGACAGGGAACAGGCTAGGCTGATTTTTACTGGGCTGAATGGCTTCCTGCTCTTTCTCTAGCAGCTGGTTAAAATGCAGACCCAGAAGATGATTTTGTCTGACTCTTTCTCTTAGAGGTGGTTTTTGTGGGCTATTTGAGGGTTCTGCTCTTCTGCTGACCCAGGAAGATGTATCTCTACTGTAGGAGATCACCTGCAACCCTACTTCCCTTCTGAGGATACACCCAGAACCTCTTTCTGCTGAGTCTGGCTTACCTCACCTGTTAACGATGTTGGTTCAGGAACTATGCAAAATCTCTCTCCCATGACACTGCCATTTTCTACAGAAAGACATGGCTTCCCGACCAATTCTTAGAGACAGATTGATTCCCATGCTACAGTACTACTGAGTCCACCAAAAGAGCAGTTGGCTGGTAGAAAACAGATTCTAATCTACGCCTAATTCACCTTTCTCATATGTAGATCAGAAAACTGTCTTGTGTCTCCCAGTGGCAAGAAACATCCACCACGGCTCTCCAAGTATACCCAGTGAAGTCCCTCTCTCTATGTGTGGGGCAAAAGGTAACACCCACATGTTTCCTTCACAAAGAGAAGACGAGAACACTGGCACAGCATTAGCTCTCTCCAAAGAGCTCTTCACTCACATTCTCCTTAAATCTTTTCTCTGTCCCATTTTTACATCTTTGAGTTTTTCGGGAAAATGGGATAGGCTCTGGAGGTCATTTCCTTTGTAAATCTCCGTGCAATGACAGAGGTGATCCATCTCACACTCGCTTTGGTGTCCTGATAGTTATCAGGAAGAGTTACATTATTCTAAATTCCTACTCTTTATCTTTCTGTAACCAGCAGTTTTAAACCCCTACTGCAAATTAGAACCACCAGCCAAGCTTTAAAAAATATGGAGGCCTGCCACCCCCTCCCTTAGCCCGAGATTCTGATTTTATTGGCCTGATTGAACATTTATACTATTTAAAAAGCTCAAATGATGATTTTAATGTGTAGCCAGACCTGGAAAAAAAAAAAAGGAGAGTTATTTCTCTTCAACCAACATCTTTAGATGGAATAGTTCTGTATTGATTTTCTCCTCTATGTTTATAGACACAACTCTAATCACTCTATAAACTATTTTTAATAATAAATTGGTTTAAAAAATCTCCCCAGTGAGGGCTCTCAAGAACTCCCTGTGAATATTTATGGAAAGATTAGTTTCCATACTAAGTTTTAACTCACTCTGTTAATATATTTTAAACTATTTTCATTCAAACAAAGTAGAAATCATGCTATTAGTTGTTCATTAATTATATTTATCTATACTTATTAGTGTTCCCATATATGGATATTTCTTTGTTGGATAGATAAATGCATTTAAATTTCCTCATGATTCCTATCCACTTATAGCAATACAGAAAATAAACCAGGAAGAAAGGAAAAGCTGAAGAAAATCAATAATTAATAATTTCTCTTTGGGAAAAAAAGCCAAGCCCAACCAAAGGAAAAACTGCACATGGAATAACTAAAAAAAGCACATTTCTATTAATTCTATCACATTTAAGATGAATTTTCCAATGAGAGTGAGACGGTCTCCTGACATTCTTATTCCAGGAAGTCTTTCAGATTTTCCATAAAATCTTTCCTACACTGAAAATTAAATGGTTCCCATGTACAGAGCTGAGCCTGATTGTCTAGTATTATCCCACCTTAGGTGCCAAGTGCCTTTAATGTCCAATTTCAACTTTAAGAGGAAATGAAATTCATTGATTATTTTTCCCTGCAGGGCTGAAATTCTAAAACATCATTTAAACTGAAAGATAAATTCAATAAGCCGATTTTTGTGCCTACTGGAGAGAAATCCATTTAATTTCAAAATTCTCTGTCTAGAAATTCATTCTACGGATGCAATCAGGTATATAAACAAGTATGTATATGTGGGTATGTATACACACAAATGAATTTATTGAAACATTATTCAGAATAACAAAGAATGTGATACAAACTAAATGTCTATCAGTGAGAAAACAGTTAAATGAGTGATAGTAAAGCTATTAAACAAGATGACATCAATCTATGTATATTGATAAGGCATAATTTGTAAGATATGTTGTTAAGTTTTAAAACAATTGTGTTCAATAAGTTCATGCCTCAGTCTTTGGGTCAAAAAATATATATATAGAATACACAAATATGTTTCTATAGAAGATACACAATTTCTGAGAGGATACGCAAAAACAGTTAACAATTGCTCCTCTGAGGAGTGAGTCTGTGATATGGTCTGGGAGGGAAACTTGCTTTTCACTATATAGCTTTTTGGACTGTTTGAATTTTTTATCATGTACATACTATGGGTCTCAACTTTTTAAAACAGTTATTCTATTACAACTGCTAGTAACAAGTGGCCTTAAGCCACCCTTAGTAATTTTTATTTTCCTATGGAACAAATTTACTTTATATAACTGAAACTTTGAACCTTTGACCAACACCTCCCCATTTCCTGCTTCCCCCACCCCTGACAACCACCATTCTACTCTCTGCTTTGATGAGTTTGACTATTTTAGATTCCCCATATAAGAGAAATCATGCAGTATTTGACTTTCTGTGTCTGCCTTATTTCACTTAGGATAAATTCCTCCACATTCATCCATGTTGTCAGAAATGTCAGGATTTCCTTCTTTGTCATGGTTGAACAATATTCTGTTGTATATATACCCCATTTTCTTTATCCATTCATCCATCAGTAGACATTTAGGTTGTTTCCATATCTTGGCTATTGTGAATAATGCTGCAGTGAAAATGGGAATTCAGATATCTCATTGACATACTGATTTCAAATCCTTTGGATATATACAGAAGTAGGGTTCCTGGATCAAATGCTAATTCTATTTTTAATTTTTTGAGGACTTGCCATATTGTTTTCCATAGTGGTTGTACCAACTTACATTCCCACCAACAATATACAAGGGTTCCCTTTTCTCTACATCCTCCCTAACACTTGTCCTTTGTTTTTTTGAAAATAGTCATCTTAACCTGTATAAGGTGCTATCTTATTGTGGTTTTGATTTGTATTTTCCTGATGACTGGTGATGTTGAGCACTTTTTCATATACCTGTTGGCCATTTGTATGTCTTTAGAGAAATGTGTATTCAGTCTCTTAGCCCATTTTTAAATCAGGTTGTTTGATTTTTTCTATTGAGTTATAGGAGTTTCTTTTGTATTTTAGATATTAACCCCTTATCAGATATATGGTCTGCAGATGTTTGCTCCCACTACACAGATTCCCTTTTCATTTTGTTAATTGTTTCCTTTGCTATGTAGAAGATTTTTTAATTTGGTATAATACCACTTGTCTATTTTTGCTTTTGTTGCCTGTGCTTTTAAGGTCATATCCAAGACATCATTAAGAAGCTTTTTCCCTATGCTTTCTTCTAAGAGTGTTATTTTTTCAGGTTTTATATGTAAGTCTTTAATCCATTTTGAGTAGATTTTTTGTATGGTGAGAGATGATTTCCAGTTCATGCTTTTGCATGTGGATATGCAGTTTTCCCAATACCATTTACTGAGAAGACTATCTTTTCCCCATTAAGTATTCTTGCCACCCTTGTTGAAGATCAATTGACTACATATACATGGATTTATTTTGGGGCTATTTGGTTTCATTGGTCTAAGTGTGTGTGGGTGTTTGTTTATTTTTTTAGAGAGACAAGATCTCACTCTGTCACCCAGGCTTGAGTACAGTGGCACAATCATAGCTCACTGTAACCTCAAACTCCTGGGCTCAAGCAATCCTCTCGCCTCATCCTCCCAGTGTAGATAGGGCTACAGGTATGTGCCACCATGCCCACCTAACTTTTTAATTGTTTTGTAGAGACAGACAACATAGCCTTGCTATGTTGCCCAGGCTAGTCTTGAACTCCAGCCTCAAGCGATCCTTCCACCTTAGTTAGCCTTGTGAGCCTTCCCGCCAGACCCTATATGTGTGTTTTTATGCCAGTACCATACTGTTGTGAATGTTGTAGCTTTGTAATATGTTTTGAAATCAGGGAGTGCAATGCCTCCAGCTTTGTCCTTCTTTTTCAAAATTGCTTTGGCTGTCCAGGTTCCTTTGTGGTTCCAAATGAATCTTAGGATTGTTTTTTCTGTTTCTGTAAAAAAAATGACACTGGGATTTTGATAGGAATTACATTGAATCTATAGCTTTCTTTGGGAAGAATGGACATTTAACAATGTTAATTCTTCTAATCCATGAGTACGGTATGTCCTTCTACTTATTTATGTTTTTTAAAATTTCTTTCATGAATGTTTTGTTGTTTTCAGAATACATGTCTTTCACTTCCTTGGTCAAGTTTATTCCCAAGTATTTTCTTCTTTGTGATGCTGTTGTAAATGGAATTGGTTTCTTAATTTCCCTTTTGGATAGGTCGTCATTAGTGTAAATGTTTAGTGACTTTAAAACAGGCTTATCTCCATGTTCATACATAGCGTCTATACATTCACTTACTTATTTGTTCAATAAATGTTTATTGAGTGCTTTCTATGTTAACTGAACAACCATTAATTTCTATTACTTTTGCAGTAACCTCTGAGGAAAAAAAAGTTCCAAAAAGTCTAACTATTTTCATTCATTCATTCACTCACACAATAAATTCAATTTAATAAATACCTATCATGTACAACTTAAACCTATATAAGAGGACTAGCACATACTTTCTCTATAGACGTAGCATGGTGGCCATAATGAGGACAAACTCTAAGGTGTCCATCAAGCCATCTGACAACATCACAAAGGGTAGGCCAGGAGGCAATGTTTCCATGGGTAGCACATCACTGTGGCTCTGCTATTCCTTGGAAAAGTAAAAGAATGGGTTTGACCTCAAATTAACTCATTTATGAAAGATTTATTATTTTAATTCTCTGCAAGCACCATTCTACGGGCTTTTCAGAATACAAAGTTATGCAAGATGCTGTCCCTACCATTAGCTGTTTAGAGCCCAGTAGATCTATTTGTCTGACATTTTTTAGCATTTTGGAATTTATGAAATATTTTCATTAATTACTTCATTTGATTCTCAAAAAAAAATCTGTGAAGTAGGCATGACAGGTATTGTTTTTCTCACTTTACAAACAAGAAATCAAGGTTTTGAGAGAATAAGTGTCTTGTTCAAAGTGGCTAAGAGTAGAAACCAGTGTGCTATTTGCTGCATACACCATACTCTTACTCTGGTCATCCCTGCATTTTAGTACAAAAGTAATTGCACCTGTAGTTGTCTGGTTAACTGAAAGAGCCTTATAAAGAGAGAATGACAAAAGTGATGCGTACATACCTTAAACCACTGGTTTCAATTTCATAAATGTACATTTATTTGCCCATCTTTTTCTTATAGATCCAGGCCTTTTCTTTGTGCTCCAGCTGCCTGATTGAAGCCCCATGTGATCTTTCTTGTCTACTCATACCCATGGTGTATCATGCGCAATTTATCAAGCTTGTTTCCTTTAAAGCAAGGCCAAAATTATAGAGACATGCAAAGCAATCTGAATCCAGAATGCTTCTAGATGTTTAAAATTTTTCCCAATGTTTTATAGTCATCTCGCCCACAGCTAATTTAAGAGAAGTATTAGTAATGACCTTCTTTTTGAAGGCTTTCCAAAACATTCAGTGTAAGAAACTATAACTCTCCTTTGGGGCTCATGTTTTACTGCTTTACATAGTTAAAAGAACAAGGACAGTGGTACAAACACAGTTGGGAGCAAGCACAAATGACATTGGGTAAGCCTACAGCACGATGGTGCCGACAGAAATGTTGGGGGAACCTAAGGCTGTGAACTATGGGTATCAGTTCATATTACTTAGAAAACAAGTGAAGGGAATTCACTAATCTGGGGAGAGGGTTAAATGGAGCTCAGTTAAGAGAACTTCTATCAGAGCAGGCAAAGAACAAGTTGACCTCAATGTGTGCATGAGCACATCTTGCACCTGCTGTGGCAACACAGTAGACTCTTTCAGTGGTTATTAAATTACATCCATAACATTTGCCAGCACTAGGTAGAGAAGACCATTTTAACTGGACAATCTCCTTATATATTTGACTTAGGGATGATGCTACAGAGGAAATTTTCTCTAGGTAGCTTTCAAGAATATTTGCCCAATTGTAAATGTAAAATTGATTTCGATTATGCTTTTGTACTTAATTACAAATATTTGTGATTCTTCAGATATGGATTCTCTATTGGAATAAAAGTAATAATGACAATACTACCTAACTTTATTATAACTATCTCTAAGAGGAGAGGAAGTAGTATTTCCCTACTTCCCAGCATAGGGTTAATAAGGGCTAATAACATAGTTTGTGCTCAATATGTATTTGCTTGAACTGTGACTAAAAAGCCATCTTTGGAACATAAAAAACATGATTTGTTGGAGCTTTTAAAGTGAGATCATTCTTCTTGTTTGTAAAGACCCCTGGTCGGTCAGTTCTGTTGAATGTAACAATGTGGAGAGAATTTTATTAAGTGGGAGATGTATTGGGGAAGGTAGATGCTTGTCTAGATCATTAAGGAAAATTTCTTTTGATATCCATTTAAAAATTTTAACAAAAATATCAACTTTACTCATCATGTAGTTATTTAGATACTCTGACCCTTGAAATCATTTTTTAAAATAAGAAACACTGGTGCAATCGGCAATTCTAGACTGTCCTTACTTGTTAAGCTTTTGGGTCACCGCCTTCTGTGGGAAGTTGTGTGGGCCCGTCTTATCATCATGGTTTCTGTGCCCCTTTAGTGCAGAGGCAGTAGGAGGGCGTAGTTTTCCCCAATAAATCTTTCTCTGGATTAAAGTCACTTTTTAATTTTCACAGCCAAGAGCTTTGTAATAATAATTCTTGTTTGGAACAATTTTAGTCAAATTCACTTGAGTCACAATTTTTTGATTTCTCTAAGGAGTGAAAAATCAAAGCTATTCTTATGGGACATTTAAGGAATAGGTTTTCTGCTTTCCTGCTAAATGGGATTTAAGTGACTAATCCAAATAGAAATAAAAGATGATGCAATATTACGATTCACAGTAAAAGAAGAGTGAAAAATTCACTCCATGAAATGGTTTAACTCCTCCTCCCTCTTTCTTGCCTTTTTTTTTCTACTTTTCCTTTTCTCTTCTCCCCTTCGTTCTGATTTTTTCCTTGCTTTCTCATTCCTTCTTCCTCGAATTTTTTTCTTCTTTTCTTTCTGGCAAAGGCTTGTCTGGAGTGATGGTCCAGCTCCCACAGCAGGGACGGTTCTCAATGACTGAGCAAGATTTAGAATTGGGACAAAAACAGAGAAGGAAGATGAAGACAAGATGAAGGGACCAGGAGCTGGGCTCATTCTCAAAAAGAACAAGAGATGAGGAACATGGCACGAAGGCAGCAGGTTTGCTGTGGGTAGAGTTGGGACGGCTGGGCCACCCTTGTTTTGGGTGCAGGCCTGGTAATTAGTGGGTGGGTGAAGCCTGGATGGGGGTACAAGATCAGGAGGAGTTGTTCCTTTCTCTCAACTCTTCTTCCTCATTTTATTCCCATACTTGCTCTTTGCTTTCTTTCTTTTCTTCCTTCATTCTATTTTCTTCATGAAGATATTCATAAACATGATGAAGATTAAAAATATTTGGGTACAGGAAGTAGCCATTGTTTCCTTACTTTCTGATTTTTTTTCATCTGAAGTGGTTATTGCTTTGACGTTACTAAATGCACTAGAGAAATAAAGGTGAAGAGAATACTGTGGAGGGGATTTTAAGCTAGGAGAGAGACTGACAGGTAAGCACATAGTGAGAGCTTAATGTGCAACATGGCATGAAAGGTACCATCGAAATGCGATGGCAAGACCAGAAAGCAGGTATCTGCTCATGGAAAGCTTCAAGTAACAAGGAGAAGAAGGGAGTTCTGAGAGACAACAAGGGGAACTCCAGAGACTTGCAAATAGCTGGAGGACAGGCATAGGCCTTGCTAGAGGGATCTTCATCACTGGCGTTGAAGACTCTGAAGGAGCTCAGACCTGATTTTCTAGGCCAGTGTTGGCATAGACTGATCAAGTACAAGCAAAAGAAAAAAGGACATAATGGTAGAGAGCAATCACATAAATTTCATATGCGGAACAGCCTCTGATAGCATTAGTTATTACTTGGACTACTATGTCACCCACATGAACTTTATCCTCAATTTTTGCCCCAATATAAAAAAAAGTTTCAGATAAACTGTTATATATGGTGCCACACAATCGACAAATTATAAATAAATTAGAGATGTAATCTCATTTGCAGTTTGAAGATTAGCCTGACAGCAGTATTTATGGATTTAACAAGGTAGGATCAGAGGAAGAGAAAAACAATGAGAAAGCTGCAGCAATAGCCCAGTATTCACACTCCAGCCACCAAAAAAAGAAAAAAAAAATAGCTGGACAGGATATTCAGCAAGTAGATGCTGGTGGATTGCCTTAGTCCATTAGGGCAGCTATAACAAAATACCTCAGACTGGGTAATTTAAAAACAGCATAAATTTATTTCTTATAGCTGTAGAGGCTGAAGTCCAAGATCAATGCACCTACAAATCCAGTGTCTGGTGAAGACCCATTATGCTTACATAGTGCCTTCTTAGGTGTGTACTCACATGGCAAAAGGGATGAACGAGCTTCCTCAGGCCTCTTTTATAAGGGCACGAATCCCATTCATGAGGGCAGAACCCTCATGACAAAATCACCTCCCAGAGGCCTCACTTCCTAATAACTTTACCTTGGGGTTAGGTTTCAACATATGAATTTTGGGGGGACAAAAAACATTCAGACCACATCAAGGACCTAGTGATTATTTTGATGTAGAAGTTGAGGGTAAAGAAGAAATTAATCAGTAAGTATTGTTATATAGGGATATATGGGATACCATGCCATCTTGATACGCAGTAACTTCCAAATGTATGAATTTGAAATAAATCTCAAGTCCTTATAGATTCAACCTAGATAAATATCCCTTTATTTATAATATAACTAGCTTTGGCAGTTCCTCTAAGAAACACAGATTAACAAAACTGTAACTTGAATATATTAAATAAGCTTAGTGTTATTATTATGAAAAGCAACCTAACTTTAAAGGTGAAAAACAGAGATTGATATGAATATGCTTATACTGCGACAATGACCTCTGCTTTGGGCATGTAAGACATAACCTACACCTCACAGTCAACATCTGAAAGCCTTCAGAATTGACTGTGTCACAAATTCCAAAAAACAACCAAGACCCAGAATACTAAGTAATTTGGCTGAGGGTATATGTAATGGGCTGAATTATGTGTGCCCAAAATTCATATGTTGAAGTCCTGACTCCCAGGACCTCAGAATGTGACCGTCATTGAAGATAGGGTCTATTAAGAGGTGATTTAGCCAAAATGAGATCAAGAGGATAGGCCCTGATCCAATTATGATTGATGTTCTTAGAAGAAGAAGAAATTTGGATACAGGAAGTTACAGAGATAAGACCATGTGAAAACACAAGAAGATAGCCATCTATGCCAAGGAGAGAGGCCCTAAGAAGAAAGCAACCCTGCCAACACCTTGACCTTGGACATCTAGTCTGCAGGCTATGAGAAAATAAATTTCTGTTGTTTAGACCACACAGTTTGTGGTGCTTTGTTATATCAGCCTTAGCAAACTAATACACTACATGACTCATGAATGGTCTAGTTTGGACTGGGACTCTGGCTTGTCTGACTCCAAAATCTGTGCTCTTCTTACTTCAGTCTTCAAAGATCTTTACCTGACCCCCTCTCTACCCCCTAGCCAAAAAAGAGTGACTATTGGCTGAATCATCACGGCTCCCACTCTCTGATTAAGGTCTGTGTAATGCCAAGAGCTGTCCCTCTAGTAGAAGAGCTGCTACTCTAGACTGATTATGATTTCTTAATCTGTGATGACAATGATTAAGGCAGAGAGAAAGGTTTTAAAGTGCTATACTGTATCAGGGGAATAAAAACGGAAAGTCATGACAATATTCCAAAGCTTTTGAATTGTAGCTTCCATAAATGACTGAGAACTTACTCAAAGGCTGAGAATGATGTTTTTGGATTGCCCAACTGATAAAGAGAGAGAGAAAGGGAACACTACTTGATACAGACAAAGCTTTGCAATGAACTAAAGAAAGGTACTAGCTAAGTTAGATATTCACTGAAACCACATCAATTTGGCTAAGCCTGAGGTTCTTCTATGATAAAATGAATATTGTATTTCTTATATAGACACAAGATTTTTGTATCCTTTTATAATGATGTGATAGTTTTGCCTAACTAGGGAAGTTTCTAATCCAACAACAGTAACATCACAAATCAATTTAGTCCATTTGTTCAGAGCTCCTAAGATTTTCCTTTGCAATATGTGAATTTCCCATAACCCAGAATTTATGAAATGGAACCAAACATGAATTCCATGATATTACCATTTTCAAAACCCTATTTTACTAAAATAATTTTTTTATAATAGTAACTTTAGAATTTTCAGGTAAATCATGTTACATGGATGTTTATGAAAGAATTTTTACTTGGTCTGGATGAATATCCATTTTCTTGCTTATTAAAGAATGTAGTGTTAAGGGAAAATCATAATTTCATCATATCTCATACATTTCTTAATATTTTTCATCTGTTACAGTGTTTTTACCCTATGAAGAATTTACATATTTTATCTTGACTTCCCAATAATAAATTTAAATTTTTAATTATCTTTTTTAAAAAAGGATATTTGAGAAGGTTTCAAAATTTATTTCTGTTTCTTCCTTTTCACCTTCAATACCTGGTTCAGGATTTTATCACCCATCCCTAGATTATTGCAATAGCTTCTTAAGCTGTTCCTCTGCCTTGGGTTGCTTCCACAGTCCAATTCATTCTACACATTGCTGTCAGATTAATAATCCTAAACCAGATCTTTGACTCTGTTAACTCCGCTGGGCAGAAAGCATCCATAATTTCCCATGAACTAGCTACAGGGTAACATCCAAATTCCTGATTTATCCATAATCTGGACCCACCCAACCTTTCAAACTTTCTAGCCTTATCTTCTAACACTTCCCCATTGTGAGCTAGCCAAACTGGTTTCCTGAGATCCTACAAAACTTACTGTCTACAGTATTTCTTCTTACAATTAATCAACCATAGTTTTCAGCCATCAGTTGTCATCCAAGTTCTTTGGCTAGATACTCAAACACCTTAAATGTTCCTTGTTAAATTGTAGTATTAATTTCTTGAGGGTATAGTCAATGCTGTTTGCTTCTTTGTATACTTCACAAAGGTTAATGTAAATGATTAATTCTGGTGTTTTCAAGAGACAGTTTTAAGTTCCCTGCAGAGGACACAAAGGTGAGTAAGACATGGTTCCTGCCCTGAAACAGTTCACCTCTAGAAGGCAGAAGGAGTATGAAAATAAACATAATGCAAGATGAAAGCTCTAGTTTTAGAGGTATGAACAAAAGATAGTGAGGGCAAAAGCTTATGTAGGGAAGGAATGTTAGAGTGGGAAGGAGGTTGTCATATGACAGGAAGTCGCAGAATGACATTTGAATTGGACCTTGGAGGAGAAGTATAATTTTTCCCAGCCAGAAAGGAGAGTTTGCAATAAAAATTCCAGTATTTTCACTTTTATACATCTATCCTTAGGAAATAATCGCTGGAAGAAGTTTGAGCAGTTTTTTATTTGCTCCTACCAGGAACCTACAGATTCCTCTGCTATAAAACAATATTTATGTTAATCTCTCAGACCAGGTCATTTCTACCCCAATTTGATTAGTAGAATTTGAGACACACGCACAGGTTAAGGTTAGAATTCTGATTTCTTTGAGATAATTTTTTTTTCAACCCATGGCCAAAGGCAAGTGGTCACTTCTTAAACCACCTCCCTGAGTCTTTCTGTGGAGGTTTTCCAGACTCTTCCAACTATCAGCCTTATGCAGGGAGCTCAGTTCTGGTTCTCCACAGAACACCGGTTCTGCAGACTCAACCCTGTACCTGCCTGCAGGTGGGCATTAAAACCTTAGCCTAGTTTTGGAGAACCCTGAGAGTTATTTGTCTTCAACTCCATTAGATTCTCTGATTTTGAGATTTTGCTTATACAACTGGGGAATTTTTCCTTCTGGTTTAAATATATACATATTTGTTGTTGTTATGTTTAATGCAATGTTTTTGTATTTTGAAGATGAAGAGAATGTACTTAAAGTGTGTTATTTCTTGATGAAGCCAAAAGTATGGTCTCTTCCCCATCTCAGGAGGGCCCAACCACTGAGGTGCCGGCTACCTTCCACCGGGGCTATTCCCTGGCTTGAAATGAATCATCCAAAGGAAAATATTAGAAAGTCCAGAGGGAAAGCAATCGTCAAGAGCATAGCTTCCACGTATAAAGTGATTTTATTTACTTATTTATTTATTTGTGCCACAGATGCTCTGCCTTAGTGTTCACATGAGGAGAAAATTCCCAATGAGGAAAAAAAAATATTTTGAGAGTCAGGAACAAATTGGAACCGACACTGATCTCAATAGCAGGCACTGGCAGGGGGTGAAATTATTTTTCAAACACTTTTGCTTCTCCTGGTAAAGTAGTTAGTGTTGTATTTTTATGCTAGAAGGAAAAAGTGATGAAAAGTTTTTAAACCCAAAGAAACAAAACCCTTGATTTGTGTCCAAATGTTTTTGCAAAACAGGATCCCATATGGCCAGTGCTGGTCTTAGTAGGTCTGAAATAAATTGGTTGGTGCACCTTTTAGATTTGGCTTTTCTGTTTCCCCTCATTTCTGCTAGGACTTTGCAGCTCAGTATCCTTATCAGCCTTGCTCTGGGCAGCAGTTACGTGTGGTGTGGCGGGTGGGGGGAATGTCCACTTCATAACATTTTTAGTATCTGTGGTTCCAAACTCGCAGATGTCCAGGCTGGCTATGTAGGGGTGTATGTGTGTGTGTGTGTGTGTGTACGTGCAACAGTGAGAAGCGGTGTTTGTGCTACAGGGCAAGGGTGGAGGAGCGATGCAGCATGTCGTGATGCACCATACTGTACCACGCCACACACCCCACAGCAGATCACACCACGCTGCGCTTGGAGCGTTTTCCCTGTGCTACAAAGCAATAGAAGACTGTTACCAGGTTTCTGCCTGTTTTAGGCCTTGAAGACCAGTAATTCCAATCCCAAACTCAGTCACAGTCTTTCTTGAAGGGGAGAAGTCTAGAGAAGGATAAAGGAAGAATTTTCTCAGCAAGTTTGTTGCTTATGCCCTCCCAAGTTCAAAGAGAAAATCCTGTCTCATTAAAATGACTTCTGGCTTTGCCTGGGGGAATTTCAGGCTTCAACAGTTAACTTTTCTGGAGTTATAACTTTTATGCATTTCTCTTTTTATTGGGTAGACGTTATGATTGGTTTTACAAGCAAAATAAACAGCTTAGGAACAAATGAAAGACTTTTTTATTTCTCTTTTAACTGTAAATTCAAGAGCCTGAAATGAATTGGCAAATAACTCATAACGCTGAGGAGAGCTGTGGCCGAAAGGCAAGATTTCCAAAAATTCTTGAAAATCCAAGTAATACCGGGAATAAATCCCAATTTCAACTTGTTGAGCCTCGTGTCTCTCTTAGAACATTCTTTTTTTCTTCCCTCAAAAAAAAAAATTGGAGAAATCAATCACAGAACTCCTGTTGTGCTGTCTCTTTTCCAGAAAATGCAGAGCTGTGCTCTGACCTCAGGGCCAGCTGTTCTTAATGCAGCCACAGGGAGCAGGGCAAACATGCGGTTTCCAGTGAGTGGAGGAAGTAACTCCTGCATGTAAGAGTTAAGGCCTCCTAAAGTGCACTTTAGGGTTAGAAGTATCTAAATTTGTTCTTTATACAGCTCCTATTCATTAGGTTATTTTTCTTTTCTTTGTTTCTTAAGGTCCACCTTCAATTTTTGACCTGACTGATATACTTACCTTTGACTTTTTAAATAACTTTGAATTACGTAAAATCAATCACTTAAAAAAAAAACAACACACACACACATTAATATGTACCAGGCAGATCATACTAGAATGGTCTTTCATTAAAGGCCCAATTCAAATCCTATTTTCTGCAAAAAAAATTCTTTCTTAATCCGTCCCCGTCAAGATCGTCTACTGCATCCTTTAGCTAACTGGTGTCACGGTTCATTGAATGACACTATGTGCCAGGCATTGCAACAGTGCCTACCTTTTACGTACTTGACTTTTATTCTCCAAAGGTAGGTTTATGTTACCTAAGGATAAAGAAACTGAGGCATGGAGGTTAGTCAACTTCCTCAGGAGACAATGAGGGGGCAGATTTTTGAACCCAGATATTTCAACTACTGTAATGCATGCTTTTTCTACCATGTTCACTTCGTGACTCTACGGCACTAGTTTCTACACATTAGTGGCACGCTTTAGTCAGCTCCTTCAGAATAGGAAACACGTTTCATTATTCTCTAGGCAGCCTTTAGCAAAAATTCCCGGCAATTCTTTCAATAAATTTGTTGAAATAAGTTTATGAACTTGGTGTTATAAACTAGTTGAATAATCCTGCTTTCACTAAACATGATATATATAGTAGGTTTCAGGGGATGTGGCTCCAATAGAAGGCACATTATTCAACAGGTAGCATATCAAAATCCATGTAATAATCAGCAACTCTAGTACTGGTAGTAGTAATCACCATTATCACCTTTTAATGAGTGAGTTTTAGTTGTGAATCTTTTTCATTAAGCACTTTACATTTATTTTTACAAATTAACCTTGGTATAATTATGGGAGGTTATAGTTATGGGAGGAATGATTATTCCCCACATTGTAGTTGGGGAAAGTAAGGCTCAGAAAAATAAAATAACTTTCCTAAAATCACATAGTCTAAAAAAAAAATCTGGCCATGCTCCTACTATTCACATTCTAGGACATAAAGGAGTCCCACTCTCTGTGGTACATTTGATCTCCCCTAAAATACACTGCCAGCGTGATTAGAACAGGGGGCAACAGCAAGATTTGAAGCCAGTGAAAAGGGCCTTTTAACACAATGGATGTTCGGTAAAGGCTGAGAGAGTGACGGAGACCAGCAGAGTTTTTCTATAATGGCACTAGTTGACCCACATCCCCTCATCAAAGCCCACGTTATCTGCTGATTTCTACACCCTGCTGAAAACCCAAGGAATAAGCATAGGGAGCACACGTGATTTTTATTTTCACTACCCCGGGAATACTCTTAAAAGTCAACCCTTTGGAGCAAAACAATATCAATACCAACTATTGTTTGAAAACCATACACTTTGTCAACTTAGAGGACTTATTGGTTTACTCTCCCAGTACATTGCCTTTTTACATTTAGGTGATCATACAGTCATACTACCAGATATTTTATTAAAAACAATGAAAAGACAATAAATACTATATCATTTACTTATGAGGGCAGTACAGTCTACTCTAGTACCATAAATATTTCTGATACATAAATTTGTGATAGACTATTGGCAAATAAGAGAATATCAGAATACTGGGGAAGTATTGCTATTCATATATAATTTTTTCCCAGCATGTTAATACTTCATGCCAAGTAGTCACAGAAACAATGCAAAGTATACCAAACCAGCTACATGTAGCCAGGCATGAGGGAATATCGCACGGTCCCCCATATCCAGTCATTCCATGTTCTTCCTCCTGGCTCAGTTTTGGCCACATGCTCTGTGCTTGCTGGGTGGCTCTCGCTGGTTTATATGCATTTGACTCTTGTCTCTATAACTCAGCACCCTTCTTCCATGCGATCTCTTCCTTCATGTTACTTTCATCAAGCTCCTTTTTACCTTATTTCTAAAGTTCAGTATTTTCCATGGTATTTATTTAATATAAATTCAAGATACTTTTAGACTTTGCTTATGTTTTCTTAATTATTATTGTTTTTGTTAGTAACCTGTTAACAAAAGCGGATAGGTTTTAACTGCCCCACCCCTACTTTCTCACAAAAGGGAGCAATTTTGTAGAACAAGAGATTGTTTTTTGGGTTGCATATAAACCCAAAAATGGGCCAACAACATCAATCACTTGGGTCATAGCAGGTGAAGCATGAAGACTGTGAAATAAATGTCTGGAGCAAATTAGTGGTGCTTGTGCACTTTACACACAAGATAACTATGTATGCATTTGCTTTACACACAAGATAACTATGTATGCATTTGCTTTGGACACCATTCTTGCAGGTTCATAAATGATCACATGCAGGTTACTTATCCATCTGAGCCTCTGTTTGCTCATCTGAAAATTAGAGCTAATAACTCTCACTTCACAAATGGGTAATTAGGACTATATGAAATAACACATGTTATGCATCTAGCACAGTACCCAGCACACCAGAGGTGCTTATAAAGAGTTAATTCCTTTCTTTTCCAATAATCTGTTCATGCATAAGCAGATAAAATAGCTAAGTAGGGCTTTTGGAAGTGAAGATGGGCTTATTCATCTTTTTAGTATTCGATAGCAACAGAGAAACACGATAAAAGGGAGACAGATTTAAAAAGTACAAAAACCTAGGGCAATCAAAGCATGAGAAATAGTCCCCCTCTGACAACATCATGCTATTATAACATTAGTGCAATGGCTCTGAATCAAGAACATGAACAATTATGTTCAAAATATTATCTTTCTGAACATAGGAAATGTGTGATCTACTTTACAAAGGTTTTCAACAAAAGTTATTATTTTTCAGTTTTGATGTATGAATTAGGTGGCTACCAGCTCAAACACTTCATTCCCCAGATTATATTTTGAAGAGCTTGTACAACTCTTTTTATCTCATGATTGCGTCTCTTCCAAAGCTGATGATATAACTCAGAATTTTGAACAAGTATTAAACAACGACTCCAGAATGAAATGAAGTCAGGTAGAATAGACGGTAGGTAGCAATTATTACTGAATTCCTTGGCTAAAAAGATGCAGTAAAAAGGAAATATATTCAAATGACAGAAAGAGTGACTTTAATAAGGTAGATTTAGAAAAAGACAACTTTTGGATTGGCAATTTCCTAAAACAAACTGTGAAGATAGTGTTTACTTTTCTTTAAGGAAATAATTAAGGATAGAAAATTACTCTATTTGTAGACCATTAATTTGAATGTTTCTTAGTTTCTCACTACACTAGTTTCTACTGTTGATAACTCACTGAACAACTGCCCATTTTTGTTTTAAGATGAAAAATATATCAGGACCACTTGTGTGTCAACTGAGGCTTTACACACCCACTCACTCAATAGCAGTGAGGTAATACATAGTAGTGATTAAGAGCTTGGGTGTAAGACAGCCTTAACAGACGTGTCAATCCAGGATTTGCTGCTTACTAGCTCCTTGAACTCAAGCTGATTACTTAAAACTTTCTCTGGCTCATTTTTCTTCTCTTCTGCAAAATGCTATTAATGTTGCCTTTCTCCTAGAATTGTATTAAGGCTTATAGTGGATGTTTGCAATTGACAAAAAGCCTGGCACAAAATGATTGTTACATAAATTATAAACTATTATACACAGACATATATATATCTTATATTAAATCTCACACTCTTTATGAGGGGCTGTCAATGAATGAATCTGTTATGTTTTGCTTCTTTCTTTTTTTTGATTATGTCATCATATAAAGTCACTAAGGGAAAATGAACAAAGAGATATAACTAAAACATAATCCCAGAGTATAATATAACTTCTGTCTGAACACTAATAATGATGAATTGTACTTTGTACATCACAACATTTTCTTTAAATAGGCAATTACACATAATGAAAAAATAATTTCGACATTTATATCATCTAGATGTAAAAATTAGTTTGATGTCAAATTTTATATAAGATTGTGAATGAGAACACTTCAAAAGTTATATTTGTAAAAAACTACGTCAACTTTTTAAAATGTTTAAAAAAAATTAAGGTTAAATAAAAATATTTTCAACTAAAAACTATATTCTGCTTTATATTTCCAATTTTCTGTGATATTTTGATTATTATCATATTTGGCTGGAATTGCTTTGTAATAGCCATTTTATTTCATGCCATATGCAGAAGACTTCATGTAGTGTATTTTGGTCCACTTTTGACATTTCAGCCAGCTTTTTCAAATTCAAAAAATTCCTTTTCTTGTTTCAATACAGATTACTAGATGATTTCTGAGACACTGTGACACCTTTTAACTCTAGACTTGGCTGTTAACTTAATTCTCAGGGGTAACTTGGCCTTCATTTTTCAATATCTTGCAAAACACAATACTTGTTCAATGGTTAACTTAATATCTACAAATGGAAAAAAAATGCATTTGGCACTTTAAAGTTTTTAGTACCCTTGGTAAAAGGATCTTATGAACTAACAATTGCTGTCTCTTGAAGCACAATTTTGAAGTTTTCCTAAGTAAGAAATCTAGTGGGTATTATCTGGAGTTACAATTATGTAATTTCTACTGCCATCACTGCAAAGGAATACTTTTCATAATTAAAAGGCATGCAGTCATGCTTGGGCTAAATGGAATAAGAAATTAAATTGTCCCTTAGTGGAGGTATAATAGAGTGTGCTTGGTTGCTCTGGGGGAGAGAAAAATGTTTTGACTGTGTGGGGGGGGGGAAGGAGGAAAGACTCAATGAATAATTTGTTTTTCATCACTCATTGTGATGCCAGCCGTGAATATCAAACAATAAGTCAATTGCAATTTCATGAAGCTATATCAAATGACATTTTATCCTTTTGTAGATCTAGAGAAATGGCCTTAAGGATGAGGAATGGCTGCCTTTAGCAAACAGATTAAAAATAGAACATTACCTAAACATTGAGCAACTTGAATTTAAAAAGCACACAGACATTCACATGTAAAACCAAAGATTTTTGGCTATTGGGAAGAAAGGTTGTGACCTGGCTTCTAGCCTGTCTCCATTCTTGACCTCCTTTCTTTTAGTTCAAAGAGATTAAATCTGCTTTCCTGGGCCTGCCATGGATGAGGACATCATGGACACTTTGGCTTTGAGATAGAGAAGGAAGTGATGGAGCAAAGGGGCCATGAGGTAATGAGTCTTTTCCATCCCTGTAGCCTGGGCTTCTGCCATTCCTTCCCACACAACCCAAACTCCAGCCACACTGGCCAAACTCCGGCCACACCATTCCCCAAACACACCAAACATTGAACTAAGTACGCCTTTGCACATACTGTTCTCTCTGCCGCTAATACCACCACCCCCACTTCTGTTTTGCAAACTCCTACTCATCTGTCAGGAGGTTTCACCCACTCTGTGAAACCTACCCAAATTCACAAGCAGAGCTAATCAGTCCTTCCTGTCAGCTTTCTATTTTTTTTTCTTTTTTTCTTTTATTTCAGAATATTATGGGGGTACAAACACTTTGGTTATATATATTGCCCACGCACTGCCCATGTCAGAGCTACAATGGTGGACATCTCCCAAACTGTGTGCCCCGCACCCATTCGGTGAGAGTTTTCCCGTCCCCTCCTGTCAGCTTTCATATCACTTTGTTTATTCCCACTCACACTCCATTTAATTGAAATGTGTCTTCTTAAACTTTTTTTCCCCTTACATTCAGCTGTGTACTTCTGAAGAAAGGGGATGAGCCCTCCTCATCTTTTTTGCCCAGTCCCTTGCCGAGAGCTAGTAAACCATGGAGGCTTGTGCGTGCACACTGCGGGTAGATAGATGGATGGTGATAGGCATAGACACAGAGACGGAGATAGAGACAGATAGAGATGGTGCTTCAACTACCTAAGGGAAAAAGCTCAGAAACAGGATGGCACAAGATTTGTTTGCATGTGTTTACTCTGAGATCTTTAATTGGGATAAGTGGGGAAAAAGAGCGGTAACTAAACTTGCAATTATACTGCGTGAACACCGTATGCATCTGATAAGGGTTGGGGGTAGGGAATAGCAATGTTCCCATGTACTTAGGGTTAATTTATTTGAATCAAATTTTGTTCTCTTTAAAATTGAGTTCTGAGTCCTGAGTAGAAAGCCTAGAGAGTATGTTTGAATAAAGTGTAAATGAAAATATCTTCAAGAGAGGAAAAGCAGTTTGTTTTCAAGTGAAGTGGGAGAGGCCTTTGTTATATGAAACTGGATGAAAACGGACCCTCCTTTACAATTATGTCAAATATACATTCCAGGAAGAGGATGGGCTTCAGAAACAGTTGAGAAATAGGAAAGTAATCTAAAACTCTCTCTTTCCACATAAATCCACCTGCTGTAGATACCAACAAATGAAGAAATGAAAATATGGGAGTCCCTTCTCATATGCAGGTCAAACATATGATGAAAAGACAAACTCATTCAGTACCTGTTATGGTTGAGAAAGTCTTTAAGATGAAAAATTAAGACATATTCAACACTCAACACCAACACACCAAAGAACATAACCCAGATGAGCTAATCTGCAAGACTCGAGTAAAAATGAGCTAATGCTGTTTAGGGGATTGTATGCAAAATATGGCAAGACATCAGTAACAATTGAAAGGAGGAGGAGGAAAAAAGCTGCTCAGCTGCTAGCAATAAAGAAGCAGCAAATTTGCAAAATGCATTAACTGTTTCAGTAACTGATGGGACAGTGCAATTAACCCCTAAGACTAGTGCCTTCTTCATCCAGCCAGCAGGAGTAGTGGCTAGACAGACCATACATCTATGTTTCTGGGCTGCATTTATTGGGGTTTCTTCTCCCTTACTTTCTTTCCTGGAGGGGATGGGGGTCTGTGCATGGAGGAGGAGGAGTGGGGGCTGGAAGATTTTCTTGTCTTTTCCTCACTCCCCCTGCAGTGGGCTCACAAATGCTATCTCCATCGTGATAAAGAGGCATGTGTAATGTTATTCAGGCTGGCAGTTGAACTGACAACACATTTAATCTATTACTTAAAATGTTGAAAAAAAATTGCAATAACCTAGTATTCCTTTGCAAAAGCATTAAGTTGGCTTCATCAGTTAAGAAATTGAATTTGTGAGCTGTTAAATATCAGAGCGGACCCCTGGGGGATTCTGAGGTGGGATGATGTGGTGAAGGGCAGGCTTCAGGTCTTGTTTTACACAAAAAGCTGAATTGTTCTGGCTAGGAAGTAGAAGTGACTCATTGAGTTGAAGTGGTCTCTGTCTCCCAACACACATTTCAAATAGGGGAGGATAGTGTAGCAATAATATCTTTAAAAGAACTGGACTAGTTCACTTTGGTCTTTTAACTACTACCATCCACATTCATTTGCTTTGGACACAAAAGTTGAAAGCAGGCCAATGATAGCAAAAAACAGTGTCTTTGTCACCCCTTTTGAACCCATACAAACCTTTTCACTGTGTTTAAATGAGGCTTTTTTTTTTTTGGCCAAAGAAAATTGCATGCTATTTAGCCTTTTCTGAGCTATAATTGAAGAACATTACATGGTTTATAGCTATAAAGAACTGTAAAGTCATCATGACACCCAGTTTGTGATATGGTATTTTCCAGTTGTATTTTGATTATTCTTTCAGAAACTTTCATCCTACTCAGATATGAGTATTTTCGATTTGACATCAGAAGATCATTCCCAGTAATTTCTTAGCCATTAGACTTACATGCTGTGTTCTTACACCACGTTAAAGGGCTATCATCAGCTGGGTTTTCTAATCACAACATTTGCTAGTCACCTACCGGTCTCTTCAACTACTCTTCTTTGGCCACTGATGGTGCTAAAGAAGTTTAAGTTTAGGGTATCTCTTTGTTGTTCAATAAACTTTGGTTCTCTGGAGAAAATTTTGCTGCTGGAAGAATGTTGTTATTAGCTTGCAGTAACCACTGTCTCTGCAATCCCCATCACCAGCAGAGAGCATTCAAAAAGGAAACTGAAAAAAAAAAAAAACCTCTAAGAAAGACTGTATCAAAGAGAGCTGAGTTAGTCAATTAAGGTGCATTCTGAAGGAAAAACAGGAGCTGACTAGGGAAACAGGAGGAAAGTGTTGTACTCAGAAGAGTGGGTACAAAGGTTCTGTAGTGGGAGAGAAATTGTGGGTAAATTAAGAGAGGTAGCATAAAAGATAAGACTGGAAAGGTATACTAATGTGAAATCATAAAGGATCTCAAATTGCCAGGTCAAGAAGTTTGAATTTTACATGTACTCTCTATTAAATTGGAACTAACCGATGGGCACATGTGCGCAGAGGGAAGTAAAACTCTTTGGAAATCAAGCAGGGGGGAGGGGAAGAAGGGGAGGGGCAAAAACCTACCTACCTAACCAGTACAATGAACACTATTTGGGTGATGGGCACACTTATAGCTGTGACTCAAGCATTACAAAAGTTATCCATGTAACAAAAACATTTGTGGCCCCTTAATATTCTGAAATAAAAAAATAAATAAAAATTTTAAAAATGTAAAAAAAGAACTTTGAATTGAATCCTACCATAATGGTAAAGTTAAAGTAATCAAAACATGGCAGATGATTTTTAGAATCGTCTGGAAGTGTAGGAAGCCATTTTGATTGCCCAGATCCAAAGCAGAGCAATAGGAGTGGAAAGAAGTCAGATTTGCTAAAAATGCTGGAGGCAGAATTAAAAGGATTTGGTAATGGGTTGAAATAAGGAGTAGTAAGGGAGCTGAAGGAATCAAATATCTGTCAATCTCTTGCATTGGTAAAGTAAAATAATGGGTTCTATTTTGGTCAAAATGAATTTGAGGCACCTGCGGTTCACTCATGTGAAGCCCTGCTGGAGGTAGTTGAAACGTAAGACTAGAAATCTGGAGAAGTCAGGGCTAGAGTACTAGAATCAGAAGTCAGCATCATGAGTGTGGCCGTTGAAATCTGGGGAAAGTGTGAGCTCAAAACCAAGAACAGGTAGCGTGAGGAAAGGAGAGAATCAACACTTCCAGTCAAGCCGAGAAAACTGAGAAAATGCAGTTAACTTCTGACCTCTCCTGAGACACCACCAGAACAATAGCAAAGGGATTAAAAAGAAAGCTCTAAACCCAGAAGGACAAAGAGGAACATTTGAGTAAATAAGAACTAATGAGATACATCCACAGCATTTTGGAAACCAGAAAACAGGTTAATTGCCTTCCCATGGAGGCAAAATTAACAAGCACACTTGACTTTGCAAACTGTGGCTACTTGAAATGAAGTTTATCTGGGGTTGATGAATGAATGGTATATTTTTGCTATGTCTTAAGGCAATAGGATGTGTATTATTAAACTGTAGATATTCTTAGCACAGTAAATTTATGCCAATAATTTTATTTTGTATAATTTTTCCTTTTTGTTAATTTTTTTCCTTCCACTTTATTGGCTTGCTTCCTGAACTACCCCTTTACCCTCCCTTCTCCCACAGTGTTTCAGTAAATTTAATTTAGGGTGCCTAGAAATTGAGAGCATGTACCCTTCTTTGATTTGCATTTTATTATAATTTACACAAACAACTGGGTTTGTGAACTGTATTACTCTGGGTATCTTTAAAATATTGCCGGTGTTTTAATAAATTATATATTTATTTTTTGCACTAAAAAAAAAAAAAAACTAGAACACAGAGGAGCAAAAGGTACCTGACCCAACATTGTGAAAAAATGTAAGAGAGTGCTTAAAAAAGACAAGAAATATAGCCAAATTTCCCAACACTATCTAGGAAAAGCTCAAGAATTGGAGGTGGCTTGTACCTTTGAAGGTGAGGGTGCCAGTGGGTCTGAATACACTTTAGATTCTGAAAAAAAAAATAAACTATTAAACCACCATATGCCTTCCCATATTGGTTCCATGCAGCCAAGAGGCATATTCCTTTCCTAATGGGGTAAAATATTAAATGGTTGACTCTCCAGAGTGATTGAACATAAGAAACTCTGGACTCAGGGTATCCAGGTAGTGCTGAGAGCAGGGAGCCACTCCAAACACAAAATGTTATGTGAAAACCTACTAACGAATGGCAAAAAATCCACCTCCTCTTCCTATTTTGCTTCCATAACATTGCTGATAATGCTTAGACAGGTAGAAGTTAGGTGATTCCACTGAGGTAAGGTACTTCCCGAGAGATTAGACCAGAGGTGGGGAACCTTTTCACGTTGGAAGGCTGCATTTATTTAGCTATAATCAAATAAGGCCAAATTCAAGAAACTTCAATTAGATGTACTTAAAAATGTACATTATTTTGTAAAGATCTAACTACTACGTACTTAAATAATTTCAAAAAATGAAAACTATTTGTTAATTTTAAAGTTAACTAACCTTTTAATGACTTTGTTGTGTCTGCTTTTTGTTGGAAAGCACTTGAATATTTGGTTGCAGCATGGAGGTCCACAGTTTCAGCTGATCTTCTAGACAGGTATCAGTCATGACCTTAAGGGCGTCTTGATTTGGGTTAGGTAGGAGAATGTAGATTCACAGCAATAAAGGGTTGAAAAACAAGAAAGCATTTTTTAGGCATGTTGCCGAAGGCATGGATATTCTACTGCATTTTTCCATATTTCAATTGGATCCTTCTTAGCGTCAATGACTTTAAAATGCCATCTACTGAGAGCTCAATCAATTCCATCTGTATTCTTTAGATACCTTGGTGATATCACCTAGGTGAGGCTGAAATGCTAATTTGAGTGTGATGTCATGATTCTCAAAGTCAGTGAACCTTTCATTGTATTCTCCAATTAATAGGTCTATGACAACTGCATATTCTTCAAATGATTCGCATATGTCATCTGCTCATCAATGACTTTTGCTAACTGGGGAAAATGTTCATCTGAAATTTCCTTTTGAAGAAGAGGTGTTTTGAAAAAAGGTAGCTTTTTTGCCAAATATAATATGTAGACATAGATTTACCTTGCAAAAAAATATTCAAATCATTTTGATTTGACATGATATCACACAGAAATGCTGCATTCCTATAGAAATCTTCTTTCAATAATTCACATTGCTAATTCTATTCTTCATAAAATTTAACTATCTGTTCTTATGGAGATAAAATTTTGGCTAATACCTTTCCCTGTGATAGCCAACACATTTTAGAATGATACAGCAAATCCACACTGAATACTTCATCATTCAACTTTAGCATGTTATGAAACTGATGATGCAGTGTTGCATTTGCACGATTATAGTTAACAATACTTATAGCTTGTTGCAAAGTGTCACTTAAAATAATAGCTTTAGCACAGAGATTTTGCTGATGCAAGCTATAATGAAAAGAAATGAGAACATCTGGATCTGTTAATCCTTTTTTTTATCTGTGCAATAAACACTTAATGCACGTAGGTGTGAAAGTCCATGTCCAAACCAGAGGCTGTAACAGTCTTACGCTCTAGAATATATGAAAACAGAAGGAGATTCTGATGAAGAAGTTGTACATGATAGAGTCAGAGTGTCCATCGAAAAGAAAGCACAGCTAACACTTTTAGGAACAGAAATGGACTATGTTGAAGACAAATTATGCAGTGAGTTTGTGTTCAATAACCCAAACATCAAAGGAACTTGTGGCTTTGGGGAAAGCTTTAATGTCTGAAACCTCAGGACTCCTCTCACTATGAGCTACAGGTATACTTATGGAAGCCTTGGGGCTTATTGAAGAAATCATGTGATTTTCACCTGCTTAATTTGTGGATGCCTTGTAAGGAAAATAAAGTAATGCATTTAAAAAAAAAAAGAGTCAACCAAATGCTCAAAAGATGGAGGAAAAAAGATTCACAGTAAGGCACATCATTGTGAAATTTGCAAACACTATGTGCAAAGAAATGTTTTAAAGCATCCAGAGAAAAGTAAAAAAAGATTTCCTAAAAGATTTGAGGTTCGGAATGAAATGAGGCTTCTCAAAGGCAACAACAGAAACTAGGAATAATGAAGAAACACCTTCCAAAACCCAAGGGAAAATGTTTTCCAACCTGTAATTCTCTACTCCACTAAATTATCATGTACGTGGGACATGAGAATGAAGTTTGCAGCATGATAGTTTAAAAAAGTTTATCTCTCACGTGTCCTACCTCAGGAAACTATTGGAGAATATGCTTCAACAATAGTGATAATAGCCACTACTTATACAGTTCTATTCTGCCATGTAATTTTCTAGATGCTTTACATATTTCATTTATTTAATATTAGGTTATTAAGTATGAAACGTCTGATTTCCTTAAGTACTAAGTTTGACAGTTGATATCTCTGACACTTCACTTTGACACTTCTTGTTTTATTTTTGTTGTGAAGGTCCATCATCATTCTTTCAAATGCACAGTTTGGCTTGTGATTATCTTTCACATTTTTAAGAGCAATTTTTGTGAAACCATGGATAAGTCAAAAATTCGTGTTATTTTCGAATATGAGTTCCGTCGTGGAACCAATGCTACACAGACAGCGCAAAATATCAACAAAGTGTTTGGGAAGGATGTGGCTAATGAACGCACGGTATGTCGATGGTTTGAGAAGTTCCTTTCTGGTGACTTTAATCTTGAAAATGAGCCAAGTGGGTGATCTGAGACCAAGGTGGATAATGATGAGCCGAAAGCTGTATTGAAAGCGAGTCCATCTCAACCTACGCGTGAATTAGCAGCAAGGTTTGACATTACTATTCCAACAATATTGGACCATTTGACACAAATCAGGAAGGTAAAGAAGCTGGATAGTTGAGTTCCACATGAATTAAACGAGCATCAGAAGAGAAATCGTCTTGAAGCATGAATTAAACGAGTGTCAGAAGAGGAATCGTCTCAAAGCTTCCCTTTCTTTGCTGTCACGACATAAAGGTGAACCACTTCCACACTGTATTGTTACCTGTGATGAAAAATGGATTCATTTTGGCAATAGCAAGCACAATGGTTGGATAAAGATGAAGTGCTGAAACACAGTCCAAAACCAAATATTCATCAAGAAAGCTAATGGTGCCTGGTGGTCCAGCGCTGGTGTTATCCCCTTCAGCTTCATGAAACCTGTCAATCAATTATAGCAGATGTTCACTGCAACCAGTTGGATGAAATGATTTGGATGCTTGCTATTAAGCAGCCTATATTGGTCAATAGAGACAGGCCAATCCTCTTGCAAGACAATGCTCGCCCACATATCGCACAAACAATGCTGCTCAAACTACAGAGGGTGGACTTGGAAAAGCTCTGTCATCCACCATATTCATCAGACCTTGCACCAACTGACTACCACTTCTTACAGGCTTTGGACCACTTCCTGCAAGGAATAATACTCAATTCTCAACAAGCTGTGGAAAACGCCTTTCATGATTTCATCATCACTCGCTCTCCAGGCTTCTTTGCTGCTGGCATAAACAAGCTACCGTTAAGATGGTAAAACTGTGTACATAGTTTAGGCACATACTTTGATTAATTGTACTGCTTCTTGTTTGAGATATAATAATAAACTAAACTTTTGATTAGAAATCAGACATTTCATATTTAATGACCTAATAGACTATTATGATGGAAAATACCACTATCCCCAATTTACAGAAGAGAAAATTTGAGACTAGAGAAATTAAGTCATATGCCCATAATCAAACACCTATTGAGTGACAGCTAGACTCAAGTTTGGAAAATCTATCTCCAGAGTCCATGCTTTTAAACAAAATGAGGGAGTAACCAGCAAGAGAAAGACACGATAATCAGGAAACTGGAATTCAGCACAGTAGAGAGATGAGGAGAATTCCCATTGATGGACTTAACAGGATATTGGCTGTGTAGCAGTGCATGATCACAAAGACCCAGAAGGCTAATCAAACACACAGGAAACACAAGCATTAGTAATGATCGAAAAAGAGCACAAGGAGGGAGCCACAGCCTCTATCTTGTCAATACCTGGGAGTCCCCAAATCCATAAGACTCAACACCCTGTGCCTCTTATCCATTTTGGTTGTGTGAGACAAGTGCTAATTGTGTTTGGTGCAAGCTAGCACAGGGAAGCTGCTAAGTTTTGGGGTCTCTCAGTTTAAAAACCATGTTTATCATTTAGATGTATTTTGACGACATGACTAATTCCTATTACTCAGTGCAGCTGTAGTCCATTACCCTATAAATTGCAGGTTTATTTACAGTAAAAATTCTAGGTACATCCTGTCGAAAGCATTTGTCGGCCAGTAATCAATATATAGTAATTCCTGCAGAATTTTCATGTATCTTTTAGCTATATTTATATTTCAGGCATTATATTTAAGGTGTTTCCGTCCAAGGAAGGTCAAGCTTGTCCCAGGTGTCTCTGAGGAAGGAGGGGAGAGTTACAAACCTGCTGTTAACATTTTCCTTCCCAGACAGCCTAGAGAACAACCAGTACAAGTCAGAAGAGAAGGACTGAGGGCTCCAAGACATGTCTTTAAGAAAAATAATACAACTAAAGGTTACTTGATTTGTTTGAGCATATTGAAAGAAAATTTCAATTTCTGGCAGGGAATGTGAGATTACATTAGAATAAAACATTCTATGTTTTGGTGATAAATAAATAGCAAAATTTGTGATATAACTATATTGGGAAGATCAAAAATGAGGAAATACGTGTATAAATTGGATAAAAGATCTAATGCCTCATTTTTCAGAGTACAGATCCAATAAGTAATATCAAAATTTAAAAAAAATAGAGAAATGGCCATGTACACAAACATGCTTGTTATTCATAAATTCAGAGATACATAGGAAACATCCAAAGGGGTCACAAGTGGTTTCTTCTAATGAGCAGTAAATATCGAGGATTTGGAAAGACAAACTACTGTTTTCCATTGTGAGACTTATAAAACTACCTTTTCTTAACTCATGTCTAAATATCACTTCAGTAAAATAAAATTTTGATTTTTAAAGAGTTAATGCCATGAACTTATATTTTATAAAATAGATTACAAAAAACAAACTTTTAAAAAGAGAGAATTGACGAAAAATACAGCCAACATGAAGGGAAAGAGGAAATTCTGAAGAAATTGAGAATCGGACCAAGAATTGGTGGAAACCAAATTATAAGAGGCTGAGAAGTGAACAGGAGATGAGGAAGTTTGGAAATGCAGAGCCACGCACATTGGCATTCAATTGTTGTTAACTTGTCATAAGAAAGGTGGGGGTTTGGGAAGAGACTGGGAGGACAGAGTGTCTCAATGGCAAATATAAGGTGCAAAAGAGAATTTTTTAATGATATGGAAGATTATAATACATTATTCCTGGGGAAAAAAAAAACAGAAGAGAAAGGTTGAAAATCTACGAAAAGGGGAATTATTTATCAATCAAGTTTCACAGCATGCAGATAAAGCAGGCAATTCATTCATTCAGGCTTTTGGTACCATTGCTGTGTGCCAAGCTGGGGGCTAGGGTGAATGTGAAATACAGATAAGAATAAAATGACATCTCCGGCTTCACATTGCTCACAATTCTAATAAATACTTATAACCTGATGGAGGGACAGAGGAAAGTCTAAGGTGCCAGCTTTGTACTCAGGAGGAAGCTAATGATTTTGTCTTCGATAAACTGGGGCACAGGATCACAAGCACCTGGGAAGGCTGCATTGGATCAAGCTGCTGCCAGCCTGGCATTTACTTTAACGTTGGAAATGACTTACAGGAGAATGTAAAAGTTGCTCTCTATGCAGTCATCATCAAAGCTTAGGAATGTGCCCAGAATAGTCTAAGCTTCCCTTCTTATGCCTCCTTCTTCACTTCCACCCAGTGTTTCTTTTCTGCACCCTCAACTATTCCTGGCAAAAGGAAAAATCAGTGTAGATGAATAGCAGCCAGAATCATCATCATTTTACTTCCAGAAAATGACAAATGATGTAGTCAGCCTTTTCAGGCAAGCTCTGAAGCAGAGAAAGAATATCTGTTCTAAGAATGTATGGGAAATACTCAATTTTGGAGTATAAATTCTTGGGTTTCAGTGATATTTTTGTCATGTCTTCAATTGTCACTTGTTTGCCTAAATGTGTCTCTTTAGTCTTCAATTTTCCCTGGGTTCTTGCAAAGTTTATCTAGATACATAATAGTTTATATATCTGTCTCTGAGATAGTGGTTCTCACACTTTATTTCTCTGTCCATCATACCTTTATCAAGAACTCTGAATCCCCTCTTGATAGTTATATAAGGCCATCTTCCAAGATGACCACTGGATATAATGAATGAGCCCCAAAGTCCTGCCATGTGAAAGGATCTTAGATTCAGTGTAGGAAATTATAGATGTAGCTGAATTATAAAACAAAATCTGGGAAAACAGAGCATAATTTAAGGATGTAGGAGTAACCAGATTGGTATCAGAATGAAATGGCCTAAATCAAGAATCAGCAAACATTTTCTGTAAAAGGCCAAATAGTAACTACTGTCATCTTTGCAGTCCATACAGCCAATACCACAACTGTTCAACTCTGCCCTGTAGCAGGAAATCAGCTAGAGACAATACATAAATACGCATGACTGTGTTCCAGTGAAACCTTATTTATTTTGAATATTTGATCATCATATAATTTTTGCATCACAAATGTTCTTCTTTTGATTTATTTCAAATCAATTTTAAAATGTAAAAGCCATTCTTAACCCATAGACTGTATAAAAACATGCCATGGGCTGGATTTGACCTGTGGGCCATAGTTTGCCAGTGCCTATCTAAATAAAGGCAAGACTGGAGAAGTAACAAAATGTCACCGGGGAGAAGCAAGCACAGAGAAGGAGAGAGAAAGGCAGAAGCTGGGCCAGGCGCAGTGGCTCATGCCTGTAATCCTAGCACTCTGGGAGGTTGAGGCAGGAGTATCCCTTGAGCTCAGGAGTTTGAGACCAGCCTGAGCAAGAGCAAGACCCCATCTCTACTAAAAACAGAAAAATTAGCTGGGCGTTGTGGCACACGCCTGTAGTCCAAGCTACTGGGGAGCATTGCTTGAGCCCAGGAGTTTGAGGTTGCAGTGAGCTACGTTGATGCCACAGCACTCTACCCAGGGTGACAGAGCAAGACTCTGTCTCAGGGAAAAAAAAAAGCTGGTCAGATGTAATTAAGCCTATGCATGATGAATACACGTATTTCTTTTATACAGGCCTCAACTGAGGTGCATTAGAGAAAAGAAAGAAAGGATGGCTTCAACTGAGCACTTTAATGCACACATTACAATATTTTCTGATTGTAAATTTTGAGAATATAAAAATTACAAAAGCATTCTGGTAAATATATTTTATGGTAAATACTTAGTAACTGTAATAAAATGCTGTATTTTATTTTGATAACTAACTTCTCACAAGGGCTTGAAAAGTCAGTTTTCTGTTTATGGTTACAGACCTGAGGTATTGTTTCAGGTACTCTACAACAGGTTACTTTTCTCATGTTTTGTGTGTCCAGGAAGAAAAGACAATTTTTTTTTTAAAAGAGTAAAAGTTTAAAATTTCTAGTTTTACAGCTTGAAAGGAGTTTCCACAGTCATTCTGAAGATATATTGCTGAGTTGCTGGGTAAAAGTAGTGAAAAATAAGACAATCATCCAAAAATAAGTTATCTTTTTATCTAAACTTATATAACTCTTCGAGAACAATGAGTTAAAAACAAATTTAAAAATTGCAAGAATTTCTCTTTTTTTACAAAGTCCCTTACATTGTAAAAATAATTAAAATATACAAATGTGGAACACATAGTTAGCAGGAGACTCTAAACATTTTAAGACTTTACATTTAATATTTAGTCCATATTCCAATATCTTGATGGATCACTGGCACAGAGAAAAGCATGTCTTGATGAGAAAAAGCAGTAGGGAAAAACGGTAGTGTTTTCTCTCCCATTGCACAGAGAGTCACATGTATGAGCCTGAATATCTGTCTTTGCCACCCATTACCCTGGTTACCTTAGTTAAGTGTGCTCTTTTAGTCCGAAGGTTTTGCAGAATTATGAGATTAGACCAAATAGCAACTTTTTACCCATTCTCATCTTATATTCCATTACTTTTAGAGGATGTGAAATTAAAACCACTTGCTATCGTCTGAATATTAGTCTTGCCCCAAAATTCATATGTTGGAACCTAGTAGTACTAAGAGGTGGGGCTTTTGGGGACATGATTAAGTCATGAGGGATTTCCCTGTCATGAATGGGATTAGTGTCCTATAAAAGAGGTTGAAGGGAGCTGCCTCACTATTTAGCCACATGAGGACACAGCAAGAGGCGCCATCTTGGATGCAGAGAGCGACCCCTCACCAGGCACCAAATCTACTGGTGACTTGATCTTGGACTTCCCAGCCTCCAGAACTGTAAGAAATAAATTTCTATGACTTACAAATTACTCAGTCTAAGCTAATTTTGTTATAGCAAGCACAATGGACTAAAACACCACTTTTTATGGTGACCTCTTTAAATAAAGTAAGACAAGAGGACAAAGGAATGAGCTCCTACAGCATGGGCCCCTATGGCATGGCACAGTGCTCAGCATAATCCTGCTCTTCCAGGGCCCTCTTCTTGTACTTGCCTAAATAGGCTCCATGGCCCCTGCCAGAGCAAAATCACCTGTGCATTCACACATAGTGCTTTGTGCTGTGAAAGACAGAGGTCAGAGTCAGGGGGAGAATCTATCGACTGCAGAAAACAGTCTGAATATCACCTGCAAAGGAGTGGGTGAATTAGGGTTAGGAGAGAAAACTGCTATACTCCTTCTTTAAAAAAACCAAACTGCATCTGTTCCAGGGTTGAGAGTAGATTTCTAGTCCTGTCCTAAAAAATAGAGGCCAGTTTTTATCACCTATGTGATTTCTGAACTACAGAAAAAAATACTTTAAAATATCAGAATTAATAATTCTGAGGGACTAACTACCATGCAAAGCTACCAGCATAGATGGCAAAGAAGCATATTTTATTTTACTTTGCTTTGGGTTGAAAAGCAGTTATTATAACAATTACACAATTCTTTGTTTTGACGTTTACAGTACCCACCTTTCCACTGCTGAAAAGTGTGTACATAAACTGAGAGGCAATCACAGACATCTGTTGGCCTCTGCTTAGTCACCAGATATTCTCTCAGAGTCGGATTCCCATTCTGAGGGAATTGGGAAGGACAAGATGAGACAAAGTTCACACTAACCACATCTGAATCAGGAACATTAACCTCTCAAAGTTCACACAGCTTTTTCTTGCTTCAGGGGAGAGAAATGTGTTTCATTGTGTGCATTAACCCCCAAAGCCATTGCTGTCTGCAGCAAATACAATTGAAGACTCTAATCAGATCAGGGGTTCAAGGAGAGAGGAATCCTATTTTGGCAGCATAATCAAGGACTTGAGGAAGAGCTCTAACACCTGCCTGGATCACAAAGACCCCTCCTGCTAATATCCAGGGTATGGTGGGAAGAATCATGCCCCCCTCAAAGATGTCCAAATCCTAATCCTCAGAATCTGTGAATATGCTATGTTACATGGCAAAGAGAAACAAAGCTTGCAACTGGAATTAAGGTTGCTACTCATGTGACATTAAAGTTAGGCGATTATCCTGGATTGTGGGGATGGGTCCAATGTCATCCACAAGGGTCCTTAAATAGGAAGAGAGAGTCAGAGTCAGAATCAGAGAAGAAAATATGATGACATAAGCAAAGTCAGAGTGATGCAGTTGTTGGCTCCCAAGATGGAGGGAAGGGGCCATGAGCCAAGAAATGTGGGCAGCTTCTAGAAGCGAGAAAAGGCAAATAAATGGGTGCTATCCTAAAGCCTCCAGAAAGGATCAAAGCTATGCCAGCATCTTGGTTTTAGCCCAGTGAGACCCATTTGGAGCTTCTGAACTAGATAACTGTAAAATAATACATTTGTGTTGTTTTAAGTCCCTAATTTGTGATAATTTCTTACCATGTCAAAAGGAAACTAATGTAAAGGGTGTCTGAGAAGAGAAAAGGAATGTTGATGGTTATGGAAGGGTAAAGTGCCAGCAGAGAGCCTGGCATAGGATGGGAGAGTCAGGTTCTGACAGAAAGTGATTCAGCCTGCAGGATACTTTGTTAGGTTTTTAAAAGTATGCCTATACTTAGTGACCATCTTCTATTTATAAGGCACATTTAAGTTCTTTCGCAGATCAGAAAAATAGACTTGGTGTTTTAAGGAATTTATAGTCTAAGTAGGGAAATAATGCGTAAATCTATTTAATTATTTCTTTGTTCATTCAAGGTTACTTAATAAATGTCTACAATAGTCCAAGAATTGTTATAGATGCAGTGGGTAACAAGGAACTAAGAATGGTGCCAAACCTTTATGTAACTCAATGACAAGTAGCTTAGGTAAATATATAAAGGAATGCAGGCAATGAAGGTCATTGTGCTATGAAAGAAGTTAAACATCACCAGAGCAGAAAAATAAACTCTACAGGGCAATGTACCACACCAGTCATAGTTATAACCAAATGAAGGTTACAGTTCATGAAAATTGAGTTCTCAGTAAGGTGAACATCAGAGACATCAAAACACAGGATTCTGCTTTGCTAAAATTGAGACACCAGCATTATGAGACTGAGAACTGGAATAAGCAAGAAAAAAATGTTAAAAAAAAAGACAAGGCCAAAGGAATAATATAAATAAGCAAACCATTTTGCATGATACATACAGTACTGAGATGAAGTGGGGGATATGTTTGGGTAGGTGGGTTGGCATTTGATTATAATGAACATTGGTGTTGGAACTGTGTTCTTTAGGTATTGGTGGTTTTGATTTGGGGAATAAGATATCGAACAGATGTGAAATATAAGTTTGTCTTTTGGGTTTGAATGAACTGGAGAAAAGAGAAAGCAGGCAGATTAATCAGGAACTTTCTGTATTATCACACACATGAGAAAAGAAGAATCAAAACTTCATAGTAGCAATAGAAATGGAAAGTAAAGAAGAAACAGTCTGAGGAAGGAATGGTTTTCCTGCCTCTGAGATAAATTCTAAAAAATTAATTCAAGGATGTAACAGAGATATTTACATTTTCAAAAGACTTTCAGACTTTTTTCTTTTGCATAGCTCACTTTATTTCACATTCTCCCACTGGTTCCTCCATTTAATATTTCTCTGATAAAAATATAATAAAAGTCAAGTACTAATAGATAATCTTATATAAATAAACATGAGTTCACTGTTAAAGGAGAGGAATTAATTGTCTTTATTATCTTTATTATACTTTTCTCAAAGATACAGCATGTTCTCCTGCTTTCATGTTGCCTCCAGAAACACTGACGTGAGTGTGTGTGTGTGTGTGTGTGTGTGTGAAAGAGAGAGAGAGAGGAAGAGAGACAGACAGACAGACAGAAGGACACAGAGAAAGACAGAGACAGAGAAACTGAAATACTGAGACAGAGAAACAGAGTGAAAGAGGAGAGAAAGAATATTGAGCACAAACACCATGTGTGTTACAGGGGAAAAGGGGAGGCCACATAAGATAATATATTACAAAAGGAGAAAAGCTTTAAAAATCTTGTTTGTAAAAATAATATACAAAGATTTAAATATATACACTCATAAAATATTAAAATCAAATAATAAATTTAAAAGTTGGAGTCTCTAATGACTGGCATTATAAAATGCACGTTCTGTGATCCATATTTCCTTTCATCCCATTCTGTAAATATTCCCCTGGAATTTCACAGGTTGCTGTGTGCTGTACTCAAATGAGTTTCCTCGTATTACAGTTACTGTGAATTTTCCCCTAATCATCCTGTGCACGTTTTTTAACTTATTTTGTATTGTGTACATTTAAGGTATACAACATGATGCTTTGATATGCATATACGTAGTGAAATGATTACTACAGTCAAACAAATTAACGTATCCATCGCCTCCCATAGTTACCCTTTGTGTGTGTGTGTGTGTGGGGTAAGAGCACCTAAAATCTCTTAGCAAATTCTCAGTATATAATACAATATTATTAATTATAGTCCTCATGCTGTACATTAGATCTCTAGACTTACTCATTCTACCTAACTGCGAATTTATACCCATTAAAACTTTTTATTTTAGAACAGTTTAAGATTTATAGAAAAATAGTGAAGATAATACCGTGAGTTCCCATATACTCCAAACCCAGTTTCACCTGTTATTAACATCTAATGTTATTATGGTATATTTGTTATAATTAAAGAACCAATACTGATACATTATTCTTAACAAAAGTCCATACTTTATTCAGATTCCCCTAGCTTTTAACTAATGTTCTTTCTCTGTTCCAGCATCCCATCAAGGATATCACATTACATTTAGCTGTCATGTCTCCTTAGGCTCCTCTTTGCTGTGATGGTTTCTCAGACTTTCCTTATTTTTGATGACCTTGACAGTTTTGAGAAGTACTGGTCAGGGGTATTGTAGAATGTCCCTCAACTGGGATTGGTCAGGTGTTTTTCTCATGATTAGACTGGGGTAGAGACCACAGAGGAAATGTTCCATTTTCATCACATTATATCAGGGACACATACTATTAACATGACTTATCACTATTGATATCACCTTGATCACATGGCTGAGGTAGTGTCTGTCAGGCTTCTCCAAGTAAAATTACTCTTTTTCTCCTCTTCTCATACTTAAGGAGGGGGGAGTTATACATCACATCCTTGAGGTCAAAGTATCTACATAAATTATTTGAAATCCTTTTGCATGGGAGATTTGTCTATTCTCCCTCAATTTTTAATTTATTCATTTACATATGTCTGTATGGGCTCATGGACATTTATACTTTAGGTTATTGCTATACGTTTTGTTTATTTTTTATTTTTTATTTGAAAATATTAAGAGGGTACAAGTGTTTTTCTTACATAGATAAATTGTATAATACTGAAGTCAGGGTTTTTTCTGTCCCTGTCACCAATGTAGTGTACATTATACCCAATAGGTAAGTTTTTATCCCTCATCCCTCTTCCCCCTGCCCCTTCTTAGTTTCCAATGCCTTTACACCACTATATGACTATGTGTACCTATCATTTAGCTGCAAGTTATTAGTGAGAACATGTAGTGTTTGTTTTTCCATTCCTGATATACTTCACTTAGGATAACATTCTCCAAATCCATCCAAGTTGCTTCAAAAGACATTATTATATTCCTTTTTATGACTGAGTAGTACTCCATGGTGTATGTGTATGTGTGTGTGTGTGTGATACAGACACATACACACACACTCCACATTTTCTTTATCCACTCATCAATTGATGGGCACTTAGGCTGATTCCATATCTTTGCAATTGTGAATTGTGGTGCGATCAATATTTACACTCAAGTATTTTTTGATATAGTGACTTCTTTTCCTTTGGATAGATACTCAATAGAGGGAATGCAGGATTGAATAGTAGGTCTACTTTTAGTTCTTGGAGGAATCTCCATATGATTTTTCACAGTGGTTGTACAAGATTACATTCCCACCAACATTGAATAAGCATTCCTTTTTCACTGCATCTGCACCAACATCTATCATTTTTTGACTTAATAATGGCCATTCTCAAAGGGGTAAGGTGGTATCTCATTGTGTTTTTAATGTGCATTTGTCCGATAATTAGTGATGTTGAGCATTTTTTCAAATGTTTATTGGCCATTTGTCTATTTTCTTTGAAAAAACTCTGTTCATGTCTTTTGCCCAATTTTTTAGGGGGTTATTTTTTTTTCTTCTTGTTGATTTGAGTTATTTATAGATTCTGAATATTAGTCCTTTGCCCGATGTATAGTTTGTGAATTTTTGCTCCCATTCTATACATTGTCTGTTTACTCTGTTGATTATTTTCCTTGCTGTGCAGAAACTTTTTAATTTAATCAAGACCCATTTATTTATTTTTGTTATTGCTGTATTTGCCATTTGGGTCTTAGTCATAAATTATTTGCCTAGTCCAATGTCTAGAAGAGTTTTTCCTATATTTTCTCTAGAGTTTTTATGGTTTCAGATCTTACATTTAAGTCTTTAATCCATCTTTTGTTAATTTTTGTGTATGGCAAGAAATAGGAATTCTGTTTCATTCTTCTGCATATGGCTATCCAATTTTCCCAGCACCATTTATTGAATACGGCATCCTTTCCTCAGTGTATGTTTTTGTCTGCTTTGTTAAAAATCAGTTGGTCATAGCTTGCATGGTTTTATTTCTGGGTTCTCTATTCTGTTCCATTGGTCTATGCCTCTACATTTATACCAATACCATGCTGTTTGGGCTACTATATAGCCTTGTAGTATAATTTGAAGTCAGGTAATGTGATGCCTCCAGACTTGTTATTTTTGCTCAAGTTTGCTTTGGCTATTCAGGCTCTTTTTTGTTTCCATAAAAAGTTTGGATTTATTCTGATGGTTATTGCACTTTGGGCAATATGTACATTTTAACAATGTTGATTCTTTCGATCCATGAGCCTGGGATGTTTTTCCATTTGTTTGTTTCATGTATGATTTCTTTCATCAGTGTTTTGTAGTTTCCCTTGTACTACATAAAAGATCTTTCACTTCCTTGGTTAAGTTTATTCCTAGGTATTTTATTTTCTTTGCAGCTATGGTAAATGGTATTGAGTTCTTCATTTGACACTCAGCTTGACTGTTATTTGTATATAAAAATGCTACTAATTTGTGTACATTGATTTTGTAACCTGAGACTTTGCTGAATTTATTTAGTAATTCTAGGAGTTTTTGGTGGAGTCTTTATGGTTTCTAGGTACCATTTCTAGATCATATCATTGGTAAACAGGGATAGTTTGACCTCCTCTTTCCCAATTTGGATACCCTTTATTTCTTTCTCTTGACTGATTGCTCTGGCTAGGACTTCCAGTACTATGTTGAATAGAAGTGGTGATAGTGTGCACCCTTGTCTTGTTACAGTTCTTAGGGAAAATGCTTTCAACTTTTCTTCATTCAGTGTGATGTTGGCTGTGGGTCTGTCATATATGGCTTTTATTACTTTGGGGTATGTTCCTTCTATGCCTAGTTTGTTGAGGGTTTTTATCATGAAGAGGTGCTGGATTTTATTGAATGCTTTTCTGCACCTATTGGGATGATCATATAGTCTTTGTTTTTACTTCTCTTTATGTGGTGAATCACATTCATTGGTTTGCATATGTTGAACCATCCTTGCATCCCTGAGATAAAACCCACTTGTTCATGGTGATCTTTTTGATAAGCTGTTGGCTTTGATTTCCTAGTATTTTGTTGAGGATTTTTGCATGTATTTTCATAAGGGATATTGGTCTGTAGTTTTCTTTTTTTGTTGTGTCCTTTCCTGGTTTGGTATCAAGGCAATCCTGGCTTTTAGAATGAGTTCCTCCCTCCTTCTTGATGTTATGAAATAATTACAGTATATTAGGTGCCAGTTCTTCTTTGTAGGACTAGTGAATTAGGCTGTGAAACCATTTGGTCAGGAGCAATTTTTGTTGGGAGATTTTTTACTGTTTTACTCTCACTACTAGTTATTGGCTTGTTCAGGATTTCTATTTCTTTCAGGTTCAGGTTGGGGAAGTTGTGTGTTTCCAAAAATTTATCCATTTCATCTACGTTTTTAATTTGTGTGCATAGAGGTTTTCATAGTAGTCACAGATGATGCTTTGTATTTCTGTGGTATCTGTTGTAATGTCCCCTTTTTCATTTCTGATTGAGCTTATTTGAGTCCATTCTCTCCTCTGTTTCTGGTAAATCTAGCTACTGGTCTATTGATTTTGTTCATCTTTTCAAATAACTAACTTTTTGTTTCATTGATCTTTTGTATTGTTTTTCTGGTTTCCATTTCACTTAGTTCTGCTCTAAGCTTTGTTATTTCTTTTTTTCTGTTAACTTTGGATTTGGTTTGTTCTTCTTTTTTCAGTTCCTTGAGTTGTGACATTAGGTTGTTAATTTGTGATCTTTCTATCTTTTTGATGTAAACTTTTAAGGCTATGAACTTCCTTCTTAGCACTGATTTTTTTGTATCCCATAGATTTTGGAAATTTGTGTGTCCTCTTTGTCATTCAGTTTGAAAAAATCTTTTAATTTCCATCTTAATTTCATCATTGACCTGAGGATTGCTTAGCAGCAGGTTGTTTAATTTCCATGACTTTGTGTAGATTTGTGAGTTTCTCTTGGAATTGATTTCTAGTTTTATTGACTGTGGTGTGATAATATACATCGTATGATTTCAAATTTTCTGAATTTGCCAAGACTTGTTTTGTGACCTAACATATGATCTATCTTGGAAGATGTCCCATGTGCTGATGAGATGAATGTATATTCTGTAGTTTGGGGGTAGAATGTCCTGTAAATGTCTGTTAGGTCCATTGGTTCTAGAGTCCTGATTAAGTCCAGTTTTTCTTTGTTGATTTTCTGCCTTGATGATCTGTCCAGTGAATTCAGTGGAGTGCCAACATTACCCACTATTATGATGTTGCTGTTTATTTCTTTGCTTAGATCTAGTAGGATTTGTTTTAGGAATCGAGGGTCTTCTGTGTTAGGTGCATATATATTTAGGATTGTTATATCTTCTTGTTGAATTGCTCCATTTATCATTATATAATGACTGTCCTTGTCTTTTGGTTTTACCATTGTTGATTTAAAGTCTATTTTATCTGATATGTGAACAGCTACTCCTACTTACTTTGAGTTTCCATTTACATGGAATATTTTTTTCTATCCCTTTACCTTAAGTCTATGAGAGAGTCCTTGCGAGTTGGGTGAGTTTCTTGGAGACAGCATGTACATGGATGGTGTTTTTCCATTCATTTAGCCAATCTATATCTTCTGAGTGGAGAATTAAGACCATTTACATTCAATGTTGGTATTGATATTTGAGACACTGTTCTGTTCATCATGTTGAATGATACCTTGTTGTTTTGTTTTCTCCCTTGTGCTACTGCTTCATAAGAGCTGTGAGCCTTAACTTTTGGCTGTTTTTATACTGATGGGTATCATTTATTCTCTTCCATGTAGAGCATTTCCTTTGGGGTAGGACTAGTGGCAACAAATTCTGTTAGTGTTTGCTTATCAGGGAAAGACTTTATTTCTCCTTCATTTATGAAGCTTAGTTTTGCAGATTACAAAATTCTTAGCTGGTAGTTATTCTGTTTAAAATGGGATGGCAATGTCTTCTGGCTTGTGAGGTCTCTGCTGAGAAGTCTGTAATTAGTTTGATGGATTTTACTTTGTAAGTTACCTCTTGCTTTTGTCTTGCAGCTCATAGGATTTTCTTCTTCATTTTGACTTTAGCCAGATTGATGACTATGTGTCTTGGTGATATCCTATTTGCCATGAATCTTCCAGGTATTCAGTGACCATCTTTTATCTGGATATCTAAAGCTCTGGTGATATCAGGGAAGTTTTCCTCAATTATTCCCTCAAATAAGTTTTCCATGCTGCTGTATTTTCAAATCCCCTAAATAACCCTTGCATTCCTTTCAGTTCTGTTATATCTTTTCTTTTGTTATCTATCTCTTTAGAAAATTTTTCGTTCATGTCCTAAATTATTTTTTTGGTTTCCTTGTGTTGGTTTTCAACTTTCTCATCAATCCCATTCATCTTATTTGCCATCCATATTCTGAATTCCATATCTGACATTTCAACAATTTCCTTTAGGTTGGGGTCTATTGCTGGAGACCTGTTGTGATCCTTTGGGGGTGTCAAAACAGCTTTTTTAAAAAATATTTCCAGAGTTCTTATACTTATTTCTTCTCATCTGAAACCTATTCTCTCAGCTCAAGACATATAAGTTGATGGTGCACCTGATCTCTGCTGGTGACTCCCCTAGTTAGTGCAAAGAAGGAGAGGTCCCTGGGTTGTGCATTTGCATCCTACTCTAGAGGATTTACCCCAGAGGGGACGGGTGGATGCACTGTGTGTGTTTAACACGGCTGGTCTCCTGCATTTCCTGTCTCACCGTTCCCCTGTGGTTGTCAGTGGCAGCTGATGCTGTAGAGTGAGTGATTGCCCCACCTAGTTCTGTCAGCAGGGGTGATTGTTGGCCTTGAGCACTGCCCCACTCAGATCCATGGGCAGTGACATTTATTGGCCCACTCCAGCTTGAGCACTGCCCCACCTAAGTCCTTGGGTGGCAGAGATTGTCAGCCCATATCAGTTTGACAGATGCCCCACTCAAATCTGTGGGCAGCAGTATTTGTTGGACTGTGGTAGCTCAAGCATTCATCCCACCTGATTCCCCTAGCAGCAGTGGTGTCACATGGCTCTTACCCACAGGACTCATGGGAGTTCTGGCCTCCCTGCTCTCTCCCCAGTCCAGCAGGGGCAATGGGGAGGCAGTAGCAATGTATCTGATCCCAAGGTATAGGCAGCATTCTGGGTCTGAGATTTCAAAATGGTGCCAGACACAGTACCTAGGGTTCTCAAGCCAGTAGCTCCCCACTATGCCTTCTGTCTGGAGCAATGCCACCATATAGTCTCCAGTCAGCTCCTTACGTCATTGCTGAGGCCTGTTATGGTGGAGGGTCCCTCCAACAGCTCCAAGAGCAATGACCTTGCAGAGAGTGTGGAGCCCCATGATTCTTTCCTCTGTCCCTTCCCCATGTGAAGCCACCTTCCCTGAGTACCTCCAATCCTGCAGAGGGGGTCACCTCTCTTCCCACTTTGGGTGCCTTCTGTTGACTGTCTGTTGGTTCTCAATGCTCTCTCTCAGACGATTGATCTGAAGGTGAACGTCCACTTGCCACTTTCCAGCCTGTCTGTGAGAGCGGAGTGGACGGGCTGCTTCTAGTCCACCATCCTGGCCCCCACCAGTCAGATCCAGGATTTAACAATGTTCTGGGTGTTGAGGTGCCCTTGAAAGTATGCTGTGGCTGGGCACAGCCACACATGGAGCCTGGAGCCCCTCTGGGGTCCTCAGCCCACCCAGTGCCCCACCCCTCTCCTGCGTGGTAGAGCACCTTAGCCCATGACCATGCCTGAGCAGCTCTGCTCTGGTGGCGACTCCTGCGTTCGGTTCCCACTTGTCCTTCCAGGCACCAGAGGCTGGGGCAGCACACATGAGGTTCCTCTGCCCTCCCTGACACTCAAGTACTGGGCTTGCACCCTATTACTGTGCATTTTAATCAAGCTGGCTGCTCTGCCTTAACATAAGGCCTACTACATTCAGATTGGAGATGCCTTTTCCCTTCTAGAAAATCACAGCTTACATATGAATCTAAGAGAAAAACTTGAGCAACTTAGAAAGCAGCACATTATTTCAAAAGAAAACCCAGCAGGGAAGGGCTCATGAAGTTGGTGGACTTGTTATTTACATGGATGCCTTACATCAAATTATTATTTGCTCCCTTGGACTTTAAATTATTGCTTCAATTATAAAAATAAGCCTAATTATTAAATACTTTATTTTATAATTTTGCTATTTTTTGACTAAGTGATTCAATTTTTTTAAGGTTTGCTATATTCTTTAACGATATCTGTGTCCATATTATCCCCAAGGGAACATGTTTCTCCATTCTATAAAGAAAATACTTATTTATTATGTAAGTGAGATATATCAGCATTAATAAGCACATCCACAGATATGTTAGCAATAATGTTCACATTCATGTGCCCACAACTACTCTTGGTATTCATTCTTAGTCATATCACCTTGTGTTGGTCTGTATGGCTATCTGCCAGTCTACTAGGGAAAAAAATGGCAATAGTTACATTAGTTCTCTGGTATTTTATTTCATTTTTATTTTTTATTTTTCACATTAGTTCCCTTGTAACTGTTGAACTTATAACTGCCAATTCATTTAATTAACACTTATAGAATATTTGTGCTAATTAGGTTCTGTTAGCCTTAATTCTAGTAAAAAAGGCACCCAGGGCTACACCAGGAAGTGAGTATATTATTGTGAGGCAGTAAAGTGCCTGAGGCAGCTGTGTGTGCTGCTCCTGTTTTCCCTTTTTACTCTTGACCTTCCTGAATGCTCCTGTCTACCACCTGACTTTCTCCTCCATTCAATGCATGTCTTCGTCTCTAAAATTAAGACTTTGGCTACTATCTTGGCAACTTCTCTACTATGGTAACAACATTAGAGACTGCTTTAAGGAACACCATACCCCAGCATGGCCCGGCCTTCAAGATGGGTCAGGGAGCATCTCTCTTCACACCTGCCCCACCCCCAATCCCCAGCTGTCCGAGCCTTGTGGGTGCATCAACTCTCATGTTTCCTCTTAATTTAATGCAGTTATTATTGCTCATGCTAATGAACCAGACTTTAGCCCACCATATCTTTTGTTCACCATCACGGTGCCTGTGTAACAAGGATTTCCAGGAACAACCCCTGCAACAAGATGGCTAAAGGCACTAATTACATTTCTTCATGAGCTGATACAGCTTCAGATTTTCTCCCTTCCTGCCTTATCTTCACTCTCATTCTGTGGACTGCCTCTGACCACTGTCCCCTCACATACACGCTTCCATCCTTGGCTGTCTAAGACGTGGGCTGCAGTGACAATTCTGGTGGGTGTGAAGAAAAACAGACAGAAAGGGAGCCAACTACCACATGTGGTCGTTCTTCTCCCCATTCCTGAGCCCGGGAGCTGCTTTCTCAGGTAACAGCCCTAATCTTGGACCCACTTCTCCCAACTCAAGTGCTTTGAAAATTAAGATCATTCACCCTTCATTATTTGTGCACTAAAAGACCCACCATAGAACGAATATAGACCTTTATCTCTCCCTATCAGATTATAGAAAGTGAAGGCAGAGAGGTGAAAGGACTGGAGGAAAAAGCCTCCCACCAACACCCCCAGACACCTGTCATCCTCCAAAGAACCACAAAAGCCTTCTACGAGTTAGGTACAACAAACCTTTATAAAACACTAATATATTACTGGCAATATTTGCCACAGAGCTTACAAAAATGAGTAAGATATGAAACCCCCTTTCAAGAAGCTCTTGGTCTACTTGGGAAAGATGGGCACATGAAACTAAAATGCAATGTATCATGACAAGTGTTGCAGCTTAAAAATTATATAGGATCCTATAGAAATTCAAAGGTCTGAAACAAAAAGGAGTTCTTTGCCTAGCTGCCAGGGCTGTGTGTGTGTGTGTGTGTGCCTTTTCAGGAAAAATAGACCACAAAGTATAATGGGAAAAATTGAGGTTTTGGTTTGAATCTTAGTTCTGCCATAATCTGAGTAACTGTGGTAAAGTTATTTAAACTCCCCAAGCTTCCATTTTCTTACATGTGAAATAAGGATAATAATACCCCATTTATATCTTACATGGTTATTATGGAAATTAAATTAGAAAATGTAAACAAAGCTTCTAAACCCATTTCTAAAAACAAAGTTAAGTTTCATAAATATGTGTTCAATTTAAAGGAATTAGTTAAGTTAATGCTTAAAATGAATTTGTTCATAGAAATAATGGTATATTTTTGGTTGGTTAAAAAGGACAATTATTATGGCTAATGCATGCCCATTAACTATGCCTTCAATAGGCTTATTGAATGGATTATGTACATTACAAGTATTTTAAACATTTTATAGGTTACTGAGTGTTCAATTTCTAAGCAAATGATTTAGAAAAAATTTTGAAAAATAAGACATCTCAGACATGCATATATTTAAAAGGCTGCTTTGAAGTGTGATACTGTCTTCCATTAAGACAAAATTATTTCATCCAAAAGAAATTAGACCTACATTTTGAAAAAGATGTATAGTTCATAGAGAAATAGAAGAAAAGGATTAAATTAAGTGTTGTCATAGCAAATAAACACGTTACTAAGTCTTCAGATTACAAACTTATATTTTTTTTAACTTTCAGAATTTTTTTCTATCATTCTAGTGCCAGAACACCAAGTCTCAATTTAGATGTGAAATTGGTGCTATTATCCCCATTTTATAGATGGGAAAATTGAGGTACATAGAAGTTAACTTGCCCAAAATATCAATGTTACTTAGTAAAAGATTTGAGATGCTAAACCAAGCATGGTATTAGGACCTGTGTTCTTAAACACTATAGTGTATAGCCCAGCATGTGGAGAGTTTGAGTTATAGATGTTGCTCTCCAATTATTCCCTCAGACATTGTACATACAACTGAAGAACAAAGTGAGATAAAATATGTTATTTCTTCAGTTTTGTAGTTTTGTAAACTTAATGAAACAAATGATTGAATAAACACTTCCCACCAATAATTATTTCAAAAATTGGCTCTCAAGAGGAGCAGAAATGTAGCTTATGCTTAGTTCAGCAGCCTGCACCTGAGTTCCTTCATTTGTATTCTGCACACTAGTGACTGGCCTGATTGACCATCATATATATGTCGAGTATCCACTGTATACCAAAAAATTGATGGACTCTAAATGAAAAAGAAATATATTCCTGCCCCACTCACACAGCTTAAAGTTTAGGTAAGAAAACTGAATATCCACCTTGCCTTTCTCAGAACACTCACCGAAAACCCATTTACAGAATAATTTTAAAAATGTAGAAATGGGATTATGCTGTCATTCCTCAGAAATTAAAGGAATCCAGGTTGGAAAGGAAGAAGTAAAACTGTCTTTATATGAAGACTACATGGTTGTCTATGTATATGTGATGGAATCTACCAAAAAAAACCCTACTTGATCTTGATATATAATAAATCGGACATTAAAGGCATCAGTATAGTAAGTTTTCTGGATACAAGATCAATATACAGAAAAAATCAAATGTATTTGCATGTACTAGAAACAAATTATTGGAAATTGAAACTTAAAAAATACAATTTGCAGTAGCATCAAAAAATTCAAAAATTTAGAGTTAAGTTTGACAAAATATGTATAATGCCTGTACACCAAAAATTATGAAACATAGCCGAAAGACATGAAAGCCCTAATTATATGGGAAGTGTTATGGTTACTTTTATGTGTCAACTTGGCCAGGCCTCAAGATGCCCAGATAGTTGATCAAGCATTATTGTGGGTGTTTCTGTGATGGTGTTTTGGATGAGATTAACATTTAAATTGGTAGACTGAGTAAAGCAGATTGTCTTACTTAGTGGGAGTGAGCTTCATCCAATTAGTTGAAGGCCTGAACACAACATAAAGACCAGTCTTCCCAAGCAAGAGAAAATTCTCTAGTTGACTGCCCTCAGACTTCATCTGTAACATAGGATCTTTCTAGTTCTACAGTAGATGACTTGAGGCTGTAATTTCAGTATTGGCTCTCCTTGGTCTCCAGCCTGCTGGTCTACCCTGCAAATTTTGAACTTACCAGCCTTCATAATCATGTGAGACAATTCTTTAAAATAAATCTCTTTATAAATAAATACATATATATATTTATACACACACATACATATACACATACATTTTATTGGTTCTGTTTCTCTGGAGAATAAACAGATATACCTTGCTCAAAGGTCATAAAATATAATATTATTAAGATGTCAGTTGTCCTCACAATGATCTTAGATTCAATGAAATCCCAATCAAAATGCCAGTCAGGATTTTTTTTTTGTGTAAAGTAATTAGCTCATTGTAAAATTCATATGAAATTGCAAAGACCTAGGATAGCCAAAACAGTGTTGAAAAAGAACAAAATTGGAATACTAATCCTACCTGATTACGAGATTTATTATGGGCCAGGTGTGGTGGCTCATGTCTGTAATCCTAGCATTCTGGGAGGCCAAGGCAGGAGGATCACTTGAAGTCAGGAGTCCAAGACCAGCCTGAACAAAGAGCAAGACCCTGTATTTACTAAAAAAAAAAAAATAGAAAAAATTAGCCAGATGTGGTGGCACATGCCTGTAGTCCCAGCTACTTGGGAGGCTGAGGCAGGAGGATCTCTTGAGCCCAGGAGTTTGAGGTTGCAATGAGCTATGATGACACCACTGCACTCTACCCAGGGTGACAGAGCAAGACTCTGTGTCCAAAAAAAAAAAAGTTATTATGAATAAAGCTACAGTAATCAAGAAAGTGTGATATGGGTAAAAGAGAGAGAAATAGAGAATTAGATCAATGACACACAGAATGGAATCTAGAAATAGACCCATGGTATATGGACAAGAGATTTTTGACAAAGGGGCAAAGTTGATTCAGTGAAGAGCACATGGTCCTTTCAAAAAATGAAGCTGGATCAATTGGATATACATAGGCAAAAAATTAACTACAGTCCACACAAAACACCAGACAAAAAATTAAAAATTGGTAGTAAATATAAGTGTATAAAACACAAAACTCTAGATAAAAACATAGGAAAAACTGTTGAATTTGGTTTGCTAGTATTTTGTTGAGGATTTTTGCATCTGTGTTCATCAGAGATATTGGCCTGTAGTTTTCTTTTTCTGTTGAGTCTGTCTGGTTTGATATCAGGGTAATGCTGGCCTCATAAAATGAGTTTGGAAGTAGTCCTTCCTTTTCAATTATTTTTGCAGAATTTGAGTGGGATTGGTAGTAGTTCTTTAAATGTTTGGTAGAATTCAGCAGCGAATCCATTGGATCCCATTTTTTCTTGGGTGGGAAACTTTTCATTATGGCTTTGATCTCACTACTCATTCCAGGTTTGTTGAGGGTTTTTTTTTCTTTTTCCTTTTTTTTTGTTTTTTGGTTTGTTGAGGTTTTCTATTTCTTCATGGGTCAATCATGTAGTATGTGTTCAGGAATTTATCCATTTCTTCAAGGTTTTCCAATTTGTTGGCATATAGTTCATTATAGTCTCTTATGATGCTTTGTATTTCTGAGGTCTCTGTTGTTATATTTCTTTTTTCATTTCTGATTGTATTTATTTGGATCTCTCTTTTTTCTTAGTCTAGCTAAGGGTTTGTTGATCTTATCTTTTCAAAAACCAACTTTTTATTTCATTGATCTTCTGTAGTTTTTTTGGTCTCAATTTCATTCTTTTCTGCTCTGATCTTTACTTTCTAACCTCCTACTAACTTTGGCTTTGATATGTTCATGCTTTTTTAGTTTCTTTAGGTACATCATTAGGTTGTTTATTTATAGTCTTTGTACTTTTTTGATATAGGCATTTATGGCTACAAACTTCCCTTTTAATGCTGCTTTTCCCATACCTTATAGATTTTGGTATTTTGTGTTTCCATTTTCATTTATTTCAAGAGATTTTTAAATTTTCTTCTTAATTTCTTCATTTACCCATTGGTCATTCAGGAGCATATTGTTTAATTTCCATGTATTTTTGTATTTTTCAAGGATCCTCTTGTTATTGATTTCTAGTTTTATTCCATTTTGCTCAGAAAAGATACCTGTATGATTTCTATTTTTTAAATTTTTGTGATCTTGCTTTGTGCCTTAAGATATGGAGTATAGTATGTTCCATGTGCTGATGAAAAGTATTCTGTAGCAATTGGGTAAAATGTTCTGTAAAAGTCAGTTAAGCTTATTAGATTTAGTGTGTAGTTTAACTCCACCATTTGTTGATTTTATGTCTGGATGATTTGTCCATTACTGAGAGTGGGGTGTTAAAGTCCCCCTTTATTATTGTATTGCAGTCTATTTCTCCCTTTAGATCTATTAATGTTCACTTTATATACTTGGGAGCTCCAGTGTTCGGGGCACAGATACTTACAATTGTTTTATCCTCTTGCTAAATTGACCCCTTTAACATTATATAGTGACCCTCTTTGTATTTTTTTTATGGTCTTTAACTTGTAGTCTATTTTCATTGTTGTAAGTATAATGACTCCTGCTCTTCATGGTTTCCAGTTGCATGGAATATCTTTTTCCACCCCTTCACTTTCAGTCTATTTGTTTTTATAGATGAAGTGAGTTTCTTGAAAGCAGCATATAGTTGGGTCTTGTTTCTTTATACATTCAGCCACTCTATGCCTTTTTTCCCCCAGAATATCACAGGGGTACAAATGTTTTGGTTACGTGAATTACTTTTGTACAGTTTGAGTCAAAGTTATAAGTGTGTCCATCACCCAGATAGTGTGCATTGTATCCGTTAGGTGTAAATTTACCAATCCCCTCCTCCCCTTCCCACCTGCTTGATTTCCATTGGGTTTTACTTCCATATATGCACATGAGTGTTGATCAATTAGTTCCAATTTAATAGTGAGTACATGTGGTGTTTGTTTTTCCATTCTTGTGATACTTCACTCAGAAGAATAGTCTCCAGTTCCTTCCAGGTTGTTACAAAAGGTATTAGTTCACCATTTTTTTATGGCTGAGTAATATTCCATGGTATACATATACCACATTTTATGAATTCACTCATGTATTGATGGGCACTTGGGTTGTTTCCACATCATTGTGCTGCTATGAACATTCAAGTGCAAGCATCTTTTTGATAAAATGACTCTTTTTCTTTGGGAAAACACCCAATAGTGGGATTGCTGGATCAAATGGTAAGTTTACTTTTAGTTCTTTAAGGTGTCTCCGTACTACTTTCCATACAGGTTGCACTGGTTTGCAGTCCTACCAACAGTGTATAAGTGTTCCTTTCCACATCCATGCCCACATCTGTTGTTTTGAAACTTTTTGATAAAAGCCATCCTCACTGGAGTTGGATGATATCTCATTGTAGTTTTGATTTGCATTTCCATAACAATTAGAGACATTGAGCATTTTTTCATATGTTTATTGACCATTAGTCTATCTTCTTTTGAAAAGCTTCTGTTCATGTCTTTTGCCCAATTTTTAATAGGGTTGTTTGATTTTTTTTCTTGTTGATTTGCTTGAGTTCTTTGTGGATTCTGGTTATTAGCCCTTTATCAGATGTATAACATGCAAATATTTTCTCCCATTCTGTAGGTTGTTTATTTGCTGTATTGATTATTTCCTTGGCTGTGCAGAAGCTTTTTAATTTAATCAGGTCCCATTTATTAATTTTTGTTGTTGCTGTGATTGCCTTTAGGGTCTTCATAAATTCCTTGCCTAGGCTGATAGCTAGAAGAGTTTTTCCAACATTTTTTTCTAGAATTCTTATAGTTTCATGCCTTAGGCTTAAGTCTGTTATACATCGTGAAATAATTTTTGTGACTGCTGAGAGGTGGGGATCCTGTTGCAATATTTTACATGTGGGTATCCAATTTTCCCAGCACCATTTATTGAATAGGGATTCTTTTCCCCAGTGTATGTTATTGCCTGCTTTGTCAAAGATCAGATGGCCATGTGAGGATGGTTTTATATCTGGGTTCTCTTTTCTATTCCATTGGTCTATGTCTCTGTTCTTGTGCCAGTACCATGCTGTTTTGGTTACAACAGCCTTGTAATATAGCTTGAAGTCTGGTAAAATGATGCCTCCCAATTTGTTCTTTTTGCTTAAGCTTGCTTTGGCTATCTGGGCTCTTTTCTGGTTCCATATGAAGCATAGAATTATTTTTTCTAGATCTGCAAAAAATGATTTTGGTATTTTAATGGGGATTGCATTGAATCTGTAAATCACTTTTGGTGGTATGGACATTTTAACAATGTTGATTCTGCCAATCCATGAGCATGATATGTTTTTCCATTTGTTTATATCCTCTGTTATTTCTTTCCTCAGTGATTCATTAGTTGTCCCTGTAAAGGTTTGCACCTCCTTGGTTAAATACATTCCTAGGTATTTTATTTTCTTTGTTGCTGTTGTGAAGGGTATTGAGTCTTTGATTTGATTTTTAGCTCAACTGTTTTAATTGGAGAATTGAGACCACTTGCATTCAGTGTTATTATTGATAAGTAAGGACTTATTACTAATATTTTGTTGCTTGTTTTCTAGTTGTTTCAAGGCTCATCTCTTCCTTTCTTGCTTTCTTACAGTCTTCCTTTGTGGTTAAATGATTATCGCTGATGGTATGTTTAATTTTTTTTTTTTTTTGATGAATGTATTATAGGTTTTTGTACTGTGGTTACCATGAGTCTTACAACAACATCTTATTGATATAACAAGTTGTTTCAAAGAGATGAAAACTTACCTTAAATCACACATACATACAAAAGATTAGAAACAGAGATCAGAAAAACACAAAAAATCTCCCCTTTACCCCATCCCCCCATCATTTTGACTTTTTGTTGTCTCGATTTATATATTCTTATATTACCTAGCTCTTAACAGGTTGCTGTAGCTATTATTGTTTTTGATTGATTTGTTTTTTGGGCTTCATACTAGACTTATGAGTGGATTGCACACCACAAATATAGTAATAGAGTATTATGGGTTTGTCTGTGTACTTAATTTTGCCAGTGGGTTTTATACTTTGAAAAGTTTTCTTTTGCACATTAGTGCTTTTTTTCCTTCAAATTGAAGAACTCCCTTTAGCATTTCTTATAAGATGGGTCTGGTGGTGGTGAATTCTCTCAGCTTTTGTTAGTCTGGGAAAGACTTTATCTCTCCTTCATGTATTAATGACAATTTTGCAGGATACAATATACTTGTATGGCAGTTTTTTTCTTTGAGCATTTTGAAAAATATCTTTTCACTCCCTACTGGCCTTTATGGTTTCTACTGAGAAGTTTACTATTTGGCTCATGATTCTGATGGCTGAAAAGTTCAAGATTAAGCATGTGCTGAGGGCCTCAGGCTGATTCTACTCATCAAGGAAGGCAAAGGGGAGCTAGTGCGTGTGGAGATCAAATGGCAAGGGAGGGGTGGGGTGCCATGCTCTTTTAAACAATCAGCTTTCATTGGAACTCATAGAGTAAGAACTAACTCACTCCCCACCAGGGAGGGTATTAATCTATTATCAATGTATTGATTCATCTACCTATCTACCTATCTGTCCTTCTATCTATTTCCATATATCCATCTAAGATATTTACTAGATGTTAACAGTAACTAGTTTGGCATGGAGGAATTAGGGTAATTACATTTTCCCTCCATACACTGCATTTTTTTCTGTTATATATTTATATAATGTATTGAACCATTTTTACAATAAAAATTAAGATTATTTTGAAGGGTGCAATTATTTTAAATTGATCAATAAACAAACTTTATGTGCCAACTAATAGAGGAGTTGGTGAGTGTATGCACTGAATTGTGTTACCCAAAATTCAGGTGTTGAGTTCTAATCCCCAGTGTGACTGTATTTGAAGTTAGAACTTTAAAGGAGGTAAATTCAGATTAAGTGAGATGAGGCCCTAATTCAATAGGACTTGTGTCCTTATAAGAAGAGGAAGAGGCACCGGGAATGTTCACAGCCAGAAGAAAGGTGACCATCTACAAGCCAAGGAGAGAGCCCTCACCAGAAACCAACCCTGCCAGCAATTCAAGCCTCTAGAATTGTGAGAAAATAAATGTCTGTTCTTTAAGCCATCCAGTCTGTAGTGTTTTGTTATGGCATCTCTAGCAAACTAATACAGTGAGTAAGTTCATTTATGTTATCATTAAAAATAATAATTCAAATATATATGTATTGACATAGAAAAGGCCTTTCATGCATTAATAAATAACAAAAGCAAACTTCACGGTAATATACATTAGGATTCAATTTCTGTTTTCAAGAAAAAGACAACAAAACATAATAAATTACATTTATTATGTACATTTTTTATATATTTATAAAGAGATACACACCACATAATCAGACAATTGACATTGTTTTCCTCAAGATTAGTACTATTGGGGAAAAGAGCCAACATTTTTTTCTTTATATATTTCTGTATTGCTTGAAATGTTACCATAAGCGTGCATACTTTTGCAATTAACAAAATACAAGATTAATGAAATCTTATATTTTGAAAAAATAACAGAAAATATGCTTACTTAATGCTTGTGTGGTATATGCATGTTGATTTCCATCTATTAATATATGTCATGTATCCACCAGTACTTTGTCAGAGATCCTGAATCTTTCTGCAGAGTTATCTTTTTTCCTCATTAATGAAAATAATGTAATAATGCTTCCTCTTGTGTTTCTAGCAATAATTCTCAATTTATTTAATCACTTCGTTATTTTCAAAGAGTGATTTTTCTCTATATTAGTGCATGCATACACATATGTGTATGCAAGCATGTGCATTTAAGTGGGCAAAATAGGTGGTCTACAAGGTTTATCTTTCATTGTATTTTAACTCAGAGTTGGCTATGGAACAGGAAAAAATGGAAAGAATCTCTTTTACAGAGAATTGTCAGGGCCTCTATTATGTGTTATATTCCCTATACTGCCTAATTATAGGTAGTAATTACATTAGACAGCTATAAAAATAATTTAAAGTGAGAAATCCAAGGGGTAAAATATTACTGGTAGACACTTTTCTTCTTCTCAATACAAAATTCCCAGTGTAGAGAAATGGTAACTTACCTAAAACAAGGTTGATGAAACACATTAGGAAAAGCTCAGCATTGAATGGTTGCCTGTGGAAGGCGAGATGGAATTTATCAAGTAAAACAGGAGCAGGGGTCACAGGGCCAAGAATTAAAAACAAATGCAAATCTGCGAGCTGTTATTTTAAAACCAAAGAAAAGTAGGTTACACAAGCCACTTCCATTTTTAAATGCTACCCCTCTGGTGGTGCAGGGGAAACCTTTGCCCACTTGTCTTTTTTGCTAAAGATGCTGTTTATCCACGGAGGCAAAGAGTAATATTTGAGGAAGAGGTTTTACAGATGCAATTACAGCAAGACGCTGGGGCTCGGGTCTGCACGTGGGTAAACACGTGCTTTCTCACCCAGAGAAAAGTTTAGTTTGGCAGCCTTTGCTACAAAGCATGACTCTGATCCTAGAGAAAGCCAAAACTACAGAAACCCAAGTCATCTCCAAAAATAACATCAAAATTAAAGCCTTGAAACTCCTCACGCTTGTCATGCTGTGAACCATGATGCTCCAACGCTCAGGACCCAAAAGGCGACGGAATCCTCAGCATTCTTCTTGTACATTGACTTCATTGGGCATCTCAGCAATTAGAAAAGGCTGTATTCTGACGTGAGCTTCGAGAGTCAGTCATTAAATGTAAATACTTCTAGAAGCTTCTAGAAAAAAAATAGAAGAATATCTTTGAAACCTTAACTAGACCAAGATTTCTATAGGACAAATAATTGATAAAGTGAACTGTATCAGAATCTATGAAATTTTCTGATTATCAAAAACATACTCTTAAGAAGATAGAAATGCTAGCCACAGAATGGGAGAAAATATTTGCAATACATCTATCTGAACTCTAACTTATAGCTACAGAATATAAAAAGTTCCTACAGATTCAATTATTAAAAAGACAAATTTTTAAAATATTAAGCAAAAGATTGAGTGATGTCTTCATAAAGGAAGATTATAAAAATGCTCAATAAGCACATGAAAAATGCTCAGTATCATTAATCATAATGAAAATCCAAATTAAAACAACAATAAAATATCACTTTATACCTACTAAGGTATATGCAAATAAGCCCAAACACCAAATATTGTAAAGCATGTGAAGCAATGAAAATTCTAATAATTGCTGATGAGGTTTTAACAAGTGTGCAACCACTCCAGGAAACTCATTGGCATTTTCTTATAAAGTTGAACAATATACTTATTCTATGATCCTGAAATTTCACTCATAGGTATTTACCCAGAAGAATTTAAAATATATATCCACATAAAGGCTTATATACAAATATTTGTAACAGCTTTGTTAATAATAGTAAAAAACTGGAAACAACTCAAACATTCATTAACAGGTGAATAGATAAACAAATCATGATATATTCATAAAATGGGTTAGTACTTTAGATGTTAGAGTGCTATTTCTATATCTTGATTTGGGTAATAGTTACACAGATGTATATGTTTGTCATAATCAATAAACTTTACACTTACAACTATGCATTTTTCTATGTATAAATTTTACTTCAATTGAAAAAATTAAATACATTGCTCTACTACCCAATTTAACCACTTAGAAAATCTCAATATGCAATCAAGGATTGTGGAGGTAGGTAGAAGAAAAGCTATTATGAGTACTATTTTCTTTGCAGCACATCATTCTATTTTTCATGACAATTAGGATTTTAAAAATTTCTTAATTAATTCATAATAACTGCATATATTTATGGGGTACATATGATATTTTGATACATGCATACAATGTGTGATGATCAAATCAGAGTATTTAGGATATCCATCTCCTCAAACATTTATCATTTCTTTGTGTTGGGTACATCTCAAATCTTCTATTTTTCCAATATTTTAAAGAAATGGAAGTAAAAATATTCCATACATGAATGAGAACAAATTTTACTTTTTCTGGCTTTATATAAGAAAGCAATACAGGGATTCTTTGGGTCCTGGATAATTGTTTAGTATTTAGTCTAATAATTAACATTAAATATTGTTATGGCAGTCTACATTAAGAACCTAATAATGTCATCAGACTGCACAAAGGTTTAGCTAGGGGCATAGAGAGTCCCATACAAGTATTCTCAGGAACTTGTTCTGCAGGGAGCATTGGGGTGGCAGATAAGGTATTGGGTCTGAAACCTCTGAGCAGTCTTCAAGTCCAGCCACAGAGGTCATTCCTGCAGGTCACTCAGTAGGCTGTACAAGAGGAGAGAAAGATTCTTCTGGGACTTCTGAGCCTACTTTGCAGGTATTGCTTAATGTACTATTTATAAGTACCCTGAGATTGGCATGACAATGCCTCCCTCAGGATGACTCTCCTTTTCCCCTGATGCATTTTATCACAAGTTACATGAACCACTGACTGAAAGTTGACAAGGAACTCATTATGGTAGAAATAATTTGTTTTCTCCAATGGCTATGGAGTCCAACTTCACACGAGGTAGTTTCTTCCATCTGTAACAAAGAGCTGAGCCATTACACGGGATCAAGAAGAAGGGCGGGTGAGCTGCTCTGTGGCTGGAGCTTGCTCAGGTTTGTAGTGGGGCTGGGACTGGGGTGGGGTGGGGGCCATTTTCTAACCAGAGTAGCTACTGTGTACTTGCCTTGGTTTTCCTATTTGAACGTGGACAAAATACCAGGCTCCTATCCCCTTCCATATAGCTTCCCCATCATGCTATTGATTTCTGCAAATGAAATACTGCTCACTTAAAAAGAAATTGTAGAGTGGATGTTTGTGGACTTCTGAGGAAAATTTTTCAGCCAACTCCTCAGTTTACAGAAGCTTCTCAGTTTCCCCAAATATTAGTAGAAATCCCTGGCAGGCCTGGAAAGCTAGTATTCAGATCTGCAAACACATTTGTATTGGAATTGAAAATAAAATTGGTAATGATATGGCTCGTGTGCAGCAAGCAGACTCATGACACCACCACAATTTCAGGCAGTTCTAGAAAACTCTGCCTGAGGAAACTTTAGCACTATGGACTGCATGAGTTGGATAGAACAGCAGCAAAAGATCAGACAGGTATGTTAACGGAAGCTCCAAATTTATGTCCTATAATAGGGTGTTCTTTATTTTGTTCAAATAGAAAATCTCCCTGCAAACCCAGCACTTCAGAAACGTACAGTCTTTTCCAAAGGTAAAGTTAAATTTCCAGGGGAAAAGTTATAATTTTGAAATATTGACAATAACTTCAAGACTCTATTTCCACCTTTGTGAACACCTTGAGATTCTGAGACACAAGATTGAGAATGGCCAGTTTAACCACAGAAGCCATCAGCATTATGAGGGGAAGGAGAGGCAACTCACGAACTCCCTGGGGACGTGAGCTTCTCCTCAGGTCAGAGAAGTCTGGGACTAAGCACAATTCCTATCGCAAAGTGATGCTTAATCTGCGTATATTGAATTTAGCTGAGCTGAGCCAGAACTTCAGCTAAGGTCTTTTAACTAGAAAGTCTTTCCTCTTTGCATTAAACCAGTAATAGTAATAGTTGCTCTCCTCACCATGCAAGTTTGGTGTGAGTATTTCATAGAAAAGCACTTTGTAAACTACAAAGGACTATTATATACACATCAGGGATAATGATGATGATGAATGCGCTGATGACAATGAGCACAACAGTGATGATACTATTATAAAGATGTCTGTGACTAAGTGAGCCTCAGATGTGCTAGCCATTCAGTTTGGTATATGTAAGGGAAAGGTATATGTGCATGTGGGTAGGTGTGTGGGGGCAGAGGAGCTGGGTACTAAAACGGACTTGAGAGAGGTAGAATGCATCTACTTACATATGCAGTGACATTACCATAATTTACACAATTGAGTCTCTGCCAAAGTGATCAGAAGTAAGACGCTATGCCAGGAACCTCTGACCCGGGGAAGACACCAATAGAGGGTATTTTCCTCTTTTGGTGAAAATGAAAAGAAAACTACAGTTTTCAGGGTTGCCAATCAATGATATTTTGTCTGCATCTCAACTTGTTTTTCCTTCTGTTGTTTGAAACTTTCTGTATTTGCATGTTATATTTGAAAAAAGAAGATTCCACTCCTGGAAAGAATATCTACTGTTGGATGAGTTGCTTTAATCCAGTTGGTGCAAATGACAAACGTCAAATGGTAATGTTCATTCTCATTGCAGCAATTTGGCATGGCTAGTGTTTCATGCTAGGCTCTAAACTTTAGCAATTCACTAAGCTAGGGGAAACTAAGTTTTTCCTCTTTTTTCTTTTATGTAAATGTCTCCATTTCCCAAATCACAGAAATTACATAAGCAACCATAAGGCATCCATCTCTGTATTTGCCAATGTAAAAATTGAAAATAGAAAAACAATTTTCTAGTAAAATATAATCTCTTATACTAACTCACCATTTTAAAATTTTCAAAAAGCCTCACAAAATCTCTGAAATAAATGAGTATATTATTCTCATTTTTGGGGGGGGGCAGAATTGAGGTGTTAGTATTTAAGGAGCAACTCAAAATCAAAATGGTGTTATAACAGGGAAAAACAAAACTAAAGCCCATATATTCTGACTGGTAGCACTGTCAGCTTTCCTCTGAACCATGAAGTTTCTTTTGAAATATCAGTGTGAATTAAGTCAAATTTTGAAGGAAAGGCAATGTTGATTCTTATTACCAGGCATCAATGGAAAGCATTACTTTAGTGGAATTTTAATAATATTTTTAAACTTCTGGGTTGGAATGTAAAGGCCATTTGCTAAATGCAAAATGGAGGATTAAAGATGGTTTGATACTTTTCCAGATATGCTCATAAAATCAATGTCAGGCTGTTGCTGTATGTTCAGAAGGGCAGCTTGGTATGGTAGAAGAAGGACGCATCTAGTAAGCTCTCAAACTCTTGGGCCACTCCAGCTCTTTCTCTTAGGCTCAGTGTAACCTTAGGCAAGTTATATATCCTCTTGAATCTCAGATTGCTTATCTGTCAAATGGGAATGCCAATAGTATTTATCTCTCAGGACTGCTGAGGCTGGAATAGGTAATGGTTGGGTACACAAATAGGAAGCACACAATAAATATCGTTATCCATATTAAAGGGAAAAGAACATTTGATTAAAAGTCTGAAACTTGTATTCCAATCTCACAAATTAGCTGTGTTGTTTTGAGAAAGTGAATCAAACTTTGTAAGCCTCGGTTTCATTATTTGCACATTAGAATGCTTGTGTTGATGGTTTCCATGTCATTTAGGACTTTTGCAGTTGTTAGTGACATAAAAATCAACCAAAACATGCCTATGCTAACAGGAAAAAAAACAAACTCTGTAAAGCAATTTAAAGAGGTTTATTTTGAGCCAAACATGAGTGTCCATAGGCCCAGGGAGCCACATCCAAGAATCCTTAAGTGGTCCCAAGGAGATCGAGTAACAGTTTGGTTTTATACATTTTAGGGAGACAGGAATTCTAGGTAAAATTATAAATCAGTACATGGAAGGTATACATGGGTTTGGCCCAAAAAGGCAAGACATCTTGAAGAGAGGGCTTACAGGTTATAGGTGGAGTCAAGATTCTTTGCTTTGTAATTGGTTAAAGCAATAAAGTTTGTCTAAAGGCTTGGAATGTTTTAAATTAAGATAAGGAAGTCTGTTAATCCAAGACAAACCACAATGTATAGATTCAAGTGATCTGTTAAGCAAATTGATGGGCTGCAGGTGTGATTTAACCTTTGCCTTGCATGGCCTTAGGTCCTATTAATAATTTAGTATCTTATTGTCACAAAAAGTCTGTTTTATGATCTCTGTTTTAACCTTATTGCTGGTCAATCGTATCTAAACTCCAGGGAGGGGGCATAAGGAGGCATGCCTGACCTCCCTTCCATTCATGGCCAGGAACTCAGTTTTAAGGTTTTTCTGGGGTCCTCTTGGCCAATAGCAGGTTTGTTCAGTTGGAAAGGAGGCTTAGGATTTTATTTATAGTTTACATCTACATGAAAAAATACTTACTGCCTCATGCAATGGAAAATTCCAAGTGGTGGCTTAAGACGTGGCTAAATTCAGGGCTGAAACATCACCCCTGAATGGCATCAGGACTTGGTTTCTATCTCTCTGTTCTTCCTTTTACTGCATATGCTTCAGAAAGCCAGTACAGCACAAGAACAGCAGGCATGGTATGGAAGCAGCACGAAATTACTTGGCAGGTCGTCATGAAGTTTAAATGAGTCAAGAAACATAAAGCATTTAGAACTCTGCCTTAGTACCTATTATGTGCTCAGTAAGGGTTAGCTATTAGTATTATTTGCCTGCAGGCTTCACCTGAGGGCAAGATGATGAGTGCAGCTCCAGATTTTACATCGTTTTAGATTCACGAATAAGGGGAAAGAATATCCATCTCAGTTCCAGAAGTCTCAGAAAAATTTTAAGGCATCTGATGATTTTGAGAGAACTTGTACACATCCCTGAATATTGTATTTGGATTGGCCAGATCTGAATCATAGTGTGTAAGTGAGCTCAGGTCACCCATCACTGGCTCCACTGACAATGAAAGTACTACTCACCAGTCTTTTTGAAAAAGGGATGCAGTTTTCAAGAAATGACACAAGTTGTAAGAACCTAAGATGCTAGCATCACACGCACACAAACACACACAGTGATATGTACATATTCTTAAATTTCAATATAAAGGGCATTTTTTAAAGTCCTGTGTCAGATTAAATTATTATTCATAATCTGTGGCAGGTATAGAATTTCCCTGCTCCCCTCCAGTCAGGAATTAATTTGCTTATTTTTATTCCTTGATTTTCAAATTTCAGTCTCAAATCACTACCCACACTACCACTTCTCTGCATAAAAACTCTGACAAATAAAGCCAGGGTTGTTTGGAAAATGCATGGCATGAATCGTGCGGAGCCACTGTCTTTTACGGATTTAGCTTTTTAATTGACTTTGCATGCATCAATTCTGCCTTCCAGTAAGCAGACACAGTTCCCAGGGATTGTCAAAAGATGCCTGTCTCAAGCAGATCTAATCCAGTTGGTGCCATTGAAAAACCTTAAATGGCAGCTTTCATCTTATTTACAAAAACTCTCTGGGTTCAAGTTACATTCTAATCCCAGTTGCTATATCAGCATTATGGCAGCAGAGGTGGGGGTGGGCTTGGGGGCTGTTTTTGGCTAAATTTTTGTTTTCTTTCCTTTTATGTAAATTATTACCTCAAGCAGAATCCTATAATGGAGGGCAGTATCCAGGTCTGCAGGGCAGGTTGGCTTTGGACCCAAACTCCTCACCAGCTATTCCTGAAAAATAGCTGAATATATACATAGTATTTAAAGTTTACTGTTCGTTCTTTGCTGAACAGAGAAGGCTGCAGCCTGTGATGGAGAAACGAGTTTATCTGTGTATCTTTTTCCAATACTACTAGGGAAAATTCAATCCCTTGGCTACATCTACAGATCTCTATAACCCAAAGTAAAACTATAACCACTATAACCATAATGGTGACATTTTAGCCCTAGTTGCTCTCCAAAATAAACAATGTAGTGTCATCACAGTTTTATTTTATTTTATTTTTGTGTCCAAACCCACACTGGACTTGTTATCCTTGTATAAAATCTCATTCAGATTCTCAGCTTCCCATCCTGCCATATACTCTGTGTGTATGTCTGAGTGTAAAATGATACCGATCACCTTGAGTTTGGTTCCCATTCATTTCCCATATAGGATTTGGTCAGTCCATTTTTGCCTTTAAAGGTGAATAAAGGGGTGGGTGAGGGGGAACTACCTGACAAGTATAGAACATGCACTGTGCTCTATAAACACTACCTCATTTAATCCTCACCATAACCCAGGGAGTTGTTGGCTTTTATTATTCTTACATTGCAGATGAGTAGACCTGAGGCTTGGATGCTGTAAGTGATTCTGTGAAGGTCAGACATCTAAAGGATGACCTGGCTGGGATTTGGTCAGAGATTGCCTTCTCCCTTAGACCACATTGCTTCTGAGCCATGAAGATGAAGAAAAGAGCCTGGCTTTTCCTTGCCTGCTTTCCTCACCTCTCTGCACCCTCTATGCCTGTGTCTTAGCTATGCCTGGCACACACAGGACAGTCACTGGAGACTTTAGTAATAGCTTACAAAAATCTGTTACTCTCATGTCTCAATTAGATTCTACTTTTACCAAAAGCTATCTTTGGTAACATAGTATGATCTGAGCACCCTATTCCTCTCCATAGCCCAACCACCCCCTCTGGGTGTCATTAGACATATGCTGTCAGTGCTTTAGGCATTATCCTTCTCAGGGACTCTTTTGCAATACTCTGGGTAACAAGGTGATCAGGATCAGATTATGAGGGATCATGTGCTAACAATTGACTGCAATTTCAGCCATCAGAGCTTTACCCCAGTAACAAGCTGCTATCTGTGCAGCCTGAGAACAAGGGCATGCCAAGGGCTACAGGGATAGTGAAATAAAAAGTCAAATGAGCATCACATTGGGAGACAAGAGAAACTGGGTCCAAATCTCTGCCATCTGTCCTGGGATGAGTAACATAACCTCTCAGAGCTCAGTTTTCTCATCTATGAAGCAGAGATAACAGCATCTTATTTTTCGGCATGGCATAAGATTAAATGAGATGACAGAACCCTGGCTTTTGTAGATGTTCTATAAAAGGCATCTCTGATCAATATTACTTCTCTACCCAGTGCTATCTGGGGAGAGGATAGTGAACTGTATCCAAGCTAGACAGAATCAATGGGTCACTCTGTCAGTCACCAGCACTGATGGCTAAGGGCAATCATGTTCCCAATCCTAAGGAGTTTCTAACATAACAGGTGAGAAATCTCAAACACATGAAAGATTTATGAAGCACTAAAAAAGATATATAATCAAGTTGAACAACTTGTTAGAGCTTTGTAGAGCTAAGCACATAAGTGCCAACAGGAAGGCCAGAGTCATAAAGTGACCTGGCCCAAGTGGGATTGGTTTAAAATGGGCAAGAATTTAAGAAACATGAGGAAGCTTGATAGACCAGTCCTTTAAACCCATTTTGGTACTGTCACTTGTCCTGTGCAGTGCTGAGGAATCTGAATGTTGCACAGCCCAACTCTCTGATGATTCTTACATTGTGAACAGAAGAAAACTCATTATCCTTAAAAACATCCCTATGAGCTATATTTTATTCCCATTTTATATATGAAGAGACTGAGACTCAGAGAAGTTATATATCAATAATTCCACTGAGGTCACAGAGCTAGTACAAATCGCTAGAGAGAACCAAAATTCACACCCAAAGCTGCCTGATTCCAAAGCATGTACTCTTTCCACTGGAGAATAACTCTCTGCGGTCATTCTCATATCTAAGCCAAGTATGTGACTTTAGGTGCCCAGGTGTCAATTCTTAGCCTGATATTGGGCCATGTGGTTGAATTTCTTAACAGAATTTTCTTTGAAACCTTCCTTATCCACCTCCTGGGCCTTCTCCACTGCTAGCAAAACATAAGGATTCAGAATTCCATAACCACTTCAGAGTGAAGGCAAGTGGCACAAGTTTAAAGCATTTCATTGGCATGCCCTCCTCCCTTGAAATAAAATTTGATTCTGTTTTTCACATAACATGTGCACACACGTTGTTTACCATGAGAGTGGCTCTCTGGGCCTTTGGGAAGCCAATCATGGGTCCTCAGCAGAGCCCAGATCAGGCTTTTGCCTTTGTTTAGATAAAGCTTAAACCCTGCTTTACAAACCCCTGCCCACACCCAAGGAAAGCTGTGAAAGGCTTTTCCTCTTCTCCAGGGACGATATTCAAAATAGTTAACACCAGTATGGGCTAATGGTTGAGCAATGATGGGAGGGTGCAGGGTGCCCGGGGAAGGCACTTAGAGGGCCCATCATAGAAACTATCGAACAGGAGCACTTCAATATTTTAACAAGCCTCATGGCTGTACTCATGTGCGGCCGCTGAATATCATTTCTATCTTTCTTGCCACTTTACTTATTCTCTCAGAAATGCCCGTGCTGCTGGGGGTGCTGTGGAAGTTTGGGGATACCAAGCACTGGCAGAGTTGCTTTGACCACAATTGTGCCGGGGCTTTGCCTGTGTGTGAAGAACTTCATAGTCCTCAAACTGCTAGTCGTGGGTGGAGCTTCCGTAATAAGCCAAAAACAGGGGGCTTGGGTCTCCCACCTTCTTCAAACTCTCACTTATACTTGCTTCGTTCTTTTAGACATCATTAGCTATAGCTCACTTCAACAACACCCACCGCAACAACAGCCAGTAATACTTTTTAAAAATATACAATCAGTATAGCTTTCTGAGAAAATTCTTGTCACGAAGGCCTCTAAAAAGTGTTCCTGTTCAGTGTCCTCAACTGCAGAGATGAACTGGGGTTTGTCAGCCTCACCTCTTATCACGGCCCCCACGTAAACAGCAAGACAAATGTACGACGGCGTCCCAACAAAGCAGCCGAAGATAGTGCAGTAAGCCAGGACAGACTGCACTCGGATGGCTCTTCTGTGAGAAATGAGCTATTTTCTAATAGGCTGACAGAAACAAGCAAGGTTGTGTAACCACCAAAACAAACAAATAAAAACCACCCAGTTTAAGAGGCAAGGCAGGCCATGTGATAGTAAGTTTGATAGGACTGGGACCCCTCCCCCATAAGTGCAACTCTTTCTAATCTTAGGTTAAGAGGAGTTACTGGAGTGAAGTTATTTGTATAACCCACAAGAAGACCTCCCACCCCCACATCCTTTAATTGCATTAGGTCTGGAAAACTTAAAATGATTTTTAAGTGTTCCATCAAAATCAGGATGCTTATCACTCTGGTTTGGCTACTAGCCTGCATTTAGCTCCTGGTAAATCTCTGTTGCTGAGTCTCTGTCTTGGGGGGAAGGAGGGCTTCTTGGGGGAGGAGTGCGTGTGCACACACTCACTGTTGTACAGGAAGATTTGCAAACGGAGGAGTGGATTAACCCCTGGTGTTCCAAAGGTGTCCAGGAAAATAACTCAAATAGTACCTATATCTTAAAATTCATGGGGGATGACTACACCTACTGGCTCTTAAAAAAAAAAAGATCCGTAAGGGGGAAAAGAAAGCTCAAAACCTTTGAAATGCCTTAGAGGCCCATAGCTGAGGAACTGTTTAGTAGGAAAAGATTCGCTGTGATCTGCCCACTTATCAGTGATGCATAAGATGAGGAATGTCTTTAATGGCTTCTTTACCTAAAGCTTGTTCAGCACTCTAATTATCGCTGATATGAAAGGATGCCAGGCAATATCCTAGCCGTTTACATTTCTGGGTTCAAATCAAACCAATTCCATTGGACATTTATGTGACTTTGGACAAAACATTGATCCTCTCTGTATCTCAATTTCATTATGAGAATATTAAAAATATCTTTCTCATTGCCTCATAAGATTGTTTCCAGAACTAAATGACGTTAACAACGCACGGCATACAGCAGGTTTTATGCAGTCCTTAGTTCCATTTTCCGATGGTAATTGCAGTGGGCCACGCCCATGGACATCTCAAAGTGAGAAGAAATGGACAGGTCCTAGTTCTTGCAGTACAGAAGCAGGTATAGGGAAGTTATCTAAGTATGAACCATGAGAATGCCAAAACCTGGAACCCAGATGCTAATCCTTGCTATGCAGGGCGTGCCCAATAGTGAGGAGGATGAGGGGAAGACAGAGCCTGGGGGCTCCTAGTTCTGGACTCCTTTTTAAAACTGGCAAATTCCTGACCCCCAGGGCTGCTGACCATTGTCTCTACCCTGGGTACACTCATGTGAGGGACACCAGGTAGGTGTTCACTCAGTTGCATCCTTCACCTAAGCCACGCTCATAAATTTTGATATTTAATAAGAGGTGAGGGTAGGACTGATCAATATAGACGAATTTCCATTCCACAATCTTCATATCCGCTCTAAGCTTTCTCAGACCTCAAGCTAAGACTCACTTATACCACCATCTTCCAGTCCCAAAATTGGCACCAAAAAAATGACTCATTTTTATAAATCATGAATACCCCCTTAAACAAAGAGTACGAGTTACTAAGACCTCACACACTTCTATTGATTGAAATCCCTCTTAAGCCCTGGAAAAATAAGCCTGATAGATCTTAACACAGTATTTTACAAAGAGGTATTGTTAACAGAAAGCACTATCAAATGATTTAGATTTCAGGAAAGCACACACTGAACTCCTGTCTTTTAAAATGTCATTGTGAGAATTTCCCCAGGATCCTCAGAGTCACCATTTTACCTAGTTAGTAGTTTTCCTTGGCAGCTAAAGTCATAGCAGAAGAAAACATTCTGTTTTTCTCAAGTTCTCATCTCGTGATGCCCACACTACTCACAGAAAGAGAAAAACATTTCCCACTCTGTTGAGCAGAATAACACCCCCCTCTGAAATTTCTACTCCCTAATCTCCAAAACCTATGAATACGTTATCTCCCGTGGCCAAAGGATATGGATCTTAAAATAGGGAGATTACCTTGCATTATCCAGGTGGGCCTAAGCAATCACATGAGCCCTTAAAAGCAGAGAACTTTGTCCTGCTAGGGTCAGAGTAACGCAGCAGAAGGAGAGAGAGAGAGATGAGGTGGTGTGGCGAGGTCCCAGAGATTCAACGTGTGGGAAGATCTCCGCCCCCGTCCTGGCTTTGAAGATGAAAGAAGGGGACTGTAAACCAAGGAATGTGGTGGTTCTCTAGAAAGACTCCTGCATGACAGTCAGCAAGGAAATAGGGACCTCAGTCTTCCAACTGCATGAAACTGAATTCTGCCAACAACCTGAATCGTCTTGGAAGTGGATTCTTAGAACCTCCTCATACCAGCTCAGCTGGCTAACACCTTGATTCTGACCTTGTGAGACTATGAGCAGAGAGCCCAGTCCAGGCCAACCAGACTTTTGACCTACAGAACTATGAAATAATAAGTGTGTATTGTTTTAAGATGCTAAATTTGTGATAATTTCTTATAGCAGCAATAGACTAATATTTCCACTGAGCACTTTCTTCTTTCCATAATGGCACAAGTGCAGTCAACAGCCCTCATACCTGGGGAAATTTCAGTTCTGTATGGAACCTGAAGCTGGATAGTCGTCATTTGGGGGTGGACGGTAGAGAGGAGAAAGAAAAAATACAGGCCCACCTCTCCTTGGAAGCTCTCTCAAACAAAAATTATCCATTATTTAGATTAAGGACCAATACATAAGAAAAAAGAGAATTTCCCAAAATCTGATTTGGGAATTGTTAAATAATCCTGAAACAAATTAAGTAAACAATGTTATTCCTTTGGTTCCAAATTACGAAGGATTGCTACCATTAAAGATTTAAATAGTACCCTGAGACCTAAAGCATGGAAATATATTTCAATTGAATTGCAAGCTTCTATCTTATCTGACATCAAGAAAGATTCTACTAGAATACATTTCTAATGCTTTCTCTGCACATAATATTAAATAGTTTGGGGAGATAAGAACTCCTTCTGAAAAAAAACAGAGAGGTTTTCATAATACAGGAATTGAACAGAAATATTTTCTTCCTGGAAAGGTCAAATATAGCTGTGGTGTAAAGGCAGATGACTATGGCAATGCAAAGTAAATGAAGAGTTGTCTTTACCTATATGAGGAGTAAGTGACTTATGTAAGAATTACATCCAATAGGACATATAAAGCTAAGAAAGTTCACTAACACAGAAAACTCACATTGCAGAAACATGGTTTTGATTATGAGTTTTTGATGATGCAGCCAGTGGAGGCTATGACTCATCACTTATGAGGTGTAGAAATGGGTGAATCAAGATGTTGCTTGCTCGGGAAAAGGAGGTGTGAGTCACAGTAAACAAGTTGCTATGTATTGTATGAATAGTAGCAAAAAAACTACTCGAAACACTGAAAATCTTGGTTGGAGGTTGGAGGAAACCAAGATAGGAAAGGAATATTTACTGAAGCCAGACTAAGAGTTCTTCCTTCCTAATTCTCTTGAGAAAAGTAGAAAAGACAATACTACATGAATCCAATAGAGTAGAAATGATGACAGTAATGATATTTGGTACAAATGTGGTCTTGCCTGGGCACTTTACACGCAAACATGCAGGCACAAGCCCTTTGAGATAGACGTGTTTGAGGTTTACTTGAGTTTATTGTGGTCGTATTTCTTGGTGCAACTTAAACACATGCTATACATTTTCAGACCTTGTATATCCACAAGAAACAGATGCTTCTTGGAAGTACAGACACATAGATTTATTTTGTTCAAGTCAACAAGGTGAAATAAAAGAGTAGAGTATTTTGGGTGAAGTCTTTAAAATTTTCCATCACACCATCTGCATTCCCGTTCAGTCCCCAGATTACTTGGGAAAGCAGTACGACTTCACTTTCAGGCCAAAGTTACTCAAAATCAATTACTTAAACACTGCCCCAGTGGGATTATCTGAACTTGCAGGACCATGTGTGTCTTTTATGTTTACAATTTCTTTTCTTCTTTTTTATTTAAAAACATCTGAAGTATTTCAAGCTTTTAGAAAAGTACAAAGAATAATTTATTGAACAGCTTTGTAATCACAACACAGTTTCATTAAAATTTACTTTTTGTCAAATTTGTAATTAGATCTGCTATAAGAATTGCTGAAGCTATCTGATTGGTCCCAGAGAGTGACTACACACTTTAGTTTTTATATTTTAAAACAAGTATAGAATTTATAGGTTTGGGTTTAGCAATACCTTGTCCCATCTGTGATACCCCTTTCTGAAGAAATCACTGTTAGTTCATTCAACTTTCTAAAAAGAAAGCAAGGAGAGCTTTGCTGGGGAATTTTTTTAAAAATATCATTTCTTTGAGTCAGATACTTAGTATTACATCTTTGTCTTCTTGATCCTCCCTACATTAAGTACTATCTTCTTTTACTTAAAATGAGTCACTCATCTTCTCCCACCCCTCCCCCCATATAATGAGATAGTCACTACTGAGACTGCTAAAGAGCTATAATATATCCCCACCTGACTTGACGCCTACCAAAGAATACGTCCCTAGCCTCCCTGGCTGTCCTTTGCGGTCTCCCCTTAACAGGAACTCGATCATCTTCTCCTCTCTCCGATTGTAATCCACAGACAAATTTTCTTTGTCAGTGAACCCATCAATACCTGAAGGGTATCTCTCTTCCACTCCCTGGCTCTATTTTTCTTCTTATCTCTGCCATTTCTGAGTACACTTTGAATTCTTTGCTCCCAAAGAATATATAAGATAGATCTTTAAAAACAACTAAAAGAATTAAGACCCTTCTTGAATTAAGCTCAAGTATCCTCTTAAAAATGTACACTGCTGGCTGGGCATGGTGGCTCAGGCCTGTAATCCTAGTAGTTTGGGAGGCCGAGGTGGGAGGATTTCTTGAGGTCAGGAGTTTGAGACCAGCCTGAACAAGAGTGAGACCCTCTCTCTACAAAAAATAGAAAAATTAGCTGGGCCTGGTGGCTCACACCTGTCGTCCCAGCTACTGGGGAGGTTGACACAGGAGGATCACTTGAGTTCAAGAGTTTGAGGTTGCAGTGTGCTATGATGATGCCACTGCACTTTAGCCCAGGAGACAGAGAAGAGAGAGATCCTGTCTCCAAAAATAAAAATAAAAAATAAAAAAATTTACACTACTGTGTGGTAATGGTTGCTCGTGTCTGTCAATGTCTGATTAGCTTAGCCTATCAGAATTTAGAAGAGCTAACATACTTTATTATTGAGTACCTATTATGTGTAGGTATTTTACAAAGGAATAAAGTAGATACCTGTCACTTCTACAAATAAAGACAAAGGAGTGTTTTCCAAAATTAAGTAGCTCGTCCAGATTCACGTAAGTGTAGCGAGGAACTGACTCCCAGTCTGGCTGCCTCTGAGTGTCCTTTCTGTAGTTCTGTGGTCTTTTTCTCAATGGAAGGGTTGAATACATACATCCACTCCTCATAAGAGCAAGTAACATATTCTGTCTTCCATGGCCATAGACAGTACCTCGAATAAGGGCCAATTGTCTTACAGTTCAGGCTGTTGTCCACAGGTCAGACTGCTAGTATGACAAAAATAAGCTAATCACTCACTACTTGCAAAAAGTTTAGGGGCATAACCTATGTACCTTTTCATTCCTTTATTTTGATAATAGCACTTCTTGTATGGCTGTATATGGTTAATTCCAATGGCTTGAAGAATTACTTTATAGTTTAAAAGAAATTCTAAGAGGAACTGATTTGTTAAGCTAGTTTGATTCAGAACACATCTTTGGATACATGGATATAAAGGCTTGAAAACTGCCCTGAAGATTTGTTTTTAATGAAATGAATGCTTATGAATAACTTAAATTTTCCAGAGGTCATGGCCTCAACAATAGGTTAGAAGGAGAACATCCTCTCTGATTCTCTGTTGGTCTTCCAGGCTGTTGACAAGTACTGGTAATAGGAAAGGAATCCAACCCTCCTTTTCATTTCAGTTCAGCTCTTCTACTTCCAGCCTCAATTGGAATAGGATGGCCTATAATGTGAAATCAGGATTTCTTTTAAAGACAGAAAGTTTCTGGGACATAGTATTGTGAACTTTGTGAAAAGTTCAATTTGGACTCATTTTGTTTAGGTGAAGGGTCGGGTCATGTCTCATTTCCCCCAAACTAGTTCATCCATCTCAGCCTCTGAAGCTAAAGGAATTGAATCCTGAAACATGTTTTATTACTGTTTCTTTAGGATAGTGAAGGAGACTTGGAATTTAACATCCCCCCAAAGCTGAAGAAGTTAAAGGCCCACTGTGTACTCCAAAATCAAAATCATCTGTTCAGGGAAGAATGAGACTTCCTGTGGAAAGTACAAACTTTAAAGGTTTCCATTTTCACTGCTCATCTGAAATAATGTAGAATTTATGATTTCATACTACATGCAAGTAGGAGAGCCTCCTATTCAATGGTGGGTTATCCCCATAGCTTTTGTGAGTGTCAGCCTAAGGGTGGAGGGCAGCCAGTATAGGTCCAGATGTGTGTGGAAACAGATGTGCTTGCCTCTCTTGTGGAACCAGAGAGTTGGAACTATGGGTGTAGAGTTTGTTTTTGCACTCCAGTTCCCTTGAATTATTTTAAATGCTATTATTAAATGGCTGCTATCCTTTTAAAGGCCTTCACCTATTTCACCTATTTATGGATGTTGCTTTTCTGCTATTTTGGACTATGCTTCATTGTAATACAAATAAGTTATCATTTTACTTGGGGGGTCATATAAAATCTTTATCCATATTGATGTTTATTAGTACTTTTCCCTGTAAGCTTTTTGTTTTTTTTCCTTTGTGTGTGTGGGGCATGGGGTGGGGAACTGTCATAGTCCATTTAGTATTGCAACAAAGGAAAACCTGAGGCTGGGTAATTGATAAAGAAAAGAGGTTTATTTGGCTCATGGTTCTGTAAGCTGTACAAGAAGCACAGTGCCAGCATCTGCTAGGCTTCTGATGATGACCGCAGGCTCCTTCCACTCCTGCTGGAAGGTGAAGAGGAGCCAGCATGTGCAGAGGTCACCTGGCAAGAGAGGAAGCAAGGGGGTAGGGGGGAGATGCCAGACCCTTTTTAACAACCGGCTGTCTTGTGGGAACTAATACAATGAAAACTACTCACTCACTCCCCAACCCCTCCTGCCCTAGGGAGGGCATTAATCTATTTCTGAGGGATCTACCCCCTGACATAACACCTCCTGTTGGGCTTTACCTAAAACACTGGGGATCAAATTTAACATGAGACTAACAAACATCCAAACAATAGCAGGAACTAAAACCATAATTATATCTATTCCAAAGAATGCCAAATATATTGCATAGCACTTGTCAACATGTATACAATGAAGATTTAGCTGCTAAGTTTTTCTCTTTACTTGTTTCAACAACAAACAAGGCATTTATGGAGCAAAATTAAGTGCCTGATAAAAGCAGTATTTCTGCTCATCTCAGACAAAAACCTACATTGGTTATTGACCTCAACTTAGTTTTTCAGGTGATATCCCAATTTCTTATATCTCTAGACACTTAAACAAAGCAGTTTTCAGAGACACTAAAGATAGAAAATACAAATTTGGGATCAAAGCTCTATCCTCTAAATCACTTTTTCCATTTCCAAGAGGAATAGATATTTAGAAACATGGATAATAGATAGACAGTGATGCAAAAGAGGTAGATATGGAATGCTACAATACCTTTCTCAAAAACTCTTACAGACCCATGAAGTACACTCCCATAGGACATGCTAACTGCCATTTACATTCATCCTATTTTTATACAATTACTTTTTAAAATCACATAAAATTACATTAAAATAACTTGGACATGATGCCTGATGCCTATAATCCCTAAAAAAAAAATTAGCCAGGCGTGGTGACACGCGCCTATAGCCCCAGCTACTCAGGAGGCTGAGGCAGGAGGATCGCTTGAGCCCAGGAGTTTGAGGTTGCAGTGAGCTATGATGACACCACTGCACTCCAGCCAGGGGACAGAGCGAGACCCTGTCTCAAAAAAAAAAGAAAAAAAACTTGGACTAAACGAATGAAACAATACCAAACCTATCATCCTAATATATCAACCATTTTATTTTCTTTCTCCTTCCTAAACTATCATAGTTTGTGTCTACAGTTTTAAACTGGCACTAATCATTAGGTATATAATAATACCATGGTTGAACTTTTCACTAGACTTACAAGAATTTTTTAATGTTTCTTAAGTCTTTATTATGGTCATTTTAAATAGTTCCACTGAGTTGAAGTAACACAATTTATTTAACTATTGTTAAACATTTACAAGCTGTATGACCATGGGCATGTTACATTAACTTTATGTGTCCCCTAGTTATGTCATCTGTTAAATGGTAGTACTAACACTGTATCCTAAGGTTATTGTGGAAGATTAGATAAGCTAATATTTATAAAGCATTTAGAACAGTGTCTAGCACTTAAGAAGAACTCAATATATATTACTTTTAAAAATGATTTGTATTGGAAATTTATAATTTCTTTAGTGAACATCTTCAAGATATTTTCCTTTTTCTGTTTCAAATATTTTTAAAAATAAATTCTCAGGAGTAAGAGTTCTAGGTCAAAGTGTGTTATCATTCATTTACTCTATTTAAAGGAATTTTTTTTCCCATGGAACTGAAAAGTCTTTATGAAAATTGGGTTAAATATCATAATTGTCAAAAGACATCTATGAAGTTTCTATTTCTGCGTGGTGTTGTGTAGAATACTATACCGAATGACTTTATCCTTGACTATTACATTCCAAAACAACAAAATAGGAGAAATATGTAGGAGTCCTGCCGGTTCAAGTATGGACTAAAATAAACTAAGTAAGTACAATATAAGGCCCTATGTGATGTGTCACTAGAGCCCTGCTAGCTCCAGATATTTAAAATTGTGAGTAAAAGACCAAACTATAAACAAGACCTGTTATACGAGCAACCAACTCTGAACACTAAACATCAGAATAAACTCTGCTGGCTAATAAGGGTCAAGGAGAAGAACTCAGCTCTTGTGTGAATAGTCAGCAAGGAAAGACTGGGATTTGCCCTTGACGGCTTCAGCCATGCAGAAGTGAGAAAAATTGCCAATGTGTAAAAGAAGCACAAATTGGCCAGGAATCTTCATTTGTGCAGGCAGATGCTTGGAGTCCCAGAAACAAAAAAAAGAACATGGAGGTATAACAGGAAAATAAAAAGGATTGTTCGTTGATGTTTTCAAGGTTCAATGAGTGAGTTTCCTATCAAACTAGCATCTCCCTCACACACCCAGGACTTCTCTACTTCTCTGTGCTTTGGTTAGTACCTGTTTCCCCTATCTGAGAGTCCCTTTCCCCTGCACATGGTCTCCCAACTGAAATCCACCCGCTCTTGAACAGGCTGCCTCCACCACACAGCTTTCCCTGTTTGTTCCAGGACTAATGACAACAATTTGACTGTTATTTGTGCAGGTGTGCAGGTGGAAGAATAGGTGAGTTCTCCGTGGGAGGAGAGGAGACGCAATCCACAGGACATAAAGGAATAGAGGGCTGAAGAGAGGGTCTTGGAGATGCTGACATGTTAGAGATGGGGTGAAAAGGGGAAACAAAGGGCAAAGAAAGCACAAACAGGACAGAGCCACGCATGGCAATCGAATGGCCACGCATGTTTCTAAGGAGGATATTTGTAAAGGAAACTGGGTTGGAGTCAGACTCAGTCTAGATCCCCTCTGGGCATCTACATTTCCTCACAAAGTCAAAGACCACTCCACAACTGCAGCAAAACAATCCCAGCCCCTTCATATACTACAAACAAAAATGTCTCTTCCATGTTTCTTAGTTACTGCCCCCCTTCCCGCCTCCCGACTTAAGTATCCAAGTCAAAAAGCAATGGTTCTATTCTTTCAGAGTTGAGAAAATTCAAAACTGTTTCCAGAGTATTGTAAAGGGTCAATGACAAGGATACTTTTTGTGCCCTGAAAAAATTCCATTGTGGGCATTCCATAAGAAAATGGGCTTTTGTGCCTTTCATAGATTACAGTTCCTTTATACAATGGGCTTGTCTAAGTTTCTTCCTGTTTTCCAATCAGTTAAATTTAGAACGATTGTTTCCATCTCTTATGAGATATGATGTCTAGGAAAAGTGAATGCCTAGATGTGATACCAGGGCCCAGCAAGTCTGTGAAATTCAGTTGTAACTGGGAATATCACCGAACTCCTGGGCCTTTCTGTAGGGTTTCACATGGGCACATACAGAGTATTTTCCCCTCTTGGTTGCTAATTTGCCGTTTGATAATATAAACTGTAAGTTTTTTTCTGCCTTATCACAAAAGAACTACATTTTTAATACAAAACCACTTATTTTTGGAGACTCCCTTTTTACTTTTACTTTATGTAACTTTTAAAATAAAATAATTTGTGATTATTATAGTAAAAATGGCAAAATAAATTTAAACAAAAAGGGAAAAAGTATCCATTCTCCTATCTCCTACAAATAACCCCTGTTAACATTTTGTCATATGTCCTTCTAGATTTTATATAATATTTATAAATTAATTATAATCTATATTTTCATTTAAATATATTTTACATAATTGTATTTATCTTTTCTGTAAAACGACGCATATCATTATATGGCTCTGAAACTTACTTTTATCTTTTCATGTCAACAAGAACACTTTTACTACATTACTTAATGGTTACATTGTTTCAATCTCATAGAGGAGTTATAATTTATGTCCCCATCCTCTATTGTCAGAGATTTACATTACAATAAATCTTATAAATAATGCCACTTTGAATCATTAGCATAATTGTTAGCCCAGGCTCTGGAGCCTATCTCTGTCCCTTACTCACTGTGTAACCTTAGGAAATTTACTTAACCTATTTGACCCTATCTGTAGAATGGGGATAATACTTTGTTCATTGGGTTTATTCTGAGGATTAAATGAGTTAGCATCTGCAAAGTATAAGAGTGCTTTGCACAGAGCAAAAGTTCATAATTTAGATGTCATTATCCTTCTTCAGCCTGGTGCTAAATTTTGAGTAAGAGCTGTTACAATAATACTGTGTAATGTCCTAAGTTTAAGATCTGGGCATCTAAAAAATTTTTCCTAAAGATCCTCTAACTTTAGTTAGCTGGAAAGTTAACAGCTCTTTGGTGGAAATTAAAACAAGTTATTTTGCAGACCCCTTGAAATGCATGTACTATTCGGTCAGTTTTATGCCTATGGGACTGAAATAAGTATCAGAGCTTCACCATGGGCCCTGGCTTTCTCAAGACATTAGTTTGGGCACCCTGGCATGACTAGAAGACTGGGTCTATTCCTGCTCCTGTGCCGCATCAATATGGTGGAGGGAAATGAACTTATTCTGCTTTGCTATGGGCTATCCTGAGTCCCCCTGGGAGTACAAAAATCTCTGCCAGTTGTGGGGGTCGTTTGTCCAAGGATTAGAACAATGTCATGTGAATAAATACAAAACAATGATTTGAGAGGTAAAGAAACATTACATTATCTCTGTAACCTCAGTGGGCTCCTACATGGCAGCCTTAAAAAGATTTTTGCTTATGGATTTGAATTTGATTTTTTTAGATATTGGCTGGAAAATTCCAGTAAAAAATAATAAAATCTTGAAGACAACTTTAGATTGAAACCTACCTTTATTTGACTTTGGCTCTCCTTGCTCCAACCCCAACCAATTTAACTGGAAATACTGAGAACTCTTGTGGGTTTATAATCATGTTGATTTTTTTAAAAAGGTAAGTGAATAGGGGTGGGCTTAATGACTTTGTCTCCCTTGTATATTTTTGATTGTATGAAAAATTATCCCTCTTTGACTAGAAAAAAATACAGAAACTTATTTTGTTATATGTTGAATGACTTGTCTTAAAAAATACTCTGGCAGCATTTGATATTCTAATGAAAAGCTTATAATTGTTCTCAGGCATGAACTATTCAACCTAGAAAAGGGCTACATTGTCCAACACAGTTTTTGATTTACCGGTGCACAGTGTTTGATTTGCCAATGCTGAGTTTTTGTTGATGCCTTTGAATAAGATGCAAGCAATACAAAAGTCAGAGAACAGAACAGCCCTGCTCTGCAGGGTCTAAAGAGTTACAGCCCACAAATGACAGGCAGAAAAATTCACACAAATATTTTAGGTGCAGGACCTTATGGTACAAAGTTAAAAGTTCTTGAAATGCATCAGAAACAGACTGAATTGCAGTAAGAAATGTATTTGCCAGTGGGGCAAAGGTAACTGCTCCAGGGCACAAAACCTAAAAAGAGAAATAACCCCTCTACATGGCTCCCTACACAGATTATTTTGGTCTCAGTGGCTGTTGTAACTGCTAGGTGAAACTGTGGTGCTGTGAACTTGTTCACTACAGATCTAGAATATGGATCAATACTCTCTAACTCTATTTTTATTAAGGACCCATGATTGATTAAATGCTGGTGGCCTAGAGCTGTCATCAATTAATTCACTCATTTAGAAGCAACTCTTCTAAGTAGCATGGAAATATAAAGATGAGATAAATATTCCAGCCCTGTGAGGGAGACAGATGAGTAATAGATAAATTAAAATATGGTGCAATACAATTTGCAATTGCAGAAATACGGAATCAACCTTAGTGCCCATCACCCAAGGAGTGGATAAACAAAATGTGGTATATATACATCATGGAATACTACTCAGCCATTTAAAAAGGATGAAATAATGTCTTTTGCACCAACTTGGGTGGAACTGGAAGCCATTATCCTAAGTGAAGTGATACAAGAATAGAAGACCAAATACTGCAAGTTCTCACTTATAAGTGGGAGCTAAGGTATGAGTGTGCAGGGGCATACTGGGTGGTACAATGGACATTGGAGACTTAGAATGGGGGAGTATGGGGGGCTGAGGGAAGCAAAACTATTTATCAGGTGAAATGTACACTATTCAGGTGATGGGTACACTAAAAAACCCAGACATTACCATTATACAATTCATCCGTGTAACCAAAAACCACTTATACCCCTAAATCTATCAAATATAAAAAAATTAAAAAAATAAAATGCTGATACCTTGTGATAGGTAATATGCCAAACAAACAAAAAATAAACAAAACAAAATACAGTGCAATAAATCAGCAATAGAAGTATACACAAGGTGATATTGCCATCCCAAAAAAGAGAGTGACAAATTATGTCCAGAAGTATACAAATAGACTTAATAGGTGAGGTGACAGTTTAGTCAGGATCTGCAAGAAAAGAGGTTTTCTGAGTGGAGACATTTGCAATTCTGTGCAAAGTCCTGAAAGAGCCTGTTGTATTCTGAAATGGTGAGAACTCTGAGAAAGACAAAGCTGGAGAGGACAGCAGGGTCAGATGATGACAGAGCCTTTAAGACAGTTCAAAAGGTTTAGACTTATTCTATAGTCAACGTAGGTTTTATGCAAAAGAATGCCAAAAACAGTTTCTTTCATTTGGTCAATAAATGGCAGAAGTTTTGAATTCTTAGACATCAAGGGTTGTTGAGGCTGAAAAAATCAGATCCTACCTTCAGTATGAAATGGGGAAGAGTGACTTTGGGTCTTTACCTCCCTTTCTCATCTCTCTCTTTGGGGCCCCGAGTCTCTCACGCTGTCTCTGGGGTTGGGGTTTCGACCACCTCTGCTTCCAGGCCGCTGCGTGTGACCACAATGTGCTGGCAAGTTCTTTTTTCATAGAACTCTGTATTACCCTGGCTAACTAAGCATTTTATGTTTGAAGAATATTTAGTATGCTACCCCTCTCAGCCAATGTATTTTACATTTCATTTTGGACCGCAAGCCATAGAATTAGACAACTGAATGAAGATATACGTTCCAGGCCTTGTAACATGCTGCAAGAGGAAGTACTTCTTGCATGGGAGGATTGCAACATTCCTCCAATCACAAATAGATGAGCATGTCTAACTATCAAAAAAGCTAGTCCTGGGAAGGAAATTATGTTAAGGAGGCACATATACAGGGAGCAGAGGACAAAGGGGATGTCCTTTCTCTTAGGGTGACTTGGTTTAATTGTTGTCTCTGTCACTCAGAGAACATGTATCCTAATTGCTTACTCTTAGTGCCACGGTAACCTCGTATGTTAAAAGGGAATAATAATACAATACAATAGGATCTCTCTTAGTAAATGATTAGATCAACCAGTTCTCTAAGAATTTCCTCTATAAACTACGTTTACTGGTAAACTTAATGCCTGGCACCAGAAGACCAATTTCTCACACACTTCCACTACCACCAATTTAGTTCTCAATAGTCAATTGTGTTTGTTCCCAAACTTTTTTATACCAATGGTGTTTTTAAGGTATTTATGTACTTTAATAATTACATAAGCCAATAAAATACGAGTACACATTAAGATTGTGTAGCTTTGAAATTTAAATTGAATATGTTGGAAAGACTCCATAAAGGTGAGTCAGTAAAAAAAAAAAAAAAGAAAAAAAAAGGCTGTCAAATAGGATGTACATGAAACAATTCTAAAGATTGGGAAATAAATTGTAAAACTTCACACCATAGACATAGTTTGGAGACAACTCTGCATTTATACCAATACTTACGATCCCGCCCTCTTTCCAGTATTTATAATCAGATTTGAAACATTAAAGAGAATTTTAATATCTCCATGTTTCGTTTAAAATGTGATCTGAACCTGAATAAAAATTTTTCCAACATGATTTTTACTACACATGTCATTCATAAATTTAAGGTATACAAAATCATCTGTCAATCTTGTTTACAATGCAGATTATTGAGCTTTGAACCCTTTGACGATTCTGACTGGAGTCTGACTTGAAGCCCAGGAATCTTAATTTTTAAAAAGCACCCGAAATGATTCTGATACAGAAGTTAGAAACCCAGGATTTGACACTCTGTGTCTGGTGATAAAGTCCAACCATTTTGAACTTTCTCATTCCTAGCAACATGCCTGCAGTGACTGCCCCCACCCCCCCCCCACAACCCTGCCAGCAAAACAAAAAAAATGCAAAGTAAATTTTTGTTGAACAAGCCTTTCACTTTCTCAAATCAGCTTGCTTTTGGATATTAGCTTTTGAAATTTTTACTCTATCATATTTCTCTACCATCAAAGAACCAGGAAGTTTCAGAGTTAAGATTCATAGGGATCTTATGATGATAGTGAGTAAAAACATTAGCATCTCAATTATTTTTAAATTATTTGGCATCATTTAATGAAAAGATCAACAAGTTTCATTGATGGAAAAATAGCCAAACACTGCACATATTTTCAGAATAGTTGGCATTATCTTATAAATCAGAGATGCTGAAGACAGGAAGCATTTCACAGGTTCACCAGGTCGTTGGCTTCAGCCCATTAAGGCTGGTCCAGCATGTCAGAGACTGGTTCTTAGTTCTAAGAAATTCTGAAGTCTTAGTGCCTTCTTTGAGGTGTTGTTTGTTCAGTTCCCTTCTTCCAGGAATAATTATTTTCCAGTAACCCCAGAGGGTTTTCTATCTAACATCTCAGTATCAGTTCAGTTTTTTGTGTATTTGTGTTACCACTTCAAGGATTTACCTTCTTGGCAATTCCCAAGACCTCTCTTGAAAACACCTTCCAGCATTTTAAAAGCTGTGCTAACGTCTACCCTAAAATTCTTCTCCTAAAATCCAATCCCATTTCTGTATTCCTGGTTCATACTGCAGTTAGAAAATAACGTTTCATTACTCACATTATATCACCCTATATACTGAGAGAGTTTAAATGATATATAACACTATTATAAGTTTACATCCTGTTCTCCATGCTACTGAAATGAAGTAGTGGTCCAGGCAATCTGATACAGGAGATAATTAAAAAAAGAAAAAAAAAAGACTTTCTATTTCTTGGAATGCATTAAGTTTTTCCCTCTCCTTTGGCAGTAGGTTTACATTCCAAATTATACATTTCTAAGGCTAATATTAAACAAGTTTTCTTATGTGTTCACCAGCTAATAGTGGAGAAAGCCAGCTCCAAGTTATATAAATTGACAAGAGACCTAATCTGGCTTAACACTCTATGAAATAAACAAATAAAGACGATGTCCAATTTTGAATTAAAGTTTAGCATAAAAATGAATTCCAAGGTGCCTTCACTGGAAGGCTGACTGTGTGTTGTCCCAGATTCACAGAACTGTTTCTCATCAACCTATCAACTGTCCTCCCATTTAGTTTTCTTCTTCTAGAAAAAATATTTTCGTTGCATTATTATTGGCCTACCTCTGTGAAGCCTAGATATGAGCCTTTCCTTCACCATTTAGAAGCAGGGAATCCTGCTTTGAAATAAGCACTGCACTGGGTACCCACAAGTACATATAAACATCAATTGTATTACTGCTTGCCACAAAAGCCACCTGTCTTGAAAATGAAAAGAGGTAGGTAAGGGTAGGGATAAAATGGATGGAAATTTCCAATTGTGTTTACCTTTTTATTAGCTCCTCATTCCAACCAGTGTGGAGGATATTGGGGGGATACACACATGTTTAATCAAATTACCATCTTTTTTAGAGCTCTTAAGATTTTAAAAAGCTTGACATTGGCTTTTTTCTCTGATATCCAGTTGATTTTTAAATATCACAGGTGACTGTGGAATTCTTGTTGAGATACACAGCATCCCTATATATCAGCAATCTTCATAGGTTGCTGATATAATCAGGCTTCATCTACTTTCAGTCATAAGTCTGCAGAGGTCACTGCTGGGTCATTGACTTGACCATCTTCCTGATTCTATGCTCATGTGGGGCATGTGGAGAACATTCATCTCTGTCTAGGCCACATTCTTTTAAAGCGAACTAGATCACGCTCCCCAGCTAGACCCATCACAGATGTTTACTCCTCCTGAACCATTGTGTACAAGGGTGATGCTAGAGTCTTGATGTCTTTTGGGGATTTACCTGAAGATGGAAACAGAGTCACGCCTCTATTCTCACTTCCTCCAAACGGGACCGCTGGAGAAGAAGGAAGAGCAGGACACCAAGGCTACCTCCCAGGGACCCACCCCAACTTCCAATTTTTTTGTCAGTGCTCTGCTTCCTTCCTTTCTCTTCCCCTATGCTAAGAGCCAGAAAAGTGGGTGATTTTTAAAATCTGGTCATTGTATACCCTGTTTACCATGAGCAAATACATTAGAAACCTCCCAAACCTAAACTTTTGAAAGTTTCAAACTATACATTTTCCCATGGGTTTGAAATTTTTATTTTGAAGGTCAAAAGCCACAGATGGGCTTGCTTTCTGCATTTGTTCTGCATCATGTCTTTGCTAATGAAGGCAGAATGCTTAATTGCCTGATTTGGGGTAAAGTTGAGAATGAAGGGGCAGCAGGTGGATGGGTGAGGTGGGAGGGTCCAGGTATCAGAAAATACTGGAGAGAAACCACTTTCTTTAGGAAAAAGACAAAAAAAATTAAAATTTAATTAAAAACAAAAAATTATTATCCCATTGTATTGATATGAAAAGAAATTGTGACTTACTTCTAAACATTCTGCTGTGAAATTTTTATTCAATTCTTTAAACAATAACAGATAAAAACCATGGTATCACATAGATGCTACAAATGCAAAACGTTGCGCTTGACTGTAAGTTGTGCAAACACATGACAAACAGGTTCTGAAAAATGTCCCTGGAACGTTACTTTAGAATCTGACCCCTGTAAACTGAAGCTCCCTAATTTCTGAGATGCTTCTTATTTTCCTCGGACAAAAAAGGGTTTTTTTCCATAGGCAAACCATGAAATACAAACAGAAGTCAAAATGGGTCCAGCAGAATGGCAAGCCTCTTTATATATAGCTTTGAAGCCTCCTGCAGTAATATTAGAGGTACTCATGAAATGGGAAATGGGCAAGCTTGCAAAACGCACCTGCTGAGCTAACACAAAATCTCCTTCTCACCCTCTCTGATATTATAAAAACGAACGTGCTTAGTTCTCCTGCCAAAGGCAGCTTCCCCCCGCTTATCCAGTTACATTAACGTTGTGCTGGCTTTCGTTTTCTGCCTGCTCTCCAGGGCTGCGTTGCCAGAGTGAGACTTTGAGGTGGTCTTTCCTTGGTTAGACGTCCCCCCTCTCAGCTTCTCCTAGACTTCCCCCTTCCTCGCCTTATTCCCACATCCACGGAAGCTAAGTTTGATTGGATGCTTTGGCCCAACATAGTGTGGTATTTTCAACCGACCGTTTCTTTGGGGGAAAAAATGTCAAATAAATGAGACGAGGTTGGAGGAAATGTTACAGAACTCTCTCTCACTCTCTCTGCAGTATGGGTGTTTCTTTTTCACTGTAAATTTGAAAACCATAGTTCTGGCTGCTTTTTTGTCATGGGGCAGACTATTATAGGTAAAGAACTGGCCCCACCGCCTCCTTCTCTCCCCGCACTGGAGTGTCCCCAGTTCTCCTTCCCACGCTGTTTTTCATTCCAAAGACTGGCAAAGAGCGTGGAACAAGTAGCCACCACCTATGGTGTTTTGAACGAAATCAATGCCTGGCACCTTACAAAGGAAGACAGAGTGTTCAATAGGTTTTATTAGCTTTCAATGTTTTTAGTACAGTTCTTCTGGGGGAAGAGGCGACGGGGAGCGGGATGGACAGAGGAGGGCGAGGACAGCCCTGATTATCTTCTAAGGCATCTCAGAAATGTCAATGACTTTTTCTTGGCCTGGGAAATTACTCACTGGGTTGTAGCCTGCATTGAAATAAATGTCTTTTATATCCTATGGTAAAAGAAGTAAATAAATAAGGGGGAAGGATAAATCTACAGTTATTTTGTTCTTCTGGAACTTCAATACTGTTGTGTTCATGATTCAAAATGACTTACTAGTAAAAAGGAGATGGTCAGGGCTGAGTTCAGGGGAAAGAATACAAAGATCCAAAGTCACTTCATTTCTTTTCATGTCAGAGGGATACTTCTCCTGTCCCTTTCCCCAATACCTAGCTAGGTAGTAAACATTCTCACCATTTAGTGCAGTGGCACCTTCCTATTGATGACTTGTGGCCAAATTTCTCCGCAATGTCTAAACAGTCTTATTCTCTCTGTTTGTAAGCGTAACCTTAGATTTCACCCCTCCTTCCTTCTGAGTAGAAGATAAATTGTTCAATCATCTAGATCCAAATGGACTCTATAGCAAATAAATTGCAGTTAAGAATCTTCCTCTGCCTAGGTTTTATAAATCTGCAATACAGCAGATTATGTCCACAGTGATACTGCCGTTTTAACCTAATTGCAGATAATAAAAAACATCTTGGGATTTCTGAACACTTTGAAGGGGGATTTTTCAACTTTTAACATTTCATTATTATACTATTTTATCACTTCCTGAAATTCAACAAAGAGAAAGAATTAAGCATTTATTCTGCTTTTTTTTTATTAATAAGTGAGGCTTATTTACAGGGGTAGAAGAAAGTGCTTCTTTATAAAGAATAATATGAGCTTATAAATGTAAATGGAATGATAGAATTAGAAAATCACCATCATGCCACCCCCCAAAAAATAATTAAATCAGACAAGGATCAAGAAAGGCTAATAAAACCATTAGATTAAATGTCGTTGAGGAACAAAACATTCTTCTGTTGTCAAACAGCGTCCTACACATGACCTGCCAATCCAATCCAAAGGAAAAACGTATCTTTACTGTAGAAATATCCCATGGTCCCATCTTGATCATATGGTCAAGTTTAGCATTGTTAATAGTAGGATCCCTAGGCATTGTGCAATATAAAGTACACAGCATCATCTGTGGAGTATTTTTGCCAAAATGTGTTTAACCAGAATCTAAACAAGCCTTTGGGCCCAACATCTAGCGTAATGGAAATATACAGGATAGTCATAAGTTAAACCTCACCACAATGAAACAAGCAGACAAATCTAAAATGTGGGAAAGTCTACAAGAAAACCGACTTAGCATCTTCAAAAAAGTCAAAGTCAATAAAAAAAAAGGTTGGGGGACTATTCTTGTATAAAAGAGCTAAAGAAACATAGTAACTAAATCCAATGTATGAAGTTTGATTGTTTAAAAAAAAGCTATAAATATTTTGTTGATAATTTGGAAATTTTGAATATGGATTGAATATTAGATGCTATTAAAAATATGGTTAATTTTCTTTAATGTGATAAGAGGATTGAGGTTATATAGGAAAGTATCTCTTTTTTTGGAGATACAAGTGGACATATTTAGTAGTGAAATGTCATCATGTCTGCAATGCACTTACAAATAGTTCAACAAATGGGCAGTGGGATACGGGTTATCAGGATACTTATTCTTCAACTGCTCTGTATGTCTGAAAATTATTTCAGGGTAAAAAGTTTGGGAGGGGGGTGAGGCAAAAGAGAAAGAGGGCTTTCAACAGAAGAATGTCCCTCCTTAGCCTGCTGTGTGACATGGCTTTAGTGTCACCTTACCTGAACTTTCTTGGAGAAACCACTTAGTATCTTTGTAGTTTCTGTTGTTGTGGTTCTTTTTAAGTGTATATCCTTGAAGTTCATTTCCGTAGACATATTTTTCTACCTGACTTCCTAGTAAGCATTGCAAGGAACAATGACAAGTCCTGAAATGAGCCTTCTTGCTCTGGCTCACTTACAGCTCCATCTTAGAGTGAAATGCCAGATAGAATCTTCAAGAATATTCCTCAGGATAAAAATGTATCCTCGAAGTTGCTTTCCTAGTCACACTTTTCATACTTCAATTTTAAATCTGGTACTCCTGGGCTGTGCTGCATCACCAAGACTCTTGAACTTCAGTATTTTCATTTACAAGGTGGCAGTAATGCTGGCTGTCCTGCTCACTTCACGCGGCTGCTGTGGACCCAGTCAGAGATGCATGAGCATGTGATCTGAAATCTGCCAAGCACACACAAATTTAATGGTTATTTAATCAGGTGCCTCAAAAAGAATACGCAAAGTTTCTCATTTTGCATGGTCACGTTTCTAATGCCACATTCATCTTATAAAATTTTGTTTTAAAAGTTTCCTGGAATTTAAAATATATCTCTATAAAATATTTATAACTTTATTATTTCTCATTTTTTTCTTCCTGACAATGACAATGTTCAATGTGTTCTTACCCCCTTCATATTCCTAGAGTGTTCTCACAATGTTCTCTAGAAATGGGAGTAGTTTTTATTTCTATTTTTTTGCCCATTTTTGAGTTAAAAAGCAGAAGGAGTTTACCAACTCGCCCAGCGTCATGGAACACTGTGGTGACGAAGCTGGTTTTAATACTCCTGTTTTCCTCTTTTTGCTACAGGCTGTGCTGCCTACATTGGATACATCTGCTCGAATCAGTAAGTTGATATTGTCACTTTTCCAAGATCACTGTGATTTCGTCAGGGGCAGGGTGGGGACATACCATGAGATGCCTTTGAAAGCAGCTGGATTGCATCTCTGGGGGCTCTGTTGCCAGAGTCTGTCCCTTTCTTGCTGTGTGGTGTTGTGCAAGAACCTCTCTTCAGCCCCACGCCCAGATACCAGCTGGGCAGGGGGAAGAGTAGGAAGAGGGTGGGGTGTGGAATCCAGGCCAAGGAAGTGTCAAATAACAAAACCAATTGACCCAACCACTGCACCATAGAAAAGAACATGTTGGACTTCCTTTAACATGACTGAATGGTATGTATCATTTTAAAGGAAGTATTTCAATGAACACTCTGTTGGGCTAATCTTGATTTGAGTGTTATGGTATTGTTTCCCTTCTTGTTATTTCCAAATGGATTTAATTTAAAAGTATATGTTTGCCATTTTATGAACAAGGCATTTATGAACACAGGCTCTTGTTTATCTGAGTATCAAGGGAGTTTCTTGCCCATTGTAGATGCTCACATCATTTCACAATGATGATGATGATGACAATGACAAATTTAGGATGTAGTTGAATTATTAGAACAGATACATGTTCTTTATTAATCCAACATTGACAACTTTAACCAGAATTTGAAAAGGATTATTTTATCTTTGTAAAGAGCTTTTTTTCCTCATTTCTGGTTGATTTCAATGTGTATCATGTCCCACTCATTCTCTGTCATCTCAGATCCTGTATCAAACAAATAATCATTTAAATGTAACTTAACCTTCAAAGATTGAAAATTTCCTTTTTGTAACAATTAGTGGTTTTCATAATATGAATCTCTATGAACCTACGATTCCAGTCTATCTGTTTTACAAAGATTTATAATATTGGTTTTAAACTTAAACATATTTGTGTCATTGAATATTTACATCTGACCACATACAGTTTCATTTAAACTATAGGCTTTATTTGATGGCCTCTGAATTCTAAAGCACGAATTAGAGTATCTAGCAAAAGAACAAACAATGGGAAGGAAAATCTTTATATGCCTTAGAAATCTAACTCAAATAGTAACAATTATCTCTTACATTTGTCCAGTACTTTGAAATTTGTTAAACAGATCTTTTGATGTTCAGGGACAGTCTCAATTTCACATCATTTAGTTATTTAGTTATTTTCATAACTAGATAAAACTTAATAATTTTAATTTTATAAAATGTTAATATAATTGAATTTTTAAGTTAAAAATATTCCCCATTAAATAATCTCTACTTTTTGGTTTAGAAAAAGTGATCAACTTATTACAAAGTTGTTTGAAAAGCAATTCCGATTCCATTATAATCTTCAGGATAATGATCTCTTCTTCCTCCTCAAACTCCTGCATCTTGTCTTTCATCCCCCCTCACCATGCACATAGCAGAGAAGGATGTAAGTTCTTTATGCTTTAGATGAATTGGTTCAACTTCAAGATCTCCCAGGATTATGTGAATGGATGACAGGGAACACTAAACCTTTCCTGAGATCTACTATCCACAGTGTGAAGAAAATCATGCTTTACTCAGTGTAAGTCTGGCTCTGCTAGTCTGTGTCCCTAGATCAAGTGGCCCCATCTCCTCACCTGTGGACGATGTTGCTCCTAATCAAACGTGGCTCTTTCCCACTGAGCCCAGACAGATCCTTTGAATCCTTCTCAGGTCAGTGCTTTAGTCAGTCAATACTGACTGATTGAGGATCACAGCATGACAAAATTTAATTTCCTCTTCATTAGGAAAGTAAGGACTTGCAAGAATATTTGGCCTAAATTTTCTGATAACCAGCCAAGAAAAGCTTAAGTTAGCACCCAAAGAGATTTAGTAATTTTACTGGTATCTTTCTGAATGTCAGAAGAAAAGAGTAATAAAGAATAGCAAAAGGTAAATCCATGTTCCCCGATGTAAATGGCAGGAATGTGTTCATTGGGCAAGCTTGGCATTTACTATGGCACCTGGGGTTATCTGTGACTTGATACATGCCAAGCATTAAAAGTAAAGTAAAACTTTGATTATTTGAATCCTAACCCATTAAAATCTTGAATTAACTGGAAAGTTCCTATATTTGCTTTGAGAAGAAATAGGAGAGACATTATAAAACCAATTGATGTCAGGAAATTGGTAACAAAACAAGTGACAACCAAAAATTATTTCCTGGGGTTGTTTTTTCTCCAAACCTTTACCCATATTAGCAGTTAACTATATCTATCTTTAGTTTCTCTAAGCTTTCCTCTCCTACATCCCACCCTAGATTGGTCTTTCTAAGCCTCATTTCACTGCATGACTTCTATACTTTAAAAATTACAAGAGCCTAGATAAAACCCAAACCGCTTAGCCAGACTTTCAAGGTCCTCCTCTATCCAATCAAAACATACTTTTCTCAGTCTTTCCTCTAAAAACTCCTCTACCATCCCCATTTCTGCCTTACTGTCCTTTATACTGTCCTCCAGATGTGCCCTTGTATTTTTCGATCTAAACACTTTTATGCATCCTGTTTATCATACCTGTTATGACAAGACGTGCCTTCCCACCTCTTTCTTTTCAAATGCCATTTGTCATTCTAAGTCCAAATCAAGTCCCATTTTGTCCACAAAACCTTCTGAGGACATCGCAGGCTACAGTGGTTCTCTCACAGAACTCAGTATGTTCAATGTTTACCCCCAATTCTTTCATACTAATTTTTAAGGATTCAGGAAGCTCCACAGTTGTGTCCAGCATTGACTCTGGAGGATGACAAAAACTAAGTAGGTAGAGACCTAGGTATAATAATCCACGTCTACTGCAGCTGGAGCTTGTTTGTATCTCAAGGAAAAATCTTGACCCCTTGTTCTTTCAGAAACAAGCCTGTTTTTCCCCCTTGAAGGAGGCCAGGCTTAGTACTGGAATTACACTTAGTACTAGTCTGTATAGAACCCTCTTTCCCATCCAGAACCACAAGCAATACATGTGTAGCTGTGGGGGAGTTTTAACTGCTACAATCATGCCACTTTGAAAGTTTTGCAATGGTGCAGGCTTGTGCCAGTAAACAGAGTTTGAACCACAGTGCTATTCTTTAGTTCTATATTCTTTTGTCTGTTCCATTCTGTTGTCTGAAAACTTATCATAAACCCATGTTATCAGTCATCACATATTTCCTTGCAAGAATACCACATAACAAGAATAACCTGGTTATTTGTCTGTTACAGTTCGTTGGTGGCAAGGAACGGGAACTAATTCTGACTTAAAAGCAAAAGAGAATTTGTTGGAAGGGTAGGGAGTAGGACATGTACCTACCAGAGAGAAAACCAGAAAAACAATTTCAAAAAGGACAGAAACCAGGGCAATTCTGAGATTCTTTCTATGCAACGAAAATTATTGCTAGTCTTCTCTGGACACCACTACTCGGTTGGGATAGCTCCAATCAGTTTTTTCATTTGTGTTTCACTCTCTTCTCAAAGCCCTAAGAGGAAAAGTCCAATTGGATCACTGGAGGTCACACACTCAGCCCTGAATATCCTGACTGAGAGTCTCACCAAGATAGCACTCGATGGCAGAGAAATCGTTCTCCACAGTCAAATATGGGTACTCTTGTCAGATTAAGAGAGAATGGATACTGGAAAGGAAGCACTAACAAACGATCATCACCACTTGGAAGAATTTTCCAGCTAAGGAGTTGACAAGCTATTAGAACGTATCGGCAAGAAGATCAGAAGATCTAGTAGCTCTTTTGGAAATTTTAATATAAAAGATTATTTTTTTAATCTGCCAAGACAGTAACTTTTCTTGGGGCTGAGAAAATGGCCAGCTGACCTGTTGAGATGCCTTTCTTTGACTCCATTTCCAAGCTCTTTAAAGTCTTTTTTAGCCATCTCTGTTTGCATGTAACCCAGCTGAACTTGCAGTTGCCTTTTCTTTCTCTAGGTCAGGCTGGACTTACCATTCCCCTTCCATTAACCTTTTAGTTCATCTGCTCCTTGCGTCTGTCATCAGCTGCAGGAGATGCTGATTATGTTGGGAGCCTCTGGAAAAGGGGATGAGACAGAGAAGCACCAGAAGATAAGGAGACCAACAAGAAAAAGATTAAAAACCTCTCAGCACTAAGTAGTTAGGGCAGAGCACTGTTGCAAACCTCTGCAATTGTTGGCTTTGGACAGGGGAGGATGAATCAGTTTAGATAACTCAGGAATGGGCTTGAACCTTTGCCTAGACCTCAGAATGAACCACCAAAAAAGCCTCTAAGTTTTCCCAAATTAAGACATTGAGAAAAATATAAAAAGTGAGTTTCCCTTTCTTTCCCATCTCTGCATCCCTAGGGAATAGCTGGGACCACAAGGCAATTTATTAATAATAATGGATTAGATTTTCAGTATGAATTCCCCTCTGGCCATTTTGATGTGTCAGAAATACTTTACAAATGTTAAGTACTGCAGTTAATCTCCTGAAAAGGGGAGGGAGAAGAGGTTTGCCAGCTGTAGATTTTAGTATTTCATTTAGTTAAGATTTTGCTATTATTTTCTGCTTTAGGTTGTGTTTCCCTGGAAAGTCAGTCAGTCATCAAATATTTATTGATTGCCTATTATTTGCCAACCATTGCACTTGGTGCTAAGGATGCAGAGTTAGGCCTGTAATCTACAGTGCTGTTCTCCTGTAGCTTCTAGAGATTTTCAAATGGTAGCTAATTTAATGTGTAATTTTATATAGATTCATTTGCACAAACATCTAGTCACTGAATATAATGCAGAACATTTTTTCCTCCTTTCATGTGTGCTCCAATAGGCAGGGTGGTACAGTGGGGGCATTATAAAATATGAATATTTATTTTTTGCATTTAAATCATTTATTACCCAATTATGCTTTATCCTCAGTACCAGGAAGTATTGTTTGAGTGGAGAATCAGCATACTGAATGTATCCATCTTGACCTACCTTCACAGAGCTAAAATAGTTTTGAATGCTATCGGAAGGAGCTTGAAAAAGTTCCAGACCCCAGATGATGGCTTTTGGCAGTCGGTGCTTACACCTCTCATTTTCTAGTCCAAATGTAGGATGCAAACAACTCTCTGTTGTTCGGATTAAATCCAACTACTCACATTCTTCTGGACTCTCCTCAGACACTATTCCTATCACCACCTACCTCATTTCATTTAAAAGGGGAAATGTCTCTATAAACTGCTACCAAATGTGAGAAGCTCGCATTCTTAGCTTGAGAAGCTATTTTCTGTTATGTTATTTATATTCATATTCTTGGGAAATTATGCCTTGTGACAATAGAGGGGTTTTTAGTAGTGGCTGAATCAACACCCTGACTATGTGAGTGACATGTAGGTCATTCCAGAAAGTTGGTTGTGGTGTTTTTTGTTTTTTGTTTTTTGAGAAACCATCTACAAACTTTTAGAACTCTATCATAATTAGTGTTACTTGTTTGTCATTCAGATCTTACTTGTAGTGATTGAAAGAGCTTCCCAAAATGCCAAAAATAAAGCCGCCATTTGATTTTATTCAATTCAAATTAAATTTTATAAAATTTAGGGAGTATGTATTAAATTGATGATCAACTCAATTCCCTAGTTTGTTGAACACCTGCTATGTGCTTCACTCACTGTGCTAAAGCTCCAGGATAGAGAGACAATCTCAACTGAGAGTCTAGTGGAAAATAAAGGAATATAAACAAGTGCATTATAATACAACATAAATGCAACAATATAAATATGTGCAATAGATAGCAGTGGTATAGTTGGAAGAGTAATTAATTCCATTCAGGGAGAAAAGTAAATCAAGAGAGATCTTGGGGAGAAATCTTAAGGAGGTATATCAGTTTTCTAATGCTGCGTTTATCAACTCACAGTCCTGTAGTTCAGACTTCCGGGCATGGCACAGCCAGATTCTCTGTTCAGGGATTCACAAGGCTGCAGTCAAAGGTGTTGGCCAGGGCGGCAATCTCATCTGAGGCTTTGTTGGCAGAATTCAATTCCTTGTGATTATAGGACTGAGACCCTTAGCCACATGTTTCTTGCCAAATGGTTCCATCCTCAGCACAGCAGTTTGCTTCTTTAAGGCCAACGGTAGAACATTTGCTGCCCCTTCTTCCATCTTTGACCTTTAGATTTTTTGTTAAAGCACTGACCTGATTAGGTCAGGCCAACCCAGGAAAATCTTCCTTTTCATTAACTTAAAGTCAACTGATTATGGACTTTAATTACATTTGTACAACCCCTTTACTTTAGCCTTGCAAAATAATCTAATCACAGGAGTAATGTCCCATCATAATCACTGGTCCCACTAGCACTCAAAGGGAGGGGATTATCTAAAGGTATAACTCTTTGAGGTCATTGTAGAATTCCACTTATCACAGTAGGTTTTGACGTTTAAATAGGATTCTTCTGGCCAGACACAGCAGCTTGCATCTGTAATCTTAGCACTTTGGGAGGCCAAGGCAGGAGGATTGTTTGAGGCCAGAAGTTCGAGACCAACCTGAGCACATAGTGAGACCCCCACCTTTACGAAAAAATAGAAAAACTAGTCTGAGTAGTGGTGCACACTTATGGTCCCAGCTACCCAGGAGGCTGAGGCTGGCAAACCATTTGAGCCCAGGAGTTTGAGGTTGCAGTGAGCTATGATGATGCCACGCACTCTAACCCAAGCAACAAAGCAAGATCCTGTCTCAAAAAAAAAAAAAAAAAGTAGGATTATTCCAAGTAGACAATAGGTGAAAACACATAACAGGCTGACACAACAGAGCTATATGAACGTGATGATTTCTTACTTATATTGCTGCAAGAGCCTCCGGTGTTTAATTCACCAGTTTCCAATTTCTGTCCCTCCTTCTCCACAGCTCTTCCTTAGCCATTGTCATCACTCCATGCTGTTCCCTACTCTACCAACACAGCTGTTTTCCTTAGTCATGGATCTGCCCAAGAGACTCCCTTGCTTGAAACACTTTGATGATTCCATCTGACCTCCAAAATGAAGTCCAAATTCCCAATCATGGCTTTTGTGATCTGGCCTCTCTAACCTTGAGTTCAGCTTTATCCCTGTGATGTTAATTTTATGTGTTAATTTGGCTGAGGCACAGTGCCTAGGCATTTGCTGAAATATTATTCTGGATGTTTCTGGGAGGGATGTTTTTGGATGAGATCTACATTTAAATGGGTGGACTAAAGCAGATTGGCATCCATAATGTGGGTGGGGCTCATCCAATCTGCTGAAGGCCTGACTAGAACAAAAGACTGACCTCCCCAGAGCAGCAGGAAATTCTGCCAGGAGAGAGCTTTCAGCCTTCAGCTGCAATATTGACTCTTCTCTGAGTCTCCAGCCTGTCAGCCCACCTTGCAGATTTTGGACTTGCCAGCCTCTATAATCACATTAGCCAATTCCTTAAAATAAATCTCTTTATATACACATCCTACTGGTGGTTCTGTTTTTCTGAAGAACCATGATGTATACAGTCCTCCACTCCCTCTACATCCACTTAGCAATCTAAACTCTGAAATACCTTGCTCTCTCTGGCCTCATTAATTTTGTGTACAATTCTTCCTCTATCTCAAGTTTATTTTCCTATCCTCTCCTCCTTCTGTCTTCATCTAGTTATCTGATACTCATCCCCCAAGACTCAGCTCAGGTGTCACAATGTGAGGAAAATTTTTCTGTATCCCATCCAACAACCCTGTATAGGGAAATCACTTATCACACTATACTGTAGCCATCTGATTACCATAAATTATAACTGTAAACTCCTTATAGACAATTATCAAGCATGATTATCCTTTATCTCCCTGACCATATTAGACTTTTAACAAATATTAAATGTTTAATAGATATTTAATAAATGGGTAAATGGGTGGATTGATGGCAGGCATTTTCAAAGGGCTCCAATTAAAACTAAGTGCAGAGTAAAAGGAATGCTAAGTATCAGAAAATAAATCTGGAAAACAAGGCAGGCACCAGTTGAGGAAGGGAGACATCTTCCTTGCTGGAAATGTGGACATGCAAACATTACAGGGTTTTAAACAGGGTTGACGGAAATGATCACATTGGCATTCAGAGAAATATCTCTGGCTGCAGAGTGGATAATCCATGGAGGTGGGAGGCACATTAAAATAGGCGATTATTGGAATAGCTGGGTGTGGTGCCATACACCTGTAGTCCCAGCTACTCAGGAGACTGAGGCAAGAGGATCACTTGAGCCCAGGAATTTGAGATCAGCCTGGGCAACATAGCAAGACCCTGTCTTTAAAAACATTAAAAAATTTAGAAAGAGACTATTGGAATGGTCCAGGAGAAAAATGAGAGCACGAAATCAATGAGTGGCCATAAAAATATAGAGAAAAGTTACACATGAAAAAGATTTAGGAGGCATAAGAGAAAGATCTTTGTGTCACACTGGGTGATATGTGAAAGGGAGAGAAGTTAAGGATAACTTCTAGGATTTTTACTTGAAAACTGGATGTATATTAGTACCACTGACTAAGATAGAACACAGGAGGGAAAGCATATTTGAAATGAAAGATAATGAATTTAGATTTATAATGTTACCTGAAGTAAATATCCATGTAGCAGTTGGATATTGTAGTGGTGGATGTGGCAAGTTGTACTTAGCGTCTATTTCTACTCCTTTTTGTCAGTCTTCCTATACTTCAGAACATACAAAACTAGAAGCAACAATGTCCATACCCACCTGCACCTAGGATGTTAGTTGCAGACTAGATTCCACCAAAGAATTGCAGTAACATAAAATTTGGCGTGTGAAAGTAAGGTCAACCAACACCATTTTCTTGCTGTTTTGGTTGATTAGTGCTAGCAAGCAAGATCATGAAGTTGTAGGCATTTTCTACAGCAAAGTTTCAGTGTCCAGGCCCTAGTTTCCCACCTTTTAAGAGGTCATTTATGTGACAATTGAAGGCCAGTGGTCCAGTGTCCAGTCACCAGTTTCATAGCATCCAAGAACTAGTTGTGGGAGTGGTAGCAGTAACTTCCTGATGCCTAGATCACAGTTAGGATTGTTAGGTAACCAAGTGCAATAGTTCCAGTGGCAGCTTTCTGACTGTCAGCTTTCTCAGTTATCACAAAAACAGCAGCTTTCATGGGGAGAATTCTTCAGTATTCTGGGAGTCACTCCTGTAGACTCATCTTGGAGCCTATTCTTTAGCCCTTGTAAAGATTTTATAAACCTAATTCCTATATTAAATTATTTCTGCTTAAAATGCCTAACGTTCTTTTCTCTTCTGAACCCAGATTGATGATACAATATACCTTTTTAGAGATCAACAGAGTAAAAGATGTCAGGCTTGTTTGGATGAATATTCAGAAGGCACTTCAATTAAGAGGTGTCAATTCAATTTGTCTTAAATAGCAGTAAGCTGATTTATATTTAGACCAACCAGAATAAAAACAATGTCAGCAAAGGGAACCTTGAAGTCATACCACATTCTCAAATTTTACATTTCTATTGATGTAGGAAGGCAGCATATTTAGATAGCACTGTAATTGTATTATGCTAATAACTTACCAAAAAATTTACTGCAAGGAAAGCCTAAGTCTGACTGTTATTAACTTGAGAAGGTATTTGATCTCTTCTTGTGACAAAATGTTATACCTAAATTTTTAAATCTTTTGCATCAACCAAAAAGCTGTAGATCAACATTTAAGATATTCATAGCTGCTGGTCTTAGAACAGAAAGTCCCAGTTTCTTCACCTGTAAAATGAAGATGTTGTAGATGATATTCACAATTGCTGCTGGATCTGACATTCTGTGATGCTAGGGAATCTTCTACTTCCGGGTCAATTCCAATGCTACACAGTGATTATGTACTAAGTCTGTTGTTTTGTTTCATTTCTTTTTTTAATAAAGAAGTCACATTTGTGCCGCAGACTTTGTCACTATGTTCATAGGTCTTTTTCCCATTCACCAGCATACACAGCAGTCAATGTACTTCCCTTCTGTGCTCAGCATTGGTTTAGCGGGAAGTGGTAGGGAATAAGACAGGCAGAACAATTAAGGCAAAACTTTAATCTTCTAGAATTTGTGACTAATCTTGCTTCAGTCAGTTTGGGATTTTACAAAAGATGGAAACCCTTGACTTCATGTAGCTCCTGCTTTCTGTCCTGCAAAAATCTTGGAGGCAAGGAAATAATAAGAGCCAAGATATCAGCTTGGAAAGTAGAGACAACGAAAACAATAAAATCAATAAAATATAATAGCTCATAAAATGTCCTGGCACAGTAGCAGGTGATAGGGCATGCACCAAAACCCCTGACTTCTGATTTTAAGACCAGTGGTCTTTTTACTACATGGCTCTTTTTAGCAAAATATTTTTTTCTTAGGTAGTACAAAAGTAAACTTCTGTCACTCTCCTTTCTGAATTTCTAATCAATGAATCCAAGACAGAGATGTTTTATTCTTTGGGGAAAATTATCCAGGAAAGAGCCAGGTTCTGTCTAAAGCACCATCAAGAATGTCAGATGTCTTGATGTAGAATTTGGAAAATGGATTTCCCTTAACTTCACCTCACTAAATACGTTCATGTTAACTCACTACTTCTGCCTGTTGACAGCTGAGGTTCCTATTGCCAAGATCTCTGCAAATGGCCTGGATCTTTGGCTCAAGGATCCGTTCAAACTAGAGAGCCCCAGGCTGTTTTCAAAGACAAATGTGATTGGATATCTTTGATTCACTCTGGGCTGTTTGGGTTCAGCCTAAGGGTGAGGGGATTGCTCAGCTCCCACATTACATGATCAAGTGGCTGCTGCTCAGTTGTCAAGGCTTCCTTGCCTGAGCAGTCCAGGCTTAGTAAGCTGCCTTCTGTCCCATTGCTTATACACAGAGCTGATCCTGGAAGAGACTCTGCTTGAGAAGGATAAGTGACAGGCTGCATATAATCCCTTCTGGGAAAGGGAACAGAGCTCCAGATGCTTGAGAATTTCTCTACTTCACAAAACCTACTGATCCTTTAACTGGGGCTAAATAAATGCAGACTTTAAATTTAGTTTGTGAAACTAAGCAAAACCATGTTGCCTTTCACCTGTTACAAACTGTGAAGTAAGTACAATTTCAACAGAAAATAGCCACATGAGAACTTCCCTTCTTAGATACTGTCCTCAAAATCAGGCAGAGGTTGCCCATATAGGTGCTGTGGGAAAGATTTATGGACATCATCAGATCCTACTATCAATACGAACTCTAGTTTACTGTAAACAGTAGAGCCTCCTCTTTTCCTCTTTTCCTATTCTATGCTCAGTGGTTGGGAGGCATATCTTAAACCTACTTTAGGCAACAATCCCTTAAAGAATTGAATAGCATAAAGCCCGGTCGTGCTTCTATGTATGATTGACAAAACGTTAGCACTACTACCGTATAAGTACCTGTCTGCTGAGTATCCAAAAGACACTTCAGGTGGCTAATAACGGACTCATCATCTTCTCCCTGCAAATTTGTTCTTCTTCCTCTTTAAAAAAAGTAAAATGACCGTTGTCATTCCTTCCCCACACTCAGCCTCCTCTACCACCAGCCAGTTAAATCAGTGCAATCTCCTTAGCCTTTCTAACCTGACATCTTCTCTTCGTCGTTCCTACTATTGCACTAGCTCAGCTACTCACCATTTCTCACTTTAATTTTGCAAACATCTCCTAACTGGTCTCCTTCTAAGCTTGCCCCCTTTAAGTCATGCTAGAATTGCTAACAGAGGAAGATTTATGCAACAAGTCTATCAATCAATTCTCTCCTTGAAATCCTTCAATGACTTATCATTAGCCTCTCAACAATAAAGTCCTAACTTTCCAGCTTAGCACTGGCACATCCCTGCCTTCCTCTGTAACTTCATTTATCGCCATTCCCTGCCACACACTCATATTCAGTACAGGCGTGCAGGTGTGTGTGTGTTCTCTTGCTCTCTCTCCTCTTTCTACCTCTCTTTCTCCTCTCTCTCTCTCTCTGTGTCTCTTCTGTCTCTTTCTCCCCACTTTATTCTTTAAGATAGACAACATACCTCTTGGGAGAATCTTCCATGATCTATCAAAGCTACATTAGGAAACCTGTTCATGTGTTCCCAAAGCACTCTCTTCACCACTGCGATAGCATTCTCTTGAAAGACCATTGGCAATCTGTATTTTTACCAATTTATCCCATAAGTGTCCAAGCTACTTGAAGACAGAGTAAAGTTCTTATGTGTGTAACTATCTTCAAACCAAATAAACATGTCCAACATGAGGTGTGCATTCAATTCATGTTAGTTCAATAAATAAATGTGCCTTAAACCAGAAGCCTGTGCCAGACCCTGGACAAGCAGACAGGCATGCAACAAAATAAGGCATGAGAGAGAGATTGCCCATTTTTTGATGACAGGTAACTCACATAACTTTTAAAAACTTCTTCTGATGCATGAGAAGCAGAGAATTGAACTAATATGTTGGTTCATGGTAGTCTGTATATCTCTGAGAGTTCCTGAGACCTTTTGAGAAGCCCTGAAATTTCAAAACTTTTTTCATGATAATAAAAAGACAGAGGTTCCCAAAATTTCTCAGTTCATGGCACTCTTAGTGTCTCAATACTTTTGCCACATATTTCTAAGCCAGAGGAAATACTTAGCAGTCTGTTTATTAAGCAGTTAGGTCAAAAGAACTCAAGTACTTATGTCCCAAAACCTTAGTAGCCATTTAAAAAAAGAATACAAATAAATTGTGTATGTTTACTTCTTTCTTAAATAACCACAGTTATTTATTAATAGGACATGTGTACCTGTTGGGCACAACTTCCGAAACCTTTGAATTAGGTAGAATACTGCTACGCTCATTTACTATTTCACATTGTTTTTTATAACAAAGCAATGAAAAATAACAGCTTTCAAAGATGTGTTATTATAAAAAGAAATATAGTGGAATCTACTTTGAAACTGAACTATCTTGAGCTAGTACTTTGCACAATATGCAGCAGATGTTGATACTGCTGAGTTTTCCTTGAAATTTTAAAATATCTAGATATACCCCTGTGAGTTTATTGTGGCACTCCAGAGAACCTCGGTGCAGTTTGAGAACCACAGTATTAAGGTGTTATTTGCTTTTTTCACTGGCTTGAAGTTTGCACTGGTGGTGCAAAAGCAATGATGGGTAAACATCTGTCACCTAAGCACAAATCAAGGCATTGGCAATAAATCATACTAGTGGTTATATTCTTTACAGCCATGAACTGCAGTTAAAAAACCCAATTTCACTTTACAACATCCTTGATGAAGCAGCAAAAGTTATTTATTATATTAAATTCCAACACTTGAGTACATACATCTTTTTAATATTCTGTGCAACAAAATGGGTAGTATGCATAAAATACTTCTGTTGCATACTGAAGTGCAATGGGTATTTCTAGGAAAAGCACATATGCTATACTTTAAGTGGAATTAGCTACCTTTTTCATAGAACACTATTTTTATTTTCAAGGACAACTCACAATTATGGTTATTCAGGCTTGAGTATTTGGAAGACATTTTCTTGAAATTGAAGAAAGTGAACCTGTCACTTCAAGGAGAACAATTGAGAGTATTTGTTGCTAATCACAAAATTTGAGCATTCAAGCAGAAATTCAATTTTGAAAAACCTGTGTTCACTGCTGTAAACTTGACAATCACCCATTACTTAAAGACTTTTCTGATTGAGATTGGTGGTAATGTTGATAAATGTGATTTAATATTGTACAATGATTTGTGTCAACATTTGAAAACTCTGCATAATTCAGTGAACTAATATTTTCCAAAGATTAGTGCACCATATTACAAAATCATACATGAGTAAAAGATCCATTCAAAGTATGAGATACAGGGAGCAAAGAATAGATAGGACAAATAGAAATAACTAACAAGATGATAGATTAAAACCTAAGCATATCAATAATCACATCAAATGTAAATGGTCTAAATAGCCCAATTAAAAGGCAGAGATTGTCCTCACCTAAACTTGTCTTGGTATTGTCTATCTAATTTTTGCCCATTGATGAGCATAAATAGATAGCTCATTGTTTTTAATTTGAATTTTCTAATTCATAGTAAGATTGAGATGCCTTCCATATATGTGTTAGATGGAAGGCAGCAGGCACTTCTTGTAGATTAGGTTCTCAGGGAAGAGATTCTGACACTAAGTTGAACACAACACCTTTGTTTAAGAGTGCTTTTGAAAAACATACCTATAAGAAAATCAGTAAGACAAGACTGGGCATAGGGAGAAACTTACCCTCAGTACACTTGCAACTGATTCCTAAGATCATTCTATGGGGAGCTCTGAAGCTGAGATAACAGTTCATTGTTGTCCCAAATAAAGAAAGTGGGTCAGGCCTTTGTATTTCCATATCAGCCAGTTATCGACCACTGGCCACTTGGGGAGGGCATAATCTTGGGCAGGGCACTTTCCCAAAGCTGATGGCAATTTCCAATAAAAAATCATTTATTATCCATCAACAGATAATATTTGCATCAGCTAGGGGATGAATGTGTTGGCCTCACAGTTTAAATACTGCATTAATCTATTTATCTGTTTCTGCATAAACACATAATATAGAAAATAAAACAATTCTATGACAGTACCATTTCCTTTATGCTATCCTCTATACCCAGGTAAACATTTTCAATTCTTTTAGCTGATTATTTTTATATTTATGTTCAGTTATCCAAATCAATTCTTCCCAACCTTTCTCATGCTGAGGAAATAGCTTTTCTTTGGCAGTTCTCTGAATAACTCTGGGAAGCTAACCAGTCCTCCAAGAGGTAAACAACCAGCACTTTGGCTGTTCCAGGCTTTGCCCAGCTACCCAAAAGACTTAGGAAATTGATAATGAGCGGGTGGGGGACAAGATGGCCAACTAGAGACATCGTTTGCCGGACTGTCCCAGAGGGAAGGTAGGATTTCAGAAAAAGGAAAGGGGAGAGGAGATGCAGCTCAGGTGTAGATCATAGAGAGTGGTGCCAGAGCCTGCTGGGGACCTCACGGAGGAAGATTGCAAAACAGAGAAGGAAGAAGGTAAAGGAAAGAAGATATCAGCGAGGATCAAACCCAGAGAGGCTTGGAACCCAGTAAAGGGGTAAGTGAGGATCCCTCTCTCCCTCCCACATGCCTTTGGTGACCAGTGAGCTACCAAGTTTCTTGGAGGCTTTTCCACCCCCACAAGCCCAGGCATGGTGGCAAACACAGAATAGTGGGGAGAACTTGCATGACCCCAGAGCTTGGACATTCTATGAGAGGTTCCCTTCCAAGGAGAGTGACCCAAGAGGCCAGAGAGCTGGCTTTCTTCCATTCAGATGCTTTTTCTTCCCCACCCCTCCTCCATCCACTGCAATCGGGAAAGTAGTTTGAGCCGAGAATTTGGCGAGTGGCTGCCTCTCCCCAGTGGGTGTGTGCTATAGCCTGAGGTTTCCATGTAGAGTGGAACCCACACCTTTCCCCTTGGGGACCTGCAGTGGACCTGGGGTACCCAATCTGGGAGCTCCCTGTCTGCCGGCATTTCACAAAGTCACACCCCAGTGGGTTAGACAAGCAGGCTGGACCCCATGCCCCTGGACTTGAGAGGGTTGCTGGAGGACACAGGGGGAGGTCTGAGAGCTGGACTTGTGTGGCAAAGGAGCCCACATGGACAGAACTTTTGGAAGAATACTGTGGGGTTCTGAGATGGTGATGTGGGAGAGTGCCCATCCCCTTTACAGGCAAACTACCCTGTTTGATTACTGTGGGTCCTCCGGTGAGGAAGAGTCCAGCCCCAGGAGGCAGAGCAACCAAGCATGGCACATTCAGGCACTCAGGCTGACTGGGAGCTGTGGCCCCCACACATTGCAACTGGGAGAGCAGTTTGAGCTGAGAATTTGGTGAGCAGCCACCTTTCTCCAGTGGGCACATACTCTAGGCTGAGGTCTCCAGACAGTGGGGCCCACACCTCCTACCTTGAGGACCTACAGTAGACCTGGGGTGCCCAATCTGGGAGCTCCCTGTCTGTCAGTATTTTGCAGAAATGCACACCAGCAGGTCAGACATGCAGGCTGGAGGGATGTTTGAGAGCTGGACTTGGGTGGCAAGGGAGCCCACATGGACAGAACTGTTGGGAGAATACCATGAGGTCTTGAGACGTTGTGATCTGTTTCCTGTGACCCCTCCCCACAGGAAAGCTATGTTATTGGATTAGGGTGGGTCATTTGGCAGGGAAGATACCAGCCTGATGCCATAGTGACCAAGTGTTTAGGCCCCTTCCCCACAAACAGCCCTCCTGGTCTGGAGAGCCTGCCCTGACTTTCCTCCCAGTGGCTCCCCTTAGCAGGAGAAAAAGCAACCTCTGAGCCCTGCCAAGGATTTGCAAAGCTTTCCAGGCTCACACAACCTAAACATGCTCTTCTTCGCTCCTCCACACACCTCTGCTGTGATGAAGATCAAGCAAGCCCTGGGAGCTACAGGACCCCTCCCAAATCCTGGGGTGTTCAAGTTCTCCACCTGAGGGACTAGAGCTTACCACGGGCACAAAAGAATGTCTTGGCAGGGCTCTTTCATGCAAGCATCAACCATTGACAGGGAGAACAACACTATAGTTCATCATAGCATCTACCAACTCAATCAAACAGGGCATGGCTGATTCTTACACACAAGTACCACTCACCCTCTCAGAGATTAAGCTGGGGGACCCAATACAATTCACACTGTTGGGAAGAGATGAAGACAGCAGGATAGAGGCACCCCAACGGGGGACTGTTTATTAGGAGAGAAACAAAAGTTATGGGCAGCTTGGTCTGTGAGGGGTCTCCCTCTTCCACTGCAGACATCTGGGCTGATTGGGAAGCTGCTCAGAGTCTGTACAGAGACATTTCACCTTAGAATCACCCCCACAGGCCGGAGAGGGACACTACCCTGTGTTGAGCCCTCTGACTGGGGTTTGAGCACACCTCCTCACTAGCATGGAAGCCAAACAGAGGGGGACCTCAGACACCACAGGTACCACTTGGGAATCCTCAGGTGATTACCTCAGTGCATTCAAAGTGTGGGGAGAGAACCTTGGCCAACCAGTAGCTCCAGCCTGCCTATGTAGAACCTGGGCTGCTGAGAGAAACCCATGCCTGTGTGATTGGGCATCAGCAGTCTCCATGCTTGTGGAACAGCCCATCTTATGGGTAGCTCTGTCCCCAAAGTCCCCAGAGCCAGCTCTGAAGCTCTCACTGTGCCTTAGTCTGAGGCTCTGCCCTTGTACCTCCAGGGCCCACCAGGCCCATGACTCCACCCCAAGATGAAAGCATCATATAACCTACAAAGGAAAACCCACAGGCTAACTGCAAACTTCTCAGTGGAGACCTTACAAACCAGAAGGGATTGGGGAACCATCTTCAACTGACTTAAACTAAACAACTGCCAGCCTAGAATTTTGTATCCTGCAAAACTAAGTTTCACAATAGACAGAGAAATTAAGTCCTTTCCAGAGAAGAAAACACTGAGGGAATTTGTCCTGGCCAGACTTTCTCTACATGAAGTACTCAGAACTGCACTATACACAAACCAGTACAACACATACCCACCAGTGTAAATTCACCTAAAAGAACCCCAAAACTCACAACTTCTATAAAACAATAGAACAAGAGGTAAAACAAAGAAATAAGGGACTACCCAACAGGAGGAACAGACCAACATCCCTCATATCAATGCTATTAATCAATGTGAATGGACTAAATGCTCCTCTAAAAAGACACAGGCTGGCTGAATGGATGAAAAAACACAAGTATCTACCGTCTCCAGGAAACACATCTAAACCACAAGGATGCACATAGACTCATCATGAAAGGATGAAAAAAATATTCCACACAAATGAAAATCAAAAGAGAGCAGGTGTAGCCATTCTTATATCAGGTAAAATTGACTTTAAGCCAACAAAGGTAAAGAAAGACAAACAGTATCATTGTATAGTGGGAAAGGGAACTTTCCAATGAGAAAACATAACAATCTTAAATATATATGTGCCCAACACAGAAGCTCCCAGATGCATAAAGCAAATCTTACTAGACCTAAGCAAAGAAATAAATAGTACCATCATAATTGCTGGGGACTTCAACACCCCACTGTCAGAGTTTGATAAATAATCTAAGCAGAAAATAAATAAAGAAATAATGAACTTAAACCAAACTCTAAATCAAATGGACCTAACAGACATTTACAGAACATTCTACCCAAAAACTACAAAATACAAATTCTTCTCAGCAGCACATGAGACATTTTCCAAGATTGATCATAGGCCAGGTCTCAACAAATTCAAAAAAATAAAAATCATACTATGTATCTTCTCAGACTACAGCAAAATCAAACTAGAAATCAATCACAAGAGAAACACTCAAACCTACACAAAGTCATGGAAATTAAATAACCTGCTGCTGAGTGATTATTGGTTCAAGAATGAAATTAAGATGGAAATAAAAAAATTATTTGAGCTGAATGATAAAGGAGACACAACCTACCAAAATCTTTGGAACACGGCAAAAGTGTTGCACAGGGGAAAATTCATAGCCTTAATTGCCTACATCAAAAAGACAGAAAGATCACAAATTGATAATCTAATGTCACACCTCAAGGAACTAGAAAAGGAAAAACAAACCAAACCCAAAGCCAACAGAAGAAAAGAAATAATGAAGGACAGAGCAGAACTAAATGAATTGGAGAACAAAAAAACAATACAAAGGATTAATGAAACAAAAAGGTTGTTCAAGATAAACAAAGTCAACAGATCTCTTGCTAGATAAACCAAGAACAGAAGAGAAAGCAACCAAATAAGTTCAATCAGAAATGAAAAAGGTGACATTACAACTGATACTGCAGAAATACAAAACATCATCCATGAATACTATGTAAAACTCTATGTGCATAAACTAGAGAATGCAGAGGAAGTGGACAAGTTCTTAGAAACACACAACTTCCCAAGACTCAACCAGGAAGAAACAGGCCAATAACAATCAGTGAGATCGAAACAGTAATAAAAAACCTCCCAACAAAAAAGAGCCCTGGACCAGATGGATTCACAGCCAAATTCTATCAGACCTACAAAGACGAGCTGGTACCCATAACACAGAAATGATTTCATAATATTGAGGAGAAGGGAATCCTCCCCAACTCATTCTACAAAGCCAATATCACCTTGACACCAAAGCCAGGAACAGACACAACAAAAAAGGAAAACTACAGACCAATATCCCTCATGAATGTAGATGCAAAAATCCTCAATAAAATACTAGCAAACCGAATTCAATAGCACATCAAAAAAATAATCCACCAGGACCCAGTGGGCTTCATCCCAGGAATGCAAGGATGGTTCAACATACATAAATCAATGAATGTGATTCACCACATAAACAAAAACAAAAACAAAGACAATATGATCATCTCAATACATGCAAAAGAGGATTAGAAAGAATCCAGCACCCTTTCATGATAAAAACCCTCAACAAACTAGACGTAGAAGGAACATATCTCAGAATATAAAAGCCATATGTAACAAACTCACAGCCAACATCATACTGAATGGGGAAAATTTGAAAGCATTCCCCCTATGAGCAGGAACAAGACAAGGATGCCCACTGTCACCACTCCTATTCAACATAGTGCTGGAAATTCTAGCCAAGGCAATCAGGCAAGAGAAGAATATTAAGGGTATCCAAATTGGGAAAAAGGAGGTCAATCTATCACTCTTTGGTGACAATATGATCTTGTATCTAGAAAACACCAATGATTCCACCAAGAGTCTCCTGGAATTGATAAATAAATTCAGCAGTGTCTCAGGATACAAAATCAGTGTACATAAATCACTAGCATTTCTATAAACTAATAACAGTCAAGCTGAGAGTCAGATCAAAGACTCAATACCATTCACAATAGCTACAAAGAAAATAAAACACCTAGGAATATACTCAACCAAGGAGGTGAAATATCTCTACAAGGAGAACTAGGAAACGCTAAGGAAAGAAATTACAGAGGAGATAAACAAACGGAGAAACATATCATGCTCATGGATAGGTAGAATCAATATTGTTAAAATGTCTGTACTACCCATAGTGATTTACAAATTCAACACAATCCCCATCAAGTTACAAAAGTCATACTTCACAGATAATAGAAAAAGTAATTCTATGCTTTGTTTGGAACCAGAAAAGAGTCTGAATAGCCAAAGCAATCTTAAGCAAAAAGAACAAAACTCGAGGCATCACATTACCAGATTCAAACTATACTATGAGGTTATAGAAACCAAAACAGCATAGTATTGGTACAAAAATAGACCCATAGACCAAGGGAACAGAACAGAGAACCCAGACATAAAACCATCTACCTACAACCAACTGATCTTTGACAAAGCAGACAACAATATACATGGGAAAAGAAATGGTACTGGGAGAATTGGATATCCACATGCAGAAGAATGAAACAGGACCCCTACTTCTCACCACTCACAAAAATTAATTCAAGATGGATAACAGACTTTGATCTAAGGCATGAATCCATAATAATTCTAGAGAAAAATGTGGGAAAAACTCTTCTAGATATTGGCCTAGGCAAAGAATTTATGAAAAAGACCTCAATGGCAGTCATGGCAACAGCAAAAGTCAATAAATGGGATTTGATTAAACCAAAATGCTTCTGCACAGCTAAGGACACAATCAACAGAGCAAATAGACAACCTGTAGAATGGGAGAAAATATTCACAAGCTACACATCTGATAAAGGGCTAATAATTAGAATTTACAAAGAACTCAAGCAAGTCAACAAGAAAAAGACAGACAACCCTATTAAAAAGTGGGCAAAAGACGTGAACAGATGCTTCTCAAAAGAAGAAAGACAAATGGCCAATAAACATGGGAAAAAATGCTCAACATCACTAATCGTCAGGGAAATGCAAATTAAAACCACAATGAGATATCACCTTACCCAAGTTAGAATGGCTTTATTACAAAGTCCAAAAACAATAGATGCTGGCGTGGATGCAGAGAGAACTCTTATACATTGCAGGTGGGACTGCAAATTAGTACAACCTCTATGGAGAACAGTATGGAGATTCCCCAAAGAACTAAAAATAGGCCTACCATTAGATCCAGCAATCCCACTACTGGGTATCTACCCAAAGGAAAAGAAGTCATTTTATCAAAAAGACAACTGTACTTGAATGTTTATTGCAGCACAATTCACAATTGCAAAGATGTGGAATCAACCCAAGTGCCTGTAAATTCATGGGTGGGTTAATAAAATGTGGTATATGTACACCATGGAGTACTACTCCACCATAAAAAAGATGAAATGATACCTTTTGCAAAAATCTGGATGGAACTGGAGACCATTCTCCTAAGTGAAGTATCACAAGAATGGAAAAACAAACACCACATGTACTCATTATTAAATTGGAACAAACCAATGAGCACACAGGTGCACAGAGGGAAGTAAAACTCAGTGGAAAGCAACCAGGGGGGACGGGGAGGAAGGGAGGGGAGGGAAATAAACCAACCTAATTGGTACTATGAGCACTATTTGGGTGATGGGCACATCTACAGTCTGAATTCAAGTACTGCCAAAAATGATCCACGTAACCTGAAACATTTATACCCCCTTAATGTTTTGAAATTTAAAAAAAGACTTAGGAAATCAATATTTTCAGGTTCACCTGTAACCCATTCTTTGCCTTTCACTGTTTTTTGTTTGTTTGGGAAGGGACATAGACTTAGTTTTATCTTTCAATTATTTTATTGAGCTTTTTACTTCTGTTATAATGTTTTTAATTTCTATGGGCCCTTTTTGTTTTGTTGCTGTTGTGTCCTATTTGTTTTATAGAATCCTGTTGTTTTTTTAATGCAATATCTTATCTCTCTAGAAATACGATAGTTTATGTAAAGCATTATTCTCCCTTCATGGTCTTAGGCTCCTCCAAATTACTGTTTTATGTTAGTGGTTTTTAACCTCTATATTCAACTTTAGAAATCTTCCTCAAATATCTGTTGGTCATTGATTTCCTGCTGTATTTTGAAATGGCCACTAAAAAATTGACTGAAATATGGGTGGGGCTTATTGATTGTGGACTTCATGTAGTTGATCTTTCTGGGATGTTTTGTTACAGAAGCCCTAATTGAGTGCCATTTGTGTTTTCCTCTTGGGCTAGTCATTTTCATCAGAGAAGATTCTTTTGATATTCTTCTGCCTGGAGGATATAATCCTAGCTGCTCGTTTTGAGATCTGGATGGAAAAACAAGTTTGAAATTCTCAACATTTAACTGTAGACTTTGAAATAGTTTCCATGTTTTTCGTGTGGTATACTATCCCTCAGCGAGGCTAGTGCACTTGAATCCATTTTCCCTCTTCAGATCTTCACTTCAGATCTTCAACTTCTCTTCCTTCTCTTCGTTGATGAGGGGTAGTCATTTTATGGCACAGAGTGACAGAGGATCTTGGTGAATTGACCTACTTTTAAACAGAACCCCATATTCATGTCAACTTCCAGATGTTGCCTGCTGCCAGTGATTTATGTGCTTTTGGGACTTTGTTGTGTTGTTGCCTCCAGTCCTCTTCTTTCGTTCTAGTAGGTTTAGGTATTAAACAGACACACACGTGTACACACATACACACACACCCCACAACAAAACAATCTATACTGCTAATTTAGTGGGTATGGGAATACATTCAGCATTCATTTTAAACAGAAGTCCTCCAAATTTTGTTATTGTTTTTTAATTTTAATGCAATTTTAATATTTTTTGTTTAGAGAACATAACATTTGTGAATTTGGGCCTTGGAATCTGTTGACTTTTCATTTGTTATTGGTACATGGCCATTTTTTAGTGTGCACATTTCAAAGAATATTTATTTGCCATTTGTTGTATATAAATATTTTTCTTTCTCTCTTAATAAGCCCATTAATCATACTATTCAAATTTTCTAGATCTTTACTCATTTACTAATCATTTAATTTTGAGGTGTTTATATTTATATCTCCAATGACAATTACTGAATTCTACTTCTCACTATAATTCTACCAGATGTTGCTTTATATATTTAGAGCCTACCTTGTTGGGTGTATATTTGGTTCCTGATAGTTATAAACTATTAAGTTATTCTTTTGACTTTCATATAGTTTCTATTTGTCCTTTGTTATTTTTTACCTTAAATTCTATTTTTTCTTGATATTAAAATTCTCTGGTTTTCTTTTTATTTATTTTTACTTAATTAGAGTTTCTCATTCCTTTATGTGCAGTCTTTTTATATCTTTTTGTTTTAAGCATGTCTTTTGTAGTGAAAATATTATATTCCAAGATTGTAATATTGTAATTGGAAGGTATTATAATCTAGCTTTTGATTGGTTATTTTTATTCACTTAAGTATATTAAAGTAGACATTATATTAATTATTTCTGCATTCTTATTTAGTATTTTCTATTTACTATACATTTTATATTATGTTTTCTTCTTTCTTGCCTTTCATTGGAAATATTAAATTTCTTTACCTGGTCTGAATGTTTTATTAAATGTAGTTTCATTCTTTTCATGGTTATTCCAAATATATTAAAATCCTTAATTATGATTATTTTCTTTCCCCATTTCTTAAGCTTATGAATATCTCTGTCTTCCCCCTAAAGAAGACAAGTACCTTAGCAGAATATATCATATCCCTCAATTCCCCTCCCCTAGAATTTTAGTTCTTAGTTTTTGTAGTTAGCATTAAATTTCACTAGTATTTTTGTGCTTTTCTGTAGTGTTTTCCTAGATTTATTTCTCTTTTTGTCAGACTACTTTCTCCAACATATTTTCAAGACAATCTTTGTGCAGGAAACCCTCTGGAATTTATAAATGTTTGAGGAAATACTTTATCTCACACCTGTGTTAAAATTTATATATATATATATGTAATTGACATATAAAGTTATAGTTTCAGAATTCTTTTTCTTAAACATTTTGACATATAATTCATTATTTTCTCATATCGAGTGTTGTACGAAAAATCTGTAAATTAAATTAGTAATTTAATTTAGAAGTTAGATGTTGATCTGATCTGATACTTGGTTCTTTGTGATCTCCTTTTTTTATTCAGTAAGTTTTAATTTTTAAAATTTTATATTTAATGTTAAATTTCATCATGATATATTAGTTATTGACTTTTTTCTTATATGTCCTGTTTTGCCCTCTTTCCAACCCTAAATCTTTCATTCTGGGAACTTCTTAGAATATTTCTTTCTCTATTAGTTTTCCTTTCCTTCTTTCCTTTAATATTTTTTAGAGACAGGGTCTTGCTCTGTTGTCCAGGCTGAAGTGCAGTGGTGCAATCATAGCTCACTGCAGCCTTGAATTGCTGGGTTCAGACAATTTTCCCACCTCAACCTTCTGAGTAGCTGGGACTACAAGAGTAAGCCACAGTGTCAGGTGCAGTTTTCCTTTCCTTTTTTGACTGTTATATGGATGTTAATAAGTCTACTTCAATTCTCCATAGCTCTTAATTTTTCTTTTATATTTGCCCATCTTTATCTCCTCCTGATGTATTCTGGAAGAATTTCTCAACCTACTTTCCAGAACACAAATTTTTCTTCAGCTACATCTAATTAGCTATTTAACTTATCTATTAAATACTTTGTTTCAACTACATTTTTCTTATACAGGATTTTCAAATAGTTCTTCTTTAAAACTTCTCATCTCTATTTAAAATTGCATGTGTTCCCGTATCTGTTTGAGAATATTTATGATGCTTGATTTAAATTAGTTTTCTGTCTAATACGTTCATTCTTCTCCTCTAGTACACATTGTTCAAAATATTACTTTTCTTTTACAGCAAGTAACTCATAAAATTTTTTCTTATTCACTATAAGCTGGTATTTCTCTGGAGACATCACTGTGTTGATTAATAGGGTGTCCAATGAAAGAAGCTAAACCCTAGGCCCTGACTGGTGACATTCCTGAAAAATTTAAGGGAAGTATGCCTCAGAATAGAGAATATTGGTGTTAAATCTGGGCTGAAACATTGCACATTTGCCACCCTCTTAACAAGTTAGTCTGGCCTCTCAGTAAAAATTCCCGTTCTATTACGCTTAGCACTACTCTTATCCAAGAACTCTTTTCCTTGATTGTAATAACTGGGTTTATGCAACAAAGGGGGAGGGGAGAAGAAATGTTCTAGTTCATCTGCAGTCATTTGCTTCCCATCTCATGCAACTGTAGATGCACTGGAGTGCCACCCTCCAACCTAGTCAGACCTGGTATGAAACTGCTCAATTTTTTCTTTGCATCAGTTATGGAATGGGCAAAGGTCCTATCGGGGCAACATTGTAATGAGAAAAAAGCACAATAGAAAGGCTTTCTCCCAACCCATCCTCTATTGTACATAAACCTCATTTTGGAGCTGCTATTCCCTCCTATACCAGAATGCATTTGTCTTCTCTTTCCAGGGGTTTCTCAACATTGTGGTATTATTTTCTCACACTTGTGGCATATTCAGGACTGGATTTGGGAGAGGAAGAAAAGATCCTGTTTTGTTTTGATATCTTGTCAGGAATGGGAAGTCTCCATAACACTTCTAGGTAAGAGGCATCTTAGAAATACCATAGATTAGAACCACTAACTGTAGTCATGAGAACTGACAGTATCCACTTTTTATTTAAGGAAAATGAATCCTTTTATGTCTCATGTCATTAAAGTGCCTTAGAAATTAAATGACAAATTTTAGTTGAATGAATGAATGACTGTGTGTTTGTTTTTCTGCATTGGGATATGTGGGGGGGGGGGCAGGGTTATTGCTGTAAATGCTCATACTCTGATGCTTTCATGGGCTTAGGGAGATATGACCGGTCAATTTCATGTATGACCACAAAAAGTATTGAGAAAATCCCCTTAAGCATCACTTTGAAAATATCTTTCAAACTACAACAAGAAGTCATTTAACATTCAACATCATTTTGCATGAACAAAAAGAACAAGAAGAGTGATGGATAACATAGCAAAATTACAATCCATTCATTTAATGACCATGTCTTAAGTCACATACTAACACTATACTAGACACTAGGATCACAAGCATAAGTAAAATATAGTGAATTTATAATTTAATATGAATCTACAAGTAAAATAATTTTGTCTATACAAGAATAAAGAGAGGCACCAAAGATGATGAGAGCACATTAAAAGGAGTCCCCAGTTCCTGCTGATGAAGTTGCAGAGTAGCTGAAAAGATCTCCAGGAAGGGAGTCATGGAACCATGTAAAAGTCCAGGGTATGCAGGGAACAGTGAGCCACACGATGTGGCCAGAGAACAGTGGCATGGAGCCGGGATTCGGCTCATACAAAAAAATGGTTAGGGTTAGGGCTAGGGTTACTGTTACTTTTTGGCACAATTACCATGGTACTCTCTGGCCTGCATTCAGTTTGCTGGTAGGATCCAAAGCGAGTAGATGTTTGGCAGGTTCCTTTTAGGTTACAACTAGATCCCTAGTAGTTCTGTAAGTAAGAAATCCAGCTATTGTGTCATCCAGTTGAGTCTTTTGTTTTGAATCGTTCAAGGCCCAAATTAAAATATCAGCAGGAGGGCAGAGGATAGTGGCTCCTCAGGAAGCTGGAGACCTAGATGGGGGTCAGAGGACAAAGTCGGATGCCATCATAAGGAATTCATATGGAACCCTTTGCCTAAATTATGGGAAGCCTTAAAATTGTTTTAAGATAAATTTTTTGAGATGGCCTAACTATGCTGGGTTATTTTCATGCTGCCATGAGCTCAATCTCTTTGAAACTCTGTGGGAACTTTGAAGCTGTTGATTCATTCAAGTAATCAGCATCCTTAATAGGTCAGCATAAGGGGATGGTACAAACATACACTGTACAGTCAGACATGCCTGAGTTTTGAATCCTGCTTGATTCATCTGTCCAACAAGCTATGTGACCTTGAGCATGTGGCTTAAATCCACTGAGTGTCAGTTATTTATGTAGTGGTATTTTATCTTATGTGACTGTTAGGTGGTTTAAGTGAGGTAGTCCAGTAGATGTTTAATAAATGTAAAATTTTAAAGAGAGAGCCATTTGGTATATTATTTATGTTATAAAATGATAGTTTAAAATTGAAAGGTTGATTCTCTAGTCAGAGAAATTATTTCTTTATTCTCTTATGGAGGTGATTTATGTCACTTATTTTTGGAAATAAATTTGACACATTGTAGATGCTCAGTAAACCCTTGTTGAAATAATGAATATATATTTTTATAAAGTACCACATTGTTCTGGACTAGAGGATCAGTATGATGCTGCCAAGTTAAATAGCATAACTTATATAATTATTTTAAAGTGTTTTTAAGATAGTTGTACTTTATTTTAATCCCTAAAATATCCCCCACACCTCCTGTCTGCCCCAGAAGACAAAATGTCTTTCTTTTTTGTATAACTGAGGCTTAAAGATAGAGTTATAATTTAAATCAAGTTTCCCCCGCACCCAAGTGAATGTCCTTGCCAATAACCTGTCATGGTGCTTCTTCCTTTTCTATATCTTAGGCCAATGGGCCCTTTTGTGGAAACTTATTAGAATTCTTTTCGTCATTAAGCAATCTAGCAATGAAAGCTGTATTGTCCTAGTTCCGTAAATCTCTGGGAGAGGACTTACTCTGTGTGCAAAATGCATGCAGCTGTCAGAGAAATAGGCTATGGAATAGGCCAACAATTTTACAGTTAAAGACCAGATGTGATTGAAAGTGTTGACAAAAAGCAAGGTCACAGGGTCAAGTGCCGATTTTCCAAATCAATTTTTGAACCATCTCTGCTGATTAGGCCAATGGCAGTATCCACACATTTCTCGGGGGAACAGAAGCTAACATAACCCATCTCAGCTTAAAAAACTCGTCCATGAGGTATTCTGCTTGATTCCGTCTCTTTTTTTCCCCCTGCATATTTGAAAGCATTTTGGAGGGGAACTGTGGGAATCATCTTCCTCAGAACACTGGCAAATCTTTTTTAATTCCATTAATGGAGCTTGGTGCCAGTTCAAAATGTTTTGTTAAATATTATCCTAACTGGTGCTTTTATTTCCAGAATTCCATTGGCACAGAGGTTAGAACCCAGTTCTCTGCAAACATGTTAAAAGGTAAGGAGTCTTTATTTTTTTCTTTCTCCTGGCTGTTATCTGGGAAGTTCTGAATTCAGAGTAGTTGCTGAATGGTGCTGTCCTGCATGAAAGAATATGGGGAGGGGAGTTCCAGCTTTTTTCTTTTTTCTCTTTTCCAGAGAGTCACAGCAAAGAGCTGTGGTTCTGGATAATTTCCCATGCTCATTCTTTTCAAAATGAAGAATCCTGAAATTCAGCCTATAGTATGAAATTACTCAAATTCTAATCTTCTTTCCAGAAAATGGACAAGACAGGATATATTTTGCATTGCTAAGTAGGCAAAAACAATTGTTTCTTCCCAAGCTTGAGTGCACACTGGTGTCTATGTACCACCCAATAATCTCACATGGCTTTCATCTCTGCTGTGTGCACCGAGAGAATGACACAAAAAACTGGATTCACTAGTCCTGCGGAGAATGCATGAGACCTCAATTGACTCTCAGGAGGAATAATCAAGCACATTAAAGGGGAATTCTTTGTATTTCCTTTATGAAAGAAAGTTTCATAGGGGAAAAAAGAATTTATAACTAAAGGCTATCCTGAAGTTCTCACATGGATGCCAGGGCTGCTCTTGCTTAATTATTTATACCATTTATGGGCACCACCAGTTTCGTCCATTTGGACAACAGATACAGAATAATTGTTAAATTCGAAATTAAAAAAAAAGAATTATACCTATTCTTCAGTGTCTTTCTAACGAATTTGCTGAGAATATTTGCTCATATGATCTAGTCCTTTATAAGCAAACGTTAATGTGTCATAAACATGAATAGCAGTTCTAATCTTATATTTGAATCCTATATCAATGCCACTGTCATGAAAGTCCTGAGTTATTGAATGTGCAAGGGTAGTCTGCAAGGCAAAGGGGACTCAGGCTTCATTTGATATTGAGTCTTCACCCTTACTTGGGAAAATATTTCCTACTACATAACATGGCATGCCTCCCTTTCAAGTAGTACAAACAATATTTTGAAAAGGGTTTTAACACACAGAACACAGTATCAACAAACATGGGATCTTCAGGATACAAAACAAACCTGGGAATTCTACAATATCCCAATTTCATTCAATACCTACATACACAGCTAGGCATAATATGATATGATAAGTATAAGAGCGTTGGGATGAAAGGGGATCCACAGTGAGCACATGGCCGTCACTTCAGCCTGAGGATGTCAGGACTCCCTAACACAGGAGTGGCATTTAAGGTAGCTCCTGGAAAATGAATAGTAGTTTTTCTAGCAGTGAAAGAAAGGAAAGTATGGTAGGCAGAATGTGAAGATGACCTCAATAAGTCCTTCCCATTGGGGGGTTTGTGTGGAATCTGTAAATATAATGATATATTACTCCCATGATTGCACTGTGTGTATGGTAAAAGGGATTATGCAGATGTAATTAAGGTCCCTAATCAGTTGTATTAATCAAAAGGAGGATATCTGGTGAGCCTTATCTAATCGATCAGTTGAACCTGTAAAAGGGACTGGGCCCTCTCTGAAGTCAGAGAGATTGGAGCGTGAGAGGGCCTATGAAGGAGGCTACATAGCAAGGACCCGAGGGTGGCTTCTAGGATCTGAGCACAGTCCCCAGACAACAGCTAGCAAGACCACAGGGACCTGGGTTCTACAGCTACAAGGAAATTAATTCTACTGACAACCTGACACGGCTTGAAAGCAGATCTTTACCTGGTTGAGTCTCCAGCTGAGTCTGACACCTTGATGGTAGCCTTGTGAGACACTGAGCAGAGAACCCAGCCCTGCTAGGCCTGGACCTCTGCCCTACGTGAGACAATGAAGGGTGGTGTTTAGCCACTCAACCACTGAGTGTTGCTTTAAGAAGCGACAGAAAACTGACACAGAAGAGAATCCTACAGAGAGGTAATAACACGGGCTACCTCGTAGGTGAAAAACTACGGGCAATGAGGTGGGCTGGCCAGTGTCCCCTGTGGCTGATCAGACATCTCACATTGAGGAAGGACAGGAAGTGAGACGAAAAGTCAAGTTGGACCCACTTTGTGAAAGGTCTACACTAAGGAGCATGAACTAGATTTTAGGCACAGAAGGAAAATAATTAGATCTATATTTAAAAAAATAAGTGGTAGAAGAATAAAATGAACTGGAGGAAGGTGGTCCTCAATAACAGGGAGACCAATAAAGAAGCTATGGTAATTATCAAGGCAAGAAGTGCTAAAGGCCTAATGTCAGGCAGGGCTATAAAAATGAAAAGGAGGGATATCTCCAAGAGACATTTTAATGACATACCTGGCTTTTTGTTTTCATCATTATTTTAAATTCCTCTGAAAAAACATAATAGAATTGTGGGCCTTTCAGCTGGACGAAACCTCAAGGAATCATCTGATGAGAGAAACAACTTGCCATAAACTGAGAAAACACCAAGTTGCTCAAATGAAAATAAGTAGGTATAAGCAAAATTAAATGAGCTGTATTATTTGTTTAATTCTTTATGTTTGTATATAAGTTGTATGTTCATAGCATAGTGATTTGGATGATCCGTGGCACTATTTTAAGATAAAGTAGATAAAGAATACATCTAATTGAGATGTTCATCTTGTCTAGCCTCCTGCCTTTAGACTTACAAAATACTATTATTCTCATGAAGTAATTGAGGTTTACGAGGCCAACTGACCTGTCACCAGGCAATCAGCAGACCAGAGAGGGTGACTAGAGTTTCATTCTGCAGACTCTCGTTTTTTCCATTACACCACCAACAGCAGGCCAGGCAAGTGATAGCACGGGAGAAGCTGGGAGACACGTTAGCCACAAGAACAGGATCACAAGAGAAATTACATGGATGGGAATTTCCAAGATGAGTCTGGGAAAAATGCAGGCAACAACAAGCATTTTCATTCTTAAGTCTTTGCCATATTTAAATTGAGTACATAGAGTCTATTTTATAACTTTATCAAATAAGAAAACATCTCACCTTTTAACATAGAATAGTTAGCTTTTGTTCAATTCAAACAGTTTTACAGAACAGACTCAGATTCAAACTTAAAGAACTATGTTCAAGTTTTGGTTTTTTTCAAACTAACCCAGAGTTGAGATTTAACTGTGCCCAGGGCCTTAGCAGCACTATTGTGCTCACTGGCATAATCCCTAGAATCCCAGATGTTGCACATTCATATCATGATAACCATTACTGTTATGACTTCCTGCAGCACTTTTCTTTCTTGTAGCTAATCTTTTAAAAAAACCAAGCTTCATTATTTTAGGTCCTGACCTAGATGAAACATTTGCTTTTGCATTTAAGTGCTTTCAGAAATGCTATGGTTGGAACAGAGCAGGGTAGCCCGTGTTATGGGGTTCCTTCCAGGCTTCCTTTGAAGTCACTAGGAACAAGGTGCAGAGTAGGGACACTCTCCATGTGCAAGGGAGTGATAAGGATCAACATCCTTATACGAGGGTGAAAATATGTTCACTTCTGAAAATAATATGTCTTTGGTTTCCATTCATATTCAAACCTTTTAAGGGTCCTGCAGAAACAGCACAGGAGCTGTGCTTCTGTTCCCTGATGAATTGAGCATTTGTTGCCCTGGAAAAAGAATCCATCCTGTGGGGGTGTCAATGGCAGCTGAATGAAGACCAGAAAGGATGGAGGATTACAAATCGAGCCCTGGCCCCAGTTGGATGTGATTTCAACTGAGTGTGGTATTATTTTTCCTTTTTGTTTAACCGCGGTGTGCTTTCCTTCCCTGGGAGGATGTGAGGCAGAGCACGCTCTGCCTGGGCCCGTGCTGTCGCTGTGTCTGAGGAGGGCATGGCACGCTCTCTGCTCTAGATGTGTGGCATTTTTCTGAGGCTGCCTAAGAGCCGGTCAGTGTTGTTTGTGGTTTTTCCAGGTGGTGCTAAAAAATGTCTCATTGAAACTCTCTAGAAACTTTAGAAAGGCTTCTTTTCGGTGGATCATGCTATTTCTGGGGATGACTACAGGATTTATAAGCGGAATCAACATTTTGGACCAGGTTCCAATATGAAGCAACACAATCAGCTATAATCTGGCCTGACCCTAACAGAATATTACATCATCATTAACTTGGGAATTTAGTATTTACATGTTTACGCTTAATCATATTTTAACCCTATTGAATTGGCCACACACAGGAAAAGCTCCCATTGACTTCCCTGCAAACACAGTTTGCAAGAAGACTTTGCTCAATGCCTGCGTTGCCTTTGAGCCCACGTGCCTTTAAGGAGATTACTACATCTTTCCCCAATTCTGACCTTAGCACTGGGATAGTTCTGCCAAGATCCCACAAGCTACAGTCCCACAGGCTTGTTGCTGAGATCCTGTGGAGTCATACCACTGGCACAGCTACAGAAAGAACCACACCCAGGACAAAGCGGGCCCAGAGCACTCACTCTCTGCCCATTTTCCCAACCCATCAAAAAGAGGAGACGTATAATCAAGAAACCTCAAATAGGAGAAGAGGGGAGGAGAACAACAGCACAAACGGGCAATGCTCTGTTCGTCCTTTAATGTCCCACATTGCATCACCTCTTGGAAGCCTTATTCACCCCTCCCTCGTTCCCACCCTCTGTTTGTTGCTACACACTTTTATGATTTCTTGTGGCATTGAACTTACTACACTGTATTATGCTTACAGATCTTTCTCCTCCACTGGACTTTAAGCTTCTTGAGGGCAGTGATTATCCTAATTTATGCAATCGAGTAATATTTATTGAGCTCCTATGTACACCAAGCATTTTTACAGGCACTGGAGACACAGTACTGCATAAGACAGGCAGAGCCCACTCTAGAAGAGCTCAATTCTGGGAAAGGAGACAAATTTATAGACTTTTTTTTCTAAATACTTTTATATTTCCAGATTCTAATCTGGTGCTTATCATATAGTCAGGGTGTAAAAGTATATATATGTTTTTTGAATAAGCTAATGAACCTGTAACCTCAAGGTGTATGAAGGACAAGATGCCTTTTAAGTGTGGAATAAGTGCTTCCTTTTTTTCTGCAATATGATATGGGAGTATTATTGGCTTCACACCCATCTGCTGAGTAGGGGAGGACCCACTAAGCCAGTTCCTAAGAGTGCCACAGGGTTTAGGACACAGTGATGCCTCTGGCTCTTGCTGTCACCCTGTCGAGTAGGCATATTAGGGAGGGTAGCATGCTCCCACGACCAGGCTGGAGCAAGTGGCATGTGAGTGCCAACATGGATGGCATGGGACTGACAAAAGTCATAGTGAGACCCCTGCTGCCACTGTTCCACCTTGCTGGGTTTCTAACATTCTAGATCTGGGTCTCCAGCAGACTCTTCCCAGCGTTCTGTATGCCAGCCCACCCAATGGAATTTGAGGTTCTGAACTAATTTTGGCCTTTTTTTTCATGGGGAGTGACTCTTCTTACAATCCTTCAGAATCCACATGCTGTTGCTTCCTATCACAGTGGATATCTATGTGCCGCCAGCATCGTCTTCTTTTGAAGCTGGGCCCTTGCTTTCTCCAAGTGACCCAGGTGGGGCTGCTTATAACCATATGGCTTCCTGGTCACAGGTTTGGCAGAGGTAGAGTGGGGGACACTGACCTAATAAGGGCCATCAGGAGTCTTTTTCAGGAACTGTTATGGGCTCTGGAGGAGTGATGGTGTTTTTTTGCTCTGGAGTCATAATATTTAGGGAGAGGTAAACGGTATCTTGAACAAGCAGAATTTATAATGTAATCAAATTAAATTATTTTCGTTTTCCACTATGCCTTCAAAATTTTATCTGACCTGGATGAAAATTCCTGTAGGCCAATTTTCTTATCATACTTAGGTTAAAGTGATTTAGAGTTACTTTATGTCACAGATATAGTCCCAATATAGAAATGACAATGCTGAGTCCAAAATGCTAATGAAAACTTTGAACTTGATTTAAAGTAAAATACTCCCCCTTTCCCTAACTTAGGCCTGCTTCAGGCTAGGAGACAACAGGGATGGGATGGGAAGGAAAGATGTGGTTGACTTCTGTGTTTCTCTGTCACGTACTTCTCCTAACTGCCCACCCCCCAAGCTTGTTAAGTAGTTTCTGATCGTTTGGGACCAGAGTTATGGGTGGAGAAGGAGGAATGCTCAGGAGTATGGAAAATTTCTACTTAAAATGACCCTCGACTAAGCTGGCTTCATGCTATCTGGGTGGCAGATGTTTAAAACCATCTTTACCTCTTACAGGTACTTTCAAGTTTGCTTTGGATATTCCCATTATCAGAGATCTATGTCCTGTAGTTCCCCTGACTAATTTTGGTAAATTTCTTTGAGTCCTTCTGCATCCCCAAGAACACACCATTCACCTCCAATTTCTTGCTGCTGGAGTTCCCTCCACCTCTCTTGGTGGCCTTATTAGGCAGGACCCAGGCCGAGCCCACACTAGGTATTCTCCCTCCTGGCCTCCCTCCAGTCCCCCAGAAACACTGACACATCTCTTGTCTCAACAGACTCTGGGAGGGTTGGCAGTGCAACTCCTCTGTCCTGCTGTCATGGTGGCTGTAGCGTGCCCAGCTGTGACTCTGACATAGTTGTCTATGTCTCCCAGTTCAGAGAGCTTCCAAAATGAATCCTCACCAGGATTGAAGGGAAAGAGGTAGCTTTCATGAGGAGCTCACGGCAGGGAGAGGGCTTTGCAGAGCAGCTATGCCAAAGAAATCTCTCTAAAAAGTCTTTCCCTTCTCCACAGTCAGAACTTCTCCACCACTGCAACTCTTTTAATATCTTCACCCTGTAAGGAGAATCTAAAAGTACTTAGGACTGGCTCTCCGTCCCTTACTTGGCAAATTCTGCATGGGATAATCTAGCTCTGGAATTCCACCTTTATCTTACCTTGGTGACTCACTGGAAACATCAACTTAAACATTTTACAGATAATTTATGGGCTGGAGATGTCAAAGCCTGGAGAGATCCTAATTGAGAAGACAGAGCCCAAACAGTTCAGAGATAGAGGCAGAGACTTGATGACACTTGTTAGAGCCGTAGATCTAGCCAAACTTGGAACTAGAAGTACTTCTATGACCTCTCATATAATTACCCTATTAAGCCTCTGCTGGTTTGCATTAGGTTTATGTTACTGTGACTGGAGAGAGTCCTCCTAATGCCTCTCTCCTTTTCATGCAGCCTATGAGCCAGGTTAACTGGCCCAGCTTTTGCCTGTGACGTTACCTGCTGCTTTCTCTTCTCCACTTCTTTGTTCCGGTGTTTTCTTTTCAGGGAACATTATCCCTCTTTACCTACCCTGCACTCAATCCCTCATGCAGCAGAGAGGAAAAATTACTACTTTCCTGCTTGTGTATAAGTGGAGACTCACATGCACACACAGAGCAAAAAGATGACTTGGTGACTGCCTTATAGGAACAGGCAGCATTTATTTCAGTGGTAGCTGATTCTTTGGTGTAGCAAAAGAGCTTCACAGGCTATTTTAGTGTTAAAAGTTGAGGCCCCTAAGTCTGATCTAGGAGGAGAGTATTAAAACAAGAGGAACTAAATTGTTCTGTATTTATAATGTGACAGGAATCGAGGAGCTGGTTGCCAAGAAGTGGAGAAAAAAGCTGGATATAAAGGAAGAAGTGTCTGGAAGACAAGGGAAGGATGTGGCAGGGACCCCTATTTCTCCACCAACATTTTTTTCTCACCTTCCTTTGTAGTAAAAGACGTGGGGTTAGGCACGTGGCTGCCTGGGTAGGTACTGCATTTCCTAGCACTCTTTGGCTTGATCTTATGACTGAATTCTCACTCATGGAATGTGAGCAGAAGCAGAGTGTGCCACTTCTGGACCAGAGCCATGTACAATAAGCATTCTATTCCACTGTCTTCCCCTTTCCTGCTGGCTATCACTGGCTCTGGCCATATGAACAACTCAAGGCCTGGGGGACAATGAAGCAACAACTCACAACCAGGTCCCTGAATGATCATATGGAACAGAGCCAAAGGCTAGCCTGGAAATCTTACTTCGGACTGTTATGTGAAAAAGAAAGTTTTTCATTTCTTTGAGCCATAATATCAGGGGATCTTTTTGTTACATCAGCCTTGCCTTACTCTAACTATAGCCCCAGAATAATGGCAAGTGGCACCCCAAATATTAGAATGGTCAGTAAGGTATTTCCTGTGGCTGAGAGGACCAGGGGAATTGGGTGAGAGATATCTGATATAAAATGTAAGATGTTGTCAATTCTGTGCCATGCTACAACTCTCCTTGGTGATCTTGAAATCTGAACATTGTACAGCCTTATATCAGTGGTGTTTTGAGAAACTGAGTACAGAAGCGATGTATGACTGAGGAAAAAAAAGTTATTGAGAAAATGAGACACAGAGAAGAGATTGAAAAGTCAGTGAAAGCAAGAAATTGTAGGAAATGGTAACTAAGGGACACATAGACCTTCAAAGACCTCTGAGGTGTACTGAGGCAGGTACTAGACTTTGCACGGTATGGAAGATGGGGATTCAAGCCAATTTTCTTAAATAATTGAAAAATAACTCCAGAATGTTGGAAGATGTGATCAGGCAGATAGAAGAGACCTAGGTTATATCCTTCTTCGTTGTTCAAATCCTCCCTGTCTCGCAGGGCCCAATTCAAATGTCACTTCCTCCATGAAGTGCCACAAAATGTGTCATCTCCACCCTTGGATCAGCATGCAAGGGGATATTTTGAGGGCTTTCTACAAAGTTCCATGGACAGGAGCCCTGGTCCCTGGTGGGCAGCCCTATCTAGTGAATATGGCATTCAGCTTTGCATCATTACAAATTAAAAATATAATTTATGAAAAGAGTCTGGTTCATAAAGTACCGTCTGGTTCATAAAGTACCATCATGGCCTATCATCCAAAGGCCTACAAGTGACCATGGACTCCCTATATTCTCTCAGTGGAGAGAATATAATGCTCCATGCTCCCTTGGCACAGCTCTTCCAAGGGTGCATGAAAGCAACCTCCCCTCTGAGGGTGTACTAGCTTAGATTAATGTCAGAAAGATCATCCCAAAGTCATAGAGCCCCTCCCCTGGATGTCAGATTATAAACTTGCTCTTCCCCCCGCCCCTTTCAGGAAAGAACTCCCGTTTCACCTTCCTCAGCAGTGGAATAAGTGGCTCACAACAGCAACTGCTGATGAAAACTCAATTTCCAAATACATTCCATGGCTTATTTGTGGAGGGAAATGTTCTTTACCTTTTGAACTTTCAGATAGCTGGCAAAAGCAAATGGGCAAGACATTTTTTTTTTAATTAAACAGGAAAAAATATCACACCCTGACTTGGCTAGTAACCAAAGTCAGGGGTTTCTGAAGGATCACTTCACAGATGTGGGGTTGGAGGATGGGGACGAGGACCAGGCATGATTATTGTAATGGTGACACTCTTGGTATCTTCCTAGAAACCAGTAGAAGCCAGAGCTTCTGGAAGGTGGTGGTGAGAAGAAGTGTAAACGATTCATTTACTGTGTGTACCATAACCCCATAAGCTTGCACCTTATTGACTATAAATCAGAATCGTTTGAAAAAATCACCACATCCCGTTCTGTATGGGCCTGTGAAACTGCTTCCTTTAATCCAGCAGAAAGATGCCTGTGGTTTCAGAGCCCTGGGATGTTCCATTCCCTGTGCCACATGCATGTGGTTAGTTAATGACCTGGGTGTCTACTGAGGTTTGTGACCATGGATTATTGTACAGCTCTACCTGACTCCATTCTCCTCCTGGAGAAAATGAGAACATTCTTACCATATTAGTCATGCCGCCCCCCCCCCCTTTTTGTTAATACACAGGAAATATTTCTCTCCAAGAGCACATAATTTGGCCAATAGCAGTTTCCTAGGTTCAGAGCAACTTCACCACCTATCTTGAGTTCTCCAAGATAAAGTTTGTAGTAGCACAGTTTTAGCAGTGGAAATGTCACCGAGTTGCATAAACTCAAGGCATGCTTTGGCATTCAGTCACTCTGCAAATATTTTTTGAGCAGAGTTCACTGGGGTCAATGGGATGAACTGGATGGTACTTATTCCTCATCCCTAGAATTTACTCATGACCCACACCAAGTCACACAGGCACTATTTTGTTCTTAAAGAGGTATTTCAATATTGAATTATGGACAGCAGTGTAATCAGCACAGCTCTTCTTATGTTAAAGAGTTGAAGATTAGAGTGGTCATCAAGCCAGACATGAGATCCCGGAGGCTGCTATTTTGGGGCTGAAATTTACCCCCTTGGCATTGACACATCCAGCTGTAGAAGCCAAGCTCCCGGTGCTAATGAATTCGCAAACAAGATCGTGTGCAGTCCTCCCAATTAACATTTTGTCATTTGGAACCTGACTACAGCCTGGGAGACAGGAAATCCAAGTCTGAGGCTGTCTGCATAATTCAAAAGAGCCAGTTAAAAAGCAGAGGGGAGATGAAAGAATCGTCATAGTCTGCACAAAGCCAGTCAATGTGTTACTGGGTAAAAATTAGTGACTCATCTGTGATGGTCAGTTTTATGTGTCAACTTGGCAAGGCTATAGTACCCAGTTATTCGGGTAAACATTCATCTAGGTGTTGCTGTGAAGGTATGTGGTAGATGTGATTCACATCTACATTGAGTTGGCTTGATGTGAAGGAGATTATCCTGGATTATCTGGGTGGATCTGATCCAATCAGTTCACAGGCCTTAAGAACGAAACTGAAGGTTCCCTGAGGAAGAAGAAATTCTACCTGTGGACCGGAGGATCAGCTCTTGCCTGAGAGTTTCCAAACTGCCCTGTAGATCTGCGACTTGCCTAGGCAACCCCCACAATCTTTAATCTGTGCAGATTTCTCTCTCTCTCTCCCTCCCCCCCATACATATGTACATATGTGTAAATGTATTCTATATTTACTACTGTGTTCAAAATCTATCTCCTCTGGAATGTAAAGCTCCTTGAGGGCAGTGAATTTTTCTGTTTTGGTAATGGCTATAGCCCTAGTACAGGCACAAATTAGGCAGTCCCTTAATATCTGAATGAATGAATGAATGAATGAGCCTAATTCGGTGGTGAAGTCAGCTAAATATGTGCATTGATATTATTTAGATAAAACAAATGATTTGCTGAATTTTCATTTTCTGCCAGGTATTCTCCCACCCACACATAGATCCTGTCTCAAAGACACTCACTTGCAATCAAACCTTGATCAGTCTTCTTCCTCTCAACTTTTTCTGCAGCAGCAGACATACTGGTCTCTTCTTCCCCACTGGGAACCTCTCTTCTCCTAACTTTCAGAATTCTGCACTGCTCATCCAACAAGATCCATCTCTAGAGACATCTCATCTGTGAATTCTTCTTGGATTGCCTTCACAGAGGTTATCTTGGTATATCTCCTGAAATCCTCAAAGTGATGTCACCTCTGCTGTTTATGTGACACACAGCATTGGTCACCTCATTCTGCAATGACATATCTAAATGCCAATAGATTCTGGAAGATAAACTGTGCCTTACATATACCTGACGTCCTGCAGCAATGAGCACAGTGCTCTATAATGGCAGATTTCCAATTCCTGTTTGTTGGAGAGTGGATAGGCATCCTCAGTCATCTGCTTGGTCAATGAAATGAAGGAAGAAGAGGAAAAGGAACAAAGATACTGAAAAAACCTGAGAAATAAAGAGAGGAGAGCAAAGAAAAGCAACTTTCACACTATGCCCTGCCCAGCCTCCTCTTCGTAGCACCAAGGCGAGGGCATAGCAAGGAATGAAGTCTAATGGCTTGTTTGGTAAACAGGGTTTCCATTCAAAGAAGCTTCCTTGCTTTTATCTCTAGAATATTATAAATGGGAAGAAATAGAAAAAGAAGGAGGCAAACTTGCTTTAATTTTTTTCTTACCCATACTTACTTCTCATCTTAACATTTATCACCATCTATTGTGTATTTATCTGTATATTGACTGTCTCTCCAATTAGAATATAAGACCTTTGGAAGTGAGGACTTAGTCTGTTTTGTTCACCACAAATCCCCCACTGCCTAGAACAGTATCCAACACAAGTAGGTGCTCGGTAAGTATTTTGAATGAATGAATGAAATAGCTTAATCAAAGCAGTTAGTGGTACAGTTTCTGTCCTGCAGATTTTTTGTTTTCTCAAAAGGTGTAAATATTCTCTTTTCATAAGTCTGTGGACAGTTTTATTCAGTCATAGCCCATTTTTCTGGTTACATAATCAAACCTCTTAGATACTTCAATTGCAGGGCCGAAAGGCAGGATCATACTGGCTCCTACATGTGTAGACACAGATGTAGTGTCCTGCATATGTTCAGGCCTTCACCAAATATTCCAAGGGAAATTTAAAAAGTTTTTTTTTTTTTTGGAAAGCAATTAACAAAAGAACTTTAAGCCAAATTCTGGAGATAGATGATGCTGATGGTTGCACAACAGTGTGAATGTACTTAATGCCACTGAACTGTACACTTAAAAATGGCTAGAACAGTAAATTCTCTCATCAAGGTGAACAGGAAGCAAATCTTCCTTTGCTTCTCTTTCCTAATTCATATGCCTTTCCCCAGTATGACCCCAGACTGAGATGTAGACATGCTATTGGACAACAACTTGAATTTTCAAAAACAATTTGATAAGTTTCTACAAATACAGTTCCCATATTGCATGTTTATTTTCCAAATACCCTTGAGCAAAGAGTACTGCTTCATATCATGTTCATGTTCAATAAAACTAGTGTATAGTAGACTTTGGAACAGTCCATAATTTTACACTGAATGCTGCCATCTGAGAGAATCACAGCATCCTTCCGCTGTTATTTATTAGTTCCTACGTTTATTGCTTTTTCAAAACTCAGAAATACTGGTGAAATTTAACACAGCTTAATTAAACTTCAGATGTGTGGTTCTGATAAGCCTGGCACAGAGCCATGGCATTCCAAGATTCTCAAATAGCATAATCTAATTAATTTTTTTTTTCTAGAACACAGAGGTCATAAACACACAGTAATCTGAAACGCTTAGTGTCCTGCCAGCTGGCATCTCCTCATTTCCAGTTTCCCTGCACTGTAATTTCACTGCCATTTGTGAGAAACTGTGGATTTCTCCACTTTAGTAGATTGTATTAAGTTACATGCTATTCAGTTGAGGTATTTTTTTTAATGAACTAATTACATGTTAGTTAATAACAGAACATTGCTTCAACAGTCAACTGTCGAATATCACTTTTAAAGAAATTACTTCAGTCTTGTTCTAGGAATGTCTGGGTACAGGATTGACCTATGAAAACAATATGGTTACTAGCAGTGAGTTCTTGAGTTATAAATAAGCATATGACTACTGAATATCATTATTATTAGCAATAACAACATCAACAACATAGACAACATCTATAAAATACAAATTTTAGTTTTTCCTTCTCAAATAATGTTTTCCATGAATGTTGTCCATGCCTAATTTTATCAGTGCATAACAATTAAAAGATGGTGAATCATATTAGGTAGGCCCACTGCTAGACATCAATCCAAAGTTGTGGCTGTGGAGGTGGTGAAGGTTGTTGCTTTCTGCAATGTTCACCTTTAATGTTAGCTCCTAATTCTTCCACATCTCGTTCTACATCTGATGAACAATCATCTCACTGTGCTTAGATCCGTGATGATTCTGCAGACACTGATGGTCTTCTTTTTAAGACAGCCTCTGTCCTTTTAGATATGCTGGTTCTGGACCTGTTTGTCCTCAGATCCATTCCTCACCCTCCCCTGTTCTGCTTTGCTTTGCAGAGCTGGGCTTTCCAGGCTCCCGTGGCAAGTTTCTGACTTCTCCGTGGACTCATTTCATGAGAAAAAAACACTAGCGGAAGGTTGGAGGGCACAGGAAAGAGAGGAGGAGGCCAGGCCGCTTCTCTTTCTGCCTCCAGCGGCATCTCTGGCAGCAGCTGCGTCTCCTCCAGCTGCTTGGTAGGCTCCCATCCTAACTGTGTCAAGCTCAGACATGGTAGCATCTCCCTGCCTTTGCTAATTTCTGGGTTGCTTCACTGTCCCATTATGCTTCTGACTCTTCTATCATCAGCATAGCCAGTTCCCTGAATGAAAGTCCTGCTGTTCTAAGTATTCAATGGCTTTCATTTCCTGGCAGACTATGACTGAGATACCAAACTAAAAATCACAATCTCCTGAGGCTCTATCCATTTTTCATTCCTTTCAGATGCTTATTTGTCAATTTGTTTTTACTACATCCTTTTGATGTAGAATTGCATCAAATATTTTTCTTCCTCTTTTAAAGAACACTTTGGATTTGGAAGAACTGAGAGAATAGTGGGGGTGGGCAGCTCTTTATAATGTACTACAATTTCTGCCTAACTTTTTATATCCTGCAGTTCCACTTTTTCTACACAGCAGGGCACACATTTTTGGTGAGGTCGCACACACCCAGGGACCTGATGTCATCATGCACATTGTGTTACAAACAGATTTAATAATACATTGTTGCATCTTAAACCCTGAGATGGAATGCTCTGCTCCAGCAGTGAAACCCAGGATCCGTCTGGTAGACCTGTTAATCAACAACCCCAAGAGTTCAGCATATTTCTCCCTGTTGAGATAGACCAGAAATGACTCTCACAGACTTAAAGCTCAGTTTTAAAACACAGCAGTGATGCCATCATTATGAGTGTTTTTTCTTTGTGTCTCTTCTTTTCTACCTCTCTTTACTACTCTCTCCTCTCTCCTCCTTCTCATTTATGTGCTTCTCAAACCCTAACTGAGATCAAGTTGCTTAAAAGAAGTACATACATATGCTGGAAAACTGTTGGGATTTTTCACAAGCCAACCAATCCGGATCCTTTTCTACCACTGTCCACCTAAAGGCTTAGCAGTTGCAAAGTAAGACGCATCATAGTTTGAGGCAACCTAGGCCATTGTGGGATACATATGACTTTTAAGGTGGCAAAAATATGCCCTCCATAGGTTTCATTAATTACCGGCCACACTCTTTTCCAATGTAGAAAGTACAGGATTATCTGAGACTTCTCTCCTTCTCTCTCCACCCCTATCCATTCACACGGTGCCCTTACTCTTTGTTTCCAGTCTTGCTGATGACCACCTCAGGCTACTGCCACACATCCCATGTCCAAGCCACATTCATCATTTCCTGAATTCTCCATAAAAGTCCCCACATCTCTTTTGTTGCTTGTGTTGTTCTTCCTCACTGCTTTCACTGAAAAACCTGACTTATTGTTCAAAGTCCTTGGCAAATGTCACTTTCTCTGAAAACATCCCAGATACTTCCAGGGAAGGAAGGTAGCTTAAACACGTGCATAAAATTGATCCTGAATCAATAGTGTATGGAGATCTTACAGGGGCATCCAGATAGGGGCAGAAGAGGTCAAACTTTCACTATTCGCAGACGATATGATATTATACATAGAAAACCCCAAAGATTCAACCAAGAGATTACTGGAATTGATAAATGAATTCAGCAAAGTCTCAGGATACAAAATTAATACACACAAATCCATAGGCTTCATATATGCTAATAACAATCAAGCCGAGAAACAAATTAAAGATGCTATACCTTTTGCAATAGCAACAAAGAAAATTAAATATTTAGGAATATATCTAACTAAGGAGATCAAAGACCTATATAGAGAGAATTATGAAACACTGAGAAAGGAAATTGCAGAGGATGTAAATAGATGGAAAACCTTACCATGCTCTTGGATAGGCAGAGTCAACATAGTAAAAATGGCTTTGCTACCTAAATTAATTTACAGAATCAATGCAATCCCTATCAAAATACCAACATCATTTTTTGCCGATCTAGAAAAAATAATTCTACGCTTCGTGTGGAACCAGAGAAGACCCCGTCTAGCCAAAGCAATCTTAAGCAAAAAGAACAAATTGGGAGGCATCTGTCTACCAGACTTCAAACTATACTACAAGGCTATAGTAACCAAAACTGCATGGTATTGGCACAAGAACAGACATGTAGACCAATGGAACAGGACTGAGAACCCAAATATAAAACCAACCTCATACAGTCACCTGATCTTTGACAAATTCCAGAAAAACGTACACTGGGGAAAAGATTCCCTATTCAACAAATGGTGCTGGGAAAATTGGATGGCCATATGTAGAAGACTGAAAGTGTACCCACACCTCTCACCTCTCACAAAATCAATTCATAGAAGATAACAGATCTAAACCTAAGACATGAAACCATAAGAATTCTCGAAGAAAATGTTGGAAAAACTCTTATGGACATTGGCCTAGGCAAAGAATTTATGAAGAAGACCCCCAAAGCAATCATAGCAGCAACCAAAATAAATACATGGGACCTGATCAAATTAAAAAGCTTCTGCACAGCCAAGGAAACTATCACTAGAGTGAACAGACAACCTACAGAATGGGAGAAAATATTTGCATGCTACACCTCTGATAAAGGGCTGATAACCAGAATCTATACAGAACTTAGGAAAATCAACAAGAAAAAATCAAACAACCCTATTAAAAAATGGGCAAAGGACATGAACAAAAACTTTTTCAAAGAAGACAGAATGATGGCCAGCAAACATATAAAAAAGTGCTCAACTTCTCTAATCATCAGGGAAATGCAAATCAAAACCACAATGAGATATCACTTAACTCCAGTGAGATTGGCTCATATCAAAAAATCCCCAAATAACAAATGTTGGCGGGGATGTGGACAGGCAGGAACACTCATACACTGCTGGTGGGACTGCAAATTAGTACAACCTCTATGGAAAAGAATATGGAGATATCTCAAAGAATTAAAAGTAGAATTACCATTTGACCCAGCAATCCCACTACTGGGTATTTATCCAAAAGAAAAAAAGACATTTTATAATAAAGACATCTGCTCTCGAATGTTCATAGCAGCACAATTCACAATTGCAAAGTTGTGGAAACAACCCAGGTGCCCATCAATACACGAGTGGATCAATTAAATGTGGTATATGTATACCATGGAGTATTACTCAGCAATAAGGAACAATAGTGAATTAACACATCTGGTATTATCCTGGTCGGAGCTAGAACCCATTCTTCGAAGCGAAGTGTCACAGGATTGGAAAAACAAGCATCACTGGTACTCACCATCAAACTGGTACTAACTGATGAACACTTACATCACACAGGGCAATAACATTCATCAGAGGGCAGGCGGGCGGGAGGGGGGTGGAAGGATGGGAAAAACTCTCACTGAATGGATGTGGGGAGCACAGTTTGGGAGACGACCACGATTGTGGCTCTGACACGGGCAGAGCAGGGGCAATGTGTATGGCCAAAATGTTGTACCCCCATGATATTCTGAAATTAAAAAAATAAATAAAAAAAAAATAGTGTATGGAGATCTTCAAGGATAAGAGGAACAAGAGAGAAGAAACAAATTTGGAATCTAGAAGCAGATGGCTGAATGGTAAATGACTTAGACACCCCAGGAATAGAAGTACTAAGCCAGCGGTAGGGAAAACTGAAAAACAACCCAGATTTATACCACATGATCCCAAAGATGCAAAATTTGGTCTCATCAGGTACGTTGAGAAGTGAAAGTGAAGGAGAGTAGATAAAATAAAGAAGATTAATTGAATGTATTTTTTAAGAAATTGGCAGATTTCCAGTCTCCTAGCCCACTATGCCAGATGGTCCCTCCCCAGTTTATTGTGCAGAAGGCATAAAATACAAGGTCTTAAGCAGCAGCAGGCACAGATGATGGTGTGGATGTCTTACTGAAAAAAGTCATCTTATGCATACTGAAAGCAAACACACCCAGCTTTCTGTGTCCACTTGGCTCCCAGAACACTAGCTACCAAGCAAGACATTGGAAAAATCTTCCATGGGAAATATTTCTTTGCCAAAAAGAAAGGTATGAAGGTATTGACAGTGGAGATTCCCTATTATAACTGCCCATTCAAATCACTCTATAGTAAAACTGACAATTCACGGTCCCTGTATATGCACTCAGAACATCACATCAGCTTATGAGTGCCCTGGTCTTAAATATAAAAATTACCTTTGAGGAAAACTTCCAAAATGAAACACTCAAAATGGAAAAGAAACCCTCTCCCCTCACCCACATACATGACACAAAACAACTTGGCTGAGAGAAAGATTTGCTGAGAGAAGAAAATTTCAATGACTACAACAATTTTTACTAATATCATCAGGGAAATAAAATATTAATGTAACCATGTAATAAGAACCAGAGATTATTTTTCTTAAAAAAGAGAGAAAGACAAGGGAAGGGAGAAGTTGTAAATAGAAGAGGGAGATATGAACATAATAGGACCCACACAAGTTGTCCCAAATTAAAAAAACAGGAGTTCCAGAAAGAATAGAGAAATAAGAGGAGGAAAACGTCAATAAAATTATTCAAGAAAATTTGCCAAAATGGAAGGACAAGACTGAAATAGCCTACCAAGTGCCCAACAAAATAAACAAACATAGATCTAGATTAAGGCAACTCACTGTGAAATTTCAACAAATAGAAGATCATAAAAGTTCCCAGAGATTAAAAAAAATAAAAATAGGTTACATACTAAGGATCAGGAATCAGAAAGACTTTGGACTTTCCAGCAACCCTGGAAAGTAGAAGGCAATAAAGCAATGCCTTCAAAATTCTGAAGGAAAATGATTTTCAGTCTAGATGTCTGGACCCTGATAAACTATCAATTAAGTATGAGGGTAAAATAAAAATATTCTAAGACCTACAGTGTCTCAAAAATTTCTCTCTTGAAGAAAACTATTGGAGCATATGCTCATTCAAAAAAAAAATTAACTAAGAAAGATATGGGATCCAAGCATAGGAGATCCAAGACAGGAGAAAGGCAGAGGGGAGTCTTCAGGATGTGTGTGCGAGGAGATCCCAAGATAGAGCTGTGCGGCACAGAGCAACCATCAGTCTAGTTTGAGCAGCTCAGAAGGCTTTAGGAGAAATTTTGGAAGATGAAATTAAATGGCAATCTAATGGCCCTGTATTTTTTAAGAAAAAATTGAGACAACAAAGTATTTGGGGTTGAATTAGTGATAAGTACATGTAAAATGAAGCAAATTTAAAAATAAGAAATATATTCATTCCAGGGAAAATAAAAAGATGTGCAGGAAAGGAAAAGTAACTGTATTTTACATGACTCAGCTGGGAATACAGTTTTCTTGCCATGATAACCAAATATTAGCTTTAACCAAAACCACAATATAATTATGTTAGAAGGATGGAGGATGGAAGGGTGCATATGTATGGTGAAAGGAAATAAAGCTAACTCCTCATCTTCCATAAGGGGAAGTCAAGAGATAAAGCTTTAAACTGAAAAATTAAAAATAGCAATATAACCATGCCATGTAGAGACCTGGAGATGAATAGTACAATAATTAGCTAGAAGAGGTGACAATGGTTGTCTCTGGGGAAAGAGAAACTGTGGGATAAAAGATGCAAAATGCTGGCTTTTTAAATTTTTTTAAAAAATCATACAGAATTATTTGAATGTTTAAATTTTATGATGTATAACAGTGGTCAAAAAAAGAGCACTGTCAGACAAATTTAATTTCTTATTCCTCATTTACCATAGTGCATTGCTCAATTAGGGGACCACGTATCATGCTGGGTTATGGCTGCTTTGGGTGTCTATCTTCTAATAGATTCTGGGCTTCTTTAGGGCAGAACCCTGTCTCACACATGTTTGTTTCCTTGCTTAGCATCATGCTTGACATAGAGTTGGCATTCAATAAACTTTTATAAAAAGATTGTTATGGAATCTTTGGCCTTAATTCTACCATATGATATTATAGAAATCAAGTCTAATTCCTCTTCCAAATGAAAAAGTCCAAATATTTGAACACAGTTGCCATACTTGCTCTTGAATCTTTTCTTCACTAGACTAAAAATTCCCAAAACATCTATTATTTGTGAGTCATTTTAAAGTTTATTTACCATCTTGGTCATAGACCTCCAATTAGCTCTGATTAGTTTTCATCCCTCACAACTACTAGATAAAATGTTGCAATGTGTGGTCTGACCTTTGCAGAACAAATGGAACTCCCACCTCCCTAAATTTACATGCCATATATCTATTGATACAACCTAAAATCACATTACATTTTCTATAAACTATCTTTTCCTGTTGTCACATATTTAGCTTATAGTCTTCTATAAATCTTTGTCTTTTTCTAATTTATTTCTTGCAAGCCTTCTCTCTGCCATTTGCTATGTGTACAGTTGAGTTCAAGTTTCCAGCATAAGACTGTATATTTTTCCTTTTTATATGTTTTCAGACCGTGATTCCTGTCCATTGAGACTACTATATTAAGATCCTGTGAACCAAGGTAATAACTCTCTTTTCCAACTTCCCATGACCTGAAAATTTAAATTTCATACCTTTATAAGTTAACTCAAGTCATTAGTTAATATGTTGACCAAGTTAAAGATGAAGGTTGAGGACCTTGGCACAGCACTAAAGACATGCCCTTGGGTTGGCAACATCTGTTAATGAGCATTCCCCAAGACTGGCCGTTCAACCAATTACAAAGTCACTTATCTCTTTATATCATTCAGAAGATACGTATTCACATTGTCTACAAAGGTATCATGAAAGTCCTTGTCAAACATCTTGTCCATGTAACAACAATTATAACAAAAACAAACAACATTTATATGTATGTGCCAGACATTATGCTTAACAACTACAGCTACCATATTTCTCTGATGTGCCAAATTAGTAACAATAAAAAATTGTCTTTTTGTTGCATACATTTGTCAAATGGCTTAAGTGACCATGTATTTTTATACCTTCTCTTGGAAAGAAACTGTTAAACATTCCAAAAAAAAAATACTGCAATTAAGAAACAATTTTAGTGTTTTTTGACACAGAACTTCCCAAATTAATTTAACTATATAACTCCTTTTCTCAAAGATCACACGTTAGTCACAGGAACACAGTTGGAAAACATGGTGCTGACCCTTTTCCAGCTTTTCCAGAGCTTTTCACTAATAGGCTGTGTGCTTGCTTCTTCAGGGCTTTGACGGTGATGGTTCTATTCCACCTGAATGCCTCCATCTCCTCCCACCTTCATATGTCTGTAAACTCTACCCATCCTTCCTAATTTAAGTGCCATATATTCCAAAGAGATTATGATTATCTTCAAGAGAGGAATTTCTCTTCCATCTGAGAAATATCTAGATTTTCATAGATATCCTCCAAGAGGTTCTATCACAGAGCCTCATACATTGCTCCTGTCATGGAATTCCCTCAGCTAGCTTCAAAGCTCTTTAGGGTCAAAAGATGGCCTCTTATTTATATTTCCATTCACAATTTTACCTATTCCAATAATTTATTCAGAGTTGATGCTTAATTCTGCAAGATGAAATTCAATGACCATCTAATGGCCCTGAATTTATAAAGAAAGTTTGAGACAATGAAATGTTTGGGGTTGAATTAGTGGTCAGTACATGTAAAATAAAGTAAATTTAAAAATAAGAAATATATTAATTCTAGAGAAAATAAATAGTACCCAGGGTGTTAGCCTTCTCAGTTTCTGAATCTAGAAGTAGGCTTAGAGGTTTGACTGTTGCAGTCTGAGAATTGATAGATATGTTGTTCTCGGCTGACCAAAAATAAATAAATAAATAAAACCATCCAACAGTAGTGATGGGGAATATTACACATCCTGGGACAGGCCCTTGAACATGAAAATGAATGAGCCAAGACACCGAGGTGCTTGGTCTTCAACTTACTTCTCCACCTTTATGGATAGCCTGAGAGCCCTGGTCCCATGCTTACTCATAAACATTGTCACAGTCACTTCATGCAGATTATTTTGGCTACGAGAGTCACAAGCCCAGAGACTGAAGAAAGAGTAATCACATCCCTGAGCTAGTTTAATAATAAATTGTTTGCTTGCATTTCAACTGAGAGTGGTTGGACTTGGCCTCATTTGAGACTTAGCAAACATCTCACACTGCTTTTCAAATGTTTTTGATCTTCTATAACCAAAGTATGTTTAGCTAAGCACTACCCCCTTAATTTTTAAAACCCACACGTACTTTATAGGAAATGTTGCTCACATTGTTTTGACTCATTTACATGTTAAATCATCAAAATATTGTTTGGGAAGAGTGTTTTGATGTCCATGAAGACTTTTCAAGCATTTTATAAGCTGTTTTTCTTAAAAACAGGAAGCTTCATTTTGCCAAGAATAAACAAACTGAAAGCTCAAGAGGCAGGAGGTTGCTTGAAAACTCCAAACCCGCAAGGTTGAGTGGGTTCTAAACTTGGCAACACACCTTTCCCCATCCTTTTGTTTAATGTGGTTCCTTGTCTTCCTCCCAAAACCAAATCCCTAAAGCCAGGCTGGGATGCAGGATAAAAGGGCAAACAGGAAGAGAAAATAAACAACAAATGGAGATGAATTTTAAGCCAAGCTTTATTCCCCAGGCTTCCTTCAGAGAAAGCAGTGACATTATGCACCAGGAAACCTAGGCAGCACAGGTTAGTTTTCTTCAAGGTCCTTGTGCAAATTTGGTTTGAGGCCGAGCAACCAAGATGGCACTCTTCTTGCCTGCTGCCTAATGCCCTTACCCTCAGCCATCAACCCTCCCAACTGCAGACAGGACACACAGTTTATGCCCCCCATTCAAAAGATGCGCCTGTTCCAAACCTTAGATCAGCTGTAAATCACCAAGCTTTGCTGCTTCTAAAAGCCAGAAAGCACCTCATCATGTGTTTCTGACTCTGCCAAAGAAAAGGGCCCTGCCCAGTTTTGATTCTGTTCAGGGCCCAAGAAAGTTTGCAATGTTGTGTGTGGGTGATAGCAGTGTGGGTGGGCAACACTGAACAGCCCTGTACCATACCACAGGAAAAAACGTTTTTGGCTCATTCATAGTCTTTCCCAAGTATTGGCAGATTCCTTTGCCTGGTACTTTAGTTCCCAGAGGTAGGCATCTCTGAAATTTAGGTCCACTTCCAAATCTTCTGAACAAATGCAAAGCACTCCCTGGCCTACTTTTCTGAGGCAGCTGTTGCCAGAAACTTATCTGCATTTTTTCCCTTTTATATCCTAATTCTGAATTTAGTTTTCTTTTTACATTTGGCCCTAGAATCCAAGGAAAGGGGGAGGGCGGACGCCAACAAAAAAGTCATTTAGCCCAAGTTAACCCACATTAAAAAAATAAAATAATCATTTTGGTAAAGCTTTTAGATTCGCATTGCATGGCATTTCTAAGTAATACAACCATGAAGCTGAAAAACACTTAGTAGTTTCCTCATCCCATCCTTTACTCCAAATCAAATTAATACTAAATTCTATCTTTTTTTGTAAATCATGAGACACCTAATTTATCTCTTCTCTCAAGTTGTCTCTGAGCCAGTCAAAAATTCCACCACACTTAAAATGATCAACTATACACACGGAATTTTCATTAGAAATGTAAGGGACATGGTTATACTCAGTGTAATTGTTAGAGCATGCTTTCCACCTGTTGCCACTTGTAACAAACTCAATCCACCCTCAGTACTAAAATTATTGTGTTATTTATACCCTAACTTCCTAGAGAAGCTAAAGAGGCACGATAACAAGATGCAAATATATTTTGTTCTTTGGTTTTTCACAAAAACAAAATGTGTTCTTCTTTCTCTAAATGCATGTATGAGCTCAAGACGAAACTGAATGCTACCCATATGTCAAGGAAAGTCTGAAGAGTTTTAAAAGACTGTTAAAATGCCTCTGAAAGGGATAAAGTTTTTATTCCCTTTATCTTACTTTTTCTCCTTCTCTTTTAATGAGGCATAACCCTGTCTGTTAAGGCTGTTCCTATATTGGAAAAGTAATAACAGAACAGTTCACCAGGCATGTGCAGAGAGACAATTGCAGTCCAGGGAGTTTGGGCTAATAAAAAAACTGCAGTTTGACAGAGCAGAAAGGCAGAGGCCATATATAGGGAGTGGAAACCATGCTGAAGGGTGAGCCATAATTTGTTGAATGGGGATCTGCATAGGAAGTGAATTCTGTACTTAAAGCCAATCTAGGCCAAAAACAAGCAAACAGACAAATGAAACAATGTGCAAAACAAAAACATAAAGCTGCTGGTATGAACCAACACTTGATAATACTAAGGTCCCCTCTAACAATCACGTGATCATCAGGTTCTCTTTCTAGGGATTTTTATTTTGTAATTAAACGTCTGATGTTTAAACCAAGTGCACCTCTGTCTGGGCAGATCTGAAATTTGGCCATTGTGATGAGCAGGAGGGACTATCAATATTGCAGTGGTATTTCCAAGACCATACTAATCATTGTCTGTGATTAGAATGATTAGGTACATTATTTGGGTGAAAATGCACTCTGAAAATAAAATGCATTATTTTAAAATTATAAATTTAAGCAATAATGCAAATCCTAATCTTAAATTATAAGCAAATTGATGAATATGGCATATTTACGGTGTTTTCCTTGTTAATTTATAAAACCATGCTTTCCTGTCTCATTGAAAACATTCTGTGTATGGAAAGAAAGAAAACCTTTTTCTCCTCTTCCTAATTTATCATCTACAGCAGAGGGCTCTCGCCTCAAAAAGAGCTTCTGTCCCCATCCAAGCCAACTTTTCCTCCAGACTTCCCTTTTCTGACCAGTGTCCTGAGTCCTCTCAGTCATTCGGACTGAGCACCTTGACAGTATCCCCGACACCCTCTTCCTCTTTCTCTCCCACCACATCCATTCACCCTGCAAGTGCTGTCAGCTCACGCTCCTCAGCGTCCCTAACAGCTATTCTTTCTCTCCTAATTGCTACTCTCGGCCTGCTCCCTCAGCCCTAATCATCTCAAGCTTCACTTCTTGTACATGTTTCCTAACTGGGGTCCCTATTTCCATTTTTCTCTCTGTCCAATCAAATTGAAATATCATAGCCAAATTAAACTTTCCTGATGTCTCTTTGCATGATTAATGCAGAGTTTTGAACATGGTAGTTACTTCGTAAATATGTGTTCTAGAAATGTTTATCAATCTTTGACTCAAGAGCCTTTAATAACTACCCTATCACTCATTAAGGAAAATCCAAAGCCTTCAGCCAGCATTAAATGCCATCAATTATCTGGCCCCTTTTATTATTTTTAAACCTCGTGCTCCATGTTCCCTTCTTCAAAAATATCACTCTAGACAAATTAGTCTATCCATCACTTCCCAAGCAAATCATCCACAATCTCCTCCCCACATCTTGGTTCGCTCAATGCCATATGCCTACAAGTCCTTCACTTTCTCTTCCTCTCCTACCCTACACATTTGGACGATCTCAGCCTGATGGACACCTTTGTCTCTAGACTATTGCATTCAGCAGCCACTTAACACATGCTCTTTTGTATTGTTGTCTATCTTTTCTTTCTCAGACTACACAGAAATAATGAGGATTTGAGAATCCATTTTCTACAATCACTTCCTTATTAATTAAAAGTGCTATCTACCTATATTACTTCATTTAAGAAATACAACCTTTGCCACAAATAAACTAAAAAAATTTGAGGAGCATCTAACAAGTGCCAGGTTCTCAGCTGAGTGCTTTAGACCCAACGTCACATATCATTCTCACAGCAACTCTGAGGGGATCAATATTCCTTCCATTTAATAATCAAGGGAGCTGGACTTAGCAAACTTGGGAAAATTTCCAAAAATCACAGTGTAGTAAGTGCCATTACCAGAATTCATTCAAGGAGTTGTAGAGATAACTAAATCAAATAATGCATACATCTGATATGGAATACACCCTAAATACATGCTAAGTAGCATTATTGTGTCTAGAGGATATTTTGAGTGATGGACTTCATTTCCTCCAGGGAAGTAAAAGGCAGTGTGCCAGCCAAAGTACCTAAAAGTCTTTCTACATTTCCCTCGAAAGGTTTAAGCTCTTAAGAGATCTTAGATGATTTGCAGGTAGATAAATGGGAAATTTGTGAAGAGAGGAAGAATATATTGGAGGGCAACAGGGAGAGTAGATTTTCTCTTCTTCACCTTCCCTCAGTAGAAGGTGATAGCTGAGTCAGAGGGATTAGGGGATGGGAAGACAGAAAAGGAGAGAGACTTTGGTAAATTCTGGGCCTGTGAAGACCCACAAACTATCTTCTGGCAGCACTGTGGGAGAGTCTACTAGACACCTAAAAATTAATAATCCATGAATTAGTTCCTGATTTCCCTACCAACTTCTTTCCTTAGAGACGTTCTGACTCTCCTCTTCAGCTCCCGTCCCACGTCTAACCCTTCAGATAATCCTTTCAGTTCTACCTTCAGAACCTGACTAAATTTTGCCAGCTTCAAATGGTGCCCAAGCCTGAATGATTTCAACAGCCCCCTCTAGTCCCTTTCTTAACTACGTCCCTTTCCTTAATTATTTCGGTAGCCTCCTAAGGAGCTTCCTTGCTTCTGCTCTTGTCTCTCTACAACTCATTCTCAGCCCAGCAGCCAGAGTAAGCCTGTTAAGACATGAGTCAGACCACATCATCCCCCTCCTCAAAACCCTCCAGGGGTTTTGTGTCATGGCCCAGGAGGCCCCTCGCAACCGCCACCCACACTGCCTTTTCGACCTCATCTTTTAGTGCTACCCTCATTGCCTCACTGTCCCCCGGCCACTTTGGCCTCCTCACAGTTCCTCAGACACACCAATGCATTCCTAAAACACACCAATGTGTTCCTACCTCTGGCCCTTTACACTTGTCCCCTTTACCTGGAGTTCTCTTTCCCCCAGACATACCACAAAACTCACTCCTTATTTCATGCAGGTGACCACTCAGATGCTGCTTTGTGATAGAGCCCTATGTATCCAACCTACTTCAAATAGTGACTCCTTCCCCCACTCATTGCTAAGGTGATCATATCATTCATTGTCCAAACTAGGGTACTTTTAAGAAAGAATTGAGGTGTTATTAACAGTTATACCAGGGCAAATATAAACTACCCTATAGCTACCCTATTATTGCTTTCCACTTTGCTTACAGTATCACCACCTGGTTTACTAACCATTTCATTGTTGATTATCTGTTTCCTACCTTTGGATTGTGAGCTCTATGAGGATGAAGACTTCATTTTATTCATTGATTCATCCCTAGAGCCCCAATAATAGCCACTTATTAAATATTTATTGAAGGAATGAATGAATGAATTTGAATTAGTAGTAAGACTCTAGAGAGGAAGGGTTGAGTGGGCAGATAGGAAAATAGACAGCTTGAAGAACAATTCTCAAAGAACAACATGGAAACAGCAGAGAGTTAAGAGTCTAAGGAGGCCATATTATAAAGGACACTAAATATCTATGGCAGATTAAAGAAGGCCACAGATTATACTCCTCCCATGAATAGTGGGAGTCTAGGCTCTTCCCCTTGCATTTGAATGTGCCGGACAGTCTTTAAGATGACCCCTAATTATCTTCATCTCCTGGTACCCACACCTTGTGGAGTCCTCTGCCTTTGAGAGTTGGCAGGACCTGCGATTTTCGTGTAACTATTAGAACACAGCAAAGGTGATTATGTTACATAGGATTGTAACATTGGACTTGCTAGCAGACTCTCTCCTTTGCTGGCTTCGATGAAGTAAGCAGCCATATAGGGGATGCTCACAGGGCAGAGAACTGAGGGTGGCTTCTGGCCAACAGCCAGCAAGAAATCTAGTCCCTCAGCCCAGCAGCCCACAAGGACCTGAATTCTGCCAATAATGAGCTTGGAAGCAACTCCTTCCCTAGTCAGGCCTTCAGATGAGAATGCAGCCCTGGCCAACACCTGGATGACTGGGTTGCAGAGGACCCAGCCAAGCCATGCCTAGACTCCTGACCCACAAAAACTGTGAGATAATCACTGAATGTTGTTTTAAGTCATTAATTTGTGGTAATACTGTTATGCAGCAATCGATAACTAAGATACTAAGAGAGCTCAGTGACTATTCTGACAAATAGAATATGGAAGTGATTCTATGCCAGTTTCTCAACCCAGGCTTTCAGAGTCTAGAAGCTTCTACTTTCTGTCTCTGGGAACATTCTTTCTCTCTGTGATCCCTGAGCCACCATGTAGAAGACTGGCCTCCCTGAGATGGCTATGCTGAAGAAGCCACACGTAGGTTAACAGTTCCAGCTTAGCCTAGCCTTCCAGTCGTCCCTGATGAGGTGCCAGATGTGACTGAAGCTATTTTGTATACTTCCAACCAGCCCTTCTACCAACTAAGCACTATAAAATGATCCTAGTCAATGTCACTTGAAACAGAAGAATCACTCAACTGAGCTCTTTCCAAATTCTTTTTTCTTTCATTTTTTTTCTTTTTAGAGATGGGGTCTTGCCATGTTCCCAGGCTGGACTCAGACTTCTGGGCTCAAGCAATCCTCCCATCTCAGCCTCTTGAGTAGCTGGGACTGCAGGCGCATGCCACTGTGCATGCCCGGCTCTTTGCAAATTTTTGACCAACAGAGTCATGAGATGCAATTAAACAGTCATGTATTTTAAACTGCCAAGTTTGAAAGTAGCTTATTATGCAGCAGTAAATATTTGAAACATGTTTCAGGGATAACCATGGAGATCAATGAAGGACAGTAAGGGCTCCCCTGTCAAGACTTTGGCAACACAGAAGGTCTCATAAGGAAGGAATAATTCTCCATGGGTTAGATTGGGAATGGAGAAATGCAAGAATGACGAGGACTTTTTTCTCCTAGCGCAGCTGGGAATCTTAGAAAATAAGTCAATATTCAATATTTGTTAGACACATGAATTTATGGATTGAAATTTGTAGCATCTATAATATTATCATCATTTTTACTTTAAGTTCAATACTTTCAGGAGGCAACTTGTTTTTTGTATAATTATTTTCTAGAACAGAGCATTTAACACTGTGTGCCCACAAAAATGTTCTGCTAATGATGGCAGCCTCTGGAATCTCTCATAGGGAAGCATCACTACCCTGATCTTTGAAGAGAAAGAATGAGGGTTAGGTGTCTTTATGAAAGAGACTGTTTCACCTGATATTTTTTCTCCCCTTGTTTCATAATAGAAGAGCCCCTAAATATTAGTGACATAGATGGCAGTCTTGAATAAAAACTTCATTGTAAGACCTCTTTTGCAGGTAGGTATGGCCACAGGACTTGCTTTTAATCAATAATATTTAAATGGAAATGTTCAGTGGCAGTTTCTACTTCCTACCCTCCTACATTCTGCTACTGGGATGCAGGTGTGATTGCTGGAGACCAACCACAATGATGTGCCATGAGGATGAGGGCCTCTCCATAGGGATGGCAGAGTAGAAAGATGGAAGAAGCCTTAGTCTTTGAGGGTTTAGTCTAGCAAAGTCACCATACTAGCCCTAATTACACATCTCTGTATTTTTACTTAAAAAGAAACTTCTATTTGTTTATATTTAGGGGGGAGCAGTGTTTGTCCCAAGCAGAACAGAAAACATAATTGAATCTAATACATTTTTCCTCTTTTCTTCAAATGACCTTTCAGCATCCTTCCAAAAAAAAAAAAAAGTCATCATTAAGAGGTCCAGCACCATAGTCAGCAAGTAGGGGTTTAAGGATGATAATATTTTTACAATCTCCAAGTAAAGAAGAGCTAAATTCTGGAAGATAATAGTCCATTGTGAAATCCTGTTCTTCTATTAGCACTGCAATTTTAAACATATAGCAGATTCCTGGCAATGATTAGCATGAGTTTAAACCACCAATGAAATGATTAAATCCAAACCTAAAACACCTCAGAGATTCTGACATGAGTTCTAATGCTTAGTTCATGCACATCTTCCTTGAATAATTTTTTTTATTGTGCATCTACTATGCCTGAAGCACTGCTGTAAATCTGGTGATAACAATGTGTACATGTCAAACATGGTCCCTGCCCTATGCAGAGTTTACATTCTGTAGGAGGAGACAGGCACCTCACAAGAAAACATCTCACTGTAATAGACAATTAGGTTAATCTTGCTTTTTTACACTTAGCACTTTCTGGTTACTGTTAAGTGAAAAACTCTTCATTTGATTGAATAATGTAGATCTAATTTATTCTTTTGAATGGCTTATGCTTTCCCCTTGGTTAGATGATCATGTTTATTGTACCTTTTCCTTAATGATCAGTATTTACCAGGCTTTGTTTTACCTTTTTTCCTGTTTTTTTTTTCTTTTTTTACATTCTTTCATCACCACCACTCTCCACCTTCAAATATTCTTATATAGTTTTTCTTATATCCTGAGATTTTGATGTGCATGGATTTCATCATCAAAAGTGGGACTAGTCTGCATCTTCAAAGTGGGAATGCTGGTTCAAATGTATGTGTATTTGTAATTACGTATATCACCATATATTCCAATATGCCTGAAGCAACCTGCATTTCCGATAGCTTTCGTGAAAGACTCCACCAGTGTTTATCTTTGTTTTTTTAGTTCTTATTGGACTGGTGAGTAAAAAGTTATATCTCGTTGTTTCTTTAATTTTTATTTCTCTAATTACCAGAGATCTTGAGAATCCTTTTATTGGTCATTTGGATTTGCTCTTTTGTAAAATTCTTATTAATATTTTTTGGCTATTTTTTATTTGTTTTTTGTATCAATTCATAAGACTCTATGCAATATAGACATTACATTTTTTTCTCTGTGTTGCATTGCTTTTCTAAATCTATCAATTGTGTACATTTTGCTTTTTATGATTTTAATATTATAAAGTCAAAATGTTACTCTAATTCTTTCATGGCTTCTGAATTTCTTGTCATGGTCCCAATTATCTCCACATCCTAGATTGAATATGTTGTTTCCTATATTTTCTCCTAACATCCTTTATTGCTTTGTTTGTTTACATTTAAATCTTTACTCCATCTGAACTTATTTTGGTGTAAAGTAGGGGTCCAGCGTGATTTTATTACAGAAAGAGCCAGTTACACTAGCTCCATTTATTAAATAAAGCATGATTTTCCACTATATTGAAAAATGCCACTCTTTCTATATGTTCAAATCTCATAAATAGTCTGGTATCTGTCACTGGACAGTCTACTTTTTCCTGTCATTTATTTTTCTATTTATATATCAATATAATATTAGCATAGTATTTTAATTTGATTAAAGTAGAGAGAAAAACTTAAATATAGCTTAAACAGTTGAGTTATGTAATAACATTTTAAAGTTCCCTTTTCTCCTTTGATACTCTTATTATCCCCATATTTAAGTCTCAGCCTAACCTCAAGTCCTCTTACCTTTTCCCTCAATATTTCCACCTCTTTGTATTTTTTCAGGCTACTAATTTAGGTTTCAGCAGGGATCTTTCTCATCTTCATGGACTATATTATTTGAGTTTAAAAATCATATTTTTTTAGTTCCAGAAAATCTGTTTTGTACTTTTCCTTAATATTTTCCTTTAACTGCTCATTTTCTATTTTTCCCAGCAGTTCTAGTCCAGCTGTGCTCTTCATGTTAATTTTCCTCCTCTCTCTGATCTCTGAATTCCCTCAGAAACAGAACCTTTGCCAGACCAACAGGATTAGATTCAGTGGTGGCAATAATTTCTCCTCCTCTGGGTAGGTGCCAAGATATCAGGCAGGTCATCAACCCCGGTGGAGAGACTGGGCGAAATCTTGCTTTCTCTCCAGCCTCCTCATCAAAAAAAGAGGCTCATGTTCACACACCTCACAGGTAGCAAGTACTCCACCTTCTTTTCAGGTTTTCCTCAGTTCTTAAGGAGACAGAGAGAACGCCATATTCTTGTAAGCATTGTCACCTTTCCTCCCAAGATCTCTGTGTCCAGGTTCTCACCATAATTCACAGCCATCACCCTCTGACCCTCACTGTAAGGCTGTCTGATGAAAGTCCCCAGCTGCTATCCAAACCAAAGGGGAGAAAGGACCATATCTCTTCTTCAAGACTCCTGGGCAAATGGCTACCTCAGAAGCCATTCTCTTCTCCAACATCTGCTGATGTGCTGCATGCAGAGGTTAATTAGGTATGGACGTGTGGATTAGTTGGTGATATAGGTAGAGAAGAGTTGAGGCCTATTTAAACCCCTATCCTCTCTGAATCCTAACTAGGAATTTAGGTTCACATGGTTGAATTTGAAGTGCCTGAGAGGAAATTCAAATTAAAACCACAATGAGATATCACCTTACCCCAGTTAGAATGGCTTTTATTACAAAGTCCAAAAACAATAGATGCTGGCATGGATGCAGAGAGAAAGGAATGCTTATACACAGTTGGTGGGACTACAAATTAATACAACCTCTATGGAAAACAGTATGGAGATTCCCCAAAGACCTAAAAGTAGACCTACCATTCGATCCAGCAATGGCACTACTGGGTATTTACCCAAAGGAAAAGAAGTCATTTTATCAAAAAGGTACCTGTACTTGAATGTTTATTGCAGCACAATTCACAATTGCAAAGATGTGCAATCAATCCAAGTGCCCATACATTCATGAGTGGATTAATAAAATATGGTATATGTACACCATGGAGTACTACTCCGCCATAAAGAAAAAGATGAAATAATACTTTTGTAACAATCTGGATGGAACTGGAGACCATTCCTCTAAGTGAAGTTATAGCAAGAATGGAAAAACAAACACCACAGGTATTCACTATTAAATTGGAACTAACCAATGAGCACACAAGTACACAGAGGGAAGTAAAACTCAGAGGAAAGCTGCCAAGAAGGTGGGGGGAGGAGGGGAGAAGAATAAACCAGCCTAATGGGTACTATGAGCACTATTTGGGTGACAGGCACACCTATAGCCAGGACTCAAGCATTACGAAAACGAACCATGTAACCTAAAACATTTGTACCCCCTTAATATTTTGAAATCAAAAAAGTAAAAAAAAAAAAATAAAGTGCCTGGGAGACATCCAAGTGGAGATTTTATGTAGGCAATTAGATATACTAGGTGTTATGAACTGAATGTTTGCATCCTCCCAAAATTCATATGTTGATGCCGTAATCCCCAATGTGATGATATTTGGAGATGAGGCCTTTGGGAGATAATTAGGTCATGAGGGAGTCTGTGGGGTTGAAGGTGTCAGTGCCCTTATAAGAAGTGATATTGGATCTCTCTCTCTCTCTCTCTCTGTCTCTCTCTCTCTCTCTCTTTTGCATGTAAGGATACGTCAAGAAGGCACCCATCTACAAGCCAGGAAGCAAGCCCTCACCAGACACAGGACCTTCTGGTTCCTTCATCTTGAGTAAGGCACCATCACAGGAACAGCTAAGAAAACTTTGTTTAAGCCCCCCAGTCTATGGTGTTTGTTATAGCGGTCCACACTGTCTAAGACCCTAGGGCTCAGTTGAGAGATCTAAATTTGAGAGAATTCATGATAATTGAAGTCATGGATTCATCTAGAAGGGCACAGTTATAGAGAGAGAGAGAAGAAAAGAGATCCAGGGTTTGGCTTGAGGACACTATGTAAACAGTTAAGGCAAGGATGAAAAGAGCCAGGTAGGCAGCCAATAAGTAAACATGAAAGAGCAAGATGAAGTAGGAGAAGAAAGGTCAGAGGAGCATAGTAGGAACAGAAAACAGTGTCACAGGCTATGGAAGATAAGCAGTTTAGAAGGAGGGATGTTCACCGATGTTACAACATAGTGCTCGGGCTTAGAAGACTGTTCAAGGAAGAAAAAAAGAGACAGAATTAAAAATTAGTAACTCCAGCTTTACGATTTTATAAGAATCAAAAGTTGGATTGGAAGCTACATGAAAATCACAGTACAGAAGACATAAATAGATATTTAAAACTTAGCAAGTGTTGGCATCTTACCCAAGCCCTTTTCCTCCAATTGCTTCTTAAACTTATATCTCAATGACCCTATGATGTGCATTAGCTTTGTCCAAGTTTTTTCTAAGTTTGGAACTTTGGATAGAATGACTTGGGTAAAAATATGATTTGATTATTTGGCTATTTCTAGTTGGATAAAGTAAGCAATTTTAAGAGCTTTGTTTTTACTAATTTTCTCCCTTTAAACTCTTTTATTTCCTCACCATCTCCATAAACCTCCTTGTGTTTATGGTTAAGGGGATGAGTCACTCCCCCAGTAGAAGTGGGTGCCAAAAGATTTCACATTGTTTTTCTCTACACAGCACTAAAACAACCAACAAATTTCAGGTAGTTTACTTAAACAACTGGTCAGCAAAGAGATAAAGTTCATCAAACCAGCAGTATTTAGACTCATGCAGTTCGTTTGAATGAAAGAATAATCAGTCAGAATGATTCAAGAAGATGGTGCTGGTTCCTTTATAAGGATAACTGTCTGGTGCTTAACTAAAATCAATGAGTGAAGTTTCACAATACAAAGCCCCAATATTTGGAGATTAATGAGTCTCACAGGTAGATTCTAATGTCTTCTTTTCTAATGAAATCAAAATACGCAACTCTACATGGCTATCAAATTTATTTTTACTGAAGTTTCTGACAGAAGTTATATATACTTTAAGATGATAATTAATAATAATCACAGGCCCAAGTCTTTACTTCATGTTCCTCAACAGAAGCTCATCAACAATGTAGGAATGTCAGAAAGCAAAAAGAAAAGGAAATTTTCACTGGCATTAAAGCCGTACAGTGCTAGTAACAACATGTTCATGAATAATGATAGACCAGCACCATCGCTTTGCTCAAAAGGGTTTTAGCATCGTGGTGCTAACAATGGGAACAGTGAGCAAAGGCAGGCGATTGTATTGCTGCAGAGGCTTGCCTGGAGATGAGTCCAGGAAAGGCAAAACCAGCTTTTCAAGATGATGATCTTGATTTAGCACCAATCCAGGGATAACAAATGCAAGTGGCTAAGCTCTGAACGCTGTGTCTGCAGCACAGGATTGCATCTGAACCACTGAAGGAACTGGGGATCTCTTACTGTGTCTATGTGCCATCAAAAGAAAAAACAGGAGGAGTTGCAAAAATCCATTCCATGAGGTTAGACAGGAATATGTGAAGTCATATTCACATATTTGAAGTCATTTGAAATGGAGTCAAATGACAGAAGTCATTTGGAGTCCAGATGGTCAGAATGAGCCACTAGAGTCAATTTGGTTTTCAGTATCCAATAATTCACTGAAACAATATTTTGGGATGACTGCCTGGCTCTCTGCTATTGCCTTCCCTGAGAAAGGTGTGCGTCTCTGTGTTTTGTTTATGCTAGGACCTTGGGATGCACCAAACAGTTTCTGATTGGTTTAAGTGTAGAGACTATTGGATGGTGACAACCAATGGGATTCTCACATTGAAGGGTTCAGTTTACAGAAACACATTATAGTCAGACAATTGTGGGTGCTTTAATTAAAAGAATATATAAAGGTAAGGTTTAGACTGCCACTTTGGCCATTTGCAACTGATGAGCATGGAGGGAGATACCTTCTGCAATGGAATAGACATAGAGAAAGAAACTAAAGAATTTGTGGCCACAAAGAGAAGGAGATGCAAAAGACTCCTGATGGCTTTTTTACTGCATGTTCAATATATTTCCATGAGATGTCATTTTAGTTTTCATTATACCCCTCTTTGTATAAGCCTTGATTAGAACACTAGTTTGTGACCAAACAATTATAGCTAGCATTTATTTAATGTTTATTATAGCCCTGGCACTGTCCTATGCATTTACATGAATTTTTCCATTTTACTTTCCCAACATTATTATTATTATTCCCCATTTATAGACGAGAGAGCTGTGGCATTGATCCAATTAGTAAGTGAAGGAGCCAGGATTCAATGCAAGTAGTCTGACTTCAGAGTTCACCCTTGTAATCACTAGCTGTGTGCTTGTGTGAATCTCAACAAGTTTCACTTTCATCTATAATATGGGGATAATGATACTGACCTTAGACATTGTACAATTAAATGTGGTGATATATGTAAAGGCACTTTGTAAACTTTGTAATACTACCTGTTAAGATTGTGTTTTGTTTTGGTTTGATCCTCGTTCAACCATTCATTCATTTGTATCATTCATCCATTAAATCGTTCATCCAAAAATTTACAAATACTCCTTGAGCATATATACGCAGTATATGTGCTGTGATGTGATATCTACATGCTTGAGGCACTTATCACAGGCATGTATAATGGAGAAGACAATGTGTATGTCTTATCTACCACCACCATTACCACTCTCCCAGCTTTAAGATGACAATGAAGTTAATTACCAAAGATGATAATATACTTATTACCAAATCAGAGTTGTAACAATGTGGGTCCTATTTATCATATCACTATTAAAGTTGTTGAAGTTTAAATTTCATGGTGATATGATAAATGTCTAGAAATACTAGCTTTTGAATTGATGCCAAATTATTACCATGCCTCTAGTGCACTGAAACTAATTAGTATATGTGAAACTACTCCATTGGAAAGATAATAATTGTCTTTGTTTTGATCTGCCTACATTTTAGCTTTACTTTTACAGCTGCTTTGCTAGAAAAAAATTAACTCTGAAAGATATTTTTTCTAATGAGTTTATACTTTATTTTCCTGAAAGTTGTGTGAAAAATATATAATCTGAGCAAAGGGAGATGGATTGGCTTGATGACTATTTGGAAAGCCTGATATTCCATTCTGGGGAAGAGAGTGCTTGTAACTTAGTATTTCAGATCCATGGTCAACACTGGATGGATACTAAAAATCCTTTTTCTTTAGAAACCAACATTTCTAGGTCCCATGCTGCTCATATCACTTCTGATAACACATTCTTTCTTTATATGCTTACAATTTTGGTGACTTAGTTTTAGTACAGCTAGTTAAGAGCATATTCTGGTATTGTATCCTTGCACCTATTTCAGGAACCTATAACCTAGTCTCCCTGATCGAACATGGTGGTTTGCAAAGGTCCTCAACCACACATTTACAATTTCCTGAGTTACTACTACAATTTCATAAATATACTACTTAGATGTTTATAACCCAGGCAAATTGCACTCAGCTTTGAACCACTAATAAGTATATCAACTAGAATCTTTTTGGTTACAAGGGAAGGAAAATTAAACTCAAATTAGTTTAAACAATAGAGAGAACTTATCACTTCCAGCAAGCAGTAGCCTGGTTTTCAGGCATGGTTTGTTCCAGGTATTAACCATGTTTTTCTGTTATATCTTCAGGTATATGCTTTTCCATTAGTTGGCTTCACCCTTAGGTTGACTTCCTTCATGCTTAACGAAATGGCTGCAACAGTTCCAGGTCTCACATCTACAAAACACACAGTTCAGAATAATTCCCCAATAAACAAATGTCTTGATCATTTGTGGTTAAATTGAATTGGCGTGGCCTTGGATTAGTGAACATTCAAGAGCCAATCATTGTGGCTCCAAAGGGGTTGAGACAATGTTGATCAAGTTACCCAAATTGGCCTCACCCCCAGAAAAGGAGATGGGTTCAAGGCCACAGAAATTATGTAGGCACTACACAATGGTGGGTACAGGTGTAATTCATTGTTGGGGAGACAACTGCAGTGTACTCCTTGGTCATATAGCATTCACTTAGTCCTTGTTTCTGTATGTATGCTTTCAAAAATATTGTTACATTAACTACAAGAGGCCCCTTCAAAAAGAAAGACAAACCAAATTTTCACCTAGTTAGTGAATCCAACTCGGAGTCTAGGATTACTGTATGATAGGTAGTTTCCTTTAGCAGACTCAGCTGTGATCCTTGTCATCCTGAAAACTATTCCTAAAATAAAGTGTTTTAGACTCTTCTTATAGGCTGCTTCAGATACCCTCAGCCTCACTTTCCTCTTTCTTCTGCTGCTATCACCATATCTTATGTAAGTGGGGTTCAACCACCTTCATGTAAGTGCCACCTGGCACCACCTCACCTTACCTCCTGCCTTCTGCCCTGTGGCTTCCTTGTTGATCCTGAGGTGCAAGATGCTATAGGGCATCACTTGGTGCCTATATATGCACATCCCAGAAGTGAAAATATGTAGAACCCCAAAGGGCAAACTTTTGACCATTGAGAGGCAAGAGCTAATGAAAAACTTTTCCTTCTGTCTTCTTCCAGCCTTCCATCTCACCTATGTACTATCCTGGAACACACTTTATCTGGCTTCACAGAATACAGTCCTGTGAGGTAAACACTTAGCACTTAAGCACTTGGCAGCAGTCAGCTCAATAATGTAACCTTATAATTGGCTCTCCCTCCTTACCTGGTGCACTTCCCTTGCCTCTCAATCCAGTTCCTATAGTTTGCACATCTGCATAGAGTGATAGCACTTATGCTTTTGTTTCAGGTTCTCCGTCCTGGGGAACACAGGCCAAGATGATATGTAATAGATCTCCCACACTTCAATTAATAAGAGTTAGTAGAGAACTGGATAAATGAAACTAAACTTCCATTTGGAAAAGACGTCAATAAGAAGCACACAGAAATCGCTAGTACATGGCACATATCATCATCTTCTGGCCATAAATAACAAGGACAACCTGCCCTGGCAATGGAAGGCATTTTTTGGTTGACTAATCAGAGGGCCCCTGGTTCTTCCCTATGAATGGGTTTCCCTTGTCCATTGTCTTCCATGGAGATAGACTTTGGAAAGGATGCAATTCCTGGGGCTTGACCACTTGAGCAGCCCACTTCCTGTTGATGTGATTCCTGGATCCCTGGGATTATCTTAGGGTTTGAGAAATACAGGCTCTTTTTGGCCAGTCTTAGGAGTTTTTTTTGGCAGTACAGCTCACTGAAAAATTTAGTAGGCTGCTGGTCTGTTTGCTTTGGGTCTACATGCTTGTGATCAATTCCATGGGCTAGTGTCAAAGCCAACTCCCTTGTCAGTTCATGGTTTCATGAGTCTTGGCAATTTTGTCTCAGAGAAGTATATCTCTGTGCTCTGCCCACCTCACAGCCCCTTGTTGAATGGACTCAACCATATTCTTGGCCTGTGCCTTGAGGCAATTTTAAAAAAATACCTTTATGGACAGAGACCCTAATTATATTTAGGCTACTCCATATCTCTGTCTTCACAGCTTGACTGTTTCCTTTGTCTGGCAAAGAATGCTTAGCAAGAGAAGCTTGGAAGAAGGCTGGTCTCATTCATTTCCTGTTTGATTCCCCAGCTCCCTGCCTCTGTTGTTGCCAACCTTGACTTGAGGAGGAGAGTGTGGCATTTTTATCCCTACAAGATTCCAGATTGGATTAGTGAACTCTCTGGCAATATATCTCCTTACCTCCCCTTTTCTCTTACATTTCGTACCTAATCCATATGACAATCTGTCAGCTCTACATTACAAATATATTCACATTGGAAAACTTCTTGCCCCATCCACCAGCCCCTAAGATGGTCCAATCAATCCACAACCATCTCCTCTCTAGCTACCATAATAGTCTCCTAACTTCGTCTTATATGTCCTCTCTTTCCCTTTCTCAAACTATCACGTCCCATACATCAGCCAGAGCCATCCTCCTAAGTTGTAAATGAAATCCTGTCACTCTTCTGCTTAAAACTCTCCAGTGGGCCCCCATTACAATGTGGACAAATGCTAATGTCCACAATTTCATTTAAAATGACCATGTGGTCTGGTCTACCTTCTCTGATCCTACCTTCCCTTGCTCACTGTGGTTCTGTCACACTGACCATCTAGTTTGTTATTCCTTGAGATACGGGGCACATTCTTGCTTTGAGGAATTTATACTTGCTGAAATCTCTGCCAAGGAAATTTCCCTCAGATGTCCTGATCATGCTATTTAAGATAGCAACACATGTCATTTTCTGTCCCCTTTTCCTGCTCTATTTGTCTTTAATGACTTGTCACTACCTAAATTTGGTGGGTTATTTTTTCTAATAGCATACATGTATGAATTAGAATGTAAGGTCCATGGGGCCAGGGGCTTGTCTGCCCTGATGAGGACAGTTCTTGACAGAGTAGGCACTCAATAAATACTCTTTTGGACACTCCACCTTTGGCCTAGGCTTGCTATTTAATACAAGATCTTTCTGCAGGTGGAGGAAATAGCCTATCAAACCTCCTAATGCTATAGGTTCAATAAATCTGAGTAACAACACACAAAAGTCACAGCCTAAACACCTACCTTACTTGCACAAAACAAAAATTGCCAACTTCCTCCTCTAGAATCAGGGGGTCCCTTGCTGCTCTCCTTACTATCTCCTCTACTCAGCAAATTCCACATTGAAATGTGGGTGAGCCTGGTGCAGTGGCTGTCACCTGTAGACCCAACTACTTGTGAGGCTAAGGTGGGAGGATCACTTGAGGCCAGAAGTTTGAGTCCAGCCTAGGCAACATAATGAAACTCTATGCGTAAGAACAAAAAGAGAGAGAGAAATAAATAAAGAAAGGAAGGAAGGAAGGAAGGAAGTTAGTACCCATTTTTGGTACCAAAATATGTATCTGTTAAAATGTTCGGGGTGCAAGCAACAGAAAGTCAAATTCAAATTGGCTTGAACAATGAAGAAAATTTATTTATGGAAGTTTTGCCAAAAAAAAAGAACTTGCAGAGATATGCAAGCTATAGTCATCATTTGACATGTCTGACATGAGCCCCTGGTCCATTTGTCTCCTATCCTATAGGCTCTGCCCTTCTCCAGCCACCACACTTCTGTTTCAGGCAGGTTGCTCTCAAATTAGCATCCTGCAGCAATTCCAGCCTCCAAAGATGTACATTATGCAATCTGGTGTTTCTAATTCTACAGGAATTTTTTTTAAAAATACAATAAACTCTTTACTTCTATGTAATTGATACTACATGATTTGCCTATTGCTATTGCTGTAAGAAAGCCCTTTGTCTTCTGCCAGGACAACTAGTTAGCTTGGGGTAAAATCTCAGACCTTTCAAGTTGTTTAAAATCTTTCCCCTCAAATCTGTTCCACTCCCAGTCTTCCTCATGCCACTTAATCTCGTCAATTGCTCAGGACAAAAACCCTGGCTTCATACTGTCTCTTCCTCTCTGTCTCTTTCTTGTCTCTTTCTCTGTCTCTCGGTCTCTGCCTCTGTCTCTGTCTCTCCCATCCCCCACATCCATTCCATCACCTGTTTGTTCAACTGTCAAATATATAGAATCTGTGCACTTCCAAATACTTTTACTGCTGCCACCACATCTGAAGCACCATTATTTCCCTCATAACATATTATTACCATAGCTTCCCACTTAACCCTCCAGCGTCTGCTCTTGTCTCCCCACTGTCTATTGTTAACAGAGCAGCTAGAGTGATCCTGTTAAAACATGTGTCGGACCAGGTCACTCCTTTACTAGAAAACCTCTGATGGCTCATACCTGAGCACTGTTACTCCAGGTGTCTCCTCAGTCTGGAAAGTTCTTTTCCCAGAGAGCTGCGTGGCTGGCTCTCTTTTTTAATATGTGTCCTTTTCTAGCTACCCTATTTAAAATTTGAATCTCCTCAACTCCAGTACTCCCTATCTCCTTTCCCTGCTTTATGTTTGGCCTTAATACTTATCACCTTCTGCCTTATCAAATAACTTATTTTATTTTCTGTCTTCTCCAGCAATACACAATATGTATGGATCATGGTATCCTGGAATCACGGAAGTCAAGAGAAGAGGGACTTTTGAGTAAGAAGGAATAATCAACAGTGTCAAATATTTCAGAGAACTCAAATAAGATAGGCTGATAAATGGCCAAAAAGGGAGGTGTTGGTGACCTTACAGTGAACCACTCCAATAAAATGAATAAGAAAATAAAAGGAACAAGGTGTGTCTAGGAAGGCAAGAGAGAATGAGATCCAGAGCATACAAAGAAGATATTGATCTTTGGCAGGAGTCACATCCTTTCCATTGTGGGGAGGGGGAAGAGGCGGGGAGAGAGAGAGAGAAATGACGGGAGTGGTCATAGTAAGCCCCTAGATTGGTGGGTAGAGATTGATGGAGAACCCATCCTAGTGCATCTACCTTCTCTGTAAAGTAAAAAAAATAGGAAGTCAGGTTATCTTTTGAAAAGGGGAATGATGGGTTAAGAAATTTGAAGAACATGGAGATTTCAAATGGCCACTGTGAAACATAACAGAGGAACCTAAAGGGAAACGTAAGGGTCGCTGAGTTACTCTGTGTAGCACTGCTTATTTGTTTTGGGTTTTTTGTTTGTTTGTTTTCCTTTTGAAGAGAGGCTATCATTTCAGATGAGTTAATCTTTAGTAATGGTGGCTCAGTGTTCACTGTGAACATTATGGGAAACAGGTCTTGAGAATTGAATCCTGAAACTAATTTCCTGAGCATCCACGGAGCCATAGGTATATGTGTGGATAGGTGTGTAGATGTGCGTGCAGGTGTGTGTGTGTATGTGTAGGGAGTCCCTCCTACATCTAATAGTGCACCTCTCACACTTTCTTATAGACACCCCTAACCAGTCTTTGCTGTGCCCAATACAGACTTTCATTCATCCATCATCAAACAGACACTTCAGGCTATTACGTAGAATTATCTGTCTTTTCCATCTGCCTGGAAAAGAGCTCCATTTTGCATTTTGAGCGTTGGCCTTATTATTACATGAATGTGCCTAGAAATGAAGTGGTGGTGATAACTAACAACATGGTCGAGACAAACGACAATCATGAGGTGTTCTGAGGCTGCCGGGTCCCACTGTACAAGCTCATTAGTAAGCGTGTGTCCAAATGTAAAAAAAAGGGGGGGGAGGAGCTTCTGGAAATATTTCCCACTAAGAATAGAGAAGGGCTATTCATGCTGGCTTACAGGATTTCAGATTCACACTTATAGTGTGAATAAGAAATGAGAAAAGGGCAGCAGCTTTTTCTTTCTTTCTTAGAACACTTTGATTCCAATCCCTCACATTTTTGAGATTCTCCAAAACTTATCTGAGCTGTTTCTGCCACTGTTTCCCCTTCATTTACCAGACAAATCTTTCTGCTGCCTGTCAAAGCCTTTGAGTTTGAAGTTCGATGACAGACTGTTGCCCTTGAAACAGGAAAACTTCACGTCTTAAACTCCAGGATTTTCCCAGGAGGGTTTGTACACGTGCACTGAACCCAAAGGGCTTGATTTAGCTGGTGAGCTCACAGCCACCGTGGCCACCCTCTCCCCAACCTCAGCCCCAAGCCATGTACGAGGCCAACCACAATGAACTGTTTCTTTAAACTGGGAAGACCCAACTTGTAATTTGGATGGTAATGGCATCTAGAAAGAATCATTCTATGCTGCTGTTTGTGCCTATTCTGATTCTGCCCCACTTTTCCTCTAAATTTATGGATACTTATTATTTTGGAAGGTCAAAAAAAGAATTTATCTCTGGGGAAGAGTCTGCATGCTTCCGCTTCGGCTCCCAGTGGTTTGAACAAATAACTCCCATGGTTAGATTTCAGTATAGTTTATTCCAAATTATCTAATATAAGAAAAGATAGAAGAAATGATATTTGACAAGTTACAAATGAAATAACTGCCAGCTGATGCAAAATGGTCTAGTTAGTGTAGTTACCACAGGGCAGGTTGCTCTTCCTTGGTGGATAAGGGACAAGAAATAAGATGAGAAGAATACATGGAACACCCATGTGCAGATAAATTCATGTGCACGGAGCTGCCATCTTTTTTCCACCTCTCAATATAGTAACCATTGCTTTCCAACCTGGAACACCTTTAAGACAGAAACAGAGTGCTATAAATAATTATTCTCAAAAACCCATATAAAATGAGACTATCCCAGACAAACTGGGACATATCATCTCCCTACCTCTCCAGCTCTGGGCACACTTACCAAGACTTTGCTGCTGGTTCATGGTGGCATTCTTCCCACTCTGTTTCCCGTGGAAGAACCTCTTTTCTATTAGCCAAACTAACTCAGAGCACTGTTCAGCTTCCCAAAAGAAATAGGTTTATCTGCTATGGCAAACGTGATGCTGGTCGTCTTAACACATTTATCAATCCATGAAGATCTGCTGGTGGCTATTTTAGCATGTTACTTTCAAATTTATTACTTGTATATTTTACATAAAAACAGGGAGTTCAGTACGCAAACATAGTACACAAACAAGTTTCTGCATTCTTCCATGTCAGCTCTTCCAATTAGTTCTTAAGCAGAGAAGTAACAGATGAGTGGATCTTTCTCCCATGTGTTCTTTAAGGATCAATAATTTTCAGAAAGGAAATAAAACAAAGCATGTCCTTAGAAGCAAATGGTGTGCAAAATATTTGACATTTTATTTATTTGATTGCTTGATTCAATGGGCATTTAATAAGCACTTAATATGTGTCAAGTAAGTGCTATGCCAAAACTTACAGTATGAAATATACATAGTGTTATACATATGGTTAAGTCAGGCATGTAAATCAGCAATTATAGTTCAGCACAACAAGCGCCGTGCAGTGGTATGCACAGAATGCTGGAAGTGTCCTTGGGGTTGATGAAGGATGGAGGGGGTGCAACATTTACAGCTGATGGAGTTCTTGGGGATGCTAGAGTTGGTGGTATTAAGGGCACAGAGGCAGTTAATTAGACTAAGGAAGGGGATTATTCTAGGGGATAGTGAAAGTAGGAGGCTGGGTGATACTGTCAGGAACTTAATAAGAGTGGCTATGGAGAAGCTGCTCCAGGGAAGTGGTGAGAGACAGGAGTGGAATGTGGAGATGTAGAATTAAAAAAAAAAAAAAAACAGAAAAGAGAAAAAGCTTCTGAGAAAACAAATCCACAGAGAATGTTAGCACATCTTCTTGGCTATGCTTCTAAATTCCTGAGGATAGATAGAATGAGACCAGGCTATGTAAGTAGTATTATTATGCTCATTTTACAGGTATAAAAACTGAAAGTGAGAGGGGTTTTCTAACTCTTTGAAGTATAAAATTATCCCCATTTTACAGGTGAGGAAAATAAGGGACAAAGAAGATAAGTCTATATTACACAACCAAAAATATCTATTTGCTAAGTATTCAGCAGCTATAATAAAACATGTATGTGTGTGTGTGTATATATATATATATATATATATATATTTTATTTACAGAGCACATCATCTGTCTTGACTTTCTCTATCCTAACAAAATTAACAAATCTCTACTTCATTTTGCACCATTTAGACACAGAAAAAATATACATACCACTCCAATTTAAAATGTTTTACCCCCTAAACTCAAACATTTTCAGCATCTCCTACAAGAATATGACCTTGAGTTTTTAATTGTTGACTTGAAGGCTTAGGATATTTCATATCTGCAGCAACTGAAAGAATGCTGTTCATGTTAACCACAAGAGGCTTAAGAGAGGGAGCTAACTGCTGCATCCGCATTCTTGGTGCTGTCTGATAGCAAAAGAAGCTGTTCTGTTGCTTGATGGCAGCAGGGGTCTGAGGGCCCTCTCATGGGGACTTTCAGGCAGGGAGGTGAGTCATGGGGCAGAGCCAGAGCTTCTGAACTCATCCACAACTTCAAGAATGAGGAACTCTGCGCCCACAGGGAATGAGATCAGCTGCTTTTAAGGACAGTCTGGTTGTCAGGCTCAATGAACACCCACATTAGACATCACCGGACATGCAAGAAAAAGGACATGTGGTTCCTATGTTGTCTGTGAAATACTGACTCCACAGGGACACTTGGAGACATATTTTCCCAAAGGCCTTCCAAGGAAAAGAAGAGTGCTTGTTTTCCACAAGTTTGGTTAGTTTTAGGACACTGTAACTTCCAAATAAAGTTAACTTCACTCTGAATTTGAATCAGTTTTAAGGCACTGGGCTTCATGTGTCCCTTAGACATTAAAATTGTGTCCTTTAAGAGAGTCACATTTTTTGTTCAGACCTTTAGAGAAAAATGCTTTGATGGGTTACTACTGTCTTTAAAGACCTCCAGGTTTTCAGAAATCACATCTTTGGACATAAACTGTGTGTCCTGGGTTTCATACTATTTGTGTACTTGTGAATATCAAGTGATTCATCAAATTGTGAGATATAATATTCTCATGTGGTTGCAAAAAAGAAAGAAAAGCATATCTAAGACTCTTATAGCATGTAAAACAAAAAAGAAAGAAAGAAAAGCATGGCCTATCAGTTTTTTGGACCTATACTACATCAAAAAGCTTTGTTTATACAATCCCCAAAATTTTACTAAACACAATTTCAACTAAATTGATCAAAGCAATTTGTACTGTGCAGACACAACAAAAATCCAGGTGGTCATAAATCAGGTCGCTTTTCCATGACATTACCTTTGACTATAGACTTAGATCTACCTTTGGAGGTTGATCTTCAAAAATACAGCATAGAAAATGTGTATAATCACAATGTCACTGACTGAACACCCCCAATGTTGTAATCAAGCTTAGTAATTTTATAAAGATAAAGTCTATCTTTGTGAAAGTGTCACAAAACTGACTCATCGTTAGTATTAGTCTGTTGTTAACAATGCAAAAGGAATAGTTTCCATTGTATGGCAACTTTACAGAAAAAGGCAAGAAATTAAACCTCCTTATCTTCTGTCTGAATCTGTATGTGCGGAATCTCTGCTCTGTTCTTGGTTATCCTAATTTTGTTGACTCTGACCAGCACCTAGGATGACTCACACCTACCTGTTGCTCTAGCAGCCTTTTGGAACATGTACAGAAGATCAGTCCTTGGAAAGCAGCCTGCCTACTGAGCCACTGGTAGTTATAGAAAGCTGACCTACGTCTACACCTTGGGGCTTACTTGCTCTAGGTCTTAACTGCTTGGCCTGAGATACTAGTAGGAGTCAGATTGACAATTGCAGTTTACCTATCTCAAACCTAATATTCTCAATGTACAGATAGAGTTATTAATCCCATCTATATTACAAATGGCATTTATTTGATTCATATGCAGAATCTCTGACTAATTATATAGAGCAATACATATCTCACAGTTATGATAAAATTTTTAGCTTACTTCTTATCAATGAAGTGATATCTCTTAGTGGTTATTTTGATGATTAAATTAAATCACATATCTTAACACATAATGTTAGTGTTAGGGTTAGAGTAAGAGGACCTGTTCAATGAAAAGAAATTTTATGGCATATGATATGCAAGGTACATGAATTGTAAAAGGTAGATGTCCCATCTGAACTTGTGTAATTAACATAGGTACCTTGTATTTTTAATTAATTACATTTCAATTATTTGCTTTATATTGTCTTAAGTATATTGTCATCTCCTTGAAGACAGAGAGTACACCTTACATTCCTTATTCTTCCCTTAACACTTAACAAGTGTCTGCTCAGAGTGAGCACTGAATAGTATTTTGTATGTGATGTACTTTATATTCACAATATCTGATCATGACCACGAGCTGGGAAAGCAGGTATTATGATTGTTTTAGAGACTCAGTGTGAGAGGTTAAGCGATTGCCTAGAATCATGTAACTTGGGTGTGGTGAAGCCAGGATTCAAAAAAAGATCTGTGTATATCTCAGGGATCGGCAGACCTTACATGCCCACTAGAAGCTCTTACCCCAAATAACTTGAATCAATTGGAATGAGAGTGGAATATTGAAAAATTTTTTAAAACTCCCAGTTTCAAATACTGAATTTTCTTTTATTATAGATTCCTCAAGGCTATAAGTGGAGTTTAATCCATCCACATGTATCTAGCTTATGAGTAAGACTAACTAAACTCTTAAAAAGCCGTCAATACCATTTCTATCAATTAATCAGCATAGCAGAGATGATAGTTATACTAAAACTTCTTAAACTGCTATAATAAAGTGTTAAAAAAATTCATAAAGCACTTGCTATGTGTATTATTAGCATCTCTTAAAAGCACTGTCATTATATAAATGTGTTAGGGGATATACATTGGAAAGCAATTAAAATTATCATTTATTCAGTTTGAGAATCTTGCTGTTCACACTAATTCAAAGATCAAATCCATATTCTCAACGTTAGATTTATAGCTAACAACTGCAATAGCATATGACTGTTCATGTGTGTAGATTGAGAACTGTATCTCTAGACACCAGTACTTTTATCCTCCCCCAAAAAGGCAAGCCTCTGTTTTTTTCTTATAGCTTTGCCACTTATTCTATCTTGAATCTCCATGTGCACAAGCAGAATTTTTCAGAGGAAAACACCATTAGCCATGGTTGGGGATTCTTAGTGCCAAGTCAAATTCTGCAACAGTTTTTTTCTAAACAACAGATGTGCACAATGCCATCTTTCAGCAATGGTTTGTTCACTACAGACTTATAATTATCTAGAGGTTATCAGATGTGCTCTTGGAGCAGGGCTACCCTGGAAGCATAAGCACTAGCTAATTGCTTCTGAATTCTCTGCTCACTGTTTCCGTTACCCATCTGGAGGATCTCATGGGAGTATGCAAACAAAACCCCTGGCTACCCAGCAAGACCATCAACACACCCTCTAGTCAGAGGTCACAAACTGGCCACCTGAGCGTGAATCTGGCTCCCAGATGGCTTTTGTTTAGTGGGTACAGCACTTGAACTTGCTTGGCCCTAGCTGCACACTATTAGTTCCATACGGTAGATACTCATGAAGATCAACTGGAAGCTTTTATGTAATAAATATTTATGCCTGAGCCCTATACCTAGATGTTCTAATTAACTGACCTGGAATAAGGCCTGGGCATCTGAATATTTTTCAAGCTCTCAAGGTGATTTTAATGCCATCTATGGTTGAGAACCATTGCAGTCTATATTTAGAAATTGACATCATCATCAACAAAGGTTTCTGGCATAAGCAACGAGATAAAGCTGAAAAATATAGGGATGAAGAAAGCAGCAGAAGCCACCCTGGCCAAGACTAATGATGGGTGAATAATCCCACATGGCGCATATGGAAAAATCAAAAGGCAGAGGTAGGCTGTTATTTAGAACCAGATATGAGGAGGCATCATTTTAAAGGTGGGAACAGACAACAGATTTAGAATTTCTCTGGTTCTGACTTATAGTGCCAAGGCAAATATGGCCAAATCTCTACCAATAGAGACAACACCAAGAGAGAAAGATCCCAAAGCCAAGGGAAACAGAATAGGATATTTACTGAAGGTAAAATATCAGATTTAGGGAAGCAGACAAGGACCCAAATGGTAAGAAAAAAGACCAAAAGGGTAAGGATCAGGTTGAGTGAAGAAGTGGTTCAGGACTGAGTTGTAAATGATGAGAGTTTGTTCATGCTCTCCACTCTCCCAGGGCCTTGTGTGTGTTCTAGGAGCAGTTGTTGCAGCTTAAAACTGAATATAATTCATAGAAATAATCTGGAATCAGAATCAAGTAACAAATCTGTTGTCATGATTCAGTGTCAGCAGCAACAAAGATGAACATCAGGAGCCTTGGTCTTCAGAATAGCTGCTATTGAGATTTGTATACTGGGTGTCAGCAGTGGCAATTAATCAGGGCAACATGGCAGAAACAGCAGGTGTTCCAGTAAGTGGATAATGTAGCCTCAGGTAGTTATAGGCTGAGTCAGAAGGGCAAAGTCATTCCATTGGAATCACTATTCCCATGTCTAGACTTTAGCAACACCATGAAGTCCTTTTGATGATGAAAAAAAGGATCTGATTGGTTGGTTATTATTCTCATTGTTATATGGCTGTATTAATTATCAATTACAGCACAACAAATCACCTCAAAACTTTGCAACTTAAAATAAAAAACATTTATTATGTCACAGAGTCTCTGAGGGTCAGAGATCCAGGAGCGGCTTAGTTGAGTGCTTCTGGCTTGGGCTATCTCGTAAGGTTGATTCAAAGGTGTTGGCCGGGGCTGAGGTCATCCAAAGGCTTAGCTGGGCTAGAGGACCTGCTTCCACGCTTATTGCTGGCAGAGGTCTCAGCGCCTCACCATGTGGGCCTCTTCATGAGGTTGTTCACAACATGACAGCTGATTTCCCCTAGAGAGAGAAGGAGACAGAGATAAACCTCATACAGTCACCTGATCTTTGACAAATTCCAAAAAAACGTACACTGGGGAAAAGATTCCCTATTCAACAAATGGTGCCGGGAAAACTGGATGGCCGTACGTACAAGACTGAAACTGGACCCGCACCTCTCACCTCTCACAAAAATCAACTCACAATGGATAACAGATCTAAACCTAAGACATGAAACCATAAGAATTCTCGAAGAAAACGTTGGAAAAACTCTTATAGACATTGGCCTAGGCAAAGAATTTATGAAGAAGACCCCCAAAGCAATCACAGCAGCAACAAAAATAAATACATGGGACCTGATCAAATTAAAAAGCTTCTGCACAGCCAAGGAAACTATCACTAGAGTGAACAGACAACCTACAGAATGGGAGAAAATATTTGCATGCTACACCTCTGATAAAGGGCTGATAACCAGGATCTATACAGAACTTAGGAAAATCAACAAGAAAAAATCAAACAACCCTATTAAAAAATGGGCAAAGGACATGAACAGAAACTTTTCCAAAGAAGACAGAATAATGGCCAGCAAACTTATAAAAAATTGCTCAACTTCTCTAATCATCAGGGAAATGCAAATCAAAACCACAATGAGATATCACTTAACTCCAGTGAGATTGGCTCATATCAAAAAATCCCCAACAACAAATGTTGGCGGGGATGTGGACAGATAGGAACACTCATACACTGCTGGTGGGACTGCAAATTAGTACAACCTCTATGGAAAGTAATATGGAGACACCTCAAAGAATTAAAAGCAGAATTACCATTTGACCCAGCAATCCCACTACTGGGTATTTACCCAAAGGAAAAAAAGACATTTTATAATAAAGACATCTGCTCACGAATGTTTATAGCAGCACAATTCACAATTGCAAAGATGTGGAAACAACCCAGGTGCCCATCAATACACAAGTGGATTAATAAAATGTGGTATATGTATACCATGGAGTATTACTCAGCAATAAGGAACAATAGTGAATTAACACATCTGGTATTATCCTGGTTGGAGCTAGAACCCATTCTTCGAAGCAAAGTGTCGCAGGAATGGAAAAACAAGCACCACTGGTACTCACCATCAAATTGGTACTAACTGATCAACACTTACATCACACATGGCAATAACATTCATCAGTGGGTGGGCAGGCGGGAGGGGGGTGGAGGGGATGGGAAAAACTCACTGAATGGATGCGGGGAGCACAGTTTGGGGGATGACCACGATTGTAGCTCTGACACGGGCAGTGCATGGGCAATATATATAGCCAAAGTGTTGTACCCCCATAATATTCCGAAATAAAAAATAAAATAAAAAAATAGGCAATTATAAAAAAAAAAAAGAAAGAGCATAACCAAGACAGATCTGTTATAATCTAACCTCAAAGGTGACATATCATCACTTTGTCCATCCATAAATCTTCTTTTATTACTCAGTGGCAGTCAGGCAGAACTGCAATAGAATAAGAAAGACATGGGCTAGAAGGTTTTCTCAATCTGTTTGGTCCTAGACCGCATACCTGGCTTAAATCACCTTACCTAAAGCGAAATTTCCTTAGGCGATAAGGAATCAGCTTAATTAAATCTTTTGTCCATACCCTAACCTAGTACTTAAGTCAAAACCATTCTGTTATCTCCACTGATTCTCAGAATAAGGCCTCTGGGTTTAAAGTCTCACTCAGTCTCCTGTGTCTCTAAATGAAGTTTACAAACAGGGTGTAAAGCTGTTCAAGCTCTAAGGAGGGTAAAATAATGCAAATACAGAACAACAGAATTATAAAGATGTAATTATAGGATGAGGAAATTTAGGAGCAGAAATGTATTTAGAAAATAGATGAAAAGAAAATGGCAAAAAAATAATGAAATATAAATTATAAAAAAGGGCATGTGTAAGGGGAATAATGATGCAACCAGTTGCATCATGTGCCACATGCTATAGACACCTCTGCTGGGGAGGAGTCTGAGGGTGTTCCCATCAGTCTTTTGTATTTGGCCCTTATTTGAGAACACATTCTTTTTTAATAATCTCTTTGATTTAATTTTTTGATTAGGTGAGACATAGCATGAAATTTTTTAAATGCCCTCAGCCACTTAAATCCCTCCTCCTGGGGATTTTCACACATCCTGTCTCGAGATATTTTATGCAAATATAAGCAAATGCATATTCTGTAACAGCCTATAATTTTTCCTTCTTTTTCTGCAAATGGGGCTATAACATACATACAATTCTGCATCTTAATCATTCTAATTAATAATATTTCTTGGAGATCTTTTCATGTCTGTACATAAAGAAAGAGCTTCCTTGTTCTTTTTTAACAGATGGATAATATTCCATTTTGGTTGTTTAAAATCATTTGCTATATAACCACTGTCTCAAGGAGTAGCCTTATACATGTGCCATTTTATACACAAAGATAAGTATATGCATAGGATACATTTTTAGAAACAGAATTACTAGGTCAAGGAGTATGTTCATGTATAATTTTGATAGATTTTGCCAAATAGTTTTCTTAGAGTTGGTCCCAGTTTCTATGCCATCCACAGCTTTATTGCCACAGTATACACTCAAACATGGTCCTTTCTGATCAGATAAGTAAAAACAGTATCTGAGTTTAGTTTCAATTAGTACTTCCTTATTATGAAGGAGTTTTAGCATCTATTCCTATGCTTAAAGGCCATTTTAATTTTATTTCTATGTAGTATCTATTCATTTATTTTGTCATTTTCTTAAACTGAGTTGTTGATCTTTTTCTTGCTGATTTGTTGGAGCTTTTAATATATTAATGAAATTAGCCTTTTGCCTGTAAAATGAGCTTTAAGAATTTTTTTCTGTTTCTTTTATTTTCTGACTTTTTTTTTTTTTGCCATGAAGAACATTTGTATTTTTATGTAGTCACATTTATCAGTCTTTTTTTTTAATGGCCTCTGAGGCCTGTAGCTATCTTAGTCGGTTTAGGCTGATACAACAAAATACCATAAACTGGGTGGCTTATAAACAACAGAAATTTATTTCTCACAGTTCTGGAGGCTGGGAAGTCCAAGATGAAGGCACTGGCATATTCAGTGTCTGGTGAGGATCTGCACCCTAGTTCACTGATGGCCATGATCTTGCATCCTCACATGGCGAAAGGCACAAGGGAGCTTTTTAGATTCTCTTTCATAAGGGCACTAATCTCATTCATTAGGGATTTGCCCGGATGACCTAATCACCTCCCAAAGGCCCCACCTCCAAATCCCATTACACTGGGGGTGGAGGGGGTGATGGGCATAAACATTCAATTTATAGCAGTGGCACATCCTTTATGAACCAGTTGCCAATTGCCTTTCTTGCAACTACATAGAATCAGGGAAGATAAATCTTCAAGTAAAACCCATGAAAAGCAAACTCTTGCTCAAAGTTCAAGGTGCTATTAAAAAAAAAAGCGATGGAAATTTTTTAAAAGTCAAAACTGGTTTTAAATAAGTAACAGTCATTTTTCTTGCTTTATCTGTTGGTGATCCATGGGTGCAGATGCCTTCTCTGAATTCATTTTTGGCTGATCACTTGCCAATGAGAAAGAAAGCAAGAAAGTAAGAAAAGCAGGAAAGCAAGCAAGCAAGAGTGAACGGAAGAAAAAAAAAGAAAAGCAAGCAATCATACCTTCCACTCTGAAGGTGTGGTGTGAACAAATGAATCAGTCAGATCTGGGGAGAAGGGAGTGCCAGGATTTATGGCCAAGGCTCTCCTCACCTAGGCAACAGTTGGTAGGCAGCATTTGTGGCAGTGGCTAAAAGCTGTTCCAGGGCTTGGCTAGGACAGTATCTGCTGAATAACTGGGCCGGTCCTAGAGCCAAGATCCACAGCTCAGCTGCTGTTGCTACTGCTGAAGAAGGCTCAGAGATCATTTTTGCTGAGTCAAATCTCTCTTCGGAGATTTAGAAAACAAATGAGGCTCTGAAAAGTAGAAATTCTTCTGGGCAATTTTTTGGGAAACAATGCAGTTGGTCTTTTTGTTATTTTGTTCTTCTTTAATTCAGTCAAAGGTAGAGACCCCAACCTTCATGACAGACATAGAACTAACTCACCTTGGGAGTAACTTCCCTAGTTGTGGGCAAAAACAATAGGACTAGAGAAATGAAAACTTTAGGGGGAAAAAAATAGTAAGGAGGAAAAACATACATATAGACATATATTTCAGAATGAAAGACAGATGCACACAATTTTCCATGCCAGCTAGTCTGTATGTATAAATAGGAGGAGTGCAAGGTAAACTACCAAGAAAATGACTCATCTCGGCAAGAATAAGGAAAGAGATCAAGTGTTCCTGAATTATTAGTAACTTGAAATTACACCCTTATGCAGAGAAGCTTCAAAGCTGCATTCTCCAGGCTTTGACCTCTGGTGAATGTATGACCCAGCAATGACTTTAGGTAACTAGATCCAGGATATTCCAGGGAATGTTTAATATGTCTAGCCCACATACATTTGTTCATTTTTTTAAAGATGTAGAAAATACTTTAACCATTTCATAAAGTGCTTTAACTAAATTATGGATATTTGAAAGAGAAATTCTCACTATCTGTCATCTCATCAGTACCTGAACAAATATTTCCTGAGCACATACTATGTGTGAGGCACCATGCCAGGCTGTTGGTGGAAATACAAAGAGGTGCGAGGGATGGTCAGCCCCTTCCAGATACTCATAGTCTAAAAAGGCATATGTAAGACACAAACATGGAGGGGGAGGAGAGGAGAGAAGGAGGAAACAATATGGGATATCAAAGTTCTAGTACTTACCACCCAGAGATGATACAACTACATTTTAACAAAAACAATTCAAACTTCGCTGAACTCAAGGTCACAGCCAAAGCCAATGCACACCATTCAGGCACCATCTGAGACACCGCACCAGACTTGTTCATGGGCACATAAATAGCATTTGTTTACAATGTGCTCTGTTTAAGAAAAGTCCATTATTTTCTTCCCCTCCTCTTTAACTCTTATTAATGTGATAGATACCATAAAGTCATGATGACTTTACAACCTAAAATATTTGGCTTTTATTTTAATATGTGTTTCCAAGGGCAGCTCTTTTCTGAATATGTCACTGGTGGCCAGACATTTGATACTAAGCATTAACCGATACTTCAGAGTTTCTGCTTACTGTAGAAAATGCTACCTCAGGCCTTTGTTATTCCATGCCTTCTGTTTTCTTATGGTTTCTTATGCCTCATCTCTTCTATTTATTGCCTTTCACTTATGGTTCTCTTGGTTTCTCCATGAATCTACTATCTGCTGACTTTCCCTCATATCAAACTTCTCAAGAAGGATTGGCTCAGCCGCTTACAGTACGGAAGAGATATTTTAGGGTATGTCAGGCGCCATTGGCCAAAATATATATTGCTGCCTTGTGTCAGGGGCTTCCTTGGCCCAGTCATGTAATCACCTATGATCAAGACAGTGAACTCACAGGGCAAGAAGAGTATCAGCATATGTGGAAGAGCCACCAGTGGCAGTTTTCCAAAATAAAGCGTGACAGATATTCACAAGAAGGATGGGGTCCTTCTTGGTATTTTCTCTAAGAAACAGCTTACTTTACTATTTAATCAAGTGGCTGCACGTGCTCTAACTTTAATTAGAGACCTATTTTCTATGTAATGTCAGTTACTTGGAATGAAATGTTGTTTTGACCAAATTGTAGAGTGGTAGCATTAAAAGAGGACCATTAAATTCAATTCTTCCATTTTTATAAATGAGTTACTGGACCCTTAGAGGGACTAAGTGAATTTATGTAGTTCACATGTGGGATTAAATCAGAATCTGTGGATTCCTTTTACAATGCCCTTTCTACTGCACACTCTTGACTATGCAGGCTATTAAGGTGATGTATCAATTACAATAAGATGCAGTGTATTTAATATCATATCATGATGACACACTGCCATTGCAGACATTTTACAAAACTGCTTCATCCCCAGTGCCCATCACTGATGAATGGATAAACAAAATGTGGTAATACAATGGAACACTATTCATTAATAAAGAAAAAGGAATGGAGTATTGTTACATACAGCAGCACAGCTGAGCCTCAAAATCATTATGCTAACTGAAAGAAGCTAGACAGAAAAAACTATATAGTATATGACTCCAGTTCTATGAAATATCCAGAAAGTGCAAATCTATATAGAGAGAAGGTAGATTAGTAACTGCCTGGGACTGGTGGTAGGAGGAAGTGACTGCAAATGAGCACCGGGGATCTCATGGGCATGATGGAAATGTTATAAAATTGGATTGTAGCGATGCATGTACAATTTTGTAAATTTATTAAAAATCATTTAATTGTATACTTACAATAAGTGAATTTTATGGTAGGTAAATTATAGCTTGACAAAGCTGCTAAAACAACAAAAATAAATAAAGTATAGCTTTATTTATAATATTTTTACACTAAACTTTTAAAAAATTGTTCTACTTTCATTCAATCAGTCAGTTATAACACAATTTTACTACCAATAAAAATTTATTCTGAACGGAACAACATGCCAACACAAGTGAAATAATTTCTCAGTGCCAAGAATAGAATAATATGTGGCTGAGAACTTTTCAGTTCACCACGAACCATAAACAAAGACTTCAAGTGACAGGGGCCTGGACCCACTTATTCCTCTGATTATGAAACCACCTTATTTGGATGTGGTGAATTGAGTGACCTATTGATCCTGGGGACACCAGAAAAAAATCCATCATAAGCAAATTATGGCAAACACATTTAGAGCAAGGGAAATGAGCAAGAAGTAGAATAACCCTGAAAACACTTATTATACATGTGGGAAAAAACATACACTATAAATCATTCTTGGTTAAGGTATATGACTACATGTTAATTTAGATCTCTAAATTAAAACCAGTTTCTGCAGTTTGGCAGAAGCAGTTTACACTTCCCTAAAACTAAAGTGAGACTCAGAGCTTTAAAAGATGTGAAGCTAAAACAAAATACTTGTCATGAATTAAAAGAGAAAAATTTAACTTTGAATTCAATAAAAATAAGGCTTTTTATCTTCTTTTAAATGAACATCATTTTTGTAAGCCTTGAATCTGGCATTCTCCACACCTGGCATCTGGCATGCCCTGGATTGGAAAAAGAAGCAGCTATTCTGTAGACAGGCTGGTTCCTACGTATTACCACAAGCTACTAAAAGCTCCTTAAATTGGTGAAAATATCAACTTGTTATGGAGATGAATTTAGTTTGGAAAATTCTCCTATAGTTTTAGGAATGGTACTAAACCGTCTAAACTGCTTCTAATTTATATTTAATCTCTAGGATTTAATGCATGCATTTACCATCAGAAGGGTTTAGCTAATTTCTCCATCTGTCCATTACCCATTATTTAGCCTCAAGACCTCTTTAGAAGTACATTGGCTTAAAAAACCCAGACCCTATCACAGCCACCAACGACACTGAGTTCTGAACACAGAAACACTCAAAACTGTTCCTAGAATAAAGGAGATATGTAGAGAAGTTTAATAAATTTGTTTCTTTGAATTTCCTTAGTGATAACTTTCCAGACCACACAATAGATCCTAAAGCTTTTATTCTAAACCGGGGTTTCTCTCCACTATTGACATTTTAGTCTAGATAATTCTTTGTTGTGGGGGACTGTCTAATGCATATAGAATGTTCAGCAACATCCATAGCCTCTACCCACTAGATGCCAGTCGTATCCACTGCCCTGAAGGTATGACAGCCAAAAATGTCTCTGTATGTTGCTAAATGTCTGCTGTGGGAGCAAAGTCGCCCCCATTTGAGAAGCACTTGTTTAAACAGCTTGAATGATAGTAGCATCTAGGAATCAGGAAAAGACTGGGACAATATTCCTAATCATAGTGACAGCATTTTTACCCACAGAATTACATAATCTACCTATGGCTAGTTGGTTCAATTGATTAGATATGAGACCAAGGTTACAGGCTTTTCCTTTAAAATAACCTTAGCACTCTGCTAAATACGTCAGATGCATTATTACATTTAATCCTTGCAACCAGTGTAGACACACAATTTGCAGATGAAGACATAAAGGTTTGGAAATAAAGCCTACCGGAGATCACATGGCTATCAATTGATTTAACACAATTCTTTTTAACTAAAGTACATGCTCTTGATCACTTTATTATCCTTTTAAAAACCAGTTAGATAGACTCTGTTACAGTCATAGACTACCCTTAATTCTAGATGCAATTCACTGGTCTTAAGGGACCCTGATTAAGAGGATGGATGACTCAGTGCCAATGCATTCCTATTACAGGAAAAACACTTCAGGGGCTATGATTTACTGAAGATGAGTCAGTAGAGACATAACCATAAAGAAAGAACAAAATCTATATTTCACAGGGATGTGGAATAAATTTCTACAATTAGTCCATCTCAGATTACACTGCAGGTTATGGAGCCTATCGAAAGAATAACATTGGGAGAGAATGGTAGGATAACACTGGGGCTTTCTCCAGGAAAAGGTGAAATAGAATCAAAAGGAAGGGAGCGCTGTCACTTTCACGTTTGACACTCATAGGCTGTGCTAAGGAAAACATTTCTGGCATATTTTTAGCCTTATTATGGAAAGTGGACCCTGCTGGGTCACATGGACAAGTTTCTAATCCAATAAGAGCCAGAAATGCAAAAGAAAAATACCCTGGGAAAGTTTTCTCCTGCTCGTACGTAGCAGAGAATATAGTGCATTCCCCTCTCCAGCCTATAATTAAGATAAAAGGCATGTTCCCCTCCAAGTTGCCATCCGGTGGCATGGTTGACATTCCATTCTGGCTGCAGTGGCCTGACTCGTCTAATGCAACATGTTTCTTAAGGAAAAATTGAAAAGGAAAAGAAAGTAAAACATACATTTTACTCCTAAGTGTTTCGTAGGATGAGCTATTTCAGTAGCAACTATTTTTAACTCAGTTAAAAGAAAACATTTTTGAATTGGCCATTTCTTACAGGAGCTAAAACATAAGGCTGCCTGTCTTCAAAGTATAGCTGCCTTGTTTGCTTAAGGTGCTGTCTGTTTTGTCGTTGCCATTGCCTGTGATGGGTCAGCCTAAAAAGGTTTGGACAGTGTGGTATGTGCCCAGAAGGTCAGATATTTTCCTCAGCCTCTTGGGGTATCAAAACTTGGCCAAGAAATCTTTGAGAAGAAGGCTGTTTGTGAAAACTCTGATACTTTTAAATTCCACTCAGACCGAAAACGGCATGAGAACAGACTTTTTTCATATAAATGCCTCCCTTCCTACCTCTCCTTAAACCCTTAAAGCCCAGGCAGCCAAATAATAATAAAACAACTCTAGATTGCAGTTTTGACTTTGATCTACATACTAATAGATAAACATATAGATATATATTTCAAAAACATATATAAATTTTATACAATTGTATATATACACTCATATAATTTGTATAAGTTTATACATATACATATATTGATTTCTGGAATTTATACATATAAATATATTCATACATATATATACATTTCTGAATTCTTTCCAATCTTCTAGAAAGCTCATCAGTGCATTGTCACTCATAGGGTAACATTTTTGAATAGAATTTATTTCACTTATAAACTAATATTATTTGAAATATAATTATTTGTGTTATAGTGATATGGAATCAGAGCACACAGTCACAGACCATTCTGCATCTAAATAAATCACCTTTTGGAGGGCTCAGAAACATAGAGGTCTGACTAAATTAAGTCCTGTCCACCGTAGCCACATTTCATCACCCCAAGGAGAATTCATGCCCGATGAATAATTGAATAGTTTCACTGAAAAATTAAGACACAAGTTTTAAAGTTTGGACTCGCATAAAAGGTGCGGAATAAATAGATGAATCTGCTCCATGTATGTTAATACCATTCTTATTAATTGCAGGCCCAGTAAGACATCTTCCAGATGTGTCCAGTGCTGCACCTAAACTTAATGCATATGGCCTTTTTACCAAACAAGTCCCTATTCTTTTTTCCAAGTCAGTATACAACAGGCAACTGAGTTTCCTAGCACCACAGAGCCCCGATAACCGATAACCATTCAGCTACATTTCAGCTTCTCTTTAAGATTTCTCTCCTGCCAGTTCTGGGTCACTCCGCTCAGTTCAGCCCTGAATGAGTCATGCAGCTCCTGCTCACTCACATGGCCTAATGTTCTGCAAAGCCTGTGGTTCTGTGGTCCTGCTCAGGGACCACCAGAGTGACTCTGCCACGAGCAGCCAAGTGTTCCCAGACCCAATCCTTCCAAAGATGAATTCAGCGACTATCCATTAATCAGTGTTCTTATTTCTGAATGCTACCTCCTTAAAATTCTGACCAGTGAGATATAAAATAGCAAGAGAGACAGAATAATTTGTTTCATATCAAAATATGTTTCATAAATGCAAGATATTATTCACCAAATGACTACAATACTGTTACAGGTAAGGTTAGCTTTTATTATAACAAGTGGATTACATGAGAAACAAGGAAGCTTAAAAGAAAATATGGGAAAGCTATCCATTCCTTTTTGTAATCAGTACAATAGAACAAAGTTATTTGTCATGGCAGTTAAGTGTGAACTGTTGCTAAAGAAAGGAAAGAAGTAATAACTTGTCTAATGGATAATACTAGCTCAAGGTTGGTATTGAGACAACAGAGGGGCTCAGACCAAAGTGATAAGCAATAAGCAACATTGCTCTGAAATCCAGTAAATCCCTTCTGCCCAAGGTATGCACTACTACTCCTCCTGGCTCTACCACAAACCACTGGAAGAAAATTTCTTTTTGTTTAGGCTCATTGCTTCTAAAGTATGCAAAGCTGTTAACTTACAACAGGAGAGCAAGTGATATTCTCACCGGCTCATGTAGATAAGATTCAAACTCAAAAAGATCCCTATTAATATGAATGGTATCTATGCTGGCCCAATTCCAGCAATAGCAAACTGCTTTTGTGCAACTGGACTTGGCTGGCCTGTCTTACAATTCTTACCTCCAACCCCCTTGGAGTGTTCAGCCACACAACCACAGTAAGAGTACCATTGCTCTGGGAATGAAGAAAAAGATGATCAAAGAGAGGACCTCCTAATGTTTCAGAGAACAGACCATCCCCCAATTGTTCCATCAGAGGCCAGACCATCTTCTTGGCAGGAATGTTAGAGAGGAGACCAGACCAGTGGATGGTGGTTGTATGAGATAAGCTTTAAGATTTCTTCCAACCTTGCAATGTTATGAAATGGCCTTATTCCAAATGATCATTCAACACTGGGAGAAAATTATGGCCTCTGAATTAATTCAAAAGAAAATTCAAAAATGGTGCCTGGCTCAGCTGGATGTTACAAAAATAAAATAAGGGATGAAATCTGCCTTAAAATGTCATATGGCCAAATTATCATCATCATCATCATAAAAGTGGAAGATCCAAGATTATTCCTCTCTTTTTCATGTGGTTCTATGAATTTATTTTTCTATAGAGCAACCTATCAATTATGCTTTATGTAGGCTAATATTATAATTAGTTTTCACTATCATTGAGATAAAAATTAACTAGATAAAAGAAGTTGATAGCACTTAGAGATGTTGAGTTTTAGAGGGGGCATTCTGGCAGACAATCCAAACAAAGATAATTCCTCGGTAGAAAATGCCACTGACTTTTATTTTGATGCTAGATTCACACAGGCAAATTTTTCCAAATTGTATACCACTGTACTTGGAATGTTATCTGTTTGAAGAAATAAGACATTGGAGTGTTGGCAGAACAAAGAAATGGAAATACAAATAGGAACAACTGCTAGAAAGTGATTGTTGTCAAAATCAGAGGACACTTTTGGTATATATTCAGTTCATACTTGTTGCCCTTTTTAGCCTCACAGGAATACAAGGATGACAACCCAGAAGTACTGGCAGACACTGCCTTGATCGTCATAGTTTTGTATCTAGCAGTGAGCACAACTCTTAGCACAGAGCAAATGTGTTGTAGGTGAGGTGTTACAAGGTGTGTTGTGCAAGGAAAAGGAAACATTTTTGTCCGGTGTTTGTCCTCAGAATGGATGGATATGTATATATGATTTTCATATATATACGAAATTGTAATGATGAAACCTAATTAGGTAGGCTGCAGGCAAGATTTTTGATGAAACTAGGGACATTTAGAAAAGCAAGAGAATTGAGGTTACCAAAAAAGATGTTAAAAAAGCAGTAAGTTCAAGCAACCAAAGGAGTTTTACGAACAAAGATGAATCTGGCAGTTGAAGAAAGTAGATCATTCCAGCTCAGGACAAGACCCATCAGGGCTGCCAGAGGGTAATTTGGGGGAGAGGAGAAATGTGGGGGTGGGGCTGGAGGTGGGGTGGAGGGTGAGATTCCCCCAGGCCATGCCAAGATATCTGTCCATAGCAGCTTGGTGCCAGGAAGGAGAATGCCCGTCAGAGTCTGGGAACTAGGAGGAAGGCGGGAACCCCGGAAAGTAGGTCACACGGTGAGTCAGGCTGGAGGGGCTGAGCAGGAAATCAGCCATGAAATGAGCAAAGGTGGGTGACCAGAGAGTCAGGAAGGAAACATAGTGTTGACGGACTGGCATGAGGCAGCACAGGAACTCACCCCCCTTGCCCCACGCCCACCACAAATCCTCAGTGCTGCTGTTTCCCTACCAGCCAGGCCCTGAGCAGATGCTCAGTTGGATGCATTTTATGTGATTTCACCAAATAGACACATGGCCAAAATTATCTGATATGTTTCATATGCTGTGTTCATTATTCATTGAACAAATAGGTATTGAGTTCCCACTACGTGCCAAGCACTGTGCTGGGTGCTAAGGCCACAGACAGGAGGAAAACCTGGCTTAGAGCCACTGGGTCATGACTGTGCATGTAAATCAGTCTGCAAACAGCAAGCTATGGAGAAAACCGTGTTGTAAATATTTTTAAAGGTTGCTTTTTTAATTGCTCAGGAGCATAGTCAAAGAATTTAAGAGATGAGTTTGACAGTGGACTTGGCAGCTTAGAAGTAGCAGAACTCAATGAAATGCAAAACATCACATGGTCTGCAGAAACCAGAGCGTGAGAAGCAGTAGGAGCAGAATCAGTCCCCCATTCTTTGAGGGGTAAAAATGGCTAGTTTTTTGAAGAACTAAAAAAAAAAGCCCAACCTCAATCAGTAGAAGCTGTAAAACAGCGCCTTTTTCACTGAGTCATTTAAATAAAGGCATGTATAAAACTGTTTATTTTTTGTTATTATTCATTCATAATGACAAACTTTATTAAAATGAAAAAGTTTAAAAGCATCATTTAGAGCTAAAGGGGTGATTAAGTACCATCATTATTGGCTCATCCATTATGTTGAAGGTAGAACAATGTAAAGGCCAAGAACACAGACTTAGGAGAGAGGCTGCCTGGAGGCTCATCCTGCCTCACCTCTTCACTAGCTTTGGGACCTTGGGCAAGTGCCTTCCACTCTTTATAATTCCTTCCTCCATAAAGGGTGAATTATAACAGACTCGACTTCTTAGGGTTGTTGAGAGAATTATGTGGATTAATATATGTAAAGTGCTTAGAATACTTTTTGTCATATATTCAGTGCTCCAAGGTGCTAGCTACTACTGTTTATTGAGTGCCCTATGTGCTGGGAACAGAACTATGTACCCTGGAAGCATAACTATGAACAAGGAAGACACAGTCCTTGTCAAGAAGCTTACATTCTAGTGAAGGAGACAGACAAGTAAACAGATAAATAGTTACACACAATGATAATTGATAGGAAGGATAGGAAGGGTACAGAAGAGCAGAAAAGGACTATAGAATTGTCTGGGGTAGTCACGGAAGATCTCTGAGGAGGTGATGTTTACCTTGAGAACTGAAGGATGAGAAGACAGCAGTGAGAACAGGGAAAGGTAGAGTGTTTGCTCCAAAGGAACAAGCTTGGTGGGTTCTGGGAACTGATAGAAGATCAAAGTGATAGGCACACACGGGTGAGGGGAAGACAGGGCTGTGTGCCAAGATCCTCCCAGTCCTGGGAGATAAGTTTGGAAACTTTGAAGTAGGATGTGCTGTAATGAAGAATACACTAGATTTCTAATCCCACAACATGGTTTAAAATCCTGCCTCCAGCCACTCAGCAAGTCTGGCTGCCACCACCTGAGCCCAGGATCATCTCCTGCCTAGAAGACTTCAGGAATGGTGCCCTTGCCTACACTCCTGCTCTTCTCCAGGGAGAAAAGTCTCCATACAACAGCAAGGACTTCTTAAAATGTAAATTATCCTAAAAGTAAAACCCTCCAGTGGTTTCCCATCTTACTAATAATGAAATGCAAACTCCTTCCCAAGGTCTTTGAGGCCCTGCAGGATCTGGCCATTGGTTTCTTCTCCTAAATCTTCCCTAACACTCTTCCCTTCTTTTACTAAACCTCAGCCACATTCTGTTGCCTGAAAAATGCAAACTCACATCAAGTCTGTTGTACTTTGCTGTACCTGCTGCGTGAAATATAATTCCTCCAAATACTTTGCATGGCTTACACTTCCTCATTCATGTCCACGCTCAGGTGTGATCACCTGACCACTGAGCCCCAAGTGGCCTCCAATCACAACCCCTAGTCACTCTCCATACTGTTCTCTGATGTCTTTTCTTTATTGAACTTATAACTAGCTGAGATTACCTTGTTCAGTTAACTGTTTTGCCAGTTTAACTTTACTAGAATGTAAGCACCAGGAGATAGTACTTTGTATGTTATATTGACCACTTTACCTCCACTACCTTGAGGAGTATATGGCATAACATCATATCTAATGCATATGTGCTAAGTGTCAGATGAAAGGATCCAGGCTCAGCCTAGTTCTGGTTGCATGAATTGAACAAGTCACTTAACATCTTAGGAACTTGTTTTCTTCCATGTAAAATAGGAAAAATAGTAACTAACTATCCTGCCCACTGTGATGTCTCAAATGTTATGAGGATTAAATGAGATAATATAGACTAAAGTTCTTTCTAAACTACAAAGCCATATGTACTACTTGAAAACTACAAATTACGCTGAGAAAAACTGCTGCTTAATGTTGATTATAAATTAGGGAAACAGAATGATATTAGGATGAATAGAATTAAGATTAATAGGAAGGCACAGAATTTCTATTCTTTTGGCCTTTATATTAATAAGAATAATACGCATGACTGGTTTATTGAACTGTGTGAACTTACTATGAACTAGATGTTTTCCTCCAGTTGGTGGGTTCAGCTCTGCTGTGTTGAATCACCCTCTGACTTGACTTCATCTTTTGCTCATGTCGGCTGAAGAGCCCCAGGAACATGAGCAAATTGGGTGACATCTGGGGAGGGACAGAACCAGTTCCATCATTTCCTAATAAGCCATGGAGGACTTATATGGAGAAAATACATAACTGATTATTTTTAACTTCTTAGAATGTGAGTGCTGGCAGCCCCCACTGTCTTCAGCGTTGGAACTAGAGCCACAAAATCCAGAAAACAGAAAAAGGGATTCAATTCCATTTATTGAATGAATTCTATGTGCCTTCTTGGCATCCATGAAACTGTGGCAGGTGACTCGTTAGCATAAAACAGAGTAAAATCCAAGATTCTTCACAGTTCATCACAGTGAGAAGGATATTTGAATTTTCCTCCTATTTTCTGTAATTTTAACAATTTATTAAAAGGTATGATTAGTTATTTTGTAGCAGAAGACTCATTCAGAGTATTTATTCTGATACTCAGATTATATATCTAATCTTTCTGATATACAGATTTCCTTTCTTTAGGATATATATCCAGTAGTGGGATTGCTGGATCATATGGTAGTTCTATTCTCAGTTTTTTGAGGAACCTCCATACTTTTCTGGATAGTGACTATACTAACTTACATTCGCCAGAACAATATTACCTGTCTTTTGGATATTCCAGCACCCTGCCAGAAGTAGATACTGAATAACATTTTATTCATATTTGTGTCTTTCATGCTCAACAATAAAGTTGTGTTGAATGAATGAACACGTGAATGAACATAAAACACTAAAACCATATAAAATGGTCTCAAAACCATAACACACAAATTCAATAAAACAACTAAGTAATTATGAATCTCTTATTCATTTCAGCAATTGCATTACAGTGGAGTAGCATCATATTCACATTTAATTCATAAGATTCAACTATATGTGCTTGGTCAAAAAGAAAAATCAACCTAGATAGTGCAAGTGATTTTGCCAACTATTCCAAGCTCAATAAGTCCATACCCCAGAATGAGCCTGAGGCATTTGAATCTACGTTTCCCTTAGTTGTCCTCATTCCCAAAGACCAACCCTCTTCTATGAGGGTTTCCGAGACAAATTTTTCATAAAACAACAGGCCTTTAGCTAACATTTGAGGTCCAAGGCGATGGAGGCCCATAAACCATATGTTTAAATGCTTAAAAGTTTTAAATCATGTTAACAAACAGTTATGTAAAAAAATGCTATCCTCTGAATCTTGAAAATTCTACCTTCATATCGACAAAAGTTAAAAAAATGTGAATACAACTATGGTTTTTACATGACTGAAAGTCGGAAAAACATCAAAGACAACTGAATTTAATTATTATTATGCATGTAAAGGTTATCTGTTCATGGGCTGCTAATGTCTGGATGAGTAATAAAGACATACACAATTAATGAATTATTATGTATTTATCCCATGAATACTTGTTTTTCTTTTCTTTGTTTCAACAAAATCACTATATTGTTTTAAACAAGATTTTCACGAAATTTTTGTTTTTAGGTAATATTCTAGTGAAATATACATATATACAAAGTATATAAACATGTAAAAGTAAATGTAAAAACAGGTTAGTTATTTTTATATATATGTTTTGTTATTGTTAAAATATTTAAATTTATCCATTACAATTAAAAGGCAAATATAAATTATAACTCGTTTATCTAAAATGTAAATCAAAATATTTAAATTAAGCTAAAAGGTTTGAAAATGTAATTAAATCTTATTAGTTTTTTTTCAGTAAAAATACTACTCACAATTCTAGCGTTCAGTGTTCTTCTAGCTGCCTATGTAAAAATTGATATCACATTTGATACACATTATATCTAGACCTACATCTTACAAATTTAAGAGTATAATGAATGTTTAATAATGTGAGCATGTCTCTCAACTACTATGCCCAACTATTGCAAATACCACACTAATTCTTAAATATCTCCAGAACCATGAATTGGGACACCAAGAAAAGCAAGAACGCATGCCAGGGCACTCCTGGAAAACAATAATTCGTTATGCAAGATTCCCTTGCATTCATGCTATCTGAGAAGAAGGATCTGACGAGTTCATTAATTTAAACTTCCTCTAATTGCCTTGGCCATCTGAACTGCCCCCCAAGCCCCAACACCCACACCCCACACACACACACACACACACACACACACACACACACTCTGAATCAGTGTCTTCACAGCGTTCGCACACAGTAGCCTTTTGTTTCACAGATACAAGATGGGAAATGTGGAGAAGCAAGTCCGTGGGACCAGAAGAGTTACAAGTGCGGATGTGTAGGGGTATGGGCTTCATGAGCTTGGGACCAGTGTAATCACACAAGGCCCCTACTCAGAAGGACTCTTAGCTTGGGTTTTAATGTTCTGTGGTTGCCATTTTGAAGTTGTTCTGAAAAAACAATTTCACCTTTGAGCCTGTTTTTTTTTTTTCTAAGTTAAAAAAAACAGGCTCGGTGGGAAAGAGAGAGGCGGGGCTCGACTTCTCCAACCCCTGCCCCGCCACCGCCGGGTTCTGCGCATGCGTCCAGCAGATGGGCAGGTGGAAGGGGAAACCCAGCTGCCAGACCCCGCAGGTGTGTGCAGGGCTCTCACCGAGGGACGAGGCCTCCCGGGCACTAGTGTGGGGCTGCACTCCCAACCAGTATCTTCCTACCAAATGCTCCCTCAATTGGCTCCACGCCTGTGGGGGGAATCCTCTCTTCTCTCGTCTAACGTTTCTGAATCAGACTTGTGTTTGTCTCTTTTGGCGGGCACCAGGGATTGAATAAAAAATGTAGATTGTGTAATTTCAGTGAGTCTGTGTACAAATTAAATGCTCTGATGGTTACATTTAAAATTGGAATTGCACAATATAAAGAAGAATAAGATTCATGCTAAAATTTTACATTTCCTTACTTAAAACAGTATTAAAGAGCAGATATAAAAACAGCATTACAGGAGATAGACACTGTGGAAAAAGGAAAAAAAACTTCATTTGTTTATTTCATAGCACTTTCTCTAATTTTGGAAAAGGGGCATTTTTATTTTGCACTGGACCCCACAGATTATGCAGCCAGCCCTGGTGATAGATCATGCTGAGCTAGCACTAAGTCCTAGATTTCAAGTGACAGAAGCAGTCACGTATTTTTAATACACTTATTTGCTTTTTTAAAACTTTGTGATATTCAGGAAGGCTTTCTAAACCAGGGCCCAAGCCGGGGGCTCCTCTTGCCCAGGTCCAAGGGCAGAACGAAGACCCTAAACACAAGCCCACTTTTATTGCCAAGGTGCAGCAAGAATCAGCAACTTATTCCAATGCTGGAGGATAATCTGACTGCGTTGGTCACATTATGAGAAGGTAGAAGGATGCACAACTCAAGACAAAATGGGAATTTTACTATTTTTATTTCTCCTCTCACTTAGAGGGATAAAGTGGGCTCCACTATAGAAAACCTTATTTGTCTGCATTTGACATTAGTAGGATTTTTGAAACCAATATGTATGTATAAATACAGCCACTAAAGTTTTATAAAAATAAATGCTTTTTCTGCTTTTCTTTAAACTTTGTTTTGGACATTAGTAAGATTGGCACTTCTCAAAGGATGTATATAATGTCTCTATTTATATCCCCCATGGCACATAGCATAGTGACTTTTATTAAACACTTAGCATTTAATATAAACTCATTGAATTCATTTATAGTTTATTTTGGTGATTAGAATATTAACATATTTCACTTCTGAAGAGTTTTTAATTTTAGAACCCCTTGCCTCTTGCTAGATTAACTCAAATATTTCTAAATAATTGAAGTTGTGTATGTCACAAACGCTTCTGAATTTTATGTTTATCTCAACTTCATACCACCCCTCCCCACCTCCAAAAAAAGTCCCTGAAAAATATCACAAGTGGAAAAACAGCTCATATAAGAAAACAGTTGAGTCTTCAGGTTACAAGACTCCTTGGGCAATTATTGAGCCCTGGAAATTAAATTCTACTCCCTTCACTCTAAAAAATGTCTCTGACACTTTTTAGCTGGCATTGCCGCTGTTCAATAACAGTCAAATAATAGAACATACTGTTGGTTGCCTTTCTTAAAATATGCCATTGTTCTTTCCTCAACTTCTCCTGTCAATATAGGAGAAAAAGCCACCTACCACTTCCTTTCATTGTCTGAAGTCACGTTCGCTCACTTCCCACGTGTTTCAGCCACCTTGACCCACAGGATTAATTTCGAGTTTACCATTTTAGGACTCCAGGGGAAGGCGTGAGAGGACCAGGCCCCACACTTCTGCTCATCTGCTCCAGTTTCAAGCAGAGCGGACAAATTCATTTCTAGAATGGTAAGTTGGCAGCACCGTATTTCAAAATACACCAATTCCTGCGTAGAGACAGAGCTGTGCCCTACTTGCACCGTCATTTCAATGTCCTTCCCGATAGAGGAGGGCTTCACTAGTTCCACATCCGGTTTCTACTCAGCCTGCCTCAACACTCCGTCACGCATCGGCCGTCGTTGGCGAAGGAACTTGCCTTCCGCTCTGTATTCCCGTCAGAGAAGTGATGGAGGGCGTCTGACTGCGTGGCCGTTTGCACTCCCAACTTTTCACAAGCTCTTAAGGGAAATAGGAGCAAATGATGGATGACATATTAAAGGAGCCAGATGATGAGTAAATGAGAATGTCAGCTAGGTTTTCATACTCTACAGGGCATGGTAAATGTAGTGTTTTGTTTGCATTTTTTAAAAGCATATCCATCTGTCGAGGCTCAGAAATTGATGCATGAGCTTCCAGGCACCATGCTGATGTTTTTGAGGTCAGACTGATGAAATTGAATGGAGCTTCAGATTTAGTGTTAACAGCCATGAGGGCCAAACTTGCACTCTTTAAATCTGTCACGTTTAGCAACTATCAGCAGAAAAATGAACTTTCAGTTGTCTCGTTGAGACAATTAACTTATTTTCACAGTCCCAGAATACCTTCCTCCCCTCAACCAGCCAAACTCTATCTATTCTTCAGTCTTTTCTCCCCAAAACCTTCCCAGAACACTGCAGCCCAGAGAGATTTTCCCCTCTTCTACCCTTCCATCATTTGTTTTCTATAATAGTTCATAGAAATTAATCTTCAATGCTTTGTTTCAATTCTTATGTTATTATATCTAAGTTGTTTGATACTGTTCACCATTTAACTTTTTATATATTCATGCTTTGTCTCTTCATCCAAATTATTGGTTCCTCAAGGAAATTAATGAGCTCTACTACAGTTCTTCAATAACTTATCATTACATTAACATTAATATATTTTATATTTATTTGGTTATTTATTCATAACGTTCCTCACTAGAATGTAATCTCTAAGAGGGGAGTGACTTGTCTTTATCTCTGTATCTTTGAAAGCATCAAGAATGGTGTGTAGCAAATAATAGGTGTTCAACAGATGTGTTGAATGGATGTATGAATAAAGGAGTTAATAACTAACTTGTGTTTTCCCCTTTACTTTAAATTGTAACATTTTTAGCATTTGCTTTAACAAAGCCAGCATTGATCAGAACCCACATAGAGGTTAAAAGTCTAGTGTTAGTAGTCATATAGGCATGGATTCAAACGCACTTCCCTGTTTACTATTATTTTCTGGCTGTCTGATATTGATTGGTAAAACTGTTAAACTTCTCTGTGCCTCAGATTCATCTTCTTTAAAATGAGGATAACAATATCTGCTTCAGAAAGTTTATGTATTAAATAAGATAGGGTCAATAAAATTCTTGACATGTAATAACTGCTCAACAGTTCATTGCACAAACATCTATTGACCACTTACAATGCTGAGAGCATAGTGGTGAAAAAAAAAGTGGTGCTTAATTAATGCCCCTATAAGTAGCTACTGTCTGACAACAAGTATCTTCCTGAACACTCCTGTTGTGTTTTCAGATAAGTCATTCAAACATAGGCCCATAATTTCCTGCTAGAATCAGCAGAAAGACCAGACATAGCAGAGATACATTTCATGGCACTGATTAGATGAACTGGAAGCCCAGTGTGGGTAAAGAGAGGTTAAAATATTCCCATGTACCAGAGCAGATCAAGTATTAGAACCAAGAGAGATAGGTAATGAATATATCAAAGGAAAGTGTCAAGAAAAGCAGAGGGCCAACTACAGGAAGAAAAATAAAGATCAGGAGACAGAAAATATGAATACTAGTCATCCCAGGATAACAATGTGGTTCCCTCCCTGGTTGACTCCTACATGGAGAGAAGGCCCCTTATCGGATGCAGTTAGAATTTTTCAATGAAAAAAAGTCAGTTAAAGTGGCAAATCTTTAAAAATTTTGTATTGAAAATTTTATTTTACCCAAAACATATAAACGTACCAGTCTTTGAAGTGGGACTAAGGTTTTTTATTTGAGTATAGATCTATCATCTCTTTCCCTGCTTGTCCTTTCTTGTATAAACCACATACCACATTCATAATGTATGGGCCATACTTTCAAGTTTCACTTTCTTCAAAGTGGATAAAGAATTTAAGACAATTGCAAAACAAAGTGAGCATGAATTTTTAAATATTTCTAAAAATGTCTTTCCCAAACTTTGTTTCACCCCTGCCAACTGGATAGAAATATCTTAGCCCCCTGTCATTATCAAATCTTTCTGAAACATTCAATTCATGTTTCACAGAAACAACAATTCTCTGTCTTTTTGCACTGTATTTTATCAGCTTGCGTAAAAATTAAATAGCATAATCACCATAGTAAGTGTCACTTGTATAAAATCATGTTTGGAAACAAGACTAAAGTTTGGTAACTGTTGGGTGGGAGCAGTAGGGGCAGAAGTGTGGGGTAGGGTGTGTACTAGAGAGTAGTACACTAGCTGTGAACATTGGCTTACCATCGACATTAGCCATGATGCTTTACAGAGTAGTGAGAGTGTCAGTATATCTAACAAGTTGGTTAAATGGAAGCCTATTAACACGCCTTCTATTCTACCTGGTAACATACCATTTAGTTCTACTTTTACTCAAGTTGGCAGTCCTTTTGAATAAAAATAAACAGACAGCCAACAAACGAAAATGTGTGGCTGGTATTTCCCTCATCCCTGCCCTCACTATTTTAATGTGCTAAAAATATTTAAATATCAGTTGTTAGAAGTGTTAATTACCAGCCTGCACCAGATGTACCCAAATGTCTTGGCTCAGTCCTAACTGAGGCTCAAAGACCAGGTAGGCCAGATAGACCATGGAAGGCCAATGGTAACTGAGTCCCAGTCACCAGGCTTTGTTCCAGGCTCAGGGCTTAGGGCTCGACGTATTGATTCTGAAGAAGGAACTAGTCTCAGAAAAGCTGTGTTAAGCAGATCATGAACACCCAGCTGATGGGAGGTAAGAAATTGTAACTGGGGCCACGAGCTGACTTGTGGCTTTTATTGAGTTTTGTGGGTTTATGTGCACATGATTCTCCCTAGGAGTCTCTTTGCTTGTTACTTGCTTAGAAATATCACAACAGGTCATTAGGCAAGACAAACACAAGTTTAATGAATATCATACTTATTCAAAAATGCTTTGGTTACCTCTCCACTCTGATAAAAAAATTAAATATGAAGTTAGGAGAAAATGTCTGTTCATAGATAACTCTCTCAATATCCTTGAAAATAGTTGAATTGATGACTTTTGTCCCTAAGACTATCAGTTTCTCTTACCAACAGTAATTCTAGTGAAATGTGTAAGCATTTTCATTGCTATATTTACTAATAAATTTTATCTCTCTAACCAATCAGGTGATAAGTACAGATGGGACAAAATGAGAGGAATTTACAAAATGGATAAATCAATTTTGTCAACGTTTCCAGGCTGAGTTAAAACATCTTGTCCCATCCTAAAACCAACCCTAAATAGGGGCTTATTTTCTTCCATTCTCTTGGGAGCTTTATCTTGTTATTCTTGTTATTTTGTTATTTCTAAATGAATTATCAATTTCAACTACAGCTCTAATGTTGCTCTTAGCTTTTTATTTATATTGTTTTGGTGTTAATTACATTTATTATTTGCCTTTAGCAGGAATAAATACACCTTATTAACAATGCAAGGTTAAACTTTAAAATAAGTCCAGTACGCAGTTTTTTTAACTTTTTATTTTGAAGTAATTCTATATTCACAGAAAGCTTCAAGAAAAAAAAAAGTACAGGAGTTTTCACATACTTGTCACCAGTTTCCCTCAATAACAACATCTTGCAAAAGTTTAGTACTATATCAAAACCAGGAAAATGACAGCAAAACCATCAAGGGAGCTTTTTCAGATTTCACAAGTTCTACATGCAGTCATGTACTTATTTATGTGTGTGTGTGTGTGTGCACCTACGCACATGTATATCTATCTATTCTATGCAATTTTGTCACATGTGTAGATTCATGTAACCATCACTGCATGTCAAGATACTGACTGTTCTATCCCCAAAGGGTTCCTTGTGTTAAGCCTTTACAGGAAGCTACACACCCCTCCCTCATTTCTAACCCCTGCCAACCACAAGTCTCTTCCCTACCTTTATCCCTATAATTTTACTATGTCAAGAATATTGTGTAAATGAGGTCATACAATGTAGCATTTTCAAATTGGTTTTTAAAACTCAGCATAATTCTCTGAATATGGATCCAAGTTTTTGCCTGTATCAATAGTTTTTATTGCTGTACTGCATTCCTGGTATGGATGTGTCATAGCTTATTTAACCATTCACCTGTTGAAGGACATTTGGGTAGTTTCCAATTTTTGGCTATTAAGAATAAAGCTTCCGTGAACATTCATGTACAGGTTTTTGTGTGAACATAAGTTTTCATTTCTCTGGGATAAATGCCCAAGACCTACAATTGTTAAATTGTATATTAGTGCATGTTGAGTTTTGAAAGAAATTGGCAAGCTGTTTTCCAGAGAAGCTCTACCATATTCATTCCCACCAGCAATGTGTGAGCAATCTAGTTTCTCTGCATCATTGCCAGCATTTTGTGTTGTTACTATTTTTTATTTTAACCATTGATAGGCAAGTAGTGATATTTTGTGGTTTTAATGTGCGCTTCCCTAATAGCCAATGATGTTGAACATCTTTTCATGAGCTTATTTACCATCTGTATGGTAATATATAAAGGGATTACTAGGTAAATATTTAAGCTAGTTACAATGCTTGTCTTACCCCATGATTGGGAACCCTAATAGTTAAAAAAGCATACTTCTTAGACAATTGTGTTTTCCAGCTCCCTATTGTTGACCCTAACCCAATCAGCTATTCTTCCAACTCATAATTCTGGTTTCCTGTCTAGATTCTGGATATTAATACCAAAGACTTAATTATAACCTTGTTATACACAGGGGATATTGCAACAGGTAAAGGTCAATACTATGGACCTTCTGTGTAGTCTCTTTGGTTTCCTTAACACAAACAACAGTTTGTATTACATGGACTGTCCCCTTAGTAAAATACCAGTCATCCCTGGTGAAGCAGGACCCTGCTGGAGGAGGGTGAGGTAGGTCAGGGAATGTGTGCAAACATAGGTTTTAGTTTTATAGTGATTTTAGACCGTTGAGAAACATTTAGAGGAGCAGTCTGGTTCAGTCCAAAGTGTCTTGTAAAAGTGGGGTGAATGCAAGTTAACCACATGTAGTTGTAGCTGATGTTTCTCTAATGATGTTACATCTCTGAAAGAATGGAAAACAAGGCAAAGAAACGCAAATCAGAGACAATAAAATATTTCTCTTAAAAAAATAGCACTGGGGAATGAAGAAAACTCTATTTCTCACTTAGGTGAGAGGATAGAATTCAGTAATATTTTTCTCTGGCTCATGTTTGAGAATTTCAAGGAGGATTGCCCTTTCTTATAAAAAGACATCAAAAATAGTTTTGGAACATGAAACTTCATGTTTAAAATTATAATAATAACAACAACAATTATGAAAAGACTATTCTATTTCAAAAGTGTATTTAACCCTTAGCTATGTTTTGAAATACATGAGCCCAAGTCTCAAGAATGCATGTTACAGTTTAGATTGCTCAATCTCATTAGCAAAAGACATCTCTCAAGCAATTAAAGCCAGCCTAAAGAAAACTGCTGTGAAACACTACCAGATTGGGCTTTGAGTCAAATGAAGGATAAGTAAGAAAACAAAATGTTAAAACCCTATAAGGTGTTTAGAAGATTACTTTTCCTTTTTGTTTTTGATGGGGTCAATCTCCAAATGTTGTATTATTTTTATGGGCCAGTAGCCATAAATTGGGGATGGGAGATGGAGTATTTGAGTCACTAATACATGTGTGATTATACTAGTGTACAAATGAATCTTATCCCTTTTTTGAGTGCATATTACCTATACATTTCAGCCAATAAACACAAGTACCACTTGTTCAAGATTTTTCCACTAAGTTTTTACTCAAGGACAGTGTTTAACCAGACAAACGCTCCAAATGATTGTGGCAGATTACATATTCCAAAATGGCCACAATAAATATTTTCTATTGTGCATTCTCTTCTTACAACTGGACTTTGCTATGGAGAGATGGGGTCTATGTCCTTTCCCGTAGAGACTGGAAGCAATGTGACCACATAATGGTAGTGCTGCTATGTGACTTCCAGGGCTAGGTCATAAAAGGCAGGTGAAGAAGCTCTTGCTTTACCAGATACACACTCTTGCTACCTTCAGCAGCCATGTCTGTAGTCTGCCTGTCCTAAGGCCACTATGCAGTGAGGATGCCCAAGCGAACTTTTGTGGGAAGACCACATGAAGAAGCTCTGAAAATCCTGGAAAAGAAATGCCTGGCCAACCTCCACCTACTTCAACATCCCTCACCACGGCTCTTCCAGCTCCAGTCAACATCTGTTAGCAGCCATGTGACAGACCCTGAGCCACAGCCACCCAGCCAAGTCTTTTCCATATTCCTGACCCACAGATACCATCAGAGATCATAAATATCTATTGTTGTTTTAAGCCACTAAATTTTGGGGTGATTTATTATACATCAATAATCAGAGCACCCACTGACCTGTAAATTTAATCTAATAGCTTGTTATATTATAATACTTTGCTTAACAAAAAACACTGAATAAGTATGTAGATGGAAAAATACTATGAATAATGTAGATTCAATCAGAGAATCAAGTCACTTTTCTAACTTTTTATTAAAACCTTGTGTTTCTTTACTTTTCTAATATTGCTACACTACTCCACTGTGAGAAGAATAAGGGCTCATTTTATGATTTTTTTCCACATCATTTGCTTCTCCCTCTTCAACTACATGAATTGTTTCATCCTTCAGTTCCCACTTCAAGTCCCTGGTCATCTTAGCCTTCTGTGACTGCTTCTTCTTTCAAACTTCTCTACACTTCTGACTGCAACATTTGTTCGTCATTTAGAGACCATCTTGTGTGTGTGTGTGTGTGTGTGTGTGTGTGTGTCTAGAAGTCCTCTTTAAGATTATAAATTGGTTGATGTCAAAAACCACATTTCACACGTTTTATAACTTTATATTCCATTAAACTGTACCATAGCATTTTTCATAATTCCATGATTAATTTATTGGCTATACCATTTTGATAGCCAATTGCTTTTTCAAGCATCATAATGGATGATCACCTATCAATCAACTTGATCTAGTCACTTCAAAAGACGTATTTCTATGTGTAAACCTCTGTATTTATTAATATAAAGTCAAAATAATTCATTGAAAAGATACAATTTAGGTGATATCAATTGTCATTTTGGAGAAAAGAAAATAATTGGTGTTTAACTAACTAAAATAATCCTTGAGTTTTTTCTCATAAATATGGAAATCATTATACTCAAAGGAAGCAATATAATTTACATTTGTAGTGAAAATTTAATATACAACTGATTAAGAAAATCTTTGAGGCTACAAACGTATTTTCTCTTATTAAGGACTCTTACTACTAAAATAATTCTTATCATCAAAGATTTTATCTCATTTAGGTTATGGAGGACATAAGAATTAAAATTTGATTCAAATCAGTCACAAAAAAGGTGAAGTTGGTTATTTTCATTTAAGTCAATACATAAAATTCATTCATTATCCTTCCATATGACTTTCTTGACCAATCAAGCTAATCAAAGCAAGCATGCTGGGTTTTGTCGTATAAGATATAGCCTCAAACCAAAGTAATTAAGTTTTAGAAAAAAAATCACTCACAATGGTTATTGTTTGATCTGCAGGCAAAAGTGTTAGCTGACTGCCTGAATTTTTTACTTTTCAACTAGCTGATTTTATGCAGTTTGGTCCAATCTAAGACAGCCTCATAAAAGCAAGTGTGAGAAAGTCCCCAGCTGACAGGCTCAGACACTGACTTGTGCTGAGGACAGCTGCAGCAACCTCTGGGCAGCCCTTCCCTCATGGCCAGAGCCTCCTACTCAGGACCTTTCACTGTGAACTGGGAGTCAGCCTGGAGGTGGAAAGATGACCCCAGGTCCCATGTGGGAAGCAAAAGGCAGTGCCTAGGAGAATGGAAGGTCCTCAGGGCAAAGGCTTAGTCACACTTAATGTCAACAATATGGGAGCCAAAAACAAAGTCATATTAGAAAATAAAAAAGGAAGTGAGCAGTAATAGAAAGTTATAACCGCCCCACCAGTTTGGTCTTTTCTTCCACTGGAATTCATGTGATATTTAACTAGGGTGGTTATTGTAGCTATTTATAGATTTTGTTTTAAAGAACTGCGTGAGTTTACATACACACATATAAATAAATACATAGATATAATCACTTGAAATAAATATAATGCCAAAACAAGAAACAGAGGATTGACACTTTCATCTCATGTTTATAGTCTTTCATTAATTGGAGTGTTGGCAATGATGTTAAAAAACAGTCATATGACCACCCAGGACTAGAAATATTAATATAAATATCTTTCTCCTTTCAGAAGATTTGTCAAGTATCAGCTTGTAATCACCAATCCTATCTTCTACTTGTGGAAGACCTCAGAGTTGCATCCAAGGTCAAAACAGAGGCAAGTCATTGATTTTTATCAATGTTCAACAGATAAACCTAAAAAATGTGTAGATTGCCATATAGTATCTGAAATAGTGGCTCCTACTTTCCAAACCCCTGTAAGCGGAAGAATTGTTTGATTGCAAAGTGGTATCTAAGTAGTTTGCTGCTGACCTTCTGGAAAAGGGCCTCATTGAGCAGCTAGTTCAGATGAATTAAACTGTACTAAACTGAATGGAATGGAATGGAACGGATTGGAATGGAATCTCACCAGCAAGAATTGGTGAAAAACACATCACAGCTGCCCAACAGAAAATAACTGCAAGTGGCAATGTCAACATAGTATTCTTATTATTCAAAAGCAGCAGTAAATCAATATTCACAGGGCAGGAAAGAGGTAACAGGAATATTGGTCACCCAAAAATATCTCCCTTAGAAATATCTTGAGTCCTACCATTAATGTTTCAATTCCAAGTATCAAAAAACACTAAAATCAACCTAGCTCAAGCTCCAATCCCTAAGTCCCCCAAAATGGGGTAGAAATTGGTGGCTTACAGTTTACCATAGCTGGAAAGTCTAGCCATCCTGACTCACACGCCCATCCCTGGCACTGAGTGGGAGAAATGTGGTTCTACATAAGGAAAGGATTGTGTGAATAATACATACACCACACACACACACAGATACACACCCCATTTGGGTTAGTACAGTTAAATCTAATTTTAGTTGTAGCTAGATTGGCTTGAAAGAAAGAGTCACAATGGCAGAACTCTCTCCATCCCTCAGCTCTTCTCTCTGTGTGCTGACTTCTTTCTCACTGCATAGGAGCTTCTTGTATGAGCCAAAAATGATTATCCAGGTAGTTCATTGTCATACTTATCTGTCTTAGCAATCCCAGCAGAAAAAACAGTTCTCTTCCTTTGCCCTTGTGTTGATTCCAAGAAAAGACTTTAGGCTTAGATGGCTCAATCACAGAAACCTCGAGCTACTCTATTGCCAAGGAGATGAAGCACCCAAAATTAGGCCACCTGGCTCACATGCCCATCCCTGGCATTGAGTGGGAAAAGTGCAGTTTCCCAAAAGGAGGAAATTTGGAGACACACTCACACACACACACACACACTCAGACTCACAGTATTTAGCCACTACAATTAGTCGGTTATACCTTTGAAATAGTTTTGGTCCTCTCATTAGATTTTCTCTTTTTCTCTTTTAAGATTAAAAAAAAAAGATTTCTGGAAAGTGTATTATTAATTTAGTAATCCTTTAGTATGAATGAGTTTATTGAGTACTTTTACCCTGGATAGGAGATGGGGAAATATGACAACATTGGGCATTAGTAATAGAAACGAATTAAAAAGGCCAAGAATGGGGATGGGGTGAGGCAATTTAGGATGGTGCCAAGGATAAACTTTACCTTTTTTATAGTTTTGCCCCTGGGAATAATTTTGTCCTTCAACTAGGAGAAGATAATCCAAAGAAGTGGCTTTTAGCAGTAAAAACAACAAGTTGCAAACTCTTTCAGCACCAAAATAAGGAAAGAAGTATTGAGACATGTAGATTAAGAATACAAAGAAAAAAGCCAAAACTGAAATGCTCAGAGGCTGTACAGATCCAGAACTTCTAAAATCCTATCCAGATATTGGATCTTACTAATTATTCAAAATGTCATAGCTAATTGTTACTTTTTTAACCTTTTCCTTTAAGGTCACCTGAAAATCACATTTAGAACCTAAGAAGGACAATTAATTTGTCCTTGTTGGGTAAATATAGTATATAGTAGTGACTTCTTTTAATTCTAAAAGCACCATTTAGAAGCTCCTGTAATTATAGTCTCACAGAGTATCTTCTGAACAGGTCTACATTGAAGTCACTCTTCCAAATTAGCTTTTATTTTTAAGAAAATCTCCAGTGAAAGATTCTACAGCCCCTTCTAAATTCATAATCTCAGAAGTAAGTAAATAAAACACAATGAAAGAAAATAATAACTAACAACCACCAGGGTAGTTGATTGGGACAAGTGTAGACAAGCATGGACAGACTATTGGAGTGAGGTAGGACTGAATTTAAACCTCACTTCCACTGAATATTAGTTATGCAATCTTGAGCAATATAATATACTTAAATTCTCTTTCAGTCCCAGTTAGTAAATGGGATTAAAACCTTTCTCAGTAAGATTTTCACGAATAAATTAAATTGGTTAACATGTGATTCACAGTAGATGCTCATAAAATGGAGCTGCACTACTACTGATAGTTTGTAGAATTGTCCCAAACAACTCCCTGGGTCTTCAATGGGCTTTGGAGAGGCTAGAAACAGTGGAGAAACCATCATCATGTGTAATCCAGTAAACTGAGATCTCAAAAGTAGGAATACAACGCCTACCAGCAAATGCCATGCCTACAAGGAGAAGTTGTTTCCACATGAGTTGTAAAACAGTTTGGATGAGTGAGAGATTCTTATGAAGTTCACTCACCACTAATTGCCTCCTCATGCAGAGTAGTTTTTCTTTAGGCCACCCTCTGTGCTTTCAGAAAGAGGGCTTCTGAGCATGTGTTGTGGAACTCAGCAAGACTTAGCCCCTTGAAAGCATTATCCAAATACTATAAATAACAAACTATTTCCAGAATATTTTAAGGATCCTTTAGCCATAACTATGACATGCAATTCTATTTAGCATAAAAGAGGGAGATTTAATGACAACTATGATTAAGTAACACTTCTAATTACTTTAATGATGATGCAAAGTTTAGTTCCATTAGCTCTATAATAACTTTATCTACTGGTCTCATAGTAGAGTGACCAGCAAGCATTTAAAACTAATTGTTTGTGCTTACTTGTGTTTAGAAGGACTATGACCTTATTTTTGAATGCATTCAGAATTGTGGACTCACGGCTTAGACAATATTTAATTCCCTGTTACACAGGCTTACCACTACAACCTAATATTTTTCAGGGCAGTAAAAATATACACATAAGCAGATTAAACAAGCATCATAATTAATTTTGCCAACTCTGGGGCTCTAATCCATGTATCTCCATTTTCCCCCATCACTTTCTAAAACCTTTCTTAAAAGTGTTTGATTTAATATATGAAAATTAACGAGGCCTCCAGCACACACAGTTTCAATAGAGCAACTATGTAGGGTATAGATTTTAACTACATTGTTGAAGAACGGTGGTCAAACGTATGGTTTAATCTCCTCAATATTTTAGAATATGAGAAAATGATACTCAGGCAATTAGGCTGCTCCCTACCCCCACCTCTCAGCACAAGGTCAATTTGACACTCTGAATGGTTAAATCATCCTTGGCAAAGAGTCTGAACTTGGCAGAAGTTCCATAATTAGAAATTCAGATGATTGGTATCATTTGTAAAGTTAGTGCCCCACTCTTAATCTAGCACTGGTTTGTTTTTGTAAGAAATAGCAATGACTTAAAAGCAGTCATTAGGGATGTTTAAGATTTTACTGCTTTGACACTAGATGTGGTCTTCACCTTTAATGGTACCTTTTGGCATTAAGCTCCACACATAAATAAGCAATGTCGACCTTCTCAAGTCGGTTTACTTCTGCTGTATAGAACCAAAAGGATTCCATCAACTTTTTGCTCTGGTTATGAAAAATGCAGAGCTTTCTCTAAAGTATAGGCTGGATTTCATTGAGGAAAGAAGAAAGCCAAGCATTGAGGTTCCCTCTTCCTGATCTCTTTTGGATTTTCAACAATCACTTAAATAAAGCTCCAGAAATAGTGCAGCTTTTCCAAGGACTAAGATAATATCAGATTGAGATTTCAGGACCATCAAACCAATTTATCTGCTGGGTCAGTACAGACTAAAAATAAAGCTCTCGTAACCAGCCTTTATGTAATAAATCATTGGATTAACCCAGATCCATAGGACTCTAAAGCTCAAACTTTTACACACTCATTTGCTTAAACACTTGTCAGTTCAGAGGTAGAAAAACAAAAACAAGATGAAAAAATTGGCATTTTTTTGAGTTGATCAATATATTCTCCAGTCAATTCAAAGTAGTAAGACTCAGTCTTAATTAAATTCCTTCACCCTCCCTTGTCCCTCCAATCTTTCTCAACAAGAATCAGAGAAATATAATAAACTGGATGAGGTAACAAATTTTGTGATGTATTAAAAACCTTTCATAAACAGAACATAACTTTGGTTTTCATTTTCTCTTATGTGTCAAACAGAATCAAGAGACTGGGGGAGTCTTAGTCTTATAACTTAGCCACTGTAGAGAAGAAAAAAACTTTTCCTCTACCCTCCTACTTTAGTGAATGGGACCTGTGAATTAAAGTGACAAAAGGCAAATTAACAGGAGAAAACTCATGTTTCTTTATTGATATTAATATTTTTACACCCACAAGGGCTTCACAGAAAGAAGTAAAAACCCAAAGAAGCAGTTAGACTCAGAAGCTTATAAACCATCTTAACAAAGGGTGATAAATTGCGGGGTAACCAGGTGAAGGAAAGGGGGGTTTGGACATCTAGGGGTAGGTGGTGGTGAATTCTGGGAAGGTAAGTATATGGGAAAACTAATGGAAAATAAGGGTTATTTTAACAAGGTTTTCCTGTGCAGACTCAGCTCGGTGCTGACTTTCTGTCTTCTTCATGGCAATAAAACTCCCCTAGAGGGGGGATTTATGGCAGTTTTCATTTCTTAGAAGTTTCTACTTTTAGTCAGATAAGGGGAGCTCCAAGAAGGCTTCTTTCTGCATCTGTTGGTTCTTGATTGCCTTCAGCTCAAAATGAGCCATATGTCAAAGTGACATATTTTGAAGTGGCATATTCTCATTCTCTTCACCACTAATTTCCTCAGAGATATTTGATAAATCAGTTCATTTCCCTGGGACTCAGTTTCCTCACCAGTGAAGAATTTGCAATAGACTTTCAAATTTCATCCATGCTGTGACATTTTACGGTTCTTTTGTACACTCATCATGGGTTTTATTTGCAAATGCTGCATGCAGCTATATAATGTATAGTCACTCTCATCCAGAAATAGTGTACATGTGATGCCAAATAGAGTAAACTAATGCTTTCCTTAAATTTATTTGTCTATTCAAGAATATGTTTAGCACATAATACTCATAGACTGTGAGATAGACAAGAAAAATGCATTCTGCTTGGGAGACAAGACCACCTAATGTTTTGGTGAGCTCTAAGAAGGCTCTCTCTCTCTTTTTTTTAAAAGAGATCTAGTGAAGGTAAATAGAATACTGCCTGAAAGCAAGTTAAAAGATTAGAGGGTTTCTCAGCATCCCGTATATTGATTCTAGTCACCCTGATGTACTGCTTTGTACACTGACACTTCTGGGAATGATAATAAGTCAAACTGAGTCATACTCTTATCCATACCCAAGAACTGCATCCTATGATTAATTTCAGCCCAATCCTATTACCCAGCTAGTTTGACCTTTAACTACTTAATAATCCCAAATGGGCCCAACTGAGTCCCTTAAAAAGAGTGTGTCTATAATGACTCTTCAGTTTCTTATAGGCAAAATTATGAAGAAAATTTCCAGACTTAGCTGAAGGAGGAATATGCAGATCCAAAAGCCGCAGAAGTGGGTACTTGGCAGGTTACTTTGGCTCCCTTAATTAGGAGCTATGAATTTGTATAATGAGGACCAATATGATTCTTCAAGCAAAATATCAACTGAGTCGAGGATGCTTTTTCATGAAAGAACAAGGAAACTTAATTTCAAAGTACTGGCAACCCATCAGAGAGGAAAAATTGCCATAAGGTCCTGTTATGCAGGCATTTCCAGCTCTATTTATAATCCACAATGACAGAAAATGCATCTGTCTAGTGTTGGAAAGACACGAGAGGACTTAATTACCTGAATCCCCTCTCTAGTGGTTGAATAAGAAGGGCGTATCCTCACATTAGCACTCCCTGAACTCCAACCAGGACCTGGTCAGAAGGCAGTAGGTCTGTTCAGGGAGCCAACAGGAAGCTTTCCCCAACTGGAGCCAGTTGGATAGGGATGAAGCTTGCTTCAGCTGGAAGTCATTTGTACTTTTCCTCAGACTAATCGGAATCAGTGGTTTATGAGTACACACCAAAGGTGATCTTGCTTGCTCTGATCTGGTCTAGGTGCTGAAGTCCAGCTGCCAAAATATTTAAAGGAAGTACCTGGAGTTGTCTGGTTTGCTTTGATGGAGAACAGGGTCAGAAAGAAAGAATTGCCCACAGAATGGAAAAATAAGGATTTGAGGTGTGGTACATTTACAAAAGGTCATCAACATCAACGCTTTCCAAAATTCCACCAGGAAATTTGAGCAAAGATGGGTGGGGCTCCACCACATCTGAAACTTTTCTTTGTGTTACCTAGTCAAACAGGTTTCACCAAGGTTGTGTCTACACAGCAAATTAGTTTGGAGTAGGAAAAAAAATTGAATCAGTCAGGCAACTAGCTATTCCCAGTACAAGCAGTCACATTAAATCATGAAAAGCCTACGAAGTACCAAATATTCAAAATAAGTAATTGTTTGGCAAAACACACTTCTAAAAGGTGTTTTCCTGGGAGGCCTTTTTTGCTGAGTGTCTCTCCAGAAGGGGTCTCCTCCTTGAATGTGTTTGAGTTGCAACTTAGTAGCTTGCTTTCGCACTTTTCCAGAGGTTGGAAGAGGAAGAATTGCTAATGATGACCCGTCCTTGGAAAACCCATCTCTAGTAGTTCAAATACTCCAACAACATGAAGATTTGTTCAGCTTTCTGGGGGAAGGTAATCTAATGCTGGTTTTTACCACAGGCAGAATTAGTGCTTTGGTCTGTTAAGTTTACCTGAAAGCAAACATTTACATATGCTAATAGTGATCATCTTAAAGTAGAGAAGTGCCAAATTTCAACTGTGAGCATCACTCCAAGGGTAGCAGGATTATCCAACAAGATCGCTGACCTGGGAGAAACAAGTGACTAAAAACACAACATCATACACAGCACCCCCTTCCTAATCAAACATGACAGAATGGTCACCTTAAGCTTACATAAACCTTTTCAAATTTTCAAGAAATTCTACATTCTGTGATGCTGACTCAAGACAATGTTTTTGATACTTTATTTTTTAAAAAAAATTATAGGGTACCAATGTCGTGTTAGGTAAAATATACCTGCCAGGTGTATGTGTTAGGTAACAACATACCTGCTATTGATGAGTTTGAGGAAGGAGAAACACAGACACTCGCTACCCAATGTCAAGAGCTCTGTAAGTGAGAATGCACAGAGGATTATAAGGTAAAAGAAGATAGCCAAAAAAATTGTCTGGAAGAAACAGAGCTTGTGCCTTTGCTGTCTTTAAAATGCCTTGCTCCAAATACTCTGCACTGCTTGCTGGGGAAATAAAAATCAGTCCAATCCAGTCTTCATCAAACTAGCTTTTTTAGTATAGTCAGTCAGGTCATGACAGACCCACTCTGACCCTACGTCCAATGCCTTCCTGGGTCCATCCACCCACTCCTGGTCTAGGCCAAACTGTGCCCTAGCTGAGAAGCCTGAGTCTCCCACACGTCACTTCTGGAAACACGCAACATCCACCTAGAAATTTAACAAGAAGTGATCACCTTAGCCAAACAACCAGTATTACTGCTGTCACTAGAAGAAAGAGAAGGAGAGAGACAGGAAGAGGAAGAAGGTGGAGGAGGAAGATGGGATGGAGGAGGAGGGAGTAGGGGAGAGAAAGGAAGAGGAAAAGGTGAAGGAAGAAGGGAAGCACAGGGGAGCAGGAGGAGGGAGGGGAGGGGAAGAGGGAGAAGACAGACTCTAGAATTTAAAAAAATAATAATGACCTGGATGGAACACCAATTTGCATTTATTTGGTTATTTACTTTAACCTTGATGATGTATAAGCAAAAAAGAAAAGAAAAAAAGGTCTGTCTCCAGGAAAAAAAAAATTACAGTTTTTGTCTTCTGAAAGGTGGGTATTTGAATTTTCCTTCAGGACAGGTATTTCCATTTCTTTCAATGGGAAAGCTACCTGTTATGCAATGAACACACGTACACATCCACTGTTTGAGGGCAAAACCCAAGGACCATGAAGTGACCTGAATGCAGACTTTTCAGCCCAAGAAATCCTGCCATCTATTACTATGCAAATTGACTGATTTTTTGGTAAAGCTATGCCTTTCTAGACCTTGTTTTCTCTTGAAGAGAAATCCTCTCCTCCCCCATGTAACATAGCAACAACCCATAGACTGTTTGCTGCCTGTATTTTAATGCCAGTTTTTGTGATACTGGATATGCTTTTGTTATTGTATAGGAAATACTAAGTAACATTATTTTAAGATAGATTTATGTTTGAGGCCAGTACATTGGGGTTACACTGGAAACAATTCTATTAATAGTAACATTTCCTTGAATATAACATGAATGAGTGTTCATTTTGAAGTAATTTTAGCTCAGATGGTTTTTACTGAAGAGGAATTCACTTTCTAGTGATCAGCTTCTAAGGGTCACTCATATACCCAGAATACTTTTGAGTCTGGTCTCAGGGGGTGTCCTGCTTTTATCAGTCTACTCAGCCATAAATGCATAAGAGGTACAAATATCATGAGAATATAAGTGAGTTGTTTTTTTTTTTTGGCTGACTGATAACCATTATCAAGCCTGATTACTTTGTTGTTTTGGTGAACACAGACAGAACCTTTGGTAGGAAGCACAGTATTAAATACCCAAGTTAGTTTAGTGGTCTTTTCACAAGATAAGCCTCTTTGGACATTTGGTTCAAAAGTATTTAGATGAATTTTCAATTTTTCATATATTGTTTTGACTTGTCTATGTGCCATTAAAAATATATTAAAAACAAATCATCAGATTGTTGGGTATAAAAGACCACTCACCCCATTATGCCCCCTGCCCCCAAAAAAACAATTATTTTGTTCAATGTTTCATTTTTGAAATCAGGTACTCAGGCTTCTGCTAGACATGTGCTTGGATTGGCATTCAATGCATGCAAAGGCAGAGATTGTTGTAATTTGTGCAATAATACCTATATGTGTGTGTTTATGCATAAATACCTACATATGATGAAACACACAACAACACTGAGGCACAAACTAACCCTTGACACCCCTGGTTCAGAGAAGTTTTTCAATGGAAAAATTTCCAATTTCTTAATTTCAATTGCCTCTTCCTTTTAAGTCAAAACCTACATTTACTCTCTGCAGGGGATTATAATTCATGATCTATATTTGTGCTCAAGAATGTCTTGGGCACTTCAAGGGAATAATTTTTTTTGACCTTGATATCATTAAAAGCTTAATAATGAAAATGGAGTTTAATTTATTAGTTCTCTAGGGCAGGAAATCTCTTTCCCTGCATAGAGAGATGAAAATCCCCTCTACCAACCTCTTATCATCTGAACACATTCATTTGCCTGGGTGAAGGGACCACAGACTGGCTTGCCCAGTTTGCTATACCTCACTGCAGAGCAACAGCTAACAGTAAGATTTATTATACAAATACATACTTTGCCAGGAGAGCCCATTCTTAACGTTATAGCTGTTGAGATGATTCTCAGAGGAATGTGTGAGTTCCTATAGCACTGTATCCTTTCCCTCTTCCCAGGACCTACCACTGAAGGATGGATGAATAGATGAACGGATGGATGGGTAGATAGATAAATAGATAGATAGAGGATTTATATTCCATTGAAAGATAATAGATATAGATACAGATCCATAATTAAAAGTGTGAAATAAACAAAAGGATTTTCCGTTGTTGTCTCCATGTACAATAAAGATCTCTTGAACTTATTTCTCCTGGCTAACTGAAATTCTGTATCCTTTGACCAACATCTCCCCAACCCCCTCCCCTGCTCAGCCCCTGGTAAACACCATTCTAATCTCTGTTTCTGTGAGTTCAACTTTTTAGATTCCACAGGTAAGTGAGATCATGTGATATTTGTTTTTCTGAGCCCGGTTTATTTCACTTAACATAATGTCCTCCAGGTTCATCTGTATTGTCACAAATGACAAGATTTTTTTTGTTTTTTAAGGTTGAACAGTATTCCATTGTGTATAAATACCACATTTTCTTTATCCATTCATCCACTGATGGACACTTCTTTTGATTCCATATCTTGGCTATTGTGTATAATGCTGTAGTAAACACAGGAATGCAGATATCTCTTTGACATACTGATTTCATTTACATTGGATATATACCCAGAAGTGGGATTTCTGGATCATATGGTAATTCTATTTTTAATTTTTTGAGGAACCTCTATGTTATTTTCCATAACGGGCTATACTAATGTACATTCTGACCAACAGTGTGCTAGGGTTCCTTTTTCTCCACATCCTCGCCAACACTTGTTACCTTTCATCTTTTTGATAACATCTATTCTGACAGATGTGAGGTGATATCTCATTGTGGTTTTAATTTGCATTTCCCTCATGATTAGTGATGTCGAGCATTTTCTCATACACCTCTTGGCCATTTGTATGTCTTCTTTTGAGAAGAGTCTATTTACATCCTTTGCCCATTTTTGCAATTAAGCTGTTTTCTTACTATTGAGTTGTTTGAGTTCTGTACATATTTTGGATATTAACCCATCAGATGTACTACTTGCACATATTTTCTCCAACTGTAGGTTGTCTCTTCACTCTGTTGGTGTCTCCTTTGCTGTGCAGAACTTTTTAGTTTGATATAATCCCATTTGTATATTTTTGCTTTCATTGCCTGTACTTTTGGGATCTGGTTCAAAAAAAATTATTGACCAGATCAGTGTCATGGAGCTTTTCCCCCTATGTTTTTTCCTATTAGTTTTACAGTTTCAGGTCTTATGTTTAAGTCTGTAATCCATTTTGAGTTGATTTTTGTATATGGTGTGAGATCAGGATCCAATTTCATTTTTGTGCATGTGGATATCCAGTTTTCCCAACTGATATGTGTCCTATTTCTACCATTTCTGGTCTGTTCCAGGGGAAAAAAAAGTTCTATTCACAAGGATATTTGGTGTACAATTTACTTCAATGTACAGCTTATTCTAATTCCATCATATGTTTTCCTTAGAAGTATTGCCTTCTACAATGCCTTTACTTCATAAATATTCATCTCATCTAGCTTGGAAGATTTCATTCTTTGCTTAGGCAACCAAAAACTTTGTATGGGCTTTAGTAGATCCAGAATTTCAAATGTCTCAGTGGTGCTTTAGAAAAATTGCCTGGTCAAGTATGTCAATTGCCATACAGTAAATTAAACAGCATGACAGCATAGGAAGCAGAATAGCCCAAATAGAAGAGTTTTATTGGAAGTCAACACCTAGGGTCGGATTAGGCCTATAAATATCTGTATCACCAAATGCAAGTCACTTTTCTTCTCTGGATCAATTTTGTCATTTTTCAAATGGGAATAATAATAATATCCTCCCTATCTTTTGGGGTTGTTTTAAAAATCAAATAAGACACCATTATGTAAAGACTCTAACAGTTTTAAAATTTTAAATGTTCATGTGGCTCTTGATTCTGAAACAATCTTGCAGCAGAAAAGTAAACCAGCTAAAATGTTATGAGATACAATTTTTATCCTACAGAAATTTTGAGAGTGACCATTTTCTCAACATATAAACATGTTTATCAGTGTATTGAGTGACTTTGTATGACAGACACTCTGCTAAACACTGGAGTCACAAAGAAGAAAGAGACAAATTTCACTGAGGAACCTATAGTCTGGTAGGAAAAAGTATACACACAACAATTATGTTGAGCTATGTTAGGAACTATAATAGAAGTAATGCAGAATGTACAACAGAAACACAAAGAAAGTAGGCTCTAGCATCCTGACTTAACCCATCCTTAGTAGTGCATGTTAATGTGTGTGCTGGAAACTCCAGAGAATCCAGTTTCCTATATTAATACTTTTATCCTGGCCTCATGGAGCTGGATAAGAATGTACACGAGTTTAGTTTAATGTTCTGATGGAAGGTATTTGGCCAATATCGATCACAGCAGAGTTTGTATAACAGCTTTTTACAAACATGTATCCCTTTGAATTCAAATTGGGTGTCTCTATCTAAATGTCAAAGTTTCAAACTTTAGATTTATTTACTGAACAATTACTCTGTTCCAGGCATGAAACTGGCTGTTTTCACTGTATTATCACATTTAAAAGCTAAATAAACATGGAGGCAGCTTTAACTTAATTCCATTATAAGCTTCTGTTCTCTATCTTGAAGCCATTTCAATATCCTGGCTCCCAGCCCATACTCACACTACTTTGCTGGAATTCTGTTGAAGAAGTCTGTTGTAACTAAAATATTTCAACTAATTTAGATTTACCTACCAGCCTGTAAATAAGATAGTATCTCTTTGGTAACGGATTTTTTTTTTAAATAAATGACTTTGAATACCCATACAATATTAACTTTCTTTAATAAAAATGTACATGCTCTTCAAAGTCTTCTGTTAGTTTGTTCAACAAATTCACAACTAGCAGAAGGGGATTTGTTGGCATATTAGTTTTCTAGGGCTTCCATAACAAAGTACCACAAACTGTGGCTTAAGCAACAGAAATGTATTGTTTTACAGTTCTGGAGACTAGACGTCTGAGATCAAGGGTTCATCAGGGTTGGTTGTTTCTGACAGCTGTGGGAAGAAGTCTGCGTCATGTCTCTCTCCTCGCTGCTGGTGGTTTGCTGTCATTCTTGGGTGTTCCTTGGCTCATAGACATGTCACCCTAGTCTCTGCCTTCATCTTCACATGACATTCTCCATGTGTATGTTTGTGTGTGGGAGTATGTGTGTGTATTTGTGTGTTCAAATTTCCCTATGTTATGAGAACACCAATTACATTGGATTAGGGCCCACCCTAGTGACCTCATTTTCGTTACCTCTGTAAAGACCCTATCTCCAAATACTGTCACATTCTGAAGTACTGGGGATTAGGACTTCAACATATTAATTTTAGGAGGACACAATTCAACCCATAGGAGTTGGTAGAGATGATGCTTTCTAAATATTGACCCTGGGTAGGATTATGAAATTAAAGGGCTCTGGGCAAATCAAGATAGAGATAAAATAAAGAGCTAGAAAGTGCTTCATAAAAAGCACAGATATAACTGAATTGCAAACTCCCTGAAGAAAATGTAAATCACTGCTAATAGCTTCTTGAGCTTCAATTTGCTGATTTAATTAAGATTAGCTATGATAATTCAATTACCTTCACATTTCACAACTGTCTAATTAGTGACAGCAAGTGGCAGCCAATACCAGGAAACATTATCTGCATAGTTACTCTATGTGTATGTGCGTGCATGGGCATGAATGTGTGAGCTCATATGCACCCAAATGTATATACACACATACACATATGGAGAGATAAATTTGAGAAAATATTTATCAAACAAAGTTTGAAAATACTTGTTAACTTTTGTAAGAAAACATATTACATTCAAATATAACCTTACCAAATCAGTTGCCAAGTGTTTATCTTTTCACTAACACCTTTTTCTTTTCTTTGCATGTTTTTAAGGAGGTCTTTTGCAAATGTAATCTACACTAAAAATTAGATTTGTGTAAGCGTAAAATGGATTCCATTGTCTTTCCACATCTATTATCTTATTTTATACAAGTTCTATGAGTTAAGAGCATAGGATATTGTAATCTGTATTTAGCTGGTGAAGAAAAATCCCCGAGGAAAATAAGTAACATCTACCATCACAGAATCTGTTCGGGAAGAAACCAAGACTAGAAGTCAAATCTCTTGCCACCTAAAGCAAACAAAATAAAGCAATATGCTTTCTGTGAGATACAGATGTACACAAACACAAATGTTCTGTCACTTTGTAAAATTGCACAATTCTGCCTAACACTAAAACTGTTGGATTATCCATTTGGTTTCATCTTTACTTCTTTCTTACTCTGATCTGGGTAATTAGGAGTTAGCAGAAACCTAAGCAAATGTCTTGTTGAAGATTTTGATGAAAGGAATTTCTCCCACACCAGGATGAATTAGTTTCATTACAACAATACAGTTCAGTGATGAGATTTAGTGGATTTTGCTTTCTTATGCAGTAAAAAGCCTTCCTTATTACATGAAGCTAATCTCCAGGATATGATAACCCATTATAGGTCAGGTTATAAATATTCAAAGCCAAAGTCAGTGGTTTTAACCACCCAAGAAGAAGAAACTCTGAATTGTGCTGCCTAGAAATCTGATGGTACTTGTAAAATGAAATTTATGTAAAATAAGGGAAGATCTATGCCTTTATCAGCCACTACTGACATGAGTGTGACTTCATCCACAAACAATTACACAGTTTCAATTTGTATTTAAAGTTCTCCACAAAGATTATATTAGTAGTTACATATTCTGTGTCCAACTCTAACCTCTGCCCTATGTTCTCATCTGCCTGCTGGACATTGCACTAAACTATCTTGCCATTTGTTCAAATGCTACGTTAAAAACTAAACTCACTGTCTTCCATTTTCCCTTTAAAACCAACTTCCACTCATAAATTTATACAGAGCTTCCACCATTTTCTTGGCACCTCTTGGTTCAGAAATGTAGCCATTTTTTATCTTAACTTCTTTCTTGATCTCTGTCTTCAAACAATCCCCAAATACTGGCAATTCTTTCTTTGTGTTGGTCCTTCCTTTCCACTAATCTGGGGAGGGCTTCCATTCAGGCTTGTATCACCTGATTCCTCAAAGAGCATAAGATCTTTCTACCCGCTCTTCCTGTGGGGTTGGCCATAGGAACAAGTCCAGACTTGCCCAAGACCCATCAAAGATCACACCTCTACCGCCCTCTCCAAACTCTTCTCCTTGGAGAGTAGGACATATTCAGTGGCTTAATCAACAGCCACTGTTGTTTGGATTAGGGCCCACCTAATCCACCAGCCATGGTTTAACTCCATTACTCATTAAGCCCATAGATCTGCCTTCTTTTCCATGATTAGATGAGGTGACCTTGTAGTCAGGCACATTTTTTTGTCAGCTTCCTCAAGGTCCATCAGAAGTTATCACTCCATCCATGAGCTTTTCAGATGGTTATAGCACATGAGTCCATCTTGACTAACCTCACAGAATAGCAGCCTCCTGGATGTTTTCCAGTAATATCACCTCAAACTCATGGCTTTTCCATACAGTTAGCAAAATCTCAGTCCCTAGAAATGATACATGATAGTCTCTTTTGTTATTATAGCTTATTGCTGTTTATAACAAAACATTTGTCTGTAATGTATTGTGTTTGATTTCTGGTTATGAAATCAATACCTTTTGTAGAAATTTGTAAAATACAGAAAGGCAAAGAGAAAACATTGTTTTAAATCACTTAAAACATTTTGAATTTTTTCTCTTCTTTTCCCTATATCCTTACATCCTTTACTATATCTTAACTATTTTCCAATGTTGTTAAACTATCTATACAGTCTTCTGGTATATAAAATATACTATAATTTAATTGATTGCCTATTTTGTTTTATTTTTTTCTAAAATTTTGCCATTAGCAATAAACCCATGATGAATATTCTTATAAAGAAATTTTTCCATACAATTCTGAGAGTACCTATTTCACCACAGCCTTACCAGCACTGGAAATGCTATCCACTTTTCAAATATCATAACAAGTATTTGACTAACAAAGAAGATGGACGCTTTCATATTTATTGACAAATTGTATTTCTTTCCTGAATTATAATATTACATAAGTTTCTCTTTAATTTGGGTATGTCTTTCTTATTAATGTATAAGGGGCCCTTACAAATCAAAAGATATCAATTCTTTATAATCTGTTTTGCAATAGTTTTTAGAAGTTGTCATGTATCTTTTACTGTTTATTTTATGTTTTGACATGGAATATTTAAACTTCAAGATCCTCCTGGGATTTAGCAATCCAAGAGGTCATCTATGACTTTTACAAAAATAACTTCAGTGGAGAGGTTGGAATGTAATCCACGTTGCCAGAGTTGAAATGTGAATGAAGGTAAGGAATTAAAAATCTGACATTGAAGTACAGGGAGAAAAGAAAATGAAGAGTATTTAGAGAGAAAAACAGAGTCTAATGAAATGATTTGGAGTTGTGTATTTGTTAGTTTGCATTTTAGGATGTAGCAAGAAGATAAAAGGATTAACTGATGGAACAAGATTCCAGAAGACTGAGAAATACATAAGACTAAAAATTCAGGTAGAGAGACATAGATGTGGGAAGAACAAGAGAGTTTCTTTTTTAAGAGTTGCAGGTGCCTGAGCATACAGGAATCTGGAGACTATGGGAAGACAAATGAAGAAGACAAATTACCCTTTCCTTCTCCAGGGTATTGTTCTTTTCTGCTTGCTGAGACCTGGATAAAAAGAAAAATGGCCTGAGAAATACAAACCAGTACTTGCCATTAGAGTAGCATAAGAAGTACTTTTCCTTTGGAGACATAAACAGAGTTCGGTTTTTATAAACTTTTTCAAAAACATACAGGCTTTTGCCTCTAAGGTAAAGATTGAAGATTAGTTGAAAAAGGCATTCTAAATACACCTAAGGAGATAATCAGGGAAAAGACAAAACCGATTAAAAGGGTCTGGGATTTGAAAGAAAAGTCTTTAAAAATTCTTATTTTAAAAGAGTATAATGAGTAGAAAGGCATGCCTAGTATCTTTTCGTCAACATTTTCTACAAAAAAAGTGATTAAAATCACAACATATAAAGTTTCATTTTTCAACAGGTGATGGCATTTCCTTAAAAAAAAGACTAAGAGAAAGAAATTCCACCCTGAGTACCAGACCTGAATAAGACTAATCTTTAAGGTAACAGCAGCAGCACAATTGCATTCTGCTGTAACAAATTACCACAAACTTAGTGGCTTAAAACAACACAAATTTATATCTTACAGTTCTAGAGGTCAGAAGTCCAAAATGGTTTTGCACAGGACTAAAATCAAAGTGTTAGCAAAGAGGTGTTCTCTCTGGAAGCTATATAGAAAAATCCACTTCCTTGCCCTTTCCTGTGTCTGGTTGCTTCTTGAATCCCCTGGCTTGTGGCCCCCTCCCTCACCAAGGCCAGCAGTGTTGCATCTTCAAATCTCTCTCATGCACTCTCCTGACACCCTCTTTAATTTATAAGGACCCTCATGATTACATTGGGCTCTCCTGGATAATCCAGGATAATCCCCCATCTCAAGATCCTTAATCTAATCATGTCTGCACAGCTCCATTTGCAAAGCCAAGTATAAGTAACATACTCACAGGTTGCAGGATTAGGACATGGGCATTTTGGGGGTCATGATTCTGCCTAGTCCAGCAGTCTATGTAGTGTCATAGATAACTAAAAGCCTTACTGGTGATAAACTACCCTTATTTGGTGATAAACTACACAGCCAAGCAGGGCCTCCTTCTCAGATTTGAAAACAAAAGCAAAACCAAAAAAAAAAAGCCTATATACTTGACGTATAATTTACATGTTGAACTTTTTTTTTAATCCACATGTGCCTAACATGCTGAGATGTAGAGCAGCAAAAGCAAACAGAGTCCTCTCTATAGTACAGTTGAGTTTGAAGCCCCTGAATAAAAGCTTTAAGCAGACTATAAATCCAAAGTTGTGAGCAGCCCTGCACGTTGAAACAGCCAAACCAACCTTGTCTCATTATCAGCCCCTAATAAATTTGAGGCTTCAATGTCTCTGCTTTGTCTATAGTCCACTTCCTGATGGCTTTTACCTCTTCCCAACTTAACCTTTGGTGTTTACCATCTTGCCCTTCCACTGTCTGCCAGCTTGAACTTGCCCTTTCGTGCTGATATCTGACATGGGTTCTCCACCTCGGTTCCCCACTTGGTTGGGAGTCCCCTAGGTCCCAGGAGTTTGCTTACTTCTGACCTACTTTGGATATTGAGCTGCTGAAGCCCTTCCCTAGTGTTTTTCCACCTGCCCAACATTCCTTCCAGGTTTACCCTGGCAGCTTGGGAGGGAACCAGTCAGAAAGTCTTCTCAGGTCTGACTGTGACTTTTAGTTGAAAATTGAGTCCCATTTTGCTTATGACGGTAGCCAGTTCAGGAGAATTCCAGATACAGGACAAACTCCAACTAATCATTTTGACCCAAAGGTTCTAGGAATTCTTTTACTAGCATTTTCTTTAGTTTAGTTCCCCCCTGCCCCAATGAACTTTTATTATTGCCTATTGTATATGTAGCACCGTACCAAATAGAACCTGTCATGGAAAGTATAGAAGTGGGAGAGTGGTCCAAGTGATGTTTCTCTAGGAAGTGAGAATAAAGCATCCTGTTAAATATCTTACTCATTATGTATGAGGGCTCTTGCTAGTCTTCTTCTTTTACTGTAATTTTTATTTTTTAATTTTTCCCCTTTTTAAATTTTAATAGTTTTAGGGGGTGAAAATCATTCTTTATTTTTTTAATTTTTATTTTTTTTTAGAGACAGGGTCTCACTCTGTTACCCAGGCTGGAGTACAGTGGCATAATCAGTTCACTGCAGCCTCGACCTTCCTGGGCACATGTGACCCTCCCATCTCAGCCTCCTGGGCAGCTGGGACTACAGGCGTATGCCACCATGCCCAGCTCTTGCTATTCTACCATGACAGGTTCTTCCTCGAGTCCTGGCTTTTTCCTTTTCTGAGTAGTCCTAGAATAACACAACAGCAGGGTATCCAGAAGCTGAAGACAGACCACACAGGAAAGCCACCTAGATTAGGACAAAGGGAAAGACATAAAACCACATATAAAAACAGTCAAAATCTAGAGAAGAGAACCTAGAGTCAAAGCTCAAAGGTAAAGTTTACCAATTTGTCAGATTTGGTGGGTGAATACAAGACTGAAAATAGGATTCAGAAGAGCGATAATTATAACAAGTAAAAATCATGGGTTCTTTATCAGGTATTGGGCTAAATATTTTACATGCATTATTTCAAGTAATCTACTTAAGAACATAAGAAATATAGAGTGATAATATTAATCCCCATTTTACGGGTGAGAAAACTGAAGTATAGACAGATTTAAGACACAGAGCTAGTAGATGCCAAAGCCTGAATTTGGAATGAGGATTCAAAGTCAGTTCTGTCAGCCTCATGAGTGTGAGCTCCTAAACACCACACCACCCTCCCAGGAGGGGACAAGCACAAAGCAGGGTGGGTAGCATCAAGCAGGAATGGGGGACCAGCTTCAGGACTTTCATCATAAATAGAGCCTGATTGGGGGATGCTTATATGATGCATGGGTGGGGGGGTTCAATTTAAAGGCTCAAGGGAATGCTGATTTATTTGAAAATTCTCTACTAAAATGCAAAAACTCAGAGGATTATCAAAGCTCTAATCAATTATTAGTTAACTGTTTAGCAGGAATGAGACAGTTAATTAGCAGAGTTCTGGTAGGAATAGTAATTAAGATAGACACCTAGATATTCCTAAAAAGTGTTCCTAGAAAAGAAACTAGGCTATTTCAGGGAGTGCCCAATCACTGGGCTGAAAGACTCAGATTAGCAGCTATGTTATATTTGGTTTAATTTGCCAGCTCCTCCCATGGACCTAATTAGGTGTTTGTTAAACATGAAGAAAGGAAAGAGGAATGCCAGAGGGGAGAAAAGCTTGAGAAATTCAAAGAATAAAATTATTATATCTGGATGGGTTAGGGATGCCATCTTTAAGAAACTGGACGTTGTTACAGACCTTGAAGAAAGCAATGGATATGAATTCGTGGGAAAAGAGTGGGAGCAAATCAGCAAAGTTACAAGGGCAAAACTTAAAGAATTGCAAGGAGCTGGGTGTTAGATCAGCTTTGCCAGAATGAAGACGTATCAGTCAAAAGCTCCGGGAGGCGTCCTTTTCACTACTGTGAAATGAAGACGGCCAGGTTGCAGGTTTAGACCGACCCACTCTAGGCTCTTGATCTGGGGGCTGGTGCATTGATACGTGAGAGAGAACGTGAGGCGCAGGGTAACTACTCCAGGCTGGTGAGTGTCCGCTGCCGTCGTTGGCAGGGAGGGAAGTTTGCGTGTGCGTGTCGGGAAAAGGAGGTGGCTTGTTTGATCATGGAATGCTCCACCGATCGTCGCATGCACCCTGATAGAGATCAGGGTCTCAAGCGCCACTCTCTTAACACAAAGGACTGCTCCCTTATCTGAGTTCCATCCACACGACCACACGGTCTGTCCTGCCAGATGGAGTACATTTTTCACATAATGCACTTGGCAGTAAAAGAAAATCTATTTTAAGCTGACTGTTCATTTTTCACGACATGCATTACAAAAGCACTGGTATAGCCCAATTTATTTATAAGTTGACTTAAAACATTTTAAAACACAATGAAGCTATTCGGCTAAATGCTGACTCCTGGGAGTTGAGTTCCTGTATGGGAAAGTGAGATTAAGTCGCTTTATACCTATCTTTAAAATGTATAAAACAGGCAGGATTCAGGTTGAAGTATAACAGACTTAGTGGGGTCTTAACCCATGGAATGGAAAGACCACACAACAGAAGGATTGGAACTTATTAGTGGGGATGGATGAACCACTCTGTGGTTTAGGCTGAAACGCCTGGGATTGCTTTTCAAATGTTTTAAATTTGATAATATATATACACATATATAGGCACACACACATATATTAAAAAAGCAAATGTGTTTGCCAAATTTTTCGCCGTCTCCATTCTCCAACCCATATGGATTTTACATGTTTGTAATCCATATGTCTCTGATGTGTTCACACAAAGCCCTCTGAGGACTGGCTCATAAAAGACTGCCCTCTGAGGGAATTTCTACACAAACCTTTTCTCTAAAAGTCGCCACGTCTTCCTCAAGCTTGTGCTCTAATGCTTTGTCCCAGCTTTTCTCTGAGTAATATGGAGTAAACAAAGTAGGGTGGACTTTGAAGTCAAACCTTAATTCACTCCTAATTCTCTACTTGAAGCGGCATGATTTTGAGCAAGCCACATAACCTGTCTTTGGGTTTCTCGTTTTCTCATTCAGGAAAGAGGGTAAAGAACTGAAGGCTCTCTAGCGGCCCTTCTAGCTCTAGGTCTAGGATGCCAATGCCCCACACCCAGCTCAAAATCAAGGAGTTCCAGGTGTGCTGACTGGTTTCCTAACTTGCTCCTAACCCAAAGCTTCCTTTTCGCAAATGTAAACTCATTTTGGTTCTGAAGGAACTCAGAACCTTTAGAACCAAAGGTTAGAACCTTAGAACTCCTTTAGAACCAAAATGAGTTAGAAGCCTTACATTCTTGTTAAGGGCAGCACTTATCTCTGGAGTTAAGGGGAGGAACAATGAGGGGAAAGGGTACCTGAGGGTCCGGGAGAGGACGTATGACTTAACCTTCTAACTCCTCCGTCCACACCTCAGCCTGTTAGAAATTGAAAGCACCAAGGAAGAAATGTCAGAGCAAAGAGGTAGGAAATAAACACCAATCCAATGACATTCTTTACCTGGCCACGTTAAGGAAACCCCCCATAAGGCAGGTGTATACCAGAAATACAGAATTTAAAACTCCCTCTGCATTGCAGACTGTCTCAGTGTGCACCCCTCCATGTTTTCATCCATGCCTAGGAAAACCAGGTTGTAATACACACTTAGGGCAGACTTAAAGTTACACAAGACAACACCCAAGAGACGAAAAATGCAGAAGAGGGAACAGAAGGGGTTAAGGTGTAATGTAATTAACATGAAGCACAAATTGCTGCTAGCATTGGTAGCCAATGGTCCTTTTCTGCTGTCTTCTCCAATCACTGTCCAGCCAGCAGCCACACGGGAGGTTCGGGAATCAGAGGAGGGGAGGGAGAGAACAGTAACCAAGGTCTCCAGCAGACGCCTTGTCACCAGGCTCTGTAAAGCCTAGAGCTGCGGCAATGGTTTCCTCCGTCTTGAGGGTTTAACTGAGTGTAAAATGGCAAGAAAACACATACAAGGGGCTGTAGAAAATGGGTTCTGAATCTATGCCTCTTAGTGGCTTCTGTCTGTTCCTCAAGGAAACCTCAGGGAAGAGGGATGAAGCAGGGTCGCGGCCAGGAAGAAAGTTCTTGAGGGCTCTGGGTCCCCTTGACTATTTAAACCAAAGGAATTCTGCTTTTATCAACTTAAGGTATTCTCCTAAAATTGTATTTGAAGAAAAGATGCAGCTATTAATAATAATAATGTTTTAAGAAAATGCTCTGGTACTTGTGTGGGCTGATAGTCAGAAGCAATGCTTCTGAACGCTGGTTCCCCTGGTGGGGACATGTGAGGAAACTACCTTACACGAATGCTGCTGCTGGCAGCCACTGCTGCAGGAAAGGCCACAGCAGGCTGGGAGCAGTAGCTGGAGGCGGGTCTGCCTGCCATCAGCAGTTGGGAGGGCAGTGGCTGCCCCAGCACGATCCACAAGCCAGCCAAGCCTGAGAGGCGGAGTTACAGATGACAACTGCAATGGAAAGATTTCTGTCTGTCTGCAAAGAGTTGAGGGTGACCCTCCCAGAAGGTAGGGACCAGAACTCAATTACTCACCACCCTCTGCTTCTATGACTGATTTCTGCATTCATTTCTGATATTTAATTGATTATAAACTAACCAGAAATCCCAAAGGGGCCCTCAGTCTCTGCTGAGGTAGCTGTTTAGTTGGGCCACAGTCAGAATCTGAGGATTTTGTGGCTGAAATGTATAGCGAATGACCCAGGTCTGGCTGGCTGTGTGACGCATAACAGCATACATTGGATGACTCATAGAAGTCAGGGATGGAAAAGACCTATTAGGTCATTTTTTCCATCTTCCAGCCATTGCAGGTTTACTCCCTGCCAAGGTAGGATTATATTCAAATATTTAGTCCAGTCTAGTTTGAACTGATTCAAGTAATAGGGCTCCCACAACCTCCCCTGGGATCTTAATTCCACAAGATCATTGATCTCAATCTTCGGAAAATGTTCCTGATGTTCACTTTAAATTTTCCTTTGCTCAATTTCATCCCATTAATCCTACTTATTACCCCTCAGGCCACCCTAAATAATATCCCTTCTCCTTTCATGTTGACATTCCTCCAACACTGGTAGGGAGGAGACAAGGGAATACAAAAATGTCTTCTTGGCTTGGCTCACAGTCTTAAGTATAAAATGAAGAATAGAAACGTTCTGAATAATAGCTTAAAATGTTGGGGAGACTATGTGTATCAGATGAGAAAGGGTTTTCCAGATTGCCTAAGAATAGTTCAGACAATCAATGTCAGGTGTTTCTGAGTTTAACTTTACATTCTAAATATTCTGAGTCAGAGAGTAGCAAAGATGAAATGCCACATAATCCACCATACTGCCACCTAAGATGGATAATGGACTATGTCCTCATAGCCTTTGGGGGAGATAATTCTATATAATCCTCTGATTATTTTTCCCTAGAGAGCAGGGATCACTTCAAATAGCACAAAACCACATTAGTTAAACTCACAGTGAGTAATGTCCCTTCTTGGGGCCTTGGGCAGACCAGACCCAAGAACCAGTAAAGTCAGCCAACACCAGAGTGTGAGGCCCTGGGGTGGGAGCCAGGGTTTGATATCCTGACTACTCCTCAAAGTGTTTTTGGGGTGCTAAGGTACTTACTAAAAATGCAAATTACTAGGATTCATCTCAGACCAACTGATCTGTGGCCAAAGCCTAGAAACCTGCATTTTTAGCAAGCTTACTAACATTTTAAAAGCCTGGTCCATGGGGTGACTCCAATTCAATACCATTTGGGAAAACCTTGAGCTAAACTGGATTAACTAAGCTAGAGTCCAAAGAGCAAGAATTTGGCTGGCAATGGGACAGAAATCAAGAATCAGGGATGCAGTAGGCTCAGGACTGAGAGCAGAGCAAGAAGGGTGAAAAGTTATTGTTAGAAATAAAGGTGTGGTTTCCATGGCCTGTATTCACTGGCTATCAGAAGTCTGATGTATGGATGTGGGGTCAGATGGCAAAGATAATCCATTAGAGTTTGGGACTACCAAGGAAACCAGGAGTTGAGAAGCCAAGACCTAATGAGAAGAGAGACACAGGGGCATGACACTCTGTGGTTTTTTCCCCTCAAGACATTTGCTGAGTCGTTATGCTACTCTGATCTAGTGGCTGAGTAGCTAAAAAGAAAAAAGATGGTAAAAGCAGCGTTTTTTAGAGTTACATGGTAAAATTGAGACAAAAATTGTACTTTCAGATTTACCAAGAAAGAGCAGCTTTAGCCAATACCCCAGGCTTTCAACTGGAATTCCTAGAAGGCTATACTCTAGCTTTACAAAAATTGCAGCCCAGCCAGCTACAAGTCGGCTCACTCACTGATTGGAGCAAGGTGATCTACCACATTTAATGCATCCAGGCCCTGATCAGAAGTTAACAGGCATATGGAAACAGTATAAAGAGAAAAACATAAAATAAAAACATACACCCATATGACCCCATTTTTGAAGTTATCAAACATAGATAAGATTGAGAATTTCATCTGAGAACTCAAACATATTTTAAGAATCAAATACAAATCCTAGTGTAATGCAATAATTAAAATTAAGACCTCAATATGTGGGTTTAAAAGCTGATTTGGCTTAGCAGAAGAGAGGAGAACTGACTGGAGGGTAGATCTGTAGAAGATAAAATATGCAGGTAGAAGCAGGAAAACAAAAAGGGTAGAAAATACAGAAAAAAGCATAAGAAACATATGGGACATAGTAAAGAGGTCTAAAAATTTGAGTCCCAGAAGTAGAGAAGAGAGAGAATATCTAAGAAACTATTAAAGGGATAATGGTCATATAATTTCCTAAACTAAAGAAAGATATCAAGCCACAGAATCAGGAAGTACTATGAGCACCGTGGAAAGTTAAACACAAATAAAATCACATCTACATACAGTATAATAAGCCTGCTGATAACGAATTATAAAGAGCAAAATGTTTTTAAAATACAGTGGTAGGGGAGGTAATAACTAACAAAGGAACAGCAGTAAGACTAACAGATGACTATTCAACAGAAATACATAAATAATGAAAGCCAGAAGACAATGGAATGAAATTCTTTTCAAAAGTAAAGGTAAAACAAACACATTTCCAGAAACACAAAAATGGAGTCAGTTACCAGCAGACTCATCCTCTAAGAAAAACTAAAGGGACATCTTAATGTAGAAGAAAGTAATACCAGAAGGATACAAGGAAATGCATGAGGAAATGAAGGGTCAAAGGAAGAATTAACCACTGAGTAAATCTACATCAGTATTAACTACACACAATAATGCTGTATTGTGAGAATTGACATATACGTAGATTCAAATGCATAAAAAGGATAATACAAAAGCTAAGAAAAAGCAAATGACATTAAGGTGTTCCAAAATCTTATCATTTTTTGGAAGTGATAAAACTGTAAGTCAAGAACTTATAGGGGCAAATGTTAAACATTAAATAATAGTAAAATAATATATATCTAAGAATATGATAGGATGAATATTGAATATAAAAATACTTAGTTAGTCAAAAGACAAATGCCAGAAAGAAAAGAGCACACTAAACAGATAGGAAAAACAGAAAACAAATAAATACCATATGAGTATCAATGAAAATCTAACTATATCAGTAATCAAATTAAATTATGGACTAAATATACCTAAAGAAAAAAAAGTCAGACTGTATTACCCAAAAAAAAAAAAAAATCCAACTATATGTTGCTTACAAGAGACACACCTTAATATAAAGACACAGAACATTCAGAAACACTAAGCAAAAGAAAGTATAGTTGTACAAAATCAAAGTAGACTTCAAAACCTACAACATGAATAGAGATAAAGGAGGCTATATCATGACAATAAACCTGAAAAATCTAATAATTCTAAATGTATATGGGCCTAATAACCTAAATTAATAACACAACAGAACTGAAAGAATAGAAAAATCTACATAGTTGTAGACTTTAACATAACTCTTACAATAATAATAAAACAAAAAAAACTTGAGCAATTTCCAAAGTGCTTTCGAGTAGAAATGATTGGTAGGTTAGTTATATATTTTATCTATGTATCACAAACACTAAAGGCCGGAAACCAGCGGAACAACATTTTTAAAGTGCTGAAAGAAAATCAATCTGTCAAGCTAAAATTCTTTATCAAATAAAAAGATCCTTCAAATTGAAGGCAAAATAAAGACCTCCTCAGATAAAGGAAAGGGAAAATGCTTCACCACCAGACCTGCGCTACAAGAAATGCAAAAGCCAGGTTTTCAGGCTGAAGGGAAATGATACCAGAGGGAAAACTGGATTTTCAAGAACAAATGAAGAGCTTTAGAAATGGCAATTAGTTAGATGAAAATGAAAGACTTTCTTTCTCTTCATTTATTTAAAAATGCATATTATGGTACAGGAGATATATGAGAAATATCTGTATCTTCTGTTCCATTTTACTGTTAACCTAAGACTGCTTTAAAAAATAAAGTCTATTAAGAAAAATTTTTTAAATTTTACAAATGCATATGGCTGTTTAAAATAAAAAGTATACAATTTTCCTAGGGTGTTTATAAGGTATGTGGATGTAATACATATAAGAAATAAAGAGCAAAGTTGATGGTGGAGGATAAACTGACCTATATATTTATAAGGTTTTTATATTTTACATGAAGTGGCACAATATTAACTTGAAGTATACTGTGAAAAGTTAAGTTTCTATACTATAACCCCCAGAATGAATTTAAAAATAATAATAATGCAAAGGGGTTAGCTAGAAGCCAACAGTGAAATTGTGAAAAATGTTCAAATGATAATAATAATAATAATCATTAGGAAAAGGAAGTTAGGATCAGAAGAAAAATCCAAGGGGATAATCAGAAATAAAAAATAAAATGATAACCTAAAAACAATTGTATCAGTAATTTTATTAAATATTGGCAAAATAAGCATGCCAGCTAAAAGATATAGAGTATTAAGAAAGATTTTAAAATATCACAAGGAGACATGACAATTGTAAATGTTTATGTACTTAAAAATCATCCTCAAAAATCTTAACAGAATTAAATAGACAATCCCAGAGTCATAATATCAGTAATTGATTGAACAACTAGACAAAAAAAAAATCAGTAGATATATAGAGGATCTGAATAACACTATTAACCACTTAACCAAATTGGTATTTATAAAACATTACATCCAACAACTTCAAAAATACATATTCTTTTTGATTGCACATAGTAGGTTCACAAAGACAGGCCATATTAGAAAAGAATTGTATAAAAATCTAGGAAAATAAAGGCAAGGTAAACCCAAAGTAAGTAGAAGAAAGGAATTAATAAAGATAATAGTAAAAATCAATGAAATACTAAAAAGAACAAATAATATTTAAAAATTAACAAAGCCAAAAGTTGTTTCTTTAGAAATTTTTTTTAATTATAAATTCTTAGATAAAAATGTCAAGAAAAAAAGAACAGAAATCACTGATATTAGGAATGAAGGAGATCCTATAGATAGTAAAATGATAATAAGAGAATATCATAAACTTTATGCCAACAAATTTGACAACTTAGGTGAAATTTATTACACACAAACATAGGTATGAACTTATTCTTTATACAGCTGTGTGCGTGATATTGTAATATAATAAGAAATATGTATTTGGTCATTGTCCCTGCTTTCTAGCACAGAGCTATAGGGGTGAGAGGTAGCACCTTATGTTATTCGTAATAAGCCCCTTTCAACCATACCTGAGTTTATGCTAGTGAGGTGACTCCTAGAGGATGGGGACTGGTTGCTAGACAAGCCAACAATGTGATTATAGGGTAACAACATTTAGCCCCACCCCTGACTTCCTGGGAGAGGAGAGGGGCTGGAGGTTCACTGAATCCCCAATAGCCAATGATTTAATCAATCAGGTTTACATAGTGGAACCTCCATAAAAACCCTGAACAACAGAGTTTGGAGAGCTTCTGGGTTGATGAGCACATCACAGTTTCAGGAGGGCGGTGCATCTGAGAGGATATGGAAGTGCCACACCCCTTTCCCCTATCTTGCCCTACGCATCTCTTTCATTTGGCTGTTTATGAATTGTATCTTTTATAATAAACCAATAATAGTAAGTAAAGTGCCTTCCTGAGCCCTGTGGGGACGGCAGTCTTGTGGGACTGAGCCCTCAACCTGTGAGGTCTATGCTAATTCCAGGTGGTTAGTGTCAGAATTAAATTTCCAGACTCCCAGTTGGAGTCCACAGACAATTGGAGAATTTCTTGGTGTGAAAAACCCACAAGTTTGCTATCAGAAGTGCTGTGAGTGTAAAGAACCTTTTTTTCTGTGTGTGCATGCACACACGAAGTCTGAGCACAAAATTCATTTATGTTTCATATACACCTTATGAATGTAATATGAAGGTAATATTTTTGATAATTTTGTGCATGAAACAAAGTTTGTGTACATTGATCATAAGAGAGCAAAGGTGTAGCTATCTCCGCCATCCATGTGGACAACCTGTGGTTGTTCGGCATCACCATTCCTGACTTAAGTTATATGCTACTGAGAAGCAATCACTTTCTTATATTTATTTTTGCATGACTACTTAACAGTAAAAAATATGATATATCATTAATACTGTGAAAAAATAATGTGTTCAGGGTAACTAAGCAACATAGTAGAATCATCAGATTTTTTTCTGAAATCAAGCTTGTCTCTCAAATCACATAGATGTGCTTGCCCTTTTTCCCCCCCCATTCTCGCCTGGCCTACTGATCACCAAGACTTAACTTACTGCCAAGACTCAGCATTTATGTCCGAGGCGTTATTTTAGGCACTGGATAAATGTAGTGAACAAAACATACAAAACTCCCTGCCATGTGGAGTTTGCCATTAATTGTCAGGAAAGAGAAGTTTCCTATAGATTATTCAGTGCTAGAATATAGTAGCATACCTTTTCTTCACAAGCCTAGGATTTCATTTTTGTAGGTGTCCTCACATGGCAATACTTTGTGAAGTTCCTCTGTGTTAAAAATATAGATTTATTACAATAAGATACTGTTTATGAATAATTGTGATTGAGGCTCAAAATCAGTTCCTAATTGCTTCAATTTTCTCAGTGGGACTGAGACAGATAGACTTAAAGATACAAAAATTTAAGTGATTACAGTGTGTCCTCCCGCCTTTCTATGGGATCCTATACAAACCACACAGCCTCCCTCTGCTCCTCGTTCTAGAAGACCAACTAGATATTCAGAGAGATGACATAATTCTACAATAAATTGCCTTCTGATCCTTCTAATGGTTTCTACATCCTCAAGGTGTCCACACTTGGTATAGCACAGGTCTTCTTTGCTAATCTCAGTCAAAGCTCTGTTATTTCTGATGCTGAAGGGACCCCCTCTCACTTCTCACTGGCATCCTTGTTCCCAATACCTGACTGCAGCTCTCATTTGCTTTTGGGCTTAGACGGTCAACCCCGTGGCCCTCTGCTACAGAGTCATCTCTGCTTGCCCTGTGTCCTCCCTAGAGAACACACCCTTTAGTTAATACCCTGTCACTTTCTCTGTTCCTTGTTGGAAACTTTTAGATCCCTTTTATTCCTTATGCAGGCCCTGGGGGACCTGCAGCTCTATGTCAATCCCAACCACCTAGGCACTTTTTTCAGAAACTTCTGCTCCCAGAGCCATGCCAGCTGTGAGTGTCTCTCAGGAGGTATGCATCTTTTGAAGCTGAACTGGAAGAAGACCCCTGCAAAACAAAGAGTTCCTACCTGGCAGAGTCTTTTAAGTCCGATGTTAGACCACAGATGGGATAAAAACAAGGATGTGAATGCTTACAGGAAATAAACTAAATGTCCAAGAAGAAAGAAAGTGTATCAAGAGGTGGTGTTGGATTTTGTCCCCTTTCTTTCTCTCCTTCTGCCCACCCCACAAAGATATACAGCAGATCTGAATATCTGAAAGGTAACGCAGCATATTGAACAGAACAAAAGAATCCATTCTAAAACCCCATTTGGTAATACAGGTTTTTCAGACTCAGTATTTATTTTGAGGCAGTATTATGTTCCAGGAATTATACTAGGTGGTTTCCCATACATCATCTCTTAGCAATCTCTTGAGGTAGGAATGAACTTCCCCATAGTCAGGATGAGGAAACTGAGACCCACAGGATTAAATGACTTGCCCAGAGATACCAAATTTAGTAATGATAAAATCTGGCCTGAAAGCCTACCTTTCTTTCTGACTCTCAGGGATAATTGCCTCAACCTTCTCTTTTCATCATACTTCAGATTAGACAATAATCTTTTAAGAAACAAAGACATTTTACAATTAACAGTGTATTATTTTTTAGCTTCTGCTTATAGAATACCAAAATAATGCACGTATTTGTTGAAGGGGAAACATGAAACTTAGGAAACTGAGGAGGCAGAATTCTTAAGGTAGGGACTTTATTTATCACATAAATGGAGCTATCAATTCCTTGTGAGTGTCCCCTCTCAAGACACAACTTCTCCTGTCATCCAATTTCCTGGCTTAAACCCCACCCTCTGGTAGGCAGCAGTTAGGAACCCTTCTTGAATAGTCATTTGTGCCCAAGAGGGCTGATATCCACTGCTCAGCTTTTAGCCCTGACCTCTGCAATAAAGGTAGGGACTGTTAGGTGCTTGGATTGGCTTCCAAGGCCCACGGGAAAATTGGCACCTGTGTGCACAAAACCCTTTCTACCAGAGAAGGTTCTCCTTAACCTAGGTGGTTGCTATGGACTGAATGTTTATGTCCACCCCCAAACCCCCAGATTCATATGTTGATGCCTAATCCCCAATATAAGGGGTATTAGGAGGTGGGGTCTTTGGGAGGTGATTAGGTCATGAGGGTTGGGGTCTTAGCAAGTGAGATTAGTGCCCTTACAAGAAGAGACATGAGAGAAATGATATCTCTCACATCTCTCTGCTGTCTGCCATGTGAGGATACAAAGAAGACAGTTATATACAAACCAGGAAGTGGAACCTCACCAGATACCAGATCTGCCAGCACCTTAATTTTGGACTTCACAGCCTCCAGAACTGTGAGAAATAAATATTTGTGGTTTAAACCACCCAGTCTGGGGTATGTTGGTTATAGCAGCCCAAACAGACTAAGATAAGAATAGCCTGAGCCTACAGAAGTAGAGATTGAACAAATCAGAGATTTCATAATATTTTTTTTTCTCTGGGAACACAATCCCCTTATAATATGTAAGCCATTATTTTGTTTTGTTTTGTTTTGTTTGTCTTTCAGACATTTGAATTTCAAGCACATTTTTCAAGAATAACTTGCTTAAAAAACTTTATGGATGAATCCATAAAGAATGCTACTAACAATTGATCCATCATAGACATGCTTCTGAAGACTTTTCTGGAAATCAGATGTAGAGAAATCTAAATCACAGCAATCAATGCATTAAAGAGTATATTATTAAGGAAGTCAGTGGTTACTCCACCAATAAAATAAAAACTTGTTTCTTAAAGAAAGAAAATTATATCCTACCTAATTCATCTTATTTGTAAATATAAATTTCTTTTATATATTGGACCATCTCAAAGCAGGGATGTCACAGATGGTGGGCTGGTACCAAAAAGAAAACTATACCAAGTTCCTCTGGGGATTCTTTGTCATGGTCCATCATGAGGAAGTAGTGTGGGTGATTTTGACTTGGCTAGCAACAGAGGTAGAAAACATGCCCAAGATCAGAACTGAACATTCATTCACAAGGGACAGGAGAAGGTACAAGTATAGAACACATACACTAAAACCTGCCAACATTTTTCACTAACAAGTTTCTGAAAGGATGGGATTTCATCCTGGACTGGGTAAAGAGAAAAAGGCCAAGCCAAATTTTTTTCTCTGATGTAAATGTGCAGCTTCCAGGAATTCCAACAGGAGCCGCCCCTATGACTCCAAGGTCAAAATCCACAACTCAGGGGATTTCTGTTCAAGCAGAGCCAGCAAAGAGTGGGTGTTTTCTCTAGGGACAAGTTCAATGTCCTGAAGTTGTTAGAGATTGGGAAGAAAAGACCCTATCAAAAGACAAAATTACAACAAGTTTAGTTTAAAGATCTCAATTGGCTATATTGCAATTCTAGAATCAGACAACACTTCATTCCATAAAATAGAGTAAGTATTCCAATGAGTCAAGCAGAGGAGGTTGACTTTATAGACCAAAAAAGGGCTGAACAAAGCAGAAACAAAGAACAAAAAACAGATTGGTCATTTCAAAGTTACTTTCCTTGTAAGGTGGGGACAGAGTGACAAAATAACGGAAAAATAACTGATTGGTTAAGGCTTAAAACACAGGGAATTTCTCTATCAAGCCAGTTGAAGACTGAAACTGGCCCATTTGGGAAATTGGCTGTCATCTCTCTCCTGATTTCTTAAAAGGTTAGACAACTTGATTTCAGTTTGGTAACATGGAACTTCAGCATAAGTGACTTCATTTTGATTTTTAGTGTGGTCTGTTAAGCCTAGTACAGGAGCTTTGTCCAAAACAGTGGCCTCCTGTAATTTTTATTTAACAACAACCACAGACAATATTGGGGTTATTGAGACTCAAGAAGACAAGCTTCTCAATTCAAACTTCATCCCATTGTATCATTTGAAATGGATTTGAGATTTTTGCATTACAAACACACACACACACACACACACATGTCGCCATTTAAACATCCCAGGATGCCAGAAGATTCAGAAATTTCATCCAAGAATGCAGATTTTAGTCTCCCTCTTCCCTGGACTATGACCTAAAGACAGTTCCTCATTTCATTCCCCAACTGTCCACTTACTACATCTCCCTGCAGGTTGTTGGTTTATTTTGGTTAAGTAAACAAACATGACACTTAATTACATGGCCCATTCGGTTTGACATCATCATCTGCAAATGGCTTGCTTTGAGATCCAAATCAACCAATGGGGACCTGAAAAATGCTCTCCTGCAGGATCTCTCCTTCTATGCCATATATGGCCTGAAGTTGAGAAACCAGATCAACTGTGTGAGTGCTATTTCAGCTCAGGTTTTCCTCTTCTCTGGAAAATGCAGAGAATTGGAGGCACCATTCCCCACTGACCCAAGGCAGGAAATTGTGACTGTCAGTGATAAAGCGAACTCACAGACAGTGTCTGAACTGGGATTAATACACACTAATGCATGGTGGGCAACCATCATCCAAATTCAATAGCTACAATTTATGAAAAGAAAGGGCCATTTATGGGGGGGTGGGGGAGGAGAACACTGAGGCATCTAGGAATCTGAGCAGTGTTTGAACTTTTCCCTTTAACAAGGATCTGTTTTTCTAAAAACCCAACTCCTTCAAATTAGTTGGGTCATTGTTCCCTTGGAAGTTTTATTTCTCTATGGGGAGAATTTCCAACATGCAGTATTACTTCTTTTCATTCCTAATTGTGATGCCTCCTGCTAATTGAAAGCTAGGCCTTGGGGTTTTCAGAACACTAATTTGTGATGCTAAAACCTTTACCCATCATAAATTATTTCATTGTTCAACAAGGATGTAAAATAATTAATTGGCTATTTGGCAGATAAGTTCAGCATTTTCAGGATCTGTTTTATAAGAAATTTTATTGATGAAAATGTGTCTAAAGCTTTAGCAATGCACTTGGCTTTAGCATTTGGCAGCAAGGAGACAAAATCTTAAAGCCAAAAAGCTCCCCAGGGCATGAGGCAAAGTACAATTTTGCATCTATATTCCTGCTGTAGGTCATTAGGGGTCTCCTTTTACAGACAATTGGCAAAAGGTTTCAGTGGCTGTTTTATGATCCGTTTTGATTTTGTATATGAGCAAATCTCACGTTTGGGCTGTGAGACATACCCATGTTTTACCGCATTGCCCTTAAACGATTTTTCAAGAAGTTGCATTAACTCTTAAAATTGACAAGAATAAATAGAGGCACCATAAATTTTTAAAGTTGAAGTCATAGGCATCACATGCTAACTTACTTATTGTTAGGCTGTTGGGAATGGGGATGTTTGACGTATTTTTTTTAAGACAGAGAAAAAAAAATGCTCAAATTCATCATCAGCAAATATACCTGGCTATCACTGAACCTATGAATTTTAGGAAATTACACTGGGTCTCTATGACACCAACACAACCAGCCCAATCCAGCAAATCTCTCAGGAGGAAATCCCTGTAACAGATTGTTTAGTCATGGATAGACCTGGTATTTAAGTTGACTTTGGGTAAACTGACACCAATTGGCTTCTTCATTGTAAACTCCTCTGTACCATGTACAAAGCTGGCTCACAGAGACACCATGGAAGTGCTTGTTTACTACATTTGTGCTTTCAATAAGCACTCCATTTTGTTATAAACATACATCAAGGAAGGCAAAAAATGATAAAGGCAGTGTTTCCTCATTGAATGAGGCCCACTTGCTGTAACAATGTGGGTTTATAATAAACATTTCCAGGATAAATCTTCTATTTCCACATTCAAGTTCATTCTCCAAAATTAGCCTGATTGGGGGGAGATGCCGCTGGAAAGGAGCAGCATCTCCTTCAAAGAGTGCAAACAAGGAGGTTACACATTTGTGGGTCTAATTTTCATTGTATTGTAACCAACACCAGAAGAACAACTGAGAAAAACTGACTGTCAGGCACAGTATCAACATCTCTCTATTACTAACATAACGGAGCCCTGGATACATTTTCACACTAGCCCTTCTTTTCAAGAATTCATGACTTGGCTTTAAGGAGTTATCCTGAGACCAAAATTGCTATATGAGGCTTCAGGCCAGAAGCAATTTATTAAGAAATTTTGAAAAATAATGACTAAAAAATCTCAGGAAAGTAAATATCAATAAGAGAAAGTACTGCTTTTTCTGGTTCTTTACGTACATACACAGCATCTTGTATATCGTTGTAACATTTAAGGTAAGGGCCTCAGCTCTTCCTGCTCTTACTACTCAAATATTATAATCCTCTGACTCTGCTTATACCGGGGAGGTGTTTCTGGGACTTACTGTCTTACGCATTGTAAAATACAGCATTGTTTGTGTACTTTTTACTCCTCTTATCAGGAATTTTATGAGCTTAAGAAAATTCTCCTTAAGGGATGAATCAGACACACTATGTTTTTAGGTCAGCGCTGTGAGATAATGAGACGGTGGTGGTGTTGGGGAAATCTATCAAAATGCGAATGACCTCCCAGCCCCATACCAATGATTTTAATGTATGTAACTAAATCTTAACATCATACAAATAAATAAGGAAATTGTTCTTAGGGTAGAATGGAATACCTTCTTGGTGGCAAAGGCAAAGATGGTCTCATCTGGTTTTTTTTGACAGACATAGATTAGAAAAAGAGAGAGAGAGAGAGGACAGCAAGCTATACTGAGTTATATTAGCCAGGGTTCTTCAGAGAAGCAGAGCCAATAGGATAGGTAGACAGGTAGACAGACAGATCGATCACTTGATACAGATACACAGATAGATAGATACATCTCTAACTCCATCTCTGTCTATCTCTGTTAAGAGATTTATTTTAAGGAATTGGTTCACAGAATTGTGGGGGTTGGCCTTTCTGAAATCTGTAGGACAAGCCAGTGGGTGGAAGTTTAGGCAGGGTTTCTATGTTATGGATTTGAGGCAGAATTTCTTCTTGTCCAGAAAACCTCAGTTTTTGCTCTTAAGGCCTTCATCTGACTGGATGAAGCTGACCCACACTATGGAGGGTAATCTTTTTTACTTAAGGTCAACTGGTTGTAACAGCAACACCTAGACTAGTGTTTGACCAAACAACTGGACACCATAGCCTGGCCCAATTGACACTTAAAATCAACCATCACATGAGTGTTTTGTGGGCTTTATAAAGGAAGCTGAAGACAGGGAAATAATGTGAAAGGAGTATAAGAAATCTTCCACCCTTCTTCCATAATTAAAGAGTGACAAGATTCAGGGAAGTCAGTCAAACTATGTGGTAACCTTTACAGTCACTTTGGTTTGGGACATGGAAAGGAACAGATTTGAGGTAAAATTAAGGTTTTGCTCCAGGAAATACTCAGCCAAGAACTGTGGGTTCAGGCAACCACTCTTCTTATTTTCGTCAATCTCAAAGAAAGCTTCCCTTTCTTGTAGTTGTGCCTCTGAGAGAATTCTCTGGGGTGTGTTGAGGGCTTCTGACCAAGACTTCCCTCCCTGTCTTGCATCTGAGGGGTAGGAACAGCAGTGCTGTGGCTGCATCCAGGTCCACACACATTAATCACTTCAGTGAAGTAAAGCCAGGCATCTTGGTCAAATCAATGGTCAATCAACTTCAAAATATCAGAACAACATGTTGGATGGAGTTGATCATATTCTGGTGAGTAAACCTACTTGACTTGTTCATTTAGGAAAAAAGTTTGAAATGTGCTCAGTCTTAGTCATGGGCTGCTTAGGGTGTTTTCCTTTGAAACGGCTCCTCATAGGGGACTCCCTATTTCCAAAACTGCAGGAGACGTGGGCTAAGTGACACCCGTCCCTGAATAAATTGCTGCATTGATTTTTCTATGAGTAAAATATCATAAATTCAAATAACCTCTTCAGAACATTTAAGGCACAGGAAGTGAATCATAAAAAAAAACTGCAACCTCTGGATTATGGAAAAATTTTTTTAAAAACCTCATTAATTAGTGGGAAGGTAAACTTGAAAAATCTGAGTTAATATTATTTTGAAAAGAAATATTATTTATGACTTTGAAGTTCTTTCAAGTATAATGACTTTAAAGTATTGCTTAATCCAGTTCTTTTGTGAATGTGTTATTTTAAAAAAATACATGAGAATAAAGTGAAATCATGTGTATGGAGCTGCTATGGCAAAGTGATGTATGGTAATTTAATTATTTCATGTTTTTCTGATGTTTGTTTGCTCATTAGCAAAAGAATGACTAGGACATTTTCTACTAAAGCAAATCTGAACATTTTAAAATGGGTGTTTGTCATATTGTTCTCTCTCTTTTGCGTGTGTTGGACTGTACTTCATAATTTAAGATTAAACTAAAATTTAAAATTAATTTTCCTCATGAGAAAGATAGCTTGGTGTTCTTGAACTCTGAGATTTTTTCCTCCAGGGAGCACCTGATAAGACATTTTGGTCTCATAGGGATAGAACTTATCCTGTGAACATCCCCCTTACCACCACCACCACACACACACACACACACACACACAACCTGGCAAAGAGGGTTAGTTGGAGGCTGTGCTGAGGCCTTTCCTAAGAGGGGACCACACACCAGAGAGTGGGGAGAAGTGTGGGGCATTTGCTTATTGCACAATTTGTAATCTTACTTGCACCCAGGGACCCAACCCTAGCAGGACCTCATCAGACGGCAATGATTCCATGAATCCTGTGGATCTGGAAATGAAGGAGTTCTGTACCCTAAAAGCCACAACTAGCACCTCCTAATCAAGCCTCAGAGGCAAACATTACTCCAAGCCCCCCAGGCCTGACCAAATTTGGGGAACTAGCACACTCTGGTAACAGTGTGGCAGAGGGACCAATAGTCAGTCTACGACAAATGGATGACCTGGACTATATAAACCATCAGTTCCGATGCAATCCAAGAGAAAGAGAGGAAACCAGAGATTTTAAAAGGCTGTTGTTAGACTTCCTAACACTTTGGTAAATGACAGACACACTTAAAGGATTTGTTTTAATTTAGAAAAAAAGAAATCAACATTTTGATACCTTGAATATTATGTACCATTTCATATCTGTTACACCTATAGTGTACTTTAATGTGTTTGCAAACAGTTGCTTTCTTCCACAATAATCTGGTTGATAAGACAACCCTTTTTCCCTCCACTATTAGCCTACCAAGAGACTTTATTTAGATTCCACCAGTTTTTCCGCTAATGTCATTTTTTGTTTGTCAGGATCCAACGCAGGATCCAGAGTTGCATTTAGTTGTCATGTCTTCTTAGTTTCCTCCAATCTGTGACTTTTCCTTAGTCTTTCTTTGTCTTTTATGACATTCGCACTGAAAAGTAATTGGTCAGTTTTTCCATAAAATGCCCCTCAACTCAGTTTGTCTGATTATTTTCTCATGATTAGATTGAAATTATCCATTCTTTACAAAAATACCACATAGGTAATGTTTTGTGCTTCTCAGTGTATCATATCAGGGAGTATACAATGTTCATATGTCTTATTTTTGGTCATGTTAAGCTTGCTCATTTGGCTGAGGTGGTATCTGCCAAGTTTCTTGGCAATAAAGTCACTATTTTTTCCTTTGTAATTAATAAATATCTTGGGAAAGATATTTTGATGCTATACAGATATTCGGTTCCTCCCTAAACATTTACCCATTAATTTAAGGATCCATTGATGGTTCTTACCTGCAACAATTATTACTGTGGTGTTTACCTGATGTCTATTTCCCTCATTCCTTCCATGTTTACTGATTGGAATTCTCTGTAAAGAAGAACCGTGCCTTATCCCGTGTATTTATTTATTCAGTTAATTTATATCATTGTGAATTTGTCAATATGGATATTTTTTTCTTGTTCTTTCGGCTACAATTCAATACTATTTATTTATTTTACTACTCAAACTATTCTAGCTTTGATCATTTGAATATTTTCAGTTCCAGTGATCTCTGTGTCCTTTCAACTTGACCCCATTCTCTCTGGAGCACTTCCTTACATTCAGGTTCCGTAACATGTTCCACGTTCATCTTATATTTTCCTGTCTCAATCCTCGAATCAACCACTTCTCCGAGCAGCCCTGCCTGGTTCCTTTTATTGGAAAATGTTATTTAGAAACTAAGAAGTAGGCACAGACAATCCTTTTTTTATAGAAAGTTCAGAAACTTTTTCTCCTCAGCCTTTAAATATTATCATTTGAGCCACTTGGAACGTGTACTATGCTGTAAAATGTCTCTTTTTCTCCTCTCATTGCAACTATATTGTCCATTCATTCAACCAAAAATGGCTGATTGAATTGCTTTGTCCCAGTACCACAGCCGGAACTGGGTAATAAAATAGTGAAGAAGACAGTTGCAGTGCCTGCCCTTGTGAGGTTCACAGACTACTGGGGGAGCTAGACTTTGGAATTACAATGCAGTATGATGAGTACATGGATGAGTATGTCAGCTTCACACAGAAGGAGCGCCTTGCCTAGAGTCGGGCAGAGTAAGGGTGGAAGGATAAGAAAAGCTTTTAGGAATAAATCCTATCTAAGCCAAATCCCAAAGGATGAATAGGGGTTTGTCTCAAAAAGAGAGTAGCAGTGAGGTAGAAAGTGTGGAAAGAGAAAATATTCCAGGCATGGATGAAAGTCTGCACGAAGCAAAACATATCTCAATCTGGAAACTAAGAGAAGTGGCGAATGGCAGCAGAGGAGTAGGAAAAGGTACAGCCAGAGGACAAAGCAGCAGCCAGATCAGGATGGGCTTTGTTAAGCAGATTTAAGAGTCTGCATTTCTTCTAAGAGCCACGGAAAGCCACTGAAACCTTTTTAAGCGGGAAAGTGGCATGATCAGATTTATACTGTAGACAGATCACTCAGGCTAACCTGTGAAGCATGGATTCAAGGGGAAAACAGCCAGCAACTGTTTTAGCAATTAGGGGACATGATGTAACCTAGAGGATGGAGAGAAATGAATGGATTCTAGCAATATTTAGGAGGTGAAATCAGCAGGACGAGATGATTTATTGAACGGGAGAGATGAGGAGGAAGCAGAGTTCACAGGAGAGTACAGTCTAATTGTGTTGTTGAATGTCCCTCCATTTGCCTTTGTCTGATTGTTTCCCCTTGATTGGTTTCAGGTTATACATTTTCTGTAGGAATATGACATAAGTGATCTGTGTCCTTCATCAAGAGGCATGTGAGTCTAGTTGGCTCCATTTTTAGTGATGCTAACTTTAATCACTTAGTTAAGGTGGTGTTTGCCAAGTTTCTCCACTCTAAAGATACCTTTTGTAACTTTCTCATTAATAAATAATTTGTGGGAAGAGGCTGTGAGACTAAGGATACAATTACCTAACAAACTTTCAATAACTTTATTTTCCACTGATAATTCTTGCCCAAATCAATTATTTTTATGATGGTGGCAAAATGGTGAATTCTATCATTTCTTCTATATTTATTAGTTTTTTATCTGACATTTAATAAATAAATGAACAAAAACCAAAACTTTTTCCTTCTTTATTATTTATATTTATTACTTATTTATATTTTTTAAGTATCAGCATGGATTCTCAATTCTTTTGTTCAATGTACTATAATTCATTACTGTCAATAATTATTCGTTTGCTCAAATGTTTCTTGATTTAACTGGTGGAAGCCCCTTTAAGCAGGCTTCAGTGTCCTTTTCATATGGACCACTTTCTAATTTTCTCACACAAAAGACTCATTGTTTACTTTCCCTGCTCTAGGCCTATGATCAACTATTTCTCCACTGAACTCTATTTTTTTTTAAGAAAAGAATAGTATTTAGAAACCCAGATCTGAGCACTAGGTATGCTTAATCATTTTTGACTCTTTGAAAAATTATTTTTGTGAATCCATTGAGGCCTAGGGAAAAGGTGTATACTTCCAGAGAGAATTTGCACTGGATTTTTTGTCAAGAATCTAGAGAGATTACCAATTAAGAATATTTTAGACTAAATTCATGGCATGCTTATTTTGGAGCCACCAAAGTAACAGGACTCTGGGACTGTCATTTCCTGATCTCTCTATTAAGCTGTCTTTACTAATTGCCTACTGATTATTATTTTCTACAATACCCTGAAGGCACAAAATGATCCACAGTTTTCAGTTTGTTCTTTTTTTTTTTTTTTGAGGCCAGTCTTTGAGGTTTCTTTTGGGGCCTGAGAGGGTTCTTACCTCCCTCCTTGGTTCTCTCTGGTAAACTAGCTGACCTATGATTTTGATTATTACTCTTAATTAAGGGTGCTATTATTTTCAAGAGTGCCCATAGGGTTGAACTTCCAGACATTCTATTTTAAATAAAATCAACTCCTTTGGGGACAGCTTCAAAGCTCTTCTTCCTAAAAGTCCAATATATTTATTGATAAAGGTACTCTTTAAGTTTTTTTAATTGCTTTGTTTTGTTTTGTTTTTTGATTGCTAATGTGAATAGGATTTTTCCACTATATTAAATGATTATGTCAATTATACAGAAAACTACCAATATTGGTAACTGTATTATATCTGTTCACCTTATGAACTCTTATGAATTTAATAACTTTTCAGTTCTCTTAAGATGTTGAGCTATGAAATCAAATTATCTGCAAATAATGATTATTTTCTATCCTTCCTGCTGCATTATCTTCAAGTACAAAGTTCATTATCATTATCATCTTATTTGTGATGTTGGGTGTATAATTGAGGCACTTTGCAGATAATCGATATCCAAAACCCATTTATTTAACATAGCTAAAGAAATATTACATAGTTTTATGATTTTAATGATGCAGATAATGTAATGTGGCTCCCAGCAATATAGTTTTCATGTGCAGATACAGAACCCAGCTTGCCATACAGCAAGTCCTTCAGGCACACTTCCCTAAATGTAAATGAAGAATGAAGAAGGCAGCTGGAAATGATTTTCATGCAAATCTAATTTTTTAAGGGCTTTGGTGAGCCTTACTCATGTTGTCCAAGCATCTGCAACAAAAATTTAAGGTCAAGCTGGCCTTATTTAGACCCTTCCTCTTGCCAAAAACTATGTGTATTTGCTTGAGGTATAGAACCCAATTTAATATTAGCCAGAGTCAAATCTAATTAGAAGGACAGACTAACTGGAAACAAAATATCAACTATTCTAGGATCAAGTACACCTATTTTAAATATCTAATATTGTAGGGTGAAGAGCCTTTCTTTACTCCCAAGGTTAGTAGTATAATACTATGGCAATGCACTTACGCTGTCTCCAATCAGGCAAACAAGGGTTTGAATCTCAGCTCTGTCACTCACTAGCTGTGTGACCTTGGGCAATATACTCATATTAGTTAAGATCAGGCTTGATTCTAACTCAAAATATCTCTGTCATAACTAGATAACTTCATTTCTCTCTCATGTGAAAGTCTAGACTTAGTTATTAAGAGAGTGGTATAAAGTCTCAGTCTCAGAGTGGCTTCAGGGACAGCTTTGCCATCCAGAGGGTATGGTGCACCTTCTCAAGTTCAAGATGGCATCCAGGGCCTCAAGCATCATATCTGCATTTCAGATAGGACAGAGAGAAAAAACAAAGAAGAAAAGGGCTGTCAAGGAGAATATGACTGTCTTTTAAAGAAGGTTCCCTAAAGCTGCCACACAACACTTTCATATATTGATATATCCTATTGACCATAACATAGCCATATGACAACAACTAAATGCAGAGAAGCTGGGAAGCGTAGTCTTTACCCTACATGGTCAGCTAAAAATCAGAGATTTTATTTGGGAAGAAGGAAATAATGGATATTAGTAGACATCTATTTGTTTTTGTCATTATGTTTAACTTCTATTTGCCTCATTTTTCTTGTCTGTAAAGTAAGTATAATAATAATAATCTCACAGTGTTGTTGTAAAGATTAACTTAACCTACATAGTATTTATAAGATGCTTAACCTAATATCTTACATAGTAAGCATTCGATAAATTTCGGTTATGATTGCCAAAAAAAACCACCTCAGTAGTACACTTTTATTAGTCTCTACTACAAATATGATATTTTTTAATAATAGATACAAAAAATCTGAGGAAGCATTGTGAATATCAGAACTTTACAGCTAAAAGTGATGATTTGTGTTGTGCAAACTCACAATTGCATACAGTGAGCAAACTAAAATCTAGGAAGATAGTGCCTTTGCCTTTGTTCATACAGATTTGCCAAGTGAATGACAAACTGGACCTAGAACCCCACGCCTCCTACTTCATATTCCAAAACTCTTTACCCTTGACCCAGCTCCCTTCCCTGCCATTGTGGCAGATACTTGAATAATGGCCAAAAAACTGGAACACTTTGAAACATAAAAATTTCCCACTAAAATATTAAACTGAGCGAGGGTGCCAGAAAACTCTGCATGTATAGTACACAACTTCACACTATTGATTAAGATATTCTTGCTGTTTAATTAAAACCTAGGAAGAGGCAATAATTACGTTTATTAGGGTTAAGTTTTTAAACTTTGTCTTATCTCCATGGGTTATTCATTATTCATCCAGTCTTCACACTATTTCAGTTAAAAATGTGAGAAAACAACCAGTGTGATCAAGTTAAATTTATGCATATTTCATTTGGTCATTCTATTGTAGGAAAAATGTTAGTTTTACTGTCCAAGAGAAAGGAGTTTTAAATATAACCGTTTTATTGAATCTAAAATATAATGACTAAGACCTTTAAATATGAGTTTCTATAAAAGATGCATTCCTTTTACAGATTCACAGGGCTAAATTCTCTCCTAAAAGAGGAATGAGTGTTCTTTGCCATGGAGACCTCAGTCTGGATGAGAGTCTCATGTTCTTATCCAGTAGCAACTACTTGCTGACTGGATCCCTCTGACAGAGAGGGCCAAGGGATTCTCAGAACAGCAAGATATACTAAGACCCTGGAGACGTTTAGGAATGGTGGGCATGAGGAAGAAGGCAGTGAGGGAAAAAATACTGCATTCTGATGACTCTAAGACTGAGCATTTGCTTCTGGATCTTTTTTCAGGTAGAAACTGTATTCTTAGATTCATTATCTCATTCTTTTAACCTATCTATATCTCTCTTTCTGTCTCCCAACAAATTTTGTTTGAGATCACCTTTTCCTAGAATATTTCATCATTATACATAACAATAATAGTGGTGGTAGTAGTAGTAATAGTAGGAGTAGGAGTAGTAGTGCCTACCATTTACTGAATACTGTTATAGTCCTGATATTCGGCTAGTTACTTTTCTTACTCATTTCATCCTCAGAACAGCCCTGCAAGATAGGTCTTCTTCTGATGTTCATTTTACAGGCATGCAAATTGAGCCACAGGGAGTATTGGTGACTTGTCCAATGCAACACAGCAGATTGATGACAGACCCAGAATTAAAATCTGGTTGATTCTGGGTGCTCTCAATTATTACATTACATTGTCTTTCTTATATTACTTACTTTTTTCTCTGTTGTTCTCATCAGTTAAATGTACTTTCCTGCAAATTATACTACAAGGCAGTAGTAAGCAAAACAGCATGGTACTGGTATAAAATTAGACACATAAATCAATGGAACAGAATAGAGAACCCAGAAATAAAGCCACATACCTATAGCTAACTGATCTTTGACAAAATTGACAAAAACATATACTGGGGAAAGGACACTCTATTCAATAAATGGTGCTGGGAAAATTGGATAGCCATATACAGAAGAATGAATCTGGACCCCTATCTCTCACCATATATAAAAATTCACTCAACATGGATTAACGACTTAAATGCAAGACCTGAAACTATAAAAATACTAGAAGAAAACCTAGGAAAAGCTCTTCTGGACATTGGCTGAGGCAAATAATTCATGACCTCAAAAGTAAATGCAACAAAATCAAAAATAGACAAGTGGGACTTAATTAAACTAAAAGGCTTCTGCATAGCAACAAAATTAATCAACAGCGTGAACAAACAACTTACAGAATGGGAGAAAATATTTGCAAACTATGCATCCAACAAAGGACTGATATCCAGAATCTAATGGAACTCAAACAACTCAACAGCAACAACAACAACAAATAACCCCATTAAAAAGTGAGCAAAGGACATGAACATATATTTTTCAAAAGAAGACATACAAATGGCTAATTAACATATGAAAAATGCTTGACATCACTAATCATCAGAGAAATGCAAATTAAAAACACAATAAGATACCATCTTACACCAGTCAGAATGGCTACTATCAAAAAGACAAAACATAACAGATGTTGGTGAGGATGCGGGAAAAGGGAAGGCCTATACACTGTTGGTGGGAATGTAAATTAGTACAACCTCTATGGAAAACAGTATGGAGATTTCTCAAAGAACTAAAAGTAGACCTACCATTTGATCCAACAATCCCACTACTGGGTATCTACCCAAAGCTGAAGAAACTGTTAAATCAAAAAGATAACTGCACTTTTATGCTTATCACAGTACTATTCACAATAGCAAAGATATGAAATCAACCTAAGTGTCTTTCAACAAATGATTGGATAAAAAAATGTGATATATATATGTGTGTGTGTATACACACACACACACACATATCATGGACTACTACTCAGCATAAAAAAGAATGAAGTCATGTCTTTTGCAGCTTCATGGATAAAACTGGAGGCCATTATATTATGTGAAATAACTCAGAAATAGAAAGTCTGGAGGGTGGGAGGGTGAAAGGGGATTAGGGGATGAGAAATTACTTACTGGGTACAGTGCACACTATCAGGTGATGGGTACACTAAAAGCCTGGACTTCACCACCACACGATATATCCATGTAATGCAACTGCATTTGTACCCCCTAAATTTATGAAAATAAAAAATATTTTAAATGCTTAAAAATAATGATAATAAAATACATGTACTTTCATGATGTCATAATAATGTTCACTTGCTGATGATTTATTCTAGTTTTTAATGCACATCTTATTCCTTGTATTCATTATCTCTTCATACTTTTTGATCCAAGGGAAAAGACTTAGTAGCATCTAGTATAGTACATTGTTTTACACACAATAAATATACAAAGTATTTGATTGAATGACTGACAAACATCAGAAACACAATATTTCCCTTTTGAATTTTCTGCCTAATAAGAAACAGAATTGAAATCTGCTTCATTCATATGAGGATATTTAGGAAGTTTTCTTTGGTTGACCTGAACTGCTTAAATTTAAATGGCCCTAGAACTAATATTCATGGTTAACAGCTAATGCTTTGATTCTTTCTCTTCAGTATACAGATACCCTCAAGCAATGAAAGTAAGTTTCCACTCAGGAAATCAGTTCTTTATTAATTTTGCATCTCTGTAGCTTCCACTAAAGAATTTGCTGGACCATTTCATCCTGTTTCCCATAATCATAAACATAGATCTTTTGGGGAGACATTTGATAAACAGGAGTAATAATATATATACTACTGTATATATTACTGTACTCTGTTTTCAGTAGTACACCTTTCAGTTATAAGTCATATAAACACATATTATATATATGTATGTATGTCATATATTATGTATATATACACATATGTACTTGTGTATGCATTCTAAAGAAAAGTTATTTCTGAAAGACAAATAGCATTTTATGGATAATGAGTTAATTAGTAGCTTATAGAATATTTAGGGTAAAGTTAACATATAAATGTGTATTTTATTAGTTTATTTATTTATTTATTTATTTTTACTAAAAGGGGATTTCACAGATACGTGTTATGCCAGAATATTGTCCTGATTATTCATAAATAAAGTATCCAAAATACAGCTGCATTATTCTCATCAGCCCAGGCCTGGAGGAAATAATATGAAATGAAGCCAACTGGCTGTGAGCCAGCATGTGACTGAAGCCCGCGAGCACGCATAGTGGACCTGGAGTCAGGCACACATAAGTCTGCTGCTGGCCCTCACCATCACCCCATCCTGCCCTAGACTCGTTGGTCAGCCTCATGGGTCTGTCCTCTCAGTCTGTCGGTCCCCTCTGTCACAGAGCCCTGCCCATAGTATCATCCTACTGTGCTATCTGAGACTACTGTCCACAAAAGCCTCTGTGTATAGAGCAAGTGATCACAATAAAAGAAAAAGTAATGGGTTTCAGTCCCTTAGGCAGCATAGCAGTGCTGACAAAACCTGAAAACTACATTTCATGGAACTGACACACAAAAATATGTTTATCTGCTGCCTCCTAGCCTTACAGGTGCCAAGTACTGGACATTTGAAGACTTGCAGAGACTCCACAGCAAGCAAAGAAGGAAATCTGACTGTTCCAGAAGCACATGCACAGCCTGCCGAGGCCAGAGTCCTCCAAACCACAGACTTCCAGAGAAACTTGAATAACCCACAGAGCAAAAAGTCTATGACATAAAAGTTGATGACATAGAAGCAGAGTTAATAAAACTATTTTCAGTAATATACCTTTCAATTATAAATCATAACATTTAATCAAAGTAGGTGTTGCCTTCAAAAAAATCAGATATAGTGTGTAATTTTCTCAAAACTCATTAGGCCAGGTGCAGTGGCTCTTGCCTGTAATCCCAGCTTTGGGAGGCCAAGGTGGGAGGCTCACTTGAGGACAAGAGTTCAAGACCAGCCTGGGCAACATAGCAAGATCTTGTCTCTACAAAAAATAGAAAAAAAAAATTAGCCAGGCATGGTGGCATGTACCTGTAGTCCCAGCTACTTAAGAGGCTGAGTCAGGAGTATCACTTGAGCCCAGAGCTCATGACTGCAGTGTGTTATGATCACACTGCACTCTTGCCTGGGCAACAAAGCAAGTCCCTGTCTCTAAAAACGAGAAATAAAAAATAAAATTCTTTGAGTGTCCAAGGCTCTCAATAAATAAATCCTTGATGATGATGATTGTCTGGCAAACACATATTTGTTTGATGCATACAAAGGGTTGTTCCATAAAGAATTTAAGAATTCTTTGTGTGTCTACAACTCCAAGTTTCAGTTCTTTTGCATCAGATGGGACTGGCCCAGAAAGCCGTACTGACACACAACTACTTTTTCACGGAGAGATGATCTTTTTGATGGCTCTATCCCAGAAAATTAGTTCTTTTGTTCCAAATCAATGGAATCCCTGATGAAAAATAAATAATTTTCCCATTCCAAAGTTAATTAAGGTGTGTACTCTACAACTACCACTTACAACAGAAGGCAGTTTTTAGTGAAGATTCTCAAAGCTGTATTAGGGGTTGGAGCATGGTCCACTAGGAAATAATAGTATGCAAATTGGACCCAAAGACAGGGAAATGTAGCAAAATAAAATAAAATGTGCAGAGTGCAAAAGCAAGGAAAGAACAGAAAATCACAATGTTGTTAAATGCTTGGACTAAATGTAAAATAAGTGTAGTCCCTAGTTTATTCATATGATAATAAAATGCTTTTTAAAAATCTCCCTATTTTAAGCAAAAGCAGCAAGAAGAATGAGCAACAGGCTGGATGACTCTCTGTACAGGATGATATAATAAAACACACAAGGAAAATAAGGTGGACTGTGAAAAAAATAGTTTATTAGGATTTGCAGTGAGGCAGCAAAGTTCCATAAAAAGATCCTTACAATGACTGCTGAGGTTGCCTGAGGGGATTTTGAAAGCCCCATAGGACACCCACAAACTGATAAGAGAAGGTGACAAAGAGGGGGCAAAGGGGCAAAGAAAAAAACGCAGAATGTGGAGTGAATTAATAAATTAAGAACTAAAAAAGTAGCCAAATGAATAAATGAATCAGCCGATCAATTAGGTGGTCAGTCAGTAAGACACTAATCTAGCCACCTCTGACTAGTGAACCACTTTCAGCTCCCTGTATGGTGAGTAATTGGTGGTCAGAGCTAAACCCGTATTTGCAGAGTGTACATGTAGCTAGTTATTGTGTTTATTGTAACTGTTTATGTTTAGTTAATTGTTTATGCATGCTATGTGTCTAAAGTATTTTTTAAAAGCTTTTTCATTTGCGGTTAATAAGAAATGTAATGTTGATTATGTATAGAAAAAAATCCAATTCAGAGATGTAGTATGGGCAAAAGCCTAAGTATAGTGGATTGAAAGAGGGTAGGGAAAGAGAAATCAGAGACCTTAGTAAAGAAAACTATTTTGAAGAGTTCGCTTTGAACCGAGCAGAGAACTAGGGCTAATGGGGAGGAGGTTTTTATTTTTTAAGATGGAAGAAAAAGTATGCTTTATACTGAAAGGAAGATGCAATGCATTAGAGAGGAGGAAATGATGCAGGAAGGGAGGGGTGGGGAACTTCTAGAGCCATGGCCTTGAATAGGTTGGAGGGGTAGAGTTCTAAGGAGGGATAGCTGGGTGCATGGGAGGGTGGGGCCTGCGGAAGTTCTCTTCTGATCATTCCTGTTTTCTCCATGAAGTAGTTAGGTGAGGGCATCAACCCAGAGTGAGGAGTGGGGAGGAGAAATTGGAGATTTGAGGAAGAAGAAGACACAAAATTGTTATCTGGAAGAATGCAAGAGAGAAAATGGGAGAGGGAAATATATACAGTACGATTGCCAGATGGCATTCCAGTCCCACTTGAGGCTCGTGCTAATGAATTTCATGTGAGACCAGTCAAGAGGACTGTGCCATTTTCCTTGTCTTCACTTAAGAGCATGGGAGCAGGTGTGCAGTGGGCAGAGCATTGTCATCAGCCAGGTTTGGGATTTTTGTCAAAGGAGTAGGATAAAGAAAGAAAGGGGCCATGTATACAAGGGAGTGATTATATTAACCATCAACTGCTGTGGAATCTAAGCTGGGTAAAGAGTGCAGAGTGAGCTGTATGAAATGCAGGGTAGTGAAAAGGTAGCAGGAAAAGTGGGTTCAGTTGGATCTGTGGGGTTTAAGAATAGTTTGTGTTTGGGGACTGGAGGGAGGGAGCAGGAAAGATGAGAGGCGATAGTCTGAGAACAGGGTGCTGAAAACTGAGGTCATGGAAGTGTTGCTGATGTGGGTAAGGACAAGGTGTAGGGGAGGGAGTGGCTGGGCTAGGGACGAGATTACTGGAGGGCAGGAGGCTAGCGATCTGAAGTACTGCACGAGTTGTTGGAAGAATCACCTCTGCAGTGATTGAAATCCCCAAAAAGGAAGACAGCAGTTCTGTCGGGAGAGTGACAGTGATCTAGGACTTTTCTACTCAAAGGGTGATCCAGAAGCTTCAGCATCACCTGGGTTCTTGTTAGGTAAGTAGAATCTGAGGCCCCACTGCAGAACTACTGTGTCAGAATCTACAGTTCAACAAGATCCCCCAAGCATTGAACTAGGAACTAAACGTCTTTGTGAAATGAGTAACCCAAGTGTTGGAAGGATTGGAACAAGGAGGGGTTATGGGTAGAGTCTGACGACAGGTGACTCCAAGGTGGATGTCTTTAGGGAAGAGGGATGGCAAATGGTCTGGAAACTGCAATGAGAAGGAAGGAGGCCAAGCACCCCACCTCCAAGATGAGTGAGGAAAACAGCTATCGGGCAAAAGGACGCAGGGGATGCAGGGAGTTAGGGAGGGAACTTAGGTTTCATCTATCACAAAAAAATGAACTTCTGGAGAAAAGGTGAGTATGTATCCTTGAAAACTCAAGAAAAGGGCAGTGGGTCCCAGAGGGCAAAGTAGAAGTTCAGAGGTTGAGTGGGTCCCAGAGGGCAAAGTAGAGTTCAGAGGTTGAAGGTATGTAAGAGAGACGGCCTTGTGGGAGCTCAAGGGGACCTGAGGGCCTGGGGTTCACCATGGTGACTGACACAAACAGGCATAAAGGACATAATGACTTATTCGAGACAGATAATGATGACAAGTCTGTGAGTATTATAAGATAAAGAAATGTGAGTGTCCAGGAGGATCCCTATTTACTTCTTCTGATGGAAGGCAAAGAAAAAAAAAGGAAAACAGTTCAGCTTCTTTTGACAGGGGAATTGATAAATGAAGTTAAGTGTATACACACAATGAATATCACAGTGGAGTTAAAAGAACAAATCAGGGTTATATGTTTCAACGTGGCTAAAATGCAAACACATAATGTTGAATAAAAGTAACAAGTTGCATAAAACAGGTTAGTTTGATATCAAATATGCAGTTGGATAACACTTATATAAAAATTTAAATACAAAAAAATAGTGAATATTGTTAATGAAGATAAGTGTGTATATATATATATATGAAGATACAGTAAATATACACTTTTAAAAAACTGGACAGTGATATCCACTGATTTTAGGAAATTATTTACCTGTGGAAGAGAAACAAGGGGAAGTGGTGAAGGTGAAGTTTTAGCTATATTTATAAGGCTTATTTAAAAAGTAAAAACAGATCTGAAACAAATACACAAAATATTAACATCTGTTCTTAGTGCACACATGAATGTCTATTATAATTATTAGAAATGTTTTTCATTTTAAAATAATACACTAAAATGATAGATAATAGAGGAGGGATTATAATTTACCACTGAGCCTTGGAAGATAGACATTGAGGTTCTTTAAAAACAATGGCATGGCCATTTTATCCAGATACTCCTTCTTTCTTTAAGTTGTAGTCACATGAGCCCATCTCCACCCTGTCATGTCCTTCTGTCTTTCCTTCCTTCTCCAGAAGTGTTAAGCAAGGTAAATATATCATATTTTCTTATGCAGAGCAATTTAGTTTTTACATTGCTCTGCCCTCTCCTTCCAAACTCTTCCTGGGACATACTATTTTACAACTAAATGGTATTTTAGTATGCAAATGGTATTTTGTGCCTTACCTAGACAGTTTCTTTCCTGAAAAGGAATTTGATGCCAGTTTTTAAGTGGCAAGGGGTGGGGGATAACTATATATTACCAAAAAAAATCACAAATACACTTGCAAAAGCCAAATGTTCCATCCTTTGCAAACAAAAATACTGAAACAACATCTTCCCCCTTCATAGGGTGTGAGCTTTGAGCTTATTTTTTTGGTGATGGTAATGACAGAGTTGAGATATACTTAAGAGACCATTTGCTGGAATTAGTCATGGCCATGGGATTTATTTTTTTTTCAATGCAGTATCAGGGATGAAATATATGACCTCATAAGTCAAAAAGCAAAAGCAAATGAATTCACCTTCACCTTCCTCTGTAGACATACACACAGAGCAGAGTTTTAAGCTGAAAGCCCTATATGTGCTGAGCAAACTCACCCACTTTGCCTGCTAAAAGTGTCCTCCATTCATAAATCAATGGAACTACATATTCCAGCCATTAAGATTGATGGACATGTCATCAATCAATACATCAACCACTTTAGGTAGAAAACACTTTTGTCTGTTTCATCATAACCCAACAATCAAATTTCTTTTATAAAACTGAGGTTTTTTAAAACCCAGAATGCATGCAATATGACTTCTAAAACAACAAATGCAATTTTGAACTGCATTAATATGGTGTCCAAATCAAGGGGCAGTGCCATATAGCAGTATTGCTCAATCCTTTTGTCATCATTATGCCCTAAGGAGCCTTTTTAGACGTGTTTTCATAATTGCCACTTGCCCCATGAAATTTTAATACCACATATATATTGTATATCTCTTTATGCATTGTACATATGTCTGGGCTTATATTAAAACAGTAAGTTTTTTGCCCACCAAGAACCAATTTTTTCCCCTTTGGGGGTGGTATCTTTCCTGTTAAGAATGCATGCTTCGTGGTAAGGCCTGCAATGATATTGAACTTACAAACTGATTTTAGAACCTACCCTTCTTTCCCTTCTTGTTTAATACTCACTGCAACACAAGTACATATATTAAGCCATACAGCTTAATAGTTCATCAGAATAAAGCAATATTGTAGGCAAACAGGACCAGTTCAGTATTTTCTACCCATCCCTCATCCATTACCAGGGAATTGATCATTACCTTAAAGGCAGAATGTTTTAAATGCTCAGGCATCTGCACATCACCTTTCCTTTTGTTCCTTCCTTAGTCAATCATAATTGTTCTCAAATTTTAATGAACAGAAGAATTTCTGCACAGGATTGTTTACACAATATCATATGTACATATAATCTCCATTATAAGTTCGTCAAGGCCTTTTTCAAGGGTTATTTGGCTACACTCAATTTCCACTATTCATGCTGGTTGTAGAACCTAACCATTGTACGATTCCACACAATTCTGTGCATTGTTCAGACCCTCGTGGAGTCTGTGTCTGTATTCTGTTCTCAATACTAGTTTTAAGTGAGACAATTACAAACTAAATTATGGTTTTCTAAAAGATCACAACCATAGCATGAAAAAAGAAATGGTTGCACTAACGGGGGACAGTTAGCCTAGGAAAAGAATTCTTAGGGAAGCCCTAATAACTGTCTTAAAATATTTGAATAACTAGCAAGAAGGATGAAACATTAGAGCAAACCAGTGAAGGATTGCCAGCCCAACACGTGCCACTTTGGCAAAGGATTATTAAGAAGCAAATACAAGAAAAGCTCTTGCCCTCCCACTACTGGCCTAAATAGTAGGACATAAATTTGTCAAGTGTCCCCCTTCCCCTCTCCTACCAAGAAGGCGAAAGTTAATCACTGGAGACAGTTCTAGACCCTTATTGGTCCAGAGATGCACCAGAGAAATCTACATAACAAACTTTGCTAAAATTAGTTCTTTCTTACAATTCGTTTCCCCATATATTTGCCTTTTCACAATTTGTCTCCCCTAGAAACTCAAAGTCCTTTTTCTTTGTCTTGTCACTTCTCTGAAAATGTATTATTCTTTGTTAAGATGCTATATAAGCCCAAGTTCTAACCACTGCTTCAGTTACTCATCTCTGGGTGTTCCCATGCGCATGCATCATACACATGATAATAAACTTCTATTTATTTTTCTCTTGTTAATCAGTCTTTTGTTAGTCTTATTTGCAGGCCCTAGCCCATGAACATAAAATGGGTAGAGGGAAAATAGTTTTTCCTCCCCTGCATCAGTTATGAGCTCACACTAGAGCAAGACCAGGATGGTTCAAACCCTTTGACCTCAGCGACGTTACATAACCAATACATGCCTCAATTTCCTCATCTAAAAAATGTGGATAATAATTGCATTTACTTTGTTACGTGGCCATTTTATCCATGGGGTTAAAGTGAAGATTAAATGAGTTAATATATATAAAGTGCTAAGAACACTGGCTAGTAGATATTATGCACTATCCCAGGAAATTGCAACAGCTTTAAGATACAGATTATTAATTCCAGAAAAGACTTTCTTGCAATGTAGTGAACGTCCATTTGCTGGAAGCTATCAGGCAAAAACTGGTTGACTGTCAATAATATTGTAAAGCAGAGTAGATCATAGGCTGGGATCTGAGAGATCACAGATGACCATCTCTCAGACCCTGTCAAATCTAGGACTCAATGCATATGCAGAGCCACCTCTCTCTAATTATCTACAAACTTAAACTACTTGAATGTTTGGTCTGAGTGAAGTTGTTTGCAAAATTGACCAATAAACAAAATCCCACACGGCAGTGGCCTGAAAATCTTCCCTGTGTGGTTGGTGATGTGTCTCCATTCCTGTTCAACCACAGCACTAAGCACATTGGCTACCTGAACGATGGAGCTGAGTGACCAACCCCCACCTCAGTCCTTGCACTGAAAATTGTTTGTTAGCTACCCAATGAGTGAACAACTGCCAGTTCCTGCCAAAAATATGCCTTGGCCTTAGATGGACTATGTTTTCCTTGATGCTAACAATGAACAGCCTTCACTACTCAAAAGGAGACTGTATATCTAAATTCTTGTTGTGATACAGCTACCCAGTGTTGATACAACATATTGAAAACTACAAACCAAACAGGTTTATTTTAAAATATACACATAGCCCCAATGAACTGGGGGCAGGCCATTATTTCTACTTAATGTTTAAAACTGACCTGACTCATTATTAATATGTCATATATTCATGGCCACAGATGAAAATTTTATAAGTCCACTTTGAAAATTATTAATCCGATGGACTTTTCTTACTTTTTTTCTTTTTCGCCTTTCTTTAGTACTTGACAATTGTTATTAGCTCATCAAAAACTCTCTTCCCCTCGACTCAGTGACTCACAAATCTTATACTCTGAATCCTTTAAATGCATCATGTCTGTTTCCACCCCACCCCACTCTCCTCCCAGTGTGGTCATTAGGCTTCCACTCTATGTACTCTTCTCCCCATGGACTCCTCTCTTTTTCTTAACCCCAAATGCCATCACTCTCAAGCTATCTAAAAAGGTTCTTTAGGGGTGATAATGGCAAAAGGATTGAAAACCACTGCTAAACGGCACTGCCCCTTGATTTGGACACCATATCAATGCAGTTCAAAATTGCATGTTGTTTTAGCAGTCATATTGTATGCCTTCTGGGTTTAAATAAAACACCAATTTTACAAAAGAAATTTTGATTATTGAGTTACAACAAAACAGACAAAAAAATTTTTTTTTAAACCTAAAATGGTTGATGTTGCATTGTGACATGTCGATCTATCTTAATGGTTGACATGTATACTTCCATTGATTGATGAATAGAGGCACTTTTAGCTCAGGCTTTGGCCCAGACACCAGTGGGAGAGTTCTACTTTCAGGATGTCTCCATGCAAAGGCCTCTCCCATGACCCTAACCAAACCTGTCTAAAAATAATACTATTCCTGCTCACTTTCTGCAACTCAAATATGCCTTATATTCAGATTCAAAAATCCAACTGTCTTCGACTCTTTTCCTCCCCTTCATCTTAATGGCTTCCCTATAGGCAACGAGCCACAATATACCACTGACATTCCCCATAAACCATTACTCCCCTTCCCTTTCCTTTGCAGTCCCACTTAAACCTTCACAGTCTAAGGTCCAGATTACAATAAAAGTTCAACTGTTCTTGCTGCCTCTGTCCACCTTCTTCTTAAATCCAGCACATTAGCCTCCTAAAACACAAGTTTTCACTAACTCATTAATTCTTCATCCAATAAATATTTATTGAGCACCAACCTAGAGGCCAAGAAGACACTCCAGAGTGGTAGCCATACAAGAGGTATCCAATAAATCTTTGTGGAAAGTTTGTAAAGTTCTCATATTTATTTAGATTTAGTGAAGATTCTCTGAACAACTTGACACTGCTGATTCTCAGTAGAGGAAGATTGAGTCAAATGATCTGTTTTGCAAACTTTCTTCACATAACAGTGTAACATATTGAAAATTGTTCCTCAGGGGCCACTGTGAGAGCCTCACACTCCATATTAATGCTTCAATGTCCCCTTCCAGTTTGCCGTGATACAAAGGACAAAGTCAAGGGAATGTGAGAGGAATAAAGACGTTCTTATTCTTGCTATTTATTTGCCTACCCCATACCTCCACATGGGGTCAGGCCTACAAATGAAAGAAGTATGGAGTTGTTGTTTCTCAGGGCTCATCAAAAAAGCCTTTGACCAAAAATATATCACCTTCTGGGCCAACTTCATAGTGAAATTCACAAGTTATTTTTTAGAATTAAATCATCAAGAGCTCAGCCTAAAATGTTGTTAAGGAAATGACATGTTAGACCATGGTTGGCCTTTAATTCCTTACTACCCACTAAGCTGTATTCAACAACACTTCAATTATTTTATAGTCTCTCACACATCTTTCCCTTTTCACTCCTGATGCTGTCATACAAGATCAGGCCCCATCAGGACCAGCAAGCAGCTTTGTGCAGGTTGAGCACTGAACATCTCCAGTGTGTGCTATTGCCATAGACTACACAGCAACCTGTACTTTCCAATCAGCCTTTCCTCTTCTCTCATTCCTACTGTAGTAAAAAAAAATTTACCTCTCTGGTATTTTTTTATATATATATATGTATCATATGTATAAAATATAAGATCCTTCCTTTCCAGACAGAATTTCTACAATATAAAACATTAGTCTTCTCATTTCATATAGCTCTGTTTACTGTTCACCACTAGCCTCATGTTGAACATGGTAACATTGATCACTCAGTCCCTCTAAACCAAATATTCTTTCCCTCTCTTTATTCTTTTCCAATTCATATCCATTCTCTAAGTCCTGGTCTATATCCTTTCTCTTCCATAAAAATTTCCAAGACTATTTCAGCTCAGTGTTCTCTCTCTTCTGAACTCTTCCAACAAATATTACATGGTCTGCTCATTTCTCACATGTTTTTGCAGAATTAATTTTATGTACAGATTTTTTTTTTAAAAGAGAATGTGAAGTCTCAAAGACAGGGACATGGCCTACCATAGTCTTTGTATATTTCATTAAAAAGCAGACAATGTTGATGTTGGGAAATCTCAGCAAACTGAACATTTATGAGCATCTCTCTGTATGTATAATATAATTCAAAAAACAATTTAACAAAACAGAGCAATGCTGCTATGGTTTGAATATATCCCCCAAAAGTTCATGTATTGGAAACTTAATCCCTCTGCTCTCATGAATGGATTAATGTTACTATCATTGGAGTGGGTTCACTATCACAGAAGTGGCTTTGTTATAAAAGTGAGCTGTGTCTGATTCTCTTGCTCTTGCCCTCTCAACCATGTGATACCATCTGCCATGCTATCATGCAGCTAAAAGGCCCTCACCAAATGCCAGCACCATGCTCTTGGACTTTCCAGCCTCCAGAACCATGAAATAAATAAACTTTTTTTTCTTCATAAATTATCCATGCTGTGGTATTCTGTTACAGCAACAGAAAATGGACTAAGACAAATGCATACCTTTGAGGCTATGTAATGAGAGAACTGATTGTTAGGTCAAGTGAAGAGAAGAAATATGAAGGCACAGAACACAGAGTAGGGAACATTCCATTGAAGTGGGTATGAGAATTATGAATTGACTATAGAAACTTCAAATATGAGTTATTGATGGGAGAACAATATCATTTGAGCCGCTAAATTGTAAAAGTTACATAAACAGCAGGAAGAATTTATTGCACAAATATTTGTTGAGTATCTACTATGTACAGGCACTGTTCTAGGCCCTGAACAAGATAGCCATAATTCATTGCCTTCATGGAGCTCACAATCTAATGGGGCCTTGTGACAATATATGTTCTAGAGTTTCAGGGGCTCTCAATCAGTGACTCTTTGAGTTTAGCCAAATTGTGTATTAAGACATTCTCAATTATCATTGTGCAAGTTAAAGATTTTAAGCCAGGTTTTTTATAAAATTCTTAAGAATTTAGACTAAAAGTTGTGATCTAATGACATAAAAAACAAAAAGTAAGAACTTGATTGCTATTCAGAACTTCTCTAATTTATGAGGACTGAAAGAAACCATCAGCCTCCAAGGACAGATTTGAAGCTGCCAAGCATGGAAGAACCTAGACTTTCATCATAGCTCAGACCCAAACTGGCTGTGAGGCTCTGAGAAAGTCACCCAATCTCTCTGAGCCACATTTCTCTCTCTACAAAATGAGGATACTGGACTAGATGTTCTCAAAGACAACATCTACTTCTAATGTCCTAAGAGTCGATAATTGCTGTGGGCTAGAATTTAACACAGGCTGCTGCTCTGCCTTGGCTTCCCACCAATCTGAAGCCAAAAATATCCTCTTGAAAGACAAGATTTTCCAGGAAGCCAGGCAGTGTGTGACCATCCAGGGCAGAAGACAATGCTCTCTCCTCTACAATATGTTTCTCTGTATCAAGTCTGATAGAAACAAAGTTTGATAGAGACAGTTTTGAATACCTAGATGTAAGAATGTGCACATCTTCTCCCTTTTACAACCTCTTGGGGTGATACAAAGGTGCTTCTCTGGCAAGAGTCTGAAGACCAAAAAGAGCTTATAAAACTTGTAGCATCCTTTTCAGGATTTTCTTTAAACCCTCAGCAGCGAAGGTATGGCAGAGTACTTCTTCAGTAGCAGACATGCTGGTGCCAGAGCTGTACAGATGCCCATATACACAGCTCTACAAGGACACTTTGAACCAAGGGGAAGCACAGGGCCCATCAAGGCTATAGGGGATGGCCCCAAATAACTTTCTTGTATTTGAAAAACAGCAATGCAAAACTTGAAACTCCTGCTCATGAATTGGCAGCAGAGTTGTGGGAAAAGTTTTGGATGGAAGGAAAGCCAGTGAATATTGATCTTTTGGCTCTGTCTTTTCATAAAAGGCAAAAATGACTTTTCTCTTAATGAAGGATGACTGGGAGAAGCTTAGAAGATTCACCGATTTGGTTTCATTCTAGTCAGCTTATCTAAACCAGATCCAAATGATCTAAGACTTTCTGGGTTATAAAATGGAACTGGAATTCTTAGGGCAGACATGTAAAATTTCCAAGGCTCCCTATTTCTTGTCATCCTTTCAGCAATGTGGTGCCAGCAAAAACCAGCTAATAGAATCTTATGATCCAAAATTAATTTGGAAAAAAAAATAACCTGCCAGAATTTTTTAACCTAAAAAACAGGGTGGCAATTTAAGTTGGATTTACATTTTCAGCAAAAGTTCACATCAGTCCTGCTTTTTTATGTTTGTGGATTCACTCAGGTCTAATTTTCATGAGAACAGTTTTAGACGCCTGGGCAGATTTTGAATGACCTATGGGCACCAGCAAAGCTGGAAGAGTGCTAGGGTCCACTGGATGTCCCTGGAGGGTCATTTGAATCACTTCCTTAAACACCCAGGTTTCAGTCTAAAAGTGAGTACCTTCCTCCTTCATTATACTCCTCTTTGAAAGAGGAGAAACCGAAAGAACAGGCTGTATTTTTTTAATAAGATTGATTTTTTTCTAACCTAGAAAAGGCTTAACTTCTACCATGGAGCCTACCCTGACTCCAATTCATCCTCTTCTTTTGCTTCTGTAAACTACAATATTTGTCAGATATTTTACTTTTAAAACTAGTAATGTCACTTTTTTTGTGTTACCTTATAGTCACATGAGAGATAGGCTAATCGAAATAAATAATCCAAGTTTGTAGTTTAGCAAGATGAAGCTCAGGTAGTTAAAATTCATATACAATTTGAAATTCATGTTCAATTGACATACAATGCATTATATTTACCAACTGTGATTCACATAATGGTAAAGTTGGTTAACTTTGAAATTGTGTTACAACCACAGTCTATTAATTCAATTGTTAATGTTTTAAAGAGAGGCATGGATTTATTTTTGTGTTTTCAAATAACAACAATTTAAAGCCAATAACTATGTTAATTACCAATTTAGTTTCTTATAAAATATTTCAGCTCTAACAACAAATGAGGGCATACAAGTTTGGTAAAATTGTTATTTCTTATTTTTAAAAATTTCAATGTGAAACCATGTGATTTACATTATTAAAGAAATACAGGTAAAAATGTAATTTTTTCTTTGTATACATAGTAGATAGTTTATTTTTAATCACATTAAAACAGAATTTAAATGTTATTTATTTAAATTAATCTTAAAATAACTATCCTGATTTAACTAGGATATGCCAATATTTCAAATATATCTTAATTATCATCCAGATCAAATATAAGTTATCTGCTTTTGTGCAATCAATAAAAATATGCTTTCATCAAGTTCATAGAAAATCTAGTTCTATGGACAAATTCATACTCATATCTTTTACACACACACATGTGCATGCACATACACATACACACCAATCAGTGAAGCTCAAGCAAAAGAATACTGCATTCTAAATGGTTAATACTCAACATTCCCTAATCTAGTAAAGCTGTGTTACAAAGTAATAATCTCAAAGTATCATTCCAAAATATATAGTAAAAATATAACAAAATATTTATATGTTTATTTATATAAATAGCTATATAAATATTTATATTTATTGTAAAGTTGATCAAATATTGTAACCTCAGAATTTTGTACCTATAAAGTACAGAAGAGGTAGTTCACCATATGTTTATTTTTGTTTAGTTCTTATTTTAACTCATTCCTTCATTAATCTGGACCATATTTTTGAGCAGTTTTTGTGGTAGTCAGCTGATAAATTTTATCAAACTTAGTAGATATGAGAATGTCAACTTGGCTATTTGTAGAATTGTTAGGTCAGACTTTTTGTTTGTTTGTCTTGAGAAGACTCTGTAGCTATTGCCCCATATTTAGTTATTTCAAAAAAAGATGCCAGAAATCACTGTCTTAGTTTGTTTGGGCTGCTATAACAAAATACATTACTAGGTAATTTACAAACAACATGAATTTACTGCTTATAGATCTGGAGGCTGGGAAGTCTGAGATCAAGACAACAGCAGATTTGGTGTCTGGTGAGGACTCATTCCTCATAGATGGAGCCTTCTGTATGTCCTCACATGCCAGAAGGGTAAAAAGATAAGCAAGCTCCCTCAGGCCTCTTTATAAGGGCATTGATTCCATTCATGAGGGCTTCACCTTCATGACTTAGTCATCTCCCAAAGCCCCTACCTCTTAATAACATCATATTGGGGATTAGATTTCAACATATGAATTTTGAAGGAAAACAAATGTTTAGATCATAACATTTCACTCCATCCCAATAGCTCCAATAGTCTTAATTTGTTCCAGCACCGACTCAAAAGTCTAAAGTTCAGAATCTCATCTAAATATCATCAACATCAGATATGAATGAGACTCAAGGTACAATTCATCCTGAGGCAAATTGCTTTCCAGCTGTGAACGTGTGAAATCAAACAAGTTATGTGTTTCTGAAATACAGTGGTGGGCCAGGCATAGGATAGACATTCCCATTCCAAAAGGGTGAAATAAAAAGGGAAAAAGGAGTAACTGGACCTAAGCAAGTCTAAAACCCAACAGGGCAAACAACATTAAATATTAATATTAAAGCTTGAGAATCATCTTCTTTGACCCTATTCCACACCTTCTAGACACATCAGGGTAGGAGTTGGGCCTCCAAGGTTCCAAGTGGCCCCATGCTGCAACTCTAACAGATTGAAGTCCAGTGCCTGCAGCTCCCTGAAGCTAGAATTGCATGGTTGAGGCTCTATCAGAATCAGGTTATGGGGGCAGCCCTGCATCCACAGTTCCACCAGACATTGTCATAGTGGGCGGAGGGAGGGTACCTACAGTAGCCCCACCCCTATGACTCCTCTGGGCATTGCCCTGGTGAGGGCTTTTTGTGGTGGCCCCACCCCTACAGTTCCACTGGGCATTGCCCTAGTTAGGGGTCTTTGCAGTAGCTCTGCCCTTGTGGCAGTTTTCTGCCTGGGCCACAAAGCTCTCTGGGGCATTCTTTAAAATCTTGATGAAAGCAACCATGCTCCCACAGCTAGCATACTCTGTGCCCTGTTAGAGATGATACTGCATGGACACCACCACCATTACCACCTGTATCCTCTGAAGCAGCCATTGCTGCACCTGGGCTCACTGGAGCTGACCCTGGGGTGACTGAGGAGTGCTGCACCGAAATGTGGAGAGCAGAGCCTTGAGGCTGTGCTAAGCAATGAGCCCCGAGGTTCCATGGGCACCTGGGCCCCTCATTGGAAATTGTTCTGCTCCTAAAGCCCTGGCATTCTAGGCCTGTGATGGGCAGGGCAGTCTCCACAATCTCTGAAATGCCTTTGGGGTTATTCTTCTATTGCTTGATGAATAGCATCTGGCTTCCATCTAACTGTGGTACTCTCCTTATCAAATGTTCACTTGACCACACCCTTGGTGTTCTCTCCCGAACACGTTTTCTCATGTTTTACAGGCTGAGAATTCTCCAAAGCTTTAAGTTCTGCTTCCCTTTTAATTATAAATTCCACCTTTAATTTGTTTCTCTCTTCTCACATTTTACTGTAAGCAGTCAACAGAAACCATGCCACACCCTCAGCACTTTACTTAGATATTTTTTCTGTCAAATGTCCTATTTCATCACTCAGAAGTTCCACAAAGCACTAGGACATGAACACAATCCAGGCAAGTTCTTTGCCACTTTATATCATCAAGCATCACCTTTCCTCCAGTTGCCAATAACATATTCATTATTTCTGTCTGAGACCTTATCAAAATGACCTTTATGGCCCATATGTTCATGACCACTTGAGTAATCTCTGAGGACATGGAACCATTCTCTACAACTCTCCTAATATGAGCCCTCATCAGAATCATCCTTAACACTACATTCACATATAGGCTTTTGCTAGCATCCACCTCCAAACTCAGCCTCTGTCCATTACCCAGTTCCAAAGACACTTCTACATTTTTACATATTTGTTACAGCAGCACCCCACCTCTAGGTATGAATTTCTGTCTTAATCTGTTCTATAAGAAAATACGTTAGAATGCGTAATTTGTAAACAACAGAATTTATTGTTCATAGTTCGGAGGCTGGAGGTCTCAGATCAAGATGACAGCAGATTTGGTGTCTGGGAGGGCCCATTTCTCATAGATGGTGTTGTGTGCTCATGTGGTAGAAGGGCAAACAAGCTCCCTCAGACCTCTTTTATAAGAGCGCTAATCCTATTTACGAGGGGTCTGCCCTGATGACGTAGTTACCGTCCAAAGGCCCCACCTCTTAATACCAATACATTGGGGATTAGATTTCAACATATAAATTTTGGAGGGAAACATTCAAACCATAACAGTCACTTAAAACCATTGTATTTTTTGTGTAGCAAGCAACCATTCCTGATAGTGGTTAGAGTCTTCCTTTATACTTGGAGCTTTTGAATATTTACCAACATATTTTATTGTGTGAATCTCTATTTACTAATTCAGGGCAAATCTATTAATATCAGATAATTTTTTTATCTAGGAAGTTTTCTTTCTTTGTGGGTTTTTTTTGTTGTTGTTTGCTTCCTTTTTCTGAATGGGAATACTTATCATTCAGGAGTTGGATCTCCATGAATTGCCCTTCGTATTTGCTAACAATTATCTCATATTTTTATCTTTATACTAATTTCTTATGAATATTGATATTATTTCTAAGTTTATTATCTAATCCATTCTTTAAATTTTCTGTAGTTTTGCCCCTGCTTTTTACTATTTTAAGACATTTTACTTTTATTACTGTTTTTGTTTCAAAAAAGTTCTTCTTACCTCAGCCTATTTTAAAATATAAGTAGTGTCCTCATTGAGAACAAGGTATTTTCTAAATATTTCTTATACTTCATGAAATAAACCTATTTAGGAGGAAGCAGACTTCTGAGTAACTATTGCTTTGCTCCTCTCTCTTGCTGCAAAATATTTTCAATGTCTCATATTTTCCTGTTTAATCATTCTTGAGTAATGTAATGAACATGCCCTGAAATGCTGGTTTAAAACCCTTGTTTAACATCCTTTTCATATATAGAAAAATATCCCGGCCTGGTGTTGAAAAACAGTAAGTTTAAAGGGATTACTCTCACCAATGCCTACATGCTGGCAGTTTCCTCCCATGCTAATCTGTAGCTGGAGAGCAAATTGTTGCCTAATAGGTTCCACACAAATACAAATTCCTTCGCCAGAGCAGAGATCTTTATTCTCATCTTCTAAGCCACACAAATAAAACCTATTTAATAGATTCATCCAGAATTCCCCGAATAGCAAAAGAAGGATTGGAGAAACACATGAGTCAAGATCGTATTCCCACAGAAGGAGAGAATTCTATGCTTCTCATTGTCCCCGCTGCCTTACTACTACAGAGATGATTTGCCATAAAGCTTGTGAAGCTTAAACTTCCAGATCTGGCTCATTTTCATGAGGCCCTTGCAAAGCTTGCAAGGGTCTCTAACAAGGTGCTTTACATGGTCAAATATTTTTGTCAAATTTGCAAAACTTAGATGTTTTACCCACTCTATCTTCCCCTTATCTCAGGTGAGTATGAAGTGGCTAAAGGCATTTTGAGATCCTGATAAGAAGTTCGGTTTGAGATAAATTTGGTTTGCTATTAGTGGAATATATTTGTGTGGATCATAGACACTTTCATGCATTGTTAAATTATTACTAACCAAGCACCAAGATGGTGAATGAGTTGGAAATAAACCCCACATTATTCCTAAACAGAGGTCAAACTTTTGTTAGCTTACAAATTGCTATATTACAGGAAATGTGGAGTTCTTTTCTGTAAGCTGAAGTTGGTAACTTCCTCAAATTCTTAGGGATTTAGAGAAGCCTACACTCATTTTTGCCATTGGTTCTTTCTGAATATTAACAATCTCTGTTTACTTTAAAGAAAATGTACTCCATATGTTTTGGAATCATTTGTACTTAAATCACCACATGGGAGACATAAATAAATATTATATATACACATGCATAAATGTTTTTAGATGTGGAAAAGACTGCTTTTATCTTTAAGATGAGTAGTTTTCATCTTGATCTCTGAGAGGCTGTGGATTCTCTCCCAGGTGTGGCTGCTCATTTTATATGTAATCTCAGGCACTGGGAAGGTGTCCTCCCATTGAACTTGAGTCAATACAGCAAATCCTTCTGGGTACCATTGTACCACAAGTCAATTTAGCAGGAAGGAATTCAACCTCCTCATCACATACTCTTTAACCCCACTGAAGACCAAGGGATCATGTCTCCTATTACCTAATCCAAGGATAGGAACTGTAACTGCACCAGACCAATCTGGCCCAACTTTTATATAACAAAGTTATGAGTTGTTTTTCAGTTGCCATGGACCCCAGGTTGAAGGTCATGTAACTTAAGCATGCCCAGATGAACCAAGCGTGCAACCATAGGTGAAACCTAAGTGCTCAGACAAGACTGAGGAGTGGGGACTGAATTAAGAAGTGGACATCACATGGCAGGATCCAGGATCTAATCAGATCAAGCCCTGGCATCACCCTATGACATGGTCCTATCAGAGCACACCTCTTAGCATCACCCCATTGCAAGAGGTAATCGGATTATGCCTCATTACTCTATGCTTATAAAACTTGACCCAGCCCCCAGCTCAGGGAGACAGATTTGAGTGTTTCCTCTTTTCTCCTTGCCAGTCAACTTGCAATAAAGCTTTTCTTTTCTCAAAGGCCAGTGCCATGATATTGGCTTCTATGCACATCAGGCAGTAAGCCCATTGATTGTTCAGTAACCAAACCATGTTTTGGCCTATAAATAGTGAGACTCTGTTCTTCTTCTGACCTTTCTGCTATATAATCATTTAACTTTGAAGAAACAATATGCTGAGAATCAGTGTGTTCAGTCATTTAGGAATGATGTAGCCACTTCCACCTTAATCTTTTCAATGTATATATTGAGAAAATAAGCATCCTTTAAAAAGAGCAAAATGCACTATTCAAATAAATTTCTATCTCTCTTGTATGGTTTCTAGTACATTGCAATAATAATAATAAGGCTCAATAAGGGTTTGTGGATGGAATGCTAGCTCAAGGAGAGGCTAATACTCTAGCTTTCAAGAGGATGGTTCTGATATACAAGCAACAGCATAAAGGTCCTAATAGTTATAGAATAAAGACCCAGGAGACCCACTGTTCACACACAACTGCCATTGCCCCTGCCATGGACTAGTCTTTTTTTCATCCAGTCCTGTATCATTCAGCAGACACAAATGGATCTACCCCCTTTGTGAGTTTTCATCTTTCTCCTAACCCTTAGAATACTCTCATTTATTCATGCTTACCAAGCAGGGGTGCTATAGCCCTCTCTCCCTTTTGGTGTTGGAGGATATAACCAGACTGACAAATTCTGCTTGACATCACTTAGATTTCTCAAAGATATCAAAAATCAACATATCAAAAATGAACTCTTGATCCTCCCCCAAATTCTAACATTCTTTCAGTGTTTTGTATCCCAGAATATGTTACCACCATCCATTCCCTTAAGAAAGAAACTCTTAATCATATGTATCTTCCTTTCCTTCAGCACCCATACCCAACCACCAGATCATGTTAACTTTACCCCCTAAGTAATTCTAAAACACAGACTTTCCCCTAACATCTGTAGGGTCCAGGGCAAGAGGCCCACATACTGTATGTGGAAATGTTTTAAAGGTATAAATAAAGTGAACAAGCTGTTAGGTAAAATAGTTCTATTTTCCTACCTTGACAAACATACTTCCATAATGACCAGAAGAGCATGGTTCAAATGAAAAATTCTCCATCCTCTTGGACTTCCACACCCTTAATTAGTGACTCAGAAAGAGCTGGCCCACATATCCCTGATGGCAGACTACAGGCTACCCCATATTGTCCCATCCCAGCTATAAGAGACCTTACTGCAAAGGACCTTGTGGACACACACATGGGCACCCTGGCTACATGTCCAAATTAACTTCAGTGAGCCCTCTTCACAACCTGTGCATAAGCTGCTATTGTCTTAGCCCATTCAGGCTGCTATAACAACATACCATGCACTTGGTAGCTTACAAACAACAGAAATTTATTTCTTACAGTTCTGGATGCTGAGAGGTCCAAGATCAAATTACCAGCATATTCATTGCCTGGTGAGGGCTTGATTCCTGATTTATAGAAGTCATCTCACTGGGTCCTCACTTGGTGGAAGGGATAAAGTAGGTTTCTGGAGCCTCTTCTACAAGGGCACACTAATTCCAGTCATGAGGGCTCCACTCCTCCTAATAGTAACACATGGGTGCTTAGGCTTCAACATATGAATTTGTGAGGGGGTGGGGAGCACAAACATTCTGATCATAGCAACCACTCCAAGTCCAAGAGCCAAACACCTGCCAGGTACCAAAGCGTGGTCTAGAAGTGAGTGATGGTGGGCTCTCAGTGGGTTGATTCTGTGGTGAGGGGTACAGACAGAAATAGATCAGAATGAGGCCCTATAAAGCAAAAAGCCCAGGGCAGGGCTCACTTGTCCAAGTCTAGGAATAATATTCCTCAATTCTATTCATTGCCCTTTCCTTCCACTGCCACCATCCTAGGCTCTTGCCTAAACTGCTTCAATAGCTTCCTAATTAATCTCTGTCAACTCTGTCTCCCTTTAATACATTCTCCACATTATAGCCAGAATGATTTCTTGTTTTAATGATTCAAACATCCCTTGGCTTAAAGACTTTTGCAAGTCTCATTACTCTTAAGGTTAAGATAAACACTTTAAGACAGTCCACAGAGATGCTGCACTATCTGGCATCTACTCACTTCTTGACACCATTTGTCCTGGCTTTCTCTCAGTCCCACATACTCAGCTTCCTCGCACCACAAGTTGCCTATGCTCTTCCCTCAACACGAAATGTGCTTCTCTCTCTTCCCTGCTGGGTCGAGTTACTCCAACTTGGTCTTCAGGTCTCAGCCTCCCCAGGAAAACCCTTCCTGACCTCTTCCCTCACCCCACCTCATATTACCATGCACCTCTTTTGCCCTTTCACAGTTGTCCCTTCACACTGAGTGGTGTAGAATGTGGTTGGAGGATGCTCTTGAGTCACTCAGCTGCACATTACATCTGCTGGACCACTCTCTAGCTAAGACCTCCTAAAAGAAGTTGATAAGTCCCCACTGCCAACACCAGCCACATTTCTAAAGTGGAGAGGATATTATCACTACTTCATAAGGTTATGAGGGGATTAAATGAAATAATACATGTAAATCACTTATGATGGTGTTAGGTACATTTTAAGAAAAAAATCAAATTTGTTATGCAACCTGTCCAACTCAATCTCAAAACACATACAAGACTGTAAGTTCCATAAAGGCAGAAGCCATATTTGATTTCCCCAGCACCCACCAGATTGGCTGATTCATAATAAATGCTCAAGAAATATTTGCTGAATGAATGGATGGACAGTCCCTGGCCCAGATTTAAATGTCCTTAAAGCAAAACAAGACATCGATTTAGAGGAGGGGAAAAAATGGCGGTGTGATAGGGCCCTCCCACCGCACCGCTCCCAGGGAAGGAGGGGAAGAACGCCAGCGGCTGCCTGCGAGCACGGACCGCTCACTCCGAAAACAGCATTGCGAATGACAGAGAAACAACGCCGAACGCCCAGCCCAAGAAAACAGGTACAAAATTTTCACAAAGATCGGAGGGCGCAGGGAGCACAATAGAGCCCAGAGCATGGGAAGGACGCGCTTGCCAGGTCGGCGCAGCGTGACCTGCCCCCCAAACAGTTACGCGCCTCCCCATACACGCAGTCAAGGACAAGCCCAGAGTTGGGACAGAGCGGTTGCTCGGGACGGCGAGTCCTGTGGAGAGGAGGAAGTAGCCAGAGCCAGACACAACTCGCAGCTGCAATATACAGAGACTGCCGAGGGCTGGGGAGGAACTGGGCGGGGACCGAGATTCAGCTTCCCGGGACAGTGCGCGGGAACCCGCGGGCCGGCACTGCGCCACTAGAAGTCAGCGGGACTGGGCCCAGGAGTTTAACGGAGAGCGGGACATGCCCTTAGAGGCTGCTAGCAACTGCCGCTGCGGCTGGCGGAGAAAAACTGTGCTCCTGGCGCCATCGGAGCCCGACTGTGCGCCAGGCTGGTGGCGGCCGCCATCTTTACAGCCACCTGCGCGAGCTGTGAGCCGCGTCTCTAGCTCCCCCTGCCCCGCCCCGGGGCTCTTCCGCTGGGGCAAGACAGGCTTTGCCTGTGGTGGCCAGGGACAGCTGCATCCGTGGGTTCCAGGTGGGACAAGATCCCGGAACTGTAGCGGCGGGACCTTTGGGTATTGGAAACAGTTTGCTGTTTGTCCATCTGGTTCCCCTACCCCGGCTCTGGCCTCCGACAAGTCCGCTCCGTGCTGGTCCTAGTGCCCGCCCTTCAGGTCCCAGCACTCCTGTACCCCAGAGATCGCTCATTTTGAAGGTTGCTGGCTATAGTGACTCATTTGGTATAACTGCTGGTTCCCATGACAACCAAATACCTCAAGAGCCACAGGCTGAACCAGAGCAGCTCCCCATAATCCTGCCCACTTCAATAGGGAATTTCGCGCCACCCAAGAGCGCTTCCAGCGGCCACTACTCCCCCCTCCCCGTGGGAACATCCCCCCGGTGGAGACTGCTGGGGATAGAGACGGCCACCCGCCTCGCCTTGGGGTCTAGTGGTGGAAAAGGGGTGCACAATTGGAGATCCCCCTATCAACCAGTATCACGCCGAGACACACATCAGAAGGGCAGACACACGTGCCTAGATGAGCAACCTCTGAGCTGTGTAGAATTTTCCCAACTCAGCTCTCACACTGCAGCCAAAAGAAATTGTGTTTCTACCTGCACCTCAGGAGGAGCAGGGTCAAAGTAACCCCTAGGAGCTACAAGGCCCCTCCCAAAACACGGGGCTTTCACATACCCCAACAGGGGGATCAGAGTCTGCCACGGACATAACAGAATACCTAGCTAATAGGGAGCGGAGGACTCATATCCTCAAGTACAATTCATTAGTTCAGAGCCCAAGCTGGGAGGTCATTCTCACCACACTCCACTGGGAAGAGGAGACGACCACAGGTCAGAGTTAACTCAAGATCCACCAAACTTGCTAAAATACACCTAAGGCAATACAGGCCACTGCTCCTCTCCCTGGCTCTGCCAAGGAACAATAATTGTGGGCCTGGTGACAGGGCCATAAACTAGCTCTAACACCCCCAGCTCTCGACCAAGAGGCCAGATGAGAAAAAACCAGCGAAAGAACTCAGGGAACATGAAAAATCAGAGTGAAAAGTCACCCCCAAAAGAAAACATCAGTTCCTCAGCAATGGATACCAACCCAAATGAAATGGGTAGAATGACAGAAGAGAAATTTCGTTTATGGATTATAAGAAAGCTCAATGAAATTCAAGAGAAAATTGAATCCCAGCACAAAGAAACAAGAAAAATGCAAGAAATGAATGAAAAATTCTCCAAAGAAATAGAAATATTATGGAAAAATCAAATAGAAATCCTAGAAATGAAAGAAGCATTCAAGGATCTACAAAACACAGTGGAAAGCCTTAAGAATAGGCTGGACCATGAAGAGGAAAGAATTTCAGAGCTAGAAGACAGCTCCTATGTGCTAAATAAATCAGCCGAAGAGAAAGAACACAAAAACAAGAGGCAGGAAAAAAGCATACAAGAAATGTGGGATTATGTAAAGAGGCCAAACATAAGGATCATAGGCATCCCTGAGGGAGAGGAAGAAAATTCGCATTGGCTGGAAAATTTATTTGAAGGAATAATAGAGGAAAATTTCCATGGCTTAGCCAGAAATCTCGATATCCAAGTACAAGAAGCACACAGGACTCCTGGGAGAGTCAACGTGAAAAGGCATTCACCACGCCACATAATTATTAGACTGACCAAAGTAAACACAAAAGAGGCACTCCTCAGAGCTGTAAGACGAAAAGAGCAGGTAACCTACAAAGGGAAACCGATCAGATTAACTGCAGATTTCTCAGCTGAAACCTTACAAGCCAGAAGGGAATGGGGAGACATCATCAATCTCCTAAAACAAAACAAAAGTCAACCCAGAATTCTGTATCCTGCCAAACTAAGCTTCTTATATGAGGGAGAAATAAAGACCTTTCCAGATAAGCAATCAATGATAGAATTTGCAAAATCCAGACCGGCCTTGCAAGAAATGCTTAGACCTGCATTATACACTAAACAGAGCAACAGACACCCACCTATGTAAAACTACGCAAAAGCTAAAACCCCAGAAACCAGATTCCACAATGATGCAAGAGGTAAAACAAAAGATACCACCCAACAGAATAATCAGAAATTTACCCCAAATATCCATTCTCTCAATAAATGTAAATGGCTTGAACTGCCCATTGAAGAGACATAGGCTGGCTGAATGGATTAAAAAATACAAGCCAAGTATCTGTTGTCTTCAGGAAACACACCTTACACACAAGACGCATTCAGACTCAAGGTGAAGGGATGGAATACAATTTTTCAGGCTAATGGAAACCAAAAGAAATCTGGAGTAGCCATCCTCATTTCAGATGACATAAACTTTAAAGCAATAAAAGTAAAGAAGGACAAAAATGGACACTATGTAGTGGTGAAGGGAAAAATCTCACAAGAGGACTTAACAATCCTAAACATTTATGCACCCAACACAGGAGCACCCAGGTACATAAAGCAAATACTGCTAGATCTAGACAACATAATAAGCAGCAATGCCATAATAGCAGGGGACTTCAACACCCCACTGACGGAACTGGACAGATCCTCCAAACAAAAAACAAATAGAGAAATAAAAGACCTAAACAGGACTCTAGAACATTTGGGCCTAACAGATATCTACAGAACACTCCACCCAAATAACACTGAATATACATTCTTCTCATCAGCTCATGGAACTTTCTCTAAAATTTACCACATCCTAGGCCACAAAACAGATCTAAACAAATTCAAAAAAATAGAAATCATACCATGTATCTTTTCAGACCACAGCGGAATAAAATTAGATATCAATTCCAACAGAAACTCACATCTTCCTCCAAAAACTTGGAAACTAAACAATCTATTGCTGAAAGATTATTGGGTCAAGGAGGAGATTCAAATTGAAATCAAAAGATTCTTCAAACTAAACGATAGTGGGGACACAAGTTATCAAAATCTGTGGGATACAGCAAAAGCAGTCCTGAGAGGAAAACTTATCGCCCTAAATTCCCACATCCAAAAGACAGAAAAGTCACAAATCAGTCAACTAACGAATCATCTTAAGGAAATGGAAAAGGAAGAGCAAAGCAATCCTAAAGCCAGCAGAAGAAAAGAAATAACCAAAATCAGAGCAGAATTAAATGAAATCGAGAACAAAAGAACAATACAGAAGATCAATGAAACAAAAAGTTGGTTCTTTGAAAAGATAAACAAAATAGACAGGCCACTTGCCAGGTTGACCAGAAGCAGAAAGGAAAGGACTCTAATAAGTTCAATTAGAAATGAAAAAGGAGAAGTCACAACAGATACCATGGAAATACAAAACATCATCTTTGAATACTACAAAAATCTCTATGCCCACAAACACGAAAATGTGGAGGAAATGGATGAATTCTTAGAAAAACACTACCTCCCTAGGCTCAACCAGGAAGAAACAGAATTTCTAAACAGACCAATATCAAGCACTGAAATTGAACCAGTAATTAAAAATCTACCCACAAAAAAAAGTCCCGGACCAGATGGGTTCACACCTGAATTCTACCAAGCCTACAAAGAAGAACTGGTGCCTATACTGCATAAATTATTTGAAAATATCCAGAAGGATGGAATCCTCCCAAACTCATTCTATGAAGCCAATATCACCTTGATACCAAAGCCAGGAAAGGACACAACAAAAAAATAAAACTACAGACCAATATCCCTTATGAATATAGATGCAAAAATTCTCAATAAAATCCTTGCAAACCGAATTCAAATGTACATCAAAAAAATAATCCATCATGATCAGGTGGGCTTTATTCCTGAGATGCAGGGATGGTTCAACATACGCAAATCTATAAATGTAATTCACCATATAAATAAAAGCAAGAACAAAGATTATATGATCCTTTCAATAGATGCAGAAAAGGCTTTTGACAAAATCCAGCACCCTTTTATGATAAGAACTCTTAACAATATAGGCATAGATGGCTCATCCCTAGAAACTATTAAAGCCATATATGATAAACCCACAGCCAATATTATACTGAATGGGGAAAAATTGAAGGCATTCCCCCTTAAAACTGGCACCAGACAAGGGTGCCCACTATCTCCACTTCTTTTCAACATAGTGCTGGAAGTCCTGGCCACAGCAATTAGACAAGACAGAGGAATTAGGGGCATCCAGATGGGGGCAGAAGAGGTCAAACTTTCACTATTCGCAGACAATATGATATTATACATAGAAAACCCCAAAGATTCAACCAAGAGATTACTGGAATTGATAAATGAATTCAGCAAAGTCTCAGGATACAAAATTAATACACACAAATCCATAGCCTTCATATATGCTAATAACAATCAAGCCAAGAAACAAATTAAAGATGCAATACCTTTCACAATAGCAACAAAGAAAATTAAATATTTAGGAACATATCTAACTAAGGAGGTCAAAGACCTATATAGAGAGAATTATGAAACACTGAGAAAGGAAATTGCAGAGGATGTAAATAGATGGAAAGCCCTACCATGCTCTTGGATAAGCAGAGTCAACATAGTAAAAATGGCTTTGCTACCTAAATTAATTTACAGAATCAATGCAATCCCTATCAAAATACCAACATCATTTTTTGCCGATCTAGAAAAAATAATTCTACGCTTCATGTGGAACCAGAGAAGACCCCGTCTAGCCAAAGCAATCTTAAGCAAAAAGAACAAATTGGGAGGCATCTGTCTACCAGACTTCAAACTATACTACAAGGCCAAACTATACTACAAGGTAACCAAAACTGCATGGTATTGGCACAAGAACAGACACGTAGACCAATGGAACAGGACTGAGAACCCAAATATAAAACCAACTTCATACAGTCACCTGATCTTTGACAAATTCCAGAAAAACGTACACTGGGGAAAAGATTCCCTATTCAACAAATGGTGCTGGGAAAACTGGATGGCCATATGTAGAAGACTGAAAGTGGACCCACACCTCTCACCTCTCACAAAAATCAATTCACAATGGATAACAGATCTAAACCTAAGACATGAAACCATAAGAATTCTCAAAGAAAATGTTGGAAAAACTCTTATGGACATTGGCCTAGGCAAAGAATTTATGAAGAAGACCCCAAAGCAATCACAGCAGCAACAAAAATAAATACATGGGACCTGATCAAATTGAAAAGCTTCTGCACAGCCAAGGAAACTATCACTAGAGTGAACAGACAACCTACAGAATGGGAGAAAATATTTGCATGCTACACCTCTGATAAAGGGCTGATAACCAGAATCTATACAGAACTTAGGAAAATCAACAAGAAAAAATCAAACAACCCTATTAAAAAATGGGCAAAGGACATGAACAGAAACTTTTCCAAAGAAGACAGAATGATGGCCAGCAAACATCTAAAAAAGTGCTCAACTTCTCTAATCATCAGGGAAATGCAAATCAAAACCACAATGAGATATCACTTAACTCCAGTGAGATTGGCTCATATCAAAAAATCCCCAAACAACAAATGTTGGCGGGGATGTGGACACATAGGAACACTCATACACTGCTGGTGGGACTGCAAATTAGTAAAACCTCTATGGAAAAGAATATGGAGATACCTCAAAGAATTAAAAGTAGAATTACCATTTGACCCAGCAATCCCACTACTGGGTATTTATCCAAAAGAAAAAAAGACATTTTATAATAAAGACATCTGCTCTCGAATGTTCATAGCAGCACAATTCACAATTGCAAAGTTGTGGAAACAACCCAGGTGCCCATCAATACACGAGTGGATCAATAAAATGTGGTATATGTATACCATGGAGTATTACTCAGCAATAAGGAACAACAGTGAATTAACACATCTGGTATTATCCTGGTTGGAGCTGGAACCCATTCTTCGAAGCGAAGTGTCACAGGATTGGAAAAACAAGCACCACTGGTACTCACCATCAAACTGGTACTAACTGATGAACACTTACATCACACAGGGCAATAACATTCATCTGAGGGCGGGCAGGAGGGGGGAGGAAGGGATGGGAAAAACTCTCACTGAATGGATGTGGGGAACACAGTTTGGGAGATGACCACGATTGTGGCTCTGACACGGGCAGAACAGGGGCAATATGTATGGCCAAAGTGTTGTACCCCCATGATATTCTGAAATTAAAAAAATAAATTAAAAAAAAAAAGACATCGATTTATAGATGATTGAAAGGTCTAATATCTATCATAGGCTTGATATTTACTGGGTGTTTCGTAAGTATTTGATGAAAGAATACATGATTGAATTAATGCATTTCATCTTTTATATCAGCACAAAGTCAAACTAGCATGCCTTGACCCTTTGGAGGAAACAATGCAATCTTGATGGCAAAAAACAAAACACTCAGTCCTGGGCCCTGTCCTGCAGTACATTATACAAAATGATTTGGAAAGGAGCATAAGCAGTATGTTTGTTGAGTATAAGAATGATGCAAAGCCAAAGAGATATGGGAAGAACTAATAAAGTATGTGCCAGTAAAATGAATCACAATGCTCTGCAATGGTGATGTAAAATGATTACCTAAAACAAAAAAGGGGCCTCATTTAAATGACCACTGGCTTATCTTTTGTGTAAATCCTTTCAGGATTTATTTGCTCATATTTATCTGTCTCTCTACTCTTATATAAATATATATGAGTATAGACATAGACAAATATTATACACTTTTGCTTTTTAAAGAGTAGGGATCACATACTATCGTATAACCTATGTTTTCCAGTTAACGCCACATCATTAAATATTTTTCTGTAATATCATTTTCCAATACCACAGTAGGCATTCTGTAATTTATTTAAGCATTATAAGATTGTTTCCAATTTTGTTATATTGGACATTGTTTCCATGGACCTTTTTAGAACTGAATGTTTGCCAAAAAAACTATGAACTCCTTAAGATAATTCCTAAAATGTGATTGTTGACATATATATTGCTAACTTGCTTTCCAAAAGGCTCGCATTGATTTACCCTCCCACCAGTGGTGTTGTGAGGGTCCCTAACACCACCGGTAGGAGGGTAAATCCATATGGCCTTTTTCCTGATCCTTTGCCAAAATTCTTGGTTTCATCGTCTGTAAATCTTTGCTCATGTGTAGGTTGCAAGTGGTATCTCATTGTTTTAACTTACTCTTTTTATTGCTAGTGAGATTTAATTATTTCTTATATTTTATCAACTATTTGTATTTCTTCTGATAAAATGAAATTTAACAAAGGCATATATGAAGTTCTACATTTGTTTTCCAAAAACGCAATAATATAATTGTAAATTAGGGAAACTGGCTTGACAGCTGAGTGCATGAAAAGGAAAACGAAAAAAAAAATAGCCAGGGGAATATGATAGCTGTCTTTAAATATTTGAACAGTTACCGTATAGAAAAGGAATCACGTTTAGTTTATATTTTTCCAAAAGGAAAAAGTAGGGCAAGCAGATGGAAAGTTACAGGTTGGCAGACTTTAGCTCATCTTAAGAAAGAACTTCTTAACAGTTGCAGCTATCCAAAGACAGAATGGGTTGTCTCATGTAGTGAGATCCCCGCCACTGGAAGAGTTCAAGAGTATAAGTGGTCAACTCTAAGAAAGTTGTAGAAGGAAGGTCTTTGTGTGTTGGGTTAACTATGACTATGAATGTCTCTTGAACCTCCACGATTCTTTACTTCTGTGAACATAGGCTCACAGTAATTTCTTTAAAAAATGTGTTACTACTCTCTTATATGCTGTCAACTACCAAGTAAATGCAAATGAAAATACCTCTAAAATCACCCTTTTTGTACAACCTAATCAAGAGATTATGGCAGCTTGAGTTTTTTTAGTTTTTTGGTTTTGGGTTTTTTTTTTTTTACTCTTATCTAAGCACAAAAACTTAAACTTATTTATTAGATTTTCAAATCTAATCAACTTAGAATATGTTTATATTGTATTATAAACAAGATTACTAGGGTTGTTAAACTTTAAAGTAAATCATTTTTTAAAACATGAACAGTTTAATAATGGACTAACAGAAATTAAAACAATTGTCTAGTTGGCAGGCCTGCTAGAATTTGTGAGCACTTCATGGGCATTTAGCTTAAGTAACATATGCTCTAAAAGTAAAAAAACTATTTTACATTAGATGAATCTATAGATTTTTCACTATATTAGATGTGCTTCTCAACAGTGAGTTTGAAATTTCTAATTATGGAGGGGTTGGCTCTATTTGAAATATACAGGTGATTAGATCAAAATCATGAAATATTTGCATCTTTCATTTAGCTATGTTCCCTCTCTTTTCCTGTCTTGGTTCACCTAGTAAAGTAACACCTGTATTTCTTTCACTCTTTTCCAAGTTCTAAAGAAAGAGGACTATACTGAACTCATCTTTTGCCAACCCAGATGAGCATAATCATTCCACAGGGGCAGCCTACTTTGCTGCATTAAGCTGTAGAAATCAGGCTTTACGTCTGCTTTATGAGAGAAGGCATCACATTGCACAGCACAGGGATTCTGAGTCAATTAGTCAGATCTAAACCTTTAATTCATCATAATACAGTAATGAGCTAGACATGTTGTGGTATGCATTAATGCCCAACTCTTTCCAATATTCCACCATGGGGTTTTTTTTAAAGCCCAGCTTATTAAGTGATACCAGCCTACGTTGTGTTATATGATCTTGCTGATACTGCAGATAAAATATAGCTGCTATTTATTTTGGTAATTTAATATGGTAGAAGGAGTTTGAGAAAATTGTGCTGTTCACATGCTATTTCAGGATAACAGTGACCCACCCTGATTCAGAGAAATCGAGTTAAACTGGGCCTGGTGTTTTCCATTCTGTTTTGTAACACCGTGTTTTCTGGGCTATGTTTAAGCCCCAGAAAGCCGAAAACACTGACCAGGTCAGGGAGGAAAGCCCAGAGTTTGACTGTGATGTCAGAGTAAGTCTGAATTCCAGCATCAGTGCAGCATATATTTTTGGCAAGTCATTTCTGGTTTTCCTACTCCCATTTCCAATTTAGGGAAATAATAGCTCCTTTTAGGAATGCTTTATTTCTAAAATTATGCAGCAGGAAGGAGATTGTAACTGGCTTCTTCATTTGGCTAATAATGGAAGTGCATACAACCACTATAAAGAAATTCCAGGTGGCAGGGAAAACAAGATGCCCCCCCAGACCTCTTCTGCCTTGTACCTGACAGTCAATCCGATGAACACAACTAAGAGTTCAAGAGTAAAAACTGACAAAGAGCCAGGCAATCCAAAATACTATACTTTCCCCAAATGAAATTTATCAGTTTTCCTAAAACACTATACTTTCCCATTCTCATGCCTTTGGATGTGCTACTCTCTTTACTAGGAATGCAAGTTCAAATCTTTTTTTTTTGGGGGGGGCGCAGTGTGTTACATTGGTTCTGATCTGTGTGTAGAAAAGGAAGGGCATATCATAACCATCTGGAGAATTTCCAAATATATGTGCCTTTCTCCTCTACACTTCCTGCCCACCCCCACTGGGAACCCTGGTTTATAAAGTACCAAGTAACTACTGACTGGCTTGATGTTACTACACATTCAGTGAAGAGGAAGACAGTGACATAATGAATATTTTCAGGCACTCAACTAACTCTGCTTTTTTCTTTTTTTCCATCTACCATTCTTCTTTTCATTCTGGTATTTTTGAAGAAATGCTTTATGTCAAGACCTCTGTTGAGTGCTGGAGATGGAGAGAGAAATCATATTTTGTTCTTGCCACCGTGGCGCTCATGAAGATCTAATTAGGAAAACAAAAATATATATATATACACACATAAACAACTCATTCAGTGGGGAAAAAATGACACAGTGCTTCACTGGAATGGCCTAATTAAGACTAGGATGAAATGTACTATACTTGGCAAGAGATCCAAACAGAAGGTGTAAATTCACAGAGTTGGATTTTTGTTAGTATCTCTTGGCTGGTGTACTAGATACAAACCTTGTGTGTCTTCTCAGAGTTGCTCCACTCTCTCATTCTTTTTGTCAGTATCCCCCACGTACCAAATTGGCCCTGTCTTTCCAAAGCATGGTTGGAATGCCACACTAAGGATCATGGGATCTGTCTTCCTGAGAAGCTGCAAGGAGGCAAGAGCTGCTTAAACTTCAGAAAAATTAACTCCCCAGAGGTTGAACCTTGGCCAATGGAAAACAAGACAACAGAAGGAACTCAGCACACAATTTATCCGTTATCCTCTCTGCGGACTACTCTGAGGTATAGTTCTCCTTGCAAACCTACCAGAAATTTCTTCTCCATGAGATAAGGGAGCACGCATTTTGAGGGACCCGCGGCGTACCTTTGCGACTCCTTGCGAAGCAGTGGCTGCTGAAGTTCCCCACCACACCACAGCGATTCTCATCTTCCCTCTTGCTCAGGGCACTGCCTCACCTCGATCCCTCTGTCCTATGCTCGCACCTCTAAAAGCAATTGTTGGCTTTTAATCCTTGCCTCAGGCTCTGCTTTCTGAAAGATACAGAATATAACAGTTGGATTGGTGAATATCCAAGGATTCTTCTTCCACCAATGGAAGAATTTTAAAAAGAAAAGAAGCAGGATTAATTCCTCTTTGAAATCTTGTCTGCTTATTTATATATCAGAACAAAAATAATTTAAATACTGACAAACCATTTGCTAGTGGTTACACAACCTCAAATGAGCAAATGTTTATCCATTTTCTCATGAGATTAGTCTATTCGTGTTGTATTCATGGACTGGTCCTAGTTCTGGAGATTATATAGAAGCTGTTGCTATTTGTCTTTTCTTCCATAGTTGATATTCCTAGATTTAAATTTATATAAGACAAAGAACTTGAAAGTTATTTGCAATGCATCAAGAGACTAATTCTCATATACTCCTCAGTGGTCATTAGGAGAATTTTCCTTCTAAATCTAACCTTCTGCTTCCTAAACTAACCCCATACACTTTATATTTCTACTTCCCTAAGTTGTGCCCTAAAAATGATGTAGGCCACTTCTTTCCTATTGCTTTCATTCTTATCCTTTACCTCTGGTTTCTTAACCATTATCATCTGCCTGTCTCCTTCTTAATTTCTTGCCAAACTGTGCACAGTCCATATGATTTTTCTAATTATTTTCTTAGGAAATTACAGTAATTCTGTAATTTTTGTTTGAAGTTTTATATATGCATACTTGAAGTTTATCTTAGTATTTTTCCTGGTAGCTAGTCTAAAATCTTCCAATAAGTTCAAATTGATTAGCTGGAAAAATGAGCTTGCTCAATTTGCAGCAAATATCAGTAGTTCAGAAGTCAGCAAATGTCCAGTGAAAATAAAATGTTCAAATACCACCAACAACAACCTGACAGAATGTCAGCTCCATATTTGACTGTTTGGTTCACTACTCTACGCCCAGAACCTAGAATACCTACAGTGCAATAAACATTTGTTAAATGAGTGAATGAGTCACTAAATGTGCGGAGCTCTATTTAAGAGTCATGCAAACCTATTTAGGATCATGTCTCAATCCTGTCAAATCTTAATAGTGCAGCACAAATGCTATCCCTCTAAGAAAACTTTATTGTTTTCCATCCCAACTCTAAGTCATCCCTCCATCCTTTGAACTCTCATAATGTTTTATCTGCCTATCCCATCCCTGGTGACCTCTATAACTTTCTATCTTGAATCATTCTTGCATCTGTACTTACACCTTTGAATTCCAATTCATCTTCCTATTCTCTGCTGCACTCAGCACAAGGTGAAGGCAAAAGGTGAAGCCAAATTTCATGTTGTTAAATAGGTTGTGTGTGTGTCTGTATGTGTGTATGTGTAGATCGTGGGTTATGAAAAAAATTAAAACCATTACCTTTGGGAATGCCATAATATCCTAGTCAAAATAATCTGCGTAGATAACAGGAAATTAAAATTGATAATGCCCGGTCCAAGCAACCAAACACGTTTTTCCTCATATGCTTAGCAATAACTTACTAAGTCATGTAATGCATCCTATGGGTTTGAAGACAGGAGAAAAAGAGGCAAAAAGTACATCAATATCACATTTCCCCAGAGTAAGTGCCTTAGGTATTCATCTGCTGATTTATTTTCTACCATGCACATATTTAAAACAAACTGTATTATTATTATTACTTATTAAAGGAAAACACAGGATTTCCCCCTTACACATTTCTTCAGGTTGACCCCAAATTTGCTTTGAGTCCTTTGCTCTAACACTCACTCTGATTTTCCTCTAAATTTCTGGATCATAATTCACCCAGATCATTAGCAATTTTCTTTCCTTATTGTATGATTTCTGTCTGCCCCTGGGTGGCTTTATTTTAATTAGAAAAAAAAACAGAATGGAAAAGTTTCAATTGTAAACACACAAAGGTTCTGTTGGCAAATATGAGCTTGGCAGAAGAAAGGTCCATGGTCAGCTTAGCTGTAGTTTATTGGCTCAAAAACAAGAACAATTTTGAAGGAAATTAGGATAGTTTTTTTAAAGTGACAATTTTCTCCATCAGGTAGATTACACTATTTCCTGTTATTTTATGACACTGATATTTCACTTATACATTTTCTCCAGAGCCCATAAAATTTTCCATCTGGGGTGTACTTTTCTAATCCCTTTGTAAACCCTTTGGATTCAGTTTCTCCTTTTTTATTTTTCTGTTTTTTTCTTTTTTAAGTGTCCGTCTCCAGGAATCTCTATCAGATACCAGGGCACATAAGTTTACATCTTAGCTAAAAAGCTTATCCACTCACAAAAAGCTACCCATATAGCCCTGGAGCACAGAGCGCAGGGGTAGAAATCAGGCTCAGCTACTAAAGTTACTTTTGCCTGAAACCTTAGCTCATGCCTTGAACAGCTTACAACTAAAATCCCTGAAAATTAAGACTCAGTGCTTCCAGCCGATAGATGTTTTCCACACAAGAGATGAAAGAGCAGGTACAGCCTGGGTTGCTTTCAAAGGGGAGGAACAGGAATTGGCCGTGGTCTGTAGGAAACAGAAAAAAAGTAAATGTTCTTTAAAAGCGTAAATAGTACCAAGCAGATCTTTCTCTCCACCTCTCTCCCAGTGGAGCCATAAAGTCTTCCCAGGCAATGACCAGGCAGAGAAAAAGAGAGAACAAAAGCTGAAGCATCATGTTGGTAAATCTACAGACTGATCACAGCTCATGTGATGAGAGTTTATACTGGAACAAAACGGGAAATATTTCTTTCTTTTTGGACGTTATTTCCTGTTTCAGGAAGATAGTAGGTTGTTTCTTTCATTCGTACAGCATGGCAGATCAGTTGGCTTCCCGGTGTTCACCTTTGTTCATTGGCCATGCAATGGTTTCACTTTGTCTCCATTGGACATATCCTTGTCCCTCCCCCATTCTTGTTTTGCCATCACTTCCAGAATTTTAATGACATTCCAGGAAAGTTTGTTTAGAGAAAACATGGGAAGGATGATAAAAACGTCTACTAGAATTTTTAAATAGGAAAGCGGGGAATGTAGGTGACGTGCTTCCTCTATCCAAATGAAGGAGAGGAGGGCCAGGCTGCCGGCTGTGGGATCACATCAGTGACTGGCAGTGAGTTTGGCGCACAGGCTGACAGCACAAAGAGAAGCTGGATTAGCATCCCCATGAACGTGCAGTGAGACAGAAAAGTGGAAGCGATGCCCAAGAGCCTCTTATGGGGAGGATGCTGTGGCATTTAAGGACCGGTAACGTTACTCTCTTCCTTCTCAGTGTTCTGGAGTGTCATTCCACTGTTAGGATTCAGGCTGTCCACTTCATTATACAGGCAACGTTAATATGGAAACTTAGACAATTGTCTAGATTATTCATGCCAAACAAAGATTACTGGGGAAACAAAAGCTTCACGGTATTTCCATTCAAAGTGCATCTTGGTTGTTCATCTGTCAAATTCAAAATACTGCCTGACATATTAAATCTTTGGTTCATATTTGCCCAGTGAATGAAGGAATGAGCAAATGAATAAATTCAGTAAACTACTTGCTTCTATTTCATTCCACACTTTGCCTTAATCAGTAGCACCTCAGTACTCAATTGAGATATTTTATATTGAACATTTTACATTTATTCCCTAAATATTTTACACAAAAGTCCACAAGTTGCCAGCTGTTTGGAGACTCATGGGCTACTCTGATGCCATTGAGTTCTTACAAGAGCAGAAAACAGTTCTTGAAATTATGGTGCTAGCCAAGAAATCACCCGATCTTTTGATTGCAAAAGCTAGCAAAATTGAGGGTTTTGTTCCTGGGGACTAAAATTATCTCTTGGAGAAAAATATCAGGTGGGAATTATCTGGAGAACAATTCACTAAAAGGGCTCCATTTGCATCAAGTTAAAGACAATGTTTAAGGAAGTAACATACTAATCTATAAAAACTACAATAAACGATTTATTCATTAATTTCAAATATCATTTCATCATTGCTCTAAATCATGGTTATATTTGGAGTCTGATTTTTCTCATCTATGCTTTCCCCCATTGAGAGGTTAAATAGTCTTGTGACTTTGTATGGCAAGAACAAGGCATGTAAATAAAATCAGGGAATACACAAGGAATTTTGTGCAGCTCCTTCTAAGATGGCTCCTCACACTTCTCCCCAGTGCTCTCAGAAATACTTGTCCACACATCTCCCTCATTACACTAATTTGTCATAATGATGTATAAGTAAGGGGAAAACCTTTTTCCTCTACTGTACCAAATTATTAAAGCAACATTTTTGTAGTTATTAAAGCTAAGACAAGATAAATCCAACCACCAAGGAAACAATGAGGTGAGAGCCCAGTAGGAAGAAATAGAAATGTTCCTGTTATCAAAAAGTCCTATTGATTTTCTAACTTAATTGAGTAATCTGAAGGATTTACCTGGCCAAATAATTTTTAGGTGGAACAGTTAATAATGCTTTTAGACAGTGTTGGGGGGGAAAATCAAGAAATTGGGGGCTTTTTGCTTTGTTCATTTTTAAATTGTAGTAAAATACACTCTTAATTCACCATCTTAACCATTGTCAAGTGTACGGTTCAGTGGTGCTAGATAATCCACATTATTGTGCAAAAGATCTCCAAAACTTTTTAACACCGTTTAACAACTCCCCATTTCTCCCCTCCTTCCAGTCCCTGGCAACCACCAGTCTACTTTCTGTCTCTATGAATTTGACTACTCTAGGTACCTCATGTAAGTGGAATCATACAGTATTTACTCTTTTGTGCCTGGCTTATTTCACTTAGTATAATGTCCTCAAGGTGCATCTATATGGTAGCATGTGTCAGAATTGCCTTCTTTTTAGTGGCTGAATAATATCCCAGTGTATGTATAGATCACATTTTGTTATTTATTCATCCATCCATGGGCATGTAGGAAGCTGTTTTTATTGACAGACGTTTGCGGATCTGTTTACTAATCTGTCATCTCCAGGTAGACATATTGTCTCTTTCTCCTGAAATAAATTATATTTTTGTATCAGAAAGGGAAAATGGGAAATAATTGTTCACACTGAATTTCCCATAAAATATATTGCACAATCCAGTCAACATACAAAGATTTTGACTTTTCAAAATTAAAGTGTCTGAATCATTAGATTCTGTCACCCATTTGATATAAATAAAAAGTGACTAGAATCATAAAGATTTATTTGTAGGCCAAACTCAAGGTCCATGCTTTTGGAAATTCAGACTGTAATAAGACAGAGCTAGCTTTTGGATTTTAAACTTTAAGGAAAACATTTTTTTAAATTATATTGATACAGCCCTGGTCTATCCCTGCATTGCCCAGAGTACGTTCCCTTGTAAACGTGCTTAAGAAAAGGAGCAATTTTCTTTCTTTTCCATGTAACTGGTGACCAGTTACACCAGTTACATTCTAAGTGTGATTCTCATCACACTTGAAAATGAGAAGATCTCTAATTTGAATTTAATACTTATTAGGTTTCCAGATAAAACACAGGACACCCAGTTAAATTTGAACTTTAGATGACCAACAAAGCATGTTTTAGCATAAGTACGTCCCATGCAGCATTTGATACATACTTATGCCAAAACATTCTCCATTGTTTATCTTAAACTCAAATTTAACTGGTCATTCTCTACTTTTTATTTGCTAAACCTGACAATCCTAGGTGATTCCCACCCTGATCTGGAGGAACTTTGAGCCAAAGAGGTGGACAGAAGAGACAATTGAATGAAAGTGTGCTAACACTAGGGGGCGCTGTACGAAACTGAGAGCAAGGTCATTCTAGGAGTTAAGCACAGGAACAGGGACACCCTCTCAGCCACGCTGCGAAGAGCAGTAAGGGTCACATGAGGACAGGAGTGACATGAAGAGGTATAACCATCAGAGCCACATAAACCAGCTCCAGCAGGGACAGGGCGCAGACAAGCAAGCCAGGTCACTGGCAGTGGGAGAGGCTCCAAGTTCAGTAGCCAGGGTGACAGGAGCAGCAGCTACGGCTACAGAGCGGCTGAGCAGACACTGGCCTCAGCAACCACAAAGGAAGAACTTTACTGGCTTCCAAGAAGGACAGCTCCCAGGTATCATGCCAGAGAGGGTTGAATGGATATTTGGGAACTAAAGTTCTAACAAATCTGGTGGTGGGGGTTCAAATCAGAGCCTCTTTTTAATCCTATTGGTGCGGCCCTTTTGTTGCTCCCACAAACAAACACATACACAACTCCCAGAGTGACATTCTCCAAAGCCAAAGCTAACCAGACGTCTACAGAGCAGAAAATGTATCATTCACAGACACCCCAACTTTCCAAAGTAGCTGACCCCATATTCTACATTGCTCTGTTCAACTTGCCTCCCAGCATAGACATCTCCACCAATTCATACACCTGAGCCCTCCAGTCTTCCAGGTATAAAGGGAAACACTTTAAAGTTAAAGCAACATTAGTGATCCCCAAAACGATAAAACCAATCAGTGCCAAAAAAAACCCAAACAATTTGTTACAATAAGTCTTAACAAACACCAAAGTATCAGTCCTGAGCATAATGTTCTATTTTTCAGGCATTTCCCTTTCTGTATCCTTAAGATAAATATAGGAATTAGTAAATAATGGAATTAGAAAGCCAATAATCTCTAATATCCTCCCTCTAGCTTCAAACTTCACTCAACTTTCTCTCTTCAAGAAGTTGACAGCTTGGAAACCAGGTACTAAAAGCATGAGAAGATATCCACCTGCTACACATACCTTTCTTTAGAAAACAGAAAGTCCATTTGAAGTCAGGACGAAACATTTAGATAGGCTGAATGCTTATCTGTCCTGGGTTTGTCTTAAAAGAGGAAGAAAACATGAAAATAAAGAATCATAAGCTCACATGGTGACCTGAGTCACACACCAGATACCAAAACCCAGGCACTGGGTTTACCCAACAGAGAAGAAATACTGGTTAGCTATTCTGAAGAAAATTACTCACAAAGCATTACTAAAATTTACTCTTCTTAGGAACAAAACCCGAAAGCATTAATTGAATTGGGACTTAAAGAAAAACTTAAGCCTGATTCAGCTCTCCACTGACAAGGCCTAGGATTTGACAGAGCAGACAGCAATTGCCTGGGGAGGTTTTAAGACCACTTCTATGTGAGGTGATTGCCCATGTGATATGATTTGAGAGTTCTGGGAAATATTTATTACTTTGGTTGGCTATATGTTCCAGACATTGCCACTATTAATTAATAAAGACATCAATGAAAATGTCTAAGGAGGTAGAAAACAAATACACGAATACACTATATCATTGTGATTTTTATCTTTACTCAAAATTCTTGTCACACTGCGACTTTGGTCAAAAGGATCATCAGAGCATAAATCTGTGCATTTCTGCTGCTGGAAAAGTGAACCAACATCTACAGCCAACACACCAGTAACAATTTCTCACCTTTATACAGTGTTTTATAGATTACAAAACTGTTTCGTGTACATTTTCTCCTTTGATTCTCAGAATTTGTAAGTGAGGTGGACGTTATTATTTCTATTTTGTGTTTGAAGAAACCAAAGATCTTACCTACCTCTCCAGACTCATTTCCCATCATGGTCCTCTTATTTCTGCCCCTAAATCTCTCCAGGCTCCCACCTGCCTTCCTCACCCTCCATATTCCCAGCAAACTAAGATTCCCTGAATTAGAGTGCTGTGTTAGTAACTCTCGTCTTTCCGCTTAAGATGCAGTTCCTTCTTTGCAAGACACTTGTTCCTCAAATATTCATTTAACATTTTAAGTCTTAGCTAAAAGCATGATAAAGCTTTATCTGACCCTTTAGGACAGATGTAGTTCCTTCTCTGCACTGGCATAGGCTCCTTCCTGTGTGTCCCCTAAAATGGCACTTACTGCACGTGATTGTAATGACTTGTTTAAGGGTCTGTCTTTTCAACAGAAATCATGCCCAGTGCTGAAAAAATGTAGGTACCTAAAAATATTTGTTGAAAGAATGAAAAAAGTGACTTCCCCAGGCTCACAGAGAGGTGAATGTCAGGCCTGCAACTAGAATTCTGGTCTCTGATTCCAATAAAGGGTCAGTTGTTCATGTGGTTGACTGATTTATCATTTTTCAAGATGAAAGAGGGTGTACATATGTCAAAGGATGTTCTGATAACTAGGAATTTGTGAAGAATGAACTCTTAGTAAATACTAATCAGCAAAATGTTAAAATTCACTAGACAAATCTGGAATATATCACCAACCAAACTGTTCGTGATATACCAAAATCATACTCTTGACCTTCTCCTGGTGGAAACTTCAGCTCCAAAATGGAAAACACATCATGTCATCTAAATATTAGCCACAATATGCCTTATAAAGCATCAAACTGGAACTTAACCATAAGCTTTTCTTTGCATTTAACTTTATGTTAAATGCAAAGATGATGCAGCTGGCTCACACACAAAGTCCTATGCAATCTGAACACATGAGCTCATCTCTGAACAAGGTGATGTGGTCGCATCATCAGGGACTTAACCAAATTAGTCAACATTTTTCACCAATATCAAAGTCATCTTTAACTTGTATATTTGCCTGCAGCTGTTATATCATCTTTTTTGATTTATGTCTTTCTCCTTTGCTATTCCTTTATGTTCACCTAAATTAGAATTCAAACACTCCTTTTCAACCAAATGTTCTGACTGATTTCTTTTTTCCACCTTGGAACAGAAAGAAGCATATGACTTGCATTTGAAATCTATCTCTCCCATTTCTTTTTCAGCCAATCCAGTTAAACAATTGGCTTCACTGCCTTTCTCCACCAAAATGACTCGATGTTTTACTTGCTCCCCCAAAGAGTAGGGTTATCTCACTTTAAGCAGATGACTAACATTAATTTTGCAAGTCGGAAGTTAGAGCATTGCCTCTGATCACAAAATGTATAGGCTTGAAAATCAACCCAGCTCAGCCAGAAACACCCCTAAATCTTTCCTTCAAATTCAAAACAGAAACTTTTTAAAAGATAGTTTCATTACTTTTAGAGGGACACTTAAGCTCGAGCTCTTCATATTTCCTTGGAAAAGAGGAAAATTCCATTTCACTCCCAAGAAGGGAAAAATGGGAGAAATATTTTTGTCTTTTCTATCCATCCTTCACTTCCTAAGAGAGAGAGAAAATTATCATATTGGCACAAATGGAATTAGGAACTGAACACGTGTAACCTAGTCCCTTCCAACAGATTCCAGAATCACCCTCCCCTATCGCTGCTCCTCCCCAGGGCAAGCAAATACGGGCAAGGGTACAGCCTGCAGTACTCTTGCTGTGCTATCTGCAGCTTGGTGAGTACGTTGGTTCAATTCATGGGGAAGCAATTAGGAAAGCTGATTACAGCCTCTCCTCTAAGCCACGTTTCTCAATCTGCTATTTTCAGTATGAAAAGCTACTCATTTCTCTTATCCCACTGTCTATCTGGTTCAGAATCTGGAGGAAGACAAGAGTATGATTAATTACCACATCTCAACAAGTGTCTAATTTTCTGTTTCCTCTGAAGGCCCTTGACCAATTACATTGCCTACATCTTACCACTACCGGAAAAATGCAGGTGTTTATAGTCTTCCATACAATAGTGTGAATCCTGCTGCTTACAGGATTTGTGAGCATAGGCTAAACAAATTAACTTCTTTCTGCCTCAATTCTATCACTTCAAAACAGGATCAAAAATAGCTACCTCGCTCTGTTTTTATGAGAATGTAATAAGTGAATTATATACAGTTCTATCTAGCATGGTATCTGATATAGATAGGTCTTGGTTTGAATCCTAGCTCTTTCACTTACAGACTTTAAGACACTTTCGCAACGTACCCATAAAGATAAAGCTAAGCAGAGAATAGAGGGTGTTATCTGCATAAAGTGTATAACATCTTTTTTTCTGAAGAGAGAGTGTATTATCTAAAATAAACATCCTAGGTGGTTCAGATTCACCAAATATGTTTCAGCTGTCTCTGTGTTTCCTCCTGGGGTTCTCTTGCCGTAATACTGCTGAGAAAAGTGTGCATAGGAAGTTCCTTTTTACTGTAACACTAAAGGAAATAGCATAGCACCTGGTCATCCATTCCAGTGGTAACAGAGAGCTACGATCTTCCTCTCAAGCCTGAAGCAGGGTCTTTGGAAAACCTCACCAGGAAAGGCTCTTAGATTTTCAGCTTACATGAGCAAATCCAAGAGAGTCAGGTAACTGAGATAAAGAACTAACATAGGCTAAGTGGAGGCCATTGTGTTTGAACAAACACCTACGAAAGGTAGCGATATTCTTTGAATATTTTCCCCTCCTAGAAACTGAAACTAGGGGTATTTAGGGTTTCTTTACCCTGCCCTCTTGTGCGATTTCCTTTTCACTCTTAACTTCATTTTGCTCTCCTTGTCATCACTTCATATTCCGTGGACTGCATAAGCTCTCCTTTGTTCTAGCTATTTTAAGCTTCCTCCTTATCATGGAACTGATATTTGTTCCTTCCTTACTCAATGGTCTTAGCATCAGGTTCGAAATCCCTAGACATGCTGGAGCCACACTGTTGAATCCCAGTAGAGCTGAAGAGGTCCTTTTTCTTTCCCGAGGTGCTTTCAGTTTCTTTTCTGAGGTTCAAATCATGAAAACAAAGGAGTTATTTCCTCTAACAGGGGCTGTAAGAGCATTTTTATCCTAATAAGATGCTATGCCCTATAAAAGGAGGCTGGCTGAAGGTTGCCCCTGTAATAGTTTCCTATAATGAGAAAAATTGGTTTCAAATGGAAGTTGTGTGGAACGTGTGTGTGTTTTGATTTTTTGGATGCTGCTTGTCAACATTAGGAAGCATTAACACTTTTAGTGCCAATTAGAACTCAGGGTCAATCTTATCTACATGTGGACTGGGCAGCTACCTAAGGCATTTTAGTCTTTCTTACCTGCTTGCTGGTGCCTGAGTTTCCCTCAGTAGAGGACAGCAACTTTCAATTCCCAATTAACAATAAGGATTAACAAGAAAATGCAACCAAGGATAGTGACACCTTGCCTGAGACAGCGATTCTCCACCTGGTCTATTTCCTCCTCAGTACACCTGAAGGATATGACACATACCAACACACCAGTGGCTCATGGGGGCCATCATTCTCACCAGGTTGAGATTAGGGAAGCAAAAGGCTTTAAGAATCACTGACACCATTCCTTTTTAGAGAATAAAATTTGATAGGGGGACAGACACCAGGAGAAAGGAGCCATAGAATGGAGAGGTCAGGAGGACTAAGACAAATTTGGAGGACTTCTAATTCCTGCCCAATTCCAGCTTGTTCACTCCCATGGACATATGGAAGGAAGGTTGGACCACCACTTTCTAGGCATAAATTATGGTCAGAAGCTTGAAGCTCAGCAAGGTCCTACTCTGCCTGCCAGTCTCCTCTTAAAGGAAAGGCTGGATTCCTGGTATAGTTGTGAGCAGTGATTCTTAAGGGTGATCTCCAAAGCAGCGGCAGCAACAGCATCTAAAAAATTGTCAGAAGTGCAAATTCTCCCACAAACCTCAGACCTACTGAATCAAAAATTCTGAGGGTGGAGCCTGGCAATTTATGCTTTAACAAAAAGTCCTCTAGGTCAGGGGTCCCCAACCTATGGTGAGTTGTATAATTATTTCATCATATATTACAATGTAATAATAATAGGAATAAAGTACACAATAAATGTAATGTGCTTGAATCATCCCAAAACTATCCGCTGCCTTCCTGGTCCGTGGAAAATTTGTCTTCCATGAAAACGGTCCCTGGTGCCAAAAAGGTTGTGGACTGCTGCTCCGGGTGAGTCTAAGGCACATTAAAGTTTGAAAACCACTCAGTTTCACCTCCTATACCTTGATAATTCCAGCTGTCATTGGTCCAAATCAATCAGCTAGGCCACAAAGATTAAGTCATCACCAGCTGTACCAGTCTTGGTAGGACTGCAAAAGAACCTTCTTCAACCTCAAGGAGTTCCATATAGACATGAAGCAAGTAAAGAACAATTTGAGTTAATACACAATACCATGCTGCATTGTATAGTCCAGACTCATACAAAGAATCATGTGGCTGTTACACATGGTCAGCAGAGATCAGTCAATCATAATTCAGGTGTGTAGAGAAAATGCATATTCAAACACCACTTCAAACTACGCAAAAGATCTATGGATTGCTAAAGAACTATGGCAGCCAATGGCTGGCCTGATGCTAATTCCTTAGAGATGGGGTGGCTCTTGGAGAGAAGCGTAAAGGACATGAAACTTAGAATTACAAACAGCTTCAGATTCTGCATAATTGCCTTTGGCTGCAAACCAAAGGCTTGCGTGTTCAGTGAGGGATGTACTTTTGGTCATGCATCAATCCATACTTATGCCCGCAGATAGAGATCTCCACATTAAAGGATTCCAATCACAGGGTTTGGGCAGATGGCCTTGCAGACCATTCACTGTAGCAGATGAGAGAGTTGCATCTTGGACTTAGCTCAGGCAGCAAGGATTGAAATATTACACTTGATCAACAGAAAACTGGCTGTCAATTGCCATTTATCAAGTGCTTTCTGTATATAGAACACTTATCGGATATTGGAGGTAGCTAAAACAGTACTCTATTTTGAGAAGTTCAAAAATGCCATATAGATGCCAAAGACAATAAATAAACAATTAAAAGGCACAAAAGACAGAAACATGTAAGCACAGACTGAACTGCCTTAACTGAGCAGACCTATCCAAGGAATGACTAGAACCAGATTATATCAGCAAAGGAAAATACAACTAAAGTAAGGAAAATGAACAGAGGGTAAAGATCTAATCGTAAAGAAAAGAAAATAGAAAGAATGATGGTTGAAGGCAAGAGGAACAAAGAACATAAAGAAGATTGAGCGCATCAGCTTGCTTGAGAATAAAACAGAGTATGGAACAAGTTGTAAGGAGAAATACAAAGGACCTGGGAAGGTCAGTGAGTGGGGGGCCTTGAGATCTGCTATCTAGGAACTTAATTATGTTTCTTTAAAGTAGACATTTGGAAGTCAATACAGAATTCCGGGTAGAATAATGCCATGATAGAAATTTTGCCTGAAGACAACTTCATCTTATATACCAACTAAACAGAGCTATAGGAGAAAAACAGCCCAGTTCTGTAAAGGGGTCTACGCTATTGCTGAGAGCAAGAGGGTCACCATCTTGCTTTGTGGTTGTGGAGTGGAGGAGAGAAGAATAAAGAAACAGCACAAACCTGACTCAAACCTGTAATTGGCACTCCCATTGGTATTTTCCTCCATCTCTGCTCTATTTTAGCTGACTGTTCCCTCATGCCTGAAATTAGCCTGCCCCTAACTGTATAGATTACTCAGGTATGGCTTACCTAGAGTAATAGACTCAAGTATTTCAAACATTTGGATAACTCGTATCCAGTAAAGTTATTCAATTTTAATCAAATGAAGCAGAATAAACTGACCTGTCCTGAATATTAATAAGTAAGATTAAATTAATCTTTCTGGGGTTTTTTCTTTGCCTCTCAGCATTAAAGCAAAATTTTCAAAACTTGAAAATCTCAAAAAGAGATCCTCTTGTCTATTCATCTCTGAAATTCTGCTACACTCCTATCATTCTTAAATAAATAAGTGGTAAGAGGAACGGGCTTACCGTGATCAGTTTGGTGAATCATTGGTAGTAGAAAAAGTTGGCGAATCAGCCACATTGGTGGCTGTACTGGTCCAACTCTCACAGATCCTCACGGTTAATGACCATGTTGGGTGGAGCAGTTCTCCAACATCACTTTTATTGATTCCACGAAACCCGTCATATTTTGTAAGGTATGTAATTTCACTCTGTATTTACATAGTATTGTCAACAACCAACCATCAGTGAGAGACAGACAAGCTGACATGGAGTGAGATGGAACAGGGATGATAGAGACAGAAGCCAGGATTACTTTGTGAGACAGAGACTTAAGCACGGATTAATTTAAAAATTTTTTTAATGAGACAAGGTCTTACTATGTTGTCCAGCCTGGTCTTGAACTCCTGGACTCAAGTGATCCTCCTCCCTCAGCTTCCCAAGTAGCTGGGATTATAGGCACGTGCCACTGCACCTGGCTTAGCATGGGTTAATTTATAAGTGGTCAGTTCATTAGTCAATATTTTTACTTTATGATCACTCTTGCTTCCCAGTGTAATCTTGTAACTTCTGGGAATCACACAATTCATTTTCTGGTGAAAATGTTCTTACATTGTCGTATATAGTGTAGTATTTGCATCTGTATACTTCTTAATTCTCTAGTTGATGTCATCAAACACATCTTTCTGATATGACCTCTGTTTAAAAAAAAAAGTGAACTTTTTGACACTCGGATGTGATCAAGACATTTCTTGCATAAAATACTTCAATGGTTTCCCACTGCTTTTAGAATAAAGACCAAAGTCCCTAATAAGGCCTACAGGGCCGTACAGTGTGTGGCCACTGCCAGCCTTATAACATGCTTTCCTTGTTCTTTATATACCAGAATTTGTACAATGGCTCAGTAACAAATTTTCTCACCTTGTTACGTGATGTTCTCTTTTGTTCTCCCAACTTTTCATATGAAAGTTTCCTTATACAATGATAAATCACCTTAAAAGCAAGGAATTAGTTACATTCTTATATTTTCCACGGTTTTAAATAAAGCATTAAAAAAAGTTTGTCAAAAAGAAGTTTTCAATTAAAAAAGCACCCTCTCACACAGTATATTAGAGCATAGGCAGCCTATGACTGTTGTTATTTTAAAATGCCATCTTCTTTGCCAAATTTTTTAAAAATTTTCTCTCCCCTCCCCACCACTTTTCATTATCCCTCGCCTCATGCAAACTTGTTAAAATTTGGTGAAAATGTTTGACAAACTCTACCATGAGTCATAAATAGTTCTTATTAAATGTGGATTCTGAAGGCTGATCCCAGGTGACCTTGCTCTAAGCCATCCTTTGTCCATTATGCCAGATTGGAGGTGGGGGTAAGAGGCAGAGAGGCAGTATTTAGTTCCTCTGACTACACAAGTAATGTGTTCTTTGTAAAAAATGTACAAAGCCTAGAAATATATAAAGAAGCAGAAAATTATCCCATAATCTTAACACTCAGAGACAACCACTGATATCACTCGCCATGCCACCTGCTCCCACTCTGGCCCCAGCTGCCATCATTTCGCACCTGGACTATTGCAGCAGCCCTCTGAGCTATTTCACCTTGTCTTCCTGCAAGATCTTCCACTGCCTCTCAAACAAGCCAAGTAGCTCCTGTTTCTTTTGCTTTCTAATATAGAAGCTTCTTTCCCCAAAGAGACACATGCTTTACTCCCTAAATTCCTTCAGGTCTCTGTTCCAATGTCCCCTTATCACAGTGACCTTCCCTAACTAGGCTATCTGAAGCAGCACCCTCACCACTACCATCACCCTCATGCTCTCTGTCCTCTTACTTTACTCCCCCCAGTGAGCACTTAGCACTATCTGATATATATATATATGTTAAAAAATATATATTAAAGTATATATATCTGATATATATTATGTATATGGTATACGATATATGTGTCTATTTATTTATTTGCTGATTGTCTGGTTCGTGTCACCAGCGTGGAAGCTCTATGAAAGCAGGAAATTAGTTTCTGTTCACTGCTATATTCTAGCCTTCAACATAGTGCCAGGCAAGTTTCAGACCCTCAATAAATACTTGTTGAATGAATGAGTGAATGAATAAATCGACATTTGTATTATGACGTCTTCTTCCAAAATGTGTTGACATTTCAGTTCTCCTTGAATGATCTTGAGCACATCTCAAAATTTGAGCTTGATTCACATAGCCATTCAGAGACAGGTGCTTCTGTCTGCAAATGGGCTGGTTTTTATATAAGCTATAACAAATAGAGTTGACCTTTTGTGCAGGCCTGTCTTAGTCTTTTCAGGCAGATATAACAAAATACAATAAAGTGGGTAGCTCATAAACAACAGAAATTTATAATACTTGGAAGTCCAAGATCAAGGTGCCAGCAGATTTGGTGTGTGGTGAGGACCTGTTTCCTGGTTTGTAGATGGCACCTTCTCACAGTGTCCTCACATGGTGGAAGGGGCAAGACAGCTCTGTGGGGCCTCTTTTACAAGGACATAATCCTGAAAGCCCCACTTCCTAATGTCCTCACTTTGGTGATTAGGTTTCTTTATTCTTTCTCTTTTTTCTTTTATTTCTTTTTCTTTTTCTTTTGTTTTTTGTAGAGATGGGGTCTCACTGTGTAACCCAGGCTGATCTCAAACTCCTGGCCTCAAATGGTCCTCTCACCTCAGCCTCCCAAAGTGCTGGGATTACAGGGATCAGCCACTGCACAAGCCCTGATTAGGTTTCAACATATGAATTTGGGGGGAACACAAACATTCAGCCCATAGCAATGCCTATGCATTGTTCTATGCATGTTTGTGTCAGAGGCAAAGCTCAGCAACTTTAAAACCAAAATAATCAAAGTAACTAGCAATAAAAGTGGGAACACCCAGGTGTCTGCAAGATTCCTCTGGGCCCTTGTGGGTGATGGGCTCACTTCTACTCCTTTTTTCCAGAACTCCTGACTGGCCCAGAACTTTTATTCTTCCCCCTGAACAACCCCAGCTCATGGACATTTCACTTTAAAACTATCATTTTGCAATTTCCCACTAATAAAGACTATAATGGTGATGATGATAATGATGATGATGATGATGATGGTGATAGGTTAAATTACATTATTTCTCTGACTATTTGAATTCTTTGGCAGATGCAGTTTTTTCAGTGAGAACATCCACTGACCATCATGGGTAGCACAGTGTGCCAGGTGCTCAGGGAAATAATAAAGGTTTGTACTGTAATTACAGTTGCCTTGGCCATGGAAGACACTCACTAAATATGTGTTGATTGATTCATTATTAAACCCTTTGGTTTCTCTGTTCAAAATCCTATTCAATTCTTCTGTTAATTTTTAGTCTTAATTCAAGGCATATTTTATAAAAACTTTGATTACAACCCAATGAAAATACCTAATGACACAAATTAGGAAATTAAGAAAACAGATAATAAAAGAAGCACATTGATTTTTCACTTGAAAGCATAAAATAACCAGAAAACTGCCTCGCAGAACATCCTGTGGCTGCAGCAACACAAAAAAGGTAAAAAGGTATCTGTTCCCCTGGTACAATCAAATTCTGTAATTTAGACTCACCTTATTTAAACTGTGTGATAATTCCAACAAAGCCTGAATGGAAGTGTTTTTTTTACCCTATACGTATTTTAATGAATTTTGTAAAAGACTGAATAGTATAAACAAGAGTTTAAGTGAAAATTTAACCTACTTAAGGGAATGTGGTAGACAGTGCTCACTGCCCAATCTGGGCTTTGTTAATGATTCTTTATTACTAACAAAGCCCAGATTTTTTTTAAGGCAGCAGTTTAGCCCAGCAAAAGAATTCACCTCTCCAGATTCTTTGCAGCTCAAGGTGGTTTTATTACCCCAGCCTAGGACACTGAAATTAAAGTGGAAGGTGACAGGGTTGTTTTCCTAATAAAAAGGCCAAAGTCAGCTGGCAGGCATCTTTTATCCTAACCCTTTCTCCCTCTTTCTCCATCTCAAATATAGATGCAATAGCTGGAGGTGAAGCAGCCATCTTGCAACCATGAGGATGCAAATCACATGGCCAGAATGGTGGGACAGGAAGCTCGAAAAAGCCTGTGCCCTTGGTGGCTTCTTTAAGTGCCTATACCAGCCCTGAACTACCACCTCAGACCTTTTTGAAGCCATTGCAGTCAGGTTTCTGCTACACACAGCCAAACGCAATTCTAACTGATAGGATAAACTTTCAAAGGCCCCATTTATGTGCAATTTGATATAGACATTTCAGACACATTATAAATAATAATTCTTTTCTTTCTGGTTGTATGTTTTAGACTTTACCACTCTATTAGTCCTGTTCCCATCACTATTATTAACTGTAAAATTTTATAAAATGCATACTTTCACATTTTCCACTAACATGGCCCACATTAGTATGATCGTGGTATTATTTTCAATATCTCAGAATCTAAACATTATTTACTAGTTATCTACTTACAGTCAGTGATGTGGGCAACTTAAGAAAAAGGCATACATCTTAGTGTGTAAGCAACAGATTTCACAGTCATAGAAACCAGGTTGAATCCTGCCTCTAGCACTTAAAAGCTCTGTGACCCCTGGATACAGTACTTAACCTCTCTCGTCTCTGCCCGCCACCCTTTAAACCCTGTGCTGCTAAGTCATCAGGGCACTTACCACACTACACTGAAATCACTAATTTACTTCTCCTTTTTCTCAACTGTGCTGCCAGCCTTCTGAAATTAGGGGCAGTGTCTTAAACGACTCTCTTCTCCCAGTATCTAGCCCAGTGCCTACCACTTAGAGGGTATTCAATGAATATTTGTTGAATGAATAAATAAATGATTCTGAAACCATAGCTAATTGGCTTTCCAAATATGACATTTCCTTACAAAGAAAATTTAGAAAACACAGAATTCGAAGATATGAAAGGTGGCTGGAAAGTGACTGTCATGCTCAGCCAGGGAGAATTTATCCCACCAGAAAGTATTTCACCCAACCAGCATGGTAACGCATCTCAAGTGGGAAGGCAATGTGCCTTCTAAGTCTCTCTCTTGCCGAGTTTTAGTGGAACAAGTGGGAAGAAAAGAGGCTACTCAATGGCATTTAAAGTCAATTTGAAACAAAATGATCCTCTGGAACTAGAGCCCATTTGCATTCCTTAGATTTGGCTTCTTTCCTTCCCATCTGTGGAGGACTGTCTGTGCTTTGGACCGGATGGTGTGTAGGGAGGGAGAATCTCTGTGTAGGGAGGGAGAATATCGTTCTCCACATAGAGCGCTCCATGTTGGTGTCACAGAGCTGAGTGCCATGTGCACCCACAGCCTTCACACGGGAATGGCACAGGCAGAACAGGGAGCATGATGGTGCTTCTCCCAAGGGCTGGGAGAGACAGGCTCTCTGAAATAAGAATCCACGTCCTGCTGTAAGTCAGAATCAGTTACATACATGGAACACTCACTGAAAGAAAGAATGAAAGAAAGGTGGAGAGAGAGACAGAGACAGAGAGAGAGAGAGAAGAAAACATAAGAAAGAGAAAGCGGAAGGGAAAGGGAAGGCAAGGGAAGGAAAACTGCTCTAGGAACTATGGAGGGAGGAGATAACTAACCAATGACACCTAAGATCTCAATATCAAAAGTTTATTATATCAAGCACCATGCAGATGGCTTCCCACGTACTATCTCACAGCAGCAACTTTAATGAGATGGATGTTACTATTATCCTCATTTACAGGTTAAAAAAACTGAGGCCCAGAAAGATTAAGCAACATGGCTGTGGTTGTACAGCTAGAGAATGACAGCATCTGGATTTAACCCATGGTTTATGATTCCAAAGCCTATGCCTTTAAATATTCTCATAAACTGTCTCAAAGAGCCTACTGTCTAATGGGAAACACACATATGCACAAACACATATATGTGTACACTTATATATGCATATATACACTCACATACTCACATACACATACACACATTCACACACACATACACACACATTCACATATACACACATATATGCTCACATGAACACATACACATATACCCATTCTCATAATATATCTCTCTCTTGTGCGCACGCACAACACGAGATCCAGCCTAGGGCTGCCCACCCATAGAAACTCTCCAGATACTTGCTGATTGGAGAGAGCACTTTGCTGCATCCAGTACTGTCCACATTCTCCCCTTCCCCTCCCGCTCCTGCTCCTCAGAAAGGTCCTTGGAGCTAGTCCAGGACTCTCTCTTGCAACATAGCAAAGGTTCTGCAAATAGCAGAGGGCTGAAAAGACTTTCAGAGCATGAAGGGACATTCCTGTGTGGGGATTTTTAAGTGATCAATTAGAACATCTCATTATGGACCCTCTGAAAACACTTTGACCCAAGGGAGTTGCTTATCTCTCATTGGTTTTCTTAAAAGTCAATAGTGGATGAGTGCAGAGGCCTGACCGTCTTTTTCAAGATTGAAAAAAAAATCATCTCATTTTGTGGACTTTTTCCCCTTCTTGATACAAAGGGAACTTAATCCTTTTGTTGTTGTTGTTACACATGATATCACAGTCAGCGTCCAGGCAATCCTTAGAGACCTTCTATTTGAAGTGGTTTAATTAAAAGATGAGTCGCATTCTCAGGGCTGTTTTTCAGGATCTGAGATATTTTCCACTCTTTCTGTTTCCCACAGCCAACACAAGGAAAATGGACTGTGGGTCAGGTAATGTAAGCAACAGACCACGAGATTATTGCCAAAAATGTAACCACCCAATCGACTCCAAAGGAAAATATTCATTAAAGTGACACATGTTAATAGTATTGAATTCAAAACACTTGTTTGGACATCCAGATGTCGGAAAGTGCCATATCCTGATTAGCTGAAATATTCTCAGTTCTTTCAGATCTTCCTTCCTTATTTTGATTGCAAGTCAAGTTTTAGGAAAATTCTTTCCCACTACTGTCTACTGATCACATCACTAAAGCATTTAAAAATCTTACTTGTTTCCTATAAGAAGAAATGGAAAGCACAACCACAAATATTTGTGTAAATGTCACCATTTATTATTGGAAGCTTTGTTCGGTCTGTTAGAGAATAACTTCAGCAAGTCCTCCTAGCTGGACGCCTCTTCAGACACTTCCTACACAGAACACGCACACCCAGACACGGCCACACGCTCGCTCACTCTCTTTTTTTTTTTTTGAAGGAAATGATTTTCCTTTTCTTTTACCTTCTCTCTATAGTCCTCAGATAGAAGGAACTGTCCATTATGACAGTTTTCAAGCCTAGGGGCAATAGAAAGGGGAAGGAGCTATTCTCTCCCATAGAAGGCAGAAAACAAAATCCACAGAAAGAAACAGAAAGCACTTCCGGAAGGCAGCAAGTTCCCGCCCCAGCCTACCACTCCTGGAAAAGGAAGAACAGAGTGAGGCAGCAAAATTCAGTTTTAACTCTTTCCTGGAATGCTCTGAACCCAATGCCCAGAATTTCATTTTTATGGAATTAGATCACAAATGGGACCAAGCTCCCTGTTCAGTCATTTGTCACCAAATAGCAAGAATGTGGTGTCCTAACATGGAAAGAATGTCATGCCCTGAACGTTTATTTCTGGCCATGTCTTTCCCAGCCTTGAGATCAAAACTTCAGCTAGTAGATAAGCATAGGTCCTGGCCTTGTTCTCCTACCCACCCCTCACCAACCCGATCCATAGCACCCCGCTTGCCTGGCCTGGCGCATTTGTCTTCTCCATGTTTTAGCCTGGCTGGGACCGCAGTGGTCTTTAGCCTCAGTTATGTTTATGCAATTAGTTTCCCTCACATTTTCTCACACCCATTCTTCTCTCTGCTTGGACTAGAATTCCTCTCTCCATCTTCCTCTGACTTGCTGGTGTTTCTAGGAAAACAATTCTGTATTTTATTCACTGAATGAATATTGGTCAATTCTCCAACTCTATCACTCATTCGTGGCTGTTTCTGTACGAGGAGTGTGTATGTAGGGAGAGAATGTGGGAGTCGGGGAGGGATCCAACGGATTTTCCAAACACTCAGGGGCAAGACTGGATTATCTTTGGGCATCATGGAATGCTGGAACTGGCTTTACCCCCATTAAGATCTGTGTATGAGGGGCGATTCACCACAGCAATGTCAACAGTTTCTTATCCAATAGTCAAGTGCTTTAGTCTCTGCATAGTTCCTCCTGTATCAAAGGGAACTATGCTTTCTTACACAGAGAAAAATCTAGATTGGCAGTTTCTCCACATTCTGTCTTTGCATACTGTGCTTCTTTCCATGCCCAGGACTAGCATTTGCCACATGGTTACACAGCAAGAATTGAGTAAATTTATTTGAGATCAGATTTTCCCAGACTTTAAAAAAAAAAAAAAAAAGCAGAATGCTTGATGATGGGAAGGAAAATGTTGGCCAAAATAAATGACATTTGGATCCAAGCCAAAGGTTAATATTTTTATTCCTATTCACACCTTAGTTGTGTGATTGCTTTGGCCCAAGCTATGTGTACAAATGCATTGCTTTGCATAGGAGCCATAGCCCCCCAAAATATAGAAATACTGTTGGGAAGAGAGGGGTACAGTACAGGCTCTAAGATTAGTCTGGGATCATATTTCAGCTATACCTCTTATTAAGGCAGGACTCTGGAAAAGTTGCTAAACTTTCTAAATTTCAATTTTTAAAAAGCAAGGGATAATGATAGTACCTTACCTCCTATGGTGATTGGGAGATTTAATGAGATATTTCATATAAAGCTCTTAGCTCAGCACCTGTCACAAGAGAAAGGGTTTATAAATGCTAATTATTATTATCATTATTAATACTACTAAAGCAAATCCTCTTTTAAGGGACCTATGAGAACTTACTAGTTCATTCATTTATAACCTTGTGAGGAAGCATTTTGCCAAGTAAAAAATTGTTTTGCAAAGTAAAAATTATGCCCCAATTAATTGTCATGTACATACGGATCTTTCTATGGCCAAAAGATATTTACATCGATTTCATATTTCATTAATAAGTTTTACCAAAAATGTTTACACACACACAAAGCATATATGTGTGTATAAAAATATATACATAATATACATACATAGATATTGTGTGTGTAAATGAATAAATCTATAGTTTCTTTCTCTTGGATCAAATATCAGTGCTCCATAAATCAGAGGAGACACCCACCAATATTTTCTTCTTAAGATTCCAAGAGGAAAAAATCATTTCATAATCAATAGCTTCCTATGCTGCAACCCCTCCAGCCTCATTTTAGAGGACAAAGTTTAGTGACCTAAACATCATTACTCCAGCTACTAACTGCCTTAGCAGTCAGTGTGAGCACAAGCCTCCCGAGGTTACCAGAAGGACTGCGTGGAATTCCCGCCTCCCCGAAATGCTCAGAGCATAAGTCATCATTGATGTTGACTTGAACTGATTTACACTGCCCAGTACTTCTTCCTTACTGAGTAGCAGTCCTTCAAAGGATTGAATGAGATCATCTCCCTCTCTCTCCCTCTCTCTCTCTCTCTTTTTTAATAGGGTTGGGAAAAACTTAAAGTGCTTTTAAAGCTATGGGGTCCTACAATGTCTCCAAATATCCTAATGCCTCTATTTCTCCATTCTACTCTCTTCTAACCAGACCCCATACAGCTGTGTTCTAAGGGCGAACTGTTCTCTTTCAAAAAAAAAATGAGGAAATAAATTATAGACAGAACTATGAAATATTCCATTCTAATGTACCTTTACCTCTTTGGTCAGGATTACTTCTCAGCTACTGTGTATGATAAAGACACTATCTTGTAAGACTTTTGTTTTTATTTTGTCATACTTTTAGCCTTTTTGTTTGCTCAATACCAAGAAAAAATACAGATACCATGTTGCCTTTCCTTTGACTTCCTTAAGTATCTAATTCTCCTGACTTACTTGTGTCTAACTTTCCCATTCAGTTCACATTTTCTTGTCAAAATGTGTCCCCAGGAAAGAATGCACAAGATGAGATAGATAATATTTTCAGAATTCTTAAAGGCTCTGTCATTGGGATTTTCATGTGAAAACCAATTTCAGTTGACACCTACTATCTATTAAAATCCATATAGATTACGTCTCATTAGTGAGTAAGTGTTTTGTTCAAGAACTCCCATGATGGCCTTTACGCGGGGGAATAATGAGAACTTCAGTAGTTGTTGTTCATGCTCCAATTCAGGATCCACTTAAGCTTTAGAAGAACGAGAAGAGAACCCGAGAGGAATGGAAAGGAAAGACAAAGAAGAGGAAGGTGGGAGACTCGGCTCTCTCACCTACATAATGAACAAAGTTACAGATACTAAAAGAACGAAAGCCCTGCTTAGCCCCAACTTCAAATCCTATCTAAACTGATTTCCACCTGCCCCCAAAATCTTCCACTTCAGATTACTGATCACACTCACCCACTGCCTGATCTGGCCAATCTTAGTTAAAATACAGGATGTTGCATTCCAAATATAAATGAGTTCACCCTTTGAATAAAATTGTTCTCTGTTCATTAAGTTCAGCAGGTTACAATAGCCTTTTCAGTATCTTGAGTTTTCCTTCCCACGGACTTCAAAATCACAATTAAGAAGCCGTTAATTTAATTGTTAAAATAACAATTAAAAGCACCCAGGTCTTGCTATTTTGGCCCTTAGCAACAGCCATCCTCTGGTTTGTTTAAGGGTGGGAAAGGAGAAGAGAAAGCAGAAACCTGCTGGGCATTATTCTAATGAGGGTTCTCCATTTGGCAGCCAGTACAGACCAGCTCCTGTTTTGCAGAGCAGTTATCCCCAGGGTGTTGGAGAGGCGAAGACAAAGGAAGAGCAGGTGCTGAGCTTTCCCAAGTCACCATTCAGGAGGGCTTTCTTTTGTTTTGCGCCAGAAAGTTGGTATAGGCCACTAATGAAACTCTGAAGTTGCAACTGGGCATGCGCAAGTAGGCAAAAGCACCCTCCATGCCTCCAGACCAAGCCCAGGGTAGCAACCTGAGAAAAAGCTCAAAGAAACAAAATCATCTTGGTTTGAAGAATATAATGGCTATTTAGTCAGTGAGCTGGGCTGAGAAATGCCTTTGCCTTTCTCAGCCAACCTCATGTGTTTGGAGGCATGTCTCCAAATGGATGATGTCATAGAACAGAGATATGTAAACGGAAATTGATATCCATCAATCACAATATACCAGGCAATCAACGGCTCCACTGAGGGTCTGGTTCTCACAGAGAAATGATCCCTAAATGCCACAAAGGAGCAACCTGCAATGCAATCTCCTTTCTCTAAATGATGTGAAAAGGGCCTCATCGCACAAAAAGCACAGAGGGAGGTTTCCCCTGAACTTTTTTTTCTTTTTGGTCAAAGGTCTACTCTTGCTAGCAAGGGGGAAATCAGTCACGTTGTAAGGATTACAAAAGGTAGTATGAAGGCATAGAATAAAATGGAAAGAGCACATGGAATGGAAATCAGGAGACCTGGGATTTTGTCCCAGACTCAGAAGACATGTTATCTAATCTCAACAGATCTGTTTTCTGATCTGTGAAACATAGGGATTAGACTAGACTAGATTGTCCCCAAGTCTCTTGCTGTTGTGGGATTCTGTGACTTATGATACTTTATTATTAGATATTGGCATTCTTCTGCAATGAAGCCATGCTGGACACTTAAAGAAACTTCAGATTCAATGAAATTTCTATCCTTCATCTGTAACAATAGTCAATGCAATAAAACAAACAAGCAAACAAATGGAAATTAAATTAACTACCATAATAGCTCTTAGTACAATTGCCTTGTTCATGTTTTAATAAAGTGGTCATTTGAGAGGGAAAATTTAAGACTACCATATACACAATTTTGAACAGAAAGCATTAAACAAATAATACTCATAATTAACAGTGTCTGAAAGCAAAGGATTAGTAAAATGTGGATAATGGGGAAAAGGTGGCACAATTGCTGGCATTCAATATTAGACTTATTGACAATGTGGAGAGGAGAAAGACATAAACTAATTAGAAAACATCCTCCTTGCATAAAAAGCTATTAATTGGCTGTAGTGACTTTCAGGGGTACCTGGTATGAAGCCTCAGTTTTGCAGATTCAATACCTTCTCACTAATGACCATGATAGGGGTTTTTAAACAAAAATAGTCACTTTCTCTCCATCTGGGAAACCAGGCCAGGCTCAATGGAGAAATCCTAGTTGTCCATTGGGCTAAGCACAGATATAGGGTGGAAAGTTGTCCATTTCAAAGGTAAAAAAGATAAAGGAATGACGACACTCCGGCATGATGTGCAAATGTATTCAGTGACATGTTTCTGGGTCTCCTCTATATGCCTACACTGAGCTCAGTACTGGGATGCAGCTGAGAACAGGAATACATGGGAAGAGGTGAACTCACTACTCAATCATTCAAAACTCCGAGCCAGTCACTACACTAGCTGCTGGGGATAAAATGTCATCTAAGCAGACATTGCTTCTCATGTAGAGCTCACTCTAGTAAAAGAGAGAGACGTTAACCGGATAACCACATAAAAATTCCATATATAGTTATAAACAAAGATATGACGGTGCCATAAAGGAAAAGGTAGAGCAATGTGAGGAGAGGCCCCAACTTGGTTTTGTTTGAGAGTGAGGATCGTGCTCTAGAAGCTTCCTTGAAACAGTAACTATTAAAACTAATATCTGAAAGATGAGTAGCAGTCGACAAGGCAGAGACGAGGAAGGAGTAATTCAAACATAGGGAATAGCAGGAGGTGGAACCACGCACGGCAGGCTGGAGCATGGTAGCCAGAGCACAGGAAGTGGAAACAGGATGCAAGAGGCACTGTAGATGTCGGTAGGGGCTCATCCTGCAGATCCTTGGGTGCTATATTAAGAATTATCATCAGAAATAGCCTATTGCTGAGCAGATACTCTGCATAGGACACTATTCTATGTGCTGAGCATGCCAAGAAGGTAAGGCTCAATCCTCACCTCAATCAAATAGAACTCTAGTTTGTGAAAATAGGATGATTTTACATGATTTTTATTTAAAAAAGAAAAAAGTTAACAAGTGCCTTCTGCTAGAGGCCAAGTGAGTGGGTCACAGGCATTGACAGAATGGAGAGCTCACCGGAAACCCAGAAGAGAAAGAACTTGACCTGGAAGAGGAGCAGACAGGACAAATCACACAAAGGTTCCACGTGTGAAGACCAAGACCGGGGAAGAAATTCACGAGGATGCTCGGGGAGTCATCTTAGGACGCCTTTGACACTACCCACCTGAGAGGGTAAAATCAAATGAAATGGAGAGCATCAGACAAATCGTCATATAGGCTCCCACACAAATGTCTGTGTGGCTGACTTCAGCTGAGTTTTTTTCTGAATTCCATCAAAACAGAGAGTAGATGACACACACCCGTCATTTGCTTTTCATACATACCCTGCAAAGATCAGTTAAGCAAAAACACAGTCTGCATGTAAAATTTTTCCATCTGCAACAGAAGGAAAATGTATCTGCTCATACCTACTAACCCAAGATTCAACAGAATGAACCAGGGAAGGAGGGAAACATACTTAGTCATTTGTAATGTGTCCCTCGGGATAAATTAAATGCACACACCTACACTTAGGTGTACGTGTTTTCAGTTCTTTCAAACCAGTTTCAATCACTTTCTCACCACATATTAATATTAATGAGTGTTTTTCTGGATGATTTTAAGTATTTCACAAGTATGAACTTGTTTTATCTTCACAACCACCCAGTATGGTCGGTATTGGTGTTATCTCCATTTAACATTTGAGAAAACTGAGGCAGAGAGAGGACAAATGACATAACCAAGGCCACTACTGGGCAAGGAAGGAATTGGCATTTGAACCTAGGACATCTGACTCCAGAGCTATACTGTTACCCTTTACATTATACCACCTCCTTAATGTGCATGATAAACCAGGGGTCAGCAAACATTTTCTGGAAAGTCCTAGATAGTAAGTGTGTTCAGCTTTGCAAGCCATACACCATCTCTGTCTCCACTACTCCATTGTGTCATTGCAATGTAAAAGCAGCCACAGGCAACATGTAAAAAAAATTGACCATGGCGGGATTTGACCCATGGCTGGCCTGACCAACCCCTTACATAAGCTGTCATTGCGAATAAGAAGGTCATTTTTCCTATATTTATATAGTATGAAAAGGATCTTACTTATTGGCCTTTTCAGTCCCTGTTTGCGCAATTTCATTTATTTATTCAACAAGTATATACTAAGCCCATATTCTGTGCCAGGCACTTTTTTAGGCACTAAAGTAACATCGGTAAACCAGATACTTTCAATCCTCCTGGAACTACATTCTAGTGGAAGAGACAGACAATAAACAAACAGTAGAGATAGGCTAGATATCTAACAGAATATGAGGTGCTGATAAGTGCTAAGAAGAAAAACAAAACAGGGCAAAGAGAAAAAGACAGGCAGGGGTTGCTCCTGCAGAGAGGAGGTGCAGGAAGGCCTGTCTGTTGGGGAGGTTCGTGCAGAAGTAGTCACTGAAGGCTGGGAGTTGGGTGAGATCTCCTAGAGAGAGAAAAGAGAAGAGGTCCAAGGATTGAACCCTGAAGTGCACTTCAAAACCAAAAAGTGGAGGATTCAGCAAAGAACAATGGAAATAATTTATATTTCATTGACTGATGGAAATAATAATATATTGATGGAAATAATCCAGTAGAGAAGGAAAAACTGGCAAAGTGAGGCAAAGAATCAATGCTCTTGTGTTTGAAGTTGAAAGTCACCTGTATAAGGGGCATGAAGTATCATTTAGGTATTATATATAATGTTGATCTCCACCTGTACAAGGTGTATATTGTCATTTCCATGTAACACAGACCAGTGAGCTCAACACAGACACAGGGCTGATGTCCAACTAAAACACACCAGTACAAACATAGCAGTTGTTTGTGGTATCTGTTCTAACTGCTTAATGCAATTCCACTTAAATATTTTGATCATCACCACTGCTCAGAATGCTTCAGTGTATAATCTTAATTTTTACACATGGTCATTGTATAATATAATAAAAATTTCCCAGTATCTTTGCTTTTCAATAGAGGTCACCAATAACATTGAAATAAAAAGCCATTGGATTAGAACTCCAGACATGGGTTACTGATACTCTGGTTATTGGTTGATTTTAGCTAGAACACATCCCTCTATTACTCTATATCTACATTTCAGGTAGTCATTCTGAGTTGCTTGCTGTGGGCTTTTTTAGAAATCTTAGGCCACTCTAAATAGAATGATATCTCCTACCCAAACCATTGTATTTATGAGTTTGCCTAACTGATCTGAGGGCACTGCAAGTGCAAAGCAAATAAGCTTTTGCCCATGTAAGGACTGACTGCAAGCCCTGAATGTGCCCAACAACAGTGAGGATTCCTGCAGAGTTTATGACATTAGACTTGCTGAGGGGGGCAGCCACCACTAACTACATTCCTGAGATGTACAAATGCCTTTGGAGGAAAGGTATCTTGTTGGGAGGAAATTCCAGAATCATTTTCAAATTCCCAGGTCTGGGGACAAAATCACAAATTAAGTGAGCAGCATCCTCCAACTCCTATGATGAACACACAAAGAATAATGCTAAGCTCCCTTAAAATGTCTTCCATTCAGTATTTTCTCATTTTATTTTACACTGTAGAACATACACATTTAGAGTAAGGGGATGGGGAGTAGCTAAATATATGTGGAGTAGACACTTGACCTCGTTAAAGGCAGTCACCTTGTCATTTTTGTATCCCACCAAATAGCATTTATGCAGGTGTTGGATGCATGAACGGATGAATGAATGAGCAAACACATTCCCAAGAGGCTAGCCTTGGGTAGATCCTGTCTGATTTCTCACACGCTGTTTGTGTGGTTAATACTCTGTGGTTTATTTATCTTCCCCTTGCTTTTCATATCTATGTAACTGAAGTCCAATTTCTCAAGCCAGATTTAGTTAACAAAGCTTTAATGATACTCTAAATGTTTATAACCCAGTATCAAAAGTATATTTGGGTTTCGTTTTGTGCTACTTATTTTCTCTCTCTCTCTCTATGTATATAAATAATTTTTTAATCACAAATCTATACTTGTGTAATCAGCACTCTCTCATCAGACCATTCATTCATCAACATATTCACTAATGTGAGCTAGACAGTGTCGTAAATGCTGAAGGTACCAAATGAAAAGAAGGCAGCAGACATCAGTGAGCTCACTGCCTGGAGGCTGTGCCATGACAAAGCATGGGGTTATTTTCATAACAGCTCACTTCTCCATCACCAGCTTCCTTGATGTCTCTAACATTCATCTTTGAATCATCCAGGTCAAGTCAATGTCTGAATCCTGCTCCTTTTCCTTTGGAAATGTCTCTTCTCACTCACTAGCAAATAAGTTGGCCAATAACTGTAGCGTTATTATATAACCCTCATGAGCACAAGACCCAGAGCTCCTTCATTTTCTTCAGCCTCTACCCAAAGATGATGATAACCACATGTCCTGGAAACACTTCTGTTCCTGCTCCTGACTGTTACAGGGGCCTTTGGAAAGTCATGACCTCTTTAAACTTCAGTTCCCCAGAAAATAAAATAAGATGATTGGAATCGATAGTCTTAAGATCCTTCTAACTTCCAATGACTGTAATTATTTAATACTAAAAAATTGTTCATCACTCAGCTATAAGGAACCTCTGGCACCTAAAAGTGTATTTTGAGGGAAGTATAACTTAGTCGTGAAATTTGACCTCTGATGTGCTCTGAAGAATCAGGGACCTGCTTTCAGATGCAAATACCTACTTTAATTTGAGAAACAAAAAATTAAGAGCTCTTGAAAAGAGTCACAACTAAATAGAAAGGAAACTACACTTGCTGAGCAGTGGACCCAGTGTTCCCAAGCCAAATGCAAACAAGAACTTAAATTTGGACAGAGATGTTTTTTAAATCTTATCTTCCTTTAATTATAGAGGAGGATCAAATAACGGACTGCCCTGGGAAAATGGAGGCAGCGATTTGTAGCAAATGAGCCAATGAGGCCTGGACTAGGAGCACAAACATTTTCAACCCATGCCCCACTCTAACAGTAAGGGCCAATGACATTAGGCACCTTTCTGGCCCCTTTTTCTTACCCATAAAATTAAATGGTCAAATCTAGAGCGTGCAAAGGTCCCATGCAGTTCTATCATAACGTGGTTTTAGGAAGTCTGTAATATTAGCATGGGTATATACTTCAGAAAATACCCTAATATTTCAGAAGTTCTTTATAGCATCCATTTAGCAGCACTAGATATTCAATAATCCAAAAACTCATAATTCTAATTTCAGGCTATATTACAACAAACTCATAGTTTCCCATGCTCAAGGAAATCCAAGTGGCACAGATCAATACATTTAATAATTAGGTACCTATATTTGCATGGAATTTGGTAGGCACTATAGCAGACACAGATAAATATATCTTAGACCTTGTCCTCGGATAATACTAGAAGTATGTATAAGATACACACAATCTATTTATTCCTTCAACAACATTTTAGGCCAGCATTTCCAGACACTTTCTGTTCTAGGCACTGAGACAATGAAAGAGACAAAGTCAAGCATGATATAGGCAGAGTTCAGAGGAGCAGAGGAGGGAGGAAGCACAGGAAATTAATATGATTAGGAAGAGCCTCAAGAATAAAATGAAATTTGGAGTGAGGATTGGTCACTGGGCAGAGGCTTCACAGATACAGGTGGAGAGGAAAGCATTCCAAGTGGAAGGAAAGGCATCAACAATTATGCAGAATTACAAGTGTGCATGGCTTTTTCCAAACTGTGGGTATGATTGGAATTTAGAATATGGGAAAATTCAAATATGAGATTTGAAAGGGAGACTGAATTGGAGTCAGAGTATGAGGTATATTGGATGCCAGGCTAAATGACTTAAATTTGTTTTGATAATGTTGTGGATTTGTATCAGGGCAAAGCATGCATTTTAGGAAAATTGTTTTGTATCTGCTATTATGGTTGTGAGTAGGGAAAAATATAAAAGAGGAGGAGAGAAGAGGATATTGCCAGAGAAAACTTTAGGCACAAAGATCCTTATTATTAAATTATTTATATTAAGTAGAAAGTAAGAAATCACTATAAAGACTGATAATAGGGGTAGGTTGGAATATTACACAACCACTAACACAATTACCAGGAGTTTGTAATAACATGGGGGAAAATGCCTATTTTATATAGTTAAATTTAAAAAGTTGCAAGACAAAATATATGTATGTACACACATATATGTGTGTGTGTGTGTATATATACATACAATCATGCGTCACTTAACGACAGGGATACGTTCTAAGAAATGCATCATCAGGTGATTTCATCATTGTGCAAACATCATAGAGTATACCTACACAAACCTAGATGGTATAGCCTACTACAAACCTAGGCTACATGGTACAGCCTATTGCTCCTAGGCTACAAACCTGTACAGCACGTGACTGTACTGAATACTGTAGGCAATTGTAACACATGGTATTTTTGTATCTAAACATATCTAAACATAGAAAAGGTACAGTAAAAATATGGTATAAAAGATAAAAAATGGTACACCTGTATAGGACTCTTAACATGAATGGAGCTTTCAGGACTGGAAGTTGCTCTGGGTGAATCAGTGAGTGAGTGGTGAGTGAATGTGAAGACCTAGGACATTACTGCACACCACTGTAGACCTTATAAACACTGTTCACTTAAGTTACACTAAGTGTATTTATAAAAAATATTTTTTTTCTTCAATAATAAATTAACCTTAGCTGACTTTAACTTTTTTACTTTATAAACTTTCTAATTTTTTTAACTTTTTGACTCTTTTATAATAACACTTAGCTTAAAACACAAACACATTGTACAGCTGTATAAAAATATTTTTTCTTCATATCCTTGTTCTATAAGCTTTTTTCTATTTCCAAAATTTTTCTTTTTTTTTTTACTTTTTAAACTTTTTTGTTAAAAACCAAGTCACAAACATACATTAGCCTAGGCCTACACATGGTCAGGACCATCCATACCACTGTCTTCCACCTCTACATCTTGTCCCACTGGCAGGTCTTCAGGGGCAGTAACATGCATGGAGCTGTCATCTCCTATGATAACAGTGCCTTCTGGAACACCTCCTGGAGGACCTGGTTGAGGCTGTTTTACAGTTAACTTTTTTTTAAAAAAAGTAGAAGGAAGATACTCTAAAAAAATGATAAAAATCATACTAAATACGTAAACCAGTAACATAGTCATTAATTACCATTATCAAGTATTACATACTGTTAGGCAATAGGAATTTTTCAACTCTATTATAATCTTATGAGACCACAGTTGTATATGTGGTTTGTTGTTCACCAAAACATCATTACGTGGTGCATGACTGTATATGTGTGTATATATAAGTCTAAAATATGATTGGAAATATAGCTAAGATAAAAATACAGTTATTCGCAATGAGCAAATTTATAGGTGAAGTTTCTTTTGATGTCAACTTTTCCTTATTTTCCATAATTTTTACAAAGTATAAAACTATCATAGATAGCAAGAAATAACATTTTTCAAGGAAGTTAGGGTAAGAGGTAATGATGATCTGAGCTCTGGAATTAACAATAGGAATGAAAAGCAGAAACTTGGTGATATAATGTGCGAGATATGCTTTTGGAATCCACAGCCTTTTCAATTTCTTTCTCCATTTTGGCACCAAACTTCAAATTCCATATGCAAGTGGCTATAAAAAGCAGTGTTTAAGCGCATCAGCTCTGGAGTCGGATGGCTTGGGTTTGAATCCCCTTCTGTCACTGACTAGCTTGGTGACCTTAGGCAAGTCACTCTCTAAGCCTCAGTTTCCTTATCTTTAAAAAGGGAGTGATAATATCAACTTCTTACGGCTGTTAAAAGGACTCAATGAGGTAATACATTTAATCATTTAGTAGAATGCTTTCCACATAGCAAGAACTCAGTAAAGGCTAACTGCTATTTTTATGATTATTATTTGTCTTGTCCGCCCTCTAAGCAAAGATCAAGTGGAAATGGGAGCTAATCAATTCTGCCTAGATCATCAGAGAGAGAGAGGCAACACCCATGCAAGTGGACCAGTAAAAACCACTATCAGCCAATATTGCATTCATATACACAACCAATAACTGAACCTCCTTGCCTGTCTCCAACACTAATCTAGTTATCCTCTTCTGTTCTTGACTGGACTTCGGCCCTCTAACACCTCCTGAAACATGATGATTATAATGCTATGCACTTTGCCAGCTCATCCTCCTAAGTTAAAAACTAAATTTGATTCCTGCCCGTGTATATATAACACTGACTAGAAGTCCTTGTTCTACAAAGTTCCCATCCCACAAAGTATTACATGGATCTACGGATGTTCACCACGAAATGGTAGACCTACATCATTGCTTTTAGAGAATTTCTGAAAGATGCCAAAAGGAAACAGAATTCCTTCCTCTTGGGACCATCTTGCGTGACAATGGGTACTTCAGGAATTAAAATAGAAGCTTTGTTTATTGTAAACTAAAAACCAGCCAAAAGGAAGTAATGCCTTTGTACTGTGACTTTTCTGGATCATAAAATACTCTTCATTATTCATTACTACAAAACAGAGGTATTTCTTTTGTCAGTCTTGAAGAATTATGTAGCTGTTCTCCAAAATATATTATTAACCTCCATTTAAGGAGGAGCAAGTCCATTACTTTTTATTTGCTGCTTCAAATTCTACTTTCCATTATCCCATTTTTCCCCTCTTCCTCCTCTCCATGTTAATATATATACCATAGACAGAAGGAACTATCAAATAGGATATAAACTGATAAAATAAATCCATTTAAAAGTATTTAAATGAGATCTCCATATCTGAATATAAACCCATGTAGGCAAATATTCAAACTAATTATATAGCCTCATGGTTAAATTCTTCATCCTTTAATCAATAAATAAAGAAACTTGCATAGAGAGAAACCAGAAAAACTATCAATGGTACACAGTAGCAGCTGGGTAGTTGCAAAGCCAGGAAGGGAATACAGGAGCCCTCTTTGCCTAGCCTATTGAATTATTTCTCTACACTATTCCCTTCAGAGCAATGATAACACCCAACCTTTCTTGGAAAGCACCACATTTTTCAGGCTATGTTTCTTTTGGAGTTGTTCTAGAGACAACAACATCATTAAAATTTGAGGCAAGGGACAGACACAACGTCTATCTGGTTGCTATTAGTGTGTTAGAAACTCCAAATGAAATGCTGCTAGTTAGCAACTAGAGGTGTTGATCAAACAATAGTTTCCCAGCCAACATAAAAACTGGATGTACCCAGATGACTTCACTCTCAAGCACTGGAATTTGAGAGCATGTGGGTAAGGCTTGACTAATTATGGTACTGACCATAATAAAGCACACATATATATGGCACAAAACTCATATATTGAGTTTATGGCATGCCAGAGACAGCCATTCCACATAACATTACCAACTCCATAATCCAAAGCAATTTTGTTCCAAAGCAAATAGATTATTGTGATAATCTATTGACTAATTAATCTATCTCACAGCCTTTCCTCCATTCCATTTTACAAACTGAGAATATACTTCAGGCATGAAAATATGGGAAAGCATTCAGATATGAGTTGCTGAAATAATTGCAAGAAAATCTCATTGCACACCATACAAGTTATGTTGACATGGAAGAATATCTCCCCATCAGTCTGAGTAAACTATTACATAACAGCTAAGCTATAATAAAATCCTGATTCCAAATCAAATAAGTCTCCCAGACTTCTAAAATGAGTCACCAACAGCTTTATAAACATACAAAATACTTGACAAGGAAGTCTCTGATAATTTTTTAGTAATTATGTCTGCAAATTGTTCCTTGCTGACATCACCATTAGAAATGGTTTCCCATAAGTTTGCATTGCCTCTTCACATCTGTTCATTAATCACTAATGCTTTGAATATTTCTATCATTATTAGGTAATTCACAGGGTTTACATGTCTCCTCAGTGGAATTTTTAATTAGTGGAATCAATGTGATCAAAGCTGTTATAATCATGGGCTCATGTTCCTTGCAGTATTTTTTAGTGCAGATTCATGATATTGACATACCTTTATCCTAAAATCATATTTCACAAACAAAGATGACATAACTTCAAAACATCTTGAAAAAATGCAAGGAAGAGAGAGGGAGCCGGGTTGAAGGGTCACTGAGTTGACATATTTTGTGTTTAAAGACATTTCAAAGCACTGGCGTCATCTCTCTTTGTGTTGGACTTGAGATTTAAAGTCCTGCTCTAACATGTGATTCACAGACCAGCTCTGAGCCAAATATGAGTGTCAGATGCTAGGTTCTGCATACTGTATTGTCTGGCAACAAGTGTAGGAGAAAGTAAAAGCTATGCAAGGCAGTCCTGCTGATCTAGAATAAAGAAAGAGCAGTCACAGCCTGGGCACAGGGGTTCATCCCAGGAAAGAGAGCAACAGGGCAGAAAATTTAAATCTAAAACCTGGGAAAGTGGTTGGGAACAAGAGCACTCCTTGGCCTAAACTAGGCCATTATAATGGATGTGACCCAGAATAAACCAAGTCCTTGATCTCTCTGTAACTGTACTCATCCAGTGATAAACACTGGCTCCTTGGAAGCCTGAGAAAGTACAAGATTTAGAGGAGTTCAAAATGTGTCTAAATGGAATTTGGATCTCTCCCTAAATGACCTGTGTGGTTGGCATGCCAGAAGCTTGCCACTGGAATGCCACTGGAATGAAGATGGTTGAACAACCAAAGGCACAAGCATAGTACTTCCTGTTGAAAACAAAATTGCTATCTTAGTCAGGCCTGAAGCCTTCAGTTCAATACTTAGAATAAATACATGGGAAAGAGAAGATGCTTTTTACAGGAAAAGGGAAGTTCAGAGGGTAGGGTTTAGGTTAATCCAAAAGAAAAGCTTTCTATCATTAGAGCTATCTAACACAGTAATGGCTTAACTAAGAAAATAGCAAGTATTTTACAACAGGAAGCTTTCCAGTAGAAGTTGTGTATAAGTGTCATATAAGTAATCCATTCATTAATTTATTCACTTACAACACATTATTTATGAAGTGCCTATTAAGCATAAGGTACTGAGAATGCAAAGATTAATAAAATATAGCCCTCAACATCCAGGAGTTGACAAAACAATGGATGAGACATACTCCAAAACAGAAAATTAAAACACAACATAGTCAATGATAAACGGACAAACATGACCCAGGTTTGGGCCACACATGAGACCTGACTTCGGAAGGAACTGCAGAAATATACTATATTATTCCACTGAGCCTCTGAGTGCTTTTCTGTGCTTTTCAAAAAAAAAAAAAAAAAAACAGAGATCTTTAGATGCATTGGCTGCATTACTGGAAAAGAAAATGATGCCCACCCCTTTAATTTAAAGAGAAGCAGCAAGTTGGAATAATTGGAATAGAATAGTAGAACAAGCAATGCTGTTGAATAAAAGTGAATCAGTTGGGGGAAAAAGATAAAGGAAAAAGAAAGTGATATCGGTAGACCCTTGGAAATCATGCTTTCTGTGGCAAATAGTTCTCTTTCTCTCCCCCTCTGACCCAGGAAGTAAACGTCTCCTCATCACCCTAATTATAAGCGCCTTCTGACTTCAGAGACCTGCACTGACAGGAAAATTCACACACACACACACACACACACACACACACACACACAAGCCTGTTTCCACAAGCCACCCGTAGAAACTATTTACAAATTAATAGTCTTATAACCTATGCCATAAGGTTTGAAAACCTTTTAGACCCCAAGACTGTGCAGGACTTTTAGACCCCAAGAATAGAATAAATATTGGTAGAAAAGAATTTATGCTGAAATCGAACAAAGACTATTTATTTCATATGAGCTCTCTAAGATAGGGAAACCAAAAGATGAGAACCAGGAACCGTCGGCAATTATTCTAAGGAACCATGAAGAGGGTTGACAGAAGCTTGGAGAAAGAAAAATGTGGTTCCAGACCAAGCCCACCATGAGATTCACTGAATTAAGCAAGAAATATTAACTTGTTTCCTGTTCTGACAGCTGAGAACTTTGTCTGAAAAGGAAGGACAGTTGACAAGGTGAGTCATGATGTCCTTGTGGGGACGATGAAGAACTGTGGGCTGAAATGACCAGTTGGTTGGTGACTCTGTAACTGGCGGAATGACTGTAACTTAAGTGGGATGACAATGGAGGGCGCTTAACCTAGAGGAGCCTCTCTCTGTCTTATGCCCTGTCAACACATTCATCCGAATTAAATGAGGATGCTGATGGTATGCTGATTATATACATAGCTAACAACAAACGGAAAGGGATACCTGATTAGTTAGTTGAGAAAATTCTGTTCCAAAAGAGATTTTGTCACTCTGTAGCAACAGGTGTAATAGCCCTAAATAGAAAAATCTGTAACTGATCTAGAAATTCTCATTTCAAAAGTAAAGAATGGAGAACTGAGGTTTGAGAAGAGAATACTTGAAAATAACCAGAGTCATATCACAATATATTGAAAGCCAATGTGAAATTTTCAGTAGTATTAAAAATATGATTAAGAAGGTAGAACAAAGACTAAAAGTAGAAATTGAAAGCATGCAGATTTCAGCACAACACAAGAAAGAACTTTCTGATATCTAGAACTGTTTAAAATTGCAACAGGTTTCTGGAGGAAGGTCAGAGGGTATTGGAGCAAATTATTCCTCTGTGACCATATACAGCTGTGTCGTCCAATATAGCAGCTACTAACCACATGTGGCCAGTAAGCATCTGAAGTGTGACTAGCCCAAATTGAGATGTCCTTTAATTGTATAATACACTCAGAGTTTTGAAGACTTGGTAAGAAAACAAAAGGAATATAAAATATCTCTTTAGTAATTTTTATAACGATTACATGCTGAAATGATAATAGTTTGAGTATGTTGAGTTAAATAGAATATAGTATTAAAATGAATTTTACCTGTTTCTTCTTATTTTTTTAATATGACTACTAGAAAATTTAAAATTACAAATGTGGCTTGCATTTTTGGCTTACATTCTATCTCTAGTGGACAGCACTGGTGTAGTAAGAAGCTGAACAAGCATAAACAGTTTGGAGGGGGTTTACGTGTTGGATAAGGACTGGGCTCAATCTCCACATCTTCTTCAGGCTTCAGATTTTAGGCAGTAAGTTAAAGAACTGCCAATAGAAACTGCAAAATAACTAATAACTTCATTGTTAGATGCAAATGCCTTTTTAGCAACTAGCATTTGTTGGCTTGAGAGTCCTGTTCAAGTTCAGACCATTTGTGGAAGAAGCTAAATGGCAATGACTCATTACACAAGTGTCTTTGGACTCATGGCATTTTCTAACAGGACCATCATGTTGATCAGTCATCACGTTGATATCTGTTCACATAGAATGTTAACCTAACAAATCATTAGCCTTTAAAATAGGCACTTAGAATAGTTGTATTCAAGAATTTTCTAATTCTTTGTTTCTACAGGATCCTATAAATATGATGCTTAAGAGTTTGATAATTGAATGGAAAAAAGTTTCAGAAAAGAGCAAAACAGCTCAGCCTCAAGTATTTATTCTGTATGTTCAGGAAAACTGAGGTGGCAAGTTCATAAAATCATTTCTATGTTCATAAAATCATTATGGATGAACTGGATGAAATGGATGCTCTTCATATTTCAAAATTGAATTGTTTATCTCCTTAACTAGGTTATTATAATCACCTTGAAATCAGTATGCTAGTCCCTTGTACATGAAGTGTGGGCTTCGTATGTGAAGAGATATGTTAGGCACTAGATAGATACTTGCTGCATGTAGAGATTACAGGAAGGTTCACTATTTTGGGAGAGGAGGTTCATTTTCAGAGAGAAGTAGAATTTTCAGGTAAGCCTTGGAGCAATATAGGAAGACATCCTATTTCATATCACTGAAAATTCTAACCCTACCTTCCTCCCTCCAGAAATCAACAAGGCCCTCAAGGAGTTTATAATCTAGCTAAGAAGTTCACAATCACAGATCATAGGCTATTAGAGCTGGAAAAGCCAGCCCTGAAACTTCTCCTGACTCCAATCTTGGCCTCTTAAACTACACCTGTGTATATTACTTCCTAGGTATCTTGTATAATTACAAAAGTTTAGTATTTCACGGGGCAGGGGAGAGAGTAGGGAGTGGAGGTGGTGGTTAGTATTGATAATAAGCCTAGACTGGAAATGTTCTGCTTTTCAGTGGTCATGATCACTGATGATCTAGAAATTCTGACAAAATTTCAGGATTTCAAAGCTCTGCAGAGACTGCTTATGTAATTGTTATTCCTATTGCCCTAAATGCATTTGGCTTGATAGAAAGCTAATGATGGGCACTTAAAAGTCAAATGACATAAGTAATTAAGAATAGCCATGAAGGATGATGTAAAGGCATCTCCATTTCAGACTGGAGAAAGCACAGAAATGTTCTACCTAGTGGATCATAGATAAAAATAGCTTCCATCTGCTGGTGCCAGGTACTTTTCATGATTCTCTCATTTAATACTCACAGCCAATTTATGAGATGGGTGCTACATTATTCCTATTTAATACACGAGGAATCCAAGGCAAAGAGAGGTTTTGCCACTTGTCAAAGGCTACAGTCATTGGGGCTGGAACTCAGTCCCACATTGATCTGATTCCAAAGTCTAATCTCTTAACCATTGTGTGGTGCTGAAGGAACTCAGGCTGTCTCTGCTGAGTCCCTGCTCAGACCTTAGTAAACTGAAAAAAGAGTTGTTTCCTGTGAGGGAAAAGTTGGTGCTTCCTATAGAGCAGGAGAGATGGAGGGTGAATTGCCAAGACAGAGGTTGACGTGCCCCTGTGTCATGCAGTGGGCCCTTAGGGAACTCTGTCCCGAGCAAGTCCTTGATGATACAGGACCTTGCTCTAAAGAATTCCACACATCTCGTAGTTGTATGCCTCACTCAGTGTGGCAACTAAGAAAAAAAACTGAAAAAAAAATCACCTAGAATTAGGGTTAAGTATTATTGGCAGCACAATTTCAGTAACAATTCGCTTCTTAACTCCCACCAGAAACAGGTAACCAGTGCCTCTTATTTTTCACTGAAACTTGTCTCTTTTGTACCCTTAATCATTATGTTGCTCCAGTGGAACTTTTTACAAATTAAAACCCTTTATGAACTTGCTATCTTTGTTTTCTGATCCCAATTCAGTCACAAAATAAAGGACTCTAGTCACAATCAGAGGCCAAGAAAAAATAATTGCATGTAATTCATCACCATTGAATCTTAGAAGCCTTATTCTAATGATGTTGGATCAGAAATGTTGTCTTTGGGTAAGGGAAACAAAGAAAAAGAAAAGATGATGGCATATCTCTCAAAGAGACAAGCATGAAATATTCTGGAAAGGTGGTTCCAATTAGAAAATGCAGACTGTCACAAAGCCAAAAAGATATTGACCATTTTATGCAAAGCACAGTTCTAGACACTATTAAGGGGAAAGTGCAAGAAAAGAACGCAGGAGGAAAGTAAAGAAGGATTGAAGGCAGGAAAGCTGAATGCGTGGCTGGTTGAAAGCAAAGAAAACTTACTTCCTACCTTTGAAGAGTTCATCTTTGCATAGCCTTTACTACCTGGCTTATTGGCAACCACCAGATAATCAAAGTTGTAATAAACACGAAACTTCCTCCATTGCTAAATTAGCCAGTGGTTAAAAAGGAGAGAAGGTGAGTGTGGATTACTCCACTCAGATTCATCTTCATCAGTAAAATAATAACTCAAAGCTCAGGACCCAGAAGAGGACGATTTAAATAAGAACAGGCACCTGCTTCAAAGGAAGAACAAAGTAGTTTGGGCATTCAGTGAATAGTACAATGCAAGTGGCAGATATCTCAATTAACAATTTAACTGAGTTAAATTTTGTGCCTGCCCTTGCCAGTAAAAATAGCAATCTAACAATACAGCCAGCTGTTGATATAGTACTATTTAGAAAAACAAAACAATTCCAGATTTAATATCGTGTAAAGGTAATGGCCTCGTTAAGTGTGCATCAAAATGATGCATAATCAGTACCGTTATTATTATTTATTAATAACAGTGGTGTGGAACCCAATTTCACAGTGGCTGAGGTCAGCCTCAAATGGATGACTCACACACATGGCTGATCTACATAAATAGCATGTGCTAAGATTACCATCTGGTATAACAATCTACATCACAAGACTCCACATTTCCTGTTACCCAGGGTAAGTAAATTTCAAGCATGAGGGAAAATTTTAGCAAGTTTCTCCAAGTACCTTTACTGAGAGACTAATGTGGCTTACACAGAGAGGAGGGGATGGGAAATTATGAGGTAAAGGTTATTTTCCCTTTCATCTCCCTCTGACTTCCTCTTCACATGAGAGGAGAAACACCACCTTTGCAATTCTGGCTCATATCGTTTACAAAATCAAATTTGCCTAATTAATCTCCAACAAAGGCACTCCAGGCATACTATAAGACACATATTTGAAACAACATTAAAAACAGGTGGTATACATTTAAAAATCTTTTTTTCTCTTCCTTGTACTTTCGCCTCTTTTTCTATCCATATTCTTTTGGTTTATTTTTTTTTTCCTTTTCTTGCATAAAGACATTAGCATGTATCACGAAACTACAGAAGGGAAGCTGTGGCCCCTAAATATTTTGGTATTATGTATTTCAAATAAAGACATTTATATCTGAAATCATTCTCATACAAAACTAATTTTGACTCATTTTTAAGATTTTTCTACCCATAAAGGTGATACTGCTGCCATAACGAGGACTGCCATCGGAGGCAGGTTAAGGAACCTCTCACTTTCATACCTGCCTGCATGAGGCCCCCTGGTGCAAGCTCTCATCATCCCTCCCTCTATCTGAGGGCTTGCCAAGGTCCACCAGCCTCAGAAGCCCTCAGAGCATCTTTTATAAGAGCGGTCCCCAACCTTTTTTGGCACCAGTGACTGTTTTGATGGAAGACAACTTTTCCACGGATGGGGGAGGGGGGATGGTTTCAGGATGATTCAAGCGCATTACGTTTATTGTGTACTTTATATCTATTATTATCATATTGTAATATATAATGAAAAAATTACACAACTCACCGTAGGTTAGGGACCCCCGTGAGCATGGGGCAAGACAGCACCTCTGCTCTAGGTTTTGTTTTTCAGATTCCTTTTAATTTTTTAATTTTCTTTTTTTCTTCAATTTTTTATAAATCTGGAGTTTTGCAATTCAGTTTATAAAAACATATTTATATTACAAAATTCAGGTTATAATTCAGCTAAGTAACAGACCTCTCTCTCTTTTTTCTTTTTGCTATTTGTAAGAAAGAATATTGTATTATACAAATTAAAAGTATAAACAAAAAGAAGATTTAATATAACTAGGAGGAAAAGCAAACAAATTGTTTACAGCAACCTTTGCTTATGAACAATGACTATGTTTATTACTAATAATACAAATCCCTTTACACAACACTTTATAGCAGGGATCAACAAATTTATTCTGTAAAAGTCACATAGTAACTATTTTAGGCTTTGTGAGCCAAGACGTAAAATAGAGACTATTATATAGGAACTTATATAATAACAGAGAAGATAAACTATCACAAAATTTTTATTAACAAAATTCAAGATATGATAATAGTAAGTGAGTACAATTTTTTATATAATACAGATCTGCTAATGAGAAGAAAGGAATTCTTTTAGAGAGGACATGGGGGGAATGATGACATTTTTTACAATCGGAGTTCAGAGTGAGTGTTCTCTATTAGCAAATTGGTGTAAGTGTTCATCTGCATCATTCTTAGCTCTGTGGCGGTACAAAAACAGGGAACAGGCTGCATTTGGCCTATGGAACATAGTTTGCCAACCCCTGTTTTATAGTCTTGAGTGCTTTAAATGAGCAAAGTGTTCTTATATCTGCTACCTCATTTGTACTTCACAATCACTCTATGAGAACTCTGGTTAGATACATTATCCCCACGCTATAGGTAAAGTCCCTAAAACTTCCACAAATGAATTGGCTTCCTGAGGGAATACTCCTAGTAAATGCTAAAACCAGGACTTGAATTTAGACTTCTTAACTCTTCAACACATTCCAATTTAGGGAATATACTAAGTCTCTGTTTCCTCTGATTTGCCAAGGGATTAAACTTTTATGATATCCCAAGATAATATTGACATTACCCGAAAGATTTTTGGAATCCTATTTTTTGTAATGTCTATCAGAATATCTTCAATGGTGGTACATCTTTATCCTTACACAATAGATTGGGCCCTTGGAAACAGCCCCAAACCCTTTGATGCCAAGTCTCATAACATAAACTACATTTGGCTATAATGTAATGAGACCTTTTTCCTGGCTGGGCCTCAAAACCAATTCCGGAGACAATGTCCAAGCAGAAACACTCCTCAAAAATATTTTTAAAGCAAAGAAATCTTCATCAGATGAATGAATAGCCTTCCAGTTGACTAATCTTTATAAAATTTTAAAGTTTAAGAACTTTGGAAATAAATTTTTCCAATTTCCCTCATGTATAGAAGAAGGAGGAAACAAACTTAGAAAGATTACTTTTAAGAACAGCATTCATTTGAATCATAAAATCTAACATTTGTTTTAAAACCACTCTTTCAACAATAATAAACAATAATGAATAGATCTCCAGCATACATTTTGTGAATTACACTGGGTATAGTGACATTAAACTGGCAAGGGTAAGATCTATACCCAGAAAAGATTGGGAAATTTGGCCTTTTTAGGTCAAGCTACTGGTTTAGATGACTTCTCAAAATCTCTGCCAGTCTCCAAACTCCATGATGCTGTGTAAAATCAGCTGGAGTCAAAGCCAAGTTTTGTAAGTGGTAGTAACCATTTACTGATGCTTCCTTTATGCCTTGCAGAATCTCAGCTCTTAGCTCATATAATCCTCATAGCAGTCCTATATGGTAGTTAATATTATCTCCATCTTATAAATGAGGAAACCTAGGCTTAGAGATGTTTGCCAGAGATCACATTTATAGCTAGAGGCAGATACTGGATGCCAACTTAATCAGTTAATTAGGAGTCAATCAGAGAAAATCACTAAGTGTGATCTATATTTGACCTCATACTATTATAGGAACTGGTGAAACTGTTTATGTACCGCTGTTGCTTTTGCAGTTTGGTGCTGGGCCTGAAGTCAACAGGTCAGGCCGTCAGGAAAGAAAGATGGACAAGAAGCAGAGAAGGGCAGGGACAAACTAAATCTGTGAAGATAAGCTAGAATCTATGAGGATGAACTGGAACTTATGTTAACCTCTCACCCCCTCCAATCTTCCGATTGTGATGATACATATACCCTACAGAAGAGCTGGCACATTTTACCACAGTGCTGCACATGAACCTGTCCAGTTGGCATTCTCAACTTCCAGTTTAACGAAATCATTGCTGTGTCCACTCCCTTGGGAACTAAGACCTCTATACCAACAGAGCAGGGATAGGAAGCAAAAATTCTGCTGCTTTATCACTAGAGGTGATATGAAGATAAACTATTTGCATTTGCAGTTCTTGAGTCCTATCTATGGGAGAAAGAGTATCATATAATGGTCAGTGATTTAGAGCAGATAAAGCATCCTGGAGGATACTACTTCAGTCTTCCAAGCTATTTACATCCAGTTGACACTGTAACCCAGTTTTCAAAAGACCATCCCACTGGCCAACTGCTTCAGAGTGATGAGGAACACAGAAAGACCAGTGAATTCCATGAGTATGAGCCCATTGCTGCATTTAATTTGCTGCATGAGTTATTTATCAAAAGCAATATGCAGTGATTATAGCATTCTGTAAGTCCATAGATAGTAGTATTAGCAGAATCACTACAGGAAGTTAAGGTAAATCTACATCTAGAGTAAATGTCTATTCCAATGATAATAAAGTGCTGATGCTGTCCCTTACCTGATGGAATGGACCCAATGTAATCAACCTGCCACCTACCAGGCAGTAGTGTCATACTGAAGGCTTGGTGGTGTTTTCTGCTGTCGACAGGACAGATCTTTAGCAGTGGCTGAAGACAAATCAGCCTTAATGAGTAGAAGTCTATGTTGCTCAGCCCATGCATAACTTCTACCCTTGCTTCTATGCCCACTTTGTTCACAGAGACCCTTGGGCAAGGACGGGGGTAGCTAGAGAGAGAAACTGATTGGTGTCCTTAAAACAGATCATCTTGTACACCTGATCATTAAGATCCTCCTCTGATTAGATTGTTCTCTGGTACACATTCAGGGAGGTTCATCCACAAACCTCTCCCCCAGACTTGTCATTAATTTTCCAATAGGGCTCCTTCTAAGTCCCTGACCATCCAGGCAAACCAATAGATACAGTCCATGAATCACTGTACATCCATACCTCTTGCCCTCTCTACTTTCAAGAAAAGATGAACAACCGGTACACTGCTTGAAATGCTGCCCACAAGTAGTCTTTTTCCTTACCACTGTCTTTAGAGTTACCCAAGAGTAATGTTGTAGCTGTCACCTTTTGGGTAATGACAGTATATTGTGAAGAACTATCTATAAACCGGGCCCAGATGGTTCCTTCTTTATTCAACTGATAACCAGGAGCCCCCCATTAGGCCACATGTTTGTGTTGAGAAAAAAAACCAATGTAGCAGGAGGATGGCCCATGAACAGCTGTGCCTTTGCATGTGCAATTTACTCTTGCCTGCAGGACCTGCTTTAACCTGATCTCATTTATACCACTTCCATTTAACAATGAAGCACTTCCATGCACACACAGTTTTTATGAGTCAAACATGTGTGCCTCTATAACCTATAATCTTAACTATTACGCTACACTGCTGTTGGGGTCCATAACAAACAGCAGCCAATATATTCAGTATAGAAGGAAAGGTGACATGACCATCATTCTCTCCAACATCAGGGCAGAAATTTATTATGTTAACACTCCTGATTTCAAATATAAAACAAATTCAATGGAAGAGCTATGACCCAAGCAGCCCCTGAGAAAATAACAACAGGGGATGCCTGATTTACACTCTTGGAGATAATGACCTGTGACTAGTAACTAACTATACAGGAGAAAAGATCTCCCAAATTATATATAATTTGAATTCTAAAAGATTTACTTTAAATCATTTTAAGTAAATAGGTGCTTCCCAATTTTTTTTCTGTTAATGATGCATTCCCCTTGCAAGAGAACAAAGTATTCAGCCTCTTCTTGACTCTTTCATTTTCTTCTCAGGCTTTCTGAAATAAAGCTTTATACAAACTGTGGTAATTGCTCAAAAAAATATAATATATTCCACCATCAACCTCAAATCATTCTACATCACATTTTGACAAACGTTAGAAACCATAGCTATTTGATAAGCTTGGTTGCCCCTTGGGGGTTCTAATTAGATTCAGGCAGATTTGATCCCTGAATTTATAAAGAAAGAAAAAGTCAAAGGAGAGAGAAGCATTTCTTTTGTAAAGCATGAAAAAAATAAAACTTAAAGCAGGAAACAGTGCAAATATGATAATGGAAAAGCACAACCGTGATGTTAATGTTGCTACTTCACCCATCGGGGACCGAAGGAAGACTCCATGTAAGCTGAAAGGTGGTGCATCTATGAGTAAAGAGACGCTAGACCTGTCAACATTTTATACATAATAATAACAAGAAGTGATTTTCTCCTAAAAACTTATTAAAGTATTGCCTGTTCAAAGATTAAAATATTAAAAATGGAGTGAGATGCCCCTGGAATTTTCCTTCTCGTCTTTTGGGTAGCTTTTACTCTCTGGGCTTCACAATGGTGGCTGCGGCCTGCCAATCCTGGCACTACTACCTAAACTTCTGGTAACTTGGGATTTCTCTAGTTTTTCCTGTGGTGAATGTCCCATCCTGGCTACTAGTTGACATAAATAAGAAATGAAGTTAAAAATGCAGTCTCTGTCAAGGTTGAACGAAAATAAAAAAAGGGAAGTGGTGACAAGGATAATCCAAGAGCTGCAGTTGCTGTCAAATGCAAGGATAATCTAAGAATTGCAGTAAAGCCAAAGAGCATTAATACTTGGCTTTGGAACGGATCATCAAATTTAGGGAGCCTTCTTGTTGAACTCTAACAAATACTAAAATGAGTCTATGCCCTGGGGACATCCACCAACTTATAGCTCTAGGAAGCCAGCCTGCATTGAACATTTTTCTGCAGTTGAGGGACAAAATGGACAATCCACGTAGATTAGTGGAAATTTGATTGTATATGTTGAGTGTTGAGAAATGCCAGTGGGGTGAGGGAAGGGAAGAAGAGATGAAGCAAGGAGGAGGCACATTTCACATGTATCCAGGCCTACGTGACCTCCAATCAGATCCCTAATTCTCTCCCCACCACTGCAGAGGATGCTTACAATAGTCCTGGGTCACAACACGAAATCCTTTATTCCCACGGCAAATAGCATTTGAAAATGAAGCTCCGTGCAATTAAGGTTTGTTGGGAATTTTTTTTCTTTTCACATATGGCAATATTTATCTTCAAAGTTCTCCTCTTTGGCCCACGGGCTCCTTTGTAAAGCAGCTGGTCTTGTGTGGCCTAATTGTGAGATGATTTGTTGTGTGATTCGGTAGCATTGTTTATTTGTACAGTGGTTCGGTGGAATTTATAAACTGCATAATATTGTTCTAGACTGTTTTCTTTTTAGTAAGAAGCCACATTTTCTCCAGCATTCATGACTGGGATCAAAATTAGGTGGAGTACTTGAGATATTTTCATCATCCCAACTTCCTCTGTTAATTAATGACATTAAACAAGAAACTCTTGCAATTAAAGGAAAAGATGGAAGCAGAACTAGAGTGACGACTCAAGTTGAAATCAGTCTTTGTTTTGCCTACAAGAGCTTGTTAACAAATGCTCAAATGTAACTAATACAAGCTGTAAGTTATTTCTAATTAGTCCTAGCTGTTCTCAGGGAAATAGAATCAAATCATGGAGTCTTTTAGAAAAGACTTCTTTTGCTATTCTTGGTCTGTCCCTGAGAAACCCTCAGTAAATGGTCCCAGTTACTTGTCACACGTTCTTTAATGATGAAATGTCTCCAGTGCTGCCAGGCCTATAAAAAGTTCTAAAAGCAATTTGACCTTCCCATTTTGTTTCCTTTATTAAAAAGAAGCTGCATGTGGGGTTTTTTTTGTTGTTGTTGTTGTTTTCCAATAAGAATAATTTTAAATAAAGTATGAATGGAATTTTTAAAGGACTTTGAAGATTTAAAAAAAAAAAAGTGTTAATTCCAGGATCTGAGATGGAACTTGAAATCTTGTAATGTTAAAATATGTTGAAGCTGGAAAGAATGGTTTGGGGCAAAATAGGGACATCACAGGGTCAGGCAGTTCCCAATATTGCATAGGTTTGGTGAATGAGCCACAAACCAGGGTCTGGCCCTCAGAGTTTTCAGCCCAGCAAATGGACCTTATCAATAATTCCAGACATGGTCAGAATCTTGGGGAGACACTCAGACACTAAGTTCCCAAGGGATTAATGTGTAAACCAAAAGGTCAATTTACTAATTTGTTATAGGGAATATCTATGTTCAGTGTCTTAAATGCTTGTCCCTCTGGCTAAGACATCCCTTTTGTGTACTGATGGAAATGTTCCCATCTTCCCAGCTGGGAAGCTGGGTTATTAATCTGAATGTTGTTTGGTTGGCATGGAACTAAAACAAATAGAAGGGAAATGTCTTGAGGATCATGTCATCTGAGTGAAGATAGGATTCAATAAAATTTCCATCCTCTCCAGGAAACAACACTCTAAAGATACCTGTATCCCCTAAATTCAGCCATTTCAATCCACCGACTAAGATGGAATGTAAGTCATTCATTCTATTATTCTTTTTTTCTGTGCTGCATGGCTTTATTTAAAAGTGTTAAGATTATTGTTAGCCAATATCAAATGGATATGTCTATGGCCCCCAGAAGACATGCTGTCACTCCCCTTGTATGCTTGCTTGATTTCTTTAAATCTCTAAGAGCATCATTTTTACTCTGTCTCTAAGTTTCTTGGGAAAGCCTTGCCATCACCTGGATGTACCCTCTTCAAACTTCAGGATTCCATCATTCACTGAAGATATATTCTTTCACCTGGAATGGATTGAGCATATGCTAAGCGCAGAGCCCTGTGTGGGGTATAGCTAAGGGCATCAAAAGTAGGAGGAGATAAGCCCTGCTGTCAGGAAATCTCAGATCCAATCAGGGAGATGAGCTATATACACATACATCCAAAAGAATAACACAGTGAAGGACATGATTTACTCATAAATACCTCGTAGAGTTCAAAGGAGGGAGCAAATAGAATTGTTCAGAGAAAGCTTAATGGGAAAAGTGGAATTTAGAAGGAAAACTGGATAAATTCCATCTTAGGTTAGGGCAGGATTTCTCAATCTAAGCACTGTTGACATTGTGGTTCATATAATTCTTTGTTGTGGGGGCCTTTCCCATGCATTACAGGATGTCTAGCAGCATCACTAGCCTCTACCCAACGTGCCAATAGGACCTCCCCCCAAGTTGTGACAACCCAAAAGTCTCCAGACATTGTCAAATATGCCCTGGAGGGCAAAATCACCCCAGTTGAGAACCACAGGGTTAAGGTGATCAATCATCTAAGTTAATTATTCAATTGACCCTTAGAGATGGGTGAACAGTGCTCAGGGGAGAGGTTAGGGCTAAAGATTCAGAGTGGTGAGCTAGCAACACAAGGATGTAAGTAAATAATTTCAAGGAGTGGCTGAGGGGAGAATCTAAGAGAATAGGTGGGCCTGGGACTGGATAGAACATGACACACAGTCATGGTTATGACATTTATTTTTTGGACTTAGGCTGATGTTTCATAAGTGCTTAAAATGTTCCTATCATTATTTTAAATTGGTGATTTTTTTTCAAATATATTTTTCTTTGAAAATACTCCAAATAAAGGGAGGGGGTGGCCACATACAACTAATTATCTCAGGGGACATCTAAATAACATTTCAGAACACCTCTTAATTTGTCCTACAGGAACAAATAGGATTATAGGCATGCTACCAGAACATTTTTAGGAGGCAGAGAGTTCCCTCCCTACTATATATGATTTTGGTTGAGAACTTGAGATCTAAACTGAGTGCCTGAAATACATTATTATTACAGATGACATTGCAAAATAACAATCACCGCAAGCAATGCCATCACAATCATTATATAATCCCCTTCCAGAGTGCTTTCCCGTCCCCCCTGCCCAATTAGGGCTACACAGGAGCAAAATCCCAACCACCATCAGTAGCCACTGGTTTTCCCAAAATGTCTAAGGAAACAAGCCAGCTTGGAGAAGAAACTATCCACGGACAGACTTTACTGATGACCCTGCAGATGAAACCAAGGAGAAACCCACTGGCAAAAAAGGGTGCCTTGTACTATAGTAGGCCTGTCTATAGTCCATGAAGTAGTCTTCAGCAGGCTCATTGTCTCCCAGATACATTTTGTAATAATTCTAGCAGGAAGTGAGAAGGCCCAGTGAGTCGTGCAGAAATACATCCTTTAAAAAAAAAAAAAAAGCCTAGTTGACCTTTCCAACTTGTCCAGATGTACACCGTTTTTAAATTTTGTTTGTTTTTAACTCCCCATACAAACAGGTACTGTGAGGAAATCTGGGTAGGTGTCGGTCAGAGGTGACCCTTTAGCCTAGAGGAGCCCAGGAGCAGAAAGGGACATAAAGGAGGGCGACTAATTCAGAGAGGAAATCGTAATCTCTCTGAAACCTTTACCAGCCTCGTTGAGTTTGTTTCAATTCTTTTTATTTTGCTCTTTGCCTGGACTCCAGCGCGGCGGGAGCAGCGGTGCAGAAACAACGCTGATTCAGAAAGTCTGGTTGCCAGATATTCTGCTGGAAACAGAAAGACTTAAGGGATTCTGACTGTGTTGAGGGGGCAAGCTGGACACGGCTAGGGCCTGTTATCCTCTCATGCAGAGAAAGAATCAGAATCCCTTGAGTCAAAAAAATCAGACTGCAAAGCAGCCTTTAAAAAGAAAAAAAATAAAGTGCTCACTTTCCTCTGATTTCCAGAGTTTTGGGTTAGGCTCCAACTGGAAATGCCACGAGGGGAAAATATTCTCACACCATCTCTCCGTCCTCACACCCACACTCTCAGATAAAACCTTTTCTATGCAATGATTTCTTTTGTTACAGACGAATGTTTAGGATAACTTTATTTTTCCAAATCGTTTTACCCATCTTACCCTTTTACTGCTCTTCTTTACCATCCATTACCATTTGCTTCCTTTCAGAAAAGAAGAAACCACTCACGTTATGGCATACACTCAAATAGGTCCAAGACCTATTCTTAGATTGATATAGAAGGAATTTACTCACCACTCCCTTCAGGATTAAGGAGCATTAACCTTTGGAACACAGTCTATATATGCATGTCAGGATATTTTTAAGAATGGGAAAACCCAGGACACAGATGAACCACAATGGTTCCAAACAAGAGTTATTTTTAGACTTGGGATTCTGAAGTATATAAAGCTACAAACACTGAGATGGTTCTCGTCCTAGTGGCCGTGCCCCTCCCGTCATCTTCACAAACCACTCTCACCGCTTTGCTCTGGAGTGTGTGTACATGCACACACATGTGCACACACATCACACACACCTCAGCCCTCTTCATAAAATCCCACTGTCACAGTCTCTAGTTTTGGTTATAACCCAAACCATGATGAAGAGTAGAATTACAGAATAGTTTCCCCCAGATAAAAGACCATTCTTTGATAAGGCTTCCTTCTAAAACTTTTCCAAAAAATGCTGGGGTGGTTGCATGTTTTTCTATAAGAATTTAAATGTTGGATATTTCTCCAAACCAGTCGTGAACTCTCAAAGGCATAAGGGGAAAATGCCACGGAGGTTACCCTTCCTGCTGTTAGTACCAATAACCAGTCTCTAAAAAATGGACAGAGACTCTATTGAAAAGAATGGAAAAAGCTCCCTTATGTGATATTGCATATAAAATCCACAATGAAAAAGAAAGTAATAACATTTGAAAGTTTAACTCATTTGTGCCGATCTAGAGCACTCTGTTAGGAGATGCAAAATTACATATTTATTCTCCAAATGTGAATCTATCTAAAATATGGAGTATACTTTAATGGATCTCTTGCTTTCCACCAGTATAGGGCACATGTCATCCCCTAAAGAACTAATGGAGTCCAAAGATAATGTGAACTGTTAGCCTTACTTTTTTTTTTTGGGAAGAACAGCAGCTGAATGGTTCTGGCATCCAGAGGGAATCAATTTGTCTAGTTGGCTTTACCAAAATTGTCTGAGCATGTTTATGTTCCAGGAGAAGGAATATTGTTATGCTAATGATTTAAACAATCTTTGTCAATTGATATAACATTTTCTTTCAAAATAATCCAGTGGGGGGAGGGGGAAGTGAATAGAAATGTAGATAAAGCAGTTATAGTTGGATTAAAGGACACATGGGGGTCCTGTACTATTCTTGCTACTTTTGTGTATGTTTGAAATTTTCCATGATAATAAACTTTTGAAAATTTCATGTAGTAATTCATTTATTTTCAGTATTAACTCTTTGAGTGGCTCTTTCAAAAAGGTACATTTTCCCAGTTTAATTCACACAATTAAAGCATACATACAGCTAGCAACCTAGTTTGGGGGTATTATGGAGCAGTGTAAGCAATAAGATACCAAGAGACCCAAATCCTGCCTTCACCACTTACTAACAGAAAGATTTGAAGGAAAATTATTTAATCTTTTTGAACTCAGTAATTTCGTATGTAAATTGGTGATAATAATACCTCCTTTATGTTGTGAAGGTTAAAGAGGTTAATATATCTAAAAGGATCCTGACACAATAGGTGATTAATAAATGTTAGGTTTATTTCCCATCAAAACCACTGATGGAATATAAAAAGATAAGATTATTTTAAACTCAAAAAAAAAAAAAAAACCAGAGTAAGTGCTCATTTAAGCATGTATTTGGCCTACATATACTAAGCACCATTCATGTGCTTTGAACTGTGCTGGGGGTGACACAGAATAATTTACGGCATTGTTTTAGAGGAATAGTCCTAGACAGATATGAATGTATACAACCAGTGGGGAAAAGCCAAAATAGGGGTATGTATACAGAACTTCTGGAGTCTTAGAGAGGACACTGTGAGCTCAGCCCAGAAGGGGTCATTGAGTGGTTAATCAGACACTCAAGTAGGGCATCCTACTGACCACTAAGCCCTGCTCCACAGCCTCCCAGGGAATCTATCCAAGCTCCCAGCCAATCCTTTGCCTCCCCTGGCCATATCCTAGGTAACCAACAGACAGCCACGGAAACGGAGCATACACAGTGGAAGGAAACCAGAACAAATAACCTCTGGCATTTCCACTCATTTCAGGACAGTACATCTGAATTGTTAATAAACAGAGAACAGAACTATTGGAGGGAGCATAGCAGACTGGAGGGTCTAGCTTGAGGGCCCAGGGCGGGGGTTTGGGGCAGAGGGAGATATAAGGGGAACACTTGAGAGGCTGTTTATTGCCAGTGAGGGTGTCAGTGGCAGAGCATAGCCCCTCGGGCATCAGAAGGCTGTCTCTTGCAGGCCTCCATTCAGGGGACAAAGAAGACTTGAAAACTGAAAGAGAGAGAAATAACTGGTAGGGAGGAGAGTGCGCAGAAAGAGGCAAAGCTCCAGATAATGTGCCCCTCCTATTTTCTATTGGCACTATAAATACCATTCTAAAATGTTACCGTAACTTAAGGAGTCTCTTTTAGGAAGCATTTGGTAGTGAGTCATCCCACAACTATGTATAAAGCTGAACACCCTGCTGTGACTCTGTGAAGCTCCTCAACTGGCTTTTACTGGGTCTGTTTTGGAATCCCATTTTTGTGGCAAGGAAGGACACATGCAATTTACAGACAAGGTCACCTTTGCTGCTATGATCTCATAAATTGTGTTTACTCCTGTCTTGCCCAGGGGACTCCCAGGACAGGAGGGGGAGAGTCAGAAACCTGGATGACACCATTTTCAGGATGAGAAGGCAAGAGCTAAATTTAATGAATAAAACGTTTTTTAGAACAAGACCCTTTTCAGATGACAGGCAACAGACAAAAGGGAAGTAAACCCAGGGTTCAAGGCAAGGGACTTGGGATGACTGAGTCTTATCCCCAAATATCCTAGATGCACTTTTCATCTGGTGTCATTGCTGCAGCAGTGGCCAAGCCGCCATTTTGGCCACCTGCCTAAATAAGCTCCACGAAGTTCCCTTTCAGGCTTTATCCCCTCTGCCTCACACCTCCCACTCTGCAGAAAGTCAGCAACAAGGATCAAGAGCCTTCCCTGTGCTGACACAATCCTAGCAAAAGTGCAACATTACCTTTCACATGGGGGGGGGCTTTCAGTTTGTATTGAATCCTTACCAAACCCTGTGACATAGGCAGTGGTCATTAGCCTTGGGTGGTTGATGCTGTTTAAGGATTTTAACTTTTGAAAAAAGGTTATTTGCCAGTAGGATAGTAATGTTTCCCATGTTTACTACGTGAAGACTATAAAGCAAAAAAAAAGTAACACAAAGAAATAAGAACCATTCTCCCACCACGCAGAGATAAGAACTATTAGCCTTTTGGTCCATTTCTCTAATGAATTATATGGAGGGTCAGAGCACAGACTCTAGAGCCTTTTGCCTGCTTTTATATTATTAGCTCCTTTTTTAAGACCTGTGTGAGTTTGGCCCATCTCTTTGACTTCTCCTCCTCTCATGTTCCTTATCTGAAACAGGGGGACTATAATAGATTCTATCTCATAGGGTTGTTGTAAAGACTACATTAATTAATAAATGCATTTAATAACAGTGCCTGATATAGTGAGTGATATAGAAGTATTTGCTCTTCTCAAGGTTCAGGTATTGTGTACATGCATTTTTATATCCTATTTGTCACTTAAAATTAAACTAGATGTATTTTTTGCATGATATCACCAAATCTTCATGAACATAATTTTGTAACATTTCTGCTTTTTGATGATAAACTACTAAATATTGTTATAGAAAACTTAGAAAATACAGGAAAGCACAAAAAAGAAAATGACCATGTCACCAAATGTTATTGCCCTGAGACAATAACTGTTAAAATTTTTATGTGTCTCAGTATTTTCATATGTAGAAATTTTGGCGAAATTTAAACCAATGTTTGTGAGCATTTAACATTTTACTAAATATTCTTCCATAACATTTTGATAGTTTGATTGAAGCATATAATTTATGTACTATAACATTCATCCAATTATAAGTGTATAGTTCAACAAGTTTTAATATATTTATTCTATTGTATGACCATCACCAAAACACAGCTTTAGCACACTTCCATCTCTCTGATACAACATGATTTTAACCACTATATAATATTACCCTATATAGTTATACTGAGTAATATATATTACATATGCAATTTATTCAACTAATTCCATATTGTTGGGCCTCTGGATTATTTTTATTTTCTGTAACTATAAATAATACTGTAATGAATATCTTTGTGTCTGGAACTATTTTGATTATTTCATTAGGATAATTTCCCATAAATGGCATTACTGGATGTTTATAAATATTTATAAGGATCTTGATATACACAATCCAAATCATTTCTAAAAGAGTTAAATATGTTTATGGGTTCACTCCGTTGTTAAAAAAGTGCTCATTTCACACATACTCACTAGTATTGAGTGTTAATAATTATTTCTGTTTCTTAATAGTGGAAACAGAGGCTTCAGTTCTATGCTATTCAGTATAGTAGCCACTAGCCACATGTGCAAAGAAGTGTGGCTAATCTGAATTGGGATATATTGTAGGTGTAAAATACATATCAGATTCTGAAGACTTAAGATTAAAATAAGGAATGCAAAATTTCTCATTAATAAAGTTTTATATTCATTACATGTTGGAATGATCGTATTTTGGATGTACTCTGTTAAAATATACTGTTAAAATTAATTTCACTTCTTTCTTTTGACTTTTTTAAATATGAATTTGTCCTAGTTCATTTTGCAGTGCTATAACTGAATACTATTGACTGGGTAATTTGTAATGAAAAGAAATTTATTTCTCATAGTTCTGGAGACTGAGAAATCCAATATCAAGGAGGCAGCATCTCGTGAGGGCCTTCTTGCTACATCATAATATGGTAGAGAGCATCACACGGCAAGAGGGCAAGAGGGTAAGAGGGCAAGAGTATGTCAGCTCAGGCCTCTCTTCCTCTTCTTATGAAGTCACTTGCCCCATCATCACCAGGGACACCACCCTGATGACTTTATCTAATTCTAATTACCTCTCATTACCTCCCAAAGGCCCCGCTTCCAAATATCATCAACATAGAAATTTGGAAATTAAGTTTCCAATACATGAAATTTGGGGGACACATTCAAACCATAGCAGGACTCTAGAATATTTAAATATATATGCGATTTGCCTCCTACTTCGAGTGGGCAGCACTTGCTCTAGAGATTAAGTGGTTTATCCATGGTGTTCATATCCGGTAAAAAGCAAAACTGGGACAAGACTAATACTGTCTTACAGTTTTGAGTCCAGAACTTTTCCTACTATATCACTTGAACAAAACATAATCTAAGTTACAACACTTTCCTTCTCTCAAAGCTACAATTTATTGAGACTCTTTTCCACCACGTGCCAGGAATTGTGCTAGTTATTTTATAGACATAATCTATAATTTTCTTTTCCTTATTTTACAGCTGAAGAAGAAGAAATTCAGTGTTGTCTTTCTACATAAAGCCCTTGAACTGCTCATTTCTATGATTGTGTTATTCACTAGACTATCATCCCAGTATTAACTGTAATACTTACAGTTAAATTGTGAGGAGAGGAAATACAAATAAAATACAAGAAAAGAATACAAATAAGTAAAAATAAAACAAAACTCTATTAATAAGAACACACTGATTTGGAAATTGTGATTATTCGTATGGAGACTGAGCTTTGGGCTGCCTTCTTTTTCATTAAAGTTAATTTTTCCTTTTATTGACTTATTATTCATGCCTTGCCAACCTCTAGAAAGAATGAGTTGCAGCATAAAGAGAGAGAACAGAATAGAGGTTAAGTAACAGAAAGCAGAGGAGTAGAAAGAGGAGAAACTTCTACCTGGCAACCCAGGCTAAGGAAACGCCTGTAGTAGATTATAAAACTTAGCTCTGAGCTCACTGGCAGCCAAGATAAAAATAATCTATACATTGTATTCTCACTATTTCATTAAAGAAACTTTATATTACATCAGGAAAGATTTATATTTTATTAGCAGCTGACTATATGAGGAATTATTACATAGTCTTTTATATGTGGGACCATAAGGAACATAGTAGAGGTTGTATTTTAAATTTTTACCCAAAAACACAGATGTTTCTCTGGCAACCATTTCTCATCTTTTCTCAATGCTGTCCAAGTATATAATCATTTGCTTTTAAAATTGAATAATATTTGTAAAAACAAATTTAAATCACTCCGCATACAACAGATTGTCCTTGATTTAGTAACCTCTAGTTGCTTTATCGTAAGTCTATGTAGTTTAATGTAGTATTTCATTTTACTGCTATACATAATTCCTACATACACTGTTTCTTGTTAGGGAAAATGTATGAATTCATTCCCCTTGAGGAGAGAACAGGAATAAAAAGAAAGAGTTCCAACATAGTATGTTGACTATGGTATCAGAAATGATTTTTTTAAACAAAGCTTGAAATATTGAATAGGAAAGACAAAGATTGCACTGAGCTGATTAAACATCCTCAAGAATAATTTAAAGCTCTTTATAAGCTGTTTAAATACCAAAATTGACAATTAAAAACAGCTCTTCTATGTCTTATCTACATTATTTTTATGTTGATGTCCCAAAACCTCTATTATATGACACTAGAGTGACTGCACTTTGAAAACTTGAAAACATTAACATTGCATTCTTAAAAGATATCTCACATTTAGACTTTCTATTAATTCAAATAGTTCAATGAATACATTCCCATCATGATAGCTACATAGATACTAAGGGAATAAAAATAGGTCAGTGATCAGAATCAGGCCCCTAGAACTATGGAAATTTCCACAACCATCCATGGAGCAGGCTTACTTTTGGAACTGCTGGTTGATGTTGCCAAAAATCATAGAAACCTTAAAATAGCATTTTCTTTGTGTGTGAGACTTGGGTAAGAGTTAACGGTATTTGTTAGGAAGTGCCATACATCACAACTTCCCCAGAAGTGATTTTGATTTGCTATGTAATTTGTGCACTTATCAATGTCCATGATGGTCATTAGATAGTTGTGGAGGTGAGATTCTTTTCACACCACCTGCATTGCACTTCCACCATGTCAGGGCTGCTTTCAGGCTGACTGTGACGTCACTGGAGGTGACTTGAAGTTTTAAACTACTCTATTCTTCAGAAACAGTCACTGAGCCTTGCAGTTTCAGCCTCAGATGGGCCGTATACAAGTATTGTCCCACCACGATCAGCCACATTCAGCCACGCTCCATAGCATGCACCACCATTTCCCACCTAGACCTGTGGGGGCTTTTGGCAGGAGAAATAGTAATATAGTAGAACGGCCCAGCAAGACAAGTTGAGGAAGAAACGTTCGCTCTAAGGCTCTATGCACAACTCCAATTTGTTCCCTTTATTGGTAAAGTTTTCCTTTGTGGGTTTTCTTTCTGGTCTATTGAGGACTTGACCAATAGCCCATGGAATGTGTCAGCTCTAATTGCCTGTGTGGATTGGCACAAGTCATGCCTCCAAATTGGAATGTTGTCACATATAACATAGTCCTGCAGAAAGATAAATGTGGCCTGGAAAATGTTTTATACAAATATTCTTTAAAAGCAATTGTGTTCTGCCATGGTAAGGGGCAGACAACTTTTGTAGAACTGGCTGAGCAAACTCCCAGGATGCCAAAGTTTCAACAGGTGTCAGGACACTGCTCCCTCCCCCTGCTTCTAAAAATGCAGATTGTTTCCTCCTTCTAAGGACATCAGACAATGGCCAATTGCCCTCTGGGGTACTCTGGCACAGTTGTAGCCAGGGCAGCTTTCCAAAAGAAGTGGGTAATTGGTGAGTGGTGAGGACAGATGAGGGGTCTAGGAACCTTGGCTAATTGATGAGCAACTTACACAGGTGTTGCCTGATGGCCAGGTAATAGCTGTCAAACAAGCCTCATTTGAACTGGTTTGAAGAAAGCATGGAAGCTGTCTTTAAGGGGAGAATTGCCACTGAAAAAGGTAACAGGAGGCAAGGATATATTAACAATATGATTAGGGAGAAGAAGAAAGGACACTGGCATTTGTTGAGCACCTATTATGTGCTAGGCCCTATGAATTAACATTTTCATACATGTTATCTCAGGACTCCACAAGTCAAGCACTCACATTCTCATGCAGAGTCTGTCTTCTTTAGAAATAAATCGTGACAACCTGGTCCCCAGGAACTAATTAAGCAGTAAATACTGGCCCACACAGACAAATCAGTTCTTTGCTTATGCTCTCTACTTCCCTCCGCACCAGGCAGACAGGTGCTGGGGGAGGAAAACAGATGCCTGAACCAAACACTACGACATAGTAGGGAAAACATTCATTTCTTAAGTCATAAGCTCAGATAATGTCCCTTTTATTTCAGGAACATTCCTCATTAAAGTGCATATGCAGACACCAAAACAGTTGTTGAACATAAAAAATAATTATTATTATTTTGGCTACCTAAGACTAATAAACTCATTGATTTAATTTTTGGTAGAAAAATTAGCAAAATTGAATTGCTTTTTTTTTTTTCTTTTTTTTGGTCATGAGCAATTGAGTTGATTGGGGGCTACCAGCAAAGCCAAACTTAGCAAAACCAAACTCTATCAGTTGGGGAGAGACAATCAAGAACTGTCACCAGGGAAGGACTCTCTAAAAGAGAAATTTTCAAGAAAGTTCCCATAGAAAAATTCAGGCCCACAGGAAATGTCTAGTTGAGATGATGGATCACAGACCATCCCACTTGCCAAACTTCCATGACAACCTCCTGCAGGCACCACCATGTGAAGAAACAATTGTCATTTTTGTGCTAGGATCCATCTTTTTTGGGGGGAAATGACAAACTATGATCTTCTAAGCATTTCATGTTTGATACTTGACATTTTCCCAAGAGATCCAACCCTGCCCTCACCATGCAATGGAATGCAGATAAAGATGCTTCTTTTTTTGGAGATGGGCACCATTGCTCTTAAAAAGCCAGACAGATACACAAGCATCTCCTACCACAGAATGGGGCTGAGATGATTGAGATTCCTGGGGAAGCGAGTGTTTTTGTTACCATGTGACATTATAGATACTCATCTTCTGACTGACAATCTTTCAAATATTTGCAGTCACCAGGAAAATCTCTCTCATTGCAATGGTCCCATTTTTTGAACATTTTCTTGTAAATGTATATCCCACCTGGTTAGACAGTAACTGACAAATACTGGCATTGGACTGTATTTGATTTACCTAGAATAGATTTTATTTTTTACTATAAAATCCCCTTTCTATCCCCCCCAAATGATCTGATTCAGTAGGTCTGGGAAGGACCTAAAAAGCCGTAACTTTAAAAGCTGCCAAGGTGACTGTTGTGTACCCTGGTCTGGGATCAGTGTGACTGCCCATCCATATATTGCTGTGAGAGTTTTGCTTCATGCCACAACTATAGACTTTTTCAAAGTGTGTTACAAAGAAGACTAGGTAACAGAGTTTGGTCTAACTGGTCCAAATCTTTCCTTATTACTGGCAAAACTATCTGGCCATTAGCAGATTGGTAAAGCCCATTTTTCATACAGTTTATTGTTCCTTGAACTTCCCCAGGAATAGTTAGTCACTCTCCTCTGTGGTCCTGAGTTAAATCATTATGAGTTGAATTGTGTCCCCTCCAAAAAAGATTTGTTGGGGTCCTAATCCCAAGTACCTCAGAATGTGACTTTATTTGGAAATAGGGACTTTATAGGGGTGATTAAATTAAAATGAGGTCATTAACGTGGGCCCTAATCCAATATGACTGGTATCCTTATAAAAAGGGGAAATTTGGACAGAGGGATAGATACGCACAGTAGAAAGACAACGTGGACAGACACAGGGAGGAGACAGCTACCTACAAATCAAGGAAAGAAGCCTGAAACAGGTCCTCCCTCACAGCCCTCAGAAGGAACCAACCATAACAATACCTTAATTTTAGACTTCTGGCTTCTAGAACTGAGACAAGAGAACTGTTGTTCAAGCCACTCAGTTTGTGGTGCTTTGTTAAGGCAGTCTCAGCAAACCAATGCATAAACATGAGTCCGTATTTGGTGGCCCCTCCATCCACCTTCCTGACACACCTAACTTTCGTCCCATGTAGCTATACTTTCCTCGGGTAAGCAGTCTTGCTGGGAGGGCAACTCCCTATCACAATCCCTGCCACAGGTACCAATGGCCCCAGATTCTTCCTCTAAAATCTCACATTCTAGCAAAGGAACTGGCACATGACCTAAGCTCAGACGATTGGATGCTTTCTTCTGGGACTTTCCATCTGGAGTGAAGAAGTCCGGGAAGCAGTGAGTGAGAAAGGGTCAGGAACCATGCTCATAGTTCCCACAGAGCAGTGGTGGCTGGCTCTGCAGTGCCTGTCTTGGTGCTATGGTCTGAATGCTTGTGTCCCCCCAAAATTCACATGTTGAGATCCTGAACCTTAAGGTGATGGTATTAGGAGGCAGGGCCTTTGGGAAGTGATTAGTTCAGGGAAGTGGAGTGAATGGAATTCATTGCATGAATGAATTTAATGCCCTTATAAAAGGGGCCTGAGAAAGACTCCTTGCCCCTTCCGCCACGTGAGGACACAGTGAAAAGATGGCCATCCAAGAACTAGAGTGCAGAATCTGACCACTGACTGCTGTTACCTTGATCATAGACTTCCTAACCATCAGAACTGTGAGAAATAAATTGCTATTGTTTATTGGCCCCCAGTCTATGTTACAGCGGCCTGAATGAACTAAGACTCCCAGCTATTCCTGCAGTAGTTAATTGGGTTCCTTCTTTCCTGCCTTTTGTCCCTGCAGTGCCTCTTGATCCCCACTAATCCCCAAGTCTGGTTTGCCTGAGTCCTGTTCATTCTGTGGACCTCATATGAAATGATCAATAGTCAGTCTTCAAGTGTGTGTGTGTGTAACCTACAAAAAAGCCAGTTTCATATGGTTTAACCTAATGATTTAGCCAGAGTCATTTTCTCTTGTTTGTTACTAATAACCTCAATATACTTCCAACGCATCTCACATGTACATTATAACCCAATAGTATAATCGCCATGGATATGTCTTGTCAACACCACTGTATTCCCAATACCTGTAAAGTTCTTTATAATCCTTTTTTTTTCTGATTCTTAGGGTTGCCCTTATGTGTTCTTCTCTTATTGTGCCAGTGAGCAGGAAGCATCTATTCATGAATTAGTTTATGCAACTATTATTAATAATTACCGAACATAATCCGTATGTCAGATTTGGTTTTAGGTTTTAGGTTTACAAAGTGAACAAAACAGGACTTTATAAGTCACCTAATCCAGTGATTTAGGGACCATGGAGGCACTGAGAAATTTAGGTGATTTCACTGAGTCCCATAGTGTGCCAGCTGCAGATCTGGGGCTGTAATCCTGTCCATGCCTTTTCTCAAACATTTGTTAAATTGTCATGGCTAAATTGTGTACTAGGTGCTGGAAACACAAGATAAATAAGGAGTGGCCTCGAACGGGAAGCGTAGGATTGGGAACATTCACTGTTCTGAGGGAGACCCCAGGGAATGAGATGTGACCACTCCCGAAACCCAGCACTACCGATAGAGACAGAGAACAAGATGCCAAGGGGCCACTATTTCTAGTCACATCATTTATGCCACTAGCACTTTGGCTTTTAAAGACTCCTATTGAAAGACAATGGCACAGCGGGCTTCCTTGATTGAATCTTTTGCTTGAAGTTATACCCTAAACCCGGTTGAGCAGTTTGTTCTGTTTTTCTCTCTACATTTGTTTAGTTGCTTTGATGTTACATACGGACATCAAACTCTCGATTAAATGTGTGGTACACATAATGTCAGTACTCAGTGTCCCCACCTCCCTTTCTTGCCCACCTCCCTCTGTCTCTTCTGCCCTTGAACTTCCACCCTGCCCTCACTGATCTCACTCTTCTGGGTCCCTGATGGAGATTAAAGAAAGCAGAATCGATCCTGGTGCCTTTGGGTTGAAATTGTTTCCATTGAGGATATTTCCATTTAAAACTATATATAACCTTGGGGAAAAATCCTACAGGCATAATTCCTCACGGTTGACAGTCAGAGCCTGTAACAAGTAGGCAAAATTCAGGGGGTTGCTATACCTCCCTGGGGCTCCTCCATGCTTCTCTCACAAGCGTCTATCTGTGTTCTACCTTTGTAAGAGTCTCAGTGCAGACAGTGGTTTCTTGGAACACTAGGACATGAACAAAGGGAAGATGCCCACACAGGGTGATGTGAAATTTTATTCTTCACTAAATGAACCACCACCACTTGATTTAAAGTGCTCCTCCGTTTTCTGTAGTTTAATTTTGTTTCAAAGGAAGAAATTAGTGTTACACCCATGCTTGAGGACAAGCCAAACTGCATGACTTCACATTGCCTTTAAAGCAGGATTGAATTACATAACTTCTTAGCTTGTTTGCTCCCAACATCCTGAGATTTGGGATTTTCTATATGATTCAGAATGGATATTTGGGCCTGAGGAGAGGGTTTCCAACTCCAGGGCTAGCCAGACCTTGGTGATGTCACCTGAGTAAAACATCTGTGTTCTTTCAGTTGGGTTGGCATCTATAGGAGAGAAAAATCCCATGTTGGAGAGAAAGCCTGAGAGATTATATTGGGCCTTTTTCTTTACTACTAATTTTTTGCCTTTCTGTTTAATTATATCTGTTCTCTTAGGCTGAATGATTTTCCTAGTTTTGATCACACAGCACAAAGTCTCTCTCAGTACATTCTGTTCCTTTTACAAGGTCTCTGCCCAATTACAGGAACACACTCATCTCTTCTCCAAACAGCCATTACTTGCTGAAATAAAGAAACCAACTACAAAGTATTTCAGGGAAATAAAGATTCAATCAGGGAAAAACCTAAAGTAATCCTTGCATTTAAAAAATGTAATTAAAAAGCATTCCTCACAGATAAAACAAAGAGATGTTAAACAACAAAAGAAAAGCATTCCCTTTGCAATTTTTAGGTAAAGTTATTCATATATGTTGATACAATTACTGACTATTTATATTAATGATTTATCCAACCTCATAGGATCTAGTTATTATGTTTCAAAAGAGGCATAAAAATAACATTTCTACTATTGTCTCTTACTTGGAATGTTAGTGAAACCAGGGTCCTATTTTTCTTTGTTCAGCACATAGGATGTGGTTGCAGAGATAAGGGGAAGGCTGCAGAATAGAGCAAAGATTTAGTAGATTAGCAAAAAGATGGGATTTGCTAGAATTACAAAGTAATAGTCTTTGATAGAAACAAAAGCATATGTTATTAATAGCTAAAGCCCAGAGACAGGTTTGCCATGATGTTCTTGAAGCTTACATGCCCCAACTTTTCACTTTTATGGGCCCCTTTTAAGGCTCTGAATCTAATTTCGTATTTGAAACTTTGATTCTTTTTTTTTTTTAAGCACACCCCCGCCTCCCGACACACACCTTATGTAAGTTTCAGAAGCACAAAGCCTAGATCCACCATTCTAAGGCCCGACTGCAAAAGAAGCTCAGCTCAGCTTATTCCCAGATAGAAAAGCAAAGTCATCTCAAACCAGTGACTCAAATGAACACAGTGAGTGTTTGGCTTTTTCTTTTTTTTCCCTAAAAATGGTAGAAAACTTTGTCAGAGGTACATTAATGAAGATTTCTATGGGCTAAAAGCATTTGATACAATAGTATGACTTTCCTAGCAGTAGGTCGTGCTGTCTCATTTAGTAGTGCGTTGCTTGTATGTAACTATCAGTTTCACCAAGGGCTTTGCCAACGGGGCTTCTGTGATATTTGTATTTTCACTGCCACAGTTGCCAGTTACTGCCAACTGTTTGGTTGAACCCTATAGAATTGCCGATATTCAACAAATTTCATCCTACAAACACAGCAGTTTCATAGGGTACTAACTAATATTGTTCAATCATATGTTCATTACAAAGACAAAAGCTGGTGATATAGTTTATAGGAGTATCTTAGCCATTGTTTCTAAACAGAGCTGCTTTTAAATTCTACACCAGAACTGTCTAATAGAAAAAGAGCACAAGGCACAATGTGAGCCACATAGATAATTTTACATTTTCTAGTAACCATATTAAATAAGTGAAAAAAAACAGGTAAAATTAACTTTAATAATATACTTTATTTAATCTCATATATTCAAAATAGTATTATTTAGACAATCAATATAAAAATCATTAATAAGACAATTTACATTTTACATTCTTTTTTTTTTGGTACTAAGTATTCAAAATGTGTTGTGTATTTTACACATCTGACATATCTCAATTCAGATTAGCCATATTTCAGTTGTTCAATAGCCACATGTGGCTAGTGGCTAGTGTAATGGACAATGAAGTTCTAGACCTTCCACTTACAAACTGAGTGGTCTTGGACAAGTCATTTAACCATTCTAAGTCTTCTTACTTCTTTATAAAATGGAGTTATATAAAAACACCTGCATCATAGGATTAAATAGATTCACAGAGAACAGCGTTTGGTGGATGCTTGGCATACTGGAGTTATTATTATCACGTTAGGGAGTGGGTCATTCAACTAGCCACTGTGTCTCTTTTATGTTGAATTTTAGTTGGTGGACTTAAACAAAACTTAAAATGCACATTTCCCCTGTATTTTAAACAATTTCTGGTCAGTCCTGTAACCAAAAGGTTAACATACAGAGTTATAGAATATTCTCAGGAATAACTGATGGCTCGATCAATTCTTGAGATAAAGGTCTGGAGGTTTTACAAATTTAGTATCAAGATGGAGAAGTATGGGCCCAGGTTACAGTCTAGAAATAGAAAGCTCATTACAACAGGATTGCCAAGAAACCAAAAACAGAACAGGCTGGGAAATACTGTTAAGCCTACCATTTACTAACCATCAACTACAACCAAACACAAAGCAAAGTACTTTTCATATGTTCATTCACTTAACAACAACAGTAAGGGCACAAAACAAACAGGCAAAACTCTGTAGAGCAGGTATTCTCAACTTCATGTAAAAAATAAAGAAATGGAGGCCCAGAATGGCTGACAAATTTGCCAAAGCTGATAAAGCTGGTAGGTGGCTCTTCTCATCTCTATGATCCCATGATACTCTCCTATTCTCACTCATCAATAAAATACGATGTGGGCTGGGGTGACAGGCTTGGGACTGGCCAGAGTGCACAGAAGCATGAACTGAGTGGTTTAGAGTGAAACACTTCCTCTCTCTATGAGCTGACTATAAAAGATCAAACACAGATGAGACTGTAGAAAGGAAACCATTTTCTATTCTACCTCAACACTTGAATGGATGGTTTATTTCTATGTGATGTTTAGACAACACAACAGGCACAAACTAGTTCTTTCCTTAGATAAAGCAAGACAACCAGACTGAGTCACAACTACTCTTTTTATTAGTTCTATTTATTAAGAGACTGGCAACTCACTTGAGAAGTCTGGTCTTGCGGGTAACAGCCAAGGAAATTTGAGGGAATAAGGTTCTTTTTTTGGTGCAGTGGTAAGGGTAAAACAGAGAGGAGTAGCTGCTCCCAAAACAACCATCCCCAAAGAGCACGTGGCTCTTGTTATATCTGGCAGGCTCAGCAACTATCCAAGTTACGGGGCTACAGGGGATACTGTCTAGACCAGTTCTTTTGGCCCTGGGGTTGGCAGAACATAGAACCAGAAAGCCAAAGCATGGTGCAAACATCTCTCTGCATTTTTCTGGTAGACAAGTCAAGCTGGATGGAAACTCAATCTCAAACAATTACCGCATAGCCATAAACAAGAGAATAAAAAGACTGCACAGGGCTTTCTCCAGCCCTTGATAGATATGCCCTAGCTCTTGGGCTATAAAGCATGACATTTCTGAAGAAACTATCCTTAGAGAAAAGCACAAAAGGCAATTTGAAAGGTGGTGTGGCTTTTCCAGCCTGAGAATATTCTCATTGCATCACAGGTGTTTTCTAGGCTCAATGATGGCACTGATAGGAAAAAGACATCAACATATAATTGAAATAATTTATTTACCACTAGAGCACCACAAAAACAGACATACATTGTGTTAAAATACAGCATAATTGGTCATCAAAATACAAAACAGCTATTCTTATATTCCATTCTTTTTAACCATGCCAACCATAAAATTGTACTGCTGCTTAACACATAAAAACTGCTACCCCACACCCACACTAACCCCCATTCCCTCCTACCTCCCTCCCCTCCCACAGCAACATTTACTTACGGGAAATAAAGACCTTATAGAACCCCCAAATTAAAAAAAAAAGATTCAAGAGATCTTAAAATAGAGCATTTAAAATATTATCAGTGCATTCACGAGGAAAGACAAAATAATACAAAACAAAATGTCATCCTATCTGAGAGGAAAATACCTGCAGAAATAAAAGTGATTTACACAGAATTAATAGAAATGTGGAAGACAAAAAAATAATCAACACACACTCAAATCTAGGATTGGGTTACAACCAACACAAGGGTGGTTTAGCTGGCTTTTCCAGTTTTCAAACTTGCGAATCCAATTCTTCACTTTAATTAAGGGTCAGGAAATCCCAAAAAAGAAGTACACCATATCACACAACTTCACTTTGGATTCACACCTCACTATGCTGATGTTTAGGAGAAACTGCAAACATTCCATTGTTTCATCTATTAATTTTTATCTTAAAGCTAAATAAGTGACAAGTGACAAATTGACATATCCTATAAACCCCGATGTGAGGATACCTCCCCTGCAATGATGTGGCAAATTATTTATTAAAGCAAGGTAAACTCTAGCCTCAGATATAGATAACTCTTACTCAGAAGAAAGAAAGAACTTTTGATCATAGGAGAACTTGGCTTGTGTCTTTTCACCTTCAAAAAACATTTACAAAAACCTTAACCTCCGTGAAATAAACAAAATGATTTATGCTGACCTGGACTTTTTCCCCCTTTAAAAAATCAACTAAAATGTGTCTCTTTCAATTTTCCCCTGAACACTAAAAACCTGATTAAAGGAAAAGGTGTTTCCTATGAACTGTCTACTTTTTACCAACAATAGAATTATGTGAAAATACTAATTAAACCAAGGTAGAGAAACCTTTCTTAACTCAGTTACCAAGATTCTGAATTTTAATCAGATCCTTAAACTCTTGCTAAAACTAAAATATTTCTATGTATCAATAGTATTTCCTGTTTTCCTAACATAGAAGCTTTTTAATGTCTGACTTGACTAGTGATGATGCTTAGAAGATGAAGGAAGACCACTGAACTCAAATCTATCCTTTTTGTAAAAGAAAAAAAAAAAGGACAAGTAGACCCAGGTAGCTTATGTCATAGCAATGGACAATACACAAAGCACAAGTAGAGAAAATACTATAAAAAATGTATTTGTAGTGCAAGTCAAAACATAGGGGCTTTATTCAAAAGTACTGGCCAGCTAAAGGAAACATACAATTGTGAGTGATCATTAAAAAGAGCCCAAATTTAAGTCCAATCTAAATCATAGTTGACATTATTACAGAATATAAAAAAATATGGTAAAAATTTACACATTACACATAAAGTAGTTAATGTTTTGATTTAATAGTTTGCAAAAGAGATCTGCAGATGTGTTTTCAATTATGCTGGCTTCTACACCCATCTATTTTAATAATATAGGTACGGTTACATATACCAAAACAAAGGAAAAAACCTATAGCACAGCTACATAGCAATACTTTAAGGTCCAAAGTTTGACCAGTACATGTCAAAACATTTCAACATTTCACTGGTTTACTACACTGACAAAGAACCATTTATAATTAAAAAGAAAAAAAAATCTTAAAGACTTATTCTGACTGAAAGTTTCTTTTATTAACAGGCTTTTTAGTTTTTGGACCTTACAAGAAGCTTCCTTAGGCAGTTGGTACATAACATGTGTTTTCAGGGTCTTTATCTTAATGCAGACTTACTTGGTCATATAATAACTCACTTGGGTTTTCCTCCCATTAATATGACCTCTTTTTTTCTGGCTCGTTTGAGTTCAAGTTCCTTAAGCCATCCATGAGTTTCTGGCAAAGTATTTGGTCTCCACTTTATACACCTGTTTTATTTTCCAAGGGCAATGAAACGTTCATTATATAGTAACACACAATAAATAACTCACTGTTAACTCTAAGAGTAAGACTGGGAAGGGTGCCTATTGCATAGCAATACAGAAAAATCAAGTGAGGCGTGGGATAGGAACGGTACGTACAGCAACTCCACTTAACGGGATTTTCCTGTTTTTTGTTTGTTTGTTTGTTTGTTCACATAATTAACACTAACAAATTCTTCCAGTGTTTATTTTTTCCTTAAAAAAAAAAAAAGATTTTGCTTCTTGTCTTTCTCACTTACAAAGTAGGTGAAAGTAGAATAAGGCCTTCAACTTTTTTTGTTTCAGATGCCAGTTTTAACAAACAGAACACAAACTTCCAAAGTATTTGAACTAGTACCGCTTTTTCAGAATTTTTTAACATTGATGAACCAAGGCTCTCTTATGTTTTCTTGTCACAAACATCATCATTGTTGTTGTCATCGTCATTACCACCATCATTGTGATTTTCGTCTTGCCAGTTTTCCAAGAATTTTAGCTGCATTTGCAAGACTTCACGATCATATTAGAAAGGTGTTCAATCTTGGGTGTTTTGCCGATGTAGTAGAGAATGGTTAGCGGTTCTAAATCTTGGGACACGCAGCAAGGAGAAGCAGATGCTTCTGGATTTATGGTATTATATAAGCCGAGGACCTGAAAGGACACAGGAGAGGAGAGACAGCATAGGGAAGGACCAAAAAAAAAGGTAATTATTTTTTTAAAAAGAACCATTCCATACTGTTCTATTATCAGTCACAGCACTGAGTAAGCAATTGAAATTATTTTTGGTTTATAATTTCCTTTTCTTAACTCTAAATTATGGTCAAATTAGTATGTGTTCTTAGCAATCACCAAATTCAACCTGTTCCCACACAGAATGCTTTTTTTCATACATCTCAAACAAATGATTTTATAAAGATCAGATTGGACAAAATTGCTCATTCAATAGATTTTCCCAATTTTTGTAATTAGTCTTTACTCTGATCACTGCTTTGCTCCACATACTTCCCAGGCCCTTGCAAAATTTGATCCTCTTAGTTTTTAGTCTTGTTTCTACACCACTTTGTAAATGAAGTTGTTTCATGAGTACATATTTTCAATTCCCATCTAGAATAAGAATTCTCTCGAGGTCAGGGATTCTACAGAGTGTGTTTTGTTTTGACCTCGTAGCTCTAGTAAGTCTTTGCTGGACAAAATAAGATTCATGTGCTATGTGAAGAAATGAATGCATGGATAAGTAGAAGAATAAAATGTTTTATTAAAGCTCTCAGCAGAGCTTGCATCTACCCTCGGGTATAGAAAAAGACACCTGTCTGCAATGTGAACTCTTTCTATGTTAAGTGCCTTCTCAGGCAAATTTAATGTCACCTAAATTTTTATTTAAAAAAAAAAGTCTTTTCATTTACCATCACTTCATAAATACAACGATGCTAAGAAGGACATAAAAAGCAATCTCTATTCTTAATTATTCACTTTCTTATGTTTTGCTTAAAACAATAATAATCAACCCTCCATTAACCTTCCATGTGATAAGGGTAGTAGCTGAGTTGGAGGAGTGAATAGCAAGCCCTAAAACAGAATGAAGAGAAAGTTCTACAGTTAAGCTTTTACCTTTAACCCCACTCTGTATCAGAGGGGTGTGTGACTTTGACTAATGGAAACATGTAGGTTCCCTGCTGATGATACAGAGACATTTCCAAGGATGCCATTAATGTGTTAGTCAAACAGCAAGTGACCTTTTCCTCGAGATTCACTGCAATTTTTTCAGCCTAAGACAGAAGATCTGTTCAGCACAGCAACACTGACTACTTTATTAAGCTACCTCTGGCTCTTTGGGTAACTGTCCAAACCACATATTTGTGACCATGACAGTTATTCTTCCTCTCTCCTTGAAAAACAAGCATGGTCTCAGCCTTCACACACTCCCTCTGTGTATCAGAGAGGAGAATTATGTTTCTACTTGGCAACAGGGCCTTGCCCACATTACAGCTACTGCTGCCGCAGCCCAGATGAGGCAGCCTGGCCAGAGAGCTCAGACAAAGGGACAGGCATGAGCAAGCTTCCCTCACATGGCCAAGCACATGGTCACCCCAGAGTGCCAAAGTCTACAGGGGAGTCAGGAAAACAGCTGAAGGAAGGGGAGCCATGTTTGTCAATTTAAATTCCAGCATATGTAGGCATTTATAAATAAAAGTACTTCATATTCCACTAACACATGATTTCTCATATGAACTAAAGAGCAATTGTTATAATACAGATTGTCTAAAATAATTGATAACCCTGAAACTCTTGAATTCAGCTGAATGCATTATGTGATCTTTTTGGCAGCAGATTCATTTTCCTACCCTGCAGTGAAGGCAATTTTTCTAATGCCTCTTTAATAGGGAGATTTACAGAGGCATAAATAGCAGAATAGAAACCCCAACGTGTAGCCACATTTTAGGAATTAAACCCACTAAGACAGAGCAAATGGAGGCCTGGTTATAAAACAAGGAGGACTGCATTCCAAGCATTGGTTTGTCACTAATTTTCTGTTTCATCTGGGCATCATGTACATGATGTAGACCCCAATTTCTTTAGAAAAATGAAAGGTTTGGACAAGATAACTTATGAAGTCCTTTCCATCTCTAAAATCCTACATTATGAGCCATCAGGAGGAAGCATATGGGCAAATATCATTATTACATAGAAAAAGTCTTCACTAATTGTGGCTGGGAGCCTGTAACATCCAGTCTAGGACCTGCCTTCTGAATTCGCCCTCTATCCTCATTGAAGGAACTTGATAAAATGGTCAGATTCTTGTTTACTTTTGGTTACTGTTAAAAAGACTTAGAGATACTAACTTTCAAATCATTTTCACATATATCATCTTTTTGTACTTCATATCAACCCTTGAGTTTGGCATTATTATTTTAATGATAATTTTTAATATAGATATTCTTTTTTACCAATAAGAAATCGAGGTTCAGAAAAGTTGAATTACTTTCTAATCATCGTATGCTAGTAAATCACTATGCCAAAGCATCACCTGAGGTCCCCAATGTTCTTTCTAATATGACAGTCCCTGATGGAGGTAATAACATATCCTTTTATTAGATGGAGACCTGGGTCCCTTCACACTTCTATATATGGCACTGTGTGGTATATTGATTCAAAAGGGTTTTTTTTTTTTTTTTTGCTACCTATTTATGCTTATAGCTGTTAAGAATGAAGACAGAGGCTGGGCAAGGTGGTTCACACCCACAATCCTGGCACTTTGGGAGGTTGAGGTGGGATGATTGTTTGAGGCCAGGAGTTCAAGACCAGCCTGAGAAAGAGTGACCCCCATCTCTACAAAAATTAGAAAAATTAGGCAGGTGCGGTGGTGCATGTCTGTAGTCCCAGCTACTCAGGATGCTAAGGCAGGAGGATCACTTAAGCCCAGGAGTTTGAGGTTGCAGAGAGCTATGATGACACCACTGCACACTCCAGCCTGGGCAACAGAGAGAGACTCTGTCTCAAAAACAAAAACAAAAAGAATGGAGAGAGAGAGTAGGCTGGGATTGGAGGAGTTGAGGAGAGGTTGGTCAATGGGTACAAAAATACATAGATAGAAGGATTAAGTTCTACTATTTAATAGCACAGTAGGGTGACTATAGTTAACAATAATTTATTGTGTGTTTCAAAATAGCTAGAACAGAAGATCTGAAATGCTGTTAACATAAAGAAATGATAAATATTTGAGACGATCGATATCCTAATTACCCTGATTTAACTATTACATGTTGTATGCCTGTATCAAAATATCACATGTACCCCATAAATACATATAATTATCATGTATTATTATGTATCAATAAAAATTATTTTTAAAAAGAATAGAAAATAAAGAAAAAAATTAAACAAAACTTCCCTCAAGTTGCCTATAATGTAATTGGGAAGGCGAGACCTACTGTTCAAAACGGATCAGTGTTACTTTCTGATTTCACCTGCAGCCTACATTCTTCCTCCCCATCTAAAAGGATTTCTCCAGCACCCATACATGTGTGATGGTGAAAGGACAACAGGCTAATTACAATTCATTTGGAAATACTACAGCAGGTATACATTGCTAATGCAAGAATAAGAGCAACAAATTAGCCAAACACTTACCTTACTGTGCTGAGTGTCTGCACTCCATAAATAGGGGCATGCTCCAGCACAGAAGTTAGCATCGTACCCTTTAGGTTCATGTATCCATTTCCACCCAAGATCTCTCTTGAAATCAATGTAAAGTGGACGTAGGCAGCAATTATCCTGCACATTTCTGTTAAAAAAAAAAAAAAGAACAATGGACATTTTAAAGCTGATTTACCACACCATCCCCTCCTCACCCCAAACCAGAAAAATCTCTCATTCATTCATTCAACAAACATCTAATGAGCAAATATCATGAACCAGATCTTAATGGTTTTATTGTAATCTCAAGTGACCTTCATGATGGGGTGTTGTGGTGATTTGCTGGACTGCTTTCCCTTATGAGCCCTACGCCCTAACTCCCTTGTCTGTGACCTAGAAAGTCAAACCTTTACCCTCAAATGATTAGATTTAAGCAGAAAATGGCTGGGAGGGACCAAAGCCTTTCCAATCAACACTGGGCAGTTCTGCCATCCAGCCTCTACTGCCGTTTCAAAGATAAGATGAATAAAGTACAACAGCAATTTTCAAAGAACCATCTGAGGCACTTTCCTTTGAGAATAGATCCTTTATTTCACTGCATGTTCCTTGATCTAGGAATGAACCAGAGATTAGGAAACATGGAGTCTTGCTGAGTGCAACCACTGGCTCTGGCAACCAAAAACTGCCACTTTACTCATGACCTCTAACATTTTGAGCACTTTGTCGGTGAGGACCCTGCACTGCCCCATAACTCTCAAAATAAAGAAAAAGCCCTCCTCTTACCAAACTGAAACCACAGAAGAACATTCACACTCTCCCTCCATGAACTCCTACGGGAATGGGAAATAAGTTCTTCTTGCCCTATTCCCTCACTTCTCTCATATTCTGTAGCTAGAGACACAGCAAAGGCCATTCTCCTGCTGTCTCATCTCTGTTACTATGAAAGAGGTATGACCCTGAGTGCCCTGCAGTGAGGGGGAAGGCTTCATACAGATGCTGGGCCTTCCTTAATTAAGGAGCTGCCATCACGCACCTCAAATAAACTTATATTTGTTCTGGGGAGCAGAAAGTTCATTTTCTTCTTCAGCACCAAAGCACTTCAGAGGGATTTGGGGGAAAATCAGGGGGCTAGTTTTTTCCCTTCACACTTGGTTCATTGCTAAAAAGCTGATAAATACAACACAGAAATAACTGTTTTAAGCCTCTGGGAAGAATGATATTATGAGATACAAGAGCTATCCTGTACTATACCTGGCCTTAAACAATGAGTTCCATTCAGGTCATTATATGGTAGAAGAAAGGGAAAAGGCAGTACAAGCGTTAACAGATGCAATTACTTTATTTTTGTTTCCTTTACCTAAAGCAATAGGCCGCATCCAAAGCACGCTTCTTCCGCCGGTTGGTCTGTTGTGACTCAAGTCTGTAGGAGGGCAATAACATTAGCAGGAGATGTGGGGTCTTCCCACTGTTTTTTTTCCTAGTGGACTTTATAGTTTTCTGATCACCACTGGTATATGTGGAGGTGCCATCAATACCTTGAAAAAATGCATTTGGGTAATAAACATTTAGCTTTACCTTCATCAAATATAATCAGCCATATTTTTTTTTCCTTTGTATATTGTCACAAATAGCAGTGATGACCACCACAGCAGCATCAGCTAGCTATAGTCATTCCCCATGGAAACAGATATGGCACAACAGGACTACCACATGTGACAGTTAACACTTCTAAATGGGGCTCTTGTCAGAAGGCAGTTCAGTGTCAAAGGCAGGGCTATTGGTTATGAAAGTCACTACAGAAGAAGTCTTTGCCCTATAGTCCAAGGGCAATCTAGGTAGCTTATTTTAGTCAATCCTCAGTTTAGGCTGTGTTCAAACCCTCAACAACTGAACACACGGCAATAGATCATGCCTTGTTACCCACTGGTTCACACTCTCCCTAAGACTACTAAACTCAAAAGACTTTCCTAATGAACGTAAACGAGACTTAGCTAAACTGCAGTGAATTGGGTTCAAGTGAAACAGAAGTCACCCTTACCTAATGCTATTTTGGGAAGCTGTGAAGAAAGGGCTTTTTCATTTATTTTATGGCATCCTCAACACTTTCCTGATTCCATCTGAGATTTAGAAACTTGAGCTCCCCAAAGCATGCTCAAGAGACTGCCAGTTTAAGCATTTAATCTCCACACTCCAGAGAATCCTGACTAGGTTAGAGACTCAAATAAATCTCTAGGCCTCTGGGAGTATTTTTCCATGAGCCAGGGCCACTGTAGCCTTCTAAAAGTGGACAGAGGCCCCAGAGGATGCTAGCAGGGCAGGGAAATCGGCTGCCTGAACTGGCATTGGAGGCCAATGCTGCGCCAGCATACGGGCACAGACTTCCCTCTCACCCTCATTACCCTACGAGTCAGCGTCTAAGACGCGAAGTGACTTGCACCCTTGGCATCTTCTCATTCTCCCTGACTTGTGGCTAACTCACTTAAGGGTGTGCATGGCAAAAATTAAAACGTTTTTAATGTGTTTGTAAACTATTATAAAAGTCTGATAGGGAAGCCACTTGAAATATTGGGTGCAGGCTAGAAAAGGTGAATGTTCCACTACATGGAAGGTTAGTTACGGAAGCCATGGCACAAGGGGATTCCTTTCTTCTGTGAAATATGGTTGTTGGTTCCTGCCATCCGGTTTGGGGGATTGTCAATGGATTTCCTTGAATGCATGCTATCTTATTCTATAGTATCAGTACAGGTGGAAAGTTGGTTTGCTAAAATGAAATAAAGGTCTCAATTGACTATTTCGTAGTTTGGAGGGTTTATGAGTAAGTCAGTTAGTATTGACCGAGTCTTCACTGGGCGTCTTGCAGTATAAACTGGGAATCCATCCCTTTCTTCCAATCCTTTTTCCCTTCAAGTATTTTTATCCAATCATATCACTGTCCAAACAAATGAAACTCCTCAGGCCTCATCAAACACTCCCATTTTCACATGCGAACTGATTTTATCCCCCATGACATTATCAACATAGGCCCTCCCCTCCCTCATCTCACACGACCAAGTTTCAGTTACCTGCAAATCTTGCTTCTAGTTCTTCGCTTTTATTTGGGATGATGTAATTATTTGATGGTACAAAAGTGCAGCAGGGACAGTGTAAACTTATTTTAAATCCCAGGTTCCTGTCTGGAAAACATGAGGTCAAGGAGGTCATTTTTATGTGTGTCTATACCCTAAATCTGCAATCAATTTACAATGACTGAAGGCTACTGAACATCTAGGAAGGAAAAGAGAGAGGGATTTGTAACCTTTATGATGAAGCCATTCATGAACAGCATCAGTCACATCAAAGGAGAGCCATTCGCCTTCTGCTCTTGTTTTCACGACTTTGCTGTCGATGTAGCGCTGAGTGGGAGATGTCAAATCTTTGGATTTGAGAATCTAGAGGGGGAAAGAGCAAGAGAAAGAGCTCAGTTGGCATACTGACAGCATGACTAAACCAAAACCTTTAACAGTATTCCTATTCATTATCTAAATTTAGCTCCACTGTAGTATATCCATGCATTGTTGTCTCAATAGCATGGCCACTTGCATAAAAACATAACACCAGGCCATTTGCCATGAAAAATAGAGCTACTAAATCAGCTTCATGTTATGATAAAGGTGACAGGAACCATAAAGCCAAGTGTCTAAAGAAAGTGACAGTAATTATTTTACTTTGCTGACATAGCTTTGCAAGATTTCAGCCATAAATTCTATGCTATTAAGTTAACGGTTTTGTTGTTCTGCTTCCCTACTTATTTAATTTGGGGAGCTGGGGTACAGGGAGGGGCAGGAGAGGTCCAGTTCAGAGGACCATGCTCACCCTCCTAGGCTTTGAATTATAAATCTCCTTCTAATAAAGAGAGAACAATCCTAACCTTGGTTCCTAAATCCACTGGCATTAAAGTATGTGTCATTCCTCAGCTTTTGAGTTAAGCTGGGATTTTTACTCTCAATGTGACTTGTTGTGATTTATAAAGATGTCCATATCCTGCAGAATAAGAATGAATTTGGGCAGGAGCAGTCTGGCATGGTATATAGATGAGTGTCTCAAAGCAAATCAGCCTACACACTGAGACTTTAGAAAGATGCATTTATTTCAAGTACGTAAAGAGCAACTGTAGTATGGTCTTGTGTTTCTATAAGAAGTGAACATTTTAGGCGGCTTTTAAAAAATTCTACATTGAGACAATAGTGTTTTATGAATCAAACCACAATCCTAAGTCTCCTAGAGTTATAGTAAATCCCTATCCAAACCCTGTATCCTGCCTTTCCTCAGTACTTGGGGGCTCAAGCCCTGTCATTTTATACTGCCCTTCCTGATATTAAGTCTAACTGTTTTGTGGTCATTTTATACATGTGAGTTTGGTCTCTCCAACAAGTTCATAAACTTCCCCAGGTCAGAGATCATGTCTTCAATTTGATATCATTTCAAAGCACAGCATTGAATTGAATTAATTAAATGATTATTTGAATATCGAGAAGATTTATTAACTCTCCCTTAAAGCTTGTAAAACAAAAATGCATAATCATCTCATTGATTTTTAAAGTGTACTTTCCTTCCATGTGCACATGATTTTTTTCAGGTAATTTGGTAACAAACACTTCCTGAAATATTTGGCATTATAGTAGACTCTTTTTTCTGGATTAAGTACAGAAAAGGAAAGAGATTCACACAACTGGTCTCTTGGGTGCCCTTATGAATTTTAGATGAATGCTATTTTACAGACCTGCTCCTATGGTTCAAAGCACTGCACTAAAAGAAGAGAATGTAGAAGTAATCACGATTCTATCATAGGCAAGACCTGCTCTTTGTGAATTAAAGAGAAAGCAAATAGACATGACTTGAGGGCTGAGCACACTGGGTTCTGGGCTTGCCACACATTATTTCATTTAATTTAATTGTCAAAATATTCCTGTAGGGTAGATTAAAGAAACTGAAACTCAGGGAGGTTAAGTAACTTTTCCAATGCCTCCCAGTGAATAAGTGTGGAGAGGGGGTTCAAAGCAATCCCAAGTCATCTTCCCACTTCAATGCTGGATTTTTGAAAGCCAAAAAAGTTGTGGGAGTCAGAATTGGATCATGATTCACCCTTAACCCTTTCCAGATGGCAGAAAATATCCAGTGATAGAGGCAAAGATTTTTAAATAAGATTAAAACAAATATTGGTCCAAGATGAAAATATAACATGGTGGAATGTATACACAATGAATGCTGACATAAAGCTCTAACTTTAAAGATACAGCTTAACAGAAGTCAATCCTCTGGGAATCAAACCTTGCCTTGAAAATACTCCCAGTTGGGCAAATAGGACACCACTTATCCATTTCAGAATAAATGGTATAATTAACCTAATATGGGATTACAGTGATAAGAACAATGGTTGAGAAGAAGTTTTCAGGCATTTCCATCTGCCTCATTGGCTAAAAATTAATAACATTCACAGTACTCATTTTCCTGTCCTTCAATTCTTCCCCTAGCTGATCTTTTGTAATGATGCCATATTATACAATTCTGCATATTTGCTATGCTCCCAATTAGCACAGTGTGTATTTTATTCATCTTCATATAGCTAACACTTAGACACACTACCTGGAACAAAATACCACTTTCATTGTTGAATTAATTATATATGATATACATGTCATATATCGAATGTCTATGACATCTATATACACACACATATATTTGTATATTCAGTCTCACTGAAGACACAGAATTTTTTTAAACAATCATGACCATATTAACCAAATGGGCAGGAAAAACACAGACTGTCAAATCTATGGAAATTCTTCACCTTATAGAAAAGGAGTAAATCTAGATTATCTTGCTTTAAAAAGAGACCAAAGGGAAGCAAAGAGACTCTGAAGCTTTTTGTCTTTTATTCATAAATCTCACTGCTGCAGCGGTCCCCAACCTTTTTGGCACCAGGGACCGGTTTCATGGAAGACAATTTTTCCACGGACGAGGGGGTGGTGGGAGAGGGAGGCTGATGCACAGGCCCAGTTCCTAACAGGCCACAGACCGGTACTGGGCCGCAGCCCCGGGGGTTTGGGGACCTCAGCACCAGAGGACTTAGAGATAAGGGCTTTCTCAACCACAGAGCACTGGTAGGCTTAGACAATGGACAACTTTATGCTCTCACTTGGGTGAAAGGTCCTCTACATCTTTTTACTAGTTTAACACATTGACTGCCACACTAGAAAAAAAATTTTTTTTGCCTTGGGGCCATGGTGTTCTTATTACAAAAATAGAATAAAAACTTCAAAAACAAAACAATCCCTTCAATTTAATGAAAAATTTGTTATCTTTTATTGTTTTCTGTGTGTGAGTTACATGCAACTTGAAAAATAGCTCCCGTGGCTCCCAAGGTGAAGAGACGTGTGAGTTACATGTGCTTCACGAGGCCCCTGGCTCAAAACTAGCTTGAGTGAAATACAACTCACACAGCAGTTAATGTGTGAAGATTCAAGAACAGGGCACCTATAACCACCCAGGAAAAACAGTTAGTTAGCTACATGATTCTGAAACAGAGAAGTGACTTCGGTCTTGCGGTTTTGTTGTCTCAAACTTTATGGTCAAAGAGTTCTTAAACCCACTTGTTGAGATTTAACTCCATTCTTCTTATCCAGCCCTTACTGGAAACAGGAAACAGCTGCTTGCCACCACCCAGAGAGCATCCCTCATATTCTCGGAGACTATTATTAAGTCCCCCTCAGCATGCTTACTTGCTCTCTCTAAGCTAAATAAACCTGGTTCATTTAGACCATGTTTAGAGGGGTAATTTCCCAAACCTTTAATCACTTGGGTCCCTAACAAGCATGAATGATGCTATATAAAAGTATTCCTCCTACCACTTCATGACTTTTCTTCAGAACTGTCTAGAAAACCTTCTAATCACATCTCAAAGTTTTGAATCTTAACTTGAACGGTATCTTCTTCCTAAGAATAGACACAACCTCCCTGTTCCCTGTTCATCTCCCATTTGTCACCCACACGAAATTGAACTGTAAGAGAAGACCTGGGAAATCTACCTGCTGCTAGTATCCACTAGTACTTTCTTAAATTTAAGAGTTTATATAAAAAGTTTGATCAGATCAGTCAACTTCCCATTCTGTTTTAGCGTTTGCTGTCTGCCTTTCTCAATCTCTGAACAATAAGGGTATTGAATGTTAACAGTCGCGGATATGCAGCTGTTGTTTTTTTCTAGATCCACGAGTCATTTCCTTCTGAATTTCTTTATATATCTTATTATGACAAAGATAATTTAGTTGAACAGTAGAAGCTCTCTTAACTGGTTTCCACTTAACTGGTCAGATTAACCAGTATTCAACATTCGTTCTGTGTTCTGTGATATGTATTAGCTGATGCCCACAGCACACTGGGGATCCTTGCTGGAAAGTTACTCTCTAAGCACTCTGGTCTTACCAATTGAGATGTATACTTAGCAAATATCAATTGCACACATTTTAAAACCTGTTTATGAAACTTGGACTTGTTACTTCAATTATACAAGTTATTTAAATGATTTAGAAACTGATGACATACAAGATCAAAAGTAAAGAGAGATGTTTCTTCTGTAAAAACCAAGTTGAATGTCTCGCAAAGTCTTCATAAAGATGAGTTGGTACAAGACAGAAAGTTTTTTGGAAAACAGTTTGGCAGTTCCTCAAAAACGTAAACGTAAAATTACCATATAATCCAGAAACTCCAATCCTAGGTACATACCCAAAATAACTGCAAGTAGGGACTCAGACACTCGTATGTCAATGTTCATAGCAACACTATTCACAGTAACCAAAAGGTGGGAGAAACCTGTGCCACCAACAGATGAATGCATACACCAAATGTAATATATTCATACGGTGGAATATTTTTCAGCCTTGAAAAATAATAAAATTCTGACACATGCTACAACATGGATGAACCTTGAAGACAGTCACAAAAGGACAGATATTATATGATTCCACTTACATGAGGTACCCAGAATAGGCAAATTTATAGAGATAGAAAACAGAATAGAGGTTACCAGGGACTGCGTGTAGAGAGTAATGGGGAGTTATAGTTTAATGGGTGCAGAGTTTCTGTTTGGGATAAAAAAAAAAAAGTCCTGGAAATGAATAGTGGTGATAGCTGCACAATATTGTGAATGTATTTAATGCCACTGAATTGTATAGTTAAAGAATGGTTAAAAGGTAATTTTTATGTTATGTATATATTACAATAAAATTTTTTTTCTAATTTTAGGTGTGAGAGAGATAGCTATAAAAAGTATGATAAAAATCTAGAAGGATCCGGCACTCAGGTAGCTCAGCAATTGTCCTTCAACTTCTCTCTCTACTTCAAAGAAAGTAAAAATTAAAAATCATAGATGATGCACAGATGTGCTTTATGTAAAAAATATGTAAAAATTAGGACATGGATTGGCAACCGCCAAAGCCATGTCAAAGAAAAGTCCTTGGCCATTCATAAAGAACTCAGCCTCAGCGTGTAAATTTGTGAGTGTGAGTGTGTGTGTGTACATACATACATATATTAACATATATTTACTTTAAGTTAAAAACATTTAAGGTTTTCATCTTTCTCTCTGTTTCCTTCTTTGTTGTTTTTACAATCCCCTGCTTTAACTGATTTTTTCCTCTTTAAATAACTGACCAACGACTGTTCCTGATTGAATTGGAAAGGAGGGCTTCTAATGTATTGAAAATGAGATTTAGCTGTCTCTGGCTTAACTACCACCCACAGTGATGTTTGAATACCACCTTCATTACATTACTGATATATACATGTTATACATAATATGTGCAAAATACCCACATATCGCCTTTAGCAAGACTCTAAGCTCTTTACTGAATTACAAAACTCCCCACACAAAAGCATCCATTCATTTCTCTGCCATTGGAAAGGAGCCAACCAGGGAGTGGATAAAGGTGAAAGTCAGTGATGTTACCCAATAGTTTGAGGAGGGAAAAAAGAAGTCTAGATGCAAAATTATAGCCAGAGAAAATCTTAGTCTTAAAAGAATAAAGTTGTAAATCAACTCAGGATTTGGCTTAGACACTGAGGGCGAATCTCTTACACTCCTATGAGACATTGCAAAGAGTTATAAGAAAATATTGAGAATTCAAATGTTACTTTCCATATTCAGACATAAACAGACCTACAGCAGAACCAAGGGACCAATTCAATCAGACTTCTAGGAAAGGGAATTTAACTACAGGGCTGTAGAGAAAAACTGACACCAGGTTAACTAGTGTGGGCCCACCTTATTTTTAAATGCATTTACTGCTTTTACTGCTTTAATTGCATTTAATGTTTAAATGCATTCAAATGTTTTAAATGTTTGCAGTGACTTGAAAGGAGTGATTAACAAATGCTGAATCAGACATTCACTCTGCTGGCTGTGAGCATGATTGTTTCAGATCTGCTTGACCTCATGTCATTAACTTAAGTATTTTGAAATACTAGCATCAGAAAGGCACTTAGAGGCCATCTGCTTCAACCCAATACAATTCACTGTCTAACATCTCTTTGTCTAAAAACCTCTCATGACAGTGAACCCGCTACTTTATGAGAAAGGTCATCCCACTTTCGGACAATTCATATTGTTGGGATTCATCTTTATCTTGGACTTAAAATTTCCATCAGTAGTCTTAGTTAATAGTACCACCATCTCGTATTTGTACAATCATTGCAGTTTTTCAAATATTTAAGCATTTTTCCATGTTCTTTAGCCTTCACAAAAAGTCTGTGGAGTGACTATCATGGCCTTGATTATCTACATTCTATAGCTAAATGAAAAGAAGCCTGAAGTACTTAGATGTGTTACCAAAGCCCGCTAGGAAGAGCCTGTACTACTGTCTTGCCCTCTTAATACCACTGGAGAACACTTTCCAATACTGTATTTTGCTCTCTTGGAGCCAGATGTAAAATTCTCTTTCTTCTCCATGTTAGACTCCACTCACAAGAGGTGGCTTCCCTCAAAGGCTCCCTTCAGGCAAGGTTCAAGTGCTTCACCATCCTTGTCAAGCCTCTTTTCAATGTCCCTCTTAAAATTAGTTCCTCAACAAACTCCAGATATGGCCTAGCAGAAAAAATATGGAGAATATACAGAATATGTCAAATGTGGAAAGGGGAGTAGCTACTGCTTCCCTTGTTCTGGTCACTACTTTTAATGCAAACTACTTTGGGCAGCAGCCACATAACACCATTGAGTCATAATAAATTTTTTGTAAAATAAAACCTTTGTTCTTATACACAAACTATTGTTAAGTCAGATTTTCCATGCCAAATCCTTTCTGGAATAAGGTGGAATAAAAAAAAAGAAAGAAAGGAAAGCAAGAAGGGAGGGTGGGTTGATCTTTCTGTCTCCAGTGTTAGCCTGCATCAGAAACATCTGGAGGGCTCATTAACACAGACTGCTGAGCGCTCTCCCCAGAGTCTCTGATTTAATAGGATGAGGTTGAGGCCCAAGAATTTGCATTTCTAACATGTTCCCAGGTGATGCAGAAGCTGCTCACCAGGGACAACACTGAGAACCACAGCTGTAGTGTACATTTATATAATTCATTTTTTTGAACATAAATGCAAGTTACACATATATATCTGTTAACTTTGAACTTTATTATTTGACCCAGGTTTTAGCCTTTTGGAATCTCTCTGAATCTTAAGTTTGCTATTCAATGTATAAGCTATTCTTCCAAGCCACATAGTACCAGCAACAGTGCATCCAATGTCTTCATCAAGATGGTGATAACAATGTTAAATATCACAGGGCCAAAACCAGAACTTGTTGCTGGATTCTTAGTTACTTCCTTCCTGGTTGGCCATTTCTTTAATCAACACTCTGTGGTATGCTGTATACAGCAGAAAAAAGTAGAATTTCACTAGTTCAAGTGAGCTAGGAGGCCCAGTTTAGGCCAGGAGTCCTGCCCATCTCAGCCAACTGACAATTGATTCCATTTCTTCAGTGGTCACTTAGGGTTCTTTGAAGAAGCCACAGGGCTGTGCCAAGTACCTTTGAAAATCAATAGTGTAGTGAAAATGTCCAGAGGCTTTGGAGTCATATAAACCTAAACTATCATGTACTAAATCTGTGATTTTCTAATTTATGAAAGGGGATAATAAAACCCACTCTGTATGCTTGTTGAGAGCGTTAAGTGTCACAGAGTAGGAAAGCACCAGTCACACTGCCTGGTATTCAATAAATGTGAATTATTATAATTATGTTTCTTACCTGGTCAAAAACTTTTAGAGGCTTCTAATGCCTAGTGTGTAAACTCTAGATTCCTTAGTTTGGTATTTAAGACACAAGGTGCTACCAACCTATCATCCTAGACTCATCTTTCGTCCCTGTAAACCTAATCTAAACAGTATCTCTAATACATAGATTATGTATTCCAACCTCTGTCTTTAGATTAGTAACTCTGTCAGAATGCCTTCCCCATTCTCTAATTTTTACCTAAAAAAAAAAAATTATGAAACAAACAAAAAACCCCTTCCATTCTTCAAATCCAAACTTGAAGTCCAGCTTTCAATGAAATGTTTACTCTCACTGTAAAGTCAGACTTCTTTCCCTAGTTCCCATGCAATTACTGGGTATGCTGAGCATCTTGGACCCTTGCACAGAGTGGATGCAAGGGTAACCCTGAATGCATGGAAATGTCCATTTCCTCCAATAGGATATTAAGTTTCTAAAAGATAGAAGGAAACATAAACTTACTTAAATCTCCACCAACTTGTATTCTAGTTTGATGACACTGGTAACTTAAGGAATACATAATCACTGATTAATTCTGGAGGAGTCTGGGTTGAAATCCTGATAATACCAATGTTTTCTCTCAGGCAGACAGGCACACAGAGCATGCTCCTGAAAGCATTTCTTGGCTTCTCCACAGGAGGAACTGAGTCTCCAACACACCACTCTAACATTCACACTCTGGAAGCTTTCACGGACTTTGAAGGAGTCATTTACCCTCCATGGCAAAAAATAATAATACTAATAACTAGTGGTATTGAAATATTTAATATGATCAGTTAAGTTGTCTAGCATTCATGCATTCATTGAATAATTGCTGAGCATCTTGTATACAGCTCAGTCCTCATTTATTCATTTGTTTGAATTTATTTTATAGCTCATTTCCTCTAGTTTAGTTCAACAAACATTAAGCACTGGCTGTGAGCAAAGCACTACACTTATATTCCAGGACACTAAGATGGTGCCTGTTCTTAAAGGAGTTCCTTGTATAGAAAGGGAATACAGACATCTCAACAAAAACTTCAAATGATGTGGTCATAGGGCACAATGAGGTGACAGAGGCAGGATATCTACCCTAGCCCAGTGAGGTCAAGGAAGGTTTCCTGGAGAAAGGAGAGGGTAAAAAGATAACTATCAACATCTGAAAAACCGGCAAGAATACAGGGCATTAAGAGAATACAGGCCAGGTAATAGGGATGTGTTGGCTTGTTAGAAAGGAGAATAAATAAATGCATCTTCCTTTCTAAACTCTACATACTTGTATTCATGGAGAGTCAATAGGTGTATTGGTTTCCCAGAACTGCAGTAACAAAGTACCATGAACTGGATGGCTTAAAACAACACAAATGTATTCTCTCACTAATCTAGAGGCTAGAAGTCTGAAATCAAAGTGTTGGCTGGACCACGTTCTCTCTGAAGCCTCTAGTGGGGGATCCTTCCTCACCTCTCCTAGCTTCTGGTGGTTTGCTGGCAACCTTCGGTGTTCCTTGGGTACAGCTGCATAACTTCGATTTCTGCCTTTGTCTGCACATGGAATAGTCCCTGTGTTTTTATGTCTTCACATAACTGTCTTCTTATAGGAACACCAGTCATATTGAATTAGGGACCCACCCCCCTCCAGTATGACCTCATCTTAACTAATTATAACTGCAACGACCCTGTTTCCAAATAAGATCTCATTCTGAGGTACTAGGGATTCAAATTTCAACATATCTTTTTTTGGTGGGGGAAACACAATTCAACTTATGACAGTAGGTATTCATTAATTTTACTGTGTTGAGCATCTTCTAAATGCTGAATCTAACTACGAGGTCCTTCAGAGCAAAGAATGTTCTTTCTCTTCCTTATTACTGCCCCCTACCCCACCTCCTGAGTCTTCTCTACGGCAGCTTACACAATCCCTGCTTGGTAAATCCTTATTAACTAACAGACTTCATCAGAAAGACACACTTGATCAAGTGACAAATAAGCCCCATAATAATAAGTCTTTTATAGTGATAGATAAAACCTGCTTCTTGGAATTTTATACACACCCACAAACCCACCACAGAGATTATATATATCAAAAAGGACAGAAAACTCACCAGACAGTGTAAGCAGTTTTATACCGCATTTTACACTTTCTACTTAATCTATTTCATTCTGGGGATGAAAATGAGGGAGAGAAAGCAAGAAAGAGAATCTCCAAGTAATAGCAAATGGAACATTATAGAGAATCAGAACTGGGTAAAGTAGCTTTTATTTCACTGAGGCACAAATGGAGCTCTCTCTTCCTGTTTAACTGTAGCCTCCTTGATCATGCTGGGTCACTTCAGGGGTGCCTAAAAAACTGACACACTGCATGATTATCCTTCAGAAGTGGCTTAACAGACCCAGTACTTATCTTGTTTCTGCCATCACCATGTCCTGTAATTGCCATGGCTCCTTTGTAATTGCATCTTTCTAAGAGGTTGTGAGTCATGTATACCTGGCAAGAGCCTCGCAAGCCTGCAGAGTCGGCTCCCATGGAATACACACCAACTTCAGAAGAAAGAAGCACATGAAAATACAGTCTTTTTGGAGCTAATATAGCTGCATTATTACATCACTATATTAACTCTTTCTTTTTGTAGTACATAGTACTGCGCATTGATATGTACCTATATAACACATACCCATGTGCAATTATGACCAAGTATGGCATACACAGATCTTTAGTGACCTTTATGGAAATGTCACTGGATATGCCTTCAAGCTACACACACACACACACACACACACACACACACACACACGTCTCTCCTCTGTGATGAAAACACCTTATAAGTCTCTATTGTTTCCTTCATTTTTTTTTTATCCTCTACAGATGGACCTTTGTGCTGACTGCACATGTGCATAAACAAGTAAATTCATTTCTACAGGTCTAAGGGATGAAGGAGTCCTTTGTATGAACGGGAAGTCTTTCAGATGCTGCAGCTCAATAGCATTCATGAGACCATCAGGCATAAATCACACAACAGAGAAGAGGATTCAGCTGGGCTAAAGTCACATCAGCACAGGCCAGGAAAGAGATAGGTGCAGTACATTTAACAGCAGAATTTGAAGGAAAATGAAGTTAAGACCATAATATCCTTTTCTGGGCTGAATTCCTTCATTTTTTGAGGCTGTACCACACGGCCTGCTACTATGGATCTGGACAATTGTCCAGTTGTTTCCTGCCATGGAAAGAGTGGAAAGAGTCTCCACAACAAGACTGTGAAATCTCTGGGGCCATATCTTCTGATTTTCTTATTTGACTTTCCTCTTCCAATTCCACTCTGACCTGACACTAACACATGTATACTTGCAGAACATACTTCCAACATTCTTTTCCTATCTCCTGGCACCTATGACACATAGAGCCTATACTATAATTTAAGTCCCTACTTATATGCAACTGAGCATTTTAATTTAGGGCATATGACTATACAGTAATGAGTCTAAATAAATAGAGTAATAAAGGAATGAGCCTGGTTTTTCTACAAACAAAAAGTTTATGGCTTACCCAAGAATATCAGTTTCATTAATTTATTACATAACTTTATATATATATATTTTTACCTACATGGTTATTATGTGCTTCACCAGAATGAGCTCTGAATAAATCACAGAAAATGGGTAGATATATACATTTCTTTCTTCATAAATATTTAGATAGATATCTTTAAAACAAATGTACAGGATTTCCAAATCCAAATAAATGAGTGATGTTTCTCAAAAGAATCCCCTCATGAGGTCACAGACTTACTTTAACAGTGTCCTTGCACTTGAATCTTATTTAGAAATTTTTCTTCAATTTATTCAAAAGCATTTATTGAACACCAGTGGGTGCCTGCACCAGGCACTGGCCCACGGGTTAATCTGTAGAGGTGGAGAGGAGATCATAAACAGCATAAAGATGGAGTAGGTCAAGTGTAGAAGAACGAAGAATATCAAGGAGAAAAGCTCAGTAGACACTGGGGCGAGGACGTGCTGAGAAGAGGGACCCTGAGACGTTAGGGTGGCCAGGGAAGGCCTCCCTGAGCAGGTGACATTTGAGGAAAGACCAAAGGAATGAAGGGAGTCGAGCCACAGGGATAGCTAGGAAGATCATCGTGGGTAGAGGAAACAGCGGCCACAGGCCTCAGGACAGAGAGAGCGCTGAGTGTTTGACAACAGCAAAGAGGTCAGCATGGGGGAGCCACATGTGTGAGGGGCCAGTTATGGTTGAGGGGCAGGCATGGGAGGCACACGACAGAGCCAGCCTCACAAGGCATGGTAAGGACTTTCGCTCCTACTCGGAATGAGGTAAGAAGCCATTGTAGGGCTTTAAACAGGCGATTCTGAGCTAACCAATGTCTTATCAGGAATCACTCTGACTGCTGTTACAAACAGCCTCTAAGGGGACCAGGATGGGAATAGGGAGACCAGCTAGGAAGCCACTGCCAGAGCCAGAGCAAGAGATAAGAACTCCTCGGACCAGGATAGTGGCAGCAGAGATGTGGGTGGTTGGCTTTTGGATATATCATAAAAACTAGAAAAGTCAACTGAATTGCTTATTTTTCTCTTTGCTAGAACTTTGGCAGTTTTTAGAAATCAACACTGCCTTTCACAAATCCAGACCTGTCCCCATCGAAGGAATTCTCAAGTCGGTATGATAGGCTCTGAACACAGTTCTAGAACAGGAGTTCCAAAAAGTATTCTCAGCACTGCTGCTGGCATCGGGAAATAAACATACATCCTCCCTTGAAACAGTTTTACAGAAGAGTTGGCATACTGAACGTTTACCACACGAAAAAAATGGAATCTTATTGAAAATCAATTCAGGTCTGGGTGCGGTGGCTCACGCCTATAATCCTAGCACCCTGGGAGGCTGAGGCGGGAGGATCGCTTGAAGCTAGGAGTTCGAGACCAGCCTGAGAAAGAGCAAGATCCCAATCTGTACAAAAAGTAGAAAAATTAGCCAGGTGTGGTGGTGCGTACCTGTCGTCCCAGCTACTCGGGAGGCTGAGGCGGGAGGATCCCTTGAGCCCAAGAGTTTGAGGCTGCAGTGAGCTACGATGACACCACTGCACTCTAGTCTGGGCCAGAGAGTGAGACCCTGTCTCAAAAAGAAAAAAAAAAAACAACACACACATACACACACACCAAAAAAAAATCAATTCAGGAAGCGTATGTCAAGACTATTTGTGTGGTAATAGAGCAGGGAGAGGAAGTAATAGGACAGGGCATGAGACAAAAAGACACCCTCATTGGTGTTAGTCACTCTATAATCATTCTTCAAAAAGTGAGGCAAGACACGTTGCAGCCCCCAACGCACCACCGCTGCCCTTAGGGTCTTGATAAGGCAAACACACAGCCACAAAACGATGGCCGCCCCATCACCCTGCTCTGTGCCACTGATGACAGGAAGAGGGCGGGACCTCCTGCAACCAGGGCCGACTGACTCCATCATGGAGTGGCTTTGTAATCATAAGCCAACTCTAGGGGAAATACGAACAATGTTCCAGATAACAAGAAAAGCCCCGATAATAATCCACTCCTCTGCATCTAACGTGCCAGACACTTAACATGTGTGTGTTCTCCTCACAGGAATTCATTAGACAAGAGCTGTTATCCCATTTCATGATGAGAAACTGAGGCTCAGAGAGAGGAGTGATGTGTAAGACCAGAAAGCTAATAAATAAAAAAGGTGGAAGGTGAACCCAGGGCCGACTGGCTGCTGACGCGCTCATCAGCAACCACTACAAGAAGAGGGAGAGGAAAATATTCTTGAAGGAGGTTGTGAAGCAAACTCCTGACACGGTTTGCCCAGACCCTGGGGCAATAGGGCCAGGGTGAGCTTTCATTTTGAAGAGATTTTGAGCAGGTCATAATTGAAGAGACTGTTTCTTATAAAAGTTTAAACTCAAATACTTTGGAAACTATTATGATACTTATAATAGTAACTCTTGAGGAGACAGATACTGTGCTAGGAGTTTCCATGCATTATCTCTATGCCATACAAAATCTTTTCCAAGTGGGTGCTTTTATCTGCATTTTACTAATGTGGAAATAGCCTCAGTGACATGATTTCCTCAGACTCCCCAAAGGGGCAAAGCCATGCTTTGATCCAGCCTGAACTCAACTCCAAAGTCTGTGCTCTTTCTGCTAGTATGGTAACATGGTCACAAGCATGGCCCCTGGGGCCAGGCTGCCTGAGTTCAAATTCTGGCTCTGACTCTTCCTAGCTTCATGGCCTGGTCACTGTGGTCCAATTTCCTCATTTGTAAAGTAAGGATAATAATAGTACCTACTCATAGTGTTGGTATAAGGATTAAATGAATCTCTCTCTCTATATATAATGCACTTAAAATAGTGCTTAGCACACAGTGAGCACTGCATGTTTTAGTGATAATTATCAATATTGTTACTGAGTTACATTATGAAAAAAGAACAATAGGATTATTAGTTGCTATTGCATAATCATTAACATTTCTTTGCATATAGTGGGGAAGGACTGCTATTCACACTACTTTTTGGGGGGTCCTGTCTGCTCACATGGTTAACGGACTCTGGGTAACGTCATAACCTAATGTAAGTGATAACAATCCATTTTCCTTGTGAGCAAGCATGCCATTCGATCAGTTTGAAAAAAACTAAGATATTAATGGCCTTGTACAAACAAAGTGTTTATTATACCTCATGGCTTTTTTTTTTTTAAGGTGGGTTACTATGCCGTGTATGTTTCCAATGTGGCGCCAGGACTAGGATCAGTATTAAGGAGATTGTATGCTGTAAAATTCTGTACAACAGGAGCACAGTATAACTTTTTTTTTTTCCAGTAGCACTTTTTGCAAGTCTAATTTAACAGACAGTCAGTTTTTTTGGCTGACCTCTTTTTATTTTACACCCCCTTGGGCAATATGAGAAATGAAAGTTGAACTCTGTGTGTGTGTCTGTGTGTGTGTGAGAGAGAGAGAGTGAGTGTGCACACAGATACAATCACACTCATGTGTTCAGGGTTAGGAAAAGGGGGCAATTTTCATTAACCCCATTAGTGCTGTACTCCCTGCTATGATAGGAATCCCATCTTTCAGTTTTGTAGCATTAGAATTCCTTAAAAAGTAGGCCTAGACTGTCTACCTTGAACTTTCATTATAAAGCCCCAGGGATGTATGTTTTAAGATCTTTTGCAGGGATGCAAAATGTCCATTAAAAGTAGCTGATGATTCACTCTTTCTTACCAAAATCTTTGCTTACTTATTTTGCTCCATAAACATCAATTCACCTTATCATCCTCAAATTGGAAAAATCATTTAATATTTACCATACAGCTTGAAGCCAAAAATAAATGGATATAAATGACTTAGGATTTAGCCACTATTTTACATATCTATCTATCTATCTTGCAACTGATCTCCTCCAGAAATGAGATTTCACCACATTTGACAAGCTGGTTACTGTTTAAATGCAAATTCAACTAGGCATTAAAACCCAAGTATTAAAGAAAGATGTTAGAGAAAGCAAGAGGACAGATTTTATTTTACAAATGCTCCTCCATTTACGATGGGGTCCTGTCCTGATATTGTACATATGGACATAACCCCACGGTAAGTTGAGGAGCGTACTGAATGCTGTCGCTTTTGCGTGATCATAGTGGAAAAATCGTTAAGTCAGGACCATCTGTACTCTAATTTGTCAAAGTTCTGATAGAGTATTCTGTAGAGGGGGGAGTTTTCTTGCCAAGCTAGTGATGGCTTCCCTGAAGCTGGGTGCCCTCAGTCTTTATAAAAAATATGTACAGTGCCAGTGCCTTCTAAAGCCACAGTTAAGAAATCTAAGGTTCCCTTTATATCCATCTCAACACATTCATCTTCCACTGGTTAACAGGGACCCATCAGCAGATCGTACTCTACCAAGCTATCCAGCACCGATATTTGTGGCCTTACACTCACACTAGCTCCGAGGGGGAAGGCAAGATTTTGGTGGCTTCATCCTTCTGTCTGTCTCTCTCTCTCTTTCAATTTTTTAGAGACGGGGTCTCACTCTGTCATCCAGGATGGTCTCAAACTCCTGGCCTCAAGTGATCCTCCTGCCTCAGCTTCCCAAAGTGCTGGGATTACAGATGTGCACTGCCGCACCTGGCTTGGTGGCTTTTTCTCCTGATGCTGTATGATGTATGAACCCAGTACAGCACTCTGCTTCCCCAGGGAATTATTTTGGCATGATTTTATTCACTAGCCTAAAGCTAATAATTTAGTATTAAAAATAACCTGGCAATTGACTTTCACAGGTAACTCAGTAGAGGGCTCTTACCCCTGGAGGAATGAAAGACATGGAAGGAAGGGAACTAACACATGTTGAATACCCACTCTCCACCTGGCAATTACATATATCGTTTCATTTTACCTTCACAATAAACACCATATGAATCAGGAAATATTAACTTAGGTCACAATGCCCATGCCATTGAACCTATGCTCTGCAGCCTCATAAAGGTGAATAGGGAATACAGATGTAGTCACCAAATCCCAGGATATTAGTGCACACATTGAAACACCGTGCAGGTAGTTCTAACATAATACTATGCATACCGATTAACTAAATTCACCCTATCTCATCTACTCTATTCAGATATCCCTGCAACAAATATTATTGGGCTCAAAGGAATCTCTTGATTCAGGCAGACAGCTCAGTCCCTTGAAATTATGTGTCTGCCTTCTAAAAGAGCCCAATTTAAGATGGCAGGTTGCCCCCAAATTCTTACAACTCCTTTTTTGGCAGGAGTGAGTTCTGTGCCATTTTTCTGGATTTTCCAGATTTTGCTGTAAGAGTACCTTGGGTATATCTCTATTAGTGGAAAGAAACTGTTTATATGTCTGTTCCTCCACCAGACCCTGCGTAACTGTAAGGCAGAGGCTGCTTCTGTTTCTCTCTAGATGGCTGGCACCACATATGGTGCCAACTCTGGGTGGTACTCACTCAGAGTTTGCTGACTATTATTCTACTTTACATGGGGGGTTAGTGTGGCACATGGCTGCAACTTCTTTGACAAGCCTCTTATTGAAATAGGGGTCTGTTTCCTTTGCCTTTGAAGCTATGCTGCCCTGTAGCTCCTTTGATCGATACAGTAACGTGGAAGTGATGCTGTGTCAGTCTGGGCCTAGTTTTGAAAAGGATTGGCAGCTTCTACCTTGAACACTTGGACCCCTGAGTCTCCATGTAAGAAGTCTGGCTACTCTTCTGGGAAGACCATGTGGAGACACCTGTGACTATCTCAAAAGGGAGAGGGGCCCAGTGGAGCACAGCCTTCTACTCATCCTGCTAAAGCTCTGAGCATATGAGCAAAGTCATCATAGATCCTCCAGACCAGCCCAACCATCATGTGAATACCACCAAATGACCCCAGCCAAAGCCACAGGGAGCAAGAGAACATCCCAGCCAAGCCCTGATTAAATTTATGACCCACAAAAAATCATGAAATATAACAGAATGGTTATTATTTGAGGCCACAAAATTTCGGTGTGGTCTGTCATACAGCAAATAGATAACAAAAACAGTAATACAAACCTTATTATCCTGGAGGTGGTAAGGTTTCAAATGGGAAATTAGTGTGGAAAGGGTGTGAGTTGGTGAGAGGAAGCTAGAAATTCTAGAGTTCCAAGTCCTCTGAGGTCAGCATATCTATATATAAGCAAGTATTCTTTGGTGTTCCCAAAGAATTCTTAAGGGCTGTGAAGTTATGGGTACCCTTAGATAAGTCATTAACTTCTCCAGGCCTCACTTGTAAAATGTGGGATTTATCCCACTCCGAGATGGCAGGCATTCTTGCTCCTATAAGGGATGTTCGACTGGAAGGTGGTTCCCTTCCTATTTTCTCTCTCTCTGCCTCGTAACTCTGGTCACGATTTTAATCATAAATACAGGGCAACTTAATCAAAGAAAGATGTATTCAAATTTCAAAATGGGCTAAGACTATAACGACTATACAGGTTTGAAGGCATTCCTAGAGCACTAGAGCTTTATCTGAGCATATTGCAATAAGGCCACCTTTGGCATAAAACTTTAAAAACAAAACAAGGATCATTTCTTTCTGGAAAAAGTTTTTATCTTTTTTTTTCTCCTCTTTCCCTTCTTCCCCTGTCAGAGGGGTTTATCCCTTTCACGTCTCCTCCATTATTGGCATACATTTGAGATCACATCTGGATCATACCAGTAGATGCTATTTAGAGTTCGTTAACATGACAGAGGTTAGAGAAAGCAAGACAGTAACATTTTATTTTACTACATTCATTAATGTTCTGACAGACTATTCTGTAGAGAGGGTAGGATAGTGAGAATCTTGAGTTCCCAAGATTTTTAGTTTTAGCCAAGTTAAAAGTGATTTCAACAGAAGCTTGGGTGTCTTAACTCTTCTAGGCAGAAAGAATCAACAGACCTTCACAGCCCTGGACAAGACAAACCCTGAATCTTGGAATTGCTATCGTAAGTCTACCAGCCTCGTATTCTGACTTTAGAAAGAGTACCTGGATACATTTTTATGGAACAGAATGACCCAAAAAAGCTTGGGATATGCCTTCAATCTGTGATTCCCAATCAAAAATGGGAAGATCCAAATCTGAAGGGGAGAATGATCACATCTGAATCACCAGGCAAGCATTTTGAAACCACATTTGTCCAGAGGCAACTCTCTATTTCCTTTCCAGGGAGGATCAGAGTATCCTCGAAGGGAACTATGGTCGTCTTTGTAAAAGCTCTCACGGGATTCCACACTTGGGGGGGGGGGGTGCCTGCGCCCACACAGGCATGCACACATACATGTATATGTTTAAAATCAATGTCCTAAAGAACCCTAATGAATCATCCATCCGACCATCTAAACATCCAGAGAACCTATTCATAGTCACCCTTCTTTCCTCTAGGGAGTGGGATATGAAACTCTCTAAAATGCACTGTATGTGTTCAGTTTCCTGAATATAAGTTAGCCTCACCTTCCTAATCCAAGACTGTTATCATTCGCATCAATTTCTGTACTGGGACTAGAGAAGGAAGTTTATTACTGAAGACGATAAAGACCTCCAAATGGCAGCTGAAGGCAAATGGAATGCTGGAGAACAAGCCAAAAATGGGACTCGTGATAAAGAGGCCAGGAGCAGAAGTCAGAAGCCAGGTAGGGAGCTAAGGAGATAGTGGGTCAAGCATAAACAGGGTAAGATTTAGGAAACATGTCCACCACAGGCATGGTTTCCATAACTTGATTTTCTGGGCTAGCATCACTGCGGTGCACTGGCAAAAATCTCTAGTCTAAAGGACCGTCTGCTGCTGTCAGGGTGTCTTCCTCTAGCCCTCCCCTTCTAATTTGGTGCTTCTCACGTTTTTGTGGTCCTAGTCAGAAGAATAAAGAGCTAACGGCTGCCTTTCTGGTGAGGGTGTGCTTTGTCTTCTCTCAGAGTGTTCAGGGATCTCTTTGACTTACTTCCTGGACCTTGGCTGTGTTTCAGGAAGTGAAATTGCTGCATAGCTGAGCTCCAGATAGATAAAGAGTTGCTATTCTTCCTTATTTTCCACTAGAACTTTCTCCTGCCAGACAGTGAACATGCCCATGCCTCTCCAACGTAAAAGCTTCCATCCTGGGCCGTACCTTTTCCAGGTGAGGGACTCTAACCCATGCAGATCTTGTTCCTTGTGTCATGGAGCAGCCAGTGCTGCAGCAACTTCTAAGACCAACACGTACACCAGGAACTCGCTAAGGTCCTCTAAGTTACCAGCCTCATGGAGCACAGCCCTTCCTGGAGATGAGTTTGCCTCTGGGTGGAAGAGAAGTCACCAGCATATCTACTGACAGAGGCCACTCCTCAGAGAACACGGTGAAAGAGCCACACAATAGCAGTGATTCAGCAGCTCACGTTACAGGCAGCAAGACTTAAGAGACTTTGACTTTGGTTTACTGAAGCTGTGTAACTGAAACAGGACCTAAGAGAACAGCCCATGATGCTATTGTCAGCACAGATAGAAATGTGATTTAATTGAAAAAAAAAGAAAAGGAAAAAAAAAGGAGATGTGGAAGATGTAATCATGTTTGTTTGTTTGTTTAAATCATCTTGCAATTTATCTGGCTACCCTTCATCTGGCTTCTTTTTATAGGAACTAGTCATTGCTTTCTCTCCAAATATCACTCCACCCTCTGGCCTAGTTTTTCTCATTTCTCTCCTATTCTGACTGATACTGAGGGAAAGAGAAGGGAAAATTTGCTATGAACAACATAGTACATGGTGAGGAACAGGAGGGACTTGGAAGTCAGAGCTGCATTTATATCCCAGCCCTGCCACTGCCTAGCTGTGTGTCCCTGACCAGGTTACTTAATTTCTCTGGGATTCGGCATCATTCTCTGTAAAATGGAAAGAGAATATAGTAGTAGAAAGAATACCTCATAGTGCAAATTTCACAGCATAGCTGTACCACCTCAAGCGATATTTCTGAAGTGCTTAGAATCATGTGGTACACATACATAGGTGTGCTCTCTGACATTGCGAGGTGAGAGAAGCAACGGTGGGCCATCGGTGCCACCCTCATGGTGCCCTCAGAACACGAGTTAAGATTTAAAGGTTTCTGTATACAATCCCCCACTGCTAAATTTGACTGACTTAAAAAAAAAAGATTTAAAGCTTTCTAAGTAGTGGTTCTTGAGGACTCATTTTAATAAGTAAGAATTATTCTTCAGGAACATGCATAAACTAGTACATTAAAACTACTTTAAAAATGTTAAACTTATCCTTGAGATCTCATATACAACATATATTTGTATGGTAATTCTCCATTTTCATAAGGAATATAAGGAAAATTCTTTTATCTCAATTATCAAAATTTCCAAATAATTAGAGTCTCAAACTACTAGAGGTCTCTTCATACCTATGCCAATGTCTATTTTTTCCCTCAAGTAACCCACTTTTTAATCATATTGTCATACATACCTACTCCTTAACACTGGGTTCCCAGGGGTCTGTTCTTAATCCTCTTTAGTTTCCCTCTACACTCTCTCCCTGGAGAACCACCTTCTTGCAAGTCTCTCCTTACCTCCAGGCGCTGAGCACCACATCCCAGGTGCCCTCAACAAGCCGGTTCAAGACTCTGTCTTTGAATAGTTTGCTCTTTCTGCCGAGAATGACCACCCCTCATCCTGTTTTAACAGATACTTCTTGAGGTCCCACTCAAATGTCAGGCCTATGGTGAAATCTCCCCAACTATACCCTACATGCTGGCGCACACAGTTCCTACGACACAATGAGGTATTTAAGTTGTCTGTTTACATGGCTGCCCCTTGCACCAGACTCAAGGCTTTTCGAGCAGTGCTTTCATGTGCGTAAGGATGACCTGGGTGGGGATCTTGTTTAAATGTAGACTCTGACCCAGTAAGTTTGGGATGGGGCTTAAGATTGTGTATTTCTCACAGCTCCTAGATGATGCTAATGTTCCTGCCCTGTAGACTCCACTTGAGTAATAAGCTTTTAAGAACATCTCTGAAATCTCAGTTACTTGGCACATCATCATCCTTGTCATCATTTGACACAGCTGCACACCAGCTCTACTAGGAAATGAGCAAGAGGAGATGTCAAGGTTGCTCAAGTAACGGTGGAAAGAGGTGGACAGGGGATGTGTGGGGGGTGGGTGGATTGGAGAGACTGGGTAGACTTAGAAAGGAAAAGGAAACAGGATGAGATTAATGAAAAGAGAGGAGTTAGTAAAAAGTGAGGAAGACAGGGAGAGAGAACACAATAGGAAGGCAGAGAAGAGGAAAGAAAAGAAAAGAAATGGAGAAAAGGACAGCCATAGGATGAGAACAGGAAGGTCAGCTGGAATCAGGCCTGCATTATCTGACTTTCCAGATTAGGGGCTTGACTTTTGGACTAAACCCCTCCCAAGGTTGGATACTCTAGCTGTTCACGCCGCTGAAGAAGTGTGCTCAGAGCTTCAACACTTCATTCAAAAGGGTTCTTCCTTCCTGAGTGATTAGGAATGAGCTATTACTATAACAGTAGCAACAAATGAGGGCCTGTATCGTGACTGTGAATGTACAGAATGGCTGGTATCAGCTAAGAAAATCAAACACAGTAGAACTCTCTTACCCTATCACCTCAACCGCCCATTAAAACAATCCAGATGAAAGTTACCTGATACAGCTCAATTCGTTGTTCAGGCACTCTGGCTTTTGGGTTCTGCAAACGAAAGACTCTGAACTCTGCTTTCACCAAATTGGAAGCATTCTTCTCCAGGGCGGAGACATCAAACCGGACAATTCTGAAGTAGGGTCTGTAGAAAGTGGGCGGGATGGCATCTGTAAAAAGTTAAGGCAATCATTGAAAATGATAAAATCCATTGTGCTCTCAAAAAAGACTGTGAGATAATCCCATAAAACCATAAGGGAAATATCTACAGAATGATTTAGTTTCCGATGGCCAATTTAATACCATTAACAATTCAACCAGAAAAAAATAAAACAAAATAACCATGTGCATTTGGTTATAGGAGTAGCAGAAAATAGAGATTAACAAACCACTTTCAACTCCATTTGAGGACATGCAGTTAACCCTATCCTTTGAAGGTTGACAGAGTGGTGGAAAATCCTAGATGGTTATGAATTGAAACAAGTTTATGACAGTTGATGCCTTGAGAGAGCTGTCGGGCTTGCATATACTTTAATCAGATGTGCCAAGAAAATAGCTCCTAATGGCAAGCAGTTTGCCCATGTATTTTTTTTTTCTTGAAAATTTGGCATCGGAATAATCTTCTTTTATCCAGACTCATGTATTGCATCTTTTTTGGCTTCAATATTTTGTTTTTTCACACACATATGACCAAATACACTCCCTAGGCAAGTTATGGTGAGGAAATCTGAATAAACAAAACTATATGCACATACTGGCTATACCAGATCTAGTCTTAAAATTCTTTATTCAGGCTAATGTCTGTTAGTGGGAGGTAATCCTAGCTAACGGAGAGAAAGAATCAGCACAAATTCCTTCAGTTCTGAACCATGTAAAATACAGACTTGCTGATTGTACACAATAATTTAACACGTTGACTGCCACACTAGAAAAATAATTTTTCCCTGGGTCCACAGAGTTTTTTTTTTTTATTTCAGAATATTATGGGGGTACAACACCTTGGTTATATATATTGCCCATGCACTGCCCATGTCAGAGCTACTATCGTGGTCATCCCCCAAACTGTGCTCCCCGCATCCATTTGGTGAGATTTGTCCCATCCCTTCCACCCCCCTCCTGCCTGCCCGCCTGCTGATGAATATTATTGCCCTGTGTGATGTGAGTGTTGATCAGTTAGTGCCAATTTGATGGTGAGTACCAGTGGTGCTTGTTTTTCCATTCTTGTGACACTTCGCTTCAAAGAATGGGGGCCACAGTGTTTTATTACAAAAATAGAATAAAAACTTCAAAAACAAAATGATCCTTTCTAATTTAATGAAAAATGTATTTTTATTGTTTTCTGTGCATGAGTTATATGCAATTAAATTCACGAACCAACTGCAGGGTTTTGCCCAGGGGGCCACCCATCACATAACAGGTATGCTACAGCATGGCAGTGTGAGTTGCCTGCATACCACGCGGCTCCCAAGGTGAAGAGATGTGTGAGTTATATATGCTTCACAAGGCCCCAGGCTCAAAACTAGCGTGAGTTAAATACAACTCACATGGCAGTTAATGTGTTAAAGCTCACGGGTTGCTTAGGGTTTTGCTGTTATCCTTTGGTAATCTGCCGTTGCCTTTGAATATGCAACTGAGGCAACGCCAAGACCAAAGCAGATCCTATTCTACCCCCTATGCTTTCAAATACAACATTCACTTATTGAACATCTCCACTGGGCACACCACTTATTACAGGTATGGTTCTACAATCTTCTTCCAAAACCTCCTCCAAACTTTCTTCCCCCATTCCAGGGCGCTCCACCCAACTCCAGTAGCCGCCTTTCTTACTACTGTCTCTTCAATTATCTAACTTCATTACAACATAATCGTTCACAGTTGTTTGTGTGTCCCTACAAATGTTTTTATGACTTCTACATCATGTTTGTTTATTTTGTTTTCCCCCGTGAAATTTTAAGAATCTTGAGGGCAGAGACTGAATTTGCCAGGTCTTTCTTCTATCCCACATCTCTAGGACCAGGCTCTGCACACACGGAGTCCACCAAGTACCCACTGTTTGCATAGTTGGTCATCAACGAGAGTCTTGAAAGACACAGGCATCTGGTTATTGGCAACACTAACTTCTTATTAAATAAATGAGCCATCTTGCCAATCTTAAAATAGAAATAAATACCTTTCATGATTTCTTGGGAAATCCATGCCCTGACGAATACACTGAAAAAAAAAATGCTAGGAACACACCAATATTTTCTCATCTGAAGAGCCCTGAATTTTTTCCCTCATAGTGACTTTCCCTCCCATTCCTTTCCCTTTCCCTGTCTACTTGTGACTCTCAGAAAGCAGGCTCATGGAGAAGCGGTGAATTCTAAGCCATGCTCTGCTCCACGCTGGTTCACGAAATGACTGTGTGAATTGAGGCTTTGTAGCCCATGAACCAGAAGTCTCAGAAACAAACAAACAAACAAACAAAAAAACCCCAAAAATCCAAAGCATCCAGGTTTCAGAGCAAATGAAGTATTCATGCAGATGTGGAGATGACCTGCTGCCCCACCACTATGAAATAGTTGGTGGGCAGTGTTCAGGCCAGCAAACAGGGGTATAGGCAGAAAGATGTCTGGAGCCCCCTAGCATAGCAATTTGAAAAGGTCGCTGCTAAGAAGAAACAGATCTTTTTCTCCTCTGGAATATGCCCACCCCAGTGATTGGAAAGGCTGGTACTATCCTGACCAGCTCAGCTGAAAACAGGCCGGACGCCGAGCAGAGCAGGTCTGGGGCCAGGCGCTCTGGCTTTGCACGCCCATTTGGCTAGAACTTTCCACAAGCCGATAGCTGCATTCATCTTCACATAGCCTCCGCATTAGACAGCGAAAGCCTCAAACATCCTTTGAAAGAGCATCCTGGAAGAGCAAAGCTAATTTAGTGCATTCCCTGTCATTAGGAGGAGTAAACATCTCGTTCATTTTTCCTCTTGTCCCTCAGTGGAAGCCCCACAGGCCTCTTCCACGTCCACAAGCACCCATCTTTCACACCGGCTCGCCTCAATCTTATCCTTCCATCAAGTTTGTAAATAAGTGCTCTTGAGATTTATTTTTATTCTCTTTTGTGTTTATTAAACTTTGAACAATTTTTTCCCCCTTTCTGGTCCTCTGCCCATCCACACTCTTTCTTTTTATGGCTGCCTCAGACCATGATGTTAATTTTGTTTCTTCTTCTTCTAAGTAAGTCATCCAGTGATCCCATCCTAGGCTTCTGAGATCTGAAGGGGCATTTGCAAATATTTATAGGAGTAGCTTGCTAGCTAAGCACAGTTGTTCTGCTCTGCTCCCTATACATTGGCAAACAGCCCTCCTCCCCTCTGACTCTTACAACCATTTAGGGCTGTTTATATTTCAACTGCCTGATAATACGAATGTGCACTTTTGGTTCTTGTTTCATAAGCAGAGACAGTTAACGCACAAGGTGAAAGGACTGGTGAGCAGCCCCAACCAGTGACTCCGCTTTAGTCTCGTGACCACAGAGAAGCAACCAGGCTAGGAGAAACCAGCAGCCTTCCCTGTATTTCTGTTCCGGCACTCGAGAGCACATAAAAACTGTTGACCGAAGAAAGGACTACGGCTTCCAAGGGTGGGTGCCAGCTGTCCCCTGCTGTCATCCGCTATGGGTCACTAAGCCCCCTGCTTGGCTGAGGAAGTTGAGCAATTTGCCAAATGTCTCCTCATTTGGAAAAACAAAATTGCTGTAAATTGCTCTGGCCTAGTCTGTGACTCTGGCCTTACTTCCTAAATGCCTCTGGATGCACAGTGCAGGGGGACCAAAAGAAGCCCTTCTACGCCCAGTTGGGGGGACATGGTGGCTCACTCTCTTAGCTCAGGGAGTACAGGGTAGGTGTTTAATGGCTTGTGCAGCCCTGATCCACCCACTTAGTCTTGGAGGCATGGAGCTTTTTCCTCTCCTTCCTCCAAGAACTCATTTCCCCCTTTGGAATGGGAATTCTCTCTAAAGTCCTCTGTAATTCCCATCCCAGTTCCTATTCCATTGCCAGGTAGTCAGGTACTTGCGCTTGACCTCTGCCAACTTACCCACACTCACATCCTAGCTTGTGCCTTTCTCTCAATTTCTGACCTACTTTTTCAGTTCAATCAAATCGATTTTCCTTCAGCCCCGTAGATTTTACACCAGCAGGCTGGTTCTGCTCCTCCCCCCGGGCTTCCTCATGTGCCTTCCTTGCAGGGAAAATCTTGCACACAGAAGATTCCAGTATGTCATCGAGTGAGTGGTATCCCCCTCACCTCAACCCTGGCCACACATCCCCGCTAAATCAAATTTTGGGGAATGGAGAGAGGGGGAAAAAAAACCCTGAGGAAATCTAACTAGTCATTAATTTCCATCAGTGTAGAGAAAGCCTACATATAGCACTTAGTCACATACTACTTTATAAACTTTATATGTTGACTTGTATCTGTTCCAAATAATTTATTAACTTATTTCATATTATTTTCTATGTAAGCACCTTGAGCTCAGAAATCTTTCCTCGTAAGTTTTTCTCTGTGACCCAGGGCTGGCTTCATGGGTGTGTAACCAGAGCAGGTGAACAGGGTCCCCATGCACAGAAAGGCCTCCCACTTGAGTTTAATGCTGTATGATCTCCATCTTGGAATCCATAATAATTTTATCTTTGAATTTATGTTTTGTAAGTGAAGTCTTATGGACCAACAGAGCATGCACAGAGGGCTGGAAACATTCGGCTCCTGTGCCATCCCATCTCCTGTTACCTGTCTACTTCCCCAGGGTGCTCCAATGTCACCAGTCTCACCCAGCCTTCCCTGGCCCACCCAGTGACTACTGTTGTCCTCCACCCCTGGGAAATTTGGGGTCAGGCACCTAACCTGTGCCATTTCAGGGGGGCCCAGTGGCAGGTGTTCCCACCCATAGCTGGGAGTGCCACAGCATGTTCAGTGGGCAATGCAGGAGGATCACGGCTCTCACCCACTCTTAATCCAGGTGCCAAGCACATCCCAGTGCAGGGTTTGTAATCCTACAGATTGGAGCGGCAGTCCCACAGGAAGGGGGATACCTGCCTCAACGTGGCATCACCCTGGGGGCTGGTGGTAGGGGGACCCCAGCAGCAGGTGGGCTGCATGCTCCAAGTTGCAGGGCAGGGCCCCGGGTGCCTGAGAGAGTCTGCTGTATGCCCACGCCCAAGAGAGCACAATATCAAATAGTGCATAAAAACACCATGACAGTCAGAGAAAGAGAGCCATGCAACAAAGGAAAAAGCTTTATATTTTAGAATTTTCAACGGTAATTTTTTCTTGCTTTTTGAACAAGAGGCCTCACATTTTCATTTTGAAAAAGGGTTCTGCAAATTTTGTAGCTTGTCCTGCCAGAGCCCCATCTAGTTATAGGATCTTAATGCACTGAAGGACCTTTAAGGCTATCAGAATTCTGATCCCTAATCAACCAGTTCCTAGCTGTGTGGTAACAGGGACATTCTCTGCCTTTCCTGAGCCTGTTTCTTCATCTATATAATGAGGTAAATAGTTTCCTACCTCATGTGTATTGAATTGCATTGTTAGGATCACATAAGGAAGCAGATGGAAAGTTGGAGCCCTGGGTCTAGCACAAATTTCCACTCAGGTCCCTCCCTGCCTCTCTTCCCATCCTGCAACACAGCTGCCAAGTGGTCACTGGGCCTTCTGTGAATGCCCCCAGGGCGAGAGTACTCTTACTGTCTGACAGACTTGATTGGAAGAGGAGAGAAAGAACAGGAGTAGCTGAGTGTCCTGGGGCAGTTTATAAAGGACTCTATATACTCTAATTCCTCTCCCTGGCACAGGGACGAATTAGAGTCACCAAAGTTCTCACAGACCCCCCACCACCATCCTTTACTATTTCACCTGTTTTACTATAAGCCCTGGCCACCAGAAAAGGGGACAAGAGAATTCTATCTTCCTACCGAACATCTCTGCATCAAGCAGTTCCACCTCCCACTACAATGCTCATGGTAGGATTACTTAAAGAGAAAAAAAAAAGGTTAGTGATAAAACAAAATTGAAGAAAGGTCTTATAACATCACCCATATGTGACAAGCTCTGACAGGAAAGATTTGGGGCCTGCAAGAAATACCCTAAGGATGTCCAGAGCTCAGCCCTTAGCGAGGGCAATGATGCTTCAAACACCTATCTATTGTTTATTCTCTGTTCGGTTGGTTACACCCACGAAATTGGCAGGGAAAAAAGTGTGTGACACATTGAAATGCTTGGGTTAAGGACCTATGGGTACTTGCCGCATTTGCTAAAGCAATGGGTCTCAATGTGGGGTTCCAGACCCGCAGTATCAACCTCACCTGAGAATCTGTGATAAATATTAATACAAATTTATCCAGGGGAGTCTGATACACCATCCTATCAGTTTGAGAACCACTGTGAGAAAAGATACTGGTTGACTCCTAGCCGGTAAAACTTGTGCTAGTTAGCAACAAGCAGATTAGTAAAGTCGAGGGGATAAGAAGAGACCTTAACATCTAACAGTAGCTTTCTTGGAGTCAGCACTGACCAGAACCACCAAGGGAGACCTGGCACTGGTCTCAATGTCCTTGGGAGTTTCCAAGATAAGCCAGAAAGATCAGTAGTTCAAAGGGAAACACAGAAGGTGTAGGTATGAAAGCAATTGTTAGTGGCCTGGAGGTTTTATTTGTCCCCTGCCTGAGATAGTCATCATTTACCTGAGCTTCCAATCCAAGCTAATCTCCCTCCTAGGGGAAAAGTTGCAAAAGGCTTACAAAGCAGTGCAGTTTCCTGTGTATTACAGTGGGAATATGGATCCTACACAGCAACATTTCTCCAAGAGTAGAGGTGGTGGGCTGCACTTTAGCAAACTCCTTGGGTGATGTCTGAGAACCTAATGTTTGAGAACCACTAAAATAAAGGACAGAAGAAAAGCAATCCACAAAGAAAAACAGAAAGATCAGGCTTTATACATAGAAAAAAAGAGTAAGACAGAGAAAAGAGGAAATTGCAGCGACACAAGAGCTCTGAAGCTCTGAAAATGGAAAAATAGAATTCCTGTGTGATTTACACTAGTTGTCTGCCTGGACTACACACTTCAATTGACTGGGGAACTTTGAGAATACCAATGCCTGAGTCAGACCCGCTAAGAGTCTGGTTAATTGGACTGGGATGGACTTAGTTCTGAGTTCCTCAGATGATTTTAATGCACAGCCAGGATTGAGAACCCCTCACTGAAAGAAGCTGGTAACACTTAGCCTGGAGAAGAGAAGACTTAGGAATACCAAATCCTTCAAGCGATTTCAAATATTTCAGGGAGGGACTTGCATATAGAAAGTTCTTACTTTCTGTGGAGCCAGAAAGTTGTATTTTGGCTCAATATATATTAATATAAAGAATTTTCTAATGATTTAGAAGCGTAAAGAAAAAGAAAGAAACACACCCTCAAGGTTGTGAGCTCCCACCTCACTGGAAGAATTCATGTATACACAAGATTCACCCTGTCCCAAAAGAAGCAGAGGCTTCCTGAATCTGGTGGCAGGATGAGCTAGATGGCGTTCCAGCTCACTTCCAGTTCTACCACTACATCATTTTCTCCCCTAAATCCCACTATGTTAGATACTTGTTCACTCACCACCTGCATCAGAATCACCTGGGGGGCTTAAGGATATGCTTGTTACTTGGCTTCATCCTAGACCTACCAGGTAAATATCAGGTGATTCTTTTTTACACTCAGGTTTAAGAACTTCTGCCCTAGACGATGATAGTTTAATCACAATGAATTTGGTCAGGCTTCTGTTGAGGTTATTCAGTGTCATGAACTAGCTAGGGGTAAATAAAATATGTCCATCCCACCATCCCCACCCCAAAAAGAATGGCCTGGCCTCAGTGCAGACTCAGAATTTCTTTCATGACCTTTCCCATTTTATAATAGCTTTACCTCCCTCGTCTCTTCGAAGAAGATGTTTTTAATCCCCATTTCACAGATAAAGAAATTGGGAGAAAGGAAAGTGAAATAACATTTGGCTAAGGTCAAGGAGAGGTTGGCCTTTAAGTCAAAAGCCCATGGCTTTTCACTACAATATCCTGCCCTCTGTGCAGAGGAGCCCCAGGCAGAAATACCAACACACACATCGGAGCACGCTTGCAAAAAAAGAAACACACACACACACACAGAATACAAAGCAGTGGATCCTCCTGTACTAGACATCAGTTTGACCTTGCAATAAAGCTTGAAAAACTTTAATGCAAGGCCTGCTATTTTCACTGATACTCCTTAACAAAATGGCCCTGATTTGGAGACCCTGGAGCTCATACAGTGTGAAAGTTTCCCCATACAAGGCACTTTGCTAATACCAGTATTGCCCAGGGTCTTTCAGACCCCATACATTTGTGCCTAGTACCCCTATGTATCCCAGTAGCACCCCTGGCCCTTATCCCCAAGCTCCTCAAATAAACAGAACAAACTCCCCATTTCCCTTTCCAGAAATGACTACACTTTCCCTGCAGCTCAGCAGTGATTGGTGTGGACTTTTGACATGCTTAATGAGTGTGTAGTGGCCCCTCATTCCTGACATCCCCAGCTTTGAGGGAAGTAGTTTGGGGTTCATTAGACATCCCCCAGAGTGCAGCAAGACAAGCAACCCACCGAATGGTTGGAGGGTAATAAACTAGCTACTATTTGTGTGTGCATAGACACAGCCAGCAAGAAACCAAGACAATTGTGTTTTGGGGTTTTCTGAAATTTGTCTTGGCACACTGGATATGGATTTAATTTCACTACCACATCCCAAACACTGCTGACATTCAAGTCACAGCAATTTAACTCAAAATGACTGAGAAATAAACAGCGCATCAGCCGTGGTTTCTGATTTTCTCTCTGGCCATCCCACCTATTAAATGTAACATAGCACCAGAGCATCTGCAACGTAAAGTGGGAGTCTCCAAGAGGGGGATGGTGTCAAACTTGACAAGCTGTTGGCAGTGGTGAGTCTAATTGTGTCAGCATCAGCTTATGTGACTTGGCCTTCATCTAACTGCTATTTGAAACTGTGCGTACTGTCAGCACAAGTGTTTGGGCCCCTTCTTACACGGTGCAAAAAAAGTAAAATAACAGTGGTGCCGGCCCACGGTGTTTGGTTTTCTTGAACTGTGTCAGACATGGGGTTTCTAGTTTCTATTCCAAAGTTTCCAGCAGCCCCATAAAACCCCGTCTACATGGAGACACCTATTTCGCTTCAGTTCTACATTTCTCATCAAGCTCAGGGCTGTGTAGACAATTTGTGAAGGGATGTACTGAGTTTTAGCAGCAAAAGCTTTGGGTAGGCTAACTGATGGCTAACTTAGAGAAGTCACAGAGCCAAAGAGCACGGAAAAAGTATGGCTGGACCCACTTTTGTGGGCAGGTGAACTGTGAACGTGACATATCCCTTCCCCATGACCTCACAGTGTTAGGCTGTCCTCGTGGGTGCAGTAGGCCACTGAAGCAGCTCTTCTGCGCCACAATCTCCTTCTGGAAAGCACGTAAAGATCTCTGTCTTTTTTTTCTTTTTCTCTCTCCCTTCTTATCGTCTTTCCTTCCTTTGCTCCATTTGCTTTCTCTCCTCTTTGTCTTACTTCCCTTCAATCTGTGCTTTTGCTCTCTATGATATGCAGCACTGATGGCTTTTAAAGAGGCCAACAATCCCATGACACGGTTATCCATACACTATTCTAGAATTCAGCAATGGCTCCAAACAAGGCCAACAGAAGGAAGCCAGTCTGTGTTGATTCCTTTAATGAATTAAACTTGGAAATTTGGGATATCATCCTTAATCTCTTAATAGATTAGAAGCACATCCCTTTTTATAGACTGAGAAGCCAAAAAGTAAAATCTGAGCAAGATTACACCAAGCATTGGCAAAATAGGGCTTAAAACACACAGCCCTGGATGTTCTTGCTCAGCGTTGGACATTCTTGCTCATCCCTGCAAAGAAAGCATTCTTATCCCAGAACAAACTCCGACATTCCCTTTTCCAGAAATTAATGCATTTTCCCTGCAGCTCTGCAATGACCGGTGTGGACTTTTGACGTGCTTAATGGGTGTAGTGGCTCCTTATTAGCCTGAAAATCTTTCTCTAATCTTTCCAAAATTATAGCAGTGATGCCTATAACGGCCAATGCGTGTCTTGTAGCATGAGCTTTTCTTTGTGTTTTTGGTAAGCTTCTTGCTTGTGGCCTAATTTTTTTGTAAGGCAGTGGCCTAATTACTTTGAGGCACTGTGCTGATTTGTTGCTCTTCCCTAAAGCTTAAGCTAATAAGTGGCAGGGCACACCCTGCTAGGATTGCAAGCTGTTTACCAACTTAACCCAGTGGCATGGGCTGTTATTAACTAATGTATTAAATTCATGGCTTAGGAGTAAGTAAATAGGAAGAGAAATGGATGGTCTGAATTATCCAGTTTGAGAGAAGTAAAGCAAATACAGCTGATGTTCAGTCTCTCTGCAACTTTTCATTGCAATTAGAAATGATAGCACATAAAGGGATCGCCTGGCACCCATTAGGTGCTCTCTCAGTGTTATTGGCATCTAACTCCTTTTACTGCAATTTGCTGTACAAGACAAGACAAGACAGTCTCTCCCAGAACTCTTTCAGTGACAGAGAACTCAGAACTCAGATAGATGACCCACTCCAGCCTCTGACAGTTCCAACTATACAGGAGTTCTTCCCTATCTCGGGCTGAGAACTGCTGTCTACAAGAGCTACACATTGGATCTAGTTCTGCCACACAAGATGATCTACTCCCTTTCCACTCCACCCTACTTAGAAATTTTGAAGGCAGTTTTCATGTTTTCTCTTCCTCATCTCTTTCCCCTATTTCCTTTCATTGTTTGTCACGAAAGCCATTCACCTGTTCTGGTTGTTCTCCACTTTGCTCCAATCTTAAAATCAGCACCTTAAATCTGAACATAATTCTCAAGGCAGAATAGCGTAGAACTGTAACCTTCCTTATTGTGGAACTTATGCTTTTATTAATACATCCCAACAGTGAATCATTCTCTCTCTCTCTCTTTTTGACCTTTGCACTCCTATAATATTTTCTATGTGCTTTGAATGCCTAATTAATTACAAGTGTTTGGTCTTTTCCACACAAACCATTTTATAGATATCATCTTATGTTTATACCCTGAGGTTTTTTGTGTGAGATTTACTACATACCCCTATTCAATGTGTATTTATTTAATTTGATTCCTCATTCCAAATATGCTGAGAAGGATTTGAAGTCTGACATGGTAAACCTGTGCATTCACTTCTTAAATGATACCATAGGGGACAGAGTCACAAAAACAGAAGGACCCTTAGTGTCTATTTCATTCAATCCCCTAAATTCACAGATAAGGAACAAAGTTTCCAGAATTTGTTTAGGTGGATACAGACTTGGATACCCACTAAAACTTCTTTTTTCTGAAGTGTTTTCACTACACCAGGCAGTGCCCAAGGTGCTGCTCAACTCTAGGGAGCCCTAGAGATATGCAAGCACACACTACCAGCATGATGAGGTTTCTAGTTTTCCCAGTGGCACTAGGCAGATCAGCAGGTCAGCTGCGAATCATGAAGGAAAATGGCCAATAGGACAGGGCTGAGGAAGGTTCCAGAAACCACCTCACCCCAGAATGCCCATCCTCTACTATTCAGCACCCTGAGGGATTGATTTCAAAATATGCTTTCTTGAAAAGCTGAATGGAAAGTCTGAATTTTTCTTTATGCCAAATGGTAGCCCTCTATCTAGAATATAAAGATGGTAGGGAGTAAGAATTGCTTAGAAGAAATTTGTTTTAGCATGTCAGTGGATGGCCATTTAGTGCCTTACAAAGAATATTAGCATTTCAAATGATGGTGCTTTCTTAGGGTTGGTAGATGTATTCATTAAGGGTGTGCACTCTTCCCTCATCCTGTTTGTACTGGCAACACAGCTATGGGCAATTAAGATATGGGAACATACAGGAATTATAGGAATCCAGATGAACTGTGGCATGAACGAATTCTGGAATGGAGCCAGGGGTGCTATGCTTGTTTTAAGTAATCGTGTTCATTTGGGTGCTAACCAGCTTTCTGTTAAGGTTGGGCCACCATTTGTGAGAGAAGGAAAAACAGTTTTTAAGTTAAGAATCTCCATTGCGGAACTAGACCATGGCTAAGTACTTTAAAATGTTTAAGAATGTGTTCTTTTTATTCAGTTGAGCTAGCTGAGAGCAAGCCCTACAATTTAACTTCAATCTCATTATTTTCACATATAGAGGCTATAAAATGTCCACATTTAAAACTGCTCTCAGGACACTGGGAGAGAAAACTACTGAAAAATAGCAGCCAGGGTGTCCAAAGAGTTGATCCAACCAGTCCCAATTTAACAGAAGGCATTAAAATTTTGAGAATGGAAGGAGAATTCTTAAAAAAAAAAATTGGTTTTTTTCTCATTGGAGAAGGTTAAGATCTGTCATACAGCTCTCTCCATGTTCTTTAGGATCCTTCAAGAAGTCTTTGTGACAGGGGTCAAAACTCAGGTGGTTTCTGAAGATTTCCCTGCTCTGCTTTTTTGCAGGCAGTTGTGTAGATGGGACTTGACAAGTGCCTTTATTTAGTCCCAAGTCAATGGCTCTCTTATGCTTCTTAAAAAACATTTACTAAGTCCTCTTTAAAAAAGAGTTCTTTGAACAAAGCCAGCGCTTCATAAATGTGTGAGGGTGAAAGCCATAGTGGAGAATAAAATAATAGCAAATGAAGGTATGGAGATGGAAAATTTACCCAAAGCTAGTGTAAGGCTTACCTACATGTACTCAGGTATATCCTAGAGTCAGTGGAGTAGCTTTTAGTATGTCAGGGTATGTGAGTGATGTCACTGAAGATGTTCATTTCTCGAGTATCACATTGGTTTCATCAGACTATGTTTAAAGGTTAGGCAATATGTCTGAAAGATTTCCTTGTGTCAGAAAAGTGAGAAAATAGCCTGTGCCATAATCTCATCTGAATAAATTTGGCTTTTCTGTGTGCTGTGCATGAAGGGTTACCAAGAAAGAACATATATTCCTCAAACAGTTGATCAGCACCCATATGCACTGTACAACAGAGCGCCCATAAGATACTGCCAGAGGAGTGGTGACCAGGGAAACTTGATAACTCCACTCAATTCTTTCCAGTGCTCTTAAACACCCGAGAATTCTCTCCAGCAGGGATGGAGTTGTGTTGCTGCTTGGCCGTAGCACTGGATTAGAGATCCCTGAGGGCCAGGAAGAGGTCTGCTTCACCCTCGGGCTCCCTTTTACACCCTCCCCCCCAGGACGTGCATGGGACCAGCACTGGGAGCCTGGGCTCTGTACTGGGCTATGGCTCCTTTGCAATTTTCGCGAGCAAGGCGCTGAATCCGCCATCTTCCAACTCCTGTGTCCTAGCCCCAGGCCCAGGACAAGGCCTCTTAGTCCACAATAAGTGCTCAATAAATATCATAAAGTAAAAGGAAATTAATCCTTCCTTTCAAACGGCTAAATCATATGACAATGATGAATGCTAATCATAATCTCTTAGGTCTCCATAGGACATTAAGTTTCACAAAGCACTTCCACATATACTACTGCATCCTAGCCTGATAACACTGTAAGCCAGGTAGTATTATCCCCATTTTATTGTTGGGGAAAACACAATTCAGAGGCCAAATGGATTGATTTAAGTGACTCCCTGGACTTTTCAGTGCTAATCCAAAGCTCATCTTCTGACAGGCTCAGGAATAGGCTCCGCTGTAAGATACAAATCAGCCAGGGGAATAGCACAGCCCTTAGGGCATTCTAAAAGGGGAAGCACAGTAGGCTGAGAAGGCTAATTTTGAGAACTTTGTTGTATCCCAACTGGAAGAGATATAGCAACACTAAAACAAACAAGCTGCCTTTTTGACTGGCTCTGATACTCTGGTGAAAGCAGTTTTTCTCTTCATCGTGATCGTGAATAGTTATTCCTAGTGCCAAGAGCAGAAGTATCTTCCTCTAAACGCACAGCAGCCTGTGGGTGACAGTGCCCGGAAGGGACCAGCTACTCAGCGGCTCCCGCATGACATACGGTGACCTTCTCTGTAAATGGTTCCTTGCGAATGACCTGGAGACAAGCATGAGGGAGGGAGAAGCAGTGACAGTGCCGGGTCCCCACTGCAGCGGGGACAAAGAGGCCTGCAGAACAGCTGCTCTCGGGGGGACACCAGAGCACAGGCAGCTGCAGCACTGGGCCTAACATGGACTCAGAGGTGCTATCGGCCTCAATGACAAAATCACTCTTCAGTGTTCAAAGCCATCCATAAACGCCACTTTTTACATTTGCCTCTGGACGTGGGGGAACCAGCCGTGACCTCTCTTCCCTCAAGATGGACTTACACAGGTCGGTCTGCCTTGGACAGGCCATCAGTGCAGCCCAAAAACAGACAGACTTGTAAAAACTCCAGTTGATCCCTTTGCTTCCTTTTAGTGAAACCAACCAACTGTACATTACCCTATTTTATTGCAGGAAGGAAGCCAGGGAGCTCTAAGAGCTGAATGTGGCTTCTCCGTAACTGTGCTATAATTATACACCATGTCTAATTCCACGTCCACTGCTCTGTGGGCGCACAGGTCCTCTAACTATAGCTTCTATTCTTGCAGAGGACACAGACGTGTTGTCTTGCCCTCCGTGGGCCTCCCAGGTTGCATTCATCTCCACGTAGGAAAACATCAGTGGGGGTGGGGAGACACGGACAGAAACATGAACTTCATGGCATGTTTAGCACCTTAAAATATCTCACAGAAGGATCCCAGAATTCTAAAGGTATTTTATGAGTATAATATATAAAGACAGTCAACATTGAGTCAATTCTATTTCCCTAGCCTTCAATCAGAACACCTGTTCTTACAAGTCTAGTGTGGGTAAAGGGAGTGAAGAGGTCAGGTGAGAACAGATCTTGTACAGTGAGCACTCAGGCTGTGAAGGGATTTGAGGGGTGCAACACGGAAAGGGCTTTTCAGATGTGAGCTTTAAGAGGATGGGGCAGTACGATTGATTTCTCTGTAGATCTCACCGTGAGGCACCACCTGCTTCCCCAGGCCACAGTTCCCTCGTGCCTAAGATAATGACAGACTTGGACATGACCCTTCCATCCAAGACTAGGAGAGACACTGCCTGCCCTTGAGGTTACTAGGGTTCAAGGTGAGAAAGCACAACCCTGTTGTAGCTTGACACGCCTTTTCTAGTAATATAGACATCATGATACTAAGCAAGTCCACTTCTACTCTTAACCAGCTTTCCTCTTTCTTAACCCCTAACAAATGGAAAATCTTGACAAATGTTAAATATCCCAAAGAGAAAACTTCATGAGACATCTATCTTTGAATGCTGTGACCCCAAATTCCCTTTCCAGCTTCATGGGCATTCTGTTGTCTCCCTCTGCTCCCCTCTCATCCCTGCCACACTGGACTCTGTCTCATGCCCTAAGCCCACCACACCACTTCCAATCTCCAAATGTGCCAAGCACTGACACACCACCACGCCCATGTCATGTCAGTCCTTTACCTAGAAATCCTTTACATTTGGCAAATTTTATTCATCCTCAAAGGTCCAGCCGAGTGTCACCTCTTTTTAGAAGTTTCCAACTCTTCCAGAACAGAAGCAATTTCTCCCTTCTTCAAGTCCTGACACATCATATTGTGTATTATAGTGACCTTCTTAGGTGTTTACTCTGACAAACGTGAGCAGCAAAAGAGCACGAACTCGACTCATTTTTGTATCTTTAAAATGTGATAATACTAGCACTTGCCTCTAAGAATTATTATAAGGATTAAATAAGGTAATGAATATGAACAAAGTTGCTACTCAACAAATGTAAGCTTATATTATTAACATAATGCTGGGAACCCAAGGGGAAAGGTTGCACCTACTTTCAGAGTCTGATGCCCATAAGACTTTCCTAACCAGGAATACAGAAAAGGTCACAAATCTCAAGACAGCAGCAGCATTGGAAACCTTTTGGATAGAAGCCATCCCTTTCTCTGCCTTCCAGCATCGAAGAAACCAGGATGGTCCTTGGGTCTGCCTCTGCTTCTCAGTTTGCAACTATTTGTACCAGGAACCTGTGGGCAGGCATGAGCTTGACTCAGTGGCCACATCTTAGAAAACCACTCTTGGAGTCACTAGATTTGTTGACCCACTGGATTACTTGATAAATCAGGTACACAAGGAGACTTCCCATGGTTTTACTATGAGCAGTACCCACATTTGAAAATAGTTTACAAAGTGCTTTCTTGAACATAATCTCATTTTTAACCTTAGTGACATCTGGCTATCTCACATAAATGCTATCCTATTGACAGTGTCTACTAGGTGTGCTAGATGATTTCTAATCCCCACCACTCCCATGATGTGAATGAAGAGACTGAGGTTTCCAGCAGGTGAATCACTTGTGCAACAGCACATGGCTGAAAAAGAAGAATGGCTGGAAACTGCAAACCAAGTCTATCTGACACTAAGTCCACGCTCTTTCCATTGTTCCATGTCCCCTCCCCTCCCGACAAAGATTTGTTCATACTTCAAGGACCAGGTGGTGGAAAATCCCAGAACAGCCCAACTCAGTACAATGAACAGCCTTCTAATAGAGCTACTCACAACAGCAGCTAGTGACATCCCTGGGAGTAGCCACAGTCCTATGACAACATTCCAGGAGAAACGACAGAACGAGAAGACCTTTAAAATGCAATCACTGTGATGACCTGCGACACTGTACTGAGGCTTATTAGACAAGTCTCATTCTAATAGTTTGAATCTTCAATTTTCCTCTAAGAGGAAGGATGGGGAAGAAGCCACACAGCACTCAGAATTCCAAGACTGAGCTTATGAAAAGCCCAATTTAGGTTTTGAAGCAGACACTATGAGGTCCACATTACCGCTCCTTCTCATCAGCCCTGCTCCAGCCAAGGACACACTTTGTGATTCTCTGGCTCCTGATCTGGCGCTGTCTGATGCAACTAAGTGAGGAGACTTTCATCTTAGTCTTGCTATGTGGTCATGTTAACACCCTTCAGTAAAAATCTTCCAAATCTCATGGTTAAAGGGATAAAGGGTTTATACAAAGGACTGACATTTTTTAGTAAAGATTTCCATTTGCCTCTGGTGATGTTACTCTGGGAAAGGCCCATAACCTCTTTGCGCCTTGTGAACTGATCACTTCACAGGGCTCTAGTCAGGCTCAGATATGACGATGCATGTCAAAGTGCTTTTGTTAATGCAAAATGATAAATAAGTGCAAGGTAGCATTGCTGTATTAAACTTACTCCTGTCATTGAATAAAAATATGCTGTCCACACATTCCCAGAGCGTATTCAAAGACAAGAAGCATTTGCTTACATTATCTTATCTAACTCTACCCCATCCCCAAAACACCTTTTGAGGTAGATCTCCCACCTTACAGATTAGGAAACTGAGGCTTGGAGCCAACAACCAGAAAGTACTAGTAAGTAGGGAAAAAATACAATCAAGCCCAGATCCTAACTCCTAACAGGTGTTCTTCCCACTCACCATATCCACTCCAAATATGGGAAAGGCTCACTTGGATTTCAATGCATATAACACGAATCACTCTCAGGATGGTCATGTAAGATCACTGTGTCATCAGCCCTATGAATGATAACTGCATGGGGCTGCAATGGGGCTGCACTGGGGCTGCAATGTGCTCTTGGACAGCCTCTGATGCACCTGCAGCCAATTTGTTCTCAATGGTCAGAGACGTTCTGGCTTCACTGACCTCCCCTCTGCTCCCCTCATTGCCCCTCCCCCCCCCGGGTCATCCTCCAGTTTCATGTAAACCATCCATTCTTAGCAGATTTGAGTTTTGCCTTCTGTCTCTTTTTGGCCAGACCCTAGGGGTGTGAATGAACTGTCCACAGCCCCTGAGCTTAAGGAAAAATGAGATGAAACAAACGCATGTTAAATCCACTGTCTGGAAAGCCAGGCTCTCGATATATAAGGGGCCAATAATATTATAATAACCACAGGTGGGGCTTACCAAGATTATCTCATTTAAGCCTCACAAGAATTGTACAAGATAGATGCTATTTTCATTTCCATTTTGCAGATGAGGAGACTAAGGTTTAGGAGGATTAAATAACTTATCTAAGGTCACAGTTAACAAGTGATAGACCCAGAATGGAAGTAATTTATGATAGACTATTTTTAGTACTTTACTTCAAAAGGTCAGATAGACCCTTATTATATTAATACATAATCTTGTTTTTAACACATAATAGTATAGAGAGCATTTGACATACTTGTTTTCTAAGCCTTTCAAATATCCCACATACCTGCTAATGCTTATTTCCACCATGGTATTTCCAAGTTATTCTAATTCTATTCCAATATACATAGCTACTTTGATTATGTACCTGAAGAAGACTGTAACTTCCAATCCCATAAAATAATGAAGAACAAGACAGAGTCATTAAAAAGAAGAGACATACCCAATGCATTCAAAATACTTAATTACTTTTTTCATTTCCTTTTTAATGAATCTAGTTGTTCTGGAAAAGGAGGGGGAAAAATATTCTGTTTGTTATTTTATATTATTTAAATAAATTTTAAATAAACTCTCTATATCTCGTTTTTACAAAACTGTTACAACAACCACAAGATCATCATAAATGACAAACTGTGATGTGGAAAGGAAGGAAAGGGAGGAGGGAAAGCATTCTTGTGTCATTTCACAATTATTTTCGGGATCTAGAATGTGGTACTTTTTCATCAGTACATGTTTACTCTCTACCTTTCTATATGGGGAAATCCAAAGCCAATGTTTCTTACTCTAAAATGCCTTTCATGGAAAGTTCTTCAGAAGCCCGCAGTTGATTTTGTTGCAACTTCTAAACCCTTGAAACCTGACTCATGGGATATATCATCAAATCTTGCACGTCCTCTGACATGTAGCTGTGTGAAAATCCTTCTGTACAAAACTCCCAAACATCGTGGCTGAAGGGATGAAGGGTTTATGCAAGGACTGCCACTTCTTGGTAAGAATTCCTATTTGTCTGGGAAGCCAACAGGGGCCTGTGTGACACTGAATGCCTGTGGACGCTAAAGGTCATCTGTAAATCCTGTAGGATTATGCATTGACAAAACAGGCTTCAGATTCTGTCTAAATGTGAATCCATTCATGCTCATAGTCTTCTAATTAAACCCCTGATTTCACCATGAATCCAGTCCTAGCATTTTCCTGTAATGTTCAACGGGCAGAATCCAAAAGTTTAAAACTCTATGGCATAGTTTTCTTTCCTCCTGGTTGGAAATTGCCTTTTTTTTTTCCCCTTTCTATTCTCCCTTGAAACCTTTCCTCAGCACCTAATGTTTAATTCAAAAATCCAATTATTTTCAAAAAGACTCTAAAAACAATTTATAGGCTTGTGTCTTATAACAACCTCCTCACCCCATGAACATTTATTTTCAAAAATTCAGATGAGTAGCCAAAAGAGAAACAGCACCTCACACCTCCATATACTACCAGTGCCTGGAAAGGAATGTCCATTAAAGATTAGAGCTCTGAAGGAAACTAGAGGATGATCTTAGCATTGTGTTGGGAGCAGGAGTTGGTAACTTTAGTCCTCGTTTCCTAATCCTGACTCCTTTACCCCAAAACTGGCTGGTTCATTGCAAGCAAGTTACTCCTCCTGTCTTCAACTTTAAGATTTAAAGTGATGGAAAATCATCCTTTGGATTCAGTTCCTGTGCCCAAATGTCCAACATGACACAGTGCCACTTGTGAAGCCAGTAGAGAAGAATCTGACTTTCCACAGGGAAAGAACCTGACCATCCACTTTAATTTGGAAGTATGACCAACTGCTTACCACTAGTCACTTTATCAGTCTCACACCAGCAAGCACCTTGATGAATCAGTAGTGGCCCTGCTCAAGTGTGAATGTGTGTCTTGGAGCACATATGCTCTATGCTGGAGGCGATTGTTCGCCCACTGACAACATTAACCAAAAAGCTTCATTTCACACCTTTGCTTTTATAATTTTCCACCTTCAGCCCAAAATATTGCTTTTTGGTTGAGACTCAAACAAAGCATAGTCACCCAAAGCAAAGGGACCAGTAGCTAAATAAGGGCTCTTACGATGAGAGGCCTGGGGCCAAAAAGGTCCATATGTTTATATCTCCAGCTTCCTTGGAAGACAGCCTTGAGCACTGTGGGGGTCAGGGGTGGGTGAAGAGAGGGGGCCTTCAAAAGGTGTGGGAGAGCTCTTTCCAATGCTATGGCTTAATTTTCACACAAACACTTCAAAAAAAAATTTTTTTTCCAGATGAGTTGAGGGGGTTCTACTGGTAGCCCCCATCTGATAAATGCAGGAAAGAACCAGAGCCAAATTTCACTGTATATTTTTGCTGACCTGCGGGAATCCCTTTAACATTTACTCATCAGATGAGGTGACGATAAAAGTAAAACATGGGACATGGCACATGTGCTTCTCTGCAACTGCTAATTTCTTCAATTTGAAAATAATTGTTCCCTGCTCCAGACCGAAATTGCCCCACTATGTGCACATGTACACACACACACACACACACACATATATACATACATACAACATTCCTAGTAACATTATGTCATTTACTAGCTCTGTTTATTGACATACAAAGTTCGGTACCAACTGTCTGGAACTCTGCCTCAATCCCCTCTATTTTAGGAACAACACAGAAAGCTGAGCTTGTGCAGAGTTATGATTTGTGTTTTGTTTGTGATCTTGTCACTGGCACCTAATGAAGACATCATGTTTTAACACAAAGAGATTTGAGATTTGGGATCCAGCAGATCCAGGTTCTACTCCTGGTTCTGCCACATAAAATTGTGGCCCTTGGCCAATGTCTTAAGCTCTTAGGCCTCAGTTTCCTCATCTGTAAAATGTTAACAATGCCTAATTTGTAGGGTAGTTGGGAAGATTAGAGACAGTGAGAACCAGCAGAAGACATGGTAAGTGCCTTATATTGTTTTGGCTTTGCTTGATGCACTATCATTCCTTGCTCTATACCAGTTTTACCAAAGTAACAACCAAGAGAGACCCTGGAGCAGAACAGAATTGATCTTGGACAATCCACCTAACTCTCTAAGCTGTGCTTTCCCCACCTATAAAGTGGGGATAATAACAGCATCTACCTCATAGACTCATGAGGATAAAACAGGACCGTGAAAGCAAAACATTTAGCACTGCCCCTGGTAAGCACCTCAACATGTTAGCCTCTATTACTTTTTCCTAGATTCCAAGTTGCTAGCCAAAAGGGCTGTTTCTGGCAAATCTTTGTTCACCATCCCAGCTCCCTACTCATTCAGGGATTCCTCCTAACGCTGAGTTCCTTTCCCAGCAGCCTGGCCTGCCCCCACTCTATTCAGCTCTGCTCTTCATCTCTAGATGAAGCAAAAATCTGGTAAATATTACACTTACAAGGTAACAGGTCTGGAATGCTTGGCATCTCAGGCAGAATGCAGTTGCTTCTTGGCACCCAGACACATATACTCTGCAGCCTAGAGCCAAACTACATTTGGCTGCTTTGTGCAATTCAAATAAAGATATTAAAAATCCTCCAACTCTATAAACATTTGTACTGTTTGCTAATCAAAGGGGTTAGCTTTAAAAAAAAAAGCCATCTAAAAAGAACTTAGCATGCTGATTACTCTCCCCAGTTTCAGACCCTAAGTAGCACGACATATGTGTGCACCACATACATGTCTAACTTGGTATGATAGCACAGTGATTTATATATTTTAGGCCAGGTGGAATCTACTTCTAGAGTGGAATGCCTGGTCCCAAACATACAGACCTAGGTCATTTTCATTCTGGAGTTTGTGCTCTTAACCATTACACCACAGTGCTGCTTTTGGGTCACATGATTGGTAATTGACTTGAACTTCCAATTAATGTAAGCGATGATGACAGTGGCAGCTTTGGTGGGTGGGTGTCCCAGCTCTACCGCTTAATAGCTTGGGCAAGTTATTTAATCTCTCTCTGCCTTGGTATCCTCATATGTGGAATGAAGAAAATAATAATACCTATTACTGCCAGGATCAAATGAGTCAGTATCTCTAAAAATGCTTAGAAGAGTACCTGGAGTATAGGAAGTACTACATAAGTATTATTATTAATGTTGTTGTTGTTGTTACTGACCAAATACCAAGTATGGATAAAAGGAACCAGACATAGGTACTTACAAAAGGATAACTAGTTCCTTAAGTAAAAGAAGTTAAATGCAACTGGACATTTTTAAACCCATCTTTCTCATTAACTAAAAGCATGTAAAGGAAAATAGTAAAATGAGATTACATCACAGCCGGTGGACTTAAACTTGATCTTCCCTGATTCAGACGTCAGGACTAACTGAATTTCTCTCGGTCATAAGAACAGAAAAAGGATACCATTTTTAACTGGCTTCATCTTACCTTCCAGATATTTAACCTCAGAACTTTTAAATAAAACCTCTCTGTAAATGGCAACCTTGAGAAAAAACATGAAAGCTGAGTTTGAGCATTAGGTATATTTCCATAAGGTTAAAGAAAAGACACCACATTCTCTTGGTCTGCTTTCACAACTAAGGTACTAATGAGGCCAGATTTCCTCTGTGGGTGACAGGAGGTCATGTTTCCAGGACTGCCGGGATGACACAGGATCTGCTGGCAGGCCCCCTCCCCGGTTTAGCTGGCCTGGGAAGGTGCTGCACAGGAGTGTGACGGCCACAGACCCAAAGAGGAGGCGGGTGAAGACTACTTCCATGCGCTCTCCACACCCTATTACCTTCCTTTCCTCTCTTCCCCCCTCTGCCGCCCCCCCTCCCTCTGTGTGCACTCACAGCTCATGCTGTGGCCCCAGCTCCCTTCTGTGTAAGAAAAAGAAAAAACAAAACACTAGGACATAAATAATGAATTAAAACTAAGGAGGGGGTGGCAAATGGGAGGCCTCCTCTCAGGATCTTCTTCATTTTAAAGAAAATACAGGAAGAGGCCAGAGTTATATTAGTAAGAGAGAAGAAAAGGTTTTTTTACTCAGTAAGGCCTTCTGGGACCTCACATGGCATTCTTTAGAAGCGTCTATCCTGCCTCCATGAAACTGGGCAGAGTTTCCCCTGAGCCACAGCCACTCAGGGTGCAGGACCGGACTGGGCTTCCCAGGGATCTGGGCTGGGACAAGGCTGAACAATAGAGGGGCAGGTGACCAGCAGAAGAGTAGGACTTCTGTTCCTTGTACTTGTACATCTCTCAATGTAAAGTACATTGGGGGAGGAGTAGGAAATCGAATGAATCACAGTGCTGATTGGGGGTGGAGTTGGTGGGGAGGGATGTCCTTGTGGTTAACCACATTTTACTGGGGTTTTTTATTGATTGCAGTTGCATTGAAAGAGACATGACTCACACATACCATATTCAAAGCCACGTAAAGCACTAGGTTCTAATGGAATTTCAATGTATGAAAATGTCATGAACTATACTATGAAATGTGAAAAGTTTTGCTATCAACACAGATATCATTTGCTTCTGTCCTCTAACTGAAGCTGAAGAAGAGACTGATTTTTCTATTTCCCTTTTCACTTTAAGCCTGTGGCTATTCAATGCTCAGGCATACACATTGTTCTATGCATGTTAGGGATCGCTTCTCCTAAAAGCTGGTTTCATTAACCAACCTTCGTCCTATGTGTTCCGATTGCACTTTGCTTGTAAATGCCATTTGGCGATTTTTTGTTTTTCTGCTTTGTATAGGGTAGTTTACAAATCTGTCTCCACAAATGGGCTATAAGCTACTTGAGGGCAGGGATAATATAATAATAACAATAAAAACAAGAAGAATCACAATAACAAAAGCAACGCTACTGGTTATCGGGAGCGTGCCATCTGTTGGGTTTCCACTTGGCTCATCCCATTTAGACAGGGGATAAGACACTGAGGCTTAAAGAGGGAACCTGCCCAGTGGTATGTAACAGAAATAGTAAGACCTCTACTTAAACTTATGTTGTGTGATCTGAGTACCTTCCCTCTGGGCTGCTGGTGCTGCCTCTTCCAAGAGGAATCCATCCCTACTTATCTCCTTTTTTATCAACCTGCGTGATTCAGGCACCAAGCCTTTGAGGCAGTATAGCTCAGTGAACATTAACTGAATTAAATGGAATAAAACGAAATTTTCCAGGTCATTGTTTTCAGGAAGCATCCAGGCAGAGCTGAAAGTGGAATGACAAGGAATTGAGGTCGGTGTCCCACCCCTTTGTAGAAACGGTTACTACCACACATAGTCCTTTTAGGCAAGTTCTGAGAGAGTGTCTGGCTCTCCTAATAAGACAAAGAATGCCATTCTGTCTTCTTTACTTCTTCTACCATTTTTTTTTTTTTAGTTTATTGCGGTAAGAACACTTAACATGAGACCTACCCCCTTAACAAATTTTTAAGTATATGATATATTATTGTTGACTATATGTACAAAAGTCGCACAACAGATATTTAGAGATTATTCATCTTGCTTAACTGAAACTCATGCCCATTTATTAGTAACTCCCCATTTCCCCCTCCCCCCAGCCCTGGCAACCACCATGCCTCTTTTTGATTCTATGAATTTGACTATTATAGATACCTCATATTTTTAAAAACTATCTCCAGTATTATTTTCCTCTCACAGAAATTGGTAGCATTTTATATTTTTTCTAGACTTTGAAAAAAAATATCACTCACTGTTCTCAATGTATGTCAACATGATATTAAAAACATGGGCTAGAATTTCTAGTTTTTCTATAGTTCTCAGAATAGCAAAGCAAAAAATTTAAAAGCTTCAATGATCACCTTTGAATGAATGAATGCACGAATGACAATTTATTCAGCTCCTATCATGTGAACAACATTTTTATGTTTAGATAACTCTTTCTTTAAAGAACCATTAAGAAGGAAAGTTGGGGTTTTTTTTAAATTAATTCTCATTTTTCAGAAAAAAAAAATGAGGTTCGGGAAAGGTAAATGACTTGCCCAATGTTACACAGTCAGCATCTTACCCAGGTCTCCTTTATGCAAAGCCTGTATTTTCTTTCTACTGCATCATAGACTAATTGTCACACTCAAAAGTCATTGTTGGCTCACGTGTGAGTCACCTTCTTGGCTTATCAACAGCAGGTTGGGATCAAAAAGCCAAAGGTTGACATCTTCACAAAGTTTAAAGGAAGGGACCACCGTCTGTTATATAAAGCAAAAGAAACAGAAAGGCCCATTATATGAACTCGTCTGTCTAGACAGATGACTAAACAGGGGTCCCTCCAGGGTTAGACTTGAATTTCCTCCATTCAGCCTGTTGGATATTTAGCAATAAAAAAAAGAATAAAAAAAAAAAACTGTTAAAGTCTGTAGTACTAATCCAACCCCTCCTACACTACCCAGAGAGTAGTTTAAAAGTATTTCAGTGGAGCCTGCGTGTGTTAAAGTTTCAAGCAGGAATCAGATTGAGACAAGAAGAGCCCTAAAAATACTTGTGCTGTCTGGCTACAGACCCAAGAACACAGGCCTAAATGTCCCTTTATAACTCCAGTGACAGCAGTTTGAACTCGCAGAGGGAGCAGGGTCTCATCCAGGTGTCCCTGTAGCAGGGGACAAGAATGCATCAAAGTTGGACTTCTCATCTTTCACGTGGGCTGGCAAGCAGCTTCACTCCTGTTCCTTATGTGCCCTGGGGATGCTGAACTTTTTCTAACTTATAATATGAAAAATGCTACTTAGCGTGAAAAAAAAGTCAGCATCCTTTCATCAAGGCTGAGAGATATAAACAGAGGCTGGTGATGATACGATTTCTTTTAAAAGCCTACTAATATTGCAATGCTTAGTGTACAAAAAGCTCCTCCAGGTAGGCAATTAGGAGTTGGCTAGCAGACCACAGGGCCCCATGGAGAAACTGGGAGCATACCAATTGATTAAGACTGTCTCATTTCCCAAGAAGGCCTTAACAATATGCAGGGCGCTATTTCTATTATGGTCCGTATTTGCAAAATTCATTCACTCCCTCATTTAACAAATACTGTTGGATGCCTCAATCTGCAAGATTCCTTCATGAGTATGAGGGACTGACAGGGATGCCAGGAACTGGCTATGGAATTTCTAGGGTCCTGCCCATTGATAGGTGCTGACACTATTATAATCTCTTAATGGGCATTACAGAATTAACATGGTCATTTAAGTAAGAAGTAAGTACTCAGATTTACCAGCCTGCAGAAAACAACAACAGCAACCAAAAAAACCAGTTGTCCTATTCAGGGAACACAGTTTTAAAAACACCACAGTTTTATATTTTACATTCTAATTATTACCCAGCTGGGCAAGAGAACAGCTGCAGGTATGCACCCATCCTCCACATAAATTCATATAAGAAGAAACTATTTCCATTCTTCAAACGGGAAACACAAAGAACACGCATGAGCTAAGCTCAGAGGCCACTGCTTAATTCCAATACCAGTATTCAAGCCCTCGGGTTCTGCAGCCTGCCTTAAACTTTCATAGGTTTGCAGGAGAAAAAATACTGCACTTAAGAGGAAAAAGAAACACATCCAAACACGTCTTTTTCCCTTATCAGAAAAGAAGAATGATCCCCTAATGCATATAGATACATATGGTTCTCACTCGGGGATTCTCCTTTCTTGACATCTCATTCCTTCATCCACATTTTTCTTATTTAAATCTAAATTTATCATCTTCAGGGAGTGATTAATAGGATGGGCTTTGGAGTCAGACAGACTGAGTTCAAGTTCTGGCTCTGCCACTTACTAGACATGTGACTGTGGGGAAATCACACATGATGTCTGTAAAGCTCAGTTTCCTTATTGATACAAAGGAGAATAATAATGGCACTTATATATAGCGCTAATATGGAGATTAGCCCACAGCCTAATGCAACTATTCAGTAACTGATGGTTGGCATTATTATTAATCATATTCCTACTAAAGACAGAAATGACCCTCCCCATCCATCAACAGCCCAACCCAAACAGATGCCTTTTCTTCATGCAGAAATTCACTCAAAGTATAGCATGGATAGCTAAACAGAGCCACATAGTTTTATCAAGAACTATGTAAGCCCCCAAAACAGAGGTTCTCAACTCTGGCTGCACATTAGAATTCTTGGGGAACTTTCTAAAACTAAAGATGCCAGGTCCCACTCCAGATCAACTGAGTCAGAATTTCTGGAGGTGGAGCCCAGCCTAAGTAACATAAATAATATGTCAAATGCTCCCCAGGTGATTGTGATGGATAGTGCAGTTGAGAACCTCTGTGCTAGAGCTGTCAAACAGAAACCACAGCCTCGATAGTCAAAGCTCCCATCAAAGGACCTAAGCACTTTGGTATCTGAAGGCCAAGTCTAAGTCTTTGCCATGGGGTTAGCTCTTAAGCTTTGCCTAGTAGGTTAGCTGTCCTTGTTGTTTCACCTGTTCCCATACTAACAATGACACCAGAGTTAATGATCCTTGCAGTCACAGTGGCCACAGTACCTTCCTGGTCTCCTGAGTATGAACAATGGACAAGGTAAGTAGCAGTCTTGGGAAAACAAGCAACAAGAACCAGGAAAACAGAGAAGCAACCCCTGCTGCCGATGTGAACACATACAAAGTCAGCTCCACTTCGGAACAAAGATACAATCCAACTGAATATTAGAAAAATATGGTCTGACCATTTAGATTTCAGAAGGATCCAAAACCAATTTAGACTCCAGCCGGTGGACAAAGTTCACATTCAGCAAAACAGCTCCAGCAGTTGCATCATACACACAACAGGGCAATTCAGAAATACAGATGTCCAGCCATGTGCAAAACAATGCTTTCATTTTTTTCTTCTCTTTCCCACCGCTGACCCTGACAGCAGGCTGGAAAAGCTCAGCATCTGTTGCTACTAAGAATAGGCTGTAGAGATGACTATTTACTAACTTGCAAGCACCAAGCTACCTAGCACACTCAGGGGCGGTCAGAGCGGATCACTGTCACTGTGTTGAGACTCACATAGCAGACAGCCCATGCCAGGAAGGGTTCCTTTCCAGTTTGCTCACAGGATACAACAGGTCGGAGCACGACTCTAAACAAACTACCTGCTGGATCACTGTCAGGAGACCAAGGTTCAGCTTAGGCAGGTCTAGGGAACTACAAGGCACACAATGTTTACATTGGCATGGAACTCACACAAAAGAGATAAGAAACAGGAAAGTCATGCTCCTTCTAGCAAACAGTTAAGCATCTACAGACTCTCATGGAGATTTAGCCTGAATCCTTACTGTGGACAACTTCTACCAGATACTGTGGGGTATGTCAGGACCATGGCGGCAATCTAGGACTCCAAGGCTAAGGATGTCACTACATGTTTTGGAGGTAAGCCTGAGTTTCAGAGTTTCCCTGACAGACGTAAACTTCATCTAACACATCAGGACTTGCTCTAGAAACCTGGCACTCCCAACTGTACCTTTTACACTAGATAAACTTGTCTCCCTTGGAGGAGTATGGCATTGATAAAAATGAAGGGAAATAACATTTACGTCTGTCTTATAAAATCAACTTACTAAATATTCAGTAAATATCCACTATAAAGCTCCCCATGTTTCCACAGATACAGCAATAGTGTGGATCCAATCATGTCATACCCACAAAACAGAAAGCTTTTCACATGGATGAAATCTTTCTCTCTTCCCTAGTTCTTGATGCACTATATCATTTGTTCAAAATGCTGGCTGTCCCTGTCCCCTGGGTGCATCCCCACATGGCCTCTCCTTTGTGCCCCCTTCCTTCCCTACTGATATCAGGCATGGCCATATGACTTGCTTTGGCCAGTGGAATGTGGGTGAGGGTGACCGCTATGTCTCCTGGTTCTGCCATGAAGTTGGTATTGCCCAGGTCCCGGCATGGAGAGCTCACAGAGCGGAGCCACAGCCAACCCACGAGGCCATCTAACATGAATGAGAGATAAACCTTTGTTGTATGCCATTGAGACTGACAGAAAAGCTCTATATCATGACCTTGAGTTTATAAAATAATGCCATATTCCACAGAGTCCCATTTATACCACAGCATGTCATTACGTGGATGTTTACATACAACAGCTCCACGACGTCTTCTGAATGCATCAACTTTGACTTACAAATACTTGGTATAACAATATTGCCCTAGTCTCCTGTCTCAGTATTTCAAAGCAGTTCTCTTGTAAGAATACATCAATTTTTTCAAAAACCACACTAGCACTTCTCGCTGTTCTGCGATTCATCAGGATGGCAGTCATGCAAGTTCAGAAGAACTGACCTGAATGGGGCAAATGTCCTTCCAGAAAACACAAACAGCTTCGCATTGCTTCTTGAAGACTGCCAAACTACAGTCCCAAAGGTTATCACTTAAGCGGCAAATATCATCTCTCTCGATGAGGCTTCCTTCACCTCTCTGGGCCGAGTTAAGCAATTCTTATTCTGGCCTCTCAGACGCCTTCCTTATAATCAACCACATGGTGTTGGCTTTTTGTTTTTGTTTGGTTGGTTTGGTCTGCCTGACTTCCTCACTAAGTTGCAGGCTCCCTGAGACAGGATGTATGTTCTCTTCCTACATCTATCACCTGGCACACAGTAGACACAATTGATATTTTTTGTACAGGTGGATGAAGGAATAAAATCACCACACCAGTGTGAAGTCTTGCTATTCAAAACTGAAGAATTAGAAAGCAAACTCTGGTCCAACCGAAATGCTTTTTGAATGATAAGAGACATAGCTTTAGCAATTCTCTTATGACCTCATTTCAAAGTTTAGGCAAAAGTCCTTCTATTTCACGCGCAAGGCACAGCTGGACAGATCCGCAGATCCTTCCAAGTCTGCCTTTCTGTTTCACACAGGAAAAGGTAGCTTGTCCTTCTCCTAAGGCCAAAATGTGGTCACCTATGAGTTTAGTGCCTTGTGTTGCTGGCCACCGAGTCGAAGAGGGCCATGACTAGGCATTGCAGCAAATGCGAACTCCAATAGCTGCCATTCCATATGCATCAGCACACGATGGGAGACCCAAGGGACTATTTACATACACAGAAGGGTGGAAAGCTGGCTTCTTTTCAGAAAGGAAGGGGGTAAGTTGCCAATAATTCATGACTATTAACTAAAAACAATCAAACAGAAAAAAATATTCTGCATACAAAACCCACTGTAGCCTGCCTACCAATCTATTTGCTAAAGAAAAAACTTGCACAAGGCAAGTCTGTTTGAGATTCTTGTTACAGTGCAGTGTCACCTAGAAATGCAGTGGCAAAGTGCCATTCCAATGCATTACAAAGACCTCCTCACTGGACTTCCTGCTTCTACCTTGGCCACCCTACGTATGTACCATTTTCAACTTAACAGCCACAGTGACCTCTTGGCTAAAACCACCCTTCTCTCCATTTTACTTAGAGGAAAAGCCACAGACCTTACAATGGGCTACAAGGCCCCACATCATCCATCCCTAATTATCTCTCTAATCTCATCTCCTAGGACACTTTTCATAACCCTTGAACATGCCAGGAACTGCACTAGCTGTTCCTTCTGCCAGAATAGAATAGAACAGAATGCCCTTCCCCAGACAGCCCCAGATTACTCTTTGACCTCCTTCAAGTCTCTGCTTAAATGCCACCTTCTAAATGAATTCTTCCAAGCCCAGCTTATTTAAAACTGCACCTCACCTCCCCATCTCTACTTTTCCCTCCTTAACATTTATAAAATTCTACCATTCTTATTTAATCCTTGTTATTAATTGTCTATCTTATACCATCAGAATGTAAGGTCCCCAAGGGCAAGGATTTTTGCTATTTGATTCACTGATGGTATCACCAGCAGCTAGAATGGTGCCTGATAAAAGCAGATATTCCACAAATACTGTCGAATGCAATAGTATATTATAAGAATGTCCCCTCTTTACCTTTGTTTTCCCATGATCTCTGCATGCATTTGACATTTATTTTAAAATTATATCTATATTTATAGTTAATACAGAGATCTTTAAACTGAAGGATTTTTCAGGAAGTAAAGTTAACACTATCCAGTCATTCTCACATTTCAATAGCCATGTGGGCTGTTTAGTGATGCAGAACATGTAGGAGAACTAGGTATTTCCCTAAATAGTTCGATGGCCAAAAAAACTACAGTAGTTGTGGACTATTCATACTGTATGGTTGGATTCAACATATTGGGCGGTTCAAAAATAACATCAGAATACCAGGAGGCATAGGGTTGCACAAAGAAAATACCAAGCAATTTATCATTAACTTTACTTTTTAATAGCTTGGTCAGATTCTCACCTGCTCTAATGCCTCTTGAGAAAAACATCATTTAGAAAGAGAAAACTGCAGTTCCCCGAAGCTGAGTTTGGCTGAGATAGTAGAGTTTACATTCCTTTGTCGGCCAGGTCCTTACCCCATGGAATGTCTCAAGATGGGCTTCAGGCCATGAAGAGGTCAGTCATGCTTTGACCAAGCACTACCGCAGGGGATTATATACTACCTTATACATTATGTAATATATGTTACTCACACATTAAACATCAGCTTCGAAAACCCCCCTCCCACTCCACAGTTGCCCAGTTGAAGGCCCTTGAGTGCAGGAATTCACTCCCATATGTAACTTCCAAACTAGGCATTCCCCATGATTAATTCACCCACCCCACACGATTAATTTACTTCCTTGCATACTCATTGTCCTCCTCTGAGGTGAACAGTGAGCAGGGGCTATGTGTGTTAACAACAAGTCTACCTCAATATTTACATGCATTCAGGAAAATGGAAAGCACAGGGCAAAAACTCCACTAGGGCTGTGGGTTCAGGGTCCCACACTTGGAGGACCAGCTGATCAAACAGAGGCCCCACTGGATCTGAATCCCTCTGTGCAGTATCGCTGAGTAAACAGACCTACATAATCATAGCATCCTCTGCCTTGAGCAGCTGCAAACTAAAGCAAAGGCAGCAGCACCTGCAGCGCCTGTTTAAAATGTGCAGCCTCCTCAGCTCCACCCAGCCCAGTGGTTCTGACTCGGCTGGTCTGAGGTAGGGCCAGGGAATCTGCTGAATGCCTCAGGAGATACAAATGCAGACCACACTTTGAGAAACACCATCTCTAAATCTTAACTGAGCTACTTAAAAGCCTCGTACTCAGTAAATACTTTTCTAAAAAAAATAAATTCAACTTCATGACTGTTAATCCATTCCCTTATAAAAGAGGCAGTCTCTATTGCTTATCCTCTGGCTTCTTATATCTTTTTAGGAAAACGTTTAGGCAGGCTAACCTTATCTTAACTAATATTATTGGGGATAATGAATTTAAAAAGAAAAAAATGATTCTGCAGTCACGTGGGCTGTGAGAGGCACGGACTATTTCATCCTCCAGGGTATTTTATTTAACGCTGATGAAGCATGAGTGCTGCCAGTCCAATCACTGGTGTCAGAACATGTCGTTATCAACAACACCCAGGTTAGAGAGTAAGAAAAAGCAAGAGGCGCCACAGGCCCCACGCTCCCTCCAACCGCTCCCAACATCTCCTTGGAATGGAGAGGCGGTTCACGCAAGGTGACAGGGATGGCCCTGGAGCTGCTTGGCACAGGCCGACTCCACTTAACGAGTATTCAGAATCACACTCAGCATGGAGAAATTCACCCTGACCCTGGACGCTTGCCCCCTGGCATACGCTCACTTACATTTTTACTCAATTACTATTTCTAAGAACAGAGACAAAAAAAAAAAAAAAATGCAGAGCCCCACTGCTCAGCAGTGTTGCATGGAAGGTCTGAAGGGGTCTGCAGGGTTTTCCAGCAGCCTGTCAGCGGGGTGGGGTGGAAGGGCCTCCCGCTGCATGGGAGTCTACACGGAACTTGTGCCTTACCTCCTCTTCCACACCCTCGGAGACACTCCTGATTTTCCCAGACTCGCTGAGGAGGAGGGTGGGTTTCCAATGTTTTTTCACCAAAGGCAGAGAGAAGCTCGCAGCAATTAAGTGACCGAAAATAACCCCGAGTTAGAAGGAGTGTCTGCAAAGAAAAACCACCCAGAGAACCAGCGGTGGCCTCTCAACTTGTTTACTACCGGAGGAAAAGACGAAAAGGAAATTAATCCAAAGTAGTAGGTAAGAAAGTTATAAAATTAATGGGAGGGGATTCCAAAGGAAAAGCAAAAAAAAAAAAAAAAAAAATTGGGGGTCTCTGTGGTCTGTGGGATGGATGGTGGCATCCAGGCCAGAACTGAATTGAGATTTTTGCTCTGCCCCGAGCTAGCTCTGTGACCAAGGACAAGGTATTTACCTCTCCAAACCACAATTTCCTGAAAAATGGAGATCGTCCTCTTGGCCCTCCTGATCGACCAATGTGGGGAAATCAGGACGATGTGTCTTAAGGGCCAGGGACACAGGAGGTTCTCAATAAATGTTTTCCTTCCCTCGTTCCCTTCCCTTCTCCTTCCCAAACGGCCAGTCAGCTGGTGGGAGAACATCAGAGATTTAACTCCTTGGTTTAGATAGTGAAATCAAATTAAAATTTAGAGCTTAAAAACAAATTATAAAGTCTCACAAAAGGGAGCTCTAAAAGTATGGATTAAACCTTTCACTCTTTTTATTCACATTGCAGCTACTAGCCACTTTGAGGCTTTCTGTACTAGAATAGATGTATGCTCTCAATAGAATCAGTCCTTTTTGAGGAAACCCCAGCTTAGGCCACCGTAAATAAGCTATACTGATTTCTAAGAAGCAACGTTAGGCACAGTAAATTGCAGAACAGGATATCCAGTGAACCAGGCTTCTCCTAGGATAATAACATTTCCTTTGTCTCTATCCAGGACCTCCACCCACATTTAGAATCAACATAATCCAAACCTTCTCAGAGCCTCAAAAATATGTAGTGAACCAATGCCAGGATTATAAGTCTGTTTCCTTTCTTCCTGAGCATAGTTCAGGGCAACTTTAGCCACTGGATTCCTTGAGTGCCAGGAATAAGGACACTCTTTGATCCTGTTCTTTGCTGTGGACTCATTGCTCAGCGTACAGTAGGCATTCAATAAATGCTGGCTGAATTGATTAATGTTTCAAATTAGACAGGGGTGGAGACCTCTGGCTTTGGTACCCCTCAGCCTAACATGTGGCGCTGGCTCTGAGGAGCTTGCATTTGGTCTGAGGGTCAGGACTAATGGGTTGAGCAAGTGGTAAGTTCCCAGGTGCAGTTAGCTGAGAGCCCGACCCATGACAATCCCTCTCCTCACGCAACCCATGTCAGTATGAAGGTCACAAATAATGGCATCACCATAACTCTGTCAAGGGTCTCCCTCTAGATTCTAGAAACTTAAAGGAGAGAAAAAATCTCCTTTCACGTTAGTTAAGTATGGAAAATATTAACTGAGCAACTACTATGTGTCAGGAAGAAGAACATAGATACAAAGAAGATATTAAAAAAAAATCCCCTTGACATTCAGGCCATACTGGTCAACCCTCCAGAGAGTAGCCTCCGTGAGGGTCAGGAGATCAATATTTTAAATCATTCTGTGACTCCTGGAACACATCTCTCATTGCCCCGATCATACTTTCACGTACTGCAATCAAGTCATTGTATTACTTCAAAGCCCTTCATCAGTTTTTCTCATATAAACTCCAACTAGAAAATTCCAGGCACCTTTGTGATCGCTCAGCTATGAGGGTGCATTTCAGAATCCTATTTTTCCTTTGACAAGTTCCCCACAGGAGACAAACACTAAAGATGGACTTGATATAACTATGTCAAACGAGGAATAAAGCAGACAAGTGTACTCACCAAGGTACCCACAGAGCACCTGGGACTGTCTGGTGCACAAGCTGCCCACTGAGCCAGAGGGTGTTGTAACAACTGGGCAGACAGCTAGGAGTTTTAAAAAGCACAGTCATTAGCTATTTTACTGAAAAGATGCCTGGCACAGAACTATACAAAGATTCAAAGCAGAAGAGGGACTCACTGAATGTTTTTATCATTCCCCCAGAAATATAAGGTTTTTGCTACCTGGGGTCAGGGGATTAGACATTAAGGATCTATGGAGGATTCTGGATCCTAGTCCCAGATCTTCTGGAATCCCTTAACCAGCAGTCAGACTTCTGAATTTAGTTTTCCCTTTAGCATGCTCTAGTGTTAAAATAACAATGTACAATTTACACACTGAAATGGTAAAATAAATACCTTGATTTATATTAAAGATGAATAAGAAAGGCCTTGCCCTCCTTTGACAAAAGACAGCCTACCTATTAAGAATAAAAATTTGTTTTTCATTTGGCTGGCCTAGATTTCAGTGTTCTTAAAACCACCTGTCATCATTTCTAACCCACACATGAAAACTCCCTCTTGAATGAGTCAAAAATACAAGTGCATATTGGTTTGAGGCTACTCAGCTATAGTTTAGAAAGGTGGAGCTCTTTGAAATGGATTAAACATATCTTCCATAATAGTTATTACACCTGGAAATTTTGGACTTTTCTTTCTTTAAAGTAACACCAACCCAACTTGTATATTGCCCACCATATTCTTAGAAAAGAAAATACACCAAAAAATACCTCAGATTGAAGAGAAAATACCACTGAGTGTACAAAGGCTTTCCTATCTGTGGTAGGGTCAATAAATATAAGATTTTTGCATGAGAAGATGTGGATTAAAACTCCTGTTCTGTCATTGGTTTCCTCTGAATCCCTGGACAAGCCCCTGAATTTGCCCAAGCCTCTGTATCTATAAGATGAGGCGGACACAATGCTAACATGAGAATTTTTATAAAATTGAAATGAGCTGATATATTTAAAAGAGACTGACAAAAGGTGATCAAGGAATGTAGTCATATTAGTTACCTAACTTATGTGATAAAAGAAGCCCTGACCGCCTTCTAGGCCTGGCAAGAAGCTAATTCTTTCCTAGCTCCTTACATAAATGTGGAATCCATGCACTTTCCATTCATATAGATAGAACATGTCTTCTAGAAGCAACACTGCCACTATTCAGAAATGACTTGAAAACTTCTTTTGACAAAAGACAAAGGCTGCGTGGACTCCTCTCTCAATTTTTTGCCAGATTTGTGCCTGTCACTCAATTTCAAAATGGATGACGAAGGCCTTTTCCATACCCTGGAACTTACCATCTCCAACATTCAGCCCACTAGCAAGATCTCAGTGACAGGTTTTCACACATGTGTGGTAGGGGGATTCTGGCCAGAATGCTCTTTGATTAAGATACGGCGCTCTGAATGGCTAGTGTGGCATGGAAGATGAAGAGACCGGACACCCGGGCTTCTATAAGTACATGCTGCTATCATGTTGCCACCATATGCTGCTTCCAGCTGACATCTGCTCACATATGTTCCCACCAATAAGCAACCATGTTGTTTATTTTTAGAGCCTTCTCCACAGTCTTACAGGAAGAAATTCCCTCAAATAACCAGTCAGCAAAGACAGGAAGCTACACTGGATATAAACTGTTTGTCACAAGATTAGCAAGTCAAACAAAGTTTTCTCATTCATATCTGACCTTTAAAAAGAGATGCTGAAAGTTATCTTACATAAAAATCTGACGGAATACAACCAGAGAAAGGCAGGATGTGCAGAGCAAATCACTTGGTTAGCAATACTTTTTCTTCACACTATGGCCCTATGCATTTCTTGGGGGGATTTAAGTCCTTTTCCTGGGAAACAGCACCTTCTTCAGGCCAGTGTATGCCGTGGTGCAGAAGAGGGACAATTCTATTAAACAGAATTCAGATCTCTGAAATTGCCCAAGGTCACCCAGGTCATAGGAAGTCTATGTGAGAACAACGTGAGGTAACTATTGTCCTTCGCCATTTCCAGCACGCAGCCCTCAAGTATGCGCCTTTAGTTTGCTTTCACTCTGCCCTAAAGTTGAAATATTAAAATCCTTTCTTTTATTTCTTTCTTTTTCTTCTTTTTTGTTTTTAAGCAGGGCGAAAGGACAGGAAACTCTGGTGCTGATCCAATGCCTTAGAAGTTAAGACCATGAATTGGATGGAGATATAAGGATGCTAACTGTGATTATTCAGGCCACAGAAAGCAGTCCTTAGTTTTAAATAATCAGTTTTCAATGATCTACTTGATTGAAGGGCCACTGTGGTACAGATACACTTTATTTGGAACAATGAGGCTTTGGATGTATGTGAAAATGCTTTGTAAAATATAAAACATTATGAAAACCTGAGACATTTACAGTCTCAGAAACATAATGTTTTTTAGAAGAACCTGGGCACTCACTAATTGATAATGGGGGACTATAGATCACACAAGTCATAAGACAGAAATCAGTCCTAGAATTAAATTTTACATGAGTAATTTGCAAAATAACTAAATGACTGTGAAGTTAACTATAAAAGTGTTGGGATTCATTTTTGCCCGTAATGACACAGCTAAGAAATAAAGCAACAAAACAAAATAAAAATATGCAGTATTTCCAGAGTATGTTTCTGAACTACCCGCGTGAGAATCACCTGGTTTTCTTGTTAAGATGTAGGTTTCTGAAGCCCACATTAAAACTACTGAATAATTATCTAGATGTGGGTGGGGGGTAAAGGCTTGGGAATCTACATTTATGAAAGTACTACAGGTATTCTTTTGCATGGTAAAATTTGAAAACCACTGGTACAGGTCTTTGTGACTTATAGGTTAGAAAGGCCCTTTACAAAACCTCCTTTGACCTCAAAACCATCCAACTAGATGGATCAAGGAAAAACTATCCCCTCATAAGGGTTATGAGTAAGTAGTTGTTTTGTGTAGTGTGAAAGTGTCTGTATGATAGAGATAAAGCCATTCTTGTTGCAATGACATCTTAAGCAGAATTAGATGTCATCAGAAACAAAATTATAAAAGTGTTTAGTTTCAACTAAACTCCATATCAAATAAACTGCCCCAATCCCTCCAGCTCCTCCACAGAAACATACAATGCATCACTCTTATAATATAGCAATTCTATAAGTGGGTCCTATCATTCCTCCCAACACTAAACTACAATGAGTTTCTACTCTTCTTAGAGAATTCTCAGCAAATGTTATTGAGCAAGGGCAAACTGATCCAAATGTATAATGATTTGGGATCAGCTTGGATCAAGACCCTGTTTCTAGAATCCGAGTGCTTGTGACAAAGAGTTAATGAAATTAGACATGACTCTACACAGTTTCATCATTGATGATGATGATATTTTCTGACAGTGGAATTCTTCTGAAATATCTCTCTCTCCAAAACAGATTAGCACCAGTCACCTCATTCTATGGAGAAGAAAAACACGTTTAGTAGGTGGAACAGCGGCAGTTCAGGACTTACTTCATAGATCTGACCAGTGACTTTAGTTAATACACTTAACCACCTAAAGCTTAATACTATAAAGAGGTACTAGTGAGTGACTAAATTATTATTCAAACCACTTTGATTTTTTAAAAATGCCTCAAGATGTCTCAGATATAAAACAGGTGGAGAGAGATATCAACAACGCAAGGTAATGGAGTTTAACAGACGTTTCTAAAGGTGGGACCTGCTGCTCTAGAGCTTGAGGTGATGGCTATAATTCAGCTTTGGTTCTGTCCGCTACTTTCAGGTAAGAGTCAGGAGGTTTGGAGCACTTCTTCCTCTACCTGCCTCTCCTTAACCTGAAGAGCCCAAAATGTCAAGGGATGAGCTTGGATGTAGGAACGTTTGCCCACAGAAAGCCCTGACAGACCTCTGAGGGGACAGTTCCCTGACCAAATCATCCATCCTCTGCAAAGAAATGTCCTTGGTCTGTGATTATTTTTTTCTCCTTCTAAAGTTGAATCAGAATACGTCATCCATGCCTTTTTTGGACTTTCTGAGCTAAATTACAAGACTTCATTATAAAGCAAGTAGAAACAACTTCAGTCGTATTGCCATTAAGATGTCAAGGCAAAAGTGAAAACGAGATTAAGCCAACAGATAGGGAAATACATGACCATATAAAAAAGAAATCCCCAAACGCCAAAGTTACTGCTACATCTGCTGTAGACAGAACAATCCCTGATAACTTTGGTCTAAGAAGCACTGAAATTACCAACACTGAAATGAATCCAAAACTTAAAAATTAAATTGTATTTCCCAGAAAATTCCCATTTATGTTTTGGCAGAAATAAATATTTTAGTGTTCTGAAAGTCCACTAAAAAGTACACAGTAATCTTTTTCAGATAGAGAGATTTGCAAAGACCAGCGGACTCGTGGTCATTCCAGCGTCTCTCTCAAACCAAGCTTTGCATTCTTGTTCACAAGATGAAGTTACAAATAAGGATCCTTACAAGAGCCTAAAGTTATGAATGAATAGTTATTTGCAAACTAGCTTGTCAAGATAGATGTGGTATTTGTCAGTGCGGTGTGGGTTAGATAGGAAAAGCCAAATGAACAGAGCCAAGGTCTAAGTCACAACATTTTTCTTTTTCTTTCATGAGATCAAAAAGATGCTACAGTATTTCCTGAAACAAACAACAACTCCAAAAAGAGCAATCCTATTCTCAAATAGCTACCCCATGACTTTTCTTTCAGAAACACAGTGTCTCTTCTTCAAAAATAACCTGCTTCATAATTACCAACATATAGGTAGCTGGGAAGGCCTGAGGGAACAGGGATACCCTCCCCGTGTACAGAGATGTGTGGAACATGCTAGTGTGAGAGAGCAAACAGCTGCCTATGGAGGGGTTGAAACTATTTCCAGAAGTTTTGGGCTTCACAGCATCCAGAAATCATTTTCCATTTGCCTTAAGTTCTTCAAGTCATTGTGGTTAAAGGAACATCTAAGCCAAACATTTCTGACTTATCAAGTAGTAACAAATCCAAGTAGTCATTTGAGAGAATGAAGGGCTGGTCCTGGTCCACGGAGGATTGCTTTCTCAGCACCATGAAGCTTCCCCTCCTTCTAACAGACACTAAATCCAGTAAACTCAATTCCTCTTGGAAAGTAGTGTTTTCTCACACCAATGGTGTTACTGGGTTGCCCCAGGAAAGCCAGGATGCTAACTCGCTGAGAGGACATCTTGCACTGTTAACAATGACCCAAGGCCTTAGTGTGGCTTCTCCTCTTTAATATCACCAACCAAGTTTTCATTTCTGCTCCTCAAACACTTTGTGGTGACTCCTGATCAGTCTGTCCTCTTCATCTCATCCAGCTTCCGCGTGGGGACTTCCACTCCCTAATGTGATTCCACTGCTAAAGCCTTTTTTAAAATGAGACGCCTGACAGCTAAGAGGCTGCTGTGGCCAGTGCTTGGTTACAGAGATGAAACGTGGTCCACCTGAGTCTAACCATGGCTGCCTGACCTGCCTCAGCCTTGACTCCCAACGTCCTGGCTTCTTTCTCAGTCTGTCACTGGGGTAGGTGATGAGGGACAGGGCACCTGTGAGGAGAGGTGGCACCAGTCCCAGAAGCACATTGCACAGAAGACCGCTGTGCCTGTTAGCCTTTTATGAAAAACATCCCTTTGGTCCTTTGTTTGATTTCAGACTTTGTGACCCGGAGAGATAAAGAGGCAAGTGCTATGGACTCACATGCACATTCAGAGAGATCAATGAAAATAATTTAAACATTTTTTTCCTAAAAATTTACATATCCTTTGAAATAGCTGGTAACATTTTGAGTTGTCCAAAAAAAAAAAATCAAAACTGGAAATTTTTAATTTCCAAGACTCTCTGGCTAGGGGGAGTATATTACGTGGACCTCCTGTCTCGGTTCCACAGGCAGATAGTACCAGTTGGAGGCTCCTGATGTTTGCTAAATAGAAAAGGTTTCTGAGGATACACGTCATGCCTCCACTTTATTTTGTTTTCCATGTGCTTCCAGTACAGTCTCTGTACCATGTGCACACAGACCGCTATTCTTTCTTTCCACAAATATTTGTATGATTTCACTGATTCTACATATTTTTCACATTTTAGTATCTCTAAAATCCAGGTCCTCTCTTATAATCAATGGCACATTAGAGTTAATTGGTAGTGATATTTCCTTCTTAGTGGCATATACAATAATGCATCTTAAAGTCAATGGTGTCTGAGATTTAACGAATAATAGCTGTTGTGCAAAGAAGGCCTACTAATTGCCAGAAACAGCCACACTAAGTGCTTCACACACATCATCCTTTACAACCCCTAAAAAGCAGGTGTGGTTTTCTTCATCTTGATAAATAAATAAATGATGGTCAGGTTAAGTGAAGGGGTTTCGAACACAGCCACACAAAGCCAATAATGGCAGAGCCAAGATCTGAATTCAGTAGGAAGCAACTTAAATGTCAATGAGGCAGTTTTAATAACTTGCATTTGGCAAGTTGCTAATCAAAACAGGACCACTTTTTAACAATTGCCATAGGCCTGGAGTAGGACTTCTTGTGTTTGATGCTACTGCTTCCCTTTCAGCCTCTGAGACCCCTCTGGCACAGTTCCCTTCCTTTACTTATTGGGTTTGTCTGGCTCCAAAGTCCATGCTCATTGTACAACACCATCTTGCCTTCCCCAATAAATTAAGTCTCTGAAAGAGACAAGAAGAATGGCCTATCAATCAAATTCATCACAACTTTTGTGAAGAAAATGGTTGCAGTTAAAAACCAAAACCAGGGACTTGATAAATCACAATTTTTGTATCAACCAAGTGCATAGAGAAAAGTGGAATGTGTTAAAGGCAAAAAAAAGATCCAAGGTTGTGTGCAAGACTTCAGAGTTATGTTTCCTTTTCCAGGAAAAGAATTCAGAGCTTGTGAATGTAATTTTTGGTAGCAGAGGAGGGTCGCCTTTCTCTCATGGATGTACTACATCGTTTTTCAAGAAGGCAAGAAAAGTCATGTTCTGTATTTCCTGGGCTCTGTACTAGGGCCTCTGTTATCTGTGGTGACTGAAAGGCTTATTTCAATAAGACATCACTGATATAAATAGCTATATCCATGTCCTCAGATGTCAAAGGGAAAATATTAGTACTGACCTCATAGGGTTGCTTGTAAGGATTAAAGAGTACATACGTGTAAAATATTTAAAACTATGCTTGGAATATAGTTATCTTTTATCATCATCATTATCATCATCATTTTCATTATTATCAGAAAAACTGGAAACAGGAAATGTATGGTTGTGAGAAGCCCTGTGCTGTCTTTAACACAGTGAGATGATCCATCAGGCACATTTTCCCTGATAATGAAGGTGAAGAGATTTCATCTTTCCACACCTCCTGATTCTGACACCTCCTTGAATTCACAGATCCTTCTTCCAGTAGTTCGATCTTACTCTCTAAAGAGAATGCTCATTCATCTGTCAAACATTTACTGAGCAAATACAATGTGCTAGGTCCTGTAAGAATATAAATAAGTTAGACTCGGTTTCTGTTCTGAGGAAGTTTACAAACCAATGAGGAAGACAGCCCAGAAGAGAGCTATCTCTTACTACCAACAGCAGAAGACAACAAGCAGATATAGAGATAAACATCAGTATAGTGACAGTGCAGATTAAATAATACTAGGAAAATCAAGGGAGGTTTCTTAAGTGGGTGGTATCTGACTAAGCCTAGAAAGATTTTTAAAGATGTCAAAAGATAGAACTCCAAGTGGAAGAAACAACATAAACAAAGGCCCAGAGGCATGGAAATAAATAGCCTAGTGGGGTAAAGGCAAAGAGGGTGATGTGACTAGAGTGTAGTTTTCAGGCAGGTACTTCATGATAAGAAGAGCTGAGCAAGGAGGAGGAGCCAGACCCTGCAAAGTCTGGCCCAAAGAAGCCTAACCTCTCAGGGCCTTTTCATAGGAGGACTAGGACATGGTAAATGCCTAGCCCTGCCCTGAAGTGGCAAAGGTCCCCCAAGAACAATCTGAGTGAGCAAGGGAATATCCATTGAGTGGAATTACAAAGTGAAGAATGAGCTGGAGGTCCCAAGACCTCCCAGGCTAGTGGAAGTGGTTTGCAGGGCATCACATTTAATCACATTTTATTATCTCTAAAATCCAGACTCTCTTATAATCAATGGCACATTAGAGTTCCTTGGCAGTGATATTTCTTTCTTAATGGCACATAAAATAATGGTGCATATTAAAGTCTATGGTGTTTGAGACTCAGTGAATAGCTACTGTCCAAAGAGGGCCTACTAAGCGTCAGAAGCAGCTGCCTTAGGTGCTGCTTCACACGTTACCGTCAAGCCTTCACAAGGCTAGGACACAAGTGTTATAACCTTCACCTTTACAAGTGAAGAAACTGAGGCCTGGTTAAGTGAAAGGGCTGCTATCTCCCACAAACTCAATGGAGTATCGAACGGGGACACAGCGCATGAGCCCTCCACCACCGTGTATGCAGATAGCGCATCACAGTGTGGGACAAGAAAGGTGATTCAGAGATTGTGGGGAAGAGGTCAAGGGGCACTTTTCTTCAGAGTCAAGGCTACCAAGCCAATCCAGGAAGTAAGGTGGTGGTGAGAGTGCAGTGCAGTGAAACACCCACTTCTGGATATCTGAGGTCAGAAAAGAAACAAAACAACCAACCACCAAAAGCAGCTTGTGTTTTGTAGCATGATGCAAATTTCTTCTAAACAGAGGACGGAAGCAAACTTTCCAGTCTAAACAAACCCATCCAAGAATCTCTAACATGTTATTAAATTTAAAATAAAATACCTGGAGAACATTGAATCCCTAAGTTAAAAACTATTTTTGTTTTAAAGGATATTAAAAAAAAAAAAAACAAACAAAAAACGAAAGCACACCATATGCTTCCAAAATCACAATGGAAACATTTGTTTATCTCGGCCAGAGCCACATTTCATCAAGCTGTTCAGAATCTGCAAAGTGGAATACACCCTTAAGCAGAAGGGCTGCTGAAGTAGAGCAAGCACATCTGGCAAATCCAAATCCTCTCTCCAGGATCCTGGCAGTACCGGAAATGCTACATCAGGCTAGCTGGAAGGGCGATTTTCAGAGCTCTTCCATGCACTCTCTTGCTTACTGCTCACCTTACTCCTGAACCTTCAGCGTGGGGCGGGGGGGTGACGGTGGGCCTGCACACCTCTCCCAGGGCCAGACTCTTCCACTCTATTTTCCCGAACCTTCTAAAAAAGCAGCCTGAAGTGTGTTGTAATCTCTGGGCAAAGGCCTAGGAGTCAGTGACCTCCTTGGTTCTAACCCAGATTTGATGTGGGTTTAACAGTGAGTCATTAGCCCTTTTTTTACATCTCAGTTTCCTCTAGGAAAAATGATCTGTCATTCTTTCATATCTTTATATGAAAGATGCTGCGACTAGGTTACATCAGCATCTTTTCACTAGGGAGAAGTCTTAATTCAAAAAATGCAGCTCCTTAGGTACACCACAGGGGTCGCTGTAGAGACATGGAGGGCTCCCCCACACCCCCTTCCTCAAGCTTCCCAAAGCCCAGCCTCTATTGGGAGGTGGGGGGGCTCCTCAGGAGCAGCATAAAACAGGCTGGCCTCACTTGGCAACAAAGACTACTGAACTGCTTCAGTTATAAACAGTATATTTCTTTGAGAATTTTTTAAAGTAAAAAAAGAAGAAAAAGGAAATCCTGAAGGAAGAGCATGTGGCCTAACTTAAATGTAACCACAATTAGGCACTAGAGTTAGAACAAGCAGTGATGGAATAAAAAGGGGGGAATTAAAGTTTGGTCTGTTGTGTATTAATAACTCAAATCATTCTGGAAGTCAAGGAGTTCAAGTTTGTCTTTGATCTCTCTCTCTCTCTCTCTCTCTCTCTCTCTCTCTCACACCCACACACAAACACACACAGAGAATCTTAAAAAATAAAATAAAGGAAAAATACTTCTATGTTCCAGCAATTGCTAATATTATCCTCCATTGGGCAACTGGCCAATAGACCAGCAATTTGTATATAGAAAGACATATTCATGAATTGAATGCTAAGTCACATTCCCCAAAACCATGGTGTCATTGGTATTCATTCTACATTCCACAATTTCACTTGGAAAATTACAGAGGAAATAGAAAAGGAGATTGCTTGGTATTAAATATTTCACATTCATGTGAAACAATTACAAAAGGAACCTCATTGTGATTTTTCAGGCTGATATTTTAGTTTATCTAATTCAGTATGGTAGAATAAACCAACATGATTATTTACTTTCTTTGGTTGCCTAGCTTGGAGATTCTACTCTTTATTAACTGCTTATTTTCATGGCAAGTAAAACCCAAGATAATTCCTCACTTCTTTTTTCTCTGTTCTAACACCACACTGCTGCTGACTGAAGCTACTAATAGATGGGTCAACACCATTACTCAGGCTAAATAAATGGGAAGTTTTGATGTCTCTAATTTAGGGGCTTTAAGATCACAATAATAAAGTATATACCATACAAAATGGTCTAATCCATACTCCATTTAATTAAGATAACTTTCTAATTATCCTCCTATTCAATACTCTCATTTTAATATCCTTTGATCATAAAGATATCTTATTTTTGTTATTACTTATGAAATAATATTACTAACAGAATTCAGTAACCCAAAATAAATACCAGGGCTATCAGGGCTCCTCAACAGGGACATTATTGACATTTTGGTCTGGATGATTCCTTGATGGGGGAGGGTTTCTCCTGTACATTATAGAATGGTTAGAAACATCCCTGGCTTCTGCCCACTAAATGCCAGTAGCACTCCACGACCCCCAGTCATGACAACCAAAAATGTCTCCCGACTTTGCCAAATGTTCCAGTGGGGGTGGAGGGAGAAGAAGGGTGTACAAAATCACCAGGGTTAGAACCACAACATGTGCTGATCATTACAATGAAAAAGGGAGGGGAAAGAAAGAAAATGAAACTTTTTGTCTCTTCCTTTTTTTGATTGTCCAAGCCAGTACAGATTTTGCAAGTCAATTATTTGGAATCTTCCTGTATGTAATGAAATCACTCTTTCTAAATTTCTAAAACCTTGTGCAGTGTCTCTGGAATAGACATGCCTTGAACTTCAAGTGGACTGTCAAACTACTAGAAGTCCACTAATTCCCAGTGGGCAAACTATCGGTAAACCTTAGCATAACTCCACTTTGAGCCTTAAACTAACAGCATGTGAAAAGATCAATATGAATAAATTCAAAACTAATCAGACCCCTTCTTTAAATGTTGACACAGTATTATTTATATCCCATAAATACATTCTTGACTAAAATTCATCCTAGGAGATTGGCACCTGGCCAGTCCTATTCATGTTTACTGTATTTATATAGTACACTTGGCCAAGGATAATATTTAAGACAAAATATGCCTGAGGGCATATACAATATCTCTTATATTTTTACTTTTAAATCTCCACATTGCTAAAAATATTTAGTCTGAACTTTATAAAATGTCCCACAAAGGGCTATCAGCAATCTGTAATGATATATAGCTCATTGAGTATAATTAGAGCATATTTGTAATACTTGAGCTGAAGTCACTCCCCGAACGCAAATAAGTTGGTGGTAAAAAATGAACCAGTGATCTTTCCCAGGCCTTCATCTCTGGGGCTTATGACCCTTGCCGGATTCACTGCAAGAAATGACAGCCACACTCCCTCAGTGACAGCCGAGTTAAAAGTTAAGCAGAAAAGTCCTAAAGAGGGAAAGTCAGTATATAAGCCAATGCTGTACTTTCAATTTGCTTTTTAAAAATATGGGTTTTTTCTTTTCTTCCTTTTTTTTGGAAGGGTTTGCTATATTCCAGTATAACTAGAAAGTGCTGGAAAATCAGTTAACCTACTTTCTATAAAATTATCCACAGTCCTTGCACAGTAGTATCGAACCTGCTATTAATATGGTTTTCTGCTCCTAAACTTCCTAAAGCCTGTATTCTTTGTATGAAAACGGGTAGCATATATTTTATACTGAGCTTACCAGAAATTTTAATTTATTTGGCGGCTAGGGATGAAATGGGGAGGAGAACGATCTTAGATGCCATACTCTGAAATCCCCTAATAATCTAGGAATTTTTCTAATTTGTTGATGACCATGATCCTGTGTTGGACCATCTCAGCTCTTCAGACCAAAGTGTGCTTGAGAGAACAAAGAATTGATGCCCTTTTGGGTTACTTGCTCTCTCCATACCTATACAATAATAAGATCAGATCTCCTCTCTGTGTTATAAAAGTGCTGATCGTTTATTAGAGCTTCTACATGTAAACATTGAAGGATGAGTTATTTCAGGTTCTACATAATGTGCTTGCCTGTCTGCCCAAATACCAGGAGAACTGATGCACGTGCTAGAGAAAGCAAACTGACTCAACTCCTTGCTCCGACTCAATGGTTTTGGACTAATTACAATGAACTTTCTCTCCTAATATCTCCTTGGCTCCACCCCAGATAGAAAGCTTTACTTCCCTAGGGGCATAACCAGGGTGGAGTATATTTATCACCACTGTTGTGGATAGTGCCATAATTACAATAATAAAATAATCCTGCTTGCCAGAATTCCTTGCATCTGTTCTGCTATTGAACAAGAAGAGCAGAACCTGCAGCAAAATAAAGGTCACCAGAAAGACTGGGGTTAGATGCATGGGCTGACATTCTGAGACCATCAAGTACAAGACATGGCAAGTCACAGGGCTAAGACTTGTCAAACTAAAAATAAATATTAAAAAAGAAAAGCACCACCCTGCAATTAGAATCTCTAGGATAAAATTACCAAGATGGCTGTATTATCTATTTAGGCAAGAGACAGAGACTTTGCAAAGGCAGCCAGCAAGTATATAGGGCATGGAAGGGGGAGGAGAGGAGTGAGCAACCAATGAAAAGTTTACAACTTGGGATTTGGAATACACAAATGTTGAAGCGTTGTTTTTTGGGGGTTTTTTTTTCCCTTTTCTTTTTCTTCTTCCTGGTATTTAACCCTCTCAGGTATCACTAGTTACTGCTGCTTCTTTTCTTTTCTTTTCTTTGTTTTTTGTTTTTTGTTTAAGAACTCTGAAATAATTCTATGCTAACTGTCCTCTTCCCTTCCCCCTGCCCCCCAAAGAGCTCCACAATAAATCATTTCACTCCCCTTGCTACTGTATGCCAGCTGGTTTTGAGGACACTGTTCTCAGAGAAGCCAGAAGCCAGTAAAAAAAAAAGAAAAAAGAAAGAAAAAAAATCCGCTGTCCTCTACTGTGAGTTAGGAATGCACCGAAGTAACTACAGGAAGCCTATGAAAAGGCAGGAGCACAGTGCTCAAGGTTGAAAAAGATCAACAATAAACCCCTAAGAAAAATGAAAAATGATCTGCTACACCGGAGATTTTAAGAAGGCAGGTTTGGGGGAATTCTGAAAAATAACGTAAACTGAAACCTTTTTAAACACAGTCAGAAACGAAGTTGTCCTTTCTATCACTCCAGGTGAAGTCAAAAGGGGACGTGGTTAGAAGATTTTGCCATTGGGTAATTGCACACCTAGGGATGGCAATACATACATCAGGGATTGAGGGTTTCAAGGGAGGTTTCTCGAGGGGTCTCCAAACCAATCCGGTTTTGTTTCTGCGATGCTGACATTTTTAGGGGAGTTAGAGACAATAGGGAAGGCTTGGGGAACCAGCTGATAGGTCACCACGGAAAGGGGGCGCCTTCCGGAGAGGCTAGTTCTGAGCCTCTTTTTTTTTTTTTTTAACCCTTCGTGCACCAGTTCGGCGCGCTCCACGTCAATCGGAGCAAAGAAAACAAACCTACCAAGATTTCCCAGTTTAACTCTGCCCCGGGGAGCGCCTCTAGTTTGACAGGGGAGGGCTGACTCCAAGCTGGTGGCGGAGTAAAGAATTTCAGGGAAGAGAAAAAAGAGCATTAACGCCTTAGAAAGGACTGAGGCGTTGGGGGAAGGGAGAGATGGAGAAAATAAAGTAGAAATTTAACGTTTCAAAGCCTGACGGTCTCAAGCACACGAGTGGAAAGGAGGTGGATGGGGCGCAGGACAGGAGAACGGGAAGAGAGCGATGGGGAACCGGGAGAGGGAAGGGCGATCCCCGGAGCTGCTGGGGTTTTGAGAGCTCACGGGCAGCGCTAAACCTCGGGGGATGGAAGCGAAAATCAGTACTTACTTTCGGAGGGGAAGAAGGGCGGCATGTCTATTTTGTAAACCTCCTTGGCGTAGTACTCCTCGTCGCTCCGCTCGCGCTCGCAGGCGGCTGCCCTCCGGCTCGCCTTCTCCTGGAGCAAGTCCCTGGTGCTGTTGTAGATGGAAACCACCTCCGGGGGGACTTCCTCGGGCTCAGGATATTCTTCTGGGGGGCTGGTGAGCTTCAGCTTGCTCAGGATCTGCCCTCGGATCGCCTCGATCCTCTTGCGCATGAACTGGTCCATATCGAGTGTGCTGCAGGTAGACAGGCTGAGCGCGACCGTGACCAGATGCAGGATCAGAAAAGCGCTCAGCACACAGTAGTGCATTTTTTAAAAAGGCGGAAAAAAGTTTTGTTTTGTTTTGTTTTGTTTTGTTTTACAAAAAGTAATTAGAAGAAAACAAAGAAACGAACAATTCTCAAAATACAGATCAGGGAGAGTTGTTTGTTTGTTTTTAATGAGAAACTTTTGCAAACAATCGAGAGTCAATGCCCAATAGAAAAAAAAGTATCTTGTTTGAATTCCTTAAAAAAAAAAAAAAAGAAAAGAAAAAGGCAAGTAGTTCCCAAAGTGAAAATATTAATACGGGATGGGCAGGGGGAACCCTGACTTTGGGGAGTAAGAAAAAATTTTCTTGGAGCAACCAGATGTGGGGGGGAAAAAAAGAGAAAAGTGGCTATTAAGCAGAAATAAATTTAGGAGGAGGAAATGGAGTTCAGTGTGTCAGTCTCGGGTGCGGAGTGGCGGATCTGAACTCGGCTCCTCCGGCCAAAAGGGAAGAGATGAAACGGTCCCGGGGCTGGCAGCTGGCGAACTGACGGGAGGGGCGCCGGGAGCTCTGCAAGGGGGGCGCCGGGGCTGAGCCGGGCTGTAATTTATATATATTTAAAGAAGGAGCCGTTCGGCCCAGTCTTCCACTGCGGAGCTGAGAGCGGGAGCGGGAGCAGCAGCAGCTCGGAAGCAGAGAAGCGCACACGTGTGTGTGAGCGTGTGAGTGTGAGTGTGTGTGTGCGTGCGCGAGTGTGCGCGCGCTGGGGGCGAGCCCGGCGCGCCGCGGGGAGGCGGGTGCGCTTCGCGCGGCGCTCGGCGCTCGGGCGCTCGGCGCTCGGGCGCTCGGGGCTCGGTCGGGTGCCGCTGAGGCCGCAGAGGCTGCCGAGGCTGCGAGGATCCTGCTCCCGGAGCTGCGCGCTGTGGCCTACACCCCGGCCGCGCGCGCCGACCGGCTTGGTTACTCCACGTTGCCGCCGCCGCCGCCGCCGCTTGCAAACGCGTCCAGTCTCCTGCTCCCTCCTTCTCCTGCTCCTCCTTCTCTCGCGCCAAGCACCAACCCAAGCCGCTGATCAGCCTCCGCCGCGGTAGCTTTCACCCCCTGCGGACCACAACGGCAGCCCCTGGGACGCGATGGCTGGGGAGTTTTATTCCTAAGGGGGTAGCGTAGGGGCTCCCTTGGACTCCCACCCTTTCCCAGCTTCTCCTGCTTTCTCCCCCACGTGGACTTTCCCGCTTAGGGCAGGTAGGCACTTGCCACCCTGAAATAGACCCTCTCTTTCTTTCTCCTCCTTTCTGCAGCCGGGCAGCCCCAGTTTGTTCCTGAATGACTCCCTAGACCGTTATACCAATGCTCTCCATCCCTCTCCCCCTGCCTCTTTCGCTTGCGCTCTTGCTCTGCTCGCTCGCGCTCGCTCGCTCTCTCTCGCTCTCTCTCTCTCTCTCTCTCTCTCTCTCTCTCTCTCTCTCTCTCTCTCGTCGTGAGCTTCTGGAGCTCCGATCGGAGCGAACCTTCTGCTGCCAGCAGATAACATCACGATCTTGCCCGGGAGGAGAGATTTATAAGTTCTCTCTGAACCACGTGTTTGCCTTCAACAAAGTGACGTGCTAGGATTACAGTCAGAAGTCCTCTCGTTACTTAGACCACGAGCGCTCCCCAAACCGTTGAGGGGGTGTGGAAATGAGGACGGCTGTGGGGAAGGGAGGAAGGAGGTGGAATGTGCGCCCTGACAACAGCGATTTACGGTATTTACTTTCTACAGTCATTTTGGACAGGTCTGTTGAGGGACAAGCTATCAAGTCTCCCGTTTTTACTTGGTGTGGCTCACTCACAGTCTCCCACATTGAATCGCTTGCTCTGGAATGGGAGTCGTCCCTTCTGTATTATGTGTACACGCACACACACACCTACAGGAGGGAGCCCCAGTCTACTCAGGGCCAGGCCAGTCTGAAGTTATGCCTTCCAATGTGAGGTTCATGTCCTAACTTTTTAAATTTCTGGGATTCCATAACAGGCTGCCATTCTAGAGCTTATTTTATTTGTTTGTTGTTTACAGTCTAATCCTCTGACTGTGAACTGCTGGGAAACAGAGATCCATTTTTTTTACCTAAAGAATAAGGTATATTTGTTTGTTTTACTGTTTTGAATGAATGAATGGTCATCTTTATAACTTACTGCCTAAGCCACTTCTTATATGGCTTTCTCTTCGCCTTCTTCCTAGGCTAGACATTATCAACCAACTTCATTCTTTCCGTAGCATTTATCCAGGAAGCTGGAATTTTAAGTGTTTGATGTCTACTGTTATACACTACTCATAACTTGACATTTTCTATTTCAACCAAGTCCAAATTAGATGAATACAAGAATAATTCTTACCACTCTTCAATTTTCCCTTTTTATTTTACCTTTACTCAAAGTCAACATTTTCATTTCAGCATGACTCTCTAGCCATAATGACTAGACAGATGATTTAAACTGGAAACTCTGTTGAGTTTCCCCCCAAACTCAAGGTCTCTGTATTATTCCCTAGTTCAGATGTTCCCTAGTTTTGACTTTTCACAAAAAAACTTTCTATAACTTTTAGAATGTACCCTTTAGATGTGCATAGAGCCTACATCATTAGTAAATAGAGGGCTGAATAAATAGTAATAACAATAGCTAACATATACTATACTTAGTAATGTGATATTGTATGTATGTATATATAGTGATTTAATCTTCACAACCACCCTATAAAGTAGGTATTATTATAATAATCCATATTTAGCAGATGAGGAGACTGAGGTACAAAGAAGTTAAGTTCTTTGTTTTGCAATCAGGATCCATTGCCTATGTTCCTACCTACTATGTACTTCTAAGAAACACTGGTCCCACAGTATGTTCTGACAAACAGGGCTTCTATGGTCAAATAAGTTTGGGAGATACTGGGTACTCTATTGCCCTCTTACAGATGTGTAATTCCCATTATCATGTTAAAGGCTCTGAGAATCCTGCAGAAAAGAAAACTTTAACTCTTTTAACCCAGCATTTTCTGTACTCCCTTGAACATGGAATTGTTTTTCCCTATTAACACATACTGGAAAAATTTGGAATAAAGGATTTGTTCCAACTCACTTCTGAATAATTCTGAAAATTATGTATAAATCAGCATCAGCAGGTTCCTTTCTTTGAGGCCAGTTTTGAATTGAAGCAACTTGAAAGGAGTTAGACAACCAGCTACCATCCCAATAACCAAAACAATATATAATCAAGAGGGCTACCGTCAGACTAGTAGTTTCATCAAGTCATCCCTTTGAGTTCTGTTTGAGAACTGCAGTAATCTAGCTATACAGAAAGGACAAAAGGTGAATATTCCTACACCTGGGGCAATTATAGAACACAGAGCAGGAGCTACAAAGGAGAGCTATTGAGTGGAGATGTTGCCTTGGAATATGGCTGGTTACCAGAGTTAGCTATTACCATAGTTTGATGTCAGCTTCCCCACAAGCCAGTGAACATCTCTCAGTGTTTACAGACTACCTTCTTGGTATACACAGATGCACCTTAAGTTAAAAAAATTCAGATTAGAATGTAGATAGAGCAGCAAAAGTCCATCTACATCACTTCTAGGAAAACAACTTAAGCCATAAATTCTTCTGACAGTCATCCGCCTTCCCAACATAAACATACATACTTTTGTTCATGATACTTAGTTTGTTGAACACTTATTGTTTAATTACCATCCTCTTAGACCTGAGACCCCTGACCTATTCTTAAGAGGATACTTTATGGGTAAGTATAGTAGCATGAGTATATCCAGAGAGGAGGAGCATCTTTCCACCTCTCAGGTGAGCCGTTCTTTGAAGATGTAATAGGTAAGACTGCAAGAGCTGTCTCCCTGGTAACCATAAATGAATCCTTTCTTCTATTAAATAATGCTTTTAAGGCCTTTTCATCTCTATATTCAAGAAACATTCACTCAATGTTCCTAGTGAATAGGAACTCTTTATACTCTTTATGGTAAAAAGGTATTTAAACTACAAAAGTCACTATACATAGGGAAAATGGGAAATTGTAGCTAAATGTACCTTTTTTACAAAATATTCATTATAAAACTTTTCCTTTGTGTGGAGACTTTTGGGACACCCTGTATGTATATACACTATCTTGATTACCTCAAGGAGACAGGAGAGCACAGTAGTTAAAAAGGCAGGCTCCAGAATCGAGATCTCTTGGGTTCAAATTCCTGTCACCTTCTGGCTCTTTGTAATCCTAACCAAGTTACTCTGTGTTAGTTTCTTCGTCTATGAAACAGGGATAATAACATAGTAACAACCACATAAGATTATTGTGAGGATTAAATTACACAAGGTACAGAAAGCACGTATAACAAAACCTGGTATTTAGTATATATGCTCATTAAATGTTACCTACCATTATCTTATCCTATCAATTGTTCATTTCCAGTAAGGAATCTGTAATAAAGCATATCTGGTCTATACTCTTTCTCAAATAGAATTTAAAAAACAGGGAAGACCCCAAAAAGAATTTGCTTCCGGTTATGCCTCCTAGCAGTTTCTGTAGGCACATGTTTATTATTTTAAACATTATGGTATTTTGCCCCCAGTAATTGCAGGAAGAAAGGACAAGAAAACACACTTTGGTTGAGTAGAACACTAAATGACTATCCAAGTTCAGTTAAGCATTCAAGATTAAGGTCTCTTATTATTTAACACCCTCAAATGAATTCTTTGTTTCCAGATTAGAGAGGTAGAGAGTTGCCTGTGTTTCAACCACTAGCCATTCTATACTCATTAATGGGCCTATTCACTTAAGCAACATGGAATTCCTATAAGAGGCTAAACAAAACAGAACTACTCATCCCTGCCCTGGAATTTTACCCCTGTGGATCCTCGTAAGAGCTTATGATCTAATAGGTCTTTCCTAACTCTGATTAAAGAATAACTTCATTTGTAACAGTTTTGAAAGCTTCCCCAATTGTTCCAAGCATGAAAAACAAGGAGGTGGGGCAAAGAAATATAGAGAATTACTATAATTGATTACATTTTTCTCCAAATAGTGATACTCAGTAAATACAAAATAACCCTTTAATGTGAAAATATACGGAAAGGCTTTTAAATTTTTACTTATAATTTTATCTTTGATGCCACAATTCAAAAACAATGTTTGTCTCATATTCTGTACATATTTCTATGGATAAACAACTTTCTGTGCTTAGAATAATGAAATGGAAAGGTTAGTGATTTCCGCATGAAAAGTAATCCAATTATTATTTCCATTTTCTATCTATAAATTAATCTAAGGAAAAAGTGATAATGAAAAAAGAAGAAGAATGGGCAGAGAAGAAACCGGAAAGAGGAGAATAAGGGCTTAAAGAGATCAGAGGTGGTAAAAGATAAAGGGATAAGTTCGAGAGAGAGATGGGGCCAAGAAAAAGCAGAGGATTCAGTAGGTTGTGAGGCTTTAAAGAGATAAACCCAGCACACTCTAATGACACACTGTAGGAAGATTATCTCACCCTTTGGAATTATGATTAGCTGATTGGTTACTGCTTGTGGCTTCTGGGCCACTCATCTCTCTACATTCTCAGCTTTTGGTGAGACTTCCAACAAGAGGAAAGTCTTTCTTTGGGAGGCAGTCTCACAGTGGCCTGAGCTACATCATCCCTAGGATCTACTGAAATTAGTTGCAGCCTCTGGTTTCTCACCCCTGGTGAAATTCATCCATTAAGATAGCATTTAGTGACTGATAAAAATAAATGAATATATGGCAATAGTTGGCATACAGTGTAACAGTATGGATATGTGCTTAATAAAATGCTAATGTTGGAAAAGGAAGCCAGCAGCAGAACTTTCCTTAGTTTTTAGGGAAGTGTGTGACACTCACCCTTACAGAATCTCTACCCCTACTTCACTTACCCAACCATTGCAGCAGTCCACAGGTACACTTCACAAAGCAAGAAGCCATAATGAAGTTGCTGCAGAGAAAGGGAGTATTTCAGCCAAGTAAAAATAAAAATAAAGGATGAGGAAGGAAAAGAGAAGGCAAATAATAGAGAAAATGTAACTATGTTCTCATAATTAAAATGAGTAGGATATAACAAAGTAGAAATTTTTTTGTTTTTATTCAATCTCACTTGTGTATGAAAAGTAGATTTTTTTTTAAGATACATCTTCTTTAAATTAATTTATTTGTCTGTCATCATCTCAGTGGGCTTCATAGATTGGATAAATTCCAAATGTGTAAATAAATTTCCACTAGCAAAGTTACCAATCTATATTTCAAACAACTTTGCCTTTCTACTGCCTCAATTAACCTGCAGTTAAAAAAAATGAAAACCAAAAACCAAGGGGCAATAGTAATTGCATAAAAAAGGGAAACCTCAATGTAGTTTTTTATGATAGAAGGAAAAACTAGTAAATAAGTATTTTAAAAAGCCTAAGTATACAACAATAAGTATTTTTAAAAGCACAGCTGTACAGATGGTTATGATTTGTAGAACTAGAGTATACAGACAATAAATTCACTGATGATTATTTCAAGTCTTAGAAAATAAAGTTCTCTTAACTAGAGTAACCACATAATTTATCACACAAATCCAAGCATTTTTGAGAGTAAAGAGGATGTCACTCATAAATACATTAAGACAAAAGGGGTAAGCCAGGACTGTCCCAGATAGTTACCCTACTTAAAATGAAGCCATTTTAAAATCTAAATCTGTAAGAATGTATCAGTTAGACTTTCGTCTTTTTGTGGTACAGCGGTGATACTGTATTTTATATATTGCCGAGCCTTTTTTTTCCCCTTTGCTTATGCAGATTTAAAAAAATCACTATCAGAGCTATTTTGAAAATGCTTACTTACACAATTTTAGCATTAATATTAATATAAACCTGTACTGCCACAAAAAATGAAGTCCCCAGGAGGTGCTAGGTCAAGATTCTTCTGAGCTTCATGAAAGCAAATCTCTCACACAGAAAGGAGAAGAGGATAAATACAATCATAATTGGGGATTAACAATCATCTCATGTATTCTGTGTACAGCCAGAGAAATTCATTTTTAAATTTTGGTAAATGAACAATAAAGAATTTCAAAGGTAAAAATGAGATCTACCCCCTTCTCATTTTAGTGCTAATACAGAAAAAAAGAACCGAGTGTTCCTGTTTGTCATTTGTTGCTTACGGTTCACGTAATACTGACTTTTTACATGTTGAACTTCCTTGTTTAATAAACAGTAACTGCCTTCACAAACCCAGGGACAACCTGAAAAGTTAACATCACAAATGAAAGGATTGTTTCCTGTTAACTTGAAAATTTTTGTGATCAAGATTCCTACAGTTTGTGGTTTCCCTTTAGATTATTTCACTTATATCAGCATGTGTCCTTTTAAGTGCAAAGGCAGTATCTTCACAGTTCCTAGCAAGTGGCAAGCTATTTACCATAAACGTAAGAAATAAATCCAAAAGTGGGTATGTCACTGTGACCTTAAGAGACATCAGCCCTGCACAAAAACAATTTTGGTTGCTGGGTTATTACAAACAAGTTTTTGGTATTTGTTTCTTTAAGAAGTCTTTGTCTTATAATCTTAAATTACTTAAGGTCATTAAACAACAGACTGTTACAAGGTCAATCTGGTTATTTGATCAGTTGTAACAGTTAAATCTAATCAATGTCACAGTTATGCTGATTATTCAGAAACTAGCCACTTATGGTTGTGGGGGAAAAAAAATTTTATCAGTTGATTCAATGATAGCCTAAATCATGCCACCTAGAGGAGAGCAGTGGTATGTCTTACAACTCCATATAATAACATAAATTGATTTGTAATTCATTGATTTGTTGTTATGGCACATCAAATAAAAATTACACTTTCACATAAATATTGTAAAACATGTATTTTTAGAAAACATCCTAGAGCAATAGCAATGGAACATCCTTAATTATACTTGTAGTTACTTGTTACCTCCTATATAATAACATTCCAAGCTAGAATCTAGTCCTCATTTATAAAGCATAATTTGGATATCTAAATTCTTAGTAGCAAAAATGTCAGCCACTTACACTTTTGAGTCATCCAATGTCATTAAGTAACAAACAGCAGCATATAGCCAAAATATGGTATTTTAGTAATAAAAAGAATAGCAATGTATAATTTCCAATAGATAAAATTATTGGACACCACTCTAGTAGTTACAGCAGTTCCATTTCTGCAGCATCTAGATAATTAAAATAAAAAGTTTTAATTATCAGACATGCTCAGGCAAGACCTATAATGAATTCTCCAATAGCACATTGTATAATAAACTGACAGCAGCAGTCAAAATGAGCCCTGGGGTGGTATGTTCACTCTAACTTAACCACCGCCAGGAAAATTTTCACCTTTTTGATACATGGCAAATACTTCTATCTTCCACTGGGCATAGGTTCATGTCAGGCCTAAATGAGACTGAAAAATTGAATGCCCTTTTATTTTTCCAGAGCAGAGTTCAATTTCTAGAATCTCATTTCTATAAAACATTAATATCACCTAAAATGTGAAGAATTATTGTTGTGTACAGCAGCTCTGTGACTTGAGCCTGGATTTGACTATACCAGCTGTGTGACCTTGGGCAAGTTACTTAAACCTATTGCTTGCTTCCTTATATGTATACTGAGGACAATAACAGCATCTACCTAATAGGGTTATTAGGAAGACTATGAGTTAAGGGCATTATAAAACCCTTCAATAGTATCTGGCATACAATAACTGTTGTGTGAATGTATGCCGTTACTATTACTTGTTCTGTTCCTACTTTTACTTGAATAACTGATGGAACTATACAAAATTAAGATGGTTGAAAAACTGGCAATGATATTTTTTAAATAAATCCAGAAGACAGAGGTTCTCGTTTAAAAATAAATTTTTATTAATCAACAGGCACAGGGAAATAGGTGACACATGAGAGGGGGAAAAGTCAAATTTTTATGTTCAAAATTCATTGCAGGGTAATTAGCAAAGAACATGTTTTTGCATCTCATTAAATGTCAGGATCATTTTATTCAGCGTGAGACCTGTTTGTTCAGACTGTCAAAAATTATATTTTTTTAAGAAAATATTATTATATTCTTATATTCACCTCATGCATTTTTGGCATTTAAAAAATTTACTTATACTATCCATAATGTTTTTAATCTTACTTTTTAAGTTAACATATCCTTGACATTGGGTTTTCACCAGTATTCACAGCCACCATTTTAAATGGTAGTACAAAAGTAGAAGTTCCATAGTTTATGGAAATGTCCTCATATTACTGAACCTATAGGTTGTTTAAAATTTTCTTGCTCTTAAAAACAATGCTATCATACTATTCACACAGTATTTTCTATAATCAGGATCTTTTCCTGAAGAGGGCTTCCAGAAGTAGAATTACCAGGCTTCAGTAAGTATCTACCACCTGTCAGACTTTAAATTCTTCTTTATGTAGAAGACTTATAATTACACAGGTCATAAATGAATGACAAATCTACAGACACACACCTAGTCCTCCAAACGCATAACAGAGAACATCTCTTAACACCCTACTACATATCAGGCACTGTGCTAGACACTGCGCATACATTATTCTAATCCTTACAACATAAACCATTTATCATTATACCGGATTTACATGTCGGCCTCAAAAGTTTAAGAACTTTGTGCAAGGACACATGCTAATAGAGTCCAAACTGAACTCTAAACTCAGTTCTGATCCCCAAATTATGCTGTCTTTCATCTAACAATGAATACTGATATTTCTTAAAATGTCCAATATAAATATAACTTAACTTACTGTTAAGGATTATATATTTGGGAGCCCTAGTAATGATCAATATATGGCAGTTGTGTGTCATGCAATCTAGTTATTCCTACTGTTCCTGCCATTTATAGAGAAGAATATCATCACATTGAACCTTTCGGACCATAAGCTTTTACATTTATAATACACTTAAGAGAACCCAGTGTTATTGTACAAAGACAAATATTATTGTGTAGAAACAGCCCTGATGTTATGCTTGTAATACTCAGTATTTCAGGGCAACTGCTGTGTCTGGCTGCCGCGCTGATGTTTTCAGAGCTGATGTCAATCCATTGTTTATGTCCTTTCCATTGGAGGGGATATATTTTTACCTAAGATTGAAGTCTGGTTCTGCAAGTGCAAAGAGGCAACTGTCTAGTAGCCCGAGGGTGAATCAACAGCTGCAAGGCCACCCACACGTATGGACTATGGACGCAGCTCTCAGCTGTCTCTCCATTCAGAGCCCCAGTTGGTCTTGACCCCATACAAATTTGGTGTTTTTGCTTTGATGTGTATGAACCGATTGCATTAAAAATATGGGATAATGATTCAGGGGTTAGAGAAACTGTTATTTATACAAATGTGGTTAACACCTCATCATTTTAAACTGGCCGTGCTACTAATGCTCATTGTACTCTTTGTTTTTTGTTGGTTTTTTTTTTTTTTTTTTTTTTTTTGCCCAAATATGCAACCTACAGTTGCTTTGGCAGTATGTTGAGTGTGTGTTGGAATAGATAGGGACTATTAGACAGCTCTAGCATACTGAAACTAAAGGCACTTCCTCAGGAAACCTCCTAAATAAGTAGGTTCCTAGATATAAGTCCAAAATATGAGAATTCTCTACTTACACAGTATCTGTTGCTCTGGCAGTTCTCAAGATGTTCTTTTGGTGCATCATAAACCTATTCTTTTTGAGAACAGCACTAAGATTTAAAGTTTGGTATATTAATTCTGAAAGCTTCAGATGATAATAATGCTAAAAAAACCAACTGCTATTTGTTATTAACAACAGCCTAACGTTTAAGGACAATAGTTACCCCAGGATATAACTTAATTATAAGCAACTCAATATATCTTTTTTTCAAAATATAAATGGTAAAAAAAGAAATCAGCAATGATTCAATCAATAAAATTGTACCAGTGTTTGGATATACCTAAATTGCATCCATAACAGTTTATGAAAAAAGCTCAAGGTAGATTGATGATTCCAAAATTCACTGTTTTTTTATTAGACTTAATATATGATATGTAACTTCATTCTCTTCATAGTTGGGATAGATCCACTAGCCACGTGTAGCTTTTAAAATTTTAAATAATTAAAATTAAGTTAAATTAAAAATTTAGTTCCTCCATATCACCAGCCACATTTGAAACGCTCAATAGCCATTTGTGCTAGTGCCTACCATATTGGACAGCACAGACATATTAGTTCCATCATCACAGAAAGCCCTATCAGACAGCACTGATTTCCAGAGACTAAAATTATAAAGAATTATGCCTACTCCTCTACTATATACCCCTGCTTACCTTATTCAGTTGAAAACCGAAGAACATTTAATAAATATGTGTTCCTCCTGTAGGAGGACGGCAAAAAGGAGGGAGAAGGGAGGTGAGCAATGTTGGACAAAATATTTTTAACAAAGCAAAATAAAATTAAAAAGGTTTACCATACATCTAGATAAAAAGCCCTAAATCCTAACTCTCTGAAATTATGCTTAGCAGATTAGACGAAAAATCTGTGGTTCTCTAAGCTAGAAAACACTCCTTAGAGAATCTAAGATTATTTAAGAACTGTTAGAATACATCTTACATCTATATAATTCTAATTAGATTCATTAAAACTCAGCATTTTTTTAAAACGTCAACTACAATTCTAAATGTCTTATCACCCAACTCAAACATCACTCTACTTCTACATGTGTTCATAGGCCCCCTTGACTAATATATTTAATCAAGTTGCAGAAAGGCTCACCCAGTGAAAAAATTTACCAGGCCTACCTCTGCTGGAAGTCAGTAAGATTCATCCACCCAGCTGGCCAAAATTCAGACTCCTGTTTTCTTGGGGAAGGAATAAGAGAGCTTTTTGTAGGCACGGAGTAGTTCTCTCTCCTGTTTCCAAAATTTATTCTTACTGCCAACTCACCTCAAATAATCTTCGCACTCATAATATCTACAGGGCTTAACAGCCTCTATATCTACCACTGACATACAAAGTAGAGACAAATATCAATCACATTGATCCTAATAGATGAATCTGAGGAAAGAGCAGAATGAATTCTGCTTCCCTCAACTGAAAAAAAAAGTTCCCAAATAAAAACAAAGCTAACATATCGAGTACTGAGAAATTACAATATTCACAGTTCTAGGGTAGCTTCATTATTCTAGGACCTCTATTAATGTACAACCTAGATACTATTATAATAGTTTTTTAAAAGCTTATCTTTTAACAAAGAATTTTTAAAGTCCTGGTAGATTTATTTCATGTTATTACTGTTCAACTAAATTGTTACACTACTCTCAAATCATACAGTAAGAACTTACTGTAGGAATTTAACTTTAAAAGGGAAGAGTTAATTTTTTGGTCTTTATAGGTTTCAAATGATCCCTATTTTGCCATAAACAAATCACTTAAATAATTTTAGCACACCTCCTGGAATGGGTGCTCAATCAATACCATCTACATGTTACACTTAATTTTCTAATGCTATTAAGATATTTAAGTCTAGAAACAATAGTAGCTAAAGTTACTTCACATCTAAGTTAAAAATGCACAATTTGCTATTTTATAACCACACACATGTATATTTCCTTAAGAAGTTACAAATGTTAAAAATACATACAGTTGACTCTTGAACAACACGAGTTTGAACTGCATGGGCATCAGTGCCCCTAACCCAAGTTGCTCAAAGGTCACCTGTATATTGAATTTTCAACTGTTTTATTTTAAAAATGAAACTCATGTTGCATAGATATCAACATACTAAGTACAATAATGGTATTCTGTAGTTATTAAAAGACTCTGAAAAAATAAAACTTCCTTCCTATTTATGACCCTTTCACCACATATTAATAAAAATCTAAAATAAAAATAACAAAAAACCAATACATATAAGGAGGAAAAGAGTTATTTAAAGGATGAAAAAGTACCAGCTTATTTGATCTTCTACTATCTTTTCTATAGAAATGGTTATGCCTTTTACAGGTATTTTCTTACAATTTCTTTAACTCTTTGGCAACACAATTATGTTTTCAGTTTGTCCATGTTTCTGTTCATATGTCAACCTTATGCCTTCTCTGCTACTGTATGTTTTACTAAGACATCTTTAGGCATCTATAAACTGCAATCCAATGGCTTTATAATGAAGTACTATACTCACATGGCCTGAAACCAGCATAGGTAGCAGGACTGGTTTAATTGGTGGCCACTGAATATTAAGTATATCCGTATGTGTAAAACACATTGATTAAAAAGCCCTAAGAGGTTTCTCAGAATTTATACATCCCTTTCTTCACCCACCTGCTTTAAAAGACACAAAATATTTTAAAGTACTTGGATTTGCCCTCAAATAAACCTTCCAAAACCTCCTACTAAATAACTTTAGGATCGTAAGTATTGATGGTAAACCTCTGAACTATTCTACCCAAAGGGTTCCAAGGTGTGTTTTGCAATCAGTTGAATAATATTTGGGCGATGCAGAATTCTAGATAACTTGAAGTAAATCAAGTATTCCAACTCCAAGATAAAGGCTAAACTACCACTATGATTCTAAGTCATTTTCAAGTCCTAAACAAGTATTATCTTTGCCTTTCAAATTTCAGCACTTAAATTAACAGGAACACTTATTTTATTGTATGGAATGAAGTGTTGCTTGATTCTAGAATCACAAATAAAGCCAAATGAAATTTTTAAACTAAATTTATTGTAATTTTGTCCTTTTTTTCTGAGATGGGGTCTTGCTATGTTGCCCAGGTTGTCCATGAACTCTTGGGCTCAAGTTTTACACATGCTACAACATGGATGAACCTTAAAAATATTATAAGTGAAATAAGCCAGAAACAAAAGAATAAATATTGTATGATTTCACTTATATGAGCTACCTAAAGTAGTCTAATTCATAGAGACAGAAAGTAAGATGGTAGTTGCCAGGGGTTGGTATGTGGGTGGGGGACAGAGTGGGGAGTTATATTCACAGTTTCAGAGTATGGGATGATTAAAAAGTTCTGGAGATGGATGGTGGTGATGGTTGCACAACACTGGAAATGAACTTAACGCCACTGAGTTGTGTAGTTAAAAAATGGCTAAAATGCTAAATTTTATGTTATGTATATTTTACAATAATAATAATAAAAAAAAAAGATCAGCCCAGCGCCTGTAGTCCCAGCTACTCAGAAGGCTGAATGGGGATCACTGCTTGAGCTTAGGAGTTCGAGGCTGCAATGAGCTATGATCACAATTGTGAATAGCCATTGTGCTCCAGCCTGGGCATCATAGTGAGACCCCATCTCTAAAAAAAAAACAAAAAAAATTAAAAACAGACTAAGCAGGCATTGAGGGAATAACAGAGGGGTATGATAAAAGTCTCAAAGAATAATTATTGATAGCTTGTTCTATCTGGATTAAAGACACATTTTTAGTGATATAAGAAAAAATCAAATAACAACCAATGCTAAACTATGCTAAATACTGAGAACCATCCAAATAGCTAGAACATTCTAGACATTTGGAATAAGGGAATAAGATAATACTTTTAAATTATTGGTTCCTATTTTCTGTAGTTCTCTCTGAATAAAAGCAACCTCTTTGCTACTGTATTACCGTAAATAGTTATCAAAAATAAAATCTTAATATTATGTTTAAATAAATGGGGAAGATTGCAGTTCTTTCTCTCTCCTCTTCTTAAAAAATCGAAAGACAACGTAGAAAGATGGAATAGATGCAGATTATTTATCTGATTGATGTCAGAAGACTTTAAGTGTTGTAAAATATTTAGGATAGAGGTGACAGAGTTAGACCACTTAAAACATTCATCTAATGTTACACACTTAGTTTCTAAAATATGATCATCCTTAGATTCATATTTATACATGATGGTATTTTGCTTAAATATTTTACAGGCAAGAAACAGAAATACTAATACATAGAAGACATCTCATCTATATGATAAAATTATTTCATATAAATGTATACTTCACGCCTACTAACAGAAGTGATACTATTTTTTCCCCTACAATGGCAATTCAATTTTACTTTGGAATACAATAATTTCTGAACGAAAAAAGTATGCAAATATTCTCTTCCTTACTTTCAATTTGAAAATCTTGTTCAATTTTTCTAAATTAAATGAAGGACTATAAAATGAGTATATGTTTCAAAACAACTTTTTAGTAAATAAGAAGTTATTTATCCATTTCTATCACCTGAATGTACTATTCAGAAAAATTTTTATAAAACTTTAGTGTAACCCAGAAACAGATTAATAACAAAAAATAAAGTATAATCTTTAGTTCTGGGGATTAAAAAAATGATCAGGTGCGGCACATATTTTCTCCAAAATTATCTACGTGTTAGGTTACATTGAAATATTTTTCTATGTTAAGTTATACTGGGATATTTAGCACCCCTGTATTGAGGAATATTTTTTACATTTATTTATATTAAAATGACAAAGTGGCCATTCTGTAATTTAATAAGACACCAAAGTTCAAAAGTTAGGATAAATACAAAAATGCATTTTGAGCTTTGCTGTTTTAGCCACTTGATATCTTAGGTGTAAACCTTCTTTATATAACAACTCCCAAGCCATGGACTAATTTAACTTTAGTCACATAATACTATAACACTCAAATGGGTTTGAAAATACAAACATCTTTGCTTTAGCACATAGTTTTTGGAGGAGGATTATCCTTCAATATGTAACAGATGCAAGTATGTGCTATTGGGTAGTAGGAGGGAAGCATTACTATGGAAAGATGGAGAAGGGATAGATCCTTTTCAAAATGAAACAGATCATATTTATTAAATAATTCCCTTAAAAACTTTAGACTCAGGCCGAGTTTCACAGAAATTTTGGAATGATATTAAACAGTCTTACTTTCTCTCCTCTTTTTAACAACTAGATACTAAAAGTCACCCAATTTAATAACATTTAAGGCAACAATATAGAATGAAGTCTCAGATGCAACATTCCGATGCAGATTACTTGTCTAACTCCCTCATTTCACTGGTGGGGGAGTCCATAAGAGAGAATTTAAGCTAACTCAAATATTCAGAAAAAAGCAAAAAAGAGAGAGAGAGACTAAAACATGTCAAATATGCTTCCTAAGAAATTATGTCTCATCGTAGAAGTTAAACAAGAGAATTTCCAACTCAGTAATTCTCTCATGCAAAAATAGCCTAACACTTAAAATAAATCTAAGTCATTATTTATATTACTTAGTAAATAAAATGAAATAATATAAAAGTATAAATCTGGTGTTTTTAAAATCATATTTGCCAGATTATCTAAAATTAAAATCACCACCCAAAATCAGAAATACTATAATTTTAAATTTTACTACATAGGTTGTCTTAATAGTTTCCCAAAACAAACAAAAAAACACCAATTTTTTCCAAAAACTATAGAAATATTAACTTCAAAAAGTTTATTTTAATTATGAATTGGTACTCTATTTCTAGAGGTATTCGTGATCCTGAAAAAACACACCAATAGACATGACCAATATGTAAACATGTAATAATCCTGGCAAAAAGCATATCTCGCTGGTCAAGCAGAAATATTTCTTTTTACAAATGTTTTGAGGAACAATACTTAAAAGTATACCGGGGTTGAAAATAGAATTTTAATAAAATTTACATGAAAAGGGGGGAATACCGGTATTTCCCCCTTACCAAAGCTGGTAAAAGCCTTCCAGCTTTCTTACAAATGGTATCCTTATAATTCCCCAACTATGAGAGAATGAAATGTTTTTCAAGGAAAAATAAAATGGTTGCAAATTGTGTCTCCTACACTGCTTTATGTATCCGAGTCACTTGCAGATCCTGGTTTGCTGTCATCTGGCCCATCATCACTTTCCTTGTCACTTTCCTTGTCCCAGTCTTTCATAGATGCTCCCATCATGAAATCATCACGTAGGATAGTCCAACCTGGGCCCTCTTCTGATTTCACTTCAGTCTGAGAATCAAAATATTTCAAAGTCAATTAAATCATAAAGAAATAAAAAGGCCCAAGCTACAAAACAAACTTTTCAACACTTAGTTTAGGTGAAATCAAGACAAATCATAAATTGACTGACTTTACACACTATGATCATATATGTACAAATGCATAATAAAGAACTATACATAAATACAATATTTTAGAAACCCCATAAAAGAAACATAAAAGCAAAATAAAAACTTTTGGAGTTGGGGCAGGGGGAAAAGAGGATATAGTAAAATGTAGATCTGGTGTCAATTTCTAAAATCTTTGGCAACCAAAATAGACTTATAATATTATTTAAACTTCAGTGATAATTTATTAGACAATTTTTGGCAAATTACTTCAACAAAACTAGAAATTTAACAAAAGCTTTTAACACAAAGTAAATTAAAGGAGAGAAAAGGAAACTAATCTTGGTACTGTGCTGGGTTTTTATAGATGCCATCTCATTTAACATTTTATAAAAATTTGAACCAAATGTTCTTTATTTAGGTTATGATTTCGCTGTCTGACTCAATCACACAATCAAAGACTAATCACATGTTAAAATTATAAATAAATGCAGCAGGCAATAAACATAATAGGTAGTCAATTTGTTTCATTTAGTCATAGGATTTATGTAGTACTATATGAGAGCCTAAGAATTATAGGCTCTCATTTCATGGTACAACAGTACCACCTTGTGGTTTTAATTAAGTAATACAATAGACGCAGAACTCCAAGCGCTGAGATTTTTCATTCATGCCACAAATATTTACTGATAATTAATTGTGTATCTAGCACTGTTTTTAGGGCTGGAAATATATTGATGAACAAAACAAAGTCCCTGTCTTCAGAGGGCTACCAGTCTCTGTGTATATATTTATCCCATTCACAGAAATACAAAATTTTGTAAAAATCTAAGTATGCACGAAAAGAACCCAATAACATTTGGTTAGAAAACAGTGTTATCTTTATGGGGTCATTTACCATGTAAAAAGCTGTTTTTAAAAGAAAAGATAGTTATACGAGATTACTTACCTAACTCTGAAGCTTCCCTTTATTTTAAAAAATATAGCCCTGAAACACTCATTCCCTTAAAAACAAAAACAAAAAAAACTGGACACTATTACAAACAGGAAAAATGTCCAATTGGCTCACTCCCGTCTTCCTAGGGTCAAGATATTAAGCAAAGCTAGTGTTTAAATATAACCTGAAGACTGGCTAGTACGTAAATGTGATCAAAGATTTCAGAAATGACTAAGTCAAATATCAGCACACATTGTTAGTATAATTTAACCAATAAAAAGAAACAAAAAAATCTAATCTACTTAAAAACCAACAATAAAACAGTTGCAATGCTTTGCATGACACACTGATAAGAGAACAATAAAGTGGGAAGGTAATTTAGAACTCTCCTTATGGAATATGCTAATAACTCTCCATCTCTTATTTCTACAATATCAAACCTACACTCCTAAAACTGAAATTCTTCTTCTATTAGATTAAGTTACCTAACCAGATAAAAGGCCATTTTCCCTGATTCAATCCATATTTTCCTTGTCAATCTCCTTACCTTAAATAAAAGAAAGAGCTGTTTACAAAGCAAAGATCCACTTAGAACCAACAATTATTAATGACACTTCTGTCAAATTAACAATTCAAAGTTTTCAATTAAATTCTAAAAAGTACATAGCCATATCCAACTCGCTAATTAGCAAAGACTTGTCCTGACTTTGATATTTGTGTTTACATATGAACATGGGGAATCTCAGTGTTAAGACTCCATGGTTAGACAAATATACCCAATATACTATCAACATGATCAACACGTTACCAACCAAAAGCACTTGGCCGACCCTGTATGGCTGACTTTAATGCACAGTGTTGCCATAGGAGAGCTCACTTTGATAGCCAACCTCTGTTGGACTGAGTTACTTCTCTACTGGGTTGTACCAGAAAAGCTGTAGGCAACAAAAGAATGAAGAAGAGAAGAAGGCAGGAAAGGAAGAACACAGACAAAACTTTAAATATTAATATGTAGTTCAGAAAGAAAGAAAGGAAATAAAGTAGACCAAAGGAAAGAATTTGTTAATTAAAATGATGAGACCAATGGTCTCCCATGCTTGTCTTGAAGATGATTACTGTAAACATATATTTTAGACAATGAGAGCAATAACGAAATAAGTTCAAAGTTTGGCTCAATCATCCAATTTGAAGAAAGTAAAGCTTTATAGGGGGACTTTGGTGATATTTTTGGTTTTTGTTGTTAAGGTAACAATATAGTGATTCTTAAAGTGTGACCACCCCAAACAAGCAGGATTAACATCAGCATCACTTGGAAACTTGTTAGCAATTCAAAATCTCCAGCCTCATTCCAGACCTACTGAATCAAAAACTCCCTGGCAGGACCCAGCCATTGAGCTATTCTGATGCTCACTAAAGACAATATTTGCTTTAAATAAACAAATATTTCTTAGTGACAGTTTTCATTCACTGCTGTAAGACCAGTATACTTTACAGCTGAGAAGGAAAGATTTTAGTAAGTCCAATATTAGATTTTGGAAAAATCCAATATTAGACTCAGCAATGTATGCCTTAAATATGGTCATTCAAGCTATAATTACAGTAGCATTTTTGCACTGTGAAGCAACAATTTGGTGAAAAAAAGAGATAATAGAAAATTTAGTACTAACAAGTATGGGTTAGTATATTTTAAAAGCAGATATTTTACATAACATCTGCCATGATGGCAGCTCAAGAAAGAAAACTTTGTTTTAAAGGCAACAGAATGACTCTTTAATTTTAATGCCTACATTTGCTGAAGAAATATGTAGCAAGAAAAGAGGCAGAGGGCCCATGCTACGGTGGCAGTTAGACCATAAAACAACTAGTCTTACTTGGTTGCAATACTCAGTAAAACCACACAAAAATGATTTGTTGTTTTAAAGATGTAACTCACAAGGACAAGATCAGAAGAAACAATAGCACCACAATTTTATAAGGTGAAGCAGATAGACTAGAAGAAACCAAGAAGACTTAATTGTCAAGCCAATGGTCAACCCCATTTATACTACGGAATCTGCAAAAGAAACAGGAACTGGCAGTAACTTATCAGGTACTTCTGGAAGTAAGAGTGGAAGCGGAAGAACCAAAATAAAGATAACTGGGGCTGAAAGTTATGTTTTGAGAAACAAGTAGATCTCAAGACCACCCTCTTCCCATTCCATATTACCCTGGCAGAAGACTGGAGGTTTAACTTCTGGGGAAGTAACAGGCTAGCACAGATGAAGGCACCGGTACAGTACCAAAATTGAGATTAACTTACCCATACATACACTAACCAAACCCACACATACACCAACGAATCCCAGCTCTCTTCTCATATTGGGCTTCTAAAATGCTGCTAGGCAGATCTTTTTCCTCAGGTAAGAGATCAGGATTACTCCATAGAAAATGTGACCACTTGCTAATATATAACCCACCCAGAGAACCCCACATTGAAGCTGAAGGTGGACATCATCCACATGCTCAGAGCTTCCAAGTGCATTTTTGGGACTATTTGTTCTAATCATGAACAGACAACTAAGGATTATCAGAAAGAAGACAGAGAACAACACTAACACAAAAATTTAAAAAGCTACTTCTAGAAAAAAGAAGCTATTCAAAGAGAAGAAAATTTAGGGGAAAATATCAATAATATCCTCAAAGAGACAGAATATATTATATCCACAAAATAAGAACAATTGCTATTTTTAAAAAAACAGAGTAACAAAGAGTTTGAAATTTAAAACATGATGGCAGAAATAAAAAACTTCAATACAAAGGTGAGAAGATAAAGCTTAAAAAACTGTCCAGAAATTAGAATAAAAAGAAAAAAATATGGAAAGCATAAGAAACAGTAAGATAACTGGAGGACCAGGCCAAGAGGTTCAAAATACAATTAACAGGAGACACACAGACAGAGAATAATAAAAATGTACAGGAGGAAATTAATGAAGTACTTCAAGAAAATTTCCCAAAGTGAAGCACACATTTCCAGATTGAAAAAGAGCCCTCTTAGTGCCCAATACACCTCATCAGGGACAACACTGTAAGATTTCAGTACAGTGGGAGCTAAAAGAATATCCCATAAGCTCCCAGAAAGAAAACAAACAAGTCACATACATACAAATGATCAGGAATCAAAACAGATTTAGACTTTCCAAAGCAAAAAATCAATAGACAAATACTTTCAAAATGCCAAAAAAAAAATAATTTCCAATTTAAAATTCAAGACTCTGACACATTACTATTCTTAATAATAGTTCTTGTAAGGACTGAATAAGGGCACTTTCAGACATGTGAGGTCCCCGAAAATTTACTTCCAAGGCAGCCTTTCTCAGGAAACTACTGCCCTCCACAAAAAGATGGAGTAAACCAAAAGGACGACAACATGGGATAGAGAAAATAGGAGAATCAACACAGGAAAGAAAGAAAAGGGAATCGCCAGGATGAAAGTGAGTGGAGACAACTATGCATCAGGCACAAAGGACAATCCGCAGACTTCACGGGAAGGCATATGCTGAAACTGTCATCACCACATCTGCCACTGTACGGCATTTTAACCTGACAGAACCAAAGGAGGATATGCTTTACCAAAAAAGAGTAAATCAAGAAAAGAGGAGGATATAAGAACGAGGAAATAGGAACTTCAATCCAGGAGAAATTCCAACGATCACAGAAAATTTAAGTCCCAGAATAACAACAACTGTGAAGCAACCTAAGACAGCTATCAGCCTATACAAAGGAGAATGGAAGTTGCCAGGAAAGAATGTCTCAAAGAAAACAATTACAATAGAGATATTACCTGAAGTCACTTGAGTTTGATAAACTAGGAAAATCAAATATGAAAAATCAAGACAATTATTACCTTCAGGAAAAACAAATAAAAAGGAAACAAACATGGACTATTACAACATTCAGCTGTAAGTAATACTTGCACAGGCATAACAATAAATGCTGAATACTGATTTAACAAATAACCATAAAATAGCTATATTGAGAAGGAGAGAAAACTGTGCAAGAGAAGTAAATCTTTGCCTACCATAATAGGAAGCCAACAGATAACATCTCAAGTTGATAAATCAAAAGATATGACTATATGCACATTAGTTAGTTAAGAATACAGAGATCTATAAATGCCAACAGGACTAGCTGGAGGAATACGAAATAGTTGCCCTGGGATAGGACCTATGGACAGTGGGCAGAACAGGTCACCTGTTATATGAAAGACACAAGACACAGTAGAACAAGTACTAATATACATGGGAAAATGTCTGAATACGTTTAAGATAATTCTCATTAAAGTCAGATTGGGGGTAAATTATATTACACATTGGATTTACATCATTTCAATTTACTACACCTTTTCTATAATTATGATTTACCACTAATTATAAAACTTCCTCAATACTAGGAACCACCACAAAGTAAAGGTGGATCACAGATTAATGCAAGAAAAAAAGGAAGCCTGAGGAAAATTCCTCATGTGACATTCATTGGAAAAGCTTGCTTGGGGTAATCCCTGAATAAATTTCACTAACTGTTAAGACATCATGAGAATGAAGGGTTTTCTGTTTTGTTTCTAAAACAGAAGTAGTGGCAATTTGATGTACTCTTTTTACAATATGAATAAAAACCAAGAGCTCTGGATTTGAATCTTAGTTTAGCCATTGACCAACACTGCAAATTAGAAAGTTTTAGAGGTCCAGGACTTGAAATAAATAAGAAATTTCATAACCTGGGTATAAATAAAATGTAAGATAAAGTTAACCATCGTATACATGTTAGACACAGATATTTATTATCATTAGTTGGAAGTTGTGTCAACATCTAAGTACAAACTGTAACAATCAAAATTTATCAACTTATGGAGTCTTTCAGTGTTGCTGAAAGGCAGCACTGATTCAATGACCTAAAGCCACCTACAAGATAACTCTTTGTGCTTTCTTATCAACTATTAATGCAAGAACTGATTAAATGTAAGAACTTAATGAAAACCAAATGATGAGGAAACAAAACAGTCCCCACCCTCATTGGTCTGGTTTTATACAAATATTTAACCAAGATCATACAGAAGCAGTCTATGTCAATTTTGAAGATGAAGATAACCCTTAAAAATGTTAGTCAGCTTCCATTTCAAAGTTCAAACATACTTGGCAGCTATTGAAAAGAACACTGAAAAAGGAGGTTTAGAATTATTCATTAGTCTAACACCAAATAATTAGGAGCTTTACTTCATTTCATTTTAAAGGGGGAAAATTAAAGTCAAACCCTAAAAAAAAAACAGTATAGTCACATCTATATTTAGCAATCAGCAATCGTTTATTTCACTGCTTTCCCTAAGAAGAATGTGCAGTTTTCATTTTAATTTAGTTTTACCTAAATTAAAAAAGATTCTTAACACTGGCTAAATTCACCTTAATACCTTCGTTGTTAAAAATTTTTAGTAAGCTATTTACAATTGTAGTTAGTAATCTAACCTACAATTGATTGAAGCCTATTTGAAATTTCTACCTGTGAAATGCAGGATCTATGGAAAACCCCTTAACATAAAAGATGTATTTTGGTAGAAATCAACAGAAGTGAAACACAGCCCTTAATCTTTAGAAGCTGAATAAGAACATCCATGGTTTTCTAACCATGCAAGATATTCTAACATCCCAGTGACCATAAATGATTGAAAACTTTCAATGTGGAATTCACAAGAATTCCAATAGTCTAGATCAAGATTATATGATTCCGTATGACGTACAGCACTGTAGTTGAAATGTACCCCAAGTTTACTAGAGACAGGAGAACCTTTTCAATGGCTCATCTTCCAAGAAACTTTTCAAGCAAATGAGAATCAGCACTATTAGTCCAAGCACGTGTTAAATGTACAGTCTTCTAAGAAAACCTAATGCTATCTTTCCAAGAACTCACAGGTCTAATACTCCTGAAAAATATACTTTATTGATTCACATGTTTTTTTGAATTTTTTTGTTTTAATCCTTTGTTGCCCAAAGTGGTTCTATTTGGTAGTTTCTATTTCATCTTGCTATCCATAGATCTAGCTTCACAGTACTGAGTTTTAGGAAACAGTATTCAACAATGATTTTCCTCATTGTTTATATTCTCTTAAGAATTATTAATAAGTTACAGTTAACTAAACTGCCTAAAAAGCCAAATGTAACATCTCAAGGAGCCTATTGACACAAGTGCTCCATACATTTTCACACTAAATTAGGAGTTTGAAATTTTTAGAATATACTCTGCATACTCTGCCAATTAGTCTCTTAAAGCACATCCTTGCCATTTTATCTGCTATATTATATAGTATATAAATGAAAAATCCAGATTTATATATAAATAAATTAGCGGAGCTGTGAATTTATCCAGAAAACAGACACCAATGTCTTCTTAATACTACAAATTTATTTAAAAGCTTCAGTAAGAAAACATAAGTAAAAGTGCTTTGTAAAACTGTGAAATGCTACATAAACAGAACTAGGCTACATCTAGTAAAGAATATGCATGCTATCAATCTATCTACTGAACTGAACAAAAGATTTAAAAATAAATGTATTGCTCCCACCAGACCTCCTTGGAAAAAAGGGTGATTCCAGATCTGGGACACAGAAAACACAAGCACAGAACAAAAGGAAGCACTCAAAGAAAAATGGCATGCCAAAAGGGCTCAAGAGCCAGTTTACACAGGTTCCCACAGACACATTTGCAAATTTAAGCATCAAAAGGTGTAATGACTGTAACTGATTGCAAACATTGAATGAATTAAAATCCCTACATCCATATTTTCAAAAGACAGACAAAAAGGGAAAGGGAGGAAGGCTCACTTGCCAGCACTGGAGGTGACTGTTAAACCAACTCCTCACTCTGTGAAGCCATAATTAAAAGGGATGAAACATCAACTCCCATCTTTAGGAATTTTAATACATCCCCCCAAAAAATGTAATAAATTAGAAAATCATCTTTCTGTAACCTCCAATGACATAACTATTTTAGGCAAGGAGCACTAATTGATGCTAAAAGGCAAAAGATGGATGGAGAAAAGCAACTTGCTTCTGCCAAAGTATTCATCCCAGAAATTACTTTCTAACTGGGGGGTGGGTGGTGTCTTTAATACAAAAAATGTATTCATTACCACTTTAACCAAGTGAAAAACTAACATCACTAATATGGGACATCCTGATAGTGTGTCTCCTGATGTGTTACAATAGTAAGTACACAGCATCTAAGTATTACACCTACGAAATGATTATGCCAAAGAAGTTTAACCTAAAACTCATCAATCCTTTAGTCCTAACTTCCAGCTTACAGGAAAAGGGCATATAGTACAAGTTAAAAGACACCATAATGAAATAATCAGACAAATTAAAAACTTAGACTCATTATTCATTTGTCAAGACAACTAGCTTGTCTCTTTAAAAAGTCAGTCTTTAAAGATAAAAAGAAAAGCAAGTGATTGGTCTAGAATAAAAGAGAAAAACGTTAACAACCAAACGCAATTTGTGAACCTTGATTAGATTCTGGTTCTCAAAGTTAGGAAAAAATCTTTTGCATTGTGTGGTATGTGAATTATACCTCAATAAAGCTGTTTAAAAAAAATAAGAGAGAGAGAGAATCTTTGGTGCACATGTGGGTAGTACCTTCAAATATCAACCAAAACAAACAAAAACTAGATGGAGGGGAAGGCAGATAGCTATATAAAACAAACACAAAGAAATGTTAACAATTTTTGAATCTAGGTGACAGAAATACAGGTGTTCACACTACTATTCTTTAAAATTTTCTTCCTGTTTGAAAATTTTCATAAAAGAGCTGGAGAAAAAAGGGATTCTAAAGTTTGTACTAGACACACAATCATTAAATACAAGATGTATTTGATTTCCAGTAAATTTTATTAATAGTTCCTTGATAAATGAATAGAAAGTCAATTCTACCAGTGAATTTATAGAGAATTTTTTAAGTGAGTTTCATGAGTTTCATGATTCTGAAATGTCTTGCTATGGTAATATTTTATCTTACGTAAGTTTTGAGAAATTAGATTTTAAAATGTATCAGTCTCTATTATGCCATGCATCAAATGAAGAGGATATGAGACCTAGGAAAAACCAGACTACAAGCTGCCTCCCTCACCATTCTCTTCCTAGTCTTGGCAGGTGACAACAGTGGCTCATTAGCCAGCCCCAGGTCTTCTAGCTCATCCGGGTAAGTGAAGTTTTCTGTTTTGATTCTCATTACTGTAAGTAACTCAGATCTTTTTAAGCAACAGGCACTAATGGCTACAACAGAGTTTTGGAGTCATACAGACTGCAAGTGAATCCAGATTCTACCAATTACTTTCAGTGTGACCTATGATAAGTCACTTAACCTTTCTGACTTTGGGTTTCTCAACTCTAAAATGGGGGTTCTACCACTTCTAAAAATGATAATTATGTAAAAACATCTGACATAGCATCTGGCCCAAAGCAAACACTAATAAGCACCCTCCAACCCTTCTACCCACTATCCTTACTTGTTGATGCCCTGAGTTGTTGTACGCACAGAATCCCCAACTTGGGACATCTGTAATCGTCTAATGATGTCCTACACACTATTCACAAAGATGAGAATATTCAAACAGTATGACAGCACCCATTTAAAAACCAAATTTCTTTTGCTAAGTAAAATCTTATAAGTAATTTAGCTAGTTCAACCATAACTTGAAATGGGGAACAAGAGAAAGTGGACATATTTCTTGTTCCTCAAAATCTAGCTTTATTATATTGTAAGAAATATGCATTACTGGACCCAATACACCTGAAATGAGTGAGACTATTTCAAATCTAAACATAATTTTTATTAAATTATTTGAGAATTTTTGGATTATCCAATAATCCAGATAAGTAGTAGTAACAGCTTTTTTCAAATTGTTTTCCAACTTTAGAATTCATCTTTGACTACTATTTGTCAGGAGAAAAAAATAAGCACTAAGTATAAGGAACTCATTCTAATGACATGTGAAGCAAAATAAAATTAATTGCAAACATATACATAGTGCTTCCTATGTGCCAAGCATCATTCTAAGCACTTTACATATATTAACTCACTTAACTCTCACAATATCCCCATGAGGTAAGGACTGTTATTACTACTATATATAACAGATGTTTTGAACCCAGGAAGTCTAGTTCTAGAATCTGTGGCCATAGTATTAATACTATGCATAATTCATCCCCATAAATGGTCTTAACTGCCTACTACTCAAAATGACTTTTAGCAAGACACAAGAAAATATTCTTTTGATTTTTAAAAATGCATTATAGGTGCAAACATATGGTAAAAGACTCATTTGTGCAGGATAATTTTTTTTTCTAAAGCCTCAACCTCACTAATGAAAATCCCGTACAAGCAGCCACTGCAGCAGCTTCAAATAGTGAGAATATTTCTTCATAGAGGGCCAAAAGATTTATGGCACCATTTTAATTTAACAGTAACTAAATACTTCTACAACAGTTCTTTAATAACTTCTTCTTTAAATCTATTCTTATTCTTTACATATATTTCCCCCAAATCAAAATGCTACATGTACCACACTGCCAAACAAGTTCACTTTCATTACAACTGTTGTTCAAATCAGAAACTACCATACATTAAAACTAAACAGCATATTTAAAAGAAGTGAATATAATGAGAAACTGGCTTTAAACCATTCCCATCAACAGTAATATGTACAATCCTGCTCGCTCTCGTTTCAAACTTGGAGTCTCACTTTTGTCTAAACTCTAATCTATTTAGGCATTTTCAGTAAACAAACATTAAGCTGAATTATTTACAAAGTTAGGATTCCACACATTCCTGTTAGAGCAGCTTTTATGTGAGAGTAAGAGACTGCTGCCCTGCAATGCAGGGGCAATTTAAGGACAGTATCTTTCTCCACCCCTTTGCCTGCCTTCTATACCCCCAACTCCATTTAAAAACTAAATCTGAAAATTTATACCACCAAGGCACCTGCATAAAGAAGTCCCTTCATTCCTAAGCTTCTCTCTTTAGAAGCAAGAACTCAGTAGCTATCTAAGAACCAGAAGGAATGCAGTTTTACAAGTAATAGCAATTCAGAATTATAAGATACCAAAGAAGCCAGGTATTTCAAAAGTATTCCCACCACTAAATACCTAGCTATGAAGAATTATGAGGTTGCCATGTATGAGAAATTTGTGAGAAACTGAGCACCCTAACTTATCTCTGTGTTTGACATTTAAAGTACTCATATCACAAAATCAGAAAAAACAAATACATACCCAGCCTCTTCCAGTAAATTTTTTACCTGGGGACTTCTATTAAAATTTGTCCTGCAATCACTAAGGAAATCACTTTCTAAGAGAAACTAGCTAGCATTTTCTCCTACTACAAAATTATTATTACAGTTTCATTAGAACAAAACAAAACCTGAAATTGATATATTGGCAATTTTAAATAAATGGAAACCTTGCAGAAAGTCTATAATTCAAGAGTACGAGTAACACATAGCCAATACTTTCCTAACAGCAGCCAAATATATTCTCCTTTGAGACTCATAGATTTAAAATGTATCACATTCACTTGTGTCCTGCCTTTAGGGAAAAAGAATTAAATTCCAAGAAATCTAACTGGATTTTAGTTGGCTTTTCAAGAAAAGAGCAAAAGGAATAATTACAACTTTGAAAGCTAAAGAAAAAAAATTAATGCCTCTACATTTAAAAAAAAACCTTGGTTATTTTAACATACTGCGAAAAATCGCTCTAGATAGGTACATGTTCTAAATGTTATAATTTCTTAAGAGTTAAAGCTTAGAATTTTTATGAAACCTTTCTTAAACAAATATAAGCTTTTGTTGCTCCCTTAATCAGTGTCCTAAACACAATTTAATTCTTTCTAAAAATCACTCAGGGTCAACATCAAGATATCAGTCAATATGCCTTGCCAATGTTGGTACGTAGTTGGTATGGGGCTTCATTTATTTGGGCCAAGGGAGGGATTATAGGTTGTAGATTAGGGAATTCCTTCCAAATAACTAAAACTAAAATTTAATCATTTGAATAACTCGCTAAAATACACTATTCATCTTCCCTGACGCAGTAAACAGGTTAACTGTTCTTAAAGATTCAGAGACCCTACTGACACATACAGGATTCATCACCTCCTGCCACAAGTGTCCTTACCATACTGTGCTATTCTGGTTGCCTCCTCCTCTGTGGTCATGCGGTTTACCTGCAGTAACCAAGTGCTTCTCCCCACACTGCTGTTTTTAACCTGATCTTTACCGTTACCACTCTCACTTCTGATTACAACCTGGAGCAAGCATTGCCTCTCAAATATATTCTTTTATATTCTCAATTTTGGTGAAAGCTGTCACCATTTCTGAGTCTTCCAACTTGTACACCTCACAGTTATTCACAATACCTCCCTTATGCCCCTACATCAGCAGTTCCCAACCTTTTTGGCACCAGGGACCAGTTTCATGGAAGACAATTTTTCCATGGGGGTGGGGGGCCGGGGATGGAACGGTGGAGCTCTGTGACCTAGTCCCTAACAGACCACGTACTGGTACCAGTACCTCGGCCAAGGGGTTGGAGACCACAGCCTACATCACGTTAGTCCCAAATCAAGTCAATCTAGACCTCAAAACTGTTCTCCAATCTGATTTCTCAATTCTATTCACCCCCAACCCACTCCATACGCACACAACCTTAGTTCAGGTTCTCCCCTCTTGCTATGATCACAGCAATAGCCTCCCACTAGTTGGTCTGACACTCTCTTTCCATCCTTCAGCCCTTTCCTTTTCTTTAAAAATAATCAAATCTGATCAGATCACTTATCTGATGAAACTGACCTCCAAATGCCTAAGGAATAAAGTCCAAACTCCTTAACAGAAGACTTAAAATCTAATCCCAACCTACTTCCTCAGAATCCCTTTTTGTAATTCCCCACCTATTAGCACATACCCTATATTCTAACCTCCATGGAAAAAGAAAATAGAAAGGAAAAAAAAAAATGATAAAGAATGTGAAAAATTAGAGAACTGGAAGGCTTTTTTCCATTTACCATGTTTGCTCTATGCTGTTTAAAAATCAAAGCTAAGCTTCTTAAATTCTTCTGAAGCATATTCTTCAGAGTTCATGTTCCCTACAGATATCCCCAAATATCCCCAATTTTTCCAACCCCAAGTCTTTCTTTCTAATTTCAAGTGCAATATATGTACTATCTGGAGCACTTACTAAAACAACTTGGCAAAGGGTTTCTCTTCTTGTTTCTAAATGAAATATTTGGCAGGCTAATCACTCCATAGAACTAAACCTCCACATAATTTGACATTCAACATTTTACCAGAAATTTCTACTTTTTGGGTAAAAATCATTCTTTTCTTAAACTTTCTCAGTTCTACTAACAGTATTCCTTTCCATAGCCCTATCTCACAAAAATATAGATAAAATAAAATAAAGTAAGTCCCTAATGTTGATTTGACAAGATTTATTATGACATGATATGATATGATGGCGCACAGAGAAAACGAGTGTTATTGAGAAGCAGATACTGGACAGTGAATTCACCAATTAGTGACTTATTCTGCACATAAGCATTGCAACATGAAGAATTTTAAAAAGGAAAAGAAAAACAAGACTGCTAAATTTGTCAATGCCAAACATGCAATATGTTTACATTGATTAAAGTGATATAAATCCTCTGTACAAATGACCTGGCCTAACATGATGAAAGTGACGTGTAAATGTTATTTAAATAAAAACAAAAAAACTTAAATATGTAACTGAAGAAGCAGCTAATTTTTTATAGATGAAAAATTACTTAGAATAATAAGTGCCCTAAGCTCTAGATAAAGGCTTTCTGATCTATAAATATTAACTGTTATCTCTTCTAAAATGAGCCATCAAGTACCTTTTTGTTTTACTTTGCAATATCCAAGCTCAGCTTCAAGGAATAAAGTATAATAATTAGTGACTCAAATATAATTTATCAATTTGACAGCTTTTAAAGTATATGTAAGTCTTCTAAAAATCCCTCTTTGTAAAAATGATCTTTAAAAAGTGATTGCACCATTTTTGCCCCTAAAGAAAGCTTTCTAAGATATGAGTTTCCATGTACTTCACTCTAGAAATAACCTCTGCATGTAATAAAATTAGGAAATAGCTACAAAATTCTAAGGGTAACAATATTATTTAAGTCAGAAGGATCAGAGGATTAAAAATATATCAATAAACAACCAATGATAGGGAAGGCAGTCTTTGAAACATACGAAGGCCTGTGCAGTGGCTCACGCCTGTAATCCCAGCACTTTGGGAGGCCAAGGCAGGAGGATCACTTCAGCCCAGGAGTTTGAGACTAACCTGGGCAACCTAGGAAGATCTCATCTCTAAAAAAATTTAAAAATCAGCCAGGTGTAGTAGTGCACACCTGCAGTGCCAGCTACTTGGAAGAATGAGGCAGGAGGATTGCTTGAGCCCATGAGTTTGAGGTTATAGTGAGCTATGATCGCGCCACTGCACTCTAGCCTCAGTGACAGAGCAAGACACTGTCTCTAAAAAAAAATAAATAATAAAAATAAATAAATAAATAAATGAAACATATAAAAAAAATTCTCCAATCTGGACACCAAAAGTCTTGAAGAAGATCATGGTATCAAATGAAACAGGCAGACTTAACAGTAGCTAATTCCACTGAAAGTAAAGCTCATGAAAATATAAAAATATGAAATAAGTCAAATACAATGTATAGTGCACAAGTACACACATCATTAAAATCATAGGTACATGACTTGTAAAGAAAAGAATCTGAGTAATTCTGGGCATATATCAGATTTAAAAACAAAAATCAACATTCAAGACATATTTTAAAAGCATACACTCTCTTTTGTTTTCTCAGAAACAATGCTAAACACACACATGCATGTGTACATGAATCTAAATATCTAAAGATCCACATCCTCTTTGTTTCCAAAGATGCAAATCCAGAAAAATAGAGGAGGTGTCTATATCTGCTTTGTATATGTGGACATTTCCTCTTTATAAGACTAAAATTTTATAAAGTATGTTATAAATGAGTATTTTTCCAATAATTTACTTCAAAGCATACAAAAGTCCATTATCTAACACTTAAAGGATTATTGTTTGTGAAATACTTTATAAGAAAAAATTTATGACTACCAATAATTCCATTAAAGCAACAGGGTGCTATGATAAGATTAACATTTCTTATTTTAAAGTAAAAAGGAGATCTTCCAGTTAAACATCAGATATACATTTATCTTTACTTCTCATAGAAAATTACAATAAAATTAAAATAAGGGTATAAAAGTACATGAACAAACAAGGAAACAATAAATAAGACAGAATAATAGGAGATACATAATGCCAACAAATTTTCAGGGAATGAAAACAGGATAAAAGAGTGGTAACCAATTACCAGAGAAGAAAAAGCTGATACCTAAGGAAGAAACAAGTGGATCCATATCAGAAACTGGAGACAACTGGGGGTGGGGGGTGGGGGTAACCACACACAGTGAAGGGTGTGATAGAAGTAGAAGATTGGCTGATAGTCTATATAAGAGGCAGTTGGATCCCTAGGTCCCTCCCCAGCTTATGCAGGGGAGGGCCAAGTGACTGACTCTGTTATCTCAACATGGGACAGGTAGTTTAGTCCCTGAAGATATTAAATGACAGAACTCTTGGACTCTGGAACAATGGTTAATGCAAAGGGCTTTTATTGAGTAAATCTACATACTGAAAGCTGGAGCCCCAAAGACTATTCCTACATTCTGCTCCAGGAATGTTGGCAGCAAGTGTCTTACCTCAGAGGCAGCAGACTGTAGGATTCTTCTCTAGAAAAGATAGAGGGTTCCAGAAGGAAGACCTATAAAAACTGACATTCAGGATGCCCCAATGAAAGAATCAATTCTACTTGATTTTCCTATTGCTGAGATCACCAACCACCAAACTCTGGGTTCATACTCAAACTTTTAATTTGGTACTTTACTCTTAAACATGAATAGACAATAAAGACCGCCATTCACTTGAGGAAGACCTCCAACTGGAAAGAGTGTGACCAAAATAAACAGCAAAAATGAGCTCAGAAAAGACTAAGACAATACAGAGCAGAAGAAAATTAAAACACGTAGAATTAGTTTCATAACTGTGTCCACGAAATAAAAATAGCACTCTAAGAAAGGAACAATTAAAGAACAAAAAAAGTCTTCAAAATTTAAAGGTATGAAATCTATATTTTTCCCCAATTCATCATTAGAGCTGTAAACCAAAGAACTTCTCCACAAAAGGTCAGAGATAAAAAATTAGAGATAAAAAGTTATGAAAATCAGAGGATCAATCCAGAAGACCCAACAACAAATCAACAGGAATTCCAGAAAGAGAAAACAAAAGAAAGTGACAAAAGTGATCAAAGACATTAAACTAAACAAACAAAAAAACCTGCCTAGAAATGAGTAACATAAACTTATTACTGGATTGATGATAGATCCTACCAAGTGTCCAGCACAAGAATGGGGAAAAAAAGCCACCCCAGCGCATTTCACTGCAAAATTTCTGAACAGGGATAAAGAAGATCCTAAAAGGTTCCAAAGAGTAAAAAATCAGAAGTCAGAATAGCACCGAACCTCTCAATGACAAGAAAGGGGAAAATATTGGAAAATTTCTCTCAGATTTCCGAGAGAAAATTACTTTCCAACATGAACATCTATGTTATATTAGTTTCCTGTGGTTGTCATAACAAATTACCACAAACTAGGTAGCTTAAAATAACAGCAACCGACTCTCTCACAGTTCTAGAGGCCAAAAGTCCACAATCTGGCAAGGCCTTACTCTCTCTGGGGAATTTTACGGGAGAATCCATTCTTTGCTGCCACCTTCACTTTCTGGGGGTTGTCGGCATTCTTTGACTTGCAGCCACATCAGTCTATCCTACGCCCCGTGGCCACACTGCCTGCTCTGCTTCTGTCTGTCAAAGCTCTCCTATGTGTCTAAGTACACTAGTCACTGGACTTAGGGTCCACCTAGATAATTCAGGACTACTTGTTCATCTCAAGGTCATTAACTTAACTGCATCTGCAAAAACCCTTTTTCTAAATAAGGTACGTTCACAAGTCCCAGGAATTAGGACATGAATATATCATTTTGGGAGCCGTGTATCAGGCCAACGCATCAATAAAAAAATAAGAATGCCTATACTGTTTTCTCAGAAACCTACTCATAACTATGCCATCACCAAAATACAGGAGAAAGCCATGAGAAAAGATGACATTTAGTCCAAAAAAACAGAGGCTACTGCAAAGGAGAGAGGCAAAGGTGATTCCCAGTACAGGGATAAAGCAATGTTACAAAATGACAGCGCATAGCAGGTAAAGAACAACCAGTCTAGATTGCACCAGGAAACCACACAAGAAAGATACTACTGAGAAGGGTTTAGCAGTTCTTTGAAGAGTGTGGAAAGACTTTGGTGCATAAAAAACTAAGAAAAAAAAAGGCAAATGTTAACTCCAGGGAAAAAAAAATGACGAGAAAGTAAGTTAAAGAAAGTTAAATATTATTATTGTATACTACTTTGCTCAGTAGTGAACAATATTTACACTGAAGATTGACTTAGCCAAGAATTTTAATATACTGTGTTGGAAGGACAGAATGTGAGGAGGTATGAAAGTGAAGGGAAGTTAAAGTACTAATTCCTTATCTTTTGTAAAAGAAAATATCTAGTGTTGATAAAGAAATAGTATAAATATTACATAAGATATGGGGGTAAATACTGGAAGAAAGACCTAAGAGTTGAAAATGGTTACCTGGGGGTGAGGAGGCAAAACAAGGGGTAGAGAGGTATGGGAAAGAGCAGTGGTTACTTTATGTAATCATAAGTTCACTCTTGATATTGTGCTCCTATTGCTTTGATAACAAAATTTTAAAACTCTAATGCAGAAAAAAAGAAAAGATTTTGAGAGAAATGAATTGTTCAGGCCCTATCACAGTTAAGAAACATTTGTAACAATGTCTCAGTTTCATATACCTTGAAGAAATATGGAATTTCTAAGAAAATTCTTGAAAAAGCATTCTTTAAAATAAATCCCCAAGTCATGTGTTCATTAGGAGTAAAACAAAACAAAACCCAAAAAAATCCCACCAAAACTACTCCTACAAAAAAAATCCCACCAAAACCATGCTAACTATAGTGGACTCAACCTCTATAACCTATGTTGTATTATTACAATTCTATCCAGATTTATTTTAATACGAAACTCTCGGCTCTTCTTGTTTTTGGACATAAGACTTTAATATCACAACTATGAATTACATATATAACTAGGAAAAGGAATTAAAACCATTACAATGAAGATGTTTCCAAATTGGTATCCTGATAGATAGCTGCCAGTAAATCTAGTTTATATGTGGGTGGTCTCTAATTTTAGAGACTTCACAATATTAGGAGTGCTGGATTAAAAAAACCTGTGTTCTGAAAATCATTACAGCCCAGGAAAGGGACAACAAGCAATTTCCATAAGAGTTCTTTTGTCACACTGTATGATGAGGGAAGGAGCATCTATAAAGAAATGGCACACCAGTCATGGCACTAGGTCATGGTAAAATATGAGACAAAAAGGCAAATGTTATTGTCTACTTACTTAATATCTCCCTTTATACAGTTCATTAATCTATGATTCATTCCTGAATAGCGCTTCGGCACAATAAATGTATGCCCACCTTTGCCCCCCCTTCCCTTCAACTGTCTTAGAAGTCAACCTATTTCAAGTAACATACACAGATATATTGATTTATGCTCTAAATGAGTATTACCACAGTTACTCTGAAGGTCCCCCAACAAACAAGGATAGCCACTTAATTTCTATTTTATTGTAACTAGTGTAACTGATATTAATATGTAACCTAGACATACTAATCTAGAATTTGTACATTGTCAAGTTAATCTTGTTAACTTATTTCTTTGAAGTCACTTATCCATCTTAATTGTAAGACTTTAAAAAGACACAAGGATATCTGGTACAAATAGGCACTTAAATATTTTTACATCAGTAACTGATCCAATCACAAATAATACAGTACTTTTATAGTTATTCAGATGCGAACTAAAACACCATTTTTTAAAAGAGTTGGTTTTTCCATAAATATGAAATCAAAATGAAAATAAACATTTTTAAAAGAAAGAAATGTGTCAGGGTATCGGTGGCATGGGGCAGGTAGTTCTAGAAACAAATTACCTTTAGAGCAAAACCATTTTGGCTTGAGTATCAAGCAATTTTTGACCTTGTCCGAGATTAACACTATGACTGTGATCACTAAAGTAGAAAAAAAGAAAATCCAGGGCAAATGCAAATGATAAGAAGGAAAATTCAATGCCATTGTAAAGAATCTGTCATGCATTTTCGTAACTCATGAAAGAAATAATCCCATAGCAAAAATAAATGCTTCTCTAAAAAGTTATTTTGAAACCAACAGGAAAAAGAAAATACCAAATCTTACTTTCTCTCTTCCCACTAGTTCCTTCCCATCCAATGTTGCTGAATCTTTCTCCAGATCTTACAGTAAAATGTTACTAGAGAGAATACAGCCCATTTAAGGCTTTTTAACTTATAAAGTATAAATCCCCAAATATAGTTTTCATGTGTTTATGATTACTTCTGATAGATATTTTAAAATAGCAGCACTAGTGAGAACAATTATTATATAAATAGATTGGAAAACTTTCATCAAAATTCGGTAAAATGGCAACTTAATCAAGGAAATTGAAAAATACTCCAACCCTAGGCTAGCATGAAATTCCTAAATGCTCCTCTTGCCAGTTTCAACTGATTTCCCAAAATACAAACAAAAAATTTGTGACAGAAACTCTCATCTTCTGATTGATTAAAGTACTTTTTGTTGGCAACAGAAATCAAGCCATCAAATACAACTATGTACTTTGCTTTAATATTTTTTTTAAAAAAATAGCCCTTATGAGATTAAAGCACATTTCAAAACCTTTCACCTGGTACATTAAAAAGGAAACCAAAGTCCACAGGTCAAAAAGGCTGGAGAAGCAAAGTTATCATGCCGAAGACCACAGAAAATATTTACGTTCTTAATCTCCCAACCAGCCAAATATTACCAAAGCTGCCTTAATGCAAAGATGACTTTTTACCATCATTTCATAATGCTCTGACTCTTCATATTTTACAAGTTACATACCATCACAATTAGTTCTATGGGAGAAGTCTCAAATTAAAGCTGTGGCTCTCACTTAGGCTTCTATTCTCCAAAATGCACAAATGGTAGGATTTCAGATAGGAGAGATGCAAGCCCCATCTCTAAAAAATTTATCTGAATCTATTTGATTCCTGAGTTCTAACAGCAGGGGTATGATACCCATAATTGGCAACTTCCATACTGAGTAAATCATCATGAAACTAAAGAATCCAAACTTTTAAATTAGGCTGTGGGTATGTAGGAATTTTAATAAAATCTGAAAAAGAACTGTAATCCTATAGTGTGCTTTTCCATCTCAAAACACTTGTTTAAGAGCTGAAAAGTCTGATACACTGAATCCTATATAAAAGTCTTACCTGTTTAGCTTTTGGTTTCTTCCCAGTTGAACTTGTCTCATTTGTACTTCCGTCCATTCCTCTCAAAACACTGATGAAATCTTTCTTGGAAACAGCTGATATCAACTTAGCACGCTTTCTAATAGAGTTTCCAGCTTCTTTAACCTTTTCATCAACATTCTTTTGATGTTTCTGAACAGCATTAAATAATTGCACCACACCCCTATAGAATATAAAACAACCAGAACAATGTAATTAAGTAACAATTACACTAGAATACAAACTCTGAGGATAGGAACAATGTATTTTCACTGCTAGAAAGAGGCAAGCACTTAACAGACACTCAAATGAAAGAACTGGATCAATGATTAAATAAATCTAAAAAATGAACATATATTTCAATAAATAAATATAAATTTCTGAATAGAGAATAAATAAATGTGGATTGGCATTTTTTTAACAGCTTTGGTCTTTCTAAATCAACTTTTGTGCAATTAAAACTGAAAATTACTTTTAACGCAAATATCTATTTCTCAGAATGTAATTATATAATGGTTAAATGCATTACAGTGTAACAGAAAGAACACAGCCTTTATAGTTAGCTGTCTAAGCATCTGACTATAGGAAAGATTTTCTGGATCTCAAGTTCATCCGTAAGTTAGAAAAATAATGTCTGAGTAGCTTAAAAAGTACTCAGCTTATATTATCTGCAACTTTTGTGTTATGAAACTAATTTTAAAATCCTACTTTGAAACGTATTTATTTAAAAACTCTGTTCTGTAGTTAAGTTCATGCCAGGATAAATTCTGATGATTAAGACTACCAGCATCCAATACAGGAGCCACACGTGGCCAGTGAGAACTTGAAATGTGTCTGGTTTAAACTGCCATGTGCTGTAAATGAAAATACACAGGATTTCAAAGACTTAGTATGAAAAAGAGAATTTTTAAATCTCATTACTGTTTTACATTGATTGTATGTTGAAATAATATTTTTAATATTTTGAGTTAAATAAAATGTATTATTGAAATTAATTTCACCACTTTCATTTTTCTTTTCTCAATGTGGCTACAAGAAAATTTTAAATTACATACGTGTCTCACATTCTACTTCTACTGGACAGGGCTGATTTACGCCATCAAGATCCCTTCCAACTCTAAAATTCTATAATCTGTGAATTCTCTTCCTGTAATAATTGCTGGAAGAGGCAAGCCACCATGGCCCCTGAACATTCCTGCACATTCTTGCTGGGTTTTTCAAAAATGAAAGGCCCTGACTGCTCTTTATCCAAGCCATTTCTCAGGGTTGTATTTGCAGTAAGCCTCCTTGAGGGATGAAGTAACGTCTCCCCCAGACAAAGAGCAGGCTTGTTACCAATCACTATAAAAGCAAAAGATTCCCAAGCCCAGTGCTCCTCTCCTGTATCACAAGCCACTGTACATGCAGGTATCCATCCAGGGCACCTGCATTTCCCCTGTGGGACAAAGGGAACCAGTGAGAATGTGAAGTTCTAGTTACTGCTTTTGCCATGAATAATAAAGTCCTTTATCTTTGTTCCAGAAGTATTTTGTCCTCTACCAGCATCCAAGAAACTTTAACAGGCTAGCTTACTAGCTTTTAAGGAAAGTAAAATTCCAGACCCTTCACAGCAGTGCCAAGACAAGGCAGGTGAGGTGCCCATGCTACAAAATTTAAGGCGGCACACACTCACTCACTCTCATGGGCTGATCCTGCACTTTTCTAATTCCTTTATATGTATTAATTCATTTAATTCTCAGAGAAACCCTATAGGCTAGGTATGATATTATCCTCTTTTTTCAGATAAACTGAGACACAAAGAAATGTAATATGCCCAAGGACACACAGCTAGTAAGTCAATGCTGGAATTTGAACCTAGCAGTCTGGCTCTATCACCAATGTCCTCAATCACCACACCACACTGTATCACTGTATAACACCTAGATGGATTAGAAAATGATGAAAATAATTTAGGTAACTAAGAATTTAAAAGTAATTCCATTAAATATAATTGCTACATTCTTTAAGTAGCAGCCCAAATATTATCTCCTCTGCACTGCCTTCTCCAACTCCGCCAGACAATCTCCTCTTGTATGTTCCCAACACACTGGACATACTTCTCTGTAATTCCTACAGGTAGGTGGGCAAGGACCACCCAGCAGCCACCATATCCTGTTTATCTTCGCACAGAGGGCATCAAATAAATGTTTGGTGCCAACAACAACAACAACAACAAAAAAAAACCCAGAGTGAAAGGACAGCATGAAGCTCTATAATGTGTAATGCCATAAATATAATGCAAGATAACAAAACTCATCAAGTGCCATAAATTTAGACAACCATCATAAGAGAAATGCAGTAAGAGGTCTGATTACACAGTTCTTGTGACTATAAAAACAAGATGATCTGACATAGGTTCATACCAAATACACACTTAGCACATTATATTCTTGCCTCATGAGACCTGCAAAATCTTTGGTTGAATTCAGTGTTGAATAAGGCAGGCCTAGATATATATGACTTGGCTCTGAGACAGCTAAGCTTACGAATCAAATCTGGTCAAAAATAGATCACCATCAAAGCTTTACAATATTTATTTTTTAAAGGGCAAAAACACTGCCATACCTCGTTGCAATTCTCTGAAGATTTCTCTCAGTTTCTTTGTCTTTGACAACATCTGGCTTTACTCTGCGCATCATTTCCCACTCCAGCCTCTTATCACGCTGTGTTATAAATATTGTTATGTGAAAGAATATTAGATATTTTTAAAAGTGCAGCAAACATTGATATGATACTCTGTGAAAGGACAAAGGTAATAAATCATTCTGGCTTAGTTTGTCATAGGGCCTTTAAAAAACCGCAGTTTTAGGGGTTCAGCTCAGGGAGCCTGTGGTTAGCACTCAGTGTGTCATGTGAGAGGCATGAAGTGAGTTTCTGTCAAGCTCTCTGACAGCAGGGTCCTGGAGAGCTGCCAGCATATTCAGCCAGGCAGTACAAGGGAGGGTGTGAGAGAGCCACATGCCTGATGTGCCACTGCCAGATCATCAGAGGAAAGCATAAGGAAGACTCCAAACTACCCTCTCTGGTAATTATAAGTTTAAACACTGTTTATCTTTATTTTCAGAAAGCGACTTCCTCAGCAGTCAGAATTATTAAGAAATTCTGTCAGCTTTCAAAAGAACAGAATCATATCCAGATATTTATACAATGACTATTTCTCTTTGCACAAAATCATTTAAATCCATTTCTCCTCTAGCAGCACACCCGACCAATATTCTTACCATCTATGGCGTATCAGCTGCAAACTATAGCAAATTGATTCTCTGCTATTGTGCAGAAGTAGAAGGGGAGCTGGGAAATAAGGAAATCCCACAGACAACATAATTTAGTTTAAAGTTGTCTTTGAGTAGTATTCTGGCCCCAGGAATCTGATTTGATAATAATACATTGCTTGTTCAGGTCTCCTTCTCAGGTCAACGTTTAACCAAATATCAAATATAATGATACCATGAACTAATCACCAAAAAGCTAGCAAGCATCAAAACCATCAAAACCAGTAATAAAGACCAGTGAAAAAAATGTTGTCTTTTATCTGTTTTCTCCATTCATCTCTCATTTTGTATTAATGAAAATGTCTAATCACTGTAAAACCAAACTCCTGCTCTCACTATAAGGATGAGCCTTATTTTGCTTAGATAATTAAAAAGGGAACAGGCTCAATGGAGTAACTTCAACTAAGTTTCTGGACATAACCTTGGTTATCCACCCCCACATAAAAAGCAAATTAAAAACTGGAATGTTAATTGGACAAACTGCAAGGAATAATTTGGTAAAGATAAGAACTAAACTGGACAATCTAATCTACAAGACAACTAGTAGGACACACCTGTTTTCTCTTCTCTAGTCTTTCTTGCTTTAACTTTTCTTTTTCCTTTTCCAGCTCTTTGTTTTTGACCAGAATGGTGGGTTTACTTTTAGGAATTTTTTTGTTAAGAATTTTAGCCATGGCATATGCCCAGCCCATATTAGTCTCAACACTGGATTCTGCAGTATTTTCATTTTCATTATAGGGTTCAACATCATCTTCGTTGTCAGCTTCTATTGCTTCATCATCAGAAAAAAAGTGATCCTTTTCCAATCCACAGCTTCCTATAGAACCTAAGAGTAAAAACAAATTAAACTTTAATACTCTATGTAGAGGTTGCCGAGACTACAGCCAGACCCCAGGGACCCTTCATGAAGCTCCACCTGTCTCCATTCTTGTAAAGGAGGACTTTTCCGAGTCCCACAGCTTCAGTAATGGTGGAGAACCATCTATCCCATTGCCATCAGCCCCTAGACCTGGCCCACCCACATTCACAGGGGAAGTCACAGAGGCTTCAAGACCCAGGACCTAGGCCACAGAAACAAATCCAACAGCCTCTGCCATATCCCTGTTGTCAAAGTGGTGACAGATGCTGACATGGGGTCACTGCAGGGTATATTCAAGAACAAGGACCATAATTGTGTCATTAAACCACTTGAAGAGACCAATAAAGAATGCTATAAACAAATACCAAAAAACTTCATTAAGAAAATGGTACAGTATTATCAGAATAACTCTTCTAAGGGATTTGGCCCAGATATTTAAAATTCCAAAAAAAAACTAAAAACCAGCCTAATTTTAAAGAATTTGCATATAAGATTATAAAACTAGTCATTTTAACATTTTTGAAAAAAAATTATCTAATGATGTGCCCAAGATACCAAAGATTCAATTGTACTGCTGGGTAACTGAATGAAAATACCAAGTTCTGAGTTGAAGATGCAAATTTGTAAGTGTACGGTTGAGTTTTATCATGCAGAACCACCAAAAAAAAGCACATACAGGGTACCAGGAAACTAGTTCACCATTTAAAATCCAAATGGCTGGGGTCAGAGGACTAACAGAACAACAGTCCGGGTGGTACCTTTGCTTGAAAGCCAACTTGCTGAGCAGCTCTTTAAGCTTTGCATCCTTTCTTAACTCCTGAAGTTAATCATGCTTTAACAATGAGAGCACAGGCAGCCAGCACAGCTATGTGGCGTCTATACACTCCAGAGCCCTCTGGAGAGCTTCTGTTCTTCAGAAACCTTTAGAACTTATTAGGAAATACTTCAAAGGAGAAAATCTTCCAACAGCTTAGTAACATGGAATGTTTTTTAATAAGCAGAAGAAGAGTTAACAAGGAAGGCAGCGAAAAAGTTAACACAGAAAATGAAAACTTGGTGATACACAAACAGCTGCCACTTAGCAGTAATGTCTTTAGGTAACAAATGTGCCCTTCTTGGTTGACTCCAGAACTAGTTAAATCTCAAAGATTACAGAAAATTCCATTACCTCAAAGTTTTCCTATCAAGATACCTCTACTAAGTAGTAATTTAAGTAATCTTTTAAATATTAACATTCTTACATTAAGATAAAATATTACTTAAAGTAACACTAAAAGAAGAAGAAAAAGGCCTAGGCATAAGAAGGTTTCCTGCTGTTCCTGTAATTCAATTCTAGTCCTCCCAGAATCCAAATCAGAACATTCACCTAAACGTATAGGATTGAAAAGCAATCCATAGCCCAAAAGCACTACAGCATCTCAGCGAGTCTGCTCTGGCTCCATCTACCCTGACCAAACCATCAGAACCATAACCACTGCTTCTACCTTCTGAGAAGTCTACTGATTGATTCTTGTTGTTACTTCAGAATTATCTGTTCTTCAACTCCAAGCCTCGGTTTCTTTTTTAAATAATTTCAATAAAATGTGCATGTTTTGCTTTTAAATATCCTCTCATCCCTTTTATGTCAGCCTGTTGCTATGTTCTTGTTGCTTGTTCCCTTCCAAAGAAAATGGAAGAGAATGCAGTCAGCTTTTACCTTCTGAGTGATCCCTTCTCATCACATGACTTTCAGCCATGAATCAAGAAAGAACTGCTGAAAAGACCTGACTTTTAGCTAGTGATTATAATACTTGCAAATTTGGGTATTACTTTTGCATAATACCTTTTCTTAGGTGCTGAAAATTCATGAAATGAAATGGATGTATTTCAAATAAAAATTTGTAACAAGTTAGAAAATAGCAAATAAAAACATACCTATATAAAAACAGACCTCCAGCATGAGTCAAAATGAAGTATCTTCAAAAAATTAACTGAACATTAATAAAAAAAAAAAAAAACTTCACATTTTTAAAAAGCCTAATCTTAAAGTATAGCATGTCAATGGTATGAAAAAATATTGAAGGAAATGTTAAAAGCAACAAATCACTTATAATTCTATCATACTAATGGAGCTGCATAGTTCTTAATAAAGAGAAATAATTTTTAAAGATAAAAACATTAATTTGAAGCTTTTTCTAGATCCTATATGCTGGGTCAATTTAAGAAATCAGAAGACATTCATGACTCTAGGCTTTGACATACAAATACAGGTGATATATAAGAACTTTATCATACCCACAATATTTTTAAAAACTTTTCCCCAAGAAGCATCTCCTAGGACTAGTATTCCCTTGAAAGTATACTGAGAAACAAAGCTTGGAGAATGTAGTTAGCTGAAAAATAAATATATTGTATTAATATTATATATGTTTTATTCCTCAGAGTCAGTGGCACTACACAGATGCCAATAACAAACAATTCTTGAGAAAAATGCTGCCTCTAGTAAGCATTTATCTAAATGTAAAGAGGCAAGATGGCTTAAAAGTTTGTGTCAATGAAAAATATCTAGGTGATGAAAAGCAGAAAAATCTTTACCAGCTCCTGGTAAAATGTCACAACTACAACACTGACATCTAGTGTTTTGTCATGATGTATTCACAAATTTCATGTTTTTCAACTGCACTATAAAGGCAACTAAAACACTTGATGATTGTGTGAGCCACTCCAACTCTCCACTTCAAAACCCTGGCTGTTTTTCTTTGGCGCATTTCTTACCCACTTTGACTGCCACAACATGCATATTATGGACACACAATAAATCCGTGAAAAGTTTTATAGCACCATTTTATACAACCTACACTCACCCACCCATAAAAAAAAAAATCCAGAAGAAGTCCCTAAAGTCATAGTTTTTATTTTATTATTTTTTTAAAGAAGCTCTTGAGATATTAAGGACATTGAAAACCAAGTAGTGGGGAGGGTTGGGGGGGGTGAGGGATAAAAACTTACCTATTGGATATAATGAACACTTTTCTGGTGATGGGCACACTAAAAGCCCTGACTTCAGCATTATACAATGTACCCATGTAACAAAAACATTTGTACCCCCTTAATATTTTGAAATTTAAAAAAAAATTTTAAAAAAAGAAGCTCTAGCTCAGAGGTTTTTATTCAGGCATTCACTGCTAATGGAAATGATGACGTTTTATATAAATAAATTAAAAATGCCAATATAATGAGGTCTCCCAGCATACTAAAAAACAGGATTTATTTCTAGGATACCAAAGATTATCACTATGCAAACCAGAAAACAGAACTGATTCCTAAAAATTTACTGCATCCTACTGAGATTTTTTTCAAATTTTCCACTAACTGATCTTTAACAGAAGTAAAGTAGATACATCAAGGGGTCTAATCTCATAGATGGAAATCACCAGACAAGTAAAAATATCCTTTGAAGTCCTGTGTGTTATCTTAAACATTAATTTTGCATTCTACTTTAAAAATCTGGAAATTAAGGAAGGTCTACAGAGGATGCATACTGAAGTAATGACTAAAAGTTCCAGTCACGGCAATGTTCTCTATCAGAGCTGCCCAGTAGCCACCAGCCACAAGAACCTATTGAGCCCTTCAAATGTGACTAGCATGACTGAGGAACTAAATTTTTATTTTATTTTATTTTAATTACCTTAATTTTAAATAGTCACATGTGGCTAGTGGCTACCATATTGAACACGGCAGGGTTAGACCTCTGAAGTACCAAGGTAGACAAAAGGCATTTCTTATCGTCTGCTGCATTTTTCCCAAACCACCAGCTCCCTTTCAAACTTGCCATCTGTCCCTGATCCCAGATAAGTATGGTTAGCTGCTGGCAGGGAAATGAGCTGTTTTTCTTAGCCTTTGGAACTGGGATAAAGTTTTAAGAAGAATCACAGTCCCTCAACATTTACTGAGCATCCATGAACGATGGGCAAGGAAGGAAAAAATGAAAAATCTAAACCTAGGTTTCTTTCCCTGAAGAACTCAAGAGTTTAGTAGGGTAGATATATCCCACAACCAACTGCAATAAAATTTGTAAGTGTTCTTTAAAAAAAACAATGAAGAAAGAAAGGGTGACTGTTTGGGGGTATCTGGGATGGGTTAGCGAAAGTTTTACAAAGATGATATTCAGTTGTTTCTTAAAGGGCAAAGCAAGAGTTTAAATGATAAGAGAAGGGAAGAGGCTGAGAAAGTAGGATTCCACAATCCAGGCCAACTGATCGGGGGCAAGATCACTGAACCTAGAACCAAACACATCTGATGATCTGAGTCAGTGCTCTGCAGGAAAATAAAAATTACTATTGTAAGCGTATTATTACTGGCATTCCAGGCAGAAGAAATCAGTGTGTCCAAAGGCATAGGACTGTTAAGGAAAATGAGATATTTATAAAACGAAAAGAAGCTGACATTGACTGAAACAGGGAGATTTGAAGGTTGGATGGTAAAAATTGGGCCTAAAAAAGCAAGGTTGGGGATTTTGCAAAAATCCAATACATGATCCAAGAAATGAACATTAACCCCAAAATTAAAAGCAAGTAGTTTAAAAGTTCTCACTCCAGGTGTGTGTTTCCAGTAAGAGGTAGAACTGCTGGCGGGTTTTTTTTTTTCCCCTCTTAGCAGGTATCTTAACTTTTAAAAATATTCTCTATTGGATTAAGAAGGTTTTTCTTTTAAAAGTAAATACCACCTGAAAGCATTAAGCCTGTTGGTTAACCTTTAACTTACTTCACACCATTAGAATTTACCCTAAATCAAACAGAATTCCTCATAAAAACCTGACTGAGATCAGCAGTAGTGGTTTAGAGTATGCACAGAATTCTGGTTGCCTGGGTTCAATGGCAATCTCAACTCCAGACACAAATCTAAGTGGCTTTTCTGAAGTTGTCTAAGATCTCTGCCTTAGTTTCCTCATCTGTAAAAATGGGGAAAAAACCGCACCTACACTTCACTGGGGTTTTTTGATAACTGAGTTATATATAAATTTCGTAAAAGAGTGCCTAGCCCATAGTAAGCATCATTTGTGGATTACACACCACACACACAAACACATGCATGCACACATGCAGATATACACTCACATACAATAAGAATTTTTATGTGGCTGTGGTAGAGAAGAAGGAAGGAACAAGGAAGAAATACCTCTGGTATTTGTTAATACTTGTGAAGTGTTGAATGAGAAGCTTTAGATGACCAGAAAGTCATGGCATAGGGGTTAAGAGCTCAGCTTATAGAATTAAACAGACTTGGCATTAGGTCCTGATTCTAGTACTTTCTAACAGCAAAGTCTTGGGCAAGTTGCCTAATCCTGCTGTGCCTCATTGTATTAGTAAAATTGGGATTAAAAACACTACCTATCACACTGGGTTGTAACAACAATTAAATGAGATACATGAAAAGTGCTTAGCACAGATCTGGCACAATGGAAGGCACTAAATAAATGATAGTCAGTGACCAGAAGACAGACAAAGATCCTGAGAACCTGGGGGACAGAGCAGGGGAGAATCCCAAAAGCTTAAAAAAAGGTACCAAAAAATAGAGAGGAAATGAATTTCACTTCCACTATAATTCTGACTAAGGTCTTGGTTATAGTCTATAACCCATGTGTCAGGGAAGCATCATCTTGATTCCCTAGCAAGCTAACTTTTACTTCATTTCACAAGTGGTCAATGTCTCTGTCCTACAACTTTTTCAAAGTACTTTAAAATAATGATAACACTAACTAGCTAACGTGTTTAGAGCTAGGTACTATTTATAGCACTTTTTATGCATTATCATTTCACAACACTTCTGTGAGTTGCATTTATTATTCCGTTTACACAGGTGATGATTCTGAAGCTTAGAAAAGTTAAAAACATGCCCAAAGTCACAAAGGCAAAGCTAATGGGACTGCTGGATTTCTGAGACACTACAAAGCTTTGAAGCAAAGATTTAATTCAAACTAATGTGTACTGAACTAACGTGGCAGCAATTCATTAAATATTTTAAAACACAGTTTAATAAAGCTTGAATTAAAAAGGAATTCCTATCTAAGCCTCAGTTAGCCAGAACTGTCCACTCCCCATCCCCATTCTGATTTTACCTAAGCATACATATCCTCCATTATTCAAGGCTCTATAAAACTACTGCTCCCCATTCAGTTGTAAATTATCTGTTCTGCTCATGTCACATGGTCTTTCCTGACAATTATTACTAAATTTAGAATATTCAAAATTGATGCTTTGAAACTTTTTAAAAAGCACTTACCTTTGAAAAAAATGAAGTCAGCCCAGATTTCCATAAAAATAACCAAAAATAAAATGAAAGTGCTACCATGGGAAAACATTGTCAGCTGTGATTACATGTGCTATCTGGGCAAGCCAAAGCAGATAGAGCCTGGAAGTGGTCTGTTTCCTGAGTCTGTCCTATAAATTGCTAAACCACTCAAGTAGGGCTATGATATACTTCATTTCTTAGGCATGTTCCTTTGCTATTTTAAGTAACTTAAATGATGAAGGAGGCTATAAGCTACAGTTTGATAAAAAGCACATTTATCTGCTAGGTTATTATATCTTAAATATAGCTTTGTACTTTATCAAAAATGAAGGGGTATCTCCTAGGGCCTTCTAAACTGGATTGTTATCAAGTCTTGTGTTAGAAGTAGATGGCCATTTTTCATTTATGTGACCAGGACAATTCAGACTTTTTAACTGTCCAGAAAACCTGAAATGATCCTCCCTACTATTTTATAGTCATGTGGGCACACTGGGCGGGGGAGGGGGTTGTCAATCAGATCATGGCATTGGATAACAACCAAGGCTTTTTTCACCTGGGTTGATTTACTGACCACAGACACTTTTTTCCCTCTAAGACTACAAGCTTAAGAATCTAGTTAGCATTGTGTCTAAACCTCTAACAATGTATCAATTCAATAAATCTGAGTACTTCAAGGATAACTAAGAGGCAGAAGCTATCATTTTTCCCTTTATAATACTGCATATCATCAATCACTGTTTTAATTTTTTCACCTGAGGTGATTTACTGACGAGAGAGGCTTTTTTTTTATTTTTAAGACTACAAGCTTAGGAACCAAGTATACCTTGTATCTAAACCACCAACAAGATATCCAGTCAATAAATCTGAGTAGTTCATGTATAACTCAGGTAGAGGTGTCATCCTCCCCTCTATAATGCTTGTCATTTACATATTACTTAACATACAGACTGCAGCATTTTACCTTTCATATATCTATAATTCATGATCACCTGTGATTTTGCTAACTATGACCAAATTTCAAATCCTACTGGAGTGTTACAATTTACCAAAAAATCAGCCTGAGTCATTTTGCTATCACTCAAGTTCAAATTATATACAACTGTTAATTTTACCCTCAGTGATAATGTGGTATAAGAGAAGAGTATAAAAAAAAAAATCACATTGAGAAGTTTCCAATTTATTCATTGAATAAATGGATATTGAGTACTACACAATGAATCAGGCTCTATGCCAAAATCTGAGGTACAGCTGTCACCAAAGCTGACGAGGTCTTTGCCCTCACAGCAGAATTTAGGAAACTTCGGCAAAGTGTAACGAACAATAATTAAGAGTTCTGCACTGATAAAGGCACAATTTTCTACCTTTCTTATATAATGTGTCAAAAAAAATTAAAGCAGGAGATGAAAAATAAAGTTCAAACAACACATGGGTTATACCTGTGTGTTTATTTGCTAAGGGTGAATAAAGCAACACTATGCCTTCTTGTTTCAGCCTTCATACTGTAAACAGATGGCCTTCCCACCACAGTAGTGCCACGTTTCACATTTTGGTGCATTTTCTTGATGATTTCACTGTTTAAAATAATCCCCAAGCATAGTGCTGAAGTGCTATCTAGTGTCCCTACACACAAGAAGGCTGTGATGAGCCTTACAGAGAAAATATATGTGTTAGATAAGCTTTGTTCAGGCACAAGTTAAATTTTTGGCCATAAGTTCAATGTTAATGAATCAGCAATATATACTAAATGTCTTTAAACAGAAACACACATAAAACAAGGTTATATATTGATAAGCTGACAAAAATGTTTTGGCCAGAAGCTCACAGGAGCCTAACCCTGTATTTCCCCTAAAAGCAATGGTTCAGTATTTACCAATTCAGTGTTTTCTGTGACTTCATAGAACATTACCATAAATAGTGAGAATTGACTGTAAATTCATAAATTGAGAGTAAACATTTAGAAACTTTCATAGCAACTTGATATTACTGTGATGTCCAGGTATGTGGTCATGTTTCTGGTCATTCTTTTTTATTGATTTTTAAAAATATCTGTCTATGACAAATTGGAAACTAAAAAATAACCAAAAGTGGTCCTTCAACAGTAGTTTAAGAAGCAATGCCTAGAGGACATATTGCCGGAAGTAGGGCTGCATTGACACGGAGAACACATAGATCCTTACATACTAACATAAACAAAAGAGATGTAGGCAAGAACTAAGGTGGTGGCAATAGAAGAAATGGATTAATTAAACCAGACAGATATGGAAGCAAAGGGAAGAGTAAAGGATTACACTTGCATTGCTGGCTTGGGCAGAGGGTGGTGTCATTCTTAGAGATAGAAGCAGCTTCTAGAAAGGAAATTATAAATTGCTTTGCAAATATTGAGTTTGAGGTGTCTATGGAACAACTAAGCAGAGAATCAACAGTTGTCAAAACCATTATCATTACTTGCACACATTTTATTGTGGAAAAATAAAAATAAATCATTATCATTGATCTTGAATTTTACCACAAATACATCATTAAATGATTAGATTATGAAGCGAGGAGGGTGGAATAACAGATAGCATCTTGTCTCCATGGATGTAACACTTTTCTACTAGGAGGCATTATGATATAATGGAAACAGTATTTCCAAGCTTGTTTTCTCATCTGTAAAACAGAAATCCCATCAGCTACCCTGCAGGGTTACTGAAGTTACTCAAATCTCTTTTCTGGAGCTCCACCTTACCAACACCACTGTTACCAAAGGTTGGAAAGCTTATTCGGCAACAAAGAAATGGGACTAGCAGTTTTGTTAGATCAGAAGAGACATCATCATCATTTAATACTAATATTTATGAGTGGGTACCATGTGCCAAACATTAAATGCTTTACACATACGAACTCATTAAATCTTCACAACAATCCTGTGGTGGACATTATTATCACCCTCATTTTATAGATGAGAAAATTGAAGCAGGTCACAGTAAATAGCAAATCACTCCAAAAGGTAGTACAAACACCAGTGCTTCTCATACAATTGAGTGAACATGGGAATTTGTTTCTAGAAATAATATATGGATTTCAAGAGGAAGGAAAGAAGGAGGGAAGGAGAAAAGGAAGAAAGGAAAACTATGGTTGTAAGTATTGGAAGGAGGGCTATAGAAACCTGAACACAAAAATACCCCTTAGCGATGAAACCTTCTTGAGTGGGAGAAAAGTTTATCTCAATACCAAGGTCTCCTTGATCCCAATCCTTTCTTTCTTCAGATTCTATGCCCTGCCCTTTCACTTTCTGGACAGCTTTTTGATTATCTATGTCCTCCTGGTTCCTCAGCCATATCAGGGTAGTGGTCAAAAGTGCAGGCTGTATAGCCAAACTTCAAAAATAGTCATGTTACATATCAACTTGCTTATCAAGTTCTTAAATGTAAAATGAGAATAATAGTAGTACCTATCTCATTGAGTTGTCAGAATTAATTCAAGTCATACATATAAGAAACTCAAAACAGTACCTGGCACATAGAAAAACCCCAAAAATACAACTATTATTATTATTATCCAGTTCCTCTAACAGTATAGTATACCGCAAATTTATATGAAAGTTGGTTGTTTGGAATATTGAATACTTTCTTACTGCAAAATATTTCATGTGGGGTCCTTCTGTCTTCACTGTCCTGTCCCAGTGCAGGCCCTAACATAGAGTTTTACAATTGACTACTAACTGTTCTGGAACTCTATGGCAGTCACCATACATCCAGCAGTAATATTTATAAAGGTCTATTACTCTCTTGCTTAAAAGTTCTCAATAGCTCCCTGCTGCCTGCAAACACACAAGGCCCTTTACAACCTGCCTTTAACCTTTGTTCCCAGTTTCACTTCTAGTCAGTTCTCTGAACCAGCTAGAGCCATAGCAGATGATTCACTTTGTCTGAAATAGGCCATGAATTTTAAGAGACTGCAAGGCACTGTGTATGCTTTTCCCTATGTCTGAGAAAATTGTCCTCCCCACCTACAGGCCTAGAAAACTATCCATCCATCTAAGACCTAGATAAAATGCTACCTTATTCATATATCCAACAAGAAAATTTACTAAATACCAAAATGCGCAAGGAAGACCCTATGAAAATAAAGATAAACAAGACATAGTTCCAGCATTTGGGGAACTTATAAGGAGAGAGATATGTTAAAACATAATAATAATATAGTATACTATCAGTAGTATGTATAACATAGAAGGAAACAATGCCTAGCCTAGGCGTGGTTCCATAGGATATGGATTTCTCTGTCTCCATCCTCACCATTCCTAAATTAGACCATGATCTTGATAACTACCTTTTAATAATACTCAATATATTGTATTACAGTCCCATGTTTAATATATGTCTTCCCTAAAAGTGAAATTCTAAGGCCAGAATTTATTCATCCTTTGGATCCTCCACACCTAGAGGGTGACTGGAACATAAGGGAACATAACAATTGTTCATTGAACTGAACTGGGTAATTAGGTTTCCATATCAACCAAAAGCCTTCTCAACCTAAAATGTAACTGACCTATAATAGCAAGAGAACCTTAAACCTAACCAATATTTATAATAATGCATTGAGAACTGAAAACATTTCCTCCTTGGAATTATCTAGTACTTGAATAGAGAAATCCAATTTCCACCTGGGCGAAGTGGCTCACGCCTGTAATCCTAGCACACTGGGCCCAGGCGGGAGGATAGCTTGAAGTTAAGAGTTCCAGACCAGCCTGAGCAAGAATGTAGACCCCGTCTCTATTAAAAATAGAAAAAATTAGCTGGGATGGTAAGCGCCTGTAGTCCCAGCTACTCCTTGGGAGGCTGAGGCAGGAGGATAGCTTGAGCCCAGGAGTTTGAAGTTGCTGTGAGCTAGGCTAACGCTTGCTAACCTGGCAACAGAGCAAGACTCTGTCCCAGAAAAAAAATAAAGAAATCCAATTTCCACCCAAATTTGTAAGCAGTACTGACATTTTGCTACAAATGTAGTAGTTTTTCCTTCTTGGATAACACTGCTTTGAACTAGTCTACTGAGTTTTTAAAAAACTGTCAGAACCAGAAGTTCTAATTCCTAATCAACAAATTGCTTGTTTTCCTTAACTCCTTTGTCAGGGGATGAGGACGGTAACAACCTAGGGACTGCAGCAGCATGTGACAGTTTCTTCTCAGTCCTGGAAGTCTAGGTTCATTCATTCATTTACTGTCAAAGACCCACTATGCAACAGGCACTGGGGATACAGCAGTCTCTACTTTTATGGAATTTATATTACAGTTGGGAGAGACATACAGCAAATACATGTCAGATGGTTTGAGAAGTGCTAAGAAAAAATAAAGCTGGGTAATAAGTCAAAAAGCAAAGGCAGGAAAGCAAAGAGAAGGGTAGTGGTTGTACATTAGATAGGGTGGTCAGGGACCAGTCTCTCTGATAAGACCCTGGACCAGAGGCTGAAGGAAGTGAGGGAGAGAGAGAATGCAAGAATCTGAAGAGTATTCTAGGCTGTGAAGCAGAAACCCTGGTGTGGGAGTATGTTTGATGTGTTAAACAAACCCCAAGGATATCAATATGGCTGGATTACAATTCGTAGTTAGTGAGGGGCAGACTGACAGATGATGAGAGCGACAACCTGAGGCCAATCATACAGGCCAAGGATTGTGGATGTTATACTAAGATGAGAAACCACTGGATCATCTCAAGCAGATAACTGACATGACGAGACACACATTATAAAAGAACAGCTCTGTTTTGTGGGTATCAGCTAGTACAAAGGAGCAATATCTGAGCAATAGCAAGTCAGGGATCGCCTGCAATTTCCTGTAACTTAAGTTGGTGCCAAGAATGATGGTAAAGAGGAGCAGCATGGACACATAATGGTTGAAGGCCTCAAAATATGTCCTTCATTCCTTTCATTATCAAGCGTCCCTGAAAGAGACAGTTATCAAATGCTTTTATTTATTCCACTTTAACTACCTAACTCTTCTTTCATTCACTACTATTCAGTCTGTAAAACACACGCACGCACCCACCGCATACAAAAAAAGTCATGTCCACCACCCTTCTTCCTCTTACCTCTTTTAACCTTTTGCTCCTCGCTCCCTGTGAGACCCATCCCACTCCCGGAACTTCAAATACCCCCTTCCCTTCATCCTTTGCTATGGTAAGTTTCTCGGTAGGAGCAGCTATTTCCCCCGTTTTCATTAATAACGGCGACCCTGAAAATACGTCGTGCCAAGATAAAACCCAGGAGGCTAGCAGCAAATGCAGTCGCAACCCCTGCTTCCCGCGAACTCAGCCCGGCCTTCCTCCCGGACGCCAAAGCTCGGCCCTAGCCTATTACCTTCGCTGTCGGAAGCGTCTTTGACCTCATCTTCCAGCTCCGACGTTATGGCTCTGGCTTCCATTTTCATCTTCTTCTTTGGGGACTTTTTCAGCTTTTCCCCTGCACTCACACGTGAGTCCTGAACGGCCGCAGCCATCTTTCCGCGACGGAAGCGTCACCTGAGGGATGCGTCGGGTGGCAACGAGAGGAACTTCGGCATCTAGTTCCGGTGACACCCAGTTCCGGGGCGGGGTCGCCTAGCCCAGAGTTCCGGGGGTGGAGCCTCAGAATGTGGATTGGAGGGAAGGTAAAATCTCTTGATGTGTTTACGTGAAGTCGGTTCCAGGACAAAAACCGGTGACTGGATGTTCTCAGGCGACTCCTCTGCCAGCTTGCCCTTGCCTTGGTCCGCCGCCCCAATCCCGCCCCAGCCAGCTCGGTTCACTTTCATTTCCTCCCTTCGGCCGCTTCCCTTGTCTGCTGCCTTGTTTGATATTGGTTTGGGGTGCTCCACAGGTGTCCCTTAGTGCCTACTGAATGCAGCAGCATCTGGGAAGCAGGGAAAATGCGTTCGGAGTCGATAATTGGAATATGGTAATATCACCCCCTGCCCCCCAACCACCAAAGATAACACAACACTCCAGACCTTTCTTAAAATTTTGTTAGGTAATCTTCTGATTAATCCTTTCAGTGGCTTTCAATTACAAGCCGAACAGAATCTCACTTTCTTTCCCTGGGTCCCAGGCCTTAAGGGATCGAGCCGCACCCTTCTCCCCTGGACCTGGCTCGGGCCTGGCAGGCTTGTGGTGCAGAGGGTGCGAGTCCCTCACTATCCGCGGGAAGCTCCTGCCTGCCTCGGTGGGCCACCTTCTCTCTGAGGTCAGCCTCTGTCACATGCTTTCTCGGCCCCACGTTGCATCGAAGCAGCTACCACAATCTGCCCCCATGTCTTCCCCTAAAATGTTGGCTCCATGAAGGGAGGGGCCATATGTCATTGTCTGTTGTCCCCCCAAGGCTAGCAACGGGACTTAGCCTGTAGTAGGAGCTCAAAGATATTTTTGGAAGGGATGAATGAATGAATGACAGAATACAACCATTGACAAGGTTAATGCCTCAGACAGATAATATAGCAAACCTCTGCAGGCCAAGCATGTTATAAAGGCTTTCCCTAAACTTAGCATTTTCCCCTTAGAAAGAGTCTTGGTTTTTAATACCCAAAATTTTTTTTAAAATCCTCATTTTGACATAGGAAATAAATATATATTTACATCCTAAAAACTCAAACTGAATACAATGCTTTTAAAAACAAAACTGTACAGGAAAAAATGACATTCTGAATACAATTGGTAAAAGATGAGATTCCAGCATAAACCTTTGAAAAGTGCAATTATTGTCAACTTTATAAAGGGTGCACCTTAGAGATGTCCCTTAGGGTATTACTGGTACCCAGAAGCTCTCATCATCCTGCTCACTGTGTTTCTTTCATTGCCACTGTGTCCTGGTCCTGAATCTATTTCCTGGTCCTGAATCTATTATATTTCCTACCATCTTTCATATTTAACCCTTGTCTTTGCCTAGTGTTATATACAAAGTTAGGAAAGTGTTGAAGAAAATTGTAAAGAAGTAAGCAAAGTGAGAGAGAAATGATTGCAATGGTACAATGGAAAAGATGTTTCTGCATATGAAACACACGAAGTTCCTGCATTAATATGTTAACGTTATTTGGTGATCAGGAAGTGATGTTTTGAGCATTTTACATGGTAATGTGAGTTTATGTATATACAGAAATTTTAGTGTGTTTAGTTGCAGTTTAAGAAATTGGTTGGGGAGGGAGGGATGGTTGATTTGCTATACCTTCAAATTTTCCTTCTTTAAAATAATATAAACTAGACTCCAGGTTTTTATCCAGGAGTGTGATTTTCAAAAATGGCTTACTGCTATTAAGTGGGAGATACCTGTATTAACTTATTTAATCTTCACAATAAGCTAACAAGTTAGGAGCTCAAATACTACTATTGTTCCCATTTTATAGATGAGGAAACTGAGGCACAGAGTAAATAACTGCTCAAGGTCACACAGCCATTATGTGGCAGAATCGCATTCAAACCTAAGCACTCTGCTCCAGAGTTTGCTCAACCACCGAGCTACCCTACCTACTCAGACTGTCGTACTTTAGCACTTGGAAAGCATGTAATAAAAATAGGGACTGGAAATTTCTAGCAAGCACTGGAATCCATAAATTAGAAAACAAGCTCTTCCCTTACAGTAAACCAAAATAATTGACAAAATTCAAATAGAATGTCCACTGTGTGATGGAAATAACTGAGGTTTCCTATATGCTTGTGTGAGAATTTTATAAACAAACCTGCACTAGTTATCAGCTTATTGCCTCTCAGCTCTAAATTCACCCTTTTTGGCTGCTCTGTGAAAAAGGAGCTGGGTTCTTTAAATATTTTTCTTTGCCTACTGGCCAAATGTTAAGCTCTGGCAGTAGAGGGCACTAAAGTGACATTGTAAGAAGAACAGGACTTCTTCCTGGTTCCAGTGTGTTTCTCTCTACAGGCTCCTGTGGAAATTTCACCAGCATCAGATTCCTGCAGTGAACATAGGTTCTCCAGCACCAGACTCCTGTAGCACAGGTGACTTCTCCAGAATCTGGCTCCTCAGTGCCTCTAGCAGGACCCTTGTCCATCTGTAGCTTATGCTAACACCTGATTATGCTGGCACGGATTTCCAGAAAGTTCTGGAGGGAGGATTTTCAACAGGTTCTGACAGGGCAGCAGGGCAGCACCACAGCAACTCTTCTTCCATCCAGTGAGTCACAGCTATGCCTTCCAACAAGATCTGGATCTCTTCAGGGGCAGTGGGTGGGTGGGGGACCTTTTCCTTGGGTGCTGTATTTTAGTTCTGGGAGTAGTCATTGCTTCTTAGATCTGCTATGACTATGTTCTTTAGAATTTGCTTTACTTCTTACTAGCCAATCCCTTCTTACTTCAATCTTCTATTACAGTCAATAGTTCTTTATATTAAACTCTCCTATTCTGATTACTAAGAGGTTTCTGTCTCCTGATATGCCCTGACTGATACAAATCTGGAATGAGTGTTGTGATGAAAATATTATCAGCATCCACGTACTTTGCCTGCCTTTAGCACTGTTGGAAAATTTCATAGGGAGTGACTCATTTTTGGAAAGAGGGGGATTAAAATGAGAGTTACCTGTTAAAGTATCAATATTTATTAGAGAATAACATAAAATATTTTTCTTCTGGATGATTTGTTGCAGCTTGGTGCTGATGTGAGTGCCTTGAACAGGTCTAAGCTAGTGAACATGGAACATATAAAAGGGAGGGATAATTGCCCAGTGTATCCAGAGCAGGGGATGCTACTCTGGGAAGGTCTGAATACAAGGCTCAATTGAAAGGGGCTCTGGAAACAGATTCGGGTTACATGATAGTTCTTGGGGTTCTCTACATAGAAAGGAATCTATGAAGGGGGAGAGTAAAGAGGAAGAAGAGATCTCAGGATCATAGAGAATGAGAAGAAGCAAGAAAGAGGAATCAGAGAGTTATGAGAAGAGCACTGCGAAGTCCCTATACATTAGCAAGATAAATTCCCCAAAAGAAGAGATTGTCACTGATGTTAAACTCTACTATGGTCTCAGAGGAAAAGGAATCAAACATTTAATTGATCTGGCACTATAATGAGAGAAGTAAAGGAAAACTTTTAAAGAAATGAAATGATGTATCATGTTACTGAAAGATAGACCAGATATTCTAAAGATGTTTATTTATTCCAGCCAAAAGTTCACTTGAATTAATTTTGGGAGGGGAGGAACAGAGAGAGAGGTCTTGGAAAAATAATCCTAAGATTCAAAATAAGTAAGGAATAATATATTTTTAAACAAAGAATCCTGAGGCAAAGCTTGTCCATTCAGATATTAGAGTATACTATAAGCTACAACAATTAAAATGTTCAGATTAATAAAATGGAGACGAAATGAATCCTAGTATATGTATTAATAAAATCTTAAAATATTATAAAGGAAGATCTACCAAGTAAAAGGATATATTATGCAAAAATTGTGTTAGTAAAATTGATGATTTGGGGAGAAAAAGAAATTAAAGCCTCACATCTCATCCTGAAATTAATTCCAGAATTAAATATGGAAAAAAAAACTATAAGAAAAAAACAGAAAAATAAGTAAATATCTGATTTATCTGAATTTCAGAAACAACTTTCCAAGTTTAAAATAAATGGTAGGTGGGGCACAGTGGCTCACGCCTATAATCCTAGCACTTTATAAGGCTGAAGTGGGAGGATTGCTTGAGGCCAGGCATTTGAGACCAGCTTGGACAATATAGCAAGACCCTGTCTCTACAAAATTTTTAAAAATTAAATAAACGGTAGTGATTTTTTTAAATGATCAATAGATCTAATTACATAAAAAACAAAATGACCCAAATTAAAAGGCAAATAGAATGTAAATGAATATAAGATAGAAAATGGAGCTTAAAATGACTACATAAAGAATTCATGGGACTTCCACATCTGTTCAAGATGGCGTAAAAGGGAATGAACATACCTTACCACCTGAAACAACCAAAATAATAAACAAAATATATAGAGCAACCGTTTTCAAGGCACCAGACATTAAATAATGAAGAGTCATAATTACTGAGAGATGAGAAACAAATCAGGTGAGCCCCACAATTACCCCAGCATACTGCTTTTAGGGAATTTCCAGACCATGCCACAGGGAGGGTCCCCCTGAGCTGAGGCTGGAAGACTTTCCAAGTTGAAAAGATACCACTGAGAATCAGGGGAGACCAAGGTAACTAGAGTTGAGAGGGCAGAGCACCAGAGGAAAGAGAGAGAACTTGAGAGCTGTGAAGAGGCTCCCTCAAGAATTTAGGTGAGGCCGGGCGCGGTGGCTCACACCTGTAATCCTAGCACTCTGGGAGGCTGAGGTGGGAGGATCGCTCGAGCCCAGGAGTTCAAGACCAGCCTGAGCAACATAGCAAGACCCCATCTCTACAAAAAATTTAAAAACTATCCGGGCATGGTGGTGCACGCCTGTAGTCCTAACTACTCGAAATGCTGAGGCAGGAGCATCACTTGAGCCCAGGAGTTTGAGGTTGCAGTGAGCTATGATGACACCACTGCACTCTAGCCAGGGTGACAGAGCGAGACCCTGTCTCAAAAAGAAACCAGAAAAAAAAAAAAAAGAATTCAGGTGAGATTTAGGTGAGTACTGACCAGCACATGCATGTGAGGAAACTACCCAAGGCCAGGGAAAAATCACTAGAAAGGATTAGAGACAACAGTTATCTATGCACACACAGGGCTAGTAATAGTGCCTATTCCCATTAGACAGACTAAAAAACGTCACGATTCACAGAGCATTGGTTAGCGTACTTGTCAAAAACCATGAGGGTATGAGATTTTACCATACTTTCAAGCTAACAAGTAGCCTGCCAAAATTTTATGCATGTTCACAGAAGACGTAAGACTCCCAGGTAAGAGTGGAAGGGCAGTTTATTTATTATTCTGAACAACAGCAGTAGCAAGCATATTAGCAATTCCACAGGGTGACACAAAGAAGGTCAGATAATACCTGCACATGCAATAGGTTGCCTTACAGGAGAGGAAACTTAAGCTATTTATAATAGCATAAAAAATATAAAATAGGAATAAAACATGTGAAATACCTGTACACTGAAGACTACAAAGCAGTGCTTAGCAAAATTGAAGAAGATCAAAATAAATGGAGATTCCCATTTTCATGGATCAGAAGGCTCAATATTATAGAGATATTAATTCTTCCCAAATTGATCTATACATTTAGTGCAATCCCAATCAAAATTTCAGCTGGCTTTTCTGTAGAAACTGACAAGTTGATCCTAAAATTCTTATGGAAACCCAAAAGACTTAGAATAGCAAAGAAATAACTTTGAAAAAGAAAAGCTGAAGGACTAACACTACCTGATTTCAAGACTTATTATAAGCCTGAAATACAGTAATCAAAACAGTGTAGTCTTACATTAAGGTAGACAGAGGACTTGAACAGAAGAGTCAAGAAATAAACACAAACATATATTAAAAACTGATTATTGACAAAGGTACAATCTTGATCTACAAAACAACATGGGTGAATCTCAAAATAATTGTGCCAGTCACAAAAAGAGTGCATACTGTATGGTTTCAGTTATATTAAAGTCTTAGAAATGTAAATTTTTCTATAGTGGCAGAAATAAATCAGTGGGTACTATGGAGGTGGGGGCCTTAGAAAGGCACAAAGGGGCAGGGTTATCAAGAGGCACAAGGAAGCTTTTTGGAGTGATGGATGTTTATTATCTAGATTGTGACAATGGTTTCACAGTATATACATACATCAAAACTTATCAGATTGTACACTTTAACATGTGCAGTTTACTATAAGCCAATTTGTGCCTTCATGTAGCTGATAAAAAAATTACACAAATGACTAAGGAAATACGAAAACTAAGAAATACAAATACAAAAACTGTATGGTTTCATTGACAATGAAGATCATGTGCATTTGCTTTTGTTTGTGTATTAGTTTCCTGTGACTGCTGTAACAAATTAACACAAACTTGGTGGCTTAAAGCAATACAGATTTATTTTCTTACAATTATGGAGGCCAGATGTCTGAATCAGTTTCACTAGGGTAAAGTCAAAGTATCAGCAGGGCTGGTTTATTCTGGTGGCTGTAGGGGAGAATCCATTTCCTTGACTTTTCTAGCTTCCAGAGACCATCTGCTTTCCTTGGCTCGTAATCTTTCTCACATCGCTCCTCTTGCTTCCATTGTCACATATCCTACTCCTGTTCTGCAAATCTCCCTCTGCCTCCCTCTTGCAAGGCCCCTTCTGATTGCATTTAGGATCCACCTGGACAATCTGGGATACTCTCCTCATCTCAAGATCCTTAATATAATCACATCTGCAAAGTCCCTTTTGCTCTACAGATGCTTCTCAATTTACAATGGAGTTACATTGGCCAAAATTGTATCTAATACAGTTGCATATCATAGCTTAGATTAGCCTACCTTAAATGTGCTCAGGCACTTTCATTAGCCTATAGTTAGGCAAAATCATCTAACACAAAGCCTATTTTATAATAAAGTGTTGAATATTTTATGTAATTTATTGAATACTATACTGAAAGTGAGAAACAGAATGGTTGCAAGGTGTCTTATCTTAGTTCATTTCCTGTTGCTTATAACAAATTACCTGAAACTGGGTAATTTACAAAAAAAGGAATTTATTTCTTATAGTTGTGGAGGCTGGGAAGTCCAAGGTCAAGGGGCCACATCTGGTGATAGCCTTCTTGCTGGTGGGGACTCTCTGCAGAGTCCCAAAGCAACACAAGGCATCACATGGTGAGAAGGAGGCTAGCTCAGGTCTCTCTTCCTCTTCTTATAAAGCTACCAGTCCCACTCCCATGATAACCTACTAATCCATTAACTATTAATCCATTAATCCATAAATAACTAATTCATTCATGAGGGCACAACCCTTATGACCCAATCACCTCTTAAAGGCCCCATGTCTCAGTATCACCACATTGGGGATTAAGTTTCAACATGAGTTTCCAAACAGACAAACATTCAAACCATAGTATATGGGTACTCGAAGTACAGTTTCTTGTATGTGTATCGCTTTCGCACCACTAAAGTAGAAAAATCATAAGTTGAACCATTGTAAACCAGGGACCATCTGTATAAGGTAAAATTCACAGATTCCAGGGATTAGGACATGGATACCTTTGGGACCATTATTCAGTCTACTAGAGTTTGTTTTAATTTACTCAATTTTAGGGACATAGTATTTAAAAAACTTCTTTGGTGCATTTTTTAAAAGGGGATAACTTTCTTCTTTATCTTTATTGTCCTCTAGCACTGAACTCCTGCATGTAATATAATTAAGACCCAGGCAGTGGCCTTATTATTCCTAACCACACTGAGCCCTTTATACTGTGTTTGATTGTCTCTTTGGAAACATCCCTGTAAACAAGAAAGGGACAGATTACATCATCTGGTTGGTGTTAAACAATGGAGCAGGTGAATACTGGCAAGACTAATTAATAGGCTTTATTTCATTTGAACAAATTACTCTTGGACTCCTGGTCTCAGAGCCTGCATTAGTGAGACAGGTACTATCATGCATCAAGAAGATATATTCCACCTTGCATAAAACCTTTCCATTAAAATTTCACCTCACTATGGGGACTTAACTGTCTCTTAGGCAGTATTTATCAGCAATGACAAGATTTGCCCAGCATTTCCGAATTATTAAGCAAACAAAAGAGAAAAGTGGGCTATCTTGACCCCGCCAGATTTTCAGACTTTCATTTCTGCCCATAGAAAGTACATCCCAAGTTGTAGATGAGGAATTACCACTTCCTTTCATTGTGATAGTTAAACCCAACTTGTGTATCCCTGATACCAGAGACACAACTGAAAGAGACCTCAAGAACTCAGTCTTTTTATTTCATCCTTCTGGAGTTGAGTGGCCACATCATCCAAGATAGGTGATTATTTGTTCAGTGGTAATGTCTCAGGGTCCAGCCTTTCTAGACATGCCATTCATGTATTCATTCAACAAATATGTAATGAGCCCTTATTATGTGCCAGGTTCTGTTTTAGGCACTGGGGAATTCTAGCTAGACAGACAAGATCTTTGTTCTTATAATGTTTACATTCTATTGTGAGTGGGGCAACAATAAATAAGTAAATTTTTAAAATAGAATAAATTTAGCTGCAGATAGCAGTAAGTGTCAAGAAGATAATAAAACAGAGTAATGGAATAAAGAATTGTTTAGGAGAGGGGGTGGCTGGAGTGGGATATTCTAGGTGGTCACAGATGCTTTCAGGAGGTGACATTTGAGACGGGATACGAATAGTGTGATTGAGATGGACATGTGACAATCTGGGGAAAAATTTTTCAGGAGAAGGCAGCAAGCCCCTTTGAGGAGCAAAAGCCAACATGAGTAAGGCATGGTGAGCAGGGGAGGTGTGGCACAGGTAAGGTGAAAGAGCAAGGAGGGGCCAGGGCAAGTGTGCCTCTGAGGCCATGGCAAGGACATTCACCTTTACTCCAAGAGAAATGAGGAGCCATGAGAGTATTTTAAACATGGTAATGACATTTCTGAAAGACTCCTTTAGTTCTGTTGGAGAATGTGAGGGTCAGAGTGTAAATGAACATACCTGTTAGGAGGCTCTTGTGGAAGCCTAATGTGAGATGCCATGGTGACTTAGACTAGGATGGAGATAAATGAAAATGGACATATTTAGGGTGTATTTTAGATATGGGTACAAACAGTTGATGGGCTGGATGTGAGGGGAAAAGAATAAAAAATTACACCTAGATTTTTGACTTAGCAACTAGGTGGATGATGGTATCATTTGCCAGTGTGGGAAAGGCTGGGGAAGAATAACTTTTGTTGGGTTTAAGATCTTGACATCTTTCTTAGTCTGTTTAGACTGCTATTATAGAATACCATAGACTGGGTGGCTTATAAACAAAAGGAATTTATTTATCACAGTTCTGAAGGCTGGGAGATCTAAGATCTAGGTGTCTGGGGAGGACCCATTTCCTGGTTCATAAACAGCTGTGTTCGTGCCGTGTCCTCACATGGCAGAAGGGGTGAGGGAGCTCTCTGGGGTCTCTTTTATAAGGGTGCTGATCCCATTCACAAGGGTTCAGCCCTCATGACCTAATCACCTACCAAAGGCTCCACCTCTAATACCATCACATTGGGGGTTAGGATTTCAACATATGAATTTTGGAGGGATGTAAACGTATAGTCTATAGAAACATCTAAGATGTTGGTTAAATAGTTGTATCTCAAGGGAGAAACCAGGGCTGGAGATACAAGGTATAAAACTTGACAGAACAATATTGGTGGTTTTTAAAGCCCAGAAACAGATGAAGTTTTCTAGGAAGAAGAGAAAAAGGAGGTCAAAATCCAATTGGCAGGAATTCCAACATTTATATGTAGAGGAGACAACATATGAAAATGTATAGCCAGAAAGCAGAAAGAATTAGTAAATGAGGAAAGCAAGAGAGAGGAGCATGTTTGAAAAAGAAGCAAACATTTTGTTAAATGCTATTGTGAGGCCAAGCTAGGTGAGAACAAGGGTGGGTTCATTAGATTTTTTCAAAGTGAAGATTATTAGGGAATTTGTCAAGAGTTCAATAAGACAATGGGAAAGAAAGCTATGAAAGAAGGACTAAAAAATGAAAATGAAAAACTTCAGTTTCCAACACTATGATGAACTAGTTGTGCAGAGAAATGTCTCCTGGTACGAAACGCCTAAAAATAATTGCCTAGCTTTTCTTTAGGTCCTCAATAACCAAATATTGAATGAATAAATGAATGGCTCCTGGCTTCCTCAGATGCCCTGAAGTAAACACACCGTCTAATGCCCAGCTATTTTCTTTCTGGCAACCCTTATGGTTTTATTTAAAACTGAGGCCTAGAGTGAGATCTGCTGTCAGTCCCTTTGCATGAGTTGGGTAATTCTTTGAATCTCTCTGAGCCTCTGTTTATCCTCCTGTAAAAGGGGGATGAACTCATCTATCTCAGAAGGCTGTGAGTAGTAGATGGCCCCGTTTGGCAGACATGATGCTCTCTGAAGTCCATATTGTCATGAACAGAGGCTATACCATCAAGGCTGGCAGCCTGATGGGCACCTATATCTCCCTGGGGGCATATAGAGCAAAAAAGCCTTGGCTGTGGCAGGAACTTGAAACTCAACTTTGTGGAGCCCAGTGAAGCTCTTGGCTGGAGCAGCCCTGAGTTCTCTGATGTGCAACAGCCTGAATCGTGGGCTGCTGCAATGGTGATCGTGAGAGGAGAGGTTTATCTTGAGCAAGGCAGATCAGGTGGGCTGAACTATTTGGTAACACTTCTCACACGGCCATCAGAAGCCAAAATTTCTAGCGTCCCATTTACTTAGCACTTACTATGTACCAGGCAATGTACTAGATGTCTTAATATCCCCATTTTACAGATGAGGAAATTGTGGCTCAAAAAGAATAAGAGGGCCATGATTTCTGCTCTATCAGTTTTTGCTTTGTTTATTTTGAGTCTCTATTGTTTGGTTCATACACATTTAGGATTCTTGTATCTTCCAGGTGGATTAGTTTTTTTATCATTACATAATATTTTTCTAATTTTTAGTGATTTTCTTTGCTTTGAAGCCTACTTTATCTGATATTAATATGTCATCTCAGAGTTTTTTTTTTTCGTATTTGCATGGTTTATCTCTTTCCATTGTTTTATTTTCAACCTACCTATGAAGTATTTGAAGTGAATTTTTTATAGCCAGCATATTATTGAATTATTTTTTTAACTCACTCTGTCAATCTCTGTTTTTCAATTGGTTTATTTAGACCATCTATATCTAAAATAACCATTGATATGTAAGGGCTTAAATTTGCCATTTTATCATTTGTTTTCTCTTTGTTTTCTCTGTTTCTTGTTTTTCTGTTCTTCTTCTCTTACCTTCCTGTGGGTACTTTTACTTTTTTTTAGGATTCCATCCTGATTTGTTTAATTTGTTTATAGTGTTTTGAATATATCACATTATGTAGTTTTCTTAGTAGTTGCTCAAGGTGTTACAACAGATACACACATACACACACACACACACATAACTCATTCTGGTCTACTATTATTGATGCTTTATAATTTTGAGTAAAATGTAGAAACCTTACTACCATTTGTCTCTTTACCTACTACACTTTTTAAATATAATTTCCTTTATATTCTTTGAGCACCACATCTGATAATGTTATAATTTTTGCTGTAACCACCAAATATGATTTAAGAAACTTATGAGGATAGTCTACTATATTTACCACTATTTTAGCCATTTCAATGTTCCTTCCTTTCTGAAATTCCAAGTGTGATTGCATTGTCATTTTCTTTCTGTTTGGAGAACTTTTAAAGCCATTGAGGGCTTGCTAGCAACAACTTCTCTAAGTTTTTCTTCTTCTGAAAATGTCTTTATTTCCTCCTCATTCCTAAAGGACATTTTCATCAAATATAGAATTTGCAGTTGACTGTTCTTTCAGTCATTGAAAAATGTGCCACTCCATTTTGGCCTTGGTAGTTTCAGATGAAACACCTGCTGTTGTTTGAATTGATGTTTCTCCGTAAGTAATGAGTCATTTCTCTCTGGCTGTTTTCAAGACTTTTTTGGTCTTTAGTTTTCAGAATTCAACTATGATATCTCTTAGAGTTGATTTCTATGGGCTAAAGGATTTTCTCAGCTTCTTGGATCTGTAGATTTATGTCTTTCACATTTGGGAAGTTTTCAGCCATTATTTCCTTGAATACTTTTTCAGTCCCTCTCCCTCTCCCTCCTTGCCTTCTGAGACTCTGATGATATGAGTGTTAGCTCTTTTGTTATTTGTCCTGAAGGCCTCAGTTTGTTTTCTCTCCATTATTCAGATTCAGTAAATTCTATTGATCTGTCATTAAGTTCGCTGATTCATCTTCTGTCATCTCCAGTCTACTATTGAACCCATCTGGCCAGTTGTGGTTTTTGGTTTTTTTTTTTGTTTTTTGGGTTTTTTTTGTTGTTTTTGTTTTTGGTTACTGTATTTTTCAGTTCTTTAATTTCCATTTTTTTGGTAACTTCTATTTCTTGGCTGAGATTTTTTATTTTTTTCATTTGTTTCAAAAAATCATAAATATTTGTTGAAGCATTTTTGTGATGGCTGTTTTAAAATCTTTGTCAGACAATTCAGCCTCTGATTCATCTAAGTATTGGAGTCTATTGACTGCCTTTTCTCATTCAAGTTTGTGATTTCCTTCATTTTTGATATGACAAGTGCTATGGTTTGAATATGTCCCTCAAAGTTCATATGTTGGAAACTTGATCCCTAAAGCAGCAGTGTTGGGAGATGGGGCCTAATAAGAGATGTTTGGGAGAACTGCCCTCATGAATGCATTCATATCACTATCATGGGAGTAGGTTCCTTATGAAAGGCCAAGTTTGGTACCCTTTTGCATTCTCTCTTACTGTCTCTTGCCATCTGCTATGTGATGATGCAGCAAGAAGGACCTTGCCAGATGCTGGCCCCTCAGTCTTGGACTTCCCAGCCTCCAGAACCATGGGCCAATAAATTTCTGTTCATTATAAATTACCCAGTCTCAGGTATTCTGTTATAACAGCACAAAACAGACTAAGACAATGAGTGAGTTTTTAAATTATACTTTGGACAGTTAGGATATTATATTATGAGACTCTAGGTTCTCTTAAAAATTTTGGATGTTATATTATGAGACTCTGGATCTTGTTTAATCTCCTTTTGTTAGCAGAAAATCCCCCTATTGAGGTATAACATAATAGCCAAGTAGGTGTGTATGTTCAGTTTCCCACTGGATCCCACTAAAACCACCCTAGCAAAAGCAGAATGCGAACTCATACTTCCAAGTTGCTTCTGAGTAGAGGGGTAAGCTCAGCTCCCTGTTAGACCCTCCTGACTCCAAGGAGGGGTAAAGTGGTGATCTGACACAAGCTTTGTTGCTGCAGGGCCCCCTTGACACCAGATCCCACCTTCTACCACCTCATTCTACCTTGTTCTACCTTCTTGCTGCCAGGTGGCATAGAGGCTCAGCTGTCTTCTGTACCCTGCTGATGCTATCCTGGTGAGGGAATCAGAGCATCACCTGGAAGAGTGGGGGATAGAAGACAGCTCCCCATTCAGCCTTCAACACCACCTGGCAGGAGAATCAAAGCATCAAAGCACTGTCTGCTTCTATTAGGCAATGGATAGAAAATCAATTCTCTGTTCTACCTGAATACCACTGGGCAGGGAAATTGGAACACTACTATCTCCTTCCACGGGGCAGATGGGAGTGGGTTGGGGTGGAATATCTGCTTCCTACAAAGAGTCAAGTCCTATTCATGAATAACTAAATCTAAATCTCTAGGGATAGAGTTTGAGCACTGGGATTTTTAAAAAGCTCCCCAATTGATTCTGATGCACAGTGAGGATGAGAGCCATGGGTTTAAGTGTATGTTGAAGTCTCCAAAATTGACAATAGGTGCTCATATCCCTAATGAATGGGTGCTGAGATTGAAGGATAAAACAATAAGATGAGTAGGGAGAAGAAATTTTACAGAAGCTATGGTTTTCAAAGAGGAGAAGCAAGATTTGCAAAGAGGAACATGAAGAATACTTGGTCTACCTTAGGTGTGGTGCTTAAAGAAAAACCAACCTTCCTATAAGAGAGCTCTAAGGTCAGCTATATTCCAGTTGGACAAGGATGCGAAAGGATTCCTGAAAGAAGAGGTTGGGGTTGTAGAGAATTTGCTGACAACAGATTTTGGTTGATGTAGAACATAGTAGAAGGGTTGGGAGGACAGGGAGTAGAGAGATTGGATCAGATTAGAAATTTTCCAAGCGACATGGGACAAGTGTCTGGGTAAAAATGGATGAGCTGGGAGGCCTCAGGGGGTGACTGAGGGAAACAAGGAGATGCAATTATGATGGAGTTTATCTCATTGTCAGTGAAAGGTGATCAAAATTCAAAATTCAGATATAGCCCAGAGTCTGTCTTTCTTTCTTTCTTTCTATTTTTTTTTTTTTTAGAGACAAGGTCTTGCTCTGTTGTCCAAGCTAGAGTGCAATGGTCGGATCATAGCTCACGGTAATCTCAAACCCCTGGCTCAAGTGATCCTCCCACCTCAGCTTCCTGAGTAGCTGGGACTACAGGCATGCACCACTACGCCCGACTAATTTTTTTGAAATTTTTTGTAGAGATTTTTATGTTGCCCAGGCTGTTCTCAGACAGCTGGGCTCAAGCGATCCTCCCACCTTGGCCTTCCAAAGTGTTGGAATTACAGGCATGAGCCACCACACCCAGCCCAGAGTCTTTCTTTAGTAGATATGGGGTCACAGAGCAATTGTGAGACCTTGTGGTAGCCTATGGGCTAGGCAATCTCACCTGGGAAAGATGGTCTGATGACCTGAGGGTGACCCTTTTCCAAACATTTATGGCCTCCCTGCGCTGCAACTTCAGAATAACCCCTCCTCCCTGTTTCCAGTCCACAGGAAATTTCTCTTTTCTCCACTGTTACTCTCAAAGGCATTCCTCTCTCTTCCAACACTCCTGGGACACATAATCTCTTAGAGTGAGTTCATGATTTTATAAAGCCTTAAAGAGTAACAGATTTCAAACACCTTTTTTACCACCCTGCATGAGTCCCAAAGCCAGGGAAATACAAAGGCCTACCTATCTGCTTGAAACTGGAAAGGAGGGAGGGGTTTAGAGAGCAAAACACAAATTCATATCTCAAAATTATCATCTAGACTCACATTGCAGGAAATAATTAGTTCAGGCAAGTGTTACTTGAGAACCATAGTTATTAAAAGGAATCTCCATAGCATTACTGGGATCTGAAATTATTTTATGTATTTGTTATATAATTCAGTCAAAAAATACTTGTTGGGTACTTTTTATATGCCAGACACTCTTCTAGGTACTTAAGATACAGCTGAGAACAAGGCCAACTAAAATATTCTTCTCATGGAGATTATATTCTTTTAGGAGGAGGTGAGCCAATCAAGAAATAAACCAGAAAAATGCCAGATAATGAGCCTCTGTAGAGAATTCAGGTAGGATGATAGGGTAAACAATGACTGGTAGGTAATTTTGAATGGGTGGGTAAAGATGGCCTCTCATGGGAGGGGAGGTAATCACCTACAGTAGACTGAGTCAAAGTGAACGCTATAAATGATTCAGCCCGAAGCAGGGTAAGACAGGGAGGAGCTGGTGCAAAGGCCTTAAGACAGGAACTAGTTTGGCATGTTTGTGACACCAAACGATAACCTGTTTGCCAGGGGCACAGTGGTGAGGAAGAAAATGGAGGTAGAAGGAAAAGGCAGAAATGAGATCATATGATGTATAGATAAGCAAGGACATGTTTGGATTTTATTCCAATTGGATTGGGATAGAAAGCCACCGGGAGGAGCATTAAACAGAGGCAGCCTTAGTCAGTCTTCCTCCTGTGTGTGAGCTCCATGAGAGTGGGGCCTTTGTCTATCTGGTTCGTTGTGTATCTCCAGTGCCTGGAACAGGTCCTAGTGTTCAGTGAGGACTTCATAAATACATGTCAAGGGAGTGTGTTAAATCGCACTAACTTGCAATGAGACAGCAGCTCCTCGTGACAGAATTTATGCATGATTTGGTAGGCTTAGGTTTTTCTTTCCTTTAAAAAATCGCAGTTTGTTCAGAGTCATAAGCTTGAGAAAAACAAAATTGCACTTTGGTTACTTTTCAGTGAAATTGGAAAGGGAATAGATGTAATTCAAACATCTGGAATTGGCTCCTCAACTTTTATGCACATGAATGTTGCTGAAGATTTTTTAAAGATTTAGAAATAGTTTATCTACACTTTTAGGTAGATTTAACATTTCAAATATTTATCACTTTATTAGATGGATTGGAATTTTATTTTCTTTTTGTGCAACGGTAAATGCATACATATTCTATTTCATCTAGCAGATAAACATACCATGTTCTTCATGCTCTCTGAAGTTTATTTTGCTAAAATGAGAGCAATTTGTTACTAGATCATTTTGAGAGGAAGGCATAATGCAGAAGGGAGAGACCCCTGTCTGGTTCACACAGCTGCCATCAGAACACAGGTACTAACCCAATGCCCCCTCTGTTTTGGAGGGATTTATTTTTTACAACAGCTTCATACATCTGCTGTGTCCCATATTATGTAAAATTGATTTCTACAAAACAAAAAATAAAAATCAGTTTTAAAGTGCTTTTATATCTCTTCTTTTCTTTCTTTTCTTTTTTTGTTTTTTTACAATCTTATGAGTAAAGATGAAAACTCTACACTAAAAGTCACACAGCTCATTTGTATCAGAACCAAGAGATTGGGGTTTCATGATTTGGGACTTTGCAGAGATTTTTTTATTCTAAGTCTCTGAGGACAGGCACTATTTCTTGGAAACTTTCCATTTTATGGAGCATTGCCTTGCAAATAGTGTTCAATAAGTATATATGATCTAAACAACCATCTACAGTAAGGGCTGTCATTTGCTCTCTTTGTAGATCCTTAGGACTTCCTTCAAATGAATAGGGCTGGACAAGTTCTGTTTGTGTTTTCCCCTCTCTTATGTTTATGAAAGTATTATTTACATATACTCACATTTACCAATTTTAAATGTACAATTTGATGAATGTATGTAGCTGTACGGAATTGTGAAACTACTACCATAATCAAGATATAGAATAATTCCCTCACTCTAAAGATCCTTTGCCTAGTCCCTGACAACAATTGATCTTGTAACCAGCTCCACTAACAAATTTCAGTGACCCCTACTTTTTTTTTTAATAATCCTCTCCCTTAACTAACTACTTGACCTTGTTTCCCAGAAATGGTGGATTTTCTGCAAGACAAAGGAGTTGAGGTTTTTTTTGGTAAGGACAGGGTCTCACTATGTTGCCCAGGCTGATCTCAAGCTCCTGACCTTAAGTGGACCTCCTGCCTCAGCCTCCCAAAGTGCTAGGATTACAGGCGCGAGCCACCACACCTGGCAAAGCAGTTGAGATTATGAAGGCCCTGGGGCGGACTTCCTGACTGCCAACACTCCCCCTTGACCTGCACCAAGGCATATGGCCCATCCTTAAAAAGTCCATAATCTCCATTAGTCAGGGAGATGGACTTGAGGGAATTTCTCCCGTTCTTCTGACAAGACATCTTTTGTATTAAAAAATTCTTTTTTTGCTTGGCAATCCTCATTGTCTGGATAATTGGATCTTCGTGCAAAAAGCGACTAGACCTAGGCTGAAACCCCCTGTGGTTTCGACAACAATCTGCTTTCTGTCACTAGAGTTTTGCCTTTTCCAGAATTTCACATAAGTGGAATTGTGCAATACATTGTCTTTTGTATCTAAGATCTATCTTTTATATGCATGTGTAGCTGTAATTTCATTAGCACCATCTCATTGGTTTAAGAATGATAACCATATTCAGCTTTCTCTACAAAGATATACTTGTAAACTAGTTATTTTAAAACAAAATAAAGCAAAAAACCCCAACCATTTTTGTTATTGTTGCATATGTGTCATTGTTGCACAGTAAACTATTGTAGGTAAATGCTTATATCATGCTAAGTTCTGTGAACCTGATTGTAGGGATACTGGGGTTCTAACTTCTAATTAACCCTACTGTATTGCAAAATCCTCTCCTTGCAAAAAAACAAAACAAAAAAAAGAATATGATAGCATTTTGATGTTATAATACCCATCTCTCTGTGCTTTGCCAACTTTTGGCACATCAAACCAAAAGTCATAAATATATAGATACAATTTTTGAACAATACGAATTAAACCTGGAGTAGCTTCTCAACTTACATAATTTTGCTAAATATTTCTATCTTTCAAAATAGAGTTTGTTATATTTTTTACAATATAATTATTACATTTTCTTATAAGAATTTTGAAAAAGATGCTTATAGAGAAAATATGTTTGTTTATATTTAAATATAACTTGGATCATAGTTGTATATATTGCTTCTCTACTAAATATTATGACAAGAAGCCTTTTGTCATTATATTTTCAACCTTTCACTGAACTGTTGACAGCACTGAAGTATGGTTTTCCCTCAGTACCTGGACAGGATGCTAAGCACAGAGGACTAATGCTGTTACACTACAGATTTTTTTCAGCCTTTTCCTTATTGAATTTATGGGTATTATTTACATTTCCTGAGATCAAAATACAAGCTCAGCATGAGGCACAATGCACCACTCAGTCCTGAGGCTTCTTTGTCTAAGAAAATAAGGTTTCTGTTTTCAAAATTTCTCACTCCCATATGGGTAATAACAGGAAGGTTGAAGTTTCGACAACTGAGAAATTTGTTTAGCCTCCCAGTCTTGATTTGAACACTTGGTGCCTGGCGGCAAGAGAAAAACATTTCTATTTGAGGAGGCTCCCGGACCTGAACAGAAAGGGATCACAACATGCAGTGAGGCTGGTGAGGGAGCTCCCAAGTTGAGACAGAGATTAGGGAATTAATCACTAAAAGACTAACTGTTCATTCTTAACAGGGGAATTTATTACTCTGTTGCCTCTTATGACCATACTGAAATCACAGAGAAATAAAAGATGTAATCTTCTAGATTTTATTTCTTTTAATCATAGAATTTTAATGTCTGAGAAGGCCTTAGATATCTGAGACTCAGGGGAGTTGAGAAAGACATGCCCAAGGCCACATAGGAGGAAATGTCCAGCACTCACACGCCCAACTCACAGCACCGTGCTCTTTCCTCTGTGCCACGTGGCCTCTCCATGGCTAACAAAGTTGGCCTCTTCTAGGCTGCCTTCTAGCCTCTGCCAAAATATTTATTTTCCAGTTTCTTGAACTCCACTACCTTTAGGGGTAGTTGTGGTATTTCCTTAAAAAAAAATGGGGTTAGGCGTGTGTTTCATCAAGTCTAATTACAGGCATTATCACAACAAATGGAAAATGGTCATTATTGCAACAAATGCTTTCAAAAGAAGCTATAGCACATTGCTTTTCTAATTTTCTTTTAAGCTTTGTTCAATTTGTCATTTGAAATAGACCTATTCACATGAAAGTAGAAAACATGACATTTAATTTTCTTAAGAAGGAAACCGGGCAACATTGGGTTTTGACTTCATCAAGCTCATTGCACGGGCCTTGTCATTATACAGGATAAAAGAGAAACGGGAGAAAAATGTTGGGATTTGCAATAGGATTTAGAAGCTAGCTTCACCTTAGAGAAGCAGATGTCCCCATGAAGCAAGTGGTTCTCAGTGATTCGAAGCCAGATTCGGATGTCCTGACCCGGATGCGTACCCACGGCTCTAGGTTGTAATGGGTACCACTGATTTTGTTACTATATGTGTATGTCCACAGATATTTTTGAGAAAGTCTTTTTACATTGTTCCTGGAACATTGTTGGCTTTAAGGACACCTCAGTGTCCTTGCTGAAGGAAAGATTTTTTTTGTCTTGGTGCTAATATTATTTCCTGAGTTTGCCATTGAATATGGTCCACTATTGTAAAATTAGATATTTAGAATGGCTTTGAATCAGAAGCAGCTCCCAAATGGCTACCTGGCCAATATGGTTCTTTAAAATGAGGAATATTAATAGAACTTCTGGGGCTAGAATCTCACATTTAGAAAATCCATCAGTAATATTCTTGCTACTTTTTGAATATCCATTAATGATCTGTGTCTCACTCACAGGAAAACCAACAAGAATGAAATTATATATTTTTTATTTTGTAGAGGGACTCAGTAATGGCCCAATTATGTTCTCTAGTAAAGGGTCTCTCTAATTGGAGGGTAGAAGTTGCAGGGAAGCTATGACCTTTTGTTCCTTCTCTTACTAATGGAAAAGGCCTTGTGCTGTGTGAGGGTGGGCGTAATGAGATTGTGCTGAAACCCACTAAATAGGGCAATAAATATATTCTGACTATTGTTGATTTTTCTCTGAGATAACCAGAAGACCATTTGTTGACTTCAGCAGATGCTCAGACTATAGAAGACTTAACAATGATATTTTTTCCTTTAAACTTGGGATTCCTCCCTGAGTTTTCATTGTCAAGTAAAGATCAATGAAATGATAGGAACTGCTTTGACAAACTCCTAGTAATCCTGCTCCCAGGAAAAAACAGGTAGATAATTAAAAGGAGCATGTTTAGCCTTGGTTTCACTTCAAGAGAAAATGCAAACAATGTCCTTCAGATCACAGACAGTCCAGGGTCAACCTTAATAAAAAGTGCAGAGTTAGAAATTACCCTCTACAAGTAATAAGCAAAGAAAGTTCCTGATTCCAAAAAACAGATGTAATCTATTAAAGTCAGCAGTTGTAAGACAAGGAGCCCAGCCCAAAGCCTGGGGAAGAACAAGCAAAGCAGGTCAGTGAAATGTTGTGAAACAGTGAAAGTGTTCATGAAGATTATTAATGCTACTTGCATTCTACTACCTAACGCCTCTCAAATCTATCAGCTTTTCTCCATCCTGCTGCCACTACCACAGTTCAAACCTCATCATCCCTCCAGTAGACTTCTGCAGTAAACTCCCAGCTGTCTCTCTGCATGCACTCTGTGATATAGTGATTTTTTTTAAAAAAATGCAAATCAGATCATACTAATCTCTTATACTTTCCTCTCCAAACCCTTATGGAGCCTGCATGACCCTGCAATAGCCGAGTGGCCCTGTGTTTCTCAATTCCAGAGAGTTTTCCTCCAGGTGGCCAGTATCTGGGGATATTTTTCATTGTCACACTGGGATGTGTTATTGGAACCTAGTGGGTATGCTGCTAAACATCCTATGAGGCACAGGATGGACTCCCCACAAAAAGAGTTATCAGGTCCTAAATATCAATAGTGCTGAGGTTGAGAAACTCTGGGCCCTAGAGCCTGCCTATCCTAACCTTATCTTGGACCACTCTACCCCTGCCTTATGCTTCAGGCATGCTGGATTTCTTTTAGTTTCACAAATTTGCTATCTTCTCTTCCAATTATCATCCTTTGGACATGTTATCTTCTCTGAAGGATATGCTCTCTCCCCTACAACTCTTCCTATTCATCATCTAAATGTTAGGTTAAAAGTTTCTTCTTCAGGGAAACCATGCCTAATGTCTACCCAGCTTCTTACATACTTACAAGCATTGTTGTGATTGTCTCAAATCCTAGGTAGGACTGAGACTATAGATTTAAAATCTGCAGTATTGGCAGCTAGCCAATGGGAGAGGGCTGTGGTGGACACCAGTTCTGGAGGGATCCAAGTAGACACAACTAATTGCTTAAGTTTTCTTTTGTTTGGTCAATTCTGTTGTTGATGCTCTCAATTGCATTTTACATTTTATGTATTATATTTTTCAGCTCCAGGATTTCTGTTTGATTTTTTTGATTATTATTTAAATCTCTCTATTAAATTTCTCATTCTAGTCACTTATTGCTTTCCTCATTTTGTTGAATTGTTTACCTGTATTTTCTTGAAGTTTGCTGAGCTCCTTAAAACAGGTATTTTGAATTATTTGTCAGGCAGCCAATACATCTTTATTTCTTTAGGATTGGTCACTCGCACCTTATTTTGTTTGTTTGGTGATTCATGTTTTTCTAATCATTCTTGATCCTTGTAGTCATGTGCTGATGTCTGCATATTTGAAGAAGTAGCTACTTATCCCAGTCTTTGCAGACGGGCTTTGTCTGGGAAAGCCCTATGACAGGTGTGGCTCTGCGGTGTACCAGAAGCCTAGGGCATTTGTGGCTGGCATGGTGCTGCCAGAAGCCCAGAGCTGCTGAAGGTTTCATGTCACTGAGGACTGTCTGGATCCCAGAGCCCCTGACATCTGCCTGGCAGCAATGTAGGCTAGAGATCAAGTCCACCATGCAAGCCTGAAGCTTGGAGCTGTGAGGTCCAAAGTAAAGTCCTGTGCTCATGTCCCCATTTTTCCCCCAAGCAGTCAGTGTCTCTCTTTATGCTGTACTGCATAAAGGGAGGGGTTATATGGGTAATGTAAACCTGTTCTTCCTCCTCTCTTCAACGTGACTTTGCTTATTGTACTACAACCAAATACTGTGATCTCTCAGCAGTTTTTCTTAGCTCTTGTTAAGGTATTTTGATGTGTGAATAGTTCTTCCAATTGATGTTTCTGAGGGAGGACAATTGCTGGAGAGTCCTAGTCTACCATCTTGCTCCAATTCTCCTAAGTTCTTAAGTTTTCAATTTTCAATGATAATTAACCAACAGGCTTTTTACTCAAATAAATACTGAGTGCCCTCTATGAGTTGGTATTGTGTCATGTCGGGTAAGCAGGAGAGCAATAAAAGGATGAACAAGATACACTCTCACATTGTGCAGCATATTGTGGGTTTTTTTCTTTTTTTTTTTTTCACTAACAACCAAGACAGTTGGAGATGTGCAGTATATTGTTAAAAACACTATATCAATTGAATGAAGAAGAGTAGGATGAGGATGTGACTAATTTGGTATATGCTTGTCATTTATTGTCACACAACCAGTATTTATGAAGTATCTACTAAATGCTATGTGTGGTACAAAGTGCATGGGATACAAAAGTAAACAGAAAACTGCTCTTTTTCTTAAGGAATTTATAATCCAGTGAGAATAATAGCTCCTTTTATTGGACTTTACAATTCCTTCACATGAATTATGTCATCCATTCCTCATACCTCTTACTCTTCTCATGAATTATGTGTTATAATTAACCCCAAATTAATAGAGAGGGAAACTGAGCTTTGGAGAAGTTAGTTAAGTAGAATGAAATTTCTCGAGGGAAGCATCCATGTTTGATTTATTTCACTGTTGCAACTCCAGTGTCCACTGTGTACCAGGCAGTCAATATATATTTGTTGAATGAAGGCGTATACTTCCTGGCCAAAGGTCGTAGCTTATTAAGTGATGATCTGGGACTCCCCACCTTCAAAGTCCATACTCATTTCACCACATCACTGTACTTCTGGCAATCACAAAGCCACATGCTTTAAATGGCTTCATTTCTACCTTTATTTAATGTCTGTCTGCCTCCTAGGCTATTAATCAATGAGGTATGGTAAGGGGACATAAAAAATGAAAGGGAAAAGAAGCATCTAGGCAGAGCAAAAGGAATGCTCACAGTTCATTGTTTCTCTCTTTCCCTTCAGCTAGTTAAAGGCCCCTGGAATATCAGGCTGGTTCTTTAATAAATCCCTTTGGTCTCCCTGCTAATTACAAAAAGAACATTCAATTTTACACAGAAGTTGTCTTGTAACAGAGAAAAACTTCCACAGCAGAAGGAGAGTCCTTTAAAGTTATGTTCCATTTTCATGATCATGGACATATATTTAAGTAAGTGAGATTTCTACTGCTGCCCTGCTGGATGTAAAGGGTTTGATGGTTTTATAAATTCCATGATATACTTTGTTGTTAAGTACATTTGACTTTGTAAAGTAAGGTCAGGAAAGTTAGCAAGGTAGAAATTATACAGGAAGGTTTCTTTTTTTTTTCCTTAAAATGGTTATTTGAGAGTTCTATTGGGGAGGGACATTATGGGACTATGTATAGAATATGTGAGTAATTGTACTAGTTTCAAGAAGATACACACACACATGCTGTGTCATTAATAATTCATTTTGAATAATTATATACTGGGAGTAAAAATTAGTCCGGAAATTGGCATTTACATCATATCAATCCAATCCTGGACAAGTTGTGTACAATGGAAACCTGAGACTAAGTGGTCTGCCATTCGTAACTCCAAACCCTTTTCTTTTTAATTACAGTTGTGAATTGTGGATGTTACAGGTGTTGGGGATTGCACATTTTGCCAAAATTGATGAGGTTATGACTATCTGACCGTTAACTGACAATTGCTATTGGGAATACTTGCCCGAAAAGCTAATAAGCATCAACCCTTGTTCTGATTTGTTCTCTAAACAATAAATAAATAAATAAATAAATAGCATCAACCCTTTTGGGAGATGCTGATATATTGGCTGGGGACAGGATAACAGGAGCTACCAGATCCATTTTTCCTCCACCAAAGAAGTTCAAGCTCCAAACCTAAAACTTAAAGAAGGAAATTCTAAATGTAATCGAGAAGTTATGTTTGCCTGTTTCTGCCCATCATTAATAGCATGACCATACAAATGTGGTGCTTAGTAGACTTTTATAAGATGAGAGAGAGCTGGGTCCAAGCTAGGACTGTCTTTAGAGAAAGATATGGGAGAAGAACCAAGGACTTTTTTCTTTTTCAGTTTGGGGATGTAAGAAGGAGTTCAAAACAAATTCTAAGGAAAGGAAGCAAAATCAAGTGTTATTTACTCGAGTCATTGACCAAGAGGAGTATCCAATTTGAGAATGGACATCAAGACTTCTGCATAATGGTCCTCTACATTTGTAGTAATAAGTGCCAGTCAGTCTGACAGATCTATTCAGAAGAGTATGACGACACCAGAACACAATCTAGCCCAGAGGACTGCTGGTAGAAACTAGGAAGATAGAAGTAGGTCAAGTTCCTGTTCAACTGTATGTTAGTTTCCTAGGGCTGCTGTAACAATGAACTACAGACGGGGTGGCTTACAACAACAAAAATTTATTTTCTCACAGTACTGGAGAATAGAAATATGAAATCAATGTTTTGGCAGGGTTGGTTTCTTCTGGATGCTCCAAGGGAGAATCTGTACCATGCCTCTCTCCAAGCTTCTCGTGGTTGCCAGCAATCCCTGGTGTTCCTTGGCTTATAGACTCAGCATTCCAATCTCTGCCTCCGCACCACATGGCATTCTCCTTGTGTCTCTGTGTCCCTGACTCCCTCTTACTTTATTTATGTTATACACACACATTTTAATTTCGTATCATTATTGTTTACATACATTTAAATATCCACACTTAGATGACAGAATTATGCATATGTTCATACAAGAGTAAATATATTATGTACATATCTTAATCTCTCACTTTATAAGGACACCAGTTATTGGTTTTAGGGACCACCCTAACCCTACATGACCTCATCTCAACTTGATTAAATCTGTAAAGACCCTGTTTCCAAATAAGATCACATTCACAGGTACTGGGGGATAAGACTTTGTCATATCTTTTTGACTCACAACAACCCATATCAATTTAACCCGCAACAACTTCCTTGCCTCTGGGTCTGAACTTTTATGCATGTGTGTCATCCATCTTTCTTTACCCAGCTGGCTAGCCATTCCTGATATCAGCCAGGATTCACATGTAGATGTTGTAGATGTTCAAATTGTAGATGTTGTACAACTTGAGCATCTATTCAAGCCGTCTCTCCCTCAATGGACACATCTCGATGAGAGCAAGCCTGCGTCAATTTGGGTTTGTGACTTGACTGTTGGCCTTTTCCTGTTGCTCGGGAGATGGGAGTGGGTGGGGTGAGGGGTGCAGGCAGAGCCTCTGCACTAGTCTAATCATTCCCAGCTCCCTACCAGATGCTATTAATTGCATCTGTGCTTTCGTCTGCTATCAGCAGCGAGGCCTCAGCATGCCTCTGAGCAATGGCTATGCCATTTATAAAACATTTGCCATCATTCTGCATCCCCCTTCCACATCTGTCATTCCTTATTCTCTGTCACACTCATATTCAGACAAAAGAAAGGACAAAAACAACAACTTGCATCTAAACACTGATAGTATCATGCTCGATACTGTCATTGCAATTCCTTGTATAAAACGTCGTTTTCTCTCATTAATACTTTTCAGGACCATGAGGTTCTGAAAGAAGGAAGAAAAGTTTTGCTACTGATTGCTATATAACTTTGAGACTTTCACCATTCTTTAGAATAGAGAAGTGACAATCTCTAATATTAATGCCTAGTTCCAAGGGGGACAGTATACTGGGATTCCAGTGTTTTTATATTTTTGATCATAATTGAGGGAGGGGGATCCCACTGTGATAGAAGCTGCGAATACAATTAACTATATATATCAATCCTACAAATCCTATGTTCTTTGAAATTAATTTAATTTAGTAGCACCATAATTTACAGTTTACCATGTAATCTCTATTTAATTTTTTATAAAGTCTGTATTTTGAAGAAAAAAATCTTTTTCTGCTGATATGGGAAAAACAGAAACAAAAATAGAAGAAAATTATTCCCCCCAAACTGTATCTAAATAGCAAAAAGCAGATAAAATGCTGTCTGCTTTGTTAGCATCTTCTTGTTACAACCACAGCTAAGATATTTTTAAAGAGAGTAATTTATATGAAATTTTTTTATACAGAATGAGTTTCTAAGCATTGAAAAAGCATTTCTCCTACTGTTTTTGCTAAAATAAACATCAGAAGGAGGAAAAACCCAGGAAAACCACGTTCAAATTGATATGCAAAGCACTAGATCCCACGAAAATATTTCCATTTTGCTGGCCTCCTTATTTGTATTGTGTTATACTTCCTGCATGATGATCTTGTTATTGTCTTTGACGTACAGACATATAAATCTATGTACACTGGCAAGTTCACATATTAATACCATTAAGTCGAAAGGAGTGGTCATTTTCAAATTAAAGACTTAGCAACTCGCTGCCCTATAGGACCCTTCTGAGCACAAAGAGAAGCATAGCCATGTCTGAAATCTGAAAAAGTGTTCTGTGTCCCTCCTGTGGTCAACTCCATGGTGCTCTGATTTAGAAAGAGGTGCTTTTCTCCCTCTCTAGGGGAATACCATCTGAGGGCGTCACTTTCGCATGCTTTATTTGCATGTGCTAGCCTTTTTATTGCAAATAGGGTTCTAAATCTTACTTTAGAAATGGATATTGCACTATGTGCAAGTGCATGTGCAAGAGAAGCTATCAATAATGTTAGTTATGAAAACCTGATCATAAGTGTTTTTAGTCCATTAGCCATTTCACTTTATTTATGTCCCCTTTCAGGCAGGATTTGAAGCCAATATTCAAAAGATGAAGTTTGGATGAAGAGCAACACAAGAGTATAAAGCACTGTCACATTTTTTCATGCTAGAAAATATTTCTTCCTTATATTATTTGCTTAAACAGCTCCTAACAATAAGTAATCTCTGGGGGAAATAAGGAGTGCAGAATGAGGAACTGGGCCAAGGGTAGGTATTATTTAATATCTATCTATCTACCTTCCTACTTACTTATCTGCTATTCTTTTTCTATCATTATACTCAATTATTTTTAGCGAGCTTTACCAAACTTTAAAAATTACTTTCTATGTACCCAGTAAATGTACCTATAGGCAATTATGACATATTTTGCTCCATTTCAGCTCCTAACAGAAATTCACCTCATGATTTATTAATAAAATCCTCTTTGCTCTTATTTGCTGCTTTATCTTCCAAGCAGCATGCAATATGAACAGTTGAACCTGCAGGGAGATGATGCTTCCTGTGCCTTTCCTGGTGTACAGTGGCTGTCAACTGTTGAGATTGCTGGTGCATGGTTACCTATTTAATGTATCCCCGAAGCCACTGCTCGATCCTGCTGCAGTGAAAAGCATGTGGAAATGTCAGCCCACGGACTTCTCTCAGTGCATCACCTGAGCTGTAGGTAGCAGGAGTGTGGCAATCGCTCCCAGAGCTTTGCTCATATTTCACGATGCCCAAGGAGAACTAGGAGAGAAAACAAAACTGGTGAGGGAAAGAATGCCTCATATAATCTTTCTTTTATGTTGTATCAAAAACCCATAATAACATAAATGCAAAGGAGAATGCATTTCTCCAGTAGGTTAATAGGCATTTGGGGGATCTTTTAGGAGAAGAATCAAATGTTTAGTGTAATGTCCAAAAACAGTAAGCAATGCTGTAACTCAACCTTGGGCCAAATATCTCACTTGAGTTCTGCACACTTAATAATTGAGTCTATGACTTTTATGTTAATTTCCATTAATGACAATGCAGATATCCTGTTTCAAATCTTCATGCAGACCCCAAAGAAGGCAAATACTAGCTTCTTCACTCACCTACTCCTTCTCTGTGGAATCATTTCTAATTGAATGTTAAGATCAAAGTTTAAGTTTATAAGAAAGAAAAACAAGTGCAGATAAATAGTTATTATCTGACATCCTTATGAAAATTCATGACCTGAAGTTTTATCAGAGGCCTTATAAGAATTCTAATTGTGAAGTATGCGAAGCTATTAAATGGCTAGTATGCTTCAGTCTCTTGATAAGAAGTGAGTTAAATAATTGTCCTGTTTAACTTGTGCTTGTTAACCTTTAAGGTCAACTAGTTTGAACATACGTTTAATGAAATCCTGGAGCCAGAATTTATGATACTGCTGCTGAATGTTAAATTGGACAATTTACATAAGCAGGACATTAACCTTCTGAGCACTAAATAGCATTTTAGCACTTAGCCGCTGGGGACAATACGGGACATGTTCTATATATTTGTGATTAGCTTGCCTGGAAACTCTCATGATGACCAATTGGCCTACCAAGTTTAGCAGCATAATTAAATGAATGGACTCAGCCTAAGTAAATTATCAGTGCTGTGTACAGTATATCATTATGGTCCAAAGAAAAAAAAAGATATGAATAATTGAATAATATATTACTAATTTATCAATGCTAAGTGACTTCGAGGAGGCTCTTTATAGTTCATTGTTTTAAATTTGATATTTGATTTACTGCTCATGTGATTAAAATTGAACCTATTTCATTTCTTACCAAAAATATATAGGAGCAGTAGATTTTCCTTTATTATTTCAAGGAGAGAGGAGTGGTGTTTTCTTTTTTGGTGATGTTACAAAATACCTACTACTGTGCGCTGATTAGCAGGTAAACTAGCAATTTGTCACAATCAGATGTATGTAGTACGTACTACTTGGTAGCCTTACTGGAGGGGAGGGCGCTGACCCCTGAGTTGTTCATAAGCCCAGCTTGCAACACAGCAGCAATTATCATTATGGTTTGGAAGGGTCAAGCACCAGGGAAAGCAATTTGCACTTCACCTAGGAATGTTCCTGCTGATTGTGGATAATCAATCCACTGGGCTGACTACCCTGGACTTGCATTCTGTAAACGCAGTCTAACATTAGGGTGTGTTGAACTTTAATGGCCAAATACCTATTTGGGGAAATAGTATGTCAGCTGGGGCCCCTGCCCCTTAGACTTCTAAAGTCCACCTGGCCCAGATCTCAGTCCTTGTCCGTGGCAGTCCAAACCCCTCCCTTTTATTCCCTAGAGGCCCTGCATTTTTGCTTCCTTGTGCTTCTCTCTGGATCTCGCTCCAATTCTCCCTGTCTCTTTTCTTGAGAGACCCTCGATATGTTGTACCCTCTTACTGGCTTTCTTCAAATCTATTCACCTCCACCGTTTCGTGGTTTTAATGACAAGCGATGCGGTGGGTCACGTGGCTGCGCCCCTGGTCTTGACGGATCGGTTGTCATCCTTTCTTCTCTTCTCTCTTCCTTCTTCTTCTGTTTCTCCCTGTCTCCCCCGGGTCCCTCTCTGGTTCACCTTCTGCCACAAAGGCTCACCCCAGTATGTCTCCAAATAGATATTTTCCCCTTTATAAAATGATAGATATCTTCACAGTTGGTTGTAAAACAATAGGATACGGTACCAAGTGAGGTGGGTATTTGGCAAATGCTCGGTTGATCTGCTGGATGTTGCGAGTCTGGCTATACATGTTAACTCCTCCCTTCCTGACTCCCTGAACCAGAGCCTGCCTCGCCAATAAATAACAATAACAACAACAATAATTCCTTTCATTTTTACACTTTAGAGAATGCTTTACTGTATATTGTCTCATCTGATCCTTAAGAACCTCTGAGATGTAGGGTAGATACTATTATACCAATTTCTCTTAAGGGGAATTGTGACCAAAAGATTAAGACATCTTACAAAGAAACCCTGGTAGTTTGTGACAGAGCTAAATTTAAAATTTATGTCCAATTCTGAGTCCAGTGCTTCTGAATTAACACGGCCCACGTGTTCTAAACATGGTTCATACCAACAAACATTGATTGAACATCTAGTATTTTTTATTAACGTTCAAATACTTTTAAGTAATTCATGCATGTGATAAAAAATAATCAGAACAACACAAATAATTGTTTTCTCTGATTCACGGTTACCCTTTTCAGAGATAGTTAATATCGGTGATATTCTATTCTGTATAATTTTGTATGTCTATCTTTTTAAAAATATTTGGTAATGTACTAGACACACCCCACTCAGCACCTTGATTGTTCACTTAACAATATGTCTTGGTGATGGATCCATATTAGCACACATGCATCTATTTCATTTCTTTTAAGGGTTGCACATTATATGCAATTGTCATAATTTATTTATTCCTTTTGACAGCCATTTAAATTTTTCATCCTTTCCTATTATAAATAATATTACAATCTTTATAATACATCTTTGTATACAAATTCATGTATATCTGGAAGATTAATTCCTTACTTGAAAAAAATTACTTCTGGTTCTATTCCTGGCCATGCAGTAGTTACTCAGATTGGTGCCAACTTCACCTATTGAAAGAAAAAAAAGTGGGTTTTCTTATTAATATGTATTCCATTTTGCTCCCCATTGCTTCACCTTCATTCTGTCTTTCTAAACTAAGTAACGCTTGGGTTAGATAATCAGAATTAGGAATACAGCAGACATTAGAAAGTTAACTGAGAAACAGGATCTAGCTAAGGTAGAATCAAGCCAGCAAGGTGAAGGGCTCTGGAATGATACAGACCCGGATTTAAGTGGTAGCTCTACCAGTTACTAGGTGTGCAATTGGGCAAATTTGCTGGGCTGTCAGTCTTTTCTTCCTTTTTCACCTCTCTCTGGCCAATAACAGCATCAACGTTCATAGAATTATGGGTGATAAAATTACATAATGCTTGTAAATGCAGTTGCTGTCTCATAGTAAGCAAACAAAACATCTTAGCTATGATCAGCTATTAGTATTATCAACATTTTCCAAATAATTGATTAGGTAGCTGAGTTAATCTTAGACACAATTTGGTTGTTTATTTTTAATTTTTAAATTATTTACATCAAACTCTTACTTGACAATTGAGTGTTAATTAGTCATAGTTATAGCCAGAACAATCCATTTAACCTAACAACACTATTTAGAACAGTCCCATAAATAAATAGGTATGCCCCAAAATTTAACTACTACTATATACACATTGTTGGGAGAGAAAAGTATTACTGTACACGTAAGTATTTTCAAATGAGATTTTATATTCAAATATTTTAAAGGTATAAATTTGTAATTGTTTTCTTTCTTTTTTGCTAGTTTGCTTTATTATAAATTTTGTATTGTTCTGTAAAGTGAAAGTATTCAAAAGGATTGTTTGGCCTTTGATAATTTGGGACCTCCTTTCCCATTTTTTGCAAAATTGGGGGAAAAAAAGGAAAGATAGAATCAAGTTGGTTGTTTCCCTGATGCCTACCTAGCCTGACTGTAGAAAGCTAGAATCCCTCCTCTAGAATTCTCTGTGAGGACTACTCTGATCAATTGCTTTCTGAGATATATGATTCCCACTTGGATTGGACCAAACTTTCTCTGCAATAAAGTCTGCAGCTTTGCCTCTAGACAGTCCAACAATTGACATTTTGTGATAATTTAACACAGTGAAAAAAGCACTTGGATTTGGAATTAGAGGACCCGAGTGTTTTGTACCTTGAGTAGGGCAGTTGCTGAAGTCAAGTGTTATAAAAATATCTGTTAAGTATTATTAAAAAAACATTGGCCTTACATACCTTACAGGAACAAATAAGGTGAGAAAGTTCCTGTGAATAATGGAGCACGGGACAAATTTCAGTGATTATTGTCATTATGATTACTATCAAGATTGCAAATAATGTTCAGAGTGAGACATAGTATCTGGGGGCCTACAAACGAAGAAGCCCCATCAGGTGGGTGAGAAATGAAACCCTTTCATCTCTGAAATAACCTGGCCCTTTTGGAATATTTCCCATCCTGTTATGTAAACACCTTGTCAGTATTTTCAGACCTCCTATCAGCAGATATTTTCTCTTACTTGTGGTCCAGCTAGAAATTTTATATATGTATGTGTTGACAACATCACTGAGTAATTTTCTCAGCTTTGCTACCACGTACCCTTTCAACTAGCTCAGCCAACGTTGGAAAGCCTCTGCTTCTTTCTCATTAGGTCTTGCCACCGTCTCCTTCCTAGTCTGTCTGCCGGTAGTCTCCAACAAACCATTGTACATTCTGGAAATGCAAACTCACTAAAACAATTAGCCATATCAAGATGAAATGAGAAAGGTAACTCACTGCAAAGAAAACCCACAAACCTTATTCTGATTTCAAAGCCAAATACATGTGATTCATGGATTAGTTGATAGTTTGGATTAGCTAAACTGACATTTCCCTCTCCTATACTCAAGCATCAATTCTTCTAAAATGCTCAGTTGTTTAGAGTCATTTCTGGCCAACAGATGCAGTAAGATAGTATTTCCATCCTTGCCCCCATCTTTCACTTGTGGTACACTTTCTCTTGAGAATACATCTATAAATTCACATTTTTAGAACGATTAAGAAAGGAGAATAACTATTGAAATAGGTGTATCTTGGTACTCAAATATCCATTTGGGGATCCATAGTGCCCCCTAAAGGTTACCATATTCATCCACTTAGAGTTAATCTGCTTTTTCCGGTAGCCATATTGCTTGACAGACACAATAGAAACATAGTTTCAGAACACTTTTTAAAGGATGTAAACAATTTCATAGCCCTCTTTTTTTTTTCTTTTTTGAGACAGGGTTTCACTCTGTCACCAAGGCATTAGCGCAATCATAGGTCACTGTACCCTCAAACTCCTGGGCTTAAGCGATCCTCCTGGCTCAGCCTCCCTGAGTAGCTGGGACTACAGGCGCACACCCCTCATGCCAGGCTAATTTTTCTTATTTTTTGTAGAGACGAGGGTCTCTCTATGTTGCCCAGGCTGGCCTCGAACTCCTGGTGTCAAGCAATTCTCCTGCCTCGGCCTCCTAAAACGTTAGGATTACAGGCGCGAGCTACTGCACCCGGCCCATAGCCCTCTTCTTACTGGCCAATATAATCTTAGCTTGAACTTCTTTTCAGTAAGCGTGGGCTGCTTCAGTAAGGCAGGTTTCCTTGTCTCCTATTTATTTCTTTTCTGCCTTCCCCACATTTTCTTTCTTTTCTTGGTTTGGAATAAATTATTTAGTTGGGCAAGGGTAACCTTACGTTAGTCCTAATCAACACATGCCTAGAAATATATACAGACAGATTTTTTTTTTTCTTTATCTATCTGGAAAAACGCAAAGAATTTGAAAAATGTAAGTGTTGGTGAAGCCATCTGAAAAGATTTGAAGCATTCTTTCAACTTCATTGCAACCATCACCCACTTTGCAAGGAACATGCTTCCTGTTAACTGAAAGGAAAAGAAATTTCTCTGACATATTTTCCACCCAGACCTCTTCAAGATAATTCCTTTCATTGCTTTGGTGAGTCAATCACACTAACAGGTACCAGTTATTCTCTGCCTGCCTTGGGCTAAATAGAGCAGGTGACAAAAACCCTTTCAGGTTGTCAGGTATTAATGTAAAATACCCCTAGACCTAACTGCTTATTCATCTTCATCTGGTTGACTAATGCTTTTCCCATGTTGTTACATGTTGGTAAATTAAAGGAACCTTCCAGACAGTTCTGTCAACAGTTTACTGAAATGTACCTCATTAGTGAGGTTGAGCTGTCACATGAGTGTAATTTAATCCTATTGAATTATCACTCAAAAATGCCTAAGTGCCTGGTTTTTATACACTAGATAGAAGGTTTGCTACTAACACTGTCACATTTCTTGTTGATGAGAGAGGAAACAAGCAAAAAATATTCAAGGTCCCCTCTGTTCCCACCTGCCCCCCTCGATACAGTGATACTATGTCAACTCCTAGATAGAATATTATATTTCACTGTAGATCAAAAACATCCCCATGGATCATTTTCTTTTCAATCTAAAATGTAAAGAGTGAACACTCACTGCTGCCTTCTTTATTTCCCCATCCACTAACAAAAGCAATTGCTGATATAGAGGCCACTCAGAATGAGAAGTTCAGTTTCTCTACTATTAATGGAACTCTTTATTGTAAGATAGTATTTGTGAACTGCTGTAAGTGGTGTTGTGTTTTCTAAGTGGCAAAATAGCTCATGAGAGTATTTTTCTGTAGTTGTATCCTGATTGTGGTTTTTACGCTATTCTGAGGTGAGCTGTGTCAAGGGAAGGATAAGAACTGATTATAAGAAATGAATACAGGCTGTATGATGCACAGTAGGAACATTTTATTCATCTCTCTTTTCCAGAACACATTGTAACTGCCTCCTCAGGTATTCAGATAATGGTGATGATATGGTCAAGGCATGGGTTTTTAATTATTGTGACTTGCCAAGTTGATCAGGCTAACTTACAGAAATTAAGGAGAGTCTCTAGTAGCTAAAGGCAGACAGGTGTATAGGAATAAAAAAAAAAATTAGCCTGACATCACAGTTACATTGGTAAGGTATCTATCATAGTCCTAAAAGCTAATAGTGTGTGCTCAATTGTGTTAATATGTGCCAATCTCTATTATGCATTTTACATGGATAAATTTCTTTTTAAAATTTCTCTCAACAACTCTAAGCATTTAGCTTTATTCTGATCACCAGTTTATAGTTAAGGAAGCTGAAACTTAGAAGGTTACCGCTATCTAGTTCACAAATGGCAGAATCAAAATCTGAACCTAGAGCCCATGCACTTAACAGCTATGCAGCACTGTGCTAACAGCTACAAAGTCTCATAATCAGAGCCTGGTCATAAGTTCTGGATATCCTAGGTTGTCACTGCTGTTCTCTAAATGAATGTCGGCAACTAAGCAATGCTAGTTCTATCTTTTGCATTTGGCTTCTCAGTTATGGTTTTCCTCTTCTGGCAGAGCAGATTAGCTATGGTCCTAGAGTGGGATATTTGTGCACAGCAGTGCAGGTCATTGGATAGTGAATTAGGGTCCTGTAGCTTTTGGAAGCCTGGCTGGTGCCCCTCTGACAGCACTCTCGACCTTACCTGCTCGCTGTGCTTTTATGGGCATGAGGATTGTAAATTATGTGGCTGCTTTCTCAGCCCTCCTACCTTCCTCCAACCTCCGCCAGCCTACTCTCTGTGTACCTGTCAGGCTTCACCAAAGATGCACTAAATTCTAGATGGTGGAAAACTGATTCTGCATAACAGGTGGGTGAAAGAAGGCCATGGAGCCTTATATTCCCATTCAGATGGCAGCCAAGTTTGAAAAATAAAAAGGGAAATGCTTGGGAGAAAAATTTCAGAAAGAACAAACATTTTCATACTCATTTTTTTTCTCTAAGGGCAGAGCAAAAGAATCAAAATCAGAGTAATGTAGGTACATTTCTTCTGTTTTTTTTTTTTTCCCACTGATGGAATAAAACCTACAAGCAACCTCTGAAATTGCTCTAGATGCAGAACTCTTATTGATCTCAACAGCTATTTTATATGGGAGACACAAAGACCTCTGGTGGCTTTACTAGGTCTGATAACCTCATTTGGGAAGCAGCAAAGATGGTAGAAACAAGTTGGGTCAGGAATACTGAGTTCTAGTCCCGCTACTACTATGTACAAAATGCAATTTAAAATTCACATCTATTGATCCACTGGCACAGAAATATATGTGATTGTCTAGAAAATTATTACTATGTTGACGTCACCTTTTTGGACATGCCATCACTTGTCTCAGTACAGGAAAAGGAACTGAGAATGATGCACCAAGGCTGGTGAAGTCATCACAAACCCTGTAAGTGCAGAATAAGCTGGTAGGTTTTCCAAGGAACGACACAGAGCGAAAAGCCCATGCTGAAAAAGTAGGTGTTTCACTGTCATTCCTTGCTCCAAACCACATGGAGCCAAGCCAAAATTAGTTTGAAAATGGTTGCAATTTTCAGATTTTGCATCTCCCCACACACTTTAATAAAAATGAGCATGGCTTTTCCATGAAATTGGTAACCAAAAACTAAGAATTAATGATACCATGTATTTTAGATGACTTCAGAATTAGCACATCAGTATTATTCCCTTCAATGTCTCTTCTTTGCCCAATATTTTTCTTAATAAACTACTCACAAATTACATGCACACACCCAATCATCTATTCACTCATTCATTCATTTATAAAGTGGTCATGCCCATTCCCCATTCCAAACCTTTATCCCATTATGCCTGGTCGATTATAACAAACTTTTGCTTATTTTCCGAACCTCTGTTTCTTTGTCTTTGGTGTTCACACCTCTTTTCAAATCCAGTTGTCCTTGATCTGCCCTCAGAGTCTTCCAGGTTTCTTGCATTAGATAACTGAGGGAATCGTACAGTTCTTCACATAGGTAGGAAATGCTGGAAGGGGATTAGAATTGGAGAGTGGGTGGGTGGAAAGAACAGCTTGGGGCTTATTGTATTAGGCGTCATGAAGGTGAGACAAATGTGAAAATGATGTCTAACATGCAATTACCTGCATAGATCTAGGGCTCAGAAGAGAGATTTTCTGTGAAAAATAAGGATGCACTTGATAGTTTAAACTGCAGATGTAGGATGAGATCACTAAGAAGATCAAGTAAAGGGAAATGAGAACCGAGCACAGAGTGAATACCCAACAAATATGTGCTGTTTGTGGTGTCCTTAGTGGAAAATTTATTACCAGTATGTTTGTTAGGGTGGTCATGACCTGATTCTTTGACGTTGTGAAATTCTTTCATTCCTGGTGTTCATTATGGATTCCACCTTTCCACTTCAAAAGTTATTTGCAAGAGAGATATTCCTTGAAACTTTCTCTCAGACAGTCAAATAGCAGCTCAATGGATGAAAAACTTCCTAAATAAGTCTTTGAAATAGATTATAATCCTCATCCATCTTAAGGCTGAGAAGTCTGCATTTTGTAGAAGGAAAATCCAATCGGAGCTGCAATCAGAGAAGAAAGGCTGGAAAGGGCCACAGAGATCATAGCTGAAGCACTCACTTACTAAGACAGATTCAGAAAAAGAAACTTTACTAGAAGTTCTGATGATGCTGGGTGTGCTCCCTGGAGCCAAATGTCAACATAAAGACCCATTTCACAATCTCAAATTAAAACTTTAAAATTTCAATTAAGTTTTTACTTAATTGAGAAAGGAAAGCTGGGACAGGTATAACCTAACTGACTTGGTTTCATTGTTTTGTTGTTGTTTTTTGTTTTTTATGTCTTCAAATGTTTTAAAAACCGAGGAGGATGTGGTTTGGAATAGATAATAGAAGATCACTTTTAACTCCAAAAATGGCATTCTATAATTTTTAAAAATCCCAACATACTTATAGAAGGAAGGAGGGGGAAATCCAGTAAACTAAATACCAGCAATAATGCTAACATTTCATAATTACAATAAGGTTCAAAATTCTTGGTCAATACAATTAGTTGGAAAGTTAAGTTGTTGCTTGCTTTACTTTATTTTGTCAAATCACACCAAATAACTGAACTTTTAAACTTAATTTACTATTCATTCTGATAATGTATATATACAATTCTTTTTTAAATTGAATTATAGATAAGGGTGATTTCAATAGTCTGAAGAGCTGTATTATAACTTGCAAAAGAAAAACTTCAGATTATTTTTATTTTAGAAGAGCAGGTAAAAATGAGTAGTTCCATCTTTCTTTATTTTCTATGCTTTTTTTTTTCTGTAGATTAATGAATGGTTTAAGTGTGGAAGCCCACACTATCTTCTCCTCCACCCCCCATCACACAAATTAGTGGGGGTTGGGGGGGAGTAAGTATGAGAAGTTAAAGAAATGATCATCTCTAATATTCTTTTTCAGTTCTCCATATGAGTAATCACAACTAATATCAATGCAACATCTTTTATTTGTAGCCAGAATTTAAAAATACGCCAATTATTTATTTATGTAGTATTATTTTATTTATTTGTTTATTCATTCAACAGACATTTTTGAGGCTTAACTTCTATGGTAGGTAATTCAGGTTAAAAAAAAAGTATGACATAATACTGAACAGTTGCCTTTGGTGAACTGAAGAAACTTTTTTTATTAGGTAGGCAGCAGAGTTTTTCGAAGGCAGCTTAGAGCACAGTATGAAATAATTACAGAAGTAGGCCATAAAAGGACAAAAACACGACACAGTTCCTTCATTCTTTCCTTTGTCAATTCAATTTATAAAACCAGTAGGAATCCCTAAATCTTTTGATAGATTCACAAATCTGCAAACTGATTCACAATTACAGAATCAGAGAAAGTCTCACTGGTCGATATGAACATAAAACAATGTTTTCATGAATTACATAGCTCTTACTTAAGATTTCCTCCTCTTTTCCCATATAACACACACACGCACTCAAGCACCCCTTCTCCTGAAAATTAGCAAACAAAGTCAGCCAAAGGTTCGGATTTCTTTGCTTGCCATCTAAAAATGGTCACGAGGCTGTCACATAATAGGACAGTAGATTAGGGACAGAGCAAGCCCGAAAGACAATCCTGACCCACTGCCTTTCACATACTCACTGTGATTATATACTTTACCACAATTCTAGATTGTATCATAAAGATGTCTCTGGAATTAGTGTTAAATCTTTTAGAAAATGCTGAATACAAAAATCTTTAAAGGTGGAGACAACATGGTACAGGTATAGTGAACAGAATAAAGATCGAAGTTAAAAAGCCCAGGTGTAAATCCTTCTATGAATCTTAGCTTTCTCATTTTTAAAACAGGCATGATAATTCCTGCCATGCAAGATAGTCATGAGAATAAATAGGTAACCAAGTAAAGTGTCATATATCCCAGTGGTTCTCAACTGGGGATGATTTTGCCCACCACCTCCCACTCTGCCAGGGGACATTTGGCAAAATCTAGTGACATTTTTGGTTGTCACAAGTAGGAGGGGTGTTTCTGGTATCTAGTGGGTAGAGGCCAGGGATGCTGCTGGACATCCTATAATGCACAAGACAGACCCCACATAAGAATATTATCCAGCCCAAATTTTAATAGTGTAGAGGCTGAGAAACCCTGGTATGAACAGAGCACATAGCAGGTGGACAGGAAATGGTGGTTATCACTATGACCTGCAATATTTCAATATTGGATCTTATGTAAAACAGAAACACTATGAGGGGGGAATAGATTAAATATTTCTCCATCCCTTATAATGAATTAACTCCAAGTTTTCCTTCGAGATGTACATAATCATTTATACAGCTTGAATACTATTCTCCATAGCTCCAGTGGCATTCAAAATAGTATCTAGGCTGAGACAGACTTCTACGAATGATTAAAGGAATTTTCCCATCAATATTATTGTATGTCAAATAGCAAACCTCTTGATATGCAAGATAACTAAAACCTAGGAGAGGCATAGGCTGAAAATACCATTTAAAATAGTTTGTCAAGATTAATTTTCCAATATGCTCTATCTTGGATCTCTGTTATGATAACTGGGTTGTTGCTTCCTACTCTCTCCTACCTGCATTATCAGGAACTGAAATTCTTGCAAACTTTGGGCCTTCTTCACAGTTCCCTTCCCAAGACAATGAGCCTTTAGGGTCAGTGAGACATTGCACACTATTTATCAATACATTCTAAAGCTTATGGACTCTTGGAAGTCTTAAATGTTTATTTCTGTGCTTTCCTAAAAATGTGACATTCCTCTGTCTTCTCTATTACGGAATTGTCTTGTGATGTTCCTCGGTAGGAATTTTTTCCATGGTAACTTTGAAAAATCACATAGTGGTTGTAATGCATCACACTTGGACTATTTTTTGACATACTAATAAAACAATTTCTTTTTTTCTTTTAACCCAATCCATTAAATCAGATTCTGACATTTTCTGAGAAGGATCTGGATTACATTAAATCTATTTTCTCACTCATCGTTTTTATGGAATTTTTTAGATTTGACATCCTCCTGTAAAAGTTTCCTTCTTTGTCTTGTGACATGACAATTTTGAACACTGTGTCTTTTATAACTCCTTTCCTGGCTTGCCTCAACCATCTACTAGGCAGTTCATCCTTTCTGCATCTCTACAGTCATTGCACCTGTATACATTTCTGATATTGCTCATGTACATTCTTTTATTATTACTCTTTCATACTCAATTTGATTATTTGTTCACACTAGACTTAAGACAGTGGTTGTTTTATTAATCTTTGTATTTCTACAAAGAGTCTTGCACAGTGCAGATGCACTGTAAGCCCCCAATAAATGTTGATTTAATGAATAAAGACTGACCCACATTCAACCAAGTTATGTGTAAGCATTGTTGATTCCCAAAGAGTGGTTTGTTTACACACTGTTATCAATGCTGCCTTGGTTCTTTCTATTTAATGTTAGGAACATTATGAACGTGTCACAGGTGGAATTTATCTGTAAATAGAGCCAGATCTTATAGTAGATCTAAGTTTTGTTACCCACAGGGAAGATTCTAAGAATAAATATTATTAAGGGTTTATATCTATCTCAAGCCCCTTAAACTCCATAAGTACGACACAACATTGTATCCTTGATAAGTATGAAATGAAGTGAAATGAAATGATGTTAAGCAAAACTTTCATTATAAATAAAGGAAACCACCACACTGATGCAGTTTACTACATAGTTGCATACCAAATGGCGCTGGCCTAAAAACTCCTTAACAAATATTTAATTTTATAGCATGCTGTCAAAATAAGGGATTTCAAGATTTCAAGACAACTTTTTAATAAATGCTACTAATTAAAACTGAAAAAAATTTTAGGCTTGTTCTTAACCCAGCAAATATTTACTACCTACTATGTACTAGACAGTATTCTAGGTACTTGGAACATAGCAGTGACCAAACTTTCTACTTTTTTTCTTTTTTTTTCTTTTGTTTAGACAGGGTCTCACTCTGTTGTCTGGGCCAGAGTGCAGTGGCATCATCATAGCTCACTGCAACCTCAAACTCCTGGGCTTAAGTAATCCTCCTGCCTCAGCCTCCCAAGTAGCTGGGACTACAGGCATGAGCCACCATGCCCAGCTAATTTTTCTGTTTTTTGTAGAGATAGGGTCTTACTTTTGCTCAGGCTGGTCTTGAACTCCTGGCCTCAAGCAATCCTCCCACCTCAGCCTTCCAAAGTGCTAGGATTATAGGCGTGAGCCACCACACCCAGCCAAACTTTCTATTCTTAAAGCTCACACTAAATCCATATTCATTTTCAACTGGAGGAATATGGAAGGAATAGTAGTTTGCTTCTTAAATGCATTAATAGATATGTTGTTTGCATTTTTCTGATATTTCTAAACATTATATTTTAGTTAGTAAGGAAAGAATGTATGATGGTTTTCTTTGTATTCTTTCCAAATAGTTGAGACTGAATAGTTTGAAAGCTATTTCCTGGAATGCTTCAATGATGGTTGGGTGAATTCCCAACAAGGATGATTTTCTACTGTACTTTCTTATTTACTGTTTTACTTACATATACTCACCGTTCACTGTCTTATATAATATATAGATACAACAAATGTTTTATCTGGTTAGATATTTAGGTGATATATTCAAATTTTAATCTTTTATTTTAAAATAAACAAACAGAGAATTTGAGGAAAGGGAAAAATGGCAGAAAAAAAACTTACCTCTGGTCATTAGTGTAAATCCAGTTGTCTGTACATTATGGCGAATTAGTCGCTTTTTAGAAAGAGCTTTTAATTGCTTAATCTAAATAATGTGGGCAATGGCATACGTGTTTTATTTTAGGGTCTATCTAGCCCACTCAGAAAATGTAATGGACCTAATTTTCATTTAGTGTAGGTCTGTGCAGTTCCTAAAACATCTAAATGGCTATTAATTTAATCAGGTAATTTAACTATAGCTCTAGAAAAGGCCACCAGCTAGTTGTCACGCAATGATTATGAGGATGACATTTCTATCCCATGATGCCAGAGGCAGACTTTGATACATCATTTTCTTTTTGAAGGTTAAACTCAGATAACCTGCCTTTGGCATTTAATTAGCTACATATTAAACACTCTTTTAATAATAAAATGATTAAAAATTTTATTGCTTCTCAAATGAGGCCCTTTTAGATAGATTTAATGACTTGGTTAGAGCTCTGTAGTTTGTGAACCAAACCTTACTTAGGCCAGTATGTAGTAATGATATGCTTTACAGCTTGCAAAATCTGTATTTTATTCAAATGATGGCCATAATCATTTTGGATAAAACTTATAATGCTTTCTTCTGTATTTTTAAGTCTAACTGTTAAATGTCATTGGAAAGTAACCACAAACCCATTGATTCAAATTTTTCAGAAATTACCAAGTTCAAGATTAATAAAGAGACTATGAAGTCTGTTTAATGTGCTGAATCTTATATACTAATTGTTTACCCTTTGTAAAGTCATTTGTCACCATTGAATACCTGCAAAAAAAAACACTGTAGAAATGACAGAGAAGTGTGAGTGGACTGCAAATCCCCATCCATATTTTCAGTTAATATCAGCTCTTCAGTGAAAACAGTCATCAAGAGACCATTCATTGTTTATCCTTAGCATGAATTGAGAGGGAGGGGGGCATTAAAAAATCTGCAAAATAGAGTCAAAGAGACAGAAGCTTGTCACGCAAGAACATAGAGTAACTGCAGTCTGAATAAAAGTGACCATTTTACCCTTTAAAACCTTTAATTTTGAATTTATTTATTATTTATATATGCACAGGTTTTAAGTGTCTTATGGAGCCACTTTATTTTAACTTTACTCTTAATGATTTGCAGCCCCTTTTGATGATCTAGAGCTACACTGCCCAGTACGGTAACCACTGGCCATGTGTGGCTATTGAGCACTTGAAATATGGCTTCATAATTGAGACTGAAGTTCAATGAGAATTGGCAAACATATACACCCACATAGCCACCACCTCAGGCAAGCTCTAGAACAACTCAGTGATCACTAAGCCTTCCTTGTGCCTTTCTAGCCAGCACTTCCCACCACTGCCCAACTGTTTTGAATTGTCACCATAATTTAGTTTTGCTTGTTTTAGAACATCAGGTAGATGTAATCATGCAGTGAACATGCTTCGCTTGCTTATCGCATTATTTTTGAGATGTATGCAAGTCTTTGTGTATATCTGTAGTTTATTCTTTTTCATTGCTGTGCAGTATTCCACTGTGTGGCTGTATCACAGTTGTTTATCCATTTACCTGTTGACAGACATTTGTGTTGTTTCCAGTGGTTTACTATTTTTAATAAAGCTATGAACATTCTTTTACAATTCTTTTATTGGACATACGTTTTCATTATTATTGAGTAAATATCTAAGAATTGAGTTATTGGATCATTATAATACTTGTATGTTTAACTTTAGGAGAAACTGCCAGTACCTTCACTTTAGGTGTAGTTGTCAACAATCCAGCATCTACTTCTTTTATCTTGGAAAAATAAGAGGATTCAATGAATAATATTCATTGCAACGCATGATGCAAGGGTGTTTAGAATTTTAATGGTGATTTTATTCTGTCTGTAGATGTAAAAATTTTCTCTTTGGTGGTTGATAAAGAGGTCCCTTCCCCCACTCCATATCCACAGATTACTGCTTTTATTCCAGGTTTAGGGAAATGTGGGTCTTGTTCTTTGGGATTTGGGTTGTCAGAGAAAATAAGGGAAAATCATAAATACAGAAATTATTAATCAAATTAAGATGAATAATATAAAATGGGCTACCTGTTACTTTATCAAATGTATATGTGTGCATTAACAAAACATAAATAATCAACCTTTATAGATGGCAATAATTTTGGTCATTAGAATCTGAGTAAGCAATAAGTTACCAAATAACATAAGAAAATATTTTTTTTCTCTCTGCTTTAGAATCCAAGATAGCTGGCTCAAATTCTGAAGATTTTCAGTCCCTTTTTAACTTCTTCAGTGCAGTTGATTAAAATTCAGTCAGATCCTAGGAAAAGATTTTTTTTTCCCCATTAGAATTGTTATTATAAATCTCCCCTGATTGGTGGGCTTGAATTCCTGACATCTATGAGTTTAGGAAGAGTACTTCCCCCAAATGACTGACTGACTTAGTATTTCAGTCATTCCATCTAAATTTTGTGCTAGTTTCTTCCTTGAAAAATTGTACATTAGGTTTCTCAAGGCCAAGAAAAATCAATTTTTTTAAAAAGATAACCAATATATAAAACATATTTTTATTTTGAACATTACTGATTGTGTTTCATTGAAGCAATAGATATTTGTTGGGAAAAAATTAGGAAATACATATACACAAAAAAGAAAAACTAGCAGTGATTCTATCATTCACAGCCATTGTTAACATCACAGTGAATATTCTTTCAGTTTTTTATGCTTATTTATATACATGTATATAGACATATATACACTTTTTAAAAATAGTAACCTATTTCTTCACCAAGCAAAACATAAAAACATCTCTACGGTCAATACACATTACCTACAGAATAATTTTCAATACTTGAATAATGCTCTATTGTATCATGGTTTATATAACCAATCCCATATTACTGTACATTTACATTGCTTACAATGTTATGTTCTTATACACAGTGTTGAAGTAAACATCCTTGTAGACAAATAATTTTATACATTTAAATTTTTTTCTTAGCATAAATGTCCATAAATAAAACTGTACAATTAATGTATTTTCATAATAAAGATTTCTGTTAGACAAATTATTTTTATATGAGGAGCAAGCAGACATGAAAATAGTTATTCTACTATTAATCCCTGTTACTCATTTTTAACTGTTTACGGAGCATTTTGTTAGTTATAGTACAAAATCTTGAGAACTTATGTTATCTATATGAATATCCTTTACCTTTGAACTTGTGAAAAGAAATGCATTATAATCTGGCTCCAGTGGCAGAGAGTAGAGTCCTGATTATATAGAACCTTTATCTTTAGAGTAAGTCTATAGTTATGGTCTCTTAGTAGATACCTCCTTTTTTCTTTTTCTTTTTCTTTTTTTTTTTTTTTGAGACAGAATCTCACTCTGTCGCCAGGGTTAGAGTGCCTGCCGTGTCATCAGCCTAGCTCACAGCAACCTCAAACTCCTGGGCTCAAGCGATCCTCCTGCCCCAGTCTCCCGAGTAGCTGGGACTGTAGGCACACATCACCACGCCTGGCTAATTTTTTCTATTTTTACTACAAAGGGGTCTCGCTCTTGCTCAGGCTGGTCTTGAACTCTTGACCTCAAGCAATCCTCCTGCCTCAGCCTCCCAGAGTGCTAGGATTACAGGCGTGAGCTATTGCACCCAGCCCAGGGTCTCTTAGTAGAAACTAAACAATTTTGAGCCTAATAAAATTTGTCTGTCTTCTGGAGCCACTTTATTTTAACTTTACTCTTGATGATTTGCAGCCCCTTTTGATGATCTAAAGCTACACTATCCAGTATGGTAGTCACTGGCCACATGTGGCTATTGAGGACTTGAAATATGGCTAGTCAGAATTGACACTTAGTACAAAAAACAGTAAAATACCTCATTAATAATTTTTATACTGCTTAAATATTCAAATGATAGTATTTTAGACATATAGGTTAAATAAAATATATTAAAATGAATTTTCACCTATTTCTTTTTGCTTTTTTCAACACAGCTGTTGGAAAATTTAAAATTACATATATGGCTCCCATTTTATTTCTATTGGACATTATTCTTATAGGTGTATATTCCTCTACGATGCAAAATACTAAACAAGTATTGCTACATGCTAATTTTTTTTAACGGTTATGAACTGAGAGTAATTTCAGTAGGTGACCGATCCACACAGTTCCCCTAAAATTGGCCTCTGATGAGTGAGGGAAAAACTGGAGAAGAAATCCTAAACTTGTCTGAAGAACCTAAGCTCTCTAGGTGGCAGAAGACCATTTCTGCCCAGCAGCATTATAAGCTGTCTCCCTGATGAAGTTCTGAATTGTGGAAAAGGATGGTTACACGGGTTTTCACAAGGATGGGCTGAGGGTGAATGGATAAAGCGAGTGGCATTCCCTTCTAGATTCTCTTTTCTCATTTTAAATCTTGCTGATCACCACTTCACCTATGTATAAGTTACATTTCTCCTCATTCAGTCTCCACACAGTAAAATGAGGATGAACTCAAGCAGAAAACGAATCTACCCTAAGACAACTAGAGAGTTAAAAGTTTGAAAGTAGAACTCCATGTGAATTTTTGTTCACATGGTATCTATAAATCTAGAATGCAGTAGACAATCAGGGCATATATCCTTCCCTAAAAAGAATAAACAAAAAGTAACATTTATAGACCAAAGATTGAATGATTCAAATCAGGCATTTGACTTATTCATATAATTGTCAGGTTGTGTGTGTAGATACGGCCAAAAGGCAGACCATATGGGATGACAGAAACATGCATATTTGCTGTGAAGAGCAAAGAAAGTTCTCTGACCTCTAGGAAAATTCTCATCTACCTTGGGAGTATCTGAGGCATGGGCCTGATTGATAACATACCAAAGTGGTCTGTAGAGGGTAAATTTGCAAGAGTCACAGAAAAAAAGGAAAGAAAACAATTTCACCTTTTTTTCAATAGGACTAGAACTTTAGTTTCCTAATCCATGTATTGAATGCTGTATCTAGTGGAAAGCTCCCCCTACCCAAAATTACTTTGTTGACAGAAACCTCTGTTTGTTTAATCTTCCTTTTATAAAGGTAATTCTTGATGAAAATGTCAAATTGAGTCTTAGACTACCTGTGTTTTCCCCACCAAACAGAGCTATCTATGCCTCCCCAAACAAGCACTATCAATGCATTTTAATCATGCTATGTCTTCATAACACCAAACAATTCACTGATGTGTGTAAAGACTGTTTAACCAATAAGTTGCTTGTTCTATATAAACCCAACTAGCTGATGTGTTTGAATAATTGGACGGGGCAGTGCAGCTGTTTGGTGATGTGAAGTTTCTAGTGAGACAGAGTTCCAAGAATTGTTATTTTGTATTGAAGAAATGCTCATGAATATGACAACTGAGTTTCTGAGCTATGATGTCCATACCTCTTTGTATATCCTTATCAATCGTAGTTTATATGCACAGACGTTTAATTGTCAGAGATCTTAGGTGGTCTCTTTTATTACACAGAGGCACTATGGTATGGCATTTAAGAGCAAAGACACTGGAGCCAAACTGATCTCTGTTACCTACTAGCTGTATGATTTAGGTATTCACTGTTCTGTGCCTGTTTCCTCATCTTTAAAATGGAGTAATAATAGTACTCAATTCATTGAAGCTTTTCTGAGAATTAGAATTTTTAAAAGTGCCTTGAAAAGTTCTTGGCCTATATAAACACTGTTAATTGTTTGTTACATATTTTATATTACAATTAGATAGTCTCATTCAATGGAAGTTATGGATGCATCAATTTAGAAAGACTTTGCTGTTACACTGAACACCTAAGTTTCTATAGCCTTCGACAGTCTCAGCTGTAAAGAATTTCAGCTAATTCCCTACAGCCTTCCCACAAACTGCTAAAAACAAATTCTGTCTCTTCTTGATGAAAAATGATTGTGGAACCTAGAATCAAAGTGCCCTGTTCTACCTCAAAACTACATATTTTTCTTTCATGTAGGATTATTTTGAAAAGATTTGTGCAAGAGATTGCATTGGTGGCCATTTTTTCCACCCAAGATTTTAGCACAATTTGTGAAAGCTTTATCTTGGAGAAGAATGGCTCATAACTCTGGAGAGTCAGTATAGTAGAAGTTATGCACATCAATTCAGGCACCAGACTTCCAGGTGTCTCTTTCCCCTATGACACCTAAGGCAAGGCACCTAGCCTCTTTGAGGATAATATTAGTCCCTACCTCACGGGGTTGTTGTGAGAACTAAATGAGTTAAACATATGTAATGCTGTAAGTATAGTATCTGACCTACAGTGGGTTTGGTGTATTGTTAGTGCTGTGGCTCTAAACCTCATCTCCAAATTCCTGAGAGCCTTTTGTAGGATTCTATTGGCCTCTTATTTCTGGTTTTCTCTCTGGAGAATTGTTAGGGAGCCCTCATGATGTAGTCAGACTTGAAGAAGAGGTTTATTATAAAAAGAGATGCTCATTATTAGGCTGGCTCTACAGGTCACTTCCTTACTTCCAAGGATAAGGGTTGTCCATGAGGCCAAACAGCATCTTCTCCAATCTTTTCCTGGCTTGGATTAAGTTGCTTCAGTACACTGGCATCTTTCAATCCAACCCTACTTTCCTGCAAGCTGTAAATCAGCTTTGGAAAACATGTTTTTCTACAAGTCCATAGGAAGGAGAAAACAGACTTGATTTCCTCATAATGTCTGCAGTACCCCTCTCTGGGACAAAGCTGTGTTGATTCGTTTTCCAAGCAACAAGAGTGCCATTAGTGCAGTTGTGTTAATATACTTCTCCAGTCAACAAACATTCCCAAGCAGAGACTCAGGTCCTGGAGAGATATGAGCCAAATGTGTATTTAATGACTAGGCTCATATCTTTAGATTCCAGTGTGGTTTCTATAAATTGGAGATGTTTATTAAATTTAATATGAAATCTTTTTCTATTGAAGTCTGGTGATTAATTTGATTTGCATATGGCATAGAGTTGCAAATAAACAAAATTGTGGCAACTACTTAATGTGAACTTTGGGAGTGGTTAAATAAATTATAATATACCCATAAAATGGAATATGCTTCAGCCATTAATAATGCATATCTTTGGAATATATTTACAGACATGCAAAGATGTTCACAATATGTTCTTAAGTAAAAAAAAAAGGCAAATTACAGAACAGTGTTTACAGTATATCCCAGGGTTTTAGAAAAATATCTGAATGTCTGGGCACCAAAGTATTGATGATTATTAATTTATGGTGGTAAGAAATGGAAAATTTTATTTTTTGTATTTTTTTTTTACATTTTATAGTTTTTATGCAGTAAAAATATATAATGTATGAAAGACATATTGAACCAAGCTATAATACACAAATGCAATGAATACTATAGCTAGCCATTAATAATTTTAGTTGATTTGTTTGTGAAAATTTAGGTCAAAAATAGTATCAATTAATCATTCACAATTATTGCAATTTCCTCAATGCTTACTACTTGTGAGATACTAACTGTATAATATTAAATATTTTATGGTAACTATTACTATACTCATTTTATTGATGAGGAACCAGAATTCAGAGAAGTTAAATAACTTTCACAAGTCTTTGTAGCTGATAAATAACAGAACAAGGATCCAAACCTGGGTCTCATTCTACCACTGTGACCTGCCTCTCAAAATGAGAACCAGAGGAATTAAATCATTTTTCCATTGTCTCAACTAACAAATTGCAGATCTCTGATTTGAACCCAGATCTTGCTGACTCCAAAGCCCAAGCTTTGTCTACTACATTGCTTTGTCTTCATATTTGCTAATGTCCTATTGGTCGAAGCAAGTCATGGCCAAGTACAGAGTCAATGTGGAAGGGGGACTAAACACAAGTGTGGATAGTGGGAAGTGTGGTTCATCAGGGACCATTAATATGTAGTATGTCTTAGTCATTTCTAGCTGCTATAACAAAAATACAACAGGCTGGGCAGCTTAAACAATAAGCATTTCTCACAGTTCTGGAGGCTGGCAGTCTGAGATCAGGTTGTCACCATGGTCAGGTTCTTGACAAAGGCCCTCTTCCAGGTTCACAGACAACCCTCTTCTCCTTATATCCTCACTTGGCAGAGAACAGAGAGGGAGAAGAAGCAAACTTTCTCCTGTCTCTTCTTGTAAGGCACTAATTCCATCATGAGGGCTTCATCCTTATGACCCAATTACCTCTCAAAGGCCCCACTTCCTGATACCACCCTACTGGGGGATTAGAGTTTTAACATATGAATTCGGGGAGGGGGGACACAAACATGCAGTCCATAATACAACCTAAATAACTAAAGAAATTTCAGAGAAAAGTAACTAAAATGGTTGAAGAAATGAAGAGATGAGATGGGAGAAAATTATAAGATTGCCAAAATTTTACTTCTGAAAGGGAACATGGAGATATGAATAATATGGATAAACAAACCTGAACATTTTTATCAAAGCCAGAAATACAATAAAGAGAAACCACCATTTGAAACTAAATCTAAATAAATTTACAGCACATTTTAAAAGTTATGATTTACAACTTTACTCATCTAGTTAATTTTGGGGATTCAGTATTCTATGAGGCAGCCCTGGCAAAAAGTAAAAATTAATCAAGAAAGAATGTGAACAAAGTCATGTATGTTAGAACTATAAATGGGCTTTAGGGTAAGAAATGCTTTCCAAAAAAATTATCAAAAATCACTTTGGGGAACTTGGAAACATACATATCTTGGGCTTCACACTCAAGAGATTTTACTATTTAAGTGGAAAAAATACTTCAGGTCCAAATTTTCTTGAAAGATAGTCTTGTACTAAAAAACGAACAAAAATCTCAAAGATCTCTTCCTCCTCTAAATTTTTATACTGTTATATTTCTACAGAAGAAAATTAGGCCCTCATTCCTGTTTGAAGGCATAACGTTTATTCTTAAGGGGAACCTGGGTTCACTAATTGGTTTATTTGCCTACCAGCTGTGTAAACTTTGAGCAAGATAAGACATATTTCCCAAGCAACTCCCCACTGTATCCCCACCCTTCATCTGGAAAATGGGATAAAAATGCCAACTTCCTAGGGGTTTTTGTGGGGATTAAATGAAATAATTCATATAAAGTACTTACCACATGCCTTGTATATAGCAAGGGCTCAATTAATGGTAACAATTATCACTATTATTAACAATTTAGTCTTTAGTGTCCGTGTTGGTAACAGACTGCTTGAGTGAATGGACCTTAATTTAGGTAAGTTTGACAGTTCCTGTTCCTATGATTTTATAGTTTTGGAATTAATCAGAAAAACAAGATGATTTATTATGGAGGGAATATAGTCTATTCCCTCATGTTTGAAAACTGCATTAAAGTAGACCTATCTGTACACATTGGAAGGTGGCTAACAGCACACAAGGGTATGTCAGGGAAATCATGATAGTCATAATGATAATAATAGTAATTCTTGCTGTCATTGATTAAGATCCCACTATGTTCCCAGCACTGTCCCGGGTATTTTATGTACACTGTGTTACTTCATTCCCATAGCGGCCCATTAGGAATATGCTATTGTTTTTATTTTACAGGTGAGGAAACTGACCTTTGGAGAGTTTAAGTTACTTGCTTATGGTCAGCTTATAAGAAGAGCCAGTGTTCCAGACTTCTCCTGTCTGTGTCAGATGTAGACTTGATAATTTACTGAAAGACAAGAACCTATGCTGGCTGTCAATATTATGTCCTCAAGTATTTATGGAGAAAATGAGAGTAAGTGAATGAATGAATGATAGTAAAGATAAAGGGGTGGAAATGTTTAGGGCATTAGCAATGAGATAGCTAATCTGCTATTAAATTAAAAACCAACCAACCAACCAACAAAACTTTCCAAGCAAAGTTGTTGATCTTCAGAAGGAACAAATGGGATAATTTGAAATTATCCCATTTTGAAATTGCCTTCACAATAAGATTTTGTTTTGTTCTTCTCTTTCAAATTGGCATGCTTTTCTAAGGGCTGACTTACTCTTGTAGCTCGTTTCTCAACATTAATAATGTATTAATAGGGAGTCTTTGAGCAGTCTAGAAAAAACATGTTAAAGGGGTTTACTTTACGTTGGTAAAGAGGAGATTGTCATTTCAGGGAATTTTCTAATTGTACTGTTCTTTCTCTAGGCTTTTGGTTAAGTCATGGCTTTGTTCAAGAAAGCAACTGCTATTTGCAACCCTACTTTGTCAATGAAACTTGCTGTAGTAAAACCTTTAAATCTATCCTCAACTGAAAAATTGTACAGCATTTTACTTCTTTGATATTGTTACAGGGTCACCCTATTTTTCTCGTCTCTGCCTGCATTTTTTGCTATATGCTTAGCTAATAAGATTTATTCAAATAGAATATTCACGCCACTCTTCTTATCTAAACTAACTTTTCCTCCTTTTTGCTTCTCCTCTGTAAAGACATTCTCTTCATGCCAGTTTTACGAGCTTGGGGAAGAGTTTTAAAATCTTTGTACACTCTGGAAGTCTCCAGAGGGCAGAGCAAAGATCCCCGATGCTGGCTATAAATGTTGATTTAAGCAGAGATCTAGCCATGGGGGCAAAGGGAAAATTTTCTACCTCTCTGTGATTTCACAGGACCCATTTCTGTACTTTGCTGAACAGAAAGGAAGCCTCTAGATGCTAGCAAATCAACAAATACACATTTTTTTCATACCAAATACTCACTAGAGGAAAGTGATGTCCAGGCAAAAGACATACCAAAGCACTAGGCTCTTGTGTTGGAATTGTACCAGTGGTCATTTTCCTTGCAGCAATCTTAAATGCCCCCAGCCCTGAGCAAAGTGCCCTCTGCACAAGGATTGAAGTTGCTTCCCAGCTGTGGTCACAGCAGGGACATCAATCCTCATCTGTTCCCCACCACTAACCTTTCCACTGAGCACTAGAAACAGCAGCACACTCTCCGACACCAGTGGGACCCGGCTTTTAGAAGTAAGATTGAACGGCTATTAGGAGGGGTGACGGGTGTAACCTAACACTCTGTGCAGGGAGACCGTGGTAATGAAGTAACACAGAATCGTGGAATGGTAGAACCGGAAGGCTCCTCAGACATCATCCTGGCTAACGCCTTCATTTTATAGGTGAAGAAACTGAGGTCCAAAGAGGTTAATTGACTTATCCAAGGTCATGTTTTGAATTATTATCCTTTTGTTGTTCTAGGTCACCTTTAAACAAAAATTTTTTTCGGGGTTTCTCAAAATTCAAAGTTCATGGTCCATAAGCTATAATAGTTTGAAATGCTTCCTGTTAGAACTCATTCATCCTGCAGTATTTACTGGGAACCTATAGTGAATATGTTATACACATTATAGATAATTTTAAAAAGGAAAAGAGATTCCTGTACTTAAATATCTTGCAACTTAATTGGGGGCTTCAGAATTTAAATAGCAAGAGGAAAAATCAAATGCTTGATGTATGTATGTAAATGCTGTATGTAAAGAAAATTTTGCTGAGTGGGTGTCTTCAGCTTTATCTTAAAGAAACTGACGGCCATCCTCATTTCCTCATCTCTAATATAAAGTGGGCAGATCAGATGATCTTTAAAGTCCCTACTAATTTCACCTTCGATGTTCCCTCGATTCATGAGTGACCAAAAATGAAATGCAAAACACTCCAGATGTTCTAGCAGATTTACATTTAGATCTGAGAAAAGTCCTAAAACACCTCAATAGTTTTAAATTATTTTTTTTTAGAGTGGCAAAATACCACGACAATTTTAGGTGAGATTCTCTCACTGGAAAGACTGGTTTTGGAGCTGTGCACAGTCAACCTTGTATTTCCAGGACAGATTGGATTAATCATCATGAATTCCATTGAGTAGAACAATATTTTAGGATCAGAACAATCAAACTCAAGTCATGCAGGCACAAGTTTAACAGATGTAACACATATTTGACAGTTCTCACCAAGCTGATGCACCCCTTTTGTCTACCCATCAAAATAATTACCAGAGGTCAATAAGCACTGGTCCACATGAACTTCTCCATGTTCACTGCTACAAAGTTGTTTCAAAGGGTACAGTAGCATTAACCACCACGGGGATCCCTGAATCAACAGCAGTCATTTAAATAGCTCTTGTGAATGGTAGAACTCATGTTTATAGGTGCCAGATACCTGAGTATCTCTCAGATACATTTAACAATCTCTGCCAATGCAGCTTTAGCAGTAATAATAGTTACTACTTAGGGAGTACTAACTTTGGACCAGAAACTATAGTAAATGTGCTGCATATATTATCTCATTTAACACTCCCCAAATCTTATGAAGTAGGCACTATTATTATCCCTATTATTCAAATAAAAAAACTGAAGATTAGAAGATTAAGCAGTTTGCCAAAGACACATCTAGAAAATAGTAAAACTAGCATTTGAAACCAGTGTTTGATCCCACAGGTGGTACAATAATCATTATATGGTATTGCATCCCAGATTGTAATCTTCTAGAAAACTGAGATTATTTTTAAGTGGCTTTGAGTAAAGGGACTTTATGTAATAGGCTGATGAGTGTGCAGAGTGATAGGGTGTGTGATGGTAATAGGGGCTGGGGGTGAGAGGAATTATTAATACTTATTGACTTTAGCAAATTGTATTTAATTCAGATCTTACTATGATTTTCAGCAAGTGCACATTATGCTCATCTGCGGTACTATTGGGAGCAGAGATGTGGGTAAAAGGCTCAATATGCATCATTTCTTCAGAACCTACATTGCAGACACAAGCGTGCATCACCCAACCTAGGTCTGCACAGTGAGTCCAGAAGCCATTTCATTATTTAAATTTCCGATCTGCAATGTTGTATGAAATACCATTAAGAACTCTGTGCTTTAAATTCTGTGGAATATCAACACACCTCCAAGCCTAAATCTAAAGCAATGGTGCTTAATAATTTATATGACCACATTCCCACCCATCTCCCTGTTGTTAAAAATAATGAAATAGAGAACCTGCACTCTCAGAGAATGTAACAGGCCAATTTATGATTCTAATTCTCTGTTTGGTCATCTGAAATATACAATTTTAGCAGCTTTATGCCTTTAACAGGTATTTCTTAAAAGCAATTCCTACTTGCATTACTGTTCCGTGAATGTTTTGGCTTGAAAGAGAAAATGTGTCCTTCAAACAAGTTTATTTCTTTCAGGGCTACTTCTGTACATTGAATTCCTCAGTGGTGACTACGCAGGGTTTTCTGTTATCATCTTCTCAGTGTTCAATTCATTACCCCTGTTCATTATTCAATTTGTTGGGCTTTGAGCACCTGAATAATTGAAAGCTATGCAAGTATTATAAATTATATTGTCCACATTCATAATCCCCATTTTAGAGTTTATAGCCTCACTGTAAAAATTCACTGTGTTGGAACCTTACATACAAGGTCTTATATTGAAAACAAATTAATTTATAAATACATTTTTTTCCTTCTCCAAACTCTATTTTATCAAATCTTACATTTTTCAGTTATGGTTTTTATGGCTTTTACTGCCACAGCAAGACCAATGAAAAGAATGTTTTACATATTCATTTATTCATTCTTTTTTGCAACAAATATTTATCGAATGACTATTATTCTTTCGGCAGTGTGAGGCTGGGGCTAGGTCAGTCTATTCCCTTTGAGAAGAACGAAAGGGAAAGCAGCCTTTGCACTTTTAAGTTATAACCTCCACCTTCTGATGCCTTCCAAAAATAAAACAAACAAACAAGAAAAAACACATCCTCAGCAGCCCTGCCCTGCCCCTGCGCTCCTCTTGGTCCACCTGGGGCCATCAGGACTGGAAGAATCTCCAGCCTCCTCAGGGCAGTTATTTGCTCTGCATATGAATACTGTAATAAATTTCTCAATGAGAGTAATAGTTCTATGCTTTAAAACTTAAGAAAAAGAAAGGAAAGACCTTGTGGGTGAGGTTTAAGGGACCCATATCCGTAGCTAGTAAGTGCTTGAACTGGATTGAGTCTTGTGGATGCAAATCCAGTGGGGTTTGTAACTTCATCAGCACTGCCTCTGTATTGCTAGATTGATCAATTGATTGATTGACTTTACCACAATGAAAATAGCTTTACTGGGTTTTTTTCCCCCCCTAATTATAGAAGCCATACTGAGCATTCTCCTTGTAAGAGCTGAAACAATAGATGAAGGCATAAAGTTGAAAGCGAAAATCACCTGCAAATGAATTTGCTCAACATTGGTTCAGCAAGTATTTATGGAGCACATATTCTGTACCACTCAGGCTGGGTAAATAATGGTAATACTCATGTGGTTCCTGCCCTTATTTAGCGTAAAATTGGTGAAAGGCAAATAATAAACAAGAAAGCAAACAAATAAGTATATGTTACCCTTTTATGAAGACCGAGGACAGAGAATTATTATGAAAAATCAACAGGGGAAGAACTAGTTAGGTCGAGTTGTCAGGGAAATGACCTCCCCCACAAAATGGCATTTTGGGGAAGAGGCTTCCACACTTGTTATTTTTTACAAAAACAGAATCATGTATGCATATTGTTTTGCAACTCGCTATTTTATTACAACATGGTTAATGTAAATCTTCCATGTATGTAAGTACAGATTGAGGGTATTATATTGTATGAATACACTGTAATTTTAAAAAATCAATCTTCTACTGATGGCTATTGATTTTTTTTTTTTTTTTTGCTTTCATATGCATTGCTGAGATAGATGCCCTTTTATATATCCCTTGGGGCATATTAACCATTATTTCTTAGCATAAATACGTGGAAATGGAATTTCTGGGTCAGAGTATGTATATACACTCTAAAAGCTTTGATACATGTTGTCAAAACACCATATGGAAACATGTATTAATTTATACTCCCTGCAACATAATATTTAAGTGGGAGGTAGAGTAAAAGAATGATGTCAGAGGCTGGGCTTTGGAGTTAGATTACCTGGGTGTAATCCTCAGCTCCAGCACTTATAAGCTGCGTGACTTTGGATAAGTTGAATTACCTCCCAATGTTTCAGTTTCCTCATTTGGAATGTGGGCATTATAACTCATGGGCTTGTTGTGCAGATTAAGTGAGACAAGCCATATTAAGCATTTAACACAGTCATGGCCTGTATTAGATGCTCAATAAATATCAGCTATTATTATTATTTACATGATACCCTTGTAAATGCTGGGTACTATCATTTTTCTAATTTTTTAACATTTTTAAATTAGAAAAATAATGCATGCGTGTGGTAAAGAAGGTCTCAAACCATGTCAACGGATATCAAATGAGGAGAAAAGCCCCCTAAATACTCCTTCATCTGCAGCTCCACTCCCCAGAGATAACCACTTAAAACTTTTTACATTGCTGCTATGACTTTAAATTAAATGCCTACACCTGCCATTCCTGAATGATCAATTTTAGACAAAATCTCTAGACAGGCCACTATGAAAGAAGAGGAATTTAGCTCCCCTCCCCTCTGTGTTCACCTGATTTTTGTCAGTTTATTTTCAGTTCATTGAAAAATAGCATTTCAAATCAAGTGTCTATGTTGTTAAAAACCTACTCCAACATTTACACTTTCCTTTTCATGTTTGCCTCCATAAAATCCACTAAATTAGATAAACCTGTTACTGCAAGGGGACATCTAGCAATTGTGGCTCTATAGCCATAGCGTATCTACTCATCCTGGTTTGTCTGGGATAGTCTTGGTTTACATTTTTTTGTCCCAGTGAAGTTTTTAATAGCGCTCCATTCACTTTCAAAATTATGTTATTTGGATAACTTATGGGTTCACCTAATTTATAAAAGTAATGTTAGTAGAGGGAAGCCATCCTCAAGTTTGAGATTGCTGGCAGGAGACCCCTGGTGGCTTCTTGACCACTCGATCTTTATTCATATTACTGAGTGGCTAAAGAGAGTACATTTCACTTGTTTTCAAAGGTTTCATATCTCTTCTCGTGAGCTCTAATATTTGGGCTTCGTGTCCCTTTGCTATGCTTGATACAAAAAGTGCCCCTTATGTCTGTGCACAGTTCTATTCAAAGCAGTATTTTACTTAATTTTGAAATGGTAAGGAGAAGAATCTAATTAGGATATTTATCCCATGGTAGATTAGCCACTATCTTATTAATGTTATATTCTTATTCTTTTAAAAACTATTTCAGATTTATGGAAAGGTGAAGAGAATAATAATACAGATGTTCTTCAACTTATGACGGGGTTATGTTCCAATAAACCCGTCATAAGATGAAAATATTAAGTCAAAAATACATTTAATACCCCCAATAAACCCATTGCAAGGTCGAAAAATCATAAATCAACACATCATAAGTTGGGGACTGTCTGTAGTTAAATATTTCATGTTCTCAACTCCCAACTTAAAAAGTAAAACATTACCAACACAATTGGACTCTCCAGTGTTCTACATTCCTGTATACGTCTCCATGACTGCAATATTCTTTCCTTATCCCAAGGCAACCACTCAGCTGAATGTACTATAGTGCTTTTCATTTCCATGCATTAAAGAAAAATAGTTACAATGTATGGCATATGACACAATAGATAGTATTGCTTTCATGCTTTAAAACTTTATATAAATAATACACAATTTGGTTTTTTCTTAGCATCTTCTTTGGGAGAGTCATCCATGATGACTTATGTAAGGATAGTTGATACCTTTTCACTATTCTATGACATTGCTTTATATGAATATACCACTATTTATCTATTCTGTTCTTTTCAATCCTACAAACTATGCTGCTATGAACAGTCCTGACCATCAGTATAAAAATAAATTGCCATTCAAATGGTTGGTCCAATTTGTACTCTCACTAGCAATGAATAAGAGGTTTTATATCATTGTAAAACTATTTATTTAACTCAGGAAATCAGGCAACCAACTAATATTTATTGAGCGCCTATTGTAGACGAGGTGTCTATTCTAAGCATTGAAGACAGATATAGAGAAATATGAGGGAGTTCCTGCCACCTGAGTTGAGGTAATAGAATATATATGTACAGTGAAATTCTTTACTGATACATACACTTATTGAGTAACTACTACATGCCAAGTACTGTCATAGGCAATAGGAATAACAGTGATTAAGACACAATTTCTGTTCTCAAAGCTAACAGACTAACGTTAGCAAGTGTTTGCATTCTTGAAAGTAGGTTAACATTATTTCCACCTGGGGTAAAGGATGGGTGGTGGGGTGGCAGGCAAGGTTTAACCAGAAAGGTTAGAACAAAGGTAGAGAATAACTGAAGGACATCCCAGGAAATACTGTGAGTGACCTGTATATTCCCTTTGCTATTCCTCCTTTTGCACCTTCTGTACAATGATGACTATATACCACATTGACAAATTTTCCAATTACTAAGAAAGACAACTCAGAAATAAAAATATTTCATAAATGTAAATAGATGGCTTGATTACATAAGGACTTTTTTACTGTTATTGGTAACATCAAATATCTGAGACTATATATTTCAGTAAATATGCATTTCATTATTCTAAATGCAATTTATAAAATTCCAGCTTTCTATGTGTAGACTTTTGTTTGCTAGAGAACAAGAATTGTTATAAGAAGATATAAAAGCTACTTATTTTTTATGGGACTTCTGCATAAATCTTATATCTATAACATGATCTAGTGACATAAATTTTAGCAGCTTGTTTCTGTTTCACCTGCTGTGGAACCAGTGCTGTCCTACAGCAATATCCAGGAGTGGAATTGAGCTATTTGCTGGTGTCATAAATAAGAAAGGATGTCATGGCTGTTTTCATTTGACTGAGCAGTAATGGAGTTAATTATACTTTCCCTCTCTTTGTTTTTGATCTGTGTTTCCAAAGTCATCTAAGCTTTTGGGAGTTCTCATATTTTAACTCTTCCCTTGTCTGATTGGATTTCATACCTGTTGGGATTTAACAGCTATGAGTTATTATTCTGTTTAAATTTCCATCTTTCACTCATAACTGTGCAGGTTGTATTTCACTATATTTTTTCTTTAAAGAAACATGGAAATTGACAACATTATTTTGTACTTGATATATAATTTTTGCTTTGGGCATTTTATATAAATTACCTATGGAGAAGGAAATATTTTAGCCCAATTTTCTAGTTGAGACAAACACAGGAAAGATAGGTAAGTTCTGAATTGCAACCTAGCAATCCAACGAGAGAGTCGGGAATGGCTTTAGAATTTTTTTTCGTATTTTTGTGGGATTATGAACCACTGTTGGAATGAAAAGGAGCTTCTGGAATTTTGCTGCCAGGCCATTATTTATTGATTAACCTGAGGTGATAGAAGTAGATAAAAACACTTATACATATACACATACACACACACACATATAAACATTTGGAGATGTCAGATTAATTTTTCATCTCTAGTGACTTTAGTATTTAAGTCTGTAACTACATAATCTGAAATACTCAGATTATTAGTTAATATGGATAATTTAGCGTTAATTAATTATCCTCTTAATTTTTTGCTAATGTAAATATTCTCTTATTTAGTTGGCAACTAAGATCCTAAAGAAGAAAACGGAGAAAAAATTATTTGCATGTTTTCTTTTTATAACAACAAATATTAAGATATTTGGAAATAGAGGGGTTTTTAAAATCAATTTCTGGACAATTTGGATAGCTGAGACATAGGAAAGGCAGCACATACTATTCTGATATATACACACATATGTACACACATATAATATACATTAAAACAATAAAATAAATTTATAATTTTATGGTTTAATTTGACTTAAAATGTGATTTTGCTTTCTAATAGATATAACTCTTCTTTTTTAATGTTCTCTTGGTAATGAACAGCTTCAACAAAGGCCTTCTGATCCGTAGTAGTTCTTACAGATTGGGATTTGTTTTCAAAGATGTAAACAATTCCCAAGCTGCTTATTTTTACTCAAATTAAAAATACTTGAGAAATCCTGACACAAAATTGTTTCATCTTATCTTTTGTCTCCTGCACAAATGACTTTTTTACTATGAATCATGCTATTACGGTGATCACCATCATTTTTATGAAGAATCTATGAGTCAGTTATTTTTTTTAATCACACAAAGAAACAGCTTAAATGAAGGAGCAACAACATTAAAAATAGGACTGGGAATCATGGAGGAATTTTGCTGAAATCTGGGTGAGAAGTTGAGCAGTTCCCTATAAGGTAGAAAAAGATTCCTCAATTTTTGGCCTGAAGTTTTTCATAAGGAGTTAATGTAATTCTTTTTGTGGTCAGGAGTGTAGAGGGGTTGGGATGGTATTAGTCGTCAAGGATTTTCTACAGACCTACAGAGGATAATTTTTCTATCCCTGGATACTAAAGTATTTCCCTAATGGACTTCTTTTATCTTATAAAGTATTGGTAGGAATTTTTGTTGGTAACTCTGTTAGTTTATCACTCAACTCACTATAACAGACCCAAATGCTGCCATCGCAAAATCCTTTTGTTAACTCACAAAAAAGTAACCTGGATGAGATTTGCACCTTGTCCTAGGACATACCTGTTCAATGAAAACCTTCTGATATTAAAAAAGGAAAAAGGTGAGAAGCATAGTAAATTAGCATTTTGTACTAATTTAATGGCCTCAGCATGATCACAATTAAATTGGATCTGTTGTTCAAAAGTAAAGAAAGAAAATATACTCACCTAGAACAACTCCAAAAGAGTGGAGTTGAAAAGAAAAACAAACAAACAAATAAATAAAACCCAGGCCTTTCAGTAGTTGTTAAAAGTTTCACCCTCAGGGCTGAATATGCATTTGAGTGGAGGAGAGGCATGTGTTCCTTGGTGTCCCTTGCTCTTTAACAGGCACGTGTTTCAACCCTGGGATTCACCAGAGTGAATTTTGACACATTTTGATGCATGATGTGAAATATGAAATTTGAGACATCTTTGGCATTTCAGAAATGATTTACAAACTAGAATCTCAGCTTGTTGGTTTTCTGGGTTGTTTAGAAAGTCAATTAGAAGGAAAACAGACATTCTTCATGTGTTTTATGAATGCTATGGAAATTCCCGACCTAAAAGAATTCAACTGAGCAACAGCCTTTTACTAAGGAAGGTCAGATTTTCTTCTCTTTGATGTCTTTCAGGCTCCCAAACCAGTTTGCATATTGAACTTCCCAGAACTATTTTCAACTACCTAGAGCAGTTGAGCATGAAGAACACCATTCTCATGTCTTTAACTACAAATTGGTACGCAAATGGGCTCCGGAGTCCTGGTAAGGAGGGGCACACGCCTTGAACCCATCTGTTTATTACTGAGGAAGTTCTGATCAAGTTTATGGTGTTAAAGACTCCAACATATCAACTCCAGTGAGGAGCAGGACAAGCCATTGTAAATATGAACCATCAAAGCATTAGCCATTTCAATGAAATGAAGCAAATCAATTGTTTTCCGGAAAGGTGCCTTTCAGATCTCCTTTCCCAGGTTCTGAGTTTCTGTATCAAGTTCACGTTAGAACAACTTGTACAAAAGGGATTTTAATTCAGGATTTTGGAAGGTCAGTGTCTTGGCCAGTAAACCATGCTTTCCTTAATCTCTGGCAAATCGCAAACTCGCTGCTTTAAAGCCATTTAAAATAATTTAGCGACATTAGCATTAGGACAAAAATGAAACAGCTAAAATAATTGCAGTTATTCAGGTTTTGAATTTGCTCCTGTCAATCATTTGACTTTTATTTAATATGGCATTGTTTTCTCCTCAAAATCTATTATGGTTTATTAAAATGTATATATGTATTAAATGCATGTGGACTTAGAGATACTGTTTTCTGAAATCAAAACATCTTTGGTTAATATATTCTAATTTTATGTTCAATAAAATAATTTCAGCTGCAAAGAGGATGCTGAATGGAGGTTTTTGTGTAAACCAATAAAATAGTTATTATTGTATCGTATACTGATTATTTCTTTTCACACAATAATTGAGTGCCTTTTATGCAGCAGAATTGCACTAGAAATTCTCAAACGTTTCATTGAATGTGAACATTGTCAGCCTCCATACGCTGTGGGCTTTTAGAGATCAGAGGTCTTTTCTAAATCTTTGTTTATCCTTAGGACCTAGTAAAGTGCCTGGCAAATAATAAGTCAAAAATTTTCTGTTACATGAATATAAATATATACAGATAGCTTTTTAAAAAATTGATTTCTAGGCTGAGAATTTAAATTCAAGATACAAAATCCTTTGGAGAAGGCAAAAACAAAAGGGCAAACTATGGAATTTTTTTTGCATGTGGACACAACAAAATTTTACCAAGTGTTTTAGAAGTAAATGCTACCTTTAAATTGGGAAAGAACTGAGGTTAGAGGAACAGATTTTGCCTAAAAATTATATTGCATTTAAAAGTCATTCAGTATAAAAATTAACCAACAGTTAGATAGAAGTATTGGGGCATTTCTTGGAGGTGAACTATCTTATTAATTAAACTAGGTAATGAAAATCAGAACACTTTGCCCATAGTCAAAGAATTAACTTTATTTAAATTGCTTAGATGTTAATTTTGTACACAACCTACCAATACTGAGAGAGAGAGAGTCTTTTTTTTTCTTTTTTTCTTTTTTTTTTAGGAGCTAAGTACCAGGCTGGGCACTGCAAAGCATAGAATAGAATTTGAAGTCTGGAAACAGAAGTAAACAGATAATTTTAATACAAGTCAGGCAGATGAAGGTGGGTGAAGTGGAGGGGGTATTGGCACAATCCAGTCAAAAATATTTTCAAAAAAGCCCAAACCATTAGAAGTTCAGTGTAGCTGGAGGACGGTGGGGCTGTTAGCAGGTTGCAGGTAGGGTGGGTGGGAGAAAGCTTTGTTGAGGATGATAAAAGCTGCTAAAAGATTTGTTCCCCCAACTGCCCACCCCAAGGCAAAGAGGAACCTTTCAAAAATTTGCCTGAAGGAGCAGCTTGATCTGAAATGTGTTTAGGAAAGAGCTGTCCTCTGGCTGAAGTGTGGAGAACAGATTGGAAAGTTCACCCCACACAGGCTGTTGTGGTTAGCACTGGGTGTGGCCATTGGGAAGGAGGAGAAGTAGAGAGATTTGAGAACAAAAATTATAAGCAAGAGAAAAGGTTGAAGGAGGAATTCCAGATTTCTGACTTGGGCAGTTGGGAAGGGATGGAGTTGCAGTCCACAGATATTACGTAGTAACACAAGGAAAGAAAAAAATGTTGGGGGCGGTGTAGGAGGGCAGCAGGGTAGCACAAAAGTAGTGGTAGAAGAAAAAGGAGCATTAATTAATTTTGTATCTGTTGGGTTTGAGGAGTCGTTGAGGCATTCAAGTGAAATATTTGGTAGATTGTTTATAGATTAGAAACAAAATTTGGAACAGAGAAGGAATTTAGGAGTTATTTGGTATTCTCTAAATCCTGATTCTATTAATACCAGTGCATGCTTGTTTCAGCTCCAAAACTAAAGTCACCTAGGAAGTCCTTATTTTTATTGCTCTCCGCTCCAAATCGATATCTATTTAGTATTTATGTTTTAGAACATAACTTTCTTAGAGCATAACGATTGGCAATTTTTTAGATATTGCTTTATGTAAAAAAAATAGTGGCTAAGACCTAAGGTGGTAATCAGACCCTTCTAAGTTGTAATTACTCTCTAGCTGTGTGACCTTGGGCAACCCACTTAACCTCCCTGAATCTCAGTTTTCTCACCTGTAAAACTACGATATCATTAGCTGAATTAAAGAGTTTTCATGAGGATTAGGTAAAATAATAAATAAAATAGTTGGCAGAAGAGGTGACATGTTGCAGTAGCTTAATGGCTATATGATGTTAACAGGATAAACATTGTTAACCAGTAGCACATAGTGGATATTATAATTGGTCCTTCTACCAAATTTTTTTATCATTTATTGTTCACAAAAATCCTATGAGGTAAATATTATCATTTCCGTTTTATAGAAAGATAAATGAATCTCAGTGGCCAATAGCTAAAAAGTAATAGAGCCAAGATTGCAGTCAGATTTTAAAATTCTTATGTTTGGTGTTTTATCAGCTTCCTTCCGGCTTCTGGAGATTATGGGTCAAGAGTTCTTGTCTATGTCTCAATAGCCTCCAATTTTGTACTATATAGGAGGATGCTCTGTAAATATAGACGAACAGATTCAGGAAAATTTGGAATATTTATTGAGTTTCTACTATATGCCAGGCACCGTAATATGAACTAAGAATACAAATAATTTATGCTTCACCCTTGGTATCTTGACCCACAGCAAACATTTTTACAGGTAACTATGATACATTGGGGTCTGTGCTCAACTAGAAGTAGGAATATAAAAGGAAACATAGCACAGTGAGGAGGAAGCAGTTTATCTTGTCATAAGGTTGGGGGTGGAAGTGAAATAAAGTTGAAAAAAATCTCAAAGGAGGTGAAATCTGAAGTGAGCCTATTTTGGAGAATTTTATGCAAAATAAAAATAACTTTTGATCTGTGTCTCTATTAAATTGAGAAGGTCATAGCTGGTGTTGTTAGACATCTCTTCTTTCTCACAGTTTCTTATCCAAACAGTAGAAAGAACACTATATCAGGTAGTTATAGTAATTGATCAGAATGAGACTTTTAGAAAAATAATCCGGCTACTTTAAAAGATCTGGATTTAGTAAATTATAATTTCATTAGTAAAAAATATTTTAAAAACCAAATAACTATCCTGACTGCCTGAACTTAAATTGCAAAACAATCTGTTACTTGATATGTGACCTTGATAGGTTACTTGACTTTTCTGTGTTCATTTTCTTATTTGTAAAATAAGTTTATTGTAAATATTAAATTTTAGGAAGAGATAGTGAAATGGTAAAGGCTCAGATTCTGGAATAAGCCTGCCTGAGTTTGAATAGTAGCTGTGTGACTGTGGGCAAGATACCTAACCTCTCTGTGCTTTTGTTTCTTCATTTGTAAAATTAGGATAATGATAACCCACCTTAATTGTGCCTGTACAATTTAGTGAGTAGTTAGCCATTTCCTCAGAGATTCAAAAAAATACCTTATCTTAAATTCTTACATAAAATAGGTAGATTTGGGGGATTTCCAATGTATTTATTCATTGATTCATTGTTCTATCTCTCTAGTGTTGAATTTGTATATTTTGTTAATTGTTTTAGTATCAGATGACATAATTTTAAATACATAAAAATTCAATTCTCCATCATTCTCTCTCTCTCTCTCTCTGTATTTTATACACACACACACACACACACACACACACACACATGCCTACACACACACAGAGGTTTTGCTAGCTTATTTATTCTTCATGATGAACTTAGAATCATTTTGTAAAGGGACAAAATAAAATCCTATTGAATTTTTATAGGAATTGTATTAATCCACAAACTAATTCAAGAAAAATTGACTATTAGCTCTTACCACTCAGAAATGAGTCAACTGTTTTCAAGGTTTTTCTTTATATCCTATGGGAAGATTTTGTGATTTTCTTCACAAAATCCTGTATCTTGCTTGTTGTATTCATTTCTTACTCTGTTATATGTATTTGTTGTTAATATGCATAGAATAATAATTTTCTATTATTTTTCTAATTAGTATTCCTCTATAAAAATATTATTGATTTTTTATATTTGCAACTAGCCACCTTTTTGAATTATCTTATGATTTCTAATAGTCTCATAGTGGAACATACCTGACTATTAACTGGATTTTGCACTTATGACTTCTTAAAAAAAGAACTGAAATTACGTTTTTGTTTTATGGGTTATTGCTTTAAAATGTAGTTAAATTCCTCCAATGTATATAGATTTAAAAAATAAAAACAAAGGAATATTTTACTTCACAAAAGCTTTAAAAATTTATATTAAAGTATTGAAATAAAAGAATATATAGTTAACATATCCAGTAGAACATGTTATTCTACTCTTTCTTGTAGTTGAATATTTCACATTTAATGTATTTTTTTTAAATTTTGGAATACTATCATTCTTTATCTACCATGTTTTGCCCCTTACAACTCCCTAAATTATAGGAAAATTAAAAGTCCATTAAATGACATACATTAACACCTACTATTACAGGGTTAGCTACGGAGAGTGGGCAGCTGCAATACTCATCAAATTTGATTGCTTTGGAGTCTGAATGCAATATTCATTTAATGGCACTTACTTATTTGTACAAAGAAATAATACTAACCTAGGAAACAATTTGCTTTGAAACAGGTCAATGGCAGGAATGTTAAACTTGTTCCAAAAGCAGTCTGAAAAAGAAAATCCATAAGGAAAGGGGAAAATTCATTCCAACCGAAAATATAATATTTTTATTAGCGATGATAAAAAATCATATTTCTATATTATTGATTTAGTCAATCTAAGCATTACTTTGTTAGCAAACTAAATTGAACTTTCTAATATGGCTTTCTTAGGAAAGCTGTTTCTTAAATTTTGAGATTTTTATTAAACCATATTATGATCGAACATTAAGAAAATGCAAGTATAGCATTCACCCCTTATCCAAAGGGGGTATATGCCAAGACCCCCAGTGAATGCCCCTGAAACCACTGATAGTACTGAACGCTTTATTAAAAGGATTTGTTCTGTATAATTTGGATTCAGTCAAAAGGCTGCACTCAAGGATGCAGAAAGCCACATGTGGCTCCAAAGCTGCAGGTTCCCCACCCCTGCATACAGCAGGATGGCAGGAGATTTCATCACACTACTCAGGACAGTGCCTAATTTAAAACTTATAAATTGTTTATTTCTGGAATTTTCGATTTAATATTTTCAGATTACAGTTGACCGTGGGTAACTGAAACAGCAAAAATGAAACCATGGGTAAGAGGAGGCTACTATAATGTGTACTCTTATAGGCTTTGACTAAAAACATAACTGTGAAGAAACTTCTGAATATCTAAGTCCTAAAATTTTAAGATTTGGGATTGTGTACACAAGTGGAAGAGCCATGCAATCTTTTATCTCTGTACCTACAAGGAGAAGGGCTATTTTATTTCTACTGACAGGTTCCACAGAATGAGTAAATTTTCATTATCTGAAAAAAGGTGAAGGCAGGAAAGATTTTGAATGCTAAAGGTACTATTAAGCAATGAAAGGCAGGCTAAAGGAGTAGATAGAAAACCTGAAGGAGGTGTCAGAAAGGATTTCTGTTATCAGAGACATCAAAAAATCATCTTTGTCATTAATGCATACAGGGACGTTTGGGAGTTAAATCAGATGTAGTAACTGAGTTTTATTTGGGAAGGAAAACTTTTATTAGTTTATTATTATTTGTTAGTATTATTTATTAGTTTTATGAGAAAGGTATTTTTTCAAACCTTCAAAATCATAGTATCATAAAATATTAATATAGCACATTCTTATAGGAATTAAGCAGGTTTTTTAAGGTTGTAAATATATTTGATAATGTACTGCATAAGAAGTTAATTTCTAAGACACTGCACAATTAAGTAAATCTCACACACTAAGTTCTGCTGTCCCACCAGGTGAAAAGCCTATCTTATTGTTATATTTGGTCCAATATGTCCTATTTGGATTGTTGTCTCCATCATTGGATAATATGTAATTTGAGGAAACTTTGGTATATTCAATTTCTTATCACACTATTTTATGTATATAGGCACTGAATAAATATTTTTGTTTAAAAAAATGATACTTCCACTGGATACTTCCAAGATCTTAGAAATTTTAAAATTAAAAATCTAATTTGCAGCCAGGTGCGGTGGCTCACACCTGTAATCCTAGCACTCTGGGAGGCCGGGGGGAGGATTGCTTGACCTCAGGAGTTCGAGACCAGCCTGAGCAAGAGCGAGACCCCCATCTCTACTAAAAATAGAAAAATTAGCTGGGCATCGTGGCACGTGCCTGTAGCCCCAGCTACTCGGGAGGCTGAGGCAGCAGGATCGCCTGAGCCCAGGAGTGTGAGGTTGCAGTGAGCTGTGATGATGCCACTGCACTCTACCCAGGGCGACAGAGTGAGACTCTGTCTCAAAAAAAAAAAAATCATAAAACAAATGTTTACTGAGTTAAAATGATTTTTAGGCTTTCATAGTCCTTCTCAATCACTTATTTCTCCTCAACTTTATATCTACCCCAACTTCAAGTTCTGTTGATTTCTAGGCAAGTCACTCTGTCCATCTGTCCAATGCGTCCGTGTTGCATAGGCACAGCTTCTGTGCTGGAGACTGATGGGGCTTGAGAAAGTCAATGATATGTATGAAAATACTCAGTATTCTTAGACTCTTGGTAGGTGGATAATAGCACAGTATCTTCGATGATTTATTAAAACCAACTCCCAGTTCTGATTTTGTTTGCTAATATGCATTCAAATCAAGAATTCAGCCCATCTTAAGTTATTTCCTTATCTAGACAGTGGAATTGGAAAATGTAACCAGAGGAATGAATGATAAATAACTTTTAAAATCATGTTACCTATGTGTCTCCAGCTAGTACTTGAATAAGCGCAAATGAAATTTTAGTGGCCAGTATAAAAGGTTGAAGGTCTTTAAATTTCAATATATCCTTTTAAAAAAGTCAGTGACTTTAAAAAAATATCTATTCTCTCCTTTTTCCTGAAGGAAATATGAAAATATATGTCTAAGTAATTTCTGACGACATGACTATAAAAAAAAAAAGACTTAGAGGCTTGGCTCTTTGCCAATAAATCTTTGCTCTCCGTTATTGGCTACTGTGTAGTTTATGAGCTTTGACTAAGCCACAAATACTCCAACAGCATAAAACCCTAATTTAGTAGAAGACGCTAATGAGAGAAATGTCTCCTACATTCTACAAGTAATGAAATACCCTTTCAGGTAACATTATTATGGTGTTTGCATTTTTTTATTTTCACTAATATCCAATCATCCTGAATGAATTAATTGAGATCCAAGAGTAGTAAATGTACAATTATCTGACACACATACACAGCTAACAAGTATAAAATATTTGCGTTATGCACCATCCATCAGATTTATGTTATTTTCCATGTCCATTATGATTGTAGGCTCAAATGACAATGGCCATTAAACTGGTGAAAATACTAGTATTCAAGCAGTTGTATAGTAATGAAAGCTTTCAGATTTGTATAGTTTCAACATGTTTATGGAAAATCTAAAATATTATTTTTCACTTTTTAAATTACATAAATAATTCTTATCGCTTACAGCACAAACATAAATGAATATAACATATGAATTATTTTATCAGGGGAATTTTGGGTAGGGTATAAACATGCTTTTTCCAGTTCTAGGCAAGTGGTCCCTTCCACCAGAAAGAACATTCTTGCTTGGCTAAGGACCCCTCCTCTGTCTTTCATAACCCATAACTCTTTGCAAACATTTTCATAACTCTGATTAATTTTATGGAAACTATTTTTCTAACTCTTTGACCTATATTTATTGTCTTTGTATATACAGTGCGTAGAAAAATACTTGGCACATAGGCACTCAACAAATATTTATTGAACTAACTAGAGGGGTAACTTTTATATATAATGTCTATTAAACTAAGTATTATTTGAAGATATATAAATTAAAATAAGCTTCTTAGAGTCTATAAAATATAAAAACCTCTAAACCAGTTTTCTTTTCATTTTGGGGGGGTATTATATGATTGCATTTTAAAAATACCATAAGCAGCCTGTAATCCTAGCACTTTGGGAGGCTGAGGCAAGAGGATTGCTTGAGGCAAAGAGTTTGAGACCAGCCTGGGCAACACAGCAAGATGCTGTCTCTACAAAAATTTTTTTATAAATTAGCTAGGTGTGGTGGCACAGGCCTGTAGTCCCAGCTACTTCGGAAGCTGAGGAGGGAGGATTGCTTGAGCCCAGGAGTTCAAGGTTACAGTGAGCTATGATCATGCCCCTGCACTCCAGCCTGGGTGGCAGAGCTAGACCCCCAACTCTAAAACAAAACAAACAAAACAAAACAAAAACATAAGCATAAGCAGGTGTCAGTAATATTTTTCTGTAGAGAGCCAGATAGTAAATATTTTTAAATGTCTGAATTTTCAGATGGTCTGGTCAGACAGTGGCTGTCACAACTACTCAATTCTGCTGTTAGCAGCCATAGAAAATACATACATGAATAAGCATGGCTATGTTCCAATATAACTTTATTTTGGAACACTGATTTTGAATTTCATGGAATTTTCATATGTCACTCAATATTATTTTTCCTTTTGACATTTTTTTCAACCACATAAAGATGTGAGACTCATTCTTATCTTACAGGCTGTTCAAAGACAAGTAGCCAACCCTGCCATATAGTATCAAATTCTGTGTAGCTGTCATCCTCATCTAGTCACTAAAATAATAATCTTTCCCCCTATACTGTAAATAAATATTTGTGGCCAATAAATGTTTGTGAAATAAATTAATGAATGAATATTGGACCCTGCTGGCTACTTGGATGTTGAATTTGAGAGGTCAAGACTAGAAGCAAAAGGTTTTTGTAACAATCCTCGTGACAGAAAATGATGGCCTGGACTTGTAGGAAGAGCAAGTAAAAGAGCTCAGAAATATTTAGGAAGTTTATATCACTGGGCCCTTGATAATTGATTGTTTGGGAAGGAATCAAGGATGACTTCAAACTTTGGGGTCTTTGTGGATGGGGTACCATGATGGAAGGTTGGGAATACAGGAAAAGGAAAAGTTTGGGGCAAGGATAGGTTCATATTGGACATATTGAGTTTTAAGTGCTTAAGTAACTATCTAGGATTGCATATCCAGCAAGAGTTGTAAATAAATGAACCTGAACCTGAGGAAAGGTCTGGTCTAAAGGTGCGAATTTATTAGTCATTTGCATACAAATAATTGCCAAAACCATGAGAAGTGGGTAAATCTGATCACTCAGGAAAAATATAACAAGTCAGTTAAGCCTTGGGATAAATGTATGAACATCAAATTTAAAGGTAGGAGAAGGAAGAAAAGCCCATGAGTAAAAGGGAGGAAATGGCCAAAGAAGGGAGAGTTTGGATGCTAAGAGCATAGAAATAGGTGTCAAATACCATAGAGAAATATCGTAAGGTGCCAATTTGGATTTGGCAACAAGAAGGTAGCATTTTAGCAAAGGCAATCAGGCAGCAGAGGTCAGATATGCCGTGGGTTGAGCTGTGCATTGAGAACACGAAATGAAGACTATACTTCAGAGAAATTTTGATTCAAAGGGAGGATAAGACTGAAGATGCAGAGCTATGAGGTGAAGGTCAGTCTTTCTTTTTTGTCTGGGAGAGGCTTGACTGTGCTTACAAGTTGAGGACAATGAGCTAGAGGAGAGGCACTGAAGATGCAAGAGAGAGCAAGAGAGGAGATGGTTAGGAGAACAAGACCATGGAGTCAGCCGGAGGAGAAGGGGTTAAGGTCACAGATTTTTGACCTTGAGCTTGAGGAGAAGACTGTCTTTTCTCTAAAACTAAAAGAAAGAGAGGTAGGAATGGGTGAGAATGTAATGCCTTAATTTTATACATGAAATAGGAGGTGTAATTATCTCTTGAGGGTTGGGAGAGGTATGAGTTGAAATGAGCATTGAAGGATAGTGGTGAAGGTTTGGAAATATGTTGAAGGAGCTGAGAGAGTTGACTGACCAAAGACAAGGAAAGAGCTGAATAAAAGTGGTGTTGAAGGCCCAGCAGAGATCTGAAACCACGAACTTGCCAGAATTGCACGAGTGCTTGATTTTCCTCTAACACTGTGCGGGTACCTAGATCCAGAGCTGGGGTCTGGGTGGATGGGTTCAGGAAACAAAAATGTGAAAGGAAATTGAGAGGGTAGTGAGAGAGTAAGTGCATCCCTGCGATCAACCACCATGTCCAGGTTGGGCTCAAAAGGAAGAGAGATCAGAAAGCGTTCATGGCATTGGAGGTCTCCCTGGGTTCGAGAGAAGTGCAGAAAGGGCTGAAACGCTGAGTGGTTTAAGACTTCCAGGATTATGGCTCTCACAGGAAAAAACAAAAGCCAAAAAAACTCCATGATGTGGCCGTAGGAATGTGTAGCTAAAGAGGAGTCAAGGTGATGGTCATTGGCATTTAGAGGTAGTGGTGGGTGAACCAGCCTGTAGAGGGAGAGGGAGAGATTTGGCAGTGAATTGTGGCAGGGGGATGAGTGTTGGTGTGGGGTGCACAGCATGGCAGAGCTCAGTGTAGGGTGGACTCAGATATAGATCCATAAGGATACCTGAAGGGGCTCTATTACTGTGGGCTTCATAAAAATAATAGCAAAGATTCATTTAAAAGGACTGAATCTGTGCTGTAGATTGAGGTCCCCACCTCCCTCACCCCCCACAACTACAAACACCATGCGTGACAGACCCAGTCATAACCCCTAGTGCCTCCACGGTACCAAACTGGTGTAACCCTAACCTAGTAGTGAATGAGAAAAAATGTGTCTGGTCTGAGCTTACATGAAATTTTTTTTTTTCCATCTTGATTCTGTATTTTCTATTGATTTTTCTTTTCTGTAACTTGTGCTGGGGCATCTGCTTTCTTGTATCCAGATTTTTACTAAAAGTATAGGGAATTCTTTTTCTATATGTATAAATTTATTTAAACTGAGACTGTGGGTAGAGTTTTTTTTTTTTTAAATAATGTATTTCTTGGGGTTTTAATGGCACCAAACATGAGGGGACGACTTCTACAAAATTTTGCCTGCAGTTTCTTATTATGCCAGAACTGGATTCTTTATCAGCAGATTAGTTCTCTCTGTAATTCTCTAATTTAGGGCTTCTTTATCCAGGATTTATAGAAGAGCTCTGGGAATCCATGATATTGTATGCTAAGTTGTACGTGTGCACTGTTTCCAGGTAGAGGCCCCTAACTTTCCTCAGCCTCTCATAAGGGCCTGTGCAAGCCAAGGGGACTTAGAACCACCACATTCTGACCCCAGCAGCACTTCAGCTGGGGGCTCCTGGATAACTACCTTTTACTTGGAATAGAGCAGCTTCCTGTCAAGCGTGACCTGATGCACGTCCATCTCTCACTACTCAGAAATGTGGACATTTCTTTGGTAGCAATAGCAGACTTCCTTTGCATGCAACAATTCAGGTTCTAAATGTAATGATTTTGTTTTTACTTTTAAGTAGAGTTAAAAGCCCCTTGTGTTCTGGATACAAAAATGAATAAGAAGTCAGTGTCCTCAATGAGCTTCTTGTTCAGAATATAGCTACAAGCTAGAAAATAGAAGAACAAATAAGAACTTAGTAAAGTTGGGGCTGATATGTCACTGCTGAAGAACAGTGAAGGGCAGCAGAGGCTCAGGAAGGAGGTTGGGGCCCGTGAATAACGCCATGAGGAGGAAGGAGAGAATTTGGAGACAACTGAATCATCCTTCCCATCTTTGATAGGATTCCCAGTCATCTTCAGTTGTAATTCCATAATTATCTTTTGAATATAAATTGTTTTTCTTGCCTAATCCAACACTGATTCCTCAAAGGTAACCACTTTTAATTGTTTCTGATTTAGTTCTTTATACTTCAATTCTTGATTGAACAACTGGTAATAGCACCTTCTGATGCTCCATCATGGCAGATAAGGAATCTAATTAACTTACAAAGTTCACTTTTCCTCCCTTCTTCTGATTTTAGAAAGTCATGTTATTCTTTTTGGTACTTCTATTGGTTACTCTTACCAATTTAAATAATATACTTAAACTTCTATTTTTCATTCTATCAACTTTAGGCAGTATCTTTTGACTTCCCACAATAGAAGGTGAAGACAAACTTGCTCCTGAACTGTCTGTCTTCCCTTGACTCTTCCATCTTCACCTCCCAGCTTCTCTCAGTTTTAACATGATTTTTATATGGTCAGAGCTTACATTTCATAGAAACGTGCCCAAGAAATCTATTTTAGGTCTTCCACATTGCCCTTAGCCATGATCAGCTTTGGCTGGGAATAGGACTCTAGATTCCAAATCATTTTCCTTTAGAATTTGAAGTATTTTTTCAGTGGTTTCTATCTAATATCTAATATTGCTAATAAAAATTCAGTTGTTAACTTAATTCCTTCTCCTTTTAGATAATCTCCTTTTTTTTTTATTGCTCTGGAAGCTTCCAGGATCTTCCCTTGGTAGGTGTTATGACATTTCATATGGATGAATTCCTGTTAGGCATTTGATGAGCTCTTTCAGTGTGAAAATCATGTTTTTTTCAATTCCTGGGAAATTTTATTTACTTATTTATGTGTTGTTTAGCCATTTCTATCTGTTCTGTTTTCTTTGTTCTCTCTTTTGAAACTTCTTTTGAATGAGTATTGAATTTCCTTTTTTGCTTCTCCGTATCTCTTAACTTTTATCTATGCCATTTTCAGCTCATCAGCTGTAAGAGCACAGAGACTACGTTTTGTTTACTGGGACACTCCTAACCTTTGCCTGACTCCGAGTGGTTACACAGTGAATTCTTGTTCAATGAATGAGTGAATGAATAAATTTTTCCATCCCTTGTCTTCAATACTCTACGTTCTGGGATTTTTTTAAGCTTTAACTTCCAGTTTTTAAATTATATTTTTATTTCCATAATCATATTTTTAATTCACAAGAGCTCATTCATTTTCCTTCATTGGTCCCTTCTCAGAGAAGCTTGTTCGTTTATGAATTGTGTTATTGCCTCGGATCTGTGAAGATACTAATTGGAAATTTGTATGCTTTCTCTTCTACTTCCTGAATTACATGTTTTCTTTGGCATCTATTTGTGCTGTTTGATTTCCTCAAAACATACAGTGGTTTTGACTCTCTTTTAATATTTTTGAAGAAAAAAACTGGTTTTATTAATATAGGTAGTTTGAGAAGATGTCCTCTGATCCTGTGGATATATTTTGCCCGCCAAATATGTTTTGAGAAAGGTTTGGCGGAACACAAAGTTGCTTAGAAATTGAACGATGATAGAAATCTAAAATCAGTTGTGCGTGAGAACAGTGCTTCTCAAACTTTAGCATGCACGCGTATTACTTGAGGAATCTTATAAAAATGAAAATTCAGTAGAATTAGAGGGCTTGCGTGTCTGCATTTCTAACAAGCTCCCACACATCTATGTTGCTGTTCTGGAGATTGCACATTGAGTAGTATGGGCCTAGAAATACTCTAGCTTCTTTCTTACCTTTGAAAATTTCCTTAAAGCAATTATGCCCTGGCATGTAGATAATGGAATCTATTCAATTCTAATTTATTTACAAATGTGGAGATTATTTTGGATTATAGTTGGATAAATTCCACATGAATAACCTAATGACGGCATAACACAATAACCACCAGTGGGAAAACAAAGTTGTTTTAGATCAGCAAATATATATTATGGAAACATTTCCATATGTTTCCATGCACATTAAGTATGAACAATCTTGTCAACAAGCTCTCGTCTCTAAAGGTGAACAACTGGTTAACAGAAGGGAGCAGTTTTTTTTATAGTAAAAGTCAACAATATCCACATTCATTTGGAAACTCACCATCTCGTATAAAAAAACTTACAAGTACGCTCAACACACATATGTGAAAAAAATCATGGAACAAGTTATTATAGGGTTAAAACTGAGTATGTGGGCAGCTAAAGTACATGCCACTTTTGAGAATAAAAATAGTGTGTACCTTATTAAAAGCCGCCTGACAGGGTCAGCAGCCTAGTCACAGAATACCTACCAAGAACAATTTCAATTTTAATAGGTTTTACTATGTATTTCATAAGCATGCCCATTGAAATTGAGTCATCAAAGCCTCCCGGTTCCTCCAAGACAGATTTTAGCCTGAGAGCTTGGAGTAATTATCCCACTGGATGTTAGCCTGTGTAGCTATTTTAGCCTCGTTCATCATTTCAAACAGCTACATACTCTGCCTGCTAATTTCTTCCGATGGATTAGCTGCTCTCACTTGTCTATCTTTTTTTATTTCTGGGGGGTGAAATATTGCCTTCTTCCCGTGTTTTAATAAGCTGAGCAGGCATGCACCACTGCACAGCTCCTGACTCCTATTTCTTTCAGCTCAAAGAATGATCTTCTGGGGGAAGAGCTGGGTGTAAATTGTGAAGGTGAAAACTTGGCCATTACTACCTGCAGCTTGAAACCAGCTGCATTTAAACAAGGGCTGAAAACCCAGTTCTGAGCTGGTCTGTATTTATCTGTTTACAGTGTGCTCTAAGCTGATCTCCCTCCACTGTGGTACTTATCTTCTGCTTCTTTTGGTCTCTGGTCTTTATGTTTCCACCCCTCCATATTTCACTTCTACTTTGTCTGTGTGCCTCCCATTAGAAAACCACAATGCACAGAACTATTCATTGCAGGATATAACTTTCCTCTGTTCTTCACAATAATGACCCTGTCTGAGCCTTTTAATTCAGAGGTTCAGTGATTTCTTTATTCCCTAACCTCCCAGTGAGAACACACAACTTCACATTCTGGAATATAATTTCTTCTTAGGTAGATGATAAAAAAGCAGGGATTCTTGGCAACAAACAAAATAAAGTTTTCATCCCATCTCTGACACTTACTTAGAAGCTTTGTGACCTTGGGTTAGTATTTCAACCCCTCTGAGCTTCAGTCTTCTCATCTGTATAATAGTGATAAATTATTTTTCTAACTCTAGAATTGTAGTGAAATTAACAAGTGAGATTGTGTGTACCTAGCATATGGTAGGCATCTCAGCACATGGAACTTATCTTTCCTTTATCTTAGCAATTTAACAAATGGGCTTTTGACCCCCTCACACTTGCTGTTAATGTTGATTAGCTGTTAGAGCTCTGACAGCTTTGCAGTAGATCTTTAAAAAAAAAAAAAACAAACAGATGAAACGAAGACAGAAGCTGAGGAGGCTTACTCACTCAATTCACAAGTCTGGTCCAACATTCAAAGCCATCTTTTCTGAAAAAGTGTCTGAAGTTCGCATCGGTCTAGGTGACTCCACTTAATGCTTTCCCATGACCCCATTTGAGTATATTGACACGGGTTTGAAAGACACATATTTTCACTGGATGGAAAATAGAAAACCGACCCTGCAACCCAAGGCAAAGAGGACAAGACAGTATGTAGACTACTTCCTCAGATCAAATCTTCAAACAGATCAAGGGAAAGGTAATGGGGGCTAAATTTTCTAACCTTTAGAAAAGGCCAGTCCCTTGAGAGCTGGCAATTTAAGAAAAAGCTTCTTTTACTCTTGGCTCCGGAACTATAATGTATTTGCTGATAAATTGGAGAAGGATAATTTTTATCCAGCTCAGGAGGAAGTGTGAAAAATAGTAATTGGCAATTCTTAGAGAGAGAGTGGTGCAGCTCTCGAGTCACTCTCGAGAGATTTTTTTTTTGGAAATATGATATCATTTAAAATCATATTAATAAGAGCATTGCCTGGGATCAGAAACTTGGAATTGGTAGAAGTTTTTTTTTTTTTCTTCAGAAACATAAAGCATCCATATTCTTCATTTACACATAAATTATGTAAGTGGATAAAATCCTCATTATTAGAGAATGACCTTGATGTTAAGACACATTGATATTATGGGTGATGTTCCTCTTAGAATTTTTGCAAATTTTTGACATTAGTTATGGTTCAGTGCCAGTATCAAGATCATTAGTATTGAGTCAAATACTTTTGTATTCACAAGGTAGTAATTAAAATGACGTTTCCAACTATTTATATATATTTCAGCCAATGACGTTATATATGTGTATTTTTCATCTTTAATTTTTCATTCTTTGTAGCCTCTTATTTCCTTCCCCCATTTTTTCTTGGCAATGGGTGAAGTGAAATGGATGTATTTTGATACTGGCAAAGCAATGGCATAACCCAAAGACCTAGCTAGAGAAAGTCACGATTCCCATGGATGCGTTGTTCATCTTATTGAGGAAAATTCCTATAGTATACATTGCTTTCTTTATTTTATTTCTCCCCCCATCTCAATAGAACAATTTCAAAAGTTTTATTAGCTTAAATGAAGAAATAAAACTAAGTATCAGATAAAATTTCCTTTCAAAAAGGTGGTAGCTTTGTTTATTCTACAGTCTGAATTCTATAGCACAGAAGGATGGTTAATAAATGCATATTCCTCCATTGTAATCATTTGATAAGTGACACCCTACCATAGAATAAAACTATCTCATAAGTTATTGAATCTGTGTCTCATCATGTATATATCATATATTGTATATGAGGTATAATTATAAAAGATTGAGATTTTTAAAGCAAATTTATCTTACTCTGTATAACCCTGTATAAACATGTGTCATCCTTAAAAATGGTCTCTGACTCTGAGGATACCTACAAAGGTCAGGCTCCATAGACATGTGGAACATCAGTATCCTTGACCCAAGATGACAAGTGAACTTTGGAAGGATGCTATTCATGCATACATTCTGAAATGTGAAGCAAATGAGTTCATTAACTAAAACCGTATAAACTCAAAATTGAAGTCCATGACACTTTACTGACAAACACTAATGCTTCAAGAACCCGAGTCCCTACAAATGGTTAGACATTAAGAAAGAAGAATAAATAGAACTGAAATGAATGATTGTGCTAATTGTTCTTCTCTGATTCAGACATTATGATTTGTCTTTTAAATAAGTTTTATTATAAAAGATGAAATAGGCATATTATAGAAAAGTTTGAGAAGAAAGGTCAATAATAAAAAGTTCACTTGCCATTGAACACAGAAGTGACATAACTATTAGTGTTTACAAGTTTCCTTCTAATATTTTATATGCACATACGTCTGTATACATTTAACAATTTTAATCAAACTTTGCATGCTATTTGATGACTCTTTTTCATTTAAATATTTTGTTTCTACATAATCAGCATAACTGTTGGTTTAAATAAATGTGTTATATTCTATTGTAGAGATGTTGCACTAGTTATCCCCTCTATTAATGGGCATTACAGTTACTGGCAATTTTTAAGGCTGTGAATAATTCTGTGATAAATTTCTTTGTGCATGATGTTTCCCACAAATTGACTATTATTCTTTAGAGTAGATTTTGAGGAGTGTTACTTTTCTAAATGATAAAAAGGATCTTAATTTTTAAGAGAAAGATTTTAATCCATTCTAGTTTTAAAAATCTGGAAAATAAAGAAAAGTATAAAAATGAAAATAATTATGCACAATCCTACAAACTAGAAAAATAATTATTAATAGCATTTTGGTATGTCTATCCCAACTCTTTTTTCTATGCCTAAATAAATGCACATACACAATACATGATTTATAAAATTGAAATCTTGTGTATGCAGAATTGAGTTCTGCTTTTTTTCATTTCACATTGAGAAATAAGCATTTTCTTAGGCCTTTTGTTTCCAAAATATGATTTTTAATGGATATACCATTATTCATTAGCCATTTTCTTATTGTTGAATTTTTAGGCTGTTTCCAAAATTTTGCTGTAATAAATAATCTTTGTATGTCTCTCTGATTTTTTCCTTTAGGACAGAGTTCCAGAAGTCATATTACTAGGTTAAAGACTATGCTTTTTTTAGAAATTCATATTGCCCATTTGCTCTCCAGATAAGTCATATCAAAGTACATATACTCTTACTGCCAGTCTATGAAGGTCCTTGTCTCATTGAACTCTCAATAACATTTAATAATATTATCAGATTTTACTATTTTTAATTGTAGAAGTACAGAGTGAAAGCTCATTTTAAAAGTTTTTACTCATCTTATTATTGGTGAAGCTTTCTCTTACCATATTTTGATCGGCAGTTTTTGGTTTTGCAAAATTTCTTGTTCATGTCCTTTACATGTTAACAATTTTCTTATTGATTTAAAAGTAGGTTTGATAAACTAAGAAGTGAACTCTTCATATTTTTGCAAATTTGTATTGTCTTTTACTTTTTAATTTTATAGGTATTTTTGGCACAGCTAATTCAAATTTTTATTTAGTCAGATGTTATATTCTTAATTTTTTAATTGCTCTTTTACTTAGATAAACTGAGACCAAATAAATATTGACCTCTTTTTTTCATTTTTCTAGTTTTACATCTTTTTTTCCCTTTAAAAGATTTAACCACTTAATTCTTATGAAATTGATTTTTTTGTCTGCACTTTTTTCATCTTTTCTTGTGACAGACTTTTATACTAAGGCAAAGCGAGGGACCAGAGAACATGGTCTCAGCAGCCAGTTGTCCAAGATCTAAGGCTTTGGAGACTGGGATGAACAGTGCCAACAGATAATCACACTGGTGTTACAATGCTAAATATGGTGTTATCACATGAAATGAAAAAATTAGACTTTTATTCCTAATGAGGTGGGCAATTTTGTGTTTGTTTAGTAGGTATACTTATGGTCTCTTTATGTCTTTTATTTAATATTTATAAACAGATTTAGTGCTCTATTTGCACAAAAGTGTCATTTGGATTTCCTTTTTAAATGTTGACACTGCATGAATTCTCACAATATATTTTCATATTCTTAAGTTTTTCCCACTCCTACCCATTGACCCAACTTTAGGCTACTGAACACATGACAAACCAGCATTTTTCATCATCCCACGTTCTCCTCAGCACTTCACAGGCCAAACTCTTCCTCTGGCCTTTGAATACCAGACAGTCTAGAAGCTGATATACTCATATCTGGCAGAGGAATGTGCTCCCATTTCTCATTGTGGGGTTGGAGTCTGGAACCAGGATGGACATGCACTTCTAAGGCCGTTGATCTTTGTGATTCACTTTGTAGGAGCACTGTACAGAAAAAAATATTATAAAATGTAAGCATTTTCTTTAATCATGTGCCAAATAGCTATCATCTTTCTGCTACATTTTAACATCCCTCACACTTACCCTAAAATTCAAATCATATCGATATGTTTGGTGAGTGTTTTCTTCCTGGTCAAAGGTTTCCCCCTCCTATTTCTTTTGACTCTGCACCTGCATTCTGACCTCTTCTACCCAGCCTTGTGGGCCTGTTAGCTTGTTCATTTATTATAAAGCATTATATGAATGGTCTATGACTTTTCACAGTGTTTTGCAGAATACTAATTTTTCATTAAAATATACATGCCTATTATAAGAAATCCAGTTACAAAGATGAAAGTAATAATTGTTAAAAAATATCTCATCACTCAGATATAATCATCATTTATACTAAGTGGTCATCATTCCAGATGACCCCATGCAAGTATACATTTTGAAGCAAAAATGAATTGATATGTTGACAGAAATAATATTTATAAAAATGGAATCACATTAGCAGTGGCATTTAAAAAGTCTTTAATTTTTTTTTGACAGCAGCAAATGAAACTAAAGTGTAATTGAAAGGTCTGTCGAACTTCTGAAAAATATTTTCTACTTCAGGAGGAATTAGTTTCTAAAGTCAAGGGAAAAAAGCATTACGAAAAACTTTAGTTATTTGTTAAATGTCAAGTTTTACCTTTAGACGATATTAATTGACTGATTCCCTGCTGGGCAAGATAAGGAAATTAGCATATTCACAGTTTCTCCCACCTCATGAATTGTACTAATTATGCATTATTTTTATTTTCTCACAGTTTGTACTATTTACCTTCTTTTATTCTCATAGCTTCAATTCTCATAGTTGTTTCATTTTATTTCCACACTAAAATGAACTTAAAGCTTACTCCGTACTATCACTACTTCTCCATCTCTATTTCTGAGTTCTTAGTTTTAACTCATTTCTTAATTGGCTAAATATCATCATCCAGAAGTTTTTTGTTGTTGTTTTTTTTTAACTCATAGGCAAAGGTGGCTCCAGAAACTGGAGAAACAAAGCAGCAAACACCCGAGTTACAAACCACCTTCCATTCATTCATAAATATGGCTTCCCTCAGTCCCAAGATCCCCAGAACTTTCTCTATTGGAAGTCCTTCTATTCCCTTTCTGAAGACTTTGTCCGGGAAGCGTGAAATATTCCTGAGCATGCATATTATACATGAACTTTGAGTATACAATATTGCTAAGTCTGGAGCGTTTTAATGTTACCCTATGAAAGCTTCTCAGTCTGGAATGGAGTTGTATCATTTCTTTATATCCTATCTTTTTTGAAACATGGGGTAGTTTTTCCTGGAGTTCATGTCTATTTATATAATTACAATAATATTTTTCATTTGTATAGAAGTTTAGTTTATTTTTAAAACAATTTCAATTCTGTTGTCTCATTTTCAACTCCTAGTATGCTATTATTTCCTTTATTTAAGATGGCTTAATCAATAATCCAAGGTCATGTAATTATCTTTCTTTTGCCCTAATTTTGGCCTTATGCTATGGTAAACCAACCTATTTTGATTCTAGTAGTATTTTATTTTTTAATATAACCTTTATATATTATAAACTGCAAGGTTCTCACAGATTTTATCTGCAATGATAGCTTTGTATTTTGGACAGTTTATAAGGATTTATACATACAAATGTTGTGTTATATTAACACCGGTGATAGAATTGCTTTGTACCTGATAAGACAAATGCTTAATAAATCATTTATTGATTATAAAATGTTATTTTCCAAATTAATTCTTTAAATTTCAGAATATAGAAGAAATCAGGGCAAATATGTTGTCTTATATTGAAAGATAATGCTTTTTCAGAATCACCTCAAAATTCATAGATATTAGGGCTAGAAATGGAAAGGAAAGGGAAGGGGACACTGAGATTGACATTAAAATTGAGAGAAAGAGGAGGTTTTTTTCTTTTAAAATATAACATTGGGACTTTAAAAAAGTACACTAAAACTTCATGGATTTGCCCATTCTGTTTACTTGCAAACTCATTCCTTTTTATTTCAGGATTCCTGAGGTCCTTTCACTGCTACAGGCATTAGGAATCATGCAGTAGTGTGATGCAGATGAATACCGTATGAAATGTGCCATATTTGAAAACTGTAATATTATTTTCAGGGAAGTTCAATAAGAACAAAATTCAACTGTAGTTTTTAAAGAGCTTTACTGTTGGTATTAAGTGCATAAAATTATTGCTTAATCATTGCAAAGTAGCCTCAGAAGAGTAAGAATAGTATTCTGAGTGTTCCTAAAACATATTCAGTGATGTGGGGCTATCCTAAATGGAAGTGATTCCCATTAGAAAAGTGAAAAGGTACGTGATTGTTCTTTCCATTTGTTTACTTAACATTGAAGCTATCTTGAAGTATCTCATATAACTGATGATATAAAACACAGGAGCATTATATTCCATCCTATATATTCATCTCTTTTTGAAATCTCATGGAAGCCAATATTAAAAGAATTTCATCATATTATTTTCACTTAAATTTGCCTGTATTTGGTGAACACATTTTGGTATGTATATGCAAATATTAGGATAAACATCATCCTTAGCCAAGTGATCTTGCTAACAGCTGGTAGGTATAGCCAATGTCAAATTTTTTAAAATTGAAAATTACCTTGCTGATAGGAAATAAAATGAAAAAGAAAAAGGATATCAAGGGCACTGTAAAGAATAAAAACATAATATTAGGTTTAGAATTTCCACATTTTTTGTCTTCAAGATCTTTGCAACATTAATTAACTAGTATGCATGGTGCCTTGGGAGGTAAATATTATCATCTCAATTTTAAATAAAATTGAAGAATAAAGGTTAAGTGGTTTCCCTTAGGCTACAGAGGGATTAGATTTTATTTTTTACAAGGAAAATGAAAATGAGTATTTAATAACAATGTTAAATAAGATAGCGGATGTAAAAGTCCCTATTTACAACATCTGACTTATAGTAGGTTTGCAACAAATGTGCATTGAATATTTTAATCATAATACTAGATAAAGAGAAAAAAGTTGAATATATCTACTCTTTTTTGAATTATACATATACATATATGCACACACACATAGTCATGATGTATATATGTATTATACATATAGTAAATGATTAGGAGAGTGAGAAACATTTCAATGCGTGGTCTTGTTTGTTATTTTTTCTTTAAAAAAGACAGCCTCTTTATTTGAGATAGGAAGGCAGCTGTTATATTTTTAAACATCATCATGGAATGAGATAGTAGATTCTCTTTAGTACCTAATGGCACCCGTGTTGATATCAAACTGTGTGGTACATTTAATAAGGTCAATAAAGAATTCAGTTGATCATGAATAGGCTTTTTAGATCTAATACATACATGGCCTGGTTGGGGTTTTTTTTTTCCAATTCATACAATTGGCAGAAATTTAATCTAAATTTATTAGGGATTTCAGTGTCCTGTTGAAATATTCTCCATGTCACATTGTTCTTCTATGCAGTAACCTAAACTCTCTATGACACTATTCTTGAATATTAGAAGGTCCTTTTTTTTTTCCTGGTCTCTGTTGGGCACACACTTGGGAACAGGGCTCAGTGGATCTTGAGTGGTATAGCAGAAGAGCTGACTACGTAACACCACATAATTCAGTCACCTTTCATTTTTACTCTCCTTTGAGTTTAAAAGTGTGGTACTGTCACGAATCTTTCCTGCCTTCTTTCATAGTAAACAAAGATTGTTGTTAGCTGTCTTGTATGAAAGAAATGAAAACTTATGATAATTCTTTGGATAATTTCAGCCCTGCAAACTCCCCTGCCCTCCCACATGTTCAAATATGCTATTTGTTTGAGATATTTATAGACATTTCCAAATTCTCCTTAGGATGTTTGGATCCAGATTTTGCATGAACATATGATATCAACAGAAGGCAACCAGATTAATGATGGAGCTGCACAGTCCAAGCCAGTGTGCTGGGATAGACCTGGAACCTTCCCCCAGACTAGTCAGTTGAGTATCAAAACTGAGTAATCAGGAGGTGGAGGAACTAAGCCCAGTGAAACAGCTCCCCAGAGCCAGAAGGAAGAGAAAGCTTGCATAGTGGACCATACCATGCTAGTGCAAAAATGCAGCAAGGCTGTAATTCAAGCAAGAGCATGATCGTCAACTTTCCCAACAAATTTCCTGTTGCTATTTTTAGTTGGGTAACTCAGGTTTGAATCACAATTCTAATGTTTTCTAATATTTAGTAGCAGAAAATAGCTCTGGCAAGTGACTTAGTCTTTCCACAATTCCATTTCCTCAACTGAAAATAATGAATAAATAGTACTAATCTCAGAATTGTTATGAAGGGTAAATGAGGTGATACATATAAAGAGCTAAGAATAGTGTCTGGCACATATTATTCTCTCCATGTATATTAACTGATGGTGATTATAATTATGTTGATGGTGATGTATTTTATCCACAGTTTACAAAAATAGATGAATGTTTTAAAAGAGATTTTTGGATGCTGAAGAATAGTAAAATATGGTACATAATACTAAAACTAAGACTAATATAAAAATAGTTATCAGACTCTAACATTCACAGTGTTTTGGCGTGAATATTTATTTGCTGGAACAAGTGAATATATGATCATGGTGATTTTACCTAAGCAGCTCCCCCAACAAAAAATGTATAATGATGAATTTTTTTAAATTAAATTTTATTGCACAAATAATCAATGGAAAATGCATTTAAACCATGTCAAATAATAGCATGAAACATTACAGTTTTCATATGCTCTCCCCGCCCCCTTCAAACCCAGTGGTTTCTCTGGTAAACAAATGGAGCTTTTCCAGACTAGCTTCAGAGTAACAGTCTCTGGTATAAAACTATTGAAAATTGTAGCAAAAATGAGATCAGAAGACCAAATTACAAAGAGATCCATCCTTGTTGCAAAATCAGGCACATGTTACATCATCACCAATAATTCTGTAAAACTAGCTATGGTATTCATGATAAATACATTCAGTGGTTCTCTTAGGACATTGGCTCTGGAGAATCCAGTGCCTTGTCTGACTATCTCAAGATTGTCATGCTAGAGAGACCACATGGGGTGCTCTGGTTGTCCGTCCCAGCTGTGCCCACCCTCCCAGCTGCCCCCACAAAGGCACCAGGCACATGAATGAGGCTATTGTGGACTCTCCAGATGAGTCCATCTACCAGCTGAGTCCCACTGAATGACCTTTGTCAGTGCAATGAGGAGCAAGAGAATCATCCAGCTGAGAGCTGCATGAATTCCTGACCTCTGAAATCCATGCAATATAATTTAATGGTTGTTGTTTTAAGCCACTAAGTTTTGGGATAGTTTGTTACCCAGCAATAGTAACTGAAACACTTCAGAGCAGACTCAGTAAGTAGGTTCTGATATCAACTTAGCTTTTCTGGTAAACATCACTCCATAATTTTTTAGTTCAAGTTTAATGGTAATATCTGTAACTATCTGATAGTGACTTGTTTCAATTTTCAATGATTTATAACTATTATTTAAGAAAAGTAAAAAATATTAAAAATTAAGAAATGAAACCACCTGGATGTTAAACTTGATCTATGGTGCAAGCCTATGTTGGACCCCAGTGCAGAGGACTGGGTCAAAATTGCAAACAAAATTAGAGATCTGAGTGATATGATGCTATTATTTTTCAATTTTAAATGTGCCTGTAGATTTTGGTATTTTAACACTTGCAATGAATTTTTAAATAGATATCTTGAAAATAATGATGTGTGTGTCAAATGCCCACAGGTCCTTGGCTGCAGCTTGTATTATATCCAAGGCCTTAAAGAATAAAACACTTGACAAACTGCTTAAGAGTTAGTAATTCATGAGAGTAACAGAAATGTGGTGCAACTGACATATGGGCTCATATTCCATGTTTGCAATTGTGTATATCAGAGTATCTCATCATCACAAAACTAGCTTTTAAGGAATAATGGAACTTGCAAATTTGAACATCTGCTTCATTATTTTACACTTACAAAAGAGAATATTTAGAGAAATGACAAAGAAATAAAGTCAGTCTCTCTCTCTTCCCACCCCTCCCCATGGACTTGTCTACTCTGGTGGTTGAATGGAATCTTAGGAACAATAATGCAGAAGGACTCAAAATGCCCACATTTAGTAAGAATTTTTTTTCAATTCTTAGCTAATAATCTGACCATCTTGACAAAATGGTCTATTAAATAATCTAGGTTAAAAAATTGAGAATATCCTATATACATGTATAGTCATATATACATAGACAATCTACATATATACTATATAGTATATATATACACTATAGGATATATTATTTGTCATATAGAGGATATAGATACATATATGCACATACATATTAATACATATCTTATATATAGTCAATAATACGTTTAAAATAATTGTTTGAGACAAAGCTTCAGTCATTTTAAATAGTATGAATGATTATTTCATTTTATCACTTTATTTTGCCAGAGTAGACCCGGTTACATGGTCAAGTTACTAAACTCTCAGTAGTGACCCTGGTAGATGTACTTAGATGATTGTTTTAGCAATGTGTTAAACATTTTTACCAACTGGGAGAAGAATGATGGAGCCAGAGGAGATGAAGTAAAAGGTAAAAGGAACCTTGCATTTGCTATGGTAGAGTCAATTTCCATAAGCACTCCCATCCTTTTTAAAGAGCTATCTAAATTTCACCCTTACTGCCGTTTCTTTTATGATTCTTCTTTTTTTTTTTCCTCCAAGACAATCCTTGATCAATATGGATCACAGGCAAATAGGGAAACACTCTGATCAAATTTTGTCTTTCTAAAAAAAAAAAAAGCTATGTCTTTTGTCTTTTAGTGCAACCACATAGATATCTTAACAACTATAAAATCATGAACTCCTGCCAATATTTAATTTCATTTTAAAACATATATTAATTCTGACATAAAAATATTACATAGTATAAACTTATCTGAGTCTATGTACAAAGAAAAACATTCCATGAGAACAATACTTTTTGCATAAAAAGCATTCCAAGGGTTAAATCAATAGCACAGTGTCTTCAAATCCTTGCTTAAAATATGCCCCTTCAAAGAAAAAAAAAAAAAGAAAAATGATGGGTATTCACATGATTGACAACCTTTCCAAATAGAAGTGTTGCTATAATTAAGCAATAATGTATGAGTGAGTGTACATTATGACAAATTGGAAGCTTGGCTGATTAGATTGAGCATATAAGCTGTCAGTATAATTATCATATTTTAATCATTTTTCTCCATTTTTTATAACAGCATTGTCTTCAGCCTCATTTGGTGCTTATTAAATTGATATTCTAAGAGGAATTGTACAACATAAAACATGTCCTTAAACAGGATGAACTTTAGATAAGGCTTTAGTTATATCTATAAACATTTATAATGACTGCTGTTATGTTTCTACTTCCTTCTATCTACTATTTCACTTTGTGTAAGAATGAAAATTTCCTTTTCAAGATAAAATGGATAAACTTCAGCATGCATATATGTCTCCATAAAACACCACCGTTTTTCAATAGAAACAAATAAAATGTTTATTAAAACTGCCTTCAAAATGTAGGGTTTTTCCCCTCCATTGCTGCTCTATCTGTAGACACATAATTCAAATAGATAACTCAATCCTTCAGGGCAAATGCTTTGGTTCTGTTCCTTGGTTTGGATCTCTTTAATCACAAATGTTGAATCTGCTAGCCACACGGGAAGGGAATTATTTTGGGCGGGGGGGGGGGCGGGGGAAGTGGTGATAGTGTAGCTTCCACCTAATAAGAACTGCTCATGAAACCAATGAGGAGAGAATATTAAGGAAAAGGCAAGACACTACTTAATATTTAAGTTATAAATACAAATCCTGTAAACAGATTATTCTGATGCTATGATGTAGAAATTTAGGAAAAAACTTGAATATTGATGTTCATCTCTCTGCCTTAAATCAGAATGCTAGCCCAATAGTCCCAATAATCCATTTGCCTACCATGGAAAGAAAATACTCACCAGGCATTCAAGTCTATATTTTGTCTTAGTGAGTCACAAGTTGGAGCAGTATGAAATACAGAGTTTAGAGTGTATAGGAACATGCCCACCTAGAACCTGCCATTTTCTTCAGTTTTTCCAGGTTCTAAGAGAGATGCCAGAGCTTTGAGTATGTCCCTCTAATTAGGGATGCCTTACCTCAAAGGTGTGTGAGCTACAATCTCCTGCCATTTATTCATGAACTTTTGCTGAGGACAAAAAAAAAAAAGAGAGAGAGAGACTTTGTTAAAGACATTTGTTGTATGGCAGTAAATTATATGATGGTAATACCACCACTACCTTGTACTAAGAGTAGTTAAAGCCATTAAGAAATCATTCAGCATACTGGTGAAACCCAGAAGTCTCAGGCAATAATTGGAGAAAAGATCATAGTTCAAGGTGCCCAAATATCTGTACTCCCAAGCTGTCTTTCTGTTGTACACAAGCACATTTTAAAATATATTTAGAAATTATACTGAAAGATTTTATATATATTGATCATAGCCTAAAGTTCTAGTATAATCTTAGGCAAGTAGGCAACTATGTTATCTGGCTTTGTACAAGTTAGATTAATTATTATCCATACCCAGGTGGGAATTCCACATGATGAATGGGTTACTATGTGAAATTGATAGTATTTTTATAATGGCATGGATACATGAACATTGGACTGGTAAGAAGAGAGCAGAAGTTTAACTCAGAACAAAGGTGTAAGAGCAATAGAGAATGGACAATGGAAATTATCATTATTAAGCCTTGATGTTCTGTTAGCGCTTAAGGGAGTGCCAGGGGTTAAGAAGGGGCTGGGGTAGGAGGGATGTAAATGGGTTGGCTGTTAAAGGGATAGCATGAGGGATCCATGTGGCGATGAAATGTTCTGTGTCTTGACTATATCAATGTCAGCACACTTGTGATAGTGAACTGTAGTTTTACAAGATATTATTATTGAAGAAAACTGGGTAAAGAAAGAATTTGTGGGATCTTATTATATTATATCTTGCAACAGCATGTGAATCTACAATTATCTAAAAACAAAAAATTTAATTGAAGAAAAAAAAAGACTTGATGTTCTTTTGATTCCTGTTATGGACTGAATGTTTGTATCCCCCCCAAATTCATATGTTGAAGTCTTAACCTCCAAAGTGATGGTATTAGGAGGCGAGGACTTTGGGAAGTAATTAGGTCATGAAGGTGGAACCCTCATGAATGGGATTAATGCCCTCATAAGGAGAGACAGGAAAGAGCTTGCTTCCCCTCTCTTTCTGCTCTCCACTGCCACATGAGGATGCAACAAGAAAACAGCCATCTGCAGACCAGGAAGAGAGCCCTCAGCAGACACCAGGTCCTCCATCACTTTGTTTTTGTACTTACCAGCCTGAGAAATAAATGTTTGTTGTTTAAGCCACCCAGTCTATGGTATTCTGTTATAGCATTTCAAACTAAAATAATACCTTTTTTATGTAAACTTTTGACTTGAGTATGAAAATTATTCATTTTCTCTAGATTTATCCAACAAGTTAAATTCAGAGGTAACTTCTGATTTACTTAAAAAAAAAAACTACCTGAATAAGTTTGATTTCTTTAGCAAAGGATTTCCAATTGTCACATTTTTATTTTTTCAGATCTAAGTCCAGGATCTTAAAATATGAACATGTCTAGAAATCATGTATCTCCTCTTTAATTTGTCTAAGACTCAGTTTTAGCATCTCTAAAATGGGATACTCTTATCTATCTCATAAAGTTATTCTGAGGGTTAAGCTATAATTTATGTAAAGTGTGTAGTATAGTACGTAGGCATTCAAGAAATATTACTACCTTTCCCTGTCATTTTACATATAAAGAAGCTGAGATCCAGAGAGCTTAAATGATTTGAATAGAATCCAATAGCTAGTACATACTGGAGCCACAATTTCAATGTAGGACTATTTTCTGTATACCTTGTGGTCTCTCACTGAAGTCTCTGTTTCAAATCATAATTATTTTAAAATGCCTGCCATTTCTTATCAAACTCTAGGTTTTCTTCTCCCTTGTACTTCAGAGATGTTTTAGAGAGAGCAAAAAAAAAATCATGTTTCCTCCATGACCGGGTATGTGTCTTTGTGCCCATTTCTTAGCCTGTCTATGCCTCTGTTTCTTCCTTTGTGGAGCAGAGATAATTATAAAACCCACTTTTAGAGTTCTTGTGGGGAATAAGTGAAATAATCCGCGCAAAGCATTTGACACATGGCCCGCCACATAATAAACTCCCAAAAAACGTTAAGGGTTTTGTGAAAATCTACTAAACACTTGACTGTGTGGTAGTCCCTGAAGACACAGAAATAAGACACGATTTCAGTTCACCAGGAGTGCATCACGTCATCTCCTGGAGAGGGTAACAAAAGCGACAGACACAGTGCACTGTAGAGGGTGAGATAGCAGGGGGCAGGGTACCCTGGGAGCACACAGAGTGGCTTTTGACTCAGGCTAGGGCAGTCAGGGAAAGCGTCAGGGAAACAGAAATAACTATGCTGACTCTAGGGACGGAGAGACTTGAGTGGAGAGAAAGCAGAATGGATAAGGCAAGAGGCCTGGGAGAACAGGACAAGGTGAACAGTTTGCTAAGACTCCAGCTAAATTTGCTAAGATTCCAAGAGGTTAGAGGTGAAAGATGCCATGGAAGATGTAGGAAAGTGTCAAATTGTGTCGGCCTGGTATTTCAGGCCAAGGAGTTGTTTGTTTTCTTAAATTTTATCCTGGGAATGACAGTTTTGAAGGGCTATAAGCAGGATCGTTGATTAGATTTGAGTGTCAAGAAAATTATTCTGGTGGTAATATTGAAGATGGTTTGCAGAAAGACAAAACCAAAAGCAGAAAATCATCAGAGGTTAAGTTAAAATTGCATATTTATGAGGCCTCTTTTAAAGTACTAATACATATATGAGTTTCTTTATAAGATTAAGATTCTTCATTAAATGTTTTATAATGAATTAATTAGTTGATTAGCCCATATAATCAAGAAATATTTAATGAGCACATAGTATGTGTTAAGTATGCTAGATGTTTGGGCTGCAAAAATGAATAGGTCCCTATCCGCAATGATCTCTGTTTATTTACTTAGGAAGCCAGACTTGAAAGACAAATGGCTTCTCTATCACACAAACGAATTAATCTAAAAATCCAGTTAACACAAAACCCTTTATCCAAGAGAGTTATTCGAGTCTGAAAGATTTTAGTTTTGCAATCTGAAAGGCATTAGTTACTCACCGATATCTTCTTTCCTAAGTATTTGGGTTTGAGGAGTTTTAATGTCAAATAGTCCTTTTCCATCTTTACCCAATGCATGTTTATGGTAGAAACAACCAGGCTATGTTGTATATACCCTGTTTGACCCACAGAAGATGTGGATTAGGTGGGTGTAAATGGATTGAATAAGCTAAAGATAACCATTAAATCCTTGAATACTCAAAGATCAAACTGAAAAATTTAGAAAACTCATTGGTTAATATTAAAAAAACCTTGTTCTCACAATTATATTAGCTTTAACAGGAACCCAAATTACAAGAAAGGAAATTAACTTTTTTTCTTGGCAGTTTGTGCTTTCCCAGTAACTTCGCCCAAGTCCATGGTGTTGAACCTGCTAGCATTAGGACAGAATATGCTTACTTTAAACCACAGTCAAAACGGTTGTTTAAACAACCTTTCTCCATTTTCCATGTTATAGAAAAAATTGTAACTCGTTTATATTTAAAAACAAAAACAGGCTTTGTGCACATTCTAGTATTCCACGAACTTTGTGGTTACGACAACCAGTGTGATAATCCTCTAGTACTATTTGCCTGTACTCTGGTGTACCTAAATCCTCTGGTGAGCTTCTTAAAAATACTGATGGCTAAATCCTAGCAATTGGAATTGATTCATTTGGCCTGGAATGGAGTCCAGTATACTCTGTTTTTAAAAACAGTCCCAAATGAATTCAAGTTTCGTAACCACTGCTATATTTTAGGTACAAAAATACCACAGTAAAGAATCTTGTCAAATGACAAACATAGTCACAACGAGTTAGATCATGTCCTCAGAGCTCACATTAATGTAAGCTGGACCCATCTCATGCTAACAAAGAAAGATTTTAACAGTTTCCTTGACCCCTGACAATAGCATCGTTAGTACAATTTACCACTTGGTGGTATAAGTTACTGGCTGCATGCATGTTAAGGGAGAAGAGAAGAAAAAGGAACATTATTGTGGAATTAAATATTCTATTTTTGGAACCCTGAAGTATTTTCTTTCCTCAAAGAGCTCAAAGCATTACATGATTAGATTTTAAATAGGATAACTTCCCAATGGCAAACATTTTAAACTTTGCAGTAACAGTGAGGTAGAAAAATAGAATTATTACTGTACATCTACTATGTGCTAGATGCAGCTTTAGGTGCTCGACATTCAACTCTAATTAATTCTCATGATGCTGTGAGATGGGCTTAATAATCCATGTTTTACAGATATAGAAATAAAGTGTGTTTAAGTGGGTGGCCATAGGCCATACAACTAGTAATTGGGAGAAAGAACTAGTATTCAAACCAAGTATACTTGATGACCAAGTCCACATGATCTTTTCCATTAAAAAGTAGTTGGGAATGAAAGGAAATTTCTCTAGGAAAGAAAGTTAATAGCCATTTCATCTGCCTAGTCATTCCCCCCCCATAATAATAATAATAGTTATTATTATAAAAATAACAGTAATGGGAAGTAATTCATTATAACATCTCAGAACAATATGCAAACTGAAAATGATGGGTATGTTCATTAACTTGATTGTGATGATAATTCAGGGTGTGTGTATATGTATATGTATTTATATATACATATATATGTGTGTGTGTCAAAATATATCAAATTATATACTTTAAATATGCACAATTTATTATAGTCAATTATATTTTAATACATCTGTTAAAAACAGCCTATAGCTACACACTAGTTAAGTCAGATAGTAAAGTCACGATTATAGTTATAGTATATTTTCATAACAATTTTATTGATATACCAGAATTTACTGAGTGAAGTACTTTATGGTTTGTGGCTTGAACTGTGTCTACACAGTAAGAGCTTAGGCTGTAGGTTCATATTTCAGCTCTACCATATATTTCATCCAAGTTGCTTAGCTTTTCTATGTCTCAGTTTCCTAATCTGTAAAGTGGGGATAATAATATTACCTTATAGGATTTTTGAGAAAATTAAACGAGATGGTGCATATAAAGCACTTATCTGGTACATTTTATGTGTTCAATAAATGTTTACTAATAAAGCACACCATTTACCCTGGAAGAACCTAAAAATTTCTATCCAAAATTAATATATTAAAGAACTATAAGATTTTTTTTTACATTTTATATAATCAAACACCATGAATATTAGTTTATTTTGAAAATATTCTATGTTAATATTTTGTGTTGTGTAGACACTAAATTAGGGTATACTTGAGGCAATCCTTCGGATGGACCTGCTTAAGATCTGTCTTTGAAACAAATTGAACTTCAAAATATGAGAACATATTATATTACTAACTGGATTCTTTTTTTCTTTTTTAAAATTTTATTAAAATTTTTGTAGAGATAGGGTCTCACTATGTTGTCCAGGATGGTCTCAAACTCCTAGCCTCAAACGATCCTCCCACCTTGTCCTCCCAAAGTGCTAGGATTACAGGTGTGAGCCACCATGCCTGGCCTGAACTCTTAAAAGAATTTAAAGCACACATGCATTAACATGCTTTACTATTATTTTTATTATACACCTATACATGAATATTTTTTCACCTTATAAACTCGTACAAAATGTTATACATTTTGTCCTGAATGGATGCAGACCTGGTCATTCATATATATGTTCTATCTTTGTTGAGTTCACTATTTCTTAACTTTCTATTTATATCTAAGATTTTACTTCTAGTTTTGTAAACCAGTGGTATTATACTAAAATAGGAAGTTTATATTGTTTAGTTACTTTATGGCACTAAAGTGTGGAATCAGCATTTCTAATTTGCAAACAATTTCAGATGTTCACAGAAAGATGGAAATTACAACTAATTCCTGACAATTCTTCACATTAAGTGACCAGAACATAGCCTCTTTTTGCTATTAAAATGGCATCCCAGTTTTTGTGACTGTAGGATATCACATGGATATCACATACAGTTTTGTACATATATACTTAAAAGAGTCATCTCTTTCCCACTTAGGTTTTCCACTCAGACTTGCCAGAATTTGGATACAGGATCTATTTTTGAGTAATTTCCTATGTCCTCCTATAACATTATTCCACAGATTTGCTAGTGAAATGAAATACTGCAGTGACCTTTTTAATTCCCCTGACTTTTTACAATCTTGGAAATTTAGCACAACAGCAGGAGTTTAATCATATTCACTGATGTAAAAGACAAAATAAGGCACCTTTAAATTCAGAGGGAGATGTGACCTCCAAGGTGTCAGAGCCTTCAGGGACTCCCAAGCTGTCCCTACAGACTGCTGAAACTATGTTACTCATGTGTCTCATGCTGCATCACTACATCTCTGGCTGGCACATGTATCCCCTATTTATACTTTATTTTGAACTGATAGGCTACAAACTCCCGCATCTGGATCACATTTTAAAACTTACCAGAATTTTATATTCTGTATTCACTTCTTTTCTAAGAATGTCATTTTTGACTCATTCAGCATGGTATTTATTCAAGGGTTTCAAAGTCTTCGATTTGATTTTAAAAATGTGTCCTGTGACATTGGGTATTTAAAGTCTCTGCGATACCGAACTATAGCTACATGATGCGTGATGCCAAATACCCATTTGTTTATGTGAGTATCTAATGACCGGTGGACCGATTCTTTAAATCGAATGGTTAGTCTGATTCCCTGTGGGTTTAGCAGTGCCCAATCATTTAATCAAGTGTCATTATGTGTGTTTTTTAGTTTTAGGTCTCAATTGTTGTGTAGTTTGGTTGATGGATGAGATGGCCTAAAGAAAAGGAAAAAAGAAGAAAAGAGCAATGTTCTTCACGTAGCCCAAAGTGACAGAGCAGACCTGCTTGCTTAAATCCCCTGTCCGTACAGCCATTGTGATCAAAGTGATTGATGAAGAATCCCATCAGCTCTGAGCTGTTTAGGTGTCAAACTGATAGGAAAAAGCAGTACTCACAGCATTCCTACAAACAGTTGGAGAGGCTGACAGCTAACACATCTCTGCAACTGGATCCAGCACCTGCCCTTTAGAAGCGAACAAGTGACGATGAATTCACACTTGCTATGAGACTTTGCTCTCTGCAGCTTTATAGGTAGTCACCTTTAAAAAGCAAATCACTGAATGTTTCATCATTTCTAACTACTTTTTCAAAATCTTACATTGAGTCCTGCTAATAAGTATAGGCTTGTTAGTGCAGCTGAAGAAGTATGATACATGTTTGTTGGTTTGGTTTTTTTCTTTTTTTAGCCTTACTACACTTCTCACTGAGTGTATTTTGTGGATGATCTTGATTACAGTGGTAGAGAGCAGCCTTGCTGCCTTTCAGCTTCATAGTTTTTCTTCCCAAAAGAATGTGTGTCTCCCAACGGCCTGTGTGATCATAATTAGCCCCTCAAACATGGGTCCCCGTGAAAATTGAAACCAAAGAATAACAGGGATGGAGAGACAGACTATTTACCATTTATTTTTAGGCCTGATTTTACTAGGCTTCAGGCATATCAAAATAATGATGCTTGGAATAGTCTCTTTATACTCTGAAGAAGATTTTCCAGTAAATCATAATTAATTCAAGCATAAGATATGCTAACATTAACCAAAACCAAATATAGTTGTAAGAATATATATTTAGTGAATTTATAATCATCTTAATCTTTGATAAATATTTGAACTCTAAAATATTATACATTCCTGCTCATTGACCTACAGATTCTTGGCAAGGGAGTTCTTCTTTATTTAAAATTGCTTGTCTCTTGGTTGAGCTGGAAGTACTGAAAAAAATAATAATAATAAAGATGTCATTGCTCTGATCTGAGACTAGGGAACTTCAGGCTCCATAAATTTGTTTTATTTGATTTGGATTAGGCAGTAGTGGATAATGTATCTGGACACAGTTGACAAGAACTTATTTTTTTATTTAAAGAATTATTTGAAGAAGAACAAGATCATTAAAGAAAGGAGAAAAATCGAAAAATAAGTAGAACATACAAATACACAAATAGTTCTATTACCTAAATTACAGGCAATATACTACTGATATTTGGTATTGCTATTTGGTCTTTTGGAATATGCAAAGATTTTTTAAATATAATTTTGATCATTTTATATGTACTTCAAAAATCCTGGTTATTTAATCTATCATTATGTACCAAGATACGTCTACATTATTACATAGTTTCTACAAATTGAATATTCTTATAAGTTCTGTTTGCAGACACTGTTGATTGCCTACTGAATATTCTTTCCCCATTGAATCCTTGCTAGAAAAATTCCAATTTGTTCAAGTGACTATCTCTCCCCAGCATGACTTAGGGGAGGGTGATCTTTTTGGGGTTTTTTTTGTTTTATTGTTTTTGTTTATTTGTTTGTTTGTTTGTTTTTTGGTGGGGGGAATAGCTTGGATTGGGCCTCAATCAATCATAGTGGTCCCATTCCTATTTCCATTGATTGGTTATGGGATGCCATGTGACCGATTTATGCCGAGTGAGTCATAAGGGGGGGTCTATTGCTTCCCTCATAGCTGCATCTCAAGCACTTAGAATATTGCCTGGCACTCATCAGGTGACCAATAAATAACGGTTGAATGAGTGAACACTAAATGCTAACAAGTTTTCCATTCAAAATACAAATTCATTACAAGAGACAGTTCTTTGTGGACATTGCTCTGTCTGGATGTGATGCCTGGAAATGCTGCAGCCATCTTGCAACCAATATAAGGATGAAGCCAACCCGCAAATGAGGTAGAATCAAGAGACTCAAAGAAGCAAAGCCAAGCCGTCCTTGCAGATCCCTGACTCCTGAATACCTTGAGATAATATTTCCTTATCTAAAATAATTTGACTTAGGGGTTTCTGTCACTAGCTGCTAAAATAATTTTAATTGATGCAGGCTGTTTTATATCAGGAGTTTCCACATTTTTTGAGCAGTACATTTAAAAGGATTTTTTTCGTTTTTTTTGAGACAGTGTCCTCCATTGCCCAGGCTAGAGTGCAGTGGTGCCATCATAGCTCATGGCAACCTCAAACTACTGGAATCAAGCGATCCTCCTTCCTCAGCCTCCCAAGTAGCTAGGACTACAGGTGCATGCCACCATGCCCGACTAATTTTTCTAATTTTTGTAGAGACGGGATCTTTCTCTTGCTCAGGCTTGTCTCAAACTCCTGAGCTCAAGCGATCCTCCCACCTCCGCCTCCCAGAGTGCTAGGATTACAGGTGTGAGCCACCATGCCTGGCCTAAAAGTGTTTTAAAAGCCTCCATTTGACCACCTACCATTACAAGACATAATAATACAATCTCTTGCTAGATTTAATGAAAAGATGGATGCTGATTTTTTGGATATTATATGAATGTGAAACATTTTATAAAATTCAATAATACTTAATAAAACCTGGTAAATATAAGTATAGGTACTGCCATAGTACAAATATCAACAGCCAGCAGACCTTTTGAGAGGACTGGATATTTCTGAATCTCGGACTACACTGCTTTTAAAGCTGTGCATAGAACAAGATCATCCCTCATTACCTTTATTTCAGCACAAATTTCTGAAAGTTATTGTTTTGTTGTTCTGGTTGTCTACTGCTGTATAACAAAAGACCCCAAAATTTAGTGGCTTGTAACAACATTCATTTTATTTTTCCTCATGGTTTCTGTGGGTCAGCAGTTTGGAAAGGGCTCAGCTGGGTGGTTCTGGCTATGGGAATCTGTGATTGCAGTTAGATAGTGGCTGGAGCTGGTGGCCAAGCAGGGGCTAGAGCTGCAATCAGGTGGAAGCTGATTGGGTGTCTCACTCTCTTCATGTGGTGTCAAGACCTTCCATGTGATCTCTGCTCATGGGCTAGTCTGGGCTTCCTCACAACATGGTGGCCTCAGGGTAGTCAGGCTGCTTACATGGTAGCTGAAGACTTCTAGAAAGAAGTGAGTCAGATAGAAGCTACATTTACAGCCTTTTATGACTGATATAGTTTGGATGTTTGTCCCCTCCAAATCTTACGTTGAAATTTGATCCCCAGTGTTGGAGGTAGGGCCTGGTGGGAGGTGTATGGGTCATGAGGGGAGGTCCCTCATGAATGGCTTGGTGACATCTTCACAGTAATGAGTTTTCACTTTATTAGTTCCCGAGAGAACTGATTGTTAAAAGAGCCGGGCACCTCCTTCTCCGGTCTCTGTCTCGCTTCCTTCCTCTCACCATGTGATACCTGCTCCCCTTTGCCTTCTGCCATGAGTGGAAGTTTCCTGAGGCCCTCACCAGAAGCAAATGCTGGCACCATGCTTCTTGCAGAAGCTGCAGAACCATGAACCAAATAAACCTCTTCTCTTTATAAATTATCCAGCCTCAGGTATCCCTTTATAGCAATACAAACAGACAAAGACAATGACCTAGTCCAGAAGTCACACAGCATCACTATTGCCTCATGTTGTTGATTGCAAGTGAGACAGAAGTCTTCCCAGAATCAAGGGGAAGGGAATTATACTCCACCTCTCGATGGGGGAAGGGTGAGGATGTAGGAAGAGCATATGGGTCAAGAGATACTATGGTGACCATCTCTGGAAAACACAATCTGCCACAACTACCAAAGACCTTTATGTGTAGCTTGTTTTTCTTGTTTCCTGTATTCCATGTTTCTTCCTTTTACGTTAATTTGACTATTTTCTGTCTATGACTGAAATCTGTGCAATGACCAAAGCTCAGCTACTCAGAGTTAAAGAAGTCGTTTTTTCTTTCCACGCAATTTCAGGATCATTTGGATTCCATAACAAGGATCAAATTATGTTCAGAAAGTAAGGGAACTAAACAGAATTACAGTGTACAAGCACATGAGTTTGTGTTGAGCGTGTATAAAGAGAATGACGTATTTTAGTATGAGTGATAGAAAGTGGCCGGCATGTTTGCTAAGAAAAAATAGCAAGATTTAAGGTAAGTGACAAACTTGGGGAAAAGGGGGAAAAAAGTTTGAAAAGCAAATCCCTATAACTGCAGTTATTTTTTACCCTGCAAACTGATTAAGTCTAGTTGGAAGTATATATCATAATATCTAAGCATCTCTATTCAAAATTTTATGATCATTAACCATGTGATTTGGCTAATGACATGCATTACGTAGCACAAAAAGCTACTCATTTGATTAATGATCTCAATGTATATAATGAAAATCTTTGCTATAGGAAATGAAATATACATATTAGAAATGAGCAAGGTCCAGAAACACACAGGTTTCTTCATAAGAATCACACATTATTTTATAAAGGAAAGTATGAAACCAGATTTAGAAAGTCAAGCCAATCTTTAAAGACACCACTCAAAAATTAGAACACAATGAAATTCTAGCAGCTGATAGTAACATCCAATTGTACATATAAATAAACCAAATGTAAAGTGCTCTTTTTGGTAGATTCTCCTCTTGCCTTGTAACTCTATTGAGGCCAGACTTACTATGTTATCACATCTAGAAAAAAACCACAAATCCAGTTTCAGAAGGGTTTCTAAGTAATGTTCATCTTGGGGTAGGGCGGCGGGGAGGGGTGCAGAAGGATGTTACACTGTACATCTGTTTTAGAGTCAGCACAACTTGGGCTGCCTCTAGTTCTGGACCAGATTTACTTTGGTTCTTTTTGATCTTGTACTTCTTATTCAACCATTGTGCTTAACATGTGTTATGAACATAATGTGCTTAATTATCTGTCTGTCCCATTTGACTCTGTGGACATGAAAGCAGGAATTGTTTCTGTCTGGCGCACCTAGCAGAGTGAACGAGCAATGTCAGTAATGTTTTATTCAAAGAGGAAAATTGTGTGTGTGTATGTGTGTGTGTGTGGACATATTGGAAGAGTAATTATGTAGAAATTGACTTGTTTTTGTAGTTCCATAGAGCAAAACTAGGACTTTCAGTGAATATATCAGCAAGACAGGTTTCAAGTCATTACAAAAAGGAAAAAATATCATATTGTACACAATAAAAGCATACAATGTGATCTGTCAACTTAAAAAAAAAACTTTTTATAACAACAGCTTTCTAACAATGGCTCGGGTTGCCTCAATATGCAACAGACCTCCTGTCACGAGAATACAAGCAGAGACCACACAAGTATCTCTCAGAGATATTATACAATAGATTTGTGTTCTGCATGGACAGTGAGATTAAATGAACTCTAAATTCCCTTCTAACACTATGCATCTAATCCTAGTAAGGTATCAACTCTAAATGGAGCAGATAAGGGAATATTATTAACACTTATTAAGCACCTCATATAGACATAGTTCTAGCCATTGGGGATAGAGCCATGAACAAGGCGGAAAGATCCCTGTCCTCATTTAAAATAGTAATTAGCACTATGAAAAAAAAAATAGGTAACGTACAGAGAGTGACTGGTATTGAGACCAGACAATGTTAGATGAACTGGCAAACACGAAACATTTTATGTTTCATACAATCTGTATTAATTTTAGTGGCATTTCTATAGAAACAAATATCTAGCACATATTTAGTACTGGCACTTCAAAAGTTAACATTATCTCTGAAAACCCTGATTCTGTGTATTATGTGGATGTCAAAGAAGGGGAACACTCCTGGATCTGGAGAAGTTACAACCATTTGGGAAAGACAACTATGTCATTCTGAAATAGTTAAACAGTAAAACAGAGTTGTTGATATCAAGTCAGAAGGTGGAGAGTCCATACTGTAGAATATCCTCAAGGGAGAAGAGTCATGTGGTCAGGGAAGTTGTAGAAATTAAGAGGGCTCTAAAAATATATAGTTTTATAGTAAAATCATCAAAAAACCAAGTGTTCAGATTATGGTTAACATGATAATGGAATGCCTATTACGGGTCCACATATTTGATCTGTTACAAATTTCTGACATGCTTCTGCATGTAAAATATATCATTGCAAGCTCAGGGCCCATTAATATGTGCAAATGTTCGTGCAGCAGATGGCATCTCACTGTATAAACATTATCAATGCAGATATTAGCAGCTAAAATGTTACATATTTCATGTACCTACTTCTATAACATGGACCCCAAGGATTGCTTAATTGTGAAGGTTTCTGATATACGATTCTCATCTCTTTTTTTTTTCTTTTGTCCAAAGAAAAGAACCTTCAAATCCTTCACACATAATGTGTCTCTGTGTGTGTTGTAATAATTTATCTCACTATTTTCTCTCAAACATGGACAGAAGCATATTACAATTTCATGCTCTTTTAGGAAAAATTTACTGATGGTAGGGGGGAAAAAAGCAAAGCACTTTTGCATTCATTCATTATTGATCTATTATTCAAAAAATAATTATTGAAACTCTACTATGTGCCAGGCACTGAGAAATCTAAGATGAGCAAAAACTATTATTGTCCCTTCTCCTCAGATCTGTGCATATAGCAAAGACTCACATTAGGGTCTGCCAGGGTGTTATGAGGGAAAAACACAGGCTCCCCAACTAAAGAGCCCTCAAAAAGCATATTCTGGAATGAAATTATATTCATTTTTATGAGAAAGAAAATTTGGCTGTTTGTATGAAGAAAATGAACACCAACATTTATTAATCAACTAGTTGATTTCATTCTAATATGCTGTGAAATTACTTTGCATTTCTTTCAAGTGTCTGCCTAGAAAGAATTCCTATCTTCAAAGCAGTTAGAGAGAGAGTTTTGATACATAAAGTAATCACATCAATAATTATTTAATATGTAAGAATAAAAAGAAATGTCTCTAAAGAAAAAAACCTATAGTTTTTATTATTTGATAAGCACTCCTAAAATAACCTGGGCTGTAAGAATAGAACAGTGTGAGACTCTTTTCAACTTCTGGGAATATCAACCTTTCGTGAATAAATTAATAGAAACAGTTTTATGTCTTTGATTGCAGTCGTATGGTGGGAGGGGAAATCCCTCCCACCCACACTACTGAGGGTTGCTAAGCATCTGAAATGTTTTCCTGAAAGTTCATTCAGAAAATTCACAATAAATTATGAATTCAATCTCCTGCACTATACTAGTGGCATAAATGAGGAAGACCAATAACCAACCCAGTATAACCACCCACCGCATACATGAATTCTATTTGAAGCTATAGGGAAATGAGGAACAACCAAATGTTGATCTTATGATACTACTATACATCTGCCACTGCAGAAGGATTTCTGAAACTACAATGACAGAAACCTTTTCATACATCAACATTCTCTGTTCTGAGTGTCACACTGCCTCTTGGATGAAGACATCAAAGAGCTACAACCAGAAACAACAAATTTAGCACTAAGACTCTGCCTACATACACTAAAATGGGAATTGAGGTGATTACCAGGATATGTTTTTAAAATTGCCAAAAATTTTCAAACTGTTCGGTCAAATATTTTAGTGAACATAAATTATGCAAAAGATTTCCCCTCTGGCTACTTCATTTCATTTTGAATATGGTCAGCAGATATTTTTCAAATAATAATAAATATGCATTTAGAAATAGTTTAATAGCAATTGAATTGATCCATAGAAAATTAGTTTTATGTTATACTCTTGGAATCAAAATGAATCTGTCCCAAATCTTCCCAATAAACAAATGAAAAAAATTAAAAATTCACAAAGAAATTTAAAGGTATTTTTAACAAAGAGCAAGAATATGCATATCTTCCATGCACAGAAGATACCAAATTCTGCATTAATTCCTAGTTTTGTATGCTGAAATTTAAGGGTAAACAAAAAGCTTTCTGTTACTCTTATATAGTGATATTTTAAAAAATTATTTGAAGAACATGTTAAAATAATATGATGACATACCTTAGAAAAGTCTATGAAACATTAATATTACTAATTTTATTTAAAAATTGTTATTGTAATTTACTTACTGCATAATTTAAGCAAGATTAATTTCATCTAGTATAAACAAATTCCACTGTAGTAGGTTGTTCATCTTAGAACATAGTTTGCTGTATCAAGTTTGCAATTCTTTTGCACCATTTTAATAAAAAATGGTATCATGGATTAAAAGGGTAATTACTTATCAATAGTTTTGTTCTAGGAAATATCTTTTTTTAACATTTATCAGGAATAGAATCACCTTTCAATTTGACGGTTGAAAACCTTTTGGCGTTATTCTTGCTCTTTATTAAAAATGACTAAGTTTCTTTATGAATTTTTAACTTTTTCATTTGTTTATTGGGAAGACTTGGGAAAGGTTCATTTTGATTTCAAGACTATAATATATTTTCTAATTATAACTAAGTAATTTCTAATTATAAATAACTAATTTTCTATGGATCAATTTTATTAGTATTAAACTGTTTCTAAATGTATGTTTATTGTTATTTGAAAAATACCTGCTGACCAATATCTTGAAAACATACCTTTAACACAAACATATTTAGGAAATGTAAATATAGAAGAAGACTTCTGGTAAAATCATTAGGAAAAGATGAAAATGCTATGTAAAATGTCTAGAGGATAGCAAAAAGAAAGAATTTCTTACAATTTTTTATTTGGTTTTGATTTTATACAAGCTAAAAGGTTTCTTACAACAGCCTCCTTCTCTTCTGACGCTCCTCCTTTTGACCACCAGATGTCAGACTTTCACTGCAAATTTAAAATCCTTCATTGCACAGCAGTCACCGTTATCTCATTTGTAAATGCTCACTGTTCTGAAATCATTTCTCTTTTTCAATTCCAGCACATGATTTAAAAACTTGCTTTTGAATATGAATTCGGAGACATTGATTTTAGCTGTTTCAGGCATACATTTATAGCTTCTATTTACAGTATCCTGATTTTCAATTCACTCAAGAGTTTCATATTTGTTTTGAGATACCTCTTTACATTTATACATGCACATCAATAATAGATCTCCTTTTAAAATAAAAATGGCATACATACATGCCAAAACAATATGGCTATATTTGAAATAAAATATAGAAAAATCGATAATTTAAACTTAAGAATATCAGAATACAGTTTATTTTTGATCCTAGGAAATAAAAAAAACAGGCGGGAAAATATTTAAGTAATATGTTTTTCACATAAAATCTAACTGTTACATAGGTTTTATTTTCTCACAAATATCTACAACGTCTATGCCAAAATTCTTAATTTTCTCATATGAGAAGTAAGCATAATTTAGCATATTTAACATAATTTTAACTGGAAAAAATAAACATCAGATACTGTACTTTTTAAAAATTTTGTATATGCTGTGGCCCAAATGCATAAAACTTATTAAACTACAAAATTATCTTTCACTGAGTTTTATGTAAGGTGCTGTGAATATTGAATTCAGCATAAGACTTTATTACACATTTTAAAGAATCATGCTTTTTTATTTCTGTGTATAACACCCAAAATTCATTAATAGAAATATAGTATAAGAAACAATATGTAAAAGTAATTGAAGAACTTTGGTGTTACAATTTTTATGTGTATTAAGATTTTAAGTTTAATATTTACTATAATAGTTTCATTAACATCTGATTCTATGTAATACAGAACCTAAATAATTTCAAGAAGTATGTAACTGGAACAGGATAAGCCAGAAAAATGTATATTCTGTTTGGATCACTCAAAACGTTTTTTCAAAAACCACATAACCCTATCATATACATTAAAGTATATTAGTAAATTGGTAAGGATTTGTAAACATGCTACTATCATTTACGTTTCTGCCTTGCCATTTACAATAGTAAATTGTAAAGTTACCAAACAAGCAGTTACAGTGAATTAACATGAGACAGTTATCTTAAAGGAAAGGAAAGCAAAGAGACTGTTGGAATGTGTGCACGAGGGAAATATTTTATTTAAACAGAATCGCTCAACCCTTTTAGAATCTGCCTGCCTCTTGGCAGCATATTAAAAATAATACAATTGACATTTTTTTCTTTCTTCACTTCTATTAAAACTTTACATTCTGTTGTTTTACCCAGTTGAAAAATATTAAATTCCAAGAATTGCTTAAACTGACAATGAGTAGTCCTGATCTCTTTTATGATAATCCTTTGATGGTTGTTGACATTAAAAGTTTTATTAAAATAAAAATATAAAGAACTACTTTATTATTTTTCATTGTTAATATAGTTATTTCTCACTCATTTTACTAAATATGCTTTTGGAATCTTTCTCTTTTTAACATAAACTGTACATATTTATCATTGACTTTTATCTTTAATGCTGCTAGATGCCCTTTTTTAAAAAAGCTTCATTCAATCTGACCTCTTTTAATGAATATGCACGTATTCCTTAGTAAGTGAATAAAACTTTGCTTTCACTTGATAGTAGATATGGTACTTCACTCTCATTATTGAGACTATGCTGAAACCTTGAATACTTGTGAAAGATTCATTTTATAATCCTGAGGTTGGTTTGGCATTCCATGATTTACACGGGGGCTCTGCTTACAATAATTGATTCATTCCATACTTAAAACCCACTGATCTCATTACAATTATGGGAAGGCATTTTAGCTGTTGCAATTTAGACTTACACCAAAGGAAAAAAGAGGCACCTTCTACCCCCTTTGGATTTCTGTAACACATGAAAGAATGAGGTCATATCATGTATCAAAATAAAACCCTGCTAATGACCTTTCTAGACTCAAAAGGTTGCCCTGGAAATATAAAATAATGAAACATTTCATTTTGAGCAATATTTGCACAGTTGAGAATGAAAATGCTATCAACTATTATCTTAATGTACCTATTTTTCCATTAATAATTTTACAGTATTAAAAAGACCAAAACACAGTTTTGAACTATAATTCTAACATTTAAGTCAGCTTCTACAAAGAAGCCATCAGTTCTAAGAACCCAAAATATGCAATGTAGTATAATAAGTATATTTGTTGAATATTATGGACGTGCTGGCTCATCTTTAAAGGTATATACCATATTTCTTAATTTCATATACTATTCTGTAAAAATAAATGAAAAAATAGATTTTTAAAAACCAATTGATCATATTAACTATGCATCAGAACACTTTCCATTTTTTGAAGATTTTGATTAAAATGAAGGTCTTAAAGAACACATCTTATATTGTAATATTTCAAACACTTAAGATAGAAAATAATTGGTGAAGTACTGGTTACTAAAGGCAAACTAAAGTAGCATTTTTATGTCATAAATCATTAAAAGGCTATTAAAAAAGAAAGGGGAATGTTGCACATCTCTTCTGTTAATAGTTATGTTCTTTTCATTGAACTTTCATTATTGCAAAGATTTTTAAAAACTATTATAGTTATTAACATTGTAATTTTATTCACAGCAAAAAACATGTTTTATAAAGAAAAAAGGATATTTTTACAAGAAGCATTTTCAAGCACTTATGAAAACCTACATGAAATAAATGCAACAAAAATTAGGCTGAGTGTACTCACAGTTTATTGCTAATGAAACATATTCTTTAAGCTAATATAATCATTTCTATGACTTACCACCTCTCAGCTATGGGAGGACATTTCTCTGGGGGGGAAAAAGAAACTTTGAGTTTTCCTGCCAACTATGAATATTCTTGATTTGGCTGATGGGAGTCTAGATCTCCCAATCCTAATATCTTCAAGTGCGGGGAAATCTAATTCATTAACTTTTCCAAACGTTTTAAAAGTTTCTTTTCATCAGGGACCATTTTGACCTTCTTTATCCATACCACTCTAGAGATCAGAAATACAAATGACAATAACTGATACCCATTAGTTAGTAGCTCAGAAGCCCACTCTGAATGACTGTACACTCTAAAAGCAAATTATCTTTGTACAAAAATGTCCATATTTTAAAGAAACTGTTAGACACACGATACCATGATGACAAGTATTTTAAGATCAGTAGAGTATTTTTAAATGTTTGATCTTTAAAATGTGAAACACAAAATATTGTCTAAAATATATTTAACAGCAAAATGTATTTTAAAAATACTCTCAGAAAATTTACTTGTCTCTCTTCCTCCATTTATACATTTAAATCAAATATTAAAAGTAAGGCAAAGTTCTAATAAATGACCAATTTTAAGTACACAGGATAATTGTTTTTCTTCAAATTACTTCAAAATTATGGGAGAAATAGGTCTTTCTTAAACTTGTATTTGCTTGAACAAATATGAATTAAATTTACATATATGCTCTTTATACTGAATAATCCTTTAATAATTAGAATATTAGTATAAAATGTGTTCTAAATAATCCAAAGGATAGTAGCAGATGCATTTATCAAGAATTTTTGTCATTACCCAAAATTACTTTAAATGATACTTGTTATTTCCAATATTTAAATTAAAATGTTTATAGTTCATTTGTTATAAAATAATTATTTTATAAATCAATGTAATATATAATATTGATAGAAACAAATGGGGGTTTTTGTGGTTCAGACTTAGACTATATTGGAGTTTTTAGGAGATAGTAAACAAATAATTTAAAGATTTTTAAAGAATAAGACAAATGAAGACTATTTTTCAAGATTATCTATGTTTGTGGGTGGTGTTATTGAATTTTCTAGACTTTAAATTTACATTATTTTAGTTTCAGGAAGCTATATGCATCCCAAAGGGGAGGGATGCATAAATTGAAAAGACTTTTTGGACTTTTAAAACCAAAATATTAATATAAATGATTATTATTACTTTCCTTAGCTGACTATAAGTGACCTCATTAAGATGAGAGAAATTAGTAAATCTCAATGCTTTAAGTTTTTAAAATAAAAAAGTTAGAATTAACAAGAAAATCAATTTTGAAGTATAATATTAGTGACAATAACTCTAAAGATATATCAAATACTTTAAAACCGAATCCATTAAAGGTGACTATTATGAGATAAATTTTCTTTAAAATTACCTAATTTTTTATTAGCTCTGCCTGTCCCTTTTGTCTTATATAGTTTAGATTTTATGTACTCTACCATTTAATATATTTTACTGAAATTATAAAACATACAACATTGTCCTTAAACAAATACGTATTTGTCAGACACTTCAAACTGTATTAATACCTAAAATATCCTTAGAAAAAAATAATAGAAATGATTTAAAAGTAATTCTTGAAAGATTTGCATTATAAGCTTTTTATTGACTAAAAAGTGTATTCATTACATGTTTTGATTTTCAATATTTTGTTGAAATAGAAGGCTTCTATATCTAGACTTTTGTTACTCCTGTGGAAAAGAGTTCCCTCTTTTCAAGAATAACTAATGTACTGAAATCACCCTCCCTTCACTTCTATAATTGCAACCATTAATAAACATTTGTGTGACAATGATATTACCAAGCAGCACCTAAAGTAAACACATACTTGACAAACTCTGGATTATGTTCTCAATTTGCACTCCATTTCCTCTTTCCAGTTGGTTATATTTCCCTACTTCCCTTGTGTATTTTCTTATTCACACCTTCTCCAACCTGTCCAAAAAACCACAGTGGTTACGGTTACAAACACTAGCTACAGAAACATTTTCTACAGCGAGTTTATAAGAATAGTGACTCATTTGGGGTGCCTTTTCTTGCCACTCTGATTTTCCGCCATTGTCACATTTCCTCCTTATTTGGGGCACACATAACTCCCCTCCGCTCTCAGTTAGCTGGGATTTCATCATTTTCTTCCCCCTCCCACCCCCCAACAAACATTAAGCCCAAACCTCATTCTGTGGATGGCTACATTAACTTTAATTTTTTTTCCTTGCAAAAGTTGGCTTTGTGATTAGGTGTCTTAAAAATCTCTTTGCATTGGGAATCAGAGTATATGGGAATTTCCTTCTTATATTTTCTCTTTCTGTCCCCACCATAACGCCAAATAAGGTGCAATTGAATATTTTTGATAACTTTAAGTCTAAATAATGCTTCCTGCTAATTCCTATTTCCTGAACAGAATTTTAAAAAAATAATAATATGCAGATAGTAACCCCTAAAGATGGCTTAAAATTTTTTTTCTCATTTGCATAGCAAGATTTAATTTCCATCCCTTAAATATGACGAATTGCAGAGATTTTCTCCAGTTAATGCTTTTAACAGCTCCCAATAAACTTCATTAATCAGGCAAGCTCTAGGCCCAATGTGTAGCCTGGAAGCAGCTAATTTGCTTGATGAGACCCCGACTTTAGTGAATAAACAGGTGTATAATCTGAGGGCTTTATGGCCTTAATTACAGTCTAATCAGTTCAGCGGTTGGCGGGCAAAAAAAGAAAAAAAGGGTGGGGGAGGAGTTCAAAGCCACTTTTCCTAAAATAGGAGACATGCACTCTTTCTTAATACACTTCAGTGACGATCTTCAATTTATTCTCCCCGTCTGTTTCCTCGTTCCCGTCCTCTCTCGCACACTCTCTTTCTCCTTGGCCTTCCTTTTCCTTAACCTCTGCGTCTCCGCTCCTCCTTTTTCGCTGTCGTGGCGTTTCCCCTGGAACCGCCCCGCTTCCCCGTCTCCGGCTGCGCACCTCCGCGGATGCTGCTTTCTGCTTTGCTGGGGCGCTGGGGTCACTTTGCGCCCCCGCTCCCCGGCTGCGCCCTCTTTCCTCCCCTCCTCTCCGCCCGCTCCTCTCCCCGCGGCGCCTCCCGCCCCGCGCTCCCCGCCGCACATCCTCCCTGTCACCCGTGGGCCGCCTGACAAATCACTTCAAGGGCAGCCGAACTTTGAAGGACAAGACAGAGCTTCGGCATATGGCCCAATCCCCAGATGTTTGTCTTTCTTCCTCTTCCACTGCCCACGTCCCCGCTGCCCGGGTCCGTTTGGAAACCCTGCCCGCGGCTTCCTTCCCCGCGCGCGCCGCGCCGCCCGCGCTCCCCCCGCCTCCAAGTTCAGCGCCGGCTGAGAAGTAGCTTAATCTCCCTTTACGTCTTTTGTTTCTCGGGCCTCCCTGTCTAGCCGATTAGTGGGGGGTAAGGCGAGATTGCTTTGAACCTAATGCTTTCTGTTTAACTGCGCAGTTAAAGTGAGTCTCCCGGTCAGTTAACACGACGTGGGGCGCGGAGAGGAGGGACGCGGGGCGAGGACGCGGCGGGACGGTGCGCTGGGGTCGGGGGAGCCCCGGGCGAGGTGCCGTCCCGAGACGCTCACGCCTTGCGTGTCCCCGCGGGGGCGCGGGCTGGGGGGCCGCCGGGGTCCTTGCGCCGCCGAGAGCACGGAGCGCCCTGAAGAAGGAGAGGAGGGCGCGGGCCAGGTCGGCGGCTTGGTCGGGGGCGCGCTGGCACCTCCAGGCCCCAGCCGCGGAGGAAGCGGGCCTCCCTCGCCCCGCACACCAACGCCTGCTGTTAGGCGGCAGCGGGGTGAGCGAGGAGACACCTCCAGTTTGGGCAGATGGAGGCTGCCGCGCCCTGGGCAGCGGGGGAGGGGTCCTGCGCGCGAGCGCCCGTCGTGCCCGCTCCGCCCGGGCCCCCGCCGGGGAAAGTGCGGGACAGGACCGGGAGGCGGGAGCGGACTGGAACCCGCGGGGCTCACGCGGGAGCGCCCCGAAGGCTCTGTCAGCCGAGCCCCAGCGGCTCAGTGATCGGCCCGCATGTCTGTCCTATTTCGGAGCTGCCCGACCTCCCACCCCGTTTCCTCGGTGCAGCTGATGACCAGTTGCTGACGAAAACCGCTTTGGGTCTATAGAGTCGCGCACATCTGGCCACAACAGCCCTGGGGCGAAGGAACTGGGTTTCACTGAGCCAAACTGCCCCGCAGTTTACTTTAGTCCACCCCTCAACCTGCGTCGCCCTAGCGGCGATTGATCCGGGAGCGCCCGGAGAAAGTCACTCCCCCCACCTGCTTCATCAGCTGCTTCTGTCTATTTACAACCACACAACTTTACTGGCTGTAGGTCAACAAAGGCGTGCGGAGCGGCGAAGAAGATTCTCCGCGGTGCAAACAATGAAATAAACGGGACCTGTGTGTTTGCATATACGTTACCCGGTGAAATCCGATTGTCCTAGAACAAGACAGCGCTCGAACGCTCAGGCATTTTATTTCTCCGTAATTTTATTTGCCTACATGGAGGGAAAGTGGAAGATAATAATCCTGCATAGCAAAAATAAAAGGGCATCCGGGAAACAGCCCACGAAATTTTTTAGAAGTCTAAACATGTGGTAAATGTCCTGCACAGCGAATGGTGGTTCAGACAAAAAGGCAAATTCTAACCCGAGAAACTGAGTTTACATATTCAGATGTTGTTTTTATTGTTACTGTTCCCTCGCCCACACACACACCTGGTTGGGGAGAGTTTTCAATTATTAAGTGGTGGATTTTTTGCTTTTTGTTTACTCCCTGCCCTCAGTGTTATTATTTTAACAAAAGTATTTATTTAGTCATTTTAGAAACCCAAACTCGAGTTATATGAATAACGTACACAATAAAATACATTATCAATATTTTATCCTTTACTGGTATAATAGAAAAACACATATACATATAATTCTGCACAGATGGATTAACTAGAATAAAATATTAACTACTGTAAAATAGGCCCTTTAAAAATGTTTTCACCACATATATTTTCAATAAGTGGCTGAATTAGCAGAAAATTATTTAAACTGTGTACATTATAGTTGCAATTTCTTAAAAACAGGCTATGGCACTAACTCAAACCACTTAAATAACTAGATCATCATAAAAAATCAGAGGTTTCCAAAAAAAAAAAAAAGCCAGCAGGAAGAACTTAAGCAATGAAAAAATAATTTTTGGTTTTTTTTTTTGCTTCTATCCTAAGTTAGATATTCAGTCTTTGTGGACAATAGTAGCCTGGACCTCTTGTTCTTTTTTTTCCCCATGATCAGAAAGGAACAAATACCTATTTTGTGACTGGTGAGTGAGATATCTCCAAAAGAATGGCCATGATCAGCATCCTCTACTTATCCAAACTAAATTACAGCTTAATAATATTGCATCCTGTGCTGCACCGGTGCTCTTGCACACCTGAGTGGACTGGGGCATTTTACTGCCTAATTTCTCTTTTGTGTTATGTCTTGATAATCAAAATGCATTATTATTTCTTCTTCAAAATACAATGGGAATCCCTCCTCCCCCGCCCCCAACTTCTGAAAATTCTCAAACCGGCCCTGGAGAAATACAAATGCACAAAGCGACAGGCGAAGCAGGCCCTGTGTTCAGCACTCAATCATTTCCTGTCACAGGTGCAGCCACTATGCATTATCCTGCCATGATTGATAGAGTGGGTTTGTGCAGACTGGGGGAGCTGGGGAGGCTCAGATGGGGTCCTGTCATTTGGGCTCCATTTCATACTACCTGTAGGGAAAAGGAAATTCTTTGCAGGGATTGGCTGTTTGATGAGTTTTAAATTTTAGTTCCTCCTATATAATAGAAAGGTCATATTTTCTAAAAGTTAGTATAGCTTTAAGCTTTATGTTGGAATAAACTTCATGGTGGGGAAAAACAAAACAGCTAATCATAACACAATAGACTTCATTTCATTTAGAGTTGGTATGTTAAGAAGTACACCCACAACCTAATTTCCCATAATTACATTAAGTATGTAGAGTTATGTTCCTTAAATCTTAGTCTTCAAACAGAAAAAAACCAAAATATGTTTGGTTTATACCCCAAGTGGCTTAAAGGATACAACCTCCTGATATTGAGATTGATGTCTATATAACAAGGTGAAAAAATGCACGCACTTTGTTGTGAACCACTTTACTAGACAACAAATTATGTTATTATATGCCACTCAGTAATAAACTAAACATAGAGAATATAATATAAAATAGAGCAGAAATCTTTATCATTTTAAATTGTGGCTGTTCTTCATTTTAGCTGGGGACCAGATTTTTGAGTTTGCTTTTGCTGTGATCAGTCTTAACTAATTAATATAAGATCAAAGTTGACAACCATCTCACCAGTGTTATGTAAAACTGTAAAATCCTCTAGGTCCTTCATTTCTTTTTGAAATGGCTAAAGGCAAAATGATTTGCATAAGGAGGGCTCAGATTTTAAAATGTAAAACTTCTTTCATTGGGATTATTAAGTGGCTTTCAATGATATCCACAGATGTTCATGAACCCACTGCAATGCTTTAATATTTTTCCTTGTGGTTTTTAAATACAGCCTGATAGATTGTTTAAAATGATAGGAGTGGGGAATGAATTGGCCCTTAAAATGCTCCCAATTTTTTTGACATCAGAACATTCTTTTATACCAATACATCTCCATTTGACAATTGCAGTAAATGATACTAAATTTCTCTGAAAAATTTGCCAACTAAATTATGTTCTCAAACATCAATTTATGCTTTGTGTATTTTCTTAAACTGAAGGAGGAGTAAACATTTTAGCTGATAAATGCCTTTCTAGAAGACAGACCTACATCTATAAAGCACTTTTGTTTTTATGTTTCCCCTATTATAGCAACAATCTGGCAAATACAACAGTTTAAAAATCTGATGGCCAAGTGAAGTATCTCAGGAATGGAAAAATAAACACCACATGTTCTCACTAATAAGTGGGATCTAAACAATGGGTACACATGGTCATAAAGTGGTGTAAAGGACGGGGCGGGGGGGGGGAAGGTGGGAGGGGGATGAGGGATAAAACTTACCTATTGGGTACAATGTATACAATTCTGGTGGCAGGCACAATAAAAGCCCTGGCTTCAGCATTATACAATTCATCCACATAACAAGAACAGTTGTAGCCTCTAATATTTTGAAAGAAAATTTATTTAAAAAAGATAAAAATCTGATGCCCCAAATAATCAATCATCTGGGGTAAATGTTTATATAAGGAACATTTACAAAGATACATTAATAAAAGCTAATTTAGATTGTCATTTCTCTTTTTTACAAGAGTTACAATGAAAAGGGACATAAAATCTTAAATGTTTTCTACTAAGCTTTCAAGGACTAGAAAATTAATGGGCATTAGTTAAATGAGCAAAATGCTGGGTAAATGTGTGGATTGCTGTATTTGTGGATATATCATATGTAAATACAAACCATATCAACCATTATCTTTAAAAAATTTGTATGTTGGTTTCATTTGGAACAATGTTTAAAAAACAGGACTTTATTATTTGGAGGGCTTTTAATTATTTTAGCTATTAGGACAGTGCATTTTAAGATGCTAAATATAAAGACGTAACTTTAAAATACACACCACTATACTGTAATTAGAGTTAGGCTGTACTAGATTGACAGTTAACTCTGTCCGTTTTGTTTTATGTTAACCATCAAGCAAGAACAGTAGTTATAAAGTGTTCATGATACAGAATGTTCCTTTAGTGTGTCATTTATTATTATAAGATGAAAAATGTCCTCTATCCTATATTGTAATACCACTGTATTAAGGTTCTTATTCAGGAAGAAATAACTTTTATGTATACATACAGAGAAACCTGCACTTTCCTTGAATGCTAGTGAGTTTGCTTTGAATTGCATTTGTGACTTACAAATACAAATACAAGTTGAAAGATGATTATGGTTAAATGAAACAGAAACTTTGTGAGAAGGTGAAAGAAACTTTGATGGCATTGGGTGTGTGTGTCTGTCCTTTCCACACTGTTTTTTTTTTTTTTTTTTTAACAAATCTTGTTTAAATATTTATATAGATCCCCAAATTGACTGAGAAGCCAAATGAGACATGACACGAGGGCAAGTTAACCTCTTCTTTGCCTATATATGATATGCTGGAAAGCGGACCCAAAGCTGCCAATATGACCACTAGGTGAGTCAGCCAAAAAGCCAGATTCTGCAGCAGGGAAATGTTTTCTTCATCTTTGCAGCTGCTTGCCCTGAGACCATCTCAGAAGGAAAAGAAGTGAAGAGGGTTTACTCCTAAATAATAGGTGACATTGTTCAGTGAATGAAAGCATGTATACATTTCTGTCTTTCAAATGCATAGCCATAAACAATGACATTCTTCAAAGAATACCCATAATGCCACATTGGTGGGAGTGAAGGATGAAAAACAATATAAGAAAATATGAAAAGCTGAAGCTTAAAAATGTTTTTGGTTAGCTTAAATAATGTCAGTCCACTTTTTGGTTTGTTTCAATTATTGCTTCTTAAGGGTTGCAGACGCTGCCTATCAGGTTCAGTGCTTCTGAAAGCACCTTTTGGTTGAAAGCTAGGACAAGACCTTTACAAATATGTCTCTAAGTGACCTGAGTAAACCAATGAGACAGCTTAACAGAAATGACGCCACGATTGAGCTTTCTATTGGAAAGCCACAATTCTCACCTTTGTACATTCCCCTTTTTCCCCCAGTAGATCTCAGTACAGTTATTTTTTTAATGTCTTACAGTTTTTGATTCATCTTGGCTTATAAGGCTAGCTCTTTTTTTTTTTCCCTTGAAAGGTATCATGTACATAGCTTGCTAAGGAAATTTTTGAAGTAGACTGGCATAGTGATTTATAAGCAGTAGTATTACTAATAATGTACATAGTAGTATTTCTCAAGTGACAGCAATATAATTAGTAATATCAAGAATACAGAAAAGACAGTACTCAAATGCCTATCTGAGAAAAAGACAAATAACATATAGCCAAATCGGGATACAGGTACCCATTCAACCCAATAGATGAACCCAGAACATTAGGCTTATTGCTTTTTTTATTTTTTTTTTAGCTAAAGAGTAATTCTAAAAAATTACTAGAGCTATGATGCTAAATCATGTAAACAAATTGAATAAAATAAAGGGCATTTAGATGGAAACTTGATTTTCCAACTTGATAGCTGCAACTTACTTGCCTCAATAAAACCCTGGTTTGGCAGAAGGGATGAAAAAACATAAACTCGCTGCTATTGTGAGGGAACTCTAGCCGCACACCAGTCAGAGCAGTGCTACTGAAAGTGTGGCTGTGGATCAGCACTAGCAACCTCTCATCACCCAAGCCTCCACCCCAGACTTATGGACTCAGATTCTTTGTGTGTGGGGCCCAGGAACCTGTATTTTAATAGGCTCTACAGACAGTTCTTATGCATAATAAAGATTGAGAATTACTATCTTAGAGGGTAGCAAGATGTTTTATTCTTTCTCAGGAATGTATTTTCCTGAAATAGTTTATATTTGAAGTAGGTTTCTATCAGAAGGTATTTCTTATACAAGAAATGCAATTGACTATAAAGTCTTAGAAATTTGGAACCTCTGTCTAAATTATGTTTATAGACTCTATAAAATTTGCTTAAGTTGAAGTCTTTAAAGTTGATATAATGTACAAACATTTCCTATATTAGTTTTAATGGCATAAAGCACAAGTGTGTGAAGCAATGTCTACATGCAGTAGTTCGGTGTTTTGTTTTTAATGACTATGGTATACGTGTAGCCCTAAAGGCTCTGACAAACTAGCCATAGTTTTTGAGTGTGGGTCACAAGTTTGTTTTTCTTGTGTATATCACATCCCACTCTGGATCATAAAGGAGGAGGGAAAGCAGCAGGAACAGTGGAGAAATAACAGTCTGGGCAGTAGTTGTTTGACAAAAATGACATGTGACAATTTTTGGAAACATTTTAGCGAATCAGTCAAGATTGAGATGCCCATAAGAGAATAGGCAAGGTAACATAGATTTGATCAACAAATATTAGTTGAATAGATGTATAGAAGTATGGTAAAAATCTGTTTAGAGAATTCTTCTGTCTGTAAATCTCCTTCTTGATACAGGAGATGACAGTGACTTCTGGACTGCAGTCTAATAGAGCATGCCCTACAAATAGAGTTAGCAAGTCGTAAGGCGTATCATCGAGGAATCAAACCATGAGTGTGTATTGAGTGTCTACTCTACCAGCACAGTGGAAGCTGTCAAGGAGAAAAACAGAAGAACCAAAGGACACTGTTGTACCCTCAAGAAGCTTTCAAATTTGTTGAAAATAGTTGCTATTAAAAAAAAAAATGGGAAAGCCAAAATGAGCAGTGTGCAAATTTCATTTAAAAATGGTGGTGCTATTTGTTACTAGTAAAAATAACTGGCTGAAACCTAAAGAATATTCAGCTTGCAAAACTGAGTCAGCTTTGGACTAGCATTGGAAAAGGCCTAATTGAGTATCTCAGGGATTCACCAAATATTATGTGTCTTTCCTTCCCTCTACCTTACCTACAGCACTGTCCGCTTCTTCCTAAGTCTAACTATAACTAGTTCACAGTTCAAGATGTTTTCCAATAGCTCCTAGACCTGCATGCTTGTTTATGCAGTAGGAAGAGAGAGTGCATCTTTGTCCCAGCATTTTAGCAAAACCCTAATAAATTTCATGTGCCTGTCTCTGAACCAAATATGCCATCAAGGCAATTCAGTGCCTGGGGTTAGCCATTCAAGTTCCATGTTTAGAGCTGAGGATGGAATTAGCATCCTGGTAACCACAACCATGCTAAACAGACCCTGGGACTGTTAAGAATGAGGGAATGGGCCTGGTGCGGTAGCTCAAGCCTGTAATCCTAGCACTTTGGGAGACCAAGGCAGGAGGGTCACTTGAGGTCAGGAGTTCGAGAGCAGCCTGAGCAAGAACGAGACCTTGTCTCCACAAAAAAATAGAAAAATTAGCTGGATGTGGTGCTGCAGGCCTATAGTCCCAGCTACTTGGGAAGCTGAGGCAGGAAGATCGCTTGAGCCCAGAGTTTGAGGTTGCAGTGAGCTAGGCTGATGCCACAGCACTCTAGCCCGGGTGATGGAGCAAGACTCTGTCTCAAAAAAAAAAAAAAAGAATTAGCATGGATAATGAGGACATGAGAACAATGAAGCAGTCCTGGCTAAGCCACAAAAAATCATGTTGGAGATTAAAGAAATTAGGTTTGGTGTTTGGGGATATATTTTGCAAGGCAGACAAGTTCAGATTTAATGGGATAAGCAATTGGGAATCATTATAGATAGGTCTAGTACAGGAGGCACACAGTAAAAGTATTTGCTTAGCTGGGCATAATGGTGTGCACCTGTAGTCCCAGCAACTAAGGAGGCTGAGGAGGGAGGATCCCTTGAGGCCAGGAGTTCGAGGCTGCAGTGAGCTATGATCTATACCACTGCACTCCAGCCTGATCGATGAAAGGAGACCCTATCTCTGAAAAAATGAATAAAGTATTCACTTACACTATTTTACTATTTTGTTCTTTCTCAAACCAACTGCATGTGCCTTCACTTATTTTCTTTAGCAAACAGTTATGTGTGAGGTGCTGTATATACAAAGACAAATAGCACAGATCTGATGCTTAGAGAATTCCCAGCCTAGTAACATGTAGGTCCGAGTAACAGACTTCGTTATACAAACGGTGTCGAATGAATTTTACCCCACTTATTCATTTATTAAAAACAGGAAAATATGATCTTGCATTTTGCCACACAATAATTACATTCCCTGAATCTTTAAGTCTTCAGGTCTTTATATTCAGGGCCTTGCGTGGTCTTCTGTTTGGCCTCAGTAAAATAAGCCCTAATGAGCAGTGGGTGTGAGGAAGGAATTGAGACCTCTAAGCTATGAAGGGGCCTCAAGTTATTTTGGAAAAATATCAAAAGCAAAAACTTAAAAGAAAAGCCCTACAAAGGGAGGTGCAGGGTGTAGAGAGAGGTCCGCGTGCTCTTCGGAGGAGCCCTCGTGTCTCCCAGTGGGCAGGCAGGCCTGGCTGCTCCGTTCAGCGGGGACGGGTGTCAGGTTGCTGCAGGTGTCGCTGAACGGCCGGTGAGTGATTGCACCATCAGCTTCCTACCGCGATCCATCATGCGGCCCCAGCCGGTGAAGAATCACAGCCTCAGCAAGGTGCTGAGCCCAGCAACATATCATTAAACAAGGTTACCACCGGCAGATTTGTTCCCATGATCAATCCGGTCAATAACCGTTCCACCTCGCTGTACAATTTCTCCCCCAGCCCCCCACCTTAAAACATAAACAAGTATTATGAAAGCACTTGCAGAACAATGTAAAGCTTTCACAAGTCTTCATTTCTCCTGTGGCATTCTTTAAAAACCCTTATAAATCATGAAAAATAACCTTTACTACAGGATATATCCTCAGGCAAGTGCTCTCCCCTAATTCCATATTTTATTACCTGATACTGACTGATTTTTTTTTTCTCCAATTGATTACTGAATAGCATTGGGACAATTTCTTTTTTTATTTCCCCTCAAGTCTGCATAGCTCACTAGTTTCTTCCCTTAGGAGGTCCCAAATGAGATAGAAGTAAAACACTTATTGCTTTTACTGCTTAACTTTAATTCTCATGTTTTGCATTTAACTCTTCACATGGCTTGGCAGACAAATCATTCAGTGGTATTGGGTACTTGCCGAACAGAAAGTATCTTGACTTCGTTACAGTGTAATTGAGACTGGTTAAATGTTATAACCATCAGCATTGAGTAAATTGAACAGGAATCTCACAAGAAATACCTTTTCAGTACTCTCCATTGGCTGGTTTGAAACAAAAGATCCCAGTGCATATGGGAATTAAAAAAACAAACAAACAAAAATGAAAAAGTTGATATATATGAATGCTTATTCCAGAAAAGAATATTTTCCAAGCATAACCCATCCTTTCTAACTGGGCCCCCTTGACTATTCCAGGAACTTTAACTTATCTTAGTGAAGTATACTTTCAATATAAAATCATCCTTTAAATGGTAGATAAAATATTAATCTTATTCAAATGGATATCTCCTCCCTCATTCTAAAATTAAATTATTTATCTAGTTGCTCCTTATGTCTGAGTCACTTATGGTTATAAGTTTATATGCATATAGTTAAAAGTATATATGTATATATGATTTAAAACAGACACATTGGTGATCTTGGCCTTCTTAAAAACTATTAGCGTTTGAAACTTAATCACCCATATAAACTCCAACTCAATACCAACCTCCAAAACTTTCATTAATACAAAAATAAAGTTTTTTCTCACTCCCGCTTTTAGACAAGGCCCCCTTGAGACTGTTCCAGGGAGAGAAAACAGATTTCATTTTAAAATCCTTCCAGAAAAAGGTTTCTAAAAAGTCCCTGTTAAGTAATTACATTGAGTAGAAAATCCATACAGAAACTCAAGTTGCCTAACCTATTTTTCTTTATTCTTTTATTTAAATCCATTTCCTCTATTCCTCCTTTATCTTCTTAGTGGAGAAGAATTGCAGCTGGGGATTTATCTCTGTGTAGAACACCATGTATTCTTAAGTTAAGCATTCATGGATGGAAGATTAATTCCTTTAAATGCTCATGGTACAAAGCATACCACAGTCTCAGTAAATCTGAGACTTCTTGTCCAGTAAAAATTTAGTTATTTAGAGAAGTAAAACTCATTGTTTAGACTTAAAAATATATTATTCTTTCTCCTTTTAAATGTATGATATATTTCCTGTTTATTAAAGGAATTCACTCTTTACATTATTTCTTTAAAAATGTTTATTCTTTAGTCTATTTGTGAATATTCTTGGAGTAATCCTTGCCAGGGAAGCCATTTTTAAGAAGAATATCTAACCTATATTGATATGACCGCTAGGAAATTGATTACCTACTGGTGTAGATTAAAAGGATGCATTGTTCTTTCAGAAGATGTGTGTTAGTCTATTCTATTCTGGCTAATGTGAGTTCCAAATTCTCCTCAGGAATATCATTTCATATATCAAGGCTGTTGACATGATAAAAATGTTATAGATTTGTAGCTCTTAATTCATTTATAGAAGAAAAATAGGAAAGATTTGTAGTAGGTCCAGGTCATATCTTTAGTTCAACAAATATTTATAGTATGCCCATTGTGCTTAAGGCACTGTGTTTTAGTTTTCTCTTATAATAATTGCATGGTTGCAGATTACATTGCTATGTTCAGAAGATACTAAATCTGAGTCATGTAGTAGAGACTTAATTTGGTTAAAACCGAGATGACTTATAGTCCAGACACAATATTCATGGCAGCTTCGTAATGGGCTTAGGTGGCTCTTATAGTACAATAATGCAAAAGATTGAAGGAAGCTATTGCTTCAATAATATACTATAATTTGACTTAGGCTCTGTGTAGATACAGTCATCAATAACTCAGTAAAAACAATTTCACATCTAAGCATCGGCTCTAACGACAAAAATGCCTGGACTCTTGAAAGGAAGATGATAGAAATACAAAGCATTCTTCCTATTATCCATTATCCTTCTTTTGCTATTAATTTAACTAATGACTTAAACTCAAATTTAGAGGGCATAAATGAAAAAAATTATATTTGAAAATATATTAGTTGTAGGTGGCTTTAAGGAGTGTTTTTGGTATTCTTCAGAAAATTGTTTTCAAGCATTAGTAAATAACCAAACGCTGTTAATAATAGCATTTCATTTTTAATTCAATAACATTTTTCTTTTAATCACCTGGACCAGGAACATTTGCCCCTATTTAAGGGTCATGTAAAACTTTCCCATTCTTGTGTGTGTGTGTGTGTGTGTGCGTTTGTATATTTTTTATGTTTCTTTTTTAAGTCCCTATTGTAAGCCCCAGTTGTATGCCTCTCACAAATTAGATACTTTCCAAAAGAACCTCCAACTCTATCTTACATAAATTTTGTTCTGAGTGGAAATATCATAGGAGAGTCAATCAAATACTTTAAAGATTCTATCATGACATTTACTGTTCATTCTACATTTACTTCTTAACTCACAAATCCTTCCCAGGAATTCCACTCAACTCAAATCAAATGTGTTAGTCGGAATGTCTTGTGAATCCTGAGAGTTACTTAATGGCAGTGACCATTTTAGCCAGCTTCCATATTGTTTTTCCCTGGATTATTCCCTTTAGACACTGTATGGTGAAGACAACATATCAAGTAAACCTTGAACCTTTGCCTTAACAGAAGTTGACATGCTTTCTCACATCTGGCACATTACCAAGTGGCATGACGCAATTGGTATGAGCTTCAATGTTAATTGTTATGTATTTTAGACCATTCTGTTCTATTGTGAGTTCCAATTTGTTCTTTGTAATAAAATTTCACATATGTTCCTAGGTATAACAAAAGAAGCTCCTTTTCTTTTGAAAGAAAGAGAAGTGTGTTCACCTAAGTAAGGATGAGGTTCTGGCGTGGGTAGTGGGAGTAGTGTAGGAGGCAAGATTTTTGTTTTTGTTTATTTTTAATTTCTTTCAGGGCTAGAAGTGAACAAAGCAAGGCATTGCAAGTGGATAACTCAGTGCTATAGAGAACAGAATTTTCTAAGTGTTTTGGTTGATGCTAGTAAAGATGTGAACGTAGTTACTCCTGAGGGACTTTGTCTTGAATTCCCTGTTTTGGCTTTTTAGCTTGTGGCCCTCATGGCTTCCTAGTTTCTGCCTGTTGAAGCATAACCACAAGTAGTCAGCACAGCGGAGGCCTCGGCCCCTCCAATAGGTATTGTGCCAGGTTTAGAGTCCTTCAAATGGCAATAATCCTACTAATGTTGAGACTAGGGTCAGATATAGTGCCTCTCCTTCTACTAATACTAGGCAGCTATGTGGTGTTTTTGTTATTTCTGGATAGAGCTGTATGCACCATGGCAAAACAAGACTAATTGAGAGTTTCCGCGTGTCCAATCAGCCATGATGCATTAAGATGGCTAAACATGAACAGCAGGAAACTGTAAGTTCAGGCTCTTGCAATTCATCTCACTAGAGCAGACAAGTTGCAGGAAATCACCTCTACTAAAACATTACATACACTTGATTTTGCCATGTTGTTGGTATTTTGCTTGCTTGCTTGCTTTATTCAACAAACATGCCGGGGGCCTTCTGCAGGCTCTGTGATGACTGGGATTTTAAAAACACAGCTCCAGAAGCTTAAGGTCTAAAGCAGCAACCAGAGAAACAAGGAGCTCCTCCCAGGATTACGTGATAACTACAACGACATGGGTATGCAGAGAGTGCTCTGAGAGTAGGCATCAGGGAGCTATACTTTCACCACCACATCAAGAAAGTCTTTGTGAAGGAGTTAATACTCAAAAGTAGGGCCAGGCGTGGTGGCTCACACCTGTAATCCTAGCACTTTGGGAGGCTGAGGGGGGATGATTGCTTGAGGCCAGGAGTTTGAGACCAGCATGGGCAACATAGCAAGATCCTGTCTCTATTAAAAAAAAAAAATTGCCAGGCATGGTGACACATTTCTGTAGACCCAGCTACTTGGGAGGCTGAGGCAGGAGGATCACTTGAACTCAGGAGCTCGGGGCTGCTATGATGATGCCACTGCACTCCAGCCTGGGCGACAGAGTGAGACTCTTTCTCAAGGGGGTTGTGGGGGGGAGTAGGAGAGTGCTACCTGGAGCAAAGACAAAATGAACACCACCTGAAGGCATAGATGTGGAAAAAGCCAGCCTTACCTTCCCAACCCCAGAGGAGTGCAATTAGGCCAGTGTGGCTGGACCGCTAATTGCCTATGTAGAGCACAGGTGAAAGACAAGGCTGTACCAATGGGCAGGAACCACCGCCTCCTGAAGGGATGTGCTGAAGTCTAGATTTAATGCTGGAAGAGAGCACAGTAACTCATCAGTGGCTTTGGAAAAGGATTACCCCTCTTCAGGGGAAGACTTCTACTCAGGGCACCAACAAATTTTTAAAAATGTATTTCTAAGTCCAGGTATGGTGGCTCACGCCTGTAATCCCAGCACTTTGGGAGGCCAAAGTAGGAGGATCGCTTGAGGCCACAAGTTTGAGACCAGCCTGGGCAGCATAGTGAAACCCCATCTCTACTAAAAAAAAAAACAGCGTAGCCAGGTATGGTGGTGCATGCCTGTAGTCCGAGCTACTCAGGAGGCTGAGGCAGGAGGATCACTTGAGCCAGGAGTTCAAGGTTACAGTGAGCTATGATGATGCCACTGCACTCCAGCCTGGGTGACAGAGTGAGACTCTGTCTCAAAAAAAAAAAAAAAAAAGCATTTCTAATAGCATTATAATGGTAAAAGTAATTAACTCTCACTTTCGGTATAAGGCACACAAATCTCAGCTTTGCAGAGGTTTATCGCTGCCATGCCCATTTAAAGCAAGATCAACCCATTATGTCTGAAAGTCATCAACAGAAAGGGAAATAAAATTATTACAGAAAAAGGCAATCATCTGAAGAATCAAAAAGGTGAATATCATATGAAATGAAAAGGGGCCCACACACCTAGTGAAATTATACTAATGGGGGAAATTGCATCATAACTCTGCACATATTTCTTCTTTCTTAGAGATGCGTTGCTGTCAAAAGGATTGTAAAAAATAGACAAAGAAATGGGAAGTGGGGAGGGGGCTCTAAATTTCTAAAGGGGAGGTGTGGTCAGGGACTGTGGCTGGATGGGTTGCTGGTGATGGAGAACTAGTAGGATTCTCTCTGTTTGTCATCTGTCCTCCACTAACCCAATGAGGGATGAGATGACTTAATTTCTGTTCTTCTGCTCTGACCGCAGAAGCAGCCCTGCTTAGGAGCCTTCAGTGAGTGGCTGAGCTGGACACAGGTACAGCATGACAGACACGCATTTGGGGGAAGATGGTCTCCAAGGCAACAACAGCAAAAACTTTTTACCTAACATTTATCACAGTAGTTCATTGGGGAGGTCTTCTAAACAGAAGACATTGGAGTCACATACAAAGATCAACTATTTCCATAAGGAATACTGTATTGAAAGAAATAAAATTTTAAAACTATTTGGGCTTAGACACAAAACCCAAAGTGGAAACATAAACATCATGCAAAAGGTTAAATAGAGGATATTCAAGAGCTGACTTCTTGTTTACATTTCAATTTCATGTATAATACTATGCTAGGCCAATTTCTGTGCCTTTAGTCAGGTAAAAACATTTGAGGGAGGGAGAAAAATAGAGTCTGTTCAAAATGCAAGCTTATTCTTATTCCTAGCATCATATTTTGCCTTGTATGGACTTTATATAAATGGAATCATACATTGTATAGTTTTTGTGGCTTCTTTTGTTTAATATTATGTTTGTGAGGTTCACCCACGTTTCATGTGTACCAATTTTTCTTTCATTTTCATTGGTGTACAGTATTCCATTGTATGAATATACCATAATATATTTATTCATGTTATACTATTGTTGATGGGCATTTGGATAATTTACAGTTTGGGGCTAGTATGAATATTGCTGCTGTAAACATGTCTTTGGTGAATGTATGTATATATCTCCGAAAGATGCATAGTTAAAAGTAGAATTGGTCATTGGGTATATGTGTTCAACTTTAATGAATACTGCCAAACAATTTTGCAAAGTTGTATCAATTTATAGTCTTGCCAGCAGTGTCAGAGCTTGTTGCTCCACATTATTGCGAAGCACTTGGTACTACTTTGTTTTTTTTTTTGATTAATCTTTGTGGAGAGTATGAAGTAGTATCTCATGGTGGGTTTAATTTGCATTTTCTGGTGAATGATGTTGAATACCTTTTCATATGTTTATTGGCTATTTAATGTACTCTTTGAAATGCCTTGTTTAAATCTTTTGTCATTGGATGTCTATATTTTTCTTACTGATTTGTAGGGGTTCACTTCCACGCTGGATTTAAGCAATTTGCTGGATATTTGGATGACATATATGTTCTCTCATTCTGTGGCTTTTTCATTCACCAGCTTAATGGTGTCTTGATGAATAGAAGTTATTAAAACCAGTAAGGCCTAATTTATCAATTTTTTCCCTTATGATTATTGCTTTTTGTATCCTTTTTGAGAAGTCATTGCCCATCCTAAAGTCCTACAGACACTTTTCTATGTTAAAGTCTAGAAAATTTATTGTTTTACTTCTCACATTTAGGAATTCAATTTGAAGTTGATTTTTGTGTTTCGTATGGGGTGATGGGCAAGAATTGTTTTTTTCCCCACGTAGACATCCATCTGGGCCCTTTCCCCATTGCACTGGAATGTCACTTGTCCATATATATGTAAGTCTGTTCTTGGACTATATTCTCTTCCATTAGTTAGTTTATCAGTTCTTGCACTAATACCATACTGTCCTAATTATTGTAGATGTATTAATATAAGTCTTCTGATGATTTTAGTTGTCCAATTTTGTTCTTCTTCTTCAAGGTTGTTATGGATAATATTGATACTTTTTGTTTTCTTATTAATTTAAAAACTTTTTTCATTTCCACAAAAGAAATTTGTTTTTTTATTGGAATTGCAGTTTTTCTATAGAGTAGTTGGAGGGGGAATTGACATCTTTACAATATTGACTCTTTCAAGCCATGAATATGGTACATTCCTCCATTCATTTGATCTTATTTAATTTCTCTCAGCAATGTCTTATAGTTTTTTGTGAGATATTGTACATATCCATTAAGTTTATTACTAGGTGCTTAATTTTGTGATATTATTGTAGATAGTATGTTTCTAAAATTTCACTTTTCTAATTACTTGTCGTTAGAACATAGAATACGATTGATTTTTATTTACTGACATTTTTGCTAATAACCTTGCTAAATTCCTTTAATAATTCTGATAATTTATGTGTTAATTTCTTTTTAAAATTTTCTATGTACACAATCAGTTCATCTATAAACTATGGCAATTTTTTTCATCCTTCTGCCATTTATTTCTTTTTCTTTACTTATTGCCCTCTCAGTGACCTCCAATTTAATGTTGCTGGTGACAAGCATTCTCGTCATTTTCCTACTTTAAGGGGAAAACTTTCAATATTTTCCTAATATGTATGGTATTCGTTGTAAGTTTTTTGGTAGCTATCCTACATCAGATTAAGTTTTCTTTTCTCCTATTTTTCTACGTGTTTTTATCATGAGTGAGTGTTATGTTTTATCAAGTGCTTTTGCTGCATCACTTTTTTCCCTTTTATTATGTCAATGTGGCCAATTATTTTGATTTTCAAATATTAAATCAATCTTACAATTCTGGAATAAATACAACTTTGTGATAAGTTATTTTCTTTATTTTAAAAGTATAATCTAAAAGGTTTTTACATATAAGCCAAAGAGTTGAAGCAAAAGGGCTTGAAATTGACTGCACAAAACTTGGGCAAATATTGCATCCTATTTTTACCATTGAAAGTTCCAATTTATTGATGTTATGAAAAACAGGCCAAAATAGGTCAATGCTTATTTATGAAATGAAAAGACATTGCTATGGTTTGAGTTTGTGCCCACCAAAACTCATGTTGAAATTTGATCCCCAGCTTGGCAGTGTTGGTAGGTGGAGCCTAGTGGAATGTGTTTAGGTCATGGGGGCAGATCCCTCATGAATGGCCTGGTGCCATTGTAGTGGTAGTGAATGAGTTCTAGCTCTTGTGAGACTGGATTAGTTCTCTTGAGAATGGATTAGTTCCCAGGAGAACAGGTCATTATAGATGGAGGCATCTCCTCCTGTTTAGTCTTCTCTTAGCACAGGTCTTCTTTCTCTTTGACCTTTTCTGCCATGTTACGATGCAGCATGAAAAACCTCACCACAGGCCAGGATCATGCTTTTGAACTTCCCAGTCTGCCAAACCATGAACTAAATAAACCTCTTTTCTTTATAAATTACCCAGCCTCAGGTATTCTGTTATAGCAACATTAAACAGACTAAGACAGACATATTCACAGCACTTGTAAGTGCAAAACTATACAAAGAGGCAGCCTTCCCTAGTGGAAAGCACCATCTTTGCAGTCAGATGGCCCCAGTTAAAACTTGGCCCCACAACTTACTTGAAAGACTCTTAGCTCAGATAAATGACTCTTAGCTCAGATTGTTAGTCTGTCTCAATCTCAGGTTTATTATATGGTTTAAATAAAATCATGTATTTTTTAAAAATCTAGTTTCTTCTACAGGATTTACATATTTTTGGTCAATATGGACTTTTCATTAATTTAACTGACACTTGTCAACTTCACTCTTAAAAATGTGTCAGTATGCATTGCTGATGCATACCAATGCAATTCCCCCCTCTTCCATTCTGGGGAGATAATTTTAACTATTTCTAGAAATAACAAGCAAAGAAAAAACAATTTAAAAACCAAACAGCAAAATTTTTTGAGTTACTGATAGCTTTGGTCAATTTCTCTTTGGTACTCCTATTAAATAAATCAAAGTTGGTTGGGGAGACCCATATTCTGAGAAAATTCTCCCATGTGTAACCTGCTTAGAATATTTCTTGTTGTTGTTGTTATATTCTTAGTGGTTGCTTTAGAGATTAAAATATACACTTTCTCATAGTCTGCTTCAGGCTAATGCTGATTTATTTCCAGTTAAATATGACAACTTTGCTCTAATAGAGAATATTTTCTACTCCTATCATAGGTATATATATTAACATTTCATGTTGTATGTTATAAATCCAACAATATAATTTTTATTGCTTTATAAAATTTTATGTCTTATAAGGAAATTAAGAGAAGAAAACAGAAAAGTATTTAGAATCTTTCATATTTACCCACATATTTGCCATTTCCAGGGCTCTTCATTTATTCCTATAAATTCAAGTTACCATACAGTGTCATTTCCTTTCAGCATGAAGAGCTTCCTTTAGTGTATGTTTTAAGTCAGGTCTGCTAACCATGAATTTTCTGCCTTAATCTGGGAATGTCTCTATTTTACCTTTTGAAGAATAGATTTGCTGGATATACAATTCTTGGCTGACAGTTATTTTTCTCAGCATTTTGAATATGGTATTCTATGTCCTTTAGGTCCCTGGTGTTTCTGAAGAGAAGTCAGCTGTTAATCATGTTACTGTTCTACTTTACAAGATGAGTTAGTCTTCCCGCTCTGCTTTAATTTTCTCTTTGTTTAACAGTTTAACTATGATGTATGTAACTGTGTTTTGATCCTATATGACATTTCATTGCCTTTCTCGGGTCTGGATATTAAGATTTTTCATCAAATTGGGGAAGATTTTAGCCCTCATTTCTTTGTATACTTTTTCTTCCCTCCCCCCCATCTCTCTATCTCTCCCCACTATTACTTGGACTTCCATTACATGTATTTTGGTATGCTCAATATTGTCCTACATGTTGCTGTTGCTCTGTTTAATTTTCTTCAATCTTTTTTCCTCTTTTCTTTAGATTGGATAATTTTTATTCATGTGCTTTCAAGTTCACTGATTCTTTATCCTGCCATCTCAAATCTGATCTTAAGCTTATATAGTGAGGTTTTAATTTCAGTTATTGTAATCTTAAACTTTAGAATTTCCCTTTGGGTCTTTTTTACAGTTTCTATTTCTTTACTAAGATTTCTTTGATGTGATAAATCATTTTCATCATATTCTCTCATAACTTTTTGTTAAAATCTGGACATTTTAGATAATATAGCATTTTTGGATTCTAATTTTTTTCCTGTTTTTGTTTAGTTTTTAATAACTTGCCTATATTTGCCTCTAAAGAACCTTTCTCTCCATGGTGTGTGGCTAATGATTTCTCTACAACATTTCTTTTCAAAAAATATTTTATTTTATTTTTTGCTTGATGTCCTAGGGGCTGGGCTGTGTTTGTATAGCATACTGATCAGTAAACAATTAATCAGAAGTTGTGTTCAAGTACATCTATCCAGAAAAGCTTCCTCTTTGACTGATCACTTTGTGTGTGGGTTGGAGGATAAATTAAAAGTTCAAGAAGTTTTCAAGTCTTCTCCAGCTTTAACTTCCTGCCAGACCCTTTTGAGTCTGCTCTGCGTCTGTACATAGGCCCCCACTCAGCCAGAGAAATGTGGAGAGACCAGGCCCTCTCTGGTTTTCACCGTGAATGTGTGCAGCCTCTTATTTAGCTGTGGATGTGTGGAGAGCATATTGAGCCTCTCTACAACTCTCTCACTTCAAGGCTTTCCCTGTCAAATCTGTGGGCGGTCTACAGTTTTTTTGCTCACCCCAAGTGGGATGGTAACTTCAGTATAGCAAAGCTGCAGTCTTTTGTTTCCCACTGAGTTTAGCATTTTTATTGACAACACCACTGTGTGTGGGTCCTCTCCATCTGCTCCAAATAAAATTACCCCCTCAGTCGTCAAAACTGCTGATTTCCACAGCCCAAAGCTGCTGATTTTCACAGCCAGCCCTGCCCTGGTAGCACTGTTGTGCCAAGTGAGCTGGGAAAAGCCCCTGGTAAGACTCCCCCATGCTCTCGCTACTCTTACCTAAAGTTCAGCATTTTTCATGAATCATGCCACTAAATTTTTTCATTTGTTTTTGGTCAATTTCCAGAGCCATGAAATGGTAGTTTTGGGGAATTTTGTCCAGTTCTATAATTGCTTTTTGGGGAGAGAATTAGTCAATTGCTTCACTTTGCCAGAATTACTTTCCCATTGAGGGAAACTTTAATAAAACTTTCTCAATTTTTGATTGGGTATTGTGGGTTGAATTGTGCTCCCACCTCCCCCCCTCAAAATGAGATATGTTCTCAAGCCTGTGAACATGACCTTAGTTGAAAATAGGGTCTTTGCAATTGTAATCAAGTAAAGATGAGGTCATACTGGATTAAGGTGGGCCCTATTCCAGTAACTGATGTATTTATAAGAAAAAAAAGAAGATTTAGACGCACAGCCAGAGATACTCCCAGAAGGAGGATGGCCGTGTGAAGATGAAAGCAGAAACTGAAGTGATGCAGCCAGCTATAAGCCAAAAAATGCCAAGGATTGCCAGCAGCCACCAGATACTAGAAAGAGGCAAGGAAGGATTTTCCCTGGAGCTTTCAGAGAGAACATGGCCCTGATGACACCTTGATTTGGGACTTCTAGCTTCCAGAACTATGAGAGGATAAATTTCTGTTGTTTGAAGCTACCCAGTTTGAGATATTTTGTTATGGCATACCTGGGAAACTAATACACAGGGCAAATAAATGAAAACTGTAGAAAAGATATGGACTATTTGAATAACACAATTAACAAGATTTAATGGATTTAGAAAGTGTATTGTATCTAGTAGAGAATACAAATTTTGTAACATACTTGTCACATTTGCAAAAAATAACTATCTCTAGGCCATAAGTCAAGTCCCAACAGGTTTCAAGGAACCAGTATCATATATATAAAAATTCAATTGAACAGTCATTTCATGGTTGAAGAAACATAAATGGTAAATAGACATCTAAAAAGTTGCTCACATTTTTAGTTACTAGATAAGTACAAATTAATTCCACAATGAGATACCATTTTGTATCCATTTGATTGATCAATGTTAATAAGTTTGGCAATACCAAATATTGGTGAAAATATGGAGGAAGGGGAACTTTTATAAATTGCTTCTGGAGATGTAAGTTGGTATACCAGTATGGAAAAAAAGCTGGCTTTATCTTGTTACATTGAACAAAAGTTCAATATAACCTATGATCTAGCAATTTTACTTCTGGTTATAGATGCTAGAGACACTATTATTCATACATACCAAGAAACATACTTAAAATATTCCTAGCTGCATGGTTCACAGTTGCAAAAACCTGGGAAGAATCCATATATCTGTTGGAAGGAGAATGGATATATGAAGTTTTGTCACATAATAGAATACTATACAGCAGTGAAAATGAACTATAGCTATATGCAGTAACTTGAATGAATTTTAGAAGCATAATATAGAGGAAAAAAAGAAATTTCTCAGAAAACTCACACAGTTCAATAATACTTTCATGAAGTGTGAAGACAAGCAAAACTTTAGCAATAAACTTTTTAGAGACATATACATAAGTGATGTAACAATAAACATAAAAAAGTTTAAGAATAATTCCCAAGTATTGAAAAATACAAGTAAAGGAATTATATATACAAAATTTACTTTGGGCAATAGTAGAGGTGGGAGGTGGGTGTGGCATGATGATGCAATAGGACAAGTGCACACCAGCTGATGTAATGGTAGAGTTCTTAAATTGGGTGGTAGGTTTATGAGTGACCATGTTATTATTTTGTTTCATATCTTAGATATATTTTTATGTATACTTTTTTGTGTGAATCAAATATTAGATTAAAAATTTTGGAACAAAACAAATTCTAATCACCACCACCACAAAAACAAAAACTTATTGAACAAATCTTATATATTTCTCTCCAGGACAGTAGTTAGTAAATATACCACTTTTAGGGCTTTTTATTTCCATTCTCTAGAAATATCTTATCCTAGTGTTACATTTCTTTCTCCAGACTGTCCCTCACCCTTTCAAATCCTACATCTAACCCTGGAATCTTTGTCTTTATAACAATCTGCTCTGACATCTGTGTCTTTCACACAACAATCTAGACCTAGACAATGGCAGACAATAACAAACTGATTGTTACCTTTTCTATCTAAAAATACCATGTTCATTTTGCATTCTAGTCCACAAATTAGTAGTGCTTCATCTAAAAGGTATTATTTTAAATTACTTACTTTCAAGTAAAATTAATGCCCCCACAATATGTGCCAACTTTATCCAGTTCCCTCCATTCCCCAGTTTGGGAAGCTGTATTAATCAATTCAATTAAAACAACCAGCAACGGCAATAGCATTTTGTCAAAATTCTGGCTTTTAAGATGCACTTACAATTGATCAGAGAATGCATCATTCCCTATCAGAAGTGTTAAACCGGGAGAAATTCTGATTGTTGATGAAGTGGTGGAGGTCTGTACTAGTGTGGTGGCCAAAAGAATAGCAGTCAAACAAGCATGTCAATTCCTTATCCCTAAGATGCAAAATAATAGTTTTTTAAAAATTAACTTTGTTGAGGTATAACTTACAATTACTAAAGTGTTCCTGTTTTAAGTGTGTAGGTTGACTAGTTTTGACAAAAGTATACACCCATGTAATCACTACCTCAATAAGAACAATGAATATTTAAATAATAATGAATAATGAATATTTCCATCACCCCAAGATCATTCTTGCTCCCCTTGTACTTAGTCTCCCCATCCAGCCCTGGCCCCAGGCAACTGCGGATCTACTTTCTGCCACTACATAGTAATTTTTCTTTTCTACACCTTTATGTAAATAAAATCACCAGTACATAATCTTGTGTCAGGCTTCTTTTGTTCAGCAAAACCTTTTTGATATTCATCCATGCTACTTTGTGTATCAGTAATTCATGTCTATTATTACTGAGTCACATTTTATTGTGTGGATATTCTATACAGATGGTCCCTGACTTATGATGGTTTGGCTTACAATTTTTCGCCTTGACAATGGTGTGAGAGTGATATGCATTCAGTGGAAATGGTACTTTGAATTTTGAATTTTGACTTTTTTCCTGGGCTAGTGATAATATGGTAAGATTCTCTCTGGTGATGCCGGGCAGCGGCAGTGAGCAACAGCTCCCAGTAAGCCATGGGATCACAAGGATAAACAACCAATACTCTGCAGTGTATTGTGTTGCCAGATGATTTTGCCTAGCTGTAGGTTAATGTAAGTGTTCTGAGCACATTTAAGGTACACTAGGCTAAGCTATGATGTTCTGTAGGTTAGATGTATTAAGTGTATTTCCGACTTATGATATTTATTATGGGTTTATCAGGATGTAACTCCATCATAAGTCAAGGTGGCATCTGTAATTTGTTTATATTAATACATTTACCTGTTGATAGGCATTTGGGTTATTTCCAGTTTTTAGCTACTGTAAATTAAGCTGCTCTGAATATTTTTGATGACTAATAAGGACCGGTGAAATCCATTTTACCGATTTTTTCTTTTAAGGTTTCTGCTTTTTGTATCGTATCTAAGAATTTGGGCTACTTCAAGATTTTAGAAAAACCCAAAACTTTTCTTCTATGTTTTCTTCTAGATGCTTTATAGTTTTGACTTTTATGTTTAAGTACATAACCCATTTCAAGTTAATTTTGGTGTATGATGTGAAGTAAAGATTGAGGTAGATTTTTTTCATATGGATAGACTGCACCACTTGTTGAAAAAACTACCCATTTCCCATTGAAATACCTTGGTACCCTTATCATATGTCAATTGCCCATATATGTGTGGATCTCCTTCTGGACCGTCCTTTCTGTTCCATTGATTCGTACATGAATACCACACTGTCTTGATTACCGCAGCTTCATAGTAAGTTTTAAAATCAGAGTAGTGTAAATCCTCCAACTTTGTTCCTTATTTTCAAAATTGCTATGGATATTTTAGGTCCTATACATTTTCATTATACATTTTGGAACTAGCTTGTCAATTTTTACAAAATCCAGCTGAGATTTTTAGGAGATTGTCTTAGATCTATAGATCCACTTAGGGGGAATTAACAACTTTACAATACTGAATCTTCCAATCAGTGAATATAGGAAGTCTTTCCATTTGCTTAGATCCCCTTTGATTTATCACAGCAATAATCTGAGATTATTTTCAGTGTACAAATCTTGCACATAATTTATCATATTTGTCCCTACATATTTCATGTTTTTAGGAGCCAGGTGCAGTCATTCCTACCTCTAATCCCAGCTACTTGGGAGGCTGAGGCGGGAGGATTACTTGAGCTCAGGAGTTCGAGGCTGCAGTGAGCTATGATCGTGCCACTGCACTCCAGCCTGGGTGACTGAGCAAGACCCTCTCTCTAAGAAAAGAAAAAATAGAAGTAGTGAAACTGGACATCTTTGCTTTCTTCCTGATAGGAAAAGAGCATTCAGTCTTTCACCATTAAATATGATATTAACTATAGGTTTTTCATAGATGCCCTTTATTAGGTTCAGGAAGTTTTCTTTTATAACTAGTGTGCTGATCATTTCTATCATAAATGGGTGTTGGGTTTAAAATTTTTTCATATTTTTTTATGTACCTATTGAGATAATCACGCAATTTTCGCATCTATCTGTCAATATGGTGAATTATATTGTTAGATTTTAAAATGTTAAACAAACCTTGCATCTCTGGGATAAATTCCACTTAGTCATTATGTATTATTGCATCAATCAAGGTTTGATCAGAGAAAAAGAACAACTATACTTGACGTAGACTATGAGATTTATTATAGGAATTTGACTTTATGTAGTTGTGGGAGCTAGCTAAATATTTTATGAGCTGCTATTACTTCTATCTTTGGTGCTGGGACTGGCCCAAGTGTCGGAGAGCCTGAAGAAAGAGATTCAGTGTGAGCTGGAAGAGTTGTGGGCTTGGCGGCTGCCCCAGGAGTTGCACACGCTGGCCAAGGATTCAAAGAACCTGAAGGAGGAGATCTGGCAGGAGCCGAAGAAGCTGCAGGCTCAGCTGCTGCTTCCGGAGCTGCACACTCTGGCCCTAGATTCAGAAAAGCTGAAGGAGGTAATCCAATGGGAGCTAAAGGAACTAAAAGCCCAGCTACTGTGCAGTGCCAACAGGATGAGCCAGCAGATCTGTGACAACGTGTGTGCACCATAACAGCACCAGGTGCCCACATCAACCTTCCATGCATAAAAGCAATATGGTTGCAGCTTCACTTCCACCTTCCATATCCCATGCAAAATGTTTCTTCAGCCAATACTAACTTAAAATTGTGGATGGAGAGGCATTCTGAAAAACATAGTTCCAGCTTAGCTAAGTTGATGCAATACAAATCCACCACAACTATCCTTTTTTACATATTGCTTGATTTGATTTAATACTGTATTGTTAAGAATTTTTGCATCTATACTTATGAGGGATTTGGCTTGTAGTTTCCTTTTCTTACAATATCTTTGTCTGGTTTTGGTATAGAATAATACTGTCTTACAAAATAATTTAGAAAGAGTCTCTCATCTTTTTTTTAACGGTTTATTGATTGATTGATTTAATACAACACTAGTTTATTTAATTGGTTGCTCAAATTGCTGCCCTCTGTCCCTTTGACATACTCCCATCATTGTGGGGCTTGTTTGTTTATTTGTTTTGAAGACTTCCTTACTTTCCAGCACTACAAGATGCTCCAGGCTTACTCTGTATATTTCCTGCGCTGGTCCTAGGATGAGCCATTTCTTCAAAGACTCTGGCTTTTTTAATTGTAGAGGGGTATTAGAAACCAAGATCCAGGTGCTAGGTATGCTTATTGCTACTAGGGTGTCATTGCTTCTAGACTGCCTCAGCTGGCAGAGAAAGAAAATATGTGTGTATGTATACTATCCCATGTATAAATATGTATCTATAAATATTTCTATATTTGAAGATTTGTATGGATATTAAGCTAAACATGAGTTCATGTTGAGGTCTCCAACTCTAATCTATTAGCACAAGAATCATTCTAGCCACTTTTTTGTAAACTCCCACTCCAAGAGTGAGAAACCTGAGTCCTACCATCCACCATCCATTTACTAACATTCAGTTTTATAAGTATCAGAATTATTAAGCCATATTTCTGTGAGGTACAACTTTGTCAAGTAGAGTACTGTGCTTATGTACAGTTTCTCGTTCACTTTAAAAACTCCACTCATTTCTCAAGTTACTAAGGTGAGCACCTTTTCATTCACCCTCTTGAGTGAGGGTTGTTTTATACATTTGTATAAATGTATAAATGTAATACAGCCAGATTGTGGTGTCACATTCAGCATTCTATCCTGGTATTCCTCCAACCTCCTAAATAATTTTTTTCCCCAAATTTGTATATGTCATGATAATATTCACTCTTTGGGCTGTAAAATTCAATGTGTTTTGACAAATGCATAATATCATGCATCCACAATTACAGCCCCATACAAAATAGTTTCACCACTTTAAAAAAATATCCCCCGTGCTTCATCTATTCAACTTTTGCTCCTCTACTGCAAAACCCCTGGTAACCACTGATATTTTAATTGTCTCTATATCCTTGCCGTTTCCTGAATGTCATATAATTGGAATTATAGTATTTAGCCTTTTGAGATTGGCTTTTTAAACTTAGAATATACCTTTAAGAATCATCACTGTCTTTTCATAACTTAATAGCTTTATAATAAGTTTTGAAATCTGGTAGTGTAAGTTTTCCAACTCCGTTCTTCCTTTACAGTGTTGTGTTGGCTATTTTAGATCTTCTGCCTTTCCATATAACCTATATAATAATTTACTGATACCTACAAAATATGTCACTAGGATTTCTATTGGGATTACATCGGATCTAAAGGTCAAGTTGGGCAGAGTTGACATCTTGACAATATTGAGTCTACCAATCTATGAATCACAGAATATCTTTTCATTTATTTAGATCTTCTTTAATTTCTTTAATCCAAGTTAGTAGTTTTCTGTATATAGATCTTGTACATATTTTGTTAGATTTATACTTAGGTATTTAATTTTTTGGTGCTTTTATAAATGGTATTTTTTTTTAACTTCAAATTCCAAATATTCATTGCTATCATAGACCTTCATTCTGAAAGAGATTTTTGGTAGATATAGAATTTGAGGTTGACAGTTTTTCTTTCAGAATATGGCTGCATAGTTTGAGACAAGAGGTTCACTTTCACTTTTATTTCAGTTCTTTGTGTAATGTGTCTTTTTTCTGACTGTGTTAATATTTTCTCTTTATCACAGATACTTTGTCTTGCTGCGGTTCCTTTGTGTTTATCCTACTTGGGGTTTATTGAGCTTCATGGATTAGTGGTTTGTAGTTTTCATCCAACTTGGAAAATTTTGATCATTGTTTCTTCTCCTATTTTTTCCTCCCCATCCTTCTTTTCTGGGATTCTAATTACAGCATATGTTAACTCATCGTATATTGTACTATAAGTCACTGAAGCTCTGTTCACTTTTTCAGACTTTTTCTTTTCTTCTGTGTTTCAGTGTGGATAATTTCTATAGCTGTCTACAACTTCACCAATTTTCTTCTGCAGCTTCTAATCTGCTATTAATCCCTCACAGTAAATTTCTCATTTAGGATATTGTATTTTTCATCTCTAAAAGTTCAATTTGGTTCATTTATATATCCCTTATTTCTCTCCTCATTATATTTATGTTCTTTTAAATCCTTAAACATATTTATAACCTCTGTGGAAAGTCCTTGTCTGCTTGTTTCATCATCTCTGTCATTTCTGAGTTATTTCTATTGAGTGATTTTTCTTCCAGTTGTGGATAACATTTTCCTGCTTATTTGCATGTCTAGTAATTTTTTTGTTGGGTACTAGGGATAGTGAACTATACATTGTTAAGCGTTAGTTTTTATTTTATTTATTTATTTATTTGAAGTATTTGAACTTTGTTTAGCCAGGAAGTTAAATTAACTGAGGATCAATCTGATTATTCAAAGATTATTTTTTAGACCTTTTAAGGCAGGTCAGTAAACTTTTCCTATAGAGAGCCAGGTAGTAAATATTTTAAGCTTTCTAGATCACATCCAATCACTATTACAAGTCTTCCTCCTCTTCTTCCTCCTTTTTTTTTTTTTAACAAGCTTTTAAAAAAATAAAAACCATTCTTATCTGGTGGGCCCTACAAAAACAGGTCATGGACTGGATTTGACCCACGGACCATACTTTGCTGATCCCTGATCTAGAATTTTCTTTATTCTGAGGCTAGTTTAGCATCGCCATGAAAGTGTAATTATTTGGGGTCTCCAGTGAAGGTGGCTTTCAGCCCCTCAACTCTCAAGTTGTTGTTTGCAAGGCCTTGTAGACTTTTACTTTATTCATGTGCAGCTTAGCATCCGACAACGTATTCACAAGACCACTATCAATATTTCCGGAGCTTTTTCTCCATACAGTTCTCTCCTCTTAAGTCACCTCAGTCATCCCAAAGTCTAATCTGTATCTCCTCAACTCGATGAGATTGCCATGCTTTCTTTGGGATCTCCTTCATACACCACAGTCTGGAAAGTTCCTCCAGAGAGAAAGAAAGGTGGGGCAGTAGTATGGCTCACTTCATTTATTTCCTTTCTCTAATAGATCATAGTTCTGTGCTATCCAAAAACCACTGCATCGCATATTTTCCCCCACTTTTCTAGTTGCTTCAGTAGGAGGGTATATTTGGTCCCAGGTATTCCAAAGCATCATAAAACAGAACTTCTCCACAAGTATTTTAAAACATGTCTGGTTTCTAATCATGATTATTGCCAATTAAAAGTCTGTCAGATTTTTCCTTTCTTCTCTATTTTTTCCTTCTGTTATATAACAACAGGCTGTACGAACTTCATCCTTAGATTACTGTAGCAGCTAGATTATAAAATCTTTGAATTCAATGATCACATCTTATATTTGTGATCTTGAGCAGGTCCTTGCCATCTCTTCTCTTGGGTAAGTCCAGACTTTTATTTCACTTAAAATTTTTTTTTTCATTTCATTTCATTTTTTTTAGGCAAAAGAACACATGCAGTCCCCCACCACCATAAATTATGCAGTGTCGTTTCTCACAGTTGGAGAAATGGCGGTGGTCAGCACACCCGGAGTGCAATGGATGGGCCTCGCCCTGGGAAAACCACCTCCACGATCACAGTATCTCCCCTGCCATATAAGTATTTGGCTTTTATTTTTAATATATACTTTTTTGTTCATATATTGAGATGTCAAAGCACCAAACTTTGAAAAGAATAGGTGAGGTATGATGAAAACAATATTTATGACAAAAATGAGAAGTAACATTTGTTGAACCAGACACTATGCTAAACGTGTCTTATACCTTATCTCATTTAATTTTCACATTTCTATGGCATAAAGTATTTTATTTCCCACTTTATAGACGTGGGGAGTTTGAAAACATTCCGTTCAGTCTCTTCAAAACACCATGAGGTTGGTAGATCTCATATTTACGACTTTCTATTTCATTAACTGAGGCACCAGAAGTCCAATATAGGTTACCCATTGTGATTTTGCAAACAGTATAACTTGAGTCACAGCATAAGCTAAATTCTAGCTGCATCATGTACTATACACATGACCTTGGTAACTTATCCTCTTAGTACCCCAATTTCTGAAGCAAATTATAAGTAGTAATGGAAATGTTCTTCTCAGTGCTTATGTGCTCTTGTTGGCAAATTCATTTTCTCACTTGGAAGGATCAGTTCCAATGACAGGAATGGCAGCTCCAAGAGGATGTAGAATTATGTAAAACTCTGGCAAGATCTCCAGAAAACATTCTGGGAAACCAGCCTGCTTTGCCTAATGACTTATCCTCTTGGGCATCTGGCCTCCTGGTCTCAATGCCTTTCCAATTGTAAACAAGACAAATTTAGTAAACTCCGCCTAACCCCCTGTGGATTATTTATCAAAAACCACCACCCAGTTTAGCCCAACTGCCATTCTTGGGGGAGCTGTGCTATGAAATTTGGAGGCTGTATAAGGACAGAGGTCCAGTACTATGGCTTAAGGAAAGGAAACGCCAACAATACAATGTCTATCCACCCTTCAACTTACTTAAAGTCACTGCCTCAAATGCACAACGTTTGGGAATATAATAATTCTGCCTGCTCTTGCTTTAAAGGTGAATTTTGCAATTTTTGAAAAGGTCCTTAGAATCACATTGCAGAATTAAAGGGTGTATTATAATTATCAATATCAATAGTAATAAAAGTTTATTAAAGGTCATTAAAATGAAAGGGGATGGCTCTAGATCCCATCAATCTGAATTGACTCCCTCCTCTTGTGTTAATTAGAAAACTCAGATAATGGTTCTATGGGGGAGTACAGGGAAAATTTAATTACAAAAGTTTAATGGGCCACTATCTACTTCCTGCCAGATTAAAAACTGATGATTTACACAATTTTAGATACTACCACAGGCTTTTCTAACAAAACATGTTGCAGAGTAATGTAAAAGTTTGCTGAGAGCACTCTATTCATTTCAAAACAATGCCAGCAAAAGCTACGTTTGCATGCTCCTTTCAAAAAATTAGGCCACCACTGAAGGCACATATTCTCTCTTTATTAATGCTTACAACCCTAAAATAAGTGACAATCAGAAAATGCAGATTTTTCCACATGTATTGGTTAAAACAAAATTAAATCTTTAATCCTCTTGCAACTGGGGAAAGGGAGACATACTGGGGCTGGGGGTGGTGGAAGAGATTTTAAGGCACTGGGGAAAGGAAAAATGTCTTAATGTTTCTGACTCATGATTTTCATTAAGAGGTCTCTTCTTTGAGTCTCATGTCTCATTCATATCCCTTGATCTGGGGCTGCCTGTGCCCAACACAAGTGACAGGCTCTCTTGAAAATGTGGAATTTAAAGGATACAGATGCAAAAAAAGAAGTGATGACAAAGAAGAGGAGATAAGAGAAAGAAATAAGAAGCAGCTCATTCTTAACTCCAACTTATTTTCTAAATGGTGTAGCATGAGGTCATTGAGGAGTTAATTTTCTAGGATATCCAAAACACATAGATGCTTATGAATTTAATGATGAATTTAGGATTGTTAGCAAGCCCTCTAGATCTGATCTGTTCAATATGGTAGCCACTAGCCACATGTGACTATTGAACACTTAAAATGTCGCTAGTCCAAAATAAGATGTGCTTCAAGTATCAAACACACAACAAATTTTGAAGGCTTAGTATTTTCAAAAAGGATGTAAAATATGTCATTAATAATGTTTATATTGATTGCATGTTAAAATGATTGCTCTACTGGATTAAATAAGACATATTATTAAAATTAATTTCACTGTTTCTTTTTACTTTTTAAAAGTGGCTACTAGGAAATTCAAAATTAAGTATGTGGCTTGTATTCTATTTCCATGGGACAATGCTTCTCTAGATATTTGATAATGACACTCAGGAGTGTTTCATGGTGGGCAGGTCTATGCAAACCCACCCCTAAAGGCTGAGGAAGCTGAGTTAAGTTACATGTTTTAACTTAAGAAAGAGGCTGACAAATCCAGTTTATCAGAAAAACAAATATTTAATAGGAACTTATGAACAGAAGCCATTTCTCTGGTGGCTGTTAGACAAGATGGTGGATCCCCACATTGTTACCCTCCCAGACCCAGGGCTTATATACTACAGAGAAGGAATGTGTAGGACAACTGAGGTCGACCCCTCAGGGAAAGGCAAGAATTTGCCTAAGGGCAGGATTTATCATAAGTATGTTTACTATAACATAACGTTGTTTCAGGATTTACAGTGAGCACATGAAAGTAGCCATCTTAGAGGCGTTCCTGGAACTGGGGTTAATCAGAAGTCAAGATGGTGGATTAGCATCCAAGATGGAGTTGCTTTAGCCTCCACAAAGGGGAAGTAATAGATTCTAAGATGGAACTCTATGACTTGGAGGATAATTTTAGGGACCACCAGGACTCACCTTTGAGGAATAGGAGAGTGAGATCCAGCTCAGGAACAATAAAAGAGGGCAAAGAAGTGTGATACTGTGAAGTGTCAGCCTATGTCATTGCTAGAGGGATCAGAACAGGTTTCTGAGAAGATAGGGTAGCATCTCATCATATACATGTTTAACTTCTGTTAAAGAGGGAGAGAAACAAAGACCTAGAATGAGCTGGTGAGCCTATACAATTTAAATATAACAGGTCTTTCATTCCATTCACTGACCACATGCCCCAGAGTGACTCAGCACGAAAGAGACATAGGACCCTTATGTTTTTCCTTCTTAGTTCCTTTGAGCCTCCTACAGTATGGGAATCTTTCATGTTGATTGTTATTCTAGAGCTCTTCAGAGCACTGACCTTAGCTAGCTTGTTTGCCTCATGCCATACATTAAAAAATATCAATTGTTCCAACACTAAAGAAGACAGTGACTGTGTTAAATTTACAGATAATTATATATCTACTGTGAACTAAAATTAAATAAAAGCCTTCCCCCCCACCAGCTGACTAAATGGACCCCTTCCTAGCCAAGAGGATATCCTAAAACTAAATTGTCTGCCACGAGGAGGAGGTCAGACATGCCTCACTATGCCCCCCTCCCTTCTTGGAGATATCCATTAATAGGCCTAAGGCTATGCAAGACAAACCTGCAGGTCCCCAATTTACAAAACAAATATGTCTGGTGACCTGTCTCTTATCTAAAACATTCCAAGCCAAAAAAAAAAAAAAAAACATTCCAAGCCTTTAGACAAAGCTTCATTTTTTTTAACCAATTGCAAGTCAAGGAGTCTTTAAACCCACCTATAACCTGTAAGCATCCCCCACAGCCCTCCCCACTCCCCGTTTCAATATGGCCCGCTTTTTCAGGCCAAACCAATGTATGCCTTCCATGTATTGATTTATGACTTTACCTGTAACCCCTATCTCCCTAAAATGTATAAAACCAAACTGTAGCCCAACCACAGTGAGTCCACTTGCTCAAGGCTTCTTGGGTGTGGCCCCGGGTCATGGTCCTCAAATTTGGCTCAGAATAAACCCCTTTAAAATTATTTTACAGAGTTCGACTTCTTTTCCATCGACACTACATATAATTATATATCTACATATAATATTTTAGGTGCTATATAAGAAATTTTCATTATGTGTGAGTTTCACCATTTACAATGACTTCTCTGTATGAAAAAAAAGTTCTCAAACTAAGAGAAAGACTGGGAGGTGGGTTATTTGGAAAAAAGTGACCTCATCGTCTTACACCATATGGCAAAACAAGTTCTACATGAATTAAATAGTTTGATGTAAAACATAAAAACACTAAAAAACAAAACAAAACACAAATAAGACACATAGTTGAATATTTAACTGAGCTTGGATTGGAAAAGATTTTTTTTTAAATGCATAAAAGCAATGGACAAAGTCTTAAAGGAAAGCATGAATACATTTGACCAAATAAAAATGTAAAGCTTTTGGATGTAAAATAAACAGAAATAAAAGTCAAACAACTAAAATGGGAAAACTATCTGTAATAAATGTGACTGATAAGGGGTTAATATTTTCAAAAGCCAAAAAAGCCATTGTAAATAAGAAAAACATTAATTCCAGTTAAAAAATGAGAGAAGGAATATAAACTGATAATCCACAGAAGCAAAAATACAGTAGAAGCATTTTGGAATTCAACTTTATTTGTAATCACATAGATGCTAATTAAATAACAATAAATTACCAGGATTTTTAATAGCAAAAAATCATAACTAGAAGCTTAACAAGATGGTAATGGTTACATAAATTATTGTACATTCAATGCATAGAAAATTATGTAACTATTTAAAATTATATTTTCAAATCTTTTTAAGAACAAGAAAAATGCTTTAAATAAAAAACCAGCTCCTAAATAATATCTACTATATAATTCAATTATGTAAAATGCATACAAATTCTCATTGGAATAAAATTTGAATGATAAAAAGTAAAATACCATTAATGGGAAATACATCTCTCATTTGTGCAATTACAAATGATTTTTATTTATACTCTTCTATTTTGCAAATTTCCTATGGTAAGCTTATGCTATTTTTATTATAAAAGTTATTTAAGAAAATATACAAAAAATATTCAATCTAACTAGTGATTAAAGAAATACAAATTATAGCAGTATCAAGTGACCATTTTTTTTCCTATTACATTAGCAGTGAATAAGAGCAGCAAATAAGCGTGGGTGTGGTGAGACGAAACTCCTGGCTAAAATGTAGAGTGTGACTATGTAATCAAGAGTTATCAATACAGTACAGCTACTTTCAGGAATTCATCATAAGAAATCAACCTGAAAAGTGGGCAAAAATTCACTGTAGCAAGGTGCTCATTGAAATTAGAATAGAACACTGGAAACAACCCAAACATCCAAGAGTGCTTTAGTTAAATGAGATTCCATCATACAATGATCTATTAAGTAGTCATCAAAAGGTATTTTGGGAGTGCTTTCAATGACATGGGGAATATTCATGGCATTCCACTGAGAGCAAAAATTAGAATGCAAAATGATATATCTATTGTATAATACCATTACACAAAATACTATATCATCTACTGAGAAAAGACTGGATAGAGATCAAGGTAAAAGGTTAATAGCAGTTTATCTCTGAATTGTAATATGATTAATTAAAATTTTTTTTCCTCTGGTTAATTTCAACTTTTTGTTTATCATTTTTTGTGTTTTCCAAGTTTTCAAAAAATCAGGGAAAATATTTTTAAATGGCTGTGATCCTAAAAAGATGTTTTTAGTGGGCAGTTCTCTAAGATGCTCCTCAGAGGTTACACCGAATGGTCCAGGGATTGAGGAATCCATAAACTGAAAGAAAGACTGGTTGCTGTAGGAGCTGTGGCCAGGGCCTGCTGCCAGGAGGGGAAGTATTTGTTGGCTGTAGGGGAAGGAATCCCCAGCCAGAGTCGTGGCTTCAGGAGCAGCTGTTAGGAGACTTCTCAGAGAAATGCCTTGGGAGCAACGCATGGAGTCTTTATGCAGGGTGGTCACCAACATCCCCATCCTCCTTGTGAGTGCTACCATTCAAATGAAGAGGGCTGGCCTTCCTGTTTCTGCTCAACTTGTCTTCTTAGGAAGAGTGAAGACTGTAGACTTTTCAGTATAATCCTCCCTAAGGAGAGAAAAAAAAATATATATATATATGTATAAATCTGGTGATATCTGAAGCCCTCTCTGAGTGGGGCCTTACAGATCATGAGTAATAGCCTGGTCCTCAGATTCCAGCCAGAACTGTGTGGCTTGGGGAAAGAAAGTTGGGGGGAAAAGTTACATGTTTTAAATGCTTGTTATTATAATTTGAAATTTTCATTAGTTGATAAGTCATTTAGATTATACAGATCAGTAGTCTTCAAAATGTTTTTATCCCAGGCTCCATCAGCAAAAAAGTATTGGACAACCCCCTTACATAAAAATTTTTACTTAATAATTATAGAATAATATACCAATAGCATGTTTACCATAAAACACATACATAAACTATATAGTATCTACATATAAAACCTACATAAAATAGACATTTACAAGGGATAAGATAAAGATAAAATCAACAATATTTAAAAGTAATTTTATTTTATTTATTGATGGTATGAAAAGCACAATATAATAGGAACTGAGATTTAATATGCTTCCTTGGCTTTGAAAATTTTTGGTTAATTCCTTGTAATATGGTGATTTGATGATCTGGTTTTAAGGTCTTTATTTTAGCACAGAGTTTTAAGGAATGTCATTACTGGGAAAGAGGCATCTCACAAAGAAAGATAGATCCAAATGGAAGAAGTTCATTCTTGGCCCATCTTACTAAATCATGATGTTCATTTTTCAATCCCAAACTCCAATTATACAAAGGTATTTATTGTTGGCAAGATTGTGAGGAAATAGACACTCTCATACATTGCTGGTGGGAGTGTAAATTGGTACAACATTTATGAAGATAATTTGGCAGTATCTTTCAAAATTACAAATGCACACACTTTTTGATCCAGATATTCGACCTCTTAAGAATTTATCTGACAGCCATACTAACATGCGTGCAAAACGGCACATAGAACATGGTAGTCCAATGCAGTATTGTTTGCGATAGAAAAAGACTGGAAACAACATAAGTATGTATCACTTGGGGACTGGTAAATCAATTCATGGTATATTTATAAAAAGGAATATTACAAATCTTTTGGGTAAATACCCAGAAGTGGAACTGTAAGATCATAAGGTAATTCTATTTTCAGCTTTCTGAGGAACCTCCATACAGTTTTCCATAATGGCTGTACTAATTTACATTTCCACCAACAGTGTACAAGGGTTTCCTTTTTTCCACATCCTTGCCAACACTTGTTATTGCACAGCACGGTGAATATAGTTAATCATAGAGTATTGTATATTTCAAAATTGCTAAGAGGGTAAATTTCAAATATTCTCATCACAAAAATTGTTAAGTATTTCAGGTGATGAATATGTTAACTAGCTTGACTTGATTATTCCACATTGTATTCATAAATCATAACATTACTTTGTACCCCATAGATTTATACAGTTATAAATTGTCAATTAGCAAAAAATAAGAAATATTGTGCAGTCAGAAAGAAGAACACAAAAAATTCTTTCTGTATTGATATGGAACTATCACCATGACATAGTAGGTGAAAAAAATTAAGGTGCAAAATATTTATGATGTGCTAAGAATTCTATGACAAAAGAGATAGGTAGGAAGGGGAATATGGAGGTATGTCAGCTTTTTGTATGTGCATAGTATGTCTCTGGAAGGATGACAAGAAACTGGCCCCTCTGATCATCCCCAGGATGTGTATTGGGACTGGAACAAGAGTGGGAAGATGACTTTTCATACTTTATGCTCTTAAGTGTTTTGGACTTTGTACAATATGCAAATATCAACTTTTTAAAACATTTTTTGAAGTTATTAAATGGACTCCTTTTTATAAAATTAACCACATTGATAACATCCTATAGCATGTGAACTGCAATATATTGCAGCTGGCAAATGAAGGCCTGAGGGACGTGCTGTACACCCTTCCACTGTGGTGTTCTTCCATGCTTCTCTCAGGATTTAGGGTCTGCATGTCACATAAGGACCAAAAGGGAAAGTGGTGTCCACCCCTACATTAAAGGTCAGTAAAGCTTGATTTTCTTTTTTTTTTGAGACATGGTCTCACTATATTGCCCAGGCTGGTCTTGAACTGCTGGGCTCAAGCAATCCTCCCATCTCAGCCTTCTGAGTAACTGGGACTACAACTCCAGGTGTGCACCGCTAACATTTGCTAGCCTTTTTTTTTTTTTGCAATTTATACATAAAATAAATACAAATAAAAGTTTTATTATTACTATTGTTTGTCATACCTAAGAGATTCTCGCAAATCCTTTGGATGCAAGCACCCTGCTTTAGGAACTACTGGTTCTAGATCTGTCAAAAGTCATGATACCATTGATAAAACAGCCAAACATTAGCATAAACTAAGAGACAAGAATTTATTAGAGTGTCCTACATATTAGTAATAACCAACTTTTTCCAAGATATAAATTATATATAGGAAAAGCTATACATCAAGTCAGTGGGAAGATAACAGATAATTCAGAAGCCTTTGTTTCATCCTATTTCTGCAGCACGTACACCAACTATAAGCTACAGTCAGATCACTTTGGACATTAAAATGGCATAACTACTTTTGATTAATCATTTTAACATCAGCAATATTTTCCTTTAAAATAAAGAGACATTTATATAAAAGACAACAAGGGAGGTGCCCCAAAGCAAAACAAACAAACAGAAAAACTCAGTTTGTACTGTTTCCTTTTCTAGCTAGTTTCCAATGTTCCGTACTGAAGAATTTTGCATTATAAATCCAGGCTTGGGTTGTCAGTTCTAATTTAGGTAGATGTAGACAGTTTTCCACTGCAGCTCTCTGGCCTGAGGCTGTCTATATGGCTTCTAGACACTACTGTGTCAACAGCATGTCCTTGAACGTTTCAGGTACAGATAGAGTTAGTGGTTCATATCAGAGACGAGATACCAGAAACTAAGACACCAAGCAAGTGGACCCATGTGACGGCAGTACATATTCGAATGTCCTCATAGTCTTGTTTTATAAGAAGTTCAATGAGTCTAAAGACCCAGACAAAGCACAGAAAAATTGTCAGTAAATATATTGCAGGGGGCTCTTCCCAAAGCACTTTAACATTTTCTAGGAAGAGGAAGGAGTACCACAAATAGCAAGAGAACAAACTGCAGAAAAATTGCCAAATATGCATCACAAGACAGATGCTCTGCCTTTTCTGCATTTTCGTTTACAAACATAAACTCAGAATCAGACTGGCATGTACCATCTTGCCCATTTGACCAATGCTTAGTCATCATCCAGGATTTGTCTGAACTGTAGCCTCCTGACTGTAGCCTTCTTCAAATTTATCAATCTCCACTCCAATTTCTAGGGATGCAGAATTAATTTCTACCTTTGCTATCCCAATAGCACTTTGGGGCAATGTCTATTCTTGCAATTTCCTGTTATGTTCTGGCTTTGTCCATATATCTGGCTTCCCTACTGGAATGAGCTTCTCAGGCAATGACTGTGGCTTAATCATGTTTGATTTATGTTTGATTTTCTAGTACTCAGAGCTATGCCCCGCACTTTTGGATTTTTTTCATAAAAGTAAATTTTAGAGTAAATAAATAAATACAATTTGATTTGATTATGTACACATAGAATTCTTTCCTCTCAAATACTTTTACATTACTTTGATTTTTCTAGTTACCTTCTCAACAACATTTTTGTGTAGTCTGTGACTGTAATTATTGCAGCTGTAATTGCTTCTTTGTGCATTCATAAAGCTGTGGATATATTTTTGGACGACAGATAAGAAAGTAGCTGACACATAATAGTCAATGACTAGGAAAGAATGGACTCTGATTTCAGAACCACTCTCTCTCTAGGCTATTGAATAATTTTTCATCAAGAAAATTTCCCCCCACCACCAGGAACTACAGTAAACAAGTTACAGTAACCAAGGACAATCAGGACAAAAATTAAGTTGGCAGAATATTTTAGTTCCCCAATTAGCCTTTCCTGTTTCTTACCACCCACTCCCAGACTCTGTATTCCTTTCATTTCTTGTTTTCTTTTTCTTTTTTTTTTTTAATGTATTAACTGCCTATCTGTGTTCATATTCACGGTCTTTCTTTGGTCCAGAAATAAATCTCTAGATATGAGATCATCAGGATTTAAAGTTAATGTGTATTTTCATTTGAATAGAAAAATCTTTGCCTATGAATTTTAAAGGAATAATTTTGGAATATCAAGCTATTTTTGAGAATAAAAAATGGCTTTACTGAATGAGTGGAATGATGTGGTATTGTAAAAGAGCCTTGGACTAAGGATCAGGAGATCCGGATCCTGTCACTGATTTACTCTTTATATCATAGATTCTAAGACATATACTTGGTGCAACTGGATTGAAAGTTTGTGCTCCCCTTCCCCTAAATTCATATGTTGAAACCCTAATCCCAATGTGATGATATTTGGAGTTAAGGATCTTTGGGAGGTAATTAAGTCATGAGGGTGGAGTCTTCATGAATTGCAATGAGGAGGCCTGTACCTTTATGAAGGAAGGATGGCAGTCTGCTACTAAAGGCCTGCGGGGACTGTCTACTTTTCAACTGGATCTCTGAGGAGTATAACTAATAGACATTTGGTCATCTTTTAATATCTCTGAAATCAGGATGCATCTGACAATCAGTGGCATATCATAATTTAATTGACAGTGTTTTTTCTTTATTAGCGGTACATAAAATAATGGTGCATCTTACAGTGCATGGCATTTTAGAGTCATCAAAACATGGTAAATGTGATGTTTGACAATTCAAACATTCACACATTTATTCATTCTGCCATTTAATAAATGTTTATCCAGCACATACTATGATCCACTGTACTTGGCCTTAAGAACTCAGGAACAGTTTCTATCCTAAAGTTTATAATCATTTAAAAATGGAGGAGTGATCCTGTGTACCTGTTTCCTCATGACTAAAATGAAAGAGCTGAAATAGATGACTTCTGGCATTGACTTTAACATTTTATAGTCTTTAACAATTATATGAAAAGCCTTTGGATCATTTTTTTTCTGAAAAGACTACTCTTTTGGTACCTCTTACCATATTTGAGGGTAGGAAAGGACACTAACATTTATCATGTACCAAATACTATAATAGCTGCCTCACATATATTAATTAATTTAATTCTTATGCTTTTGTCAGATATGTATCATCCCCATTTTTGCAAAACAAGAACAAAAAGTAAATATTTTAAAGAATCTACAAGAAAAGATGGGTTTAATGGATAAAAAGGTGGGGAATCTCAAATGAGATATAAACACTGTAAAAAAGGAATAAATTGGAACTCCTAGAACTGAAAATTATAATGTCTAAAATTAAAAGTTTGTTGAATGGGATTAACAGCAGATTGGATATAGCAGAAGAAAGAACCCAATTGAAATCATTCAAACTGAAATTTTTAAGAAGTTTAAAAAATGAACAGAGTTCCAATGACTGGTAGGAGAGTATCAAATGGTCTAAAATATATGAAAGAGTTCAAAAGGCAGGAGAAAAGGAGAATGGGACATAAAAATATGTAAAGAAATATTGGCTAAAATTTTCTAAATTTATTCAAAAACAGCAATCCACACACCTAGAAACTGAATCAACCCCAAGCAGAATAAATACTAACAGAATAAAACATTATAGTCAAACTGCAGAAAACCACAGGTAAAAATTCTAAAATCAGTCAAAAAGTAGAAAGACATATTACCTGTGGCATGCTGAAGCTGGCGAGTACTGACTCCTGAGAGGTGATTGCGCATGCCTTCCCCTAACTCTGTGTCCTGCGATTTGATGTTGGTACGTTGAAACTGGCCTTGGTAGGGGTATTAACACCATAGAAATCAGCAGCCACTACAAACCAGGGCTGTTTTTCCCCCCAGAAAGCCATGTGTTAAGCATCTACCTGCTCGTCATTGCGCATTACAAACAGGAGAACAGCAATAGGGATAATAGATGACTTCTCATTAGAAACAAAGGGAGGTCAGAAGAAAATAAAATGCATTGTTAAAGTACTAAAAAAATTTGCCAATAGAAGATTGCATTTTGAGTAAATATATCTTTCATAAATGAAGGTAAAGTATGGATATTTTTATGTATGAAAGCTGAGAGAATTTGTCATCAGCTGAACTGCACGACAATACACACCACTAGTAGTTCTTTAGGATGAAAGGAAATTGGGATCTGGGAATGAAAGAAGAGCACTGAAAATGGTCAATATGTAAGTAAATACCAAATAATCTTTTCTTCCTTATCTCAAATTCTTCACAATTGAGTACTGGTTAAAAACACATTAACAACATTATAGTATAAGGCTTAGAACATGTATAGGTAAAATACATAATAAAAATTGCACAAAGGATGGGAAGAAGTTTAGATGGAAATATACCATTATAGGATTCCACTTCATTATGTATGAAGTGGGTAATATTAACTCCAGGTAGATTATGGCTAGTTAAAGATGTAAATTGGAATCTCTACAAAAATTGCTAAAAAATACAAAGAGATGTAAGTAAAAGCCAATAGAGTAGATAAAGTAGAATACTAAAATATTTTTTGATTAAAATAATTCAAAAAGGGTTACTAAAAGAAGAAAGAACAGAGTGGATGAATATAAAGCAGATAGGAAGATGGCAAATTTAACCAAATCTTATCAATAATATATTAAATATGAATGGAGTAAGCACTCCAGTTCAAAGACAAAAATTGCTAGATTAAAAAAGAAAGACTCAGTTATTTACTACCTACAAGAGATTTACTTAAAATATTAAGATACAAATTGAAAGCAAGAGAGAAAGCTATGCCAAGTAAAACTAATCACAAGAAAGTTGATTATCAGACAGAATAGATTTTGAGCAGACTATTGACAGAGAAAGAAGGTCATTTTATAGGGATGGAAGAGTCAGTCAAGAAGACATAACAATCTTCAATGTGTATGAATATAACAACCAGCTTCAAAAGACTTAAAGTAAAACTGACAGAACTAAAGGGAGAAATATCAAAAGCCACATCACAGTTGAAGATTTTAGCACCCCTTTCTATATGTTAATAATAAGGGAAACTAAGTGTGGGAACTCAATGTGCTGTCTTTGCAATTTTTCTGTATATCTTAAACTGTTCTACATAAAAAGTTTACTTAAAAAAAAAGAACCAAATGGAATTGCAGAGTTGAAAACTATAATAACCTAAGTAAAAAATTCACTAGAGGGGCTCAAATGTAGATTTGAGTTGGCAGAAGAAAGAATCAATGAATTTATAGATCAGTAGAGATTATGCAATCTGAAGAACAGAAAGAAAAAACAATGAAGAGAAATTAACAAGCCTTAAAGAATTGTGGGACACCATTAAGTACACTGACATACACATAATAGGAGGACCAGAAAGAGAAGGGAGATAAAAAGGAACATAAAAAAAATTTAAGGAAATAATTGTTGAAAACTCCACCCCCTCACTTCTTGAATGTGTAGATTAGTGTTGATGAAAAACAGTAATCTACACTTTAATAAGCTCAACAAGCTTATCTTCCAAGTAGAATAAACAAAATATTGGTAAGTATGTGGAGATTTGAATAATATTCTCAATCTACTTGATCTGACTGGCATTTATAAAGCACTATACCCACCACTACAGAATACACCTTCTTTTCAAGAGCTCATAGAATATTCATCAAGATATATTGTACATTAGGCCATGAAATGTGTCAATGAAATCATGCCAATTATGTGCTCAACCACATTCATTAAGTAATAATAATAAAAAGATAACTGGGAAACTTTCAAAAATTTGGAATTAAGTAATATACATTTCTAAATAATTTACAAGTCAAAGAAAAAAATCACAAGATAAATAAGCAAATATTTTGTCTGAATGATAATATAAACATAGTATATCAAAATTTGGGGGAAAAATTTGAGGAGTGCTTAGAAGAAATTTATTGCTGTAAAATAATTATATTGGATAAAAGAAAAGTTCTAAAATCAATGACCTAAGCTGCCACCTTAAGAAGCTAAAAAAGAAATGCAAATTAAGCCCAAAGTAACTAGAAGAAAGAAAATAGTAAATATAAGAATGAAAATCAATAAATAGAAGACAAAGAAAAAATCAATAAAATCAAAATTTGGTTCTCTAAAAAGATTAATACAATTTATAAACCTCTAGCCAGACTGATCAAGAAAAAAGAAAATAGAGAAAACATCAATTACCACTATCTAGAATGAAAAGGGATATTACTACAGATCCTACAGACATTAAAGTTATTTGTTTGTTATTTTCTTAGTGATTCCTTTAGAACTTACAATACGTATCTTATTGTGTCAAAATCTACTTCATGTTTATACTAACTTAATTCCAGTAAGATCTATAAAAATTACCCCTATATGGCTTCCTTTTTTGTCTCCTTTTTTTATACTATTGTTATACATATTGCACATATTTTATATGTATATGTATGCATGTTATAAACCCAACAATGTATTGTTATAATTATTGTTTTATATAATTTTATATCTTCTAAAGATGCTAGGAGAAGAAAGGAGATCACAAATATACATGTATAATAAGTTAAGTGAAGAAAGAAAAATAAATATGCAATTATACTGTCTTTTATCATTACCTACATAATTACTTTTATTAGAGCTCTTTGTGTGTGTGTGTGTGTATGTGCATGTGTTTTTAAGTGAATTCAAATTACTGTCTGGTGTCACTTTCTTTCAGCCTGAAGAACTTCCTTCAATATTTCTTTTAAGCCAGTTCTGCTAACAATAAATTCTCTCAGTTTTTGCTTATCTGGTAATGTCTTTATTTTATCTTTTGAAAGATAGTTTTTCTGGATATAAAATACTTGGTTGACATAGTTTTTCCACAATACTTTGAATATGATGTCTCATTGACTTCTGGCTACCATTATTTCTGATGAGAAATCTGCTGTTAACCTCATAGCAGTTTCCTTGTATATTATGCGTCATTTTCCCCTTTCTGCTATTAAGATTCTCTCTTTGTCTCTGTATTTTGGCAATTTGACTATAAGGGGTCTAGGTATGGATTTCCTTGAGTTTAATCTACCTGTCGGATAAGCTTGTTGAGCTTCTTGAATGTGTAGATTATTTTTCATCAAGTTTTGGAAGTTTTCAACCATTATTTCTTCAAAAATTTTTTATGTTCCTTTTTATCTATCTTCTCTTTCTGGTCCTCCTATTTTGTGTATGTTGGTGTACTTAATGGTGTCCCACAATTCTTTGAGGCTTTAACTCCTCTTCTTTCTTTTTTCTTTCTGTTCTTCAGATTTCATAATCTCTATTGATCTATAAGCTCATTGATTCTTTCTTCTGCCAACTCAAATCTACTTTTGAGCCCCTCTAGTGAATTTTTTAATTTATATTATTGTAATTTTCAACTCTGCAATTCCATTTGGTTCCTTTTTTTTTTTTTTTTTGGAAACTGCTTATTGTAGAACAGTTTAAGATATACAGAAAAATTGCCAAGGCAGCACATTGAGTTCCCACACCCAATTTCCCCTATTATTAACATCTAACATTAGTAAGGTACATGTGTTACAAATAATGAGATAGTGTTGATATAGGTCACACTTTCCTGTTTCTTTGCATGTCTTATATCTTTCTGTTGAAAACTGAACATTTTATGTAACATATTGTAGCAACTCCAGGTAATGATTCCATATTTCTAGGTCTGGTTATTGTTTGCTCAGCTGTTTAATTTTTTTTTTTACTGACTTGTTTAATTCTGCAAAGTCTATTTTTCCTACAGTGTTCAGTCTATGACATCTCTGTTCAGATTTTTCTCCTTGTTTTATCCTTTAGTTTTCTATGGGTCACCTTAGGTCATTTTAAATCACTTATTGGTCAAAATTTGTGCTTAAACTCCCTTAGCTAGTTAGATTTTCACCCTTTACTATCAGATATGGGTGTGTCTTGGAGATTGCTTTTACAGTTTAATTCTAGTCCTGCATTTAACTAGGAACTAGTGGCTCAGAGGTGCTCTCTCCGGCCAGTCTTGAGAAAATGCAGTTTGGGGTGTGCACACAGTCTTCCAGACTGTCAGTAATGAGTTTGGTTTATTTTTAATCCTGGATTCCCTGGACCTTCCCTTGGGTTAGAGTACTATATTCAGCCAGTGGTTGGTCAGGGGTTTTGCTGAGGCTTCTTGACTAGTAAGGCTTCTGTCATTTGCTAATGGATCTGTGGAGTGGCTTGGGCAATGCTTTCAAGTCTACCCCATGTCCTTGCCTGATTGGTCCAGTGGCAGGGGTGAAACCTAGTGCATGCACTCAGTCTCGCAGACTGCAGAGTTGACTGTGATCCCAGCAGGTCTCTTCTTGGCTATTTCGTGCCCCGGATATATCTTCTAAATGTCTGACTACAATGAGATTTGCTTGTTTCATGGCACTAGCAGCCTCTTCTTAGTTACTGTCCACTAAGATCTCCATTATTTTTGACAAGGACCTCAGGCGTGGAGTTCTCCATTCTGTTCCCAATAAAATCAGTCCCCCTTAGGCAGAGTTATGGAGCTTTCCATCTTTACAGTCTGCCTTTCCTCCCCTGTTCATAACCTCAGGGTCACTGCATCATAGCTAGGGGCAGGTATGGTGGCCCACTTTTCCTGGAATGACACTTATACAGACACTGAGACGGACAGACCAGGCATTCCTGGTCTTCTAGACTTGCCCCTTCCAACATGGAACCGCTGCCCTACAAGCAAGCTGGGACAGGGGTATGGGATGTGGCAGAGGGGGGAGTGTTGCATCAAGCCCAAATAACTGGTCTGCTGAAACTAATATGAGATTCTAATCTAAGAGCTGAAGTGAGAAAAGGGAGCCCAGTCCTCAGGGTTATGGCCACTCAGGATAGAATTTCTGCAACACTGAGCTGGGATGAGAAATGTCAGTGGGTAGCTTGCCCTTCTCAGGGTAAAGCCATAGCCCCAGGCTGAGAGCTGAGATGAGCTTTTATAAAATGGAGCTGGTTGAAGGGAGGATGGGGACTATTGTTATTCTTACTGAGACATAGCAGATTTTCTTGAATTAATGTTTGTCTATTTGTTGTATGTTCATGGTCAATTTCTAGACACTTTAAATTCTTTTTCTTTTTACAATTTTTACCAGTTAAATGGTTGCTTCACTGGGAAGAGGGTTGGCCAAGAGAAGTGCTGCCTCTACGGATATGGAAATTCAATATTAGAATAATATGAATAACTTTAAGCCAATAAATTAAACAACTTAGATGAAAGAATAAATTCCTTAAAAACCACAACTTACCAATCTCAAGAAATTTTTTAAAACCTTTTATTTCCTTTAGATATTATAATTAATACATCATGCTGCTTCTTATAATAGATGTTAGAATTCCTGTTGATAAATATTGGGGGATGGTGGGCAGAAAGAAATGGCATCATCCATTATTTGAACGTCTCATTTAGTTCTCAGTGGAACAATTTTGCTACACAATACCCAGTTGGAAGCATTTGAAAAGTAAAGAATATAAATGCTAAAACTATTTAAAGACTTATTCACACTTTTGGTTTAGAAATATAACAAATTGCATTAAAAAGAAATCATAGACATATTTTATAAATATTAAATCATTTGAAAATCAAAGAAATGATTTATCATTTTACTGTATTTCTTCAAATGGATTTGAAGAGTAATCCTAAGAGAGCTGCTTCATTTTGCTACTGTTTCACCACCACCCTTGACAGCACCCTGAAAATCACCATTTTCAGACCTGCCTAATCTATAAAATTAGTGTGGGATATAATTTACTTCCTTCTTTGTTGTTATGAAGTTTCTAGGGGCCTCACTAGAAATGATGGAGTAGAGGGCATAAGGTGAAAAGGATCATATTCTAAAAAATGACTGATAACACAGACATAATTTATTCTAAATTGCTTGTTTTGTAGACCATTTCTACTCATAAAAAATGAAGTAAAGAATAGCTACAATTTTCTATATAAAGTATGCCTAAAAGTTCCAAATACTCCTGTCTAAAAGATCTAAACGTTGTTGCTAAAATAGTATTGAACTTGGGTAAATTGCCCCAGTTCCCTTCTACACTTTGAGGGAGGAGACACCACCTGAGAGGAATTAACTGAGGAGGGTATCCTATAGGTACCTAACAGCTGCTCTTTCTGAGACTAGGAAACTGCCTCATTAAGGATGATAAATAACAAAGTTGAAGGACAAGAGGAGAATTTGGCAGGTTATCCTGGAATATGGTAATGGAATGTTGTAATAGCATTTGGATTGGCTTCAGTAATTCCATGTGCAGAAATTTCTGATGCATCTGGTGTCAAATTATTGAGTTTCATCTCCAAGAAGGAGTGATATTAAAAGTCTACCTGACTCTCATTGGCAGTAATGGAGATTTAAGAAGAGTCAGTAAATAAACTTGCTAAATTTTTCCTAGTGTTGAACAGCACTATTATTTCAGATCTTTTGTAAGCCTTTAGTAAAAGTTCATTGTTTTTTTTTTACGTTTACAAACAAACTTTGCCAAAGATTCCCCATACTATAGTAATTGAATTTTTCATCCATTATTCCAGGCTCTGTTGAAGCCTGCTTTTATGATCCAATAGATAACTCCTTATTTCAGCTGTGTGTCATCTTAAGGTACGATGAACATGTTACCAGACACACTGTGCCCTGGTTTCCTCGTCTATAAAGTGGAGATAGTACTAATACCTAACCCAAAGGGTTTTTTTGCAAGTATCAAATGAGTTAATGTATAAAAGTTTATAGTAAACTCTCAATATTTTAAATACTATTACTGTTATTATTATCCAATAGATTAATTTAAAATAATAAAGAATTCAAAGCCAAGACCAAAGCCCATATTTCACTACACATACTACTACAAACCTCTTCCAGGAAATAGTTATCTAATAAGCAAAATTATTTGAGGTTTCTTTTGTTTATCCAGTGATATATCCATTTAGTTGGACCAGCACGCAATCCACGCTTCTCCTTCTCACAAAAATAAAATGAGAGCTTTAGGCACATGGGTTGCTCAAGTCAAGATGTGCCATGTATTCTCCTGATATGAGTAAATAACCCCAATCCAAACACAAAATAAATTTTTATTACATATGATATTTTCTCTGTGAATATCTGCATTTTAGAGACCATCAGTGGCTTTCCTAAAAGTGTTTAAAGACTCTTCATGCATTTATTCTTTCTTTATTTCGATTTGATGAGTACTTTCTGTGTGCTAGGTAATGTTCTATATATTAGAGGTAAAGAAATAGATGTAAATTATTGTTTGGGTGTCTTATAGTCTAAGGAAATACAGGTAAGAGTCATAATATTATGGGGAAATTATGCTAGGGGGCACGAAGTCCCAGATGGGGGATTTACATGAGGTTTCTTTAAGGACATGACACTTGAGCTAAGTCTGAAGACAAGTGAACCCTAGTGAAGGGAATGGGTAGGGCATTCTAAGAAGAAGCAAGAGTATGTACAAAGGGATGGAGGTGTAGGAGAGAGGCAACTGTTGAGACAAGGAAAATAGTGTGACCTGTAGAGTTGTAGGGAATTGGTAGGAAGTGATGTTGGAGAGGTGAGTAAGACTGATTGATAATACCATGTGGTACATGATTTAATGATAAATTGATTGTTAAATACTGTGAAGTTAAAGGAGTTGAAGGCAGGGATGACTCCAGGATGGGGAAAGGTTATGTAATTCTGTGGACAACAGAGGCTGACTGAGATATGGCTGCACTCCAAGGCCTATGAGTCTTAATCCTCAAAATGTTGCCTCCTTTCTGCAGAAAAGGACATGGGGAAGTCACTTGTTACCTCCCAAACAGAGGGGTTCATTTTCTTGGTGGGTGTCAAGTCAATAAACCCAGCCAAGTTGATTATAGCAAGGGGGTTTTTAATTACTTGGCACACTGGGAATAGTTCCCAAAGCAGTGTGCCCCTGAACAAGGGGGATGGGCTGGTTTTTATAGTCAGAAAGTAATGAGGTGTGATGTGATAGGATCTTGCAATAGGGTGATGCCAGGAAACATACTGGATCCTGCCATGGGGTGATGGCAGAGCTCAATCTAATTGGTTCCTGGATCCTGCCACGTGGTGTCCACTTCTTAACTCAGTCCCTGCTCCTGGGTCCAAGCACTGAGGTTCTGCCCATAGGTGCATGCTTGGTTCATCTGGGCGTGCCCAGGATGCTTGACCTTCAACCTTGGGGGGTCCATGGCAACAGAAAAACAACTCACAACTTTGTTACATAAAAGTTAAGCCAGATTGGTCTGGTGTGGTTACAACCTTGCTCCCAACATCATTGCAGACCATGAGGTCTATGGAAGCCCCAAGTATTGGGTGCTTGTCATTCAGCACCCTTGTTGCCAGTGGGGCAGTGACTCTTCCTGTCCCTCCTAACGTCCCTTAGTGAAGGCAGCCTACATTGCCTGAAGGTAGTTCAGTCCTTTCTATGCAAGAGCAAAAACTAGATATAAGTTCCATTTCAACTGGTGCCTTTCTTTGCAATGTGTGAGTTCTTTTGTTCTCCACGCAATGGGAAAGAGAAAAAACTTGCCAGAATAACTGACACCAGAATTATTATTCAATTTCAACCCATTCTTAGTTCAAGCCCCACTTGTGACTCATAAAATTTTCTATTTGAGCCTCATAGTATTTTTAAACTATCGGGATAAAAATAAAATTTCTATGTGGTACACAGAAATTTTAATTCAATAAATTTCCTAGGACCTAGACATTTGGGGATATAAAATTTACCTTGAGTTTGGAGCCTAAGACTTCAAGGAGTGATATTACATTAAGGGTCAAACAGTGTCACCAACCACTCCGACCAATTCTTGCTGACTTAATCCCAAACTGATTCGTTTAAAGAACCCCAGGAAGTGTGTTACTTCTTAAGATTGTTATTGTCACAAAATCTTAATGGTCCCTTCAAATGAAAATATACCTCGCAGGCCTAGTAACTGACCTATTTGATTCCAACATAGATCATAATAATTTGACAGTGTCACTTATTTTAGAGTCTGATTGCCTTCTTTGCCTCCGGGTGCTAGAGAAAAAGGGATCTGTGACTGAAAGGGTTAAGTGGGTTTTATTATAATGTGCTCCTATTTCATTTCCCTCCCTTCAGCTCCTTCACAAAATGTTAATCTAATTGTGATACTATCACTTTGATGACAATATGACAAGACAGACAAATTTGATTTTATTCTCCACAGAGCAAAGCATATGCTGCTTGGGAGGCTTTGACAGAGAGAAGGACATAAAACAAATGGAGTTCATGAATATACAATTTTTATTGTACACAGTAGTGACATCCAAACTTCAGAGACTAGGTGGGTGAGACCGAGACTTTACTGTTGAGATTAATGGGTACGTAAAAAGGTGCCAACAGAGAGTACTACAGTTTATGTTAAAAATGTCGACGTGGATGAGAATAATTTTCTTCTCAAGATGAATGATACACTTAATGGCTGCGAGACATTTGTGCCCAGTAGCAGTTCCTCCAAAGTAATTTTTTGTTGTTATTGTAAATTATATAATCTTAACTGCAATTATAGTCCTGTTTAGGTAAAGGTCAAGTTAGTGCTGTGGATGGTTATAAAGCAAAAAGGAAATTGGTATATGGATTCCCTTGTTGATAGCTTATGAATGATTTCAAGTAAGATGATTTTTTGGTAACTCTATTTCTCGTTTAATGTAATATAGCAAGTAAAGACAGCACACATTAACAAAACACAAATTAGATTTCTCTAAGTAAACATGTATCTTCTAAAGGAGTAGGGCTGTTGGAGAAAGGACAGTTTGAAGGTTAAAGACGTCCTGCAAACAGGCGAGGCTCATTTTCAAGAAAATCAGAAGCATGGTAAGTATTGAGAAATTCTCATTTTTGGGTTTAAATCTTTATTTTTCAATTAGGCTTACTGGAACACAAAATCCAACATGGTTCCTGGGCTTCGCTTTTAAAAGCTTACCCTGACATTAAGTGAGATTCAACTCACTTTGTCTGAAAGGGATAAAAATGATTGTCTGAATATCCTGGATGCTAAGCCGTAGAGTTTGGATCTTCACATGATAATGAGTTTGGAACAGTTCAATCTAGTACAATTTGAATCTCAAAGTTTATTCTTTATTTTACAAAAAAGGATACATGCCAATAATATGAAATGCAAAAGTAGTAAGTCAAACTGTAAAGATTTTTTAAAGATGTAATATATCTCCTAAAATTAAAGACCTGAAAAAAATATACTTGGAATTAACTGAGGTAAGATGTCCTAAGAAGTATGAAACTTTATGGTTTAACTATGTAATTTCCTTCCACTCAAGCTTCCATATGATTCTGGTCAACTGGAAAACTTTCACAGAATATAATGTCAAAGAGAAAGGGTTAGATAAACCTTGATATTTAAGGTCTTTTGAGACCACTGAGTCTAACCATAGTTTCTCCCTCTAGTAGACATATCCTTTTGGTCATCCCAGCATCTTTTGTGGGAAAAAGCCTCTCCTGGAATCAGGTGGGGCTGACTCTGCTCCCAGGCCTGCCCTATGCATGATGTCCTGGAATCCTTTGCTGGAGCACTCAGGAAAGAGGTATTCTTTATTCTGTTTTTCCCTAGCAGTCAGCTTAACTGTATCCATGGAGCTCTTTCCCACCACTAGAGTTTCAGATTAGCTGAGATACCAGTTTTATTCTGAGTTGATATAATTTCAGCCAAAAGCAAATCTGACGTCTCTCAGTTGGCCTGTGCTACCTCAAAATGTGCTAGGTACGCATACAGTTTCCACTGCAGCTTTCAAAATATTGGACTCCTTTACTCTCTTTAAGGGAAACTTTAGAAAACACAGCCTTAGATTGTCATAAAGGTCACTTCTGGATTAGATCACGTTCTCAGAATCCTCTTCAGGTTAGAGCATCGAGCTCAGCTGTGTTGTTGGATTATCTTGGTTACAAACTTTATACAGAAAGGTAACTATACACAGTTTAATTCCCATTTTAATTTTCAATAAAAAATGTTTTTAGCATTATATAAAAATACTCTTGGAGCTATTCCAGGCCACTTAGAGGCAAGGTAGTCTACCCTAGTGATTGAGAAGGTAGATTCTTTTTTGAATCTTGACTCCTTACTAGGTGTACAATCTTGGGCAAGAAACGTAATATATTTGTTCTGAGTCTTCTTGTCTATTCTTGAGGAACAGAACAGCATTACTGTGGGAAATAAATAAGTGAATATATGCAAAGTACTTAGAAAAGTGTCTGACACATACCACGTGCCTCACACTTGGTTATTGCTATTATTGTTACTTTCCCCATCTGTATTTAATGTCTTTCCCTTGAAGGGAATCAGAATATGCAATCCTCCAAATATGTCATTTTGGTATAAAAATTATTTTGAGCTGAAGACAATTGAGAAAAAGCAGACATAGGAAAAGCTCTCTGCCTTCGCCCTACTTACCTAAAAGCAGGGCTTAGATTTTCCTTGTGAAGGTGTCCCTCCTCTCTTGTATCAGGAAGCGAAGAACAACCTTTATCACTAGAAATGAAGACAGCACTGGGATGAGTCTGCATAATAAACTTTACTAAATAACCCTTGTCTTCCGTTAGTTTCCCCCATATATTTACTTCTCACAATTTACTACAACTAGAAGCTCAAACCCCTTTTCCTGTGTCTTGTCCGTTCTCTACGATTTATTGTCCTTTGTTAAAATGGTATATAAGCCCATGAATTTAACCACTTCTTTGGGTCTTCACATCTTCCCTATGAAGGACTTCATGCATGTAAAAATTAAAATATCAATATCAAAAAATTATATTCCTTTTCTTCTGTTAATCTGTCTTTTGTCAGTTTAATTCACAGGTCCAACTGTAGAACCTAAGAAGGTAGAGAAAAATGTTTTTTTCCTTTCCTTCACCTTCTACCCATCCCCTGCCAAATCAGTAACTTGTTTCTTTGCAGGTTCTTCCAGGCCCCATTATAGGTTATAACTACCCACAAACCAGCTGTTCTCACCTTGGCTGCACAGTAAAACCACCTAGGGAATTTTAAAACATCTCAAAGCCCAGTCTGGACCCCTGAACCAATAAAATCAGTCTCTCAAGGGTGGGACTCAGGCATCAGGATTTCATTAAACTCCTCAAAACATTAAGCAAACTAGCATCACCTGGGGTAATTTTCAAGCAATATTGATAATGGGACTCTACTTCTGTATTTTCTGACTTAACTAATCTGGGATGGCCCTGGAACTAATATTTTTTTAAAAGCTTCCAAATGAATAAAATCTGCCATCAGAACTGAGAACCATTAGGACATGATGCTAATTACTAGAGGGACAAAACCAGCAAGAACAGTTCTCAGAACTGGAACAACTGGGGTTCCCAATTGATTTTTAGAGTCCAGCTCAGTCTTGAGGGAAGGATATGAGACTGAGCAAGTAGAACTAGGTCACACAATTAGAGCAGGATGTGAAATAGGGAAGAAAATGCAAATGGAAGACTCAAGTTACAAATGGTTAAAGAGACATCTGACTAAAAGAGGAAGAATGGGTGTGTTCAAGGGAGAGTATGACAGGTGGTATGAGTGGAGCAGAAGTGGAGAATTATTACATACTTGAGATGAGGCTGAAAAAACAGGCAGGGGTTGGGGCAGGTAAAGGCTTACAGACCATGTTATGGGTTTGGGGTGCATCATAAGAATACAGAGAGCCACTAACAATTTTAAACAGGGAACACTATAACTACACTTTCTCCCAGGTTCTTTCTTTCCCCCTTTATCTGGTTATAGTTTTTCTCCATAGCACTTACCAGCATCTAATCCACTATAAATTTAACATATTAAGCCATATGAAATAGCTGACATTAAACCATTTTGACCTACAAAAATGGCAATTTCATTTAGCACAATTTATTACTTCTTTAGTTTTGTTTCCCTCCCACTGGAATGCAAGTTTCATGAAAGCTGAAAGGATTTCATGAAGGGATTTTTGTCTTTTCTGTTCATTCCTGCATCCTCAGAGTTTAGAACATTGACTAGCAACAAAAAAGTACTTAATAAATATTTGTTAAATGAATAAATAAATTCTTTTGAAAGGGCTCACTGAGGAGTAGAGAAAACCAATGAAAAAGATCTATATTTATGTTTGCTGGTAAGATGTTTGAATTTAAAAGATAAAGAAAAACATGTCTATATATACTTAGGCAAGAAAAAAATTAAAACAGATTTCTTGTAAAAGAAAAAAAATTCCCTTAGTATCAGATTTCTCCTTGCACTAAAGTTAACCAGAAATATCTGGAATACATTTCCCACAATTTTGATGGAAAGAGCCACTACTCCAAAATTCTATATCTTGCCCATGTTTTATTTATACACAAAAGCATATAAAGATTGTCTGACATCAAAGGACTAAATAAAAATATATCATTCTCAAACTTTTTTTGGAAAGAAAGATCTCTCAATAGAAAACTGTAGAAGACTGAGAAATGAGTTACAATAAGGAACTTAAGAAAGGAGAAAACTTAGTTTTTTAAAAAAAGTAGCTTTGAGGAACAGAAACCAAAAATGTAGAATTAACCCATTGCCAATGCAGAGCATATCTCCATGGGGTTCCATTTACATTATTTGTCAGCACAGTCATGAAACGATGCAAATGTCAAAATAATTCATGAAAGATACATGGGTTATAAAATTAATTGTTTAAATCTACATCTAAAACTGTAAATTAACTCAACAAAAACTTGGAGAGACAGAGAGGCATGTTTAAAGAGCATTATTTATAATAATAGAGAATTACATATATATATATTTCAATATATACACATATACAAATATATACACAAATATTCATATATAGGAATATATATTTATCTTAATTTCTACCTCTGGGCCTACTAGTCTAAAGCAATTTCAATTGGAAAATTTGAGGGGAATATCAAGGTAAGTTTATTGACTTAATTTACATTCTTAAAAATCAATATTGGATTTTATTTTACTTTTATAGACATACAATGGCTAATAACTGATATTACCCTGTCATACCTCTCCCAGTGTGAATGGTATACTAGCTATGACATCCCTGAACTACATTCTTTTTTCTTAGAAAACTACAAGCTATCATGAATGCAAATGTATTTAAGTTAATTCACCTCACCAATAGATTTTTATGGAATAAAATTGTTAATTTTCCTTAAAAGAATAGAGTTTGTGTGTTCTCCAGTTAGCAGGAGGGGCTGTAAGTACATCCCCATTCCACACTAAGTGGAACACTGGAAGAGAGCTCCCATAACTCATCACACCTTCCAAAGCGCAGTGGGGTGCCATGGCTTTGCTCTGAATGAATGCCAAGGCTGACCTTTCTTCTTTGCCCTCCCCTGGGGACCCAAGCCATCCTCATTAACCAAAACTTTGTGAAAAATGATCTCTCCTGCTATTTGCATGTTTTAGAGTATTCATCAATATCCTGTGAAGTGACGGCTTCACAATGCAGTTGTGACAGAGCTTGAAAGATGCCAGTTCTATCAATCAATATGTAGTAGAGTCATAAAGCAATGCTTTCCGATGCTATTTTCTTCCCTTTGTTCTTTTACTGTCCCTTTCTTTCACACGTCCATGTGCACACGTTCCGTGTGCACGTCCTTATTTGCCAATAAAAAAAAACTTCCAGGATTTGCAGTTTAAAAGCCAGAGCAATCCTTGGTGGATGGTCTCCCGCAAGCTTCCAGAATAATACACTTGGCAGCACAGGATATCAACAACCTATTCCATTTCCTGTAGGATGTTGTATTTCAATTATAGGATGAATGAATTACGGTTGACTAAATCAGAACTATGTGCGTTTCCGACCCCTTCACTAGTTCTAAACTCCTTTAAGACGTAATCTTATTTGGTTCCATATCCCTTCCATCCTCTACATAGCACCAGGCAAAGAAATGTAAGCAGTTTTAAGGCAGGAAAAAGCTGTCCTTAAACTTTATTTTTCTTCCTGAATATCTCTAATCCATCATAACTGCATTTCTCTCTACACATACATTTGTAATTGGTCAACAAACTCTGAATGTTTTGCCTTCTAGATATCTTTTTTAAAAACTGAGGTCAAATGTATATGAAGGGAAATGTGCAGACCTTAAGTATATGATTTGATGAGTTTATTCTGTCTCATGCCTGTCTGTCGCTATACCCATATGTCTGTATAATCTTCACCTCAATCAAGGTATAGAACATACCCAGCATCCCAGACAGTTCTCCCATGTCCCCTCCTGGGCAATCTCTACCTCTTTCCCCCACCTCATAAGAAACTACACATCTCATTTTTCTCACTTTAGAATTTTTTCCTTTATTGAACTTTTTACAAAAGAACTTATAAAATACAAATTTTTTGGTCTGGTCTCTTTCATTCAGAATAATGTTTTTGAGCTTTATAGTTTTGTACATACTAGCAGTTCATTCTTTTTTGCGTTTATGTCCATGAGGGATATTGGTCTGTAATTTTATTCTCTTATAATATCTTTGTCAGGTTTTTGGTATCAGGATTATTATGGCCTCATAAAATGCATTGGGAAGTGCTCACTCTTTTTATCCTATTTCCTAAAATAATTTATGTAGAATTTGCATTAATTCCTTCTAAAATATTTGATAGAATTCACTAATGAAACTGTTTGGACTTTGAGTTTTTTTGTAAGAAGGGTTTTGAGGATGAATTCAATTTGTTTAGTAGATATAGGGAAATTTGAATTTTCCATTTCTTCTTGTGTCAACTTTGGTTGGTTGTATTTTTTAAGGAATTTGCTCACTTTATCTACTTTAGTAATTATTGGTTACTCATAATATTTTCTTTTTATTTTTCAAATGTCTTCAGTATACATATTCTTCATTCCTGATATTAGTAATATTAACATTTGTCAATTTATTACACTATGTAAAGAATCAACTTCTTTCTTTGTTAATTTTCTCTTTGTTTTTTGTTGTTTTTCATTGATACCTAATATTAGCTTTATTTTCTTCTATATACTTTGAATTTTATTTATTTTCTTTTTTTTAGCTTCTTAAGGTATATACTCATATAATTTTTTTTTATATGTGTTGTTTTCAGCAGTTTGACTATGATGTACCTAAGTGGTTCCCTTTGCGCTATTAACCTGCAAAATCTGAACATTTTTAGGCATTTTTCTTCAGGTTTTTTTTTTCTTTTTCTGTCCCATTTTCCTCTCTCTCTGGACCATCTAAATGTATGTGCATTGGACATCAACATGTTGTCCCACAGGTAACTGAGGCTCTATTCTTTTGTGTTTTGTTTTGCTGAGTTTTTTTAGTCTTTTTTCTCTGAGCTCTTCAGATCAGATAATATCAATTGATCTGTCATCAAATACGCTTGATCTTTTGTTGTCTTCGTACTGCGGTTGACTCCTTTTGGTGCTTTTTGTTGTTGTTTGTCTTTAATTAATTTATTTTTTTTATTTCAAAATATTACAGGGGTAAAAACGTTTAGGTTACATATATTGCCTTTTCACCGCCCAAGTCAGAGCTACAAGCATGCCCCTCCCCCAGACAGTGCGCACTGTACTCATTAGGTGTGGACATACCCATCCCCTCCGCCCCCTCCCACCTGCCCGACACCCAATGAATGTTACTTTCATATGTGCACTTAAGTGCTGATCAATTAGTACCAATTTGATGGTGAGTACATGTGGAGTTTGTTTTTCCATTCTTGTGATATTTCACTTAGGAGGATAGGCTCCAGCTCCATCCTGGTGCTTTGTTTAGTTTTTTAATTTCAGATGTTATAATTTTCAGCTCTAGATTTTTCCATTTGGTTCTTTTTTTATCATTTTCATGTTTATACTGAGAATCCCTCTCTCTTCACTCACTGTCTTTTCCCTTAAGCTTTGGAACATATTTATAATAACTCTTTTAAAGTCTTCATTTGTTAATTCCAATACTTGAGACATCTCATATTCTGTTTCTCTTAATTGCTTTCATTCTTGACTTTGGGCCATGTTTTCCTACAAGTCTAGAATTTTTTAAATTCTATGTTAGATATTTTGGGTAATATGCTGTAGGAATTCTGGATTATGTTAGCTTCTTTTAATGGGTGTTTAGTTTTGTTCTGGAAGACAATTAAGCTACTGGCAGCTGCTTTTGAACCTGTCAATCTTGGTTTTATGTTTTGTTAGGGTGAATCTCTTGGTTTTGACTTTACCCCTTGATAATGGCATCATCCTTATTTGTAAATTTTGTCTTTTTAGGGGTCTCAACTATGCATGGGGGCACTCATGAAGTCTCTCTTCTCTGGCTGAGCTGTGGCTCAAATGTCTCCCAGTATTACATGATTCTGATATCACCATTTGGCATTTCATCCCTCAGCCGTCACACTTTGCTAGGTCTTACAGTCTTTGTCATTCACGTGCAGCTTAGCCTTGAACTAAGGGCTCATGGTGAATTCCCAATGCAGACGGTTAGTGACCTTCACCCAACTCTTGCACAACTCCCTTTACTCAGGTACTTTGTCCTACAAATTCCAGCCACTTCAGCAGCCTCAAATTCTGATCTCTCTCCCTCAGCTCAGTGTGACTTCTGCTGTTTGAGCTGTACCTCCTGCACTAGCAGTAGGGAAAGTGCCCCATTCACAGGGCTATGTCATTTGTGAAGCTTACATTATGAGTTTCCCTTTTCTCAAGTCTGTATGTTATTTAATATCTGAAAACAGTGTATCATATGTTTTGTACAGTTTTATACTTGCTTACTGCAGAAGGACAAGTCTGATAGCAGTTATACTATAATGGCCAAAAGTAGAATCTTCTAGTTACATTTTTAGTATAAACACTTTTCTGTATCTCCAAGCTACCATTATTTTAAATTTTTATCATTCATTCTACTAATTGGCCTACCAATATTTTCTTTGCTCCCTATCCACTTTACTTCTCACTATAAGCAGAAGTCAAAATGTTATTTATCAAACGTGAGTCTGATTATGCCACTCCATTGCTTAAAACCCTTCAGTGCTTCACAGTTCTTTTAGTTTAAAGGTAAAATTCCTCAAATGGGCTGCATGGTCTTGTCTGAATGCACCTCTTCAGTATCCTCTTAAACAAAGATCACCCCTGATCTCTCTCTTCCCCAGCCTTACCAGATGTGCATATTCGGGGATTTTGTATATTCTAGCCCTTCTCCCTGGAACTCTGTTTTTTGAATTAACTTCTTCAGAGCTCACTTCAAGCATCACTTTCTAGAAAATCCTTCCTTGATGTCCTTGACAAAGTCAGATTCTGCTAAAATAAGCTTCTGTAGCATCACAAACCTCTCCTTCATAGTAATTATCATTGCTGCAATTTTAAATGATTTCTATAGTTATTTGACTAATGGCTCTCTCCGCCATTAGACTATAAGCTATATTAGGGAAGGGATCATACTTGCTTTTGCTCAGTTTTACATATCAGTGCTTGGTGATTGCAAGCACAGAATAAATATTTGTTGAATGAAAGAATTCCTACAATAGGTCCCTGAATTCTTTGCAAATATATGTACATGTAATTAATATAATTTCTGCACTATAAGGACAGAATAAGCCAAAATTGGATTCAACTGGGGGAATTTAGTAAACACTATATAAATAGCTTATGTATAAAGAAAAAACTCCTTGGCTATATGTCTATGCCAAGTCACACCCTACAATGAAAATACAAAAAGTCAATTAAACATTTATATATTTGGAAACAGCCATATGGTATCCTGTTTTATTTTTCATTCCCTGTGTACCAGTGGATTTAAATCAGAAAATTTTCCATATAATTTCTGAATCTAGCCATCAAAACAGACGAAATTCGTTGAAATAATTTTTATGAAATAATTTTATACTTTCTTTTAAAAATGTGCATTGCCCATTTTTAAAGGCTCCAACCCTTGAATGTATATATCTGGCCTAGTTACAACACATACATTTTATTTCCTTGGTATAAATAAGCAACTTTTATTGGCATTCCGTAAGAATTTAAGCTAGATTTGATATGAAAAATATTTTAAGATGAAACTGACTAAGATACCACATTGATATGATATTGCTAATTATATTACGTTATAAGAAAGTATACACTTCATGAAACTGTACAGATTCTTTTATTCTGATCATCATATTTATTTTGCCTCAAATATTGCTAAAAATGCAGACAATCATAGCATAAAAATTTGCTACTGATATTTTAATTGTAATGTTATTTATATCGCAAGGTTTGCTGGTCAGTCTTCACTTTTAGACTATTCCAGCTAGACCGTAAGTCACCTGAATAAAAACACTATTATTCATATATTCACATATACAAGTATGTGCATATTGTGTGTTAATATATGTGTTTATGTATGTGCATGCATGTATGGCATATCCCTTATTAACTAGCATGAGCATGTAGTGGAGTATCAAGTAAAATTTGCTGATTGAGTGTTGAGGAAAAGCACAGACTCTATTGTGTGAACTGTGCATAAAGCAACCAAGACTCCCTTATAACTAAAATAAGATTGGCAGCCGTGTCAGGACCTCTGCTGTGGTTTTTTATATGAATGTCCCTGTAAGGACATAAGGAAAAACAGTCTCAGTTTTTCCTACTGTACTCTCACAACTCAGAACACTTCTGTGACCCCAGATGTGTGGGGGTTTTTCCCCACACACACCAAGCAATTCTGAAGATTTTCCAGTGGATACCCGCTGGTGTTCTCTAATTCAATTCAATGCTGACACTACCTACGTGGAAATAGTGTCAGATCCCACAGGTTGAGGGCTCAGTCTCACGAGACTGTCCTCCACTTCAGATGCCAGTTGCAAGCCTCAGGTTGAAGCCACTGGCTATAAATCAGGGTTCCCATGACCCCCTCTTTGGTTTCAATTAATTTGCTAGAGTGGCTCAGAAAACTCAGGGTAACAGTTATTTACATTTATACATTTATTATAAAGCACATAACAAAGGATACAGATGAATATACAGAAGGAAGAGATGCACAGGGTGAGCTATGGAGAAGGGGCATGGAGCTTTCATATCCTCTCCAGGTGTGCCACCCTCCAGGAACTTCCACGTGATCAGCCATCCGGAAGCCCCCAGAACTCAGTCCTTTTGGGTTTCTAGAGAAGTTTTATTACCTAGGCATGATTGATTAAATCATTGGCCACTGGTGATGAATTCAACCTTCAGCCTCTCTCCCCTTCCCAGAGGTTGTTGAGTGAAACTGAAGTTCCAACCCTCTAATCACATGATCGGTTCCCCTGGCAACCAGTCCCCATCTTGAGGCTATCTGAGGGACCCCAGCCACCAGTCATCTCATGCGCATACAAAAGACACTTATCACTCTGGTGAGTCTAAGGATTCTAGGAGGCATATGTCAGGAAACAGGGACAAAGATCAAATATATATTTCACAATATCACAGTCCCATTCAGATTTCTTCTCAGCTGAACTACTTAAAAAACAAATGATTGGTTTTTGATACAGTTGAGAAGGCAATGAATAAACCGGTCATCATTTGGATAATTTGACTGTGGATTCTTTATCTTTTTTTAGAATCATACATTAATAATGAAAGATTATCTGTTAAATAGGGGAAGTAAAATGTGACAGGATTTGTGCACTGAAAAACGTATTTTGGGGGAAGTGAGGTTCTGAGCATCTTATGTAATGTGTATAATTTCACCCTTCCTACCACAAACTTGCAGAGATTGGGGCAAGAGCAGGGACTGGAAAGGATATGGGGAAGATGGAAGGTGGTGTCTTAGTCTGTTCGGGCTGCTGTAAAAAAATTCCATAGACTGGACAGCTTATAAACAAAAGAAATCTATTTCTCACAGTTTTGGAGCCTGAGAAGTCCAATATTAAGCTTCCAGAATATTCAATGTCTGGTGAAGGCCAGTTTTCTGGTAAATGACACCTTTTGCTGTGTTCTCACATGGTAGAAAGCACAAGGCAGCTCTCTGGGGCCTCTTTTACAAGGCCACTAATCCCACTCATGAGGGCTGCACCCTCATGACCAAATCACTTCCAAAGGCCCCATCTCTAAATACCATCAAATCGGTGATTAGGTTTCTACATACGAGTTTTAGGGGGACACAAACATTCAAACCATAGCAGGTGGAGATAAGGGGAGAAATATTTTCAAAATTCTATTTTCCTCTGTTTTAGCAGCAGTTAGATGCTGGGCACTTTATATTAATTACCAAACAACTCTTATCAAGTAGCTATTATTATCTATATTGCTTAAAAGAGAGAAAACTGAGGTACAGAGAGATAAAGAACTGTATTGACTATGAAGAGCTGATAAGGCAGACTTGGAACTCAAGACAAACTTAAACAAAATCCTGAGACCTTTCCAGCATAACTCTTAGAGAGATCAGTATGATTCTTTATGCTAAAATGCCTAAAGTTTAACATTTTACCTGTGGAATTAGCCATAAGAGGACACTGCAAATTTCCTAAGTAAGTAGGATAATATTAATCGTATCCTAAATCTAATAAGATGAGACACAAGATATAGGAAAATATGACTGTGTGCTAATCAGGCTGGTAAGATGCTTTCTATGATACGCTCAACATGAGAACATTCTTGCTTTCTCTCTTAACACTGTGTAAAGGGGGTAATCTGCCACTTAGAGGACATGCAGGAGCTAAAAGGAACTTGAGCATAGATGATGTGCTGTCTCATCTCCTCTTGTGGACTCTGCCACCTCCTTGCTCCTAGAGGGCTCCAGGCTGCCACAGGGCATGATTCCAGCTTTTTTCCCCTCCTTTTGTAATGTGCATTTGATTCCAGGTTGATTTTCTCACATTAATAAAAAATGCTGCTGCAGCTACAAGTCAGACAGACAGTTGTTTTCCAAGCATAGTAAAATGTAAGGCACACACATATATATATTTTTTTTAATTTAAACCTATACAATTATGATTTTCATCAATTCATCTTTAAAGATGAAGATAGCTTCCTATAGACATATATTAGTTATCTGTGTGAATATTACATGTTTTGTAGCAAAGTTTAGTACCTGGCAGTATTTATGCAGATGGTAGGATTAAAGTAGATGAAAAAAGCTTTGGCTTTCTGGTTAACCAGCTAAAAAGTTTTAAGTATGTCACTTTAGTTCTCAGTAGCTCAATATCTTCGCCTGGAAAATGTGATTGGACGCACGTGTAGGTAACTTCCGAAACTTCCTCGTTTATCCAGCCATTTCTATACTGTCTAAACTCACTGTTAATTGAATATAAATAAATTTTATCATAAACCTAGGTAAATCATAATTAAGAAGATAAATGTTCCATTAAAGTCATATAATATAATCTCAAGCCAAATATATGTTCATATTTATGTACATGGATATAGGTATGTATACATGCACACATATACCCACATATTTTTGTGAATTATATATACATGTATAAATTATTTGTTTTTTTAGCATATCTTCATCATCCTTATTCCTCCTCCTTTTGTTGTATTCAGAAGATTTCTTCAACTGTGTTGTGTTTACACTTTGCATCATCTACCCCTGGGCTCAGCTCCCACATCACTTGGAAGCTGCTCATTCTACCCACAAGGGAGTTATTCCTTTCAGCTATGGTCTTACAATATGAGGCAGCCCCCATGACTTCAACTGCTTGGGTTAGTGGTGGGCACTTGCCATAGGGTTGGTCAATGAGAAAAATTGGTTTAGGGATGGGCCAAGAACAGGTAGACTGGGAGGGAGGTGTGCTCTAACCCTTAACCAGAAGATGCAGAGGAAACCTGCCTGCAAAACAAAAAGAAATGGACAGAGTACATGCACAGAGAGGAGTAAAGATACAGATGAAGAACTAATGCCAAAGGTATCCAGTCCCTAGGTCCATCCTGTTCCAAAGGACAGCTATATCTGTGCTCTCACATTCTATAAGAAACTCATATTTTTCTAATCAACTACGATTTTGCTTAAGTTGGTTCCGGAAGGGTTTTGTGATTTGCAACCAAAGCAGTCCTAACCAGTGTGACTTCCAGCCAGCCCTATTTCCCCCCAACAAGACAGATGTGTTTAAGTCTCTCTCTGTACAGTAAGTACTATAATCTGCACAATTTAGATCTAATGTACATTCATTTTGATCAATGTATACAGCTACTGTAATAGCCGTTCAAGATAGTTTGCGTTTTAAAAAAAAATCTCCATTTCAGGTACTGAGCCCTCCCTGTGCAGCGAAACTCCTGGAAAGAGCTGCCTGTGTATTTGCCGTCTCCAGTCAGTGTCCTCCCGTTCTCCTTTACACCTACTCTAATCCATGTCTCTTCTAGGTCTCTACCTAAGCGCGCGTGTCTTGGTCACACATAAACTCCTCTGCAAACCTTGGGGTTGATGTTCTGTCCTCATTTTACTTGGCCTATCGGCATTTGACAGTCAATTATTTCCTCTTTGATAAACCTTCTTGACTTAGCTTTCAGGACACCACACTATTACAGCTTTTCTTCTGCCTCACTGGTCACTCCTCATGCTCCTTTGCTTGTTCCTTCTCTTCTCCCAGGCCTCTTAATGTTAACGTGGTCCCAGCTCAGTCACTGGTCCTCTCCTCTTCTCAATGTATACCGATTTCCTTGTCGATGTCATCCAGTCTCATGACCTCAAATACATCTTTACAGCAACAACTTCCAAATTTACATCTCTAGCCCAAATTCTAAACTTAACTGTCTACTTGGATGCCTACTTTGTTTCTCCAACTCAACATATCCAAAGTTGACCATCTGATCTTTCCTGCGTTAGCTGTAATTATGCCCTTCTCAGTTGATGACAACTCCATCTTTCCAATCTCTCAGGTCAAATATCTTGTAGTCATCCTTGGCACCTCTATTTCTCACACATGATATGAATGCTTTTTTTCACCATGAAATTCCACTGGCTTGACTTCTAAATGCGTAACGAATCTGAGCGCTTCTTGCCACCTTCATTGTGCCACCACGGTTCCAACCACCATCATTTCCTACTGGGATGCCTGCGGTGCTTCATAGCTTCCTTTACCTTTGATCTCCTTCCATCTAGTCTCAAAAAAGAAACTAGAATGATCCTTTTAAAATGTACTTCAGATGATGTGGCACTTGTGCTCAAAACCCTTCCGTAGTTCCCCATTTCAACTCAGAGTAAAAGCTGGAGTTTATTCAGTGGTTAACAAGGTCCTGCTTGATCTGGCTCCTCCTCATCTCCTACCCTACTCCTGTTACAACCCCCGCTCAGGGCATTTACGCTGACTGCCTCCTCTTCCTGAACTGCCCTCCTGCCAGCTACCTGCATGGCCAACTCCCTCATATCCTTCAAGTATTTGTTCAAATGTCTTATTCTCAGCAAGCCTCTGGTTTTTCCCATCATCTAACGTACTATAAATTTGCTAATTCATCGCATTTATTGTTTATTGTCTCCTCCCATTAGAATGTAAGATCTGTAAGGGCAAGGACCTTTTGTTTCATTCACTGATATATTCCAAGGCCTTAAAACAGTGCCCAGAAAATTGGTGGCAATCAATACATTTATTGTTGAGTGTATGAAGAGGAAACTGGTACATCATGAATTCAAGTAACTTTCCCTTAGTCCCACAGATAGCAAATTGAAGAGTTGGAATTCCAATCCATGTTTGTTTAAAATAATGCTTGGAGTAATTTATACAATTCCCAGGGGGGTAAATGCATTGAATAATTTGTTCCTCATCTATTAGTCTGAACATAAACTGGACTGGTGCAAATAATTCTAATTCTGCTTATTTAAGAATTGCCAAGTTTTGTTATCAAACAAATCATTTTGTGTCAGTATATCACGACTTTCTATACGGGCTCCAGTGACGAAAACAACATGTTCTCTTTCCATCTGGCAGAAACAAGCCAAAACAAAACTAAATATAAACAAAAACAGTTTTCAGAAATTATGTGTCAGATAACTTCTGTTTTTCTGGTCCTCATCTGACTTGAAGTCATGGTGGAGTGGAGAGAAGGAATATGAAGGAAAATATCTTTGCTCTTAGAATGCAATTAAAGAGTTACATAAGTTTCTTTTTTTAAAAAGCAGATATCCTTAGTGTGTTTTTCATTTCATTCACATTATACTATGAATTTCTTTAACCATGTTGTTTTTTCTTAACCCCCGCTAAAAATAGCCCATTTAGGGTTCAAGTTCAGGAAGAAAGTTTTGGAGAATAATATACTCTCACAAGGGCTGCCTGATGAACATTCTTCAGGAAAGGACATCATTTAACTCGACTGGAAGGAAGTATCAGAAATCATGGAATAGGAGGAAGACAAAAAAAAATGGAGATCGGAGGTGATAGAACCAGATTTCCCCTGGTTTAAGCTTTTTCCCTGGATTCTATTGTCATCAACTCTGAAGGCACTGTAATAGGTGTTGAGGCTTGCCTTCAGCATTTCTCGGCTTTAGAAAATACCAGGGGTAATTTTTTTGCAATCTGTGTTAGCAGGACTACTCTCTGCCTGCCCTGTGAAATTCAAACAACATGCCCACACAGGCACAAATGAGTCCAGTTGACCTTTTGATTCAACAAACTAGAATTTACCAGGGTCCGGAGGAGTCCTGGTTTCTAATCTGTCTCTGCCATCTGCAGCTATTATGTAACCAAGTTCCAGCTTCCTCTTCTGAAAAACTGGGGAGTAGAGGAGGAAGGGTAGTTGGTACAGATAATCTCTACTGTAATTTTAATTTCAAAAAGTCAAAATTTAGTGATTCATAAACAGTCCTAAACTTGCCTAAATCATCCAAGGTTTGGATTTATTTTGCCTGTTTTCCCACATATGTTCATTCAGGACCATCAAATGCACACAGCAGCTACCAGGCACCTGTTGAAAGAATATAACTACTTCAGCTCCCAAAGGGAGTAATTTGTAGATTAAAACAGTCAAAAGGCATAATTCTCTCACTTATTCATCAATTAAGAAACATTTTTGAATGCTCTCTCTATATATATATATACATATTGTGTGTGTGTATGTGATAATAAGGCAGTAGCTCTGAGGTTTTAAGATTTCACAAAAATGTATAAAATAAAATTTAAAATGGGATTGAAGTAGACTTGTCAATTTTTTAATCTGAGACCTTAAGGATGAATATCAGTTAACTAAGTCAAGAGTGAAGGAAAGAAGATTCCAGATGGAGGAAACAGCATATGCAAAAGCCTCCAAGGTGGGCTAACACAGGGTGGGATATAGCACTTCTGAAGAGAGGCTGGTCTGACTGGAGCATGGATAGAAAGAGCATGGGTCAGATCACACAGGGCCTTTCAGGCCAGGGCAATGAGGAGCTACTCAGAGGTTCAAGGAGGGGATTGGTATTATCAGATTTGCTTTTTTGAGATCACTTGTTGCAAAGAGAGAGATTAATTGGAGGTGACCATAGTGAATGTAGGCATTAAAATAATCCAAGAGAATCAACTGAAAAATGATTAGAACTAATTGGAAAGGTCAGTGGGTCAGAAAACTAAAGCTAATAGTTTTCATATGCATTGCAAGAATCTACAGGATGTTAAATGCATTTCTTAGGCCACAGGGCTTGTAAGTGTGAAGGCTGGAGACCGAAACCTCTAATTCCAACTCCAGTGCTTACCTAGACTCAAAATTACTTAACAGGCAGAGCTGAGGCTTCTCTTAGTTTAAGAAATATTTTATTTCAGTTTAGAAGTTACCTTCTTTAAACAAACCCAATATAAGGAAATCTATAAACTAAAAAGTAGCTATTTATTTTTAAATATTCTTTAAAATTTTATAAAATGGTTTTTAAATCACGATAGCCCAGGTTTGCAAATAATATTAAATGTACTTTCTAAACTCAATGGATTAATGAAAGATATTGTCCTGGTTATCTACAACTAACTAACAAATTGCCCCTAAAACTTAGTGGCTTAAAAACATCTGTTTTACTACATCTTATTTTGTGAGTTAGGAAGAGGAATTTGAACAGAGCTCAATTGGGCAATTCTTTGACTCCATGTGGCATTGACTGACATCATTCAGTGGCATTCAGTTGGTGGCTGGGCTGCCTTGGAGGGTCCAAAATGATGTGCTCACATATCTGACTCCTTGGTGAGGGTGGCTGGAAGGCCTGGGCTCAGCTGCAACTGTCATCTGAAATACAGTGAAATACAGGTATTTTAATTTTCTTTTCCTTTATACTATTGTTCTAGTTTTAAAATCATTTACAGTGAACATGTGTTACTTCTATCATCCAAAAGGCAATAACATAAAAATTAAAAAATATTGTGGAAGGTTTTTAAAAGTTTTGTGGCTAAGCAGAAATATATATATGTATGACACTTGTGCTATGGTTTGTCCCCTCCAAAACTCATGTTGAAATTTATTTGCCATTTTACCAGTATTAAGAGGTGGAACCTTTAAGAAGTGTTTAGGTCATGAGGGCTCCACATTCATGAATGGACTAATGGCGTTACTACAGGAGAGGCTTTGTTATGGCAGGACTGGGTTTGGCCCCCTTTGCTCTCTCTCTCACCTTCTCTTTGCCCTTCTGCCATGTGATGGCTTCTGCCATGTTGCAACCTAGCAAGAAGGCCCTCATCAGACACCAGCACCTTGATGTTAGACTTTCCATCCTCCAGAACTGTGAGACAATAAACTTCTGTTCACTATAAATTACTCAGTCTCAGATATTTTGTTATAGCAGCACAAAACAGACTAAGATAACCTATGAAATTTTCATCAAAAATAAAATGGCAGGAGTTCAAAAATTTTGTCAGTCTAAATATCAAAGTTAAAACTATAAAACTTCTGGAAGGAAGGAAAGGAGAAAATCTTTGTGACCTTAGAGTAGGCACTTTTGTTAAGATATAAAAAGTATAAACCATGAAAAAATTGATAAGTTGGCTTTTATCAAAATTAGAAACTTTTGCTCTTAGAAAAGATAAGCCATGGACTGGAAGAAAATATTCTCAATACACATCTGACAGAGGATCTGCATCAACATAGATAAAGAACTCTACAAATAATACATCTCACTATATCAAGTGTTAGCAAAGATATGGAACAACTAAACTCTTGCACATTATGTGTGGAAAAGTAAAATGGTACAACTACTTTAGAAAACTGTTAGCAATTTCTTAATGAGTTCAATATGCATTTACCATGCAAAACAGGCATTCCATGCTACGTATTTACCAAAGACAAAAGAAAGTATATGTCCCACAAAGACTGATACACCAATGCATATATATATATTAGCTTTATTCACAATGCCAAAACTGCAAACACCAAATGCCCACTGTCCCGAGTTGAATAATATCCCTCCACCTTCACCAAAGTCATGTCCATCCAGTGCCTGTGAATATGACCTCATTCAGAAATGTGATTTTGCAGATGAAATCAAGTTAATATGAGGTTATACTGGACTAGGGTGGGCCCTAAATCCAATATGACTGGTCTCCTTATAAAAAGAGGGAATTTTGGACACAGAGACACAGACACACACAGGGGGGAACACCATGAAGATGGAGGCAGGAACTGGAGTGATGAGTCAGTAACGCTGAGGGTTGCAGCCACAGCGGAAGCCAGGAGGGAGCCCTGGAATGGATTCTTCCCCAGAGCTTTTGAAGGGAGTGTGGCCCTGCCCACACCTGGATTTCAAACTCCTGGAGTCTAGTACTATGAGAGAATATATTTCTGTTTTTTAAAGCCACTCCGGTTGTGGTAATTTGTTAAGGCAGCCCAAGGAAATGAATACATCTGCCAACAGGTATGTTATATTTTTCTCTAATTTGGTGCTGAGGTCTCTCTCTGTAGAGTGACTATAAACTCAAGCCCTGTCCTGATGGGCCTCCGGGGGATTTGGTTGTGGGTGTTTACAGTGTATCTTTCACAGGATACTTCTTTATCCTGGTAGAAGGCCTAATGCCTATGTATCCAACCTGTGACCAGGTGTTCCTCTCACAGGAAACGTGTTTGTACTGGCAGACTCCTTTGCAGCTCCTGTCCGACCTGTGTCCAGTTTATGCCTACCCAAATAGCTACTTTCTGGAAGAGCCCCGCCTGGGAGGAGAGTTAGGTTTCAGCATGTCAGTCAGGTGAGACACAGAGGAGGTAGCACAACAACACAGTTGAAATAAGAGAAGTGGTTTTTACCACTTGCAGATGCCAGGGAGAAGAGGACAGCATGACTCAGAGGGCCAATGGGAAGAAGGGAGCTGTCCAGGATATGAGTGCTCAGCCAGTGGGTGGGGAGCAAGAGAAAGGGTAAGGGACCTGTGGGGTCCGGGACATGACCCAGACAGGTTTCCCTCAGGGAGTTCTAGCAGATGGGATTACAGCAAGCAGGCAGGAAGCTCTGTGGAATCACGCTGTGACTGAGAGGGCTCACTGGGGCGCATCTGTGCAGTTTATGTGGGGCATGGGAGGCAGTGGGGCAAATCACGTAGGTTGTGTCTAGCAGCCCTGTAGGGAGGTGGTCACCAGGAAGCTGTTGTATGTGGCAGATATCTGGATCGACCACATTGAGAATTTAGGAGGAGACAGAGAACTAGAAACTGTCAAGAGAGACAAAGCCCTGCTTCTGGTATGAGAAAGTCCAACTTGTATTCAAAATAGATGCCAAGGCACCGTAAAATTATAAAAATTCACCACAAGGTGAATAGAGAAACAAAATGTGGTCTATCCACATAATGAATAATACAAAGGAACAAACTACACGTACATGCAACAACGTGGATGAATCTCAGAATCACTATGCTGAATGAAAGGAACAAAACACAAATGAGTATATGCTCTATGATTCCATTTATGTAATAGTCTTAAAAACTGCAAACTAACATACAATGACAAAAAATCGATCTGCGATTGCCTGAAGCTGTGAGTGGAAGGAGGGATAGCCTTTGAAGGAGTATAGAGAATCTTTTGTGGGTGAAAAAAACATTCATTTTCTTGATTGTGATGTTGGTTGCAGGGGTACATAGACATGTCAAAGCTTATTAAATTGTACACTTAATGTATATATTTTAAATCAGTTTATAACACACACATTATACCTCAATGAAGTCCATAAAAAATTGCCATGAGTTCAAAATAAACCCAAACTATATAGACAATTCAACAAAACCAGAAGGAAGCCCACTTTCCAATTCACTTGGCTGTCCCTCATTTCCTGAAGTTAATAAAAGAACTTGTGACCACTTGTTTAACAATATTGTTTAAAGTAGAAGATCACAGATATGTTGGCTATCGTCGAGCATATTGCTGATACCTTCAGCTACCATGAAATCATAATGCATCGTAGCCCTTCTTTGACTGTCGCCAAGCTGATAGATGGATGTAAAAGAAGAAGAAAGCTCGGAGGAGGCTAGCATGATTTCCGTTAACCTTGCTGTGTTGCCAGACCACTAGTGCTCTCAAGAGATGTTGAAATAAAATCGTTTCAATATTTTCCATTATGATACAATTGCAAAAATGGGTATTCATTTTAAAACAGGGAAGCATTTTTTCCGAACACTTATGGCACCTCGCCGTAAGGAATTCCTGTGTTCTCCAGATTGTTGATGAAGCCCTAGCATAAAAGAGCAATCAACGGGCTTCCCTATTTGCTTCCGTTTCCTGTGTGCCACATCTGCCTGCTTCTATAACCACACTGTAATTTCAAGAAACACGTGTGAACTGCGTTTTGCAGTAGGATACATAGTCCAGAAGGTCCCTGGCCGGCATCATAGAGGCGGCAGAGGTCCATCAGACTGCTACGGTGGCAGATGGCAGCTTTTTGGAAATCTACTGACATATGGTCTGCACTCACAATGGTGAGGCATGCTTGTCACCCTGTGGCCGCATCGCTGCAGCAGCCAGAGCTCTCCCCGCCTCTGGTTCATCTTGCACAGATCACTGTTCCTGCAGCATCATATTTATTATATCTCACCCCTATTCAGAAATATTAATAACACGGCAACAGACTAACATTTATTGTGCATTCCCTACCAGGCACTGCGGCACTAGTTGCTTTCCCATATGTTATGCCATTCAGTTTTTACAATACACTCACGGGGTGCTCGGGGGTCTATGGTGACTTCTTGTTACTAATCAAATCACATTCAAACTCTTTAGGTGGAAATTAAGGTATTCATGCAATATGCACCTTAGACAGCCAACCTGTCCCTCATTATTCCTTAACATGCTGTGTCAATTAGGGCAGTTCTTCCATATCTGTGCTACATCTTTTTCCCTTGCCAGGCACTTTTCTTACTCTTCCTCACCTATTCAGGTTTTTAACTTCTTCAAGGACCACCCCCAGTTCACCTTTTCCAGGAAGCCACTCTTAACCAAAGGCCTTCCCAGTTACAAGGTGGTCTTTTCCTACCATATTTATCCATTTATTCTATGCCTTGTTGGTATAGACCTGTCTATTTATTGATTTGAAATAAACAGTTGTCTAGATTTTTCCATGATGATTTAATTGTCTCTTTAAATAGATCGTAAGCACCTTAAATGCTTACAATTTCCTAGGGTGGCTTTTGTAGCCTTAGCTTCTGAAATTAATCATTTAATTGAGTTGTATGCCTGTGAGAGAAAATTTTAGTGAACTTGCCTTCAAGTTCCCATGACTCTAAATATGATACCGACCACCTGAGCTTAGGTTGGGAGGGTGATTCACCGAGGTTCTTGTTTTATTCAGCACGTGCCTCCTATGTGGGGGTGGCTGTTGCACGAGCCATGTCGGGAGGGTTGCTGCTGTTGCCCCAGAACATCTCTTCTCCACCATAATGAGAGAGAGAGAGAGACGCATCTTTCTCCTTCAGTGACACTGCGGTGATACAAAAGCGATTCAGACACCAGAGTCTCTCAGAACACAACACCACAAAGAATGTCAAGCCAACAATTTTAATGAGTATTTACTCATTCAATAAAATAAATCACAGCCTCATGTCCTCTTGGTCACAGAATCAGAAAAGACATTCTTGGTCAATGGGACATTTACTCTCTTGAAATACAATGTCTTGTATCTGTGAGAGTGTCCCGGTAAAAGAAGTAGGGTGCTCAGTCAGAGAGAGTATCTTAGACTTACAACCCCAGACTCCAATTTCTTGAACCAATGGCCGTTAGATATTTTCACCTTTCTTTTTATGACCATTTAAATTACAGTTTCTCTATTTCAGTTCCACTAAATATGAATGAAGCAGGTGAAGTGTGGCCCGGTTGGAGCATTACAGTGTTTGGGGCTGGTTACTATCTTTAGCGGAGATGCTGGAATTCATTGTCATCTCATTTGCTGAGCGCTCTATCATTAAAGTGTCATTGAGAACGGACACCACTTAATTTTAGCAGCTTTCAATTCTGGTTTGCAGCAAGAATAGCTTTAAATGGAGAGGAGTGCAAATTACAGAGAGAGGGATATTTTTACACCACACTCAGCATTTTATCAAACAAAGCAGCCTCCCGGGGAAGAGAGGACAATACATTATAAAACCAAACTCTCCTCTGATGCTGGTAAATGGGTATTTAATCTTCTGATTGCAGGCATCCACTCTGATGAGCCTGTCATGAATATAGTGGCAGGGACATTATCCGAGCTGTTGTGCTTTCCTACTCCTCAAAATATCCTTGGTTTTTATTTCGGGTGTGGTCAAAATGAAAAAAAAAAAAAAAGATAGAAAGAAAGAAAAAGGAGAAAAGCTTCGGAGCTCAGCTGTCCCCTGCAGGCCAGCACAGAACCTTTACCTCTTTGCAAATTACAGAGCTCTGGAGACTTTTCCCCTATTAATTGCATAATTGCTTTTCCTGCCAAAGTAATTTGAACCCTTGGGGGTTAAGAAAATCACTTACTGTGAAATAGTGGCAATTTTTAACCCATTCAGCTGGAATTTCTTTGCCTAATTAAATGTAAAACGGCTGTTTGCTGCCCACGGTGTGTGTGTTTCTGATGCTATTCAAATTGCTTTGCGCTGGAAGCCTCTGAGTATTTAAACCTTGATAGAAATATTACACTTAGGTTTTGTATGTCCTGGCGACTTTATCATTATTTCATGCAGGAGAAAACTTTATTTAATCATTGACTGATCTCTAATATTTGTGTCTATCTTTCTGTGCCTGAAAAAAATTAAAGCCATCATCAGTTATAGAGAAAGTTTCGGCTGCTGGTGAAATATCTTGTCGCATGCCGGCTTTGAAAGCTGCTCAAAGGGTTTTCATAGAAATCCAAGTTATTATTCTATGGTATAAAAACTTGGGTCCAGAGGCTTCATGACTTTTCCACAGTCACACCTGAAGCCATCTTTTGGATTCCCAAATTATCCCCACAATTTTGCCACTTTGTTTCTTGCTTTAGCATAAGTCCCATGCTTATATCATGAACCATTCATAAGAAGCAATTTAACCCAAGGGTTTATGGTTCTAACAACTAGGTCAAATTTGATGTTTCGAAAGATACAAAACTGACCTATAGCAAAGAAGCGTTAAGCACTCATCCTCCACTCAGGAGAACATGTTTTGTTGCCTTGCAATGTCTGGGTGTCAACAGTGCAGGAAGAGGGGCCTAGCTGGGCTGTAGGCTACAGACTGATACAATAGAAACTTCAGTTTATTGTCTTTTTCTCCAAAATGTCAGCTTGATACATGGCTTAAGCTGTTTAATTTCCACAACTGACTCTTTCCTTCCTGTCTTTTCCCTTTGAATTGTTGCATCTTAATTTTTTTTTTTCCTTTTCCATTTCTAGTCCTATTGTTCTATGTATTTGACCATTTGGATATTTAGATGACATTTCATTAGCAAAATTAAAAAGTTCTTATTAAAGTAACACTAAACCCTTTGAAAAGCTCAGCTATCTACTGAAAAATAAGGGCATTGTATAATCAGAATACATATTTATTCCCTCCAAAGAAGCATGTTCTTGGAAATAAATTTTCTGTGGGTGTGACTTGTGGCAGAGGAGAGGGGTGCAGGGGAGGAGAGGTAGAGAGGCTAGTGTTTTGGGGTAGACTTCTTCTTGAGATATTTGGTTAACCCTGTGTGGAGGAAATGAGGCTCAAAAAGACACAATGTGTCAGGGAATCCAGGAAAAAAGGGACAAAGCTAGCCAACGACACAGCTCAGATATTCTATTTCTATCATTTTGTCTACCCCATAATACAATACCATCCACCGCACATGAAGTCCCAAATATTCTTATATGTCTTTTATGTTATTTGAAATGATTAAATCATAGCATTAGCAATTACGTGTTTTATGTTTATGTGTGCGTGCGTAAACAAACTTTTTAGCTATCCACATACTATTACTGTCACTTTAGGCTGTTTCTGTTCCAGATAAATTCTCAGCATCTATAGTCATTATTCACCCTGGCAATTTCTTGACCTTCTTTAGAACACAGACCAAATCATTAATCCAGGCTGAGTGGCCCTGTAGACCACTGTGCTCTTATCATCGTGGAGATCTGGAGTAAGCAGGTCTACCTTTCCATCTACAGCTGCCAAACAACCCTGATCTATGGAGGACAAGCCTCTGGCCTTATTTCTAAATTTCATTCAAACCACCCACACTGAAAAACAGAATTTGAGCATAGTCTGGTAAATTGAGACTGATAGAGGGTGCAGAGGAATGAAAACAGAGGTAAATGCATGGACGTGGAATATTGAGTAGATAGATGGGTTAGATTCTAGCTTAGGATGCTGGAAAGCAGGTTGAGACTAGATTGTGGAAGACCTCAAATACTGGGTTAAGGAACGAATTCTTTACTTTTTAGGCAATAGGTATCCTTTGAAGCTTTTGGAATGTGACATAATTAGAGTTCTGTTGTAGCCCTGTCCAAGATGAATTAGAGATGGGGAAACCACAGGCAGAGTCAAGGATATTGCAGTAGCTCTGCTGAGAGGTAACAAAGTCCTGAAATCTGGTTTTGGCAGTAAGAACGGAAATGGAAAAGTGGATGTCAAAGACACTGTAGAGATAGAATTGACAGACTTCATTCTGGGATGCAGGGGGAGAAAACAAGAGAGAGGGAAGTCATGCTAGCTAGCACTGACATTTCAAGACTGCTTTGACAATCAGGAAGGCAATGCATTTGAGTCAACACAGGAGGCTCAGAGAGGGAAAGTGGTTATTTGCGTTTTATCTATAGTGAGACTGAGATGTCTTTGTGGTAGCAAGCTAGTAATGCCCAGCTGGTAGTTGAAAGTATGCAGGCTGAGATAGAGAGAGAGAATTCCATCTCATCTGCATGGAGAAATCAAGAAATTGAACGAGGTCATCAAGGGAGAGAGAATAAAGGAAAAAGAGCAGAGTCCAACTCAGATCTTTAGGGGACACTACATTAGAGTGTTGGCCGAGGAAAATCTACCAGCAAATTAGAAATAGAAGAGAGAGGTAGGTGAGAAGCAGAGCGTAGAACATCATGAGAGTCAAGGAAGGAGAGACCCTTAAATAAGAGGAGAATGACAGTGTGTTAAATACTACAAAGAAGCAGCACAATAACTGAGGGAATAAAACCAAGTGGGTTCTTGAGTGGAAGTGGTAGACTTACAAAGACAAACTGATGTGTAAAGGCTTAACAAGCTTAGAAAAGTCTTTCAGGAAAAAACTCAGCACGATTACCAAAAGAAGCTTGGCAGAGAAAGGAAAGAGAAATGAGAACTAGGCCAGCAGACAGAATGAAAGTCAGGTTTTGAGAGAGAAGAGACCTGAGCATGTTTTCATGATGAGACTAACGGTCCAATCACGCAGAAGAGAGAGGGAAGACAACTTTTGGAGCAAGGCCTTGGCACAGGCAGCAGGGGCTGGAAACAAATGCACAAGTGAGGGTGGTAACTATGAAAAGAACCCAGGATACATCTATGTCAGGGATTGGCAGGAGGGAGGAGAAGAATGGGTGAAATTAAAAGGAAATATTTAAATGAAAGAGGGAAAACAGGGCAGCTCGTGTCAACGGTTATCCATAAAATATGAAACGAAGTTAAATGAAGAGAGGAAGGGAACTGAGGATAGGTATGGTGAAGTACGCTTCAGCAGGTACTGTAGAAAATCTGATCTGTTATTATTTTAACAAGCATTTATATGATGCGTATTATGTACTGAGCACATTGATAGCAGTGCCTTACCTATACAGTCACGTGTTGCTTAGCTTAACGATGGCAATGGAGTCTGAGAAATGTGTCGTTAGGCGATTTGGTCGTTGTGTGAACATCATAGACTATGTTCATACAAACCTAGATGGTATAGCCTAGTTCATACCTGGGACCACTATCAAATACACAGTCCACTGTTAACCAAAACGTCGCTGTGTGGCACATGACTGTATTAGCTTACTAAATATTTTTAACAATCTTAAGTGTTATAACCACCTCCATTTTACAGATGGGGAAACTGAAACACTGCCCAAGGTCACACAGCCAGGAAGCAGCAGAGTCACATCCCTCAGGCAGTCCTAGTGGAACAGGTTTCTTTACAATAAGCAGCCTTTCTCCTGATAGCGTCCATTGGCAGCCAGCAAAGGGGGGATGGCCAGCAACCCCAGTGACATAGGTGAATCATATTGCCTCATTAGGAGTGGAATTAATTCGTCCATTGTGGGACTCTTTATCATGTTTTGAAGCCCAAAGGCCAAAGCAGAGGAAATAAACAGTGAATTTTTTAAGGGTCGGGGGTGAACGTGGCCATTAGAATCTCCAGGGGACCTTTTAAAAATTACTATGTCCTGGGACCTATCCCAGAGCAATAATATGAAAAGACTGAGGGTGACATCTAGGAATTTTTTTTTAAAAACTCCCCAGGTGATTGTAACAGGTAGCCAGGTTTGAAAACCACTGAACTTGGCAAATCCAGATGGAGGACAAAAGAGGGAGAGTGTTTCCTCCACACACTGAGGACAGCTGAAGGTGGGTGGGTAGACCAGGAGGACAGGAAAGGGTGGCGGCTCTATAGATCCAGATTTAGGGGGGGTGGGAAAATTGAGGAGGAAGAGATAGCAAGAAAGGAATTGTGGTTAACTTGGGACATTCTTGATTCTTCTGGGAGAGTTCCTTCCAGAAGTAGCTGTGCAATAATAGAAACCCCTTGTCACTGTTTTTAGAAAGAATTAAATATCTGTCCCCAAAATGATCACATCCCTGCAAAAACAGAATAATATGTCTATAAACAAAAGCAGTTTGTAGACAAAGTGTGAACAATCTATAGTGCAGAAAGAGCCCTTTGATCTGGGCTTCTCAAACTATCTGTAAGGAAAGAGCAGGTTTTTGCTGGTTGGTTTGTTTTAATTCCCAAACTGTTGTGATCTAATATTTTTGTAAAATAGAATGAAAAATGAATTGGTAGGAAATGAATTAAAAAACCCAAATGACTACAAAATACAAGTTCAAATATTTTTATTACTAGATTCAACAGACATAAAATTACTCTGTCAAATTGCTATAATCTTTCTAAACACTCTCAGTTGCTGTATCTTACCATCTCATCATGGAACAACACTTATATATGTCTTTCCTTTTCATCAGAACAGTGGAAATATTGTACAAAACAAACTCAACTGTTTTCATTTCACTTCTTGATACAAATATATCCTATTAACACTCTCTACCTTTGGCTTACTGATGATAAGTAAGGAAGTACTGAGCCGGGGAAAAAAGGAACTGTGAGTTGCCTTCTCTTTCCCTTTTTCCCCTTTCTCCTGTGTCATCATTTTCACCTTAAGTGGAGTACAAGGAAGTAACTCAGGTAAGGCTAAGATAGAGTTCCCTAGTCATTCATGTTTCTTAGAATGTCATTGCCTTCTTTCTGTTTGAAGCATTTCTGGTTCAAATGGAAAGCAGACTCTTGTGGAGGTCAATGCCCCTGCTCACTCAATCATAGATGTAACACACTAATCTTGTATTTGCTTTGAATCTTGCTGAACTCCTACACATCATGAGTCCACTGTAAGTCTGTGCTCACAGAGCATTGCAAACCCTGTATGCAAATGGACGTCAGGGAACAGCAGACACGCATATTATGTGTATCTCCTCTGCTTACTCTCATGCTCCGTTGTCCCATCAGATTTCACCTACAAAATACAAGATGCCAGTAGCAGAGCATTAACCAAGCTCAGGGTCCCTCTGAGTATGCAGCCCTTTATGACTTCATAGATGCACTCTTACAGCATTTTGTCAACAGCTTTCTTATAGCACATTATCATCCTCTGTATTCTATTTGGCCAACGCTGAACATCTTTTCTGAGGGTTTTAGTCATGTCTCCTTGATCTTGGTTTCACCTTGGTCTTGTACCTTGCCTTATTCTAGCAAGTCCTTCATGCCCCTCCATGGCCAGTTTTCTACACAAAAATCTTATCATATGACTTTTTGGTCTTAAAATTCTTCCATAGCTCCGGTTGCCTTCAGGACAAGGTCAAATCTCTTTACTAAGGCTCCACAGACTTTCATGATCTAGCCCATCCCCTCCCTCCTCTCCAGCTTCATCAACAACCATGCTCCTATATGCAACCTATGATCCAAGCAGAGTCCCTTCCATAGACCTTCCTGCCATCTCCAACATGTGGTTTCCTCAGCCTGAGAAACCTTCTCTCATCCCTCTGTTCTCCCTCTGCCCACCCCCACCCTGTGGTACATCCTCTAGATAACTTGTACGGATTCTTCAAGATTCAGTTTTTGTATCATAACATCTTGAGAGTCATTTCTAATATCAGGGTTGGATTGGAAACTCCTCCTTCATACTTCTCTGCAGCCCACACCATGTGCCATGGGCCAGAGTTTGCTTGGTATGGTTAAGACCTCTCCAAGAAGACCTCTCCAAGGGCAGAGGCTGTGCCTTGCATCAGTGCCTCGCATCAAACCTAACACTTAGGAGATACTCAAGACATGTTTGTTGAACCAAATAAATGAACAATTACCATTATGCACTGATTTGAGTTATATTTAAATCCCCTCCTGTGGAGTATTTCAGTGTTGGGAGGGAAATCCTTTCTCCTGATGTTCAAACTTTAAAGGGCTTCCACAGTTGTTTGTGCAAGGCGTGTGTGCACGTGTGTGTGTATATAATTACTTGTGCTAAATTTTCACCTTTATGCCTCAGGATATGTTCAAAACTCATCTTCAACTTTTTCATCCCTACAAAAACACCCCTGTGGGGTTCTAAGAGCTGGATTATTTGGGATCCTGGAGGAGAAGGCAGTGTATTATAAAGGAAAAATTGTAGGTGTTGGAATTAAAAAGCCTGGGTTTCAATCTCAGCTCAGCCTCTTAACAGTTATGTGACTTCGGAGAAGTTCCTTAATATATTTGAGGATCTGTTTTCTTATCTGCAAAGGGAGATTAAGGATTGCTGGAAAGAGTAGAAAATATGTACATAAAACATCTTACCCATTGAGCTCATACATAATACGTAATGAGCAGTTGCTATTATGTTGCTGTGAAATTTCTCATTCCTATGTATATAGCTGAGAGCCTGAAATAAGAATTGAAATCAAATCAAAATACTGCACAAAATCCTAGAATATTAGAGCAGGAGGGGATTTAGGATTATAAACTTGATGCTTTATAGATGAGGAGACTGGGTCTCAGAGTGATAAATGACTTACTTGCCGGAGGTTTTATAGCTAGTAAGGACCAGTGTTGGGACTCAAGTCTTGGTTTTCTGATTCCAAGAGCATTGCTCATTTTCTCATGGCCGTTTAAAAAATCCCAGTGACAGCCAACTCTATGTGGAGGGCTGGTTACTGACCAGCCTGGTCAGACTGTAAAGCAGGCTTCCATCCATTACATTCTGGGAGCCAGTGCTCTCTTCTCTTACTGCTTGTGTTGGCATATTATGTACGTTGGTTTAGCTAAAGGCACGTAGCTATAAGAGTGGAAAAATAAGAGGGAGGAAAAAATGTAGAAGTGCTTGTTGGCCAGAGAATGAAGATCAAAATGTACTCTTCCTCCATATTTTGAACTGTGGACCCTCTGAGTCAGAGATGCCATAAAGAGGACTTGAGTGACAAGTCTGCTGTTTCCAATCCTTTTCTTCTTTGTTCCTGCAGCACTGAGTTTCCAGGCTCTTCAAACTCGACTTACTTGTGTTTTAAGGATGCTTCCTGCTACCTCACCAGTCATCAGTGTCATAGTGGAACTTTCTCGCTTGGCATCGCAGCAGGAAATAATTTATTAATAGAATAAGCTGATACTCATTGGGTCTAGGTTGCTCTTATAGACAGAAGAGACCACCTGACTATTTACATATGCTGTTGAGAGAATATATAGCAATGAGTCTAGAACTTTGGCCACTCTGTGTCTCTTTGGAATATTAAACAAAAATGCACAGATTTTAAATTTAATTTTATTCTAGATATTGAGATTGAACAGTTATGACAGTATTCTCTAAGAATTTGTATAGGCCTTTTTAAAAAATTCCAATAACTCAACTAGAATTCCACTTGGACAATATACGATCTTTCCTAATTTTAGTATTTTATTTTGCATGATAAGGGAGCATGTATTATGCAGATTTTATTAGTCATTTGGTTTTTTTCCCTCAAACAAGTACCTGAACTCCCACAGTATTTTATTTACACACATGTTCTATTCTCATACATGGCATAGATTAATCTGCTCCTCTTAAAAGCTTGTGTAACAGTTATCTATCCCTCAAACGGATATAGTATCCTTTGAATTACCCTTTGAAATTACTTTTTCTGTGAAGTGCATGGGTTTGTAATGATCCATATACCTGACTCATACAAGCTTGTTTCCAAGGAGGCCATGCAAAGGTACAAGTAGAGTCTAAAATCATGGGGGGAATGAGAAAATAGAACTTCTAACTATAGCCTGTAGCCCACTGTTTTAAGAAACTAAATCATTCAGCCAAAAAAGGCTACTAAGATGCCACTGAAATATGATCAGGCCAGCAAACCTTGATATTATTGTTTTTCATCCACTGGGTGGAACAGCAGGGTATACTCTTTCTCCCCTTTTTGTTATATCTGGCACTTGTGACCCCTTCTCTTTTACTAACAAACTGAAGGAAAAAAACCCACTGCTACAGGTTCCTCCTTGTCTTCCTCCTCTGCCTTCTCCTTTTCTAAGAAAAGCACATTTTTGTTCAACTAATTTTCCTTGAGAGGTCTTGCCATTTCTTTTACTGGCCTTTGGATAGTATTCTTCAATTTTTTCATTCCATTTTGTACAGTCATCTTTGTATTCATATCTGTAGTTTTCTTGTCAGTTGCTTCAAGACTAATCATTTTTTCATAATAATTTAGGCACCAAATACCTACTGCTTCATTTAAGTGGAACTAATAAAGTATATTCTCTAAACACTTTTATTTGGGGTGTTCAAAGAAGGGACATGCACCTTTAAAGCTTTGATGACTTATTTTTTATTTTAAGGTACAGAAGCAGATGCTGAAGGGGTCTGTGACATTATTACATTCAGACCTCTACTTTCAGTACTATTAGTATTAAAAAAAACAAGGGAACAGAGATATCTATATAACACTCTCTTTACTCTCTAGAGCTTTTGTATGACCATAATATGACATTTTAGCTAATAAACTAGAACTAATTCATCCAAAGGAGTGATGCCCCCTCCAAAGTTGTCACCTTGGGAAAATACACATTATTACACATAAATTCCATTAATGCAGTCTTGCTTAAAAAACAATTTATAACTCCCTTTTTGAAATAATCTTGGAGACCTGAGAATATCCTGATTAATGGCAAATTGATATTTTTTTGAGGATGGGCTTGCTTTTTGGAAATAGTCAAATGTCCTATAGGAGTAAAATCGGATGGATAATTGGATCATTAGTGGTATAATATCACCCATGGTCTAAAAAGAAATTTGGCTCTAAATAAATGACACTGATCCTCAAGGCATTTTGTGTAGATTTACGGGAATTTTTGAGCAACAACAGTGTCATTAGAATAAGTGTGTAGTCAACTAAGGTAACTACTTTGATAGGCTGTGACCTATTTAATAGAAAGGCTCTGGAATGTTTGTTAAATTAAAAATATGATTTAGATTCACAATTTTTAACTTCCTTTACCTTTGTAAAGTTCTACATTATTTAGCATTAGGTCAAAAGGATCCTTCATTTGGTCAGGACAAAAGCAGCCAGCCTTGGCAGAAACAAGGACTAGACTCCAGCCTCCTTTAGACTTTATAACACTAGCTCTTGGCTTTCTTTGGCTCTGTGGTTTGCAGAAGCCTCTTTTCTGTCTTTCAGTGTGTTGTTCTCACATATGGGTTTCTTTGTTTCTTGTATTTTTATTTCT